>CM051834.1:96811232-99311232 GCA_028451465.1 Erethizon dorsatum
GTAGCTGAAATGCAAGATGACTAGTTTAGTTCCGTTGTAATAAACGACAAGGAAACTGTAATGGTGCATTTCAAAGGATCTTTAACAAGTGACACAAACAAGAAAAGAAACAGACAGTACTATTTAACTTCAAACTCCACTGAAAAGAGCTGGATCGTAGGCTTCCTACAGCAAGCCCGCTGGCTGCTATGTGGCAGTCTTCATTTCTCAGTGGAAAAGCCACCCCCTTGAAACCCTGCAGGCACCCCCAACCGCATTTTTTATCAAGTGTCTAAAAGGTGGGAGTTGTTAGAATTCTCTTCTCTATTCACAGATGATCACAGCCCTTTTTCCCCCTTTAGCTGCAGACGCACATGTAGTTTCAAATATTAGCTAGAACTCCAGCCCTCACCAGCCCCTAATTGCTCTCTCAGGGAAGGTATCATAAACGCAGGTATAGATGACACAGATGTAGCTTCAACTTTATGCAGGCAGTAGTGCTACATCAAAGCTATTTGCAAAGTGACATAACTAGTTATTAAAAAGTACATTTTTATTATATTCCCTGGAATTTGCATTCTTCTAGAAATCACATGTATTTTTTTTAATGTTGCCTCAGAAAATGTTGGGGTAATACACCATTCGTGGTATCTGCAGAAGAAAGGCACCTAAATATTTTTAAAGCCAGTTTAATAAATTCAAGTGTTTCTGTCACTGCAAGTAGCCTGATCATTTCAATAAGTTAATATTAGCGTGTTTCTTCTGCCGGCTGCTGGGAACAGTCGGACTGTGGTCGTTAAGCAAAAAGGCCACAACAGTGTTGGTTGAACTAGTCCTCCCTGCATTTCTCCTCCTGATTCTACTGAAACAAATGGGAAGGAAAAACTTACTGACTTTTGGCAAACTACAAAGGTTAACTCTATTCATCATGGAGGAACCAATGCTAAGTGCTTTCCGTCTGTCCATATATTTTAAAGATTTAGAAGCACCTGGTAGTGTTCTTAGCAGAGGGAAGGCAGGCACGTTCGTCTTTGGCATACACAGAGTATCTCAAGCAGTTTTCTCTTTACATGGCTGGTACTGTTGAAATCCTTAGACTACAGAGTTTGGGAAATGAGATTATTTTTCGATGAGATAAAGCTTTTCCTTCTTACGACTTTCCCTGAGTCTTTTCAAGTAAGTGGCAGGGTTTGAAGCTGTTGTTAACTCTTTGAAAAGAAGTCACTCGGTAGTTGCAGTGGTAGGAATATAATTCTCATCACCCATATTGTAATAAAGGTGACTCTCCCAATACCAATAAAGCCCAGCCGAAGGTGATTTCCAAATCCCATTGGAAGCTAATGAAAGGTAAACCCAGAGGAAGCACAAGGTGAAAGGAACCAGATGGCCGGTTTCTCAAATCTTAAAGCAATAACTCCAAAGACGAGAGCCCGAACTGCAATCTACCGCAGAGGCTGACTGGGGGCAAGGGGAGGAAGTTCAGAATCTGACACCTGCCAAAACCCTACCAGGGTTTCTCAGCATCGGTCTTACAACGCACCGCACCAAACAAATCTTTTCACTTGCTATAACTCATTTGCATGAATTTACTTTTTTGCCTTAAGAGGTTGTTGTAATGTGTATTAAAACACACAGTGCAATTTTATCTCCGTAATATCACAAAAGAAATATTATGTTAGTATAAAGTTCAAAAAAAAAAAAAGAAATGCTGCGAGATCTGCAGCGCGGCTGGCGGCAAAGCGTTGCTCAAAAGCGCCACCCAAAGGCGAGAGGCGGTAAAGGCATTCGGGGAGTGATCGTTTTTGTTAATTTCAGCAAACCGAATGTAAAAAATGACAGCGCCGCGCAAGTTGACGGAGGCTTTTGATTGAATTGACTGATTGCCTCAGCTGCACCTGCGGAAAATTGATGACAATGCTGTCTAAACCATTCATTAGGATTTGGAACTTCACGCAGATGAATGCTGGATTCATAAATTTGCTAGACATGTGTTGTAGATAATATGACAAAGCACTGTTTTCGAATGAACATTTCTTTGACCTAATTTTATCGAAATCATGCAAAGGAATGAAAGAACATTTTGTGCCCCAACTCTGGATACAGCTGCAACTAAGGTCTCTCTCTCTCCTCTTTCTCTCTCCGTCTCTCCTCTTTCTCTCTCCTCTGTCTCTCTTTCCTTTTTGTCTTTCAAGTACATTTAAGTGAAATATATTATTTGGAATATAGCTGCTGGTTCATTTTAAAATATGTGTTAGAATGGTGATGCACTTATTTTTTTTTTACTTACTACAAACAGTGTTATTCTCTGCCACATGAAAGGAAAATTATTTTGAGGTTTTTCGAGCCCCACATTTGCTAAATTGAACAGGAGTGGAAAATAGGTTTTAAAAATAATAATAACGTCCTCTCCACAGACATCTTGGGAGGAACCATTTCAGTACCAACTGGCCATGCATTTCTGTGAGAATTAGACTGCCTGCAGGCTTTGAAGGGAAATGAAATCCCTCTAAAATATTGACTCTTCTGGTCAAAAAACAGTGAAACCAGGGGGAAAAATGACATCTATATACATTTTATATAAGATTCCTGGCTTGCTCTTGATTTCAATGTATCAAAGCACAATCAATATTGAATGAAGCTTTTTCTGCGTGTCAAAAAATAAAGGTGGCTGAGAAGGGGAAAGAGCACCATTTTTATACCTGGCTTTGCTTAGCCGCACAGAGCAGAAACGGCTGTGGCTGAACCTATCTCTTGGAGCAGCTATCCCGCTGTAGGTTTGAATTGTTAGGAAAGAGTTACATTTTTAGAAAAGAATACCTGGTACTGAAGAATCCAAAATTCTTGCTATAGAAATAGATCTTACTTCTTCGACAAGGGCTCTCTGCCTAGAACTTGGACTCTCCCCCAAAAAGCAAAATGAATATTTATTAACGTAAGAAGAACCTGGCGCAGGTTTGTCCATGCATTGCAATCTGCCAAAATGCTTCCAAATCTCTTCCCTGGCATTTCAAAGAAATCTATTTTTACATGTTCTCGTGCATTTGGGTCTTACTACCAGTAAGGTAATTTCTGATTAGGCATCTTGGGTTTTTCTCAATTTTTCCTAAAGAAACCCTGCAAATACCTGAGGTGCTTGCATTAACCCCACACCTGGATGCAGAGAAACTGCAGGTGTGAACAGCAAGGCTAATAGATCTGATTTTTGCCAAGAATTTTCTTACTGTTCTAGCAGTTACACTGAACTGGAAGACATTCTCCAGACAAATCCAAACAAGGCTCTTTGAGGATGCCATACTCAAGCTGTACAGACATGAAATTACTGAGTGGATATGTGAAAACTCCTAAACGCAGAACAATTAAGGTCATCTTCTAATTGCCACATTTCATCTCCTAATAGAGAAAATGTGTAAAAAAAAAACAAATAACTGGGGATCGGAAGCTCTGAGCAGCCAAAGCAGAACATTCTTGCATTTCTGTACATCCTGTAATTTCTTATCCAGATTTGGAAAGTCTAGGGCTCCAACCACCTCTGGCCTTTCTGGATCCAGTATTTGCTTCAATTTGGGGGTAATGTGTTTAAAGTAAGTCCCTAGTTTGTTTGGGGATGGCCTTTGCAATGAGAATCCCAGACCTATAAAGCCACTGAGGTCAAAATCCACTGACCTCACCAGGCCACCAACAAAGAGAGGTATACAAGTCTTTGCTGGACTTCTCTGGCCTGGGTGCTGTGGCAAAAGAATGACACAAACACACACACACACCCTTAAAGATGTTACAGTCTGGTCAATGTGTGTGTGCAGGGGTTGGGGGATAAATACACTTGAACTGGTGACACAAAGCAAGAAAACCCAGGTGGTCAGGATGACACTGACTGCAGATTAACTCATAGCTTTAGCAGGATAGGGGGACTTGGGCACAGTTAAAAAGCAAAAGCACTGGAGAAAGTGGTAGCAGAGGGTGCACATGCAGAGCCACGTGCCTATGCAAGGCTCCAGTGATGCGCGTGGTCTAACCTGGGCCTAGCTCTTCCTATCTTCCTCCTTTAGGCCTAGCGGGGCCCAGTCAGTCCAAGACAAGGAGCTTACTCGGTCAAGGCCCACAAGGCCTGCGGTTCTCACCCACAAATGCGCCCTACCTGGCTGAGGAGTCACTTGCATCTGCGATCCTTGATGGAGGTAACACTCTCTACCTTCTGGTCTGGTGCCTTTATAAGAAGCCTTTAGTTTCAGCAGTGAAAAAAAGGATTCCTTCTTTTAAGGCCTTCAGCGAAGAATCATTTCACTCATCCTACGCATTGTGGTCATTTCCTTTACCCAGTTCCTTGTTCCCAGAAGCCTGGCATTGTAGACATATTTAAGAATCTATTCTCCTTATATCTCAAGCTCTTAAACCAGAGGGCCTGTGCATTCCCTCAAATCCTACATACTCCAAATCTTCTTCCTCTACTTCTTTCACTGAGACTTCAGTAAGAACACTATTGAGGGCTGTTGGTATGAGACAGCCTCTGTCCTCACTGTGGTCCCAAATTGTGTCTATTTCCCCTTAGACACAATCAATAGAAACCAGAACTTTTGAATATAGATTCCCTGTAACACTAGCCTAGTTTGAGCCACATTCCCCTCAAAGCAACTATCATGCTAGCAAACATTTGCCGGCTGTCGACTTTTATCATGGTGCCTGGAGGTCCAGGCCAGACAGGAACTTTAGCCCCTTTGCCAAGGAGCCAGGCCCTGGCACCATCACTGCTCCTGCCAGGATTCGGTTTAGTGCATTCTCATTGGCTTTGCAGCACCCGATCTCCACTGGCAGAGATGAGACAGTCCCTCCAGCTCACATCGGCATGAAGTCTCAGAGCCCTGTGAGAAAACTGTGTTCCCCAAAATAAATAATAAATCTGTGCACCAGGGTCAAATCTGACAGCTGTGTTGGGCAGACAACACGGGCAGCAGGAAGAGAGAAAGGGAATGAAGAGGTGTACCAGGACTCTCACCAGGGTACCTTAAAAATCTGCCGTAGCCCTTGTTCACTTAGATAAGGAAATTGCTGAGAAATGGCAAGGTCAAGGCAAGGAGCCGGCCCTAAGGGCCTTCTTGGTACCTCTTCCCCTCCAGCCCAGGCTGCTTCTTAAACCACCTGACACATGTGCTGCCTTGCAACAGCCACACTAGTTTACCAACTTGCCACCCACCTCAGATGCCTGGAGAAGACATCACCAGGAATCTCTCCATCCAGGCATTTAGTCCGCACCAGTTAGTGGGCATGTACCAGAAATGTAAAGATAAAAATTACAGAGACCTTGTCCTCAAGGAACACCCAGTCCAACAGGGGAGAGGGACCATAAACAGAACCTCTGAGCCACACACCTGCAGTGGAGAGAGCCTTGCACCAAGCCATCCACACACCTGAAACCCCTTCCTTTCTGCAAGACATGAGCATCATTAGCAGAGAGCTCTACAGGGGCCATTCCTGGCATAGGGCTCCATCCTGCTGTTCCCTGCAAGAAAACACACACACACACACACACACACACACACACTAGATAGACATATCTTACCACTGCTGGGAGATAAATAAAAGAATAAATCATTGGAAAAAACAGTATTGTGAGTCCCAATTTCAGAGGCTATGGCATCTTTGAATACCATAGGAATGCGCTTCTAGCTGAGGCAGATGTGTGGCTCTAACTTCCAATTCCAGCTGCCACAGATTGCAAGGGAGCTGCACATAAGCCTTTTACACTTCAACCTCTGAGGAGCCAGTTTTCTGCACCTGGTGGTCCGTCCAGAAGGCTGGGAGGATTGTGTTCCCAGGAGCATGATTGCATCCATGCTGAAAGAACAAGGTCCCTTGGGTAACATGAACGTCCTACCTCTGAGCAACGTGGCTGACATTCTGTAGCCCAGTTGTCACTTGTACAAACCCCAGCTGGCCACACAGTGAGGGGTTGCACTGCTATCCCCGGCAATGTCCAGACCAGCCCAGGAAACAGGGAGCATGGTTCCCAGACAGTATTGCGTCAAGCAGCAGTGGCAGGAGGTGTTCGTAAAGTTAGATGTCTACCAGGCCCAGGCAGAGAGCCCTTAGGGAGGGTTTGCCAGGGTGGGACACAGGGCTGAGGGTGGAAGAGGCCCGAAGGCCTCTGCACCATCTACCGAGACCGATCATTCTGCACGGGCCCAGAACCCAGTGTTCCCAGCACCTCCACTTTTCCAAACAAAGCCAGAGACCCTGGAACTTTTAATTATGTGAAATTTCCAAGTATTAAACAGTGGCAACAAATTCATATTTCTTTTAAATAAACTGAGAACCAAGCAAAACACATGTAAAAAAAAATGGTACATATATTTAAATACGTATATTATTTATATGGGCAGATAACGCCCCCATCCCGCCACTCATTTTCTGACTCTGGTATACACCCTTTCTAGAAGCTCATACAAACACTTTTGTTCCTCTCCTGTACCTCAAGGCAGGTGCACTCCGTTAAGTAGGCAGGACTATAAAGCAGAGGGAATGCTCCACGCTGTCCCCAGCAGGGCAAGGCTGGTGGCATTCTGAACAGGGCGTGGGACTCGTCCGCAACGGGTCATTCGTAAGAGTGCCAAGGCTTTCCTGGTGCGTGCTTCCGGGCAGAATCTCCAGAGCATTCCTGGAGGGTCGCCTCGGAGCTGCATCTGCCTCTCTGCATGACGCGCACAGCCTCTCAGGGCAGAAGGGCTGGCGGAGTCACTTTAATGCGGCTGATGTCCGCTCGCTGTTTCCCCGTGGCAGGAGGAAGGATTATGCCCTGGTGGTCAGGAACACAATTTTTCACAGCACCACATAGTGCGGACTGGGCAATTTAAATTCCAGCTTCCGTCAACATTTGCTTTCATCAGATTGTCCTTTACATGTATTTGTTTATTCATAAGCAGACACAAATCTATTTAATCAAAATATATTGACTACTTGTATTTTAGTATACATTATTCTTTTATATATTACATATTTATATATTTTATATATATTTTATATATTACTTATTTATTTATGTTTATACATAGATAATAAATACACACAAATATAAATGTATAAAATATATGTATTTAAGTTTATTGTTCTTTTTATGTTATATATTTATATTTATACATAGATATTAAATAGATATTTATACATAGGTACTAAATAGATATAAGTATACTTGAACATATGCATTTAAATATATATAGGTCTTTCTATGTATTACATATTTGTATTTATACATCGATTTAAATAAAAATATAAATATATTTAAGTATATGTATTTTAGAATATATTGTTCTTTTTATAAATTATATATTTATTTTTATTCATAGATATTAAATACACATGATAGAACTAGAAATATTTTTTAAGTATATATATTTTAGACATATTGCTCTTTCTATAGTTTATATATTTGCCTATATTTATGCATAGATATTAAGTACATATACATATATTTTGTATATTTGTTTTTGTATACATATATTGTTCTTTTTATATAGTATATATTTGTTTATATTTATATAAAGATATTAAATAGGTATAAATGAAAGTATATATAAATAAATATTAAGTATACATCATTCCTTTATACATATTATGTTTATAAATACTTATTAAAGATCTAGAAATATGTACTATATTTAAGTATATGCATTTATATATTATATGTCATATGGGATATATTAGGGGTCTCTTCCGTTTCCTCACTAACGTCTGCAGTCTGAGCCCAAAACATTTCTTCAAGTGGGTTTTTATACATTAAAATGTGATCACTGAGGCTCAGTGAGGTCCATTTCCTCTTGAGTTCCCTGATTCAGTGCCCTCTAATTTCGGGGACAAAGGTGGGGTCTCCAGACATCCCCCTGCAGGGGCTGCCAACAAAGCACCCACAAATCCTTCACCAAAGGAGGCCCACGGAACAAATTCCTTTTATTTCTGGTTAGTATCCATGCGTGCATATCTGTGAGTGTGCTGCACCTCCTGTATTTGCAAATCCTGCTTAAGAATGCAAAGGTCCATATAGTGTCATTAAAACAAATGAGTATAACCCTTTGGTCATCTAGGTGAAAGCATTTTGTCGGGGTTTTTTTCAAATTGCTATTGCTATATATAAATGTAACATATAGCAATAACCATAGAAAGATACTGTGCCCTTGTGTATGGATAATTAAAATAGGAACATCTCCGGACTAAATTAAAATGTGTAAAAACCAAATCCTTATAGCATCCATGAAATTACAGAAGCTACAAGTGAATCACTAGCCCAGGGACGAAACATTCCTCTCATTACTTCATGAACCTCTTCCATGATCACAGTTTTACATTTTCACAAATCTACATGATTCTTTTTATGTCACTAAATATCTCAGCTCACTTTTACTGCCCTCCTTATATATATGCTAGTTGGTAACAGCACGCAAATAGTCTCCAATCGTTTAAGAGAAACCAACCCTTTCAGTGCTTTTGATGACACTTACTACCACAAATTATGAACTAAAAATTTGAGCAAGATAGGAGGAGATAAATCCTATCTTTATGAACATTAAAAAAAATGCATGATTTCCAGCATCAGAATAGCACAACCCACAGGTCATAATCTATGAATTAAGAACAGCTGAGTACCTGAGGACATGTACACAGATTTTTTTGCCTTAACCCATGACCCACACAATCTGTGTGATTCCCCTCAACGGAGAGCTCCAGTGTGCCCTTTTCTCCTCTGTACTTTGAGCATAAGAGGTGTTATTACCCATAACTTTTTATTTAAAGGAATTGTGCAGCTGGGAAAATGAATGAATTTAATTATCAATGCAGTGTGAAAAAAATCATTAGAGCAAGGGCCTGGAACGCCACATATTAAAAATAAACAAAGGCTATTAAAAAACAGTTCCAAAAAAGAATGTCAGTTTTTCTTCAATTCTTAAAATGTAAATACCAAAAAGAAAACCATATGTAAATATCTATAGTTACAGAAGAAATTACTCTTTAAGAAAATGTTAAATGACTGACTGGATCATTTAACTTTAAATCTATACTTTATATGGCAGTATAGGAAGGTCATTTGATTGCTATGCATAGAAAAATGAGAATTGTAATATGTTCTCAAAGTTTCACCTTCATAAGACAAAACTTTCATTATAAAATTTTATTTAATGGTGAGCACTCAGAACTTCTTCTTCGATTGTACAGGATGATGCTTGCGTTACCAGACAGAAAGCTTGTCTTTGACTTTTGACAGAATAACTATGTCTTTTAACTAAATTTTGAAAATTACTTTGTATTAATATTCCCTCCATGACTGGCTTGTAAAGGAATCAATTTAGCTGGAGCGTTCAGGGAAAATAATAAGCAAAGATGCCTCAAAAAGGCCTTCCTGGGCTGGTGAGATGGCTCAGCGGCTTAAGCGCCTGCCTTGCAAGCGCAAGGGCCCGAGTTCAACTCCTGGATCCCACATACGAAAAAAGGGCCGGTGACATCGCTCAGTGGCACGGGTGCCTGCTGGCGCGCGAGGTCCTGAGGTCGACCCCCTGGTAACCATAAAAAAAAAAAAAAGGCCTTCCTGGTTGGCAACAGCTGTCTAGAAGAAGCATGTTTTCTAGGCAAACAGGGATGTTTGAGGGGACCAAATTGAACCTAGAGGTGCACAAACTCCACAGGCTTTTTACAGCAAGGCCACTTAAAAAGTCCAATCTAGAGGAACCCAGACAAGATGGATGGGGGCTCAGCTGTTTAATATCAAAAGAGGCCACAGGACAACACAGCCACCCAGAACAGAGTATCCAATCTGTAGTTGCCTATCTGAGGCAAATCCCACAGCACCAAGCTCGTGGGAGACAAGACAGTTCTACCCGGGAGGGGAAGACCAAGGTGCTCCCTTCTGTATCAGCTCAAGGTTGCTGATGTTCTCGCTGTAGCTACAGAAGCTGGGACCCTGAAGGAAAACAAAGCCATTGAAGAGCATGCAAAGATGCCCATTGCCACAGAAACGGGGTTATTTCCAAGCAGTGAAGAATCTCATCTACAGTCAGAGAAAATAGCCCAGGAGTTGGGGTGTATTTTCAACTATATTCCAGTCCCCTGGTGGGCCAGAGCTACCATTTTGTGACTGTAAATCAGGTTAAAACCCACACTGATAAGTCATTAGCCAGTATCATACAGTCATACTTGGTTTTGCCAAAAGCTTGATTTGTATATGGTGCCGTTCTCTGTTCTGCACTGGGCTTCCCAGCTCCCCTCTGGAAGGTCACCTTCCAAGAGAATTCAACAGCATTTAGCTGAGTCTTCCCAGTTTTCTCCCACTTGGGTCCCTGCATGGATCATCCTCCAGTAGCAACCACTAGAATTGTGTGTAGCATCTGCTAATCCCTTGCTAAGCCTCAGTGGCCCCATCTGTAAAACTAGGACATTGGATAAAAGCGCCTGAAGGTGCATGGGGTCCTGGACCCCGTGAATGATCTTAGCCCTATAGGTGAGAACCCTTGGAACCCCAGGGGGAGAAAATCTTGTTTGCAATTTTAAGAGGTTCATGGACCAACCCAAAGCTCACACCCAAACCCCGGGCTAAAAGCCTCTAAACTAGCTCAACCATTAGTTTAATGTCAAAGAAACTGAGGCCCAGAGGAAAGGACAGCTACCCAGCTGGGTTCCACAGCCACCCAGAAGGATGATGTCCAAACTGGAGGGATAGATTGCTCCCTATTTCCCAGGTAAGGTTCTTTCTCTGGGTTCTCAGTCCCTCTGCACCCCCTTCCTTCTAATGAAAGGTCTTCCAGTTCCACAGGCCTCACCACCTTTCTGATTCCCCAAGTAGCAATGTGATACCTGAGCCCCACATTACTACCATTCCAGAGTTTCCCTCCCAGCAATGGCAGAAGTGTGGGGAAGGAATGAGGAAGGTAGGACATAGAGCCAGAAAAGGCAACCTGGGTTCCTAAATACCAGTGCCATCAGGTAAACCCTGGGTGGCCATACCTGGGAAAAGGGAGGAGGCAGAAGGAGACAGACAGAAAGGGGTCACCTGTCCCTCCCTTGCAGAATAAGTGGCCCTAAACTGTTGTTTC
This sequence comes from Erethizon dorsatum, assembly GCA_028451465.1. Taxonomy (NCBI): domain Eukaryota; kingdom Metazoa; phylum Chordata; class Mammalia; order Rodentia; family Erethizontidae; genus Erethizon; species Erethizon dorsatum. The sequence continues at coordinate 96,822,278 of CM051834.1, forward strand.
AAAATATGCTTTTGCTGTCTTTAAAAAAAAAAAAAAGTGGAGGAGGAGGAGGAAGAGAAAAAAAGAGTATGCTCAGGCTAGATAAATTCAGAATGATTTGAATACATTACCGTAGTTAAGTTTAGTACATAAAGTACCAGGGATGGTTCTGCCGTGCATTTCAATGAGGCCCAAAATAATGAGACTCTGGCTGGGCTGTTGCAGCTTCATCAGAGCGATTCTGCCCTAATAAGTGGGAAGGAGGTGTCCACGGCTCCCTGCCTATGATTGTCCTCATGGGATTTGGCCCAGCCTCCCTCCAAGGGGAAGGCAAACTCTGAAGAGGAGAGAAGCTGGGCGATTGAAATGAGAGGTTGAACACCTGCAGGAAAGGACGAGCTATGTATGTCATTTCCAGGCCTAAACTAGCCAAGGAGTCCATCAAGGTGCAGCCACAATCTGTCCCCTGCAGCTTCCAGGTCTTCCCAAGGGCGTGGGAGAGTAGACATAAAACCTTAGCAGCAGGAAAGTAGCTGCTGACCTCCTTCTCCCAACAAGCCCTTCTCTACGTTTCCACCCCTACCTGTGATCACCCAGAGAACACGGAACAATGTCATGAACTCAGAGGGCTCCAGTCATTCCTTCCAGGACCCATCAGAGAGAGGGGTGTAAGGAGAGAAGGAAGGAGGAATGAGGGAAGAAGAGAAAAGACAAAGGAGGGGGGAGAGAAAGAGACAGAAAGAGACAAACAGAGAGGCAAAGATTCCCAGCTAAGCCACTTGGGACCCTGAATAGAGAGGTGGGCTGTGTGGCTTTCTATAGCACTTCAGGGCCCAACTGGCTAAATCTGTAAAAGTGAGGCGAGAAAAGAATGACTTAACAGCCACCGATGAATCATGTGCTCCAGAAAACATCTCTGAAGCCCACATCCAGGTTGTAGGGAGAGGGGGATGCAGGCGTGTTTCAGAAAAAGGATGCTAGGAAACATGGTGACCATCTGTGAGGACTTTGCATCCCACCTGATATCTGACTCTATGAGCAGCCATTGGGCACTCACAACACTGGAACAGACAGAGCCATGAAAGTGCATGACCTGATCCCTCACCAGGGACAGAGCAAACTGTCCCCAGTCAGAGGAGATTAGAGCTCCTCTCAGAGGAGTCCAGCAGATGCTGGGAGCTTGCAAATACGAGGTGAATATTCCTAGACTCTGTGTAAAGGAAACCTGCAGGCTGGGGCCCACCTCTCAGGGAGAAAATATAAATAGTTAAATCCATAGAATCAGGCTCCTTTTCTGTTCTCTGGATATAACTTGCTCCTGGACTTCTGTGAATAGTTAACTGAAAAGCTGTTGGAGTGGACATCTGTTGTTTTTGCCTGCCCAGCCGCTTTCCTCCTTTACTGGAAATAGCATCCTGATTTTCCTTGAGGAATCACTCCTCCCCCAAGCCCCATCCATGTGGTCTCTGATGGACCTGAGCCCATCCCCAGCTCCACGGATAGGCAAGTGACCCAGACCGGGACAATGAGGACATCACATCCCACTGGCTGGCTCAGGGGTGGAGAGGACCTAAATCAGGAACAGGTCTTTGTGTAAAGAGAGAATCTTTTTACTTGAGTCCCTCAGAGGATAGACGAATGGCAGAGGCTACAGGCAGCCATCTTGCCACCACAAAGAGAGAGGCCAAGCTGCCCGGAAATGGAGGCAAGGCAGAGAACATGGAAGATGAATCCCGCTGACAGCATTCTTTCCCCTAGATCCAGCCATTCCTAAAGCTGTCCCCCCACCTCGAGATTTTCAGCTACAGGAGGCAAGCTGATCTGTGGTTTGGTGAATTTATCTGATTCAGGCTTCTGGGCAAGAATCTTGACTGAGGTACTTGTTTGCACTGATAGACACATAATGTCTCTTAACCCACTTGTGCTGCTACAGCAAAATACCTGGGACTGCTACAAACAAAATTCTTTTTATTGCAGTTCTCAAGCATGATAAGTCCACAATCAAGGTGACTGCAGGTTGGATGGGTGGGGGTTCTCTGCTTCCAAGACGGCACTTTATTGCTGCGTCCTCTGGAGGAGAAGATCACGATGTCATCTTCACATAGTGGAAGACAGAAGGACAAACGAACAGAACATTGTGTGGCGCCTTTTTATAAGGACCTTAAACACCTCTTGAAGGCCCCACCTGTTAATTACTTCACTGAGTATCAAGTTTCAACACCTGAATTTTGAAGGGACATGTAAAACTATGGTGTAAGAGTTCCTACGAAGTCACAGTATCAAAGGGAGGCAAAGAATCACCTCTGGGTACCATGGTCCCCAAAAAGTAGTATCGGTGGTTCTGTTGCATTTTGGGATTCACTGTGACTGAAGAGCTCCTTCCCCAGGAATATATCAAGCTGTGAAGTATTCACAGTTTTAAAATTACTCATCAGGAGCTGGATTTTTTTTTTTCCCTTCCTCTGCTACCTTAGTTACTGATTATTTCCAGATCCATCAGATACACAAACTCTTGTTTTTAAAATGCAATCAGCACACCCATGCACCCATCTATAGATAATAAAGAATAGGTAGCTGAAGCCTCTGGAATGTAAAGCTATCACACAGGATGGTATGGATAGTATTACAAATGTACACTCAGCAGGAAAATACTATTTAGCTATAATTCAAGCTGGGGATGAATAATCTGCTCATTTTGAATAATGAACCAAAAAAAGCACTGCTGTTTGGAAAAACTTGGGGTCCATTCTTGTCTTTGAAAGCCTGGCATGTCTGTGTCTCTCTGATGCAGAAGGTCACCGCCCCTTCCAGAGAGCCCAGCCACCATCTCCAATCAGCCAGGCACGGCCAATTTGAAAGCACGCAGGCAGACTCCTCAGTCTGCAGTTTCTCAACTGGCTCCAGTAGTTTGGGAACCCAACCGAGACCTCTGATTTCTCCTAACACTGGCTCTGCAAAAGGGCAGACAGTGCACGGCTCCAGCCAAGTTTAAAAACCCCATTTGTTGATTTCTACTCTTCTTTGTACATTGGGTCCCACCCCTGGGACTGCTCATGGCCAGGAGTCGCAAGATCTTTGTAGGGAGGGATCCTTCCAACATATCCTGACATGGCTGCAGAACATGCAGAGGTGAATTGTCAGCAATGTATACCAAAGCATGTACCAGGACTTCATCAATGCAGAAAAACATCTTAGAAGAGAAATCCATGCAGAACCCCATGACAGCTGATCTTGCTGACCCTGACCTATCTTGAAGAAAATTGCTCCCTTCATAGGTATGAAAGTGATCTATTGCATGTGGCCTACACTTTGATCTCCCATTTTTTTTTCCAGTACCACAGAACTCAGGGTCTTTGTACTGAGGAATATCCTCAGCCCTTCTTATCTTTTAGTTTGAGACAGGGTCTCATGGAGTGGCTAAATTGACCAGGCGTGGTTCAAACTTGGAATCCTCCAGCTCAGCACCCCAAGAGTGTTAGACTTACAGATGTGCACCGCCACACATGGCCTTTGATCTCATTTTTATACATAGAGACGAACACACTTGACACCATCCTCCAATCTTAGTGGCTGAGCCACCAAAATTTTCAAGAAAAGGGCATCCTCGGGGGGTCCAATATCTTGATCCAGGAGCCACAGAGCTCATCCCAAAGCTGACGCCTGCCAGAACAAAGGGGTTGAGTAGTCCATACATTTAAGCTGCTACCCTAGGCCAGTGATGGTGAAACTTTTAAAGCCTTCAATGATGACAAACAGCCCACTGCTGCACGCCGTGCCATAGGTTTGCCGCCACAGTCCTAGGCTGAAGCCATACACATGCAAAAGCAAAAATCTCAGCCTCCACAGGAAGCTTTGAAACTTTATTCCCATGAAACACTGACCTAATCTTTGCTTGGAGACTGCTATTTACATTAAAATTGGTCACATTATGAAAAAAAAGTAGTTCATTAATATGCTAAGAAGTGCTAATTTGAACATTGCCAAAAAGCAATTGCAAATTCCATTTTGCAACTTGCAAATGTGATGCAGTGCAAATTAGGGCTGATGGACCCATCTTTAGACATTCAAACTTCATCTGGATGCTTCCAAGCCCCCGCACACACACACACCATGCCTCAGCTGCAGAGGTGAGGCTCAGGTCTTGTAGGGGTAATTTTACTTGCATTGGGAAGAAAGAGCAGGCTTCCAGTAATGGGCAGCTAATTACTGGCCTCTCTATACCAATACCACATGGGTCAGAAGAAGATCATCAAAGGGCAGTTGCTGAAATGACCCAAAAATAAAAGAATAGAAATGACTCCAAAGGTCACCACTTGTCTTCTGTAAGATGCATCTGGAGCAGACCCACACCTCTCACCCAGCACAACACAACCCAGCCTCAGCCTCTGCTCCCAGTGGTGACAATTGACTGGTGTAGTGCACTAGTGACCAAGCTGGCTCACAGCAGAGCACGAGGCAGCCTCTCTCACAGGGAACCTCATGAGGATCAGAGTCAACTTTGCCAGTTGGTGTTTTCCTCCCAAAGGTGCTATAAGGGCTGCTCTTTTGGTGGAAAATAAAGCCCTGGGGACTGTGCCAGCCTCCACTCTCCCTTCCATCCTCCTACCAACTTCCCACTGCCTACACAGATGATGGAGTTGGAGTCAGAACCTGTATGAAGTTAAGATCCAAAGTCAACACATGCTAGCATGTTGGTGGAGGGTCAAAAATACCTTCAAAAATCCCTTAGGACAGCATCACCTAGAGACCAACACACCTTCTCTGGGTAAATACACACATTAGGCTTTTCCTCCGTATTTGGCTGGCCAGGCTTTCTTTTGTTGAATACTAGATGAAGTGGTTGGCTTGCTTTGGGGACTATGTTATTTGTTTTTGGTTTTGATCGAAGTCTGTATCTTTAAACATAAAAGAATCCATGATACACGGCTAGGTGCTCCAGCTCTAAGAGCCACCTCCCAGAGTCCCCAGTGCTATTCATTGTCAAGGTCTTCCAGCTGCAAGATCAGCAAAGAATCAGCTCCTGGGGTCTGCACACCACTCCAGACTGTTTTCCTGATGACCAACTTCCCCGCTTGGCTTCCATCCTCAAGGCAGAAGTGTCCTACTCATGACTGGGTACTAGGCTGTTTCTTCCTGATCTCTTTCCTCCCTCCCTCCCTCCTTCTCTCCCTACCTTCCTTCTTTCCTTCCTTCCTTTCTTCCCTCCCTCCCTCCTTCCTTCCTCCCTTCCTTCCTTCCTTCCTTCAACATAAGTCAGCATTCCTTTTACTAGAAACACTACCCAACACCCACAATTTAAAGGAAGAATTTCATTTGGCTCACATTCTAAAGGGATTCAGTCCATGGTCAGCTGGCTCCAAGGCAGAAATATTATGGTGAAAAGGTGTGGCAGAACAAATCTTCTTAGTTCACAATGGCCAGAAAGCAGAACAGGGAACAGTGCCAGAAGAAGGGACAAAGAGTAGACATAGATCTCAAGGTCACACCATGACCCACTCAGACACACCCAGAAGTGTGTTCCACCCGGCCTCCATTTAGGTTGACACTCCACCCTAACCCCCCTATTTCCCTTCCTCCCCTCTCCCTCCTTCTTCCCTTATTTTCTTTTCTCCTTCCTTCCTTCTTTCCTCCATTTTTCCTTTTGTTATTCCTTCCCTCCTTCCTTCTTCCTCACCCCTTTCCCAAAATACTATGCAGAAAACAGAAGGATCAAGTAAAGAGACGAAAAAACCTGGTTCATGCAAGTGCCAATCCATGAATGTTCCTCCTGGACCCAGTAATAAGGGTCACGAATACGTGGGCACGTACATCTACAGTATCTAGAAGAGGACTAAAAACTTGTCCCTGAGCTTTCCATGGGGCCAAAGCAAACGGGGAAAGAAAACCCATTGTGAAGCACTTTTCCATATAATTGAAAAGGCAACAGGTGTGCTTATTCTGCAGCCGAGGCCTACTAGAAATATCTCTAGTGGGTCCCCTGTAAAAGATCAGAATGTCCGTACCTTGGAACTACAACAGATTTTAAAGAATGCATTTGTCAGGTCAGCTTCTTGAAATGTCACTTCACAGAAGCCCATGATGATGCAGAAAGCAAATTTTTGAAGCCTCTCCATGGTCCCAAGTCATGGGAGCTGACTTATACTTAGCTCTCAAAAGTGTCTGTTCGCTGGAGGTTTGTCTATTCAAAGATGAAAATGGGAGGAAGGGAACAAAGGCTCATCCCCTACACATAGAGTCACCATGGCCTCCTGGACTCCACGTGTCTCTTTTGTACTGCCCATGACATTTTCAGTCCCCTTGCAGGGTTTTGGTATTTAGCAGCAAACTTATTTATAACACCTTCTATGTGCCAACTGCTTCTAAGCACCTTGAATATTTTAAACCTCACTAGCTCTACAAGCAGCCCTTGTATGCAGGTTCTCTCACTAGCCCACTTCACAGATGAGGAAACGGAGGCACAGAGAGGGTAAGTAATTTGCCCAAGGTTACTCAGATAGTAAGCAGTAGGATCAGGAAGTTTGGCTATGGAGTTGTGGCAGGTTGCCCAGTGCATGGTAACCAAAGTTTTAATCTCTTTCCAGAGCCCAGAATCCATACCCATTGTAACTTTCTGGTTGCTGCAGAGCACACTGCCTGATTCTGAAGGCACACAGCATAATCCATTTAAATTCTTCCTTTAACGTTGTTGATTTTAACTAAAATGCAAACTGCATGTGCAGAAGCCCAGAGTCTGCTGCAGAGCCTGGGATTCATTCCTTAACAGGTTGGGCAGCTGTCCACCGGGGTGTATAACAACAGGAGCTGCCTGCTTCAGATCCTGCACCACTTGCAACCACGCATTTGCAAATCAGCCCCAGAGCTGAGGCACCAAGAGAGATGACGGTATTCAAAAACTGCTGTTTCATTTGTTCTATTAGTGACACCTATTATTGAATGCCATTGGTGTAGACAATGCAAAGGGTCTATTTCTCATTTGGCCAGCATGGCTCTGTAGCCAGCTACCGGCTGTGGGCATCTTGTGGAAAGGGACATGTCTGGCCAAGGTGGCTGCCTTCAGCACTTAAAAGTCACACATGCCCAAGTCCAGACAGGGAGTGCTAAAACTTGGACAGTCCCCCGCAAATTCCTGAGAATGGAATGCACATTCCTCAGGGAAGAGTCCCTGTACAGCAAGGGAGGCCCTGGGTGAAGTCCCCAATGCAACCGCTTGTCTCTGAGACACACGCTTTGTGGTGATTATGTTGCATTTGTCGTTGAACAAACTCCCCGGAATAACATCCAAGATCCAGTGTCACTGCTACATTAGCAAACAGAGCCTGACAGAAAGGGGGAGAGGAACAGGGGACCCCACACATCAGAGTCCATGTGCTCTGTGCCACACCTGCCTCTCTGCAGAGCCCCTCTGGCCTCCTGAGATCCCCACTGTGAGTGCTCACAGGGGTTCTTTGCCTTCCAGCTTCTGTTTCTTCCGAGGTTCTGCTTGTTTGTGACTCCACTTGCTTGCTGTGACTTCCCATGGGTCCCTCTACTCTGTGGCTTCTTTACTGCTTCCAGTTCAAGTTCAAGTTGGGGTTCCCACACTGACAAAGGGCAATGCCTAGGAAAATACCCACAAACACCAGGGACATGCCCACCTCCCACACTGTACACCTCCTTCTCCTCTCCCTGACTCTTGTTCCCAGAGGTATCCATGAGGTGTGATGTCTCCAAGAATCCAGAAAGATGGAGGAGACTAGATGATCAGCCCTCCCCCTAAAATATTTTAGTTTGTCAGGGTGATAGGAAATCAGAGACAAAATGCATCAACTAGTTTGCCTTGGTCTTGCCTGAATGAATTTCTCATTTTGGAAGAATGGGCTGGCCAATTTCACCTTATGGCAGAATCACCTGCCTAGGAGTAGAGTAGGTAATGCAAGAAAAGAGCTTGGCTGAGGAAGACCAGTTCATACTGATGCAAGAAGTCCAGTTCTTACACCATTTTCTTTTCAGCCATTCAGTAACGCACTGGGTTTCTGGGTTTATACATCAATCTCATAACCTTGACTAATGTGAGTTCATATCTAAAAGACAGATCCACTCTCAAAAGCTCAGAATAAAAACCAGTGTCTAGATTTGTGAGGTTGAGAATCAAACTTCCAGTTGCAATCAGATCACTACTAACAAAAGCCACCTTGCAGAGATGGCCTCTGAGAAGTGCCCTCCTTCTCCCACCATACCCAGGAAGGCCCACTCTTGAGGACAGAAAGCAGGCAAGGGAACTCATGTGCCACGACCCAGAGTTATGACTCTAACTACGAATGTGTAGTAGAATCACCCAGGTCTCACCCCAGAAATTCTGATTTGATCTGGGGTACCACATAGGTTTGGGGGGCTTGAAGGTTCCAGGACAGTTCTGCTGTGCAACCAGGGTTGGGAGCCACTCACTGAAGCATGGAAATCCTCAGTGTGAATAAAGACCCCAGGGAGAGAAGAAGAGCATCTTCACGAGGACTGAGCAGAAGAAGTCTGGCAACTGGAGAGTGGTTTCCACCGGGGATCTAGCCTTTGCCCCACCACTCGCTGAGTTCTCCCAGGATGGCACCTGCTCAAAAGTCAGGCACCTGTGCCCACCACCAAGAATAACTGCTTGCCCTCGCTGAAGTTCCTAACTACCTTTGGATGCCAGTTACAGCCTGCAATTAGAATTCACTGCAACTCCAAGAGCGTGCAGCCCATCAACAGCCCAGGACACCAGCGGCCTCGGCGTGGTCCCAGTGATTTAAAACCTCAGAGGACAGATTCGCCATACCTAGTGTGCATCTCGGGGGTGGTTGCCCCCTCTGAAGTCCACAGAGAAGGAAGTGAATTACGTCCTCAGACACAAGACTGAGGAGTTGCAGGAGGAAGTCACAATTATGCACCAACCTGGATGGGCAATTTGCGGAGAAGGTGACAAGGGAAACTAAATCTGTCTCCCCTTTGTACTTCAAGTCTCCTTCGGGAAAACTCCCAGCACCCAGCCCACCAAGTTGCAGCCTGCAATGCTTGCAGCCCTGTGAAAGGGGTGAGCTTGCTTGAGAACCTTTCTCACAGTGCCACAGTGGAGACAGTGTAATTAGTCTTTACTTTCACAAGTAATAAATACACTTAAATTAAAAATACATTTGTCCCACTCACTTTACTCCCGCATAGATCATAACATGTAAATACATATTCCACTTGTCTTTCGCTAATCATTTATTTTATATTCTCGTGTTGGTCAACAGGGCATGCACCACCTTCCTGTGTATCTCAATATCATTAATATTCCTGAAAATTTATAGGTTCTCGTGGAAGACCAGATGAGGGCTACTGCCAACGGCACTGGAGACAATTGGAAAAATCTGTGAATTATATGCCGGATTTGCTTCTATTTGGCAAGCAAAATATCTAAGAAAGTCTTCTTGTCAGGAAAACCAATAGTTAGGCATTCAACGAAGAGCATTCAATGATGAGGACCGTGGAAATAGTATCGAATTTGGAATTGGAAGACTTTGGGGTGAGGCCTGGTTCTCAGGCATCACATTGTTCTGTGATGACGGCTTCATGTCCTCTGTGAACTGGGAACACCCTTACCTTATCTATTCATACTACCAGGGGTACCAGTAGGCACCTTACTGGACAAGAGAGGCTAGGACATAAAGCAGGACCTGGCAGGAAACAGAAGTTACCAGGAGGAACCACAGGGACAGTGCAGGCTTCAGGTGTGGGCTTGACTGAGGAGAGAAATGAGAGTCAGGGAGGAAATAGTGTTACCAGAGCCCAGCAAGTACAGGATCCTCAGAGAAAGGACTCCCTGACAAGAATGCTGCTGTGGAGGACACAGGTACCATCAGATATGTGGCCCTGAAGCAGGCAGGAAGCTTGAGATGGCACACCCACCTTGTCCTCTGGTTTCCTTTGGGGGGTTCCCAATGGCCAAATCCAGCTACTGTTGGTCATCAAGGGCAGACAGCTGGATGAACCTCCTGGGACCTGGGAAAGGGCAGAAAAGGCTGGAAAATGGGTAGAGTTGGGGTCAAAACCAGCACAGAGGCTCCCGAAGAACTAAAATCTCCATTCCAACCCAGAGAGAAAAATGCACCCCTTCTCTGCAAGGGGCTTTCAAAATGCCTTGGAATTCAGCTCCCTCAAGGAGCCAGCAAAGCCCCTGGGCCCAAGAGAGAAGAGAGGGAAGAATGGCTCTAAGAAAAGTAGTGACTAACAAGACCAGCCAGGAGGAAGTTGAACACCAGGGAAAGCAAAGATTCAAACTGAAGGGTTATTTGTCTTCAAAGAGTTCTCCGAGTACTTTGGACAAGGACCCGTGCCAGAGCTCATCAGGCAGCCCCTGCCTCACCCCTTCACCCTGAGGTGCAGCTGGCATGGGCTGGAGGAGAGAAAGGCTGCAGAACAGGAGAGGAGGGACAAGGCTTGCCTGTACCAACCACGGCAAGCAACCTGACCCTCAATGTGTCTCTGTTGCTTTGCTCGCTGACATTTTAGTGTCAGTGAAGAAAGGTGACATCTGGGGCAGTTTTGAGCGGCACAGACACCCAGGGACACCTGAATGCATGTTTCACCCTGGAAGTCCTCAATAAATGGCCCATAGTGTTCTAAATTTCATTTTAGGAGGACAACCCAAGCTGGTACCTGGGGGGATCCCAGAAGTTAATGTAGCCCAAGCCTCTGTTTGACAGCAAAGAAATTGGGACACAAAGAGAGGAGGTGACTTGCTCAAGACCACAGAGATCCTGGTCCAGCACTCCTGACCCCCAGCTGAGCTGGGTCCACATGTAAATCCATGGGGATGAGAGAGACTTTTGTCAGGAAATGACAAAGCCAAGAGCACAGGCTCTGGAAGTAGACTGCTTGAGTTCCACCCCTGTTCCTCTAGCTGTGTGAAGCTAGGAAAGATAATTCATCTTCTGAGCCTCAGTTTTTTCATCTGTAAAATGGATCCTTAAAAACGGGCCTATCTCACAGAGTTGTTAAAAGAATGAGACAGAGCATGTAAAGTGCTTGGCACAGACTAAGCAATACAAAAATTTCCATTTTTTTGCCAGTTCATCAGAATATCACTATGAAAGAGATTAGCTCTCCGTTCTGTGTTTTCTTAGCTAGACCGAGCGTCTGTCTCTTATTGGGCCATGGGATCCAGCTGAGTCTGCTAAGAGCAAAGCTCCTGCCATCTCTTCAGAAGGAGTAAAAGTATGTTAAGTTATCACTCTTGGGATGAGGGGGCCAAAGCCTGCAGAGGCAGAACAGAAAGAGAAGAAAGACACTGAGCATGGTGGGACATGTTTGTAATCCCAGCATTCTACAAGGCTGAGGTAAGAGAATAGAAAGTTCAAGCCCAGCCTGGGCAGCTTAGCAACTTGTAAGACTCTGTGTCAGGATAAAAAAAAAGAACCAGGGATATAGTTCAGTATGCACACCCTGAGTTCAATCAATACTGTAGAAAGCAAGCAAGCAAGCAAGCAAGCAAGCAAGCAAGCAAGAAAGAAAGAAAGAAAGAAAGAAAGAAAGAAAGGGAGAGAGAGAGAATGAGAGAGAGAAAGGGAGGGAGGGAGAGGGAGGGAGGCAGAGGGAGGGAAGGGAAGGGAAGGGAAGGGAAGGGAAGGGAAGGGAAGCAGGAATGGGCTGTTCCAACTACTGGCCTGGACTTGAGCAAGGCTAAGAACCTGGCACATCCACATGTCACCAGCACCCAGGAAGCTGAAAGAGTATCACGTTGACTTTAAATCCTGAACTCGAATGACTGGAGCACCACTGCCTTGATTCTGGAACTCAACTCTCTCCTTTTGCCCTCTGCAAATTCACTGTTTTATCCGTAGGAGTCCTCAGTGGGAGTTTTTCAAACACAGATGGCTCTGTGAACCCACTGTAAATCCCCACAGCAGCAGCCATGTTCTTCCCCTTTTCTGCTCCCCTGGCCCACATCTGTTTCCATGGAAACAACAGAATGATGCCCTGCACCAAAGAGCTGCCTCCAACCCTCCAGGGGGCGCCAGAGCAGAACCTCTAATAGTATTGAGGAGGGGGAAATGGTCTGGGCCACCTCCTTCATGAGGCCCATCAGTACTTTCTTGCTTCTTCTCTTTTGGCAGTCCCCCCATTCCTTCTGCCCTGCACCAGATGGGTTAGGAGTATACCGCTACCTAGCTCCCACACAGAACAATGGGACAGGACTCAGCTGCCTGGAGGTGCTGAATCACTATGGAGCAAGGAACCCCAACATCCACTGAGACCATGGCCAGGGAGCATACATGGGCCAGAGGACATAGACAAAAATAAATAAATAAATAAATAAATAAATAAATAAATGAAAAAAGAAAATTAAAGAAAAAGAATAAAATTGCTACTGCTTTTGGATGAAATATCCTGATAATCACAGGAAAGGAGAACTTGAAACCATAATCATAATCATCTTTGGTCTTTGCTAGTATAGACCTGGCCTAAGGCTTAAATTTAAACCCATGGTGACTCTAAAAACTACATGAATAGTTCATTTTCTAGCAAAACTGCCATACAGGGAAACAAATAATTTAAGCAGGGACAATGTTTCACCAGTATGCACATATTAAAAGTTTAAAAATCACAACCCAGGGAAAGCCAGGGAGCAAAAGAAAGAAAAACAAACTTTTGTACTTTTGTTTATTTCATTTCTCTTAGCTGGAAAGATCGCTCCATTCTGAAGCTGTCCACGGTGCCAGGGGAGGGATCCTCTTTTCCCTCCAGAAGAGCGAGCAAGGAAGGGATACCTGCACCAGACAAAGTCAAAGTGGAAGACCCTCCATGGAAGGGAAGAAGGGAAATTTAGAGCTAGAGAGACCCAGCCAGAAAGTCACAGTGGACATTCTGGGAGGCTGTGGTAGGAGGACCACAAGTTTGAGCCCAGGGGTTGCAACTTAGCCACCTACTGAGACCTTGTCTCAAAATAAAAAGTACAAGAGTACATTGTGAAGGCTCTGAGTTCAATCCCCAGTACTGCAAAAAAATAAAAAAAGAAAAATTGACAACTGGAAATTTACTTTACAGTGGATGGGTTTGTCCTCCAGAAAAGCCAACACATGCTTACTGACATCAGATTCCAGTAATGCGATCTACTTTCTAGACCCAAGAACATGTTAGCACTTTCAGATGCTGACGTATCTTCTAAGTATTTCATTTAATGCTCCCTCTGGAATCAATGTATGGGTTATAGATTATTGATCACTTGGGACCCAGACCGCAGCCCCTCTTTCAATGTCAGAATGAGAGCTACTGTCCCCCTGCTCAGCCTTTTAACCATGAGTCATCAGACATTTGTAGATGCAGAGCAATTACTCATCATCAAGTTATCCCCCTCAAGCTTATCAAGACTTTAAACTGTAAAATATATGTATGTGCCTTCCTGGGGCAGCATTCTAGATAAGTGAAGTCAGCGAGAAGCCTTCAGAGCCTCTGCTTTTGATTTTGTCTCTAATATATACCAATCGCAATGAGGCTAATATCGCCATGCTGTGAACCTGCCAACAGATAGAAGTTGCCACATTATTGTGGTCTGTTTCGCAGGACAAATAAAGTATGTTGCTGCTCTCAGTGTTCTGCAGAGCACGCCACGCTACAGACAGAAGTGTTTCAAGTCAACACAATATGAAAAAATTCAAAATAAAATGAAAAGTGTCTGAAAACAAACCAACATAAATATACAGCAGTCCTGTTAATTATGATTATTTATGATCATAAGAACTGGCATCATTACCGTGGTTTCCTTTCCAAAATCTCACAAACTTGTTACTATACAGCAGTTTTGGAGTCCTATAGGCTTAAAAAGGTGGCGTGCTCCCTGCAAAAGTCATTTTTGGCAGGGATGACAATGTGTGCATCCTGGGTGCGAGGGCTCTCTTGCACACATACACACTCGTGTGTGATGCGGACACACAATAAAACCTGCGTGGACCTTCCAGTGTCCCCCACCATTAAACCACTGGTAATACATCACAGATGTCCCTGATGAGCACCGCCAATCTATTAAACAAAGTGCTCTAGTCGCCTGCTAGGGGCCTGAAGAATGATCTAGAAATCCATCCCCATGGGGGAAACAGCCAATGGAACATCACCGACAGCACTGAATATTTCATCAGGGATGACAGGACTCTTCTCTCCACCATCCCCCCTCCACCACCCCACCTGCCACTTGCTCCCCCCTTTCCCGATTTTTTTCCTCCACACACTTGACAACTAGTCACGGCCACATCACTGCCGCCCGCTGTCCTTGCAAGCTGACCTCTGCAGTGCGCGGTGCCCAGTGGTCATGCTGTCCTCGTCTCTCTCCAACCACATCTGACAGGAGATGCGGTGCTCACAGCACCTGAGACGCCCTGGGACTACACAGGTAAACCAGGGAGTCCGTGTTGTCTCCGGACTAACAACAGAGGGAAAGACATGACATCTCCAGCCAGGAGCCCACATCCGAATATTCAAAAGTTTCATCATGCGGATGATGAAGGTAACCTCCCAGCCTTCTGGGATGAGGCCTGCAGAAGGAAGGAGGGGGGCTGGAAGGGAGCACCCTACCTTGTCCTCAGTTAGGGCAGGAGCATGCAGATGCAACAGGGCAGCTCAGGGTTCCGGGCAGAGGCACATCAGAGTCCCCCCAGGCAGGCTCCAGTTCCCCAAGACCGGAGTGGCTCCTGGGACAGCTGTGAAGCCACCTCTCCCCCAGGGCCACACCTGCACCCTGGCACAACCCAAGGAGACAAAGAAGGTTTATTTATCTGGGAAAGGAACTAGTTCCATTAAAAATCACAAGGTAGTTTTGAGTTGCTATATTCTGTTGCAACTCCTTTTTGGTGAAATGTCAAAGCGGAGAGAAACATGAAGTATTTTGACTGAAATAAATGCTTTCATAGAAAACAGAGAGCCCTAGAGAGCATTCTAAGACTTGAAGAACGTCATACTATTTTAAGCAGGTGACAGTAATGTCACTCTCTGAGAGGTTAGGGTATTTCTTTTTCCTAGACCTACAAGAGGGAAAAAAATAAGTTTGCTTCAAGTGGAGAAAGTTGCTCTCAGTCTTTGACAAAACTAACCAGTACTATTATGAATGGAATGTTTGCTAGCTCTGATCAGAAAACAAAATGAAGTACAAACACACTCTTCCAGTCACTTGGACTTTTCCAACTTTCACTACACTTCCTGCATTGACATGGCTGCAACACACTCGTTCACAAAACCATCTCAGCCTTCCCTCTGTTTACGGTGAACCACGAAGGTCAAGGCAAATGCAGACATGCTTTATCCAACCTTAAGCTTGAAGCTTGAAGAAGGTTTTGCATCCTCCTTATTTTCCTTTATTTTCTTGGTAGTACTGAATCACCAATAAAAAGGTAGGCAGCATTTTGAAGTCCTTATCGAACACTATAGGTATTCATGGAAATCGTTCCTTTCCATAAATTTGAAGCACCAAAGTACACAGAAAGGAGTCTTGCAGAAATCTCATTAGGAGACCTCACTAGGACCATATCAGCTTCCTGGCTTTCTCTTTTCTCCAAGTTGCTTGCTTCTTCACGCCATTTTGTAGCTCTTTGAGAATGATTCTTGGGAAGGTAGGATGAATCATGTGGCAGCCCCAGTATTTGGGTTCCATGATAAGGCCATGGAGCTGGAGTAGATGAGGACACTAGCTCAAGGGGACATGTAGCAGGGCTCCCACCCTGTTGGGTCTACCTCTCACTTTCCTGTGCCCAAATACAGCCTGTCTCACAGGAGGAAAATACACTATCCACTCCCAGAGCTCTACAACAGCACATAGGGCTTCCAGGAAGAGAAGAGAAAAGAAAGGGAAATGATTTCACAGTTCCCTACACCTCTGAGCTCAGGAGAACATTCAGGAAATGATCAGGACAGAGGAAAAGTGGTCCAGGAACATACCTCTGCCAGTCAAGCTGTCACTTCTGCATTAAAACCAGACATTCCTGGAGACAAATTAATGTTGGCTAAAGCTGCCCTTCCCCAGCTGAGACCCAATTATCAATCTTGAGAATACCGGGCTCCCCGGACAACATTCTCACCCTAGCTGCCCCAACTCCTCTTTGTGGATGGAACCATTCCTCTAATGGATTTAGGTTGATAGGGTGTACTTCTGAACCCCTTAAAGGGCTGTTGCTGAATTGGAAACACACACACACACACACACTCATTCAACTACTTGCCGTGCCTTCTCCACCTAAGTATCCACCACACTGATGTCACTCAACATTCAAGACTCAACCACAGACATAGGATCTTCCCCTAAAAAGTCTTCACTCCCCTCCCCAACAAACTGTGATGGAAGAAGACAAAATGCTTTGACAACCCACCCGGTATCTTTAAATTTAGCCCCCAAAATGCAACAACAGTGTGCCAGGATGACATGGCTTTGGTGGCTTTGGGACTGTAGGACACCACATTGTCCTGCTGCAGCAGACTGCTGCCCCCACTAACACAGGAGTGATGGTGGTCTGCCACATACATAGGCCATCAGCCTGTGAAGAGGACACGCCCACCCAGAACTGAGATACAGAGGAGTGTCGCTGTGCAGGGAGGCATAGGCTCCTCAGGGATCTAGCAATGTGGAACTAGGGCCTGCAGCATTAAGTCTAGAGCAGAGAAGAGTTTCAGATTGACCTGGAAAAGAATTCCAAACTCAAGCCAAAACTTCAGCACCAGAAGCTCTCTCCAGGGCTTGAGGGGGCGCCTTCATACCCTCTCCCACCTCACTCCCCTGGCCAGCCAGATGCCAGGTTGGGTCTCCAGCTCCAGAGAGGCCAACTGTCCCTAGCTTCCCAGAAAAGGTGCTGTTCTTGATCCAGACCACCCTCAGGATTGTTGTCTGTGTGCACCAGGTTTTCAGTTGGGTTCTAAGTTGTTGGGAGCATCCTCCTGGAGCAGGTTCCAGTCTCAGCAGACACTTCCAATCCGAAGGCTGAACTTCAAGCAGATGTTAGAAGCATTTGTGTGAGGCTGGTGCTGGAAGGAAAGAGCATCCCACCAAGGCTGTGGGCCCGCCCAGACCTCTCTAAAGGGGAGACATTTGGACAGAGGTGCCAATGACAAAGAGGAGGCGGTCTACCAAATCTGGGCAGGGACATGAGCAAGTGCAGAGGTCCTAAGGCAGCACCAAGATTAATAAGCTCAAAGTACATACGCTCCTGTGGCTGTTGTGGAGTGAGGAGGGTAGAGAACAGTAGGAGCAGAAGGCAGAGAAAGGGACAAAAATGAGGTCACATGAAGCCTTGTAGTTCATGGCCAAGAGACAATATTTTATTTTAAATAAATCAAAAGTCATGCCAATTTTTGAGCAGGTGAGCAAAAGTCTCCTTTGCCAAAAAGACCACTAGGATGCCACTGAAGAAACGAACTGGGAATGGGAAACAGGATGCAGGGCTTCCTGTCCTGGGCAAGTAGTGACAGCAGTTTGAGGACGGTGAGCTCAAAATAGGTGAAGTAGAATTAATAGGTGAAGTAGACATAGTAGCGATGTGTTTAGAGGTCAGTCGCCTTTTCATTACTGTGACAAAACACCTGAGGTAATTAATTTATAAGGAGGAAAGGTTTAATATGTTTCGTGGTTTTAGAAGTTCCAGTCCATGGTCAGTTGGATCTATTGCTTTGGGCCTGTGGTGATGCAGTATATTATGGCAGGATCACACGGCAGGGCAAATTCATTCACTTCATGGTGGCCAGGAAACAAAATGACTCAGGAGCCAGAGTCCTAACAGCCCTTTCAAAGGCACTCCCCCAATAACCTAACTTCCTTCCACTCAGGCCTGACTCTTAAGGGTTCTAGTACTTCTCACTAGCGCCAAGAGCTGGGGACCAACCAAACTATAGCAGATGTGGCACCAACAGGACCTATAGCTGACTAGGACACCTGTATGTAGAGGGAGGTGGGGGCTTTTCAAGGAAGAAAGAAGTCAAGGATGGGATGTTGACCATCTGTTTGTCCACCATAATAATACTTTGTGAGGAAACACCACAAACTCATAGGCTTGACTTTGCACTTAGCCTGAGTTTGGCTGGGCTATTCTGGTTTAGATGCTACTCACTCACACACTGGCAGGAGGTTAGCTGTTGGTGGGGAGAAGGACAGTTGGAGCACCTGGTGCGTGTTCTCCAATGGGCTAGCCCAGGCATGTTCTCACAGTGAAGGCCACGATGGGAAAGTAGAAGAGCCCAATTGCAAAGCATTTTTCATGCCTCCACTTCTGTCTCATTTGATAACACTCCTATGGCCAGAGCAAGTCACAGAAGGGATCCCAGAGTCAGAGCAGGGGATACTGCAAAGAGAGATGGTAGGAATGAGGACACAGACCACTTAAGCAATCAGTCTACAACAGATGGTCCTAGAGGTTTGACTTGAATATCTGAGTCAGTGAAGGTGTCTTTCAAAGGGCAGGCTGGTGGAGGAATGCATTGGGAATTTTAAGAGTCAGGAATTCTATTTTGGTTTACAGATAAGTTTGGGACTTATTGAGGCCCCCTAGGAATTGCCCCCATAATTTAAGGTGACTTTTTTTTCTTTTTTTTTTTTTTTTTTTTTTTGGTGGTGCTGGGGATGGAACCCAGTGCCTTGCACTGAGAAACATCTCCTGCCCTTTTTTATTTTTTATTTTGAGATGGGATCTTGCTAAGTCACCAAGTTGCCCAGGTTGGGCTTGAACTTGTGATCCTCCTGTCTCAGCCTCCAAGAGCTGACAGATTACAGGTGTGTAATCCACCATGCCTGGATCTTCTTTTTAAATTTTAAGCCAAATTCACAAAGCTGGACCCCACACCACCAAATCTTTGGGTGATGACGAAAATGGGCCTGAGTTCAGATGACAAAGTGGCAGAGAGCAGTTCCCATCCACCCCCAAAGTGATGATACCTGTCAGCTGAACAGTTGCGAGTGTTCGTCATCCGACAAACGGGCCCTTTCTGTCTCTAGTGTCCACCATTCTGTCACCACTGCAGAATGAGCTGGAGCCTCCATTTACTCTGAGAGATGCTCCGATTTTATGCTGATCGTTAACTAAGAATATTTCCCTCCAGAGATTTATTACATTAATGAGCTCTGAAATTACTCACAGCAATTAAGTATATTGTTTTTAAACTCTTCAGAAATCATCAAAACACATTGGTTGTTTTTCAAAGAAACATAAATAAGGGGTACAGCTTGCTGTCCAAACAAACCCAGCAGCAGGCTCCCTTCATGCTGGTTTGGGGAGTTTCTGATCCCCCGTCTCCAAGGTAGATGTGTGCAGGCTCCACATCCCAGCACAGCAAAACCTTCACTCTCCGGAGATCAGGATGCTGAGTCCGAGTGGCCAGGCCCAAGATGGCCCTGTGTCAGACCACTGTGAGGATGGGGGCTGGTGCTTCCAACTGCCCTCCATTCCCACCCAAGAAGCAGAAGGTGAGCTGAAGACCTCAACATCCCATTTCAGGCCACCTATTCCCAGCAGCCCATTGTCGCCATTTCTCCAGCATCCCTGACCTCCCTGGGAAACCAGATACCTCCCCCCGCCACACACACACACATACACACAGACCTATAAAAGACTCTGTCTCCAACCTCTGCATGGCACAAATCCACAATGCAACCATGACAAATCTTCAGGTGGGCTGCCTGAAATGCTTGCTTTCTTCACATCTCCTTGGCAAATCACCACGGTCACACTACACAGCCGTGTCCAAGGTCAAGCAGTAAAGGACCAGCTCTTGGATATCTAGCTGCCTGCACTCAGACACCGCCCTTGACATGCACTAGCTGTCCCACGTAAAGGGTCCATGAAAGCAGCAGGTATGGACCAGTGTATGGTCTTCTTAAATAAATAGGAAGACCACAGGGTAGATCTCAGGGACCTGCCCACATTATCTTTTCATTTTCACAGCTAGGAGATGGCAACTATCATTAGTGCCCATTTTACAAATAAAGACACTGAGGCACTCAGAGGGCAAGCGATTTGCCCAGGTTGGCCCTAGCCTTAGGTTTTGTCCTCTCCAGGTTCTCTGGGCCTGAAGGCACCCCAACATGGGCCACACGTGGGCTTTGGATTGGGTGCTGCCAATGGGAGCCATGTAAGAGGTCAGAGGGAGGGAGGAGAGGCAGAGGGGAAGGTGTTCTTCTGGCTTCTTCCAAGGGATGCTTTTCCTGGTGCCCTCCCCATGGAGTCTTCTGTCTTGAAGCTCCAGATTGTGCCCTCTCAGTGCTCAGGTCTCAGCCCCTACCCACCCCATCACCACATCGTGGACCGCTAAACCCACCTGCTCCTTTGTAAATGGCCCTTCATCAAACTCTCCTTCGAGTGCACCATCTACTTCTTGCGGGGGCCAAATCTCCCAAAGCAATGCTTTAACCACTACTCCACACTACCTGTGTCCTGGGCTCCAGAAAACAAGAAGTTTAAACAGGAGGGAAAGTGAAAGTCTTTGGAATATTTTTTCACTCCTAAAGGTAGGCAAGACTCAAGAGTTCCTTATGATCTGAGCCATTGGCTGGGCTTGGTGCTGTGTGCTGACTAAAATGGGAAAAGTAGAGGAGCACAGCTCGATCACCAGCATGGACCCTGATGGCCACAGACACTTGAAGAATCTGGTTATTTAAACGCAGCCCGGGACAATCACAGAGGCTCCACTCAGCTCTGCTGCAAGCTCTGTGGCCCAGGAAGGGCATCGCCAGCATGTGCAGAGGCCCCAGAGCTGGAGACAAGGCACTTATAAACTTTCCACAGAGCCTCACATGCAAGGAAACTGGCTTACTTCTCAGCAGAATCCTTCAGATCCCAAATTCAAATGAGTGTCACTCCAGGCCCAGGATGACCAGAGGGAGCTGGGCTCGGAGCAGGGAAGACTCTCCCACAGCCTCTCTTCTCAGATCACGACTCACAGCATGGGGTGGGGCCCTCCTCTGAACTCATGGGGATGCTGATGTCCCACTTGAGGTCACAAGGAGGGAGAAACAGGATGGAAATGACTCCTACTAATTTCCTTGTGTCTTTGTTTCCCATCAAAAGGCTGTGGACTACCTGAGGGCCCTTCTGTATCACCCCATGCCACCGCCTATGACATCTTCAAATACACATAAAAATGCCTCGATGCAAGCTGTGTGCAGTGGTGCACACCTGTAACCTCAGCACTCTGGGAGCTTGAGGCAGGAAGAACACAATTTCCAGCCCAGCCTTGGCAACTTAGTGGCTTAGCCAGACCTTATCTCAAAAAAAAAAATTTTTTTGAAAAAAATTAAAAAAAAAAAAAAAAAAAAAAAGGGCTGGGGATGTAGCTCAATGCAAAAGCCCTGGGTTCAATCCCCAGTACTGGGAAAAAAAAAAAAAAAAAAAGAGAGAGAGAGGGAGAGACCAAGCCTTGATGATTTAGGTATCTAGCACTGTGAAAGGCCCAAATCAAATCTCTTCTCCTCCACAAAACTGGGCTATGGGAGTCTTCCCTGAGCTCGGCCTGCATATTGCTAAGGTGTCTCTTCCTGCATGACCCCCCCCCCCGGCAGAATCTCCAGAAAGACAGGGACGAAGGCTTTGTACCTCTGGCTTGTCTCCATCCCACCTCCCTAGGCTTGTGGCCTGGGTACACAGCCCACTCTCTAGAGACACATGCCAGTGCTTCCAAAAGCAGCACAACAAAGAAAATTGCAGGTTACAGGGGCCAGAAGGGACATCAAAGACTATCTGGGCCATTTTGCAGGTGGGAAAACTGACATGCACAGCAGGAAGGACTCAGATCAAAAGTCTGGAGGTAAAGCCAGGAAGTCTGACTTCAGCCCAGGATACCTGGGCTGCTGCAGCCCTGCTGGGCCTGTTTGCATTTACTCTTGTTTCTAAATTGCCCAGAACCCCTTGCACCCCCAGGAGAATGCATCCCATGGAGGGTCCATATCCTTTGGCCTCTTAGAGCTAGGGGAGGCTCTCTGTAGTACTAGAGGCACCCTGGCCCTAACAATTTTTGTGAGGTTAAATGATATCCATGTTTTTGCCACTATTACTTCAAGGATAATAGCTTAGGGCCCTTTGCAATCCCAGGGCTATGCAACATTTGACCTCATTGGTAGGGTAGTGTATGTAAAAGGTGGTTATCATTACAATATGTCCATAAAAATTAAAACCTTTTAGGTAGTTAGTGCTAAACAGGCACATTCCACCTCCTCCCACTCTCTGCCTCGCATTCTATGCCAATAAAGTGTAACAGTTTCAATATCCCTTCAGAGTAAGATAGAATAAGGTGGCCATAATAAAGTAGCATTGAACAGTCCCTCAAAAAATAAACTAACAAAAGAGATAGGACTGCTGCTTTCTATAGGTTGCCCCTGAATCCCAGACATGAGAAGAGCTGTTTGGGTAGCTATCAGGAAGAGGAGCGTGTTATTTGAAAGGAGACTTTTATATTTTCATGGTATTGCAAAAACCAGGAAGATTTTAGTGCCTAATCAGAGCACCCCTGCCAAAAACAGCACAGACCGGCAGGTCTTAAACTGACAAAAAAAAATAATCTCTGAACAGCACGGAATGTAGCAAACCAGGAAAAAGAGCTACTGAGGAAAAGAGGGATTCACCCGTCCTGGGCTCAGCTCAAACGTCTCCCCCCACTTCTTTGGAGGCCATAAAACCCAAACCGCACCCATCCTCCTCACCCCTGCTCCCATGCCACCTCCACCTCAAAGCAGGTGCCTTCACAGAGATGGTCTATGACGGTCCTACACAGCTAAAACCAAGCAGGACCAAGAATAGGGCCGGTGAGGTGGCTCAGCGGCACAAGCGCCTGCCTGGCAATCGCGAGGTCCTGAGTTCAACTCCCGGTACCCACATAAAAGAAAAAAAAAAAAAAAAAGAATCAACGTGGGGACAGGTCAGTCCCACATGACCAGACCTGGCCAGAGCAACACGTCCAACGTAGCCCTTCACTAAGAGGAGCTAACAATGGCGCCACAGAGAGACCCCCTAGCTGCAGCCAGGCTCACGGGCACCATGATATGACAGAAATAAAACTAAATTATATCACTTGTCATCGTTAAGACAAATCTTCATCTCCATTCTTCATTTGAAAAGCACTATATTTAATGAATGAGTACTGAGTCATGACACGTAAATGACTAAAATATAGGAATTATACTGAGGTCAACTAATGTATTTTTAAACCATGAAATTAAGGGAGCCATTCATGCCTGTCGACGATGCCACTCCCAGTCACTATGATCTTCTGCACAGCTGCTGGTAAGCACTGAGGGACGGGGACGCTTTGATCAGAGGGAGACCAAGCGTCCCTGCTGACTCTTTCACGGGAGTAAAATAGTGGTCACTAGAAGATGGGATGGATTGTGGGGAAGAGGGCTAGAATGAGGTAACTGGTACCGACATAGAGTCAGTAAAAAGGAATCGAATTATCGTACTGTACCCCATAAATATGTACAATTAATATGTGCTAATTAAAAATTAAAAGTAAATTAAAGAATAAAAGTAATTTTGCAAGACCGAGATGAAGAAATCTTACTAACCTGTTTGTCTATGTTCTGTGAGTCAGCAGCTCTGTGCCTACATTGTAACTGCCAGTCCCCAGCGAGGCAAGCCCATTGCAAAGGAGCTTCATGTGGGTTTATCCCGAAGGGAGGGCGTGCTTCAGTTCCTCCCATGCTTCCACGAAGGCAGCCCACACCACTCGTGCATCAGGAAAGTAGCGATCCTCCACTGCGCTGATCTCTAATTCCTCCCAGAAATTTCAGATGCCTCAAGGTTTGAGTCTGCAACAATTTGGATGAGAATGGCAAAAAAAAACTTCTTGTCTGAGACACCAAGATCCCCAAGGAAAGCTGAGATGAGAAAGTTCTAGGTGGAGGTCATCTTTCAAGGATTCGATGTTGAAGTGGGCACAGTTTAGTTTTTCCAGATCGCAGCCATCAGCTTTGTGTTTTCCAAGAGCACCGCCTCCACTCCTCCATTCTCAGTCATGATGTTCAGGTTGGATTGACCGCAACTGCAACACCAAGGTTGGGTGCTAACTGCCGTAAATCAATCAAGACATGACTTTACCTTGACCAGAAGAGTCAATGACCCAACTCTGGCCAAGTAGTTTGTAACTGTGTGTACATACAAAGATCACAACTATAAGACATATTCACTCGGGGAAGCCGGTCTTAGAGCTGTTGAGAAGAGAAGGTTATAGTATGTGGAAGCTGATGATGAAGCCAGTCCCAATAGGACCTGTGGCGACAGCTTTTAATCAGCTGGATCAAACCTTACCTGAAGCAGATTTGACTTGGAATGTTTATGCTTACAAGGGCCAAAAAATTTTCCCTCTTGTTTAATCCAGTGAGTGTCAGATGGTTTTCATGACATACGGTATTTCCAAAACATGGAGGGTCCTGTGTAGAATCATGTATCCTAGAGTACAAAGAAGCTTTTCAGTCTCCTCCCTCCAATACATACAAAGATCTAGACTCAAAGTAGTGCTAGACGAGAACACAAAAAATAGAGTCAACTGTGTTGGTAGCAAAAACAGGAAACCCCCAACTTCCTGGGAACTGAGGATCAGGTTAGCAGCTACTCCAGACTATGCCCTTGTCCCCAACAAACACATGCGCATATCCCTGCATCCCTTGTTTGTGTTGGACTCCCTTTTCTTATTTATCAAACCAATGACCTTTTTTTTTTCTTTTTTTCTTTTTTTTTTCTGGTACTGGGATTGAGCCCAGGGCCTTTGCACAGAGCTATATCTCCAGCCTTTTTTATTTTTTACAGACAGGGTCTCACTAAATTGCTAAGTTGCCCAGGCTGGGCTCAAACCTGCCATCCTCCTCCCTCAGCTTTCCAGGATGCTAGGAATACAAGTGTGCACCACCATGTCAGGCCATCTTAGCCTTTCATACTTGGAAATTATTCCTGCCTGGAACCATTGCTGATTAAGTGCCCCTTGACAACTAGCTCCTCTGTGGGTCTACTGGGAGCATGTGAACAAGGGACGTGTTTAAAACACCTCCCGCCTACGTTCTCCAGAAAGGGACTGCACCACTCTGCCTGAATTTGATCACGTGCCACGAGGCCTCCGCAGTGTCGAAGGAAGAATACGATGGAGGGTAGACAGATGCGGTAGAGCTGCCCAGTGCTCAGCGGAGGCTGCGGCCCAGAGCATGAACATGGGCTTCCAAGCTCTGTACAAGTGGAAAGCACCTTAAATACCATTTATTCTGACCCTGAAGTTACTGTTTAACTTCCTCCCAGTCTCTCCTACAAGTGACATATAGCCTGTGTTGAATGCTTCTAACGATGGAGGACTCACTCCTCACCTCTCTCAGAGACAGTGACTGCCTCCCTCAGAGACTGGTTAGAGATAAGAGTTTCAAAGTTTTCCCTTGGCCTGGGTATCTTTCCACATCTAACCCTTGGGGATAATCAGTCCTGTTTTCAATGTTTTCATATATAGAAAGCCAGAAATCATGCTCCCCTGGGTGTACGATGTCTGAGTTCAATGTTCCCTTTTCATTTCTCATGCAACCTTGCTCCTGCGTATCTAACCCTGTCCCGCTTTGTATAATCACAATACTTTCCAGTGCATTCTGATCTGCTTGGCAGTATAAAGCTCTTTCCCATCACCTCCATTGTTCTTTGCACCATACTTCTATTAATGAAGCCACAAGCATACTGTGGTTAGGGGGATCTATAGGGATTTAGACAAGTGGAATTTATCCTCATTTTTGAACAAAGGTAAGATATGCTCTACTGATAAATCCATTTTCAAACTGCCATCCATAACAATAAAGCCCCATTCCTTACTTTATTCCTCTTTTATAATGTCCTCCACGCCCAGCACCTTGGACTGGTGAGAAAGTACATTACATCGTGGCAAGTTCAGAGTGTGCCAGCATCCACTGGGGAGGGAGGAGTGTTTCTGGGCTTTGGAAATGAATGTGTAAGTAAAAGTGAAGGCTACCAAATTGAAACTGATCAATGTAGGCCACCCATTGCTAATTGTCACCCAGCTATTTTGCTTCCAGGAGTCACGTGGTAAGTGACAGCCACAGATGTTGATGGATTCTGACCCAGACTAGAAATCTGGTTTCTGAAAACAAGAGAGAGGAAAGAGAGAAAAAGGCAATGAAGTTAGAGGCCCAGCATGCGGAGACGGGAATGGGAACAAGGGGGTGACTCTGACAGCTCAAGCTGAGGAGGAAAATTAGAAAAGAAAGCTGCTCCGCCACCATATGTGTCTAGCTGGCTGGGACAGCTACAAGAAATATCGCCCAGCCCGAATCCCTGGCCAGGATTGTGATACATGCCTGCATAAGGCTATCAATAACCCGGCATGATTAATGCTAATGATTTATGTTAATTTTGCCATAAGCTTTATTTGTGCCCAGTGTTGAACTTAAGGATGTCAAATCATTCCTTAGGAGGTTGTTAGAGATTTTTAAAAGCAAAATCTAAAATATAACGCTGACATTCCATATATCATGGCCCCAGCCTCCCCAACATTCTTTGTAAGAGGAAGGTCACCATCCCCCATGTAATTGCCTCTTATCCGGCAATAAGTTCTTGGGAAAGGATTCCACAGCAGAGGAGGGATGACTCCACAGGGGCCCACAGATTCCCTTCTTTTTTGCTGGAGGCAGGAGGAGAGGGGCAGATTTCAGAGCAGCTGAAGAAGCAAACTCCACCTGTGTTAGACAGCTTTCCCATCACTGGATACAACACCCAACACCCACAACTTCAAGGAGGAGAGGTTTAACTTGGCTCACAGTTCCCGGGAATTCAGTCCATGCATGTTTGGGTGGCTCCAAGGCAGAACTGGCATAGTGGAAGGGTGTGGCAAAGCAAAGATGATTAGTTCATGGCTGCTGGGAGCTAAGTAGGGACACAGTGCTAGAGTGGAAGGAGCTAGGGACCATGTATAGACCCTAAGGGCAGGCCTCCATGACCCATGCAGACACACCCAGAGGGGTGCTTTACTAGTCCCTGGGGTGTTTCTTAACCAAACCAAGTTGATATATCATGGTTAACAGTCATAGCATCCCTAGGGGGCAGGTGGGTGAGCATTGCTACCTGCTATCTAGAGTCTGCTACACATCCCAGAGATGGGGCACACATGACAAGCCAGCCACATCTTATTTTAGGTGACTGTAGCAGTCACTTCACTTTTGTAGCTTCAGTCTCCATCCTGTTCGATGGGGAGGGGGGGATGCTCAGCCCACCTCATAAGGAAGCAGAGAGGTTCGGACTTTATTACACCAGGGGACTGCTCTGTCCTCCATACCACCATGTATTGGTCACATTTGCCATCATTGGGACAAAATTACCCAACACCTGCAATTTATGATGGAGAGATTTATTTTGGCTCATAGTTTCAGAGTATTCAGTCCATGGTCAGCTGGATCCAAAGAAGAAACAGCATGGTAGAAGGGTCTGGCAGAGGAAAGCTACTCAATGCATAGCATCTAGGAAGGAGAGAGGGGGAGAGAGAGAGAGAGAAAGAACCTTCAGAGGCAAGCCCCCAGTTACCTACCTCCTCCAACCAGACAACACGTTCAGCTATTAACTCATCAATGGATTTATCCTCTGATGAGTATAGCACCTCCATTATCCAACAACCTTCCAAAAGCCCTATCTTTGAACACATGAGACACTGGGGGACATTTCAGATCTAAATGATAACATACCCCAAATACACCCAAGAACTGGGTTCTCCAAGACAGCTTTGAGTATCCTGTTGCTTTCCTAGGACCAAGGAATGGGGGATGACAGTACAGAGCAGGTCTGGCTTTCAGCTGTCACCTACCTACTCTACTCCTGTCCAGACCTCAGATGTTGATCCAGATGGCCCTTTTGGCACCTCTTCTGTTCACTTTCAGGAATCCATGTTGCCACCCCCTCCCCTGGTAGGCAGCCCAATACAAGGTGCTGAGAACCATGAAGAACAAGAAAGAAGGAGCTGGGAAGCAACTAAAACCTCTCAAACAGGCCAACACTGAAACCTCAGAGGCCAACACAATTCATAGCATAGTACCTGGTGGCATTGAAATAAAGGGTGTGCCCTCCCTGCAGAAGACAGAAGAGATACCATGGATATAGAACACAAGTGTCAATGGCTTGCCCAGTCCAGATCCACTGGGTATGACAATCATCCAACTTCAGTTCACTTGGGAATTCAAACCACACACAGGTCTGAGGTCCTAGGAACTCCAACCTTGTGCCACTGCCCTGGCCATCTCCTCTTGTGAATTTCCATCCTTTGCTTCTCTGGTCCCCTGCTCCCCTTTGATTCCAGTGGGAATCCTTCAAGGGTCCATAGAAATCCCAGGAGACCAGGAGATTTTGTACCTGCAAACCAGTCACTCTGTGACAGCTGCTGCCCCACCTGCAAAATGAGTCCCTTCATGCTGTCCAGATAGGGCCAGATCCAATCCAGGTCCCTACCAGAAACTCAAGCCACAGGGGACACAAAGCCCAGTTCTCTCCAGTTCTTGCTAGAAATTCCTCATCTATAGCTTAAAAGCAACCATTTCTATATGGGTTTGTATCAAGATGGAAATATTCTATCTGCTCTCTTGGTTTCCTATGATGGAGCTCCACTAAGCCAGCGTGGTCCGGGCTGTACGGTGAACACCTGTCAAAATGTATGGACCATGCCATTTATCAAATAATCTGCTCCAAGAACAGATAGGCACTATCAACAATCTGGTATTGATCTGTACAGGCCCCTGCTATTGTTCATCCCTGCATCCCAAATGGCAGCAAGAATTAATGAAAGAAACAAAACAATGCATACCAATCACTCAGCCCCACAACTTCGTTTGCTGCTCTCATTAAATTGGGCAAAGTTTCCCCAGCTGCTCAAAAGCTCACTTGGGAGAGATAGGCCCAGAAAGTCAACCTTCTAATGGGTCAGTAGGCCCATGCTGCTCTCTCCCTTTTCTCAACCTGCACTGTCCATGCTTACTGAAGCCCCTACTTCTTTGAAGCCTATGGAAGTGACATGCTAATGACATGCAGAATCCCATAGGATCCCTCCCAAGAACTGGGCAAAAATAACCTTCCTCTGACACCCCCTTGGTGATTGTGTTTAAGCCTCCTTTGTCCAGCCCCTCTCCTGCACAGAGTCAGCAAGGGAAGACTCAGTCTATGGAGGGATATACCTGAAGATGGTACCTGTAGGTTGCCAACAAGAGCCATCACTGGAGGGTAGGAGTAGGCCAAATTCTATGCCCTAAAGTCCCTAAAGGCAGGCTCTGCAGAGAGACACCTGCCAACCTTCTTCTCTAGGCCTCCTACTAAACAATACACTCCTTAACCCTTAATGCATGCACACACACACACATACATACTCCTGCCTTACCATCACTCTGGCCACACCCAAACAGGCTGTGGGGCTCGGCTTACAAGGCACTCCTTTAGACTTCTCCAATCCCTCCACCCAGAACTGATCTCTTCCTCCCCTGTGCATTCACCATGCTTTACCTGGGCTATAGAAGTAGTAAACTTTGGGTTGCTTCCATCCTACAAGACTCAGAAGGAGAAGGGAGTCAGATGAAACAAGCACATAAGTATGAGTTCTACCTTCTGAGAGCAGGGATATAGTTGAAACCATCTTTGTAGCCATACACAATGCCTAACAATGGGTGGGTAGATGGATGGATAGTTGGGTGGGTGGATGTTTGGATGGATGGATGGACGGATGGATGGGAGATGGATGGATGGGTAGGTAGATGGGTAGATAGATATGTGGGGGGTGAACAGACAAATGGGTTAATGGGTAAATGGATGAATGGGTGGGTGAACTGTTGGGTGGATGATTGGATGGGTGATTCTGAACAAAGTGTAATGAGAACTCAAGAGTACCCTAGTGTTATGGCCATGAGACTGCAATGAAGGTATCTTGGTGATACCCAGCACAGTGGGGTTCCTTTTCCTCCCTAAAGCACAAAACTATCTCCTCATACTCCGCCTGGAGTGTCAGGGGCTTTCTCACGCTAATGGAACAAGAAACTCTGAGATCCAGAAGATGAAGACTTGCCTTGAATCAGAGAGCCAGCCCTCGAACAACAGACTTCCCAAAAGGAAAGAAACTTACTGATTGTCTGGTCTGAGCAAGACCCCAGCCCCCAGCTCTCCAAGACAAACATCCTAACCCTGCTCCCTGAAAGTCTCAAGACCATGGTGGGACCAAACCACCACTCTAGATCAGCTAAGTTACTGGATGCAGCTGGCACTGAGCCACCCAAAGTCCTGTCCTCCTTGGAAGGGCCACTTTCAAGGTTGGCTTGATTGTCTCTGCTGTGGTGGAAAGGGACCAGTGTGTTCCCTGTGCTGGGACAGAGAGGTCTTCTTTCTTTGGATACTTCCTTCTCAGATTGGCAAAAGTCTTTGGTAGGAAAACACTGAGAATAGAGCTTTCCAGTCACCTTGGGGGTTACAAGAAAGGCACCCTTCCCCTGCCCAGAACGTGAAGCGGAGTCTCAAAGTGGCATCGACAGAGGACTCGCTCAGATGAGCAGGGCCTCCAGAGGGGCAAGAGACATTTCTAGTCTGGAAAAGCACAGCCAGGGGTCAGGCTGGGTCAGCCAGGCATGCGACATGTCCTTCTCCAAGGACAGGTGGCAAATCTCCACCGATGCAGGCCCCTTGAGGGTCACGCTGGGTGTGAGGGCCGTGTACCCTCACTCCTGCCCAGAGGCTCCCTACAGTATCTACTAGACACATGGTCCCCTCAAGGCCATGTCACATGTCTAAGGCTTGAGCAGCACCCACTTCTGTATTTAGACAAGGATGACAAGTGTGGGTGATGAGGGTGGGTGGGCAGGTGGGTGGGGAGGAGAAAGGAAGGAGGAGAAAATCAGCTGTGTCAGGAGAACAAATGAAGCTTTGCTTCCTCTCCTTAATGGTCTCAGAATTCAGAGGGAAAAGAGGGCACATAAAAACATGCTGCCCAGCAAGGACAAGAGGCCAAACCAAAGGCCCCATGCTCAAGAGCATGTCTTCTCTTGGAATTTTGGGGATGTGCAGAATATCAGATGAGAGTCCCCAAATTCCTCTGCTATGAATCCAGTGTGTACCCCAAGAGTCCATGCACAGGAAATGTGGTCCCCAGCGTGGTGATATTAAGAGATGGTGGGACTTGTAAAATGTGGGACTTGGTGGTAAGGACACTGAGGTCACTGCCTTTGGAAGGAATTAGGTAGTAATCATGGATGCCGAGTTACTTCTCTGACAGCAAGTTTTTTATAAAAGAGCAATCCTGACCCTTTCCTGCTCTCTGGCTTCCTGTCACCATGTCACTATGCACTCCTGCAGTGACTTGATGTAGCCAAAGTGTGCTTCACTAGAGGCTAAACCAGTGGGGATACCTGATCTTGAACTTCCACCCTTCAAAAGTGTGAGCTAAATCAACTTTCTTTCTTTATAAAGTACCAATCCTTAAATATTTTGTTATAGCAATGAAAAACAGGCCAGTATACCCTTCTTTCTGAATTTCCAAATATATCTTGTCCAATGGTAGCCCATGGGCAAGGTAGCATTTGGGGGAAGAATTTTGTCTTCTTAAATTCCTATTTCCAAATACTGCTATGACCAGAGGAGCTGTGCACCTACAGTCCAAATGACCTTAGTAAAAGACTATCCTGTGACCTGGGCATGGCAGCGTTCACCTGTAATCCCACCAGTCTGGGAGGCAGAGGCAGAAGGATCTAAAGTTTGACCCCAGCCTGGGCAACTTAGCACCTTAGAAAGACCTTGTCATGGAAAAAAAATTACAAAGGGCTAGGGATGTAGTTCAGTGCAAAGGCCTTAGGTTCAATCCCCAGTACCACAAGAAAAGAGACACTATGCTTGAAGGCTGGTCCATTCTCTGCCCTCTTTAGTGCTACCATTCAGGTAGAAATACAGTACCCTTGAACAAATCAGGCTCTGCTGGCACCCTACCAGACAGCAGTGAAGGACAGGTCTTACCTCATGACTCCTGGCCCTTTATAGCAGAACCCAAAAAACTCCCAGAATGTGGTAGGGAAGAGGATTCAAAAGGCAGTAGGAGGCTTCTGGGAAGGGAGGCCATGAAAGGCAGAAGTGGAGAGTACAGGAAGATGATGACCATTCCCAAGGATCCCACTGAATTTCAAGGAAGCAGGAGTGGAAAAAGCCCCAGCATAGGTAACAGGCCCTGCAGCAACATCATCCAGTGTCCTAGTTAGCACTGAGTGTGCCAGGCTCCCGATGTGACCACCCACTCTGCGAGGCCAGCCCTGATTGCACTGGGAGCAGGGAATGGGGAAGCTGACCCACAGCAATGTTGCCCATTGTTCTGGAGAAAGCCATTAGGCCTGGTCCCCATGCTGTCATCAGCCACAGAAAGTTGACACCATGCAGAACCCAGACAGCCAATGGGCATTGCCTGGCTAGGCAGCGACTGACATCACCTTCGGAAACAGGATATGGAAATGGGACAGGCTGCCACCGATCTTGGACTCCATTGGGAACATTGCTGGGACAAGAGCAGCTTAGGACAGGGTACATGGTGAGCTCAGCAT
Organism: Erethizon dorsatum; assembly: GCA_028451465.1. Classification (NCBI taxonomy): domain Eukaryota; kingdom Metazoa; phylum Chordata; class Mammalia; order Rodentia; family Erethizontidae; genus Erethizon; species Erethizon dorsatum. Next base: position 96,854,778 of record CM051834.1, read on the forward strand.
TACATCTCCAGGTCACATTTACCCAGATAAACACTCAGTACACACACACGCACCTGCACATGCACACGCCACACACCTGTCCCTGTCCCTCCAGCATCCACATGTGCCTCTGGGCTGCTGCCATTGTCCCTCTGTGTCCTGACACTCTGACACTCTCAGCATCCATCCCAGTGCACACAAACCCTCCTTTCTAGGTCAGCTCCAAGAAAGCCGACAGAGCAGCAGAATTGGACTTCATGGCACCCGAGTGGCAACAGTAGACTGTCTCTGGGATGGCTCTGGTGAGCCCAGGAGCCACCAAGCCAGCACACTGCAGTCAGCTCTCTGTAGGAGGATATTGCTTTGAAGCAGGTTATGTTTGCTGCCCACAGCCCCTCAAGTCAACTGGGATGGTTGCTCAGTGGGTTCATCTACCAATGTCTCCATCCTGTCCTCCTTTTCATGTAGACCTTGGAAATGAGCTGCCAGCTCGCTGGGCATGTTTGCTCAGGAAAAGCTAATATCTTGCAACCTGTCTCTCTTTTTGACTAATGTCCACAGGTCATCAGCATGCAGTTCCCTTATAAAGTAGCCCTTGCAATCAGGTATCTGCTGGTGTGGAGCCTAGGGTGACATACTGAGCAAGGAGAAACAGTAAAGCAAGCCCTGGTTCCTGCCCTTAAGGATCTCAGAAGATAGCAGGGAAGGAGAGTCATAAGGCCATATAAGCAAGGACAAGTAACTGAACCACCAGCCCCATACACCCAACAGCAGCATTGATTTGGGAATGTCCAACGAGATTCTCCAATGTTCTCCTTTCTGAACTTCATATACCTCTTACCCAGAGCTCACCTAGGCTCTGTTATCCTCCTGCAGCTCCCAGTGAATCCTGGCCCTAGGAAGTCACCATCTGGTGGGATGTTTGCACAGAGCTGAACTCTAGCAGGAAGCACAGGAAGGTGCATTTGGGCAGAATTTGTACCATCTTTTGGGGGTACCCCTGTCATGGGAATGGGGGCTGCTCCTTAGCAATTAGGCCACTTCATGCTGCTAAATCCTAGATGATGCCAAGGCTTATGAAAACCATTCAAGGAAGTCTGGATGAAAGGAGATCCAAACAATTTCATCCCCATATCCTACACTGAAGCCATGACTAAGGCCACGTGGCAAGTCTCAGATGTGGGAGAGGTCTGGGAGTAGAAAGTAGCAGTCTCTCTATGGCCAGCTTAGTATGGCATCCACAAATTATTTTTAATTTAATTAGTCACTATTTAAAATAAGAAGGTATGAAAGTTAATCTAGATTGTCGACTTGATTGGCCTGAGAAATGCCCAGAAGATCAGTAAAGCACACTTCTGGGTGTGTCTTGGTGGGTCATGGTATTATGACCTTGGCCTCTTTCTCTCTGGCTCTTTCCCAGTCTCTATGCTTCCTGGATGCCATGAGTTGAGCAGCTTTCCTTTGCCAAGTCCTTCCACCATAATGTTTCTGCCTCAGAGCCAGTGAACCATGAACCGAACCCTCTGAACCTAAGCCAAAATAAACATTTCCTCCTATAAGCTGTGCATGTCAGGTATTTCAGCCACAATAACAGAAAGCTGACTAATACAAAGGATTTACTTTTTTAAAGTCTATACTACCGCTTCTATATAAACAGTGGAGGACCAGACAATCCTGGGTGCATCTTGCCTGGCCTCTGTCAGCTGGGACAGGGCAGCTGTGGCTTTCTCTAGACCACGTCACAGATGTCAGTTCCCTGCCTGGCTTATACAGGTGTCTTGGCTGCAGATGAAGGCACAGTAAGGAGGGTCCTTAGGAATCACTAGGGCAATAGTTGTCCATAGCAATTCCCAGTCCTGGTAACCCTGAAACTGTGTGACTTTGGAGAATTAATTCTGTTTCCATGATGCAATCCTGGGCTTTATCAGGTCACTTTGAAGCCAGTTGAACATACTTAAAGAGTAAAAATTTCAGATTGGTAAGGCAAGGTCTCTGTGAGTCCTTTCGAAATAAGACAAGCATCCTTGCAGGGTGTGGTGGTGCACACCTGTAATCCCAACACTCTGGGAGGCTGAGTCAGGAAGGATGGCAAGTTTGAGCCCAAACTAGGAAACTTACCACTTACAAGACCCTGTCTCAAAATAAAAAGGGGCAGGTGGTGCAGCTCAGTGCAAAAGCCCTGGGTTCAATCTCTACTACCAAAGAGGGAAAAAAGACAAGCATCCTAGCTCCCCTGGTTTTAACTGCAAGGGATTCCTCATAGGCAGCTGTTTCCAAGAGGCAAGCAGTCTCGCTTTAAATGCAAAGCAGGGTCGTGATTGACTGTGGAGATCCCATAAACAAAGAGGGTTAAAACAATAAAGCTAGGCTTCCTGTCTGCCCTTTGCACACTAACAGCCGCTGTTTGCTTGGGCTTCCACATGAGTAACAGGGGCGCACTGATTTCTATTACACAGAACATTAATAAGAGGAAGCAGTGACCCTCGATTGCCGAGAACCAGGTAGATGATGGGGAGGGAAAGTGGCCGAGAAATGGTAAGCATTTTACATGGCACGACTTGAAGGGGAATGCATTGACTATAAAGATGACGGGTGTTGTAGCACAGAGGAAAAAAACATAATTTTTCATTGATGTACAGCAGCGGGGCTGCAAGGAACACAAATACTACAGTAGATCCATTAACTGCGTGACAAGAAACAGTGTTCACATCCACTCACTAAACTGTTTTTGATTCTTTAGTACCAACATGCAGAATGATCCTTACATTATGTTGCCAGGGAAAAACTTTAAAATGCATTTATTTTATAATGTAACTTTCTTATATTATCATAATAGAGCCATAACAGTTGCTGCAAACACCATGGAGTCTTAAAACTCACCTAAGTACAGTTATTAAATTGGAAATTTTTTAAAAGGGTGAAATTTGGAGTGTCTACAAAAGTAAGGCTGCTTATGGGGACAGAAGGTGACTGGCGATGTCTTATCGTCAGCCTCTCTTTCTGTCCACCCAGCTCCAGACTGTAAGTGCTGCCAGTCATAGCCAGACAGAAATAGCGGGAAGAGGCAGGTGGAAGACAAGAATTCATTCAGATCCAGTTACTCCATGAAAAGTGTGATTTGCAGGAAGGTGTGACAGTCACCACTACCATATTTACTTTCAGCTTCTCCATTCCCACCCTTCCCTCTATCATCTTCTTCTTCACCTACCTTCTGCCAGGGTTCATATGTCCCATGTATACAATGGGGACAAAAAGGGCTATTTGTAGAACGTCCCTAGCCCAGTGCCTGGGCATATGCGGAATAGTAAATAGATGAATGTGAGCAGCACAATTTTTATTTGTCTCCCCCACGGTGGTGCTCTGAGCTCACATTCAGCGATGCTACCATAGTTGGGCTTGGAAGGAACAAGTCCCACGTTAGAATCTTGACTCTAATATATTCTCAGGCCCTCAAACTGATAGTTATTATTATCATGATCCTAATCAGTGCACCTTATCTCAGGCACTAAGCTGGGTGTGAGGAGTGAGCACTCCCTAGGACCTGGTAGGTAGCCAGCAAGAACAATCTGGAAAACTCCAGCAGAAGTGGAAACAAAGCATGAACGTGCAGAGGAAGCAAACAAGGAAGGCTTCTTAGAAGGTAGCATTATGAGACCTGGGATTTAACAGCAATGAAGGTGGCAAAGGCATTGTGGCAAAATGAGCATTTGGACTGAGATGGCAGGTGTGGGTGGCAAGTTGGATTGTGTGGGGCAGCTGGCCCATCTGGTTCTGATCTGGAGGGAGCAAGGCTGGTGAGGTCAGGAGAGCCTGATTCTGATGCCAGCTTCTAAGTCCTCCTCAAGCGCACCCAGGGTGGATTGGGAAAGGCAGGTGGGATAGAAAGGACAGGAGAGGAGTAACCTTGCAACTAATCTCTCTTGAATGCCTGGGTGGTGCTGAGGACAGGTAATGAGATGGAGGATCATGGTGAGGCAGGCACTACAGATAGCACTGGTCTTTCCACTGAATGAGCAAAAATACAGAAGGATTGGAACAGCACTGGGAGCTCACCACTGGGCAGGGTCAGAGCGCCCATTCTGCACCCACTATGTCAATGAAGCCTCCCGGCCCAGGGGGGCAGTGTATCCATGTTGCACAGAGGAGACCAAGGCTCAGAGAGGGCAAAATAAGTCATCCCAGACACACAGCTGGTTAGCAGAGGTTGGATCCAAACCCAGACCTCACCAACTCCAAGGCACATTCTCTTTACTAAGACTGTCTTTGAATCTGATAATAGAAAAACTTTAGACAAAGTTAAGAGAGTTTATCTGAGCAAAGGATGATTCTCAAACTTCCAACACTCAGAGCCAGAAGCAGTTCAGAGAACTCTACACTGCAATGGAGGCTGTATTAATAGAAAAAATGCTGAAGAAAGAAGAAACTATGAATAAAAAATGGACTGCTCATTTCAAAGTCACTTGCTTTATAGGGGTTAAAGCAAAAGCAACTTCCTTATCATGCGGCTGAAACTGGCCTACTCAGAGATTTGGCTGTTGGCTCTGTCTCCTGCAGGTCAGACAAACAGCTGAGCTCCGGTGTGGTGGTGTAGGACTTTAGCACAAGTGACTCCATTTTGGTTTAGGCTGTCGGGGCCCAATCCACCAGCTCAGTCCAAATTGATGGCCCACTATAAATTTCATTTAACAAAACTCAGCTTCTCTGTCAACAACAGGGAAAGACTTGATGGCCAGGGTGGGAACTGTGAACTTCACAGTCCAGCAGGACCAAGGATGACTTCACCACAGATGGGCCATTTGGAAAAAAACCAAAATGCATCTCTTATCCATACTTAACACTGCTATTTAAGAAAGAATTCAAGATTGAAATGTGGCAAAATAAAACCACAAAACCTCAAATAAAAACTAGATGAACATTTTTATAGTCTTGGGATGAAGCTGGATTTGCAAAATATCATTCTAAAGTCACACCTACTGCCCAAACTATCACCATCATCTGCTCCTCCCTGTAGCTGAAAACAGCTTGGTCTTCAAAGCTCCTTTACTAAGATGCAGATTCTCTCTGAGAGGGGGGTCACTTTTTATAGAAGTAGCCTATGGGTTTTCTTTCTAACACAGAGGCACCCAGGAGAAGAGATGGCCCTTGAACAAAAGCCCATGCCCTTGCCTTGACTGGGGTATGGGGACAGGAGCTGGGGAGAAGTTATCCTTGGAAACCTGAAGAAGAAGGGCAGGAAGAGCACCCTACATGATTTCCATGTTGTACGGAACTTTGCCGCAGCCCTCCACATGTGCATCCCAGCCCCTGGAGCCAAGGCAGCTGAATGGAAATTCTGCACATCTGCAGACCTCTGCAGAGGTCTCTCAGTCCACTAGGCCCTATGTTTTAGGTGGTGAAATGAAATTAAGAAATGAGATGAATTAAGAATACAGATGGACTCCATGCCTGGGTTTGGTGTCCAGTGACAAAGGGAAGGCTCACACTCCCTGGCACCCTAGGGACAATGGGATTCTTTCCTTTTTTAGGTATTGGGATTGAACCCAGGGCCTTAGTACTGAGCTATACCCCCAGTCCTTTTTTAATTTTTATTTTGAGACAGGGTCTCACTAAGCTAGTAAGTTGCACAAGCTAGGCTCAAAATTGTGATCCTCCTGCTTCAGCTTCCCAGAGTGCTGGGGTTATAGGCATGTACCACCATGCCTGGTGCAAAGGCAATTCTGAAGCCACTCCACGTACCAGATCTCCTGTTCCACAAGTGTTCAATAGTAATGACCTGTCACTGATACTTCTCCACGTTTTAATAGTCAGCTCACCTAGCTTGGTACAAAAGAGGATCATAAGAGGACTTAGACAATGCAGGTAAAAATACTGACTCTCCACTTAACTGCCTGGGTCAGCTCTTAGGTTTTGACAAAGGCGAGGACTTCTGTGGCCAGATGCAGTCCCTATTTCTATTGGCTGCCTGCAAGGAGAAGCAGAAACCTAATTACCAGTATGCATTCTTTGAAATAGAAAATGCCCTGTTCCCTGTCCCTGTTTGTATGTTTTGTGTTTTGCTTTAATTTTCCAGTAACAAGGTTTGTACTGATGTATTTGATATATGATGTGTTATATATATATATAATGTATATATATGATGTGAGACATATGTCTTGGAAAATTATCAGATACATCCAACAGCCAGGAGCCGGATCCAAGTTGGAGGTTCAGTCATCCCACATTGTTATTTGTCCAGAAGTGGCTGTAAATTTTCTACAAAAAGTGAGATCCCTGGTTCCCAGGGGCAGAAAGGTCACTAGAAGCAAATCAGGAAGACACAGCTTTATTTAATTGAGAACTAAATATCTCTGGGACTGTTATTTCTCTCCCAAGGAAGGTCACTTTGCTGTACCAGCATGTCACCACCTCCTTAGTGATTCTGCCCCCTGATCAGACCCAGATTCCTTTTCTGTATTACCAATTCCCTCTTCTGGACTACTGGGACCCAATCTGCCAAGCTGATATTTGGATTTCTGACATCATTCTCCACACCCCTGAGCCTATCTCGCCTCCTCTCCCACTCAGTCAGGTACTCAAAGGCCCCACTCATTAGCCACAGAGTCACAGCGACTCGCATGGTATTAAGATGGCAATATCATCTTATTGGCTATTAACACAAATGTGCCAATAAACATAGTGCATAAAAATTATACATATTCCCTTGGAGTCCATAATCCCGAACTGATACAGCATCATGCAAAACACACTTCCCAAAAGTAGTGCTTAAAGTCATGATGTACAAATTGAATTTTAAATAAATTTCCTGAAACATCACCAGTGGTTCTAGCCGCATTAGCTGTACACATTTACTAAAAATAAAGCACAGAATGGCCATGCTCAAACCAACCCCAAAAGGATGGGATGGGTGGGCATTTATGTGCCTTGTCCTCAAGTTGTTTCTGAGATAGGCTCACTACATAGGCATTTGGGGGCACTTGTTAAAACAGCCCAGCCTCTCTCCTTAAGGGTTTCTTCTAATTATCAGTGATCATCGGGTTCCAAAAGTCAGCTTGTCCTCACCTCAGTCTCCATCACAGAGGAGATGCTAATTGTATTATCGCCTTGCCAACACACTCTGAAATGATGCCCTGATCATTAGCACCCTACCAAGGAGCCAATCAGAGTGGACCCAAATTCAGAACCAGCCAGTGGTGTCCTCCGTAAGCCCACATGTGTGTCAACACTAAAAACACCAAAGAAAAAGGGCTGCTGGGGATGCTGACACCAGAACTACCCTCAACAAGCCCATAAAATCCCTAGCTGATTGGGCTCAGAAATCCAGTGCCACCAAACACACACAAGGACACACACACAAGAAAAGAGTAGAAAACTAGAAGTTCCTCCATCACTGAGCTATATCTCCAGCCCTTTTTATTTTTAGATAGGGCCTCACTAAGTTGCCCAGGCAGGACTTGCGACCCTCCTTCCTCAGCCTAGGAGTACAGGCATGTGCCAGAGTGCCCAGTTTGAAGCCTTGTTATATTTTTTACCAACCCTCTACCTCCCTGACCAAGCAATCATCCAGCAAAATAAAGAATCAAAGTGAGCCAGAGCAGAGCACCCTGGGTTCAATAGCCAGTACTGCAAAAAAAAAAAAGAAGAAAGGGAAGTCAAATTGTGTAATTGTGTTTTGTTTAATGAAAAACTACTCTATGAATGTTGTCACAGATAATAAGTATTTATGTTTACTTACATATTATTTTCAGGGGCCGGTGAGATGGCTCAGCGGCATAAGCTCCTGCCTAGCAAGCGCGAGGTCCTGAGTTCGACTCCCGGAACCCACATACGAAAAAGGGCCAGTGATATCGCTCAGCGGCACGGGCACCTGCTGGCGCGCGAGGTTCTGAGGTCGACCCCCAGTACCCACAAAAACAAAAAAACATATTATTTTCAACAGAGTTTGAGACCAAAAACAATTTGCCTATTCCACGTACAGACTTAAATGTACAGAGCAATACTGTGGTTTTCCTACAAGTGTTCCCCCATGTGACTCCCCAGGCAGGGCCTTCTTGGACTGAAATAAGACCTAGCTATCAAATCCTCCCAGTTCTTCAAGGCCTGGCTCCAACCCCCTCCCTCTATGTCTTTTTTCTCAGCCCCATTAGAAGAGGGAAGATTAACTATGAACAGTTGATATCTTTATGCTGTAAAAAGCTCTTTCAAGGACTCAATCCTCAGGGAAAAAAATGGCCAAATCATCAAACACTTCTTGGGAGAAGAAATGTACATATACCAGGGACATGAAAATGTATTCAACCTCAGTCATAAAAGAAATCTCAATTTTAAATATTTTTATCTATAAAGCAGGAAGCTTTGTGAAGACATCCCTTGTTTGGGATTTGATGCTGCCACTGTCCCACACAGTCAGCAGGGTCAATCTTCTGTAGGGGGCAAATTTTTGCAAAATAAATGGGCCACACACTATCTAGGACTTCCTCTTCTAGGAGTTCCCTTTGAGAAAATAAGCAGAGGGACCCCCAGTGACTCATATTAAAGGATGTTTGTCACAACTTCACCAATAACATTCCAAAAACTAGGAACTCAATATTTACCATGAAAGAAATGATTAAGCAAAATAGTATATTCATAAAAGGCAATTCTGTGAATACTTAAAATTAAAAAAAAATTTTGTGAAGGTCATCAAGGACATGAGAAGTGTTTGCAATGTATTGGGGAAGGGGAGACAGGATATTAAAAAAAAAACTATCTGTGTGGTAGAATCTCAATTTTGAAAAAATAATAATACATCTAAATGTCCACGAGCCTGTAAAGAAACGCATAAAAAATTTAACAATGTTTATCTCTGGATGGTGGGATTACAGGCAGGTTTTATTTTCTTCTTGAAACTTGCCTATATTTTTGAATGTTGAAAAATAAATTTGTGTTACTCCTCTCTTCAGAAAGCAATGTTTTGCTTTTGTTCTTTACACACTCTGAACCCCCACAGCACTTGCTGTCAGAATAACTTACCGAGGGCTGCACGTCACCCCCACCTCTGCATGAACTTGATTTGGCTTCTCCTAGCTGAGCCTCCCCTGCTCTTTACCCAAGGCCTGTGAGCTCGGGTCCTTATTTTTGATGTTTGCTCCCAAATACCTCCAACCTGACCATTTCTTTTGTACCAACAAATCCCAGACAGATGGCATGCCTCCCCTGAGGAATTGGAGACCAGAAGTAGAGAAGGAGGACAGAAGAAAGGAAGAGATGGGAGAAGTTCTCCTTGATTTTGTGGGGAGATTGGGGATAGAAGTTCAACTTGCAGGAATTTCTTGATAAGCATGTGTGAAGAGAGTGATAGGGCCTTGCTGTCACCTGCTGTCCCATTTGTGAGCCTTTCCCTTCGGTGGCCTGGAAAAGGAAATGGGTGTATGCTTGTCTCTCAATCGGGGTCTGCTCTAGTTGGGTCTGGAATGATCCTCACAGGCCCATGTGTTGAAGGCTGGGTCCTCAGCTGGACGATAGTGGGAAGTGGTGGAGCCTTTAAGAGCTGGTGCTTAGTGAGAAGTCGTTAGGTCATTAGAGACTCTTCTTGATGGGAACCGCGGAACACCAGCCTTCCCTTCTCTCTTTCGCTCCCTGGCCATGAGATGAGCCATTTTGCTCCACTGCACACTCACACCATGATGGGCTACCTCACCCATAAAGCAACATGGCCAGAAAGTCATGTACTGAACTCCCCAAAACTGTGAGTCCAATAAACCTTTCCTCTTTTTAAGTTGATTATCTTAGGTATCAGGGTATCAGCTCTCCCATGGCCCTGGTGGCCTGACCATGTCACCAAAACCCAGCATGATTCCAGTGATGGGCAGAGAGACAGCAATCTGTCCTGATAAGGTAAATATGGGCCATGCTAGATACCTTCCCAACAGGCCTGCAAGGGAACTGTAGCTTTTTCCTACTCTTACCTTACCTTGCACACTGACTTTGAATGGTACTTGAGTCCCATGAGAAGGGGTCATATTGTTCTGTCCTAGAGTGGTCACTTTCCCATCCTACCAGGTCCCCAGGAAGCTGGCAGAGCCCCAGATGCCATATCCCTCCCCCACACCCTTCTTCCCAGTCCTCCCCTGGCCAGCCAGGGAAGGCTAACTCTCCTGGAGGGCAACACAGCCCTGCACCAAACAGAAGCGTCCTTCTCCATCACAACCAACCTCACTCTAGATAGGAGGCACCATGGAAAGAAAGCAAAGAAGAGCCTCCTTCTGACATTTTCACTGACTCTTCCCCCACTGACCTCATTTCTGTGGATAAAAGGCCAAATGCATGTGTAAAACACTCCCATTGTCTCTCCCACAAACAGCTATTAAAATTGTCATTTCATGCATTACTGTACTCCTAGCACTCTGGGAGACTGAGGCAGGAGGATTGCAAGTCTGAGCCCAGCCTGAGCAAGTTAGTGACTTAGCAAGACCCTGTCCCCAAATAAAACACTAAAAAGACTGGCAATATAGCTCAGCGTGAAGTCCCTGTGTTCAATCCCCAGAACTACAATAAAAAAAAAAAAAAAGGTCATTTCAGTTATTAGTTGTTCCCAACATGGGCATAGGCTCTGGCCCTGGCTGGTTTGGTCAGGAGAACCCCTCTCTTATCCTGAAAATTGTCATGGATCCAAGCAGGACACAGACAGCAGGTTCTGAAAGACCACCTTTCACCATCCCCAGTGGAGTCAAATCTCCCCACCAAAAAACTAGGAGGTAACAAATCACCTCCACTAGCTCATAGCCCCTACCAGCACCTCTTCCTCTTCTCTCTTAGTCCAGGGCCAACAAACCCTTCCTGCCAATGGAAGCTTCCCTTGGAGTGCACCTCTCAGCATCCAAAGTGAGAAAGTAACTTTATCTGGCCAGTTTCTAACCCCATGCCACTATCTTTCCACTTTCTCCACCAACAGGGTCAGGCTGTCAACTGGCCTCAACTGCAGTTAGCCTGTTGTGACAAGGAGCCTGGAAACGAATTAAATGAGGCAGAGAGGCCGTGCAGTGATCATTGCATTATGTCTCCTCTGCTTCCTTTCCACATGTGACTCATGCCATCACTTTTAGAAGGTGAGGCATCGTATTGAATCAACACTTAATCTCAGGCTGTGTCGTGGAGGAGGAGCGAGGTGGCAGCAGGTACCCTCGCCCCATCCCTTTATTTGCTGAGGACAGACCTTGTCCGCAGACAGCCCGGGTTGGGGGGAGGATGAATTGTGAGGAACCATGACCCTGTTTCAGGTAAGCTTCTGATTTACAGTTCATTGTGCTTTCTAACGAATAATTTTTATATAATAATTCCAGCAGTAAGCACAAAACCTTCTTCTTGGGAATGCAATTAAGGGAAAAATTAGCAATAAATTGTTTTCAGTACTTAACCCGGCTCTAAATTTATGGTTGCTGGAATTTATTGTTTCAGAGGCCTGAAAAATGGCGATTAATTTTATCCCATTTCCTGTCATTCACCCTCAAAACTGAAAGGTAAATAAGGAAGAGTTCCCAAGCCTTGTGTTTTCCTGCTTGTTCTAAACCTCAGATCTAAACCCCTCTAGACAGTGTGCTCTGAAGGCTCTCAGACCTCAGAGGCAGAGGGAGATGCTGCTTTATCCGCCGTGCCAATGTCTCCTTTTCTTCCGCTCCCCAGTTGCCAGCAGCTCCAGGAGCTGCCCCCAGTGTGGGGATGTGTGTTACAGAGTGAGTGTAAACGAGAAAACACTAAGTTAGGCTCTGACGGCCTGTGCTGGATGTATCCGTTTGCCCTATAAATAAGCACTGATCACCTCCATTTTATTGAACTCATTTTCCAAGCAAGCAAAGACCACAAGATTCCTCTGTACATTTTCTCTTTACACCCTCTAGTACTGCTACTAGTGTCAGCTCCGACAGATTTATAGCCCATTCATTCATGGGAACAAAAACCCTGCCACGCCTGGTCATGGGACATGCAATAGCAGTTAGTTCAAAAGATAACAACTGCAATCCCTCACCTCTCCATTCAGCACTACGAGCCAGTACTACTTTGGAGGTAATAAATGCTTCTCGTTTGTGTGCTCTGAGTCATAATCCACGAATAACTGTGGTGGGCCTTACTCCAGGGCCCACTTCTCTGGGAAACACTTTCTTCTCCCCCAAACCTAGCTCTAGCCCCTTTTCTGCCTGGAAAGAGGGCAGGGAGGGGCTTAAGCAGCCCCTCGCGCAAACAAAGAAGTCCGGGTGTCTTCCGCCCAGTCTGCTCCACATGGGCTGTGGCTGGTTTGCTTTGCAGCTCCAGCAATCACGTGAGGCTGAAAAGCTGGGCTCCCCCCTAGTGAGTGGCAGTGTGAGTGCATGCTTTGTTCCCATGCAGCAGATGACCCTGGGCCCCAGCCTGGTTGCACATTTCCTCCACTGTCCTGTCTCCAGCTGTGAAGGAGCACAGACTCAGGACCCACACGGTCTTAGCAGCCCCACGTGGCCAAATGACTCCAGGATGAAGCCTGTGAGCTTGATGGAGCCTCTCAGGAGGGTTGGCTCTTACCTTGCAAACTGGTCAGAAATACAGGTGGTGCATCAGCCCTGTCCTCTTGAAAAGAGTCAGCTGGTGTGATCACCATCCCCAGAGCCTGGAATGCGCAGGGACAGAGCAAGCACACACACGTGTGTGTTGAATGAATCAATGGATTTAAAAAAAAAAAAGAAAAAGCCAATGACCAGGAAAGGAACAGAGAGCATCTCTTCCAAACCTCTCTTTTGGTAGATAAGGAAACTGAAGCTCAGAGCAGGGAAATATTTGGTCAAGTGAGCAATAAAGTGGCTAAGCATTATGCCTCATTCTAAAGCGCGGATATACCATTTATAAGCTTCAGTCTACTCATCTGTAAAAACAAGAGTATTAACTATATTCAGTGAATCATTGTAGAATTAAATACAGTTGTTCCTCCATATCCATGGGGATTGGCGCCTACGAACACCAAAATCTTTGAATGCTCAAGACCATTATATAAAATGGCATAGTACGTGCATATAAGCTATGCGTATCTTCTAAACTAGAAATCAGCTGTAGACTACTTATAATACTTAAATGCTACGTAAATGCTACATAAACAGTTGTTTAGGAAAGAATGGCAAGGAAATAAAATCAGAGTATGTTCAATACAGCCACGATTTTTTAAACATTTTTGATCCACAGGTTAGTTGAATCCACAGATACGGAACCCAGAGCCAGAGAGCGCCAATTTGATTAATCGATTGATTTCTAATTTTAAAACTTAGCACAGTGCTAACCAAATAGTATCCTTTATTAAATCATTTAGTTTAGTTGTAGAAATAAGAGATTCACAAAAGAAATTTTAAGAAAGATCGAGAGAAAACAAGGTCATGGAGGATGAGATGTGCCAAAGCCCTCACACAGGACACAGACACCTGCCTCCACCCCACCCATGCTCTGTGGTCTGTATCCTTTGGAGATATCCGGGTGCAGTTATTCTAATAATCTCATGATTAAATAACAAAGAAAAAGACTAATAATGCAAGATCCAGCAGCTATCTCTTCGACTTCTGCCACCCCAGATTGGGGGTCACTTCTTGGGGTCCAGGTGGAAGACAGCATGAAGATAGTGCAGGTCCAAGTCAGGCATTTGAGATGGAAGTTAAGAGCCCCTAGGCTGGAGAAGGCACCAGAGAGAGAAGCCAAAGTCAAACTCCCCATGAAAACGACAAATGCAGTGGGGTGGGGGGAGGCTGTGAAATGCATAGAAAATGACACTGGGCATCAGTTGCTGTAAGTACATTCCTTGCTAATCAATCAGCTTTTATTGTGACGCCTCTAGCTCAGCTCATAAGGCTGGAAAGCAGCTTCGGCAGCAGTTTAAAATGTTTCCAGTTTAATAATCCCTGCTAATTGAAAGCAGCTCAGAAACGGGGGTAGAGGGGGCTGGGGGCACACCAGCACAGTTTATGGCAACCGAGCTGTTCCTCTGGGGAATAAAATAACCTTTGATGCTGGAGGGGAAACCTGGTTCGCCATCCCCAAACAACTAATTCCTACAACTATCTGCTTTGGCACTGGAACCTTTACTTCTTATGTTTTAATTGTGGAACGTTATAGCAGCAGAATTGCTGTGAAACCTGTTTTTATCTGTGGAAAATTAACCACCCCTGCTGCAGAAACTGGATTTTTTTTTTCTTTGACAGAGAATTACATTCATTTTTATAATTGTTCTTTCCTTTCACATCACCTAATATGACAAATGCTGTCCGACATTATAGTTCACCTGCTAAAGAGTGTCTTTATGAATTGAGGCTTCAGTGCTTTAATGGAGAAATTGCCTGATTTAAGTAAATCATGTCACCTTCACCCTTGCAATCATATTTGTTGCAGATGTCTGCTGACCTAACCTGCAGAGCAAAAACAAAAACACATTTACATTTCCAGGCTTAGATATTTGGTTCAAATGATGTACAAATAGGTCATAATGAAAAGTAATTTTAGCACAAGGCAAAGGTACGATTTAAGCATACTTTGGACAGGTTTTACACATACATAATTATTCAGTATTGTAATTTAAACAGGTAAAAGACAGATTTTAGCACAAAAGCCTCAGTCCTGGTTTCTTGGGCTTCCCAAGCAGAGCTGCAACCAGGGATGTAAATACAGCAAAAAGACGTCATCTGTCTGATGTGCTAAGAATCAGCTACTCTGTCCTCCCCCTTACATTCACATAAACTCTACAGGGTGGATCCGGGCACAAAGATTTGTTTCTGTGGATCTCCATTCATGCTAAGCCTCCCCAGCTAATTTTTAAATGGCATCATCAGTAAAGAAAGAAAAAAACATAGCCTAGACCCTAAGTTCACTCAAGAATGGCCAGTTGGTCAGTTTCCTATCACTGTGACCAAAATACCAGAGGCAAACAAATTAAAAGAAGAAAAGATCTAGTTTGGCTCATGTTTTCAGAAGCTTCCATCTATGGTCCCTTGACCCATTGCTTTGGGTCTGTGGACACCCTGGAGAGTATGACAGAGGAGGTGTATTCACTTCATGACCTCTGGGAAGCAAAGAGAAATAGGGAAGGAGTTGAAGACTCAGTATCCTCTTCAAGGGCTCACCCCACCCCCAATGACCTAACTTCCTCCCTTGAGGCCCCATCTCCTAAAGATTCCAATAGCACCACAGTCTGGCCACAAAGTCTTTAATACATTGCTTTTGGATGACATTTACAATCCAAGCTGTAACACTCCAAAAATTTTGTGGAGTACTGAAGTAGGAGTTTTCCTCCAATCCCAGGATTCTATGTTTAAAGTGAAGCACCACCTGTTTCTTTCTCCAAAAATTATGTGCAAAAATCATTATCAAGACTTAAAAAAAATTTAATAGCCTTCACACATGTGCCAGATAGCCAACTGTCCTCCCTAGAGAACTTATATTTACTCACTTATTCATTTATTCAACAAACATCCCTCACTCACGGATTTAAAACAAATATTCCTCAAGAGCCTGATATATGCAGAGGCACGGTGCCTCAGGGACACAGGGATCACTTGGCCTTGATGTTGTGGGGATTTCCTCCTTTGTCACAACAAGAACTAGCTTTCCAGAGATCTATAGCAGCGGATACAGGCTCATGGCCCAAAACCATGTTTCTCACCTAGATCAAGCCCCTCCACCTCTGCCCTGGATGACACCAATAGTCCCCACTGCATGTAGGATACCAATAAACATTTGTTGAATTGCTAAATGAAAATGGATAATGTTTGGGAAAATTCTAAAAGGTCAACAAATGTGAACATGTAAGGAAGATTTTCCCTAAATGAATACAATGGACAAATGTCACAGGAAGCAAATACTCCTGTCAGTGAGAACTAGACCCTGGTCCTCTTGAATCTGATTTTATTGAGTGAACATTTATTCAACCTCTTTTCAAGGTGGGAGTAGGGAGAGGGGTGTCTTCATTCTCCCCTCTGCTCCTTCTGGACACCATGAAGGACTCCAAATGGGAAAAATATAATCACATGCTTTGCTTCCCTCTGACACCAACTGGGCCTTCTTTAAGTGCCATAAATCTAGAAGTTGGAGTTTTTAACATATAGTTCCTTTAGTGAAAAGAAAATGACAAAGTTATACATAAATTTACTTGGTAAATTTTTAAGTATTGCCTGAATAAACTACCTTTCTTTGAAGCTGAATTTTCTAATAAACTAAAGTAGTTTATTTATAAGACACCATAAGGTTATGAGGCACTGTAAATGTTCTTATCTTATTCTAAACAATATGACCTTAAGTTTGTAGCCAACACCTTTAAAATATTATGTACAGTTCAATCTCAAAATTCCATTTACCACACTTAGAAAATTTGAAGATTTTTCTTTCTCTTCCTCTCTGCTCTCCATCTCCATCTCCATCTCCCTCTCTCCCTCCATTCTCTCTCTCTCTCTCTCTCTCTCTCTCTCTCTCTCTATTTATTTTCATGTAAAAACTTTTGGAATATTTACATTTTGCCCTCAGCAGAGGTCTATGATCAGAGAGTTATATTTCTTTCTACTAAAAAAAAATCTCGGGCCAGTGAGATGGCTCAGCAGCATAAGCACCTGCCTGGCAAGTGCAAGTTCCTGAGTTTGACCTGGAACCCACATACAAAAAAAGGGCCAGTGATATCACTCAGCCGCATGGGTGCCTGCTGGTGCGCGAGGTCCTGAGGTCGACCCCTGGTACAAACACACACACAAAAAAAATCTCTCTTAGGAAAATGGCTCTGAAACCACAATATCTATTAGCAATGAATCTTGATTTACAATCATGTAAGAGGTGGGCTGGCTGGGCCAAGAGTCACAGAGGTCCACAAGTCACACATTCTCTGGCATTCACGGTAGAGTAGGTGACTCAGAGAAACAGTGCCTGGTCCCTGATCCCAGCCAGGATGCCCTGTCCCAAGCAACCCCTTGGACTGTCTCTCTTCCCTTCAGGCTGGAGAGAAGACACGGGCTCCAGAAAGCATCTCTCTAGTCATGGTGGCAAGGAAAGAGGGACAACACCCATTTCCATAATGATTATCACATGTGTTCATACATGCGCCATGGGAGACACCTTTACACCTCTCTGTTAACAGATTTCGGTGGGTTATGAGCCGCTTCTTTGGTCATCACAGCCACTCAAAAATCCAATTTTAAATGACTTGGCAAGACTCACTGAATCCTCTGGGACCAAGATTCTGAACAGATTCCTTGAATTCACCCTGGAAATACAGCATAAAAGAGAAGCTGTCAGGGAAGGGAAGGAAGACAATAAAATGGTAGCAGAGACTGACTAAGGACTCAAGAAATAGGGCCTTCACTTGAAAGGCTTCAAACATAAATTGGAGGAGCTCCTAATAACTAAATCTGGGACATCTTGAGCAAGAAAATTAATAATGACAGTGAGTTGTAACCTCTAGAATAAAACATATATCCATAAGTCCATGCTGAAATATAAAAATAATTGAATGAATAAATAAATGTGGGAGAAGGACACCTGTTCTAATTATAGAATTTCAATTAATAAGTAAGGAAGAAATAATGGGAATAAAGAAGTCACAAATCAACAAATACCATGGGAATAATCATTACAGACAAGAATCGGTGGTGGATGCTAAAATTAATGGGCAAAGATGTAATAAGAAATAAGTTATCTGCATAGCCTCGAAGTTTCTCTCCATGTGGTGCGTACTGAGTACAAAGGGAAGAGCATAACATTGCAGTAGAGAGCCTGATAGAGAATTCCTTAACCAAGTGATCGAACTTAACATCATATACATATGTACACAGACACATGCACCTCCTGATAAGATATGCGAGGTACTAAAATATAATGAGTTCCAGTCTGAACTACATAATAAGCCCCTGTCTCAAAAAAACAAAACCAAAGGATCTTTTTTCCCTTAAAAATTTCTGTTACTTATAAAACATAATTAGATTATGATTACATGAGTAACAATATAACTTAAAGATAACACCAAATATATTGGTGTCATAATTATACATAATAATATAAATAATACTTAAAATGATATACTTCAAGCCTGAGATTATTCTGGCATGCCTTTCTGCAAAATTCTGCAAATTCATTTCTTGGTTCACTGAAATTCTTATTTTTAGCAAGTTCACTTTCAATAGATACAATGGAAAATTATACCAAAAAATCAATCAATATACATATCAATCAATACATCAATCAACCGGGGCAAATACAAGATTGCAAATAATATTTTATCATTTAAATTTGAGAATAATCCTTTGGTTTATACAACTGTTACTTGAGCTTTTAGTATTTTATAGGCTGTAACAGCATTGGGAGATGTTTCTGATAAATTATTTCAAGATACAAATTTTAATGCATCTAGAGCTGATGATACGGAATAATTTTTCTAAAAAGATTTAACTCTTCATTAGAATTAGTTTTTTGTTAAGTCTGGACTTAATTGTCAATGTAAATTTACACAATGGCATTTTAATGTTTTCTCTGACATTTTCTGTAACTTGTGGGGGTCATACAAGAAACTGGAAGTGGCTTCATGATTTGGGTATAATTCAAAATGCCTGTTCATGCATTCTATCCCTGTGTCTTCAATTACAAGGAAAAAATTAATTTTAAAATTGACTTCCTCAATAATAATTGGTTCATCTGAAGCGTCACATGAAAGAAGCGTTCTCTTCCACCAAACATGACAGTCCTGGAATCTAACCCTGTAAATATTTGCTTTGCAATGTGATAGTACTTTTCAAAATCAGAGATTCTAAACTTCTTTGAAGATTCTAATAACTTCTCGAAAGATTTTTATTGTGGTGTGCATATAAGCACTTTTATTTCACAATAATTTACTGACAAAGTTTGCTATCCGAGCATCAGCAGCTCCTGTAGTGATGTTCAGGTCAGAGTTAATATTTATGCAGACATCAGAGGGCGCAGTGCCAGGGACAAGTCCAGAAGCTGTCACGGCCACCTACGTCAGGTCGCGGTGCTGTTCCCATGGCCGTGGCTGCTGCCACCGACACTGCTGTTTCTGTTACTCCTGGTGCCATTACCACTGACAATCTTGAGGCCAGTTCCTGGTCACACCACTACCCAGAGGGACTCCTCTAATCCTGCATATGTAAATTGCCCCATATGATTTCATTTATAAAACACAAGTTCAGTGATAAATTTACCAACAATTTCCCAAAATTCCGAAACGCTTCAGCAAGACTATTCACATGTCCAGCAGTCACAGTCACGTGCCCTGCATATAGATTCAGCCCGTGGAAGCTTCATACATGACAGCATTATACCGAATGCTTTGTTCCACCACCTTACTATCACTCAACACAAACCGTGAAGCTCTGTCCCAGTCACAGGTTCCGTACTGAGCTGCCTCATCCTCTCACGTGGCTGCACAGCATTTGATAGGAGGATGCACATTTTTTATTTTTTCTTAAGTTTTATTATTTATTGAAACATAACAATCATACATATTTACATGGTACAGTGTGATATGCCTTTGTGGTAAGAACACTCAAAATCCTCTCTTCTGGCTTTCCTAAAATATAACCTATATTATTATTAACTATAATTACCCTACCATGACAGTTCAGCTGGACTGTCAACTTTATTGGCTTTAGAGGCACCTAGGGAATTAGTAAAGCATGCTTCTGCCTGTGCCTGGGTGGGTCACGGAGGTGGATACTATATCTGGTGCCTGGTCTCTTCCTCTCTGGCATTGCTCCCCTGCTCTGCTTCCCAGCCACCATAAACTGAGGAGTTTTGCTCTGCCTTGCCCTTTCACCACAATATTCCTTGGTACTGGCCAATCATGGACTTAAACCTTGAGCAAAAATATATCCTTCCTTCTTTTAGTTATGTATGTCAGATATCAAAAAACTGATCAATGCACCACTGTACAATAGAGCCCAGAACTTATTCCTCTCATTTAACTATTACGTATCCCTACCACTCTCTCCCTTCCATCCTCTACTTCTATGAAGTCGACTTTTTCAGATTCTTCATCTGAGTAAGAACACATGGTATTTGTCTTTTTGTGCTTGGCTGACTTTACTCAATATAATTTCCTCTAAATCCATTCATGACATCCCAAATGACAGAACTTCATTCTTTTATAGCTGAATAGTATTCCACGTGAATACTACATTTTCTTTACCCATTCATCAGTTGATGGGCACACAGGTTGATTCCATATCTTGGTAATTGTGAATAATGCTACAATAAACACGGAAGTATAGGTATGTTTACAGTATACTGGTTGCATTTCCTTTGGGTATACACTCAGTAGTGGGATTGCTAGGTCATAGGGAAGTTTTATTTTTAATTTTTGTGAAGAATTTTCATACTGCTCTCTGTAATGGCTGCACTAGTTTACGCTCCCACCAACAGCATTGTAAGGGCTCTTTTTTTTTTTTTTTTCATCTTTGTTTCCAAATCTTCACACAATATACATTACAAACAATTCTGCAGTGAACATCCTTGTATATTTGAAGCTACTGCTTCTCTGGGATAGATGCCAAGAAGTGGAAATGCTATTTAAAAAAATTTTTAATGTCTAACTTTTATTGAATTGTTACTATGTATCAAGGAGTAACCTATGGGTTTTGTATACGTATATCATTTAATACTCTTACCAGAACTATAAGGTAGAGAGTATTTAATCCTCATTTTATGAATAAGAAACATAAAACTCAAAGAAGCAGGGTAGATTGCTCAGGATATGTACAACTAGCGAATATAAAACCAGAATTTTTATATCTGGTAGTTTGATTCCAGAACTTGTGCTCCCAACTACTTTTGCCTTCCTGGTCTTTGTATTTATGAATCATTTGGGCTTTATGAATTGAGAACCCAGTATTTATCATTCATTGTATGTCAAGAAACTGGATGTCATCTATCTCTCAATTGTCTCAACAATTTGATGAAGTTGAAATGTTCGTCCCCATATATCAGAGAGGAGACTGAAGCTCGGAAACTTGACTAGTTCCCACTGCTAGTAAACAGCAGAGCCAAGACCAGCCCCAGAGCCCTCTGTTCACCTTACGATGAGATGTGCTGTCTGAAGATGTTCACCACGCCACGTCCTGGGCTCAGAAGGCAAATGTGCCCAGCCAGATGTTGGAGTAGGATAGCAGCGCCCAGAACATCCTTCCCAGCCAAGTCTGGTCTGTAGTCATTTGTCTCCACCGTGCACAGCCAGTGTTTCTCCACACCTCCTGATCTCTTTTCTTACAGAAAAGACTCCCAGTTCCACAGAACCTGGGGGCAGGTTCATCTTTGATACTTCTCAGGTACTAGTTCCTCACAACCCAAGGTCAAGTTTGAACTGAATATGGTCTTAGAAAGGGTCATAGTGCTTTGACAATTCACAGCTGAAAACTGTGTGTGTATGTACAATCAGCCCTCCATGAGTTCAGTAATGTGGAGTCAGTCAAATACAGGCTCAAAGTACTCAGATAAAAAAATTCCAGAAAGTTCCAAAAAACAAAACTTGAACTTGCCATGTATAGAGTACTATGCTAAACCTATGCAAATGAAGTGTATCAGGTATTATAAGTAATCTACAAATGATTTAAAATCTGCCTGACAAAAAAATGTCTGTAGGTTGTAAGCTAATACTATGCTATTTCATATAAGGGACTTGAATATCTACAGATTCAATGTGCAAGGATTCCTGGAACCAATTCAGGGATAACAAGGGACAGTTGTACGCACACATACACACAGCAGTTTTCTGTGCTCCAAAATAAAACAAGCTTGATAGTTTCACCTTGGTACCTCACCACACTAGTGTTCCAAATATGAACTTTAGACACAAGAGTGGGGGAATCAAAGAAACCTCTTTGGCTTGCATCTATTTGACTCTGATCAATGCAGAGGAGGTAATCAGGACACAGTAAATTTGTGGTTGAAGAAGGAAGATGGCAGTCTCTCATTCTCATTCAGGAGAACCACCCTGAAGACAGGAAATTCTCTGCTATGGTCTTTAAACTTAGTTTCCCTCTTACATTATCACAACACTATAAGCACACACATATGCTGGAAGGCTAAACACAGCTATCCTTCTGCTACCACAGCAAATAGAGAGGGAAGACATTATTCTCATTAACTTGGGGCCACCACAGCAAACAAGAAACAGATGATTCTTAACACGCAGGGGAGCCCCTGCCTAGGGAGCCTCTGGCTGTGGCTCACAGAAGCTAATTTGGCAAAAGAAAACTATGGTAAATCTAAACTTTCCCCTCTTCTCTTTGGGCCTGAAAGATTTCAACAGGAGCTCTCATCCTGTCTCAGAGCTGCCCTATTAGATAATCCTCTGATCTCCTCCATATGGAAAAGAAAAAAATAGAGAAATCAGAAGACATGTGGAAGTATTTAGCCATTCAAGATACACGCATAAATCCGAGCAATTAGAGCAAATGTCACGTTATATGGCAGAGTTAGTGCAAGAAAGAGGAGAACAAAGATTATCTGGGTGTTCTTCAGGAGCATTTACACTGTGAAACTATGAAAAAGAAACCTCTGAAGAGATTGGTTTGGGGGAGGAGAGACATGATTGACATATTTTTTTTTTTTTTTTTTGTGGGTACCGGGGGGTCGACCTCAGGACCTCGCGCGCCAGCAGGCGCCCGTGCCGCTCAGCGATATCACCGGCCCCTTTTTGGTATGTGGGATCCGGGAGTCGAACTCGGGCCCTCGCGCTTGCCGGGCAGGCGCTTAAGCCGCTGAGCCATCTCACCGGCCCAATTGACATATTTTTAAATGGAGAATTAAAAGACAAGCTCAAGAGATATTACCAGGACTCAAAGATAAATGAAAATGAGAAAGAAATAAGAAACAGAGGGTACTTATCCTGGATATGAAAGTAGTTTGAAAGGAAAGAAAAGAAGAGTGGCTATTTCAGCACAGGTATATAATATGTACTGATCAAATCAGGGTGATTAACGTCTCCATCTCCTTATCATTACTTTGTGTGTGGGTCCTTTGAGTTCCTCTCTTCTAGCTATTCACAAAATATATACCTCATGGGCCGGTGAGATGGCTCAGCGGCATAAGCGCCTGCCTTGCAAGCGTGAGGGCCCGAGTTCGACTCCCGGATCCCACATACCAAAAAGGGACTGGTGATATCGCTCAGTGGCACGGGTGCCTGTTGGCGCGCGAGGTCCTGAGGTCGACCCCCCGGTACCCACAAAAAAAAAAAAAAATATATATATATACCTCATAAATTGAACAATTATTATGAGTTAATAAAAAAAGTTTAATGTGTGAGGATATGGAAATGCTAACTCTCCTGATTGGATCATTACGCAGTATATAAATATATCAAATTATCACATAATACCTATAAATATGTACAATTAAAATAAAAATAACTAATAAAAATTTGTTAAAGGAAAACTGGAGAAGTAATAAAATGGAAAATGGGGCTGGAAGTGTGGCTCAGGAACAGAGTACTTGCCTAGCATGTGTGAATCCCTGGGCTCCATCCCCAGCATAGCAATAATAATAATATTATTAATAATAATAATTCTTAGGGTACATGAATACAGAAATCATCAAGATAGAAAAGATCCCTGGGAACAAAATCCTTAATCAAAAGAAAGAAATTAATGTAAAACGTGTTTAATTTCGTATGGAAAGAATAAAACCCTGTAAGTAACATCTAAGTACAAAATGGAAATGAGCTAAATGTTTCTATTAAAAGACAGTTTGGATCAAAAACAAAATCCAGCTCCATGCTTTAATAAAGGAATGCATCCATGATAAAATGTTCCAAAAAGTCTAAAAAATTTATTTATGCATATATTCATTCAACAAATAAATATTGAGCTTTTACTATGTGCCAAACAAAGTGATGGACAAACACTTAACAAGCAAACACAAACCAAAATAAATCAGAAATGATAATATTTAACAAGCTAGAGACTGAAGCAAAATGGTCAATGTGAATATTTTCCTTCTCAATCTTTGCCAGATATAGAAAGCAAAAATAAGAAGATCTGTCCAACATTATTAATAAACTTGACTATATGTACATATATAAAAGGTAAAACAAATATATAAGTCATATACTCAAAGGTCTAACACTGTATTTGAACAAAATGGATTTGGCCAATTTTACTAATAAACTTGATATCCAGATATGCACTTACATATCTAAAAACTCATACCCAAAAGTCTAATATGGTAGACACTAACCTTATCAGTGGTTATTTAAATTCAAATTGTAACTAATTAAAATTAAGTAAAGTGAAAAATCAGTTCCTTGGTCTTACCAGCTATGTTTCACGTGTCTAGCAGATGTGATACCAGTCAGTATAGATATATAATATTTCTATCATTGCAAAAAGTTCTGTTGGACAGTGCTGCATCCAGAATGCAGTTTTTATTTTTTTTATTTTTTATTTTTTTTGTGAGTACCAGGGGTCGACCTCAGGACCTCGCGCGCCAGCAGGCGCCCGTGCCGCTGAGAGATATCACCGGCCCTTTTTTCATATGTGGGTTCCAGGAGTCGAACTCGGGCCCTTGCGCTTGCCAGGCAGGCGCTTATGCTGCTGAGCCACCTCATCGGCCCCAGAATGCAGTTTTTAAAATGCTGCATAACATTTACAAAATTTTCTGGTAATATAACATGCACAAAAGAAAGATAAACTTTTTAAAATTTTAATTGAGATTAATAATTAAAATCACAATCTTAGCACAAGATGTGCTCATAGGTATTGGTGTGTCATTGCTTCTAGGTTCTCTCAGCAGACAGAGCTGAGAAATACAAGTACGTGTACATGTATGCACACTCACTCACACATGCACACATTACACAAGCATCAATACTTATTTTGGTAGCTATAGATGATAGGTAGGTAGCCAGACAGACAGACAGACAGACACATAGATATTAAAAATCATGGGTTCATCTGATACCTTGGATTCCAATCCAGCATGACAAGGGACATTCTTAGTCTTCTCTCCTTTCCATATTTCCCTGGCAATGAGAAGTTCAGTTCCATTATCCTCAATATAAGTATTCATTTGTTCAGTCTTAGAACACACAGAAGACAGGTTCAGAGTTCTAACCCATTACCATTACAAGAAGGAAACCAACGAGAAGCAACACCAATTAGGGATCACTTTTTGTTCATGGTTCGTTGGTTGTTTCTAGGCAGAGCCCCTGTCAGAAATAACTGAGCTGGGCAGGGAAAATTCTAAATGAACCTGAGACATATTTCTGTGCTAGAAAATAAGGAAGTATGCAGACTCGTTAGGATATGTCAAATGGAGAACCAGACTAAAGAGAACCCAATTGCCAAATCTGGGACAATTTAAATATCAAAATATTTTTATGTAATGATATTAATGGATTACAATCCATTGAATAAATTAAAGAGTCTGTGATGCCATACTGATATGAATTAATAAATGATTTTTAATTAAAGGGGTAAGGAAAAAAGCTGTCCTATGCCATAGAACACTAATTAATAATACAGAGTGAACGATGGAGTCACAAAATCATCAGTATATAATAAAACTAGAGGGAGAAAATTTAATAAAGAATATTTACACAGTGTGAAAGTGTCTCCCCACAAATTACTTATTAGTTATAAAGGATAAAATAGTAACTTCACAGTGGAGGACTATTATGGTTTAAATCTAAAATGTCCTCCAAAAGCCTCATATATTTAGAGAGAGGGTTTTTACCAAGTAGTTTAGTCCACTGATAAATTCATAATTCACTGACATCATTGGGATATGATAGAAATTAGGAAATGGGACCTAGGTGAAGGGAGTGGGTCACGGAAGGTGTGACCTTCAGAACTGTATTTGCTCCCCGGCCCCTTCATCCTCAGCTTCCACCCTTGCTTCCTGGATGCCATGAGGTGAGCAGGTTTGCTCCGTCACACCCTTTCACCGTGATGTGCTGCCTCACTTCAGGCCCACAGCAATGACACCAGCCAACTGTGGATTGAAACCTCTGAGACGGTGAGACAAAGTACATTATTCCTCCTTCGAGAGGTTCATGTCAGGTATTTATTTGGTCACATTGACAAAAAGCTAACACAGAAAATTGGCAATGAGAAGTGAGGCTGTTGTCATGAACTGATCACGTAGTCCAGAAGGCCTGGGATCTAGTTTGTAGGGGGAGTTTGGAGGGATTTGGAGCTGCAAGCCAGAAACACCCAAGACTGCTGTTAAGCAGAGCTTAAGGGGCAACTCTGACATAGCTCAGAAGACCAGAATGCAGAAAGTAAAGACTGCACTCATAAGCTTTCAGAAAGAAATAAGGACCTTATTGGGAATTGGGCTTGAAGACATTCGTGATATATCTTGCCAAAGAGTTTGTTTACATTTTGTCCATGCCCACAGACTTTGTGGGAAACTGAGTTTAAATATGATGGACTGACTAATCTGGCAGAGGAAATTTCGAGGCAGCCCAACATTCAGATGGTGGCAAAGGTATTGTTGGCTGCTTTTAGTCAGATATATAGTGAGAATTAAGAGCAAAATGTGGAACAGAAAGATTTGAAAAGTTTGCAGTTTGGCCAGAGAAAAAAGTGCATTAAAAAAAAAAAGTGCATTTAAAGTTGAGGCCAAAGAGGTTGTGGTTTCGGAAGCAATTAGTGATATTAAAAAGAATCTAGAGAGAGAAATGACATAAAGACAGGAGAGATACTATTAGACAGAGGAAGGGGACCAGAGGGAGAGAGAAGGGAGAGTAAAAGAGGGGAATGGGAGGGATGGATAGGATCAAAGTATGTTATAGACATGTATGAAAATGCCATAGTGCAACCCAATATTCACTCTAATATGCACTAAATAAAATGAAACCAAGTACTTTGAACCAGGACCAGAAAATATATGCCTTGGAAGCATCACAGAAATCAATAGGACATCACCCACAGGGTCAAAAGCTCAAGGTATAAACTTTCACTTGAAAAGAGAGCTGCTGGGCCCCCTCTCCAGCAGGGCCACCTAGGGAATTGTTCACCATTCTCAGCTAGCCAGGCACACAGAAGCTGCTGCAACCTTGGTCTAAGTGGACCCAGCTATTGCTCAAGCTGGTAGCAGACCTTGGCTTCATCCATATAATTCTGGTTTTGCAGGCATGCAGAATGTAGGAGTTACAGGGTCATAGGGATTTCCACCCAGATTTCAAAAGAAGCTCTGGGAGGCCAGGTAATGTGATAGGGTCAGAGTCCCTGCAGGCAGCCTTAAGGGAACAGTATATAAAGGTATGAGAATGGAGACTCCAGGAAGTTAGAGATGCCTGGAATATGGAGTGTCTGCCAACTCCAATGAAAGCTGTGGGGAGTGAGCAGAGCCAGCCCCAGAGGGCTGCAACCAGCAACACCATAGCAGTGAGCTGCCCAATCACTCTGGAGCTCACATCACACCACCATTTGCCCCAGATGCCAGACATGGAGTTGCAGAATTTAATGTCTGCCCTTTTGCTTTCGTTCTTGCTTTGGTCAGATTTCTTCCTATGTACCTAGTCCTTCCTTTTGGAATAGGAATGTTTACCCCATGTATGCCTCAGCAGTATATGTTGTAAGTATATAACTTGCCTTTTTATATTTACAGGGTCTCACATATAACAGTTTGCCTTGTGTCTCAGAGGAGACACTGGATTTCAACTTTTGAGCAGTTCTAGAACTGTTAATATTTGATGCCTCTTGGAAATGAACTAAATGCATTTTACACAATGAGAAGTACATGAACCTTCTGGGGACTGGAGGCAGAATGTTATAGCTCAAATTTAAAATGTCCCTCCAGAAGTCTCACATGTTCAGAGTTGGGGCTTTTGGAAGGTGAGTGCTCTAATTTCATCAGTGGATTAATGACATCATAATTTAATGGCATTATTGGGAGGTGATGGAAACAGGAGGTAGGGCCTAAGTGAAGGGAGTAGATCATGGCAGGAGTGACCTTGAGGACTATACTTGGTCCTTAGTCCCTTCCTCTCTGGGTTTGTTTACCTCTCTCTACTTCCCAGCTATCATGCCTTTCCACCACGATGTTCTTCTTCACCTTGGACCCATAGCAATATAACAATGGACTGAAACTACTGAAACCATGAGCCAAATAAACCTTTCCTCTGTAAACTGTTATTCTTGGGTATTTAGTCACATATATGAAAAGCTTATACAATGTACTAATGTATACTAAATAGTAATATATGTATACCAACTAATATATATATATATATAGAGAGAGAGAGAGAGAGAGAGAGAAGCAAACAGAGCAAATTTTAAAATTCTAAAAGATATGTAGGAGTTCCTTAGAATATTCTTGTAACTTTTATATAACATTGAAATAATAACAAATAAGGTTACCAAAATATTAAATTTTTAAAAGTTGAATTATTAAATAAATTCAAGAAATAGAAAAGAGAAATGATCACTATTGTGGGGATGGTGCTATCATTATAAAAGCATACGATTGGGGCTGGGTTGTTGTTCAAAGGTAGGGTGCGTGTGTTGGGTTTGATCACCAGCACAGAAAAATGAAAACCTCCATAACATATTTCAAACTCAATTCTAGACTTTATTCTGATGCTACCAATTTTCCCACTAATGTCTTTCTTTGTGCCAAAATTTTATTCAAGAAACCATATTTCGTGTAGTCATCAAGTGTCCTTCGACTCCTCTGGCCATAGGCTCTTGGACTTCCCTTCTTGTCATGACCTTGACAGCTTAGATGAGCACTGGCCAGGTACTGTATTATAGAGAATATCCCTCATTTTCACCCAAGTGGGTTTTAAAAATCTCATTAAGATTTGTAAATTTCTTAGAAATCTATAGATTATTCAAACTGCCAGCGAAAGAAATATTAAAACTTAAAAAAGAAAGAAGGAAAACAAGAACCATAGAAGAACTGAGAAAACTGGTGATGGACTGATTCCAAAAACAAGTCACTGGATTGAAGTTTTAAGGGCAGTTTCTTCCAAACACAGGAATCCTGAAGGCACTAGAGCATTCCCATGCCAGTTAAGTGATTTCAGAGGAAAGCAAAACTTGGAGATTCTCCCAGTCCCTTGCTTAAAGCAAGCAAAATCTCAACACCAAAACTTCCGAAGATACAACAAAAAAATCTTAAACCTATGTACCAGTCCCATTTATGAATACAGATGTGAACAACCTAAGCAAGATATTACAACTCAGATCCAACAAGATCAAGGTTTTCTTGCCAAAATGCAAAGATGCCTCATATAACTCATCCCTGTGGAAAGTCAAAGAACAACCACGGAGTCACTGTGATGGGAACTGAAAGGCACAATGTGAATTCCATATCTCTTCCTGATGAAAACTCAATAAATTTGGAATTGGAGTATCTGATCTTAAAACAAAGTAGCTGCCTCAAACCACAGGCACTATCACACATGACTGGAAAACTAGCACCACTTCCCTCATGTCAGCCATGGGACAAGGATGCCCATCATCATCAGAAACAGCATTCTGTATGTTCTAGGCAATTCAATAAAACAAGGGCAAAAATAAAGTTTATGACTTTCGGAAAGGTAGAAGCAAATTTTTCACTATTTTTCAATGGTTGTTGACCTGGAAAATATAAGAGAATTAACCGAAAAACAAATTGAAACAAGAGCATATTTTTACAAATACGTTTTTGTAGCCAGGCAGGGTGGTGCACAACTGTAATCTCAGCTATTTGGGAGGCTGAGGCAGGAGGATGGCCATTTCAAGCTCAGGCTGGGTAACTTAATGACTTAGTGACATGGTGAGGTCCTGTCTCAGAAAGTAAAAAAGGCTGGGGGTGTATCACAGTGCAAAGGCCTTGGCTTCAATCCCCAGCACCACAGAAAGAAAAGAAAAAGAAAGAAAGAAAGAAAGAAAGAAAGAAAGAAAGAAAGAAAGAAAGAAAGAAAGAAAGGAAGAAAGAAAGAAAGAAAGAAGGGAAGGAAGGGAAATAAAGAAAAGAAAAGAAGAAAAGAAACTTTCTTATGTATACAAAATGACCAGTGAAAACTAACCACAATTAATAATGTGAAACAATATCCATGAAAACAATTGAAAATCTGAATGCATAGAATAAACTAAACAACAAAATAAAGGACTTCTACCAGTGAAATAAACTGATTCTTCAAAGAAGGAACAGATAGATGGAGAGATATATCATGTTCTGATATTAAAGGTACAGATTTTTAATTAATTTATAATGTGATTTCAAACAAAATCCTTATTAAATTGCTCTTAAAATTTTTGAAAACCGGTCAGGCACAATGGCATATGCCCATAATGCCAGCTACTCAGGAGACTAAGGCAGGAGAATCACAAGTTCACAGCTCACCTGGGCAACTTAGCAAGACACTATTTCAAAATAAAAATAAAAAAGGGCTGGGGATGTAGCTCAGTAACAGGATCCCAAGGATCATCAAAAAAAATTTTTTAAACAAAACATGAATTAGAAGGGTCTTATCTATGACAAATTAAAATAAATTATGGAGTTAACAGTGTTTAAATAGTGTGGAACTGGTCCAGAAAAAAGGCATGGAAAAGAAATATATCTAAGAGGAAATAAAAATGACCAATGAATATACTAATGGTATGTCTAGACCAATAGTTACCAAGGAAATGTAGCTCAACACAAAAACATTTTTGGCTTTCATATGGACAAAGATTGGAAAGGATGATAAAACAGTTGCTGATGAAGAAATAGGAAATTGTGTAATTTTTATACACTCTGAATATAAGGGCAAACTTCTATAATATTTTTGGAAAGCAATTTGGAAACATGGAAGATAAATTTTAAAATGCCAACTTTGACTCAGAAATTTTATGCTTAAAATTAGAAGCAAGCATCCACTTGCCTTCACGGAATACTATGCAACCATTTAAAATTGCATCTTTGAAAGATACGCTATTAAGTAAAAAGATGCTCGCAATACTTTATGTGAAAAGTACAGGTTAGGAACAACTTGGTGTAATAGGATCCACCATTTATAAAGGAGCAGGCACCCAGAGAAGGTTAGTGAATAGACTCAGCAGGATGTGCACCATTTGTTGACCTACAACTACTGAACCTCAGTCGTCAATCATTCCCGTTGCTGTTAATTTTCCCCTCCTCTGCTTTATCTCTCCCATTACTTTGGTCAGTTTCTGGGTGGCAGGATCGTAATTCATTCATTCACTCACTTACTGTGTGAATCAAGTGTGGAAATAAAATGAAAACTACCCAAATGAGAATGGCAATGTCTATTTATTCAAAGCTCTCTATGTCAAGGGAGTCAGCCACAATCATTTGCATTTAGCAGATATCCAAAGGGAGGCAGAAGAGTGGGAAAGATTTTTAGCCAGAAAAAGGAAAGGCTTCAGGTTTGCCCTGTGGGCATAGGGAAGAATCAAGTAGGCTAACTAGAAGCTAGGCGTCCTATGTGATTGCTTAGGAGTGGCTATTTGGCTTTCTCTAGTTGGTCCTAAGTTGGAAACAGGAAGAAAAATCACAGACATCGTCAGTTATTAAGTAAACCCTGGGCATTTACAGGGGTTATTGTTCAGTATCCTTGTCTGGTTGCTAAAGATTATAGTTTTAACTTCTTGGAATGGTTACTGCAAATAATGTGTTTGCTTCCTGGGCTGGTTACTGCAAACTGTGGGTCAGACTTCTCCTTGTTTATATGGTCTGGTTATTGCATATTCAGTCGTGTGTAAGCTTTGGGAAAAATACTGGCTCTAAAGTACATGAGAGACATTTCTTATTCTCAGGGAATCAGTCTTTTGATGGAAAAGACATCCCATTGTTTTGGAATTCATGTTCTGTGGTGAGCAGGTCTGTCTATCTCTACCTGGCACTATTGCATTTGAGATAAAATCCACACCTAGTCACCACAGCCTGCAAAACCCTGCAGTATTTGACTCTGGCCAACCCCTTCAACCTTTTTCTCACTATCCTCACCTCACTGGCTGCTCTGTAGACAGCACTGGTCATTCCCCCGCTACAAAACCAACCACTCCAGAGACAGACAGGAAAGAAGTGCAGTGCCTATAGGAGAAGCATTTAAAATATCTCCATGCACCAACCATTTTAAACAAAGTAAGTGATTAAAAAATACTTCTCCCTGCAAAAAAAAAAAAAAAAATATTTTGTCAAGCTAGATTCTAAACAATCGCCACCATTACTTGAGGTTTTGATAATATATATAAAAGCTCCAAATTAGCACATTTTTATCACTTACATTTTAATACACATTGATTTCTACCGTGGATCTTAATTCAAACAATTCCCACTTATGTAGAGGTCCCTGAGACACCTGGACTCAACTGTGTGCATTTGTTTTAAGAGCAAGTTTTTAGGTAGCAGTTTGAAATTGCTGGGTATCAGCTTGGGCACAGTCCGTATCTACAAACTTCATGACACTACATATCCTTACATCTAAATGGTAGATTCAAAGCAAACAATGAAAGCCAGTGATTGCAAAGATGAAGAGATAAAAATTATATTCCTTCAACTCTGTCATCCAAGGTGAGCATGTGGAAGTGTATTTATGCTTAAAATTTAAAACAGTGAAACAACATGTGTTACCTTTTTGTTTGATAAACACAAATCTTAGTTCATGCATGATTTTTTGAATTTTAATAGTGTGTAAGTTTGAAATTCATTATTTTCTATTGTTAATTGTCTAAAAACTAAGAGATAATGAAAATTTTATAGCAATTACACAATTTTATACTTCTATCCTAATGTGAAGATACAGGTAAGGTATCAGTCACAAAAATATTTGCAAACAGCCAGAATTTACACTGGACAATGTACAATGCAACATTAAACATCATTCCTTGATGATCTGTGCCCAGAAACTAAAGAGGTCTTTAATCATGTAACAAACAAACGCAAAGAAAAATTAGGTAGAAAAAGAAGCAAATTATGAAGAGGACTTTTGGGATAAATGACAAAAGACACAGGTCTAAACATTGTCAAAAACTAAAGCACAAAGCTTAAAACTCTTATTCATGTTCACCAAGAACTGGACATGCAGACAAAAGCAATAAATCCACTAATGTCACATTCACTATCATTCAACCATACTTTGTGATTTTTGTTAACAGAAGAAAAACTTTGAAAGTTTTCACTGAACAAAATTGAAATTGATGATGAATTCTCTGGCCCTGACACTTTTGTGATTTTCAACTGGGGGAGACATCTGGAATGGGAATTTTATAAATCTCTACCAAAATTATATTCAAATTTAAGATGTTTTAGAATGATCTTTCTGTGGTTTCTTTCAGAAACTCTTTGAAACTACAATTAACAAAGATGTATGTTTCAACCAACTTTGTGTGAAGACAACTTGCTAATCTGGCTAGTAGTGGAGACTGAACACGAATGGATGAAGAAGACCAGCAAATGATTGGCAAATCTGCAGAAGTTACAGCTCAGAGTGAGAAACTATAATGTTATTATTTATGACGGCAACAGACCAATACATAAGAAGAAGTTTGTCCATATTAATGTAATTTAATAGTATTAGCCTATTATGTGTTTTTCTTTTTCATACTGTAATTTTTTTCTTCTGGCATGGTTATATATATGAAGTCCAATAAAATAAAATGTTGTCGCTGTCTACATTTCTTTTTTCTGGTCATTATTATTATTTGTTTCATTTCTGAATTATGACCAAAAATCACTTTGGCATACAGAGGAAAGAAGATGCTGTAGCAATCCCCACTGTGGATCCAATGCGCCAGGCTGGCCTCTGTCCTGGTGTCCCTTGGGACACATCAAGCTGTTGTCCGACTCTGAAGCTTTACACCTGCTGTGTCCCCTGCCTCAGTCATTCTCCTCCCAGATCTCTGAGGGGCTGGATCTTTCCCACTTCTACATCACTCTCAGAGAGGACTCGCCTGGCCATTCTTATGCTGCATCTACTTCTGCAACACTCACCTCACAGCTGTGCATTATCCTGCTTATTTGCTTATTCATGGTCTCATCCTGCCACCAACGTGGAAACCCCACTGCTGACCCCTTGTCTGCCTTCAGCAGAGCACCTGCTGCATAGAAAACATCTGTGGCATTGATTGTGACCTCAGAGGAGACACAGCTGACCTGGAGGGACAGGATCCACAAAGTGCAAGCCCAGAGCCTGCAACTAGAAAGATGAGCAAGTAAACAATAGTCCAAAGGAGGGGCACCCACTCCCAGGGAATTGCAGGTGGGCAGTGTGCCTGGAGCATATTGCTGTGGCACAAAAATGACAGGGACACAGAAACAGTCAGCCCAACCCAGGGCAGATGACAGATGATTTTAAGGTATTTGAATTTTATGCTCAAGAATGTAAGAAATATGTCTGTTTGTTTGTTTTTTCATTTTGTAGCCTTGGAGATTGAATCCAGGGCCTTTGCCCTGAGCTAAACCCCTAGCCCTTTTTATTTTATTTTGAGACAAGTTCTCACTAAGTCATAAGTTGCCCAGGCTAGGCTGAAGTTGTGATCCTCCCACCTCAGCCTCCCAGAGTGCTGGGCTTACAAACATTCTCCGCCACACCTGACTCAAGGTGGGGTTTTAGCAAGGGAGTGACAGGACCTGACTTGCCCTTTGGGGAAGGAGCAGAGGGACAAGAATAGGAGGGGACAGGGAGTGCAGTTGGTCCAGGGCTGTACTCTTTGGATCTTCTGAAAAAGAACAGTTTCTGAGACGCAGCGTAAGTTCAGGCCCATCACCTCCACCTGTCCCCCAACTGCAGGGATCGCCACTGATCCTGGAGCAAGTCCTAGAAAGAAAAGATGGGGTCGGGATGGCCAGAGAAGAAAGGAGACGTCAGCCTCCTTGGCTGTGGCAGTGGAGAGCAGCAGGCTAGTGGGTTTGTGAGAACTGGGTGTCTGCAGGCAAAGATGAGGATCAGGAAGAGATACCAGTGGCTGTGACCAGATGTGTCCGATCCACGATGCTGAGTGTAAGAGCAGAGACAGGAGCTGTCCAGAGGCAGAGCTCAGCATGCTTTCAGCCTCTGTCCTCACTCTCAGCAGCCCAGGATAGGGAGGCCACAGGGAGGTCTCCAAGGACCAACACAAATGCAGAATTTCCAAGGAGGAACCACAGAACAGTGAGGGCCCACTAAGTGTTCTTGGTTAAAACCCACTTCGGGGCCGGTGAGATGGCTCAGCGGCTTAAGCGCCTGCCTGGCAAGCGCGAGGGCCCGAGTTTGACTCCCGGAACCCACATACGAAAAAGGGGCCGGTGATATCGCTCAGCGGCATGGGTGCCTGCTGGCGCGCGAGGTCCTGAGGTCGACCCCCCAGTACCCACAAAAAAAAAAAAAAAACCCACTTCGGCAAAGTGGGACCCACACCCAGCCGCTGCACTGGGACACACAGACATGGCTCAGGAGCTGGTAGAGACTCCAGGGATACCCTCCCCCGACACTGGTGGCCACAGCTCCCCATGTCCCCGACTCAGCTGCTGATGTAGGAACTCTCCCGGGACAGGGAGCAAGGGGCATGCTTTGAATCTTTACATGCCATGAGGAAGAAAATCGATTTCAATGCCCAAAGGAGGGAATTACCGCAGCAGAAGGTCACCAACCACTACAAGTTGCTGTACTATCTTGGAGACTTGGATGGGAGAAAATGCCTCAAAGTGAGGTAAGGATGCTCCAAAGTCTGCAAAAATCCCCTCTCCCCAAGAGTGATGCACAGGAGTCTGGGGCAGTGGGGGTAGGCCACACAAAGGAAGAAGTTTCTTTGTGTGTGTACAATTGTGGCCAAATTCCACATTCTAGATTGTGCTACTGAGGCAAGACCTTTCCTTTAGCTGCAGACTTCTGACTTCTCCAGTCATGGAGGGAGAGGCTGACATTTTAACATTACTGTCACAGCAGGAGTAGAACCAGCAGCAATGCCTCCTTTGCTTGGGTGGAGGAGACACACTTTATAGCTCAGGTACCAAGCTCTAGGTCCCTAAACACTAATACAAGGACTTTGGATTTGACTTCTAGACCCACTGTGACAAAGATGGAGAGATCTCACCTACACCCAAGAGCCTTCCCTTTCCCTGGGGCCAGCACTGCAGAGCAGAGTCAAAGCAGAGCTCAAAGGAGAGGTCCTGAGTGGGCACTGAAAATAGAGACTATGGGGCATCCGGAGTCCTCCTCATCCAGGTGATACAAAGGAGAGTGTGTGCTCAGTATCCTGGGATTGATAAAGACATTGCACAGGTCCATGGAAGTTACCACTTCCTGCACATTGCATTAAATCCAAAACCCATTTAGATACTAAGGAGTAGTGCTTCAACCTCATTTCCTGATATTTAAAATTAAACAAACCCAGGGAGTAGAATGGAGTGGTCCCAGCCAAGACCTAGCACTCATGAAAGATAATGAAGCTTCTAGAATGAGAAGATACCTTGAGAAAGAGGGAGTAAGCTGGATGGGATGGTTAATCTCAGCAATCTAGGGGGCTGAGGCAGGAAGACACCTATAATCTCAGTAATCTGGGAGGCTGAGACAGGAAGATCACAAGTTCAAGACCAGCCCAGGCAACTTAGATACACAGTGTCTCAAAACAAACAAACAAAACAAACAAACAAACAAACAAACAAAAAAACACAAAAAACAAAAAGCTGGGGATATAGCTCAATGTAAAAGTCCTGGGTTTAATTCCCAGGACCACAAAAAGGGCAGGGGGAGTACAGACAGGTAAACAGAGTGTGGGTGAGGGTGTCACCCAGTGGAAGCTGTGGAAAGACCTAGAAGGAGACAGAACCCCATGCAGCCACTGCCTGGAAGCCACACCCTGACACTGCCCATGGTCTGAGGCAAATTAAAATAAAATTAAAAACTGGTGGAGTGACACCACAAACACAATCCATAAAAAAATGATAAATTAAACTTCATCAAAATTAAAAGCGTGTGCTCTGCAAAAGACACTGTTAAAACAATAAAAAGACAAGCCACAGCTTGCAAGAAAATATTTGCAAATCACATACTCAACAAAGGACTTGAATCCAGATTATATAAAGAACTTTCAAAACTCAATAAAGAGAAAATAAACAGCCAAATAAAAAATAAGCAAAACTTTTAACAGACTCTAAACCAAAAAAGGTAGACAAACAGCAAATAACCACAAAGAAAGGGACTGAACATCATTAATCATTAGGGAAATGCAAATTTCAGCCACAGTGTTAATCCACTACACCCTATTAGATTAGCTATAATACAATAATACAAAAATGATAATAGGGGCCGGTGAGATGGCTCAGCGGCTTAAGCGCCTGCCTTGCAAGCGCGAAGGCCCGAGTTCGACTCCCGGAACCCACATACGAAAAAGGGGCCGGTGATATCGCTCAGCGGCACGGGTGCCTGTTGGCGCGTTAGGTCCTGAGGTCATCTCCCTGGTACCCACAAAAAAAAAAAAAAAAAAAAAAAAAAATGATAATAATAAGTGCTGGTTAGGATACAGAGCAACTGGAATTCTCTTCCATTGTTTTAAAAATGGTATAATCATTTTGGGGAATAGTCTGGCAGTTTCTTATAAAATTATAGCCCTGGAGAAAATTTATATTCCCACAAAAACCTAAATCATAATGTTTGTTAGCAAATTTATTCATAGTCATCAAAAATTGCAAACAACCCAAATATCCTTCAACTAGTGAATGGATAAAACAAACTGTAAAAATAGCCTTTCAATGGTATACTATTCAGCAATAAAAAGGAACAAATTTCTGACACAATCATATGGGGAAACTTGAAATGTGTAGATGAAAGAAGTCAGGCACAAAGGTTGCATTCTATTTGATTCTATCTCT
Organism: Erethizon dorsatum; assembly: GCA_028451465.1. Classification (NCBI taxonomy): domain Eukaryota; kingdom Metazoa; phylum Chordata; class Mammalia; order Rodentia; family Erethizontidae; genus Erethizon; species Erethizon dorsatum. Next base: position 96,892,509 of record CM051834.1, read on the forward strand.
GTGATCTTCTAGGAAAGACCAAACTATAGGATAAAAAGCATCAGTACTTATGAGGCAGTAGGGGTGTGAGACAGGCTTGATGACAAAGGGACTTTTTCTTTTCTCTTTTTTTTCATGTGTGTGGGAGGTGGGGGTACTGGGAATTGAAACCAGAGCCTTTGCACTGAGCTACATCCCAAGCCCTTTTTCATTTTTTTTTATTTTGAGGGTCTCATTAAATTGCTACATTGCCCAGGCTGGACTCAAACTTGCAATCTTCCTGCCTCAGCCTTCCAGAGTGCTGAAATTACAGACATGCACCACCATACCCAGCTTGTTCAGTACCTTAATTGTGGTGGTGATTATGTGACTGTTCAGTTTTGTCTAAACTCATAGAACTGTACACCAAAAAGAGTTACTTTTATCACAAACGAATTTTAAAAAGTGCATAAATTGGTTAAAAGGTCATTTAGAGGTAAGTTCCTCAACGTAGATCTATCCCCAAATTCAATGAACATGACAAAGAGATCCTGCCCATTCCTGAAGGTCTGCCTGGATTTAGAGGGGCCACCACTTATGCCTTCTATAGATCACTCCAAAGCAAGGCAGAAGCGGAGAGAGTCTGTCTGGAGCCTGGGGCTTTCACAGAGGAGGTGGGGTTAAAGTTAGACCTTGAGGAATGAGTGGACCCAGGTGTGTGGACACTGGGCAGGCAGAAGTCCATGTGTGCAGGCAGACAAGGCTGATTCCAAACAGAGCGGCTGGTGGGCGTGTGGATGGAGGCCGGGCCACACACGCTGGTGGGTAACGCGTGGAGGATCCTGCGGCGACTCGTTTGGGAGGCAGATGGACCATAAATAAATATCAACATGTAGCCTGTTTAAATCAAATGGAACAAGGGGTGTGGGGCAGGCCGCCTTACCAAGTGCTGTAAATAGCCCATCAGAAGGAGAAAATATCAAGGAGAGGTCATAATGACCCCGTCAATTGACGATTACAGAGTGCCTCCCTTGTGCCAGGGCTGCAGCAGAGGCCGGCGGTGTACTGACTCACTGGACTCCCCCACAGCTCCATGAAGCACTTTCATTACTCCCATTCTGCAAGTGAGAAAATTGAGGCACAAAGAGACGAGGTGATGTGCTTGAGGCGATGTGCTCAAAGTAATGAGGCAGAGCCGAGATTCAAAGCGGGCACCTGGCTTTCAGCCCACCTTCTTACCTCTATTGCTGAGCTACTGTTTGATCTGGGTAATTAGAACAGAATAGACATCTCAGGCTGTATTGTTGCCACCATCTTTCTCTTCACCTGTGTGTGAGCATTATGCCACCCTCACACACACATACACACGCATCCAGCCTTCCAGGCTCTCTGCAGTTCCCATTCACACTTGTGCAGGATTGCTTAGCACAGGTATGTGCACACAGATGCATGAAGGGACACACACACACACACTCCAGGTCAGGATGAGAACACACACGCTCCAAGTTTGTCGCTCAGAAGCCAACAGAGTCAATTGAGTCAAATGCCACAGAGGAATCACAAGACACTAGTCCTTAAAAATAATAAGTCTTTTTTAAAAGAAGCGAAGACATAGGAGCAGCAGTGGGAGCCAAATGACGTCTGAACAGTACAGCCAATAAATTAATTTCATGTGGAAAAAAAACTGGGTTGGCCCTGGGTTAATAAAGATCCCATCGACATAAAGATCTCATTATGACACAGGCTTCTCTGGCAAAGGTCTTGTCTGCTGAAGCTGTTTTGGATTCTAGTTTCTCCGGGGTCCTCTATGCCTAACAAATGTTCCACATCAAATGCAAAAAAGATGGACCTGTCTAGACATCCCACTGCATATATTAAAAAACAAACCACCCAGCCCTCTTGTCAGTTACAAAGAAATTGGTCCTGTGTAAAGTTCCCTTCCTTTCTGCCAGCCATTGACAAAACTGAAGAGAAGGGCAACATGACCACGCTGACTCCAGAATAGTACTTGGGGATTTTTCAAGAATTGTTATTGAGCTTCTAGAAGATTCTGAGGTCTCCTAGAGAAAACCAAAAGGGGAAGTTTGTGTTGCAGAGCCAGCAGTCTCCTGGGAGAAGCACAGACACAGAAATGACTCATTGATGAAACACAGATGGCTCCAAATCAAAATCTGCAGTGCTTCAACCAAGGCCAAGCTCAAGGCTCCCTTTGGCATGGCTGAAAAACAAAACGCTCAACGAGAACATGGATAATGTAAACATGGAAAGAGGATGGAGACCTAATTAACCTCATAATATCAATAATATTCATTCAGGGTTCATAAGTGTTTACTCGTCACCTACTCTGGGCAGGCACTCAGTGGGAGCTGATATTTGGTGGCAGTGGTGGAGGGGGTAGGTGTGTGTCCTCTTGGGCTTTCCATGCAGACACCAGACATGGCATGCCAGGAAAGACAGGACCAACTTCACACCAAGGGCTGGGCCCCGCCCACCTCTTCATCCTGATCTTTATTTTCCTTGTTGGTGGCAACCTCAGGGTTCAGCTCCCCTTGGAACACAGCCCAGTGCCTTTCCGCTTGCCGTTCCCTCTGTCTCTCTGTAAGGCTCTCGCGCCAGTTTTTGTTCAGCTGGCTGTTCTCACACTTGCACTTGTGTTCTCAACTCTTCCCCAGGGGCCACCCCCACTGCCTGTGGAAATTCCCCTTCTTCCCCACTTCCATGAGTTGACGCCATTTGCCCTGTTTATTTCCTTCACATAAAATATTAAGCTTGTTGTCTTAGCTCCTTTTAGATTGTTGTAGCAAAATACCTGAAGCTTGGTAACTTATAAAATAACCACGTTTATTTGGCTTATGATTCTACTAGCTGGAAGGTTCAAAAAACATGGTGCCAGCATGCTGGTGAGGGCCTGCTGGCTGTGTCACAACATGGCAGAGGAGTGGAAATATAACTGGCCATAAGCAGAAGGGCCAAGGTGTGGGTGACCTCACTTTGTAATAACCTGCTCTGAAGACACAGTATTAATCCATTCATGAAACTGGAGCTTTCATAAACTAATTACTTCTCAATAGGCCCCACCTATTAAAGGTTCCACCCTCTCAACAGCTCCACACTGGGCTCCAAACCTTCAGTCCTCAGACCACAACACTCTTGTATACTTATTTTTATTTCTGTCTCTAAAGCAGGATTAGAAGCAAGCTGGGGGCAGGAACCTACTTTGCCTTGTAAACCACTAGAAATCCAGTTAATATAGAATGCCCGGCACCTAAATGGAATCCAGAAGATGCTTTTAAATAAAGTTATGAGGTAGCCTATGACGTAGGGAGGCTAACCTAGTAGGTGGCTGCCCACCCCTGTAAAGAGTTGACATCTAGGCCAAAATCAGAAGGATAATGGGTTTCACCATGCAAAGGGGGAAGCACAGCCAGCACTTTCCAGGAAAAGCCTAGTGTTCCTGGAATTGAAGAAAGGACAGCAAGGGTTACATTAGTCAGCTTTCCATCACTATAATGAATACTTGTGATAATCAGCTTATAAAGAGAGAAGGTATTTTCTGGCTCAGATGCTTGGAGGTTCCAGTCCATGGCCAGTTGGTCCCATTGCTTTTGGGCCTGTGGCAAGGCAACATATTATGGAGGAGGCACATGGAAGAGCAAACTGCACACTTCAGGGTCAAAAAGCCTGAGGAAGTAAGAAAAAGAGACCAGGGCTCCGCAATATCTTTTAAAGGTATGGCCCCAATAACACAAAGACCTCCCACTATGCCCTGCCTCTTAAAGATTCCACCACCTCTCAAAAATCACCAAGCTGGGGACCAAGCCTTGAAAGCATGGGCTTTGGGGAGACATTTAATATCCAAACTATCGCAGACGTAAAATGCAAACAATAGAACGTGCGGCTAGAGAGGAAGGCAGGGATGTGTTAAGGAGTCCTAACCCTATTCTAGATATGACAGGAAGGCTCCTAAGGGTTGAAAGCCAATGAAGGACATATCCTAGTGTATATTTTAAAGATCACTGTGGTTATTGCATAGAGAATAGATTATAAGGGGATAAGAATAGAGGCAAAAAGACGAGTTAGAAGGTTCAGCAGTAATGAGAAATAATGGGGACATGAGATGAAGGGTAAAACTGGAGCGAATGGATAGGTTAAAATATACCCTAAGGCAGAGGCTACTGACTGGGTGAATATGGGTCTGTGAAAACCAGGGGTTAAGAACAGTTCCCTTACGGTCCATGTGTGGAAGGTCTGGCCCATATGCAGCAGTATTGGGAGGTGCTGTGGGCTTTTAGGAGAGTAGGTCTTATGGGAGGTCCCTAGGTAAGAGGAAGTGCCTCCTCAAAAGGGACTGTGGGACCACAGGCTCTCCCTCCCTATCTCTGCCACACACTTCCTGCCATTGGCTTCTGGAGCCCTCACCAGAAGCCCAGAGCAATGGAGCTACCCAATCGTGGACTTAAACGTCCAGAACCATGAGCTAAATAAATTTTTATCTTTTATAAATTAACTACCTCAGACATGAGGCCTCATATTTTGTTAGTGATGCATGTCTTGAGGGAAGAACAAGAATTTAAGCTTTGGGAACATGATACTGAGATGCCCAAAGTGTGAAAAGAGCTTCCACAAGAGTGGTTGGATCTGGGAGTCCAGAGCCCAGATGGGAATCTTAGCAGTAGATAAAATAATTACAACTGTTTTACGTGTAAAAGGATTTTAAAGTCAAGGATACGAATGAGATCAGCTGAGACAAGAGTTCAGAAGGAAGGAGGATCCATTATTAAGTTCCAGAGAAATCCAACACTTCAGAGCTGAACGAAGGAAGGTGATCCAGCCAGTGAGGCTGGAAATGACAGAGATGAAGAGGAAGCTTACTGAGTTAGAGAGGGTGGTGAAGATGTCATGGTGGACAGAAGAAAAGAGAGTTCAGTTGTGTTGATGCAGTAAGGGGGAGGGGAGAGGAAAAGAAGGTGAAGGAGAAAAGGTAAGAGAAGAAAGAGACTAAAAGAGAACCACTGACAAGTTTCTGAGTGTGGTACAGGGATAAAAGTCAGCCTTAAGAATTAAAAAAGAGAGTGAGGCCAAGCATGATAGCTCATGCTTGTAATCCCAGCACTCTAGGAGGCTGAGGCAGGAGGACTGAAAACTCAAGTCCAGCCTGAGCAACTTAGTGACTCAGAGAGATCCTGTTTCAAAATAATTTTCTTTAAATGCTAGGTGTGTAGCTCAGTGTGAAAGCCCTGGAAGGGAGTGAGGGGGAGAGGGAGAGAAGGAGGGAAGGAGAGAGAGAGACAAATACAGAGACAGAGACAGAGACGGAGAGACAGAGAGTGAGAGAAAGAAGGAGGAAGAGGAGGAGAGGAGAGAAGAAGAGGAAGAGGAAGAAGAAGAAGAAAAGAAGAAGAAAGAGAGAAAAGAGAGAGAAATTCAATCCCCAGTGTGAGGGAGAGGAAAATATAAAGATGTGAAGACAGCATACATAGACAATTCTACAATTCTCTTGTAAGCATCTACACTTTTTTAGGTGATGAAAACTAAATAAATGATTCAAGGGAGAGAGGTAACCAAGAATGACTCTTTTAAAGGATGAGAGGTACTAGAGCCTGGCTAGAAACTAATCTGGACCATCCAGTCAAGAAGAAGAAGAGGTAGAAAAATACAGGAAAGTGGAGCAAAGTGAATGCGAGCAGGCAGAGGCCTTGAGAAGTTTAGAAGGGAATGTGGATCACTGCAAAGGTCCCAGGTTTGATCCCCAGTACTGCAAAAAAAAAAAAAAAAAGTTGCTTCCACAAGCCCGGGACAGCCCATTGCTCTTGTTGCCAACGACCATTCATCACGACAGTGTCATCATGACAGTCACTCTCCATGTCATGGCTCTGGTTATAGAATCAGATCCCAGTATCGAAGGAATGCCATTCTGTTCCCTGTCCTAATCCAATACTCAGGAAACCAGATCATGGTTTTTGTTTGTTTGTTTGTTTGTTTGTTTGTTTGTTTTTCTTGTTTTTGTTTTCAACTAGGAAAGGAAGCAACTTCAGGCTAATTTGTTAGGGTCTGCTTGGGGGCTTCTAGCACATGTTCGTCATCCACTAGTACTGACAGATTGAGAAAAGTCTGCTCTGATTTATAGGGTTAGAAGAGGTTTTCAGGAACCTGGGAACCCAGGCAAGATGAGAAAGGAATCATCTCGGTGGGCAGGAGGAACACAAGCCCAAGCCTTTTACCTCATTCCAGTCTTTGCTCAAATGCCATTTTTCAATGGGGCTCATGGCGACCACCTAATTTTAAACTGCATGACCACATTGTAACCTGGATCCCTTTCTCTCTCACCCTGTTTTCATTAAATAGCACTTTTGTTAAACAGCACTTATAGAATATCTGACACTAAGTAATTTTTAATGAATGGAAATTTATTGACTCACAGTTCTGGAGGCTGTAAAGTCAAGAGCCTTCTTGCTTTGTCATCACATGGTGGAAGGGAGAAAGCAAAGAAGTAAAAGGAGGCCCAATTCACCTTTTATAATGACACTGATCCCACCATTGAGGGCTGAGCCTTCATGTCCGAGTCATCTTCCATGGACTCCATCTCCTAACTCTGCTACAACAGGAACCAAATTTTACCATGTGTTTGAGAGGCAGTGAACAATCAGATATAGTGTTTCATGCCTGGCCCCACCAAACTCATGTCATTCTCAACCACAAAACACATTCATTCTATCCCATTAGCCCCAAAACTCTTAATTCATCCCAAATTAACCCAACAGAGCAAAGTCCAGAGTCTCTGAATCATACATGGGTGAAATTCAAGGTGCTGCTCGCCCTGAGGCAAATTCCCCTTCAACTGTGAGCCTGTGAAGTTATACATGCCACGCTTTCAAACTGCAAAGGTGGGACAGGTATAGCATAGACATCCCTCTTCCAAAATGGACAAAAAGGACAAGAAAGTGGAGTTAGATCCCAAGTAAGTCGAAAACCCAACAAAGAAAATGTTAAACTATAAGGCTTGAGAATAATCTCCTTTGATTCCATGCTCCATCTTCTGGGCACGCTGGGGGCAAGGTTGAGCCCCCTAGTTCTTGGGCAGCCTCACCTGCATGGCCTTCCTGAGCTCCGCCATGCAGCTCTCACAGATTGGAGTCTGGTAAGAGCAGCTTTCCCAAGCTGTGCTGCATACTGGTGGCTCTACAGTTCTTGGGTCCCAGGGCAGACCCCCCCATATGGCTCCACTAAGCATCGTCCTACTGAGGGCTCTCTGTAGCAGCTCCACTCCCACAGCATGTCTGCCTGAGCTCCATGACTGTCTATGATGTGCTTTGAAATCTAGGTAGAGAAAGCCATGCCTCTGCAAACCTGCAGAAGCAGCAACCAGGTGGACACCACCAGGATCACCACTTGAGCCCTCTGGAATGACCCCTCTGGCAGCACAAATCACATCTGAGCCCACTTGAGCCACAGTTGGGGCAGCTGAGGATCTTCGCACTGCCGTGCAGGGAGCAGAATATCAGGGCTGCACAGGGCAGCAAACCTACGGCGGGCACCCAGGGCCCATTTTCCTAAACCATTCTGCTCTCAGGACTCCAGAGCTCTGGGCCTGTGATGGAGTGGACAGCCTTAAAGATCTTCAAAATGCCTTTATGGTCCTTCTCCCATTGTCTTCATGAACAATGGGAGAAGTATCTTTCTCCCTTCCATCCTTACTGTCTCTTTAGTGAGACTAGTAAAGTTTATCCTGACCATGTTCCTGGGATTCCCTCCTGAATATACTTTTTCTTTCTTTACATGTCCAGGCTGGGAACTTTCTATTTCTTAGTATATTAATCTTAAATTCTGCCTTCCATAAAATTCTAGAACGCAAACATAATTTGGCCAAGTTCTCTGCCACTTTATACCAAGGATAGTCTTTCCTCTGGTTTTCAACACCCCGTTCCTCAGTTCTGTCTAAGATCTCATCAGAAGCGACTTTACTGTCTGTATTTCTGCCAGCATTCTGTTGGTGACCACTTAAGTAATTTCTAAGAATTTCCAGACTTTCCCCACAACTGTTGTCTTCTGAGCATTCACCAGCATCCCCATTAATGCTCTGTCCAGAAAAATAAGGGTCCTTTCCAGCATTCACTTCAAAAACTCACCTCCAAAGCCACTTTCACATTTTTAATTATATGTTATGGCAACAAGCCCAGTCTTGGTACCAATTTCTATCTTAATCTATTTGTTCTACTATAACAAAATACCTGATACTGAGTAATTTATAATGAACAGAAATTTATTGGCAAATGATTAAGGAAACTGAGAAGTCCAAAATTAAGGTGCTGTCATCTGCCAAGGCCTTCTTGCTGCATCTGGATAGGGTAAAATACAAAGCCCAAAGGGAGTTGAACTCACCTTTTGTAACCACTTTAATCCCACCCATGAGGATAAAGACCTCAGGGCCCTATCACCTGCAAAGCCCTACCTCCTACCACCACCACAGCAGCAACCAAATTTCAACATAAGTTTGGAGGGTATACCACATCCAAATACTTGAAAACAATTCATATTTTATTTGGTTAATTATATATGTATCCTATATGCATAATGTATCATATGTATTTTAACTACCCAATTTAATTAAACATAAACCAGGTGTGGTGGCACATACCTATAATCCCAGATCTTGAGCAACTGAAGCAAGAGGATTGCAAGTTCAAAGCCAGTCTGGGCTACACAGCAAGTTCAAGACAAGACCCTGTCTCAAAAACCAAAGACCAAAACAAAGCAAGAAAATAAACACAAAGGTAAACAAGTAAGTTACATTTTCTTTAAGTATAAAAGTGGAACATCTTCTAGACATGAGACATTACCCTAAGTAATAATGGAGCATGAATTACGTGTATACATCACAATTATCAAATTAATCCTCCTACATCCTATTCACTCCATTCATACCCCCATTTAATGGCTGAGAAAACTGAGGCTCAAATGAACTAAGTAACTTGATTTGTGTCCGAGCTAGCAAGTGGCCCAGAAAAACACCTAGGGATGTCTGCCCCAAAAAACATGAACTTCATGAGTAGAACAGAGATATCACATTTGAGGCAATTATAGACAACAGTAGGCAAAGAACAACTCAACACACATTTCCAACTCACCATTTTAGGATGTAGACATAGCACAGAGGCAGAGCAGTTGTGTAACATGCATGAGTCCTTGGGTGTAATCCCCAGCACTATCACCAATAAATAAATAAATTAATTAATTAATTAATTTAATTTAATTAAATCCATTCCATCCAGGTAGAGAAAACACACACAACAGGATGTCAAGCTCCACATCCTGGAGCAAGTCATTTGGTGACTGAAGCCATAAAAGTCATGAAGTACCCTGAAAGCCCCAGAGTACCGGCACAGGTCTTCCATGTTGATGCTGGTACCAAATTCCAACTTCTTAAGACAGGCAGCAGAGGTGATTGAAATAATCATTGAGCCACGTCAAAATAATTTATTTTGAGTTACCTAGTGACATCCTCATTTAATTAGCGTATACCTCTCCTTTAACTCTCAAAATCACCACTCTCAAAAGTTTCTGGGCTTGCACAATATATTACACGGTCACCCAGTCTACACCCCAGTTCAGTACACACCAGACTGAGCCCAAAATCTCCCCTGATGGAAACGAAAGTTCTAGAATTTCTCCTATCTGAGCTCACACTCACCCCAAGAGGTCAAAGCAGCAGCTCCCCCTTACCGATGGCTGAACTTGAGCCACTGAGGTGCACCTGTATGAAATTCACATCTGAAGCTCTGAACATCCCGGGTCAGCTAGACTTCTGTCTCCGCAAATCAGCCCACAACGGCTGCTCAGCCTGGCCTCCGGCCCCACTGGGGTCTGACCTCAATAGGAAAACATCATCACTGTATTAATGGAAGGCATACTGGGGCCACCAGAGCAGGTATGATGAAGAGCCTGTTTGTGTTCATCACAGTTGTTTGGTTCACAGAACCAGGCAGCCAGGCATCTGCTTTGGAGCCTTATAGCTGACACCACATCTGGGAAAGAATTAGGAAAAAAGGGTGTTCAGCTAACCAGAGTCATGCCCACCCAGAACAGACCCCCAGACATATGAAACTACCCTCCAAGTGCCAGCTGGCTCAGGTATCCCTCCCAGTTGAGATGGTCCCCACAGATCAGATCTTCCCTCTTCCTGGCTTTGCCACAAAACCCAGGCTTCAAAAGATACCCCAGGATGATGGTGTGGGCATACATTCCTTAGGTGGCCCCCTGAATTCTACCCGAGTGAGGTACACAGGACCAAAATGTCCACAGTGAGCTATTCCCATTCGCACTGACCGAGACCAAAAACTTACCACTGTCAGAAGCATCAACTAAATCCCTCATAAATTACCAACCCTGGGCCCTAGGACGTTCCGGTGTCATCATATAGCTTTTCTGATTTTTTTCTGCTGCTTGGCTGTGGTCTCTCTCCCTGAAGCAGTGGAAGTAGAGGCAGTTTGGGGAGCAATAGGACAAACAAAGGAATTTTTGTCTCTTTCTCAGTTTGATTATTTTTTGGGAAGAGGAAAAGCACAAAGGAGTCCACGTGATGTGGCTCCACTCTAACAGGAGTCGACTTCCCACCTCAAAGCACAAGACCCAGGGAAAATATTAGGATCTAAGATCAAACACCATAAGGCATAATAATTCTTGAAATCACAAGAAGCTATTACATTATTTTTTTAAAACCCTGGTCTTTGTTCTTTGCACTGCTGGTTTCCACCTCCTAGCAGGCTGGGTGGCAAGTAACCCAGACTGTGGCCTTACTCTGCCATTAATTGCTCATGAGGCAGCGAGTGAAGCTACACCCCTTTCTCAGTCTCAGTTTCTACAAAAGTACCCTCAGGATATTGGGTACCGATAGTGACCTTGATTCCCAGCAGAAGACAGCCTGTGAAATACTACCTGGATCTGCTTAGGTGTCCCAGGGATAGCAAGAATAGAGGTAGCTTTTTCAGTGTAGACAAAGCTTGCAAAGTAATCCTCTTCATTCAGAGAAAGAAAGCCCTCTTCTGGGCAGTCCCTGGGGACTCAAGGGTCAAGATTTAGTAGCACTGGACTTGATGGTGTTAAAGAGCAATGTCAGGCAGGGCTCATACTATCTGTCAGGGTCCCAGCCTCCTGCTCTTTGGTTTATTCCTGCATCTATAAGTGAGAGTCTTCAAGGTCAGCTGCTGTGTCTCTGCTGAGCAGCATCAAAGTGAACAGAAAATGATAGGAAAGGCACTCTCTGGCTTCGCCCTTGGCCCTGAAGGAGGGCCAGGTGCCAGCTCAGACATCTGAAAGACAGAGAACCAACACTGCCCCTGGCCTAGGTGGCAGGTCCCATGAGCAGAGTAAGCAGAGCCGCAGGCTGCTTGCCTCCCAAGACTATAGACTGTGGAATCTTCAAGAGTTGGCATCAACCCGCTCTGCCACCATTCCCTATCGTAACTGCAATCCCAACACAGATTCATGGGAATTCCTTTCACTGATTTTTGATTTCCAAATATTTTTTGGAATCCAAAGGGAACCTGAAATCTATGGTTTTTGTTTAATTGTCAAAAGCTGTGGGTGTTGCAACTGGATTTCCTCCCAGCTTAGTTAGAAAATAAAATGAAGAGGAATGAATGAAGAGGAATGAAAGTTTAGTCATGGCTCTTCTGAGGGAAGTCTTGAGGCCAGTGATTCACTGTGATGTATTAGAAGCAGACCTTTCCACTCTCAGCAGTTCAGTCTAAGGACTAGCCAGTGTACAAGGGTGGAGGATAAACACCAGATTTGAGGTTCCCGGGAGCTGACAAGAAAGCTAGTACAGCAGGACCAGTCAGCCTCCCCTAGAACATTCCCTGATGCAAGTCACCCTAGGACATTGAGTTGTAAGAGCAACAGCAGGTATGAACCCCAGGTTGTGAAGAGAACTGATCTCAAAAAGAGTTCAAAACCTCAGAAACAAAATTCAACTCAAATTCATTATATGGCATCTTCTGTATGTGACATTTCTTCTCTCAAGAAATTTATGGACACAGAAGAAATAAATTGAAAGCAATTGCTAATATTAAATAATAACAGCAGGGGGCCGGTGAGATGGCTCAGTGGTGTAAGCGCCTGCCTGGCAAACGCAAGGGCTCGAGTTCGACTCCCGGAACCCACATACGGAAAAAAGGGCCGGTGATATCGCTCAGTGGCACGGGCGCCTCCTGGCGCGCGAGGTCCTGAGGTCGACCCCCGGTACCCACAAAAAAAATAATAATAATAATAACAGCAGTAGCTAATAGGTCCTAGCAGATGAAATAATAAAAGATTATTTTCATTGTATTGATCAGGAAACTTTATAACTAACATTCATTGGTTCCTAAATGTCTTAGTCCATTTTCTATTGCTATAACTGAATACCATAAACTGAGTAAATTTATAAAGAATAAAGGTTAAATCAACTCATGGTTCTAGAGGCTGAGAGGTCGAGGGGCCAAATTTGGTGAGGTTCTTCATGCAGTGAGGGACCCCCTGCAGGTCCTGAGGTGGCACAAAGCATCCCACAGTGAAGGGGACATCCATGAGACAGAGCCCAACTAACTGTTACAAGACTCACTCTTGAGATAACCCATTAACCCACTAATCTATTAATCCATGAGTGGATTAACCCATTCACAAAGGCAGAGCCCTTATGATCTAATCACTTCATAAAAGTGCAGTCTGGCCACACCCTTTAATACTTCATAATGGAGGTTAAATTTCAACATGAACTTTGGTGGGAGCATTCAAAGAATTGCACTAACTTTATATCAGGCACATTGTAAGTTCTTTTCATGAACATCGTATGTCAAACTCATAACACCCATAGGTGTTCTACTAGCAAGATCATCCTGCACGTGAAGAGCTTGGGGTCCAGAGAGCAAAGAAATTTGCTCAAGATAGCACAGCTTATTGGTGGTACAGTCCAGACTTGACCTCAACTTCTCTGACTCTGTCTCTCACATATAGGTCAGAGAATGGAAATGGTTTCCCAGATTCATAGAAGCTATGGCAAGAGATCCAGAGAGAGCCCCAGTTGCTCAGACTCTTTGCCTCATGAATGAGTTCGGTATCTACAGTGCGTCCTGAACATGGAAGCCTGGGAGGGATGGCATCTGGTGAAAAGCATGCCATGCTGCAGCCCCAAAGGAGGAGGTACATGTGCCATGTACAGGTACACCTGCAATGTTCTCCACCATTAGGTCCTTCTGAGCCTTAGGAAAATCCAGGGGAAGGAGCAGCCGAGGGTGAAGCTGCACCCCTGGTGACCAGCCCCTCAGGAAATGCGAACCACTCATGCTGTCCCCTGCTTGAAGTCTAGTCCAGCCTCCCCTGCAAAATCACAACTTTGCCTCTCTCCCAATTCCTCAGCCCATACTCACTGCAGTATACACTCATCCCTCACCCCTTCACAGGAGCCATTAGGTATGAATCACTTCTCTCTGTCAAGGTTATATTTTCTTGTTTTAAAAAGAGTACCTATTCTTCTTATTATTCTGAGGAGGGAAAAAAAATTTGCCTCTTTTTTTGGCTTAGAAGGTGGCTGAATTTTACAATATATTCATGCAAACGAGATATTTCATTTCATGGATTTTATCCCAGTTCTGTCTATGCACATTTTAAATAAATTAAGATGAAATAAATCCATTTTATTATATTACCCAGTGCCATCTCCATGAAATAATGCCCATATTTGTATTTCCTAAGGAATGTTGACGTGGCTAAAAATGTTGCAGCAAGTGTAATCTTTGAGGATTGTGCTGCCAGAAAAAAAATAAATCTCGGCCTTTGTTTAGAGCCTAAAGTAGCCCCACCTTTGATTGAAATGGTTTGAAATATCCATCCCCAAAACATGGATGAGGCAATAAAGTATACAAAATTGATCACCGCTGGCTCAGAAACAAAAGTGGTGAGCCTTCCTTTGTTTTCCTAACATCTGTTCTCTCCCTCCCCATATAAACCACCCCCATGGAAATAAATTACCCAAGCTCCCTTTTTAAGGGAAGGAGAAATGAAGATTTGTATCCCTGAGGTGCCCCAGGAAGTTCAGCCAAACTCTCAGGGCTCCTCTTGTCCCTGCCTGGGAGCCTTACTGACTCCAGACATCTGAATCCCATCATTTCCATTTCTAGTTCCTTTTTGAGATGGAAGGAATCTTCTCAAGATGAAGAAGCCTTGCTGTCTGCAACATCTTCTTCCTGTAAAGGGCAGATGCAGGGCATTGGTGATACTCATAGAGTCAAAATGGACACAGAGCCTGTCTCTGAAGCCCAGTGGTCATCAGAGACAAGAATCAGAAAAGACAGGTTCAAGATATGGCATAAGTCACTGAACTGCCCCTTTTGACTAGGAGATATACTTAGGTCCCAAAGGATGGATGAGCCTGAACAATAGTCTAAATTGTCCACAACCAGAGCCAAATCCTCCTGACTAAGTCTGTGGTTTTCATAGAACTTGAAGTATAATGCAGAGGTAGAAAAATAAAGCCAAGGGAAAGCAATGACCAGCCCTGATCTCTTCCCTAGACCACCTGCCCTGCTCACCCATTGTCCATATCCCCTTCTCCACACTTTCTCATAGTCTCACTTTCCACATGTGTCACACTCAACATACACTGGATAGAAGACAGACAAACAGACTGCTCAAATTGCTTCCAGCCTGGCTCTTCCTAGACACCATTCGGGCATGGTAAACAATGGTAATAATTACTGGTCATATTCCCAAAAGACAGGGGCTTCACTCAGGCAAATTTATGATATGCTATCTCTGATGGCCAAAGCAAGTGCCCCGATGTACTTGAGCATCACAGCTAAGGCTGCTCTTTTTGTGAGTAGGCTTCTAGGTAGTATTTGGAGGCTTTCAGCAAAGATGAGATGCCTTGTCAGAGTGGCCTGCCAGGTTCTCCAGCCGGCACCCAACCTCACTACTCCCATCTCGAGTACAGGCAAGCTCTTTCACTTGCCAGCAAAGTGACAACAGCTGGGAAGACATATCTAACTTTACAGAAAAGGGGTCCCTTTTATCGGATCAGGTGCTGATAGTAGGAGAAAGTAACTCCAGACCCTTGCATGCGCATCCTCAAATATCTGTTGGGTGGGCAGTGCTGCCTCCACTAAACATGAGGAGACCTGAACTTCTTCCCCAGGCCTACATCAGGGCCAGCTACAGAGAGACTCAGTGAGACCTGGTAGCAAATCCTCAACCCTCCTAGGCTTATACAGCCAAGTGATATTCTGGGCTGGCTCCTCCTCCCTCCACAGCTACTAGTGTCAATTAAGTTCAGCATGACAGGCCACCTTTGACAAAATGCCTGAGCAACAAAGACATAAACAACGCCGAAGCCTTTGGAGTTGATGTATGGTTGCATTTAATAAACATTTGTTTGCATATTTTTTATCACGTTAATGAATATAATTACTTTAATTTATGTCATCAAGCTATGATTCTGTTCTGATCTATATGTCACTTAAATGTGTAGTGTTAGCATTTTGCACACACTGGCAATTTGAAGAAGGGAAAGGATTAGCCCCTCCTGTGGGACTTGGGAACAATATTCAACAGTCACACACACCCTTTCACAAGGTGAGCCCAGCTTTGCAGATGGAGGCCCCAGCTTCATGCCCCCACAAGTGTAGATATGCCTCCCACTGCCTGGGGGACATTTTCCAAAGAGCACACATTTCCCCTTCTCTGTGATCTCCTCAAAAGGAGGGCACTGAACATTTACCCATAGCAGAATGTGCAACACACAGCCAGGAAAACGAAAAAGAGTTTTAATCATCTTCATGGCTCTTACTGATATCAAAATATTGCATGATTATTCTAAAAATTTTGAAAAAACAGACTATGAAAAAGAGAATAGATGAATATGGGAAGCTAAACTTCCACTCTCAAAATCTGGAATATAGTGACATTTTGGCCCAACATGGACTGCATATCTTTTAATGATGATAACAGTAAATTGTATTTTCAGTCTCTATTGCTCTGTTTCTATATCTTTCCTTCTTTCTGCCTATCTCTCTTTCTCTGTTCTCTCTCTTTCTCTCTCTCTCTCTGTTAACCTGATTAGATATAACCAACATTTGTGTGGCTAAACTAAATAGCCTCGGTATCTAGTAGAATTTATACTCATCCAGGTTCATGTAAGTACACCCCATAATATTCACATAATAAAATCATTTAATGATGTACTTCTCAGAATGTATAACCATCAGTAAATGACATGTGACACCTGACATAAGTACCCTTCTACATTGCTCTGAAATACCGAAAGACGTCTCCTTGGTAGATCAGAAGGCATGAGAATTTCTTGAAATATAAAGGGAAGATAAAAGTTGATTGAGAAGGGCCGGTGAGATGGCTCAGTGGCATAAGCGCCTGCCTGGCAAGCGCGAGGTCATGAGTTCAACTCCCAGTACCCACATATGAAAAAAGGGCCAGTGATATTGCTCAGCAGCACGGGCGCCTGCTGGCGCGTGAGGTCCTGAGTTCGACCCCTGGTACCCACAAAAAAAAAAGTTGAGAAAGAAAACACACACTCAGTAAATAACCACAACAAATGATGTGAGGAGGGCCAAGGAAGTGCCAAGCTTGGATGGGGCACCCCTGAACACCTGCAGAACATTGGCTGAAGAGCTGTGTTAGGAGAAGCCAAGTGGGTTGCTCCCCACCATTTCTTTCCAGTGGCCAATGTGTCAAGCAGCGTATATTCAGGCATTAGTCTTCAGAGGAGAGGTAAGCTTCTCCTCTGTTCAAGAGTGCCTACCCCGGGAAGATAGGACAGTGCTCACCTCCACAATTCATGGGGGCAAGCTGAAGAAAAGGATTAAAAACTAACAGAGGTGCTATACCTGAGAGTGCTATACCTCCCATCCACCACTCAAAGAAACCTTGCAACCCCCACCTAGAGGCATTAGCAAGGGGTTCATAGCATAAAATGTAACCCTAGACCAACAATAAATCCCTTTCCCCCACAGGGCCTAGATTCCTTTCTAACACTGAGAAATACTATGAAGTCATAGGATCTGGCCATAACAGTCACATAGTCCAAGAAGCTCTCTCCATCCCCCACAGAACTGGGGAACCCATCACCCAAGTTCCCAGTTTGGCAGGTGGCTTTCGCCTATGTAAGAAACCCTTCTCTGATAGGATTTACCAGATGTCCCAGCCTGGGCAAAATTTTTCTTCTCATTCAAGAATGAGCAGGAACCAAGCTCCTAAGGCAGAAGGTAAACCAAGCCAATCAAAATAACACCACAGTAACTCTGAAAATTAAACCGTAGCCCAAAAAGTAGGCCAGAGCCTATACACTAAACCTAAACCTAAACCTAAACAGAGTGACTGCTTGTTAACATAAAAGTTTAAATAGGATCCGGAGCCCACTAAAATAAAAGCCAAAATGTTCAGGATACAATCAAAAGTCACTGATCATATCAACGACCAACAAAATCACTACTCAAATGAAAGACAATGCGTAAATGCCAAAACGGCAATGAGCCTAAAATTGAAATGAACTGACAAAGATTTCAAAGTAAGCATCATAAAAGTGGTTCCACAAGCAATTACACATGGTCTTGAAACAAATGAAAAGTTAGAAAAATCAGTAAAATTGAGTAAATGAATATAGATCATTTAAAAGCATGAAATAGAAATTATAGAAATGGAAAATTCAATAATAGAAATACAAAACTTGGTAGGTAAACTCAATAATGAATAGAGATGGCAGAGAAAGTAAACCTGAGGACAGACCATTGGAATCTACCCATTCTGAATAACATGAAGAAAATAAATTGAAAGAATGAACAGATATGTGGACAATAACCCAAGACTCAACATTTGGATCATGGGAGTCCCAGAAGATGACAAGAGGAGAGGTCCTCAAAGAACATTCAAATAAAT
Source organism: Erethizon dorsatum (assembly GCA_028451465.1). Taxonomy (NCBI): domain Eukaryota; kingdom Metazoa; phylum Chordata; class Mammalia; order Rodentia; family Erethizontidae; genus Erethizon; species Erethizon dorsatum. The sequence goes on from CM051834.1 coordinate 96,910,386, forward strand.
GGCTAAAAACTTCCCAGATTTGGCAAAAGATATAAGTACAGGGATTCAAAAAAGCAACAAATTCCAAATTGTTAAACCCAAAAATAGGTCAGATGAAGACACATCATAATTCAACTTTTGAAAAGAAAAACTAAGGAAAATCTGAAAATCAGCAAGAGAAAAATAAAAATACTACCAAAGGAAAATGCCAAATTGAATGTTGTAAGATTTCCCATTTGAAATCATGGAGACCAGAAAAATAATGGCACATTTTTCAAGTGCTAAAAGACTTATTAACTAAGAAGTCCAATCCCAGCAAAACTATCCTTTGGAAATAATAAGGAAATAAAGAAATTCTCAGAGGAAAGGAAATTAAAAGAATTTAAAAGAACAGACCCACCCATAAAGTATGTCTACATGAAATTCTTCAAATAGAAATGAAACAATAATAGAAGAAATCTCAGAACATCAAGAAGGAAGAAGAAAACAATAGAAAGACCAGAAGTGTGGCTAAATACAAACACCTTGCTCCTTTCATGAGTTTTTATTTTTAAATCACATATGACAATTGCAACAAAAACTATTTTTAAAAATATATACAAGACATGATATTTAAAAGTTAGGTTATTTCTTTTTGTGTGTGTGTGGGTACCGGAGGTCGACCTCAGGACCCCGCACACCAGCAGGCGCCTGTGCCACTGAGCGATATCACTGGCCCTTTTTTTCCTTTATGTGGTTACTCTGGGAGTCGAACTCAGGACCTTGTGCTTGCCAGGCAGGTGCTTATGCCGCTGAGCCATCTCACTGGCCCAGGTTATTTCTTTAAAGGACCTAAATGTAAAGTTTCCAGTATCTACTCAAGTGATTAAATGTTGATATAATAGTCTACATTAGTACACATAAGTCACATGTTGATGTTCTGATATTCATAACAACAAAAAAGAAAATTATACAAAATTATATATGAAAAATAATAAGCCATAATCATTAAAAATGTTTAAGTCACCCATAGAGACACAAATATGGAGAAATGGAGGAATGAAAAAAACAAAAGAAAATAAAGCAGCCCAAATATACCAATTAAAATTCAATGATTGAGTGTATAAAATAATTGTGCCTCAGCCACATTCTACTTATAAGTAATTTACTTCAAATTAAACAACATAAATATGTTAAAAATAAGAGCATAAAAATTACAATATTAATTTCTTTTTTGTGTGTGTGTAGGTACCGGGGGTCGACCTCAGGATCTCGCGTGCCAGCAGGCACCCGTGCCGCTGAGCGATGTCACCGGCCCTTTTTTCGTATGTGGGTTCCGGGAGTCGAACTCGGGCCCTCGCGCTTGCCAGGCAGGTGCTTACGCCGCTGAGCCATCTCACCGGCCCCATATTAATTTCTAAAAAGCAAGAGCGGCTATATTAGTCTCAATAAAGTGAACTTCAGAGTAAAGAAAATTGCTCAATAAGAAGGGACAAATGACAAATCAATTACGCAAGAAGACATAACATTGTAGGCATGTACACCACAAACAAAGTTCTAAATACACAAAACAAAACCTGATAGAGGTGAATATGCAAAAAAAAATTCACAATTATAGTTGGGGAAATTCACACCCTCAGTAACTGATACAGAAACAATAACTACACAGAAAAACAGAAAGAACCGAAGTGATCTGAACAACACTCAACCATCAAGCATATAGTTGACCGTTAGTATCCATGGGCGACAGGCTCCAGGAACCCTACAGGTACCAAAATTCATGAATTCTCCAGTGTCTTGCATAAAACAGTATAGTATTTATGTATAGTGTATACATATCCTCCCTTATACTTCAGATCATGTCTACATTTCTTATAATACCTAATGCAATATAAATGTCATATAAGTAATTGCCATACTGTATAGTTTAGAGAATAATGGGGTAATAACAAGAAAATAGTCAGCACGTGTTCAGTACAGATACAATTTTTTTAAATTTTCAATCCATGTTTGAGTAAATTCACAGATGCAGAACCCATTAAAAGGAAGAATCAACCATATATAATACTCCACCCCATTTTCAAAGGCCTATGAAAGATGCACCAAGGTAAACCAAATTGTGGACCATAGACAAACCTTGATAAATATAAAAGAATTTAAATTACACAAAGTATGTTTTCTGACCACAGCAAAATCAAACTAGACATAAGAAAAAGTAAAAAAGACAAAGGGAAAATCTTTTAAAAGTAGGAAATTAAATGATACACTTCTAAATAACACACTGGTCAATGATGAAGCCTCAAAGGAAATTAATTTTAATAGCATAGAATTGAATAAAATGAAAATATAACACATAAAACTATATGGGATATAGCTAAGGTAATACTACTCGTAGAAGAAAATTTTATAGTAGTAAATGTATATATTAGAAAGAGGAAAAGCCTAAAATCTATAATCTATATATCTTCCTGAAGAAAACAAAACAAAAATGCAAAAGAAGAAAACAGAAAAATAAATAAATAACAAAGCAGAAATCAAGGAAAGTGGGCTAACAACAGAGCAAATCAATGAAACAAAAACTGGTTGACAGAATTGATAAAAATCAATAAACCTTTAGTAAGAATCAAAAATAAAAAGAAAGAAGATATGACCTACCAGTATTGGGAATGAAAGAAAGAATATCTCTATAGATCTTGGAACCATTTTTAAAATGATGACTACTACAAGCAACTTTTTCCTCATAAATTTGACAACTGAGGGAAAAATGGACCAGTTCTTCCAAACTCATAAACAAAACTCAGTCAAATCAAATATATAATGTGAATGGACCTATAACCAATGTATAAGTTTTGTTCATACTGTAAAATTTTCCCTCTTGAGAGAGAGAGAGGGAGGGAGAGGAATAGAATGCAGGGAAGGAGAAAAGAAAAGGGAAGGAAAGAGTCGATCTCCAGGCTCATATAATTCACTGAAGAATTAGCATCAATAACACTGACTTTACGCAATCTACCCTAGAAACAGAAGAGGATAGACTATTTGCCAACCCATTTTATGAGCCCAGTATTACCAGATATCAAAGCCTTACAAGAAACTTTTTAAAAGAAAAAGAAAATTGCAGGCTAATAATTCTCATGCATTTAGACACAAAAATCCTCAACAAAATATTAGCAAACCAAATCTAATTATATATTAAAATAATCATATACCATGGCCAAATACAATTTATTCCAGGTATGCAAGGCTGGAATCCATCAATGCAGTTTATCATATCAACAACTTAAAGTAGAAAAATCATATGATCATATCAATTGACAAAGCAAAAATATTTGACAAGATCTAATACCCATTTAGAATAAAAAAATCTCAGCCATTTAGGAATAGACAGAAAAAATTTCAGCTTGATAAAGATCATCCACACAAAAAAAGAAAATAAACAAAAACAAAACACTACAATAACACCATACTTAGTGGTAAAACACAGACTACTTCCCTCTAGGGCCAGGAACAAGGCAATGATGTCATTCTTACTACCTTTATTGAGTACAGTACTGGACATTGTGCTGCTGCAATATGGACATGAGAAGAAATAAAAAACATACAAATTAGAAAAACAAAACATTCTTATTTGAAAATGACATTATTATCTACATAGAAAATACAAAGGGATTTACAAAAACAACAGTAGATTTAATAAGTGAGTTAGCAAGGTCACAAGATAAAAGATCAGCAAAAAAGTCAATTGTGTTTCTGTGTACTTACAATGGATATGTAGAAACCGAAGTTTAAAACATAATATTACTTGAAATCTCTCCAGAAAAAAAATGACATTTAGATAGAAATTTAACAAAACATATATATGACCTGTATGCTGAACATTACAAAATACTAATGAATGAAATCAAAGTGAACTTAAATAAATAGAGTGATATACCAGTACCATGTATTGTAAAATTCAAAATATTAAAGATCTCCTCAAAATGATTTACAGTTTAGATGCAGTTTCTATCATGCTAACATAATGGATTTTTGTGGACATGGACAAGCTTGTTCAAAAGTTTATATGGACAAGCACAAATCTTAGGAAAGCTGAAATAATCTTGAAAATGAATAAAAAAGTTTTTTAAAGAATGAAAACTCACTCTACCCAATAGCAAAGCTTACTACACCACTAATGCAATAAAAATATTGTGATACTGATACAAGGAGACACATAAAACAGCATAGAGAAGCCAGAAATAGATCCACACAAATATACATAACTGATTTTTTTATACAGATGGTAAAATAATTCAGTGATACTAGAACAAATAAATATCCATGCAGGAAAAAAAATGAGCCCCAATTTAAGTCTTATACTTTTTTTAAAAAGTACTCAATATGAATCACAGCCACAAACTTAAATGTGAAAGGTAAAGCTATAAAACTTTTGGAAAGAAAATTTTTAAGAAATATCTTTAGGACCTAGGGCTAGGCAAAATGTTCTTAGACTTGATGCCAGATGCATGATCATAAAAGAAAAAATTGATAAAACACACTTCATCAAAATTTAAAATTTTGCTCTTCAAAAAATCATGTAAAGGGGCCGGTGAGATGGCTCAGCGGCTTAAGCTCCTGCCCGGCAAGCGCGAGGGCCCGAGTTCGACTCCCGGAACCCACATACGAAAAAGGGGCCGGTGATATCGCTCAGCGGCACGGGCGCCTGCTGGCGCGCGAGGTCCTGAGGTTGACCCCCCAGTACCCACAAAAAAAAAAAAAAAATCATGTAAAGGGGACAAAAAGACAAGCTGCAGACTGAGAGAAAATATTTCAAGCAAATATATTCAACAAAGTCCCAACATTTAGCCTATAGAAAGAACCCTTGGTACTCTACAGTGAAAATACAAATTATCAAATTGGAAAATGAATAAAAGACAGAAAGACATTTCATTGAAGAGGATGTACAAATGTCAAATCCAGCTAACATCATTAGCCATAAAGGAAATGTAAATTAAAAGTATAATGAAATGTCACAACACACCTATCAGAATGCCTAAAATAAAAAATAATGACTCCACCAGATGCTAATGAGGTTTCAGAAAAACTAGATCACTTTTGCATTGCTTGTGAGCATACAAAATGGTAAGGCACTTTGAAAAAACAGTTTGGCAATTTCTTTAAAATCTAAATATGTAACTCCCATATGACCCAGCAATTGTGCTCTTAGCCATTTATCCCAGACCAAAACCAAAACAAACAAACAAAAAAAAAAAAAACCCTTATGGTCACATAAAACCTGCAGAGATAGGTTTATAGAAGCTTTGTTTGTGATCATCCATTGAAAAGAGTCCAGATGCCCCTCAATAGATGAATGGTTAAGCAAACTGAAAAACTACTCAGCAACGAAAAGGAGAGAACGATTGATTATATGCAACAACTTTAGCACATCTCCAGGAAATTATGCTATGTGAAAAAAAGGTTAAATCCCAAAAAATGTTATCTATGATTCTGTTACTAAAACATAGTATGGTCCCATTATATAGCAGTCTCTAAGGACATCGTTAACAAATGCGTGGACTATAGATTAGTGATTGTGGGACCTGGGGCCCTGGGGAAGGACAAGAGCATCAGGAGGGTTTCCATGATGAGCAGCCTTCCTGCATCCTGGCTAGTTCCATGTCAATATGTTGGTGGTTACCTTACACTATAGATATGTGACATGTTGCTATTGTAAAAACTCGGTAAAATGTACATGGAATTATTTCTTACAACTGCACATGAATCTGCAATTATCTCAAAATAAAAAGTTTTTTAAGAATGTAATCAATTGGGAAATATTAATCTTTCTTATAATATTAAACGTATACTTGCTATATGGTCTAGTGATTCTACTCCTGAGATATTTACCAAAGAGAAATGAAAACATATGCAATTATTTGCAATTACAAAATGTTTCTATTTCTATTCACTTATATAGAGAGATATATGGATAGACAAAGATACAGAGCTAGTTTTATATGTATTCATACAGGAGTTTCTTGGGTTTTTTATTGAAATTATATTCATTTATGGCCTATTTGTCCTCCTACACATCTATATTTCCATACTAGTTAGTAGTCTTGAAGGGCATCATTTTAATGGCTGGATAATATTCCATACTTTGTATGCACCATGATTTGCTTAACAATGTTTTACTAGATGTTTAAATAATGTTTGATTTTTGGCTAATTTAAGTGAAATCACAGTGAACACCATTATACAATGCATCTGTGTGTACAGCTTAATTAGTTCATTTAAGTAATGTCTAGAAAGTGTGAGTTACTAGGTTAAAAAAAGCATTCATTTTAAGCTATCTAATTGTAAAATTAACTTGGACAAAATATATCCCAATTTATGCTGAGTAAAATGGTATTCTTTCTGAAATTTCCTCCAGCACCAATAATATTTGTTTTGTTTTTGACAAAGGAAAAATTGTTCAAATCTTCTTATCTTTGATAACCACTGAGGTTAGGCAAGTTTTTATGCTTTTATTGTCCACTTATATTTCTATTTTGGGGAATTTCCTGTTCATTCTCTTTGATAATGTTTCTATTTCTTCTTAGTCTATAAAGGCTATTAATAAGCAGTGGCATTATCCCTTTGCTGTAGACACTTTAAGTAATTTTCACAACTTACTTTTGATTTCATTTATGATGTCATTTGAAAAATAATTTTATATTTCCTTTTGTCTTCTCTTATTTGATGTCATGTTAAAAAGGCTGTCATTATTATAACAATATTTACCTTATTGCTATTTTTTTGTACTTCTTTTTTTGCATTTCAATCTTTAATATATCTGAAACTGTCTATCTTTATGGAAAGCCTCCATTTTCTCCAGATAATTAGATGGTTGTTCCAACACTATTTCTACTTTTTCCATTAATTTTTAATAAATCCCATTTATTTGAATTCCATAAGGAATATTAGAATACATACTTTGTAAAAACTGAGCTATTCACACAAAGCAAAAATTCTCTTTGGAGGAACCGTCATTCAATCTCTAGTTACATTCTTGCATCAGAACTAACTGTTAGCCACTATGATGTGCTGAAGCCTGGAGTTTCTCCCATAATGAAATAACATTTGAGGGGTTACAATATTCAGGAACTGCTCTAAATGCTTCACCTGCATTAATTTGTGTTATCTTACCAAAAACTACAAAGCAAATAAAACTGCTACCTCTGTCTTATCATTGTACTGAAAAAGAAACTGAGAAAACTGCCCAGGGACACCCAAGTGGCAGAACAAGGATTTGAACCCAAGGAGTCTGACATTAGAATCAACCAGAACACTACCCAGCGTCTTGTTATCTCACAACACACCTATATGCACTTCAGTGAAAATTTCAAAGCATTTTCTTTTAAAAGGAAAGCTTGAATCTGCAGGTTTGAGATACACAGTACATATTATACTACAGCTTGCTTCTTTCAAATGTCAACAGATATTAATTGCCTTTCCATATCAAATCTATAAATCTTAAATTTTTTTAAAAAGTGCTATGTAGTATAATTTTCCATAGTTTACTCGACTCCTCTACCAGGTATATTAAGGTTTTCCAGCTTTTGACCATCGAAAAGGCTGAAAAAAAATCTTTTACATGACTCCCTGCATGTATTTGTAAAATTTCTCTTGATTTTTCTTGGGCCATGAGGTATGTATATTTTTAAATTTAAAGATACTAAATAATTGCCTCCAAGATATCTGGACAATTCTAAAGCTAAACAAGCAAAGAATCAGAGAAATTGGATTTCTTTGGAGTAACCCCAAGGGTGATGTTATGAAACCCTTTTTTCAATAAAATGAGTGAAAAATGGTATCTCCTCTTGTATTATTTTGGATGTCCCTTGCTACTAGTGAACCTGAGCAATATTTAATGCTCATTCTTCATTTTGGTTTCTCTATGAGTTGTCTATTTGTATATCTTTATTATTTTCCTTTTGGGTTAATGATCTTTCTTTTAGTTTCCAAATTCTATACATATTTTAGATATTAATCCTCTGCTTAGTACAATTACTATATGTTGTTCTTCTTAACAATTAAACTATTCTTCTATGTACTCTTTTTTTTTAATGTGGGTACTGGGAGTCGAACTCAGGACCTCGTGCTTGTCAGCAGGTGCTTGTGCCACTGAGCGATATCACCAGCCTTTTTTTTCTTTTATGTGGGTACTGGGAGTTGAACTCAGGACCTCGTGCTTGCTAGGCAGGTGTTTATGCCACTGAGCCATATCACTGGCCCTTCTATGTACTCTTTAATGCATCCCCTTTTAGTGTAGTTATGTTTATTTATTGACTGTTTACGTCCATTGATTTAACTGATTATTTTGAAGTATCACACTTTTGTCTATTGTGGCTTTATAAATTAATTTATTATCTGAAAAATTATTGATTATAGTATTCTCCCACCCATATTAACTTTAGATTTGATATTGTTGAACTCCTTTATATGGCATAAGAGTATTTCCAATAATATTGTTGGTTTTTTTTCACATTGTCACAAAATGATACTATGATTTGATCATTCCAGTACTTAATCCTCACTTCCTTTTTAATAGTTTGATTATATTGTTCATTGGGTAATTATCCTAAACTTGTTTTAAGACTGAAACAAGAATTCCTGGAGTGAAAAGAAAATTCAGCATTGTTTTGATTTGCATCTCTCAAATGACCAGTGATGTTGAACATTTTTTCATATATTTATTTGGCATTTGTATTTCTTCATCTGAGAAGTGTGTATTTATCTCAGATGCCCATTTTTGGATTAGGTCTTTAAATTTGGGGGGTCTGATTTTTTTCCAATTTTTTGTATGTTCTAGATATTAGTCCTTTCTCTGAGGAAAAATTGGCTAAAATTTCTTCCCACTCTGTGGGTTTTCTTTTCACTCTGTTGGTGATTTCTTTTGCTGTGCAAAAGCTTTTTAATAGGATGAGACCCCAGTTGTTGATTGTAGTATTTCCAGTGCAATTGGGGTTTTGTTCATGAAGTCTTTGCCTACACCTGTCTTCAAGAGTTCTACCTATTCTCTCTTCCAGCAGATTTAGTGTTTCTGTTTTAATATTTAGATCTTTGATCAATTTTGATTTTGTTTTAGTGCCTGGTGATAGAGATGGGTCTAGTTTTAGTCTTCAGCATGTGGAAAGCCAGTTTTTCCAGTACAATTTATTAAACAGGCTATCTTTCTTCCAGTGAACATGTTTAGCCCCTTTGTCAAAGATAAGGTGGCTGAGTGTGTTTGGAGTTGTTTCTGCATCTTCTAATCTATTCTGCTGATCCTCAGGTCTTTTTGTTTTGTTTTGTTTTTTGCCAATACCATGCTGTTTTTATCACAGTAGCTTTGTAGTATAATTTCAAGTCAGGGATTGTGGTGCCCCTTTTGTTGCCCAGAATTCTTTTTGCTATTCTAGGTCTCTTTTGGTTTCAAATGAATTTTAGGAATGTTTTCTCTAGTTCTTTGAAGTATGCTAATAATATTTTGATTGGATTTCATTAAATCTGTATAACAATTTTGGGAGTATGGTCATTTTCACTATGTTGGTTCTTCCTACCCAAGAGCAAGGGATATCTTTCCATTTTCTGATATCCTCTTTGATCTCCTTTTTCAGAGGAGTTTTCAGAAAGAGCGGCTATTATCAAGAAATCAACCTATAACAAATGCTGGCGGGGCTGTGGGGAAATAGGAACCCTTCTCCACTGTTGGTGGGAGTGTAGACTGGTGTAACGACTGTGGAAATCAGTGTGGAGATTCCTCAAAAAACTAGGACTAGAGATCCCATTTGATCCAGCTATTCCCCTTCTTGGTATCTTCCCAAAAGAATTAAAAACATCATACCACGGTGACATATATGCACCCATGTTTATAGCAGCACAGTTTGTAATAGCTAAATCTTGGGAACAACCCAAATGCCCATCAACCAATGAATGGATAAAAAGGTTGTAGATTTTTTATACAATGGAATACTACTCAGCCATAAAGAAGAATAAACTAGAGACATTTATAGCTAAATGGATGGACCTTGAGACCATACTCTTAAGTGAAATAAATCATACATACATGTGCAAATATCACATTGTCTCTCAGTGTGAGAAACTGAAAGTGTAAATTAGAACCAAAATATATAATAGATGTTGTGAAATAGGAAGAAATTGTTTAAAAAGAAAGGGAAACTAGAGGCGGGGGAGAGGGGAAGGGGAATGAAAGGAAGGGACTAAAAAAATACCTGAGCCAGGCTTGGTGGCACACACCTATAATCCAGCACTCAGGAGGCTGTGGCAGGAGGATTGCTGTGAGTTCGAGGCCAGCCTGGGCTACACAGTGAGTCCAGGCCAGCCTGAACTACACAGTAATACCCTGTCTCAAAGGGAAAAAAAAAAGAAAAAAGAATTCCTGCAAGTTTTCAGCTTTAAGTATGGTGCTCATTGTTGTTATGAGATAGGTAGTCACATAAACCAATTCTCAATCTCGGTATTGTCAATATTAGGAGTTGGATAATTCTTCATTGGGGGAATAAAAGCTCTTCCTGTGCATTTTAAGATGTTTAGTATGCAGCATGCTTGACCTGTGCCTCTTCACAATCAGTAGCACCAGCTTCAAATCACGGCAATCAAAATGTTTCCAGAAATTGCCAAATGTCTCAAGACAAAAATGTCCCTGGCTGAGAGCCACCAAGGTAATTAATTATCCCTCTATTCCTATTTTAATCATAGTTTTAGTTTTTCCTTTGTTCTAAGATATATTTCGGAGGTTTTAATAATTTTAAAAATTGTTCGTTAAAATTTTTATTTACCCTTTTTTGTACCATCTATAAAATATGGGATCTGCCCACTTTCTGATTGTTGCAATCTTTATTTATAAACAGTATGTACTATTCTGTGACTATTTCATGTGCTTTAATACAGTTTTTAAAAAAAATTCTATTTAAGAAAAAACTTCATTGTTTGAAATCATCTACTATATCAGCCAAATATCAAAACAATTGTCTTAATTTTTTTCACAACTGTGAATCTCCACATTTCTTCTTGTATTGCTAATAATCTTGCATACTATATTTCACTGCTGTGTTATTTGGCATATTAGCATCTGGGTCTAGTTGAGTGTACCCGACTGTAAGCCCATAAAAGACAGGAGTCACATGTAGTTTATTGAACACTGAGTTACCACACCCGGGTCCAGTATTTAATGAATCGATGTAAGAATAAATTAGCAAGCAATACTATGTTAAACATACACCCTTCATCAATAAAAATAGTTTACTTGCCCCTAATGTTTTTTATTTTCAATTCTATTCTAGTGCCAATATTATGTCCCCATATTTTCTTGGTTTGTTTTGCCTGATATACATTGCATGTCTCATTGTTCTGGGTTGTTTTATGTTTTATTATGTTTCCTTTTCTGCCTTGTCCTGAGATCTATGAAATTTATTTTCTTTGTGATTGTCTCCAGTATACAGAGATCCAATTTAGAATTCAAGTAGTAAATGGTTTTAAGTGTTTCCAAAGTATTTTAACCCCACCTTTAACTTCTATCTTTGTCTAATATTTACATTAGAAGGGTAATTGAGTCTTTTATTCTCCTTTTCAGCACTATGTAACAGTTACATTTTTAATCTCTTCCGGACACCAACTGACTATCTCTTCTCCAACTACTCCTCAGACATTTATTAAATAAACTCAGATTTTATCCATAGATTATCATTAATTTTTACATAATATAACTTCTCTTCAGAAGTTCATTTTTAACATTTGAATTTGGTTTTCCAGATCTCATCTTGATTGTTTTTGCATGTAAAGTATAAATGATGACTGGAAGCTTGTCCAGGCAATGCTAAGTCTTGGCCTCTTACCCCGCAGAGCCAGTTGCTATGGGCCACACAGAAATGCTAGAGGGAGACAGAATTCCCCTGAGTGGTTCTGTCCCTCCTGACAGGCCTGTGAGCTCCAGTCCCCAGAAGGAGCCCTCTGAGAAAGGATGTGGGTGGGAGAGCTAAGACCAAAGTACACAAAAGCTGGATGGGGCATCTCTGTATGCACAAGCAGCAGGCAGAGAAGTGACCCAAGGTCTCCCCGCAGGGCGAGGCAGGAGCCAGCTATACCTGCTGCTGGGCACACATCTGGCCTGGCCCTCGCGCCTGGCCCTGATCTGTCATCTCCTCCTGGAGGGCGTGGAGGTACTCTGGACATCATGCACTTGGACTCACTCTCATCCGCAGACCTTGCATCCACTGCCTTTCAGCAGATGTCCCTGTGGATGGGCCATTATATCACCTACAAATCAGTGGAAAAGGGGACACCTCTAAAATTCTGAGGTGAAAACAGAGCACATCAAATGCAAGATGTGTGGACATGGCGACCATGGAGTTTACCACTTTATTAAAATTGTGATCATTCACATAAAGACTCAACCAGGTCACATATTAATAATTATCACTGACAATCTTTAACATCAGCCGAAGCCCACAAGTGAAGCAATATTACATCTCCCGGTCTCATTTATCTTACTGCTTATGGCCCCTCTGTGGTCAGCATGCTGGGAGCTTCACGGACATTTAATTATGAGCACATCATAAATGTAGCTGACAGGGCAGAGACTGCTGGGGGATGCTCCTGGCAAGGGGGTCGCTGCAGAAAGTAGTTGGTTGCTGAGCCCCCACGACAGGAGAGGCAAAGACCATTTCTCCAGGTGCCCCTCTGCAGCTTCCAGTGGCCAGCTGAGAAGCCCAATGAATGGATGGGGTCATGCTTGGTGCTCAGTGCCCTATCTAACGTGCAGATGCACAAACCAGGTTGTCTTCAGCCTCAGACCAGCCCCGTGTTCCCTCCTGTCTCTCCCAGCTGAGTGCCTTGGCTTACCTGTCTGTCTCTGCCTGTTTACCAAGGTTCCCACAGATGGGTTTTACACTGATGCAAAGCAGCAGGATGAACTTCCAGCCCGTACCCCAAGGGTCCAGGAAGGCCACCACCCCGTTCAGCTGACCCCAAACTACTCAGCTCTAACTGGGTGCAAAGGCTATCGAGGTTCCCCAACAACACTGTACCAGGCCCCTCTACTCAGGAAATACCTTTCCTTTCCACTACATCAGAAAAAGAGACCCCCTCCACTGAGCGATGCAGCTGGAGGGCTTTCGGTTTGCTTCTAATTGGCCATCGCCCGGGTACGCTAGCCACAGCGCGACGCACTAATAAGGCCACAGGCTCTCGGAGTGGGCTTCGGCTGCAGGACCTCACCGTGTCATGTTTCAAAGCAAGTGTCCTCAGAGGGGCTGAGGTACGGACTTCTCCGCTGCCCGGGCAGGCTCGGAGGGGGGTGGGGGGACAAAGCGTATAATAAGGGCCGCGCAATGAAGGAGCTCAGAGGAGAAAGCTGAAAAGTAGCTATCATGTTGGCAGATAAATTCTACACACAATTATTCATTCCTAGCCTCTTGACATGTAGATTAATGAGTTTGATAACCCAGGCTTCTAAGAAGTAGATTCCACTCTTCTCAGGCTTTCTCCCCCTCTACCTACAAACAGCGCACAGGTCTATGGAGAAAAAACAAATCGATACATTTGCAGTAGCCATCACGGCTTGCTTGTGATTGGAGCCCTACGTCAAAAATATGATGTGTCTTCTCTTTCTCGGCCGGGGAGAAGCCACTAGTGGCCAGAGGGGCACTGGAGGGGACGATGTCCTCAGATCTTGGACTCCACCGAGTCCTGGACTACTCTCTACCAAAAACTGGACACGGAGCTCTTCTAACTTCTGCCCTGAGGTGAAGGAGACATTTGCTGACACTGCCATCACTTGCTGTTGTAATTGAAGTTGGAAGCCCTGTTGTCACTGTCCCTAGCTGGCACCAAGACACCTGAACCAAGAAAGAACAGTGTGAGAGGCAGGACAATCATAGGAGTGAGACAGGTGCTCCCGCACCTGCTCTGGGATTTCATTTAGGATCGTGAACAGTGTAGGTATTTAAACTCCGGCTTTGATTCCCTCTAACCCAAATGTAACGCGGTAAAGTCCTCCTAGAGGGAAATCGAGTCCACTGGATTCGGGGATCCACAGGTTTCGATTTTATGTTATGTGCCACCCCCCAAGCAGAAGTGGGTACAATTTTGGTGATGCATTTATATCGTCAGGAGAGCACTGTTTTCGCTGGCTCCTTAGCCATTTGGTAAAAGTATTTCTAGATCCCAGCCCATTTCATTACCTCTTCATTAAGTGTTTATATTCTAAAAATAAAGGTACTTTTTGCAACAAAAGCAAATAAGAGAAGAAACAAAATAGCAAAGGTAAATGTTTCTCCACCTACCCTTCATCCCCAACAGTGTTGCAAATCTGGCCAGATTTCTCCCTGTATTCTGGTTTATGCTGAAAGGGGTCAGGGAGCTGTGATGCAGAATTATGGGGGAGACCTTTCCCCTGGTACTCTGCTAGGAGGCCTTGCTGCCACTGCCCTCTGCCAAGCATGGCTTCTGGGATAGAGTGCACCTCAAAATCCTGGACAGAGTCCTGCATGGGTACTGGCTGAGCGGATTCAATGTCGTGAGCTGTATGTGCGTACTTGGGAGAGCAGGTACAGGGATCACTAGCACAGACATTCTGCAAGACACCTCCTTTTATCCTATGGCAATAGGAATGCAGGGAGCGGAATTCACTCAGCTCACAAAAGTCCAATGAGGTCTTCAATTAGCAACACAGAGCAGCTTAAGAATTTGTGGAAGTAGGATTGAATTCCCATGCAACTTCTATCCCAATTCCAAAGAGACAGCTCAAAGCTACGCAAAAAGAAGGAAATATCTTTGTTTATTAAACAGTTTTGAGGCTTAGGATGTCTCACAGTCTTGGGGTGAGGATCATCAAGTTTTGCCAATAAAAATACAGGATGTCCAGTTAAATTTGAATTCCAGATAGATAAGGAATTTTTTTGGTATAACTGTGTCTCAAATATACTTGAAGCATATTTATGCTAAAAGGGTAACTTGCTATATACTAAATATGAAGCTAATATACTAAAAAAAAAGATTGTAGTATTTGTATGCCCCATGGATATTTGAGACATGTTTATACTAAAAAAAAAAAAAAATTGTTCATTATCTGACATTCAGATTGAAGAGGACATCTAGTATTTCATCTGATAACTCCTTTCAGGGTGTCCTTGTTAAACAGCTCAAGAAAGAATCAGGAGGTGACCAGGGAGAGGGAAAAAATCAAGCTCCAAACTTGAGACAGCACCTACCCCAGCACTTTCTCCCCCTGAGCCCAAAGCCCAGAACCGTGAAGGAAAACTTGAACCATTATTCCTGAGTAGAGATGAGGACCCTATCTCTGGGCTCTGTATATAAGAGCCTAAATTTGGGGAAGGTATCTCAGTCTGGAAGGATGCTTGGGTTCGGGAAACATCAAAGTAGGACCACAAGAGTTCCCTTCCTGCCCCCACAATACAGAACCTCAGGGTAGCCTGGCGAGGGCTTTTCCTAGAAGATGGTGGAGTCTTGGAAGTCCTCCTTCCCACCTAGCTTGGCAGAAGTCCCAGAGCAGATCAGCATAATGCACTTGGGCCAGGGGTTGGGGAGAAAAATCAGCCCTGTTTCCTTCATCAAATCAATTGTGGCCAGACTGACTCATCTTCTCTCCTAGATCAGAAAACCCTAAATCTTGCTGCTTCTTAATCATATGGAAACCTAAATATAGGCACATCTACAGAAGGACACGCCTGAGAAACAGTATCCTGGTTCTGCCAGGGAAAACTCTATTCTCACTGTTTGCTTCTGGATTTCAAGTGCTGGGCTTGCAGCAAGAATGAGCTAAGGACTGTGTCCTCTTCAGCGATCCTATCACCGCAGACAGAGCACACACCTGTCTGAGTACCAGCAATAACTCAGATCTGGCTCCATGTCACTGCTGCTGCTAGCTTTCTACCAGTCCACTTACCTCCTGCTGGGCAAATCTCCATCTCCTGTGTTGCCATGATAGTGATGTAGTGAGAAGGAACCAGGGCCCCATGGCTTCGTCATCACAGGATGCCTTTGCCAACTGCCCTTGAGCATCAGCCTAGGCTGCAGGCTCTGAGGAAGACTCCAGCAGAAGTGTTCTGCTCAGCACCAGGCTGCTAGCTGAGTCCACTGAACAACAGCACAAGCCCAGCCCCCAGGAGCAAGCAGGACCCTGGCAATGTTCCACATGTGCATCCTCCTCCTTCCTGCAATTCTGGGAAATAGCACAAAGGATGCCTTTGGCAGTAAGTAGCTCAGTCCCCTTCTGGAAGGGTCTTTAGCCTAAAAAGTTCCCAAAGCTGGGGCAAAATAGAAGAGAACCCAGATGCAGACAAAATACCCATCCTTGCAGTCCCAACAAAGGAAAGTTTGTCCAGGAGAAAAGAATTTAGAAGAGGTCAGAGTCATGAGACTAGACACTAAATGCCTTTTGAAGCATGAGGGCCAAATTAAGCAGTGAGAACCATGAGACCAGGGAAGAGTGGCCAATGGGGTGGGATTTCCTGGTGCAATGGGAGTGCAAGCAAAATGAGGACTTCGCTGATGAGTGACTGGCATGCCCAGGGCAGCAGCCAACCTGAACCTGCTGAAAGGGGAGCTTCTGCTAGATAACTCCCCACTGTCTCCAGATCATGCCAAACACTATATTAATGTCCTCTTGGCATCCCTAGCATAGAGGTCACATCCAGGAGCTCCCAGGCCTCAGTACAGCCCACAGTCTTGTTTATTGCACACCATAGTTTAAGTATTTGAGTGAAATGTCAATATTTTAAAATCAGAAGATTTCAAAGGAAAATCCAAATCTCAGGTTTTCCTTGAAAAAAAATAAGATTCTGACAACAGTAGGCCCAAGTCTAACTGGAGAGGACTTTAGATAAGGTGCATACTTGTCAGTTGTCCCCAGTCCCCAGTGCTCCCTACTGTCTGGCACCTGCTATGTGGGTGCACTCTAGAGGCCCTTCTTGCCCCCATGAAACACAATGGGAACACAAGAAACCTTGCCCTCCCCAAAAGCTTTTCCCAAGAGTCCCCTCTCCTCTCTCAGAAGAACAACTACTCTAAACACCTCCTTCTTAGCTCCCCATCCGCTCCCCAAGGCCTGTGGTTTACCACCTCCACCTCCAACGGTGGCATCCATTCCTAAGACAGATAGTCCCAGAGCCTTGGAAGACATCTAGAATATAATTTAAACAGAAGCAACAGCTGTATTCCAGAGAAAACTGGAACAAAGTCATGTCCAAAGCCCAAGGCCAAAGGAAACCATGTGGCAGCAGTGAAGGCAAGAATCCTGTGCCCATTTCACAGACAGTGGCACCAGAGACCACAGTCCCATTTTCCTCCTTAACTTCCGGGATGAACGGCCAATCAGGTGGGTAGAGGGAGGGAAGTAGCATCCATGTGTTAAGTGCTGAAAGGGGGGAAGAAGGTTCTGATTGGCTGACTCAGGAATTGGGATTCTGGGCAGAGCTTAACAAAAGGATAATGTATCTTTAAGCCCAGGTGCCCTTCAGGGGATGTATTGGATAAATGTCTTCTGAAAAGCCTGTAAATATTCCATCGCCTCACTGTCATTACTACCATGAAATGATAATGAAGCATGAAAGAAATATAATTCCATATTCAGATGACAGCATTAGCCTCCATAAGCAAACTGAAATATTTATTAGTAAAATGTTCAGTATCTATGCCTGTAATCTAAAAAAAGGACAAAAATGTTTTATAATAAAAAAGAGATTGAATGCAGAGGTAAAATCTGGTTGGCTGATTTTATTGCTTATTATTAAATCCTGGCAAAACAATTATTTTTTTCTTTTCATTAGTAAGACACCCAAATTAAAACTATGCCCTCCGGCTGCAAGGTTTACAGTAGTGATTAAAAACAAGAAATTGTGATGCATGGGGCTTTTGACAATGGCATAATCAAATTCATTCATATTGTTCAATCTTTCACTGACAAATATTTTTACAGTAAAATATACCAAACAAAGAATCACATACACCAACTATCAATACAGAGAAATTAAGAAACCTTGTTATTATTTAAAAAGTGAACTGATACAATGTTGCCATAATCTTGAATACAAACATCAGAGTGTAGTTAATTAGGGTAATTATCGCCTAAATTGAGCTTAATTGTCTTATACTGAATAGGAGTGTGAATGAAGCTTTTTGAGCTTTCTACAATACATAAGTGCCACCACACTCTTTAGGTATAATTTAATAAGTTTTGATGGTATTTCCTATATGTCAGAAAATACATCTGAATACAAGCTAAGAGATAAACAGGAGCCATATGTCCTGACCTCTGTTTCACCTTATTGAAAAAGAGGTGTAAGAGAGTCATTTAGCATACAAGCGTCACCATCACTGAGCGCATTCCTTAACGGAAAGAGGAAAAAAAAAAAAAAAAACAGGGTCTTTGAAGTGAATGAAAAATTAGAAATTCAAGTGACCACGATCAATTCTGAAACACTGCACAAAATTAATTACAGTTTTGCATCAGAAGCAAGAATGTAGATTTCAGACAGTCGATGTCATTTATCTCAAACCACACAATATACAAGGCGATTAAAAAGCCAAATCTGTCCCCACCCCCCAAGTCTAAGGCCTCTCAGAGGCTGTGAAGTACAAATGATTAACTCCAAATTATGCAAGGGATTGTGCAGCCGCTTCAGCTTGAATGGAGTGTGTGTCGAGTCACAGGAACAGGAGAGGGACAGATTTGTGGCTCTTTATCAAAATCCAGTCTGGTCACCTCTGCCAGAATCCAGATGAATTGCACAGCACTCTGACAGTGCCGCAGAAAGCTTGCTCAGTGAAAACAAATTCTCTAATTTCTATCTGTTTTTAATTGCTTGCCTTAAATTTGCATTCTTATACTATTAGGTTAAAGGATTTACTCTATTCTGTGGGCTTCTCTGACCCAGAGGCTTCCCATTTCCCACAGTCGCAGGAACTTATGGGAGGTGGGGCAAGATCTGGCTTCTTAACCACCTTTAGCAAGCAAGGCCGGTGTCCAACATACACATGGGCTAGGGGGACTCTCTCAAGTTCTCTGGCCCTCAGACCACCCCCCCCAAGAAGCCATCAGTGTGCAAGGGGCATGGAGACTCCCCAGGCCTTTGTCCCCAGAAGAAGTCCAATGAGCAGAGACCCCCTGTACCCTCCTCTTTCATCTGAGGCCACGCTCTCATTAGCCCCCCTTTTAAAAAGGCAGGATGAGCATGTGTTCAAAATACATCTTATTCTGTTGTCAAAACTGAGTATTAGAAAGGCTGACAGATTTTCCCTGACTCCAAGAAACCACACATGGTGTAGCACACACTCACACACTCGCACACACACACAAACGCACACAAGCTGGGTGCCTGCTTCATTTAACCCTGCATTCATAACCGATTTATTAACACGAGATTGCCAAGTGAAAAACTATCATTTTAAGATCTGTAAATGGAGCCTCACCTGACAAAGCCTTAGGTTTTAAGCAATTGGCTTCAGGTCTCCCTGGGGAACCCAGGCTGCCCTCTCCAGCTGCACTTTAATAAACCCTGCCTGCCTTCACCCAGGTTCTCTGCACCGGCTTCTGCCTCACGCCCTCCGCTACCCCTCAGGATTCCTTAAATGTGGCGAATACGCCCATCACAGAAGCTTCTCTTGGGCACACCTCTTCCCCTCAGCAAGATTCTCCATCCCACTGGTCTCAAATGCAGTGGCTGCTGGATCCAAGGAGGTCATGTTTGGGGGAAGAGGGGTTTAGGTGTGAGAAAAGCCCATCTCCTGTATTTCTCTCTGTTTCCTGGAAACAGAGAGCTCTTCCTCTCCAAGAGCAAAAAATACTATGTGAATGACAGTAGAAACAGCCACTGTCCCAGCCTGATGTCAGGGACATCGGGGCTTGGTAGAGACTTCAGTTCACACTGAGCACACGATTCCTCTAAAAGAGGCAACTGCACATTCACTCAATCCATGGTGCCGTGATGAAAAGCCGATCCCTGCAGCCATATATTCTGAATTGTTAGTGGGAACTGGAAACTCAGATTCTTTCACAAATTTCCTTTTTTAATGCTGAATGGATTGTAAAAGAAAAGAACATTCTGCTGGCCAAATATAAGTAAGCACTTCTGACAGCCAAATCCAGCCCAGGGCCTCTCACTTTACGACCTCAAGTCCATCCATAAGTGGTTGGCTATAGGCATTTTCGTGTTTACTCCTAGGTAAAGGAGACACCTAGGATTCCCAAGGGCAGAAAGTCAGAAGGATGCTATACCAACGCTCCTGAGTTCCTCCTTCCCTCACACTGACCTCTCCCCAACTTCTTGCTTCGGAGCAACCTGGTAGGATGAGCACCAAATGTGCACTCAGAAGCACGCAGCAGCCCTAGAGTTTTGGGTTAGTCGTGGGAACTCAGAGCTTCTACGCAGAGTTGACTCTACCTGCCCTACAGGGGCTTGAAGGATTAAATCCATGACTTAGGATGTTGCATCGATAACCTTGACAACTCAGTGGGCTTTGGCCCAGCTAAGGGTCCATCCCCATGCTACTTCCAGATTCTGAGATCAACCTCCACTTGCTTTTCTTTTGGTTTCTTTTGTATTTTGGATATATATATATATATATATTTTTTTTTTTTCTTTTTGTGGGTACCGGGGGTCGACCTCAGGACCTCGCGCGCCAGCAGGTGCCCATGCCGCTGAGCGATATCACCGGCCCCTTTTTCGTATGTGGGTTCCAGGAGTCGAACTCGGGCCCTTGCGCTTGCCAGGCAGGCGCTTACGCCACTGAGCCATCTCACCGGCCCCTGGATTTTTTTTAACCCTTAGACATTTAGAAAAGTTACATAAATGCCTAAAAGCAGTGAATTCAAGACAGGCACTCAAATGAGCTGGTCCGGCCTGCCCTGCTCCCTCCTTGCTGCACCAGCTAGGCCTCCTCCACTTCTATCCCACAGGGCCTCTGTTCCTGGAGCTGCATTCTCTCCCCAGACGACATTCCCATGGCTGTGAGCAGCCCAGTGGCCCCTATTAGAGAAAGATGTGCTCTGCTATCGCAGGGCGTGCTCGCGCTGTGTCCTGCCAGTGCCCATCAGTAGCCTATACAGAGCCTTCAGGAGAGGGGAGAGGCCACGTGGGGTCCCCAGCTAAATGCCTCCCCGAAGTAATCACTGTCTTACTGCTGATTACCAGCCAAGAAAACACTCTGCCCTGACATCCTGGCACCTCCTTGTCCTCATCTCCTGTCTGCAAATGTCACGACAGCCACCACTGGATCTCCCGAGTGTCTGCACAGCACTCTGCTCTTGCACTGAATTATTTAGTTCCTTTCTGTGGCTGAGGAAGTGTGACCTGGCAGGACGAGCACTAAACATGAACACAGAAGCACACAGCGGCTGTAGAGTCTTGGGTTAGTCGTGGGAACTCAGAGCTTCTACTTGATCACGTAGAGTTGATTCTACCTGCCCTACAGGGGCTGGAAGAATTAAACCCATGACTTAGGATGTCAAATCACCAAGTAAACCCCAAGGATGAGTCCCTTTTTTCAAGGATTATAGGGCCATTGTGGACAACACCCATTGACAAGTATCAGCCCCAATCACAAAAGTTCCACACAGGACAGCAATTCAATAATGCCCCTTTGAAGTGAAACTGGTGGGAATCCTCCTCCTAAGAAACTCAATCCATAACAGTTCCAATATACATTTCCTGGGCTCTGGGGGGGGATGTGAGAAATTAAGAATGTATGGTTCCTACTCCCAAGGAGTTTCTAATCTATTTGCAATGCAGAACTATCCAATAGTAGGATACAGTTGCAGGAAGGCCCAGGCATCTAAAAGAGCAAGTCCCACAGGGTAGGGCCAAAGTCATCACTCAGCTTTTCTTCCGTAGCCCTGGGAAAAAATTCCCTGACAGCTCATACCTTAACCAAAACAGGAGATTACCTTCAATGCAGATGTAATTTAGAATAAACATTCACCTTCCTAAAAGCTGGGAGAGCCCGAAGCTGGAGTCGCTCTGGCTTCCATATCCCAAGGAAAGGGGAAGGAACCCAGGTGGGTTTGCTGACCAGGGATGAGTCCACCACCAAGGTCACTGTTCCAGTAAAATGAGATGACATTTGACAGAGGGTCTTACAAGTGTGCATCTTTCTTCCAGGATTGTCTCCATCAAAAGGATTCTGTTCCTTAAATTCAAAGGTTTAAAGAGGAAAAAAGAAGGGTTTGGCTTGGGAACTCTATGAATCAGAGAGCTCTGGTTTCAAAATTTAGGAAATCATTTTTTTAATATCACAACTTTGAGTAAGTTTAGGCAGTGTTTATCACCAGCATTTTTCACTCTGCATGTATGATTTAAGCCGCAAGGATTCATTATGTGACCTTAACAGGATATCTATCTTGCCGTTGGTTACAGGAAATTGGAAACACTGATGGCATTGTTAATACTTCTGAATTACCACACCTAATGGTCCTGTATGCCACGAATTAATTTAAATAACAAAATTCTTTTTGAGGGAGGAGAAGTTAACCTTCCTCTGCCACAGAAGAGACCAGCACCCTGTCCACCCTCTTGAGCAACACCATTTGTCATTTTCACAATCAGGATGTGGCCCTATAATGAGTAAACAAAGTATCAGAGAAGTGAAGTGATTTCCAGAAAGACTCACAGTAAGTTAGAGACCAACCTAAGGCTAGACTGCCATCTCAGAGCTCACTCTCTGCTCCTAAAGAGTAGGAAAACACTTGTGCTATAGATACTTAGATATCTCCAAGTTCATGGACCTTGGGCAAAGTCACCCATTCTCAGGCCTGAGGGCAGAATCTGACTATGATTCCTGAGGTCCTCGTGAGTTGCACCCCACTGATGGGTATTGTCAGAAACGTACCACAAATCAGAGGTGTAGCAACTCATCCACCAGGGCGAGGAGATGTGAACGCATGCAAAACGCTCTCAGGGACTTTAGGAAATTTTGGGTGAAGCAAATCTCAAATTACAGGATCCTTTTCTAGAACCTCACTCTTTAGAGGGTGTGTACATGGCTATCTCTGGAAAATGCTAGAGAAAAGAAGACTCTGCTTGAATTAAAAGGGGATCCCCAGAGATAAAGCTCACAGGATATTTTTCATTGACTCGGTACTTGGCAATGTACCTCAGAGAGACTCTGACAATGACGATCACAAATAGGGTGATTTTCATTTCAAATTAGCTGTTGGCTAGATCACAATGCAAAGCTTAGTCTTCTCAGGGAAAAAACGTATCCAAACGCAATGCATCACATTGTTAAATAAGAGCCGAGTAAGTTTCATTAGACTAGGCAATGATCTGAGCATCGTGGTGGGCCTCTCCTGATGTTGAGTTAGGACTGAGAGGCAACATGATATGGCAGAAAGAAAATTAACTCTAGAGTCAGGTGCCCCCATTCTGTGACTGACATTGCACAAAAAGCCTCCTTAGGCCTCAGTCTTCCCGGCCATAAAATGGGAATAAAGGTATCCCCTATCTTTCTCATAAGGTTAGTTTGGAAGCATAAAAGAGAGAAGGCAGGTGACAGTATTTTGAAAGCCTGAGCTGTGGCACACACAGAGGGTGACTGCTGAGACACTGGCCCTTGGGACTAGCATAGAAATGGACTCTATCCCATTTGACATGATTATCCACATTTGGTTTAAGAAGAAAATTGAGAATGCTTCCAACATGGAATTTTCCCTGTGTTGTTTCTTCTTTCCTTTAAAATAAGAGCTTCACAAATAATGTTTCAATAATAATAATGGCATTTGTTATCATTAGAGAGCTCACTCCAGCCCTGCACATGGAGGGAGAGAATTTCTGCAAGACGGGGTCAGTAAAGGGTGAGATCCAGGATCTACCAATGACTGAAGCTGAGAAGGGGCAGGGCCGTGCCCACTGCCTGTCCCATCCCCTGTCCCAGGCTGGAGGATGACAGCCCTGCAGAGGAGAACCCAGGCCGCCCTGCCACTTCCAGGCAATCTGGAACACGCGAATGAGGTGGCCCAGGCCACCAGGAGCCGCCCATCCACTGCCACCTGACTGCAGACACAGCAGTGTCCCCAGCAGAAACTGGACAACCGGCCCAAGCAGCGGACTTGGCCAGCAACCACAGAACGGAGGCTCCTTTAAGCCACTAAGCTTTGACTTTGAGGTGGCTTCTAGTGCAGAAGCTGCTGAGACATCAGTAAAACAAGGTCGTTGTACAGATGAAATGACTGAGGCCCAGAGAAGACCCCTTGCTCCTCTCCCCTCTGCAGCTCCATCAGACCCGCCCCTCTCTGGGACTCCAGAGCCAAGGTTGCTAATGTAAATCTGATCCTGCCTCTGCCCTCCCAGGAGCCCTGCACGGCTCCCTGGGGACTTAAGGAATTGTCCTCCTCATCTGACAGCCCTGGGCCGAACTCCATCCATGCCCTTCCACAGGGATTCTCCAGCAGTCCCCAGCAGGGATCCTCAGCCACTATCAGCTGGCTCCCTGAGGAGCTCAAGGCAGCTGTTTCCACCCTTAACGGGCAGCTCCCCTTTCCTTGGACCAAGATGCTTCTCTCCAGCCACCCATACCATGACCTGGCTTCTTCCTTACTCAGCATCTGCGTCAGCCTGGGGGTCAGCCCCTGAGATCTGGGCTCTCTCGTTCACCTTGGGGCACCCCAGAGAGCCTGGCATGGGCCCTGATAAGCATTCTGCAGCCACTCCTGGGGTCACACAGTCACACCAGCAGGTGTAACACAGAGAGGGTGCAGAATGCATGGCAAAATGGGGTGAGTGCTGGGGTCAACTTATGACTCTTTTACCTGCCACCTTGTGACCAAGGGACAAGGGACCTAAGGACAGGCCCAAGCCACAGGGACACTGACTGTGAAAGCAAAGTAACTGTAGGCTCATCTGCACCATGGCTCACATGACCAGGTGTCCTCTTCATGTGTTTGCCACACCTTTCTCCGGATGACAGCGATGGCAGTCATAACACATCCCATCCCCCCAAGCGCCACCGCTGCCACCTTCTGCCGTGTAATGTGTGCAGCTCATGCACATCGTCCTTTCTCTCTCTCTCCACCTCCATTTCCCTTCCCATCTCAGAGACGACCTCCCTCCCCACCAAGTTTCAGGAGCCGCCCCGCCGAGCAGGGAGGCTGGGGACACAAGAGCTTCTGTCAGTTCAGCCCATTTCACGGATTTCAACTATCTTTAAAACCACGTCTCTGTCCCCGATATGATGTCACATGCCTGTAATCCAGCACCCTGGGAGGCTGAGGCTGGAAGATCACAAATCCAAACCTAATCTGAGCAATTTAGCAACTCAGGGAGACCCTGTCTCAAAACAAAAATTTAATAAAGGGCTGGAAAAGTAGCTCAGTGCAAAGGCCCTGAGTTCAATATCCAGTACTATAAAAAAAAAAAGTCTCTGCTCATTGGGAACACACATAATCCTTAAAAATTTTTTTAATAAACCCAACCTAGATGCAGCCTACCACCCTGACTGGCCCAGATAACAGCGCACTCTAGGAAAAGGAATCAAAAGCAGATGCCCCTCACCCCACCTGTGTTGTCTGACAGCGTGCTACTTCCTGCCCTTCCACCACCTGCTTTGTGGTATAACAAGAAATATGAGGAGGGGCCGGTGAGATGGCTCAGCGGTGTAAGCGCCTGCCTGGCAAGCGCGAGGGCCCGAGTTCGACTCCCGGAACCCACATACGAAAAAAGGGCCGGTGATATCGCTCAGCGGCACGGGTGCCTGCTGGCACGCGAGGTCCTGAGATCGACCCCCGGTACCCACACACACACACAAAAAAAATAGAAATATGAGGAGCTGCTTTTTAAAAATGAAAATGCACTTGTCTGACCAATAAAAAGCACTCCTATATATAATCCCAGTAATAGATTTTTTAATCCTCTGTGCTGACACACTGTTATGTGTTCATGGTTATTATCTGTCCACTTCCCAACCTTAAGAGGTTAGATTGTTTAAAGATTTGTTAGCTATGAACTGCTTAAAGAAGGCCAAGTATAAACTCCCAGCTAATTGAAAAATAGCATTTTATCAGATTTTCCTCTGATATTATATTGTAATGGTTGTACTTAGAGTACTCTCAATACTTCAATAAGTGGTGAAATTAAAAAAATCACATCTTCAGGGCTTTGCAGAAAATGTGGCTGTTACCAATTTATACTGCTTTTTTAACCATTATTTTCTTATATTTCCCACAATGCCTCGGATCAGAAGCAAACAGAAACTGAGTGATTACCCCAAAGTGTGCTAGATGAACTGGAAAAAGTCTATTCAAACAAAGCTCATTAGTTCTGATACCTCCAGGGCTATGACAAATTAAGCTGCTGGTGTGTGTGCTTGCAGACAAAAGGGGGATGCCGAAAACTAGGGCTGAGCTAGGCACTGTGTCAATAAATTCCCCTGAAAAAGGTAAAAATTACAATGGGAGCTAAAATGAAATCCCTTTAAGGAGCATGTACAAAATAGATCATCCCTTCTTTCTTAAGTACATTTGTGAACCCGCCTGTGATGAATTATTGCAGCGGGAAGTGGCCACTCCAGAGGGGCTAGTTGGCCAGGTGCACATAGAAGGTGCTGGCTGCATCCACCCTCAATCCTCTGCAAAGACTTGGCCCTGCCCAGACAAAAGTGATTCCCAACCCAGCAGGCAGCACACACACTTTCAGAGCCCAAAGTCTAGGGCTCTGAAATTGCCACTGGTTTCCTGGTGAAAGGATGTGTTATTCCCAAAGCCAGACCAGCAGCCTCCCAGCTTTGAAGAGTTCCAGGTCTATAACATAGCCTTGTGTTCCCAGCTAAATGAGTACTGAGCATTATAGCCATGGGTTTTCTTTTTCCTGATTTGTGAGTCAATTTTGAAAAGGAAGCTTTGAAAATTCTCAAAAGTAGTTGTAAGGAATCGAGCACATGGGCTTTCATAAATATTTGTTGAATGATTGAAGTGAGGTGAGTGAATGAGGTATTTGGGTAGGGCCATGTGGTGAAAGGGTGGGCCTAGGTTCTCAAGACTGCTTTTGGATTTTTCTAGAATACACTGTGGCCACACATTCCCACCTGGCTAAGGGGTCTGTGGATCCCTCACAATGCTTTTTGACTTCAATGGCAGAATTTCTGTGCCACAGAGAATCATACCTTTGTAATTCCCAAACTGTCAAAGCGAGAAAGACCCTGAGACCCACTCCCTAGAAGAACATGGGCCAACTTGGATCCATAGACCTTTTCCCCTTACTGTGTTGCTTTCATTTGACCTACAATATTTGCCACATAAAATTTTGGATATTGCCCATCTATATCCAATATCCCAGCTCTTACGGAAATTTGAAAGATCTGCTCGAAAGGGACTGGTTTTGCCACATGGCACAAATGTCCAGGACAGAACTGCAGATGGCCCATGTAACAAGCATGTGCACCCAGTTTGCCGGGGGGCTTCTCCCTGCCCACTGCATCCAGGTATGTTACCAACCTAGTCCCTGCAGCTATATGAGTCCACAGCCTCTGGGGTAATTGACCATCAGTCTAATAGACATGAGGAAAATAAGTGGGGTGGGCCCTGATAGTGGGGTGGCTTGCAGGGGCCACAGTGTGAATATGGCAGCTCTAGGATTGGACTCCACTTTCTCAGGGCCATGATCACTGAAGCCATCCACCACACTAGCTCCAGTGAATTCCTCTCTCGTTTGTTTTTACTTCCATGCCTTGTTCCTATTTCTCTCAATCCCACTGCCATCAACCCACCCAAGCCAGGCATGAGTCTTTGGGCCACAGGCTCTCATGTAATCATCTGTTCACAGTTCTGACTGCACCACTAGACTATGAGCTCTTTGAGGTGGGAGGGCTGTGGTAATTATCTATCTGTGATGCCCGGCATGGAGTAGATCTCAGCAAAATCTTGTTTCCCTTTCCTCACACAATTGCAGGGTATCCTTCAGGCTCTGGATCCTTGCAGTAACTAAGCCCAAGACCACTATGACCACCAGTCTCTTCAACATTTGATTAACCATCCACTTTGGGCCACACTTCTGACACAGGCCACCATATTCTGACCCTCTCTAGGTCCACCAGGGTCACCAAGAGAAGCACTGCAGATGGCCCCCGAAGGTTCATTCCATCTGGGTAAACAGGAAGTGAATGCGTACTTCTGCTTCACTTACATTTTACTCACATTTCCAGAACCAAAGACAGAGAGGAGCAATTCCTCTAAAAAGAATGCATGCTGTCACCCAAACATCGACTCACAGCTGCCCTTCACAATCCTGTCTTGACGTGGAGGCAGGGGACCATGGAGTCTGAGGACCACCGGAAGGCATGTCCAGGACTGCAGGCACCCACAGTGGGAAATAGCAGCACTATGAAATTTGGACCTGTGTGTACACACACACACACACACACACACACAACACCTTCTAATGTGCAGGCAGCTCCAGGCAAGGTATCCACAGAAAATTTACAAGCAAGAGCAGTGTCAGGTTTCCAATTCCTCTAAAGTTGAGAAATAGCAAGGAAATGTGAAGTCGTGTGCAATCTGACTGTTCCCATCACCCCTTCCCAACTGGCCTAGGGGAGAGGAGGGAGTCAAGGGGAGAGCACTGAAGAGTGTGTGCTGGCGAGAGTATCCGAGAATGACAAGGTCTCACCCAACACCCGGCTTAGCAGGATCCAAGGTCCTGCAGGAGCTGCTGCACCTCCAGGCTAATGGGGACAGCGTGGAACAGAAATGGTCACAAGGAAAGACACAGCTGAGTCACCATCAGCCCTGCCCAGCACCCTGAAGCTCCAGAGCAACACAGGGAAGCCACCACTTTCCCCTGGCACCTGGGAAGAAGGCACAGGCAGCTGAGAGAGAAAGTGCTCAGCACTGGATGAGAACCTAGCTTGGGATGAGGGGCGGGAAGGTGAGGGGTCATCATGGATCAGCGGGAAGACTCTGGGCAGTAGTATCCAATGCCTGTGTGCAAGCCACCCACTCTGCCCAGGGAGAAGAGAGAAGGGCAATCCTTGACCCAACTGAGGACCACAAATTAACTGATTTCCCCAGAATTGATTAGATTGTGTTCCTTCCATTGGGCACATGGAAGTTTGATACAAAGACTCACCTGACTTACAGAAGAATAATGAAAGGGGCAATAGCACCCCACTATGGCACATCTGACTTTGTAGGTTGGCAATTTACCTCCACCACACAGTACTCTGGACATTGTCTCTCCCAGGAAGAGGACCCTTCCTGAGGGGAAGGAGGTGGCAGATGGGGGGGGCATGTCCAGACACTGCAGCTCCAGGCTGTGCCATGCCTGGGCTTACTAAGGAGATGGGTGGACCTCAGGGCAGCGGTGGCCGCACAACTAACCAGGTCTCGCTCTCCTGTACCCCATATGCACATCCTCCTCTTCATCCCTAGTCCCCTCCTTGAGTCCTTCCCATTTCAATTCTCCCGCTTTTTGCATTTGTGGGCTCCTTCTCCTCTGCTTCTCCCCTACTTCCCTGACAATCCCCTTGGATCTTCCTAAATGTATCCAAATCCCTGGAGGTTCTATCACAACTCCCCTCCTCCACATCCTCCTCTCTGGGGACCTGTGTCCACATCTCCCTAGGAGTGACCACCACATGTCCACTTCTTGACCAGCCTCAGCCTCCAACTTCTTCCCACCAGACATGCCCCCCAGAGGTTCTATTCACACTCAGACACCATGTTAGTCCCTCCAATCCACTCCTGTGAACAATTTGTTTCTATATAATGCCCCCATCTAGATGTTTCTATGTAATGTCCCCCATCCAGATGTTTCTATATAATACCTCCTGCCCAGATATGGCCAGGCTGGACTAGCCAAGTGGGCAGGAGGGGAGGCATCTATGTCATTGTCAAGTTGTGGGGAATGAGCCTTCTCACACATCGTGCTATGATATTTTCTCTACTTTTTGCTAACGTTCTAATGTTTCTTCAGCAGATTGTCACCATTTCAACATGGCACCCTTGAACAGCTCATGAATGGGGGTCTCTACTGGAAGGTGGGCACAGGGAGAACATCACCCCCTCCTGGCTATGCTTCTACAACCAACCACACCCTACCCATGCTTCCTTCTTCTGTATCTGCTCACGTGCCACTTTCCCCGGGGGAGAGCTACCCTGTGTGCTAGGACCAGGTAAGTCTCCAGGTAAGTCTCCTGTTACATATGTCTTTCTTCAAAATATTTACTATGATTCTGAGAAAGTAACGATGTGTGCAATAATGAGTCCAATGTGTTCCCTCTTCCCTGCTGAACTGGAGGGTTCACCACAGCAGCACTATGTGTTCGCCGGCTAGCACAGTGTCTGCGCACAGCGATCACTCAACAAATGCTTGAAATGAGAGGCTATATGTATCCATCCGAGATTGGTGCAAATTGGCCACAGGTATATTAGAATTTTTATTAGACCTTGTGATAAACTTGTATTCAAGGCATCTTTTCAGGAATATAGCCGACTAGATATATGGGCCCCGTAACTTCTAAAAAGATAACCACCAAGCAACTCTGTTAAGCCCTCTTCCTGTTCAACCCACACCCTCAAAGAAGAGCTTACCAAGGACTACCTTTCCCAATCCATTTTAAGGTTTGGGACCTCCAGGCAAAGACTAATGAGCAGCCCAGAAACAACCCCTCTGGATTCAAGATACCTGGGGGCTCCGGAAGTATGCCAGACCTGCCCTTGTACCTATCCTTGACAAAACTCAGTAGCGCAATGGCCTTGCTGTTCCTAGAAGCACCCCAGTGTGGCCAGCACTGAGCACTGCTTAGGAAGCCATTTCTTTCCTCTGCTCAGTTCTTTCTCTGCGCATTCACCCATCAACATGACAGTATCTTGGAAATGTGGAGAGTTTTTTCATTGCGCAAGTAATAGGCTCATTCTTGAGATGTGTGTATATATGAATAAGCAAACTGAATCCACCCATAATTCCACATGCACCCACTTCAGCTACCAGCATTGTGGGCATTTGTGTTCAATCCCTCCACAATTGCATATCGGTAGCCCTTCAGTTTGGCTGATCCTGGTAAACGCTACATCTGGGAGGTGCGTGAGTGTATTAGTCCACTTTCTATTGCTCTAATAAAATGCTCAGATCTGGGTTTATTTAGCTCACAATTTTGGAGGTTGGAGGTCCAAACAGCATAGCACAAGCTCTGGCACGGACCCCGCAGTTTCATCACGGTCTGTGGTACCCTGGCGGGAAAGCTTGTAAGAGAGAGCAATCACATCGCAAGACAGAAGACAGAGTAACAAGCATCAGGCTCACTTTTTGTAACAGTTCACTCTCTCAAGAACTAATTCAGAATCCAAGAGAACTCCTTTAATTCCTCCTGAGGGCAGCACCTCCAACGACATAACCAACTCCCACTAACTCTACCACCTCTTAACATCACTACTGAAAACCCAGCTTCCAACACATGAGCCTCTGGGGGGACAAAAACATACCTGAACCACAGCAGGGAGACCTGCTCTGTGGAGTCATTTCCAGCTGCACACCCACCCTTGAGGGCTCCCTCAGCCCCACAGCTTTTTTCCTTCTGCTCCCTGGGGTGTAACTCAGCCTAGCCTTCCCCACCCAACTCCAGGTGCTACTTTCCTGCTGCCCATGATAAAAAAATCAATGATTTAAATGAAGACAGGACCCAGACCTGCACTGGCACCTTGCTTGTTTCATCTTAATCTCTTCCCTTAAGTAAAGATCCCATCTTTACTTAAAATGATGATATTTTGTTCATCACAAATTTTTGCATTATTTTCAGCTTTATGAAATATTGCATTAAAATATGGTGCAGCTTGGTGACTGAGTTTCTTGATGTTTCTGTAAATTTTGCCCTGGAGGCACACACTTCATTTCCTTCAGCCTCCCCAGCCATGCACCTAGCTTTGCTGGCATCTCCAGTGACTTCCAGACTTGCAGGAAACCTCACCTCTGGGTATAGAGCTGATGTCCTGAGAAGCTGCCTAAGAT
Source organism: Erethizon dorsatum (assembly GCA_028451465.1). Classification (NCBI taxonomy): domain Eukaryota; kingdom Metazoa; phylum Chordata; class Mammalia; order Rodentia; family Erethizontidae; genus Erethizon; species Erethizon dorsatum. The sequence goes on from CM051834.1 coordinate 96,942,311, forward strand.
GCAACCCAGAAAGTGCAGGGAGGAAATGGAGGAGAGACGCCTGCAGAATGAACTTGGAGCAGTGGCAAATGAGACAAAGGAAGGAGACAGGAACACAAGTTCCTCTTCCCTCTCACCTAATCACTACGCTAAGACAAATTCCGACACACAGCCCATTTGGAAAACAAGGTGTGTTATGGCTTAAATCTAAAGTGGCCCCAAAGCCTCATGTGTTTGGAAGGTGAATGGATTATGGGAGTGCTATAGCTGACTTGCTGTATGGAGGTAGGGTCTCCTCAGAGGAGGTGGTCACTGGGCATGCTACCCGAAGGGTGTGCCTCCCTCCCCGGCTCCTCCCTTCTCTCTGTGCTTCCTGGCTGGGCTGCTGTGACATGAGCAGCTTTCCTCTGCCCAGACCTTTCCACCATGCTATTTCTGTGTTTGAGCCTGCAAACTATGGGCTGAAATGTCTGAAACTGTGAGTCAAAATAAATTCATCCTTCTTTAAGTTGTGGGTGTCAGGTATTGTGTTCCAGTGAAGAAAAAAGTAACTATGACAAGGTGACACCAAGCATAAACACCTCCAGAGCCACCTCCAGTGTCTCTCCCCAGCCAGCCCAGGGCAGGACCATGTATATGGCTTCCCTCCCATGTCCCTTTGCCTTGCTTTCCTTCTCCCTCCCTCTCTCTGTTGATAGCTTTCACTTCCTAAATGAAGCATCTGCACTTTAATCCTTGCCTCAAGCTCTGCTTTCCAGAGAGCCTGGGCTATGGCAGTTTTGCTTCTGGATTTTGTGTTTTATCATCTTGAGCTATTTTGTGTCTTCAAAAGGCATTTTAATATCTGACACAAATTTTTTCTTACTCATATTGTTTCCCCAAAATTTCTTTATTACTGATTTATTATACAATCATCCTAAAGGACTTTCCTAGAAGGTAAATTCTGGGTTAAAGTAACGGTTTTGTATATTTCAAATCATCTTCACATTTACTGTCTTTTTCCAATGCAAAACAAATATTTGTTAACAGCTTAGATAAAACCACAGTTCTGGGCTCTATGTGACTCCAAGAAAACTGGAATCTAGCTGAGAAATGAAAGAGAATAACAAACGCCCTATACATAAGCCCTCAGCGTAGATGGCAATATCCCCAGGTGGCACAGAGTTCAAATCCAAAAGTCTCATAATGGCTTCAGACTGGGAAGAGGCTGAGTGGAGGTTATAAAGTCCTGGGCTCCCTGACCTGAAAGCCTCTCCTCCATCTGCACCCCAGCCTGGGACACTGTGGACCACAAATATGTGAGCACCAGAAGAGCTCAGAAAAGAGAAAGAAAGAAAGAGAGAAAGACAGAAAGAAAGAAAAAGAAAAAGAAAGAAAGAAAGAAAGATGAAAGAAAGAAAAAGAAAGAAAGAAAGAAAGAAGAAGAAGATAGATCATGGAGGTGGAAGGGTAGCATACCAGAGGAGGCTCCAAGAAGCTTTAAGCTTCTAGGTAAGCCTTAAGGAAGTGAGTCAAAGGAAAATCATTCTAAAAAGAGAGAACAACATCTATACACCATAGAAGTGACTGGTATTGAATTCCAGAAAGAACCCTGATGCATCCAAACCTAGTAAGCAGGGAAAGTATACACCAGGCACTCATCAGTGCTTGAGGTGGGCATCTGGTGGTCAGCTGTGGCTTCCTCCTGCCTGTGAGTACTCACTTTTGCACCCTGAAGATGTTACTCCACACACCCCCTTGTGGCAAGGAGTGGGCAGAGCCCTCAGCTTATCCCACGCTGCTTGGTGCTTTGTGCCTTCTTGCCAAAGGGATCTGTGAAGATGGTCCGAGGCCAGGGCAGTTGTGCCCCACCCTTGTTTTGTAGGGTTTTTAAAATTGTCTTCAAATGTTCTGTTTTCTCAAATTTTTCAAAACAAAGTTTGACTTGAAGATATTATCCCTGACTGTGGTGGTGGCCTTTGTGCTTTTTAAAAATACTTTGATCAAAATCAAGTCACACAATCATAATGTGCCATCCACCTACTAAGCACAAGACACCTTGCGAGGTCCCTGCCTTTGAGAAATTCGTGACCTGCCTCCCTTTACTAGTAGAGGTGTCCTCTGTTGCTTGCGGCTGCATCCTGAGCAGTTATCACAGTACCTACCACTGTGAAAAGAGTGGATACTTTATGGAAAAAGGGAAGAAAGGAATGGAGTGCAGAAGGGAAGGAATGCAGGAGGGAGGGAGGACTTTGACACTATGGTGGCTGCATCGACAAAGTGTTATGGAAATACAGGAAAGGAAGCAGCTACATGGAGGAGTTGACACTGGGTGGGTCATTCCCATGGAGGAGATGGTGCTATTGAATCACTGGCCACCAAATTGCTGCTCAGCTGCCAGGGTCTTGGGATTGCCCATGTTACCCAAGGAGCAAGAAGAATGATTGAACAATTCTCTATTTCTTAGCATCTGCTTGGACAATGCTTGGTCAGCATTTGAGGCAAGTATGTTTGTCTCAGAGGACACTCAGAAGAGAAATGCCCATTTAGGGGTGGTGGTATATATTTGAGGGTGAGGAGATAGTTGTTGTTATTATTGTTGTTGTCGTTGTCCTTGCTGTCATCGTCGTTGTTGCTGATGTTGTTTTGCAGTACTAGAGATTGAACCCAGGGCCTTCACACTGAGCTACATTCTCAGCCCTTTTGAAATTTATTTTGATATAGGTTCTCACTAAATCACTGTTATGGTTTGTGTCTAGATGTCCCCTCAAGAAAGTCTCATGCACTTTTAGATGGGGCTGTTTTGGAGGCAGCTGAATCTAGAGTTGGTGATTGATTCGTAGTGCAGTGCTGGGATTAAGGGTGCTGGGATTAAGGCTGGGTGATTGCTGGATCAGTCCACTGATTCTATTGGTACCGTCCTAATCCCAGCAGTCTGGATAAGATATACGGGACAGAAAGAGTCTTCTCTGTTTTTTCTTGTTTCTTTTGCTGTCTTCTGCTGCCATGAACTGTTGCCCCTCTGACATGTGCCACCCTGCCTTGGAGCCAACCCACTATGGACTGAAACCTCTACAAACTGTGAGCTAAATAAACCTCTCCTCCTTTAACTTCAGGAGTTGGGTATTTTTGTCTCAGCAATGAGAGAACTGTAACTAAGACTATCACTATGTTGCCCAAGCTGGGTTCAAACTTGCAACCCCCCTGTCAGCTTCCCAGAGTGCTACAATTACAAGCATGAGCCACCATGCCCAGGTAGAAGACAGGTTCTTGAAAGAGCACTTTTAGAGTCCTCTGGCAGACCGTCACCTGGGTATTTCAGGCAAGTAGGAAACGTGTTTACAAATGCATGGGGCTAACGCTCTGGGGGTGCTTTGTGTCTGCAAAGGAATCTGTCACATGGTGCAGGTAGGGGAGGAGTAAGGAGGAAGGTAGGGGTGCTCTGGCACTACTCTTCAAGCCCTCCAGTCTATGGAATTTTGTCATGGCAGCCAGAGATAACTAAGAAAGAAAGACAACTTTATAGGCTGCCATGGGGGAGGGGTACTCCGAAGATATTCTTAGTATCTCTGTGTCTTTTGAGTCAAGAGCTATGTTCCTTCAAAAAATACTGACAGAGCACTTTCTGAGGCCAGGCTCTGCTTTGGGTGCTGTGACCACAATAATGAACAAGATAAACAAGGTCCCTGCCTTCGTGGAGCTGACCTCCTGACAGCAAAGACAAAGCTTCCTAGTGATAAGAGTTATGGAGAAATACACCACTGTGATGTGACGCTGTGACATCAGGAGCGAGGAAGCTGTGTGATCAAAGAGCCGAGACCCAAATGACAAAATGCATTCCAAGTAGAGGGAATAAGACGTCAAAGCCTGAATTGAGGAATAAAAACGAGGGATCAAAACGATGCCAGTATTGGAGGCCTCTGAGCACCAGGGAAAATAACATGAGGTCAGAGGTCAGGCCAGTCCCAGCAGTGTGGAGCCACTGGTGGGTTTTAAGCAGGGCAGAAGCAAGACCAGGACCAGGTTTCTATTTAAAAGATCTCTCTAGATGCTGTCTGCAAAATTCTGTAGTGGTGTCAGGGAGATGCAGAAGGAAGTTACAGAAGGAAGATGGTGGCTTGGACCAAGGGGTGCTGGAGGTGCAGCAATTAGCCCATTCAGGGTCTGTTTTGGGGGAAGAGCCAACACGACTGGGGTTGTACAGGTTTGGAAACAGAGCGAAGGAAGGAAGTTGAGAATGACTCGTGGTTCAACCTCCTCCAGTACCCAAAGTGCAGGGCACACAGTCACTCAACACCCCCCATGCTCTGGTCGTACTGGCTCTGGGGCTGCTATGAACCGATTTTGTCCCCGACCTTCTGTAATTTATATGTTGAAGTCCTGGCTCCCAGAGTCTCTCTCTCGGGAGATAGGGTCCTTAGGAGGTAAATACTGTTAACTGAAGTCAGAAGGGTGCAGCCCCAAGTCAACAGAATGGAAACAGCCCATTTACAAGCCAGGAAGGGGTCTTCACTGGTACTTGGCCAGCTGGCACCCTGATCTTGGAATTCCCAGCCTAAAGAAACCATCCAGTCTATGTGTTTTGTTATGGCAGCCTGAGCTAAAACAGGGCTCTCACTGCCAAATCAAGCTTTGCCCTGATCTCCCGTTTCCCATGGTGTGCCATGGAGTGCTGGGGGTCTGAGAGGAGAAAATCTGGAACATAAACCTCCCGGAAGCCGGAAGCTGTGGCCCACACTTAATACCCTGCACAGGAGGCCTTCTTACCCTTCCTGGCTCTACTGCCCTCTCATTCCCAACGCTTATGGTCACAAAGCATCAAAAGCTCCCACAAGAGTCTGCTCTAAACATCAGAAAAGCATTTCAGGTAAAGGGATAATTGGTCTCTGGTTCTCCAAACAGGCTCATGTAGAGCAGTGCCAAGACCATAACTCTTGCAACTCTGAGTCATCACCTAATCTGACCGTGCACACCGGGCACATGTTTGGGGTGCTGCTCTTGTCTTGTGATACGGGAATCCACACATGTTCATATCCACGTGATCAAAGTGCAGGAATAAACCACATAGGACTACAAATCTGCATCAGCCCTCTAGGCTCTCAAAGTGGTCAGATAATACCCACCATCCTTGTGCAAGAGCCCCAAATTTCCTCACCATTATTCAGGACGCAGAGCTTTACTTTATCCTCCATTCCCCATACACACCAGTAGTGGTACCAGAGATTGAACCCAGGGCCTTTTCACTGAGCTAAATCCCCAACCTTTTTTTTTTCTTTTTTCAGACAGAATCTTGCTAAATTGTGAAGTTGCCTAGGCTGGACCAGAATTTACAATCCTCCTGCTTCAGCCTCCCAGAGTACTGGGATTATAGGCATGCACCACCTGTGCATAAGAAGCAGGTGGGTGTTGGCACCAGGCTGCATTTACTGCTGCTCTCCCTTCAAGCACTTAAAAGACCACCACAGTTTCAAGGACTTCAGTAAAGGGATAAGAGACCTACGCCTGTCCATAACACTTTGTTTGCTATGAGAGACCTGACCATGAACAGAAGGCTTTATCCCAGGATCTGCGAGAGAAGGCCCAGGCCCTGGGGGCTGGCATTTCAAGGACGATGCCTGTCCTTCCCTGCAGGATACCTGCCACTTCCCAGATCCTCATGACCTCCATGTGGAATGGCTTTTAATGTGAGCACAGTTTTCCAGATGCCATCCTTTCTAAAAACCGGGAAAGGTTTTCTGGATGAAGTGATGTAATAAAGCAGGATTTCTCCTTGGTGAGCCAAATGTTTAACTCTCCTTCCCAGCTGAGGAACCCAAGAGCTTCTGTGTACATGCATGATGACACAGCAAGTTGGCAACTGAAGCCCAGTTTTGGATAATGGTTACACTCCTCATACGTTGCATTACCCTGCCGGAAACCCTTATCAAAGCAATCCTTGAAGCTAGCCGTGGGGGCATTCTCCTGTAATGCCAGCACTCTGGGAAGCTGAGGCAGGAGAATCATAAGTTCAAGCCCAGCCTTAGCAAGACCCTGTCTCAAAATGAAATACAAAAAGGACTAAGATTGTAGCTCAATCCAAAGGCCCTGCATTCAATTCCCAGTACTGCAAAAAACAAACAAACAAAAAGGAACCCTTGAACCTCGTGCATCACAGCTCCAATACACCACATAGGCCAAGGGTCTTTCTGGAAACAGTGACATCCACTGGCTGTACATAAAGCAATGTCCACCCTGATGTTGAAGGATACTACATTCTCCTTTCTATGGGCGCTGCCTTTTATTTCACCCAACTAGATCCCAAACTATTAGTGGGCACTCAATTAACAAGGTAGCATTTGAAAAGCAGTTTGTTCCCTTAGTCTGACACAGTGGTAGCTAGTTCTTGGTCCTTGCATTCACCATTTTTCCACTAATAAGACAACTTGAATGCCACCCTAGAGACTGCCATGGGAGTCAAAGGAAATTATAGCAGGCGTGCTCTCCTGTAAGGGCCCAAGGACAAGAGGCAGCACAGCACTGCCAGGTGGCTCTCGTAGCATTACCTTTGCCTTTCAACTCTTAGGCCTGTGATGTTCAAGACAAAGAGGAAGAGCAGAGCTCCAAGGCACAGATTTGGTTTGGGGAAACCACAGTGGCCAGCTCAGTTGACCTTCCCCAAAGAAGGTCACTCACAAAACACCCCTACCCTGCTGCCTTTCTCCAGCCAAAGGCAAGTTCTGATCTGGGCAGAGCATGAATTGGACCCCAGGGAAGTGGTCACCGTGCAGAGTCTGGGGCAGCTCAGTCCCTTTCAGATGGCTCCAAGGTGCCCTGTTACAAGCTGTTTCTGCTCTCGGTGAGCAGTTCTGGGACACAGGCTTCCCAGAGGAGAGAAATTAGTCCGGGGAATGTCATTTTCAAACGTGAAATGATTGCATTGCCAATTCATGTTTCAGCAAGTAGGGTCTGAAAGCAGTTGGCAAAATTCTCAGGTCAGTCATATGTGTTCTTTCCTCCTGCACCCAGCCCTCTGCCCCTGCACCCACCCCACCCCCTGCTCAGAGTGAGACAATATCTACACACTGCTGGCAATAAACAATGAGAAATCTCTGGTCCAAAACTGGATCATCTGGATAAATCAAGTACAAAATTCAAGAACTGCAGCAGAGCTGGGCATAGCAGCATGTGCCTGTAATCCCAAAGCTCTGGGAGGCTGAGGCAGGAGGATGGCAAGTTGGAGCCCAAATTGGACAACTTAGTGATTTAACAAGATGCTGTCACAAAACAGAAAATTTGAAAAATAAAGAAAGAAAGAAAAATTTAAAAAGCAGGCTGGGATATTGGTCAGTGTGAAGGTTCTAGACTCAATCTCCAGTACCACCATCACCCCCCAGAAAGAAAGAAAGAAAGAAAGAAAGAAAGAAAGAAAGAAAGAAAGAGAGAGAAAGAAAGAAAGAAAAGAAAGAAAGAAAGAAAGAGAGAGAAAGAAAGAAAGAGAGAAAGAGAGAGAAAGAGAGAAAGAAAGAAAGAAAAAGAAAGAGAGAGAGAAAGAAAGAAAGAGAGAAAGAGAGAAAGAGAAAGAAAGAAAGAAAGAAGAAAGAAAGAAAGAAAGAAAGAAAGAAAGAAAGAAAGAAAGAAAGAAAGAGGGCCGGTGAGATGGCTCAGCGGCGTAAGCGCCTGCCTTGCAAGCGCGAGGGCCCGAGTTCGACTCCCGGATCCCACATACGAAAAAGGGGCCGGTGATATCGCTCAGTGGCACGGGTGCCTGTTGGCGCGCGAGGTCCTGAGGTCCATCCCCCGGTACCCACAAAAAAAGAAAGAAAGAAAGAAAGAAAGAAAGAAAGAAAGAAAGAAAGAAAGAAAGAAAGAAAGGAAGGAAGGAAGGAAGGAAGGAAGGAAGGAAGGAAGGAAGGAAGGAAGGGGAAGGGAAGGGAAGGGAAGGGAAGGGAAGGAAGGAAGGAAGGAAGGAAGGAAGGGAAGGAAGGAAGGAAGGAAGGAAGGAAGGAAGGAAGGAAGGAAGGAAGGAAGGAAAGAAAGAAAGAAAGAAAGAAAGAAAGAAAGAAAGAAAGAAAGAAAGAAAGAAAGAAAGAAAGAAAGAAAAGGAGACAGTGCAAAATGCAAATAAAAAATCTATAGTGACAGCCACTCAAAGCAGGGTTGGGAACAGTATTCAAAGCAAAGGGGAAGCAGCCAACTGAAGAGCACAGCCTTCAGTCATGGTCATGTAGAAATGTCCAATTTCCCTAAGAGATGCCAGAAATGTGGTTATTTATGTGTAATCTGATTTTTAAATGCTATCCTCTAATTCCAGTTTTGTTAAAACCCTGCAAGGGAATGAAGACAGCCCCTAGTCCACCTGTTTGCTGCCTCTGCTTCAGGGAAAGCTGCCTGGCTGAAGGGTCCCAGGCAGGCCCTGGCTGGCACTGCCCAGGTGGTTCCCTGCAGTGCCCGTGGCTCCCCTTCGGCCCTGGTGGCGGCTTATCCCCATGCAGAGCAGGGAAAGCGTGCGTGTTTCCCGCTGCCTGTCACCCTGGTGGAAAAAGGTGTTTGCACAAATTAAACTCCACACCAAAGTTCTGTTTCCCTGTCAAGTCAGCACCTAATTCACAGTGTCTATGATTGACATGACTCTTAATGTGTATTTCTAAATGTGAAACCATTTTGTGTGCAAATATTGCAGGAATAAGAATTCCTTGCTCCAGCGATCCCAAGGCTTCCTCTCTTGGTTAGACGCCCAGAGATGAAATTGCCCTTGAATATTATCCTCTTCTATTATTTTTATCTTGGGTTCCAAATGAAGCACATTGTGAAAATAAGATTCTGTGCGGCTTCTGGGCCAGAGGCCCCGTCAGATGGCCTGAATTCTCACTAAGAGGCATTTGGATGAGGAGGCATGGAGTACTTTGGTCACAGGCGGAAGACCGCAAATGGTTTGTAATGAAAGAAATGGCTTTAATTTAGTGCAGAGGTTAGGGTGGCCTTTTAGGTAGGGGGTGCTGGCCCCCCACAAGGTATCCAGCCAGGCCTGCTGACTTGGGAGGGAGGGAACAGCAAAGTGATGCTGTATACAACCGCTACCTGAGTTCAGCAACAACCTAGGACCACACATTAGTGACAGGATGAATGGAAAGCCCAGGATAGCAGCAGATCCTGCAGCACAGTGACACCTGACTCATCCAGCACCGTCCCAGCACTGCTGCCAGCTCACAGAGAACCCAGTGCAGTCACCGGGAATTCTCTCCAGCTGTGGAGTGGGACAGCCTTATGCACCCATGACCTACGACACCCCACACTCCAAAGGCCCCCTGGTTTTCATGCTCTGCTGCCGTGACTTGAAATTCTTTTTCTTTTTCAGCACTGAGGATTGAACCCAGGGCTTTAAGACTTAGCTACATCTGCAGCCCTTTTTACTTTTTTACTTGGACACAGGGTCTCACTAAGTTGCTACCTTGCCCAGGCTGAACTCAAACTTGTGATCCTCCTACCTCAGCCTCCCACAGTGGTGGAGTTACAGGCCTACACCACCACACCTGGCTACCAATTCATTTTTTAATAAAAGGCCCTGCTTTTTCATTTAGCCCTGGACCCCACAAATCATGTAGCTAGCCCTGCGCTGGAGCAATCATACACTGGCTTCTGTACTGTCATGGGGCTCAGTTCTTTAGGGAATCCTTCACTAAGGGAAGGTGAGCTGACTTGAACTTGGGGCTGCCTTTATGGCCAAAAAAAGTGTCATCAAAATCTGTGTGTGTATGGCTGCAGAGTGTCCAGCCAAAGTTCAGGCAGGGCCAGGAGGCTGGCGAAAAGCCTAGAGCATGCAGGGAGGGAGAACAGCAGACAGAGCTGGAAAAGCAAAGAATGGGTGCTAGGTGCCACAGGCCTCTGGAGGACAGGCCCACGCTGGGACTGAACTGAACACTTTGGAGAAGCTATTGGCAGGGTGGATATGTGGAACCTAGTCAGCAGAAATGGTTTCAGCAGGGTGTACAGATTGGAGGGAGGGGGTTTCAGACCCACTGGCCACAGCAGGAGCAACCTTACTCATCCTCCAGGGTCACAGCTCCTGCCACCTCCCTGGCAACCCCAGCCCCACATCTCCCAGCACAAAGGCCGCTTGAATTCTCCTTGCAGCCCTGGCGAGAGGCAGTCAGCGAACAATGCTATCTGCGCATGGTGGCGCCCAAAATACGACTGTCATTTATTTCTTTCTATGAAATTAGAGCGCGCCTTGTAGCCATAATGAATCATTTCCTTCCTGCCTCGGCCACAGTGTCAGGCAGGAGCTCAACACCCCCCATTCAGGGCCTTTCACTCCATTGCAGGCTAATAATAACTCACCCAGGTGAGCACATGTCTTCCCCAGACAATACAGGGCCTGGACGGGCATCATGGGCAGGAGAGCGGAGTCCTCAGGGGTGGGGCCAGGGACAGGCAGTGTGGCAAGAGAAAGACAATGCCCATGGTGACAAGAGGGACAGTGTCCTCCAGGGTGGGAGCCCACTGGAAACCGGGAGTGCCAGGCTCCTTTTCCACCTGATGGGGGCAGAAAATGATCCCACTTTAGGCTGCTATTCTGCCGGGTCTTCTTGTGGGTCATGGCCAAGTCCAGCCCAGAAGCCATAGCTACAGATCCCCTGAGACATTCACACCATCCCGACAGGTGGCCTCGCTCTCTGCTAGGTTTCCAGCTTTCAAGGTCCTGGCAATTCGCAAAGCCATATGCTAACCCCTACCTGAACTGTAGTTCCCAGGAGCTGGCCTCACTCTTCTGGCCCTACCCTTTGTAGGCTCTACAATAGCAGCTGCTCAGAAAATGAATAAATGTGTCTGATTGCTATGGTTTAGATCTGAAATGTCCCCCAAAAGTCTCATATGTCAGAGGTGGGGCTTTTCAAAGGTGACTGTATCATGGAGGACTTATACTTACTATATCCATCAGTGGATTGATCCACCTAGTTCATAGCTGAATGTGCTGTCAGGAGATGGAGCCTGGATGGAGCAGATAGGTCACTGGGGTATGACCCAGAACAATGTATTTTTGTCTTCAATTCTTCCCTTCTCTAACTCTTCCTGCTCTCTCTGTTTCCTGGCTCCCCATGGGTTGAGCATCTTTCCTCCATCAGGCCCTTCTGCCAGGCCCTTTCTGCCTTGCAGCCAGCTGACCATAGACTGAACCCTCTGAAATCATAAGCCAAAACACACTCTTTAAATTGCGGGCATCAGGTACTTTGTCCCAGCAATGAGAAAGTGACTAATGGAGCCAATTCCCAGATTGGCATCCCCACTGATGGACCAGTCCCCAGATGTCTCCTTCTGGAGCTGTCACCTGGGAGCCTCCTCTATCCCTGTACGGGGGAAGTCAAGACCAAACCCTGCCCCTAAGAGACTCCCTATCAAGCCATAGGCAAAGCCAGCCCAGAAGAAAACTAGCCTCTCTAATCCTATGTAGAAGGGATCATTGTCTCTTCTACTAACTATAACTCTTCAGTCCTTTTAACCTCCACACCCACAGAGTACGCACACAACCAGTATTGAATAAGAGAACAAATGAATGAGTGAATGGAAGTCAAAGGCCACCGCTGAATGGTATGGAACAAACCTAGCAGAAGAGTGACCAGGGAAGGGAGGCTGACCAGCTGACACAGGTGACCTGGTCCTCCCTTTTCCTATCTCAGGAGGACTAGCTCAAGGGGAGCCGCGTGTCCCATGCCACCCCACAACTACCCATCAGTGCATGGTCCAAAGATACCTGCCCAACAGCACTTGCCCATTGTAGCAGCCTCATCTCTCATCCATGGCTCGCTGTACCACCTCCCCAGCTTCATGCTGTGTCTTTGAAGAATTCTGCCCATTCGTGCCTCAGGCCCTCATAGAGACTGTTCCCTGTGCCTGTAGCTGCTTTCTCTCACACTTTTCCCGTGATCCTTACCACCCAGCCCATGTCATGACTCAGGAAGCCTCCTAAGATTCCAGTCTACTTAAATCCACCCTACCTAAATGACCTCATGGCTCCCGCACTTTCCATCAACACTTAACTACACACACCAGGAAATGTGTGTAGTCACTGCTGGGAGACCTCATCTCACCAATCTCCCCCCAGCCACAAGCCCTGGGAAGTAGACCCCGCATCTATATCGCTCCCCACTGTATCTCTTATACCTACCACAATACCAGCCACACAGGAGGTCCTTCTGAAATGCCATCTGAGTGAGTGAATGAATGAAACCATACTGTTTTATTACTTTGTAAATTAACACCAAAAAATGAAAATATTAAAATTAATCCATAATTTTTTAAAAAATAAAATTTAAATGTAGATAAATACTATTGATATTTTTGCACATCGCTCTTCAGTTTTCTTTACAAAATGTTAACATCATTAATATCATACATGAGATGGAGCTTTCTATCTTCTTTATTCTGTAACATAATACCATAAGTGTTTCTAAAGTCAATACAACTTAATATGCATTATTTTAATTACTATATCACTTTTTTTTTGCAGTATTGGGGACTGAACCCGAAGTCTTCACACCGATCTCTATCCATGGCCCATTTTTTACTTTTTGTTTTGAAACAGGGCCTCGCTAAGTGACTAAATTGCCTGGGCTGTGCTTGAATTTGTGCCTCTCTTGCCTCCGCTTCCCAGAGAGCTGGGATTTTAGGCTTGCACTACCAGACCCAACTTTTTTTTTCTTAATGATTCTCTTATTAAATGTGCAAGTTGCTCGCAGTTTTTCAGTGTATTAAACAATATTTCACTGAACATCTTTTATTTTTCCAGTACTAAGATCAAACTCAAGGCCTCATGTGTGCTCAACAAGCTTTACCACCCTGCTGCATTGCTAGCCCCTTCCATCTTTTTAATTATATCATTCCATTACATTTTTGAAGTGGATATCCTGGGTCAAAGCTCAGAAACATTTTACAATTTATTTATAACTATTTCTAAAGCACATTTTCAGAAACTTTGGGCCAATATACAATCCCATCCACAAAGCGCAGGGACCCAGTTCATCACAAGCCTGCCAACACTGCTTACTTGATTGCTAATCTTTTCTATTCAGTCAGGGAACTAAAGAGCTATAACTTTATTTCACATACCTTTATTGCATGTGTTTCCAAATTATCTCTACGCATGTTTTTCCCTCCCTGATTGGATGACCCACTCCCCTGGCACACAACTCTTTCTGAAGAGTTTTACGCTGGACCACGAAGGATGTAGCGCATCCACCACTGCTCTGAAGTCCACAGGACCTACGCACGCCAACCTGCTCACCTCTCCAGGGTGAGACTAATGCTCAGCCGCAGTCTCAGATGACAACGTGGAAGACATTAATTTCTGTTCCTTCCAGCTGTCTCCTATCCCAGCAACTGGAGAGGCTCCACTCCATGGGTAAAGAATATTGGTACAGAAGCAAATATTCCAAGGGTCCAGGCCTCACTCTGTGCAGTTAGGCTGATTCACCCCAAGTCATCCCACAGAAGGATGCAAAAATTCTCATTTCCACATTCTCAATCTCTATTTTTGCTTTTGTTCTTATTGCAAAAATAGTATACACTATTGGCAGAAACTCTAGATAATACACCAAAAGGAAGAAAATTTAAATAATCCCTAATTGCAGTCTTTTTTCTAGGTATATGTAATAGAGATGATATTTTTAAAATTAGTTTCAGATACATTTCCATTCTCTACAAACCATGAATTATGCAGCATGGAGGTGGATGTTTTAGGAGGTGCAGACATCCCACTAGAACTGTGGATCTCAAAACAGGTACCAGGGTCCTGGGCACCACGGTAAACTCCAAGAGTACCATAGGATGTTTTAAATTTCTAAGAGAAACGTAGCAACTTCTGGTGTACACCACACAAACCTCTTTTAAGTCATTCACATCTGCAGTAGCTACCTGATGAAGTGCTGTGTGCTTGCTTTGTTTGTTTGTTTGGCCTAAGAATGCTATTTTTAAAAACTACTGAGACACTGAAAGTAGAGTGACCCGAGAAAGTTGAGGAACTTTTGCACCACACAGTGCTCAGCAGTGATATCTACATTAGTTTTTAAAGTCAGCACATTTGATTTCAGGATGTGTGAAAGAAGAATGTTCTAGATTCCTTTTAATAAATCTGGAGCATAGGGTTGTATCCAGGCAGGAAACTGGAGAAGACAAAATCCACTTCTGGCCCAGAGGACTGTGGGAAGAAGAAGGGATGCAAAGGAAGAACAGAGACTTTACACAAGGACTTTTTGTTTTTTTACAAAATGGGATCATATTATATGTACTACTTAACCTGGTTTGTTTTTCCTTATTTGTAGACAGGAAAGCTTTCTGTTAATATTCTTAAAGATTCCCACAGCTCCCCATTTCACAAGAGACCCAGGAGTCTCTAGTCCTGTCCCTCCTGTTCGCAGCAACAAAAAAAAAAAAAAAAAAATCCAACTGTGTGTGGTGGTGCACACCTGTGTTCCCAGCATTTTGAAAGGCTGAGGCAGAAAGGTTGCAAGTTTGAGCCCAACTTAGTGACACCCCACACACGCACTTGTCTCATAATTTAAAAAACAAAATAAAAAGAGCTAGAGATGTAGCTCATTTGAAAGACCTGGGTTCAATCTTCAGTACTAAGAAAAATAGAGCAAAAAACTTAAATTCTACTGACTCTAATACCCATCTGCTTTTAACCATCATTTTAACTTAATATTTAATATTTGAGTAGTTTCCCATTTTCTATGTTAAAAATAATGTCTGGTGAAATTATATATACATTTATGTCTGACACAGCAAGCCCAATTCTAAGGAGACAACAAAATATATCATAGCAAAAATGCAAAATTGATACAATTAAATCCTCTTCATTGAAGTGTTATTTGTACAAGCAAAAGACTGGAAAAAACCCAAGTGTCTTTCAATAATGAACTAGTTGAGCAAACACTTAAATAAGTGATCCACATCTAAAAAATTGGATCACCATGTAGCTTTGAAAATGCAACTTAGCAAGACCCTCTCTCAAAAAACAAAATGGGGGCCAGTGAGATGGCTCAGCAGCATAAGCGCCTGCCTGGCAAGCGCGAGGTCCTGAGGTCAACTCCCGGCACCCACAAAAAAAAAAAAAAAAAATGGGCTGGGGAATTTTGTTTTTGTAAAGACCCTGGGTTCAAGCCCCAGTATCACAGAGGAGGAGGAGAAAGAAGAGGCAAAGGAAGAAGAGGAAGAAAAGGAAGAAGAAGGAGAAGGAGGAGAAGGAAGAGAAGCTCTGCCTACTTATACGGTGTTACCTCCAAGATATATTGTTAAGTGAAAAGCAAGGTGGCAAAAAAGTAAATTTATATGATATCATTAATCTAAGAAATTAAGGGATGCATACACACTATGCAGTTACTTATTTTTTAAAATTAAAAAAATAAAACCACAACTTTAGAAATAATTAACTATTGATGAAGAAGAAAAGAACAGTACAAAACAAAAGGGTAAAAGTTAGACTTAATCTAATTTGTGTGATAGATTTTACTTTGAACTTATAAGATAGTTTACACAATTATAAAACAAAAAATCGATCCCCTCTGGGAAGATGGAATAGACAATACTTTTCCCTATTCTTCCTGCTGAGTACGATTAAAATTCCTGGACTCTGTGTTTCAAAAAACACATAAGAATTCTCTGAAAGCTGGAAACACATGGCAGACTGGCTAGGGACATTAATATCCAAGGGATGACATGGTGATGAGTTCCTTGGAGTCTCTTTCTACTTCACATATGCCAAGCTATGTGACATAACTAAAGAAACTACAATGGGTACAGAAAAAAAAATAATCCCAACAAAACCCTTTTCTCTCTAGTCAAAGGAGCAGCAAAGGGGCAGCCTAGCAAGACAGAACATTTTTAGACAACAATCACTCTACTCCAGCCAAACACCACAGGAAAAAAATATGTTCCCACCCACACCCACACCAGCAAAAGTCTAGTGGAAAGTCTAGATGTTCACTCTCATGAGGTTGTAACAAGGGCACAACACTCCTGCCTCAGTGATGTCAGAGAAGGTCAGGTGCAGAGACTTCAGCCCCCCGGGTTTCCTCCTTCCACAGTGTTGCTCCCTCGGGTGCCAGCAGAGGCTGAGTGGGGAACCTGGAGGTTGATGACGTTCATATGAGATAAAATAGACTACAGAGAAAAGACCATTACCAGATACACAGAAGGGTATCGTGGTAATGATAAAAGGGTTAATCCACCAACAGGACAAACTAATCCCAAATGTGTATACACCAAGTAACAGAGCTGTAAAATGCATAAGGAAAATTGATAGGCAGTCTTTTTCTTCCCCTACTGGAGCAATGTCAGAGAAAAAGAACACACAAGGCTTACAAAAGATCCAGAGTCTTGTAATATAATACAAGCTCTCAGGTTTCAATTTTTTAAAAAATCACTTATCATACCATAAAAAGTAAGGTTGCAAACTGAATTTAAAAAGAATCATATTTCAACACCAATATGACAGAGATGATAGAATAGTCCAAAAAACACTAAAGCAACCATCATTAAAATGCTTCAGTGAGCAGTTACAAACACCCTTGAAGCAAATGAAGAATTCTCCACAAAGAAATCAAGGATGTAAAGAAAAAACAATTACAAATTTTAGAACTCAAAAATATAATAACAAAAACTAACCCTCAATGGGTGGACTTAAGAGCAGAATGAAGAGGATGGAGGAAATAATCAGTAAGCTAGAAGACAGAAAAATAGAAACAATCCAATTACAAGAGAGAGAAAAAATAGACTGAAAAATGACATAGCCTCGGGGACTTGTGGGACTATTTTTTTTAAATAAAAGGTGTAACATTTATTTCATCAGAGTCTTGTAATGAGAGAAGAAAGAGGATGGGACTGAAAAGTACTCAAGAAAACACTGACTGAAAATGTCTCAGATTTGGCAAGAAATATAAACCTACAGATTTAAGGAGCTGATTTTATCTAAACAGGAAAAATACAGAAAAATTCCATGCCAAGACACATCATTATTAAGCTTCTGAAAACCAAAGACAGACTCTTAAAAACAAAGAAAAGCAATTAGAATAACAGTAGATTTCTTATTTATGGAGGCCAGAGGAAGTAGCATGGTGCTTTTCAAGTGTTGAAAAAACTGCTTACCTAGAATCCTATACCCAGCCAAACTCACCTTCCATAATTAAGGAGAAATTAAGACATCTCCAATGAATTAAAACAGAGAATTTGTACCTAACAGACTTACTCCAAAATAATGTTTAAAGGAATTTCTCTAAACAGAAAGGGTGTTAGAAAAAAAACTTGGAACATTAGAAAGGAGGAGAGAAAACAAGCAAAAATATGGTAAATACACGGGATCACTTTCTATTGAGTTATCCAAACTATGTTTGATGGTTGAAGAAAAAATTACAACATTTTCATGTGGTTCTACATATATGTGGAGAAAATAAGACAATGACACTGAAAGTGGAGAAAATAATGGTACTTAAATTGAGGCAATATTCTGTTCTTCATTCAAATTGGTGAAATCACATCAGAACTGTAACAAATTATGTAAAAGTAATGTAATACCTAGAGTGACCACTAAAATATTACACAAAAAGATACACTCAAAAGCAGTATAGATAAATAAAAAATGGAATTCTGAAAAATATTTCAAAAAACCATCAAGAGATGGGAAAAACAGAAACAACCCATTGAAAGAAAATAAAAACAATAGCAGAGTTAATCTCTACCATGTCAATGATTATATTAAATGTAAATATTTTAAGTGTACCAGTTCAAAGACGTAGCAGAGATAGACTCAAATCATGGCCCAACCATATGCTGTCCAAAAGAAACTCACTGTGTAGGTAATGAATGGACAGGTTGAAAGCAAGTGAATGGAAATGATACACCACACAAATATCAAGGGAAAGCAGTATTTATTGTATTCGCACTGTTTCTTGGGAAAAGAGGAATAAAGTGCAAGTGTTAAGTTTATCTAATATTAAGACTTAGTATGTAACTACAGTAATCAAGACTGTGAGGTACTGGTGGAGAAATCACAGCATGTAGATCAGTGTAGCAAAACAGACAGCCAGAAGGAGACAACCCACACAAAAAGGCTCAGTTGATGTTTGACATGGCACAAAAGCAATTTAATGAAAAAAAGACATAGGCTTTTTAACCATGTGTTGGAGCAATTGTACTTCCACAGACAAAAACAAAAACCAATGAATCCTAATCTAAGTTACACACTTTATTTTAAAAATTGCTGCAAAGTGATCACAGATTTAAATATAAAAGTATCAGTAGAAAACATAAGAGCAAATCTTCAGAATATAAAGAGTCCCTAGACTTGATACAAGTCTACAAACAGAAAAGAAATAGTAAGTGTACTTTATGAAAATTAAAAATGTTTGTTCTGCAAAAGACCATGTTAAGAGGATGAAAAGCAAACTACAAACTAAGCAAATATTTGCAACCCTTATCTGACAAGGAGCCAGCATTTAGACTAGAAAGAACAATTCATAATAGCTAAATCTTGGAAGCAGCCTGTATGTCCATCAACAGATGACTGGATAAAGAAAATGTGATATTTATAAAAAATGGAATACTATTCTGCCATAAAGAAGAATAAACTTGAGTTACTTATAAGACAATGGATGTACATGGAGACCATAATGTTAAATGAAATAAATCAGATGCAGAAGCTTAGATATTACATGGTTCCTCATTTTTTTGTTTGTTTGTTTGTTTAAAATGCGGGTACCGGGAGTCGATCTCAGGACCTCGTGCTTGCCAGGCAGGCGCTTATGCCGCTGAGCTATATCGCTGGCCCTACATGGTTCCTCTTATATGAGAAATCAAAATATAAACAGAAAGCAAAATAAAAGATCGATGATGGAAAATAGGAAGATAGATCTTGCTCAAATGGAAAGAATCAAGAGATTAAAGGAAGAGGAGGGAGAGAAGGGGAAGGGGATGAAGAAAGAATAAAGAGGTAGTATGTACATGTACCAATTCCCCACAAGGAACATAATCATTATATACTACAAATATATAAATAAAAATAAAAAGGAAAAAATTTTACACAGTGACCCAAATAGAAAATGGGCAAAAATGTGAGATCTTTCACCAAAGAGGACCTTAGTTGGTAAGTAAACACAAGAAAGATGCTGCCCATCATTACCCATTAGGGAAATGCAAATTAAAACCACTATGAATAATGTTACACACACGTCAGAATGTCTTCTGAGTGATAACACCAAGTGTTGGTGAAGATGCAGAGAGACTGGATCACTTACTGTGTTAGCAGGAAAGTAAACCAGCAGAGCACTAGGAAGTTTCTTAAAAAGCTAAATAACGAAATATGAAATTACCATACAACCCATATTTCCCTTCTGGGCATTTATCTCGAGAATTGAAGACTTAAATTCACACAAAAACCTGTCCATAAATGTTTATCTTTGTGTATAAAAGCCCCAAACTGGAAAAAGCCAGATGTCCTTCAATGGATGAATCATTAGACAAACCGTGCTACAGCTGCATTACAGAGTCCTACTCAGCAAAGAAAAGCAACAGCCCATGTGAATCTCCAGAGAATTAGGCTGAGCTTCAAGAGCCAGTTCCAAAAGCTTCATACTGTAGGATTCCATTTTCACACATTCTTTTTCATTGTGTTTTTTTTTAAGAGAAAAAACAATAAAAACAAGATAGTAGGAGAATAACAATGGCTAGTACATTGCATATTGTTATCTTCAAAGCAGTTGCTCAAATTACAAGATAGAGGCGTGGAAAATGGATCAAACAACATAAGCAGAAACCTTTCTTTTCAATGAACTAATAGGAATCAGTTGTATAGCTATCTTAACTATTATATATATATATATATTTCCTTTTCCTTTTCCCTTCCTTCTTTTCTCCTTTCCCCCATCCCAGTTTCTCTTTCCCTTTGAAGTTTCTTCCCATTTCACAATATCTACAGTACATTTTGTATCTCGTTTACTCTTTCAGCTTCTTACACTAGGGAGATAATACAATGTTTACACATGCGAGACTGATTTATTTCACTTATGAGTATGGTCTCAAGTTGCATCCATTTACCTATAAAACTCAAGTTTATCCTTTTTTATTACTGAGTAGTACTCCGTTGTATAAAAATACCACACGTTCACACATTCTTGAAATGACAAAATTGTAGAAATGAAGAGCAGATTAATGGTTGCAGGGAAGTAATAAGAGGGCAGAAGGTAGGGAGAAATGGTGTAGCTATAAGAGTGCAACACAAGATGCCCTGTGGAGATATAACTCCTTTATATATTGCCTGTATCCGTGTCTGTAACCTAACTCTGACACTGTGCTATGGGCTTGCAAGTTGCTACCATTGGGGGAAACCGGGTAAAAAGTATATGGCATCTCTCTGTACTATTTCTTACAAATGCACATGAATTTACTAGTATTTTACAATAGAAGCACTATTTTTTAAAATCCTTAAAAAATCAAGGTAACCAAACAGTTGATGATGGGAAACTTCCTCTTATAGAAGCTAATGGATTAAAAAGGAGTGATAGAATTAGAATATAACCACTTTGCAGCCTTAATGAAAGTCTTGTTATAAGTAGGAGAAACTGATCTACATCAGAAGACTGGCTCTCCAATGATCTGAAATGTTTGGACCCTTCTCAGAATAATGAAATGAAATAAGACAAAGATTACAAACTGTTAAAATACAGTTACTGAAAATTTTTGTGGTACTGGAGATGAACCCAGGGCCTCTGCACTGAGGTATATCCCCAGCCCTTTTTAAATTTTTTTTTATTTTGAGACAGTCTCACCAAGTCTCTAAGTTCCCAGGCTAGGCTCAAACTTGAGATCCTCCTGCCTCAGCTACCCAGATTGCTGGGATCAAAATATTTTATAAAAATAAATTTGTACCTGTTGGGCTTGGCCTCTTCCCACCCTCATCCCCCTGCCCTTTCCAGTCACTGGTAAATACTGCTCTATTCTCTGCTTCTATGAAATCAACTGTTTTAAATTCCACATATGAATGAAATCACATGGTGCTTGTCTGTGTTGGGCTTATTTTATTCAACATAATGTCTTTCAGATAGACCCATGTTCCTGTGAATGATAGTTCTCTTTGTGGCTGAATAATATTCCATTATGCATATGTACCATGTTTTCTTTATCCACTTTTCTATAGTCAGCAGTGACACTTTGTATACTTCCAAATAGCAGCAAGACTGGATTTTGAATACTCTCACCACAAATAGTAAAATTTTGAGGTGAGGTATATGCTAATTACCTAGTGTATACATGTATCAAAGCATCACACAGTACTCCATAAATGTGTAAATTATTATGTGCTAACTAAAATTTTTAAATAAAAAAGCAAAAATTTGTACCAATATGTGCATCTTTATTTACTTATCAAATAACAAGCAGGGGGTTAATAATTTTAAAGTAGCATGATCACAAATTCTAATTCAAAATACCTGCAAGAGCGCTATTGGTATGTGGAAATATCAGTGACAAAGTCACAGCATATACAAAATGTCGAGCAGCACGACAATGCAGTCCGTGGGAACCCAATGGTGTAGTTCATCCAGTTCCTTCAATAGGTTCCAAGAGAAAAAGAGGATCAGAGTGAGAAACTTGAATTTAAAAGTAGTGTGCCACCAGCTGCAGGGGCACACACCTGTAATCCCAATATTCTGGGAGGCTGAGGCAGGAAAATCACAAATTCAAGCCTAGCTTGGGTAATTTAGGGACTTAGCAAGACCCTGTCTCAAAATAAAATTTTTTTAAAAAGGGCTGGAGATGTAGCTCAGTGGGAAGAATCTGGGTTCAATCCCCAATACCAAAAAAAAAAAAGAAAGAAAGAAAAAAACCAGCAATGACAAAATAAAAACCTAATGAGCCAAGTCAACTGAATGCAATAAATAGACCTTATCTTGTTCAAACAATGACATAGTTAAAAAAAAAAAAAAGAAGAAGAAGAAAGGTTAAGAGACAAGTAGGAAAGATTGAATATTGACATTATTTAACAATATTAAGAAATTTTTGTTCATTTTAAAGTGAGATAAAGCTATTGTGCATATCATTTTTTAAGAAGTCCTTATCTTTCCAAGAACCATTCTGAATTATTGATGGGTGAAATAACATGATATCTGGGATTTGCTTCAAATAATCCAGGGGAGGGGCAGGGACCCAGGAGTTGAGGACTACGGGACCTGTGTACATGGTGGTCCATTTTTCTGTCCATGAGACCTCCGTACATTTTTAAGTATTCCATAAGAAAAAGGCACACATAAAGCTGGGATAGGCATCATTGTTCATGGTTCTTTGTTTTCTTCTAGGATTATGTCCTAAAGACAATTCTTAAAAGTGGAATTATGGGGTTAAAAGATGTGCATATTTTAGTATGTAACTGCATTGCTGAAGTGAGCTGATGAAATAGGAAAAATAGTCACTGCCTATGGCCGTTCCTACTAGGGAGCTGGGGGTGTTTTCGGAGGGAGCCTTCCCTGCCTGTAGCCCACCTCTCCTCCACTCTGTCTAGATGCGCCCTTCCACAGGACAAACTGGAGCCAATTTCAAACCCCACCTCTCACTACTCAAGTTTCCCTGGTTCTCCCACCTATCTGCTGGATGTAAGATCATTTATCCACCTGAAATCAGTGGCTGGCAGTGGATGTTTTGTCTCTTTCTTCAGTACCAGTTGCTGTAACACACGCCTGTAGTCAACTGCTGTGGTCATTGTCATTTATTATTGCGGCATAAATGCCAGAAGAGTCTACCTAGATCAAAAGAAAGTATCCTTTGTGCAGGAGGCGGTGGCTCTCACCTGTAATCCCACCTATTCAGGAAGCTGAGGCAGGAGGGTGGCAAGTTTGAGGCCAGCCTGGGCAACTTAGAAAGACTTTGTCTCAAAAATCTCAAAATCAAATAGATTTTTCAAAAGGACTAAGGATGTCAGTGACAGAGCATTTGCCTAGCATGAGTAAGGTCCTAGTTTCAATCCTCAGTACTGCAAAGATGGGAGGGGGGAGGGAAGAAGGAAGGGAGGAAGGGAGGGAGGGAGGGAGGAAGAAAAGGAAGGAAAGAAAAGAAAACTTGAGCCTCCTGGAAACTGCCCCCAGTTAGTCCAATCAGTAATGAGTTGTGCTACTCTCTGCCTCTAACTAGACACCATCGAAGTTACAAACACTAACCAATTTGGTGAGTTAGGATAAGGTCACCTTGCTGGCAACCTGAGCATCTTTTATTAATAGGAGGTTGAATGCTCTAAACTGAACAACTCTCAAATCCTTGAACTCCCTTGAAAAACAAGGTCTGTCCCTCAGCCTCCCACAGGAGAGGAAGTTTCCAGCTACCAATCCACCCACAGCAGAAAGTCCCACTCTCCCTGAGCCAAGATTCCCAATGTGTGGCCCCCATACCTGAGTGTCGGGCCACCTGGAGAAAGGGTGGGAAAATGCCAGTTCAAGGGCCCATCACAAACCTACAGAAGGAATCAGTTTCCAGGAGTG
The DNA here is from genome assembly GCA_028451465.1 of Erethizon dorsatum. Taxonomy (NCBI): domain Eukaryota; kingdom Metazoa; phylum Chordata; class Mammalia; order Rodentia; family Erethizontidae; genus Erethizon; species Erethizon dorsatum. Next base: position 96,965,758 of record CM051834.1, read on the forward strand.
GAGGATGGCATCATGTGGCACTCTATTAAGATCCCTGACCTCCATAGAACCATCCCAATCTCTCAACCTTAAAAACTAGGATGCATTATTCACAAGAGCCAAGATAGGGAAGCAACCCGAGTGTCAATCAACAGATAAATAGATAACAATCTGCAACAATACCATGCATGAACCTGAGGGATATTAGACTAATTAAAAGAAACCAGACACAGAATGACAAATTCTGCATACTCTTGTTAACATGTGGGATCCAAAACAAAGTCAGTGGGTCAGAGAGTAGAATGGTGATTTACCAGATGCTGGGGGGGTGGGGAAATTAGGAAGATGTTGGTCACACGTCACACAATTTGAGGTAGAGGAGGAGACCTGTTGTTTAAGAGATCCCTTTATATCATGATGACCAGAGTTGATAATGATACACTGTGTGCTTAAAAATTTATAAAAGAGTCGATTTCAATTTTTCTCACCACACCAAAATGGTAGATGTTTGAGGTAAGGCATATGGTAATTAGCTTAATGTAAACTAAACAGGTGGCACACACCTGTAATTCCAGCACTCTGGGTGGCTGAGGCAAGAAGATCACATGTTTGAGCTAAGCCTGGGTAACTTAGAAACTTAGAGAGATCCTGTTTCAAAATAAAAAAAATAAAAACGGCTGGGGAATGTAGCTCAGTGTAAAGGCTCTGGGTTTAATTCACAGTATGATACAAAAAAAAATTGTTTCAGCTTGATGTAACCATTCAGTGTTTATCTGTATCAAAATATCATGTTGTTGTACATTATAAATAAAGATGATTTTTATTTGTCAATTGGAAAACAAAACAGAAAAACTGAGCTGGGACAGCAGTTAGAGATTTTTCCCAGGAGATGACCGTAAGTACTGAATGAACCCTCAGTGAAGGAAGGAAGGAAGGAAGGAAGGAAGGAAGGAAGGAAGGAAGGAAGGAAGGAAAGAAGGAAGGAATGACTCAACTGACTGGTTAATTCATGAATGAACAAATGAGTTAACTCATTAACAAATGAAGACATGAATAGGTGGGTGGGTTAATACATGAATGCCTATGAGAAGAGACAGGGAGCTGGTTCCATGCAGGGAATGTTGGGGAAACAGCAGAGGACACCGCCAGCCTGCCTGCTGTCTTCTGCCAGCCCAGGTTGACAAAGCTTTTGGAGAATACACACCCCACACCCAGCTCCCCGTGGCCTCCCGGGGAAGATGGCCGGTGTACCCCAGGACAGGAGCACCTAACAGCACTCAGGGTGACTCCAGACACAAAATAAGAGTGTGGTGTCTCGTCCATATTTTACAAGAAATGTTTGTATGCATCCTGCACTACAAATAAAATAATTATTTGCAGGGACGTGAAAGCCATCAGCATCTGAAATAAAATGATCCAGGCTGCTGAGCAAAAATGCACACTTGCCTTCTGGGGAAGCAGCCTGCCTTTGCAGGGTCCCCGGCAGCAATCAGTGCACGCTGAGAACTGGAAGTGTCCTTTTTCCTTCTCTGCTCTCTCCACTTCCTCTCCTTCCACCTTATCCTTCTTGGCCTCTCCTCACCCCTGGAGTCCTTTCCCTGAGAAGAGTTCAGAGCCCCAGGAAGCCACAGAGAAGATGAAACCCGACCATGGCCCCCTACTGCCCCCTCCCCTCTGCACCAGTCCCCGTCCCGGCCACACACTCTGCAGGAGCCAGCCCTGCACCTCCCTGCAGATCCTTGCCAGGCAATCACAGGGACCATGACAAGCCGTGGTCCCTGGGCAGCTGCGCAAGGGCCTCAGTACTGGCGTGATGCTATCCTTCTTGGAAAGGGCACGCTAACCTCATCCTCAGCTTCTTCAGGGTCCCATCGGCAAGCGAGACCTCATACTCAGGACTCGAGGCTCAGCTGGTGAAGAGAACGTCCTTTTCAGGGTATCGGGTTTGGGCCACTGGCCATGGGCACACAGGAGTGAGGCTCTGGCTCCTTGGTGGCTACCAGTGGCTGTGGGGACTTCGCCATAGGAAACCCATGGAGGATTCACTTTCATTGTCAGCTCCTATGGTATGAGTGAAAGTGGGGACCCAGATCTCCAGCAGCTTTCCAAGAGGTTTCTTTGTTCCTCTGCTAGAACACCCCTCTCAGCCTGGCATAGCTTCTGCATAAATCCCAGGAGGCAGGAAATGCTCAAGACTAGTGACTCTGCAGGTTTTATTTCTAGTCTCCTGGCCAGAGCACCACCACCTTCGTGCATTTTCTAATTCTGTGACCCTTGCTTCTCCCCTCACCTTGGCAGGAGAGCAGGGTGGCAAAGCTAAAGTTGCCCTCAAGCCCTGAGTGGCACATGTCATCTCGGGTGAGTTGCCACCAATCCTGCAGTCTGCCTTGCCTTCCGCCAGCTCCTGCTTCCCCCTTCGTGGGACTCTGATTACCCTCCTCTTCTCTTCAGCGTTCTTCTTCAGCTTCTCACCATAAAATGGAATGATGCAGTGTTTACGCTTCTAGCTACATTTATCTTTAAGAGCAAGATGTTGAGTTTAGTTTTAATGATGAAAAAAAGCCTTTCAAAGGATAACTCACTGAAACTCATTACATACTATAAAGGCTACTATTTAAAGATTTGGTAATTCCAGTGATAATCTTTTTAAAGCAGATTTATAGCAGAAAATAGTTAGATTCTTTGACTTCAGTTATAATTTTCCATTTTGTAATTTAATACTCCTTTAGTTTATATTTGCACATTAAAAATATAGCATCTAAAAGTCCATCATTAAATACTTTTAATAAGTGCAATAAATAAGTTTTACAGTGTACATAAATCTAAAAACAAAACACAGCATAAATTGTTAATCTTACACTTTTTCTCATTAATTGCAATACATAAACATATGTTTTATACAAAGATATTTGCTACAAAATAAGTATAATAAATACAGTTTACCACATGTATTAATCTTAATAGTTACAAGCTGTTAATCTTATATATTAGGTAATAATTTGCAATAAATAATTGTTTATTATCTTGATGTTTGCTTGTCTTGAGTTTTAGCAATATGCAATAAAGAAATGCAATTTTGAATAATTTGATTGTAAGACTGCTGGGAAAATACTGTATGTTATAATTAGCTGGGAGAAGATTCTGTTCATGAGAAGAGCCATAGAAAGGGGGTTCAATAACCCAAACATATGTTATTGAGTCCATAAATAATTTTAAAAGTTAAGTTCAGTTTCAAATAAAACAAGAATTTTGAAACTTAAATACAAAAGCAATTAGTGAAACATTTCACATTCTTTAGTGCTTTCGCCTGTTTATATTCAAAGGAGAGGAAGAAAGCTGGAAGCCCCAGCACTGAGCTATGACAGGAATATGGCTGTCTCCAGAAGGAAGAGTGGACGGCCAGTTCCCATGGACACCCTCGGGAATCAGTGGCAGCCCCCTCCAGAGCCCACCTTCAGCTGGCACTTGTTAAACTGCACACACATTTTTCAGGGAGGGGTTTACTAAGCTTAATAGAAACCACTAATCTTATATGTAAAGGTAATAATTTGTCATAAATAAGTGTTCATTATCTGGGCATTTGTTTGTCTTGAAATTCGGCAGTCTGCAATAAAGCTGTGCAATTTTGAGTAATTTTATTAAGGCTGCTGGAGAAATACGTTGAATTATAATGAGCTGAGGGAGGGTCTTGTGGGCCAGAGACACCACAGAACCAAACCACTGTCTCCAGCAAATGTAAAGAAGGGGCCCCTGCCTCCAATACCATGGATTTTTACGAAGTCACTCAAAGCCAGGGAGGAACAAATTTACCTTGCTCAGGTTTCTGGGGGAGGAAACCTCCAAGGAGAAAACCAGCTCTGGCTAAATTGAGACTCAGCCCCTTTGTGAGACTGCGGCGGTCCCAAGGAAGCTCAGTCCTACACATGGGTGCTGGGGGCACAGCTGCCAAGGAGGATCTTGGCTGACACCCACCTGCAGGCCAGATGGCACCAAAGACTTTCCCACCTGCCTGGGAAAAGCAGCACAGAAGGGGTCACTTCCTGCAAAGTGCTCCCAACCTTCTCACCGCGGCCACCATGTGGAGTCTCATCCCTGCAGGCAGAGAGAGTCCAGAGGGAGGCCGGTCCCAGCCAGGGGAGGCTGGGCTGGCAGCAAACAAGGGCCCTGTGGTCATTGTCTTCATAGAATGGCAGGAGCTAAGGACCCACTTTAGGAAAGACTCCTCCAGCCAAGAAAGGAAGGAAGAGAAGCAGGGGTGGGGGGAAACGAAGAAAGAAGAAAAGGAACAAGGGAGGAGGAGAAGGGAGGGAAGGAAGGAAATGGGAGAGAAGGAAAGAGGGAAGAAAGAATGAGGGAGGGAGACAACGAGAGGGGAGGGAAGGAAGGAGGGAAGTAGAGGAAGAGGAAGGGAAGGAAGGGGAAAGGAGAGAGAAAGGAAGAAAACAGAACACAACTCAAAGCACACAGGAGTGTGTTCATGCTGAACAGCCTGTGGTGTTGACCTCCCGTTTTTTCCACGCTTCTGGTGTCAGGTACACTTGTAGAGCTAGCCTTGCTTTTGCTCCTTACACATAGCCCCTTCCACGGCTCCACTTTGGGCACAAACTCCCAGCACCCGCTCCGCCCTCTCAGCATAACACAACCCACAGCTTGCAGGGAGGACTGGGGGTGTTCACCAGGGAACTGAATAGCTGGGTCCCTGGAGGAAGTTCCTGCCTAGGGCTGGGCTTCAGGCAGAGCTGGTTCCAGGTCCCCAAGAATAAGTTCTGGAAGACTGAGGGCCGAGGCATCTGAAGACCCAACAGGGTTTCTGTCCTCTCCTCCTTCACAGCGACCTCAGGCCCGCAGACAGGGCCCCTGGCTGGCAAGGGACAGAAGCCTCTCATTTCCTGCCTCCCCCAGAACACCGTCTCCTACAAAGCCCTCGGCCGTGGGAGACAGCAGGTCTCAGGAAGCAGCTGGTGTCTCAGGGTTAGGAACTTGCTCCACCCCCACTCGCCATAGCATGACCTTGGTGAGGGCCCCTGCAAGGTCAGGAGGGTCAGCAGAGCCCTGCCCCCACCCCCGATGACGAAGGAGAGGAATGGCAGGGACATCTCCGGATTGTCATGCAGCACAGCCTGGCCCGGACTCCTGGAGGTGGCCGTGGGCTCCTCTCAAACTCAAAGGGAAGGAAAAGGAGCCTGGGAAAGTCTGCGGCCCCAGGTAACTGCCACGCCAAAGCCCAGGACAGCCAGCAGCTGAGAGCTCACGCTCCCAGCAGACGGAAAGCGCCTTCCTCCTCGCCTGAAGACGCAAAGAGCAGTCTGAGTCCCTGGGCGGCGTCGGGGCAACTGCGGAAATCACACAGCCAGATGAAGCTCATAAATTTCCCCTATGAACAATTGTTTTCATTTCCCTCCCATGCCACTAGATATTATAAGTGGAAAGCAAAACACAAGTAAATATGTTCATTCCACTCTTGTGATCAGTGATAAACGAGAGGCTGCGGATGCTGACAAAGGTCAGCGGGCTGCGCGCCGCGGGTCTGCGGGCGGACACTGCCACCCTCCGGCAGCGCGCGGGACTGCACCGGCCGGCGCCGCCTGGCTCTGTCTGTCCACCACCCACGGGCTGCAGATTCCTGCCCCTGCCCCGAAATGCCACCAGGCTCCAGTTAGGACACTGATGCATGTAAATTGCAGAAAAATCAGAAAGTCCAAAAAAAACCCTCAAATTAAAAATAACAATCATCCATAATCACCTCTCTCCCAAAGATAACCACACATTAACATTTCTGTACATTTTTCCCCAGTCTGCCTCCACGTGCATTCTCTGACGGGTCTGTTCACCCTCTCACAAGCTCTGCGCACAGGAAACAAAGCCGTTGACAGTGTCAAGCCCTCATCTTTCCATGTACCATCTCGAGGAAGGTAATTTCCGTAAATAGCTCATCAGTGTCTTTTTAAAGGCTGCATAATATTTCAACTTGTGACTATAATCAAAAGATAGTTAATCATCCCCTAAGTATTGTTCATTTTGAGTGTTCCTAATGAATTCGTCATGGTAGATGACACTTTAGCAAAAATCTTTATGAATAAACTTTTGTTCACATTGTTTAGATCACTAAATGTGGAATTACTAAATGAAAGAGAATGGGCATAGTTACAGCTCAATAACATTCTTATCTAGATGTATAATACATACATGAAGAATATTACAAGACTCGATGGAAGAACTGAAAATAGTGCTCGGAGAAATAATGACAGGCTACTGGCCACCAGACAGGAAGTCTCTGTATTGTCAATGTATCAATTCCCATTTATCCAATCTTTCAACTTAAGTGCAATTCCAATCAAAATTCCATCAAGACTTTTTAGATATTTTGTTACATTGACTCCAAATTGCACGTTATTTATTTTTATTGGTACATGTTTGCAGTTCATAATGATTACATTTATCCTGGGGAATTGGTTCATGGACACAAAACATCTTAATTCTTTTTTTTCACCCCCTATCCTCTCCCTCCCTGTTTATTCCAACTCTTGAACAAATTTCACTTTAAAAACTTAATAAATTCCGGGCCGGTGAGATGGCTCAGCGGCGTAAGCGCCTGCCTTGCAAGCGCGATGGACCGAGTTCGACTCCCGGAACCCACATACGAAAAAGGGGCCGGTGATATCGCTCAGCGGCACAGGCGCTTGCTGGCACACGAGGTCCTGAGGTCGACGCCCCGGTACCCACCAAAAAAAAAAAAAAAAAACTTAATAAGTTCCAAGAAATATTTTTGCTTTAAAAAGAAAGAGAAGGGCCGGTGAGATGGCTCAGCGGCATAAGCACCTGCCTGGCAAGCACGAGGGCCCGAGTTCGACTCCCGGAACCCACATACGAAAAAGGGGCCGGTGATATCGCTCAGCAGCTCGGGCGCCTGCTGGCGCGCGAGGTCCTGAGGTCAACCCCCGGTACCCACAAAATAAATAAATAAATAAATAAATAAAAAGAAAGAGAAGGGAAAAGAAAAAAATATATATATATACACAAGATAGCTAAGATAATTATGCTACTAATTTCTAAATTAGTTCATTGAAAAGAATGGTTTGTGCTTATATTGTTTGATCAATTTTGCATGTCTGTATCTTGTAATCTGAGCAACTACTATGAAGATAACAATACACAATATATATATTAACCATTGTTAATCTCCTATTATCTTGTTTTGAAATTATTGTTTTTATTGTTTTTTCTCTTTAAAGTAAAAAAAAAGAAAGAGAAGGAAAAAAGAGATTTGCTCAATCAGTCTTTAAAATATATCAAAGAAAGCAATAAAAATTGAGATAGTGAGTTAGAAAATAGTGCAAGGAAAAGCCCAAATATCCAGATTTTTATATTTTGATGCAAAGGCATTTCATGTTCATGGGAAAAGAGTAGCTAATCAATAAAGAGGTAGGTGAAATCTGCCATTCATCCAGAAAACGAGTAAAAATTAGTACACTACCTCCGATCACATATTTCTAAATCCTATTGGAATTTAAAATTTAAAAATTTAAGTGAAACGTAATGATATCATCTGCATCAATTTTAATAAGGAAGCTCTTTCTATGCCAATTCCAAAGGCAGAAATTAGAAAGAAAATAAAAGATAGCTAGGTTTGAGTTTTAAAAATTTAAAAGATTCATATGTGAAAAATACAATTTTGAAACTGAAAGGCAAACTAAAACCAGGAAAAAAATCCTTTCCACACATAATTGAAAGAAGATTAATGTCTCTACCATATTAAGCTTTCTTACAAATGAATAAGAGACAAATATTTCAGTAAGAGAAAAAGTGGATTGAAGTCATGAAGAGCAATTCACAAAAGAATAAATACAAGTGATAAATACACATGAAAGATGCTCAATTTTATTAGTAATCAAAGATATGCAAATTTAAAAAACAGAAACGAGAGATCACGTTTGTCTCTCTATTGGTAAAGACAAAAACAATGCTACAGAATGTTTGTCAAGGAGTGGAGAAATGAACCCTTGCGACACCACTGTTGTTAGAGTAAATGAAGTAACCTATATCAAGGATAAACTTGGAAATATTATCAAAATCTTACAAATGAATGACCCAAAGATTCTACTTCCAAAGGAATCGATCACAGATGTGTATAAAGATTCAGCTGGATGGTTCTTCATTGCTATGGGAAACAAACCAAATGTTGAACATAAGAATATGTATGCTGGGCTGGTGAGATGGCTCAGTGGCGTAAGTGCTTGCCTGGCAAGCGTGAGGGCCCAAGTTCGACTCCCGGAACCCACATACAAAAAAGGGGCCGGTGATATCGCTCAGCGGCACGGGCGCCTGCTGGCGCGCAAGGTCCTGAAGTCGACCCTCGGTACCCACAAAAAAAAAAAAGAATATGTATGCATACACATATATGACAGATAAATAGACACAAAAATCCTTAAAATTAATGTTGTTGAAATGTACTTAATAATATTCAAGGATTTTTATAACATACTGTTTTATAACAAAAAGCAGGTTGCAAGCAGTGTAACCTTTCCATGCACACAGAAAAAAGGCCTGTAACATATTCCTCCAAATAAGAATAATTGCAGATGAAATTACAAATCACTTCTAATATTCTTTTCGCTGATTGGTATTTTCTAACATTCTACTTTTAACAACTTCTTATCGATTGTCAATGATAGGAAATTGTCAATGATAGCTTTTAGTGGTGTTCTGGAAGCATCCTACTGATTCTGTCACCACCAGCAGAGCAGGCTCATGTTCGTTGTTCATTCTTTATCCATCAAATACTCTCAGAGCAAGGAACATTCTAGAACCCTGGCCACAGCTGCAAACTGGACAAAGCCCATCCCCATCCTCGTGAGCTCCTCCAAGGTGAAGGAGACTGGGAAGAAACGTAGAAAGCAGCGCTAGGGTGGTGTTCTGACACCTGCTGTGGAAGAAGCAGGGCTGGAGAAGGGAGCTATCCTAAGAGGCATTCAGGGAAGGTCACACTGAGGAGGTAACATGAGGCAACCTGAATACGGGGAGGAGCAGTGAGCTGCAGGGAACAGAAAGGGCGAAGGTCCCACCAGAGAATGAGCTTAGTGTGTGTGAGCAACGGCAAGGATATCTCTGCGGCTGGAAGGGAGAAAGCAAAGGTGCAGTGGCAGGTGGGGGGGGGGACAGACACATGGGGAAGGAATGGACACAGACCCTGGGGAACCTCCTGGGTCACCCTAGAGGGGATGGGTTTTCCTTTTGAGTATGATGGGAGCCATGAGAGGATTTTGTGTGGGATAGCAGTGATCTGATGTCACTTTCCCAGCATGCCACTAGCTCAGGGTTGCAAATGGAGCACAGTGGACAAGGACAGAAGCAGTCAAGAGGTCACCACATGCACTGGGTCTGCACCACAATGGCCTGGTTTGTGGAAACCTGGCAGCACTGGCTGTGCACACTTGCTGATTTAATAAGCACTATGAGGGCATCGTGAGGTTGGAATCTTGATACTTTTCTTCTTGAGCTCTGGGCAGCAGGGATGTTCAGACAACTGTCTTTCAGTAGATCTGGATGTTCCCACAAAGAGGCCCAGACTGAGGGGCTGGCCATGGGCTATGTCCTCCCCCGTGACTCTCAAACCCTCAAGTCACCCAAACCGAAACATAGAGAGTTAGAGAGTTAGAGGCTAAAAAATGGAGGACATTCTACTTGGTCATGGCCATCATCTACACATCCAAGCACCTTCACATTGCCACATGTGCACATATAGAAGTCACACTTGCCTCCCAAAAATAGGGACCCAGGAGTCCCTGTATCCACTGCCTCATGTTATAGAAGGGAGCATAGCCAGGCATGGTGGTGCATGCCTGTAATCCCAGCACTCGGTAGGCTGAGGCAGGAGAATTACTGTGAGGTCGAGGCCAGCCTAGGCTACATAGTGAGTTCAAGGCCAGTCTGAACTACAAAGTGAGACTCTGTCTCAGAAAAGAAAAGAAGGGAGTGTAAAATATATATGACCAATTACAGTCCGTTCAGGACTGGGAGATGACTAATGGATTTCCAAGACATTTTTCTCCTGGGTTCCCATGTAAATCCACTATATTTGTATGGAGAAGAAAACCATGTTTTCCCTACTAAGTCATTTTTAATCATTCAGTCTTTGCCTTTCTTGGCTCCATGTTCTCACTGCTCAGGCACTGGGTTCCATTTCTGAAGCGATCTGTGCCTGCCCTGTCCCTATCACCTCTCTGGAGGAAGCTGCTTCTCCGAACTCATAAGGACCATATGGGGTGCCGGAGGATGGAGAAACGATGAGCCGATGCTGGGGTACAGTCTGAGGTGAGCCCTGTGCCTTCCAGGGGCTCAGACACTGGCGTCCACACCGCTGTGAAAACGTCAGTGATGAATTTGTAACTTCTGTTATCCCCCAAATCAGGATCTGGCTGTGCTGTGTGTATCTGGAGGACCATGTGCTCAGGGTGGTAGAACAAGACAAACTGGGAGTCCGGTCAGCATCCTGATGACCGGGGCATCCCCTTCTGAGTAGACATAAAAGCACCAGAAAAGGAGGTACCTGTGTGGACACAGGTAGCAGGGACTTCAGACCGTGGACTGCAGACAGCGTCCGTCTGTCCCGAGTAATATTTGTGATCAGACAAGGGAATCCCCCAAAGAGGACCCCGGGCACCATGCTGCCTTGAAAGCTAACCCAAGCTCACCACAGGAGCACCAGAAGTGACGTCCAGAGCTGACTAAGGACATCTCAGTAGCAGCGATCTCTGACATCCCCCAGTCTCCAAGATATCACAGCCCAGCCCAGAGACGGCATCACAAAACCAAGAGAGCCACAGCATCAAGTCAGGTGGCTCTTCTGCTCTGACCACCCTGGCAAGGCAGATTGTCTAAAGAAAGCAGCGAGGACACACGTCTGTGAGCACCGCTCCTCTGGACTTGAGCTCCACTGCCCCACCCTGGCACTCAGTATGATGCCTGGCACCGTGTAGACATGTGAAAAGTGCCTGCTAAATATAGCAAGGAATGGGGCGAGGGAAGGATGTTTAGACACAATCCAGTGGCTTATTTCTCTACCAGTTTCGCACCAGAAGTAACACATTCCTGGGTAGAGCTCAGATCCCATTGCTAAGGCCATGTGAGCATCAGCTACGGGAGAGAAGAAGGACATGCCCAGGCGTGGGTGGATTTTATCATCCAGGAGAAACACTAACTTCTGCTGAGGAGGACATAGTAGGAAGAAATAACACTACCCCGAGATGCTCTGCAGAGGCGACACCAGCAGGCTTGAAGTGAAGTCCTTGCTACTCGCTTGCAGTCAGGTGAAGTTGGACTAAACCAGGTCTCGCGGCCCCATATGGAAGAGGATGCTCATCAGCCTGGCTCTCATGACATAATGAGCGCGGAGGTCTCCAGGAGCCGGGGCTAAGGGCGCCATTATGCTGAGTTCAAGGGAAGCAGAGTTTGTTGCAGGCAGGAGCAGGGGAGGAGCCAAAGCCTAATGCCTTGGCCACAGCCTATCCGCCTCCTGTCTGAGAATGAATCTTCACCCTTGGACTCCTGCCCCTCCTCTTGGGGCCCTGGAACCTCGTGGTGGGTGACATCCTCTGGGTGCTCCGGCATCAGTGGCTCTACTGAGCCAAGGAGCAGCCACTGGGCAACGGCATTGCTCATGGAGGACGGGAGAGCTCGTGGCTAGGGGGACAAGGGCAGAAGGCCCTGTGTTTAAGGGTCTCTGCTCTGAGTGACCTCATGTGCAGGAAAATTTGGTCTGCCAGACCCCACCAAAGCCCCTCAGCCCCAGAGAGGCGCACTTCATCAGGGAATGACATCGCCACCACCTCTGGCCGTGGAATGATCTCTAGCAAGGGATGAAAAGGAAAACAGCTAGGACGCAGAGGATCATTCCTAATAAACACAGACATGGTCTGTGTATTCCTAAGCAGATGCTCAGCCACACTGATCCCACAGTTAGTGTGGGACATGCCTGTGGACTGACCAAGGACATCAGTCCATGCCTGTCTGCAGTCCACACAGGAAGGAAGGGATTGAGCACAGACGCCCTCTTCTCCCGCCAGGCTGACGCTCTAGGGATTGTCTGTGTCACCACTCCCGTCACTAGGGAAAGCCCCTGAGTGGGATGTGAGGAGGAAACACAGGTGAGAACATGGGTAAGAGTCAGAGCTTCCCCAGGGTAGGCTGTCTCCTGCACCCCACTGGCATGTTGGAGGACTGGCTGTCCCTGACAAAGGCATCCCTCCATCACCTTCACTGCACTCAGTCTCTCCAAAAAGAGACAACACTTTTTTTGTTGTACTAGGGATGGAGCCCAGGGTCTTCACACTGAGCCAAACCCCCAGCCCTTTTTTAATTTTTTAGTTTGAGACAGGATCTTGATAAGTTGTCCAGGCTGTGCTCAAACTTGCAATCCCCCTGCCTCAGCCTCCCAGAGTGCTAGGATTACAGGCACATGTCACCAAACCCAGTTGAAATGACACATTTTAAACCAGGGATGCTGCCCCTCAGGCTATTCCTTTAAGGGACACAGAAGGAACAGTAAGGTTGGAATAGGCAGCTGCTTCCTGAGAGCCTGGTCCACTGCTGCCCTGCTCCAGGCTGAGGAGATAACCCAAACCGGAGGCAGAGGAAGCTCCAGGTAAGTCTGGAGAAACCAGATCCAAAGGATGGTGAGAAAATACTGGACTGGAAGTGGCAAGTGTGGAATAAAATCCCTGCACTGTGTGGCCCCCCCAGAGCCCTGGGGAGCTGAGCAGAGGTTCACGTGGCTGGGCAGGCAGTGACTTAATCCTGTGGGAGCAGGGCTTAAACTTCTTCCGTGTAGAACATGCCCTTTACCGAGTGACGCTTCACATTCAAGGGTCGCCCCAGAGGAATCCGCATTTACCACCCCCTGACCCAGCCTGTGCCTGATGGCCTGGGGGAGACGGCTGAACCTTCAAAGCTTCTCTGTGGAGAAGGGCATGAGAACCATGGAGTTGGAGCTTTTTCCACCCCAGGGGGACACCATGAGGCAGGTGGGCCTGGGACTAACCCTCAGTCCCTCCCACAAAGCTGAGCCGGATCCCTGCTTGTTTGCTCAGGCCAGAGGCACAGGGGAGATGGGACATGGCGCTGCTTTGCAGGAAGCTGCAGACTGCAGTAAAAGAGCGCTTGGCTGGGAGTAATTAACTACCCTGAAAGTCTAGGGTAGACTTTCACACTGCTCCCACTTCACACAGAGCCCCCAAAGAAACTCAAAACCCAAGGTGAGCACAATCTTTTAAAGATCAAAATGAATGCGTGTTTTAAAACCCATGATGAGTAAAATTATCCAAATTTTAAATCAAGCCAGACTCTGACTTGCAAGGCGTAACCTGGCTGTTTCAGACTCTCAGGGGATGGGGGCTGGTTTCCCCATTGTGTTCATCACTGTTGTCATTAAATACTTAGTGGGGTGACGGCTGGATTAGTCTCCTGCCCACAGGAGTGAGGGCAGGTGCCTGGCCAGCCTTGGAGAGCCTGGCTTTAGCTCAGAGCATGGCACAAGGGAAAGAGATGCCCAAGAAGCACCGGAGGGAGCATCATGGATGGAGAGAGTCCCGAGAGCTGTTCTCTGAGCAGCCGCCACTCTGTGCTTCTGCTCCCAGTCTGAGGACTCCCACCAGCTCCGTCACTGCTACCCTTCCAGCCCCTGCCTTCCTACAGCCAAGGGCCAGACCTGGGCTCCATGGACCCCGCTGTTGCCATTTGTGAAAGGATACATTAAGTGCCAAGCCAACGATGCAGTGGAGACTCACAAAGCAATCAGGTCCAGAGACAGTGACTGACGGGTTTCCTGCGGTTGTGTGACTTCTCTCCACCCGCTCACAGGGGTCGCTGGGCAGCAGGAGGGTGTGTCCTGCCATCTGGAACACTTGGGTGTCTGGGCTTCCGCCCCTTGGGAGCCAGGTTGGATCCATTCCAAGGCAGTCGCTCTCTGTCCATTTCTTCCCAGAGAACATTTCTATTTTGAGGAAGTTTAATTTGGGGCTAGTCGGAATCACAGTGTATGGGTTTGCCTGAAACATGCTAAGATGCAGGCAGCTGCTAAATAAAAAACCCCAAATAACCACACTCTATTTTTGCATTTTTATAAGTTCTTTGAAAGGAAAAGAGAGATTAAGAAATACATAATTTCTCCCTTTTCCACCTGGCCTCCCAGTGGCAAGAGAAATAGGAAGACAGGGCAAGGGCAGGGGGAATGCCCATGGGCAGCCCAGTCCAGCCACAGCCTCTACCCAGTGCTCCTCCTCTGCAGGTGGGCACTGCCCCTCCTCCATATGCACCCATCCTGTGCCTGCTGGAGTACAGGAGAAGTGGCTGTGCTTTTCTGCCCCAAAGGAGGGGAGAGGGAAGAAGTACCCCAAGTCACCATCCACTCCCCCAGCTCCTGGAGAGATGGCCTGCTGGCCAAGTGCCCATGCACAGACCCAGTGCCAGCAGGCACAGTGTGGCGGGCTCCTGGGAACCCAGGCCAGACCGGAGACCACTTGGGCTCATTGTTGAGAGGACGTGGAGAAGCAGGGAGAAGCAGCATGCTGCTTTGATTCTTTGTTAAAAACTCACAAGCCACGAAGGCCCTGGGTTCAATGCCCAGGACCAGAAAAAGTTAATATATAAATAAGCCTCACAGCCCCTCACTGGGTCAGTCTCCCTTTCAGAAGGGACATTAGGTGCTGTGGTCCCACTAGAAGCTCTATAAATCCCCACATCTCCTCCATACACAATTCAAAACAGGCCTGCAAATTGCCACTGCTGCCAGGCTAAGCATCGGAAAGTTCTGCTTGACCTTTTATTAACATTTTTCTAAACCAATATGTTTGTTGGTTTGCTGTTTTCTTTTCTTTTTTTTGCTACAAGCACCCTGAGGAATTATGAAAAATACTTTTTTCTGTAGTTTATCCCATATGCACTTAATAGGCTCACAAATATAATACCATTATAAAAAAGAAAAACTGCCAACTCTGCTAAAAAAATTGTCATAACACTAAATTATTATATAAATATAAAAGGAGTGTGTCTGTAAAATATTCACTCAATGAACATCCCAAGGTGACGGTTTTGCTATGTTGTTTTTATTCCTGAGAGATCCATAACACATTTGGATATGCCACATGTCACCACATGAATCAGGCAGTTAATGCATGTGCTTTTTAGAAGCAGGGATGTCTTCCCAATAGAATGTGCTATAAAAAAATGTGGAGATCTGGCTGCTTTGTCTGATAGGCATAATTTAATGTCTTGCTTATAATACTGCATCTTAAGGAAAAATACACACTGTCCTATGTAGTTATTTACAATATATTGCTAAGTCTATGCAAATATGTTTCCCCGAGCCCAGGATTATATAACAAAGGTCAACAATGTTTGAAATATTTTGAAGCATATTCCCAATATGCTTAGTGTATGGTGCTAATGTCCAATATATGCACATATATCTTAATATATTTCCAGATATTTCTGTTCATTGTTCTCTCCAAAGCTTCCCACAGAATGCTATTAGGGGAATGTTTTCTTCTGAAGAAAGCCAAACATTGCCTATCCATCTTGGAAAAATTTATTAAGGTGGCTAATTATGCGGTCCTTAATATTGCATTAGTATGGAGGTTGCTCAAAGCCACTGCGGAAGAGAAAAAGATCGAGCAAGCTCAGTAATACTGGAAGCAGAGATTCAACATCTGCAAAAACGAGTGCACACCTATGTGATCATATTTCTCTGTCATAGATTTCCAAATCAGGCCATTATACACACTTGTGGGCCTGTGCACACACGTACACACGTGTTTGTGATGTGGTATGCACAAAACAAAAATTACAAACCACACATTCTACCTCTCCCTTCCAAATACTGAAAATTTTGCCCTTATTTTTCTGAGGGCAATTTTCTGATCATATGTGAATTCCATTCAGATTACTAAGGGGAAATGCTTTGGCTCATTGCAAAAAGATTGGAGGAAAAGATTGTAAAACCCAGACCTTCCCAATACAAGCCATGCCCAAGAGAGAATGTGAAAGACAGGTTTGTGCGTATCAAAGGTATCTGGAAGCTGAGTCGTCAGTCCTGTCCCCCATTCCAAATCTCACTATTCTCTTATCACTCCCCAGTTACTAGGTTGGACGAGATGAAAGAAGACTACACAGTCACTCAGACACAAAACAAGCAGCCGAGGTCATTAACAAGAGGGAAATTCCAGGGAAAGACATTCATTCCCAGTGTGTGGACCAGACTGGACTGGTTAGCTGGCTTTTTGTTTCTATGCCACTGTGACACTGTAACTGTCACAAACGTTGGGCCACAGTGTCACTCCAGAGGTTCCCTCCAGAGGTTCATCTTCAGACCACCCCAGTATTTAGGGTCCTCAGAACTCCAAGGCAAAATCCTGCCAACCAATACACTTTTTAAGACACTGCCAAAATTACCCACTTTCAAGGCCTAGATGTGACTGTGAAACCAGTGCCATTAATTCAAATCTTTTTCCATGTTATCCATTCAGCCCAACACAGCCTGACTGAGGAGGCCTTTGAAAAGGACCAAAGCTGTGACATAGGCTTTTCTCCATCTGACGCTTTGCAGCCCTGTTTCCACAGGAATGGGTTATCCAGCACCTTCCCGAACAGGGGTCTCCCAGGAGAGTAACCGTGGACAGATGATGGCAGGTATTCTCTTGAGAAGTCCAGCTCCCCTCTTCCTCCAGAAAGGAATATCATTACTGGACACTGCTCCAGAAGCCTTCCTTTCTTTCTCTGGCTTAGGGTTTCCTGAGCCCCAGGAATGACCCTATATGTGTGGGGAGAGGGGAAGATGGGACAAGGCACATGTACACTGCACACACAGCCCCTATTTCCTCCTAAACCACTTCATAGAGAATTCCAGAAGATTTTGAGAAAGGGTTTTCATGAGAGCCAAGAGAGCTATGAGCATCTTTGTTCTCCCACTGGAAACTCAACGGTATATAAGAGAGAGCAAATGTTAAATCATTTAAAGAGAGCTATTTTTCATAGTTTCCAGTACATAAATGTGTTTCAGTACATGTTATTGTAAAATAGTGTTTCTACTTACGTTCTTATACATCTGTTGTTGTGTTTACTCATCTCTAGTTCTGACTTTTAGAAATAGCAATAAATCTATTTTTTAATCCCCTCTCCTGATGACTGATTATTCATCGCTAAAAGGGATGGAGGGAAGTCCATGTGAGGAGTGATCCACCCGCCTGAACAAGCTCCACTTTCACAAGATAAACAGGGTCCAGGGAGATTCTTCTGTCCTGGCTAGTTTATGCAAACTAAATAAGGAGTTGGTGGCAGCTCAAATAAATATGAATTACCCTCCAGTGGAAAATCCAACCACTTGTTACAGTCAATTTCAGCAAGGAGGAGCCAATGGTGACAACTACAAAAACAATACAATTCATTTTTATACTGTGTCTCTAATACAAAGATCACAAATGGCTTAATTGAGAGTCAGTCATCACTGAGCTAAACCAAAGAAGATGGGAAGCCAAAAAGGGAGAGGGAGAACGGAATAGAGTTGCCACTTCTGGACCCTGGCGAGAACACAGGAGTTGCCAAAGCAAGGGCCTAAAGAAGTGTGCGAGTCAGGAGAAGTTAGGTTTACTCTGCTGTAACAAACAGCCCCAAAAATCTTAGTAGTTTGACAGAGCAAATGTTACTCTCTTGCTCCCATGAAACCTGCTGAGTGCCTGTGAAAACTCAGAGAGTCAGCTGTCCTACATTCTCCGGGCCCCACTGAGCAAGCTGTGCTGATTGTGCGGCTCCCACATCTCATCACAAGGCCTCTAGGACTGCCTGAGCAGAGGAAGTGAAAGAGAGCCATGGTTAGCCACACAATGGCGCTTCTGTGCTTTTGCCCTGGACCAGCCCTCTGACCAGAGTAAGACATCACTTCTCTTTCTAAAGGAGCTGAGCGGTTTCGGAGAACAGATGGAAACGTTTGATGAACATCACTGTCTCTGCCATAGGGGACAGATCATTTCACAGAGAGTCAATAATCGCATGACCAAAGTGAAAAGGAAGACAATCCCCAAGCAAGATACATCATGAAGGCCTGTCTAAGCATTGTTCCTAAATGCCTCATGTTATATGTTTGTCTTCTTCGAGTTGTGGGATGGAGGAAACAATTTCCTCATCCATAAAATGGGGCAACAATGCCAGTCTAACAGTTTATCTTAAAGATCTAAGACTTTGTGTTTTTTGTAAATGCACACTGTTAGTGCACAAATATGGGTTGGAGGGGATAACAACCCTTGCTATCTGGCCAGCATCACAGCATGCTGGGTCAGGGATGCTCTTAGTTCCAGAACTAGAACTATGGCACCCAGAGCACTCACCCAAAAGTGAGCCCCATCTGGTTCTATCTTATATCCAGTTGATTGCTTTGGAATCACTTCTGCTTTTAGTGCCTTTCAAATTTACATTTGCTTTAACATATCTGCTGGTGCTATAGACTTGCCTATTTCATGTCTGCTGGTTCATACCTTAGACTGTTGGCTAGAAAATTTTTAATGAATTCCAATTCTATCCCAGGATACTTTACAGCTGGGAGTCTCTAGAAAGTACTTAGATTTGCACTTAGCACATGGTTAATCCTGTTTCTTTTCCTACACTCAAAGGGGAATTATAATGGATCTATGAGAGGGCCACGGGGTTGTGTTTTTTGTGTGTTGTTTTTTTTTTTTTCTTTTTTTGTGGTATAATGCTGATTTTCTTGTTGGAGGCTAGCTGTGTGTTAAAAACTATTCTTTCAAAAGCTTCTTGATACCTTATCATCTCTGAGTCACATGATAAATGATCAGCTGCAAACAAAACTGAAAGTTGATGAAAGGAAAAGAATGAGCTGAAACCTTTCTCGGGTTCACTTGGAGATGGCATTGCATGGCAGAGTGGAAGAACCTTTGCTCTGAAATTGAGTTCCAGTCTCAACTCTGCCATTTCCATCCTTGGCCATGAACAGATGGCATCCTCTCTTTGGCCCTCTTCTGGCAAGAGAAGATGGCAATAAAAGAGGTTGAATAAGACAACACGAAGGACTGTGGCTGGGTGCACATTGGGCATATCAATGAATTTTAATTCTCCTAAGTTTCAGGTGACACATTCATTACTGGCACCCAACGCAGAACTGTGCTCCACAAAGATGCTGTGTGCAAGTTGGAGCAAGGTGTGCACGTGAATTGTCTCCACTTCATAATTTTTTGTTGATAAAATGGAACCAGCTCCAGAAGTGAGCCTGTAAGACACTCCCTGTTGTGTGACCTATGACCTCTAGAGACACCCTACAACAAAGCTATCTGACTGTAGGTTTTCCTGCCCAATACTCTGAGTTGGAGACTGGCTTTGATCGTTGCTACCTCTCTAACACTATGGTAAGTGACCCTAGGAAAAGGGTTAGAATTATTCCTGAAATCACTGCTTCATTCTCAACTATGTTGACCAATACTCACGATAGCTTTATTAACCAGGCTATTGACTATTTCAACCAAATTATAAAAACACAAAGATAGAATAATTAGAAATGCTAATTTGTCACTGAAAATCTGGCAAGCAGAGCCCATATTTTGAAAGCAGTTTTAATATTATACTTTTGTTCTTTCCTCAACTAATTTAGCCTACTAATTTTCTATAATTACCTGAATGCTCTTAGCTGCCCTGGTCAGATGAGTTCTAAGACACTTACATAACTAGCATTAAAAAGATGCATTTAGCAGCTTAGATTGTTAGAGTAACAAAGCCTATAGAATCTGGAGGTTATTGTATTCTCCCAAAAGTACTTAAATAATAGCCTAAAATCTGAAGAATTACTTTAATACTTCAATAAAAATAACCCAATTCAAAACATTTTCAAGGAAACATAGTTCTTTGCTCTAGGCTACCGAGTAATGGCTGAGAGAAAGTATACGGCCTGTCACTTCTGATTAGAGGACTGTGCCTCTGTGCTTTGAATGAGGGGCATGTCTGGTAATAGGAAGTGCAGATATTAAAGTTAATAAAATAATGTGGAATACGATATATATGAAAGTTGACCAAGTATAGCACAGAATATAACATACGTTACCCTGTTCAGTCAACTCCTGTGGCCCAGCATCTAATGACAAGCTTAATTTCTGTTTCCAATGAGAGTACAGCTAAAAATAAAATTTCCAGATTAGACAAATATTTTATCCAACTCCCTAACAAATGTAACCAAGAATGGCTGACATGTCTCCGCAGATGCCCAGCAACCATGAGAGAGAATTACTAGGATTGCAAACTGCTCAGCCTGAAAAGTCCATGAAACGCTATCATCTTTGAGTCATTATAAATAATTAGTTACAAACACGGTGATGTTGAAGCTTCACAACTGGAAAGGGACAAGGGTGGATCCATTTCTCTCCTGCCCTCAAAGTCTTTCGGCTCCCTCTCGGCACAATTAGGCCTCCCCAAACAACTGGGCACAGAGGCCCCTGCACACCCATTATTGCCTCTTTAATCTCAAACCCCAACGCCAACCATAATGGTTTTGTTTTTCGATACATTAACCTTCAACTTGTATTTTCACTATTAAATAACCAGCTTGAGAACCTCCTGGAATTTTTTTTCCCCAGTCACCTACAGGAAACCATGCAGTACCCATGATGTGACCCTCTTAAGGGATTTAAAAGCAATTCAATGAGCTAATCTCAGTAAACCTAGAATTAAAGTTCTTGTTTCCATATTTCACTTTCAAAATATTTAGAACTTTGACAGATATGACATTATGTTTTCATTAAAACAGCTGATTTCAAAATGCTGCAGTGTGCAGAAACGCTATAAACAGTTTATGATGAACTGCCACACTCTTAATTAAAACAATAAATCCAGCACACAATATTTGCGCAGCCTCCAGTCTGACCTTTGCCTCTTGCTATCCACTACCAAGCTGCGGCTGCGTTCTCAACGCCAGACGTGGAAGGTTTTAAAACATGATCTGAAAGGCACTAAAGATAAAATAAGAGAAAACGTACCATTAGTCTTCGCAGTTATGATTAATTCAGTTCATATTTTACAATCTGGTTATGGAGTAAAACTGCAGACTTTACATCAAGTATTTGCCATTCACTATACCTAATGTATAAAAATGCTTGATATTTTAGAAAATGGCACCAAGCTAATTCACCACAACCCCATGAAGGACAGAAATTGAAATAATAAAAACAGAGAGTGATTCCCTATCCATCTGAAGTGACGAACAGAGCTCACTCGTTGGACGGTCAGCTTCGGACAATAAATATGTCAATTGCAGCAGCCCAACCTTGCCATGCCACTCACAGCTCTGTACTGCTGGATTTCAGATTCAAGTATTCCCTAAATTTCTCTCATCTGCTCCTAGAGCAGGCAGCAAGAATGTTAATTACTAAGCAGTAATGACAAAAATGTGTTGCAATGGACTGGAGTCAGCAAGCTAAACTTGGGTCTGACCAGCTTCGGAGGCAATTGGGTCTTGCGTGTACACCTCAAAGAGAAGACAGTGGGTAACTGGGCAAGCTCATGCTGCAGCCTTTCCCTGGATGGAATATGGATGGATGGATGGGTGGACAGACAGATAGCATCTGGCTTCCAGGAGAAAATGACCCAGCTGGGATTGGAGCAGAGACTTCCATCAGGAAGGGGAAGGAATGTCCAGTCTCCTTAATGGGTATGGAGGCTAACCTCATAGTATCTGCAACAGGCTGGCCTCCAGCCACCTCCACATTACCTGACATGAGCCTGTGTCCCTGATCCCTCTTTCTGCACCCCACCCTATCTCCATTCCTCTGTCCTTCCAACCCTCCATCACCATCCAAACCCACTCCACATTCATATGACAAACACATGCTCACTGCATATGGACATAAGCAGAGCTGGATAGAGCATGTGGACATGAACACAGAGAAGTCTTTGAGGCTGAAGGACCAGAGGGTGACAGTGAGCTGGCCACCCACTGCAGATCTTTGTCCAAGTTGTGACTGAAGCCCACCAGAGTTCTAGAAAGAGAAAGGAGAGGGGAGTGACGCTGGCCAACAAGGACATGTGGGCTCTTGGTGCAGGGCCTGGGTCCACTCTGCCCACACAGAGAGGAGTGGAACCCCAAGTGAGCCGCCTCCCACTGTGAGGACAAGCCCCCCAACTTGGCTTAGATAGCTTTAGTCTTCACCCTCCTCCAAAGCCTCATCATGCCTAATCTCTCCTCTCCAGGCACCTGAGTTCCTCCAATGGCTCCTCTCAGCCCACATACCATTATGGATATACAACTCTCACCCAATCACTGAAGGGCACCAATGCTACTCAGTCCTATGTATGGGGTCTCCCAAGGTGGCCTCCATGAAGGGATGCTAGGCTGGGTTCCCAGAGCCTCTTTTCCATCTGGGCCCAAAGACATGTCTTAAACCCACCCCAGGCATCCTAAAAGAAGAGTCCTGCAGGAAGGCTGGACTCTGAGGTTCCTGAGCAGCATGCAGGGTGCCTGTGCCCACCCACCCCTGGATGAGGGCCACCATGGCCCTCTGCAGAAACTATCACTCAGTGTCTTCACCCTTTGAATCAAGGATGAGAGTTAGAACGGACCCTATGTATCTCTCAATCTTCACAAAAGAGACGCCCTACAGGACTCAAATCCTCTGCTCTCCAGCAGCTGCTCCCACACTTGGAGACTTGGACCAGGAGGAGTCACCCAGATAATGGGCACCTGCCCTCCCTCCACCTGCCGTGCCCCACATCAGCCTGTTGTGCAGCCCACCCTGGCTGACAAAGGTCACAGTACATGTATCCTTGAGGTCACATTTGGCCCCACCATCATCTCATGAACACTATTTTTTTTTTAAGAAAACTGATGGCCTAGAGGAATAAAATCTCCATTCTGAAGTCATCTGGCTAGTGAGTGGCACCACACGATGAAAACCAGCACCCTCTGCTTTGGGAGTTAGTGCTCCTTCATGCAGCGCTTTGCTCTCACAACAGGCAGCATCTCCTTTGGGAAGATTTTGTTTGTTTGTTTGTTTGTTTGTTTGTTTGTTCGTTTGTTTGTTTGTCTGTGTGTCTGTTTGTGACAGGGTCTCGCTATGCAATTCAGGCTGGATTTGAACTCATTATGTAGCTCAAAGTGGCCTCAAACTCAGAATCCTCCAGCCTCCCATGCTGGGATTATAAGTGTCCACCACCACACCTAACTTTGAGCAGACTCTTGAGTTTCTCTAACTGAGAACCATAGATGTATACATTCTCAGGGGATTACAATTCATTCTGCTAATTTTTAATGTATCAAATGTTTTCACATCATGAAAACCCATCTAAAAGACTCAATAAGTTGGGCACATGCCAGGAATTTAAGAGTAGCCTGAACAACATAGTAAGATCCCATCTCAAGTTAAAAAAAAAAAAAAAAAAAAGTTAAAGACAGAATGAATATAAACAAATTCTAGATCACCTGGGTATCTGACCATTATGTGATTTTCATGCCAAGTTTGTGTTTCCATCATGAAGGTCGCAAAGTAAACTCTTGTCGTCATCAGGGACTAAAGTGGGTAGAACTAATATGCAACCAGTGCACTGGGGCTAAGGAAAAAAATCACATGGAGCTGTAGAAACCTGTTCATGGACCTATGAGAACTGATTTACTCCAATGCAGGATGGGGAGACAATGGCATTCCCCAAAAGACTGAAATATGTGAAGATGTGATCAAAATATATAGTGAGTGTTTAAATTCTTTAAAAATTCATTACAGTAAAAGGTACATTGCCATCAATCCTTTTCAAAATATTTCCCCTCACTTCAAACACACTTCTCCCATCATTCTTGCCACTTTCTGAAGCAGTTCTGGAAGTCTTCTTTCTTGAGTGTCTTTAAAATTGTGATAAAAATATACAGTGAATGCTGCCACTGGGAGCCATCCAAAGGAAAGGCAGGTTCATAAAAACTTTATGGTGTGTCCTTGTCCACCTTATTCACTAGATCTGGAACCATGTGACTTCTGGCTCTTCCCCAAAGTCAAAATGACCATGAAAGGAAAACATTTGAATTGATTCAGAACATCATGGCACCCACAAGAGCACAACTAAAGATACATACAAAAGAGGACCTCCAGAACTGCTTCAGAAAATGGCAAAAATGATGAGATAAGTGTGTTCAAAGATAGGAGTATTTTGAGCAGTATTAATGGCAATATGTCTTTTACTGTAATGATTTTTTCTTTTTTTTTTTTTTGTGGGTACCGGGGGTCAACCTCAGGACCTCACACACCAGCAGGCGCCCGTGCCGTTGAGTGATATCATCGGCCCTTTTTTCATATGTGGGTTCCGGGAGTCGAACTCAGGACCTCGCACTTGCCAGACAGGCGCTTATGCCACTGAACTATCTCACTGTCCCTGTAATAATTTTTTTTAGATTTAAACATTCATCATAGTTTTTAATTGCACCTCATATAACACATCTATGCTTTCCTCCAATTTTTTCCCAATGAGTGAACTTTCAGGACATGCAGAATCCACCCAGGACAACTGGAATCTTCTCTTTCTGGTCTCTCTCATTCCCCTGGTTTCTTTCCATCCTTATGGTCTCCCTCTGGATCCATGTCCCAGGCAAGGGTCAAATCTTTCAGAGCCAATATTGAGATTTTTTTAAGACATGTCAGATTCTTCATACTCTGCCAGTGACTTTATCTTGCAAGTCTTGACAGCACCTCAGAGCATCACTTCATGTGCTGATAAATTATCTTCTCTTTATTATTGGCTCTTTAGCAAGGAATGGGAGAGGTAAAGAAAGAAGGGGGCAAGGAAAGAAGAAATCCCTCTCCTGCCACCAGTGATAGTAACAATAGAACAAAGAAGTGGAAGAATTGAGTCAGCCTTGCCCCCACCTGACCCCTAAGAAATGTAATCGCACCAATCTGGAAAGAACTCAGGATGTATTTGTCAGTTTAGGATTCGTGCTGTATGTCGTGACTAAATTTCAGCAAAACAACATCATCCTTTCCATTAAATGAATGATGCTATTTTAAATTGTATTGGTTTTGTAATTTTGTTTGTGTTTAATTTGCAAATGTTGCTTGGTTTTATAGTTGTATAAAAGCTATAAAAAAGGAGCTTAAATTTACTTTTGTATGATCTGTAGTCAGGAATGTTACTATCTTCTTTATTGAGTGGTTATGAGGATTTAATGAAATAATGCAGGGAAAAATGCTAACACAGTGCCAGGCACGTGGGAAGAACTCAGTAAATGTTATTGAACTTTGATATCATTTTATACTAATATAACAAAATAATTTAAATTATGATTGTGGATCTGCAATATTTTTTTCCTAATAAACTACATTAATCAAGATTCTGGCATACAGGGTGAGCCACTGGGTCTTCAGGAGGCCCAGTGAGGGGACAAGCCTATCACTTCTATAGAGAAGAAGTAGCCATTAACTCATGAATGCCCACTACACATAGAGAAGAGATGGAAAGTGCAAGAGGATGGAAAAAGATGATAAAAGCAAGTTGGAATAAGGCAGGAGCATTCTCATTTCTTCTCATTGCTTAAACATGGGTGAAAATCCATTTCTGAGCACTGCATGAACCCCCTCATTCAAAACTAGACTTACACCTGAACTGCTCTCAGCCTGGTGATATTGTTAGGAGAGCACATCTCCTAGAGCACTAGGATGGGGTAGAAGGGTTTTCATCTCCACCAGCCAGAAACTCTACCTCTATTTCCCATGACCACATTATTGATGATATTTCGCCCATCCTTCCAGACACTCCTTACAGGCAGAAAACAGTTAGATGGACTTGCAGCTGGTGTGAAAATCTCCCCAAGCTGGGGGTTGGTAGATTAATATTACCATTTTTCACCCTTCCCTTCCTGGTTAATGCAACAGATTACAGGTTGGAGGGCTAACACCCTGGAGGACGTACTCTTCAGAGTGGAGGGCGAATACCCCAGAGGGTAAAATCTGCAAGGGCCAGGGCAGAATCTGGCTCCATGAAGAGCTCAACACATTCAACCATGGACTTGCCATGCACTGGCTTTGAAAGAAGGGGAGGGAAATGGAGATGACAGGGGAGGGGCACTAGAGGAAAGTGGCAGATCCCTAAGGGACAGCTAAGCTCCCACTTTCCCCTCACTCTGTCCTACATACCCTCCTACCAGGGAAATCTTTAATTTCAAGATGAAGGAAGTGAAGGTTGAAAGTCTCTTCCCTTACTCTGGACATCTTCTAAATCTTTTGTTTACATCTTCCATTCTGGGCTGAATTGCTCCCCTCCACTGCCAGATAAATTCATATGTTGAAATCCTACCCCCCGACACCTCATAATCTGACTTTTTTTGGAAATAGCATCTTTAGAGACGCAATTAAGTTGAAGTGAGGTCATTAGAATGGATCTCCATCCAATACAATTGGTCCTTAAAAGGAGAGGCTAAGACACAGACGATGGAGGTCAGACGATGTGAAGACACAGGGCGAAGACAGCCATCTGCAAGCCAAGGAGGAAGGTCTCAAAAGAAACCAACTTCCCAACCCCTTGATCTCAGACTTTCAGCCTCCAGAAATGGGAGAAGATAAAGTTCCTTGATCTAAGTTTCCTTGCCTGTGGCACTCGGTTATGGTAGCCCTAGCAGATGAATGCACCTTTGAACACCATAAGTCAAGAATTGATCTGCATCTCCCTGTGTTCAATAGTGCCATGCCTTCTACCAGGCCAGTCTGTGAGGGAGGAGAAGAAATAATGAATGAGCATTTCAGCCCATGGCCCAGCCTCCTTCCCCCACTTGGGGCTTTCCTACCCAGGCCTCCAGGCCCCCAACCTGTGCCATGTCTTTTCCTCCTGGGACCCCCACTCTGTGCTGCATCAGCAGCCAGGGGCAGCCCCCACACATCTGTACCAAATTGGACACTTCAAGTTGGAAGCTGGCATCTTCTCACCATGGTTGTACCTCCTGACTGGTGCCCTGATGGGTGTGAACTCAGGCAGGGTGGCCAGCCCAGACTCCAGAGCCCCCAGAGCAGCCTGCCACGTCCCCACTGCTGCCACCCATCCCTGGGCCACCTGGCTTGACTCCTGCTGCTCCACAGCTGAGCCCAGCTCTGCGGGGCAGGGGGGCTAGAGGTACCAGCAGGAAAACAGCCCGGCTTTACAAGGGGACAAATGGACGGTTTCATTTCCCACAATAGCCTTCCAGGAGCACTCCTATAAGAAGCCATAAAAGAAGGTTTAGAATCAAGAACTTTTAGAGCGGTTTTTATTTCCTTGAGTGTCTATTGAGTTTTATGCTCCTTCAGGGCATCCGTTGGCCGTGGTCAGAGTAGGAAAAGGCCTTTCATTAAATGCAGGAGGGAAGGAATGGCCAGAAATGAGTCGGACTCTCCCCCGACCGGTTTTAAAGTACTAATTCTTAAGCAGTTTTAGAACTTCAATATTGTAGAACAGGCAGCAAACTGAACGGCGGCGCCCCCTGGTGGTTGATAGTGATCTGAGTCATAACCAGAGGTACAGCAGGAAGCTGGAAGCCCCAGATCCTGCCCAAGGCTCCCTGAAGGACACACGGAGCGGGGACGATGAGAGACAGCTGCCCTGACGTGCCCAGGTACCCATGTGCATGTGAAGGCATGCACACCACACAGACCCTTGTACATACACACACCACACACACACTCATACACTCAGAGGCAAGGTTGTTGCCAGCCTCTGAGGATCAGGATCACTCACAGGGACCCAAAAAGCACAAGCTCCTCCTTACGTTGGACCTTTTCTCCCCAGCCCCCAGGCCTGATGGCCAGTTCCACCATGATCCCTCCTGTCACTCTTCACTTTGACTCTCGTCCTTTCCTTATGTTTACGAGTGCCTCTGGCACTCAGTGAGAGATGTGGCCACCCTGGCACACTCAAGGCACAACCGCACCAAGCACATACGAGAACAAAGCCCCCCTGACACTCGGATGCTGGTTTTCCCTGGGATGGGTCCTGACCCATCCTGAGAGAGTGGAATAGAGGGGTAGCAGCCCCAGGATGTGCTCCAGGAGGTCCCCTAACCTGCCATCTGTGCCTTAAAGCCACACTACATGCCTCAAGGCCACAGGTGTAGACACAAAGCAGGGCTTAAAGAGGCAGAGTCAGGTCAAGGGGTCTTGCTCCATCTGCAGGCCACACCGCCAGCACCTGTGACAGCACGCAGACCAGGAGCTTGAGAATTCTGACTCCAGCTGCTGCCTGACTTGTTTATTTGATCCAAAACCTCAGTTTTCTCATCTGTACAATGGGAGACAATCACAGAGCATGTTTCACAGGCCTGTTGTAAGAGCAGACCATTCACTATGGAGACTACCAAGCACCATGCATGGCCTGTGATATTGTTCTAAACATTAACCAGCATCTTTACCATCATCCCACCGTTCCTTCCTCATGGACACTAAGTAACCTAGCCAATGTAAACCACAGCCCAGAAACCCACAAAAGGCCCTAATTTTCCCCAAAACCAAACAATCTACATTTTCCCACCAGTCTATGGGCGGAGGAGGCAAAAGCATTGGTCGGGGATCGCCTGCACATCCCCACCACAGAACTCCAGTGGCATCAGACCCCAGACCTGGCTGACCCCCATCTGTCTGCCAGACTTCTCAGGTCTTTCACTCCAAGGCCCCTGCTGTCCAACTTCACTGTCAGATAACCATGGAGGCCAAGACAGCCAGAGCTGAGCTCGAGGAATAGTTCCAGGGGAGTAGAAAGGACACTGGCGTCCCCAAGTTCATTTCCATCTCAAGATTCAAAACTTTTCCAGAGACCCCTTGGCTCTGTGATGAAGGCAGGTCTATGCCACAACAGCACCTCATCCTTCCCCAAGCCCTGTAGCCAGAGCACCCAGAAAATACAGGTTGTAACTTTAAAAGTATGAAAATCAGGAAGTGGAACGTTGCTAATTCTCACGGCAGCATTAACTCATTCGCTTGCACATATGGGGTATTTGGATCCCAGTAGGTCTTCTATATATATAACTTATTATACAGTAGGTGCAACTTGGGAGAATTAATGTTGCTATAGGAACATTCAGATCAAGGCTGGCTTCCAGAGTGAAGAGAGAAAAAATAAGTTTTCCTCCTTGGTGTACTTCTCTGTTTTGAGTTGCAAAGAGGAAGAAGCAATGTAATCTAGTCAAGTGAGGCGAGGAGAGGCTTCCCCTAGTGGTTTGGAGAAGGTGAGAATTCCTGGAAACCACTCACTCGGGAAAGAAGACAGACGCTCAGAGCCTGAACCGGATGCCTGTGTGGCAGAGAGGCCTAGGGAAGAGACCGTAGCTGGGGGTGGTCAGGAGCAAGGCTCCAGGTGCCAAAGCTGGAGCCTTGCCTGGGGGGAACCTTTCCCAAGGACAGGCCGAAAGCCCCCTAAACTCTAAGTGCTCTGTGTTCACTTCCACAAACCCACACCCCGTGTCTTTGCCCCCCCAATATTTCATCCTTCCCAGGGACAAGGTGAAGACAAAGGGGAAATCACGGGTGAGTTCAGTGGTTCACACTGGTTCCTGGGCAGACACACCCCAGGGACCCATCTCGGGCTAAAGAACTGGAGCAGGAAATGGGTTGGAAGTTTGCCCCGACCCTCGAGTACATAACTGCTCTCTTGTTTAGAGTGGTGACTTTGTGTCCACCCATGAATCCCCCACTTAAACCAAACTCTATTTGTTAATAATTGAAACATTTGGTAGATCCATTACAGTTTTCCTGATTAGTAAATCTGGATATCCACAGAATCCACCACGTGGTCTGAAATACATAACCGTACTGTCTCCTTTTGGGAAAGCAGGATCCTATATCTCCCACCCCAATCTCTTTCTTGGGACATCCGGAGACCATAACAGGCCACAGATGCTGAGATGGTCATAGCCTAATTAGACATCCTGACATGGTGAGGAAGCCCCATAATACCTGAGACACGCACTCCAGGTGGACTGAATCACCCAGGCAGCTGCATTGGTTCTTATTGGCAGCCTTCAAATGTAGCAGTGTGCCAGGTATGTAGAGATGGCTCAGAAAAAGTTAGCTGAAAGTATGGATATTGAGCCCAAGATGGATGCAAAGCCAAGATGTTCAAAGGAGAGAAGAAAGGTTAGTATTCCTAAAATTATTTTCCAGTCAACATTCAACAGGTGCTCTATTATAACCAAGGGGATACAAAGATAAATAAGACGTTACCTCTGTCCTCAACATGCTCACCGTCCACCTAGAGGAGGAAGACGGGGAAGCATGGGAATAAATCATCAAGGACTGTGTCTTACTCTGGTGTCCCCATGGACCAAGATGAGGTATGTCCAGAATAGGCATGCGCATGTGTCCATGGGATGAACATCAATATGGCAGAGGGCAGGGACCTGCCCAGGGGTATGGGAAGCATCAGAAGAAACATAGCCTTAGAGGATATTAATTCTGCATCGTCCCACAGACTGTGCCCCACACACCCACCCTCCAAGGCCACCAGATGGCCAAAGCCTCCCTCCCCATTAGGTATTTCTCACGCATTCCAAATACTGCGACAGGGAAAGGGGCTGCTGCTCCCCAGAGCTGCTGTTTTGCATTTCATTTGAAGATGTGTCTACTTTTAAAAACATATATAACAGTAAAATGGAATATCTAAGTACTTTCCAGGCCACTCAGCGATTTGCAGTGTGCTGCGCATCCTAACCACTTGGAGGGGCTGAGCCCTAGGTGGGGAGGGCATTAGCATTCCCCCTTCACCCCTCAGATCTCCTACACAATTAAAGTAAAAGTGGATCTGCCACATCCTTGAGCCAACAGTTTGCCAAATTTCACATGACAGACCAGCAAGGGAGAAGCCGAGTCTAATATACTCACAGCTATTGGTTATTCTCAGATGAGGGCAGGCAGGTGTTTAAGGGTTATCTGTTTGTTTAATCATCAAAAGTCCAGTGGGCCTCCTGGGCATCACTAAGAGAGACCCTGTTCTCGGGCTCCCAGGCCCTGCGGAGCATCTGGCACATTATCACTCTGTTCTGTGTCAGAAATTTTTCTCTTTGTTCCTTTCGCTCACTTTAACTCAGGTGTGGTGTTTTTAATTCTGTCTGTGGCATGACTTTGAAATTAAGCATTTCGTGCACAGACGGCTGGTGTTACAACTGGCCTATTCCCTTCCGCCCCACCAAGAGCCAACTTGGTGGGTGCGCAGCCTTGATGGAACTCACGCATGTCCCCAACACCCATCTCCTCCACATGGTGGGTATGGGGGTACTACCGAAGCACGGAGGGTTGTCCTGGACCTGGGAAAGACCAGGTACAGGACAGAAATCACCCATAAAACATTATCCTCCACTTTCCAATACACCTTTCTGGGACACGGTCCAGATCCTAAATATATCTTCACACACACCTTACAGGTCAGGCCACAGGCTCCAGCTAAGTGCCAGTGTCATCCAGTGCTGTGTGTCCCTTAGGTGTCACAAATGAGAATTCTGAGCACATGATATGCTTGGAAAGGCCTATTTCTCTTATTCTTTTTTCTTGTCCTTTTGTCTCCCCACAGGCAGGACCGCTATTACCCTGGCACCCTAGATAAGGGAGGCGGAGGGATTTCCCAAGCAATGGGCATTTCCAAATTCTTGCTGAGACCAGGGTATGGAGAAATAGGTCTTAAACACAGAAGCAAATCTGGAAAGGCAATGCTACAAAGACTGACTTTATGGCACACGGAAGTAATCATGTGCACTTCCAAGGCCACATCCTTGTCCTTTGCCAGCCATAGCCAGTCACCCTCCTCACTCACCAAGCCCCTCCACGCCATCATTAAGCTCCTACTGTGTGCAAAGCCTGATGGCTTTAGAGAATAACAGACAGAAACGGTGTCCCTGATGCTTATACCTGCTACACCTCAGGCTTCTGGCAACCCCTGGCATTCCCTGACTATCACATCTGATGGCACTATAGTTGCTTTCTCCCTGAGGCATTGGTATTTCCCTGATTTCAGCCATTTTTTGAAACTAAGCATATTTCACAAACCCTAGACATAGAATGCAAATAAATTTTGAAAATGATTTTTTTCCAGTGTTTGGGGATTGAACCCAGGGCTTTGAGCATGTCAAGCAAGTGCCTTGCCTCTGAGCTATACCCACAGCACTTTGAAAATGTGTTTTCTTGTTGTTGTTATTGTTGTTTTTTGTTTTTTTTTAAGTAAAGAGTATTCTAGACCTCAATCTGTAAATAAGTCAACCACTAATCTAGATACCTAACTTCTTATTCACATGAACACAGAGGTGAGATTTCTATGTAAGAATCAGCATGACATTATTCTTTTCACCAAGTTCAATAAATTGTTCATGAGACCCTTCATCCTGTGAAACTTTTCCTTGGATCCTGTTGCTCTAGGAATAACATTTCAGTGCCCACTGAAATCTCCAGAGCCTGCCACTGGCTGTGCCTCCCGTCAGCCCTGCTGCCCATGTGCCCCACACCACCCAGCTTTCCCACACCTCATCCATGCCAAGTTCTCCTGCCTCCTCTTGTGCCCACTCCCCTTTCACTGTTTGGCCAGCTCTTCCTCGTTCTTCTCATTCTACATAAACAACGCCCCTTTAGGGAAGCAGGCCTTTTTAGATGCTGCTATAATTTGGATCTTAAATGTCCCCGGAGGCCCGTGTGTTGAGGGCTTTGTCCCCAGGTTGGTACAATTGGAAGATGGTATAACCTTTAACAGGTGGGCCCCAGTGGGAGGTCTTAAGTCACTGGAGGCACTGCCCTCAAAGGGCTATTGGCCCCTCTCTCTCTCGTCATGACTATGAGGTGAATGGCTTTGCCACCTATGCCTGCCATGATATGCTAGCAATCCACAGGCCCAAAAGCAGTGGGACCAACCAACCACAGATTAAAACTTCCAAAAGTGTGAGCCAAAACAAACCTTTCCTCTTTATAAACTGATTATCTTGGGTATATGTTACAGTATCAGAAGGTGACAAATACAGACTCTGTAATACCCTCAAAAACCCTGCTCCTTTCCTTGAGAGCATGTTTCCCCAGTGCAATTATATAAGTAGTTGTGAAATTATATCTTTACTCTCCAACTCCATACAGGCAAGAAGTGTACATTTTCTAACCACCGTCTCTCCCATCCAAAATAAATCCTTTGTGCTTAGTAAGAAATACGTTTTTTTGAGAGGACTTTGTTTCTCATTACTGAGTTAAGCACACAGGTTTAAAAGTCAAGTGGTTGAAATTTGACAAATTTGGCCTCACCAAAATTAAAAACTCTATTCTGCAAACTCCCTGTAAAGAAGATAGACAAGCTATGGATCAGGAGAAAATAGCTGGGCCAGTGAGATGGCTCAGCAGCATAAGCACCTGCCTGGCAAGCGCGAGGTCCTGAGTTCGACTCCTGGAACCCACATACGAAAAAAGGGCCGGTGATATCGCTCAGTGGCACGGGCGCCTGCTGGCGCGGGAGGTCCTGAGGTCGACCCCCGGTACCCACAAAAAAAAAAAAAGAAAAGAAAAGAAAATAGCTGTAAATCATACAGCCAATAAAGGACTAATATCTGGAATATATAAAATGTTCTCAAAACTAGACAGTGAAAAGAAAAGAAACCAATTAGAAAATGAACAAAAAAACAAAAAACAAAAAGTCACAGACACCTCATGGACAAGAATGTACAAATGACAAATAATTGTATGAAACATGAAGTAGACCTGGCAATAAGCTTTGGAAAGTTCCTACGTTTATATCCAGAGACTCTACTTCCACAGATTTCTCTGAAGGAAATAGTAATGTGCAAAAGATTTCAGGATCCAGAATGTCAGTTGCATCATTATTTACTTATGGTATTGAACCTTCTAAATCTACGACTATAAGGCATTGGTTGAGCAAATTGTGTTTCAGCCAAAAGTACCTAGAATTAAACTCCTCGGGCGAGCATTTTTGTTTGAGCACCAGTGCATCCCACATGCCTAGAATGCATTTCAATAAATACTATCAGATTGATTTGAATTCAATGACCAAATACTGGGCATCACAGAAAATCATGACATGGGGAAATGTTCACAGTTCAAGTGAAAAATAAGGAACAGATCACAAAATTATATGTACGTTGTAACCATAGTTTTGTTTAAAGGAGAAGAAATGTATGTATTATTGCATATTAAAGGACTAATGTAAAATAAACCAAGATATTAGCAATGGTTATCTCTAGTGGGTGGGATCTTAGGGGATTCCATATCTTTCTTTCATTTCCTTTATAGTGTGTGTTTGTTCTATATATTTGAAATTTTACACAAAAAAATATTCCTTTTACAAATGGAAAATAAGACACTTGAGTTATGGGGTGGTTGTTTGTTTTGGTTTGGGGTTGTTTTGTTTTGTTTTGTTTTTTTTGAGGTAATGGGGATTGTACCCAGGGCCTTCCATTGAGCTACATCTGCAGCCCTTTTTATATTTTTTAATTTTGAGACAGGGTCTCACTTCATCACTAAGTTGCCCAGACTAGGCTGGAACTTGCTATCCTCCTGCCTCAGCCTCCCAGAATGCTGAGATTACAAGCATGCACACATACTAATTGCTCATAATTATGGGTCTCAATTTGTTACTTAAGATACATGTATGTATTGTAGAATGATCAAACCAGGATAATTAGCATATACATCTCTTCAAATATTTATCTTTCTTTGTAGCTTTTGTTTTTTTGGAGTTTTTTTTTTAATTGACCCATAATAATTGTATAAGGCAGCAGTGTTTTTAAAGTAGCTCAGAAATCATGCAGAGCTACAGTGATTTCTAAAGCAATGAATGAGTTTCAGGGAAAGGCAACCTGCCCTGGACCACCAGGCCCTTCCAGCAACTGAGCAGCTTCCCCAGCTCCAGGGATGCTCACAGCACCTTCAGGATCCATCACAGGAGACAACACGACTTGTGCTCTTGCTTAGTCAATATTTTCCTTTAAGTTGAATCATTTTATTTAAAGAAAAATTTTTAGCAGGAATCTTTATCACAACCCTAAAGGGAAATCAGTATCAATTTTCATAAATAAAATGCAACTATTCAGTAAATGCCATTGTTTACACATGGCATTATTTAGCTCTAGCTGTATACTGCTGCCTGCAGAAGGTTCTGAATCCAAGGCTTGCTTTCCTTTTTCTTTTTTTTAATAAAAAGAAGCAAGCAAATGTGAGGATAGCAAGTTCCAGCCCAGTCTGGGCCACTTAGTGACAAAGTGAGACCCTGTCTCAAAATTAAAAAATAAAAAATGGCTGCAGATGTAGCTCAATGGAAGGCCCTGGGTACAATCCCCATTACCTCAAAAAAAAAAAAAAATCCAAACCAAATGTTGAAGACATTTGCACCAAATAAGCCTTTCTTCTGACATAATCAGAAGGCTTGAAAGTAGATTGAAGGAGGAATGACATTTGATTCAGTGTCATTTATTCCCATGTCCCATAGCACTCACTCACAGGTATTTCTCAGGACACCAGTGGGGCACATCTCATGCTCTGGGACTCATTGGGTTTCCAGCACAAGCCTTAACAAAGCTCAGGGTGTATAGTGCAGAGGTGGGTAGTGGGGAACACAGAGGCTCAAAAAGGACCTCAACCTTCATCACCGTGGAGAAGACTCCACGGGTCACTGTGAGGCCATAGGAAGGGTCCTCTCCCACCCTACAGAGGAATCATATATGAGCGCCCCTCTCTCTCTCTAACCCATTAAAGGTGTGAGATGTACAGTTCTGGGGTGCTGGACAGGTAGAACTGGGGTGAATGATCTGCAGTCATGTTTGCTAGTTACTGAACTAGGAAAAATGATCCTCTTTTGGCCAGAGCATTATCAAGCACAATGCACCAGTTCCATTAGCGATGGAAGCGTCCATATGAAATTATGGAACTTGCAATAGCTTTGTCTGGGAAACTGTTCATTTCTGATCGGAAGTTCTATTACACATGAATTTCATTCTAAACAGTGTTACCAACAGACCCAAATGATTTACATTTAAGCAATCTTCTTTCATTATCTCATATCTTGTCAGGTAGCAAAAGATGGATTTTTATGGACTTTGATAATGAGAAATGTTTAATGTTCCTAAATGGGAGACTTTCTCTACTCCAGTCACTCTGGCATAGGATCCTATGCCTCAGTCCTGCTTCAGAGGGCACGTGTGAGCTCTGAGATCAAAGAGAAGGGATGCAGAAAGAGCATTCCAAACTTTTCCTAAATGGGACAGAATTAGGGTAAATGTTACCAGTTAGGGCATGGAACACCACTTGGTACCTAGCATTCTCTTTCATTGAGGGAGAGAATGAGAGAGAAATATGTGTGATTTTAACCTGTTTTTAACCTTCCAAAAATGGGTTAGAGATGGAGGGGCCAGGCTTTGGAGAAAGAGACACTCAGCTCTAGACAGAAGCAAATACAAAATTTTTTAACAAGTCATCTCAAAGATGGGGTCAATGAGAAAAGCCGGGTTTCTAATTTGCTTTGCATTTGCTTTTTGGTTTCCATGGGGACAAACCAGCCCAGAAATATCATGAAGATAAGACCGTCAGATGGACAGCTAAGAGGCTACTTTTCTGGAAACCTGTCCACACAGCAGAATCCAAGAAAAACATTCCTCAAAAGGCAGATGATCTTCTCCAGTTTCTTACAGCTAATTTCTTCTCTACCTTTGGCCAAGAGAAGGCACCTATGTTTGAGAAGGTGGCTTGAAGGAGCCTTTGGGATGGAATGGTTGGGTTAGAGGCTGAGTCAACAGGAGAGAAAACACAGAATGACCTGAGCCTGGGGCTCTGCCACAGATACCAGCAACTTAATCTCCACTTAAATTACAGAACAAGTTCCGAACCCAAAAGTTAACAAAACAAACAAAATAAAATGCACAAAACTCAAGTGCTCTGATTTTAGAAAAGATGGAAAAGAGCCTCAGAAAAAATCATCTTTGCAGCTTCAAGGATTCTGCTATCCTTTAGGACTGTGTGGCTGGAGTAGCCTTGGAGACACTACCCAAAGTAACCTGCAGCAAGTCCAGGAACCAGACAGCAAACTGAGCTGCAGAATGGGAAGTGCCCCCTTTCAGGGAAGGGGGGCCATGTCCTTGAAACAGGGCCCATGGTTACCCTGAGCCGCATAGAATGCTTCCCCACACACACACAGTGCATGGTATCTTTAGAATCAAGGCTACAAACTGCATGAATAGCAAGTAATTCAATTAACTCTATAGTCTGCGATGAAAAAAAGGGCCATTTTGCTAGCTCTAGTGGAGCACTAGTTTAACCCTGGTGCTCAGGAAATTCCCAGGCCAGACAGCATATTAAACTAGCTCTTCAACTTAAGAACAATTACTGTCATTTATCAGCCTGAATAGCAATAATGCACAAATCGACAGCTTTCAGGAGGCAAAAAGCTAGCTAGGTGTAATGATATGCAAAGCCACAGCACTCTACATTTTGAACTGTCTCCATCCCATCAATACATCTCCCACTACCTACAATTTATCAATACAAATGTGGTGCCCAATGAAGGCAAGACCAAGAAGATAAATATGAACAGGGTGAGGGGAAAAAAGGCTCAGGAATGTTTGAATTTTAAAATGATGAAGTACAGATCACATTCTTAAAGCATTTTACATGCAATGACCCGATCACATCAAGTTCTCTCCAGAAAAAAGGAACAGAATAAGGGGATTTTTCTACCCCAAGGTTGCAGTCAGATGCAGCCCTTATTTCTTTTCCTGTTTTTAGACCATCTTTAGCAGAAGTGTGTGAGTAGGTAGGGCTCTAAATAAAGTAATAATGATCATGCATAGAGCCTTTCTCTTAATTACTTTCACATCTATAATTCCATTTCAATTTCATCATGTCTGTAAGAGATAAGGAGACAAATATTACTATACCCACTTTGAATGAAGGAAAAACTGAGGCATGCTGCGATTGAGATATCTTCTACATCAGTCAGGCATTGCAAAGCCAAGGCTAGAATCTGAGTCCACACTCAGGACTTGCAAAGTCACAGCTCACGCAGGGGTGAAACAAAGGCTGCCCGGAAGTATTCAGAATGGATTAGGAGAGGTGGAGGAGGGCAAGACAGGGACAGAGAGAATTTCTCATTTCAAAACCAGATGAACAGAATTTTGAGTCTGCAGCACACACTGAATGACTGAGCCCCTAGTGTGGGGGGAGGAGATGCTGGGAGGGAGGAGAGCAGCACCTGTCCAGACCCAGGCTTGGCTTTCGGTCCTGCCCTCCCAGCCCTCCCCACCACACACTGACGTTTTGCTGGGCAGCACCACTCAGCCTGATAGAATAAATTTACTTTATGTGGAGGGAAGCCAGGGAGGGTAGTATCCAAGGTAGGAAATATTCCTACAAAGACAAGGGGGATGGGGTCCCCCGGGAGCTCTCGATACAAGTCAGGCAAACAAGGACCTCCCAGCCTGCTGTCTCCGGGAGTGTGGGGATTGTTTACCACTGTAGTCATTTTTATTCTTCACCTTCCAACTATTTCCACAGGCCTATTCAGGCCTTCCCAGCTGTTTCAGCCCTTGAATTTTGCAATGACCACCAGCTCTGGTGGGCAAACTCAAGCTCTCCTACAGAACATATTTTTTAATCCATTTAAAAAAGAAAAATAGTGATTTGTCTAAAATTGAAGGGCTATGCTTATTTGAAAGATTGGGGGGTGGTCCCATGCTTTACTTTTTAATTCCTACCAAATTTAAAAGTCACACCTACAAAAATAAGAATATCATGTCTCATAAAAGCACTGAGATATTCGTTTGGTGAAATGACATCTAATGTCTGAATGTTTAAATGGGTGGAGAAAGCGCTGAACAGATTGTCATTTTCTGACATCAAATAAAGATGTGGGTGCGTTTCCCTCCATTTATAAGAAATTACACCTTGCTCTTACTATTAAATTAGAACATCCTCTCCTCTTCTCCAAAATTTGGCTGCTTTACAATAAATACATAAATCAAAGAGGCAAGGGATCCAGACGCCAATTGGCAGACAGCACTATGAAATAAGCACCGGGACACAGGCGTGCGGAAGTGTTACAACCTGTTCCAATCTGCTCCCTGTTCTCCTCCATAACAAAAGAGGAAGAGAATCCAAGCCCTCCTACACATGCGCGCGTACACACACACACACACACACACACATACTCGCATACACACACAGAAAAGTTTGGGAGGTGTAAATAGAGCTAACGCTGCTAGGAAGAGCCACCCGACTGCTTAGGACATGGGTTTCTCACTTTTCTCACTGAGCTGCAATATTTGCCACATCTTGCCAACAGACGATGGTGTGAACTTGCATGCAACTGCTGAGAAGTTTGGAAAAGACTGGGGTTTTGCCAGTATTGTTATGGTTGTCGTCATCATCATTATCATCAAGCCAAAGAAATTTTCCCAGCATTTGAGCTATGAGGATTTTTCTCAGCAGCCACAGGAGGGTGGTCATTAGAATTAACTTCATCATTCATGTAATGAAGTAAATCTGGAGACACAGAGGAGGCAGCAAATAGGTGGGCATAGTGATTAGAACAGTTTGGTTGCAAATAACAGAAAACCCAACCTAAAAAGGCTTCAGGCAAAAGAGAATGTATTGGCTCACACAAGTGAAAGGTCCAAAGGGCAAGCTGATCTGAGGCAGAAATAAATCACAACCTACCACCCCACCCCCTCCCACTCTATCTTCTGGGATAACCTTCTTCCCCAGCGCAACATTTGGACCAGCTCGAGACAGTCCAAACCAAAGTTCAGAACTGAGACTGATTGGCCCAGACTGTCTTGACTTGTGTCATGAGTACATGCCTGAACCAATCACTGCCTCCAAAGGATAGAGTCCAAAGATTGGCTGAGACTGGGTAACATGCCCCTCCCTACGCATAAGGGCAAAATCTTCACCAAAGCAGATGGGTGGAGAAAAGTAACCTGTGAGCTCCACTCAACTAAACCTGGAGGAGCAGATGTTGGAAGGTAAAATGCAACCAATGTCCACTTCAAAGAATCACAAGGCCTAACAAAAAATCTTTCAATTCCATTGACCAAGATAGCATGTCCAGAGTTCACTCATAGTTTGATTAAAGAATCTAGCCATTTCTGTGTCAGGTGTCCTGTGCCTTTCATATTCAGACTTCGTGTTGCCTCTCTGCCACCAGCATCTGATGGATTTACAAAAATTAATCCTGGAGATGAGCTTTTCAAGCTTGAGCTGGAATTACAAAGCTCAAGCCAGAAGATTAGGCACCCCTTAATAAAGAACGAAGACAATGAGATGAGCTGCAGGACCACAGTATACTTTATGTAATTTTTAAACTTCTGATGAACCTCACAAAGCAGATTGAGAGATTGCTTTCTGTAAGAAACAGATAAACATAGACAACTGCATCAATTTTTAAGAAAACAATTTTACATTTAGTTTTTTTTCTCTTCATTAAACTTCATTTGTTAAAATATAATATGCATATGGTAAAATGCATGTCATAAATTTTTACCTAGATTCATTATCCCAAAGTAAACACATTCGAGTAACATCTATTGAGAATAACAAATACACCAAAAACTCCATTTATACCCCCTGCCAATCAGTCCCCTCACTCTTCCACCCATGGGTAATTGATTTCCTGGCTTATAACAAGAAATGAAATCTTTCCTATTTTTGGAACTTTATGTAAATGGAGTTATAGGGTGTAGCTTTTTGTGCTTGGATTCTTTCTTCCAAAAGAGTCACCCATGGAGTTGCTACATGGAGTATAGTTCATTCATTTTTCTTTCTGCTTAATGGGCCTTTACTGAATATTCTGAAACCTATATATTCAATCCATTCACAATGATCATTTGGATTATCATGTGAGCACCCTGATACATATGAGACACTTTTGTGGGGTTTATATCTAGGAGGAGAGCTTTACCAAATAAAGGCAAATAGTCTTCCAAGTGGATACACCAATTTATGCCCCCAGCAATGGCAACACCTTCCTGAATACTCCCTTGATGACTTTTGTTCTGTTCCTAATTATGACTCAACTAAAGTAGACCACATGTAGAGCTTTGGAAGCAGCCAGAGATCAGCTTAAATCCTGGCTTCACCACTTATTAGCTGTGAATGTTTCTTTGGAGAATTTTACTTAGCCTCGGATCCCTGACCTGTGAAGGACCCATAATCAGAAAGTTCTTGTAAGAATCAAGTATATCAAAAACTGTATATCCATGTTACAGATTAGGGGAGAGAAAAGTGGGTCCTCTTGACCAAAATTGCAGTCACCTAGTATTGGGATAGAATTCTCCTCAAAGCATTAGAAACGTAAACAATAGCAAGTTCCAATGACCTAGTTTACTATATTACCTTTGAAGAGTCACTTAATCTCTCTGATCTTCAATTTTTTTCATCTGTGAAATGAGGATAGTAGGACTCCCTTGAGATGATTATAAGAATAAAAATACATAACATGAAAAAGAGGGCCGGTGAGATGGCTCAGCGGCTTAAGCGCCTGCCCGGCAAGCGCGAGGGCCCAAGTTCGACTCCCGGAACCCACATACGAAAAAGGGACCAGTGATATCGCTCAGCGGCACGGGCGCCTGCTGGCGCGCGAGGTCCTGAGGTCGAACCCCCGGTACCCACAAAAAAAAAAAAAAGAAAAAGAGTGGGAGTAACAGCAAAATTGGGAGGGACGACAATGATAGACATCATTAGTAAAAATCCAGAAAATGTGGTAAACATCTGGTTTGGTAAATTCTTTTTATTGATAGTTTTATCTTTCATAATGAAACCTGGCTATGTGCAAAATTATCAGTTAATGAAATTTGGCTTTTCTACCTCAAGATCTCCTTTTTTGTTTTCTGTCTATTCCATAATTCTGAGATTCAGCATACCCAGAATCTCTGTCATTCACACCCTTAAGAAAAGCTTGCTGTCACCAAATGTCACCACTCAATACAACAGTCCCCAAATGTCAAAGCAAGAAGGGATGAGGACACATAACCCATTCGATTCACTTTACAGGCAGTGAAACTGCGGTCAGAAATCTAAGGTAACACTGCTGGTTAGTGTCAGAGCCAAAGCCAAGGCCAACTTTCCATACAACCAGCC
Source organism: Erethizon dorsatum (assembly GCA_028451465.1). Taxonomy (NCBI): domain Eukaryota; kingdom Metazoa; phylum Chordata; class Mammalia; order Rodentia; family Erethizontidae; genus Erethizon; species Erethizon dorsatum. Next base: position 97,007,814 of record CM051834.1, read on the forward strand.
CAGAGCTCATTATTTAGTAGCTTGTATAAATGTTAACCTGTGTCTCCGATTGTAATCAAAATACTTAGTTCTTTATTAAAGGTCTTTCAAGAATCAGAGAAAGAGTTAAAATACATCCAATCTCCTTATATGATGGAGTACTACTGTGCCATAAAGAAGGGTAAACCTGAGACATTCCTAGGTAAATGGGTGCACCTTCAGACCATATTCTTCAGTGAAATAAACTGGACATACATGAGTAAATACCACATTGTTTCTCTGTTGTGAGGAACCAAAAGTATAAATAAGGACCAAAATGTATATTAGGTTTTGTGAAATAGGAATAAAATGTTCAAATGGGGAGGGAAATAAGAGAGGGGGTGGGGGAGGAAAGAAGGGAAAAGTTAAAAAAAAAGTGAGAAAAGAAAGAAATAATGGAAACAAAGCTTTTGTAAATGGAGAGGGGAGGAGGGATTGAATGGAGGGTAGGGGAATGGGACAAAAAAAGAATCAAGTTATATCATCTATAGGAACAGATTCTCAATGATGAATATGATCATTACGTATATCTAAAATGTACCAATAAAACTTGATTTTAAAAATCCAAAAAATACACCCAATCTATCCATAAATTAAGCAAATACTACTAAAATTTAAATCACAGACCTAGACCAAAAATAAATCAGTATTTATAGTTTAAATAACATCTTCCCTTTTAAAAAGATAGTTGGGAGAGTAGCCAGGTCCAGCACTCTGGGAGGCTGAGGCAGGAAGATCACCAGATCAAGCCCAGCCTGAGCAATTTAGCAGCTTAATGTCTCAAAAAATAAAAAAGGGCTGGAAATGTAGCTCAGTATGAAAGTCCTGGGTTCAATCTCCAGTACCAGGAAAAAAAATCAGAAGAACTTCCACTTCCAGCCATGACAGAATAGCAGATATGAGACTCGCCCTTCTGCCAAAAACTATAAAACTAGACAAATATAAGAGGCAAATGTTTTAAGACACTGAACAGACAGTGCAGGGCTGTAATTTTCAAAAAAGGTATACACATGAGGTGGGCCCCATTATTTTCCTGGGGCACCTTACTGCCAAGGTACAAGGGTGTGGAGTCCAAATTGAGCAGCAGTTGCACTGCACTGAAAAGGTAGAACAATTAGAGTCCTGGGCTGTTGAAGTGGCTGGATTTTGTGGAGCAGAATAACAGAGAACTGGGATCTTCACAAAGAGAGGTCCTGACAATCTAGTTGAGGATCCACCATGGGTCCTTGGCTGAGGGACGGGGTGCACAAAGTGTGGCTCCTGGAAGCCTAGCAGATGTCTTTGGTGATGGAATTGTGAATCACACAGTGATACAGGAGGGCATGCACTCATGGAAAGCATTGCAATTTTTGCCAAGCCAAGGGAGAGAAACTTCACTAAATGTCCTAAGCCTCCACCTGAGATCTCAGAGAACTGTCATCTAAAGTGAAAGCAACACCATAAGGCTTGGTTCAAAATTAAAATACACCCTAAAAGCAAACTAAGCCAACCCTCACAGGACAGAAAAGGTGCGCCAATAATGCTACTACCTGACAGAACAAACATTAAAGCTCTTTAAAAAAAGATACCATAGTTTGGAATCCCCACAGTTCCTCATTTGTAATGTCTACTACGTACATGGAAATTACTAGACAGGAAAAGAATCATCAAAATGTGATCCACGATATGTTTTAAAACATTCAATAGAAACTGATCCCAAGGTGACCCACATTTTGTTGAAATTAGCAGACGGAACTTCCAAACAACTATAAATGTGTTCAAAGTTTTAAAAGAAAGCATTACCATAATTAGTGAAAAGCAGACATAAAAATTTTTAAAAGAACCAAGTAAAAAATCTGGAATATTTGAAATATTAGTATGGGCTTAACAGGAAACTGCAGATGAAAATTAGTGTACTTAGAGGCAGATCAATCTGAAGAACAGAGATAAAAATATTAGAAAAAAACAAATGGACTCTCAGGTGCTTGTAGGGAAAACATCAAGCAGTTTAACAAATATGTAATTAAAGTGCCAGAAGGAAAGGAAAGAGAAAAGGTAGAAAAAACATATGAAGAAATAACAGCTAAATTTTTCACAAGTTGTATGTGAAGCATGAGCTTATAGAATGAAGAAGCTCAATGACATAAATACAAAGAGAACTATGTCTCAATCACATCAAAAATGCTGAAAAGTAAAGATAGAGAAATAATCTTGAAATCAGTCAATTAATAGACACTCATGGCTTACAGAGAAACAGTGATATTAATGACAGTTGATTTCTCATCAGATTGGAATTTGAATTTACAAAAAGAAATGAGCAAGAGCAGAAGGGAAATATGTAGGAAAATATAAAAACCTTTCTGTTTATTTCAATTTCTTTGTAAAACAAATGTCTAATCAAAATAGTAAAACAATGTTGTGAGTTTTACTAAATGTTACTTAAAACATGACACCAATAGCACAAAAGATAGTTGGATAAATGGGTTTTACCTTTGTAGTGTGATAAAATGTATAAAAAGAGAGACTAAAATAGAACCCTGAAAATAATGAAAAAGTATTCAGGAAAAAGGAAGAACAGACAAACACAAATTAGATGGAGAAAGTAGAAAAAAATTGTGAGGTGGTAGATTTGGAGACTATCAATCATTACATTAAATATAATGGACTAAAATCTCCAATCTAAAAGCATAAGTTGTCAGATGGGATTCAAAGGCTATATCTGACTACATATGATCTACAAGAGACATTTTATTTAAAAATAGGTTAGTTTAAAAGAATAAAAAGTACAATAAGAAAACAAGAAAACTAGTTAGAGTATATCAATATCAGAAATCAGAACAAAAATATGTATTTCACAGTGATAGTGATTTCACAAGGAAAAAAAGACAATTTATCAAGAAAACATAACCCAAAATATGTGTATAGGAAACGAGAAAGAAACTTAAGTCATCTGTAGGAAAATGGATTTGACCTTGAGCCCATAACGTTAAGTGAAATAAATCAGACACACTAGCTTAAATAACATCACATGGTTTGTTTTATATGATTAAACCCAAATTATAAATGAACTAAAGAACAAAATAAAAGATAAATAATAGTAAATAAGGAGATATAACTTCTGCAGAAGGGAAGGGGACCAAGAGATAGAAAGAGGTGAAAGAGAAGGGAAGTGAAGGGGATAAAAAAAATAAATTAAGATTTGTCATGTACATCTACCAACTCCCCACAAGGAATGTAACATTATGTACTGCAAACATGTACTAATAAAAAAAAGAAAAGAAACAATAGACAACGAATGTATTAAAAAATAAATAAAGGCCTAACAAAATTAAGGGAAAATAGATAAACACACAATTGTTACTGGTAATGTTAACATTTTGATAACTGACAGAACAACTAGGCAAGAAATTAATATATAGAACACTGCAAGAACATTATCAATTAATTTGTCCTAATTGACATTTTTAGAACACTATATCCAACAACCGTAGAATGCACATTATTTATAAGTAAGTACACCTGAAATATTCACCAAGATAAATCATATTTTTTTGGTCAAATTCAAGTCTCAATAAATTTAAAAATATTTCAATTTTGAAGAGTATGTTCTCTGCCTACAATCAAAAACCTACAAATATGTAGAAATTCACATCACACTCCTAAGAAATCCATAAGTCGAAGAAGAAATTATAAAATTGTAAAATATTGGAATTGAATGATAATAACAGTATATATCAAACTTTATGTAATGCTGCTAGAACACAAGAATTTATAGCTTTTAATAGGTATATTAAAAAAGAGGAAGTTTTAAGATCTGTGATCAGTAACTAGAAAAAGTAATTCAAGTACAATGTAAGTACAAGAAAACCAGTAATGAAGATGAGATGTAATATAAATAAAATTAAAAATAACATAATTGAGAAAATTTAAGCACAACTTCATTTTCAAAAATATCAACAAACAATGAATGAAATCATTATGTATTACAAACATGTATTAATAAAAATAATTTTTTTTTTTTGGTACCGGGAATCAAACTCAGAACCTTGCACTTGCTAGGTAAGCACTGTGCTGCTGAGCTATACCCCTGGCCCAAAAATATTTTTTTTTAAAAACAAAAAAATTAACAAAGCAAATATACAGCCCCTAGAAAAACTAAGGAAAAAAAGATAGTAAATAATTTATCAATATCAAAAATAAAAAGTGGGACATCTCTACAGATTCTACAAACACTAAAAGGATAATATCATATTATAAATTTTATTGCCATTGTATTTGAAAGTTACTATGAAATGAACACATTTCTTGAAGATTTCAATTAACCAAAACTAATTTTTTTAAAAATAGAAAATCTGAAAAAGTCCATTAAAGAAATTAAATTTATAATCCAAAACAATCTTGAGACCCAAATGGTTTGACTGATGAATTCTATCAAATATTTAAGAAAAGAACAGTCCCTACATGAATGCTCTCAGAAAATAGATGATGAGAGAAAATTCTGTGATAAGTTTTATAACCAAGAAAACAGATTCCAAACATGACAAAGAAATTACAACCAAGGACAGTTACCAGCCATAATCTCTTTGAACACAAGCATAAAAGTTGTTTACAAAATATTATCAAATAAAAGCTAACAATGTATAAAAATAATAATACATTTGACCAAGTAGAGATTTTTACAGATGTTGGTCAGGTCAACAGTTGTAAACAAATCAGTGTAATGCACTATATTAACAAAAAGTGACAGTAAAAAATGAACTAACAAGTTATAAAAAATTAGTGAGATTTAATGCCCATACATAGAAGAAAAAAAATTTTAACAAGGAATTAAAAAAGGAACTTTATCAATTTGATAAAAGGAGCCTCTGATAAATATAAAACTAAAATCATACTGAAGGCTGAAATATTAAATGCTTTCCCATTAAGACTGGAAATAAAGCAAGAAAGTCTTCTCCTACTATGTCTATTCAACATTGTCCTGGAAATTCTAGTTAGTATAATTGGGGGGGGTAATAAAAAAAGAAGTAAAACTGTACCTTTAAGTAGTATAGTAGTTTATATAGAAAACCCTAAGAAATCTACAGAGATTAATTAGCAAATTTATAAACATTTTTAGGTAAGTCAGTGTACAAAAATAAATATTTCTATATGCTAGCAGCAGCAAACACTTGGAAATGAAATTTTAAAACAATGCCATTTGCCATAACATGAAAAAATATAAAATAGAAATATATGAGCAAAGTATATGTAAGATCTCTTATCTGAAAATGTTGACAAGAGAAGTCAAAGAAGACTTAAGCAAATGGAAAGGTGTACCATGTTCATAGATTGAAAGACTTGATATTGATTTCTAATGCTGGAAATTTTCAAATGAATTCTAACACTTTTATGGAAATAAAAATAACCTGGAATAGCCAAAACAATATTGAAAAGGAAGAATAGCATTGGCAGACATGTTCTTTCATTCATTACTAAACTGTATATATTAACATTGAAATAACTAAAGATCAATGGAACAAAATAGAGTCCATAAACAATCTCACACACTGATTTTCAAAAATACTAAGGCCATTCAATGAAGAAAACAAAAGCTTTTTCAGTAAAAAATGCTGAAAGAACTTTATAAACATGAAGATAACTGAACCTCAACTTTTACTTTGTGCTATACAAAATAATTCACTTAAGATAGATCATAGGGGCCGGTGAGATGGCTCAGCGGCGTAAGCGCCTGCCTTGCAAGCGCGAGGGCCCGAGTTCGACTCCCGGATCCCACATACAAAAAAGGGGCCGGTGATATCGCTCAGCGGCACGGGTGCTTGTTGGCGCGTGAGGTCCTGAGGTCGACCCCCGGTACCCACCAAAAAAAAAAAAAAAAAAAAAAAAAAAAAAAAAAGATAGATCATAGACCTAAACATGAATGTTAATACTATAAGACCTCTAGAAGAAAACATCGTATAATATATATCCTCAGGTCCCAGGAAAATACAAAAATCACTCTTTTTAACAGAAAAAAAGATTGACAGACTGGACTTCCTCAAAATTAAGAATTTCTACCCTTCAAAAGTCTTGGTTAAGGCCGGGGATATAGCTCAGCAGCACAGGTGTCTGCCTGGCAAGCACAAGGTCTTGAGTTCAATTCCCATTACCAAAAAAAAAAAAAATCATGATTAATAAAATGAAAAGACAAGCCACAGATGAGTAAAATTTTTCACACTTCATATATCTGACAAAGTAGTTGTATCCAAAATACGAAAGAACTCATATAAATAAACAGTAAAAAGTTTAAAATCCAATAAAAATTAGCTAAATACATGGAATAGATTTTTCAAAAAAAAATATGGATGGCCAGTAAATACATGAAAAGAGTACAACATTATTAATCACCCAAGAAGTCCACATTTAAATCACAAGACACTACTTTACAAGGACTAGAATGGCTAAAATTAAAGACTGAGAATACTAAATATTGGCCAGAATGTGAAATAACAAACATTGCCAATGGAGGTTAAAATGGTACAATAAATTCAGAAAAGTAGCAGTTGCTTAGAAATTGAAACATACATTTACTGTATGACCCAACAATTCCATTTTACATATTCACCCAAGAGAAATTAAAATGTATGGCCACACGAAACTTGTCCACAACTGTTCATAAGAGCTTTATTGATAATAGTCATAAAACTAGATACAACCCCACAGGTCCATGAGGAGAAGAACAGAAAAAGCAAGTATGATGTATTCATAGAGCGTAATACTGCTGAGCAGATATACAACATGACATGGATGAATCATAAAAACATGTCAAAGGTACCAGATACAAAAGAGTGTGTGCTATATGATTTCATTCACCTGAAATTCAAGACAGATCACACTAGTCTACCTTGATAGAAATTACATCCCTAGTTGGCTATGAGTGGGGGCATTTGCTGGAGTGGGAACTTGACAGAGTGATGGAAATGGGCCATAGTTTGATGGCAGTGCTGGTTCCAACCATATACTTTTGTCAAAACTCATGGAATTATACACTTAAGATATATGTATTCAACTGTATACAAATTTTACCTCAATTTTTAAAAAATTTAAGTATGCATTCTACTCTCTCTGAAGCTAGCTAATGTCTTACTCCAGAACTTACTGAGTCTCTGAAGGAACTTGAGAGCATACTGTGTGTGCTCATGAGATCTCTTCAGTTTCTTGTCCAGGTTCCTGGGGCTACCCCAGCATCCCTGACCCTCCTTGCCTTGCTGCTCCCTCCCTCTCACTGTGTGTTGGATCTGGCTCCTTGAACCATGAAAACGGGCTGGTTTTTTATCTGTGATGATGAGCCCCTATCCGGCACCTCCTAACACCTCAGAAGAAGCTCCAGAGCAGTACCACTCTAGGAATGCTGCCATGACACATTATCAGGTTTCTTTGCTGGTGAGCCCCAGTGTTTTATTGTTGGACAGGTTTTTGCTGTTGTCATATTTCTGGAAAACTGCTCTTTCAGCTTTTCCTTAGATCCACTTTCCATCCCAGGAGGTATGGGGGCTGGGCCAGGACCACAGTTAAGCAGGCGACAGCATACTGTCCTCAGGGGCACATCTCCTCCAGGGTCTTCACAGCTGAGTGCGACTCTGCTCCAAGGTTTTCCTCACCATGGCATCCACGTGTGCCCCATCTCCTGGGAAGACAGGCAATTCTGAACCCTCTCCTTCTCCTGTGATCCACCATGGATATCTGGGGAGAACTAATGTGCTCTTATTTCACGCTGTTGCTCTTCCCATTTAACCATCGCTGTGAGCACCCAGTCTTGATTAAGAAAACCTTGCACTCCCTTTCACTATTCTCTGCTTTTTAGTAAAATGTGCTAAAAGCAAGTTTATGTTATTGGGACTTGGGAAATGAGGAGAAACCTGGAGCCCCGTCATTTCTAATCCACTTTGCCCGCATTGTGAACCCCAGCCCTCCCCTTGCTTCCCAAAGCCCTGCTAGCATGTACAGAGTGTTTAACAAACTTTACTAAAGACGGGATAATAGGAGAGACTATAAGGTAGGAGAGCAAAAGTTTAACGTTGTATATCAGATCTCATGATCCCTTAGGGATCCCTTGGCTCCCAGCCTGATGACACAATACTAAGACTCTCTGGAATTTGCTCTCTCTTTCACTTATTCCCAGATCCCATTGGAGAAATCTGAAAGCAATCAAAGTAAACAAACAAACAACAACAACAACAACAACAACAGAAATAACTGGATTAAACAAGGCATGGTGGTGGACACCTGTAATCCCACCACTCTGAGAGGCTGAGGCAGGAGGATCACAAGTTCAAGCCCAGCCTGGGCAATTCAGTGACCTAGAGAGACCCTGTCTCAAAATATAAATAGATAAATTAAATAATAAATAAATAAATAGGCTGGGGATATGGCTTAGTGTAAAGACCCTGGGTGGAAACCCTAGCACTGAAAAAAAAATTTTTTTAAGGCTGAGTTAATATTACAGTAATCCCAGTGTGAGGAACCCTGAGGAGGCTATTTAAAGACTCTGCATCCCAATTACACCCATGCTGAGGGCCGCCTCTGGGACACATTTCCACCTCAAGGTTGCAGACACAGCTGCTGGGAATTCTGAGGGGACACACTGAGTTTTCTCCCCACTTTCCTCACCTCCCATTTTCAGCCATCGGTGCAGCGGGAAAATCATGGTCCACTCAAGTCCACCCCCTCATTTTCCCCCACAACCTGCTGGGGATGCACACCCTCTCAACTCGCACTGGTCTTCTCCAGGAGACCCCTCACTTTGTTGCCCAAGAATGTCTGCAGAACGCACACCGCCTAAGCTTGATCCTGGACCCTCAATGCCCCTACCGCAATGAGTATTCTGTTGTTCTTTCCACTGTCGTTGCTATTTGTTTTTTCACCGCACAATCCATTTGAGACGACTGCAGAACCAACACAATGATATGCACAGGGGACAAAGTTCAAAGACTTAATTTGTGTTGCAGAGATACAATCGATAAAGTTGGGTTTTCACTTACTAGCGAGGTGACCTTGGGCAAGTTATATCAAGTTGCCTTAATGTTGCTTCTCTGTGCCTCATTTTCCTCATCTATAAAATAGGAATGATAACAAGTTCTACCTTGTGACATGGTGTGAGAATTTAATGAGATAATACAACAGATTAACTTAGAGGAATGACTGGAACAAAGTGGTATTTAATTAAATATTTGTTAAATAGATTGTAAACATTACATTAATTGTCTTCATAGACTTTAAAAAGATGCTATCTAGAGAAAGAAAACTGGAAGAAAAAGCCAACACCTATTCACATCCCTTCAAATACACCACTGGTAACTGTTGTAATCCAGCTAAGGGGAAAATTATACACACACATACATAAGGTAACTTTCAGCTTAGTCAACAGAAGCAGAATCTTCAATGCAGCAACATGAAATAACATCAGTGACAACGTTGAAAGAAAGGTGAGTGATAAAATTGGGGTCAAGCAGTCTTAAATTGAGGGCACTATCTTGGCTCCACTTCCCCTCACAGTAAGAAATACAGTTGGAGAAATTCATAAAAGCACATGGTCCCAGAAGCTGCCCGAGTGGTCAGAGCTGATACTGTTGAGGTTAGCTTGTGAGCCACAGCTCCGCATCTGTGCAGACCGGGCGGGGGAGGGACCTTCTTCAGTGTCCTCTTATGAGGCAGAGGGGACTAGACTATCCATCATGGAATCGTAATGCTTAAGCAGCATGAAGTCGTAAAACCAGCAGTAAAGTAGGTATGCTCCACTGCCAGCCAATTCTCCTCTTTCCTCCCTCTCTGTCTCTCTCTGTCTCTCTTTCTCTCTCTCTCTCTCTCTCTCTCTCTCTCTCTCTCTCTCTCTCTCTCTCTCTCCCTCCATTCCTCCTTCTCTCCCTCCCCAACCCAATAGCAGAAGCAAAAAGGCCTGAGCAACAGCCCTGCAGGTGGGCTACTGGGGATTTCCTGAGGATGGACTCTCTACCCTGAGGGTACAAAATCCAAGAGAAAGCCACATGATTCATTCATTTGTCCAATTAATATTTATTGAGTACCTACCATGTGCTAGGCCCTGCCTAGAAACATCTAAGAATCAAACCAAGAATTATCCCATCCATGGTGATTCCAACTGTCCAGTGAAGGGAGCCAGACAACACCAACAAATATAACAAATAAGTTTATTATGTAGGGTGTTAAAAGGCGCTGAGTGCTTTGGAAAACACAGAGCAGAGGAAGAGGAGTGGGATTGTTGGGTGGGGAATAGAGTGGGCTGCAGAATTAGAGGATAGCAATTGGGCAGGTTAGAAACTAAACAGAGGAGAACAAGAAGATTATCAGAGCCCAAAATTTAAGCAGGTGCCTGGGTCATACAAGTGCAAGGCCAGCATCTGAGACCCTGAGAAATTTAAATGTCTCCTTAAATTTCATGACCTGGGCACCTCCTCACTTGCCTCATCCTAGTGCGGGTCCTGAGTAGAGGTCTTTTGGAGAAGGTGAGGTTTTAGCCAAAATAACCTCAAAAACAGGAGAATGTCAAAGGACTCACACTTTCCTGATTTGAAAGCTTACAATAAAACAGTACAGTACTAACATAAAGGCAGACATATAGGCCAAAGGAATAGAAGAGAGATCCCAGAAATACACCCTCAGGTACATGATCAAATGATTTTCAACAAGGAATGCAGACCATTCAATGGGGAAAAAGTCAATTTTTTCAATGATGGTACTGAGGAAACTGGATATCCACAGATAAAATGATAAAGTTAGATTCTTATCTTGTACCATATATAAAAATTAACCTTATAGTACATATAAAAATTAATTCAAAATAGATCAAATGCCTAAACATAAGACCTAAAACTGTAAAAATCTTAGACAAAACATAGGGAAAAGTTTCATGACATTGAATTTCGCAATGATTTCTTAAATATAAAACCTAAACCACAGACAACAAAGGAAAACACAGATAAACTGGACTACATCACAATGTTAAAACTTCTGTGCATCAGAGGACACAATAGAATAAAAGGCAAATACACAATTGGAGGAAGTATTGGCAAATTATAAATCTGATAAGGGATTAATATCTAGAAAAATTAAGGAACTCCAACTCAACAGCAACAAAAAAATAGGCAAAGGAGTTGAGTAGACCTTTTCCCAAATAAGATATAAAAATGGCCCATACTCACATGAAAAACATCACTAATCACTAGGTGTGTGGTCAATCTTAATTGTATCAACTTGATTGACTTGAAAGCTGCCAAGGAGATCAGTGACGCACACTTCTGGACGTGTCTGGGTAGATCACGGAGGTGTGGCCTACATTACTATATCTGGTCTGTCATTCCCTCTTCTCCAGTATTCTTCCCACGCTAGTTCCCAGCAGCCATGAATTAAGCAGCTTTGCTCTACCGTGCCGTTCTGCCGTGAGGTTCCTGCCTTGGATCTAGTCAATCATGGTCTGAATCCCCTGAAACAGGGAGCAAAAATAAACTTCTTTTCCTATAAGTAACTTTTTCTCCTAAATATCAGATATTTAGTCCCAGCAACATGGAAGCTGACTAATAGCTGAAATTGGTACTGTGTGTGGGGCTGTTGCTGTGACTATACCTAACCATATGGTTCAAAAGCCTTTGGAACTGGTTTATGGAAGGAATTTGGAGAAGTTTGGAGATGCAGGGTAGGGAAGCCCTAGAAGGTTGTAAGCAGAGCTCTGATTCAGGTCAGAGCTCGGAAGACTAGAATGTTGATAGGAATGCAGATAGCTAAGGCCAGGTTCAGGAGGTTTCCACTGGGAACAAGGACTTCTTTGGCAGTTGGATTAGAGACTATGTGTGCTACACTCTGGCAAAAAAATTTTGTCTACATTTTGCCCATGTCCTGAGACTTTGTGGAAGAATGAAATTAAGTGTGATGGAATAATTGATCTGGCAGAGAATATTTCAAGACAGCCCAACATAGCCTGTGGCATGGGTATGAATGACTTCTTTTAGCTAGATTTATAGTGAGAATCAGGAGCAAAAATCAGAGCAGAAAAGCTTAAGTTCTAGCCCAAAAGAAACCATGTGTAAATTTGGGGCCAAAGGAGGGGTGGCTGCTAAAGACATAAGAACCACTGGAAAGAAGCTAAGGACTTTGTACAGGGACAAGTAGAAAGATGCCTTATAGGCATCTCAGAAGTCAATATGATCCCCAACATTCACAGGCTCAAGGGTGCAAAAGTGTCAACTTTTCATTTGAGAAGAGAGTCCCTGAAACTCCTGCCCAAGAAGGGCCTCCTACAAAATTAGTTCCCTGGGATTCATTTCATTGTGCTCAGCCATCCAGGCACTCAGAGGCCACTGCAGCCATTGTCCAAGAGGCCCTGGCTACAGCTTCCCCTGCCAACAGACCTTGGGATCATCCATATGATGCTGGTTTTACCAGCATGAAGAATGCAAGAGTTGTACAATCAGCGGGGCTTCTGCCCAGATTTCAAAGGAAGACATAGGAAGCCAGCCAAGGATCCCCTGAGAGGGCAGTGTGTGAAGCTCTGGGAATGAAACCAAATGTGCAAGTAGAGATCTCAGGAAGTCGGAGATGCCAGGAACACAGAACATCTGCTGAGGAAATGTGCCAACCGAAAACAGAGCCAGCCCAAGAAAGAGCCCACGTGGGCTGCAAACAGCAAGGTCATGGGTGGGGGGGACACCCAGCCCCACTAAAACTCACATCTCACCACCATGTACCCTGGATGCTGGACATGAAGCTACAGGACTTAATGCTTGCCCTTCGGGGTTTTAGTCTTGCTTTGAACCTTTTTTTTTTTCTATCCCCCTATCCCTCCCTTTTGGAATGGGAATGTTTACCCTGTGTCATTGTACCTTGGGATTATGTAATTTATGTTTTATTTTAACAGGGGTTCACAGCTAAGACTTTGCCTTGAGTCTCAAAAGAGATGTGTACTTTGTCTTTTGAAAACTGCCAGAATTGCTGAGACTTTGGAGAAGCAATTATTTCAATTTTGGTTATACCCAGGACAGCTGTAACATGTTAGGTGGAATTATTCATTGTTATTGTATTCATTTGGAGAGCTGTGGTTTAAGGAGATGTATTTGGGTCTTGCTTTTCTTTCTTGTTGAGGAGACACAATACCTAACACAATTTAAAGGGGCAGAGATTTTTTGGTTCATACCTTTTAGAGGATTCAGTCTACAGTTGGTTGGCTCTGAGGCAGAAAGGGCATGGTGGAAAGGACAGCTGCTCACATCATGGCAGCCAGGAAGCAAAGAGAGAAGGTAGGAGTTGGGGAGAGAGATACGCCCAGGTCACACACTCAATAACCCACCTCTTCCAACCAGGCCCCACCGCCTAACAACACATTTGGCTGTGGATTTGTCAGTGGATTAATCTATTGACAGGTACAGTGCCCCATGATCCAATCACCTCCTAAAACTCCCAGCTCTGAGCACATGACAGCTTCAGGAGACAGTCTAGATCTAAACCATAGCAAGTATCAAGTTGACAAAGAGTCGAAAATGGTGGTTAAACTTAACTGTACTAGCCTGATTGGCTTGGAAGTCACTGAAGGAATTAGTAAAGCACACTTCTGGGATTGTTGTGGTCATGGATGCATGACCTTGAGGTCTATAGCTGGTCCCTTGCCCATTACTCTCTGGTGCTCCTTCCTTGCTCTGCTTCTTGGCCACCATGAATTAAGTAGCTTTACTCCTCTGTGCCCTTCTGCCATGATATTTCTGTGTTGGAGCCAGTCGTGGTCTGCATCCCTTGAAATTATGAGCAAAAATAAACCCTTCCTACTTTAAGTTGTGTGTGTTGGGTATTTGGTCCCGGCAACAAGAAAGCTGACTAATACACTATGGCAATGCAAATCAAAAGCACAGTGAGTTACTGCTTTACATTCAGCAGGATGAACTATGGGTAAGAACATATGATGGTACAGTTGTATGCAGAACAGTATTGTGGCTTCTCAAAAATACTAAAAATAGAATTACTATATAATGTAGCAGCTCCACCACTGGGTGTCTACCTAAAAGGATAGAAAACAGTATCTCAAAGAAATATTTGTACACCCATATATTTACGAAATAGCCCACACATGAAAGCAATCCAAGTATCCACTGACAGATGAGTGAATAAATAAAATGGTAATACATCCACACAATGCAATATTATTCACTTTTTAAATGGAAGAAATTCTGACACATTATAACATGGGTGAACCTTGAGTACATTATGCTAAATGAAAAAACCAATCACCAAAAGACAAATACTGTCTGATTCCACTTATATGGGGTCCATAGAGTGGTCAAATTCATAAGAGACAGAAACAGAATAATGGTTGCTAGGGACTGGGGGTAAAGGGGAATGAGGAATTATTATTTAATGGATACAGAGTTTCAGTTTTGCAAGACAAAAAAATTCAGGGGAGGATGATGTGATGTTTGCGTAACCTAATACTGAACTATACACTTAAAAAGGATCAAGATAGGGCCGGTGAGATGGCTCAGTAGCATAAGCGCCTGCCTGGCAAGCGCGAGGGCCCAAGTTCGACTCCCGGAACCCACATATGAAAAAAGGGCCGGTGATATCGCTCAGCGGCACGGGCGCCTGCTGGTGTGCGAGGTCCTGAGGTCGTCCCCCCGGTACCCACAAAAAAAAAAACAAAAAGGATCAAGATAGAGCCAGGTGTGGAGATACATGCCTGCAATCTCAGTATCATAGGAGACAGGCAGGAGAATCACAAGTTCGAGCCCAGCCTGGGCAACTTAGAAACTTAGCAAGACTCAAAATGAAAAATAAAATGTACTGGGGATGTGGCTTAGTGCATTGTCCCCAGGTTCAATCTCAGTACCACAAAAAAGGAATTAAAACAGTAAATTTAATGTTATGTGTATTTAAAATATGACGATGATGATATGACGGCGACGATGACGATGCTGATGGAGGAAGAGATGAGGTTGGAGTAAGCACTTAAAGGAGGTGAGAAAGTTAGCCAAGCAGGAGGAAGAGTAGATCAGGCAGATAGTACTGAAAAGTCAAAGGTTCTAAAGTGACAGTATGCTTGATGTCGTGGGACCACAACCTTGGTGTGGGACCACCTGACTATATACCATGCCCATGACACTGCATCATGCAGTTGCTGATATCTTAGATCTTAGTTCTGGGCGATCTTCAATTGATTGTCTACTTGGTTAAGCTCCTGCTTACCAAGCAGATTTAGGGGATAAGCATCTTGTAATTGCACCCAGGTAACATATGTGTCTGTAATGGACATTGTAGACCACGAGCCAAACTAGACCAGTTCCTTGTCCTCATTTGTCCCATAATCCCTGACAGTGCAGGCTGGCCTCAGATTGAGGCATCCACAGTGGCTCACCAATGAGCAACATGCTTGAAACGACAACATGAGGAGGTGGAGAAAGAACAGCATTTCATGCTCCACAAAGGAATAAGGTCCTTGAGATATAAGGCCCTAGAGACTTAATGGATTATGTTGATTCACCAGCTTTGGTGATAAATAAGCTTCATCATTCCCCAGTCTGCTGATAATAAGGTCTCAGACAAATCAGTGATCAAACTTTAAAAGATGGTCTGTGAACCACTAATCTCACAGAAGAACAATTGCACAAAAGTTTACTGTAGCCATATGAAAGGAATTTTTATGAACCTTTTAAATCTGCTGATATACTTGGGGAGAGAGCGCATCAGTGGTGCATTTAAAAGTCTATGTGGAAGTAAATATTTTACTGCATGTTTGGGAAGAAGGGAAAAGTTAGCCAAGATTCATATTTTCCAGGGCAAATGAGGTCATGCACTGGTTTGTGGCTGGTTTTCCCTCCCATGGGGTCCTGTAAAGATTCACAAAGGCCCTCGATATTGCTGCTTTGCTACTCCTGGAGATTTATGGGATTTGGCAAAATGCAATAGTAAGCATTCTCTCCAAGATAGTCCAGGAGACAACAGATGGAAAATGTTGTCAAATCTAAGCAAGCCAAGACACATATGCCCTCCTACAGCCCAAGGACTGAGGACCCAGGTCCTCAGGCAGACACATTCAAGACTAAGGCAGGCCTTAATGTACAACCTGGGTCTATGAGGAGAGCAAGGAGGATCTTTCCACCCACTCCCTTCCTCCCTACTCCCTGTTCCCCAGGGCTATCTACAGCTTCTGGCAGGGGAATAGTAGGATACCAGAGTCTCTGTGTATTGTCCTGTGATTTTGGCTACTGAACATGCATTGCTACTTCTCCTTAGATTCCAGTTTCTTTAAGGGTCTTCTCCCCCCTTCTTGAGTGTCCTGCCCTCTCCTAGCCAAGAGGCAACCCTTATCTAGGCTTGGTCAGTCACTCTCCTTTCTTCAGGCAAAATGGTGCAGGGAGGATTCCAGTTTCTTTAAGGGTCTTCTCCCCCCTTCTTGAGTGTCCTGCCCTCTCCTAGCCAAGAGGCAACCCTTATCTAGGCTTGGTCAGTCACTCTCCTTTCTTCAGGCAAAATGGTGCAGGGAGGGAGCCCTTGCATTCCAGCCCTGGTGCCTGAATTTGCTGAAGCAGCCAGATGTCCACCATTGTCTACCACACTTCTCAGAATCTTGAGCCACACTGATTCCTGTCCTTTCCCCAAACCTTGTTCTTCAGCCTTCCCATCCTCTCTTGGCCTCTCTGGAAGCCTTCCAGGAATTTCCTAATGTGCTGGATTTTGTTTCAGTTGCCTGTCAGCAAAGAAACCTGATGGGTACAAATGAACATAGCCTCAGGGCATGCTGCTAATACAAACATCAAAAGTGCTTGCACCTACATCTCTAGACAAACACTCATTCTGCCCCCAGAGGCCTGATCTTACCAAGACCAATCTAGGGGTTCAAATAAAGGGCTGAGGAGCTGTGGATTCATTATTTCCACAGCCAGATGTAGGCCTTGAAATTCATGGCCCTGGTACAAGCAGAGGGTAAACCCCAAGCTCTCCGAAGGATCCTTTCTCAACAGGATTCTCAGGTTGAAAGGGCCAGGAGCCACCATGAACCAGAAGCACAACCCAGAGTCCTGAATTTACTTTTATTTTGATTGTGGTAAAATGCACATGACATGAAATTTTACTGTTTTAACCATTTTTAAGTGTAGATTCAGTGGTAGAGCAGTTGCCAGGTGTATGCAAGGCCCTGGATTCAATCCCCAGCAACACACATACACACACACACAATAAATTCACATTTTGTGCAATCATCACCACCACCCATCCCTAGAACTCTTCATTTTTTCCAGTTGAAACTCTACACCTATTAAAATTCCCAGTCCACTCCCTCCTCCACTCTTCAGCCTCTGGCAACCACCATTTTACTTCCTGACTCCCTGACTATTATAAGAACCTTATATAAGTGGGATCATACAGTTTGTCTTTTGGTGATTGTCTTATTTCACTTAGCATAATATTCACAAGGTCCATCTATGTTGTAGCATGTGTCAGAATTTCCTTCCCTTTCCAGGCTGAATAATATTCCATTGTGGGATTATAACACATTTTAATTATCTACTCATCTGTCAATGGACACTAGAGTTGCTTTCATCTTTTGGCTACTGCAAATAATGCTGCTATGAAGGTAGGCATACAAATCCCTGCTCAAGTCCTTATTTCCAGGTGGAGGTGGGGGAGTTGGGGTTTTCTGTTTTTGTTTAGCTAAATTTACTTTTGAAGACAGCCAGGGGCTGCACAACCTGGCCTTTTTATAAGATGAACTACTCAAACAATATATTTTTGAGCACTTGCTATGCGCAAAACAGTGAACTAGGTTCAAGGGCCACAAAGATGAATACACTGGGGCTCTTCCTTGGCACCCACCAGGAAAATAAGTGGCTCCAGGATTGTTGCCTGCCTCCCACTCTCAAGGTCTCAGACATGATAAGTCCTCCAGGAGCTTTGATGAGTGGAGACCAGAATAGCTGGTGGATCGCTGGGTAGACCATGAAGGATGCTAGGATGTGGAGCAGCAGTAGTAACCACGCTTGCTGGGACAAACCATCTTGTCATTGTCCTATTCGACAAGGTCCGAGATGGGCTGTTGAAAATCTCCTCACCTGGGGAGGCAAATGCAACCCCATGGACAAGAAGTTCACGTGAATTTTCAAGGTTGGCAGTGAACTTCCCAGTGCATGTTATCTTGGGTGAGTTATTTATCTTAGCATAAGTTACCTGAGCCTCTATAACCTCATTTGAAAATTTGAAGAGTTGTGAGAATTGAATGGGATCCTCCATCTATTTAGTTCAGTATCCGGCCATAGGAATAGACTCCTACCAGGTTCATCTAAGCAAGAATTCTGTTTTTCTCACTGCCTTATCACCAGGGCCTAGAAAAGTGTGGGTGCTAAGTCAGTATACAGTAATTATTTGTGAAGTTATCTAACCTCCTCCTCCTCTTCCTCCTCCTCCTCTTCCACGTCCTCCACTTCCTCCTAATTTTCCTTCTTGTTCTTGTTCTTTTTGCAGAACTAGAGATTGAACCCAGGGCCTCCATACTGAGCTACATCTTCAGTCTTTTTTATTTTGAGACAGTCTCACTAAATCACTAAGTTGCCCAGGCTGAGCGAAAACCTGCAATCCTCATGCCTCAGCCTCCCAGAGTACTAGGATTACAGGTGTGTACCACCATGTCCAGCTTAATCTTCAAACTTTAAGCCAAAAAAAAAAAAAAAAAAAAAGATAGGCAGTGTATGCTATCTCTCAGCAAATAGCCACCCTTCTATGCACATCTCTCTAGCGCTGGGGCTAGATGCCTGCAAACTGCATTTTCCATCTCCTTTTGCTAGCTGGCTGACTTCAGCTAGGTTCTACCAATAAGAAGCCCTGGGGTGAAAAGCATGAAAAAAGAAGAAGCCAGTTTTCCCAGCTTATCCACCAGGAGTAGCAAGAGCAGCTGTGGAAGAGCCTGGCCAGTACAGCCAAGACAGTAACAGTGGCAGCAGCAGCAAGCCAGAAAATGCAGGCCCAGGTTTCATCTCAGCCAGCTTTTTCTTAGCAGCAACAGTCTCAGCACTACACCATGGGTGCTAGCTAACTTCTTGTTCTCTGTTGTTCCTCAAGCCTTGGGAGTGGTAGATACTTCCAGCAGCTGTTTATCAACAAGTAAACTCCCCACTCTTTTTCCTCCTTGCACTCTTTTAACACCTCTAAAGCCAATTCCCTGTATTACATTCTCTGTTTTGAAATACCTGGGAAGGTTTTACTGAATAGACTCCAACTGATGCTGTTAACTTATTCTCGAAGCAGGTATCTAATGACTTCAGGGTAGCCTTTCTCCAGGGTCACTCTGGATATAATGCCATCTCTTCATCTCGGCCCAGAGAGGCTATAATGAAGAAGCCCAGGGGTTAGCCTCATCTGAGACATGGGTGTCAGTTGGTCATTATAAAACAGGCCTTGCTAAGGGCACACATGCAGCTGAGATCTGTTTTCCAGGGCCTGTGCCCAGATTGCTGGACTCACCTGGGGGAAACCTTTTTCTAAATACATAGGCTAATGATAAGCCTTTGAGATAACATCTCCAAGCCCATGTGTGGTGGGGAGAGGGGCTGATTCTCAGATAATTCAGAGGATAAATCTTTCCATCAGGATCAATGAGCATTTCCACTCAGGCAGAGGCCAGGCCAGACCCAGACAGATTCAGGACCCAGCAGAGCTCTGAAGCAACCCCAAACCTGACATTAAATTACACAAAACATCCTCTGGCTTCCATCCCATTTTGTGTAGCTGAGCTGGAAAGCTGAGACCCGAATCACCATGAATCTTTCTCCAGGGTTCCTCTTACTACATGAAGACTCCACAAGGCTACTCAAGCCATCTCAGGATCACTAGCAAACTGGGCCACATCTTAGTGCTACCAATTCCCTCCAGGCATATGTGTCAACACTACACACTTGAAGGGTTTCAGGTACCTCTGACTAAACACAATAAAATGAAGCAAACCACCCATCTCTGGGCTCCCCAACCCTGCAGAGCTCCATGCTTATTTTCCTATTGCTGGAAAGCCATGCTACCACCCTGAGTTCACTTAAATCGAGGCATCCACAGTCATGCAGGAGAGTGCACGTATGCTTGAAACCCTGAAACAACCCCTCGCCATATGTGTCGATTTAAATGGAAACCAAACGGGGAAGGATTCTGACGACAGTCTGTCACTGACTGGAGCGTTGCTTCCTCCAGTTAATTTATGTCTTCCGTAATCAAGTGGATGCTTTCTAAAAGGCTCCACCTGTGATGGCACTTTTTTTTTTTGCCCATACGTTCACATTCAAAGGTCCCCAGCCCGTGAGTTAATAGTCATTTTAAGACATGGCACTCTCATAGCACTTTATCTTCTGAGCTCTTTACCTGTATTAATTAATTAGTGCTATAAATACAACCAGCACATGACTATTCTGGACCTAATCAGTCACTGACTCGGCTCAGGACCTGGAGGGAAATTAGGAAAATTGAATATTTCAAAAGTTAGGCCTACACAAGGTAATGCAGTCAATTCTGGCCTGAAGGTCAATGGGGAGTGGCTGAATTAGACTCCAGTAGGGGACAAAAGCAATTTCTAGAACAGCAAGAGAGAAAAATGATGTTTTCTTGCTGACTGAGTGTACTAGGATTTATTGAGGGGCCATTAAATGCCACTTCCTGGGCTATATGATAAGTATTAGTAAATAGCATAAGGCCTTTCCCACTTTTAAACTATTACGGTGGAGCGAAGCAGAACCTGGATACAGCCCAAGCTCATAAAGTTTAATCCCAAAAATCAAGCAAAGGAAATCAAAGGACTTGGGGTTGATGTACAATGTTACAGATTTACTAAGTCATTCAAAAAATATATTAGGGCTAGGAGTATAGCTAATTGGTAGGGCACATGCTTAGCATGTCCAAAACCCTGAGTTCAATCTCTGCACCCAAAAAACTATATATATTTATTGAACGTTTCCAATGGATTTCATGCCAGACATACTGGGAAGAACACTTGTCTCCATTCTCAAAGGGCTTATAGCTACTAAAGAAGATTGACATGTAAACAAGAAATGTACCCAAGGGCCGGTGAGATAGCTCAGCGGCATAAGCACCTGCCTGGCAAGCACAAGGTCCTGAGTTCGACTCCCAGTACCCACATACGAAAAAAAGGCCGGTGATATCACTGGGCAGCACGGGCTCTTGCTGGCGCACAAGGTCCTGAGTTCAACCCCAGGTAGCCACCCAAAAAAAAAAAAAAAAAAAGAAAAAGTAATGTACCCAGGACTCCAGGACACTCAATCCAAGGTGTGGGGGGAGGGAGAGTCCAACAAAAGGATATTCTCAACTCTCCAATTCTCCCGGCTGCTGATGTGTCTAGAAAGACAGCTAGAAGAAGGAAGTTCTGTTGATTGAACCTTAGATCTCAGGGGCTGCTTTTAGTGCTAATCCAGAAGTGTTAATCTTCTTCTGTTTAGTTTTGACCTTAACTCTGAGTTTCTACATCCAATTTTGCTTCTGATTCTGATTCTGTGTTGCTTTTGATATTGGGTCCACCCTCATACTGGGATTTGGCCTGGTATGCAGGCCTCACCCTAGGTCAGGCCTTTTTCTGCATTCCAGGCAAATAAAGCTAAATGGGTAAGAAGAGGAAAGGGCATTGTGGATCCCTATAGCCAGCCTAGGAATGTCATTTCTCTAGCTCAGTTTTCTTAATTTCTTATTCACTGGAAATTACAGAATTCATCCCACCCAGAGTCTTACCATAGATGTGTGAGTATATGATTTGCTATAGTAACCTTGAACTTGCTTTTGTTCTTTGCCCACCTTGCTGATTAAATTCAGCCACAGTTACACACATAGAGCTCTGTGTGAGGGACATTAAGGATGCCAAAGTCCTAGACACCACCCCAACAAAGAGGAAAGGCTGTCTAGGGCTCTGGCTGGGAACTTGGGCCTTATGTGGGATGCATGGATAAACAACGTCAAGTCCACTAGAAGCCCTAGAAGTGCAGGGTGGGTCAGCTGGATTCTGCCTGCTTAGGGTAAAGAGAGGAGATGAACAAGAAGTCAAGGCGCCACATCCTGTAGTAGAAGGCCACTTCCAACAGGGAGGATGAAGTAGTGAAGGAGAAAGAAACATTGCAGGGCAAGAGAAGCTTGTGGGTAAGGGCAGGAATATGCAGGGCATGCTGAGAAGTGGGGACAGGAACCCTATGTCAAACACCCACCCTGAATATGCTCGTGGATTTCTTTGGTTTGTACCTTTCATGTCCTCCTTCAGTGCACCAATCCCTCATCCTTCACTTGGTTGAGCATATTCCAACAGCAGCAAAGGCAGAAATAGTTCCTCTCATAGCTGCCTGTATGCAAATAATCTCTATGTCTCCTATACTTTCCCTCCCCACATCCCTGCAAACCAATGATCCAGCTCTATTCCGAGGTGTCCCATCTGGGTAGGAAGAGATGTGTTTTCTTCTTGCTTCCTTGATACAACAAACGGCTCCCAGATATTTTCCTTCTGCTCCTCATGAAAGAGTCAAAAGGTCCAAAGACACGTGCTTTGCCCATTCACATGGAAAAAGAGTCCTATGATTGAACAAAGTCATTCCAAGCAGCTATAGATTAAAGATTAAGAAACTGAGAAAGAAAAATATCAATTTTCATTTTCTTAAGGTTTTTCATTCAACCACAGCAATAAACTCTCCGGCTGGAGTGGGCTCTGGCCACCTTCATTATTCTTAGACCCAGTGAGGAAATCATACTGAGCTTTTCCTGGGACCAACACTGTAAGCTACCTGTGGACACTTCCTCAAATTTTCCTACTTGGAGGAGCACAATTTTGGTGATGCCTAGATAATGTCTTCTCTGCTTTCAGAAAGGTGACTCTACTGTCAGGGATCTTTAAAAGCACCAAGTAGCCAATTCTATTCCAGGCATAGACCCCAACATCCTTTAGCATACAGAAATCCTGCTACCTCCTAGACACTGTTTCCAGCTTTATGGAGGTGTGATTAACAAATAAAAAATGGTGTATATTTAAGGTACACAGCATAATCATTTGAAATGCATAAATAATTAGCCCTTGGTATCTACAGAAGATTAATTCCAGGACCCTCAAGAATATCAAAATCTGCCAATGATCAAGTTTCTTACATAAAGTGACCCAGTGTTTGCATCTAAACTATGCACACCCTCCTGTATCCTTATCATCTCTACATTGCTTGTAATGCCTAATACAAAGTAAATAGTTGTTATACTTTATTGTTTAGGGAATGACAAGAAAAAACCCTGTTCATATTCAATACAAATACATCTTTTCATCCATAGTTTAATCCAAGTATATGGAAGCTTCAGATATGAAAGGCTGACGGTGTATTATGAAATGATTAGCACAACTAAGCTAGTTAACATATCTATCCACGTGTGTGTGTGTGTGTGTGTGTGTGTGTGATGTATGGTGAGAACACTTCAGATGGATCTACTTTGTTAGCAAACTTCAAGTCTCTGATACATAAACTACAGTCACTATTCTGTACATTAGATCTTCAGAATTTATTTATCCCACATAACTGAAACTTTGTACCCTTTGACCAACATCTCCCCATGACTACAGTCTTTGGCTCCTAATAACACAATTCTACTCTCTGTTTCTATCTTATTCGATTAATGTTTTTAGATACCTCATGTGAGATCATGCCACATTTGTCTTTTTGTGTATGACTCGTTTCATTTAGCATAATGCCCACCAGATTCATTCATTTTGTGGCAAAAAGCAGGATCTCCCTTTTTAAGGATGAATAATATTCCTGTATGTATGTATGTGTGTGAGAAAGAAAGACAGAGAGAGAGAGAGAGAGATCATGATTTCTTTATCCTTTTGACAGTCATTGGACACACAGATTGTTTCCATATGCTGGTTAATGTGAATGACGCTGTAATTAACATGGGGGTATAAATATCTCTATGAAGTGATCACTTCATCGCCTTTCAGTATGTACTTAGAAGAGAGATTGCATGGTCATATGACAGTGCTACATATGTTGTATTTCTATTGGAACCTTTCTACTCTTTTCCATGATGGCTACACTAATGTACATTCCCACTGACAATGTAAAAAGATTTTTTCCTCTACACTGTCACCAACATTTGTAATCTCTTGTCTTTTTAATATTATCCTTCCCAACAGGTGTGAGGGATAGCTCCTTGTGGTTTGGGTTTGGGTTTCTCTGATGACTAATGATATTGAGCACTTTTTCATATGCCTAGTAGCCATTTTTCTAGTCTTTAGAGAAAGACTAGAAATGTCTACTTATTTCAATTTTACCTGTCCCTTCCTAATTTGGATGCCTTTTATACCATTTTATTGCTTAATTGCTCTGTCCAGGACGTCAAAAACTTTTGAACCAAAGTGGCTAGAGTAAACATACTTGTGTTGTTGTTTATCTGAGAAGAAAATTTTTATTGTTGAATATAATATTATTCGAGCTGCGGGTTTGTAACATACGGCCTTTATGTTAAGGATCATTCCTTCTGATAAGGATTATGTTAAGGATCAACCTAATTTGCTGAGAGTTGTATCATGAAGTGATGTTGAATTTTGTCAAATTCCTTTTTCTTTTTTTTTTTTTTTTTTTTGTATCTATATAGATGGGTTTTATCCTTCATTCTGCTAATGCAGTTACTGTAGCACATTTACCAATTTATATATATTGAACCATCCTTGCATCCCACGGATAAATCACATTTGAACAAGGTATATGTTTTAATGTGTTTTCAAATTCAGTTTTCTAATATTTTGTGGAGGATTTTGACATCTATGTTCATTAGAGTTATTGGCCAATCATTTTCTTTTCTCATAGTGTCCTTTGTTTATCCTTGATATTAGGGTAACCCGGGCCTCATATAATGAGTTTGGAGGTTCCATCCTCTTCAATTTTTTTCTAAGAATTTGAGGATGATTGGTATTGTTTCTTTAAATGTTTAGTAGAATTCACCAGTGAAGCCATCTGGTCTTGCACTTTTTTTAATGAGAATTTTTTGATTACTAATTCAATTTCTTTATTTGTTGTTGGTCTGTTCACATTTTCTATTTCTTCATGACTCAGTACTAGTGTGTTGTATGTCTTAGGAAATTATCTACTTCTTGTAGGTTATCCAATATTTTGCACAGTTAATAATAGTCTTTTGTGATCCTTTGTGTTTCTGTGGTATCAGTTGCAATGTCTCCTCTCTCATTTCTGATTTTGAGTCCTCTCTTTTCTCAGTCTAGCTAAAAGTTGTCAATTTTGCTTACCTTTTCAAAAAATAGCTCTTAGTTCATTGATCTTTTCTATTGTTTTTCCAGTCACAATTTCATTTCCTTTACTCTGACCTTTATTACTTCCTTCTTTCTGCTTACTTTGGGCATTATGTGTTCATCTATTTTTTTAGATCTCTGAGATGTGAAATTAGATCATTTGAGGTCTTTCTTTTCTCTTAATGTAGGCATTTGTCTATACAAAATGCCCTGTTAAACTGCTTCTGCTGTACCATGTAGGTTTTTACATATTTAGTTTCCACTTTTGTCTTAAAGATCTAATTCTCCCTTTGATTCATTCTTCCACCCATTTGTTATTGCTTTGGTTTGAATGCTTGTGACCCTCTTGAAATCCTAACCCCCAAGGTGATGTATTAGGAGGTGGGTTGTTCAGGAGGTGATTAGGATTGCTGCCCTTATAAAAGAGACTACAGAGCAAGCTAGCTACTTCCTCAATGTGAGGCTACAGTGAGAAGGCATCAGTCTATGAAGAAAGCAGACCCTCACTAGACCCCAAAACTGTTAGCCTTGACCTG
Source organism: Erethizon dorsatum (assembly GCA_028451465.1). Classification (NCBI taxonomy): domain Eukaryota; kingdom Metazoa; phylum Chordata; class Mammalia; order Rodentia; family Erethizontidae; genus Erethizon; species Erethizon dorsatum. Next base: position 97,033,620 of record CM051834.1, read on the forward strand.
GGATTTCTCAGCCTCCAGAACTGTGAGAAATAAATGTGTATTGTTTATAAGCAAATAGAGTTTATTCTATTTTGCTAGTTCCAAAAATAGTTGGAGTTTAAATCAACTAAAGCACAGTTTAAATCCAGTTGTTTTTATTGGTTTTTCTATCTGGCTGATCTATCAATGGTTGAAAATGGAATACTGAATTTCTTGCTATTATTGTATTGCTGCCTATTTCTCCCCTCCGATCTATTAATATCTGCTTTTTACATGCTCCAAATACATATATATTTATATATATAGTATATATATATATATATATACACTTTACAATTGTTATATCCCCTTGATGAATTGACCTTTTCATTATTATATAATGATTTTCTTTGTCTCTTGTGACAGTTTTCACTTAAAGCTTACTTGGTCTAATATAAGTATAGCCACCCTGATCTATTTTGGTTACCATTTGCCTGAAATATCTTCTTCCATCCCTTAAATTTCAGCTTACATGTATCCTTGAAGCTAAAGTGAGTCTCTTGTAGGTAGGTCGTAATTTTGTATTGCACGGTTTGATTTGGTCTGGTTTGGGTTCGTTTGGTTTTTAATATCCATTCATCCACCTAATGTCTTTTGATTAGAGAATTCAATCCATTTACATCTAAAGGAACTGTTGATAGATAAGGACTTACTATTGGCATTTTGTTGTTTTCTATTTTTGCAGTTTTTCTGTTCTTTTCTTCCTCTCTTGCTTTTGATCTTTGTGATATAATGATTTTTATAGTGGTATGTTTTTATTACTTCCCTTTATCTTTTGTGCATCTGCTATAGATTTTTGCTGTGTGGTTCCCACGGGTTCTACATGAAATGTCTTACAGTTATAATGTCTGTTTTTAAACTGTTAACAACTTAACTTCGATCACATACAAAAATCTGTATTTTTACCAATCCTCCCACATTTTTTGCTTTTAAAATCACAATTTATTTCTTTTTATATTTTGCATCCATTAACAAATTATTGTAGCTATAGTTAATGCTTCTATCTTTTAGCCTAAAGTTAAAATTGATTTATAGACCACCATTACAGCATTAGAGTATTCTGAATTTGACTATATTTTTACTGTTACCATTGAGTTTTGTTTTTATTTTTGTTTTGTTTTTTGGTGCTGGGAATCGAACTCAGGATCTTGCACTTGCCAAGCAGGTGCTTGTGCCACTGAGCTATATCCCCAGTGCCACTGAGTTTCATACTTTTATATATTGTACCTGGATATCCATGTCCTTCTCAATATTGAAGAAGTTTTCAGCCATTATTTCTTTAAATATGTTTTCGTTTCTTTCTCTCTTCTCCACTGAGAGTCCCATAATGTGCACATTATTTCTCTTGGCAGTGTCTCATAAAGCATGTAAGCTTTTTTTATTCCATCCTTTTTTCATTTCTCCTCTGACTGGATAATTTCAAGTTACCTGAATTCAAATTCACAGATTCATTCTTCCACTTAATCAAATCTACTATTGAAGCTCTCTATTTCATTTTCTTTCCTTTAAGCCATTGTTTCTTTCAGCTTCAGAATTTCCATTTGGTTCTTTTTTCTGATTTCTATCTCTGTTGAATTTCTCATTTTGTTTATGCATTGTTTTCCTGATACTGAATTGTCTATCCATAATCTCTTGCAGCTAGATGAGCTCCCTTAAAACTATTATTTTTAATTCTTTGTCAGGCAATTTTCATATTTCTCCACTTCTTTGAGGTCAGATACTGAAAAATAATTGTGTTCCTTTGGTGATGTAATGCTCATATTCCTTGAACTCTTGCATTGCATTTGAAGAAGCAGTTTTTACTGACTAGCTTCAAGAGAGAAACACCTTTATCAATCAGCCTGCTAGGGATTTGGAAACCTTCTCAGATCACTTCTGTGGAAGTGCCTGTTTTACTCCTCTTGTTCCCTTTTAGGAGGAAAATTATTAAGACCATATACCCTCTCTTAATCTTACAAAGCCAGGCTGGGTGATGTGAACCTACCCCCTACACACACACCTTAGGTGGTCTCCTGAGTTGCACTAGTTTGTGTGTATTCTCCTTCTCATGCAGTGTCAGGCTGGCTGACTGCACATGCTTGTTAGCCACCTGCAAAGGCTCCCTCACTGTTCAGGAACACACACAGGGAGCTGACCATGAGAGATGAGAAGTGAGGAACATGAAGCACTAAGTTATCCATGGACCAGTTGGACAAGGGGATCTATACACAAGTGAACATGCCAAGCAGATTTTAGGAAAGCCTCCTGATGGAGTCCATAAAACAGTTAAGTCAGACTGTGGCACTTTTTGGCACTCAAACCCTGGTTGCTTTGAGCTCCTAGCTCTCTTCCCTGCTACCAGAAGCTCCCAGCCACTCAACTGTGCTGATCCTCTCAAAAATGTGGGCCTCTTGGGTATCATCTACACAGTAGCAGAAGCCAGGCACTCTTACTTTCCCCTTGGGAGCAACTGCAGTAGTCTCTCTTGGTAGTGAGCTGTGACACCTTGTGGGACAGAGGATTCAGATGAAGTAAAGCTGTTCTTACCCTCTATATTGTGTCTGTCCTCAGATTTTATGACTCTATTGTGTGATGGAACTTCGCTGGGCTCCCAGACATCCACGGTTTCTCTCACCCACGGGTAGTTGTCAAAATCATTGCACTATGGGAAATGTTGTTAGAATATTCCTATTCTACCATCTTGCTGGCATCACTCTGTTCAATATTCTTTTCTCTTTGAAGTTTCCAATGCCCTCCGAGGTCCCCCTAAAGGCCATCTACACATGCCATCAGTGTCCGCTCTGCACTTCCCACAATTTACAGGATCACCCATAGAATAGTTTTGTAACCCAGGTCTCAGAATGAATGAATAAACCATTGCACTAGACCTTACCTGTGCTCTCAGAACAGAAGACCTAATGAATAATAGAAGTATAAGATTTAAGACCAGGATTCAGGGCCACTTCAGTAGTTTTCAGATCTTCCAATTTAAGAAAGCTAATTATTCACACCCACTCTTCCCTGAAACTGCAACATTCAAAAAAAGAAGTGAGCAGTTCATCTCCAAAGATGTGTAAGCAAAGGCACAGGGACTATCTGTTCAGAACCAGAAACATTCCAGCCTTGGGATGCTACCAATGTGGTCCTTGGTCCACCCACATCAGCACTACCTGAAAAACGCAGAACCCTGCTAGAAATGCTTCATTCCAGATCTACTGAATTAGAATCTGTACTTTAGCAAGATCCCTGAATGATTCATGTGCAACACTGAAGTTTGGAAAGTGTTGATTTCCAGGCCCAGCTGCACATTAGAATCATCTGGGCAATTTTAGCATTTGAATACCAATTCCCAGGCCCCATGCACAATCAAATGAACCAGAACCTCTGCTAGCAGGGCCCAAACACCTCCATTTTAAATGTCCCCAAAGGGATTCTCATGTGACATGAGTGAGAACTTCTCTTGAAGATTCCTAAATTTTAAATCCAGTTGGGCTTGAGAAATTTTTCTTCTCTTCCTTATTGTTATTTTCTTCCATAGGTAATACATGAACATAACTTTTTTTGGTTTTTGTTTGTTGGCAATACTAGAGGTTGAGCACAACACCTTTGCATTGAGCTACATCCTCAGCCCTTGTTAATTTTTTTTTGTTTTAATTTTAAGACAAGATTTTGCTAAGTTGCCCAGGCTGGGTTCAAATTTGTGATACCCTTGCCTGACCTCCTAGCATGCAGGAATTATAAGCATACACCACCACACCTGGCTTTACATAACTTTTTAAAGTCACACAATATAATCTAATGCACAGTGAAGAGCAAGTCTCTCTCCATTCCTAATCTTCAGTGCCCCAATTTCCATCTCCAAAGGCCAGTGCTGTTACCAGTTTCTTGTCTCCTTCCAGGGCTTCTCTAGACATGGCTGAACATATCCATGTATATATGTTCCTCTTTATATATACAAGGTTATTCTACTGTACATGCTATTTTGCATCTTGCTGTTGTCACTTAGCAGTATGTCTTAGTCATTGTCGTATCACAGCAAACATAATTCTATCATTCCTTTTGACGGCCACATATTATTCTACTGTACAAACAATACAATTTAATAACCAGTCTCCAATTAATGGACATTTAGGTTGTTTCCAATGTTTTTACTAGAAAACCATCTGCAATGAATCATACATAAAACAGCAGATACTTTAGTCACTTTTTCCCTCTTTTCCTATTTTTTTCATGCACTATCTCAAAGCAACCACATCATTTATTGGGCAGACTAAGATATTTCAAAGAATGGAAGGGAGCACTAACAGTTATTCTAGAACATAAATATAACCATCTCTGGCAACTAGGATACATGGTCACCCTGCCTGACTTTCTACATATTTCTGGTGTATTTGTTTTATCATCTGCCTCCCTTGCTAGAATGTAAGTTTCTGGAGACTAATAACTAGTCTGTTTTATTCACTGCTATTTCTCCAGTGCCTTGAACATTGCCTGGAATCCAACAGAATCTCATTAAATATTTGATGAATTAATTAAAAATGAATATCTCTGAAGATCATCATTGGCAGATGTGTTCAATTCCTAGGAGTCAAATGTCTGCATCGAAGGGTATGTGTATCTTATAATTCGATAGATATGGCTGTGCTGTATTCCATGGAGCATGTACCAATATTCTCAACAACAATGAGAGTGGGACTTCTGTTGCCACACAGCTTACATGTGTGCACATGTGTACATATGCATGTGCACACATGTATCCATATTCCATGTGCTCCACACACAAGAGATTTGCTGCCACAGAACTGCCAGGACTCTGCACTGAAGCTTGTGATTGGGGGAGGCCACACATTTTGATGCTGGGGAAGGAAAAAAAGGCCCTCTTTAATGCCCACCCATGAGGATGTCTGATGCATCCTCTCCCAGGATTCTTTGCAGGCAGAATCAACATTTGCAAATTACCTTCCAGGTCCCTGACTATCAGATACAGCATGGCAGCACCTAGTGTAGGCCTGGCTCAATAAACGTTTAATTGATCAACCAAGCCAAACCAAAGACTAGGTTGATTATCTAGATATTTTTATCTATACAGCACTAAGCAACTCATTAATTGCTTTTTCTCTTCTTTTAAAGTTTCATAGTGAAATAATATGTTTTGGAATTATGTAGATATAGCCTCAGAGGTCAAAAATCTGATAAGTATGAAATATTCCCAGGGTGGTCTCCAGAGCACATTGCTGAAAAACCAATAATCATTATCCTAGAAGTAAATACCTTAGTGTTACCATAATGTTAAGGTGTAAAATACTCCAACTTGGGATAACTAAAATCCACAAATATGGTCCTGCAAAAAAATTAAAAGCCAAACTCTGAGATCCTATATCAGCACTATTTTCCCCACTATGGATGTCCATTCATATGCTGATCATAAGGACAAAAGAATGTGTTATTGCATAAGATTCTTAATTGTACTTTTCCCTGTGGGATTCTGTCAGAAATCCCTACATGCCATACCTCTGTAAGAAAATATTATGCTGGAAAAAATGTAAAAAAGTGAAAACCTGATAATCAAATAACCACAGTGAGGAGAAATGCTTTGTGGTTCCTGTCCTTAATAAAGTTCCCATGGTTAGAGGAGATTTCTAGGAAACTCCATCCAAAAGCTTCGTGGAGTTCCGTGTTGGGTTCCATAAGTGTCTCACATACTCACTTAAAGTCATAAATTACTCCCTTTGTTTCATTTACAGATCACAAGATGCTGAGATTTTTGTGCTGTTTATTTTAGCTATAAATGTTAGACTTAGCCTTCCTGGATATTAAACTGTTTGTAGTTGTGTTCTTGGTGGATTGGGGCAGAACACAGGAATGTCATCTTCGGGTTTTTTTCTGCATGATCCAAAAGCAGCTCCCAGGATGGATACACCTGGCACCTGCCACTGCTTTGCCAATGGCAGCAGCTCAGCCCACACAGGGGCAGAGCCTCAGGAAGAGGCAGTGTACAGAGCAGGAAACCCTAACAGGTTCAATCCAACTGGAAATTTCCCATACTTCCAGAAACTGGAAAAAAATTCACAAAAGCATTTCCCTTTACTTTCTAAAGATTTGCCTTTGATTTTTAAAAAGCTCTTTGGGGTTGAGTTAGAGCACTCACTCACACATTTGTCTGGGAGGCAGTGATCTGGCAGAAGCCCATGCCTTAGAAACTGCCAGGAGGACTCCAACTACTCCACAAGGCCCCCAATTCCTCGCAGTCTGAGCCTGAACACGAGACGCGTGATCCCGACCATAAGTGCTGCCTTCGCAGGCTGTCGGGGAGTGTGAACTCGGGACAGCAGAGCTGGCAGGCAGCCCCACAGTAGCCACTTCCTCCTCCACTTGCAGCAATGCAAACACTCAGAAAGATCAAGGCTGTTGCTTCAGAATCTCCCTCTTTCCAACACTGTCAACACACGTTCAGCCACACATAGTGTATATATAAGTCCACAAAGCCACATGCCAACACACACATTCCTCACATGTCAATCTTTACGGTCAACTCAATACCTTTAAGTGGTGTTATATGCACCAAAGGAATGGCCAACTCAGGGCTGGCTAAGGACTGACTCCCACTGGATCTCAAAAGATCCAAAGACTGACCAAGGACCACTAAGACCTTGGAGCTGTAATCTGCGAACCTTGCAACCATGCAGGGATATATGTGCCTTCTTTAAGTCTGTATCACTCTCAAGGGGAAGGAGAAATGGCTCCAGAGACTGAATGTACATCACCTACTAAAAAGCACAGAAGAAATGGCCAGAAGACAGCACCATGAGCCATAGACCCCAGAGCAGGTATTGCTCCTCCCATGGGCCTTGCATTTTTGCACATGACTCATCTTCCATTAGGTATCAGTAACATCCTCCTAACAGATGGCAGCTCTGGAACAACTAAGTTCCAAATCGCTTGTGCCCACTGTCTTTAAAAAGACAGTGTATGGAGAGAACACAACTCTGGCAACAGGTAGACCTGGATTCAACTCTAACTCTGTCATAAATAGCAGACTAGGGGCCGGTGAGATGGCTCAGTGGCATACACGCCTGCCTGGCAAGCGCGAGGGCCCGAGTTCGACTCCCGGAACCCACATACAAAAAAAGGGCCGGTGATATCGCTCAGCGCCACAGGCACCCGCTGGCGCGCGAGGTCCTGAGGTCGACCCCTGGTACCCACAAAATAAATACATAAATAAATAGCTGACTGACCTTGAACAGTTTTCAGAAGCTCTCAGAACTTTGTGAATCTTTAAAATGGGGATGATATCATCCACTCCCTCAAGTTTGTTGTGAGGATTAAAGCTCTTAGCACCCCATAGAAGTGTGGCAAATGGAAGAAGAAGGGGAGGTGGGGGAGGAGGAGGCCAACAGTCAACTCAGCAAGAACAGCTGAATGTGCTCCAGTTAAGGTTCATAGCTTTGGGATTGACCACGGAAAAGGTGAACGAATCAGGACATTAGGAGTGAATGTAGTTAATAGAGTAGCATGTGCACAGGAACAAAAGGAGGCCTGGGTTTAGAAGAACAAGAGGAAAATCCTCGTGCTAAGTGTGCCCTTCCCACATTCCTAGGTAGATGAGGGAGAAACTGATGGGTGACCACCTCAAGGGACTCTACTGAGGTAACTAAAAGTCTCATAGGTCTGTGTCCTCACCAGTAGGTGCCCACCTTTCTGGTCATCATGCCCACATTGTGGTGTGGACCTTCAGCAGCAACCACACACACACGCACACACACACAGAGTCACCAGGTGGGTGAGAACTGGCCCTGTGCAGGTCACCAGCCAACTCTCCCAACCTAACAACTCCCTGCAGTATCTTCTACAGTAAAACCAATACAGTCCCCTGAAGGCCCAGTAGGGTTATGAAGTAGAGCCCCACTCCAGTATAGGGATGAACTAAGAGCTGGGACATACACATCCCATCACTCAGGAAGTTGAGAATGTTGTCTATGTTATCACCGTTCTGGTCCGGAAGGCCATATTTGAAGACATGATGGGGAAGTGGCCAGGCAGATTCCCAAAGAAAAAAAGCAGAGATAGGAAAAGGGCATTGGGAAGTCAATTTAGGAATGTACATAATGTAGTAGGAATGGGACAAAAGGGAGATATATTTCAGACTTCTTCCTGGAGAGAAATGTTTAAACATGATAAGTTTGCTAAGCTGCCTGTGGTATGGGGGTAACACTCGAGGCCCATGCTCAAGTAATAAAGATGTCAAACAAAACTCTAAAGAGTATCCTATAAATTGGAAGGTGCTGTGTTTCATTTGTTTGGGTTTGTGAGTCTGAGTGTTTCTGGAGCTCTGTGCCAGGAACTAGGGACTCAGACTGAACATTATTTCTTACTATATCACAGATCTTCTCTTATATTCTAGTGATTATCAATGGTCTGGGAGTAAGGACCTTAGGAGGATTATGAAAGCAATGTGTAAGTTCACATTAAAGCATAGTACTTACAGCATACATAGACACAGGAGCTAGAGGATGAAGGTAGAGGTGACATCTGTGCTGCAGAAGGAACACCATATAAGAGTCAGAGGCTTGGGTGCTCCAATTAGCCACATTAACTCTATGGCTAATGATATCTGAGACTCAAGAAAAGCTCCTTCCCCTGGCCAGGTTTTATATACAACCCTAAAATGTGCACACGCCCTGCCAACCCTAACATTCTAGGACTCTAATTGTAGTTCATCTCTCCACAATGCAACATGAGATGGTGGTTGTGGTTATTAACAGAGCATTTGTGCATTTATATGGGATGTGCTTACTGACACAATATAATGAATTTTCTCACAAATTACACGTTCAAAGAACTGCTCAGATTGAACTGTAAGATCACTTCAGATGCACTATTGATTTTCATTATTTTAGTTTTCTCCATCCCTGAGTTCCTTACAACCATCCTCCAATTTGATTTTATCCAGCAGAACAATCTCAGACTCCTCTTTCTAATAATCAGTTCATAAAACCTCAGGACTTGGAAGTCGGGGAAAGTAGGCTGGTTTGGATAGAATGTTTATCTTCCAGAGAGAAAGTGCTTTCTAACCTCTAGAACCAGTAAGGATTTCTCTGGCTAGCATACTAAGTGTCCTTCAATCGAAATGTGGATCACTGGTCATGCATGTATACACACTCTTCTTATACAATAAAGAAAGAAACTTCTGTAATAAAAAAAAAACCTTCCAATACACAAACACCTTATGCCTCTATGGGCATCCATTAGAGAGCACTGAGCAGCTTTTCTGCCTGTGGTCTGTTCTAGTGCCCACATTCCATCTATTTTGCCCTTCTTGCCTTGCTTTCTCATACTGCATCTTCTATGCAGAACCAGTCCCCCAAAAGAATAAGTAAGGTAATTTTGCAGCAAAAGAGATCTCTTCTGACTTTGCAAGAGACATCTAAGAGGCTGAGATCCCTTGGGTGTCCTTTTCGGTCTCTCTCCTCTGATTTGTTGTCATCCCAAAACAGATTACCCTCACATACAAATACCAAGATATTAAAATTGGACACTGCTATGCCTCTGATATTGGGGAACAGTCACAGATGGCTTTGTGTAGAATGACTTCTATGACAGAGCAATAAGATGTACAACTCCAAGGCTATTAAAAATAAAGCAGGATAAAAAGTAAAACTGGAAGAGCTGCTCATGCAAAACCTTCAAGAGAACAAGGAATAAGTCAAGAGCATATTATAGAGAAAAAGATGCCAAAGAGAAAGGACTGCGTGGTTTAGTGTATTAATCTTGGGAACTTGAAATGAGACCATTCATCATTCATTCACTTGTGCAAAGGGCTGGGAGCTGTCCTGGGTACTGAATCCCCACACCGTTGAGAATAGTCTGGGTCTCTCGGTATTTCCAAGCTAGGAAAGGGAGACCAAAAATCAGATTATAAGCATATCAGACATAGGACTTTAGAAATTTATAAATACCACAAAGAAAACACAACAGAATGGAATTATTGAGAGACACTGGCAGAATCAGGCAAGCCATTTCTAATGCCTCTGTGAGAAGGTGATATTTAAATGTAATGTGAAGAAACAAAGAAACTCAGAGTAATTCCTGGAGGGTTTTTTGTGGGTTGTTTTGTTTTGTTTTTTCTTGAACAATTTGATGGAGGTGAGTATTCAGTGTGGCATTACTAGCAATAAAGCCTTTGCATCACTCTTGGGAAAGACAGGAGGTATTTGTTTATTTGGTTGAATGGTTGGTTTTGTTTTTTACAAGTTTAGGAGCCAACTCCTAAGAGACATAAGTGGTAGTTAATACCCATCTCTGTAACATGAAAAATATTTTAGTTCTTCTTTGCATATGATTTTAACCTATTTCTTCAGAAAAATAAATGCCAAGCAGAGGTTAGAAACAAATGTTGACATAAATATAAACATCCACTTTGTGAAGACTCAACCAAAGGCAGGCCCTTTCCTGCCAAAAATTTATATCTTATCTACAAAGGTTAGGAGGGGCCTTAACCCAACTGTTTGGTTAAGGATCCAGACTTCAAACTTAACCCAGGGGTCTTGAAGCTTACCTAATGGAATGTCTTTAATGAAGACTGTCATGTGTTTGGTGAAAGTGAGTGGGCAAAAACAAAATGAGGTTCAGGGAAGGGATGAGATTTTAGAAGAGGCAGAATATTCAGGAAGAGAAACTGCAAACAGATTAGTAAGAATCAATTGGCTGCCTAGCAGCAAATATCACTTGTGTGCGTCCTGTAAAGGAATCACACAACTATTTCCAAGTGCATTTGATTGCTGTGTGGATGGCCTCTAATGAGACACAGTTTCTAGCCAATTGGATTTTACATTGCTCAGTGTCAGGTTGGCAATTTGTTTTGCATTAAACGCTTCAGTCTTTTTGCCTGATGAGTAACTTTTCTGGGTGGGCAGCCAGAATTGCTCATGGAATTTCACTTTTCCCTTAAAAGCAAAAAGAAGGTAGAGAGGATGGTGGTGGTGATGGTGGTGGTGATGGTGGTGAGTAGCAGTGGTGACAAAGAAAATGAGTCCAGTTAGGTTTCTGTCTTGAAAACTTGAGCTCAGCAAGCCAAAATGACCCAGTAATGGGCCTTTTAAAAACCTTTTCTGGATTATTCAAAGGAGGAGTTCAATCCTTCAGCATTTCTCTGCTCTCTGCTCTTGTTGAGAGGACTAGGCCTTCCCATGTCTTTGCTTTCAAGTTCAGGATAATTTCCAGCCCTGGAGTGAACAAGATATTCTGGGAATCTGGTCCAGGATAAACTGAGATTGGGGAAAGGGGGAGTAAATATTTAGGAACAAAAACACCAGACTTCATTAATTTTGGTAGTAAATATAAAAGTCTTGCCAGGCATGGTGGTGCATCTTCCTGTGTCTCATCAGCAGGAAAGGATTTTTCTTCTTGAGGGTACAGAAAATGAACACTCCCAAGCAGAAGCAGTCTGTCCATGGTGTCTCTCCAATTGATCCAAATAAAGTTAAAAGCCAAGAATCTGAATCCTTGAGCAGGCTCACTGGAGATCCATTAGAGCCTGTCATTTACCTTGAAAAAATTGTGATCACTTTCCTCACATTCCTCCTACCTCTTTCCAGAACAGAAAGGAAAAGGGCATGTTAGCTTTGATACCAGGAAGTATTCAATAATTTCACTGATCCCTCCACAATTAGACATTTATTTTCAAACTTCCTTCCCACAAGGCCAAGGTAAAACAATCATAAGACTCAATCTCTATGGAAGATGAAAACTACACTCTCTCAATTTATGAAATTTAATTGACAATAACAAAAGGTTTGGGTGGTAATAAAAACAAATACCTCTGATTTACAATGAAAAAGAAAGGCTTTGCTTAGAGAAGAAAGAAAAAAATATGTACATGTGCATGTGAGTGCATTTGTACATATTATTGCATAAGTGTACATGAGTGTGTGTGAATGTGTGTGTGTCTGTGTGTCACTTTCAAATTACCAGAAGCCAAACTGTCCATTGATTTTCTGACAAGCTGCGTGATCCCTTTCAACCACCAAAAACAGAAAGATGACTGTGAGCAGATGAATACTGTCAGGAAGTTCAAGAAGTGCACATAAGGAAGCCCTGAGCACTTGATTCAACTCAACGTTGGCAATTGATCACAGTGAAGTGTCTGCTCCCAGCTTGATCAAGGCAATCCTCCAGGTGCTGTGGCCCCTTAGGCCAAACCCGGAAGTTGCAGAGTTCATTGGTTTCATACTAACATGTGCTGATTGAAAAGTTGTACCCTGGAGAGCTACAAATTGTTTTTTATGAGTTTTGTCATCTAATCTCCTAAGATTTCAGACAAAGATGATCGATTTCCAGAGGTAGCTATTTTCCCTATTTGTCTCTCGGTGTTAGCAAGTCATTTGAGATGGTATATTCATGAGATAGTTCTATCTTATAAGCTGTATCAAGGCAATCTGTGGCTTTGTGAAAATTAACAAACAAGTAAGAACTGTTCTAGAGTCCAATAAAGTCAGAAGACTGAGTTTTGGCCGAACTCCAATATCCAAGAAGGTGACACAGCACACAAAGGAGCAGCCAGAAGGCAGATCAACTCAAATAAATAAATACATGCTCTTGTCAGTGCAATTCAAAGAACTTTTCTTGTTAGGACACTTTACATAAACATTTCCCAACATATTCAATCAGCTTCCTCAAATTGACACTGTTACCAAAGTTAAATCAATATTTCTTGTGAGGGAGGAGTATTTTATCCAATAATCAACTTATTTGAGATTTGCAATGCTGGTTGCTATTACCAAAAAGCATTTCTCAATTATTTACATTTAACTCTATGTTACTTTGGTCTTTGTATCAGTTGCAGTTAGATAAAACGTGAGCCTCTAATTTAATTTTGTTTTGGATTTCCTATGACATATCTATTTATGCCAATTGCCCAGGAAGGAAAGGCCATCAGTAATAATGATAGTTATGGAAAACACTTATCAAGCACTTTTAATATGCCAGACTGGGCTTCAGCCATCATTGAGATTGTCTGCTTTAATCTTCTGACAAGTCTATGAGGAAGACACGGATTGGTATCCCCATTTTATTGAAGATGAACTGGGGCTCGGACACTAAGTGTCTTATCTCTGGGATTTGACCCAGGCAGTCTGACTCTGGAGAACTTCTCCCAACCACTTTATGACTCCATTTCTTGGTGGCATGAGTAATTTCCAGGGAAAATTTCCATAACATTTCTTCCCACTTGAGTCAGCAAATAATCCAAGGGCCAGGGACAATAGTGCTAGAATGGACCTAACAGATGGCTCATTCCCTTAGTAAGGTCAAAGTCACTTCTGTTTGCTATTCTCTGCACTTTGATTTCCTTCTAAAATGTTTGCCCTTTCTTTACAATTGTTATACAAAAGATGGAGAAGCAGTCTAGTATATTCTTCAGGAAAGGAGTATTTTCTGAGTAAGAATGAAAGAAAAGAAGAGGAGCATGTAGATGTGGCATGACATGTAGAAAAAGAATGCTCATATAAAAATCTCAGCTTGGAATCTATTAACTTCCTAAGTAAGGGTAAATTCTCTGTACCTAGGTTTCTTCATTTGCATTATGGGATGCTACATGGGATTAGAGAGAGGACTATAACAAGCAACACATAATAAAGCAACTCACCATGTGCTTTATATGTGTGGTATATCTGCCTGGTAATAAATAGAGATGAAGCTCTCAGTTCTCAGATATATATGCTATGATCTTTCACTGGGATTTCTTCTCAGCTGGCATGAGGCCTACTACGAGGCTTTTATTCAACACCTTCCTTCTCCACTGTACATAAGTAGCTCAGGGGCCTGGGATGTGTCTCATTCATCTCAAGATTACCAGCCCCCAACCCTGTTCCCAATCCATTATTGGTACTTGTAAGCATCTGCTGATTGAATGAATCATTGCATATATCATCCAAGATTATATCAAGATTGTATACCTACTCCAATCCCAGATCACTGTATAAACAAGGTCACCAAAGGCCACAGAGCTGAATGGTGGCAGAGCTAGAAGGGAACACAGCCACCTGATTTCCAATCCAACATCTGCACACCATAGCAAAGTTTGCATTTTCTTAAAAATATTTTATCAAAAATCAATATGATAAAAACATCATTAATATTACCAAAGTAGGGACGCATTCAGAATCTATTTTTCCAGTTTCCTATAATTTATATGCCAGCAACTCATCACTCAAAAAAAAACTTCTAAAAATATGACTCTAAAAGTTTTGTGTCTTGCCAGGTATGGTGACACAGGCCTGTAATCCCAGCACTTGGGAGGCTGAGGCAAAAGAATCCCCATAAGTTTGAGGCCAGCCTGAGCTACATAGTGAGTTTGAGGCCAGTCTAAACTACAGAGGGAGACCCGTCTAAATAAATAAATAAATAAATTTAAAAATTTAAAAATTAAAATGTTGTGTCTTATATCTTAAGTAATTACACAGTAATATTATGATAATCTAATAGCAATTGACAAGGTAAAAATGCATAGTAATCATGTATTGTACCTGATACAAGCAATATTACATCACCTAATACCCTGCCTTTCACACAACTATTTCATTACTTGGAAGCTGCCTGGTAATGAATATGCTATTAAGTAGTGTGTTTTTTTTAATGTACATGTTTATTTTATAGTAATTCTTCAATAAATTTTTCTGACTTCTTTCATAAATAAGTTTCATTATTCTTCGTTATTAAAAAAAAAAACTACATTCTCTTTTCCTGAAAGGATATCATATATTAGATGACCCTCCTATATAAAATCATAAATGAAAAGGGGCCAGACAATAAGAAAATAAGTAATCAGATAATAGGGCACTAAATACAGTTGGGTAGACCTAAGGCATTATGGTAGTTAAAACTCTGCAAAAAGAATATTTTACAACACAAAAACTGAAAAAGAATTTCATTTTACTACAGCATGAGACAAGTCCCGGCTTTTGCACAATGTAACACTGATTTCTTCATTTTGTTGTTTTAAACATGCTTTTAAGACATACTGGATAACTAGTAAAAATTGTATACAATTCAAATGACATTTCAGATAAGTTTTATTGGCTTAATGCTCTGATAATAAAATTATAACAATCAGTGTTATTCTGATTTATTGCAATTTTTACTTTCACTTTGTAATGGACTCAGTGCATCACAGAATTGAATGTAATGTTGCTGCCACCTCAAGGTCACTCACTGAAAATGAGATGGCTTGCTTCAGTCTAATGCACTAAAGCAAGTAAGTAACGGAGGGCTTTATGGATGAAAATACCACTTTGTGGTCACGTCACAGTAAATCTAAACTTTTATTTGCAATGAAACAATGGGTTTTATATGCAATTTCCAATGAAAACATACTCCAATAATGCTAGTATGGCATTGTGAGTACTAGGTCTGTGAGAAAAAAAGGCTTTTATATTGCAGTCCGGGGAAGAAATGTCAATTCATCAAACTGAAAAACCATCTGTGCATAAGTAGCATATTGACATGGCATAATTCAGATACAGTGGTTTCTTAAATAAAAAAAAAGAAATAGTCCTTGCGTTTATTTTCCTTTCATAAAGCTTACTTGGCTCTTTTCCTCTCCCTCTCCAATCTTTTCTAGTTGGTGACCTCCATGAACCTGACACTCTTCCATCTGGATTTATCAAAACTACCCTTCACGTGAACAAACAGTTCCCAGAAAAAGAAATGCCAATGAGTCGAGTCATTCAAGGAGATGGATGTTTTGCCTAACAGATTGTCAAAGATCAACTTTTGATATCACTGGCTTGGCAAGGTGGAACTGTAAATTAGAAAAGAGGGAAATGTGGTGATATTTTTCCAAAGTTTAAAATGTATATATCTTCTGACCAGGAATGCCCTTTCTAAAAATTTATTTTTCACATGTACACATATATGCGCACAAAGATGTATGTGCAGAGAAACTTTTATAGTAAAAGACTGGAAACAAACTAAGCGTCCATCAACAGAAGACTTGTAAATTGATGAAGCCATAAAACAGAGTACTGTGCAGCCTTTGAAATCAACAAGGCAGCTTTACGTATACCAAGATGGCACAATTTCCTAGATCATATGGTTAAGTGGGGAAAAAAACAATGTGCATCCTAGTGTTATAGTATGCTTGGTATTTATGCATTTGCATAGAATCTCTTTGGAAAAATACCATAATCTATTAACAAGGGTTCTTTTGTAGAGGAACTGGAGGACCTAATTATCTTAACTATAGAAGTAGGGAAGACCTAATTTTCACTCTACACCCATTTTTGCCTTGAATTCTATATGTAGATACATATTAACTACTTGAAATATATAAATAAAAATGAAACATTTCTAAAAACTGCTTTGGATTATAATTCAGAGGGAAAGTCGACAGTATGGGAAAAAAGACCACGAAGGGCTGGCGAAGAAAGAGGAAGAAAAAGATACAGGAAGGGAGGTAAAGCAAGGCTGCCCTGGGGGTTGGAGGATTGCTGCTAGCACTAATTCCCCTTTGAAGGTTCCCCCAGATTTAATCTACCCCAAACCCACATTTCTTCCCTGGTCTCCTCATTTCCTCCACTCTCCTTTGACTTCCCGTTCATTTTCCTCACTATTCCCATTCATTCTCCTGCCAGTCGTTGATCCTCATTTCTATTTCCCCTATTCCTTGGGTTCTGCCCATTGCTAGGGATACACTAGAGTCCCCTCCAAAAGAAGGCCCAAAGCCAGCCATCCTGCTCCCAGTGCCAGGCTGTGGCCCTGCTTGCCAGGTACATTCTCCATGCACCCTGAATATACAAACAGTGAAAAAGCAACATGGTGGTTAACAGACTCATCTGCCATCCGCGATCTACTGGGACGCAAAGAATTCAACAGAGGGTGGTCTGTGTTTTGCTTCTTCTCTGAGCCCAGATACCACAATAATAAACAATGCATCAGCCCACTGAACAGCACTGGCCAGCATGCAGAGGAAATGCATTTGAGGGTGAGGTTTGCAATCTGGAGATACACCACAGATTTGGGAGAAGCGAGCAGGATGGGGAGTCTATCAGATATGGACTCAAGGTCACACAGGACAAATTGGCTATCTGTGTTAAATATCTGCAGAGGAGTGGGGAGCCCTGAAAACAGAAGAAAGGAGGGAGATGAAAAGGTAGTGAGTACCTTCAACTGTTCAGCTTCCTGTGTTTATTGGATTTAATTTGCCTTTCCCTGTTTTACTCTTTCACTAAAACAAATCTCTTGCTATAACTCCTTTCGATTACATGTCATTAACAGTGAAGTCAAAATTCGTCTCTGTGTGTGTGTGTGTGTGTGTGTGTGTGGTATGTGGTTCTGGGGATTGAAATTGGGGCCTTTGCACTGAGCTACTTCCCCAGGTCTCCCTAAATTGCTAAATTGCCCATGCTGAGCTTGAACTTACTTACAATCCTTCTGCCTCGGCCCAACAAAGTGCTGGGATCACAGGCATGCACCACCACACCTGGATCAAAATTCTATTTGACATTGCTTAATAACTCGAATTCCATCAAACATCCATGAAAATACTTCTAAAAGCTACTGATATGCAGCATTTTAAAAGCCGTGCATTCCTCCTGTCCAAATCCTCCCATGGACTGGTGGGTTTCCTTTCTGTATTAAAATCTTCCAGTTCAAAAGATAGGAGTATTCCTGCACTGACCTAGCGAGTTTTACAAATTTTATCCACTTTGAAAAATACACATATCAACTTTACTGAATTTGGAAAGTATTGAAAAAGTTAGAAGCAAACCAATTAACAGTTTATTTCCTCTTAAGGAGATGCCTTGGCAGATTTCTAGCATATGGAAATCCTTCTCCACTTCTTTTGCTGAGACCCTACTGGAGAAGGTAAACGTGCTAAGCCCTGCCACACACTGTTAGAGACATTTTTAGAAAGGAGGGTGGTGCAGAAGCTGGACCCATGGCAGGTTTGCTGAGTCCAGACTTCAGCTCCATGCTTGGGCCCCCAGCTGCAGCTCCTCACTGCTCTGCCCATCTCTGAGAGACTTTCAGCTCTAAAATTCTAAGACATTAACTGTGACATAACCATAAAAGAAAAACAGGAGAGCAAACATGGACAGCAGTGAAAAGAAGAGTTGGGAAAGCTTAAATCAAGCCTGGAGTCCAGCCAGAGACAGGAAACAAGTGAGAGCAAGTGAGAGTCCATTCTCATTCTTCTCATTTCTCTCTCTCCCTCCCTCTCTCTCTCTCTCTCTCTCTCTCCCTCCCTCCATCTCCCTCCTTCCATCCTTCTCTCCCTCTCTCCCTCTTCTTTTCTCTCTCCCTCCCTCCCCCTCTCTCTCCCTCCTTTGATTTTACACAGCTATGAATGAAGAGATGATTTTACTGAGTATTTTGCCCCCCCATCCCTACTTCCACCTTCTGTATAATTACATGCAATCATCTACCATGTAAAAATAGACACATTTAAAAATACCCCCACCTCATCAGATGATCCACATTCTAGAAATCTGAGATCTCCTGAGGAATCAAGGTATGACAAGACAAAAGGAGAAAGGTGGCAGATCTGGTCACTAAGTCACAGCTGGAACTTCAGGGAATTAACCCCTGAACCTAACAACAAGCATAGTGGCTGCAGAATGATGGACACATGAGAGCTGAAAGGTGTGATTAGGAGATAGAAGGGCTCCTCAAGACAGTACTTGAGTGGGAGAAGGCATTGTCTAAAAGGGAAGAAATGAAGAAAACAACTTTACGAAGGGTCCAGGCCTCCTCAGCCAATGACTCTGAGATGAAGCTTGCCTGCCATTATTAACACCAGTAATTGCCAATCTGATGCAAGGTCTCCCTGTTGACGACATCTCAGTGTGCCACCAAAGTACATTTGACAGAATTACTACAACCTCCCATGTTACAGAGTTTCAAAGATTTTTATTCCACATTTAAGAGATTTACAGGAAATCTCCAGGCAGTTAAGCTGAGGGGCTGAGCACGTCTTTTAGCTGGCTCAGAGCCAATCATTTGGAGGGTAGCTTTAATTCCTGGGATATGGAGTCATACAGTCAGGAAGCAGCCCTGACCCCAGTAAGGTCAGTGCCGTGGCCAACTACCCTGGGCTCAATTTAGAGACATAACTATGGCAACGACTGTGCCCAATCGGTTATTAGAGGAGATTTATTGACGGATATGCTTGAATAGCAGAGCCATTAATTGCAATTACCAGACAAGACACTTTGTTCATCTCAGGGAACTGAATGCCAAAATGCCCTAACAACTTTAAAATCCCATTTGCTCCTGGGCTCTCTGCTGGCCTCGCTGCACCTGCTTCAGCTTCCCAGTCCTGAGAGGAAGAGGGAGGCCTGGCTTGAAATAGCACCAGCTGGAGGGAAGGCAAGGGCTGGGTGCTGGGGCATGAGCTATAGAAATCCACCCAACCCCACAATGCCCTTCACAAAGGTGAGGGAGGCACGAGCAGCCTCGCGCCTCCCACTCCTCTTCTCTGGGTCCCACCAACAGAACAACAAAACACTTCTGTCTTTGGGTGTTAATCCATATTAGTCATTTGCTTCAAGACCCTTGGGATCCCCACTTGGCTTGGGGACCTTCCTATGCTTGGCGTTGCTCAGTCCAGGTTCTATTCCCTTTAAAGATCTCCAAGGGCTGGAAAACTCATCCCTGGATTTCGTCCTTCTGGTCTTGTTCAGGGAAATCTCCTCTGATCACCCCATTTCTCTAAAACAGGGATTCCCACCTCCTGCCTCAACTTTCTATCTGCTCTTGTTTCTTCCTAACATGGAATTACACTGGTTATTGGTCTCTCTATTTACCTGCTTATTTCTGTCTCTCTCTGGATTCTAAGGTGTGTATGAGCATAGATTTGGCCTGTTCTTTGTACCACTGTATTCCTACTGCCTGGCACAGCATCCAGCACACAGTCAGCACTTAAGAAATACTTGTTGAATGAATGAACTCCATTCATTCTACAGTTCTGCTTACAGAGATCTCTTTTATCTAATTAGAACATAACTTCCCCCAAAGCAGGGATTCTTCCTATGCTTGTAGCCTCTTCTTCAGTGCTATGCCCACTGCTAACTTTAAAACTTAAAAAAGTGAATGAGAGGGCCGGTGAGATAGCTCAGCAGCATAAGCACCTGCCTGGCAAGCACGAGGTCCTGAGTTCGACTTCCGGTACCCACATACAAAAAAAGGGGCGGGGATATCGTTCAGCGGCACGGGCGCCTGCTGGCACACAAGGTCCTGAGTTCGACCCCCAGTACCCACAAAAAAGAAAAAAAAAGTGAATGAGAGGGTTCATGAACTGCAAACCCTTCCCATACATTGGAATTAGTAAAAGCACACATCCCACCACTTTTCAAGGAATAATTATACCTAACATTTAAATAGTCCTTTTTACAAGGACACTGTCTTAAGCATTCTCCATTGTATTCATTCATAAAACTGACATGGTGACACTGTGAAGTGGAGAATGTTATCCTCCATGCGTTAGAGGAGAGCAGTTGATGTTAGATAGCTACAAAATGACAGTGACAAAGCCAGGAAAAGATCCTGGCAGTCCAGACAGAGAATCTGCACCTTGACCTCTATACAATGCTATTTCTCTTGACTCTGAACACTAGGGTAACCATAAAAACAATTAAAAAACACCCCAAAGGGCCTGGACTTGGGACAATAAAACTATGTTCCCTTGAGTTTACTTTTTATTTTTTCTTTCAAACTAGATTACAAATTACAAATCTCTGGTCCAAATTAAGATGCCACTTCATAAACTCTTCTCTACAGATAAAATATCAGGGTTATACTTAACCTGAGGTTAGTGAGATAAGTAATTTTTTAGGAAAAAACAAAGGAAAGTTGAAGGCACTTTGTATTTGTTAGCATTCTCGTTGCTGGGATAAAATACCTGTCACTCACGACTTTTTGTGGTACTGGAGATTGAACACAGAGCCTTTGCACTGAGTTGCATCTTCAGCCCTTTTTAAAATTTCTTTGCACTGAGTTGCATCTTCAGCCCTTTTTAAAATTTAAGATAAGGTCTCCCTATGGCACTAAGTTGCACAGGCTGGGCTCAAACTTGTGATCTTCTTTCCTTGGCCTCCCAGAGTGCTGGCATTAAAGTGCATGCCACCATATTCCTTGTAACTTGCAACTTAAAGGAGGAGAGGTTTATTTCAGCTCATGGTTTTAGAGGCCTCAGTCCATGGTTGGCTGGCTCTAAGGCAGAAACAGAATTGCAGAAAAGCATGGTAGAGGAAAGCAGCTCAATCCGTAGCAGCAAGGAAGCAGAGACAGAGATAGAGAAAGAAGGAGGATCCAGGAACAAAAATATACCCTTTCAGGTTATCCCCTCAGTGACAGACTTCTCCAATCAGGCCCCACCTCCTAACAGAGCACATTCAGCTATGAATTCATCAATGCATTAACCAATTGACGAGTGTAGGGCCTTTATAATCCAATCACTTTCCTAGAGCCCCATGTCTGAACACATGAGCTCTTTGTGGGAGGTTTTTTATCCAAACTATACCACACTTCTTCCCCAGAGCTGTGAGAGTGCAATCCCCACTTTCTAGACTGTCTGTCAAGGGTATAGATTATAAGAACTCTCAGCCAGATGAACTTCCCATTGATGCAAAATTGGCATACCAGGTGCCCCTTTATACTATACCATTTTCATGTTAATAGGCAGGAGGACCTTCAATTAATGAAACAACACAAGCAACTGAAATCTCCCGTACACAAAATTGATGTCCACTGATGTTAATTAAGAATTTATTTAAGTCACAGCTTATGGTTTAGATCTAAAATATTCCCCCAAATTATGATATGTGTGGAAAATGACTGGATCTTGGGGGCACTATACTCAACAATGAATCCATCCATTGACGAGTTCAGAGCTGAATATGCTGTTAGGAGGTAGGGCCTTGTTGGAAGGGTGGTTCACAGGAGCTATGACTTGAATGGGTATATCTCCCTCCCCAGCTCATTCCTTCATTCTTTGCTTCCTTGCCACCATAATGTGAGCAGCTTTCCTCCATCAGACCCTCCCACCATGTCCTTCTTGCCTTGGCATCAGCCAACTATGGACTGAATCCTCTAAAAACATGTGCCCAAATAAACCTCTCCTCTTTTAAATTGTGGGGGTTGGGTATTTTGTCTCAGGAACAAAAAAGTGTCTAAGACAGATTTTGGCACCAAAAAAGTGGAGTCATTGCTGTGACTGTATCTGACTACGTAGTTTAGAACTCTTTGAAACTAATTCACAGGAAGAATTTGGAAAGGTTTGGAGATGCCAGTTCAAGAAGCCTTAGAATGCTGTAATCTGGGCTTCATGGAAGATCCTGGTTGGAGCTCAGAAGACTAGAATGCCGGTAAAAATGCAGACAGTAAAGGCTAGGCTCAGGAGGTACAAGGATTCCATTGGCAGTTGAACTTGAGGCCATGCATGCTATGCTCTGGCATAAAATTTTTCTACATTTTGCCCACGTCTTGAGATTTTGCAGAAGACTGAGACTGAGGGCAGTGAACTGATTAATCTGGAAAGGAAATTTCAAGACAGCCCACATTCAGACGGTGGCATGAACACCACTGATGGCTTTTAGACAGATCTACAGAAAGAACCAAAAAGCTGGTATAAAATGTTTTCAGTTTCCAGAAAGGAATCGCCTGCAAAGCTGGGGCAAAGAAAAGTAGGTTTGCTGAAGATTAGCATTATAAAGAACCCAAGTACTTTGTATCAGGACAACAGGAAAAATGACTTGAACGCATCTCAGGAATCAGGAAGACCCCATCTTCTGCAGGCTCAAGGGTGCAGAACAAAAAAGCTTTCATTTGAGAAGCAAGCCCCAAGGTCCTCTGCTCAAGAAGGTCTGGCTGGGCCGGTGAGATGGCTCAGTGGCATAAGCACCTGCCTGGCAAGCACAAGGTCCTGAGTTTGACTCCCGGTACCCATATATGAAAAAAGGGATGGTGATATCACTCAGTGGCACGGGCGCCTGCTGGCACGCAAGGTCCTGAGGTCGACTCCCAGTACCCACAAAAAAAAAAAAAAAAGAAGAAGAAGAAGGTCTGGCTAGGGATTGATTCCTTAAAATTTTTCACAGTGCTCAGTAATCCAGGCACTCAGAAGTTGCAGTAGCCATGGTCCAAGAGTTCCAGGCTACTGCTCAAGCTGGTGGCAGAACTTGGCATCATCCATATGGTGCTGGTTTTACAGATATGCAGAATGCAAGAGTTGTGGGTCAAAGAGGCTTCCACCCAGACTTCAGAAGGCCTGGAAGACCAGGCAGTGTGCCCTTGAAAGGGCAGTGTGTGACATTGTGAGTGAAGCCAAAAGTAGAGTGGAGGTCCCTGGAAGTTAGAAGTGTCAGGAATGTGGAATATCTGCTGAGAAATGCTGCAGGCAGTGAGTGAAGTCACTGCAAGAGAGAAGCCATGAGGGCTGCAATCAGCCAGGCTATAGGGGTGGGGTTGCCCAAGCCCTTTGGAGTTCACATCTCTCTACAACCTGTCCTGGGTGCTAGGCATGGAACTACAGGTTCTAATGCTTGCTTTGCTGAGTTTTGGTCTTGCTTTTCTCTGATTCCTTTCTATTCCCCTTTATCTCCCTTTTGGAATAGGAATGTTTACTCTGTGCTATTGTATGTCAACAGTGTTTAACTTTTTTTTTAAACAGGGATAGGTAAGAGTTTGCCATGAGTCTCAGAGGAGACTTTGGACTTGGACTCTTAATCAGTGCAGAAATTGTTAAGATTATGGCAACACTTAAGGATGAACTAAGTGAATTTGCATAGTGAGATGGACCTGAGTCTTTTGGGGGCCAGAGATGACATGTTATGGTTCAGATCTAAAATTCTTATGTGTGTGGAATGTGACTGGATCATGGGGCCACTATATTCATTGATAGATTCATCCATTAATGAGCTCAAAGCTGACTATGCTGTTAGGAGATGGGGCCTTGTTGGAAAAGGTGGTTTATTGGAGGTGTAACCTGAAAGGTTATATTTCCCTCCGTAGCTCCCTCTTTGCTCTTTGCCTGCTAGCTACCATGACATGAGCAGCTTTCTTTCACCAGACATTTCCACCATGGCTTCCCGCCTTGGAGCCAGCCAACTATAGATTGAATCTTCTAAAAGCTGTGAGTCAAAATAAATCTCTCCTCCTTTAAATTGTGGATGCTCAATATTTTGTCCCAAAAATATGGAAGTGACTAACATACCCACTTCCTCAGTGGGTCCTATACCCCACATAAATATAACCCACATTGTCAACTGTCAGTTCTCTATATTATACAACTCAAAAGAGTGATCTCACATTGGGGTGATTAACCTGAAGCACTACAAGAATACCAATCACTTAAGACAAACTTCCTCACAGTCATCATTCATTCATTCTTCATTGTTTGTTTATTCACTAGTATCTATTCGTGGCCAAACATTATAATGGCACAACATGGGATCTCCCAAAATTCACAGTTTATGAAGGTGGTTGACATTAATCCAATAAGAACACAGATAAACTACAAATATGGAAAGAGCTGTGACCAAGGAGGGAGGCAAGAGTCACAGGGGCCATCTAAGGCCTTCCTGAGACAATAGTTCTTTTGTTAAAACCTGGAGAAAAAGAAGTAAAAAGGAGCAGGAAGAGGTAGGGAGGACATGGAGGTTGCTATAGGTAGGGAACCAGAATGCACATCACAGAAGCTGAGGCTGGAGCAGCAGTCAAGGACATCAGGTTGCGATTTGACAGATGGATAAAAGGTCTAGGTCTTTATTACAAGCTGCTGGAAACTTCTAGACCTTTTCAGACAAGGAAAGATTCAAGAACTATTGCTATGGTTTGGATAAGCATCTCCCAAATATTATTAGACACTGGAGTGTCCAGTGGTTCCAAATTCTTTTCCCATTCAAAACATTGGATGAAGACAACTGATAAACACAAAAGTTTCATTTATTGAAGAAACAAGGAAAAAGTAGAAGTTAAAAAGAAGAGAGAAAAGAAGCAGTAGAAGTGAAAAGAAGGAGAGAGAAAATATGCCCTGCATGCACAACAGGTCACTGGAAAAGTAAAAAGACACTGGTGATGAGACCAATGGCTGCCACCTTTTGTATCCTTCTTCTGACCTCAGATCTAGGCAGTCAGAAGCTGTTCTGTGCTGTAACTTGACAGCTCTCTATGATTGACAAGTCACACCCTATTTTCCAGCCTTCCTTCCAGTTCTCTGTGATTGACAGGTCCCACTCTACTGTCCAGTCTCATTTTCAGCTCTCCATGATTGACAGGCCATGCCCTATTATCCAGCCAGTGTGCCATCCCCTAATTTCCTGCTTCACAAAGACCCATGTGCTGAAGACCTGGTAGCACTATTGAGGGATAAAAGATCCTTTAGAAGGTAGAGTCTAGTGGAAGGAAGTTAGTTTACTGGAAGAATGCCCTTGAAGGTAATATTGGGCCTCACCCCCTTCCCGTTTCTCTCTGCTACTTGGCCACCATGACCAGGTTTCCTCCGCCAAACACTACCATCATGATAAACTGTGCTACTGCAAGGCCAAAGTGACAGAGCCAAACAATCATGGGCTGAAACTGATGAAACTGTGAGCCAAAATAAACCTTTCCCATTCAAAACTGATAGTGTATCTGAAGGCATAAGCAGGCTATTTAAAAGGTAAAATTGACAGCCTGGGGTGCATCATATCTGTACACCCTACCTGTCTTAGCAGAAAACTGAAAAAATACACTAAAGGGAATAACATAAAGGCCAACAAGGGTTGAAAGGAAAAGTATTTCCTGGTCCATCTTAAGATAATCAGTAAATTAGATGATCAGGATGCACATCCTGATAGTGGTACAGGCTTTACCACCCTCAACTAACTCTGCATCATTTGGCAAATGGCCCAGAAACAATCTCAGAGCTTGAGAGCACCAACAGTCAACTCAGTCACCCATGGACACGGGTTCAATTTTACATTGCTTTCAATAAAACATTTTTAAAAATCTGTAAGATAGCTATTATTCTTGTGCTGACACCAACATTATTATATATCAGTATACCGGGGTGCTAATTTTAATCTGCACAAAAATCATGGAATTTTCATATGATAGAAACCTTAAACATCATCTAAATATTTGTACGTTTTTCCAGTATGTTCTTAGATGCTTTCATGAATAGTTTATTTCTTGTTAATATGTATGTTTGAAGTGCTTTAAATAAACTGTATGGCCGGTAATATAGCTCAGCGGCACAGTGAATGCTTGGCAAGCGCGAGGTCCTGAGTTCAATTCCCGGTACCAAAAAAAAACCTATGTTTTTCAAGGGCTGGAGATTTTATATATATATATATATATATATATATATATATATATATATATATATACACACACATATATATATGATATGGTCTTTAAGGTCCCCCTTATTACCACCTAAACCCCAGCAGGGGACAAGAGATGGGGGGCAGACAGAGACAGAGATAGACAGAGAGACAGAGAAAGAGAGACAGACAGACAGAGAGAGAGACAGAAACATAGGATTGTACCCAGATGGTGCTCATTCAGTGCTATTATTTGACTGACTTACTGGCAACAGACCAAAGGCTGCCTCTGAGCCTGATGGTCAAAATCATACAACTGAGAGATTGACAGCATCCCTATTTAAAAGAATCTTATTAAAAACATAAGATAAACATGAGGTGACTTACCAAAACTTGCTCCAGTGGCTCCTCAAATAATGGAATAAATCAGAAGGATCTAGAACCTGAAGCCTGGCCCCCTCTTCGAACAGGCAAGCAGCTCTGCTATCCATGAACACAGTGGCCTAGGATCCAATGGGAATGCTGAGGACAGCACAGGGAAGATTAAAAGGTTGCAGGGAGCTAGGTGTGGTGTAATCCCAACACTCTGGGTGGCTGAGGCAATAGTATCACAAATTCAAGCTCAGTCTTAGCAACATAGCAAGACCCTGCCTCAAAAAAAAAAAAAAATTGTTTTTTAAAGGGCTGAGGATGTAGCTCAGTATGAAGGACCTGGGTTCAATCCCCAGTATCACAGGAAGAGAGGGAGAGAGGGAGAGAAGAAAATAAGTATATTAAGCAAACTGAGAGGTGTCACAGTTTGAGAAGGAAAATAGTTCTCTTAGTCAACAGCCAGAGCTACTTCTAGCTTTTTCTTTCTTTGATCCATCAGTGTTGCCCTGCCCATGAATCAAGTTCATGCAGTCCAAGTAGGCATCCTGGATTTCACTGACATGTTAGCACTTTTATTTTTCAAGATGTAGAGGATGTGTAAGATTAAACCTGTAGAAACCAACCCCTAGATGTCATTGTTGCTGCTGAAATATCAACTCTTGAGTCTTTGAAACTTTAAATCTGAAGAGATAGCAGTGTTAATCTGAGTAAGCCACTTAAATAATGCAAATTCAATTCATTTTCAGTGTTTTAAAGCCAAGTCCAAAATCTTCTGGACTTAACCAAAATGTAACTAAATCTTAGGGTGTTAGCATGCATTCAGTTGCCAACAAAATCCGCATTTATGAAAAATAGGCTGAAAACCCACATAATCATATGTGACGTTACTAACGAGCTCACATCACATTCCATAACTCATAAGCTGATTATAGAGTAGCAGGGTGATCCTGCCCCTCTTCTCCTTTCCTGTGTGTCCCCTAATTCCTATGCTTGCCTCTGTCATTGCTGGGTGCACTAGTGTCTGGCGTCCAGAGTGTCTATTCCTTGCAAACAACAGTTCTAGTTCAAGGGCATCCTGAATGAGGACTTACCAGCACTCAGCTTCACCCATTTATGAATGTATGTATGTATGTATGTATGTTTGTATGTTTGTATATATGTTTGTAATTCTGGGAATCCAGGGGCTTATGCAAGCTAGGCAAATATTCTACCACTGAGCTACATCCCCAGCCCATTTTAGATTTTATTTTGAGACAGTGCTTCATGAAGTCGCCCAGGTTAGCCTTGAACTTGTGATCTTCCTGCCTCAGTCTCCAGAGAAGCTAGGCTTGCAAGCATGCACCACATGCCCTAGCTAAATGCTCCATATTCTTTGTTCTCAGTGTCTTAGCTCCATCTTTTGCTTCCATTTTGTATCACACCAGTCTGAATTTGCAAATGTATGTCAGACAAATTGGTGCTTATATGAAGGACAGTTACCCTATGTCACACAACAGTGAATACTAGTGGGTTTTGAGGCTCTGAGTGAAACCCAGCCCATGTGCTGAATTCTTAGGCCCTCTCAGAGAACCAGCTCCCAGTCCCCAACTGGATGTCATTTGTGGCAGTTAACTGTTGTGTCAACTTGAGTAAGAACTGTGCAACTGATTGGATTAGCATAATTCTGAGTGTGAGTGGATGGATTTACTGAAGATGAAAGACCCACCCTGGGTTTGAGTGGTACCAACCAGAGTCTTATAGCCTGAATAGACTAAAAAGGGAAAGAAGAAGGAAGCCTTGCTTCCGTTTCTTTGGAAGAGCTCCAGTCCCCTGGCTTTCAACACAGACTCTTCAGCCTTACAGTGCAGACCCTTCAGCTTCCAGATACAGACTTGCACAGGACTCTGCAGTGAGCTCCAGGCCTTGGACTTCTGACTGGACCCTTCGGATCTTCAGTTTGCAGACAGCCCTTTTCCACTCTTCCACACCTGACTCTGCAGCCAGCCACTGTGAGCCTACCTTGTGTGTGTGTATATATATGGAGAGCACGAGAGGGAGAGGGAGAGACAGAGAGGGAGAGAGAAAGAGATATCTTACATTAAATCTGCTTCTCTTGTGAGTACTGACTGATACATCATCTTTATTCTCTCTTCAAGTCCCCAGCTCTCCATGTGATGTCCTACCTTCTCAAAAGACTCTTTGGGGTAGTTCCGCCAATTAAGTCCATGCCTAGAAGATTGTATGCTAAATGAAATCACTTTTTCACTCAATCACTTGGTATTTATTAAATGTAGCTACATTCTAGGCCCTGTCCTAGGCCAAGAGGAATAACAATGAACAACACTGACAGGCTTCCTGGACCCACTGGGAGCACATTTACACAAGAGAAGACAGATGCTGAGGCAGTTAGAGCATACATAATTAAAGACTATAGAGCTGAGTACCTGAAGATGTGTAAAACAACACAAGAAGAGCCCCTAGCATAGGGTCCTCCACCAGCAAGATCCTCAACAGATGCCTACTATCAATCTCTGCCTGGTCTCACCCCAGCACTACCATGCCTTTCTGGTTGTAGCTATGCCTGTCCCCCACTCTATTGCAAGGTAGAGGGGTCTCTGCCATCCAGATAGATGCCCTGTGTCCTAACTTCACACCTGCATGCATGTTGGTCCATTCTTCTTATGGCTTGTACCTAGACGTCCCCCCAAAGCCTCATGCGATCATAGATGGGGCTTTTTGGAGGTGGCTGGATCTAGAGTGTGTGATTCTGGGACTAAGTGTGTGATACTGGGATCAAAGGTGTGTGATTACTAAATTAGTCCACTGATTGATTTGGCATAGTTCTGTGTAGAATTAAGGGTGCCCCACCCTGGGTGTGAGTGCTGTCCACCCTAAGCGTGGGTAGTCTGGATAGACTATGAGGGACAGAAAAAGGGTCCCTGCAAGAAGCTTGCTACCAGTCACTTGTTGCTTGCCATTTGCTGCTTTGCTACTTCAGTGCTTGCTGCCTTCTGCTTTGCTGTCTTCTGCCTGCCATGAACTGTTTCTCCTCTGCGATCTCCCTCTGCCATGCCACCCTGCCTTGGAGCCAGCTGATTATGGACTGAAACCTCTACAAACTGTGAGCTGAAATAAACCTCTGTTAACTTTGGGTGTTGGGTCTTTTGTCTCAGCAATGAGAAAAATAACTAAGACAATTTCCTTCCACATAGGAAGCTCACTTTTTTTAAAGCTTAGCTCAGGCTTCTGCCTACCATCAGCTCATCAGAGGTGTCTCCTGCATGTGGCTCAGAGATGTGACCTAAAGGAGAAGGGCAGGGGCAAGCAGGGTAGAAGACACAGGAGCAAAGCAGCAAATGATGCTTGTGCCTTACTCACACCCAATACTGAATATGCCACTTCTAGCTCACAATAAATTTCAGCGGGGCCCTCCTACTTTATGGCTCAGTGGTGCTTATGATGAGGCCGGAAAGGGGACGAAAATTGTGGCATGGACTTTCTTTAGGTATTACATGTACTCCCCCTTCCCTTTTTCACTCATGTCCCTTTTTCAATGAAATGTCAAGCTCTACACAATGTTTCCTATGCTTGGTTTTCCATAGTGTACAAGGAACTCACAGCTGGAGGACCTTAGAAGGCAGAATACTTGCTATTTCTTGTTAACCATTCACTGATGTCTTCAAGAAGCAAGAAATAGAACTCCAGGCCACCTGATCACGATGCTGGCTGCTCCTCCTACTCTGTCGCCTCAAGAGGCACTGTCAAAATAACAAATGACATATTTTTAAGCCACAATTACTCCTTAGCTAGGCTGTCTTGGTTTGATTAGCAGCTACTTCTCCTCTTGGCGTTTTTCTTCATCTTCATCTTCTTCTTCCTCTTCTTCTTCTTCTACTTCTTCTTCTTTTCATTTTCTTCTACTGCCCCTTTCATCAATAAAGATCATGACTTCAAGGAAAATACTTCACCTCCGGGAAGAACTTACCAATATCCTATTACAATCAGATTATCTTGTTCAGAAGCAGGCGGTATTACCTGTCAACAGGGCTTGGAGAATAGCAAATAGCCACCACCCAACTAAGCCGAGCTACTTCCTGGCTCCTGGGCAGATAAAGTGGCAAAAGGAGAGAGCCTTTTGGAGGCCTTGAAATCTCATTTTTATGCTCCTTGCAGAGAAAAGACCGGCTTTATTGACTAAGATGACTGAAAATTGCTTGAGCATTCCAATAACCAGTCTGCGTTGAAGCAGAGAGACAGCCTGGCAGAGGCGAGCTCCCTGCTCTATCACGCAGCCCTGCTAAGCCATGTTTTGTTGCAGCGCAAGCCTGTGGCATATGCAGACCAGACTGAAAGGAGCTTCCTGTCGTCCTCCAAAGCAGCCCCTCTCCACCTCCACTCCCAGCCTGCTGGTGCAGTTCCCGGATCCCAACCATAAATCAACAAGTGTTCAGAGAATCTCTTTCAGAAGCCAAACTCTTAGACTGACTCAGGGACCTGGGGTCAGGACTGGGTTAGCAGGACCAGGCAAACATCCCACTTCCCACTGGAGTGCTCTGTAGCCTGACTGCACATTCCAGACAAGCCACTAGATGTCACCATCATCGATTCTTGTCCTTGTACGCAGGTCCTGACAATCCCAGGCTAGAACTCTAGACTGAGTTCCATCACAACCTTAAGGGCAGGGCTGCTGTAAGTGCTGTGACTGCCTGAGCTCCTTGGGGGACCTTTTCAAAACCAGTTGGCATGTCAGATCCAAAGCAGCTGAGCTGAAACTTACACAAGAATAGCATCAGCTAGAGCAGACCTCGGTTCTCACAATCAGGCTCCTTACTCTTTCTCCTCTTAGTCTTTGTCACAGACAGTTGTTGTGTATTCTGGTTTACTTGGGTCCTCAACAAGGAATAAATTAATATATGCATAACATAGCGCCAGGGATTTTGAATGTCTGTGTGCTGCTGAGATAACATAGGTCTGTGGCTTTTAGCAGAGAATGAATGACAGATGGATAATTTATGATGATTCTTGAGACCTGAACTATAATTATGAAGTATTTCTAGGTGGTATATATTCAAGATGCAAAGTGTACAGAATCCAGAGCCAATGTTAATTTATTACTGACAACTGTATATATAATAATGTCATGTCTTCTAATCTTACATTCCTTCTGACTTACATCAAGCAATCTTTTCATTCATTAATAAAATCAAGTGTTGCCATTATTCTTAATGATGAAATTCCATTTTGAGCCTGGAGGGCTCCTATAATTAAACTCCATATTTCCACACACCAGACACCTGAATCTCAGGAAAAAAAAAAGAGAGAGAGAGAGAGGTAAACTGAATTTCTTGTTTTATAAGCAAGGTAAAACATCAAAAAGATGGGAGCCACCTGCTCAGAGTCCCACAGGAGCTAAATTGCAAAGTATGAAATAATTTCTCGGTTTATCTTCTCAGCTCACAGTACTATGTCCTTTTCCCTTTTACTCCGCCTGCCTCCTTTCACTCTTCCTTGATCTTTCCTTTTTTGAAGCAGAATACTTTTTAAAGGTCATGATAAAAATTATAGCTAAAAGAAAAACAGGCCACATGTCTTGTCCAATTTTCTGTGCTGTGCCAAAGACATGATTAATCCCTTCAAAAAATATCTAATCTAATCTTATTACAACAAAGACAAGATGTCCTTCATAAGTATCGTGGCTGGAAACAAAGGTCTTTTTCAAGTTTTGACTGTGTCTCAATCCGCTTCTAGCCAGTCATCACCTTACAACTTACTATACTGTCCTAAGAATTCCTAAAATTTAAACAGTGCTCTGGTTTAAGTTGTAAAGCACTACGTATCATCAGACACCCTGGCCACTTTAGAAGATACAGACCCATGATACTTGTAGAAGAAATGAAACCTTTATCAACTAATTAATGACCCTAAAGTAAAATAATGAGGTGTGGAGAGACAGGGGTTCAGTTATCTAGGTCATCTCTCATCTGGAAACAGAATCAGATTCCACTGAATAGGTGCTACATAATGGAGCAAGCAAGTTTCCTATCTGTAACGCTGAATCTTACTATGACTGGTTAATTAAATCATGATAAATAACCTTCTGTGGCAGGTGGAAGGTGCTGAGAAGAGTTTAGATGAGATGTCCACGAGTTCAATGGAATTGCACCTGAACGACTGCATTCTGCTGACTAAAAACTGTTTACTGTGATTTTCTGGAAAGTTTGTTTACAAGAAAAATACCGAGACATTTGTGTGAAAGGCATTTTGAAGTTGTCTAAGTTTTTCTGAGACTGTGCTTCTTATTCTTATGCCTTCTTTCCTAAGTCTTCCATTTCTTCTTTTCTGCCTGTAATGTTTACTCCTATTGATACTATACTACCCTCCTAGGTAGGGAAAAGTGTGAACAGTAGCAATGCCATGTTGCTGTAACGAACAACTCCAAAGACTCATTGACTTACTCACCAGATAATTCTATTATGGGTCAGCTAAGGATTAGGTACCTCACTGTCAGAGACAGGGTGGCCACTATTTCCAACATTGGCAGTTATCAAACTAGGGGAAGAGTACTCTGGAGGTAAATGCACTGGCAATTAAAAGCTCCAGTATGGGGGTGATGACCCTCTCTTCTATGCATAATTCATTAGCCCATACCAGTCACAAGCCACACCCATGAGCCACAAGAGGACCAAGAAGTTCCATCTAACCTTGTGGGAAGAGAAACAAAATAGCTGGTAAATACAGGAATGAACAAAGGAAATTCAAAGTTACATTTACTTTCTTCTTCTTTTAGAATTCCCTTATTTTCTCTATATTTTCTCTTTTATTTATCTATCTATTTATTATTATTATCGTGGTGCTGGGGGTCAAACCCAGGGCCTGTCACATGCTAGGCAAACACTCCACTTTGAGTGACACCCCTGCTCTCTCCCCTGACCAAATAAATTTCTGATTTCTGTTTTGGCTACTTTCAGATTCACGGCTATTAGTTAAGACATTGCTCAAGAAAAGCCTCTTTTCAGATAGTTATAAACTAGATTTGTTTAGCCCAAAGGGAGTAAAGAAATTTTCATATTCATTGTTTGTTTTTACTTTTACCCTTCTGTATTTCTGGTTGTCCGTGTTTTGTTTTGTTTTGCTTTGGTTTTTTCCTTCTTCCACCCAAACATGCTCACCTCCTGCTCCATCACTTTTATTGAAAACAATTACTGGCCCTTTGTTTTTACTTCTTCTTAGCTATTTGGTCCAACTGGTGAAAGATTCTGTGGAATAGCAGAATTCTAAATTTGTTGGTTTCTCAACATCCGAATTCATGAGGATTTGTAACCTGAGATACCTAAGTAAAATTACAGCCCTGACTCAACAGTGACAACACATTTTGTTATTTTGTATATTTTGGATCTTCCACTTAAAAGCAGACAGCCCAGCCCCCTTGTAAAGGTCCCTAAACACACTGGACGTATATAAAAGATAATCTCACCAAACAAGACAGTCCACTGCTATGACCAGGATCCTCAGTTTTACTTCCCTCCTCGTGTCTTCTGCCCATCTGCTGAGTTTAACCCAAGTGCTAGGCTGTGTAGTTCCTACACCAAAACTGCCCAGTACTCTTTGTGACGCTGGGTGTAATTCTTCACTGGCTTTGCACATCACCAAGTTAGCCGGGAAACCCAAACAGGACTGCTTACACCTCCGCGAGCAGTTCATGAATCAGCTCCAACTGACAACCACTACCTTGTCCTCAGATGACTGAGGTTCGTGTTACTAGGTCAAGGCCAACCAAGATCAGCCCTAAACCCAACAGCCTCTCAGGTTAAAACATTTTCCCAGAGCCTCCCTGAATTAAGGCCATGAACCCAGCTAGGACATCTACATTTTAACCAAGGACACCTCAAAAACTGTAGCTCAAGCAGAAGAAATTACATCAATTCACCCAGGGATGAAAAGAACGTCAATGACCATTACTGAGAGCCAATTATGAAGGGGAGGGGTGCTGAACGAGTTAGCACAGGGCAGATTAAGGCGACGTGGGGAGACTCCAAAGTGTGAACAATCACTGACTTCTAGACCTCAACGACCAGGGACAGAGCAATAGACCGGACAAACCCCCGGGCGCCCGCAGGGGAGAGGGACTGCAGCGCGGTGGCCGCACACCTTCCTCGCGCCCGCCCCACCCAGCTGTCCGGGATGCCTGTGGGCGTGGCTGGGAAATTGCCCCGCCCCTGCCGCCCGCCACTTGGGTCACCTGACCCGCCCGTGGCTCACGTGATCTGTTCCATGCGCCGCCATCTTGGAGCTCCGGATGAGGAGGGGGAAAGCGGGGGAAAAGTGGGAAAGGATCCGGGAGAAAGGTGGGCGAGGACGAGGGCGAGTGCACGGCAGGGCCCTGGCCGGCCAAAAGAGGCTAGCGGAAGCAGCAGCCGCCGCCTGACCGCAGGTACCGCGCCCCCGGGCCGCCCCCTCTTTCGCTGTGAGCGCCGCCGCCGGCCATGTGCATCCTTCCCTCAGGCCTCAACCGGCGCCCGCTTCTTTCTCAGACGGCGGACCCCCGCCCGGTGCTCGCCACGCGCCCCAAGTTCCATGTACCATTTCTGTCCGCTGTGCCTTTCAGGGCTAGGCTGCGGAGACCCCGGGCGTGCCCAGCAGCTAGGGGTGAGGGCACCTGCCGCTCCCCGCACACAGTCACCAGTCCAGTCCCAGGCAGGCCCTCCTGAGGCGCTGCTTTCCTCTCGTCTGTGAATCGTTTAGGCCAGTCAGGATAGACCTAACAACAGTGTTCACAGCCCACCTCTTGATTACTTTCCTCAACCCCCACTGCCTTGGCCATTTAGGCACTCCTTGGTGTAGAAGAAGCTGGTACAGAAAAGCAGTCATGGCCTTCCTCACACTTCACCATTCTCTCCAGTGGAATGATCTCGCCAGAGAGCACAGACCCATGAGGGCGTCTCAAAGGAATGGTTTGTGTGGAAGGCCTGGATGATTAATTAGGCTCAGGCAACCCTCCCAAGCCCGAAGGTGGTCTGTCTTTTTAGTTCTACAGTGCGTTGTAATTTGCTATCAGTTTGCATCGCTGTTATCAGGCAGTTGCTGGGTTTATCACCACCTTGAGTTTGTACTTTCTTCAGCACTCCACTTTATATTGATTAAAAGAGAAAGTTTGGCTGTTCAGTTCCTTACTGCTGTAACTGGTTGAAAATTAACTTAAGAGGAGGCCCAGTGACTTGCTTTCAGCCCCACCAGTGAACTGTTTTACTTAACTATAATCGATAAGTTAGTTGCTTTCTAGGTGAAAAGAATGAGCATTCTTTTGATCTTTTAGACTCATTCTTGGCTAGTATAAGAAACAGTAGGAAAGAAATGTAGGACCAGGGCAGGAAACTGCATTAGGAGATATATAGGTCGAGCCACTGACATATATTTTCATGCTACTGTTCTGCCCACTATGCTTGTAAAATTTGCCTAATCACTCTTTATATTTTTTTGTTAAGATTAAAATAGTACTATGTAATTTACTGTTCCATACTCATTAGAAAAGTCAGTAAAACCTAGTGTATTGAGCCAGTTACATACATTCTGAGGTAAAAGAAAATACACATTAGAAGTTTCCGGAGCTATTCTTTCCTAAGTTCTTCAAAATCCTCACGTCTACTTGTTAGATAAATTATGTGAATTTATATCACACAATTACGTTGTATGAATATCCTTCTGAATTTCTTTTTGATACAAAGTGTTGGAAAGTTTTTCACTGCCCAAATGAATCGTTACTCTGTTGCACCAAGAAAGAGAAATGTTTGATACTGTATACTTTCGTTCTTGGCCACAGCTGGATTTTGAAGATTGATCCAAGGGACTGTATTAATTTCAGGAATTGGTTTGAAAGACACTGGCTCTGCCACTTAACAGCCATGTAACCTTGGGTAAGTCACCTAAATCTCCGTGAGTTTCCTTATTTGTAAGATTGTATAACACCACCTAGCAGATCCCAAAGAATTATGAGGATCAGATACACTGCCATATTTTATACAGCTTAGCTGTAAGAGGTTGCTAGTCTTTTCAGTGTGTTCTTGTTCTCACTGAGAATTGACGGGAAAATTGGTGTATTAAAGAAAGCATACTTTTAGAATCAGGTTGATAGGATTCCAGTTCTTACACTGGCTTATGTCTTTGACCCCCAGATGTACTACTTTACATCTGTGAGGTTCCTCACCTGCAAAAAAGAGGCTAGTATTACCAGGAATTGCATGAGTATTATACAAAGTCTGCACAGGCAGTACTCCCTGGACTTGCATCTCAGGGGCAAGGTTTTCCTCTTACTCATTTTTGTAGTCCATTAACACTGTGCTTGGCACATTGTAGGTGCTCAGTAAATTATCGTAAATCTTAATATTGGTTAATGTTAGTTAGCCCTTATGTCTTAACTGTAACTGCCAAATTAGATATTCTCTTAGGCTAGGTTCCAGCTAAAAAATTCTAGACTAGGAAATTCATACACTTGAGATACTTATATTTTTTCTTAGTGGCAGCTAATGATTACATTGAGCTAAGGAGACTTTAAATCAAATGAATTGTAGCTGACATTAGTAAGGTAAACCTACAAAGTGTTAGGCAGCTTCCAAGTAACTTTATATAGACAGTTTGTAATTTAGGCACCTGAAAGTTTACCCAGCCCCACCCTCTCAACTTTAACCTGAAGAACCTAAAACCCATAGAGGTAGTGACTTGCCTGAGGTCACACAGCTAACTGAGAGCACTTTAAGGGAGAGACCTATGAGCTTTTGACCCTTATCTGTTTTTCGCCTGAGCAAAATAAATGTTTTGTACTTTTGAATTATGAGAATCTGGGAAAATGGAGAATTAATTGGCATTTCTTCTGCCAAACAATTTTTTTTCAAGTTGAACAGATCTTTCGCGAGAGAGAGACAGTTCTTTATATCAGATTGTGCTGTCTTTGTATATACACAGAAAATTACAGCCTTTCTCAAGGCCCACATGAATTGTTCATCTTGATTTGACTTAGAATAACCATACTGCTGTAACTGAAAGGAACTAATTAGATACACAAGTAAACCAAATAGCAAATTATAAGGAAATCAAGACAACTGAAATAATTTGGCTGTTAACTTTTCTTGGGAAAGACATTAATTATAAGCTTTTGCCTGAGTATTACTGTTGTCAAAGAAAAATTTAAAAGACTCAGTGGAAAAGAGTATAGAATTTCATTGGTTTGGAATACAATTTTTGATTATTTCTATGTAACAATTTGATCTAATGTTATGTCTAATGATTTCAAACAAAAAATCTCGTTTTGCTCATCCCTCTAGTCTTCTGTCTTTCTACTGAACTTTCCTATTCATCCATTTTGATCTTTTCCCTGACCTCTAAATAGCATGTTTATTCTCACTCATACAAATAAATGATGTTATGGCCGCTTTTCTTGTCAGTCTTGCCCTTGTATCAACTTGTATCAATAGTATTTCAAAGAAGCAAGTGGCACACTCATATGAGGATAATTCAAGGAGACTGTATTTACAAAATTACAATTAGAAAGGTTTTGGATTTGTATAGGCAGAGCATGGGAAAAATGCAGTTAGCATCTAGCAGTATCAGGAGACGGGAGAGGTGCCAGCACCAGAAGCAAAGTCTTGTAGAGCAGCCTGTCTGGAAAGAAGTGGCCCTCTTTTGAGGAACACAGCTAATCGAAGGTGACCTTGAGGTGAAGTGCTCAGAGGATGAATATCCTGTCCTCAGTCTGCCTTGTCCGTCTGATCTGTCATGGCTCTCCATTGACAGATCTTAACCAGAAACCAAAGGGCAGGGGAGCCTAATGATGTCATCCTCCTGGGACCAAGAGCAGAATAGAAAGAAAGATTCAGGGAGGCTAGAGGGCAAATGGATGATGTCTGGCATGCTGCACATCCTTTGGGGCCCGATGTACATCTTACCTCTTCAGAAAGTCTTCTGCTTACTTTCCTAGCCTAGGGGAGCTCTTCAGTTTCTGTTAGGATCTGGCCATTGACTGTTGTCCTCTGGTGATTTTGCCTTTATATTAGTTACTCCATTATTGAAAAACTGTTAATTCTTTTTAACTTCTAAATATTTATCTTATCCACTCCATTTGGTTTGCAGCTATCAGTGCTATGAATTTAAAATGTTTTCATTCTTCCTGCTACTTTCTTGGTACCTTGCACATAATTTTTTTTGGAATTTTATTATGAAAAACTTTAAACATTTAGACAAGTACAACAGTATAATGAATTCTTAGGTACTCATGCAACTTCATCTCTTTTATTCAAATAAGTTAGTCTTCCCTTGACATTTTATATGTGTGTATGTATGACTATAAACATAATGTGTAGACTATATATAATGTATAGATATATGTATATCATATGTAAGATTCCATGAGAGAGCTAAGTAAAATTTTTGTGAAAATTTAAGAGTTGGCTTTAAGATAACTGCCCCAGTGTGTATGCTTTCATATGAGCTGTTTGTCTAACCTTTTTTTAACAGAAGCTTTTGTTTTCATGAGTTCTAACTTATGCATTGATTTTTGCATGTGGACCCAAACTGGTTTTTCAGGTGTTTCCTGATACATTTTATGTTGTCATATCTCTTTTATAGCTGCCATTACTGTACTTATCCCCAAATGTATGCATCCTCTAAAATGAGATACTTACATAAATGTTCAGGGAAAATTGGAGCATCTGCTGCAAATTTCCATTAGTTCCTAATGCTTGAGCAGGCACAGCTTTAAAAATGTGAGTGTTTTGTCAGATTCTTTTGTATTAGTCTTTTTCTTGAGATAAGATGAACTCCACCCCCTCTCTTCAGTTTCGTTTCTTTTTTTTTTTTAAGGAACACACTGAAATGTCCATGGGGAGTAATTTGCACTGTGCTGTCTCCCTCCTATTACATCATTAAATGGAAGAGAGATAACATAAATCACCTTCGTGACTCTGTGGGTGTGCAAAGTCTGTTGAGCAGACATTCACTGTTAACCTCCGGGTTATCCATCAGCCATACGCGGATGTTATACTTCATGGGGGAAGAGGCCTTAGGTCCACAGTGAAGAACCATAGCTTGTTCAAGAAAGTGAATGGGGATTCCTGTTACTAAATTTACTATTTGACTAATTTGCATTTAACAACTGAACTGAAAGAAATAAAGCTTTAAGTTAATGACCCTAAAGGGAGCTCACATAAAAAGCCACAGCTCCTCTTGACCTAAAAGTGTGGACTTCTAAGGCAGTAAAGTGATTTAGGAAGTGACAAAAGGGTTTTTCCAAAGAAACAAATTGTTCACCCTTCATCTCTTCAGTGACTGAGGTTGAGTGTTGAAGTCTAAAAAGACCTTTGTTCTTTCAGAGGAAGAGGAAGAGAAACGACTTTTTTTAAAAAAATGATTTGGGGAGAGAGTGACTGAAGGATCTCTAGCCTTTGAGAGCTAGTATAGCAGCAGTGCTGTAGTAGTTGTGGAATACATTCCCTGCCCTGAGGACAAATAAGAGACATGCCCCAGAAAAGAGAGTAAAGCTGACAATGGGACAGAGTATTAAGAAGTAATACCAAAGAAGCCAAGAGTAAAATGTTTGCATTTTTGCCTGATGTGGACCAAGATACAGGTAGCTGGTGTGCCAGAAAGAGGAGAAAATAAGAGGGAAAGTTGTAATTGCTGCCAAGAGATGGTACAGGCAAACTAGCCCTGAAGCAAGTTAGAGTGCTGGTGGAGTCCAGCAGGATAGATTTAAGTCTGATCCTGCAAGGGAAGGCTCTTATATGTTCATTCAGCTGTTTGGGGTAGAGGAGCCATGATTCATCATCTAAAATAAAAATTCAGAGCTTCTCCTGAACTTTAAGAATACTATGGTCTTTGGTCCACAGCTAGTGCCACTAAAAATTTTGTTGGCTTTTACTGAATGTTGTGAGTAAGATTCCAGAATGCACCTAAAATGTGGAAAAACAAAACTTGTTGCTGGAAAAAAGCCTGAACTTAAAAATGTGATCCAAGTCAACAAATTAATTTCACTTTAAGCCAAAGGAAATGTTTGAAATTAAAGTGCTGCCAGGAAATATAAAGAGTATTCAAGACTTAGGAGAAAAATGTATGAGTATTTTATGTTTGGTGACTTTCGTGGCAGTAATGCATTATTGGAACCTACTGATAACCCCTCCTAAGGATTTTGTTCATTTCAGGACCTGAAACAAAATGGGAATGTCAACTTTTTCCTTCTCTAATGCACCTTACACTTTCAGGAAAAAGAAATATATGTATGTGGGTATGAGTAATAGTTGACCACTAATATGACTTCTAGGAAAAAAACCACAGCGTACTTTGTGGTTTATTTTCAGGAAGATAAATCAAAGGAAGTAAAAGAAGGAAGTAGGTCATTCCTTTTATTTAGTTTCATCTGGATATACAGCTCAAATTTACTACGTCCTTTGTAATAGTCTACATGACTATATTTTCACAATTTCAAAGATTTAGGGTGGGAAAAATTTTGTGATTTTAGTAATAAATCTACAGTTATATTTTTGTATAAGAAATACTTTCTCAAGAATATTATCGGGGCTGGGGAGAAGTACAGTGGTACCAGCTTACCTAGCAAACATGAAGCCCTTGCCTCAATGCCTAGCACTGCAAAACAAACAAAAAGAATTGTATCAAATCATACTGGCTTTACATGATGCTGTTTCCCAGTAACATGAGCCCTGATAATGGCTGTGTTTCTTTAAATCAAGGAATAGGAGTTTTGTTGTTTGTTTGTTGTTCGTTTTTGGCATTCTGCAAAAAGGAAAAAGTAATGATTGGGTCCAGCTAGATGTCAAGGGCAAAGTCAGTAAAGAAAAATGGAAATAAACATTGTTAAAGTGATTTCCAAAGAAATAAGTGAAGGACAGCAAGGTCTCCATCATCAAACTTGACAGGAGATTGCATTCCAAAGAGAAATTCTAAGAAAGCCCATTTTGGGAATAGCCAGGTACATTGATAGGTAGCTGCTAGCTTAGAAAATGCTTAGATGAGCTTACACACTAAAATTGGAATGTATTTCCTGAATTGTATAGCTGTAATTATCCTGTAACCTGGTGTGTCTTTCTCCTGTACATTAACCTTTTAGATATGGAAGAAAGCAACAGTGTTGCCGTGTTGGTGCCAGATACTGGGGAACAGGAAGCCATATTGACTGCCAGAGGTGTCATTGATCCTTCATTGGAAGTTGATGAACAAAGAAAACTTAAAGCAGATCCATTAATCCATGTTATCCAGAAGTTAAGCAAGATAGTAGAGCATGAAAAGTCACAAAAATGTCTTCTAATTGGGAAAAAACGCTTGCATTCGAGTGCTACAGCACACTGTTTTGAAGCTCAAGAACTTTGTGAGATTCCAGCTAAAGTAACCCAGTCACCTGCTGTTGGTTTTAGAAAGGCTGAGGTATCACAAGCAAATTTTATCCCAGACTCTGTTGCCCAGAATGATGGGAAGGCTATGTCTTACCAGTGTGGCCTTTGTAAGTTTTTATCGTCATCTTTTTCTGTGTTAAAAGATCACCTCAAGCAGCACGGTCAGCAGAACGAGGTGGTGTTCATATGCTCAGAGTGCCATGTTACATCCAGAAGCCAAGAGGCACTTGAAGCTCATGTGGTAAATGACCACAAAGGTGATGCCAACAGTCACTCCCAATCCAAAGCCCAACAGCACATAAGCTCCTCCAACTCATTATGTCAGAGAACCACAGAAAGAAGTGTTGAAACCGTTCCTTATATTCCAGTAAATGTGGATAGTCCACAAACTCTTAACCTCCAAACTGCATCCATGGCAGAAATGGGTAGAAGAAAGTGGTATGCATATGAACAATACGGTATGTATCGATGCTTATTTTGCAGTTACACTTGTGGCCAGCAGAGAATGTTAAAGACACATGCTTGGAAACATGCAGGACAAGTTGACTGCACCTATCCAATCTTTGAAAATGAAAACGAGCCCCTCGGCTTGCTGGATTCTTCAGTGTCTGCTGCGCCTGGTGGGGTTGATGCAGTAGTTATTGCTATTGGAGACAGTGAACTGAGTATCCACAATGGGCCGTCAGTACAAGTACAGATTTGCAGCTCAGAACCATTATCATCTTCCTCTCCTTTAGAACAGACTGCAGAAGACGGAGTACACGTAAGTCGGTCAGTTACCTTTGATTCTAATGAGGAAGAGATACTAGAAGTGATGTCCGATTCAGAGGAGAATCTGTTTGCTGACAGCCTACTTTCATCGGCACAGAAAATCATTAGCAGTAGCCCAAATAAAAAAGGTCATGTTAATGTGATAGTGGAGCGTTTGCCGAGTGCTGAAGAAACTCTTTCACAGAAACACTTCCTCATGAATGCTGAAGTTGAAGAGGGGAAAAACCAGAACCCAACAGAAGCCCAGACTGAATGTGGAAGAACAGATGATGTTTATCATGCTGATAAATGTACTGTTGATATCGGGGGGTTGATTATAGGCTGGAGCAATCCAGAGAAGAAAGACAGTGAGTTAATAAGTAAAAGCCTCGGTACTGATGAGAATGCCCCTCCAGGCCGAAGAAGGACAAATTCTGAGTCTCTTAGGCTACACTCCTTAGCTGCAGAAGCCCTTGTCACCATGCCTATCAGAGCTGCAGAACTAACAAGAGCTAGTCTTGGGCACTATGGGGATATAAACCTTTTAGATCCAGGTACTGGACAAAAGCAATTGGCAGCATATTCAAAAATTATGTCGCCACTTAAAAACTCTTCAGATGGATTGACTAGTTTTAACCAAAGCAGCTCTACCTTGGTAGCACTCCCAGAAGGTAGACAGGAATTGTCAGATGGGCAAGTTAAGACAGGTATCAGCATGTCCCTGCTCACTGTAATTGAGAAACTGAGAGAAAGGACTGACCAAAATGCCTCAGATGATGACATTTTGAAAGAGTTGCAGGACAATGCCCAATGCCAACCAAACAGTGATACAAGTTTGTTAGGGACCAATGTGGTGGAATACATCCCTAATGCTGAACGGCCCTACCGTTGCCGCTTGTGTTACTACACAAGTGGTAACAAGGGCTACATCAAGCAGCACTTGCGAGTCCATCGGCAGAGACAGCCATATCAGTGTCCTATCTGTGAGCACATAGCTGACGACAGCAAAGATTTGGAAAGCCACATGATCAACCACTGCAAAACAAAAATATACCAATGCAAGCAGTGTGAAGAATCTTTCCCTTATAAGGTAAGCAATACTCCACAAAATCTTTCAGGGACTTTAGAATTTTAGATTGAGGGGAGAACTTTGTAGACTAGTGTAGCTGCCTCATTTTGTAGATAAGGAAAATGAGTTCTGGAAAAATTTGGTAATTTGCCCCGGGGGAATCCCAGCTAATTAGTGTTAAAGTTGGGACTGAAATCCAGGTTTGACTGAGAATTCTATCCCATAACTGGTGTCTTCTTACTGGCCTCAGTGTTTACTGCTTTAGTGCATATAACTCTGAAATTATTACCATGCATGGAGGTACATGCCTATAATTCCAGGACTTGGGAGGCTGAGGCAGGAGGAATGCCCCAGGTTCGAAGCATAGTGGGCTGCATAGTGAGTTCAAAGCCAGCTTGAACTACATAATGAGACCTTGTCTCCAAAAAAAAAAAGGTATTAATTTTCAGTCACAAGGGAATTTGTAGTGGATTGACATACACACATTTGACCTACACAGATTTAACTGTATATTATTAGCACAAAAGATACGTATTTCTCATGGCCCCAAAAATCACAGTCAGTCATCTCAGCTGCTACATAACCAGCAGTAATTTCTATCATTTTATCAGGAAGAAAAATGGGCTGTATTGGAAAGCCAGTAGGGGAAATAAAGCCACATGTGCTGTGTTTAGTGAGCAGTCTAAGAAACTTTGAAGGGTTATTCACACTACCTGATTCTCATCTTGTGTACTGACTATAACCCCAACAGCCAGTATCAATGAGACTTATTTTGTAAAGTAGGCTTGTTTTCATTGAATCATTCGTTTAGAATTCTTCAGTGTGCCAGGTGACTGAAAAATTGTATAAAATGTATCTTAATTGCCTAACTAGAATATAGACTTTTTTTTCCTGAGATTACCCAGAATTGGGGGCCTAGGTGGTAGTAA
Source organism: Erethizon dorsatum (assembly GCA_028451465.1). Classification (NCBI taxonomy): domain Eukaryota; kingdom Metazoa; phylum Chordata; class Mammalia; order Rodentia; family Erethizontidae; genus Erethizon; species Erethizon dorsatum. The sequence goes on from CM051834.1 coordinate 97,078,408, forward strand.
AAAAAAGGTAATCAGGAACAAAATAGTCTTTTCTATTTGAGAGTTACTGCTGCTTGGTTACCCTCATAAAATTCTAAGTAGTACATACAAATAGTCTGCAAAGGCAAGTTCCAGAAGTTTCTCTTGTTGCTTCTGTAAGAAATAGCTGCTGATTTGAGGGGTGGAAATAGATAAGGGTCTCTCCGTCCTTGGAGAAGCAGTTGTCTTCTTAAAACATCTAGTTGATACTTAAAGGTAAAACGTAGCAGGAGTCCAGTGGTTACTGATTGAATTTGTTTTTATAGAAGCGTTATCCTGAACACTGCTCTTTCCATCTCTGAGCCAGCCAGCGGTTGGTAAGCATGTACATGTACATAAACATCTCTAACATAGAGATGACTTCGTTTCAGAGAATGTGAAAAGAGGAACTACCTTGTATGTTTTTTCTGTAAATTGTCAAATGTGTCAATCTTTTAGAGGATTTGATTTTAAAATATTAGTAATATGTTCTAGATACTAGTCCACGAAAGCAATTAAACCCTTTTTCCACAGTCTCCTAGTAATTGGACATTGAAAATTACATAATAATTTCTCTCAATTTTTTTAGAGTAATCTGAGGAATCATGAGAGAGAGCAGCACAGCCTTCCAGACACCTTGTCAATAGCAACTTCCAGTGGGCCAAGAATTCCCAGTGATACAGCTGACGGGAAATGTGTGCAGGAAGGTATCTGTGCATTTTAAGTACAGGCTGCAGTGACTGACGTATGCCGTGAAAAATGCCCTTCATTGTCATGTGGATTATTTTCAGGACTAAAGCATATATTCTCTTCTACTTTTATACTATGGATGTCAGTGAATCTTAGCTGTGTTCCTAAGGAAATTCTGAGTACTAAATGAAGTAAATTTTCACTAGGTCCTAGTAAGAGGCACAGTACTAGATTAGTAAGGACTCAGCTTCCACTGTACAGGTAGAAATTGCAGTTAAAAATTACCGTCTCCTGGGCCGGTGAGATGGCTCAGCGGCTTAAGCGCCTGCCCGGCAAGCGCGAGGGCCCAAGTTCTACTCCCGGAACCCACATACGAAAAAGGGGCCGGTGATATCGCTGAGTGGCACGGGCGCCTGCTGGCGTGCGAGGTCCTGAGGTCGACCCCCCGGTACCCACAAAAAAAAAAAAAAAATTACCGTCTCCTATAAGAGCCAGGCTATACCATAGATCCTTAGAAGGTGACATACCAGCAAGCCAGAGAAGCAGCGGCATGGAAAACAAGCCTCCTCTCCCTCTCTTCCCGTCTGTTGACCTGCAGATAACATAGCTTTTACAGATGGCAAACCCCCACCTCAAACTTTAACTGAGGCTCTCTGCTATGATCTTACTCTTCAAGTATGACTGCCAGATTTCATCTGCATTCTTTGAAAGAACACACAGATCCTTTTATATACTAGTTAGTTAGGTACCAGTCAGTTGAGTTTCTGGTAATAGGAATATTAGAGAATCAAAAGATTTAATTAGCGTTCCATGAAAAGGCGGATGCACATCCGGAGAATTAGGGATAAAGTGTAATAAGCTGTACTTCTTTGTACCAGCTCACTTAAATTGATAAGCTTTAAATGTCTCAAGCATGGTACATAGTGTTTATGAGAAATAAAACATATTGGGGTGACTTTCCTTTTTAGATTTCCTAAGAATTAAAGTTAGAAATGACTGTGAAGTGAAATGTTTTACCATAATGTTTCATTAAATTATACCCCAGAAAGCATAACTGATTCTAAAATGTTTCTGAAAGAACTGATTTTGACACCACTGTAGCACCAAAATTCCCTTGTCAAACAGATGTCATCCCTGTAAAACTATCCAAAACAAAAGGAGTTTATGACATGACATCTGTTTCTGCGATAGATGGCTGAGCTAAAACAGTTTCGTTCCCTTTTTACAAAATAGCTCTAAATGCCTCCTTTTATTTTAATTCATTATGTTTCCATATCCCCTTTAAAGGAGACATTAAAACATTAGAAATGATTGGACCATAAATCCTTAATGAAGAAATAAAGTGCTACTCAGTAGCACCACCTACAGTTAATATGTGCTGGGATGTATCTTTTCCAGTACCATCTTAAAAAGCCAAGTTTAAAACTGCTCAAATAGTTAACAGATTAAATATCACTATTTTAATAAAAACATTAAAATTTCAGCTCAAAATTAAAATAACCATTCCAAACTTTACAGTGTTAGCATGTGTCCACCATATTCCACTTTGCAGCATGTATCTTTGTGGATTATGTTCTTGTTCTTAGGGTTAGATGCATAGATTTTAAATTGTTTGCCATGCATTTAGCCCCACTTGTCACTATTTGCTATTTTGTCGTAGTAGTATACACTGCCGATAGCTGATCTCATCCCGCATACTTACACCTGGGTAGGTACTTTATTAATTCAGCTTTAGATATTTTGAACTCTGGTTGACAGGCCAAAGAACAAATTTTTAGCTCACAATGAAGGTAAAAATTCATGCTTTGTTAAAACTTCTTTAACTACTTAGTAAACTTATTAAAAAAGAGGGGAGAGGAACCTTTATGGTTCCTGTCTTACCATTCTTTAACTGTAAGTACCCGTGGGCATGCTTTCAACACAAGTCCAGGGTAATTGTACTTTAGACATTTATTCAGCCAAAAGGCCTTGCATGCCTGTCTTGAACTGGGTACTGTGCCAGGTGCTGGGGAGTACAATGAAGGGCGTCACTGCCCTCGAGGAACCCAGGCCAGTGGAGAACTTAGAAGTGACTAATGGGTTTGTCAGCAAACTCCATGAGTCCTCTAAGAAGAGCCATAGGCAAAGCACTCTCTCTCATGTTTTGTTTCCTCAAGAAATTTAATTAATTGTCCTTTCTTGGAACCTACAATTTGTCAAACCCTGGGGTTTCAGCATAAACAGACAGGTCCTTACCCTATAGCTCAGTAATAGGGCAAAGAGTTTACCCAGACAGGCAGGTAATATACAACTTCGGTGAAGAAAAAATACAAGACTTCCTAACCATGCTGTGAGGATCTAATATTTCCATTATGTAGATGATAAAACTGAGGCTTGAACAGGTAAAGTAATTTACCCATGATCATACTAGTAGTGTCAGAGGAAGGACTAAGCCCAAACTTTAGAACTTTAAATCTAGGCTTTCCATTGGCAACATTTGTTTGAAGTAGCATAGGCTCTCATTCTGTGCTATATTAAGTTTTTCCATCTGTCACTTTTATTAGTTGTCATTGATCTGTAATATTTCTCACACAAAACCATTATCCAATATTTCACACTTCATTTTTTCAGGGTTTTTTTTTTTTTTAAACTATATTTGGAACAGTGCCATTTATAATCAAGTCCAAGTTTTTAACCTACCAATTAAAAGCAGTACTTAGATTATAATTATGATTAGTGTATATATTAATGTTGTAGATTTATACCAAGAAATTAGGACATTTTATTCTGCCTGACAGTGTTACTAGCCAAAGATTTCAATTTTAGAAAGCTTAAATTTAACTTTAGGATTTTCTTTGCTGAAATTTCAGTGTGGGTTTTCTTTGTATGGCTAAGTCTGCTTTTATGCTTTGTGTACTGGTAGTCTGCCTAAGCTTTCTTCCTGACAGAGGACACACAGCTCTTCCTGCTCTGCCGAATTTTTAAGCTTCCATGCTTGCCTTTGTTCTGAATATAAAGCAGTCAAAGTGGGAATAGCTGTAGACTTTATGCTGACAGAAGAATAGATAAAGCATCGAATATCTTCAGGAAACAGTTTCATATGATCAAGCCATTCATCTTGTATTGTCATGCTCGAACTACTCAGCCCTGTTGCAGAATGAGTAACATTGCCTGTTCCCATCAGATCCATGTTTTCCTTGAAAGCTGCATACTGTATTCATAACCTTTGCCCCTGTAACCTGTCATTTTACTAGATAAAATTATAGTACATTGTAGAGCACCTCATAATTTGCAGTTGCTTTTCTTCCTATGTTGAATCAATAGCTGATGTTAGTTGCAAACCAGGGAAATCCACAGAGTGAAAAACTTCTGTGCTTTTTTATTGAGTTTGCTGTATGTGTTTCATGGCCATACTTTATATTAGATTGTAGTATTAAATTATAGCTCATTGCCAAATCAGTGTTTTTTTGAGACAGTATATCCAATGTTAATCAGACTAACACCTTTCAAATTAACAGTGTATCTCTGGTTAATTCAGCTGTCACACAATCAGCAGGGCAGCTGGAAGCAAGTTCATTATACTTTTAGAATTTTATACAAAGTTATGGAGAAACCAGCCCAGCCTATTTATATTCACAGGTCAGATGATGTTCGGTTTATATTTGCTGATAGTCTAGGTGCCAGAGAATCTATAAAGCCACTTCAAACTTGTTAAATTTAAGCAGTGAGAAGGCCTTGATTGAAATGTTAATACTGCGTGGTATAAATATTCATGTACTATGGAATGTAAATGCTATCATTTGAATCTTACCAAAGCATGCTTCTAAAACTCTGAAATACTTTGTCTAGGGAATAAGTCTTCAACCCAGAAGCAGTATAGATGTGACGTGTGCAATTATACAAGTACAACGTATGTTGGTGTCAGAAACCACAGACGAATCCATAGCTCTGATAAACCGTACAGGTAAGTATGATAATCCTAGAATTTTAAAATATTGGTAGTAACGAAAGAAAATAAAAATAATTGCAAATTCATAGCACTTGTTGAATCACAGGTAACTAGGTAACGAACTTTCACCTACTGGCTTCCCAAGTGTTGTTTAATGTGTTAAGGAATCTTAACTTTAAGCTCAAGTCTCAATACCATAGGCATTTTGTCTAGTTGAAATGCAGGGAGATAACCTGTCAGCTTAATGTCATTTGGGTATAAATTATAGCAGGTTTTGGTTTAGAGTACATCTCAGTAATCTGGCAGTTAGGTACTTTTACTTCCAGCGAAAGGTCCTTAAAGCTTAAAGGCAGTAAAATTTCCTGTAAAGGTTCTACTTAAAAATTAGCCTATAATGTAGAACTGTCATGTGTAGAATAAGGTTATTTAATTTAATTTTCTGAATTGATTTTTCACAAAGCTCATTCTAATGTGCATTTAGAGAAAGTATAGGCATTCTCAGGATTAGCTGATAAGCAGAAATCATTATTTCTTAAGTAAATTTTGCCTTTTGTAAATAAATGATTTGTTGCTGGTTTTTGTTTGCAGCACTGGGGATTGAACCCAGGGCCTTTGCACTGACCTGCATCCCCAACCCTTTATTTTTTGTTTTGAGACAAGGTCTCACTAAGTCACTCAGTTACCTCATCTGGCCTGGAACTTCCAATCCTCCTTCTGAGCTCAGCCTCCCAGAATGCTGGGATTACAGGCCTGCACTCCCTTGCCCAGCTTGTTGTTCATGTATAATGAAGATATACATGTTTTGCAAAGAAAGTGTCCATCTGTCCTGGAGCAGTTTGTTCTACTTGCAGCCATAGAGGGACATCAGGTTCCTATATCAGAGCTAAAGCTGGTCAGTGTGACTGATGATATGTCATGGACATGAACTTTTTTAATCCCTTGTCAAAACTTTTTTTCATGTTTTAACTCTTCTCAGGTTTTATAGGTATGACACAAATGAGTATGGGAAAGTTGCTCTATTAATTTAAATGATAACCTAACAAATAGCATAAAAGTACATTATTTGGCCCATAGTGTGGTGCTGTCTCTTTAACTATGTAAGGCTTTAAATATTTAATATGTACTTAATTTGCTAGCCAGCAGACCTATTTGTAATATGCTTCAGACAGTGCATCTCTTTACAAAGTCTTGTAGCTCTGTTGAAGGTGTTTGACCTTGCCTCAGTATTCATAATTTTTATTTCAAATATCTTCAAAATTAGGACCCCTAAGAAAGATTTTTTTCCCCGAACATAATGAAGGCCATGGTAATAGTTACTCAGTGCTATAAATTCTAGGTAAGGAATGACAAGTGGGACTGAACATGTAACATTCGTGATTTATACTGGGAATGTTTAGGAGAACATGAGGGAAGCAGATAGTTTTCCTGACATGAGGAGAAGGCTTTGCCTTTCTATTTTAAGTGTCTTTATTCTTGAATTTAATGATATACCATGCCAAATTCATGTGATTTGGGCAGTAATGTTTTCTGGGTCTAGAATTAGACTGCTCATCCATTCATTAAGAAACACTGAGCGAATGTATTCCAAGGACTGTTCTTGGACTATTCATAACAAAAAAGGCATCATCTTTGCTGTTCTTGGGCTTGGAACAAATACAGGTTGAGCATTCCTAATCCAAAAATCCAAGGGTTGGAGATGTAGCTCAGTGGCATAGTACTTACCTGGCATGTACAGGGTTTGATTCTGAGCACCACAAAAATACTTTTTGAGTGCTGATATGCTGTCACGAGTGGAAAATTCCATACCTGACTGTACATGACAGCCCACAGCCAAAAGGCAGGTGCACTAGAATAATATTGTGTAAAATTACCTTCAGGCTCTGTGTATAAGATATTATGAAATATAAATGAATGTTGTCATTAGACTTGGGTCTCATTTCCAGGATATGTCATTGTGCATAATCCAGATTCCAAAAAATAAATTCAAAGTCTGAAACACTTCTGATCCCATACATTTTGGATAAGGGATACTTAGCCTGTACATAATTTTGACAAATTTGTGAAAGAGGTTGATGACTGATTCCTAGTAGAATCCTTTCACTATGGTCACTATGGTCAATCATTGTTTGGTCTTAATACAAATATTAGAAATAATAATTTGCTGGGTGTGGTGGCACATACCTATAATCCCAGCACTCAGTGAGGCTGAGGCAGGAGGATCACAAGTTTGAACCCAGCCTCAGCAGCTTAGTGAGACTCTGTCTCACAATAAAAATGTACAAGGGTTGTAGCTCAGTGTGAAGGCCCTGGGTTCAATCCTTAGAACCACAAAAAGGCAGGGGGGGGGGCGGGTAAAAAGAAATGATGATACCTAACATTTTTCAGAACACTGGGCCAGGCAATGTGCTGAGCACTGTGTGTCTGCTCACTTAGTCCTCACAACAGCCCAGTATTTAAGAATATTACTAGCCCAGTTTTGTAGATACAGAAACAGAGGCTGTGAAACATTAAGTACCTTTTCCCAGCACTCATAGGGGGCAGAGCAGGGGTTCAGCCCTTGCTCCCAGCAATCATGCCTCCCTGCCTGTCTATGCTATGCCAGAGAAGTGTCCTGCTGCTGCATCCAGACCACCAGCATGCAGAGTGTGCACCAGCAACCATGTCCTTATGCTCAGGGATTCTGTGGGTCAGGAATTTGGAAAGAAATACAGATGGCATGTCTCTGTCCCATACAATCAGAGGCCTCTGCAGGAAGACTTGAAAGCCAAAAGTGACTCACACAGTAAAGGTTTCAGTTATCTGAAAGCTCCCTCACCAATCTGGTGGCTGATGCTGGTTGTTGGCTGGGCCTCAGCTACAACATATACACATGGGTTCTCCCTCAGTCTTTGCAGGTATCCTAGTCCCACACTATGCACCTGATGCAGGTCCTTTGTATAAAATAGCATAGTATTTGCATACAACCTATGTATGTCCTCTGGTATATTTTTTATCATTATAGATTACTTTTAATACTCAATTTCTAGATTACTTATACTTAAGCAATGTAAATGCTATGTGTGTATGGTTTTTCTTTTTAGATCTTGTATCTGCAGATATAGAAAGCTGACTGTGTTTTCCTTTGTGCCCTACCCTTGAAAGTCACATATCATCACTCCCACCACAGTTGCAGAATTAAGTCTGTTTTTATCTGTAGTCATGTTGGATCTGTAGTCAGTGGTGTTGGTTTGGGAGAAAACTCAAGTCTTTGAAAGCTTGAATTTGTTTTAAGGAACGTAGTTTAGCAGATAGTTTAATTTGGAGGGAAAAAACATGTTTCATTTAAAGGCATGACCTGAAAGAGTTTATTTTTCACAGTGACACAAACACTTTTCAGGTTCATCATGAAATTTGAAGTGACCATTTTTTTTCAGGATACGTATTTCCTTAAAAGCATGGAAAATGAATGTAATAAGACAAACCCTGTTGCAAAATTTCCCCTGAAATCTTTATATCTGTGTTCAAATCATACTTAAGTCACCCCACACATTGTAGGACATCCACCTTCTGCTTTCTTCCTCCTAACCTCATCTGATGGAATCAGATCTGGAGACTAACCAAATAAGGTCTCAGGCCAGGGAAATGGGATTCTTTTAACCAAAATTTTTATTTCCATGGGGTTCCAGAACTGACATAACTGACATACTTACAGTGGAAGAAAGCCTGTAGAAAAAAAAATCAGACTCATGCCTTGGGTTTCTACATTGGCTTTCTTTTGGTTGCCCAAATAGCTTTCTTCCATTGGAAAGTAATTATGTTTTATACAGGTATGGATGGGATCACTAATTGACATGAAATTGTGTTGATTCTGATATTGCAAAGCTTTGATCCAGCTGTGGTATTATTGACAGGCGACCAAGACTGCCCAGCAATTGTCATGAAGGTATTCTCATGTCACATGCATGACTCTGCCTTGATAGACTTGCATACTCGAAGTACCAAATGGCTGTTATCAGGAGTATCAGAAAAAAGGAGCAAAACAAAATCATGACAAGTGATGTTATGGTAAATGTGCCCATGCTGCTATTATTCTTTTTACAGTTTGATTTTGTTAGTTTGGGTGTGCACTCCGCCCCCTAGTGGACTGGGTAGGATAGGAAGGAGTAAGTTATCCTAAATGGAAATACAGATACTGCTGGTCTGTTGGCACGTTAGACATAGTCTCTGTTATGAAATGTATCTTCTGTCAGTTCTCCTTTCTCTGGGTACTGTATGTATTTTAATCAGATTGGAATAGAGTTCTTCGCTTTCTGACTCAACAAAACACATGATCATTGAATTTACATATTCATGAATGAAGATAGTAAAGAGAATTTCAGGAAGTATGATGACAGAAATAAAACAGGATGATGCTATAATAATGGTTCACTGTAGTTTTCTTTTTGTTTTTTGTTTGTTTTTGAGCCAAGAAAATTTGGTTAACTTTGAAGTTGTTCTCCTGTAACGGGCTTTCTCTAATGAGTTGAAAATCATTTTAGTGAGTGTTTAACCTTATCAGTTTAGTCTCACCCTTTTTCCCATGCTTAGATCCCATCATGAATATTTGCCATTGTTGGTGTCCCTTCAGAATAGCCTCCATACCAGGCTAAGGACGGTACTCACGAAATTAGAGCTTGGTTTTTAAGCACATAACTCCTAATTTGTCTCTCCCTCCTCTCTTCAAGAAAGTATTAAGGACTTCTTTATATTAAAGGACTCTGATTAGCCAAATCAGTGAAAGCTATAGATATAAGTCTTCATCCAATAGGATAGGAAAGAAAATTTTTGAAAAGATTAGAACAAGAAAGTAAAAGGCTGTATCTATATACATGGTCTACATATGAGAGCTAATGAAAGTGAGTCTAGGTTAACATGTAGAATACTCTGTTTGAATTATTAGAAAAGAGCATTTCTAATTACAAGTTATTTCCCTGTAAAGTTTAGCTATTCTCAAACTCTTCTTCGGTATACTCGTCCTTAAGAAACTATTTAAGAAGTAATTTGATCATTTACTTCAAAAAATATGTGATTCACTACTTACATAAATATCTATTATTCATTTAAATGTGCATATTTCATCATACCTAGTTTCTCCCTAACACAGTAAATGCTGACAGATCAAAGCCTTAAAAATGGCTCTCTCCACAGTCAGGATTGTTCTTGCCTCCGGGAAAGAAAGAGGAGGCAATCAAGGTGGGGCACACAGAACTCTTTGAGTGTATGCTGGGAATGTTCTGTGTCTTACCTGTGAGTGTTTTCTGTCTCTTTATTATCCTTAAGGATTCTAATGGGGAAACGAACTTTATCCTAAAGAATAATCAGTGATTCATTTAGTGTGATGTGCTAAATATTTGTTGTAGCACCGTTTATCATGCCAAAAAGATCAAAATCATTCTAGCTGTATTATAATGCTAGTAAAATATTTAAATTATGATACTTTCATACAGTGGAACATTACACCCCCATTAAAAATGCATAATTTTAATGAGAAAATACTCATTGAACATTCTCAAAAATAGGTTTTAAAATTTATAGTATGATTCCATATATATATATATATATATATATATATATATACACACACACACACACACATATACATATAAGGATTCCACTTATGCATCAGATCTACATATGTACATTTAAAAAGATGAGGAAGTTATACAAGTAGTATTTTAGAATTTTTGTACTTGTCTGTATATTCCATTTGTGTATAAGGGATATAGGTTATATAATCTGAAAAGTTTTAAATATAGACAGCACTTGCCAACCAGTTGAGTGGGACAAAACTTGGCTCAGCAATTTTAGCTAAACATCTATAAACAGAAAGCTGGCATTCATACAGCATAGCAGACTAGATAAGCTAAACCACTCTCCCAGGGAACATAACTGAAATGCTGGATAGATACTAAAAACCACTTTTAAATGTGTTTGTTGCAGTTTTTGATAGGAAAATTGAGAAACTGAAGAAGTAAAAATCAAAGTAAAAGGAGGTACCTTGTAAGGTAAATAAGCTACCCCTATTAATATAGATGAATCTCAGAAATATTGAACTAAAGATAGAAAAGCAAGTCACAGAAGAATACATAAAGATTTTATTTGTATACTCAAAAACATGCAATCAAATGATTGTTCAGGGGTACATAAAGATAAATCTAAGATAAAGCAAATCACACAATTAAAAATTCAAGGAAATCAATCCTTTTCAGGAAGAAAGGGTATGAAAATTTGGGGGAACACACATCTGGAGTAGTAGTATTGTTCTTCTTTAGCAGTTATATATAGAATGTTTTATGAAAGAAATGGATTTGAAGTATGTGGATTCTGTAGGTCAGTTTCCTACTGTTCTAAAAGAGGAACATACACACACACACACACACACACACACTTATTCTTAGGTTAGCTTATTCTTATGTATTTTATTTTTCCAATGCTATTAATATATGTATTTTATTTTTGTCCAATGTGTGTGTTAATATCTATTGATAAAGTTACAAGTGATTTTTTTCTATATATTTCTGATTTTCTGCAGTGAATCCTTGAAATCAGGAAAAAAATAATTTACAAAAGTAAAGCAATCACCTGGCACCCAAATATTGGTTTCTAATACAGTTCTGTAATAAACGAAACTATAGAAATATTGATAGGGGCCAGTGAGATGGCTCAGTGGCATAAGTGCCTGCCTGGCAAGCGCAAGGTCCTGAGTTCGACTCCCGGAACCCACATACGAAAAAAGGGCCGGTGATATCGCTCAGCAGCATGGGCACCTGCTGGTGCGCGAGGTCCTGAGATCGACCCCCAGTACCCCCCCCCAAGGAAAAAAAGAAATGATTGATAGAACCTAGGAGTTGGGTAGAAGATACACAAAATAATCCTGGAGCATCTTGTAGTATCAGGAAGTAACACAGGAGACTGTTGTTCAACAAATAATAGGGGTATATCACCGTGACAGAGAGTTCCCAGTGGTCAAAGCTGGAATGATTTGTGCAGTGTAGTTTTGAAATAGATCTCAAAGTATGATTAATTAGCCACATGTCCGTACTGATAAAGAACCTGTGTAGAATTCCAAGTAATATATCTAGCTATTCTACCCTCGCAAAGGTGAATTATATTCCCGTTCTTTAAGTATGAGCTGCACAGCAGCTTCCTCCCAAAGCACATACAGTGTGGAAGGAGGGACGGTGAGAGTCACTTTCCTGTCAAGGAGCCTCACCTTGGCCGGGTGGTCAAGGTCAGCACCAGCACCGACGAGTCACACTGGTGGTGCGGTATGATGAGAAGGGCCTTTTGCCTCTGTGGTCTTTCCCCGAAGAACTCAGCACCCCAGTTCCACCATGGAAACATCACACAGCCCTAGACTGGGGGACATTCCACAGAATGCCTGACCAGTGTTCCTCAGATCGGTCAAGGTCATTCAAACAAGGGCAAGTCTGAAAAACCATTACAGTCTAGAAGGTGCTAAGGACACAGGTGAACTAAATGTAATGCAGTGTCCTAGATGGGACTCTGGAACCAGAGAAGGACATTAGATAAAAGCCAAGGAAATCCGAATGAATAAAGTGAACTTTAGTCAGTAATTTAACATTGGTTCCTAATATGGGGCAGATGTACCACAGGAATGCAGCATGTTAACGAAAGAAATTCAAATATTCTGCAAATCTGTAACTATTCTAAAATTATGTTTGTTTTTTTTAAAAAAGCAGTTACATAACTAGTTCTCACTCTTATTTTTTCAAGGTTTGAGTAAATTGGAGTGACATTGGAGATGTTCTATAGGATAAATTCTCAATTTCTGCTATTTCTTTTCTGACCCATTTTTCTCAAAGTATGAAATTCCTGTTGCATACGACTGCCTTTTCATTTGGGAGAGCTTTAGTGTGTTCAGCATTCTGTGCCTCATTCTGGGTGAAGAATTTTCTAGTGAGGCTTCAGGGCAACAGTCTGAATATACGTGAATAATCCGAAGACCCGGGATTTCACGTCTGTTTCTCCTTTGTGTAATATAAACAGGAAGGTATTCATATTAGACATATGGACTTGGTACTTGGTTGTAATACTAGGTGGGAGTCCATAGGTGTTTCTTGCAGGGCACTGCAGCCACAGTGCAGTACACACTACAAAATGACGGCACTGTGGAGTAAGAGACGCAAACGCTGATTTAATGGCTTGGAGGTAGGAGTGATTGCCATGATAAAAATATTAGCGAAAAACAAATTTTGCGGGTTTTGTGAAAAAGTTGGTGTATTTCAGATATAAATGGGCAGAGTAAATTAGGATTACATCTTTTTTGTGTGGCTAATAATAAACTGATCGTTTTGCTTTATTATGCTACTATAAAATTGCTTGTAATCTTAAAGACAGTGCAACTATGAAGTCAATGAAACATTTCAAACATTTTACCACATTTTGAAAAATTAAAACATTGTAGATACAACTAAAACCCTCAATCTATTCTTTACCTCTTCCGTCTCAGATGACCCATTGTCTCAATATTAATGTATCATATCCAGGCATTTTTAAGTGACTTTGCGTAATATGTGTGTGTACAACATAATATGCATATATGTATATTATACATGTACAATATACCATTGTTGTTGGTATTTTAACAATTTTTTTTTTTTTTTTTTTTTTTTTGGTGGGTACCAGGGGTCGACCTCAGGACCTCGCACACCAGCAGGCGCCCGTGCCACTGAGTGATATCACCGGCCCCTTTTTCGTATGTGGGTTCCGGGAGTCGAACTCGGGCCCTTGCGCTTGCCAGGCAGGTGCTTATGCCGCTGAGCCATCTCCCCGGCCCAACAATTTTTATTTAAATTGTGCACCAGACACACTTAATGTTACTTTTCATGTTCACTGATCATTATTGACTTTGGTTGATGATTATAAATATAGATCTGGTTCTTTTTAACTACCTTATAATGTTTCACTAATATTAAAAAAACAATTTGTTTCCATATCCTTGTGGAAGAACAGTGGCTGTGGGTTGCATCCTTTTTTTGCTATTCATGGCCACAGCAGTCATTCTTTTACTATATGTGTGCTTGTCCGAATGTCTTCAGAGTAGACCCTTAGAAATAGATTTGTGGGGCTATAGGTTTGTGCTTCTTTGGTCTTGATAGATATTACCAAGCTGCTCTTCAGAGTCCTTATGCCCATACATACGGTCTGCATTTATTTTTCCACATCTCTGAAGAATCTTACTGCTTTTACTAGACTTACTCATCTGTGCTGGTCCTGTAAGTGTAATGCATGTCCCAGATTATTAGTGAGATTGGATATCTCTTTTTCTATTTATATTTCTTGGACAATCTGTCAAGAATTATCTGTGAAGCAGGCCAGTATTTCTTAAGGTCAAAGACCCTTCACCTTGGACCTGATCCTCAGGACATGTAATGAAAAAATATTGCTGCATGCTGTTATAAACTTAAATCGTAGGTGCTTTAGAAGTAGTGTTAAAAGTCCTTGCCAATATTTAATTATTTATTTATTCTTAGGCCATTTGATATGCTGACCATGTCTCTTATTGGTATAGGAAAGAGTTCAAATGTGTTATCTGATTTGTTGAGTATTTAACAAAAACAGCTTTGAAAAAGTGCATTTGTAGATTCTTAAAAAGATAAGCATAGTTTTACAACACAGTCCAGCAATTGTACACTAAGATGTTTACCCAAATGATGCAAACTTTTATTCACACAAAACCTGTACATGTTATGTGTTAGTGCTTTACTTATTAATTGCAAAAAACTGGAAGCAACCACAGTATCTTTTAGTAGTGAAGGAATAAAGAAACTGGTACATCTGTACCTAAAATAGCATTATCAGCCACTGAAAGACACAGAAAAACCCTTAACCCATACTCCTGTGATTACAATTACAGTATATGATATTCTGGAAAAGGCAAAACTTGAAAGATAGTAAAAAGATCACTGGTTGCCAGGAATTCAAGGGCAGGAAGAAATGATTAGTAGGTAGAGCACAGATTTTTAGGACAGTGAAACTATTCAGTGTGACACTAGAGTTGTGATTTCGTGACACTCTACTACTTTGTCAACTGTATAGGATCGTACAGCATAAACCACGAACCTTAATATAAACTATGGACTAGAGTTAATAAATGTCAATACTGGCTCATCAGTTGAAGCAAATATACCACACTAGTGTAAGATGTTAAGATTACAAATCTTGTTTTATTTGAGAAATTGAAATTGTAGGAACTTTTTCAGGACTACCATTTCCATTTTCTGTAGCTTTGTAAATACACAAAGTTCACGTTGAAAGTCATTTGTTTTTTGCTTTCTTGATTAATAAATGGAGTGGTATAGAACATTAATTTTACGTTTTTCTTTGTGCATGTAAAGAATTCAGAGCAAAGATTTTGTGTATCACTGTTAAAGATCTTTCCAGATCTTGTAATTGCTTATCTGGATGTTTGTCTTGATTCCTATACATTTTTTATGATATAAAATGCCTTCTTTCATTGATTCTATTACATCTGTTCTGAGACCTCACTGAAATCAGTGTCTCTTAGAATCTGTGGTATCTTAGAGTCAGTGAAATATATCTAATAAAGCTTCAGAAGAAGGACTATATAACTACTATAGCATCATTATAATTTTTTAAATACTGTTGTGGGATTATTCTTATTCTCCTCATCCCTGCCTTCCAGATGTTCTTTGTGTGGATATGTGTGCAGCCATCCTCCTTCTTTGAAGTCTCATATGTGGAAACATGCAAGTGACCAAAATTATAACTACGAACAAGTAAACAAGGCTATTAATGATGCAATCTCACAAAGTGGCAGGTATCTGATCCTACCCTTAACCTTCCCTTTATTGCTATATATAAATTTAAGTTAGGATTAAATCTGCCAGTCCTACAGTGTAGCCCACTCAAGGTTTGGTGTGTTTTGTTTTGTTTCGTTTAAAGAGAAAAAATATAAATGACACAAAATTTCAAAACAAGATAGTAGGAGAGGAACAATGGTTAAAACATTACATATTGTTATCTTCAAAGTAGTTGCTCAGATTACAAGATATAGGCATGAATATTGACCAAACAATATAAGCACAAACCTGTCTTTTCAGTGAACTAATAGAAATTAATATTATAACTATCTTAACTATCTTGTGTATATATGTGTATATATATATATTTATTTATTTATTTATTTTTCCTTTTCCCTTCTTTTCTCCTTTCCCCCACCCCAGTTTCTCTTTCCTTTTGAACAGTTTTTTCGCATTTCCCAATATCTATTGTACATTTTGGATCTTATCTCTTTCAGCTTCTTACACTAGGGAGACAATATGATGTTTACACATTCGAGTCTGATTTATTTCACTTATGAGTATGGTCTCAAGTTGCATCCATTTACCTATAGAAGTCTCAAGTTTATCTTTCTTTATAGCTGAGTATTACTCCATTGTATAAAAATACCATCTTTTTTATCTATTCCTCAGTTGATATGCATTTGGGTTGTTTCTAAGATTTAGGTATTACAAATTTGGTGCTATAAACATGGGTGCACATATTGTTTTGGTTTTGTTTTTAAGAGTTCTGGGGAAATCGCCTGGAAAAACTCTATTAAACAGCAGTGAAGAAAGAGCCGATCCTGTCACTGGAAGTTCAGAAAATTTGGTGTCATCCTCAGAGCTGATTTCCCAGGCACCCAGTGATGTCTTAGATCCCCAAGAGAATGAGAAACTGAGCCCTACAAGTAATACCTCATACGGTTTAGAAAAAAACTCCAGTCTGGTTCCTCCTGGGATGGAGTATTGCATTTTACTCTTCTGTTGTTGCATTTGTGGTTTTGAGTCAACCAGCAAAGAAAATCTCTTGGATCATATGAAAGAGCATGAGGGTGAAATTGTAAACATCATCCTAAATAAGGACCATAACTCAACTCTAAACACGAATTAGCTTTACTAATTACTTGAAGAGGATTTCCTTAAACCACAGTTTCACCATTGT
Source organism: Erethizon dorsatum (assembly GCA_028451465.1). Taxonomy (NCBI): domain Eukaryota; kingdom Metazoa; phylum Chordata; class Mammalia; order Rodentia; family Erethizontidae; genus Erethizon; species Erethizon dorsatum. The sequence continues at coordinate 97,095,011 of CM051834.1, forward strand.
GCTGTCAAATAACTTACTAGACACAAGAAATAGTTGGTGTGACTTTTGAGGAAATGACAGATGTGACTTTGAAACCAAACTTGTCATGTAATAAAATGAATTCCAAATGGATAAGCAGTAATGAAATTTAAATATTCTGAATGAAGGGAAGTGGGTTGAAGAGGAAGTAAATATGTACCTTCTGTATTAACCCTCTGTTACTGCTTGTTAGTGTTGAGTGTATTTATTATTAAAAGCTTATTGTACTTTAGAAATGCAAGCAGCAAAAGAGTTAAGAAAGGGCTTTTCAGTAACTGTTATAAAACTTGTTATAAAAGTGTCACAGTCTTAAGCTTAAGTTCTCTTCATGCTCATTTTCGCCATGCCAGCCCTAGAACAGACACAATTTGTGAGAAAAGAGAGCAGCTGCTGGAAGGGCTTAAGTCTTTCCCTAAATAGATAGAAATTTATTAATATTAAATGTAGGTTATGTTCCTTTATTCCCTAAAAAAATACACCTCTAAATCAAACCCAGAACACAAGTAGACATTCAAGAAGTAAATCATTGTCTTAAATTTACAGTGAACTTCTTGTGAGCAGAGGAGGAAATAGGTGAATTCCTACCAGAATCAAACCAGATCTGAAGCTTATAGAAATTTTGAGCACAGTGTACTTCTCAGAGGCTCTGTTCAGTGTTTGAAAGAGCACCACACATTTTCCCATAGTTACATGGACCTTCTCACCCTTTCTGCTGTGAGACACGTACATGCACACTTACCCCACCACCCACCCCTGCTCAGCATCTCAGAGAGTCTCTCAAAGCAACGAACTACAGAAATTCGCATTTGATCATCAGGCTTTGGAAATAGTTTGAACTCTAAGATAAAAAATCAAATGGATGATAAGGGATGAAATTCAGAAGCCTCTTAAAATTTAGTGCTACTTTTGAGATTTTCTATCCTGGAGTTTACTAATTATATTTAGCAGAAGAGGAATAACCAAAAGTGACTAAAATGTAATAAAAATCCAGGTTGTTTATAAAAATCTTAAGCAAACAGTATTTGGTAAAATCAGGATTTCTGTCTAAAAAATCCCACTGATAGAGAGTACTAGGATATATGGAAACCAACTAAAAGTGTTTTTGCATTCAGACTTGCCATCAAATACATGTTATGTTTCATTAATTATACATTTTCTATTATAATAATTTCAAAGGGTGTTTTTGTTGTTGTTCTGATCACTTATTTATGCATTGCTTTGTTAAAGTTCTGCCTACAAGTCAAAAGCCCAGCACACCATTTACTACATCTTTTCCACAGTGCTATTTCTGAATATCAGAACATTTTGAATATTGACTTCTAACATCTAGAGTTGAGGCTGTGACTGTGATAAATTTAGAACATAAAAAATAGAGTTTTGTGAAGAGAATACTTAAGTATTCTTTCATTTAAGTGAAAATGTTTTAAGAAAGCATTTTGTTCCCCAAGTCCAGGTATAAATTAAATGAAGTATTTTAAAGATAGCACTGGGAACTGTATAAGTGGGGCCAGGCGTCTTGAAACGTTTTCTGATTTTTAAAACTTTTTATCCCATTTTGATGATGATATTTAAGCAAATGACTATAATTTTGCAGCTCCTTTGATTTAGATAGCTTTAATTTATTTGTAAAAGTTAATCCATTTCTGATATATGGTCTTTAAAAATAAAATGAGGGCCAGTGAGATGGCTCAGTGGCGCAAGCGCCTGCCTGGCAAGCGTGAAGGCCCGAGTTCGACTCCCGGAACCCACATATGAAAAAAGGGCCGGTGATATCGCTCAATGGCACGGGCGCCTGCTGGCGCGTAAGGTCCTGAGGTCGACCCCCGGTACCCCCAAAAAAAATAAAAATAAAAAAATAAAATGAATTTATACATACAAAAATATATTCCCCAAGTCCATTGTATGTGGATTTAAATGCATTGAAACATTTATATCTAACTTTGAATTCAAATAAAATACTTTAAATAGTTCCATTTTTATCACTCCTATTGTCACTCATATTGTACATCAGTTTTTCATTGCCAGTAACTATGATTCAGTGTTTCCTTGTACGAATCAGTTATTCTGAAAAGTAACAACCTTGGTTTTCATTTTCCTTGGCTTCAATTTTATGTAACCACTTGGAAAATACTAATATTCAAAAATTTCAACAGTGACATTTTAAATTACCTTCCTTAATTTCCTTAAGCCACTTCCATTTATTGTTACTTAAATTTTCCATTTGGAACCATGAATTTAAAATTCTCCTACCCAATGGGGAAGAGATAACCCAGAAGTTCAAAGTTTAATCTGATTCTGGCTTTAGTGTATCCTTAAAATGTTCTCCTGGCCTGTAGGAGGAACCATGTACCAAGGACATTCTGTATTTTCCATTGATCATTTTGTAGCAAGGCTTAAAGCAATGTCTCTACCAAGAACAATTGATTTTTCTAAAAGTAATAATGAAGATTAAATATGCAATTGTAATTATAGAAGAGATTAGTTATTAAAATAATCCATAGGAATTCCCTTTATAGTAGTAGCGCTTTATTAATTGCTGCTAGACCTTTTGTCACAGATGTTTTCTGCTCTGAACACTTCCAATTCTAAGGCTTGATAGTGAAAATACTTTTTAAAAGAAAGTTAATGAATTTGGCAAAGATGAGAATGGGGAGATGATGCATTCTGATCATTATAAATGATACTTTTTAGGGCTCTGTCATTTTCTCCTTTTCACTAACAATCCAGAATATGATTGGTGACCCGTGTTCCAACCATTCCCTGCTTATATTCCATTTGTTCAGTAGACTAAGAACTGTGGCTGGACAGTGCAGTGTAGTGACACTGGCTGAAGCCTGTGTGACAGATATTTCATTCTATTCAGGGTACCTGTTAGTGGCTTTGTAATTATTTTCTCAGTTTTCTTCTCACAAAGCAAACGGTGGGCATCCATGTTTACATTGTATCTTCCTGTAGTGTACTTGGCTTGACAAAGATAAGCAGGCTTCTCTATTGAGACATATATTTTTAGTTTTCATAGATACTTATTTAATCGTTTTTTGTACAGCAAGGTGCTCTAAGTAATATTCTATAAAATATATTTAATAGAAATTTGAGTTTGATATTCATGACATGAATACAGGTATTTTTTTAAGAAATAAGTATTGTGTAACACTATGGCATTGCTTCTATAGCCAAAGTATAAAAATTTCTGCAACACTGACATGTAAAGACTACAGTTTATTCTGACACTGTATGTTATTAAAATAGGATGATTTGCATTTTGTAAAATTATCCTGCACATCAAGCTGCATGCCTTAAAGCCGAAACCCTAGGATTGTGTTCATGGTAGAACAGTTTATCTGTTCAGACAGTGAAGCAAGGTTTATAGCACTTCTTTAACTACCTTTGGAAATACTGTACAATGTTAGAATAATTTATTTTGCTTTACAAGAGTTTGTCATGTACTGACTTTAATATTGTATTTTGGTAATAAATTTTTTGTTAAAAACACTTGCCTCTAAATTTTATTAACAGATTATGTCCGGTCTTATCTTGGAAATGCTAGTTTAATTACTTAGAAAGTTGCATTTAAATAATTAAAAGCTTCTCAAGAGTTAAACTAAGGCTTGCAATTACCCTCTGGTAACTTGTTAAACTGTTGCCAGCTGGTATTAGACTGTGTTACAGGAAGATAAGTGAAGGGGCGCTAAGCTTTTTAAATTGTTTCAAAGATTCAGTCTAAGTCTGAAGCCTTTTCCTTGCTGAACAGTTCTTCATTTTTATCTTCCAAATCACATGCTTATGTTATATGCCTTTCAATTCTGATGTAATCAAACTGCTAAAGACTAGTTCTGCTAATGATAGCATTCTTTACTGAATGCCAGAGATTTACAATAATGAGCTCATACCTTTGATCATGTTGTAGTCTATATCAAATATCTTTTGACATCAGATTTTTTGCATTGGCAAGTGAAGCTAATATTGTCTGACTGTATCACTGTTTTGGTTGTCAATTTGTACCCTAGAATCCTGGCCACCTCAACTTAAAGTGACTGAAGCCAGATATTTCCTCCCAACAGCTGTAATCCCTTGTCCTGTGCTTCCCTGTGGCAACTTAATCATAGCCCTTATCTGTCAAGAACCAAATCTCAACACTGTGCCATTAAACTCCAAACTAGTTGTAGAAATACCAGCCTTGAAAGTGTAGAACATATGGTCCAATTTGGTAGCCACAGCCACATATGACTATTGAGCACTTTTGAAATATGACTAATATGTTCTATGTGTAAAATATATGATGGTTACAAAGATTTAGTACAAAAAGAAATGTAAAGTATCTCAATAGTTTTTATATTGATTACATGTTGACATATTTTGGATATATTGGGTAAAATAAAAATATTGAAGTTATTTTACCTGTTTTCATTTTTTTAATGTAACTATACTAAAATTTTTAAATAACATATGTGGCTTGAATTAAATTTTTTTTGGATAGTGCTAGTACAGAAGAGATTGGCCAACTATAAGGCTCACTTCAAATCCAGCTGCCCCCTGTTTTTATAATTAAATTTTTATTAGAACACAGCCATACTCGTTTGTCTCATACATGGTTATTTTCAAGATGCAAGAGCAATATTGAATACCTGTGAGTGGCAGAGGCTATATGACCTACAAAGTCCCAAATTATTTTGTGACAGTTTGCTGACCACTGAGCAAATGAACAATGGTATAACCTATGCTTTACCAGAAAAAAAAAAAAAAGCTTTTCATAAAGTTTTTTTCTGGCAGTGTTTTATAACTAAATTATATTATTTATTCTGTAATTTTTATCATCTACCTGTTTTTTACAACTCTTACCCATATTTTAGGACTTCAATACAACTCAGTATTTCATCATCTCTGATATTAAAAACCAAACACAATTTGTTTCAAATAAAGTGCATAATTAAATATTGTATTAAATAATGCTGTTATGAAAAGTATTGTTTTCCTCCCAACAGCCTTAAGAGTGTCCATGTTAGCCCTGTCTTTGTCACCCTTTCAGTGTTGTGGGCACTGCATTAGGTGAGACAGTCACGCCACCTGCATATGTCGTCATGGTGCAAGATGACCACAGTAACTAATCCACTTATCTGGGGTGACTTGACTTGAATAATCCAGGATATAAAGAAAAGAATCTTAGATACACTCTTCATAAAAAATAAATAGCATGTGTGACTCTAAAGCCAAATTCATGGCTGGAGAGGAGGTTATAGTTGGCTTTGAAGTAGAGCTGTTGATTAAACTGGCAGAGCTAAGAAAAAGTCACAGTACTCTCCTACATAGATTTCTTCCAGATCAATCAGTAAAGATGTAAAATGAGAACATATTTGGCCCTGTAAATTCTTAGAGATGTTTCTGTTTTTAATTGGTGCCATACGCTAGGCTTACTTAGGTAATATGTTTTGGTATATATCTCAGAATCCAAATGAGGATAAAAAGCTTAAACCACTTACAGAACCCTATATAGGTTGCAAAGCCCAGTTTGCCTACTGTGTTACGGGATTATGTACCTCATTTTTCTGGGGGTACATTAATCTACTGAATCTAGTTTTATCATTTGAACCACGAAGTGTCTATAAAACTATGCCAGCTTTTTTTTATTAATTTGCTTTTTTCCAGTAATCACTATTTAAATTGTTTGCCTTACAAAAGATGATAATAGATCTTTTAATTTAAAAAGCTTAATTTTAGCCATCCAATATAAATTCTGATTGCCATATGACAAAATTGTCACCCGTTAATCCCTTTTTGGTTTGTAATTTAACCATATTTATACCAGTTCTGTTACTGAATCCAGATCATGAAGGTGCCATTCTGTTACAATTTACCAGTTAAATATAAGATGGGTACTTCTGTAGTAATGCTGAGCTACATGAAGCCTTTGTTTTGAAAGGACTGTACACATTAGGTAGATGGAATTTTATTTAAACAAATCAAAAAATATGAATCCTTGGCCATGAGCTCAGACCCAAGTATTTCATCTTTCTGGTTTTTCAGCTTTGTCCTTTGCTAAAAGGAAAAATAAAAAGTATTTATAATTGTGTCATTCCACTGGTATTAGTAATCTAATATGGTTTATAAAATTAGAGATAGGATCATACCTGGTGGTGCACTCCTGTAATCTCAGCTGCTTGGGAAGCTGAGGCAGAAGGATCACAAGTTTGAAGCCAGCATGGACAACTTAGTGAGACCCTGTCTCAAAATAAACAGTTAAGGATGTAACTCAGTTGTAGATCACCCTGGATTTGATCCCCAATTCTTAAATAAAATAAAATTAGTAATATGTCTAGGGTGAAACTCAGTAGTAGAGTAGTACCTGGCTGGCAGACGTGAGGCCCTGGATTCAATCCCCAGACCAAAAATAAATAAAATTAGTAATAAAGTGTGTTATCTTAAATATGTACACATTAGAAAATAGTCACCTGAAAAGACCCTCACAAAATAAAATTTTCAGGTCTTTCATTAGCACCTGCTAGCAGAATTTAAAAGCTTATTGTCACTACAGTGCATATCTCCAAATTTTTTTCTACTTGTCATTTTATTAATTTTAGTATCCACATTTCAGAAATAATTTGGCTTGCATTTTACTGAAATAGGCACATCAATCCACACATCTTGCTCTTTTTGTTTATATCTGCAGTCCTATTTAAATTCAGAATATCCAACTACAAAAGGTGTTAGAAAATTCTATTTCAGGCTTATGAGAAAAAGTACAGCAGAATGTGATTCAAATCTTAAACTGTCTTTATTTCTGTTCCTCTAAACTAAAATTTTACAAAAAGTTATAGTGAAATAAACAGCCGTAGGAAACAAGTGGTTGCAAGTCCCCCTCTCTTTCCCTCTGTGCAGGAAGTGAGATCAGTTGGTGAGGCAGCGCCACCTCCCTACAGTGATGACACGGGTCCATGCAGAGTGCCACCATACGGGGCAAAAACCTAGGTCTGTGCCCGCCTGGAGCAACTGTGTGTTCACTGCAAATGCTGATAAAGAAGCTCCAGTGTATTATTTGACAGTTTTTAAGAATTTTTTGTAGTAGCAGAAGCAGGAAGCATGGATCTTCCTAGGGGAAAAGCAGCCACTGTGTCTTCTGAATCAAGGAAGGACAAGTCTGGCATCCAGCCCACCCTGGACAGACTGCACCCAGGGGGTGTCTGCAGACAGTTGGGGAAAAGTAGTTCTTAGAGAAGGTGGAAATGGCCTGTCCCAGACCATGCAAGGCTCTCATACATCAGTCACTCTGCTGACCATCTCACCAGGATGTTTCACTGGCAGGACTCGGTCCTGATTCTGAAGTGTGCCCACAGGCCAGCCCAGGTGCCAGCCTGTTCTGTCGTGTGCTGGCCTGCAGCTCTGGGGTGTACCTTTCTGGTTTTACCAAGTGGCATTGTGATTAGGTAGGAAAATGGCAAAAGTAACAAAAATAAAACCAAATCAGTACTTGTGTTTAACTAGAATCCACTGATGTTACCCTTAAAAGATTAAATGAAATGAGAGCTTGGTAGCTGTATTTCCAGGTATGTTATACTTTACAAAACAAAAAAGAACAGATATGGAAGTGAGATACAAATGGCATGATCTGTAAGTAAAACAAGTCAAATGCTAAAAAGTAACATTTATCTCCTGTGAGTAGAAGTGCTAGAACTGATGTGTACCTGCACCTATGCCACGTATTAGATACCCTAAGCGTTTTTTAAATTCAAGAAAATACCAAGCCAGATGTGGTGATGCACACGTGTAATCCCAGCACCCTGGGAGCCGAGGCAGGAGGATCACAAGTTCAAGCCCAGCCTGAGCAGCCTTATGATTAGCCAGATCCTTTTTCAAGAAAGGGATTGGGGATGTATTTCCTGGCTTCAATCCCTAGTACTGCAAAAAATAAAAAGGAAGAGGGAAGAAGAAACCAAATCTTGCCAACACAATAATGTGTATTTACATAGCACCTTTCAGCTGATAACTCAAACACTTAAACAGGTGCTGATTGAGTTCTAAATGTCCCTGAGGGAGGTCTTGTGGTGAAACCCATCCAATAAAATTCAGTTTCCAGAATTAAAAAGTCTAGGACTGGAGAATGTAGCTCAGTGGTGGAGCACAAACAAGTATGAGGCCCTGGGTTCAATCTGAGCACTGGAGAAAAGAAGACAAGGGATAGGGGGAAGGGAAGCAGAGAGAGAGAGAGAGAGATGTTTTCCCTTGAAGTAGGGGGGGAAACTTATAACCAAGGAATCTGCATTTAGTACAAATCAGCTAATCAGACATCTTTTTAATTGATTTTTACCAATAATATTAACTATAAATTCTGCTTCTATTTCTCAGGCCTAAGCCATTCCCCCACACTAGCTTCTGTATTACATAATTATTATGGCACCTGTGCTTACAGGGTTTATGATCATCAAAGAAATAAAACTAATAGTGTGCATGAAGAAAGACACATGCAATCTTAACCTTCAAAAGAAAGTACCTTTCATGAGTTGTGCATTCCCTTCCTCTTGTTCCCCAACAGCCATTCTTCATCATGGGAGAAGTTTTAGCTGAGGCCAGCTGGACAGTTATTTCCCAGCCTCCCTTGTAGCAGCACGAGCCATGTGGCCAAATTATGACTGCGATACGAACAATGATCTATGAAACTCTGGGTTGTGCCTTTAAGATTAAGCAGAGTTCCATGCCTTCCTTTCCTTTTCTGCTGGCAATCATGTGAAATATCATGAAGCCTCACTGACTACAAGAACAGGTGTGATGAAGAAGTTCTGAAACACAAGAGAAACCACCCCATTCAAAAATGGGTGAAAGACTTGAATAAATATTTTCCCAAAGAAGATATACAAATAGCCAATAAGCACATAAAAGGATGCTGAACATCACTAGTCATAAAAAAAATGCAAATCAAAACCACAGTAAGCTACTTCCTCACACCCATAGTATAAAAATAATCACAAGTGTGGTGAGGATGTGGACAAAATGGAACCCTTGTGCACAGTTGGTGGGAATGTAAAATGGTATATAGCACTGTGGAAAATACTATGGCAGTTTCTCAAAGGTTAAAAATAAAATTACCATATGAGCTAGGAATTCCTCTTTAAGGTATATACCCAAAAGAAGCGAAAGCAAGTTCTCAAGGAGATACTAGTATACCCATGTTCAGAGCAATATTATTCACAATAGCTAAAATATGGAAGCAACCCAAGTGTCTTATCAGTGGATGAATCCATAAGCAAAATGTGGTAGTGTATCCAAACAGTGGAATATTATGCACTTAAAAGGGAAGGAAATTCTGCAGTGTGCTACAATGTACATGAACCTTAAGGACATCTAGGTGACAGTCACAAAAACAAACACTTATAGGAAGTACTTTATAGAAGTCAAACTTAGAAGGTAGAATGGAGGTTGCCAGGGGCTAGGGAGAAGGTGGAATGAGAAACTGTTTAATCCATAAAGAAGTTCCATCCTCAAAGATAATAAAATTACAAAGATGGATGGCAGTGATAGTTGCACAAAATTATCATTCTATTTAGTATCACTGAAGTATACACTTAAAAATGGCTAAGATCTTAGGTCAATTTTATGTGTATTTTCCCACAATATTTTTTTTTCTTTTTGACAGTACCAGGGATTGAACCCAGAGCCTCATGCGTGCTAGGCAAGTGCTCTATCACTAAGCAACATCTCCAGCCCTCCACAATAAAAAATTTTAAGTGTGACATCCTGGTTAGGATTCTGGGTCCCTGTTACCATGGAACTGGACTGCTTACATGACAGATAAATATCTTGTTTAAGCCACTGTATTTTGAGTTATTGTTTCAGTAGTGGAACCTACAGCCTAGTCAAGGCCAAATCTTCAGTGTGATTTCTAGTCTACCTGTCCCTCCATCTGTGTACAGAGGAAAATCCTTAAGAGAATTTCTTCCTGCTGGGGAGGATATTTCCATTGAGAATGTATGCTTTTATATATATGAGCTGATTGAGGACAGCTGTAGGGAGACTTCAAACTTCATTTCCTTGAACAAATATTCAAAGAGCTCATCCAAAGATTATTTATAAACCTTTAATAAGAGGTTGAATGTGTCAACCTCCACCCTGTGGCAATCACCACATTAAAGTACTGAATCTATCCAGTACAGTCTCCACACAGCTTTTGGGCTAGTGTAAGTCCTTGCAGCTCTCAGTCTTGAAAAGTAGTAACCAAACCTAGGACTTCTGATGCATCAGGGGTCCTTCAGGCTAGCCCATCACTACCCATGGGTAGACTGAGGAAGAACTGAGGGGAAGACTGACAGGTGTTAATGAAGTTAATGAAGTCTAGCTCCGCACTAGATTAGCCACGATTTAAGGCATGATAAAAATGTCTGAATTTGAGAATCTTAGAAACACATTCATTTCTGGCTAAAAGTCCTACAGCTTCCTACAGAAAAACCAAAAACTCCCAAGCCTGATAATACACCTTGGAATCTGTTACCAGGGAAAATCTGCCTCTGGGATTTTTAGACACCTGGGTATACACCTGTTGTGCAGAGGATGACATTAGAATAGTCCAAGGAAAGAAACTGGAAGGACTAGCCAAGGCCACTGATTCTTGGACTAAAAGAGCTAACATTTAGGAATCTTCAAATTTGGCAAAAAGCTTGTGTGATAAAGCATCATCATCTGCTTTAGTTGAATAGCTTGACTATTCGTATCCTCTTTCAAAAATATACAATTACAACAGTTATTCTAGCCATGAAAATGAAAAACGTGTAGGTGGTAACCATGGTAATGAAAAAGTAGAGGCAAGTAGAGGTAAGAAGAATAGTAGGTGTTAAGGGAGAAAATGAAACAAAATTGATCATGTTTAAATACTTCGCTAACTTTATGTAAAAGAGCCCTTGTGTGCCTATGCTAACCTGCCTATAAATTTCACTATTTTAAACCACTTCAAATCTAATTAATTCAGAGTTGATCAAAGGAAGGAAAAAATACAGTATTTCAAAATGCCTTTTCTGAAGACTCTCACAGGGAAGGAGCCATATATTGACAAATACTTTAAAGGAGGGAAGGAGGAATGCAGTAGCATCAGTTCCCATGAAACTCTGGAATGATATGTGAGCCCTGAGCAAGCTGATCCCTGGGACTTAGCATATGTTCCCTAAGAACCAAGTGTGCCAAACCAGACGCAGACAAATGCCACAGATCTACCCTAGCTATGGTCTGACATGAGTCACACACAAGGAATATATAAAATGATCCCATGGGCTGCAGGCACAAAGTATTAGGATTTCCATTCATCATTACTCCAGTTAAATTATGTTTTTATGTATACAGAAAAAGAAAAGAATTAGTGCCGGATAAAGGTTTGGAAATCACTGCTCTTTTATCAAAATACTCAAAAGTCGGCCTTAGTGGACAAGATGAAATAAGAATTGAATGACAGTTCTGTTGGAAAAATATATGTAATAGGCCACACTATCTTTAACTGGATACATGTTCCTGTAAATGGAATGCTTGATATTGTAAAGATCTCATTTTCTCCAAACATTTCTCCCATAAATTCTTTTCTGGAACCAGGAAAATGATTGTAAAGTTTACCTGATTGAAGAAATAAGCAAAACCACTGAGAGATTCGCTGTTAAAAAAAAAAAAAAAAAAAAAGTATAATGAAGTGTCAATTGCTCTCCCAAATACTGAAAAGCATTCTATCAATAAACTGTAATTAAAAATATGTGGAACTGCTCTAAGACTACTTTTTAAAAATCATTTAAACATAATGGTTTATAAATAGGCCATACACATACAGGAAATTAGTATGTACAGGTAATTCAAATCAATAGGATAAGGATGATGACATAATCGACCATCCAGTTAGAAAAATATTGTGTCAGATTGCAAAAAGATACAATATTTTCAAGTGCTAGAATATAAAAAATATTTAGTCTTGAGGAATTCCAATGGAAAAACCTAGAAGCTATAAAGGAAAGACAATAGATTTGACAATATAAAAGTGAAAAATTCCTGCATCATAAAAGACACCATAATAGATACACAATAATGAGGCTATCTGCAACTTATATGATGAAGGTTAATACATTCCCACAATCTATAAGTAATCCCTTTTTATCAAGATTAAATTTTAAAGAACATGAAAAGATAAATCACAGAAAAGTAAGTACAAAGAGCCAATAAGCCCTGCTATCATTGTCTCCATCTCATTAATAAAGCAGAACATATACTGATACACTATTTGTCATCTAAGATTGGCAAAGGTTAAGGAAATTTATTGTTGGCAAAGGCATAGAGAAATAAGCATTGTAATACACATTATTGGTAATTTTAAGATAAAGTATTAGAATTTCTAACCTTTTTGGAATGCAGTTTGCCAATGTTTATCACAATTTAGAATATGAGTTCTAACAATTCTATTTCTAGAAACAGTTCCTAAAGAATTACATATATATAAGAATGTCCTTATATTTTTACATTATGCTTAAAATAACATAAAATCAACTTAATGTCCAATTAGGTAGGAATAAATAATAAAACATCCACATGGGTGATTGTTATGGTATTGGTTAACTACGTATTATTGTGTAACAGAAATAACCCAAAACTTAGTGGCTTGCGACAATAAACATTTATTAGCTTCATACTTTCTATATGGCAGATATTTAGAATTAACATCAATTGGCAGTTCTGGCTCATCAGCTCTCTTGACATCAACTAAAGGCTGACTTCGAGCTCGCCAGTCTGCCTCCGAGATGGCTCACTCCATGACTGGCAAGGTGGTTGGCTTGAAGCCAGGTGGTGCCCATACAGCCTTCTCCACTGGCTACTGAAGCGTCTTCACAGTATGGTAGTTGGCATCCTCCCTAAGTGAGCCATCTAGGAGAACCTGAAGCTCAAATGGGGATGTCTCTCATGACCTAGCCTCAGAAGTCCCACACTGTCACTTCCACAGTATTCTCTTGGTCACATAGAACAGCCATGATCCAGTGTGACAGGACTATACAAGGATATGAACAACAGACATGAATCATAAGCTGACATCTAAAGGCTGAATAGTAGTTTGTAAGGACAAATGAGTACAGGAAGAATCACATATAGTCATGGGGCAAAACTTTGGAAGAAATTTCTATGACTAGGAAGTAGGCCACAAAGGCAAACAGAACTTGATTTGAGGCAGTCCTTGCAAACTCAAGGAATTATTATTAAGCTATTAATTTAAAATAAGCCAGGCATGGCAGCACATACCTGTAATTCTAACACTCTGGGAGGCTGAGGCAGGAAGAAGGATTGCAAGTGTGAGGCTAGCCTGGGCGACTTAGCAGGGCCCTGTCTCAAAATAAAGGGCTGGTGATGTAGATCAGTATAAAGGTCCTGGGTTCAACCCACAGTACTAAACAAAAAGGAAAAAAAGCTTAATTAAACCTTTAAGTCACCAAAGGATATACTTGATCCATGAACTTAATTCTTTCCACAATTCTAGTCACAAACTGAATCTGACAAGAACAAAATCAAATTTCCCTGTAAGGTCAACATTGACCCTAACCACTGAATTTGATTCGGTTCTTGTCCAATTTGGTCCGTGACCAAAATTGTCGAAAGAATTAAGTTCATGAACCAAGGCACCACTGTACATTTTAGGATGACTATTCATTAGAGGATGGGTTGAAGGAACAAAGACAGGGAACAGGAAGGGAGGTAAGGAAATCAGATTATTGAAATGATCTAGATAAGAAATGGTAACTTGGGTGGTCATAACAGAGATAAAAAGTGAACAAGTGCTGAGATATTTAGGCAATAAACCCAGCAGGACTGTGTTTGATTGGATATATGGAGTACACAGCAGGGAGAAACCAAAATTGGTTCCTACATTTTTGACTTGAGCAATTAGGTAAATGAGGCATACAAAAGGAAAACAGGTTTGGGGGTTTGGGGATTCTTTAAAAAGCATTGTTTGTTTGTTTGTTTTGAGGCAGGGTCTCACCATGTAGTACAGACTGGCCTTGAACTCACTATCTAGCTTCGGCTGGCCTCGAACTCGTGGCGATCCTCTGCCTTAGCTTCCCAAGTGCTGGAATTACAGGTGTGCACGATGCCCGTCAAAAATCTTAATTTTTAACAAGTTGAGTTTGAAGTGTTTGCAAACATAGAAATGTCCAATAGGCAGTGCATATATGAGACCTAGAGGTCAGGAGATGTGTTTGGATGTAAAATCTTAGGACTTAATCAGAGTATCAGTGAAAATGGAAGCCATGGGCCAATAAATAATCACTGATTTTTTAAGAGGAAGAGGAGCTGCAAGAGATTGAAAAAGAATGCCAGAAAGGTAAATGAAGAAATGTCTGGACAGTGTAATCACAGAAGGCAAGAAAGATCAGGCGTGCCATAGTGAGTCAAGCGGTTATAACACTGTATCAAGTAGGAACACTGTATCAAATGGAAAAAAAGCTAATGAAATGAGAGCTCTCACCCATGGTGCCAAGACAAGATACTTCTATAGGACGGATGTGATGAATAGCATTAATGTCTTATGGTGCAGTGCTTATTAAAGTGTGATGTACATGCAGTATCTAGACATCATATTAAGGTGCAGCTTCTGCCTGTATTGGTCTTGCCTAGAACCTGAGTGTGCCTTTCTAAGGTCCCATGTGATGCTTGTGTGGCTAGTCTGCAGGCCACATTTGGGTCTACTGCAGTTCTCAAATCTTAGTGAATAATCACCTGGAGATCTTCAAACAGATGAGTGGGCTACCACCCCTACAGATTCTACTTCAGTAGGTCTGGGTAGGACCTGATCATGTGCATTTCTTACAAGCTCCCAGAGGATGGCGCTAGTCCTGGTCCAGGCCCCCAGACCATACTTTAAGTTCCAGAGCTCAATAACTGCTGACTCCAGCAGAGAAACAGCCAGCGAGTCCATGTGGGCTTCCAAACACATTGCAGAGGGGAAGTATTCCTGTACACCACAGCAGTCATGTCCATCACCAGAGCTTTAGGGTCTGTCTCTCCCTGACTCCATGCTTACATGGCCAGGACGTGTATTTATTATCCATTAACCCCCAGGGCTACTGTGCCAGACCTTAGACTCATTCTTAATTAGCTTATTCATTCCCAAAGCTCTCAGCAGTGAGTGCCTACTTCTTATAGTCCCAAAGCTTTATCTTGCTTAGTATAGCCATTTCATAATATTAAAGCAAGCAGCAGCTGATGAGTACTATTTCTTTTACTCAAGGAATGCATGTTTCACCACAGTCACATTTTTCCCCAGAGTGAGACAATTTAAGGAAAAAAGCCCCATTAAATAAAAGAAAGGAAAATCCTACTTGAGGAATAAATTCACATATGTATTTATTAAGTATGCAAATATGTTTAATGTAAGGCATCTTTAAGTCCATACGAGAAAAGACACCAACAACCATGATGAAACACGGTGAATATCATCTGAAAAAACAGCTGGCATTGGTATTAAAGCTAACCCAGCAGATACCTCAGTCTAGTTGCACAAAATGTGCTTGTTATTAATAGCAGTGGACACAGAGGAGAAAAATATCAGCAGGCAGGAGTGACCAGGAAAAGCTTCCTAGATGAAATAATTTCATGTTGGAATTAGATGGATGAGCTGCCTTTTCACAGGTAGTATATGTAATAGTGTGTACAACATATATAACAAAGTTTATACTGTATAATGTATATATTAATCTATACTATTTAGATATTATATATACTATTTATAGTGTATTAATATAACAATGTATATATTAGACATTTGTACTATATTATGTAATGCAAAATGTGTATACTGCATATATAATGTACATTACATGTATCATATATTTAATATGTGACTATGTGTTGTCAAGTAAAAGGTTTTATCTTTTAGCACAAATCGGTGGAAACTAGGGGTTGTGGGAAGGGAGATGATGTCAAGACCCGGGGAGGGGGAGCGCCAGGCGTCTCAACGTAGGGTCTTGTCCAGCCACTCCGTACCTTGAACCTTTTGCATCCAGCAGCACAGGATCACAGGAGGCACAGGAAGGGATCGGCAGGAAGAGAAAGGTTTTTTTGGGTTTGTTGTTTTTTTTTTTTAGATGGGGGTTTCGCTGTGTAGCCCAGGTTGGTTTTGAACTCACTACGTAGTCCAGGCTGGGCTCGAACTCGTGGCAATCCTCCTACCTATGCCTCCCGAGTGCTGATATTACAGGCGTGTGCCACTACGCCCGGCAGGGACAGAGTTTGTGAACTAACAGCACACTGCTCAGCCGCAGGCCTTCAGTGGCTCCCGGGCCCGCGTGGCTCCCAAGCCCGGGTCCGTAGTTAAGCTGCTGTTCCCAAGTGCCCCACCTGGGACGACTCTTCCTCCGAGCAGCCGGGCCCCTCCTCCCCGAGCCACAGCCCTCGTCCTGGCCTGGGGCTACCGGCACGACTTCTAAGCAGGCGAAGACGGACTCCGTGGCCCACCGGCCGCGGAAACTGCCCTGAGGTTCCGACGTGGCCAGCAACCGGGGCGGGCCCGAAGACCGGAAGTGCACCACTTCCTTCCGGTCGGCGCCTCACGAGACGGGGCGGGGCGGCGCGGAAGGGGGCGGAGGCTCGTGTTGACAGACAGCTCCATGAACCTATGAGTGCAGCCGTGGCGGCCCGGCCTCCTCGGCGCGCCCCTTCGTGGGGCTGTAGACACCCCCTAAGCCCCCCATCACAAGGTGATGCACAAAGCTGCGCTAGCGCCGGGTCCTTCCTTTCCCCGCCGCGTGCTGCGGACCGTGTGCGGCCCCGCCCCCGTGGCCCTCAGCGCCGCCTCGCCCCGCTGGCCTTTCCCCGCTCGGAGCCGCGCGTGAGGACTGCCGAGGCCGCAGGTCTGTGGCTGCGTGTCGGGCAGCGAGGGAAGCGCGGGCGCCGGGTCCCCGAGGTCCCGCGGAGCGCGCGGACGCCGGCTGCGTCCTGCCTAGAGGCGACCGCTGACTGCTCCACGGGCCGCTCTGCTCCGCCCCGTCGCGTCGCCTTGTCCGGGAGGCGCGGCCGCGGCCCTCGAGGCGTTCGGAAGGGATGGAGCGTGCGAAATGCGGGCCGGGCTGGAACTCGGGAGTGGGCAACTTTGCGGGGCGCTCTCCGCAGCCGGCCGCGCGGGCGGAGGGAGGGCGTGGGCTTGGACCTCCGCGGCCGCCGCTCGCCGTCCTGGTGAGCGAATGTCCGAACTTCCCCGCCTGCCCGCCTTTCCATCGGCACTCGCCTGACGGGGACGCGGGGGTTGGAGGGGTGCGCAGCGCAGGTAAGCGGAGCTCGGTGCCCCGCCGCGCCCGAGGGGTGCGCAGTACTGTACTAGACAGCCTCATTAATAAAGGATCGCTTGCAGGTCCCTTTGCAGATGTGTCAGTTGGTATTCCTTTCCATTCGCCGGAGGAACTTTTGTTTCAAAGTTCGTTGAGAGTGCTGCAGTCTAGATACATAATTTGCACTTTTAGTATTTGCTGACTTCTGTTTTAACCTGTTAGAATGTATGCATTGTGGGGTCTTTAAAACTCTCCTTCCCTTTAGAGAAGGCATGGCTCTAGGATTATTAGGCCTTTTGGGGGATAAGCTTATCTCTGGCTGCACCACTTTGCTAACACTCCTTTTCTCCTTCACTGCTACAGCCTCTCCGTCTCCAGTGCTTTGAAGGCATAGCATTTAAAACTCTTCTCAGCCCTCAAGTCTTTTTCTTCTCACAATTCTTTGAATGAGTGAGTGAATAAACAAATTATCATGTAGGTTGGTCTGTTCTACAGAGCAGGGATTGTTTAGGGATTAATAAACTGTCGAAACAATCATGCCAGGCTACTGATCATATTTAATAAATAATTAGTAAAACGCTACTCTGTTCAGAGGAGTGAGGCAAGATGTTCCGGGGGCCGGAATTAGCTTACTCACTGCCACCACACCCCCGCCTCCCACTTGCAGCTTCCAAACTAGGCACTGCACCCTGCCGGTACTCCCACTATTACTCCCTGGGATAGCAGCTGCCCTGATTGGCACACCCCCCGCTGTCATCACCACCCAGGCATAAAGCTTGCAGTGTGAATTGCTTTGAAGAACACAGGTGTTAAAATTCAGATACCTGAACAAGAACAGTGTTTCAGTTCTTCAAAATCTGTTTGTCAACAAGTTTACTACTGAATCCCTCCCACGTGGTCAGTTCCCTGGAAGATATAGAAGACCTGCTACTGCACAGGGAGCTATAGAAAATAATCTAAAATTGTAGTTATTCAGCAAATTGCGTGATAAGTGCTATGGCTCATGAGAGGAGACGATCAACAGGAGTTGGAGCGTCTGAGACAGCTTCCTCCAAAAGGGATAGGGGCTTGGCAGTGCCTGCTGGTGAACGGGTGCTCCAAAAATGTGATTTGAGTTAAATGTTTGTGTTGTATCTTGAGTATACTTTGACTGATTAAAGTTTTGGGTGGGAAAATGAGAGGGGCTGCTAAGCAGTGGACAACAGCCCAAGTTAAGTCACGTAAACACACATGAGCAGAGGGTGAGGATGCTGCGGTACAGATGGACCATATACTGTATTTCTATGTTGTTTGTAGGAGTGGTTGGAAGAACAATGCATGTGAGTCTTTGACATCATGATGTACCTACGGCAAAGGAAAGAGATAAAAACCATCGACGTTTCTGAGGACTTCCCAGCACAAGGAGAAAATGGGAAGTTGGAAAATAAATTACCATCTGGTAGGTGATTTAAACTGAAGCAACATTTGGGATTGCTTTTATTTCTGCATAATAAAATATCACTCTCCAATAGGATAAAAATTGTGTGAGACTTAACAGTTGAGGAAACCTGTTCTAGCACCCTGATATTCTGATTGCAATTGGATTCTTTTGGTTTCACATTTTTAATTAGATAAAAGAGCTTTGATTAGAACCCTATGTCAGTTTTTTGTTCATTAATTTAGGGTTACAACAATCTGATCCTTTCTAGAGTAATACTTTTCTTCACCATTCATATTTTAGTCTAATGTTTCTGGTTTATATGTGTTAATAACACTAGACAACCTTACTTTTGGTTTCTCATTTTACTAAAGAAAGATGAATTACAATTTTTGTGTTCTTTATTTTCAGTCAAATCACTGAAATTTTTTCCTTTGCTTTTTTATGGGGGCAGGGCAGGAAAAATGATCAGAACTTGGTAAATTGTTTATATAATGCTAAAGGCTTGCTAAGTAACACATCAGATGGCATTAATTGTCAACTGTGTGCTTTCTGAATTGCTTTCCTAACTAAGTATGTTAGGATCTTAAAAGTAAGCATGAGGGGCCGGTGAGATGGCTCAGCGGCTTAAGCGCCTGCCCGGCAAGCGCGAGGGCCCGAGTTCGACTTCCGGATCCCACATACGAAAAAGGGGCCGGTGATATCGCTCAGCGGCACGGGCGCCTGCTAGCGCGCGAGGTCCTGAGGTCGACCCCCTGGTACCCACAAAAAAAAAAAAAAAAAAAAGTAAGCATGAAAAATTCCGTGCTTATCAGCCATTTTTTGATATCTGACAGAATTTACAGTCTTTGCAGACATTCTAATTATTACTAGCCATAACTAATAAAATAATTTAAGAATGCAGTTTAATAAAAGAAAAAAATCTGTTTTGGGGAGGTTATGCCACTCAGCTATTAGCAACTAATGCATTTTTTTCTTTTTTAATTTTAAAGAGAAAAAAATAAAACAAAATTTCAAAACAAGGTAATAGGAGAGTAACAATGGTTAATACATTGCATATTGTTATCTTTAAATTAGTTACTCAGAGTACAAGATATAGGCATTTAATTGTCCAAACAATATTAGCACAAACTTTTCTTTTCAATGAACTCAGACAAATTAGTAGTATAACTATCTTAACTATTTTGTATATATATATGTGTATATATTTTTGCTTTTCCCTTCCTTCTTTTCTCCTTTCCCCCATCCCAGTTTCTCTTTCCTTTTGAACAATTTCTTCGCATTTTACAGTATCCATTGTACGTTTTGGATCTTGTTTATTCTTTCAGCTTCTCACACGAGGGAGACAATGCGATGTTTACACATGTGAGACTGATTTATTTCACTTATGAATATGGTCTCAAATTGCATCCATTTACCTATAAAAGTCTCCAGTTTATCCTTCTTTATAGCTGAGTAGTACTCCATTGTATAAAAGACCACATCTTTCTTATCCATTCCTCGGTTGATGGGCATTTGGGTTGTTTCCAAGATTTAGCTATTACAAATTGTGCTGCTATAAACATAGGTGCATATATATTGCTGTGGTACAATGTTTTTAATTCTTCTGGGAAGATACCCAGAAGGGGAATAACTGGGTCAAATGGGACCTCCAATCCTAGTTTTTTGAGGAGTCTCCACACTGATTTCCACAGTGGCTGCACCAGTTTACACTCCCACCAAGAGTAGAGAAGGGTTCCTTTTTCCCCCACAGTCCCTCCAGCATTTGTTATTGGTTGATTTCTTGATGATAGCCATTCTTTCTGGGGTGAGATGGAATTTCAGTGTTGCTTAAATTTGCATCTCTTGAATGACCAGTGATGTTGAACATTTTTTTCATATATTTATTTGCTGTTCTTTTCTGAGAAGTATGTATTCATCTCAGATACCCATTTTTGGATTGGGTCTTTAAATTTGGGAGGTCTGATTTTTTTGAGTTCTTTATATGTTCTCGATAGTAATCCTTTGAGGAACAGCTGGCAAACATTTTTTTCCCACATTATGGGTTGTCTCTTCACTCTGTTGGTGGTTTCTCTTGCTGTGCAAAAGCTTTTTAATAAGATTCTTTGTGATAGTTCCTGTGCGATCAAGGTTTTATTCATAAAGTCTTTATTAGCAACTAATGCATTTGAGACAATGCATAGTAGTTTCTGAATATAATGCCAATTCGAATTTTGTTTCTTTTAAATGAAAATATAACTGGGGATTATTCATTTTACCAAAGCAGTATTTATCATAACAGAAAAAAACCTGAAAACTAAAGAAAATAGAAAAAGGAGCAAAAAAATACTCCCTCGAGTGTCCATCCTAAGACTAGCACAGATGACCCTGTTCATTTTGCTGTCTCAATGTCATTCTCTGAACTCGTGGGCTTTCCACCAGCATTCATACATAGTTTTACAAAATCGAGAGCCATGTGTTAGCTGGTTGCTATTTTTCTCTTACGTTATGAACATAAGCTAGTTGATATATATTAAAAATATTGTTCTTACCCAACTCTGGGATGCCCAGCAGACCAGGCTCACCACCCTTCCCAAAATGCCAGTCAAGGAGACCAGCAGTGATGAGGGGCAGGAACGAGCCTTAATCAGCATGGCCATGCTTGGAAGTAGATATAGAGGCTCAAGTTCTGTCTTAGAGGGGCTGACAGAGGTTTGGGGGTTTTATAGAAAAAAAGGGAACAAAGGCAAGGGCTGGGGGTTTGCAGAACTGGAGGACTTTGCTCACAGTTTAAGCTTTCCTGGTCAAGTTCTGTTCTGGTTGATGGTCTCTCCACACTAGTTCTCTGAAGTCCTGGGAGAGACAGCATTGCTGTAGGGGGCAGTTCAGTTTCCCTCACGGGATGACAGCTCCTTCTTTGGGCAGCTCCCTCATTTCCTGTGGTAACTGCTCCTGCTTAGGGGGTGACCTCATTATGGAGTGGTCTGTGAAGCTCTGCTTTTACTGGAATCTGAGGTGGCTGCAAGTTTAGGATAGTGACTCTTTGAGACCTGCAGACACTGCTCCAAGGTGTCTGGAACTGGGTGTTGTAACAGCTGTCAATTAAATGTCCCTGCAAATCCTGAAAACTACTTTAATTACTCTTATGTTGGTGACCTTACTCTTGAAGGGGGATGAGATAGGCTGGGTAAATTTAAGGTTAATAGACCTTGTAACACATTCGCTGAGTGATCAGTATGCCTCTGTGCAAACAGGAGCAGGGATCTGTCCCACTGTTTTAAGTTGTTAAAGGAGACAAAAAATGAAGACAGAGGGGCCGGTGAGATGGCTCAGCGGCTTAAGCGCCTGCCCGGCAAGCGCGAGGGCCCGAGTTCGACTCCCAGAACCCACATACGAAAAAAGGGCCGGTGATATCGCTCAGCGGCACGGGCGCCTGCTGGCGCGTGAGGTCCTGAGGTCGACCCCCCGGTACCCACAAAAAAAAAAATAATAATAATAATAATAATAAAATAAAATAAAATGAAGACAGAGATGCCAGGCTTCATCTTGCTTTTAGTTACCCATTGAGAGCCTGTAGACTCTGCTTCTAAGTCCCTGTTCCATTGGTAGTATATCATGTTACATGGTGTGGCTGTAGCATAATTTAAGTAAGTCCTTGTAGAATGCCAAAGTAGTTTCCTAACCTTCTAAAACAAATAGAACTGTGATAAATATCCTTGTGGCCAAATGTTTATTTAAAACTTTAATTATATCCTTGGGTTATATGCCTAGACATGGAATTGAAGATCAAATGGTTTGCAAATTTTGGTGGCTTTTACTCCTGTTGCCAGGTCGCATTTCAGAGAAAGCTCAATTTATTCTTCTACCACCAGGATTTGAAGATGTCTAATACCCTTTCTAAAATACAGTACTAATATTTTTAAGCTATCAAATTGGCCAAGATTTTAAAATTACAGCTCATTGTTTTGATTTGCGTTTTTTGCACTAGTGAATTTGAATGGATTTGAACATCATTTATTCTGTTACATTTATTGATCATTTTTTTCTTGTGTGCATTGCCTATTTATGCCCTTAATCTGCTTCCTACTGGAATACTCACCATTGTTTATTATCTTGAAAGTATCCTGTATTAAAAATATTTAAGCTTTCTTATTTATGCTGTAAATATTTTTCCTAGCTTATATATCCTTTTAGTTATTATCTATTTTTCCTGTGGGTTTTTTAAGTAATCAAGGTTTTGGTAACTTTTAATGAATAAACTACAAATTATCAGTAGGTCATCTAAAAGTTTGTTCACATCTTAGACTTATAACCTATTTATTCCTCTATTTAGCAAACTTCATTAAGTCTAGTTCTTCAGTTATGTCTGGATATTAAAGGTGAATAAGACAATGCACTTGTCCTTGAGCTCACATTCTGGTTACCAAAATGAACAAATGAAGGGTTAGGAACATTGGAGTAAAAACTAATAAGAGCTAAAAACAAGGTGGGTATAGTGGCACTTAACTGTAGTCCCATTTACTCGAGAAGCTGAGACAGGAGGATTGAGCCCAGGAGTTCATGACCATTCTGGGCAACATAGCGAGATCCTGTCTCCAGAAAAAGTAGGAGAGAAGCTGGGCTTGGCGGCACATGCCTGTAATTCCAGCACCCTGGCGGCTGAGGCAGCAGGATTGCGGGTTTGAACCCAGATCGGGTAATTTAGCAACTTTGTGAGACCATGACTCAAAATAAAAAAACAAAAAGGGCTGAGGATATAGTTTAGTGTGAAGCCCTGGGTTTAATCCCCAGTATGAGAGAGAGAGAAAGACAAAGAGAGAAAAACTGTCTGCTGGGGGACAGGGAATGCTTCAGGCCCTTGAAATTCAGTTTACTTAATAGCCTGAAATGCTAATATTCGAAAAATTCTAAAATTCTAAAATTTTCACTCAGTTATTTATGTTTCCCCTTTCTCAAAGGTTGTACCAATAGAAGATTTTGGAAGATCCTATCATTTACAGTTGGTGGAACCACTGCCCTCGGTATTGGACTTCTTACATCTGTCTACCTTGCCACCTTACATGAGAATGACTTATGGTTTTCTAACATTAAGGTATGGGGTTTACATGATGATTGTATGATGTATTCATTGACATTTCCAGTAGTTAGCCATGTAGATGAACCAAGACAACACAGTCTTGCCATAAAGAATACAATCTCTGGAAAGATTTGACTCTAGAGTAAAAAAGCTTGTGTTTATTATTTTTAAATAACACATCAGAATTTTCTATCAGTTTTTCATTAACCTTTTCATCGACTTCAATTATTCTTCAGTTACTCTAGAACTCTTCAAAATATGGACTATGAAATTGGTGCTTCAGGTCATAAGTAACATTTTTCTTAATGAAATCAAATAAAGAGAATACTATCACATATAGTTGAGAATTGTTTTGTGAACTTACCATTTTGATTATTTATGTGTGTGCAAACTGGGTCATAGTAGAAGATGAGGTGTTGTTTTGTTTTGTTTTGTTTTTCTGTTGGTTGCAATAGGGAAAAAGAAAGAAAGAAAATTGAAGGCCATTGTTCTAACCCATGGAGTCTCAGTCGGGCTCCACAGATGGACTTCAGCTTGCTCTTGTCTTTCTAGTACTGTTTGCAGTTGGTCTTCTGAGGTGGGGAAGCAATACTTTCTTTGGAGAAAGAAGCCAGAATTTTCATCTGATTTTCAGAAGGGTCTGTGACTCTTTCAGTTACTCTTTTTCTTTCAAAGAAGCTAGAACTTATTTTGGCAGTTTTCAGAAACAAGCTTATACGTTGCCAATGTTTTTGATCCAAGTATATTTTGTTTTTGATCCAGTGTATTGAGATCTTTGATCTTACTATCATGGCTTCTAATCACTAATTGCTTGCAAAGGTAAATACTTGCCTTCAAAACTGTAGAGTTATATGCAAAATAATTCATCTAAAGGTACTTCCCAAAGAGAGGTTTTGTTTCATTTTTTACGATACTAGGTGTTAAACACCACGGGGCCTTCATCCTGACCTGCATCTCCAGCCAGCCTATCCTTCCTCGCCTCCCTCCTTCCCTGTCTTCCTCCCTCCCTCCCTTCCTTCCTTGTGACGCTCTCACTAAATCGCCCAGGTCGGGCTTGAACTTGTGGTTATCCTCCCTCAGCCTCATGGTGCTTGGATTACAGGCCTGCCCTATTCCGAAAGAGAGCTTTCTAAAACATTTTGAGGTTTAGTCCAATTATGAGAATGAGTCCCAAAATGAGACTGCTTTGAATGACAAATCTAAATAACTTCTATTATGCTTATTTTTAAAACCTGACATATTACTTCATGAGAACAACACATATCTGCATAGATATCTTTATACAAATTATCGTGGTAACAAAGAATAACTCTTATCCTTCAGGAACATTTGGTGGGTTTTTATGCCAAGAAAATTTTTACTCATCTCTTTTTACAATGGAGCACTTATAAATAGATTCCCTAGAATTAAGCAGTGTGTGCTTATTTATTAACATATTTTGAATACAGTCTGAAATATCCCAGTGTGGGCATCTAGCTAAATTAAATATTAGTAACAGTATACCAAGAAGTGTTGAAAGCGATCATATAACTTAATTATAAACTGTAAGTTTAGCTCTTTAATTTAAATCTTATAAGTAGCCTTTCTAGTATCCTTAAATAGGAATACGTCATCATCAAGAAACCTCAGCGTCCTTGAATTTTTTCTTTTTTTACTTTCACTGGATTAAGAAGATCATTATACTTTTACCCAGTATTTATTGAGCACCTGTTGTTTGGTAACATTGAATTAAACTCTCTGGGGGATATGGAAGGAATAACAAGGCCTTCTGAGTCTGCCAGCATATTTTCTAGTATAACAAATGAATTCAGAAAATATATATAAAGCAGCAGGCCAGCAGAATGCCAGCAGGCACTGTGTTCATGGTTCACGCAATAAGACACGCTGTGTTCCCAAGGAGCCTACAGAAAAGGATACAGACAGGTGTCCAGACAGTTCTGGGACATCAGAGTCAGTGCTGTGATGGGGTGAGATAGAGTACCGTGGGAGTAACAGAGGGGAGCCTGACCTGATTGGGAGCGATCAGGGAAGGTTTTCTAGAGGAAGCCGTGGTTGAGGCCTGCAGATCATATAGGGCCTTGTACGCTAGAAGGAATTGGAGAGAAGTGAAAAGAGTTGGAACTTTATAGGAAGTAGACTTGGAAAGATGTATTGATGCCCTGTTTGTGTGGAAGGTGAATGACAGGGAAGAATGATCAGTGACCACTTGCTTTTCCCATGAGCTGCTGGGTAGATGGAAGCACATGCCATCCACCGTGACAGTGAACTTAACGGCAGGAGCAGTTCTGGAGGGCGCAATGACTTTTGACACCAGCTACCCAGGGTTAGACCAAAATTCCCAGCTTGAGGGTACAGTTTTCCACAAGACTGCCTTCACTTCAGATACCATTTTCAAGTCTGGGGGTCCCCAGTGACCCTCACTTCTAAACAGCTGGCTGCAAAGTCCTGATGTTCCCAGGTTCAGCAGTTCCCTAGAACAACTTGTCACTGGCTAGCATGGACCTTTGCTTTAGTGACGATGGAAATTAAAACTAAAGCAACAGTATGGAATTACAGGCAAAAGCAATAATTAGAAAGTAAGAGAAAATGATAAGGACTTTAGCTGAGGTAGCTGACAAAGATCAAGCTGGCCCCTCAACAAAGGGAAATAAGAGAAAATAGGGAAAGGACTACTCTAGCACAAACAGCTAGAGGGGGCACACCCTGATGAAGAGGATCAGACTGGCCCATTCCCAAAAGAATAGAGGCCAGTTTTATGGGGTGCTGTAGTGGGCTGGGCTCTGGTCAGTCATCTCAGTCCTGGTTTCATAGCTTCAGAGGAATCCTCATGATTCGAGGGGCAATTTAGTTTCTGTGAGGTAATTGTCTCTGAGGCAGTCTTTGCCATGAGAGGCTGTGCTGGAATCCAGGATGACTCTAGGTTTAGGGCACTGGAGACTTCGGGACGTAGCTGGATGTCCTTGTACATCTCTTACCCTGGTGTCCTTACCCTGCGTGATGAGATAGGCTGGTTAAATTTGGGGCTAATAAACCTTGTTCGGCCAACTTTTAGATAGACACTCCCTAAATGACTAAACAGCCTATATACAGAGCTGATAAGGACTTGACTCAGAGTTTTACACAATGATGGTCAAGCTTTGTTCTCCTTTTAGTGACCTATTAGACATCTGTAAGAGTCACCATTTTTTTGTTTTGTTTTGTTTGTTTTGTTTAGCGAGAACCACTTTTAAGTCCCCAACTGTCTCAGAAGAAAACACGAATCATGATTTTAATGAGTAACAGGTTAAGAACTCAGGAGTTTGTCTGTCTTCTGTCCCTGTGGTGTGAGAAATACACAGCACTTAGAAAGGACTAAGATCACAGGTTCATTATAGCAAAGGGATACAAACTAGAAGCAGCTAAAGGGAGAGATGTGTTGGGCGGAGTCTGGGAGGGAGGGCTGGACTCAAAGCTTCCTTTGTCCTTTTCTTGTGGAGTCAGCCTGTTATGCTCCGGGCACATCACTGTCTGGTGTGATATGTGGAGAACTGATGATCCAGGAAGCTCACCTGAGTTACAGGGGTCCATTGTTTACTGTCAGTTATGTAGGCACAGTTGACTGAATCACTGGCTACAGGGTTGAACTCAGTCTCCAGCCCCCGTGCTGAGTCATCTCTTTAGAGACTAGACCGGAGGACCGTCCTGCCTCATTGTTAGCACAACTGTCAGATGCGCTCTGCACAACCTACTGTGAATGACAAAGACACCTATCACTCAGAATTGTAAGAATTTAGAGGCTACCTCCCAGGAGCTGAGGACAAAGAACACCTAAATGTTTTGTTCCTAGAGCTTAGAGATTGCCTCCCAGGACCCAGGACAAAAACCAACCAAATTCTCTATCATGCAAGAGGCAAGACAGAAATGATGAGCTGAGGTTTGGCTATGTGAGGAAGTGCTTTCAAAGCAGTCCAAGTAAGGAGAGGAAGTAAAGGAAGTTGGATTTGTCACTTCAAAGGCAGGAGTTCTTCACTGTTAGAAATGGACATTTTTGTGTTACCAGCTTGTAGGTTTGTGGGCGAGATTGTTTCAGAAGTGTGTAGAATGAGAAAAGAAAGAGAACCCAGGCCAGTTTCTGTCTGTGCCTCAGATGCCATCTGGGAAGCCATAAAGCTGGCATATCCTCTAACAGGTGTCTCCCCACCCACCACCCCATCCCCCGAAAGCAACCATGGGGCTCAGAATCTTATTTAGCTTTATCCCTTTATCCAAGGAGCATTTCATAGCAAGATTCCATCACAAAAGGAATCCTCTAATGGATTCCTCTGATCCTCTGATGGATCCTCTAAAAGGGCAAAGCCCATGTTCCTACTTGCTGTGCTGCCCTTACTGCCTGGCACATTATCAGTAACCATTTCTCTCAAGCCTGATGACACCTCTGCATAGGCATTTAGGTTATTTTTTATTTAGATTATCTAGATCAGCACCATCCAGTAGAACTCTCTGGAATAAAGGAACTGCCCCATATCTGTGCCATCCAGTATAGTACCATGGCTATTGAACATTCAAGGTGTGGCTAGTGTAACAAGGGAATTTTTATTTTTATTTAATTTTAATTAATTTCAACTTGAAGTTGAAAATATATGTCCATTTTCTGTCAATAAGCAATTGAAAATTATAACCACTACTGATTAGAGAACCTTACTTAGCCAAAGGAAAAGCTCATTTTCAGAGCAAATATGATTTCATAAAGTACGTCCTAAAATTTAGATGATTTTCATATTGAGGAATTAGAGAATATTTGAGAAAGGTGAACATTTTCCTTTTGTATTTGTGGCTTGGAATTTATTATCAAAACTGCTAGGCCAGTTTATAATGAAAATACTCTGATCTTATATTGAATACTTAGAACTGGTTGTAATTATTCAGGGAGTAAAAATACTGGTTATGAAGAAGACAAGTCATACAATGACTTTGTACATTTAAATTATTTTTTAAATATTCATTGAAATGTTAGTATTTGCAAAGTGGGAATCCTGAAATGGCAACTTGAAAGTTATAAGATACTGATTTTTCAATGGTCATAGAAAATCTGTATGTTATCCTTTGTCAGCATATTTTTTAAATTAAAAGTTACTTTCCTGCTGTCTTAATCATTGTGTTTCCTGGGAAATTGAAAGTACTAGAGATTTTTTTAAACACCCTTTATTGGATGTCTGCTATGTACTCAGAACTGTTTTAGGTACATTTTGTACATATTTTATTTAATCTGGCTGCCTCCAAAGCCCAAACATTTTAGCTCTAAATTGTCCTTTAAATGCAGCCTGTTTTGTTGCTGCCCTTTATTATAAACAAAACAAACTAAAAGGGCAAAGCCCATGTTCCTACTTGCTCTTAATGCCTGGCACATAATCAGTGCTGAATAAAGAATGGTCTGTTTGGAGTAGAGCTGACCTCTGGGGTTGTGGGAAGTAGGAAAGACAGAAGAGCAGGGGAGGCAACTGGCTGCTGTGAAAGATCGGGCTTTGGAACTGGAGCAGAAGGGTGCAGCTTGGAGAGCCTGCCTCCATGGAGAGGATGTCCTTCGTACTGGCAAGTGGGGAGCCAAGCAGTGCATTTTAATCACTCATGTTGAGTAGACGCTATAGTAAAAACTATCTACATGGTCTTGATTCCTTTTTTTTTTTTTTTTGTGGGTACCGGGGGGTTGACCTCAGGACCTCGCGCGCCAGCAGGCGCCCGTGCCGCTGAGCGATATCACCGGCCCCTTTTTCATATGTGGGTTTCGGGAGTCGAACTCAGGCCCTCGCGCTTGCTGGGCAGGCGCTTAAGCCACTGAAGCATCTCACCGGCCCCCTTGATTCCTTTTATTTATTGAATATATGTCTTGTTGTTGTACAAACTATATTGTGACAGTGACACAATTTTAAAACCAAGAGTAATACTCAGTATTCATTACTCTTACCAAAAAGTTTTCAGGCCTGGGGATGTAGCTTAGTGGTAGAAAGCTTGCCTAGAATGCATGAGGCCCTGAGCTCAAATCCCAGGACCACAAAAGTAGAAGTTTTAATTTTTCCCTTCTGTTCCTCAGTCTTCATGCATATGTATTTTACTTACTTATGAGCCCAATATTAATAACTTTTATAATTGGCTTTATCTGCTATGACATTTTTTTTCCCGTATATTTTTACACGTCTTAACAAAACCTCCACAATTATTCTGTAAACAATTAGATTATACACAGGGTGATTAAAAAAAAAATACAGTGAATATTTAAATTTAAAAACTATTTTACACTAAAAGACACATTACTATTAATTCTCCTTAAAATATTCCCTCTTGTTTTGAACACACTTGTCCCATCATTCTTGCCACTTTCTGAAGCAGTACTGTAAGTCATTTTTCAAGTTTCTATGAAGTACGATTAAAAAAAATTTTGTGAATGATGTTGCTGCGTGCTAGCCAGTGGAAAGGGAGGCTCATAAAAATTTTATGGTTGTGTCTCATCTTCCCCAAAGCCAAAATGACCATGAAAGGTAAACATTTTGATTTCATTCAGCACATCAAGACAGCACAGCACTATAACTAAGACACAAAAAAGGACTTCCAGAACTGCTTCAGAAAGTGGCAAGAACAGTGGGATAAGTGTGTCTGAAGCAAGAGAGAATATTTTGATGGGGATTATAGCAATGTATCTTTTCCTATAATTTTAAAAATTTAAACATGTACCATATTTTTATCACTGTTGTAATTTAATATTTTTGAAGTTTTTATATTTTTTATTATTTTACTGTTTCCTTACTGCCCAATTTTGGTGAATTAGATTGTTTCTAAATGTGTCATTAAACTAAAATTTCTTAGTTCTCACTTTAAAGTGGCAGTGTAAAAATGTCGTTTCCTCCTTTTCTTGGAATTAAGTTAGAACAATTAAAGAAAATGAAGGTAGTTAAATTCCATCATTTTTTTTTTTGTACTGGGTATGGGAACTAGGGCCTCATGCATGCCAAATACATACCCTGCCATTGAGCTACACCCCCAGCTCCCACATTTTGTCTTTGATGAACCTGAGAGGCCTGTAATGTGGAAGGTATCCAAATCTAGTGAAACTCAAAGGAGCGTAAAAGATACTGAGAGAAGACTCTCCAGGGTACAGATCTCAGATGGTGCTGGCAAAGTACAGCGCCCACCTCCCTGCCGGTTCCTGGCATGTCCTGAGGGGTAAAACCACCAGTCTGCTGAATGGGACCATGGACATGGGCGTGAGAGGTAATGGCAGAAGCATTCCTGGATATGCTGGTATGAAGGAGAAGCAAGCTAGGCACTCTGAAAGGAATCAACACAGAAAAAAACCTGTAGGAAGTAGAATTTAAGAGAATAAGAATGAAGAAAGACAATTTGCAATTTGACCACTCCTGAAGTTGTCAGTCTCTGTTAACTAATTTAAGGAAAAGACTAAAGAACTCACTCTTATAAAGCATCCCATATCCTAAGAAAAATTATTTTCTGGCCTGAGTCAGACCCCACAGGTCTTCCCTATGTGAACTTGCTGCAAGCAGCTGGTGTGGTCAGAATTTGCTGCACTCAGAAATGACTAATAAGGGGCCGGTGAGATGGCTCAGCGGCGTAAGTGCCTGCCTTGCAAGCGCAAGGGCCCGAGTTCGACTCCTGGAACCCACATACAAAAAAGGGGCCAGTGATATCGCTCAGCGGCACGGGCGCCTGTTGGTGCGCAAGGTCCTGAGGTCAACCCCCCGGTACCCACAAAAAAAAAAAAAAAGAAATGACTAATAATCAGGAAGGAATTAACGCAAGGCCTGCAGAGTGATATTAGAAGAAAAGAGAGAAGAGAAAAACAAAAGCAAATGGTTGACGGAAAACAGTCACCAGAAAAATTGTATAGCAGAGACAAAAGTAAACATATTGAAGTATTTGCCACTGTGGAAGATGAATTCAAAACAGAGACCTATAAGAAGACATTTACCTTCTCAAAAGAGGTATAGAAACGTAACAAAAGGAAATGAAACATGAGCTGGCAGAACTTAGACAAGATTTAGAATTAAAAAGTGTAACCAGGGGCCGGTGAGATGGCTCAGCGGCATAAGCGCCTGCCTTGCAAGCGCGAGGGCCCGAGTTTGACTCCCGGATCCCACATACGAAAAAGGGGCCGGTGATATCGCTCAGCGGCATGGGTGCCTGCTGGCGCGCGAGGTCCTGAGGTCGACCCCCCCCCCGGTACCCACAAAAAAAAAAAAAAAAAGTGTAACCATAATAGAAATGACAACCGTATTAGATGCAACACACAGGAGATCAGAATCTGCAGAAAGCATAGAAAGAGAAATGTTGGGTCATTTTGATAAAAGTAAACAAAATGAAGTGAAATTAGTAAAGCTAAACAGGTTAGTGAGAAAATGGCAGCCAAGGAAGGTAAAGAACAGCAAACATGTATAATTTATATGTCCCAAAAGAAGAAGAGAATGAGAACAATGAAACAGAAGTGTGTGTGTGTGTGTGTGTGTGTGTACACAGAGAAATAAAACTTTCCAAAAATAAAAGAAAATTTGAAACTATATAAATTAAAAGAGTACAGTGGGGCTCAGGAAGAAGTGGCTTAGAAAAATAATTAGCAAGGTATAGCTCAATGAAATTGCAGGATCTAAATATAAAGAAACCTTTGGGCATTATAGGCAAAAAGATCAACTCACCTTTACGAGAACAGAGGCCAGTCTGACTTCCAGCTTTTCCATAGTCACGTTTAATGCTCAGGAACCATCAATGATCCCACCGAATACTCAGCGTGATTTACACATTTTAACTTACTTATTTCATTATATATAGATACTACTCAAACTTTCCTGTGAATTTATAGTTACAAAAGTAACCCCTAGACTAAAAATATAAATCGCCCAAATTCAAAAAGCTCAAACTCGCACACAGAGAAGAAAAGCAAGCAGACACAGATCGTATGGTGAAATGTGTTCCAAAAAGTACTAAAAAGCCTGACATAAAATAACTCCAAAAAACTTGTGCTTTTAGATTCTACTTTACTTTACAAAAGAGAAGTTGAAGTTATGAAGTGGCTTGGGAGTGGACTTCCTAACTTTGCAAGAGTTGGGATTCAAACCCTGTCTCCATGGCCAGCCCCACAGCTGGAGCTCCTTGGGCTATGCTGCACTCACCCTTGCTGTTAGCACCCTCTGCTCATCTTTGTATGGGAGCTGAAAAACAGCTGACCAGAGGCAGGGACCATACACATTGGACAACTCAAATTTTTCACTGCTCTGTGCATGTCTGTTTGAAGATGACTGCGAGTATTTATTTTGTCAATTTTATCATTTCAAATTTTAGTGAGTAGGCAAAGTTGCATATAAAGAATCCATAAATAGTGAGGGTGGACTGTATGTACTCCACATGATATTTTAAAAATGAAACTCAGAAGGGCTGATGAGATAGCTCAGCAGCATAAGCGCCTGCCTGGCAAGCACGAGGGCCTGAGTTCGACTCCCGGAACCCACATACGAAAAAAGGGCTGGCAATATCGCTCAGCGGCATGGGTGCTTGCTGGCATGTGAGGTCCTGAGTTCATCCCCCGGTACCCACCAAGAAAAAAAAAAAAAATGAAACTCAGAGGCCAATCTTACTTGTGTATGGGAAAAAAAAATCCTATGACTGGAGAAGAGAATCCAGTATCACATTTAAAACATTATCACCATGAATATGACATTTTTCTGCCAAGAATGCAAAGGACAATTGTTAGAAAATCTATTAATATTCTCATTGGCATATCAGTACTGCAAAAGATACCAAAAAAAGAATTTGAAAGCATTCATTGTCATTTCCTTAGAGCAAATGTAACTTGAAAAATTAATAGATCAGGTAAACTCACCACATCAATTGAATAAAGGATAAAAACCATACAGTTATCTCAAATGACACAAGAAACATTTGGCAAAATTCAGTACCCCTTCGTGTGGATGTATAAAAAAGTATAAAGACACTCAGCAAACTAGGAATAAAAAAAAACTTCAATCTCATGAAAGGCCTTTGCCAAAAAAGCCATGAGCCATTTTAGAATGGCTACGTGCTAATGCATGGGACCACACAGCACTAGAATCAAGGAGCTATCCATTATTACTGCTTTTATTTAACACTGCCTAAAAGGTGCCAGCAACACAACATGTGAAGAAGCAAGAAGTATAAAAATTGGAAAGGAAGAAGTAAGTTTATTCTTTGAAGATGAGGTGATTATATACCTGGAAACCCCAAGAGAATACTTGAGTACCAACTTACAAATGAGTTCCATTGTGGGAGAACATTCGTAAGTCAGATTCATTCGTAAGTCTGACAAAGTGAGTCTTACACACTTTTGACACAGATATACAGTGTGAAGCATAAAAAACCAAACACGCACAAAATAATGTAAATAGACTATTTTTACTTTTACAATTACACTTTTGTCTCCATGGTTATCGCATTGCGCTTTCTAGCAGCCCTCTCCACTCACCATTGCTTCTCCTCTTGCTTCCAGATATCCTGGGCTCTGATGAGCACTGTAGTACTGTACACTGCCGCACTGTACAGTAAGCACACAGCAGCACAGCTGTGACAATGTCCAGCAGAAATGTCAGCTACTTCTGCCATTTGTTCTCATCTAGGAATGTTTGTAATGCAAGGTCTGTTGTATCTGTGAAAGTTTGTAACTCGAATGTTCCTAAGTCAGAGACTTACTGTAATCTGAAAACTCTTACAAACAATGAAAAAACTAACTAGTTGCAGGATACAAAATTAAATGTGCAGAAGCCAAAATGTTTTATTTTTAAATGTGTCAGGTTGAGATTAGAGAAAGAAGAGTTCAAATTGCCCTTTAGAGCTGCCTGGCAGTCCAATTAGATGTCTTTTAACCATTGACTCCCTGCCTTCCTGGACTACTGTTGTGACTTTCTTGTCCTTCAGACCTTCAGGAGCCCTTCCCTAATCTTCCCCTTGGCAATGACATCGTATGCTGTTTCACTGAGAAAGTAGAAGCCAACTGAAGACATGCTTCTACATCCTCTCTGATTCCTGCCCATCTGTGCAGACTTCTCTTCTTGCCACTTGTGCCCGGGATCCTGTCTCCTGCCTTCTGCCAAAGCATGTTGCTTGAGCAGTTGGTTCTCTCTCTTGCTGTTTCTCCCATCCTGGAGGGCAAGGGGGAAATCTTATTATTACAACCCCACTTTCTACCTTAGTACTTTTCAAACTTTTCAAAAAGTTGATTGACCTATAATTGCTGTTCCTCTTTTCTGATTCTTTCTTGAACCCACTCCAATCACTCTTTGTGTGTAACATAGCTCTAAAAATATTCTGGAGGCCCAGTGACCTCCAAGATGCTAAATTCAGTGATCAGTTCTCAGTCCTCATTTGACTTGACCTGTTAGCATTTTTTCTTGTCTTCTAGAACATTCTCCTGGATTTATTCTTGCTTCTCCAACTCATCCTTTAGTCTCTGTGCAGGCTCCTCCCTGGCCTCCTGACCTTTTATTGGCAGAGAACCCCAAGACTTTCCTGTCCATCCTCATTTCCAAGAATATCCCTTTTAGTGTTAAGTGCTGTGCTGGTGACTCCCAAATATAGGTCCCTGCTCAGACTCTGCACTCCAGACCTGTAGGTCCAGCCACTTGGCCACCTTTGTTTGGATGTCTTGTAGACATTTCCGACTCCACAGATGCAAAATCAAACTCCTGGCTTTCCTTAAGTCTTCTCTGTCTCTACATTACTATTTCATCCTTCAGTGGCTCACATCAGAAACCTTGAAGAATCTTAGACCTCTCAAACCCCACATGAAGTCTCTCAGCAGATCCTCTCAGCTTTTTCTGTATCTACAATCTGTCAGATCATTTCGCACACTTTCCACCTTTTTCTGGTTTCTCTGCTCTGCTCTGGTTCTGGGTCATCTATTCTGAACACAACAGCCAGTGGAGACTTAAATCTACATCAGTGTGTATCTCTGCTTAGAACCCCTCACATTCAAACCTAACAGGTCTCAAAACAAACTCCCACCTCCTTCCTCCTCCACCCCTGCTAGCTCTCAAATACAAACCCGGAGTCCTCATCATCTGCTAGGAACAGGTGATCTGTCTCTTCCTGCGTGGCCACCTCCCTGACTTCGATAAGCCCTGCTGTTCCCCCATCAGGCTACCCTGCTGCCCTCCTGTTCTGGGTCCCCGTGGATGGCTATGTCTGACGGGCAGGTTCTCCAGGCATCCGCCTGGCTCCTTTGCCTTGCTTCCGGTTTCTGTTCAGTTTCCACTTCTCCAGTGGAGCCTTTTCAATCACAGCACCTGCCCTTGCTGCCCTCCCAGACCTTCTTCCCTGTTCTCATTTTTCTGTATCACTTAAAACTGTCTTACATAGTAAGGATTTTGCTTGTTTACTTACTCTCTTCTCCCTGTACTCTAAGTTATAAAGTTGATGAAGGCAGAGATTTTTCTGTTATATTCACTGCTTAATCTCCCAGCAGAAAAATACTTATCACTTGATGGGGGTCAATAGTATTTATTTATTGAATGAATGAGTGAATGGGAAAATAGATTGAAGAAAGAAACTGAAGGTGATTCATTCTTTACCTTTGATAGCAGCATTTCCTCGTTTTCCTTTGTTTACAATGTATTGCATTCTCTCACTCTTCTTCATCTGTATCTCTGTGTGTGGTGTGTGTGGTGTTTGTTTATATACTAAGGACTGAACTCAGGGCCTTCACACTGGGCACTACATACCCAGTCCTTTTTTATTTTGAAAGAGTCTCACTAAATTGCTAAATTACCCAGGATGGTTTTCAATTTACAGTCCCCCTGCCTCAGCCTCCCAGAGTGCTGGGACTACTGGCATGTGCCACTGCACCAAGTTGCATTGTTCTTTCTTGTTGGGGCATAAACTCCTTGGAGTCAGGGACTTAATTTTTACCTCTTTTTGTTTCTCCATCCAATAAATGTTCAAATAAATGATGGAGAAAG
The DNA here is from genome assembly GCA_028451465.1 of Erethizon dorsatum. NCBI lineage: Eukaryota > Metazoa > Chordata > Mammalia > Rodentia > Erethizontidae > Erethizon > Erethizon dorsatum. The sequence goes on from CM051834.1 coordinate 97,131,725, forward strand.
ATCATTATCATTGACTGGAAGCATTCAGGTCACTTATTTCTTCCTAGTTTTTTTCCTTGTGCTAACATTTTGCACTGTTCCTCTGTTATTTATTTGACATTGCAGAATGTGCACGTCTTCCTGTTGAATATTCCTGCAAAGCAAGGAGTCTGTGGAATAATTAGGGTTAATGCACACAGTAGTAACCTCAGTAGCACAGGACCGCAGACTGCTGCAGTGTAAGCCTGGTGGAAGTACTGTCACTTCAGCTGCCACCTTCCTTCCTCACAGCACCGCCTGGCAGCTCTCTCGTGTCATGGCTTTGATCAACTCTAGGGCAAGAATCCTTCCAGTCTAACAGATGGACATGAATTTAACCAGACAATAAACCATGTATGTGCCATAAATGTATTTGCTGAAGGCATGATTCCCAGTACAGAACTTTAAGAACAGCTGTCTTATCGTGAGCTACTGTTTCTTGGTGAGATGATTTGTTAACATAATTCTAAACAGATAGCATTCATAAAGTTAATCGCTCATTGGATACACTACCACTAGCAGGCTAATTATTTGGGGGGGCAATTTTTTTATAAACAGAAGTTATTTACATGAGATTTGTAAAAGCTAATTTGATGCATTTTCTTTCCACATTGAGTGTCATTTTCCTAAAAGGGCTTATTAACCTTTTGTGCATTGCCAGCAACTTGCCTTAATGCCTTCGGGGGACACAAATCATTAGTTGTGAACAGCCCCTTTTTTTTCCTTGATGCTTTGTCTTTTTAGTCCTTGTATTGATTACTATATAAACTACTAGTTAAATGGTTTTATCTGCACAGTTCTTTAGAAATACAGTTCTTTTGTCTTTTCACTTTTTTTCTATCATTATCTTCAGAGATGTTTTCATTCTCTCCCCAAATACTGCTTTCCCTGTGGAACCTATGCAAATTAAAATGTGGAGTATGTGTTCGTTTTGCATTCTATTGAGGGTAACTTCTATTGATGTACATTTTCACTGGTGTGATCCACCAGGCAAAGTATAAATTGCTGTAAAACTGGAAAAGTGTTTGAGTAAAGCAGATGTTCTCTTAGCATGAAGCAGATGTAAAACTTGCAACTGTCTGTCTAATAAAGTATAGCATTTGGTTCTATACAGCTGGTGCCAGGATTACCAATTAATCATGTTTGAATGCATTTTTACTAATTAGATCCCCCTCTGTTTTTTATTGTTCTGGGTATATTGAAGAGAGGGGTGGGGCACAGAAGCTTTCTACTTTTAGAACTTTAAGCAATGTTTTTTCCCTCTCATCTTTATGTGGCTGTTTTGTTTTATTCTTAGAACTATATAGGAAGTGAAGTCCATAGATGTAGGTGAATAATGTGGCTTTGCAGTGGAGGTTGCAGGTTTGATGTCAGGCTATTCCACTGAAGGCACTAGTAGTACTTTGAACATTTTAAGGCAGTGGGAGTGAAGGGGGAAAGAGTAATTAAACTGAAAGCAATTTTTCTCTCTCATTTTCTGGACAAAAGCTAATATTTCCTCAGTTTACATCAATTCATAGCCTCAATGATTATATGACCAAGTAGGGATTTGAACATTCCAGAAACAGGTGATACCAGTTTGGATTTATTCCATAAAAAGCAATACGGCAGTTTTTCTCCAGGATTAAAGATGACTAGGGTTAACATAACTACTAAGAAAAACTGCCTTTACTCATATAAAAGATCAGTACCAACTATGGAAACCAAAAATGCTGTCTTATCCTGTGTTGTCCTTTTTAAAAGCCAGTGTGCTAATTAAACCTCAGAACCTCAAGAGCCTTTTTAATGCTTAATTTCCCCCAAGATAAATTTGTTTCTGTGAAAGGAAATTCAATATATAAAAAAGTTTGCTGTCTCATCCCCACCCATGTTTCTAATAGGAGTGAATTAATAGTGATACAACCTCATAGTTTGTTTTCTGGAGCCACTAATGGGATGTTTACACTTTTAAATAATTAAGAGAATATGTCTTCTGTGCTTTCTTTGTGAGTTGATTTATAATGTTTTTAAAGGACAGGAGAAGTATTTAAAAGGTAGGAGAAATACATTAAATAATTTTCAGGACTGAAGATGAATAGCATGAGTGGTTCTTTTAATGAAATGTTTATTATTATTTGAAAAACATGGGAGGAAGGGAGAAACAAAGATGTGCTTAAAAAGAGTTCATCGGCTCAGAAGGGGGACGTTCAGCGTCTGTTGTCTTCCCCAGTTCAGTTGTGTTTATGGAGTGCATATCTGCAGTGATACGAAAAGACATAGATGAGATTACACTTTAGACAGCGTGCTAGAGATTCCAGAACCTGGTTTTTGGAAGATTTGGGTGAAAGAATCTATCATGACAAAGATTATAACTTTTTGTTCACTTCTACTTTTACATGTATATCAAATACACCATCTAAGTATTAACGGGATTCTTTCAGAAAATCCTCTTCATCTTCTTTACCCATTGCCTCCATATTTTATGTTAATAACAGCATCTTTATACAGATATCTAATGCAATTATAGTTCTTTTCATTTGGAAGGGGTTTTTTTTGTTTGTTTATAATGTGCCTGTTTTGTGTCTCACTAATATTACTTGAGAATACTGATGTGTTTTCTTTTTCTTAAAATTTAGTTTTTTGTGACATAAAAGCAAAACATTCACTTTAAAACAACTTCAATGGAAATAGTCAGGGGGCCGGTGATAGCTCAGCGGCATATGCACCTGCCTGGCAAGCGCGAGGTCCTGAGGTCGACTCCCGGCACCCACATAAAAAAAAAAAAAAAAAGAAAAGAAATAGTTACTATCTCCACTTTTTAAAAAATGGTTTATTATGTAAAATGTAAACATTCGCAAAAGTAGAGAGAATGGTATAACATGCTCTCAGGTGTCTATCACCCAACTTCAGCAATCATCTGCCATGGTTCTTGTTTGTCAAGATTTCTTGAGAGCCAGGTATGGTAGCACGTACTTGTAATCCCAGTGTTCAAGAGGCTGAAGCAGGAGGATCACCTCAACAAGGATCACTACATAGTGAATTCAAGGACAGGCTAAACCAAAACTAAAATAAATGATAAGAACAAAAAAAAAAAAAGCGTTCTTGTATTCTTGAAATGGTAAACTGTATTTGTTGGCTTTTTCTCTTTTAAACTGTAGTCCTATATCCTGTTTCTACACTGACAGTGCATACTGAAATAAAACTAGGTCATGTAAACCCAGTAGATCTAACTTTGTTTCAGGAAGTGGAGCGAGAGATCTCATTCAGAACAGAATGTGGACTGTATTATTCCTACTACAAGCAGATGCTGCAGGCTCCAACCCTCACGCAAGGTAATTACAACTAATAGTTTCATCTGAGTCTGCTGCGTTCTTTGGAGCCTTTTACTCAGAACATACTTTCCACTAAAACATTTTAAATGCTTTGTAGAACTTGTGTAGTTTTGATCTGAATCTGTGTAGCTTTTCCTTGTTAATGTCTAATCATCCCATAAAAATGGTTTACTCTGAAAGAAGTTATGTAATACCTTGTAGAACTCTCCTGTCCTTGCTTTCCAACTCTATCCCATCCCCCAAAGCAATCTCTTTGTGATTTCTTAGCTTTGTTGCTCTTTTTCTCATGATCATTTTGAAGGAGGTTTTTGCAGGTGAAAGGAGTATTGTCCAAAAATCCTGGGCATTTCAGTAATAGAAATTTTAGTTGTCCCTCTTGTCTGCACTGTCCTCATTTATTCCTTTATCTGGCAATTGCCCATTTTCATGTATTTTCACTTTTTCTAAGTGGTTTAGAGCCTCCTTACCTTTCCTGCTTCTAATGAAAGCCTTCCAAGGTCTCCCCTACTTGACATATCCTCCACATGCTCAACCTGTGCACACAGGGCAGGCTGTTGTCCTTTTCTAGGCTTTCCTTGGATTCAGCTGTGATATTTGTGATGAGAATTCTTCATAGGTGATATTTTGTGTGTCTGCTTTATCACAATAGGAGACATGAAATTGTGGCATTTTGTGCCATAAAAAGTAATCACTTGGTTCTTGTATTGGTAGCCAGATTCATCCATCATAAAGCTACTCAGTCGTTCACTTACTGGTATCAACAACCATTGATGATTATTGCCTATATCCATTATTTCAGTAAGGGTGCAAAATGGTGACATTCTAAACCTTTCATTCCTTCTCTGTTTATTAATTGGAACTTTGTTCTGTAGAAAACCATTTTCTCATCAATTAATTGGTTACCCTGAGGTACATTTCACATAAGACAGGCAGGCTAAGCATTGATTTTTCCCCCCTGTGGCCAATCCTACTAATATGGATTCCAAATGCACTGACAAATATTTATCTGTAACACTCAAATCAATAATCATGGCACTTCCACAGCATTCGTGGACATGTCCAGAGCTGTGAAAAAAGTCACCAACTCTTTGCCTCTGTTTGCAGCAGAGACTAAAACAGAGGCAACGCTATATCTCAGTTCAGCTCTCATATTACAGTATCTATCTTAGTTACTTTTCTTGTTGCTGCAAAATACGTGACACCCACAAGTTGAAGGAGAAAAAGTTTATTTCACCTCACAGTTTGTAGAGGTTTCAGTCCACAGTCAGCTGACTCCAAGGCAGGGTGGCGTGACAGAGGGGCATCACAGAGGAGAAATAGTCCATGGCAGAGCAGGCAGGAAGCATAAAGCAGCGAAGTAGCAGCAGCAGCAGCAAGCCTCCCTTTTGCTTTTATCCCATTTATGTTCCAAGCCTTTTGAGTGGTCCCACCCACACTCAGGGTGGGCCTTCCCATTAGCCTCGCCCAGAACTATGCTAAATCAATCAGTGGACTAATTTAGTTATCACACCCTTAATCCATACTCACACACTTTTCATCCCCATTTGCACACCCTAGATCCAGCCACCTCCAAAAAGTCCCACCTATGAGCACATGAGGCTTTGCAGGAACATCTAGAGAAAAGCCATAATAGCGTCCTTTTCACAGTCTATTTAGTGCCATGATTTTTTACATTTTTATGCCGTTTGCTGGTTTTATAGTTTAAAATGGCCTCCACATATGGTGTGCAAGTGCTGTGTAGCATTCATAAGTGCAAGAAGGCATTGATATGCCTTACAGAGAAAATGTGTTAGGTTTTGTTTAGGCATGAGTTATATTGCTGCTGACCGCAAGTTAAGCAATGTAAAGAAAGTGTTTTAAACAGAAACCCACATGAAACAAAGTTATATGTTTGATGAAAGTACATAATTATAAAATTGTAAGAACCTAAGCCACTATTTTCACTGTAACTTTATAGAACATAATTACTGTGAATAATGAGAATTGGCTGTCTTTGACAGTTCACAAAATTACGAGTTGCTATTCTAGCATCCTCAAAGCAGTGTTTCTCATTTTATTAGAGGGGTGCCCCTCGTGGGTCATCCTGAATGTCTGGAGGCATTTTTGGCTGTCACAACCGAGTGGGGAGGGTTACTGGCATCCAGTAAGAGGCCAGTGATGCAGCTAAGCATTCTAGTGTGCACAGCAGCCCCACAACAAAGAGCCATCTTGTCCCAAATGTCATAGTACTGAGTCTGAGAAACTGCTCGATAGGTGCATGACTATTTTCTTAAGTACTATAGCAAACTCAGGGGCTGACATGTTTCAATGCATTCATGTCATCCATCGAGATTATTCTTTTAGAAATTTTTAAACGTGTAAAAGGTAGAGGGAATCCTGTAGTGGATTTCCATGTATCCATCACCCAGCTAAAACATTAATCAACTCATAACAAATCTTGTTTTGTCTGCATCCCTGCCCTAAGCCTGGATTATTTTGTAAATCCAAGGCATCGTGTTTCTTCGTCTGTAAATATATCAATGAGGTTCAACAGTGTTCTCATTTCCATTTGTCTTACAGATTTTTAATGCAGCTTCTTTGGTTTTTTGTTTGTTTGTTTGTTTTTTATAGTATTGGGAATTAAACCCAGAGCCTTCGCACTAAGCTACATCCCTAACCCTTTATAAAATTTATTTTCATTTTATTTTATTGGGACAGGATCTCACTCAAATTGCCCAGCCTGGACTTGAACTTACATCCTCCTGCCTCAGCCTCCCAGAGTGTTGGTATTATAGACGTGTACCACCACACTCAGCTGGATTTTTAATACAGTTTTTGAGATGCAAATAAAGTGTCTACATTGCAATAATTTGATATGCATGTGTTTTCTTAAATATATAAATATCTTTCATCTTTTCCCGTGTAATTTTTTTATCGAACGCACTGATTTATGTGATAGAATTTCCCATTTTCTGCATTTTTCTGGAGCCCCATGGTATCATTTAATATTCTTTCCTGAATTTCCTGTTACTTGTTAATTAGTCTGAGGCTTGCTCAGATTTAGGTTCTACTCTTTGGTAAGAATACTTCCTAGATGGTATCATGTACTTGCACGTGAGAAGGCACACAATGTCTGGCTGTCTGTCCATCCATTACTAAATTCTTTATTAGCTTTTCACTAATTGTTTTATCACCATTGATGATCATTTCCTAAATCCATTAATTTCATATACTGTAAAATGGTGATATTCTCTCATTCCTTCCATTATTATTGGAAAGAATTTATTTTTAAAGAAAAATATTTTCTCCATAACTATTTGGTAAGCCAGTTTAATTTGTAAGGGGGGAAAGGCAGAATAAATATTGTTCTTTTCCCTTTATTAGTTTTAGAATGAGTTGCCTTTCTAGCATGTCCTTAAGATTTTTTTCTCCTCCACTGGGGATTGAATTCACAAGTGCTCCACCACTGTACTGTATCACCAGCCCCTTAAGCATTTCCTTTTAAGTGTCATAAACTTGTAGGTTTTTTAACATATTTGGTGTTTTTCAGTCCTTGGCATGCATACATTCAATTGCCTAGTTCCTTTCTGGTGGGATGCCCACTTTCTTTTTGACATGACCCCAGTGGTCTTGGACAACTCCCTTGCCTTTTGGCATCACAAGATATTTGAGGCCCATTTTGTGTATTTTCTTCTGCTGACCTAGAGTCAGCTCTTCCTCCAACAAGCTGTAGTTCCTTTTAGTGGCTATTTAGAGACCACAACTTTGGTGCTGAGGACGGTTAATGCTACTGGATGGGTCATTGTTTCCAGGTCTTTTTAGTGAGTGGAGCTAGAAAATGTGATTTTTTTTTTTTTTTCCCCTATAGGAAAATATAAAGGTAAGTATTTTCAGGGCAAAGTTAAAATAAAAGTTTCTACTTTTTTACTTTTACATTTGTATCCCCCCTTTTTTTTTTTTCCTTAAATTGAAAAATTTGGTTCCTCGTGACATTAACCTTGTCACTTACTTGCTTTATGCTGCCATTTATATAATGCTTTCAAAGTAACAGTAATAATATTGCTACTAACAATATGATTACCTGAAAACAGTTCAAGCTGTTTTTGCAGTCCCTTTTCACCTTAAGCTATAACCCACCTAGGGACACACAGTCACATTCCTCTGTTTTCAAGTCAACTTGAAAGAAGAGTTCTTTCTGTGTAACCAAGCCACTGACTCAGTAGATTTATTTATTTTATCTTACTTTTGATTTTCCAGGGTTTTTTATTTAATTTTTTTATGTTATAAAACAAGGAACATTAAGAGAAGTCTACTTCATTGTTGCTCTCTCCACTCCGTTTCCTTCCTTTTTTTTTTTTTTTTTTTTCTTTTTTTGGTTTGGTGTTTTTGTTTTGTTTTGGTTTGGTTTTTTTGTTTTTGTTTGTGTGTGTGTGTGTGGTGCTACAGATGAGACCCAGGGGCCGGTAGATGCTGTACTCACTTTCTCACTTCTTTACTCATTAGATAATTACTTTTATTAGTTTTTGGGTTATTCCTCTAGTGTTTCAAGATAAGCAAATCTTTTAATACATTCACATTTCCCCCTCTGTTAAAGAAAAACTGCCTACTGTATATCCTACTGCCTATTTTGCTTTTTCCACTCAACAGAATATCTTGGGGGTCATTTTACAGTAGAATGAAAGATGGTCCTTATTCCTTTTTTCAGCCGCATAGCACTCTTTTGTGTGGATAAACACACTTGATACAAATAGTCTCCTTAATTACTCTGCTCAGGATGCTAGGACAAAATAGACTGGATAGGTTCAGCAACAGAAATTTATTCTCTCACGGTTCTGGATGCTGGAAGTCAGAGATGGGGTGGGGGGCAGCATGCTCAGGGTTTGGCAAGGACTCTTCCTGGCTTGCAGATGGCCACCTTCTTCTTGTGTGCGTTCATAAGACAGAGAGACTAAAGAACCTCACAAATGGTGTCTATTCTTGTAAGGGACTAATCTCATCATGAGGGTCCTGCCCTTCAACATATGAATTATGGGAGGACACAAGCATTTAGTCTGTAATACTCCTGCATTAGTCTTCTAGATCTGCCATAAAATACCACAGACTGTGTGACTTAAACAACAGAAATGTATTTACTTGCAATTCTGGAAATTCAAGATCAAAACGCCACTAGTGCTGCATTCTAGTAAAGCCTCTCTTCCTGGTTTGTAGATGCCGCTCTACTCTTTGTCCTCACATAGCCTTTCCTCTGTGTTAAGTAGAGCAAGGGAGAAAAAAGAGAGATTGTGCAAGCCCCAAAGCAAGCAAGTGCAAGCTCCTCTCTGTGCCTCTCCCAAAGTCCCCGCCCTTATGACCTCACTTAGCCTTGGTTACCTCCTTCTGTTCCCTGTCTCCAGGTGCAGTCACTGAGGGGTTAGGGTTTCACCGTACAGATTTGATGGGAGCACAGTTCAGTCCACAGAACCTCCTACTGATGAGCATTTGGTTGTTCCTGATCTTTTGTTTATATCAAACAGTGCTGCATGAATATCCTTGTGCCTGTGTCATTTTGTTTTTTACCGGTCTTTCTTTGGGATCAATTCCTAGCCATGGGTAAATGCACATGTAATTTTGTTGTGTATTACAAAATTGTTCTCCATAAAGATGATACTATTTTGCATTCCCAGCTACAGTGTGGAAGAATCTACTTCCTTATAACCTTACTAATATTGTCATATTTCTCAAGTTTGCCAAGCTGGTAGGTAAGAAATGGTATTTCAGTGTAGCTCTAATTTGCACTTCTTTTAATAGGAGGGAGGTTCAGCATCTTTTCCTATGTATAAGGACTGTGTGCATGTTTTCTTCTGTGAACTGTCCATTCATCCCTTGTACAGTATTAATTAGCTTGGTTGTAGTAGCAGATGACCTCAATATAGCAATAGATTTCTGTAACAGGTTTATTTCTTACTCTCAATCTATGTCTGCTGTGAGACAGAAGCAGCTCTGCTCTGCCCTACATGTCCTCTCCTGCCAGCCTCTGTTTGGAATATGCCAGTGTCGTGGCAGACAGAGAGACTGAGAGCCAAGAGAAACACATTTCTTTAAACCCACTGCTCAGGCATGGCATGCTTCATGTCCACTCACATGCCTGTGGTCAGAGTGAGTCAGATGGCCACTCTGAGGGAGCAGGAAGTCTGTGTATACTCTCCCCGGGGAGGTACTGCTGGTCACATGGAGGAGGGCAGGCCTAGGGGTGTAAAATCCTCTTGCCTAAATTTCTATAGAAAAATAATGTCTCTTTTTTCATTGCAGGCACAGAAGTTTTAATTTGCTTGGGTTTATATACATGTTTAAATAATGTCCATCTAGTACATGGGAAGCTCTTTGAGGGGAGGACTGCATTTTTGCTTATTGTTATGTCCCCACTGCCATCTACATTCTCTGGCACATACCAAAGAATCTATGAAATAATTTTGATTAAATAATGATAATTTTCCCCGATTTTTCAAATATTCTTAGGTTTTCGTGGCTTAATGTATGATAATAAAACAGAATCTATGAAGACAATTAATCTCCTTCAGCGAATGAATATTTACCAAGAGGTTTTCCTCAGTATTTTATATAGAGTTCTACCCATACAGGTATGTCATGATCTGTTCCATTGAACTGTTACTGTCAGAGGAAAGTAAAAATCTGCCATTTCAAATTGAAAATTTCACATATGTTCTTCTGATCTTGAACTGCTTTGATAGAAAACAGAAATACCCTAATTTTCTCCATTGTACTGAGAACATTATTAATATAAGATACTGCTTTTTATTTATAAGATTTTTATGTATAGATGCTTCCTGTCATATAGTATTTGTGTACAGTCTAGAAGCTGATAAATATTTCATTTGTAAATGTGTAATCATCCTGATTTATCTTTGAGATAAAAAAAAAATTATAGGGCCAGTGAGATGGCTCAGCGGCTTAAGCGCCTGCCTGGCAAGCGCGAGGGCCCAAGTTCGACTCCCGGAACCCACATACGAAAAAGGGGCCGGTGATATCGCTCAGCGGCACGGGCGCCTGCTGGCGCGCGAGGTCCTGAGGTCGACCCCCTGGTACCCACCCACAAAAAAAAAAAAAAAAATTATAAAATTAGCAAATCACAATGACCACTTCTTGTGTGATAAGGCAAATTGGACAAAGGTGTAAAGAATGAAGTCAGAACCCCCAGGCCTTTCCTCCCTTCTCTCGCTTGTGAGGAGAAAAATCGCTAGCACACTTCTGGATGGGAAGAGGTGGTATGCATTTACTGCTGGGAGTTAGCAGTAAGCTTCCACATGCTGCATTTCTGTTGACATATTTTTTAAATGGCATAAGGAGAGTTAGGGCTTCTCTGACAAACATTTTTATTCTTCTCCTTTACAGAAATACTTAGAGCCAGTTTATTTTTATATTTACACCTTATTTGGGCTCCAAGCAGTGTATGTCACAGCTCTTTATATAACCAGCTGGCTCCTCAGTGGTACCTGGCTATCAGGACTATTAGCGGCTTTCTGGTACATCACAAATAGGTGAGTTGGAATCAGTATGCTTCTCTTCCTTTCCAAAATGTAAGTAAAATAAAGTTATTTTATTTCCAGTTCAGAGACATTTTTTCTGCTGTGTTTGGTTGAGAGCATTTTGTCTTTGGTTTAACTAGTGATTTACTAAATATTTCTTATTTAGTAAAGTAAAAAGTCCTGCTTTCCAGCCAAGGAACAGAATATTGCATTGTAGATCAAAAGAAACATCAGTAATAATCCCAATTCTCTTACATGTTTGCTGTGCAGTGAGTATTTTTACAGCCACATTTCTCATCTCTTAAAGAGTTGTAATTTTGGGCCGGTGAGATGGCTCAGTGGCGTAAGCGCCTGCCTTGCAAGCGCGAGGTCCCGAGTTCAACTCCCGGATCCCACATACGAAAAAGGGGCCGGTGATATCGCTCAGCGGCACGGGTGCCTGTTGGCGCGCAAGGTCCTGAGGTCGACCCCCCGGTACCCACAAAAACAAAAACAAAAAAAAAAAAAAAAAGAGTTGTAATTTTATCTGTCTTCACCATCAATCTTAATGGGTTTGAATACTGTTCTCAATTAGCAAAGCATAAAGCACTGTATACATGCAAAGAAGATTTTATATTGTTTAAAGCTATTAATTTATAAACATTGGAGCCTTATGAAATAGTATTTTTAAAAATCATATTTCAGATATATTGAATTATTGCCTGACATACAGTAGCAACACCAATATTTAATAGGGGTCCTAAAACTTGAAAATGAATTCTCACAGAGATTTTATTTTGTAATCCTAAAGAAATTATTTTTTATTATAACCCTTTGTGCCAAGTACTTTACAAAAATACTTTACAACAACCCTGTAAGGTAGGTATGATTATTAGCCCCATTTTAGAGATAAGGAAATTGAGGTTTAAAAGGCTGTGTTATATGTACACGAACATACACACACACACTTAATCATTTATTGAATGCCCAGTATGTTCAAGCTCTGCTCTTAGTACAAAGATGAAAACTTACCTATACTTGCCCTCTGAGGGTTCGTGTTTTAGAGAGGCAAGAAATATTATTAAATTATCACCAATGACAAATTTAAGACTCAACTATAAAACACTGAAAACTACGAAGGGGAAGAATGCACAGCCTTGCCTATTGGCATTTATGGAGTTAGAGAAAAAAGTAAGGAGCAGTTTGGCCTGCTACCTTTATGGATTTATCAGTCAGGCTAACATGAGCTTGAACCCCAGTTCTACCACTTAGCTAAATATACACCCATGGACTGATCACTTAAATCGTCTCAGTGCCAATCTTATGATACGGGGATGATGATGATGATGGATAATGATAAGGACAATTATTAAGAGCCAGTCACTGGAATCTAGGTATACTTAATGTAATTATCTCTCACTTTAGAGGATCTTTGAGACAGTTTATTGTAAAAACTATCATTTTGGCCATTTGTGTTTTCTTTGTGCAGAATAGATACCACAAGAGTTGAATTTACCATCCCGCTGAGGGAGAACTGGGCACTGCCATTCTTTGCAGTCCAGATAGCAGCAATTACATATTTCCTGAGACCAAACTTACAGTCTCTTTCTGAAGTAAGTTTCTATAAAACTTTGTTAATTTTAATTTCCCAATTTTATGTAAGAAGCTTTGAAAAATATGTTGTATGTCCCAATCTGCGTGAATAGTTCTTACTCCATGACCAGGTTGTTAACTGGAGTTAAGTTTTCTTTCTCTGAGCTTTTTCCTACTTTGCAAAGAAAATGTTTTCATTTTTTATGTTAAAAATGTACTCTACATAATCTACCCTTAAATAGTTGCAGCAAGCCCACACACAATTTCTGTGAAACTGTCAGAATTTTTAAGCTGTTGCTCTTGAGATGTGATTTGGTGCATTATCGCCTCCATAATAGTGTGGAATACACATACCGTATGTGAATATTTATATGCAGAATGTCACTTTAGGATATTTAAAGCTTAAATAACAAATGCAAGGGTTTTCGGAGCAACAGTTTATGGTTTTTCTGTTTGGTTTATAGAGATATTGGCTGCTCTTGAGAAAACTTGTCTGCAAGGTTTTTTATTACTAGAGACATGTAAATTATACAAAGGTTTTCTTTTTACAGAGGCTGACACTTCTTGCCATTTTCATATCAACTTTTCTCTTTAGTCTGACATGGCAATTTAATCAATTTATGATGCTGATGCAAGCATTAGTGCTATTCATACTGGACTCCTTGGACCTGCTGCCAGCTCTGAAGGTGAAGCTTTGCTTTTCTTTCTCATTGAGATTTTTATTGTTTAGTGTTTCATATCCTGGGATGAGATGAAAATATGCAAGTACTTAATGACAAAGCTAGAGCTCTTTCCTAGATCTAATGTAAACATGCCATGGCCAATTGAAGCTAAGGAGTGTATACAGCACCATTTAACAACCTTAACTTTTATTCTGCTTACTTTATGTTAAAAAAAATGGATCTATTTGGGGCATCAATCGTCATTTATAGATATGACTTAAATTTTAGAGGATAGCTCTTTTAAAATTTCTTAATATATATTGCCTTTTTTTCCCAGGGAGCTCAATGTGTATATAACAATTTTTCTTTAGTATTTTATAATAAATTTTCATAGTAACATTTGACCAATATGGGAGGAGGATCCATTGACTGGCCTAATGTCACACATGAAATAAGGGCAGGGGTATCCATCTTCCAGTGTGTGCTGCTGTCATTTAATCCCTGGGTAGTTTTGTTTTTCATATGCAGAAATGTTTTAATGTGTTTTGTACATTTTTAAAAAATTGTTCATAGCTAGTAACTTAGTATTTTCCAAATAAAATAAAATAAAATATCTCCAAATCTAAGGCAGCAAACCAGCCCCATATAGAATTCACTCAATTATTCTATATCAAAAGCGATACAATAGACTGACTCTAAATTAAGAAACATTCAAGTCAACCAACAAATAAACACTGTCACTATAGTAGGGTGGGTGCCTCTGGGAATGCGAGTGTGTGTAAGCCATTGCCCCATCCACAGGGAGTGACCCTCTAGCTTGGGAAATGAAGCAGACATGACCAGGTAAACTGGAGAAAGGATAGATGTCAATTGGTAGTAATGGTGAGTGTTACAAGTCGAGGAGAAGAAAAGTAGTTGGTAGACAGGAAAGGTTTCACAGAAGTGAGAGGCTAGAGTTGAACCACAAATGAGGGGAGAATTTGGGTGAAGTGTGAGGGGCAGGAGAGGAAGGACAGCAAATGGATAAGGCAAAGTTTATATATATTTATATTTATTCTCTCTCCGTGTGGGTGTGTGTGTGTGTGTAGCAGTGGCTACTCACTGCAGGTAAATTATAAGTTCCTATAATCTTTCTGTAGTTAGTTCCGTAATAGGTATAAAAAGCCTAAAAATGTGTTTGTCCCCTGGAAATTTGTCCTAAGTAAATAACCAACCGTGTTCATTTTAGTTGTATTGTAATAAAGAGAAACCAAGAATGACGTAAGTCAGTCGCATTAAGGTTTAGTGAAATGAACTAATTTACGGTATATCTGTATAACGGAGTGTTATATGGCCATTACCCCCATAAAACATCATAGAGAAAGTAAGAAAAGATCATGGAAAAATAAACATTAAAATATTAACAGCCGGCTACATAGTAAATGTTCTGTTGGGGTTTTTGTTGTCGTTGTTGTTTAAATCTTATTTTTTTCTGGAGTGACTGTGTATGTCTTTTAAAATTAGGGAACAGAATAAAAGTACTGTTTGAAGTACACACACACACAATTTTAAAATAGTACAGCTAATTTATTTCATATTAAGTTCTAAACTTTGTTCGACTTTTATACTTAAAACTATATTAGTGTTAGAAGTAATTATAAGTATCAAATTTTAAGCAGGAATATTATGGTAATAGATCCTTAGTTATAAAACCGACTTGCTGCTATCAGCTCTGAAAATAACTAGCTCTTTAAACTTTGGTAAGTGATTTAACTTCTTTAAGTCTTAGTTTCTTCATAAATTAGAATCACTTATCTGTAATCATGTCAAATGGGAAAGAATAATGGGTATAGAAAAAGGTAAGACAAATTCAGACCTCTGTGCGGTGACAAGAAGCAGTGGCTTCTACAGTACACCGCGCCTTCTTTTCATGAATGATGGAGAACGTCTTGCTGACAGAAGGTCAAGTCTTCAATCAGGAATGTGAATAAAGGTTTTAAAATATAAAGCAAAACAGCAAATGGCATTAGTAAGCATGTACTTTTGCTTCATAAAAATCTAACACATGGAGGTTAATTACATTTTATTCACACTTTGTGGAAATAAGACATAACAATGGTACATGCCTTAGGGATAATTTTAAGTATTCTAAGTCCAGACAAGATGGGATAACACACTTCTCCCTGTTCCTTCCCTAAGTACAGTTAAAACCCCTGGAGTTTGAAAAGTAGAAAGAAGGCAGCCTCCCTACAGACTGCAAGACCAGCAGGAGAAAAACAGCAGGAGTCCCCAGAGGTTTTATTTTTTCTCCCCCATCTATCCCAGACTGCATGCTGAAGAAGCCAGCAAGCTGGAGATAGCAATGGACTCATACAAAAAAAGCCCCAAGAAGCTGGGTATGGTGGCACGCACCTATAATCCAAGCACTATGGGAGGCTGAGGCAGGAAGATCACAAGTCTGAGCCCAGGCTGGGCAACTTAGTGACTTAGCAAGACCCTGTCTCAAAATTTTAAAACAATTTAAAAGGGGCTGAGGATGTAAGTCAGTGCAAAGACCCTGGGTTCAATCCCCAGCACCACCACCAAAAAAAAAAAAAAAAAAAAGCCTATCTCTCTGTAGCAAAGGACCAGAAAATGGGAAGCCTGGCAAGAGACAATTTCCAGTCATGAATTACCCTGTGCTAGCCAGCATGAAAGAAAAAACCCAAGGCCCCTCTACCTCCCTTGGCGGTCATCAGAGAGCCTAGGTATCTGCCTGGCTGTGACAGAGCCCTCACTGTTTCCTGCCAGGACTGGCTCAGCAAAGTCTAGTGGGGAGCCAGGGCTTTCACCGTCTCCCAGAGCCGTCGATGACAGCTACGTGGGGAACCTGGATTTTAGTACACACTCAGTGGTGATGAGATGCCCCTTTCCTTCCCTTCCCTGGCAGGAAGATGTCAGAGGAGGCCAAAAGAGAAGCCAGAATCGAATCACCACTCAGAGGTGGCGAGTCTCCCTCTCCTACTGCCCCACCCCATGGTCAGTGAAGGCTATGTAAGAAGTAACCAGCCACTTTTCCCTTCCAAGACGGGATGGTGTCAGCAAAATCCTTGAGCTTTCCTTTCATTTTACCCAGCAATAATGAGACATCCCTTGCTCCTGCACCCCAAATGTCAGAGGTCAAGGGGGCACCCTGGACTTCTACCCCTTTACAAATAGCTAGGCAGCACCCTTTTTTCCCCACTAGCATAGCACTGGCAGTGCTATGGTTTGCATGTTTGTATTCCCTAAAACTTTTATGTTGAAATCCTAATCCCCAAGGTATTAGGAGGTAAAGCCCTTTGGGAGGTGCTAAATTCCATTATGAAATAGCCCAAGGAAACTCATTTGCCCAGTCCACCATGTGAGGGCACAGCAAAAAAGACACCATTAGTGAACAAGGAAACAGCCCCTCACTAGACAAGGAATCTGCCAGTGCCTTGATCTTGGACTTTCTACCCTCAGAACTGTAAGAAATAAAATTTTCATTGTTTATAAGCTACTCAATGTATGTCGTTTTTTTGTTGTTGTTTTTTTTTTAATATGCGGGTACAGGGAGTGGAACTCAGGACCTCACGCTTGCCAGGCAGGCGCTTATGCCACTGAGCTCTATCACCGGCCCTGTATGTCATTTTTTAATAGCAGCCAAAATAAACTAAGATACATGATGTCAGTGGAGGCTCACTTACCCAGATTTAAATAAGGTACAGAGCTTTCTCATGTACTAGGATATAACTGAAAACCATTTGGTATGCTAAGAGCCAGAAAACCTCTCTTGAAAGAAAAGAGACAGTCAACAGTTATCAACACCAAGACACAGAAATCGAAATTATCTGACAAGAAGTTTCAAGCAGGCATGTAAAAAGCTTCATTAAGCAATTACAAGCAAACGAAATATAAACTTAAAGCAAAGAAACAGAGGATATAAAGAAGGAAATGAAAATGTTAGAACTGAAAAATTTCAGAATCCCATATTAAAACCTTGGTGGATAGGTTCAACAGCAAGGTGAAAAAATCAGAAGAAGCACTCAGCAAACTTGACGATAGAGCACTTTAAAAATGTCTGACTCTGAACAAGAGAAAATACCCTCAAAACAAACCCCAAAAATGAACAGCCTCAAGGACTTGTGAGATATCTGTAACAAAAAGTCTAAAATTCATGTGATCAGACTCCCAGAAGGAAAGGAGATGGAGTTTAAAGCTAAAAAAAAGTATTCAAATACATATTGTTTGAATAAATGACTGAAAATTTTTGCAAATTTGGCAAAAGATATAAACATACAGAATCAAAAAGCTGGGCTAATGTCAAATAGGATAAACACAAATCCACACCAAAACATGTGATAATCAAACTTCTGAAGACTGAATTAAACAAAGTATTGAAAGTAGTCAAAGAAAAATGAGATCGCCCATTGGCAATTCAGTGCCATTGGTTATCTCAACACAAACTATGGAGGCTGGAAGGAACTGGCATATTTTTCAGATGGTGAAAATAAATAAATAAATAAATAAATAAATAAATAAATAAATAAACGAACGAACTGTCAACCCAGAATCCTATAGCCAGCAAAAATACCTTCAGGAATTAAGAAAGCAAAACATTTTCAGTGAAAGAAAACTAATATAATTTGTTACCATCAGACCTACCATAAAGGAATGGCTAAAGGAAGTTCTTGAAATAGAAAACAAATGATAAAAGAGGCAATTTTAGAACATCAGGAAGAAAGAAAAGGTAATGAACATAGTACAATATGAGCAAATCTCATAAATACCTCTTGAGATTCTAAAGTATATTTAATGGCTAAGGCAAAAATTATAATATTATTTTATGTTCTCAATGTATGTACAGGGAATATTTAGGATAATATATTATAAATGGGAAGGGTAAAGGGAGTTGGAGGCACTCAAAGTAGTAAAATGTTCATCTCTGTAGGATGAAATATGTTATGAATGTAGTATAATACCCAGAAAACCCACTTAAAATGTATACAAAGAGATACACTAAAAAATACTATGGATAAATAAAATGGAATTCTAAAAATGTTGAAATAACCCACAAGAAGACAAGAAAAGAATAAAAAAATACAGAGCAAACAAAAAACAAATAATTAAATGGCAGACTTAGAACCTAAAGTAGCAATAATTATATTAAATGATCTAAATACAAATTGTTGAAGGACAGAGATGAGAGTGGATTTAAAAAACATGATTCAGCTGTTGTCTTTTGAAGAAATTCACTTCAAACGTAGCAATATATGTAGGTTGAAAGAAAAAAGACATATGTTAAGCAGAAGAAAGGTGTGGTTAGACAAAGTAGACATCAGACTAAAGACATTTACCAAGATCAAAGCAAGACATTATATAACCATAAAAGGGTCAGGGTACCCAAAAGGCATAGCAGTAGTACCTATGTATGCACCAAACAGAACTACAACATATGTGAAAAAAAGCTGGGAAAACAAAAAGGAAAAATAGACAAATCCATAGTAGTAGTTCCCTCTCAACATTCGATAGAATAGTCAGAAAATCATTAAAAATATAGAACTCAGCAACACCAAGAGAATGCAATAAACATTTATGGAACACTTCCCTAGAATAGTAGAATACCTATTCTTTTCCAGTATCCACAGAATACTTCCAAAATAGATTATGTGTCCTGGGCCATAAAACAACAAAAATAAAAACGTTAAGATCATAGAGAATATATTCTCTGACCACAGTGAATACAAATTAGAAATCAGTGCAGAAAGATAAAAGGAAAAATTTTAGTACTTGGAAACAAAACAATCTGTGGGTCAAAAAGGAAGCCTTTAGGAATATGGAATCTCATGCAAGAGCAGTTATATCAAAACTTGTGGGACTCATCTAAAGCAATAGTGTGAGGGAAATATATAGTCCTAAGTACTTACCTTGGAAAAGAGGGGAAGTCTTGAAATCAATAAACTAAGTCTTTGCCTTTAAAAAAAAAAAAAAAAAAACAGCTAAATGAACCCAATGTAAACAGGAGAAAATAAAGAAGAAAAAGCAATGGAGGGCCGGTGAGATGGCTCAGCGGCTTAAGCGCCTGCCCGGCAAGCGCGAGGGCCGGAGTTCGACTCCCGGAACCCACATACGAAAAAGGGGCCGGTGATATCGCTCAGCGGCACGGGCGCCTGCTGGCGCGCGAGGTCCTGAGGTCGACCCCCCCGGTACCCACAAAAAAAAAAAAAAAAAAAAAAGCAATGGAACTGAGAACATAATAATGAGAATTGTGGAAATCAAAAGAATTAGTTCTTTGAAAAGATTGATAAAATTATAAACCTAGAGCACTCCCCCATAATTGCCACAGAGCATTAAAAGGCTTCCAACTTTAATAGATTTTGATACCAGAATTCTGAGTCTCCTTGGCAGTACTTATGTTCTAACCGGTATAGCATAGTGGTTAAGAACATAGACTCTGGAAGCAGACTGCCTCAGTTTAAATGAGTCATTTGTAAGTCCTGTGGGAGAACACTGACATTTCATGAATTTTTTTTTTTTTTTTTCTGTGGGTACTGGAGGGTTGACCTCAGGACCTCGCGCGCCAGCAGGCACCCGTGCCGCTGAGCGATATCACTGGCCCCTTTTTCGTATATGGGTTCCGGGAGTCGAACTCGGGCCCTTGTGCTTGCCGGGCAGGCGCTTAAGCCGCTGAGCCATCTCACCGGCCCACATTTCATGAATTTTAAACAAATACTAGCTGTCATTATTAGCATGAACATGATCTATTCAGGAAAATCCAGTTATTCTACACTGAAAGAATATATTGCTGCCTATTTCTACCCTGCAACTCTATAAATAGAAAACCTGGAAAGGCACATCAGATATACCACTGATAATCCAGGACTTTCTAATACATGAGGTGTGGTCAAGCAATATAGGAAAGGTTTACATTTTTAAAACTATTACAGTAAATGACACACTGTCATGCGTCCCCCATAAAATACTCCCCCTTGCTTTGAACACACTTATTCCATATTCTTGTCACTTCCTGAACAGTTCTAGAAGTCCTCTTTTATGTCTTTAACTAAGACACTGTCATGGCTGCCTCCATGTCCTGAATTGATTAAAAACATTAACCTTTCATGGTCATTTTGACTTTGGAGAGGAACCAGAAGTCACAGGTCTGGTGACCGTGAAAAAGGTGGATGAGGACACACTGTAATGTTATTTGGTAGAAATTACCATAAACATTTTGAATCAATTTCAGACATTGAGGCAGCCACAAAAGGGACACTCACAAAAGAGGACTTCCAGAACTCATCAGAAAGTGGCAAGAACAATGGGCTGAGAGTGTTCGAAGTGAGGGGAAATAGTTTGAGGGGCATTAATGGCAATGTGTCTCTTACTGTAATTGACCTTTTTTTTTTTTTATGGGTACCGGGGGTCGACCTCAGGACCTTGTGCGCCAGCAGGCGCCCATGCCACTGAGTGATATCACCGGCCCTTTTTTCGTATGTGGGTAGCGGGAGTCGAACTCGGGTCCTCACGCTTGCCAGGCAGATGCTTACACCGCTGAGCCATCTCACCGGCCCTGTAATTGACCTTTAATTCTTTTTTAAAATTTAAATACTCACTGTATTTGTAGCACACCTCATGTATACTGCTCAGCTTTACATTTCTGGCTGCTCATCAACAGTGTTTCTCTTGAGCCTTGGATATCATTGCACTTGTAAATTCATACAATCTCGTCATTACACAAAATATAGCTTTTTCTAAAAGTATGTCCACTTGATGTAAAAACAATTCCTGGCACTGAAAACCATACCCCAGGTGAAGATAAGAACATTTTAAGTATTTGTAAATGAGTTGGCATCCAGAGGATTCCTACAGATCAATGAAAAAAAAAAAATCTTAGAATAAATATAAACACTTCCTAGAAGGAATAGCCTCAAAAATAATAAAATTCTTGAGTATAAATGTAACAAAAAAGTAAAAAATTGTACCCTAAAAACTAAAACACAGGGCCGGTGAGATGGCTCAGCGGTGTAAGCGCCTGCCTTGCAAGCGCGACGGCCCGAGTTCGACTCCCGGAACCCACACACGAAAAAGGGGCTGGTGATATCGCTCAGCGGCACGGGTGCCTGTTGGCGCGCGAGGTCCTGAGGTCAATCTCCTGGTACCCACAAAAAAAAAAAAAAAAATTGAAAGTTTTAAAAACCTAAATAAATTGGAAAGATATCCCACGTTCATGGATTGATGGACTTACTAAGATAGCAGTACTCCCCAAATCTTTCTACAGAGTCAACATAATCCCTCTCAAAATCCCAGGTAGCCTCTTAAAAATTTCAAATGGACTTTCCACAGAAATTAAAAATCCGATCCCAGAATTCATATGGAAACCCAAAGGACCCAGAATGATCAAAACAGTCCTTAAAAAGAAAACAAAGTTGGAAGACTCAAACTCGCTGAGTTTAAAATTTACTAGAATGCCATATCAATTAGGATAGTGTAGTACTAGCAGAAGAAGACATAATCGAGTGTTGTAAAATTGAGAGACCAGCTTTACCAGCAGGATGTGACGACAAGATGTCTCACAGGCAGTTCTCCACTCCCAGACATGGGTCCTTGGGCTTCTTGCCTCAAGTGCAGCAGCAGTCATTGAGGGAAGGTGCAGAGCTTCCCCAGGGATGACCCTTCCAAGCCCATCCACCTCAGCCTTTCTGGGCTACAAGGCTGGCATGACCCACATTGTGTACAAAGTGGATAGGCCGGGATCCAAGGTGAGCAAGAAGGAATTGTGGAGGCCGTGACCATTGTGGAGACACCACCTGTGGTGGTTATAACCATTGGCATTGTGGACTATGTAGAAACCCTTCGAGCATCCGGACCTTCAAGACTGTCTTTGCAGAGCATATTAGCGATGAGTACAAAAGGCACTTCTATAAGAACTGGTATAAATCTTGAGAAGAAGGCCTTCACCAAGTACTGCAAGAAATGGCAGGATGACATGGGCAAGAAGCAGCTGGACAAGGACTTCAGCAGCGTGAAGAAGTACTGCCAGGTCATCTGAATTGCCCACACCCAGATGTGCCTGCTTCTACCACGGCAGAAGACCCACCTCATGGAGATCTAGGTGAATGGAGGCACCATGGCCAAGATGCTGGACTGGACCCAGGAGAGGCTGGAGCAGCAGATCCCCATGAGCCAGGTGTTCAGGCAGGACAAGATGATCAATGTCATCAGGGTGACCAAGGGCAAAGGTCACAAAGGAGTCACCAGTCGCTGGTGCACAAAGAAGCTGCCCCGCAAGACCCACCGAGGTCTGTGCAAGGTTGCCTGTGTTGGAGGGTGGCATCCTGCCCATGTGGCCTTCTCCATGACATGTACTGGGCAGAAAGGTTACCATCACCGCACAGAGATCAACAAGAAGATCTGCAAGATTGGTCAGGGCTACCTCATCAAGGACGGCAAACTGATCGAGAACAACACCTCCACTGACTACAACCTGTCTGACACAACCCTCTGGGTGGCTTTGTCCGTTATAGTGAAGTAACCAATGACTTGGTCATGCTGAAAGGCTGTGCGGTGGGAACCAAGAAGCAGGTGCTCACCCTCCACAAGTCCTTGCTGATGCAAACGACAGGCTCTGGAGAACGACCTCAAGTTCATTGACACCACCTCCAAGTTCGGCCACAGCTGCTTCCAGACTATGGAGGAGAAGAAGGCGTTCATGGGACCACGTAAGAAAGACCGCATTGCCAAGGAGAAAGGCCCTTAACAGCAGGAATGCGCTTGGCAGCTGGTGGGTTCTCAAGGGAAGTTGTTTTCCAGTGGAAAAAAGAATTGAGAGACCAGGGCCGGTGAGATGGCTCAGCGGCGTAAGCGCCTGCCTTGCAAGCACGAGGGCCCGAGTTCGACTCCCGGAACCCACATACGAAAAAGGGGCCGGTGATATCGCTCAGTGGCACGGGTGCCTGTTGGCGCGCGAGGTCCTGAGGTCGTCCCCCTGGTACCCACAAAAAAAAAAAAAAAAAAAGAATTGAGAGACCAGAAATAAAGCCTCACCAGAAATTGTCAAATGACTTTCAACAAAGGTGCCAGGGTAATTAAATATCATTTTAACAAATGGTGCTGGGATATCCACATCGAAAAGAATGAAGCTAGACAAAAAACTTTTGTGCTTCATAGTATACCAACCCTAGAATGGGAGAATTGTATAACAATTTGCAAATCATTTATCTGAAGACTCTATAGATGAAGTCTTACGGCTTTTTCAACAATAAAATACAGGCAAAGGATTTGAACAGATATTTTTCCAAATAAGATATATAAATATCTAGCAGATGTGTGAAAAGATGCTTGACATTATTGGTAACCAGAGAAATGCAAATGGAAACCACAAGATACCACTTTATATCCACTCAGATGGTTGAAATAAAAATAATAATAATAATAATAATGTGTTGGTGAGGGTGTGGAGAAAGTGGAACTCATACATTGCAGGTGAGGTTATAAAATGGTGCAGTCACTTTGAAAAACAACATTACCTCAGAATTTAAATATAAAGTTGCCATATGATCTAGCACTTCCACTTCTAGGTGCACACCCAAGGAAATGAAGATATATGCATTCAAAAATTTGTGTATGAGCATTCACAGCAGCATCATTAATAGCCAAAAAGTAGAAAACAACCTCAGTGCCCATCAACCAGTAAATGGATGAACAAAATGTAGTCTCCATAAATTACTAGTATTCAACAATACAAAAGAATGAAGTGCTGACACATGGTACAACATAAATGAAACTTGAAAACACTGTACTAAGTAAAAGAAGCCAATCACAAAAGACTACATGCTCCATTATTCCATTTATATGAAATGTCTAGAATATGCAAATCTATAGAGAGTACATTAGTGGTTTCTAGGATTGAGGGGTGGAGAGGGATACTGGGGAGTGATGCTAATGGGTATGGGACTTCTTTTGAAGTAATGAGAATATCTTAAAATTAGAGTGTGGTGATAGTTGCACAATTCTGTGAATACACCAAAAATTATTAATTATACATGTTAAATGGAAAGGCTTTCCTTTCTCTAAGTAGAGTAGTATCCTAAGAAGATCCATTCATTCATTCAGTCCTTTTTAATGTTAATTGAGTGGCCCTGTGCTAAGTGGTCATTCTTTTAGGCACTGGGGAAACATCAGTAAATGAAACTAGTTAAATATAATGCACTGAGGATTTTTTAAAGGTTATGATCATAATAATGTTTTTGCAAATATTGAAATTTTTTAAAATTACAGTAAGGCACATTACCATTACTACCCCTCAGAATACTCCCACTTGATCCAAACACACTTATCCCATCATTCTTGCCACTTTGAAGCAGTTCTGGAACTCCTCTTTCATGAGTACAATGTTAATTCATAATACAACATAGAGACACTAATGATTCAGTGGCAGACAAGTTGCAGTATATGGTGGAATATTATATAGTCATTTAAAATGTAAATTTTCGGGGCCGGTGAGATGGCTCAACGGCTTAAGCACCTGCCCAGCAAGCTCAAGGGCCCGAGTTCGACTCCCGGAACCCACATACAAAAAAGGGGCCGGTGATATCGCTCAGCGGCACGGTCGCCTGCTGGCGCGTGAGGTCCTGAGGTCGACCCCCCGGTACCCACAAAAAAAAAAAAAAAGTAAGTTTTCACAGAATAGTTATTGACGTTAAGAAACTTATAGTATATAGTATGAAGCATGTAAAATGCTATATATGTGAACTATTATAGGCCTGCTATGAAATCAATATTATTTCTGTAGATAATGGTGTTGGGTTTTGACTCTTGAACCCATCTTTCTGTTGATAGCTGTATTTTTATTTTGTTTTGTTTTTCTGAATTTCGTAAATCTCTTACAATAAGATACATTACAGTATCTTTGTAATTCTAAAAACTATCAGCATCCTTTACTCCAGGTTGCCCTTAATACCAACCAAAAGCACTGAGCCTTTCACACTAGATTAGAGAAGTCAGGTTGGCTACTGAATAAAACTGGTACTTTTCGTGTGCCAATAGGAGTATGGAATTGTCTAACAAGAGAAGAGGAAAACTAACGGAAAAATTATCGTCTTTATTTGGGGCTGTCTTTTTTTTCCCTGGTGGCATGTTTTTATGTTCAAATTGGATACATTTTGCTTATTTTGTTGGCAATAGGGTTTTACTACACCAAGAATGATCCTTAATGATCCTTAATATGTATTGGGTTTATTAGTACATGTTTGCAGTACATAATGATTACAACCATTTTAGGTAACTGGTACATGTACATAACACATCTCAATTCTTTTATTTATTTCCCCTTCCCCTCCTTGTTTTGCTAGCACCAGATTAATTTATTTCTAAGTCCTTATAAAGTTAATTATCATACATACAGATTAAAAGGCAGACTAACAGGCCAAAAAACATGTAAAACACATAAGATAGTTATACTAATTCAAGATACACTTTTAATACATTGTCCATATTGGATTACAATAACTTTTTCTCTCTCTTTTTTTCCTGTTGTCCATCTTTTATTTTGCACTTTATATATTGAGTTTCTCATATAAGAGAAGCCATGCAATCTTTAAGTTTGTGTGTCTGATTTACTTCACTTAACATTATGGTCTCAAAGTGCATCCATTTGCCTACAAATGACTCAAATTTATCCTTCTTTATGGCAGAGTAGTACTCCCTTGTGTATAAATAACACATTTTCTTTATCCATTCATCTGTTGATGGACATATAGGCTGCTTCTAGGATTTAGCTATTACAAATTGTGCTGCTAAAAGCATGGGTGTGCATACATCACTGTGTGTACTGGCATTTTAGCACAACTTCAATCCAGCTGTCAGACACTAACCATTTCTGGCACATTAAGATCACCAGAATTAGAACTACATTACAGTTGCTTTTGACTCCAGGGCTCAAGTTCTGGGCCACTCTACTGTACTTGCTATGAACCAAAGAAGTAAGAGTAGAAAACCTTGCTGCAGGGGGAATTTTCAGTCTATCCTGGAATTAGGGACACACACAGAGACAGACAAAAACCAGTGTATGATACAGTCCTAAAGTGCGTGGTCTAGAAAACTAGGAAATGATAGAATGTGATATTCATTGTTGGCTGCAGGCAGTAAATGCAATGAATATGATTTTCTTGTTTTAGACTATGTTCCTTAAACCTAGGTGTGTTTTCTGCATTGTTTCTAACCTGAGATGTCACCATGTGGTGGCCTCCTGATGAAACCTGCTTGACCCTCTAATCTTTGGCTGTTGCAGGCAACCTGGCTGTATGGTATACAGATAACAGGCTTGCTGCTGGTCTGCATTCTTCAGTTTTTCAATTCCATGATTCTTGGATCATTGCTTATCAGCTTCAACCTTTCCGTATTAATCGCAAGAAAACTTCAGGTAGGACCCTGTGTGAGTGTGTGTGTGTGTGTGTGTGTCTGTCTGTCTGTCTGTCTGTCTGTGTGTCTGTCTGTCTGTCTAGGTGTCTAGGTGTCATGTTACTGGGGACTGAGCCTAGGGCCTTCATACTAAGCTTCATCCCTAGTCTTTTGTTTGTTTGTTTTTTGAGACAAGGTCTCTCTAAATTACTCAGTTGCCTGATCTGGGCTCAAACTAGCAATCCTCCTGCTTTTTTTTTTTTTTTTTTCCTTAGTCAAAGTAAACAATTCTTAAAAATTGTGGTTCACTAGACCTGATTCTAATATAGTATCCAAAGGAAAATTTATGACCCATTTAAATGGCATTATTTGCTTTTTTCTTTAAGTGCATGCGGTAGTGTTTCTGTTTCCACCTTTCTGACACCATGTGACATGCCTTTGTTTCAGCAATTATTGCTTACAAAATTGAAACTTTAGTTCAATTCAGAGATTAGCCAAAGATGTTTAGTTGAGTTCCATTGATTTAACGTTGAAATAAAGAGCAAAAATTATAAACTGTGTGAGTGAGAAGAACCTGCTGCTTGTACATTGTGTTCATCATAGTATAACAGAAAATGCCCCCCCCAGCCAGTATACTTCGGTTTCTTAGTTGCCCAGGTAATAGTTCCTGTTCCAGTTCAGTTGCTCCTGTCTCTTAGAAACGGCTGTCACTGTGATGCATAGCTGGTCACTATGATGCACACTGTATAAACCAGTCCCCAATTGACAAGCCATTCTGCCTCTGTACTTCCTGCTTGCTTATCCTATACAAGCCCAAGACCACCAGAGATCAGGGCCTGATATTCTGGGAATGATCCCGATCAGTGCCTGTCGACGTAAATAAATCTGCCTCTAAATCCTGTGTGTTGTTTCAGTGTTTCTGCTTGCTGTTGCAATAGTAGTTCAAGTTGGTGTGCTCCTTATGGTTAATTGTAGTAATGCTGCTCCGTACCCTTTTATTGCTTTTTAAATAAATTAACTCTGTTTTGAGTATTTTAAGTATCTAAATAAATACCTTTCAGAAATGAGACATTTCCTAAGGTATTATTTTTTGCGTGTGTGTGTGGGTGCTGGGGGTCGACCTCAGGATCTCCCGCGCCAGCAGGCGCCCTTGCCACTGAGCTATATCACCGGCCCCTTTTCCGTATGTGGGATCCGGGAGTCAAACTCGAGCCGTCGCGCTTGCCAGGCAGGCGCTTACGCCACTGAGCCATCTCACCGGCCTTTTTCTAAGGTATTATAATACGAGTTTGAAAACTTTGACCTGGGGCTCAGGTGTAGCTCAGTGGAAGAGCCCTGGCCTGGCGTGCACGAGGCCCCAGGTTCTAGCCCCAGCACCAGTTCAAAAAAAGAATGAAAATGTTGACCTGATCTTTTGGCTTTATTATATAATTAAATTTCTTTAATTTGCATGTGATTTGAGAGCCATTTGTTTTTCCTTAAAATTGTAATAAATCCTGTTTCCTTTCTCATATGCTATAAACATTTCTATACCAAAAAGCCGTTTTGTTTTCACCTTTGGGAAGTGTAAATAAGTTTTCTTATTAGTCTTTTAAGTGAGAATTGCTGTGGACAAACTGTAAGGAAGATTCTTTTAACAGGTTTTTAATTTGTTATTAAAAGCAATAGTTCTCATTCATCCTTTTAACCTTAATTATAAATATACATCACTCATATTTGAACTCCAGGTATTGTTATATTTGGCAATATTAGGATTATATGTAAAAGAGCCAGTTTAATTTTTTATATTAATAGGTCTGTTATTTATTTGGGTTATTGCTATTTCTGTGATGTATGAATTAATAGATAAATGATGTGATGATTTATTCAGTCAGCATATCCCAAGTACTTCCCACATGGCAGACCCCAATGTTCTGGTTATGAAGATCTCAAAAAAAAGGAAGAAAAAGAATAAGGCACATTTACTTATCTTATGAAATTCACCATTAAGGGATTCATTTACTAATAGAAAATTAAAAACAGTAAGACAGTTTAACTTCATGAAGTTGTAGGTTACATTTTCCACATATGTTTTCCCTATATGTTGCATGAGCCAATGTTTGAAACCCTTAATTAATATTAAGTGTTTAGGAAGCTATATAAAAATTTAAGAATTAAAACGACTCTTTTTAATTTCTAGAAAAACCTGAAAACTGGAAACTTCCTTAACAGGATCAGGAAACTTCTGTTACATTTACTTGTAGTTTTCTGTTTGACACTTTTTCTCAATAATATTATTAAGGTAAGTTAATAAATTACATTTAATGTATTTTTTAAATATACTGATGGCACTGGAGACAATTTTTGAAACTTTCTATTTCACATAAATCTTGCTTGATAAAGCATATCAGCACACTGAATGTTTTACTTTAAAAGGCCCAGTTATAACTTTGTCTAGAACAGTACGGTTTTGTTGGTTTTAACTATTCATTTATTCTTCTTTAGCATGTCCTATCTTAAACTCACCAAGTTAATAAACTTTTTTAAAACTCAACTATAAAAATATGAAATACATATTTCTCTAAATTTAGATAGTTTTCTACATTATGGTTTTTACTGGGTTCAGTTAATAAATAAACAAGCCTATCTAATTTCTCTTAGAAAGATGAGCTCATTGTTGCTAGATGTTCCCTAACATTTAATTGACTCAAAATTAACCACCCTATAAAACAGAATAACTCATTTAATAACATAGGCCTATTCTTGTATGTGTCCAGGAGCTTTGCTGAGATTTTTTTTCAAAATGCCCTAGGGGCTGCTTAATTTTCACAATATCTTTTCTGGCTTTTTTTTTTAAGTGAAGACTTTATTTCAGGACCTCGATGCTCTATTTGTTTTTATGCAATAACAAAGCTACAGTGATCTCATTAGATAATTTTGTCCCTCCTAGAATGCTGTTCTCAGCATAGGAGGCATCTGCAAAACAATTCCTCCATTTCCCTAAGAGTGACAGTTGCCTTGACTGTCGAAGAAAAGAAGATTCTTCACTCAGCCAGCCACGAAAAGGTCCTTGTCACTACAGCCTTAAACTCTGTACAGTTCAGTGCAGTCAGCCCTCCATATCTATGAATTCCCATCTACAGGTTCCTCATTCCAGTATTCAACCAACCACAGATCAAAAATATTGGGGAAAAAATTGTGTCTGTACTGACCGTGTACAGACTTGTTTTCTTGTTATCATTCCCCAAACAACATAGTCTAGTAACTATTTACACAGCATTTACATTGAATTAGGTATTACAAATAACCTAGACATGATCTTAAAGCATAAGAGAGGTATGCATAAGATATATGCAGACACCATTCTGTATGAAGGACTTGAACAGCCGAGAATTTTGTGTACTCTGTCTCTCTCTGTCTTTGTCTCTTATCTCTCTCTCTCTCTCTCTCTCTCTCTCTCTCTCTCTCTCTCTCTCTCTCTCTCTCTCTCTCTCTCTCTCTGAGGGATTTCAGTCTTTCTGGAAGATTGGTTGAAAGGTATGCAGTTCACCGCTGGTCACTTTTAAGTGTTCAGTGATCGGTTCTTAGGTTAAGTGTGTGCCTGGACTTCTTTTTGATACCCCAAAGAATAACATCTATTGGTTTGCAGTCTACAATGAGAGGAATTAGAAAAAATAGTCTGTGAAACCACCTTGCTGTTTTTACTGTACTCTTGGGAAAAATTTCTCCTGAGTCTTATTTCTAGGACTGTTAGGATCTCTTCTGAGCAACTGGTTAGTTTTAATCTTACAACCCTGTGAGTAAAATAAATGTTTTTATCTTCCTCTTTCCATTTACTGCTATAATGCCTAAGACTAGAGCTGTGGCTCATCTCTAATGAATGTATTTTGTGTACTAACCTCGATTCTAGCTTCACCTTTTTTGCTGTCATTTTTCTTTTGATATTATTTCTTCACCATTTATATTATATTGATTTTATAAGTTATAAATTAAAACTAAAATTATGTGAATTAAAATTACAGTCGCTAATGATGAAAACTGGCATTTGTTTGTTCGCCCTTGAGGGTTACTGTTGTCTTATAATGTCTTTGAGTGAATGAGTCTTATGTCAGTTATATCTACAGATCCAAATCTCTAAAGCCAAGTGGGCTATATTTCTACTTGAAGTCTCAGATCATCATATTGTTTGCTTTTGTTGTTGTTGTTGTCATCGTCAGCATCATCATCATCAATCACTGTGGTGATGATGGTAGTGATACCGGACACTGAACCAGACCTTTGCACAGAGCTTCATCCTCAGCCTCTCCTCCCTTTTTTTGAGTTGGGGTCTTGCTTAGTTACTAAGTCGCCTAGGCTGTGTTCAAACATACAGTGCTCCTGCCTCAGCCTCCCAGAGTGCCAGGATTATAGGTGTGTACCGTAACACCTGGCTCAGACTCTTCATTTTTTGATAAAATTCTACTCACTGTGCTTCAGCCTTCCCCTCTGAAACCAAAAATAGCCATCTTTTATCTATTTTCTGTACTGAACTTATGCATAAGATGTTTGAATAAAAGATTATCTTTATGAAAGGGAGGTGTAGGAGGGGAGGGAGTTTGAACATCTCTGGCTTAGAATCAGTTTTGAGAAACATCGTTAACATTTACTAATTTTGTATATATACCTCCTGTGAAACTAGACACTGGATACACATATCAGTTGGGAAATTATCAGGAATCCATACCTAAGGCACTAATAGAAATTTTTGTTTTTTCTCTCCTTGATAGAAAATTCTTAACCTGAAGTCAGACGAACACATATTTAAATTTCTAAAGGCAAAATTTGGGTTTGGAGCAACAAGGTACGATTGAATTAAAATCTGCATTTGCTATTATGTACTAAAGCAACAAGGACTTTAAAGCTTAAGTTGCCATTATCCCCCTCAATTATTAATTGCAGACTTATTTTAAGGAAAAATACAGTGTTGTTTCCTTGTCTTGTATTTAATACTTTGCTTCCCATTTGTTCCCCAGGGATTTTGATGCAAATCTCTATCTGTGTGAAGAAGCTTTTGGCCTCCTGCCTTTTAATACATTTGCAAGGCTTTCAGATACTCTGCTCTTTTATGCTTACATATTTGTTCTATCCATCACTGTGATTGCAGCATTGGTTGTGGCCTTTCATAATCTCAGGTATGGAGCATTCTTTGCAGCATGTTTAATGCTCTGCCTTTGTGAAATTGTTCTGGGTGTTGCAGGAAAATTACTAAGTTGAAAATCAAAATATCGGACTCAGAACAGAGTGATGCTGTGCATCTTAGAAGGGGAAACATACATAAGGTTAGAGAACCCTACTCTTCCTAGTGACGAGATCCAAAGAGTGGTGGCCACAGTTCAGACCCGTCTGGGTTTAAGTCTCGGCTTGCACATTGGGAATGATGCGATCTTTGAGCCAGTTATGCAACTTCTCAGTATTTCTGTTTCCTTATCTGTACAGTGAGAATAGGACGAGTATGTTCTCATGTGGTTTGTGAGGAATAAATCAACTAAACAACATAAAGAACATAATGTCTCATACCTAGAATACTCTGTATGTGTTCACATCATTAGCTAGTTTATTATTATGGACTCATGGTTCTCTAGTTTGTCTCTATTACTAGTTTTTGGCATTTTTCTACTTTTTTCTACCTTCTTCCAGATGATTTTTACAGTATTTCTCGTGAAATGTAAAGAGTTAATAATTATTCATTTGCTTTCTTACATCTTGTTTCAGAGCTCATAAAGTTGGGGTGGACCATAATTATTAGTATCAACTAAAAATCTTAAGTAATAATTGTCAATTTTTTAAAGCTTAGCATGTCTACCAGTCTAGTGAAGAAAATCAGGGAATATAAAGACTTTTTTAAAACCTGCAGAATATCTACCTTTTAAGCTTATGGTGGTTTTTGCATTTTTTATCCCTGTTGAACTGAAAGAAAATCAAGTATAAGAAGTTGAAGCTACTGTCATTTGTGAAAAATTAATTAAACTCCCAAGGAAGCTCTTTTTCTATGTAGTGACCTGGCCAGTTAGGGTGGTGGCAAACTGTGATTCACAGCCACGAGAGAGCTGTGGTGAAAATGAATCCAGATCAGCTGAGGTATTTTATGGTTATTAAGAATGAAGCCACGTTGAACCATCAAAATACTTCATTGGCTGTAAACTATTTTAGTATCTTTCAGAAGTGTTCTTTTTATATCTACTCAATATAAAATTTAGCCGTGTGAAAATTATCTACATGGACAGAGTAATTATCTAGACAGTGTAATTTAATATTATTCCAGACACACCAAATGTCCACAGGCCTCTAGACTGCATGCAAAGCAGGAAGTGCAGTTAGCCTGCAGTATCTTTGCGAGCACACTGCTCAGTGTGAGTATCTGAGCCACCTCTGGAAGTTGATTTGGTATATCATTGGAGATAAAGATTTTAGAACATGTGCCAAGTAGGGTTTTAGGTCATCATTAGAGGAAAAGCACCACATGAAAGTAATTAAAGGGTGATAGTATCTTAATATAAATTAACTTTTAAGTAATTTGAAGGATATCTGTTTAAACACCAAGTATGTAAATGATCTCTCTGTGTTTTTAGTACTAGGAAGGATGATACTGCAGTAGTACCTCAGTTCATGAAGTTAATTTGTTCTACGATTTTGGAAAAGGTGACCACATTTGTGTTAGTGTGGGAAATATGGCCACAGTGGTATTTGTCACTCGATGAAGAGTTTGCAAATAAAACAAAATTTTGCCAGATGCTTGTTTGCAAACCAAATTGTTGGCAAACAAAAGTGTTCGTGAACTGAGGTATGACTGTATTCATACAACACATCTGCATTAGTGTGAAGGATACAACTGAAAGGATTACAGTGTTCTCTGTTTATAGGACTGGTAAGAGCCTTCTAGCTTGGCTGGGGTGGGATAAAGGCATCACAGAAATCCCTTAGGTATCAAGGGAAGATAAGAGCAAATCTTGCCATATGTGGTGGCTCCCAGTTTCAAGGGAAAAAAAAAATGTTTTTCTTGTCTGGAGGAATCTTGGTATCAGTATAGAAGCCAATGTCTGTGTTCTAACATTTAACCTTTAAGTTAAAATTACTACCAATGGCGAAAGCTCCCTTAGAGTAAGATTTTAATAATCCTACAGATCTGTGATGGTGAAATAATGATTTCTAAGAAATAAAAGTCTTCCAATTATATAGAGAAGCATCATACATACCCAGTTCTTTTGCATTTGTGTAAAGAGGTAGTAGGGCCTTTATGAAAGTGTTGTTTTTGTCTTAAACTAGCAACCCTTACTGTTGTTTTCTTTTCCCCATGACAACAAATTGTGCAGCACTGGAATTCACTGCCGTTTAACCTCACTGCGGTGGAGACGGCAGACAGTGTGTGCTTCCCAGTGTGGCGCAATACAGAGTAGGTCGCATCTCCATGAAGTGTTCTTGCCCTCCCAAGTAATATAATAAACTCTAATCAACCTCTAGATTTGATTACAAGTTTACAAAACACATGAGAGGGCCGGTGAGACGGCTCAGCGGCTTAAGCGCCTGCCTTGCAAGCGCGAAGGCCCGAGTTCGACTCCCGGAACCCACATACGAAAAAGGGGCCGGTGATATCGCTCAGTGGCACGGGCGCCTGCTGGCGCGCGAGGTCCTGAGGTCGTCCCCCCGGTACCCACAAAAAAAAAAAAAAAAAAAACACATGAGAATGAGAAATAAGGTAAACATGGCCCTAAGGAGGCAGTCGGGCAGATCTGGAAGGTGAAGAGTTACAGTACAAATGCTACATTTTCTTCACCAAATAAATGGCCTTTAAGAAGGTGGGAGGAGGGGTATAACTTTTATAAATCCAAAGATGTTTGAAGAGATATATCAAGAAGTGCAGTGTGCAAGCTTTAGATTCTGCTTCAAAGAAACCACCTGAAAAAAAAAAAAAACAAAAAAAAAACAAAAAAAACAATTACTGGAAACAGGGAAAATAGAACACATACTAAGTGTTAGATGATGTTGAGGAATTACTGTTAATTTTGTTAGCTGTAATGATCTTAATGTAGCTAGG
The DNA here is from genome assembly GCA_028451465.1 of Erethizon dorsatum. NCBI lineage: Eukaryota > Metazoa > Chordata > Mammalia > Rodentia > Erethizontidae > Erethizon > Erethizon dorsatum. Next base: position 97,166,217 of record CM051834.1, read on the forward strand.
TTTGATAGAAGTCATCTATTAGACATATATAAGGAAGGCTTGGCAGGTTAAAAATGTGATCGTTGTTTCATAAAGGAATTAAATTCCAAGTCTATGGGTGCATTTCTTTTATTTATTTATAAAAATTTACAAAATACGCATAAAACAAATAACTCATAAAGCATCTTTAAAGATCTCCGGTTTCAGTGATTCCAAAAAGAATTTTTTTGCTATTCTCTTTTAACTTAAATAATTGAATCACTTTAAATTTTTGGTAAATTAAAATCTGTGAGATTTTAGTTATTGTAATTACTTCTGCATTCATATTGTGGTGATTTTAGCCTCAAACAACTTCAGAATTTATCAATGCTAATTCATTTCTTCAGGGGAAATAAGATTTAACTAAATACAAATTATTTATTCAGCTTAAGATTTGTGTGTTTGCCACTTTATTCAGTGACTCTACAACTCAACAATCCATGGGTAAAATGGGAAAATGCACAGTTGACCTGAAACCAGAAACTGCTTACAACTTAATACACACCATTCTGTTCGGATTCTTGGCATTGAGTACAATGAGGTACTTTTGTCTCCTCTGATTTATTTATTTTTTGACCACTCTTTTTTTTATGTTATTTATCAATAAAATTTAGAAACTGACAATCATCTTCATTAATGATTATGATTCCCATAAAAATGTCCTTATAGACTACCTCCCACTACAAAATATTATTCATAATCAGTTCTTTCAAATTGCAAGCATTCTTTTACTTATGTGATAGTTCCCAAAAGGCAGTGGAATTAATGACTAACCCTTTGGCAGCTGATTTCTGCATGGTTCAAAGAAACATTTTGCTGTCACAGACTGTAAAGCTCCGTTACAGCTGTCTCAGACTTGAGACACACACACAACACACACAGCCGACTTTCACCCCTTCCTGTCCTTGCAGGATGAAGTACCTCTGGACATCACACATGTGTGTGTTTGCATCATTCGGTCTGTGCAGCCGCGAAATATGGGAGTTACTTCTGAAGCTGGTCCATCTTTATAACCCAAAGAGGGTCAGTGCTGTCCCTTTTTCCATTTAATTTTTAATGATTTTTTAGTATTTCATTCATACTAGTTCTCCCTTCTTTAGTAGTTACCCATGTATCAGTCAGATAAAAATGGATTCTAATATTTGAAACTAGAAATAGATAATTGATGCATTAAGATTTCATAAGGAATTTTTTAAATTTTATTGTTAATTTTTTTAATTCATATTTTCCTTGCACTCTAAATTAGGTATGTTCATTGTACAGAATTTAGAAATACAAAACACATATACACACATATAAAGGAGAATTAAAATTCACCAGTAATCCCCCACCTAACATTATAACTATTCTTATTATAAAATATTCTCCTAAGAATACTTATTAACAAGTGTATAATAATGTGTAATAACCTACAAATGTAATTTTGATTGTTCAGCCCTCTATATTCACTAGGTGGCAATATGGTGGAAGCTAGAAATACCGTATGAATGATTAGAACCCTGACATTGACTCAGTTTTTCTGATACAGGAGACTCATGCTCTATTAAATTATATTTTTGTTGTTTTTTTATAAAATGTGTGTATTTACAAAGCAAAACCGTAAGGCAAAAATGTTCAAAATGCTTGTAATCTAAATAGTGTCTTTCTTGTATAGATATGTATAATGCGATATTCAGTACCAATATTAATACTGCTATATCTGTGCTATAAGGTAAGCCTATTTTCCTCATTTTTGTCATTAATCTATTTAGCAGAATAATTGCTTTGACTCAATGTATTTTGTGTGTTTTTTGGCAAATCAAGATGGGTTTATGGAGTTTATAAACACCTCCTTAGCATTTTACTGCAGTTGTTATTTATAGGAAAACTTTGTCAAATACTCTTTAACAAATAAAAGCATGATAGCAAAAAGCCACTGGCATTAAGTCATTCTAATTAACTTTGTTACTGTCCAGCAAATTCTGAAAATGTTTTCAGACCTATTTTCTTTTTTTTTTTTTTTTTTTTTGTGGGCACCGGGGGTCGACCTCAGGACCTCGTGTGCCAGCAGGCGCCCGTGCCGCTGAGCAATATCACTGGCCCTTTCTTCGTATGTGGGTTCCGGGAGTCAAACTCAGGCCCTCACGCTTGCGAGGCAGGCGCTTACGCCGCTGAGCCATCTCGCCGGCCCTTCAGACCTATTTTTGAGCGAGTAAATAAAGTAGAAAAATTATTTTCTCTTGTTACCTGATTTATATAGAATAAGTTTAAATATGTATCTTATTTTTAATCTACATATTTCATTAGATGCCTTTCTTTATAAGAAAACTCAACACAGCTACATAAATACAAATCTAAGACTTTTTTTTATCTTTTCTTCACTTTCAGTAGGGAGTAATGAAGTTTTCCATGTTCTTAGTTGACTGATATCTGAAACGTTGACTGTGCCTCAGTTCTGGGAACCCTGAGGCGGTGACTGTTGATCAGGCTGACCACTCTGGGGTTCTTTTGTAACATCCTGGAGATTTACAGGCCTTGCCATATTGCTTAGGCCACTAGCACAGATTACTTCATCCATTTGAATTTTTGCCTTCTCTTTAAATTCAACGTTCATATTTTTGAAGTTTAGGTGCTTTTTCTTCACATTTTTTAAAATATCAGAACAATGGATTTCAAAATCTGCTGTGCAGAGGCTTTGACTGGGGGGTGGGGATTGGATATAGAGATGGGGGCCTCATTGGGAGAGGACCCGCTATAGCAGGCTCAGCTTTTGGTTTCAATGCTTCTATTTTCATGTTAGTCTTTGTAAACCAAAGATTTTAGGCCTAAAAAAGTCAGTAATCATCGCAAATATTTCAGAAAATTATATACTGTCTTGTTCCTATATATCAGAACCTCCTAGGTGCTAGAAAACACAGAAGTAATTTTCTACCTTCTGGTGTCTGGGAATTTTGCTTTTATGTAGATAAGTAAAACTTGAAAACATCTGGAAAGCAGTGGTTAAATATTAAACAGGTATGTTTAATGAGGAATCAGGTAACTTTCCTATTATACATTCATTTTGAGGCTAAAACCCCCTCCTCCTAGAAAAAATGTAGCTCAGCGTCCTTTGTCTCCCCACTAAAGATGTGCATAAACTATGACAGTCTTCCCCATCATTGTATGTATGTAGGCTGAGTTCTTTCATGTCTCAGATACTTATTGAAGTTTTATGGATATTTTTTTCAAAAGCAATTTGAGGAGGTAGGTCTCTTGTTCTTGGTAAAATTGAGGAAAGATGTTGTAGAGGAAATAAACCATGCTGTAGAGCCATGGCTCTTAAAGCATAGACCTCAGACAAGCAGCATCAGACCCTTGGGGAAATACAGCCACCTGGGTCGCATTTCAGACCTGCTGAGTCAGAAGCTGTGGAGCAGAGTCCAGAAGTTCGTGTTTTAACGATGCTGCTGTTGCTGCTGTACGGTCAGGTTGAAGTTCCTGCTGTAGTGTAATCAAGGTTCCTAACAGTGCAGGTTCCACTTTCTGGCAGGATGACTCTTCTATAGGGACTGTTCTGTACCTTCCACCCACGTGATGGCAACAGCACTTCCCTCTAATTGTGACATCCAATGAAGTCTCCACAGGTTGCCAAACTTCCCCTGAAGTAGGAGTGGAGGTGGAGAAGTCCTCCTCCCCTCCTCTTGAGAGCCACTGTCATAAAGGAACAAGTGAGAACAAGAGCACTGGAAAAGCCATCATTCCCAGGAAATCCTTGTAATTTTCCCTGAAGAGAGCTGGTATCTTAAAGAATTCTCCAAGCCAGGCATGGCAGTACATGCCTGTTACCCCAGCACTCTGGCAGGCTGAGGGAGGAAGATAGCAAATTCAAGTTTGCCCAGTCTGGGCAACTTAGCCACTTAGCAAGAGCCTATGTCAAAAATTTTAAAAATAAAATAAAGGGCTGAGGATACAGCTCAGCACAAAAGCCCTGGGATCAATCTGCCAGTATGAGGGAGAAGGGGAGAGGGGAGACTGTTGTCTCAGTTGCTCTTGGCATAGACAGTTTTCACTGTATGAAATATGGGCCGGGGATATAGCTCAGCGGCACAAGCCCTGCCTGGCAAGCACAAGGTCCTGAGTTCAATTCCCAGAAAAAGAAAAGTTCAGCTATTTCATCTCAAAATTGGTAGAATATGAGATCACAGAACATGGAGATGTTATGTACATTCGAAGTTACCTTGAAACCAAATCTATTTTCCATTTATCCCAACTATTAGATTTTATCTATAATGTGAATTCATATATTTCAAAGCCTGATTTGAGTTTTACATAGCAGGGTTTCAGAATCAGGGTTAATCAGGGTTTAATCAGGGTTTCAAAATTTGTTGATAATACCATATTTTGTTATCTCTGTCTTTAGGATTATCTTATTAAAAGGGAAAAGCACATTCTAGGCTCCACTTTGAAGTCAAGTAGAATTTATTGTCATCTGAATTAACTTATTTAGGTTGATGAAATCCTATATAAACTATTACTGATTATTTAAAAGCAGCCTTTAGTTTGTTCAGCACTTACTTTTACATTATTTAAGGAGTTTTCCACAAGGCTTTTAGTAGATTTTAACATTCTTAGCATTAATAACAGCAACTTCAAGAGTATAAAGTATATAATGCCATTGGATTCACATATATATTAAAAGAATTAGCATTTCATTAAAAATTTTATGTTCTATTAATTATCAAATTAATAGGGAAATGTTTAATTATAATACTACAAAGGGATTGTTTAATCAGTAATTTTTATAACACTTCTTCTGAAAACCAGAACCAAAAGTGCTGACTCCTGATTCTCCGTCCCCTACAATTTTCTTGATTTGCCCTCCCAAGAGACGAGATGTGAATGAGTAGTAAAAATGACCTGAGATGAAATGACAGGATAAGAAAGCTGTAGGGCTAAAACATCTATAGACAAATCATGTCTTTCTTGGATTCTTATTAGTGTTCTTAAAGAAAATTATTGCATTTTCAACATTAATGAAACATAGGTACATTGTCATCGGTCTCCTGTGCCAATATGTGAAATGAATTCTGCAGCTAACCTTAGGAAGTATGTGGATAATCAAGTCTTGTTAGTCACCCATCATTTGATAAACAAGACGTAATTAATTGATGAATTAAACAGACTGATGTTATATTGAATAAATAGTGGATTCAGATTGTAATTTTTGTATCTACATAACCTTAAATCACTCAGATTGACCAAGAGACACCAGTGGTAGATGTCTTAGATTTTCCTGGAGTGTCGTACTTTCAAATATTCTCTCTTATTGTACCAGTAATTCTATTAATACATGTCAAACCATGTGACCAGATTCCTACTGCCAAAAATACATTATTCAGTGAGAAGGGGCTGATTGCACAGCCACGTTCCAAGTCGTAGTCCTGCCACTTGTGATCTGGTCAACTCGGGTCCCTCTCTGAGCCACAGTTTCCATACTTTAAAATAAAAACTCCAGCGGTGATGCTTCCTGCTGCGTCATAGCACACGAGTTGTGAGAACAAAATGAGATTCTGTTTTTAAGAGTATTTTCTGCAACTATAATATGGTGCTATCTCCTATAGATGCGGTCTGCTTTTAAGGATAGATTGCATGGCATTAGTTACTTACCCTTTCCCAGTACACTGTGAGCATTCTCCTGGTTGGTATTCCTGTCACGTCAAAGTAATGTTTTACTAGTTATTAGCACCACATACAATAGCATTTTTGTGTGAGTAAGATAAAAGCATGTTTCTTAAAGTTGACAACACCTCTGGTTGTAATTGGCTTCAGCTCAGGATAATGTGGGAAACTTTTCTCAGGCCTCAGCCCACACATGCTGGGAGGGCTGGCGGTAGAGGGAAGCAGTTCTGGATCCATCTGCCATGTCTGTTCAGCTCACTTTGTCCTTTTTTCATGTAACCTTAGTGATAGGTGTCAGTATGGGGGTGGATTTTGGTTTTGTTTTGTTTTCAATTTCAGTTCTGGCCAGGAATGATGGATGAACTCTCCGAGTTGAGAGAATTCTATGACCCAGATACAGTGGAGCTGATGAACTGGATTAAGTAAGAGGAATTTTTTTAACCTTTAAATTTTTAAGTGTCTTTTTAGATCACATTAGTTTTGGGGTGGAGTGATTGTTTGGTGATTATGAATCTAATTGTGAAGAAGCATTCGTTCATTAATCTTTTCTTTTAAAACCTATATTTGGAAATAACTCTTCCACTCGAAATACCCTATCTCCAGGTATATCCATTAAAGAAAGGAAAATAACCATTGTGGAGAAAAACTGGATCAGGAAATAAATTTCAAACACTGACAGAAATGGGAATGAAATTTTACTTATCTGGGTTAACACAGTTTTCTATTCTTTGCCAATTTTATCTTTATTATTTTCATTTTAATACCATTCATTTTTTGTCAGTGCTGACACAAAAGTATTCCATGTTAATTGTTTTAAAATAACAGTGTAAACTGTAGTTAATTAGAGTCATAATGGCTCATTGCAGATTTCATTTTTACTAATCATTTTCCCTAGGCTCTGGCCAGGGAAAATTTAAAATACAAAAAGTGGAGCTTTTCCTCTCTTCAACATGGAAGTACTTTAGCATTATATTGGTTCCTGCTTCTGCTGCACTTCGTCGCCCTGCCTCAGTCTTCAGCCTCAGAAAGGAACTCATGTGTTCCAGAGTTTTACTCTTGAAACCTGATTCCCCCGACAGAAATAGACTTTTCTACCCACAGCAGCATTCCCATGTACTGTAATACTGTATTTCCCTATTTTATAACCAAAAAGCAACTGTGTAATTACTCACTCATAAATAGGTGTTACAAATCTTGTGTGACATATTCTGAAAGCCTTGGCTGTATTGTCTCCATCACTTAGAATTTTAGTAGCCATATTGGCACTTGCCCATGACTGATGTTTACTAACCAGTACAGTTTAGCCCTGCTTGTGTATTAAGAGATGGTAAATGTTTGATAGCTTTGGTCTCTTGAGTGCAATACATGGATTTTATAGAGATTTATGTCTAAAATATATATGTGGCTTTGGTGCCAGTGTTGGACTGAGTTTGACTAGATGCAGTGAGTGTAATTTTTCACATATTTCCAGTGCTGAGAGTGGTAAGCAGTGCTTTGTCTTTGTTTATTTATTTAATTTTAAATCACGGCAGACAATTACAGAGTAAATTCGTTCAGTATTTATTGTCTATAGGAAAGGAAGGCTATTCATTATAAAGGAAAGCTAATTACTTTTGCATTAACTGTAGTCAATGGGGGATTTATGACACATGCATTTGAAGGTGAGGTTGAAATTTGGTATTTTTAAGATTATACTGGGCTGGAGATATAGTTCAGGGGTGCAGCGCCTGCCTGGCAAGCGCAAGGTCCTGAGTTTAATTCCTGGTACCCACAAAAAAATAAAAAATAAAAAGATTATACTATTGAAATTCATGCTATAGGAAACCCACTTTCTGGTAGCATCCTGAGGATGATGGACCTCCTGCATCAACCTAGGTTAGCATTATAAATATCCCCACTTGCATAACCTTATCTTTTAGGAGTAAATTATAAAATTATTTTAGCTGAGCCCCAGGTTGCCTTTGTCTGTCTCAAACTGGATGTGCTTATTTGTGATACCTTTGCTTTCATGCTTTTCCTCCAAGAAAATTACTTAAGGTAGCATTTCTCACTCGCTCTGAGAAATGTGATTGAGAGATGATTCCCAGTGTAAAGACGATAGTGTGTTAGCCTGTTGTTCCTCCCTGTTGGGGAGGTGGCCGCTGGGCCTGAGATTCTCCTTTCCCTGAAAGTTTCTGTCCCTGGCTAATCCCCTTGTAAACACACTCTTTATGCTTGGTTGGTTGGTTTTTTATTTCTCAGCAACTGAAAGATTTATATTGTTCTAAAAAGTTGGCTCCATTATGATCTAATCTTGCCTATTTTCTCCTAAAATTCTTTAAATTATCATTTTTGTAAAAATAGCTGCTAGGCATGTTTGTAAAATAAGCTTAAGTGATGATGAATGTATGCCAAAATAGGGTTTATTTTAGACACAAAGTATGTTTGTTTAAATCAACATTCAAATCAGTGCTGGTCTGCAGGCTTTGATTCCAAACACAAGGGGATATATTCAGTATTCTTTTAACCTTCCCTGATTTTTTTCTATCTCTGAAACATAAAATACAACTTTCAACTTGGACTTCATTGTTTTGTTAGTCACATAGTATCCATGATGTTAGTGTGAGCTGCCCTAGAGAAAAGGTTGTGGCCGAAGGATCCTAGAATGGATCTGAAAACAGCCCTCAGACTCCTGGGCACCCGGTCCTGTCTGTGAGGGACAGCTCAGCTCTCATCAGCCTGTCTGTTCTGTCCTGAAAGTGGCCACACTCAGATGTCTGTCCTTTGCTATGCAGCCATAATGGTGTTACTAGGACAGGGAATGGACACCATTACAGGATGGCTTTCCTCAGGACAACCTGCCAAAGTTCCAGTCGGCACAGGGTGTCTCCTTTGTGAAAAGTGTCCAGTAGCAGCCTATTGTCATCTCTCAGTATCACTCAGTATGGACCTAACAGCCTCACAGTTGTGCTTCAAGGCCATTGAGCTTCTGTTTGAACTTGGACTTCCCAAGTATTTGCTTGGGGCCTCTCTGCTGTGGGTAAAGTGAAAGCTGCCATCATCTCAGCGGGAGTTCCCTCTCTCACTGTGTCTCTTAGGTGATGGGGATTAAACCCAGGACCTTCATGCTGAGCTACATCTCCAGCCCTTTTTACATTTTGAGACAGGGTGTTGCTAAGTTACTGAGGCTGGACTCAAACTTGTGATTCTTGTGTCGCTGCCACCTAGAGTTTTGGGATTACAGGTGTGCCTCACCATGCCTAGCTTTTTCCTTTCTTTTTGAAGGGCCTGGTTATAATCTTTTAGAAGTAAAGAGGTATCCTCAAGAGAAAATAAAGGTTATTACTTCAGGATAACATGAGACAGGCCATGCCAAAGGGTCTGGATTTCTGTGAAGCCTTAAATTATAAATTCTTTTCACATCTAAAGTTGCATACGTTAACACAATTTGACAGATATTTACTGAGCACCAGCTGTGAAACGAGTCTATAGGACACTGTGGTAAACATGCCACCATTGACCAGTGACCCATTAGAATGGCCTCTTCCTTGGCATAAAGCACTGTTCTTTGCTCCCATATTCTTACTCTCTGCTCCATGTTACAGTTTTCAGAGGCTCAGCAGGTTTAGTGGGAAATGGTTTTAGAATCTTAATTTTTAGTCACAGAAAAATGTTGTTTTAGGCTTTCCTATCTATAGTTCCCTTAAAGGAGCAGAGATTTAAGTTTAAATATAAAACCAAGAATATTTGGGGATTAAACATCTCTTTTTACCAGAGCCGTTTTGAACATTTTAATTAAAGACATTCTAATCTGCAAGGACATCCTGTTGAAGTCAGGCCCTGGATGTGGCAGCCCGAGCTACCATTCTTGCAGACCCTGCCCTGCTGTCCTGGCTACCTGCTCCCACCTATGCCGGTGCTGCCTGCCTCCTTTCCAAGTAGACGCAAAATACGTTCACATCTGCCCTCCTTGGTGATGTTTCCTAGGTGCAAAGATTAAAAGCCTGGGTCTTGTTACCTTCTGGTATCCCTTTAAGTAAAAACCAGGTGAGACTTTTACATGCAGGCTTTCTGTGTGATTAGCAAGCCATTTATTGCAGCAGGGCTGAAGGCCCCAGCAGTCTGGCTCATGCCTCTTTCCTCTGTGTCCTTGAGTCAGTCTCTCTCTCTGTTCCTGAAATTTTTCTTCGACATTGTGTAATTAAGATACACAGATCTGTAGATCTGAATATTTTGAAGTATGGCATTTTAATTACTTGGCTTTGGGAGATTTTCACTAGAAATCATCACTTTCCAGTAATGAAGCCTGTGTGTGCAACATTTTCTCAGTGGGACTGAAGAAATGTACCAAATTTCTTTTGCACTTAGTCAAAGTAGAAAGAATTGCTGTATATTCTAAAGATGATTTAGGCTAAGTTCAGACCTTAAGTGCCTATAAACCTCTTTTATGTTTAATGAATCATTTTTGGTATTTGCATAATTCTATAAATTTTTCAAGTGTAGATAAAGCAAATGTTCACACATTATATTATAATGTTCAGTTTACCCATTAGTTCAACAGTAATTAACTTGTTGAAGCTTAGAACTTCAAAAATAAATGAGGTTATTTGTTCAAAATGCCATCAGGTCTTCCTGGAATGACATTTAAATTATATAATGTAAATCCATTTGACCTGTGAGTCCTTGTCATTATTTAATGACATTCCTTACAGAATAAATTGTTTGCAGGTTGGGCAGCCTGTTATGGAGTTGGCAGAGAGCTATAAAAACAAATTATCCTTTCATTTTATACATCATTCGTTCAAACATTTGTAAAAATTGCTTTGTTTTTCTGTAATAGAGAAGTGTCATTCAGTAGTTAAAAGCACATTAGCTGTTTTAGAGACAAACCACAGACTGCATCAGGCACAAGTATCTGTGAAGGAAAAGTGCCCAGTATAAGATCTGTCACTGTGCATATTTTAAGTTATGGACAAAGAATTTCTTTTCCATTTGCCTGAAAATTCTACCACAGAAAATATAAAATACAGTGAATATAGGTTTGTTTAAGTTTAAAATATATGCGATTGGTTTTGTTTTTGTTTTTTGTTTTTTGTTTTTTTTTCCTTCCACTTTGCTTGTTGCTTTGACTTTTACCATTGCCTTATTGGTAAAGTTAAGTATTTAAAGTAGCAGTGAAATATCCCAGATTTACCATGGTCCCAGCATTTAAAACCAAGTCAACATAATAAAGTAAGTAAACATCAACCCTACTAGCCTTGAAAGTCAGTAGTTTTCAAAGAAGTGTTTTTTGGTAATTCATTTCCTAGGCATTGGATTACCTTGCTTTACAACATTAAAAGAAAACCAAGGGCCTTAGTAAAAGAGTATAGTGACAACCCAGAGGCTTACATTAACAATTTAAACAGATTACATTTTTTTTAAACTTTCTGACTTTTTGCTAATAGGGCCAAACATTAAGATATGATACAATTTAATGAGCTGTATTCCATTTTGCTTCTCAGTTCCTCTAAGCAGCCATGTGACATAGCTACTTTCTCCTGTGTTGAGGGCCTGCTGCTACCTGGGGCTGCAGAGGGTCAGGGCCAGGTGCATTTAGGGCATCCTGAGCAGGGAGCATGTTAGAGCGGGGAGCATCTGCTCTACCAGTTCCCAGCATAGCTGAAGGCCTGCAGTAAACATTAGAAAATACACTATAGGCTAATTTCTGGTTTATTTTCAAGTGTTTGCCTGTAATAAAGCTGAGTCTGGCCCTATTGACCAGGAAGCTTATCAAAAACAGGTCATCATACCGTGTTTACTAGTTGAGCATGTGGTAGGCCTTCGGTGATACACTTTGAATAAATAAAGAATAACTTAGTAACCCCCACACACAAGCAATATAGGACTTTTAGACATTTGTGCACTCTATAATTCATCAGAGTATTACAATTAGACTCCGGGAAGCAGGCTGAAACCTTGACCATTAGCTGTAAATAGATAACAAGGTCCATCTTCTGTCTCTGCCGTAATTATAAAATGCACACTGTGAACAGCTCTGTGTCTTCTTTGTGCCCGTCTCTGTCACATATTCCAAATGGGGATGCTAAGACAGGCTTGTGATTTGAATAGATGTTGGATGTTCAGCAGCTGTATCTGTCTTCTGTATACAAAGACCAGTTTGGCATCTCTGGGTAATAAGACTGTACCAGCCAGAAGCATTTGTGTCTACCTCATGCTCTGCAGACATGGAAACCAGATTCCTTTATCCCTGCATTGGGAATCTATCAGTTCAAGGACAGCCCCTTTTTGGCATTAATATGTGATGTTACTGTATGATTTATTACAGTGGAATGGCTTATGCCACTTAAGAGTATACAAAAGAAAAGCAAATTGCCTTGGAAGAGCAATGGCACTTTCTTTAATTCATATTTGTTCATATTTATTCTCTTTAGCAATTATGGTGATATACTATAAACAAGGGTAACATTGTATCCAAGGCCCAGAATAAGTATTTATTAAGTATTAAGTGAACTGCTGGAGCGTGCATGACTGTCCCATCAGGCAGCTTGTAGCACTGGTCATGCAAGTGGTACAGTCATGCATGTGCCACCAGTTGTTCAAGCCACCCAGCACCAAGACATATGAATTACAGCCCCATCATGAACAAGTTCAACCATTCTATTCCTCTGACCACAGGAGACAAATGTCGGATATCCCCTGTTGTGCCTGTAGGGTGACAGGGCAAGCGTCTGTCTGTTCTCGTGTTCCTGGGTCTGGTTGTCAGAATGATAACAACTCATCGAGGACAGCCAAGCTCACATGAAACTTCTTTCTGTGGAATCCACACTCTCACTCTGGCAGGAGTGTGGACGGATGCCGATTATGTGTCATTCCTTGCATGCTCATTGTAATTCCATCCACTTTTTTCCCCTCACTGAAGAAGGCTTACTGGAATGCAAGTGAATGAGTGTCATCGTTAGAAAGAAAATCTTGAATTTTTCAAAGCAAATTATTTGTAAATGTCATCATTTGAATAGTAGGATGTCTTGCTCACAGACATCTGAAGGCCGCTGTTGGATGGCGTTCATGCTGCAGTCTTGGCATTAGGTTGGAATAAATAGCACATCCCACTGGGATATATGAATATGATGAGGCTTCTCTTAGAAACCTCAGCATCAGAAAGCTTCATGCCCTGCTCTCCGAAAACACTGTGAGCAGTTTGCTATAGCTTTTTCTGCAGAGGATGTAGAGTTTTAATAATTTCAAATAGACTCCTCAAAACTGTCTTCATCATTTTAGCTCAGTGCAGCAGACTTAGACCCCTCTGTCTTCACAAAGGAGGGATTAAGCGTACTTTGCAATGCTCCTAAGGGGCTTGTGTGGGAAATTCTGCACTGGGGAGAATACTGTACCTAGAAGAGCTATTGTTTTCTCCATGGTAAAATAACACCTTGTTGGTTTGCACCTCCCACGTTTCCAGAAAACAGAAAGAAATTAAATTAGCTACTAAGACTCCTTTTTTGCTGGTGGGCACTGAGTTCTTCCTTGCTCCTACATCATCCCTCAGATCCCCTGGGAGGCAGAGAATCACAGATTGGCAGTAATTGGAAAGTAAGATGTGATTACTGTTGGGGTGCCCTGTATCCCTAAAGCTGTAAATGCTTTTCCCTAAACAGGACCAAGGAGAAGGAATGTTCCCATGCCAGAAAAAGCATACATCCCCATATTGAGTAATAAGATATTTACTATTTCAGAATCTTCTTCCCATGTTCTGTTTTTATTATGTTTTTTACTTAAAGTAATTTATAGTAATATTTGGGATTTTTTTTGCTTCATTTTAAACAAAAAATCCTAGGAAATGACGCATAATCACCTGCACTTCCTGACTTTGTATTTTGTTATTTTTATCTAGCCAGCCTTTTATTTTTTATTTATTTTTTTTTTTTTTTTGTGCGTACCGGGGGGTCGACCTCAGGACCTCGCGCGCCCGCAGGCGCCCGTGCCGCTGAACGATATCACCGGCCCCTTTTTCGTATGTGGGATCCGGGAGTCGAACTCGGGCCCTCGCACTTGCCAGGCAGGCGCTTATGCCGCTGAGCCATCTCACCGGCCCACTAGCCAGCCTTTTAGTAAAGGTTAGTACTAAAAGCAGTGGCAGTCTTTTGAGTTCTTTTTATTAGAATCTTGCCTCTTTGGAACAGTAGGAAGAGAAAATTGTGAATTTTAGCCTAGAAACTATGGACTCAGGAGCTAGCTACCTATCTCCTAAGGTGATTCATCATAAGAGTAAACCCATCCAGGGCCAGTGATATAGCTCAGCGGCATAAGCGCCTGCCTGGCAAGCACGAGGTCCTGAGTTCGACTCCCAGTACCCGCATAAAAAAAAAAAAAAAAACAGTAAACCTGTCCAATCTAAAAGTTCTATAGAAGCTTCCCAAACACTGTCCTAGTGACCAAAAAGAGATATGGAAAGTTCACATAAAATAGAATGAACGCAAACCTTATCCCAGTGGTAGCAAACCTATGGCACTCATGCTGCAGCAGGCTCACAGAGCCCTCTCACTTGGCAAGAGAGCTGCATCGCCCCAGTAGCCGAGCATCAGAGAACATAGGGGTTATGCACGTCCTCGAAAAGGAGTGGCAGTGCCAAGTGGTGACATACAGAACAGTTTGAGCATCTGTCTGTAAAAGGTTCACCATCACTGCCTTACCCAAACCACCTCCTAGTTTGGTTTGGCTTGGTCTGGTCTGGTTTAGTTTTTCTTTGTTCTTAATTCCTGTCTCTTAACACTTCCTAACATAGTTGGGTAATTCTGAAAGTGTGATGTTGTCTTCTTGAATGTCTTTGAAGAAATCTTAGCAGTGGGGTTGATTCAGACTCTTAAAATCTTTCAGCTCTAACACCCCAAGAAAGGCAGTGTTTGCTGGAAGCATGCAGTTGCTGGCTGGAGTCAAGCTGTGCACGGGAAGGACCTTAACCAACCACCCTCACTACGAAGACAGCAGCCTGAGGGAGCGAACCAAAGCGGTGAGGCCCAGCTCTGCCTTTTCACACTTCTCCTGGGCCAGCCAAGGGCTCAGCTTCCCTGCACGGAGGAAGATGGGCTTCAGGCTGCTCCTCCAGTGTGTGGGGTGGGGCACAGGCACGAGTCTTGCATCTCCTCATTCAGACAGCAGCCTGCCCCATCCGTTAAAAGCTGTTTAGGTAGCAACCTCCTCTTAGAGGAATAACTGAGAAAATCATCACCCTGGAGTGTACTAAAGAGTGTTTCAGACAAAGCCCTTAGAGCTTTTGAATTGGAGAGGGAAAGACAAGGAGTAGAAGTGGTAACATCTTTATAAATCATTTCATGGGTCATTTCTAATTGTGGGGGTTTTGTTGCTGGGTTTGGAAGTTTTGTTTGTTTGTTTGTTTGTTTGTGGGTACTGGGGGCGAACTCAGGACCTCGTGCTTGCCAGGCAGGCATTTATGCCTGAGCTATCTCACCGGCCCGGAAGTTTTTTATATTTTGTTTTTGTGGTACTGGGGATTGAACTCAGGGCCTTTACATTGAGCTACTTTTTTTTTTTTTGAGACAGGGTCTCATTAAGTTGTTCGGGCTGGGCTTGAACTTGCAATCCTCCTGCTTCAGCCTCCCAAGGTGCTGGGATTACAGGCATGCACTACCACACCCAGCTGTTGTTACTGTTTTTTTAAATAGATAATATAGTCACATATTTCAAAGGTCATAATATATGTAAGTAAATGTAATGAAAAGTCTCTCTCCCATCCCTGTGCCCCAGGAAGTAAGCAGTGTTACCAGCTTCTTCTTTATCCTTCATCTGGTATTTTATGCCTCTACAATCAAATACACACAGACATATATACTCATATTCTCTTCTGCCTTTTTACCTTGCTTTTTTGATAATATATTTTAGGAATCATTCTGTCTCAGTATATTAGTAGCTTTCTTTTTAATTTTAAAGATACATTTTATATGTGGATGTAGCATATTTTATTTAACAACATAGGCTGTCTCTGTCTTTTGCAGTCATACATACAATGCTCCCAATAATAAACCTGTATATGCCTCTTTATACCTGGGTACGTCAGATTCTCAGCTGTGACACGGCTGGCACACAGAGCGTAGCACTATCCCATCGCCCTCTGTGCGCTTCCATCTACTTGCATTCCCGTCTCCAGTGCAGGAGCATATCCGTTACCCACAGTCCTCACCCACAAGGTTTCAAACTTTAGTGATTTTTCCTGAGTGCCCTATTTTTTTAATGGAAATCATCTCAACTTATACTCCTCCTAAAATGGGAGTTTGTCCCGGACAGTTCCAGGTTCAGTAGAAGGGTGGTAAGTTCAGGAGGAGGAGCTGGTTAGGCTGGAGAGCTGCAGGAAGCCGTGTCCTTTTGTGCACCACCCTTTCCAAGAGGGGCCTATTGTTGCTTCCTGAAACAGGCATCGTAAAGATCTTCATGCTGGTCTTCAGTTGCGAACTTCGATTTCTGGAAGGGCTTCGTCAGCACCTTCTGCCTGACTGTTGGATGACCGGCCTCACGGTGCTCGCAGTGGAGGCAGCCCACCTCCCTCCCATTTCACCCATGCATGTGAGCGTACTGAATTAGGCCCTCCCACTCAGTCCCAGAAGTCAGGAAGCCATCCCTGGGAGTTGGGGCAGCACAGGAAGCATTTCTTCTCTTAACCCGCCCCCATACTCCACACAGCCTTCCCCAGTGCCAGGTCCCAGAACACAGGACACTCAGTTCCTGTATTAACATGGGACACCTGGCAGGGACTGTGCAGGGGGCCGGCATAGCTTCCTCATGCTCAGGGAAGCATGAGAAGTGGTAATGGATGTTAGGGTCTTCTGATCAAGTGATATGCAGTGTAGTGGCCACAGGACAACCAGTGATGCCCCAGCTGCCCCAGCGGCCCCACCTGTGCCACTGTCAGCAGCTGAGTCTCTTCCTTACCAGGAAATGTACCCCAGACTGTACCATCACCTGCACTGGACTATTCTTGTTTTGGGTCCCCTTTGTTGTCTTATTTACTCAGCTGTGTTATTTACCTTGTTGAAGCGTTCTTGGATTCGGCATCTACTGATGAATATATTCGTAAGTCGAAAGAACGCATTCCCAATCCAAGTGTATTTGGTGTCTGAATCCAAATGCATTCAGCGTGACTCACTCCCCTCTTCGCACAGCTAGATAATTACAGTATTCTTTTGGAAATTTCTCCTGCACACCACAGGACTAAAGATAAGTGATTACAGCAGTGGCCTTGGCAGGAGACAGGGGGACCTGTGTGTTTCAGTCTCAGTCACCTCATGGGAGGCTACAGCACATTCCTCGATTAACTCACAAGTGGCTGAGAGGTATTTTGCCTTATTCTGTTTTGATTGCATTTTGAAGGTTTATCAGATATACGCAAAGAGGTCCCCAGAGGAGGTGCACGCCCTCCTGAAGTCCTTCGGCACTGACTACGTAATCCTGGAAGACAGCATCTGCTACGAGCGCAGGCACCGCCGGGGCTGCCGGCTGCGGGACCTGTTGGATATCGCCAATGGACATGTGAGCATGTCGCCTTACACAGCGGGACTCTCCTAGAGGGAGTGGGATTTCAATCAGTTTGAATCCTGAAATCTTTCTACTTTGTGTGCCTGTATATGTGTAACGTGTACTTCTTAAACTATATATCCTTTTTTTTTTTTTTTTTTGAGTACTGGAGATTGAACCTAGGGCCTTGGCACTGAGCTACATCCCCAGCCCTTATTTACCTTTTATTTTGAGACAGAGTCTCACTAAATCATTAAGTTGCCCAGGCTGGTCTTGAACTTAGAATCCTCCTGCCTCAACCTCCCAGAGTACTGGTATTATAGGTGGGCAGCACCCTGTTAGAATGGTATCATAAATCAAGTCCTCTGTCCCTTCCATTTTACAGAACCCCTCCCATAGTACTTTAGTAACTGCCACAGGGGCCAGGTAAGGGGTGAGGGGACCCTTGGGTCCCCAGGTCTGTGTCACACAGCAACTGTCTTTGATTGTCATGATAAGGTCATGCATAAAATTTAAACAAAAAAACAGAACTTTAACCTCTTAAAGCACTGCTCCAAGCCTCCTGTCGGCTCATCCATGGGCAACTGCCAGTAGCAGGTCACCCCTCTCCCACCCTCTGCCCTCCTGGGGGTCCTGGGTCCCACACACACAGCCGCAGAGATAGCCCTCGGTGGCTAAGCTTGCACTCCAGAGCAGAAAAACAAGCTATGTATCTTTCCTCTCTCCCTCCAAGGAAAAAGTTTTTGAAGTTGTGCTGGGTCTCAAATAGGAATCTCCACCTTTAGAACCAGGGCCGACGGTGGGTATAAAAGCTGATGGCTGTGTGTAAATGGATGGGATGAGATGAAAAGCCCAGCCTAAACCTGAAAACAATCAATGATTTGAGATTCAAACTTTTGCCCAAGGAAGATAATAGTAACTTTCTTGAATTCAGAGGCAGTAAAGACTAATGACATATATTTAAATTTTGCTTTGCATATGACTTTTTCTCACTTGTGCATCTGATGAGTTGGAAAACTCTCTCTGTTCAGAGTAGTTCTGTGTATTTCATTTTCGTGAGAGGGACAATATGTAGTAGATTTCTAAGAACACAGAGACCCAAGTTCTAGTTCTGACTTTGCCGTTAACGGTGACCACTGTGTGATGCTCAGCCCTCCTTCTTGGCCTTGGTCTGCACTTCTGAAGGAGAAGAGGGATGAACCAAGTGGTCTTCAGTAGCCACTGACATTGAAATAATAATCATTTCACTAACATATTCTTGAGGAAACCCAGTACTTGTAAGGTATGATCAAAAATATGGTGAATATTTGTTATTTTTTAAATTCATTACAGTAAAAGATACATTGCCATTAATCCCTCTCAAGATACTCCCGCCTTGCTTCAAACACAATTATCCCATCATCGTTACCACTTTCTGAAGCAGCTCTGGAGTCCTCTTCCATGAGCGTGTCTTTAGTTGCACTGTTGTGGCTGCCTCCATGTCCTGATCCACTCAAAATGGACAGTTTTCATGGTCAATTTCACTTTGGAGAAGAGCCAGAAGTCATATGGTGTCAGATCTGGTAGATAAGTTGGATGAGGACATACTGTAAAGTTTTTGTTTTTATTTTTTTTGTAAGGTTTTTATTTGACAGAAATTACCGTAATTGGTTGATTGAGAAAAAACTACAGTGAATGTTTAAATTTAAAAAGAAGCTATTACAGTAAAAGATACATTATCATTAATCCCCTTCAAAATACTCCCCTTCTCTTCAAACACACTTATCATTCTTGACAATAGGTCTTTTACTGTATTTTTAAAACTTCAATATTCACTGTATTTTTGTGTTCTTCTGCTCTCTCTTACAAGTGTGTTTTACCCCCAAATTGAATGTGGGTTTTGTTTGGGTTTAGGTGATGGATGGCCCAGGAGACAATGATCCTGACTTGAAGCCTGCAGACTACCCTCGCTTCTGCGAAGAGATCAAAAGAAACCTGCCTCCCTACATCGCACACTTTACCAGGGTGTTTCAAAACAAGACTTTTCACGTCTACAAGCTGTCCAGGGACAAGTAATAGACATTCCGGCCCTTCTCCATTTTGGACACAGTGAAACTGCATCGTATGGCAAGTTGGTAGCTGGTGTTTCCGGGGTGAATGGGTCACCAGTACCCAAAAGCTGTGATGTGCAGACATCCTGCAGCTGTTTACACAAGCGTCACCATCTTCCAAAAGCTGAAGTCTTTTTTTGTCCTATCTTTATCTTCCAAGTGTTGTAATGTTCGTTAGACTAAATGTTCACAACTTCCTAAGACACCTAGGATTTGGCTATTGTGTAGAATGGTGTACATTCCAGGATGGCCCGGACAGCCATCCATACCATGTCTCTACATACCGTGCTGACAAAGAGCCTCACCGGGGTCAGAAATACTTCCAATTTTCAGTTAACTTACAGGACACCTCTGATTGAGTGGAATGGAGAGGATGCGTAATTAAATTATTTAATATTATTTCACTAGTGAAGACCAGTTGGTGGCTTTTTAAAAAGCTCTTTGTTGTCCTTTTTCATCTTACAATTTTAGAATGTTCTCCAGTTTTTCTGGTTTTAACATGAACAACGAAATCATGTTAGGTCTTTGTGTGTACCTTATGCATCATGTTGTACTCTCTCTGAAACATTATACATCCAGTACTCTGTGTCATATGTTGATGGTGTTTTAATGCTGGGCACAGAAAGTGTCACAAGTTCTGTATGGTTCGGTCCTCAGAAGTCTATTTAGGCAACTAGAATTTGTTACTTTTTAGTCTTATTATTTAAAAAAAAAAAAAAAAAGGCTATTGATACTCTAATCTCTCCTGCAAGTAAAATAGTTTGCTTCATTTCTTACTCATTTCAATTTACTGGGTTTGCAAAATTTTGTAAACTTTTTGTGTTTTTAGCCTTTTGTATTTTTTACAGCCTAGAACCTTGTGATTTCTGAATATTTTTTAAACATTGTATCTTAACTAGTTCACTAATGCAGTATTTTTGGCAGACAGCATTTTCATACCAAGTTTGACTTGTGGTCTCCAATCTTACACTGTGGGCCCTGGTAACGTTACTCTTTTCCTCACTAACAGGTAACCAAGTGCCTCTAAGTCATGCTTATTTGTAACAACGAGAAAGATCATACATACCTGCTCAAAATTTTTGATAATTGCTTTTGTAATTCATTTCTAATGATTAGGGACATGTAAAAGTTGCTGATAAAAGCATATTGTCCATTTAATTAAATCAAGCTGGCTAATGAAATTAACTTTCTCCCCTGTTCTTGCCGGTTGGAAATGATTTAGAAGTTTCTCCTTGCAGTTGTTTTGAAGTAAATTGCCATCGGCATCAAGATGGATAACATCACATGTTCACATGATTTTGTATTCAGCTACTACTTATTAAGCAGCATTCAAAAACATTTTTACACTGTCTTGTTGGACACAAGGATACTTGGCTTTTATCAAAACTTATTTAAATAAAAAATGGGCAGTAGCTGGGTTATTAAATTATGCAACTGAAACTACTGAATTATATCTTTCCTATATTCGTTAATAAGGTTGGAGACCACTGCAGTTTAGGATAATACAATAATAAAACATTTTAATCAGTACTAAAACTTTAATTAAGCCAGTAATGATGCATGCCTGTTGTAGCTGACAGCATGGGTCAGTACATCCTTCGGCGGTGCCTTACTCTAATTGAAACCAAGCACATGTAAGGTACAATATGTTGACACTATGTGATTTTGTTTTTTACAAACTCTGTTACTTTTTCAGGGCTATTTAAATTTATTTTAAATATTCCTGAGTGTATTAGTCTAAGTATTTGGAGTCTCACTGTATAAGGAATACGTACTTCAATTTGTATGCTTGTCCTCGCCATGTTGATGGCATACACTGATTTTTTTCATAGTGACATTGTTGGCAAAACATTTAGTGTTCAGTGTTTAGTGAAAAATATAAAGTGCCAAAAAAATATTGCAAGACAGAATGCATATATACACTCTTTCCAAGACACTGTGACCATGCACAGTAGAAGTTTTATTTCCTGATGATCCAATTTCCCAACAAATCATGTTAGCTATTTTTAGCACCTGTCAGGCTTCTTGTTTATGCGCTTGTTGTTGGAGCGCACCGGAGGAATCAGGGAGAGCCTCTGCTCTGGCTGTGGCTTCCAGCCTCTCTGCAAGCCGAAGCAAGAGCCCTGTGGCCTGAAGTCCCCCCACACAAGCCTTGAGGGCTGTTCCGTGTTTGGTAATGATCTCAAATTATGGTTGTCTCTTTCTGGATAGAAACACCCTCTGATTTTGCTCCTGGCTTAGCAGTCAAAAGAACCCCTACGTACAGTAGGAGTGCTTATAATTGGCTCCACTTGTGACTCCCCAGAGCACTGGTCCCCATCCCTCCTGTGGGCTGCCTGCCTGAGCCCCACACAGCAGGCGGAGGGCACAACCAGGCGGCCACTCATGCCCTCCCACCGCCCTCGCTCCCCGCTTCCTCTGGATGCTGCTGCCACAGCTCTCCCTGCAAGTTCGCATTGTGAGTGCACAATTCAGTAAACTGTATAAACCTAGGAGATGTGGGTGTAAAAAGAAAGAATTGTTTCTACAAAAACTAAGTTGAATGCTTTGGTAAGATGGGATAAATGCTGAATCGCTAATAAAATTGCTTTTCAATTTTTCACAATTAAAATAAAATTTCAAATATTGGGGAAAACATAAAAATCAAGAAAATTTGTCTAGGTATTCATTCCACCTTTAAAATGCCTAAACCAATAGGAAGGTATTAAAATGTACCCAAATCGTGTTGTTGGTGTGATTTATGCAAGAAGTAGAATTGCTGTCACTGGATTGTTATGCAAAGGAAAGTCCTTGGCTTCACAGCAAGATATTAGAAAATGAAGGGCTGGAGATACAGCTCAGTGGGAGAGCGCTTGCCGAGTGTGCAAGGCCCTGGGTCCCATGTGCAGCAGCAGGAAAAAAAATACATATATTATGCTTCCGTATTTTAACCTACTTAATTAAATGACCAACTACTGGTAATAATCACAATTGGCTAATAGAAATTCTACCCAAGTTGAAAGTTCCCCATCAGTTTTATTATAGGCTTTTACAGAATATCTATTCATTTCAGATGTATTAGGAGTCAGTTACTTAGTAAGGGGTGATCTAGGCCATTTGCTGTCTCTTAGGGATGATTCTCCTGACCTGTGTGAGTACAGTTCCGTTTAATAAATTCGTATACGCGTGTGTGTGTGTGTGTTGGGTAGGTGCTGCTAGGGACAAGAACATGTATAGATATTTCATCTGGTCTGCATCTTTATTTCACAATTAACTAAAAATAAAAATGAGTATACCGACTCCACATTAATTTTTACTATGATGTCAAAATTTTGATTCATCCATGACCAAAATTTACCTGAAGTAACATAGAAATATTTAATTTTAAAAATTTAATTCAGACTTTGGCATGAATAGGAAGATACCAAACTTTCCTCAGATCATATATCTTGGTTAACACGCTCCCAAGTATTTTATACATGACAACCTTTTAGCCTAGGAGAGAGTGATTGTTCATGGAAAAAAAGCTTTTAAGATGCTAGAGTGGCTCACTTTCTTGTGGCAGTTGAGGTTCTGTTTTTAAAATCCTACGGGCAAAATCTTACAAAGAGCTTTTATAATTTGTTGTACTGAATTGTATGGAGATTATATACTAAATAAAGCTCTTTTAGATTACGAAAAATGAGTGTCTTTCATTTCTTTGAAGGTCAAAACAAAGGAACCTACTTTACTGGGGAGGAGGGGTTGAGACAAGGCCTCACTATGTAGTAGGATCTGTCCTTGAACTTAGTATGTAGCCCAGGCCGGTCTTGAAGTTACAGCGATCCTCCTGCTTCAGCCTCCTGAGTTCTGGGAGGAACCTGCTTGTTGAAATGCAGTAAATATGTTCAAAATAGGGTAAATCGGGCCGGTGAGATGGCTCAGTGGTGTAAGTGCCTGCCTGGCAAGCGCGAGGGCTCGAGTTCGACTCCCGGATCCCACATACGAAAAAGGGGCCGGTGATATCGCTCAGCGGCATGGGCGCCTGCTGGCGCGCGAGGTCCTGAGGTCGACCCCCCGGTACCCACAAAAAAAAAAAAATAGGGTAAATCACTACAGATGGGTGTGGCAAGGTTTTCATTGTATTTATAATGTTGAAGGAGTTCATTTCTTCATGGAATTTTTGTTTGGTAACTATAGATTGATTTCATTTGAATCTTTGGTGTTCAAAATAGAAGTTGAAATTTCAGGCAGAAATGACCAGAAAGATAAATAGAAAAAAACTGGCAGTGGGATCTCAAATAACTATGGACGAGTGGGTTCTAACACAGGAAGAATCATAAATAATACAGTTAAGTGCAGATGTGAATGGCCTGAACTTGTCATGGTTTGGCTTGAAACACCAGTCACTTGGTGGATAAAAGGCTTTTTCTCTGCCCCTTTCTTCAGAAAAGGTATCTAAGACTCATCTCATGAACTTTTCAGTTAATTTAATATTTAGAAGCTTTATAGGATTGTTTTCAAAATGCAGATAATACAACTTAACAGTGTAATGGAAAATCAATTTAGTGCAGCGAACATTTAAAAGAAAGGCAGGAAGGTAAGATGAGTCCACGTGGTAAATGCTTTGTTCAGGGCAGTATTTGTTTGTTATGCATGTAGGTATTAATATACTGGGCACAATTCAAAATGTATTGCTTATTATGAAATAGAGCTAGAGTTGGAAAACCATGCTTTACAGCGGGTGAGGATTCTGGAAGGATGGCAGTCTGAAATTGACTCTGCCCTTGTCCCCAGACTTAACACTAACAGAACCACCTACACACTGATGATATTAAGGAACTATTTTTACATTTTTCAGGTATGGTATGTACTTTTTTTTTTTTTGCTTTTTGCAACAGAGTATCGCTATGTAGTTCATGTTGGCCCTTGAATTCACTATGTAGCCCAGGCTGGCCTCAAACTCATGGCAATCCTCCTGCCTCAACTTCCAAGTGCTGGGATTATAGGTGTGCACCGCCATGCCCTGCACATTCTATTTTTAAATCCTTTTTAAAATATATACTGAAATATTTGTAAGACAAAATTACATATCCAGGATTTGCATCAAAATAATTCTGTGGGGCATCTAGATGAAATAAGTTTAAACTACTTTGTACTTTTTCATAATGAAAAGAGGGAAACTAGAACCAACTAAATAAACCAGGAAACTAAGAATATTTAAAAGAGAAAATCTGAAATCAATCAGAAACAATAGAAAGGATAAATAAATCAAAACTCCAGTCCTTTTTGAAAGACAAATGGAATAGATATCTGGTAAACCTAACAAAAAATGGCAAAAATATTGAATATTAGCAATATGAAAGAAGTCATAATCCCAGAATCAGGAATGGTATAATGACATGAGAGCAATGTATGCAATCCTGTGAAAATATATAAAACCTTAAAAAAAAAAAAATAGATGATTTCCAAACAAAATAGAAATTGCCAGATGACCCTCAAAGAAGTTAAAAACTTGAGTAGATAAAATTCATAGAATACCTGGCTAAGGGTTGAAAGGTCACAGAGGACGTTTGGACAAGAAGGGTGCACAGTGAAAATCTGAAGAAAAGCTGGGTGTGGGGTATAGATCAGTGATAGAGTGCATACCAAGCATGGGGAGGCCCTAAGTCTGAACTCCAGCAACTCCAGGAATAGAAGGAGGGAAACTTTCCCAGCCATTGAGTAATAGGGAATCCAGCTTTGTTTCAGGAAGCTAGTCCAATGTCAACAACTCAACCCAATAGTGTGGCATAACAAATTATCACAAGTTTTGTAGCTTCCGGAAACACACATTTATCTCAAAGTTTCCTGGGTCAGGAGTCTGAACACAGAGCAACTGGGTCCCCTTCTGAGTCTCACAAGGCTGAAATTGAGGTGTCAGCTGGGGTTACGTTCTCATCTGGAGATTGGTGACTTCTTTCAGGCTCACACAAGTTGGTGGTAGGATTCAGTTACTTATTCTTGCAGCATGGAGGCCACCTGCCCCTAGAGACCACCTCTCTCCAGAGGCAGAAGCTGTGCCTCTTCACAGCCAACAGGAAGCAGCTCCAGGAAAGTTGCAATTCCTCTGCTAAGGGTGTTTACCTGAGTAAGCCAGACCCCTCCATATAATCACCTATTTTAGTAACTCAAAATCAATGGGCCTGGGACCCTGAATTGTACCTGTAAAATCCCTTCGCTTTGTAGCATAACCAAATCATGAAAAAGACATCCATCATGTTCACAGGCCCCACCCACACTCAAGAGAAGGGCATTATATGGGGCATGTTCATGGGGAGGCATCGTGGGGGCTTAGAATTCTTCCTACCACAGATAGTTTAAAACAATAACTGAATATTCGGCAGCAACTAACACAGGGTTATAAAATGCCAGAGAAGAAAAGCTCACAAGCTGAGTCCTAGTTTCACCCTCACTTTCTCCCTTACAGTCTTTTCCAAAGTGTGACACAGAAAAATGGCAGCCAAGCAGAGTATGGCAGCCTTGATTTGGTTGGGGTTCAAGGGAGGTGGCACAAGAAAGGAGGGAATCACAATAAAGAAAACCTGAGAATTTCCCATTGGCCCCATGGCCCTCACCTACACAGGCATGGCTTAGTAAAGAATATCTGGAAAGTGGCAGAAAGCTAGACAGATCAGAGGTTAGCAGTGCTGAGGAAACATTGAGACTAGGGCCCAGGCAGGGCTAAGAGACCTTCAAGAATCTCCCAGGGGCCGGTGAGATGGCTCAGCAGCTTAAGCACCTGCCCTGCAAGCGCGAGGGCCCGAGTTTGACTCCCGGAACCCACATATGAAAAAGGGGCCGGTGATATCGCTCAGCAGCACGGGCGCCTGCTGGCGCGCGAGGTCCTGAGGTCGACCCCCCGGTACCCACAAAAAAAAAAAGAATCTCCCAGCCATTCACGTGAAATCTTGGAAAAGCTACAACTCGTCCTGGAATTAGAGACAATTATTCACATTTCCAGACAAAAACAAATATAAATTGGCTATGGTGTTAGTTTTCCATCACTGTGGCAAAATACCTGAGATAATCAACTTACGAGGAAAGATATTTTTTTGGCTCATGGTTTCAGAGCTTTTAGTCCATGACCACATAGCCCTGTTGATTTGGATCATGATGGCCCAGAACATCATGGCAGGAGCATGTGGCAGAGGATACCTGTTCACCTCATGGTAGTCAAAAAGCAAAGAGAGGGAGGGGAAAAGGTCCAGGGTTCCAGTATCCCCTTGAAGAACGTAACTCTGCTGACCTAAGGACCTCACACTAGACCCTACCTCTTACAAGTCCTTTCACCTCCCAGTAGGACCACAGGCTGGAGAACAAGCCTTTACCACATGGGCTTTTGGGGATAGTTCAGATACAAACTATAGCAACCATGAAGGGTGATAATTTTATCCATGGCCTCAAATTATCTTGACAATTTTTATACATACTCTCTAGCACTCAATCAAAACTAACTAGGCATAATTTTTTTTAAATATTGAACCAGGGCTGGTGATATAGCTCAGCAGCACAAGCGCCTGCCTAGCAAGAGTGAGGTCCTGAGTTCGGTTCCCAGTACCCACATAAAAAAATATATATTGAACCAGTTGAAATAGAAAGGAAACCATAAGCAAATAGAAGATATTGAAGTCTTAAAGCAGATTTTCATATATAGTGACTATGTTTATTATATTCAAGAAATTAAATGACAAGATGGAGAATTTAGGTAAAAGAACCAAAAAACTATAAAAAAGAACAAAATAGAAATAATAGAACTGAAAAGTACAATAAATTAAGTACTCATTATTGAGTTAAAAAGCAAACTAGACAGAGCTGAAGAGAAAATCAATAGACTAGATAATAGTTTAAAAGAAAATATCCAGACTAAAACAAAGATGAAAAACAAAGGAAAGAGCATGAAACATCTTCTAGAACATTCCATTTTATTCTGTAAGTGTAACTGAAGTCCTACAAGGAAAGAAAAAGACGGACCTATAGGACTTTAAGCGAGCAACTTTTCTTAGTCCATTTTGTGCTACTATAACAACACCTACAACTAGGTAATTTCTCAAGACCAGAAATTGTATTTACTCTTAGTTCTGGAGGCTGGAACTTCCAGATCAAGTTGCCAGCATCTGGGGAGGCCCTCTTACTTCACCATAAAACATCACAGAAGGGCTCACATGGACAAAGTGCAAAGAGAAGGCAAGGGAAAAGGAAATGGTGCTGAACTTGTCCTTCTATAAGGAACCTCTTCCCATGGCAGTGCTGTTAAGCCATTCATGAGGGCAGAGCACTCATGGCCTAGTCAGCTCTTAAAGGCCCCACCTCATAGCACTAGCATGGTGATTAATTTTCCAACACATGCTTTTGAGGGGACATATTTGAACCATAGTACTACTTATATTCTTAGCTTCTGTATCTTCTTTGGTAATTGAGTATGTAATAATCTCCCTATAGGTTTGTTGAGTAGATTGAATGAGATAATATTTAAAGCTCTTGGCCCAATACCTTGCATATGGCAAGCACGATAGATGGAAGTTGCAGGATAGCATCATCATCATCATCAAAACTGGAATGTGAGACGGAAAAGTATGAAGAACAAAGTTACATGTGAGCCAGACACTCAAGCACCTTCAATCCAGGCATGGTGGCACACACCTGTAATCCTGAACTTGGGAGGCTGAGGCAGGAGGATTGTTGTAAGTTCAAAACCAGTCTGGGCTCTATAGTGAGTTCAAGTCCAGACTGAACTATATAGTGAGACCCTGTTTCAAAAACCAAAATAAAAAAGGAAAGAAAAAGCACCTTCAGTAATTTTGTTAACTATTCTTGACATAGCAAATATCTTAAAAACAAAACAAAAACAAATAACTTATAATTTAGATTAGTAGAGCAGCTGATAAGGCAACCAACTTTTTTCTGAAGTATATATTACATTGCAAAGAAAAAAAATGTGTGTGTGTGTGTGTGTTCATGCGTGCATGCAAGGGGGGATAAAGAGCCATGGACAAAGACTAAGAGAGACTGGTGGATTGATTTTAGAAGAGTTATCACCATTA
This sequence comes from Erethizon dorsatum, assembly GCA_028451465.1. Taxonomy (NCBI): domain Eukaryota; kingdom Metazoa; phylum Chordata; class Mammalia; order Rodentia; family Erethizontidae; genus Erethizon; species Erethizon dorsatum. The sequence goes on from CM051834.1 coordinate 97,194,508, forward strand.
TTGAAGATAAATGTGCAGGTTCTGCCAAGATGCGCAGATTGGTGAAGTGGCTGATTGTGTACGAATCTGCTTACTAGGGAAAGAGTGAAGGAACTTGATTTCAGGACTAGCACAGTAATTAGAACAGCAGTGTGCTAATGAAGGCTCACAAATTTAATGAAACTATTAGCATTTTCTCTTGCAAGAAAAGGTGGACTTTTTTCCCCAGGAAAAAGTGACACCTGTGAACAATTATCTCTCTTATTATTGCTATTAAGATTATTTACATAAGATGTGCTCACTTAGCACTCACTGCTGTTAATGATTTTTTACCCAACACCTGATCTCACAGTCGATTCACTCTCTGGTTAGGAAAGTACTTTGGGGATTATTGATAATTAATAGCATAGCAGAGGTAGCCGTGACCACTTTTATGGACCCCACTATAGTCCCTTTTCTGCCTTTGTGGGCAGTGTTTCTGTTTTCTTAATAGAAGAAGATGGTTCAGAATCTTTGAGCCTTCCCTGATGCCGCCATTGGCTCAGCGACTCGACGAGAACTTCCTGAGTCCCCCCTACTCCAGGCAAGGGCGAAACCTGAGGACGAGATATGGGGATAGGTTCCTGATACAAACATGAAGGTCCTATCTATTGTCTCCCTGAATAAACATGGCTACAGTGGAAGATAAGAGTACCAAGACACAGTACCAAGTAGAAAGTTTATATTGTGAGTTACAGAAAAATTAACCCTTCAAGGGGAATCCTAAGCACACTTCACAGTATCTTAGGCCTTTTGGGAAGACTTAATGTCCCGTGGTTAAACCCAGTCAGGTGATGTGCGCTGAGACCTGCAGGCGCTGGGAACACATCAGTGTGCATGACAAGCAAGCTCCATACCCCCTTGAGCTGACATTCTAGTGGAGGATACAGATATCAGATTATGTGAAAATGGCAAATGTTTAGAGAGAATTAATCACACGCTGTGGTAGCGTGTGATTGGGTTGCCACTTGGTTTTGTGGGAGTGTGTGGTTCTTGGTATTGAACCACACTGAGCTGCATCCCCAGGCCTTTTTTTATTTTTTTTTATTTTGAGACAAGGTCTCACTAAGTCACTAAATTGCCCAAGCTGGGCTGAAATTCATAGTCTTCCTGCCTCAGCCTCCCAGAGTGCTGGGATTATAGGTGCGCACCACCAGACCCAGCTCAGTCACTTGGTTTTAAGTGCTCAGAAAGGCTTCTCCGAGTTGACATTTAGGTTAATATTTGAATGATAAGAAGCAGCCCACCAATCTCAGACAGGAAGGAAGAAGGTTCCAGATGGATTGGATAGTTCCAACAAAGTTCTTAATGCAGGAAGAAGCTTAGTATGAGTGAGTGTCAGAGATAAGGCCTGGGGGAAGACAGAGAGGAGGAAAAGGACGGACGGGTTCAGACCACCTTGCCACAGTGATGAGGCTGAATTGTTTTCCAAACGTGATAGAAAAACACCCGAGAGACAGATGTGGTGGCACATGCCTGGAATCCCAGACTCTGGGAGGAGGAGGAGGAGGATGCAAGTTCGACACCAACCTGGGCAATTTAGCAAGATTCCAGTACTGCAGAAAGAAAAAGAAAAAAGGATAAAGAAAGAAAGATGGAACGAAAGAAAGAAAAAAGAAAAGGAAAAGAGAAAGACAGACATTAGAGGATTTCTTGAACAGAGTAATATTATCTAATTTGCATTTCAAAAAATATGTCCATGGAGAGCAGGGCATGACGGCGCATGCCTGTAATCCTGGCATTCTGGAGGCTGAGGCAAGAGAATCCCCACAAGTTCGAGGCCAGCCTAGGCAACATAGTTAGTTCAAGGCCAGCCTGGACTACACAGTGAGACCCTGGCTCAAAAAAACAAAACAAAAAACATGGTTGTGGTACAGCTGTTTGCACTGTGCAGAATCTCATACAATGTCATCCAGAGCAGAAATTCCTCCCAACTTGCACTCGCTATGTGCTATAGGAAATATACGTGTGTTGACTTGCCACTGAGACTTGAGGGTTGTGTGTTATTGTGCCACCATCTCCCCTATCTGGACCTGAATTACCACAGGAGGAATAGACCTTTTGCAGGAGCCAGATAAAGAAAGTGATGAATCGACCATGTCGGATCAAAACACTTAACCATTGGTTTGCCCTGAACTTGTGCTTCTCTGGCCAACTCACTGCTTCAATTCAATTAGTATTAACTTATTAACCCCATTCTCTCAGGTCTCCTCCTGTTTCTAGAATAACCCAGCTACTGTCAAGGTCTACAAAGCTACTTTCCAGGTAGCCCCAAGTTCCAACAATGGCGCCTTCTTGAGCCAGCTTGCTTCATGCGCCCACCCATCATGACTTTTTATAACAACCTGATCTTGTGGGAACAAACCAGGATCCTGAAGGTAGCCCTTCCTAGGGCAGTACCTCTTAATGATCTAATTACCTTGCATTAGGCCTTACTCCTTAGAGTTCCCACAACTTCAACACTGCCATACCATCACTGAGCTTCCAGAACACGTGACTTCTGGAGACACACTACCCAAACCATAGTAGAAATCATGAAAACAATAAGTAACATTTTTGTCAGCACTGTGATTGCAACAATTAGCCATGTAGAGAGATGTCTAAAAAATCTACAGTGAAACTTGTTTTATTTTGTTTTGTTTTTTTGTTTTGTTTTGTTGGCTTTCTGATACAGGCTCTTGCTATGTAGTTCAGGCTGCCTTTCACTCACTATGTAGCCGAGGCTGGCCTCAAACTCTTGGTGATCCCCCTGCCTCAGCCTGCCAAGTGCTGGGATTGCTGGTGTGTGCCACCACACCTGGATTTACAGTGAAACCATCTGTATCATGGCTGTCTTACCCAAAGAGGCCCATGTCATCCTCTGTTTACTGGGAAATGTGATTCAGAAGCCCTAATCAGTCTCCACTGGCAACTCCGATTAAGAAGTTGAGGGTGGGGCTGGTGAGATGGCTCAGCGGCATAAGCGCCTGCCTGGCAAGCGCAAGGGCCTGAGTTTGACTCCCGGAACCCACATACGAAAAAAGGGCCGGTGATATCGCCCAGCGGCACGGGCGCCTGCTGGCACGCAAGGTCCTGAGGTCGACCCCCGGTACCCACAAAAAAAAAAAGAAGAAAAAAAACATTTGAGGGTGAAGGAGCAGCTCTGTGCAGTTCAAAGAAGAGAAAGTCACCCTGCAGCCTGCAGTGAAGTAAACGCTGAAAGTATCGATAAGAGGTTGTGCGGCTCCAGTGAGGTAGGCGGAGGAACCTTCATTGTGGACCCATAGTCCCTCATGTGTGGCCTTGCTCACCATTCATAGGTTCCAGGAACCATCCCTGTTATATTTCCAATAAATTACTTCTTTGACTTGAGCTAGCTTGAGAAAATGTCTGCTCCTTGTAATGAAATTATCCCTGACAAAGACAGCCCTAAGGCAGAATTCTCATGAGTCTGGTTTTCGTTTTTTTTTTAACGTGGGCACCGGGAGTTGCTTGCCAGCAAGTGCTTATGCCACTGAGCCATCTCCCCAGCCCGAGTCTGGTTTTCTTGAGGCAGAATCTGTTTTGTAATGTTCTTTACTCTCGGAACACCACTTCCAGAGAGTTAACATGGTATTTCTCACCTTAAATCATGATTAATTAATCTTTCTACCCTTCTTGCCGTGATTTGAAGTTCCCAAGGGCAGGGATGATTTCTTCTTCATGAGTAAGTCCCCAGAGGATGCTCGGAGTGAGTGTGTACCAGGGGTGTGTTGCCTTGGATGCCACAGGTGAGGTCAGGTTCAAGTGATGCTTAGTGAGCAATCCCAAGAAGAGGACTGGAGAGAAAGCAGAGACCATGCTGCCTGGAAAATCCTACTGCGTATCAAATAAACTGACTCAACTATTGTGACGGTTAAACTTAAATATTGACTTGATCGGTTTGGGAGCCACCTAGGAGATTAAAAAGGCACACCTCTAGGTGTGTCTGGGTGGCTCATGGAGGTGTGACCTTAGGTCCTGTATCTGGTCCTTCACCCCTTTCTCTCTGGTGCTGTTCTCCTGCTGTGCTTTTTGGCCACACCATGAACTAAGCAGCTTTGCTCCACCGTGCCCTTCTGCCATGATGTTCCTACTTTGGAGCCAGCCAACCAAGGATTGAATCCTCTAAAACCATCAGCCAAATAAACCTCTCCTTCTTTAAATTGTGGGTGTCAGGTATTTTGTCTTGTAGTAAGAAAGCTGAGTAATACACTTGTACATTGCAAAAGTAATATAGGAATGTGAAGACTCTACTAAAAGACACTCAAGTCAGCAGCAAGAGAATGTGGTGATGCCAGCATATATTTATTTAAAGGAATTATAAGACATGCAAAGGAACAAGGAAAGTTGACCTACAGGCAGGATAAAACACAGGTAATAGAAACTACATAACACAACCCAGATGTCAGATTTAACACAGATTTCAAGGCAATCATTTAAAATAGTCTCAAAGAAATAAAGGAAACTGTGCTTCAAGAACCATACTAATTTATCATTAAATAAAAATATTATTGAAGAGGTAGAAATTATTTAAAAGAACCAAATGGAAAGTCTGAAGTTGAAAAGTAAGAAAACTGAAATTAAAAAAAAAAAAGAAATAACCAGAGGGGTTCCACAGTAGAAGATAGAACCAACAAATTTAAAGATAGATGAATAGAGATTGTGCAACCAGAACAGAGAGAAAGAAAATGAAGAAAGATGGAGAGTCTCAGAGACTTGCAGGATACAAACGTACGGATAGCTACAGAGTTAGAAGGACAGTGGTATATGTGTATATAATACATACATATATGTAACAGCTGAAAACTCCCCATATACAATGAAAAATATTCATCTTCACATCTGAAAAGCTTCACAAATTCCAAGTATACAGACATACAATAGTTAAAAAAAAAAAAAAGATGACAAAAATCTTGAAAACTCTAAGAACAAAATGACTTGGCGCATACACGGGAACCCCAATACAATTAACAGACCTCTTATCGGAAACAGTGGTGGCCGGAGGCAGTGTGGTGACCTATTCTAAGTGTTAAAAGAAAAGATCTGGCAACCAAGAATTCTATGTCCAGGAAAACTACTTTTAAAAACATGAAGGAGAAATTAAAACATTCCCAGAGAAATAAAAACAGAGATTGCATCGCTAGCAGAAGTGGCCTACCAAAACCAACCAGCCAAGCAAACAATCAAAAATACTAAAGAGAATCCTTCCAGCTAAAATGAAAAGACATGGGCCGGTGAGATGGCTCAGCGGCGTAAGCGCCTGCCTTGCAAGCGCGAGGGCCCGAGTTCGACTCCCGGAACCCACATACGAAAAAGGGGCCAGTGATATCGCTCAGTGGCACGGGTGCCTGTTGGCGCGCGAGGTCCTGAGGTCGTCCCCCTGGTACCCACAAAAAAAAAAAAAATAAATAAAATAAAATAAAATAAAATGAAAAGACAGTAGACAGTAACTCAAACCCACAGGAAGGAATAAAAACCACTAGAAAATATAACTACATAGGGAAAAATATAGTGTAAATGTATTTTTCTTGCGTATCTTTTCCTCCATCCTATCTGATTTAAAAAGTAATTGCATAAAGCAATAATTACACATTCATTTTTTATTCATTTTGATTCTATTGTAATGGAATTTTTTTCCTAATTTCATTTTCAGAATGATCATTGCTAGCGTAAGCACCAATGACTTTTTTTTATTTTGCTCTTATTTCCTGAAACTCTGGATAAACTCTTATTCATTACAATAGCTTTTTTTAGTAGAACCCTTAGGATTTCATACACAGAAGATTTATTACATTTACAAAGAGAGATCAATTGTTTGACTTCCTTTCCAATCTAGATGCCTCGAAATTCTTTTCCAATTTCCCTGGATAGAACCTCTAGTAAAATGTTAAATATAACTGGAAAAAGTAGACATCTTTGTCTTTTCTCTAACCTGATAAGATGTAAAACTTCCATTACTATAGCAAAAACCTGAGGCATCAACTTATAAAGAAGAAAAGGTTTATTTTGCTCACAAGTTTTGAGGGTTCAATCCATGACTGGTTGGCTTGTAGCTTTTGGGCTGTGATGAGGCAGCAGATCACGGTGAGGAGCACGCAGTGTAACAAAGCTGGTCACCTCATGGCTGAAACACAAGAAAGAAGAAGAGGCTGGGGTCCCACTGTCCCCTTCAGGGCTCACTCCAGTGATTCTGAGTCCTCCCACCGGCCTTCACCTCTTAGAGGTTCTAGCTCTTTCCAATGGATCAGGCGGGGGGGGCTGTTTCCTTTAATTTCATCTGTGACCCATTGGTTGTTCAGTAGGGTGCTATTTAATTTCCATGTGTTTAGCAAATTCTTGTGGTTTCTTTTGCCATTGATTTCCAATTTCATTGCACTATGGTCTGATAATATATATGGGATAATTTCAATTCCTTTGCATTTACTTAAGCAGGTTCTATGAGCTAGTATGTGGTCTATTTTGGAGAACGTCCCATGTGCAGCTGAGAAGTATGTGTATTTTGATGTTGTGGGGTGGAACACTCTGTAGACATCTACTAAGTCCATTTGTTCCAAAGTTTGGTTCAGTTCTAATATTTCATTGTTGATTTTTTGTCTAGTTGATCTGTCTTTTTGTGACAGTGGAGTATTGAGATCCCCCAATACAATTATATTAGTGGTTATTTGATTTTTCATGTCCATTAATATTTGTTTTATATAGTTGGGTGCACTGCTATTTGTTGCATATATATTTATGATTGTTATCTCTTCCTCTTGGATTGTTCCCTTTACAAGGATGTAGTGACCGTCTTTATCTCTCTGAATCATTCTTGGTTTGAAATTCACTTTGTCTGCAAAAAGAATAGCTACCCCTGCTTTTTTCTGGGTTCCTGTCGCATGGAGTATTGTTTTCCATCCTTTGACTTTCAGTCTATGAATTTCTTTTTGAATTAAATGTGTTTCTTGTATACAGCATATTGTTGGATCTTGCTTCTTGATCCAATTCGCCAGTCTGTGCCTTTTGATTGGTGAATTGAGACCATTAACATTAATGGTTAAAACTGATATGTATTGACTTATCCTTGTCATGTTATTTTCTTGTTGTTGGCTCCCCCTCTTTTAATTTTTGTTTTCCCTCTCTCTCTTTAATCATTTGCTCTGCCTGGTGGATTCCTTCTGTTGGGGTTTCTGGAGTTGTAGTCCTTGTTATCCCTTTCTAGAATGTCCTTCAGAATATTTTGGAGTGCTGGTTTGGTGGTTATAAATTTTCTCAGATGTTCTTTGTCATGGAAGTATTTTACTTCTCCATCAGTTTTGAAAGATAGTTTTGCGGGGTACATCAATCTAGGTTGAAGATTATTTTCCTTTAGAACTTGAAATACATCATTCCAAGCTCTTCTTGACGAGGGTTTGTGCTGAAAAGTCTGCTGTGATTCTGATGGGCTTTCCTTTATAAGTGATTTGTGGGCCAGTGAGATGGCTCAGCGGCATAAGCGCCTGCCTTGCAAGCGCGAGGGCCCGAGTTCGACTCCCGGATCCCACATACGAAAAAGGGGCCGGTGATATCGCTCAGTGGCATGGGTGCCTGTTGGCGCACAAGGTCCTGAGGTCGACCCCCCGGTACCCACCAAAAAAAAAAAAAAAAAAAAAAAAAAGTGATTTGTTTCTTTTCTCTAACAGCTTTTAAGATTCTACTCTTATGTTGAATTTCTGGAATCTTGACTATGATATGCCTGGCTGAAGATTTTTTTTGATCGTGGTTAATTGGAGTTCTATAAGCCTCACTTATCTGAACGTCAAATTCTTTTTCTCTACCAGGGAAATTTTCTGTGATCATGTCTGTGAACAGTGTTCTGATGTCATTTATGCTATCTCCTGCTTTTTCATTGACTCCAATCAATCTTGTTATTCTTCTTTGCATCATCTAGCAGCTGCTGGATTGATTTTTCATTGTCCCTTGCTATTTTTAAGAATTCTTTCTTTCCATGATCACTAATTGCAAGCCTGTCTTCTATATCTGAGATCCTGTCCTCACATTGGCTTAATCTGCTACAAATACTTTCAATGGAATTTTTGTTTTCCTGGATATCTGCTTGAATCTGCTTTATGGAGTCCATTTCTTTCCTATGCTGAGCATTCATGGCTTCCATCATTTTCTTAAGCTCATCTATTTTTTTGTCTGTGTCTGTTCTAGCGTCCTTAAGCATGGTCTTCATTGTGGACATTATCTCTGCAGTTATCTGAGAAATTATTTCTGATTTAAATTTTTCCAGAGCCTCATTCAACTGCTTTGTTGTTACCACTTCAGAGATGTCAGGTGGGTGGTTTTCGGTTTGTCCCACCTCACTGCCCCCTGGGTTTGCCTTTGGTGAACTGGATGTGTGGGGTTGCATCTTGTTTAAGTGCCATCTCATTTTCTTTTCTTTCTTTAGTTTAATTCCTGGGATGCTGTTTGTAAGTTGCCTATGGTAGGTTGCTTTATTGCTAGTATTTCAAACTCTTAAGAGATTCTTGGAATACCAGGAAGAAAAGCACCAGTTAGTGTGTCCTTCTTAGTTGGTGCTTCTCTGTACCGCGGCGTCTCGCGTTACTCCACGGAGGTTCCCACTGGAGCCGTGGATGGAGTGGTGGCCGCCCTGAGTTCTAAGCTCAGCTGCTGCCCCCCCCACAATGGCGCCCGGCTAGTGGCTCTCTTGCGGGCCTGACGGCTGGGTGTCAGCACTCACCGCCGGTCAGTGTGTCCTTCACAGCCGCCGCTTCTCTGTACTGTGGCGTCTCGCGTTCCTCTGCACAGGTCCCCGCTACAGCCGTGGGTGGAGTGGCGGCCGCCCTGAGTTTCCAGTTCAGCTGCTGCCCCCCCAACAATGGCGCCCGGCTAGTCGCTCTCACGCAGGCGGGACGGCCGGGCGTCAGCACTCGCCGCCAGTCAGTGTGTCCTTCACGGCTGCCGCTTCTCACGTTCCTGCATGGAGGCCCCCAGGGGCGCCGGCAGTCACCGCGTGTCGCAGATTTGAACCGCTTCAGTCGCGTCAGGATTCCGGACACAGGAAAATGGCGCCGGAGGCTGCCTCCTTCTTCTTTGTTGGGATTTCTCTCTTCACTTTCTCCGTGGGCCCCGAACTGCGCTTCAGATCTTTCCTGGGTCCATGGGAGCCACTTCCCTCTTTCTTGTCCTCCTCCAGACACTATATTTCAGTGTCCGGATGGCGACTTTTGGAGAGGTTCACTGCCTGCTTCTTACAGATCCGCCATCTTTTTTTCAACCTCTGCATTCCATCTTTAAACAGGATGCAGTTTTGTTTTCATCAGACGTACTATGTTTTTTTCATAAATTCCTTATATCAAGTTGAGTTTTCTTTTTTCTCACTTTATTAAGCACTTTTATCATGAAAAAATGATTGCCTGAAAACCAAACTGAAGAAAACATTGAATGAGGTATATAAGTGAATATATTGATTAGATTAGTAAATTCTATCTCCTGTTGAACCGATAAGATGGTCAGAATGTTTTCATCTTGTGTGGGCGGGGGGGGGGTACTGGGAATTGAATCCAGAGCCTTCACACTGAGCTACATCCCTAGCCCATTTTTTTACTTTTTATTTTTGAGACAGGGTATTGCTAAGTCACTAAGTTGCCAGGCTGCTCTCGAACTTGAGATCCTCCAGCTTCAGACTTCCAAAATGCTGGAATTACAGGCATGTATCACCATGCCTGGCTGGCCAGAATGTTTGCTATATCAGACTGACAAGCAGAGCTGCCTCAGAATGTATCATTATTAGAGAAAAGACCAAACTGTGTGTGTTTGCCTCCACTGAAATTTATTGCCTATCTCCATCTCCTCAACAGTTGAATCTGGGATATCATGGAATTCCAAATACATGAGATTTTTCCAATGAAGAACTAGCACCAGATAGCCTTTAGTTTTATTCTTAGACTCAAGTGGGTGATCATAAACTTCAGAAAAGTTACTTTCATGTCATTAGGAAATTGCAAATTAAAGCAGCAAGGAGATCATGACACACCTATTAGAATGGCAAGAATCCAAAACATTGATGACATCACATTCTGGCAAGAATGAGGAGGGACAGAAACTGTCACTCATTGCTGGTGGGAATGCAAAATGGTACAGCCAACTTGGCAGCGTCTGACAGTTTCTTATACATCTAAATATGATCTTACCATACAATACAGCAGCCACATTCCTCGTTCTTTATTTGAGTGAGCTGGAAACTTAAGTCCGCCCTAAAATCTACTCATACATATTTATAGATTTATATAGAAAGACCAAACTTGGAAGCAACCAGGAATTCCTTCATGGGAATGAGTAAATAAACTGTGAAATATATAAATAGCAATGAAACATTATTCAGCAATAAAAAATGAGCTATCCAGCCATGAAAAGACATGGAAGAATCTTCAATCCATATTACTAAATGGAAGAAGCCAAGCTGAAAGGCCACTCCTATGGTCTGAATATGGTTTGAATGTGTCTTCCAAGGCTTCGTGTGTTGAAATTTAATTACCATTGTGAGGTACCGAGAAGACTGAATGTTAATCTGACTAGGGTGTTTACAGGTAGGACCCTTAGGAAGCGATTTGCATTAGATAAGATCATCAGCATGGTGCACCCATGATTGAATACTGATGGCTACTTAAGAAGAAAGAATCCAGAGGATGCAAACACACACACACTCCCTGTCTCTTGCCACACAATGCCCCGTGCCACTGTGGGTATCTGCCAGCTAGGAAACCATTACCATCTGCTAGAAAACCTGGGACCAGAATTGTGAGCCAAAGTAAACCGCTTGTCTTGATAGAACTTATCCAGTCTGTGGTATTGTGTTCTCAGCAACAGAAAACAGACTACGTCTACTACATAGTGCGTGATTCTTTTCCTATATGGCATTTTGGGAGAGGCCAATTGTAGAGATAATAAAAAGACCAGTGGCTGCCAAGAGTGAAAGGCTGGGTAGGTGGAGCACAGAGGAGTTTTAGGGCAGTGAAAATATTTTGTATCATACTAGAATGATGGGTCCATGGCATTATACATTTGTCTAAGTTCACAGGAGGTACTAAATAGTGAACACTAGTGTAGGTTATCAACTTCTAGGAGTAATATCTCAGTGCAGGTTCAACAGCTGCAATAAATGTGCCACTCTGGGGGGGGATATCGATACCAGGCAGGCCACGCAGCAGGGAAATCCCTGGCTCTTCCTCTCAGCTTCGCTGTGAATCCAAAACTGCTGCACAAAAAATAAATTAAAAACTATCCTTTAAGAAGCTAATTAAATGAAAATCAGTCACAGACCAACCTCAAAACTAACACGGAAAATAAAATGTAGAGTATTTGAGCCTATTGTAGAATAGCAGCGCTATAAAACAGACAATCACTATTGTCCGTGATCAAGGTTGAGTTTTTCCAGATCGTTTTGAGGGATACAGGGTATTAGAAGCTGAGGTTTCAACATAAATCATTACCTTTTGAATATTTCCATAATGGTTTAGGTTAATAGGCAAATTTAAAGTGTAATATTTTAAGAATTCTAAGGCAAAATAATTATTCATCTATAAATCTAAACTGTTTTCTGACTACCAAAAATCTAATGGTACTTATAACATTACAATATTTAAAATTAATTTTCCCTTCACATCTATAATTCACTTCATTAAACCTAAGTTATAATGCACATTATTTTCTAATACAATATTTTCTAATTTTCTTCAAAGACATTTGGAGGAAGGCAGCACATGGCAAAGGGTCCCGTCTAGACATCGTGGCATGGCTACAATGTGACCTTGGGCACATTATCGGTGTCTCAGTTTCCTGAACTGTAAATAGATTAAATCAATAGTCTTATCCCATAGGGTTTTGAAAGGATTAAATTAGTTAATAATTTAAAGCTCTTAGGACAGTGCTGGGCACGGAATAAGCACCTAATAAATATTTATTGCTATTATTAACACAACTGCGACACTTCCTAAAAGGGAGTTTGGCTTGTGTAATTATTCTTTTTACCCCCTGGTATAAAATGTTTACCCTTGATGTGGCTATGCTGTATATTAATAAAACCCTACCCCCTCTTTCTTCTGCTCTATGCCTGTTCTGAAATACTTTGTGCTGTCAGCAAAAAAGCAACTCTAACTTCACAAAGCACTAGCGCTACTTGAGCATCCCAAGCGCAGCCCCAGCAGAGAGCATTTGCAAGGGCCACCCCTTGGCCTGTGAGTCTCTTCCCTCTCATTCCCAGACTCCCTGCCTCCCTCTCCCCATTCAACCCTCCCCAGTCCTTACAAGAGAGACCTGCCCTTGTTGCCTTGATTCTGTTTCATCCTATCTGATATGGTGTAGATCTAAAATGCACCCCCCAAGCCTCATGTGTTTGGAAGTGGATTGTTTGCTGTACTCATCAGTGGCTTCATTCCTTGATTCATCCAATAGCTGAATGTGCTGTTAGGATGGGGCCTGATTGGAGCAGGGTCACTGGGTGTGAGACCTGGGAGGGTGTGTTCTTGTCCCTGGCTCCTCCCTCCTCTTGCTGCTTCCTGGCTGCCTGGGGCTGAGCACCTTTCCCTCCATCACGTCTCTCTGCCATTCTCTTCCTGCCTCAGAGCCAGCCAACCACAGACTGAAGCCCTGAGCCAGAATAAACCTCCCTTCCTTTGTATTGCAGGTGTTGGGTATTCTGCCCAGTGAATGCTAAGACACTATCAGCATCTGTGATGACACCTTTGCTTGCTCTGTTTTTTCTCTACTAGAATGTGAGTTTTCAAAGGGCAAGGGCTTTATCTTGTTTGCTACTCTGTCTTCTGCTTTCAGAACTCTAATTATGTTTCCTCAGCCTCCCTTCTCTCCATCCCCCTTGTCCTGCTTTCCTTTTCTTTATGGTATGCATTCCCATCTTTTTATTTATGTATTTTTTCATGTCCCCACAAGAACACAAGCCTCATATCCCCATTTGTCAACTCTTAGACAATTAATATTTTTTAATGAATGAAGAATGTATGAGCTGGGCACAGTGGAGCACACTTGAAATCCCAGCGCTGAGGGAAGCTGAGGCAGGAGGGTCCCAAATTGGAAGCCAACCTGGGCAAATGAGTGAGACTCTGTCTCAAAATAAATTTTAATAAAAGGTCTGGGAATATAACTCAGTGGAAGAGCACACTCTGGGTTCAATCCCAATTAGAGAAAAAAGAGAGAATGTCCGGTGCATAACAGGCTGCTGTGGTTTGGGTGTACAAGTTCGTCCCTGAAAGGCTTATGTGTTGGGAGCTTGGTCCTCAGTATGGCAGTGGGAGAGGTGGAGGGACTGGGAAGAGATGCAGCTCATGAGAGGTGGTTAAGTGATGGGGATTACTGACCTTGGAGGAGGTTCAGTACCATGGTTCCCGTGGGACCTTATTTAGCTCCCTGATAGTGAGTTGTGATAAAAGAGCAATCCCTCTGCTTCCAGTCTCACCACGTGATCTCTCCTATCTGCCCAGAGGCCCATACCAAAAGCTCAACAAATGAGGCCACTGATCATGGAGTTTCAGCCTCTGAATTTTGAACTAAATGGACTTCCCCTCCCCCATATAACCTAGTCTCAGGGGTTTGGTTTGTTTTGGTTTGGTTTTTTGAGACAGGGTCTCACTATGCAGTTCAGGCTGGCCTTGAACTCACTATATAGCCCAGGCTGGCCTTGAACTTGCAGTGATCCTCCTGTCTCAGCCTCCCAAGTGCTGGGATTACAGGCATGACCAACACTAGGCAGGTACTCTGTTATAGCTACAGAAAATAGACTAATACATAGGCCCTCAGCAAATATGCTAAGAAGATAAACTTCCCTGACGATGTCTTGGAAAGATTAGAGTTCTATTCCCCATGGCCAATCTAAACAAAATAAAAATTTCCTTTAGAAAAAAATAATGACCCCATTGCCTCTTGCATAAGGCAAACTCGCTCTACTGTAAAGCCCTGATTGCTCAGCTCAAATCGGCCCTCACCATTGCCCAGAAACCCTACTCTGTTGGCAGTCATTTCTCACCTTCCACGGTAACATCCAGAATCTTCTCCGTCTCTAATAGTCTAGCCCAGTGGTGGCAATCCTTTCAGAGCTCTCAACAATAACGAACAGCTGGCTGTGGCACGTGTGCCATAGGTTCGCCACCGCTGGTAGCCCCTCCTCTTACAGTAAATAAGCCCTTGCATTAGTTACCTATTGCCGTGTAACAAATTACCCCCAAAACATAGCGCCTTACAGCACACATTGTCTCATCACTCCGCTTGTTCAGGAATCCAGGTGCGAAGCAGCTAGACGCCTCCAGCTCAGCTCCCCTGCGTGGTCTCCTTGTGGGTGCTCTGCTGGCGTGGGATCTTCTTCGAGCTCACTCACAAGGTTGTTGGCAGGACTTGGTGCTTTGTCGGCTGCTGGTTAGAGAATTCCCTTAGTTTCTTGTCCTCTAAGCCTTTCCACAGGGCAGCTCAGAGCGTGGTCGCTGGTTTTCCTCAGCTTGCACATGCATACCATAAAGCACATTCATTCCCACCACAAACTTGGTGGCTTAAACAATGGAAATGTATTTTCTCAGAGTCTGGAGACAAGACATTGGGAAATCGGGTCTCCCTCTGCAGACCAGGTTTAATGGATCATTCTTTCTTGGCTCTTCTCGCTTCTGGTAGCTCCAGTGGTTCTTTTTTCTTTTTATTCTTTTTTTTTTTCTTTATGTGGGTACCAGGAACCAAACTCAGGACCTCACGCTTGCCAGACAGGCACTTATGCCACTGAGCCATCTCACCAGCCTGCTCCAGTGGTTCTTGGCTTATGGCTGTATGACTTCAACACCTTACTCAACTTTCACATGTTCTCCTCCTGTGTATCCTAAATCTCTCTCTGCATTGCTCTTAGAAGATCCCAGAATAATCCAGGATGTCCTCAAGATTCTTAATTACCTCCACAAAGAAAAGTTACTTTCACAGGTTCCAGGCGGACATATCTTTTGGGAGAGTCAACCCACTCTATCTGACTCAATGATGGACAGCTTTAAGTACCGTGTTTTTCAAGCCAGAAACCTTATAACTATGTTTGTGACATCTTTTCACTTGTTCCTAGCATCTAATTCCCTCTCCCCCAGAACCCTAGAACAGCATTCTCTCTGTCCACAGCTACTCCTGTGTCCTGCCATCCATTCTCCACAGGGTACAGCGGAGTTGTTTGGAAGTGCAAATCTGATTATGCTACCCCACCCACCTTACTCTCACCTGCTCACAGATCTTAGGGAATGGAGTGATAACACTAACATAGTCTATATTAAAAAACAATAATATAAGAGGATAGACTTTAAACTGTGAAACTTTTAAGACAGTGGTATATAGATGGGAAATAAACAATATGTAAGATAACTAAAAAGAGTCACTACAAAAACTGATGAATTTGTAGTCATGAGAATTAATTGAACTATCATAGTAAAGCATGGTACGACATATAATAGTGTTCAATGGATATTAGCCAGTAGATAAATAATAAAATAGTGAATGCGAAAGATAGAATCCATTATTCCGTTAGCTTTTGAGTTCTTTAGACAGAGATTGTGTATGTCATTACTTCACTTTCCCTAAAAGATTAGTCAAAAAGCCCTATGGTACCCAAAATTCTCATGATCAAGGCATCCTTTTGGTTTGCAATTTAACCTGGTTACACCTATTAACTGGTAACGATAACTAGTTGGTCAGTTAAGCCTGTTGCCAGTTAGTAGAAAGCAGAGCCCCTGGGATAGGTGTGGAGGGAGAAATAGACTAACAAGATTTCCGACAGCATCTTGAGAGGAAGGGGATTCACAGGTCCATACAGATCGGGGAGCCCTCAGCAGTTAGGGCAGTGCCTGCCCAGCCATCAAACTGGTTGTGTACCAGTTGTGTTTATCTGTAAAATGATGCACGTAGAATACATCTACTCTTTGTTCTTCTTCTTTTTTATTTTTATTTTTTTTTAGGCAGGGTCTCGCTCTGTGGTCCAGGCTGGCCTTGAACTCGTGGCAGACCTCCTGCCTCAGCTTCCTGAGCTCTGAAACTTAGAATAAATTTTCTCAAAGCTTCTTTCCAGTTGTTAAATTGATCATGATTCTAAATCTATGAATCTACATTTTACCCATTTTAAATTAAAAAAAAAAAAACTACATTCACTTCAGCGGAATGCATTCCTTGCACTCGAAAGTTCTGCCTGTGAAATCACATCTCACCATTTCTTTCACTTCACTTGGATAAGGAAGCTGGAGAATAGAAAGTTTCACCAAAGGCTAAATGAGTATTTTGTTCTAGTTTGCATGACTTCAAAGATCCTATTTTTACTCATCTTGATATCTCTATACTTTTAAAAGCCCCCAAAATACCTGCCAATGGCTAAGATGAGTCGCAGTGCTCCTTTGCAAAGAGTTCAGCCCTGGAAAGTGTGCTCCTGCTTGATTTAATTGAAAAAATAATGAGACTGAGATGCAAAAAAATCCAAAAAGGTGAGTGCTGTTCATCTTTCTCTTTGAAAATAAAAAGAAAGTTCAAATGCTGTAAAAATAAAAGATTTCCAAACAGTTTCCTAAGTTATAATTTTTAGTGTACATGTGTTTCATATGTAATATACAGGGCATGATTGAAAAATACAGTGATTGCTTAAAATTTTTAAATTTATTACTATAAAAGACCAAATGCCATTAATCCCCCACAAAATACACCCCCTTGCTTCAAACACACTTATCCCACCATTCTTGCCCCTTTCTGAAGCTGTTCTGGAAGTTCTCTTGACTGTCTTTAGTTATGCTATTGCGGCTGCCTCAGTATTCTGAATCAATGCAAAATGTTTGCCTCTCATGGTGATTTTGACTTTGAAGAAGAACCAAAGGTCATATGGAGCCAGATCCGGTGAATAAGGTGGACAAGAACACATAATAAAGTTTTTATAAACCTGCCTTTCCTTTGGATGGCCCTCAGGAGCAGCATTCACTGTTGTTTTTTTTTTTTTTTTTTTTTTTTTTTTTATCATACGTTTAAAGACACTCATGAAAGAAGACTTCCAGAAGTGCTTTAGAAAGTGGGAAGAATGATGGGATAAGTGTGTAGCAAGGGGGAGTATTCGTATTCTGAAGAGTATTAATGGCAATGTGTCTTTTACTATAATACTTTTTTTAAATTCAAACATTCACCATATTTTTTTTATCACACCTTATAATGAACATAGTTCTACTAAAAAGAAATGTTTAAATGATGAGCTTGAACTTGGCTTCTACTACACCCAAAGCCATCAATACAGTGACTTTCTTAGACCCCTTCTCTATAGCCTATAAGAAAACAAAGTCGCTGGAAACTACTGTTAAAAAGCATCTGCCCCCCTTCACTGCTCATCACGTAGTGAATATTAAGACAGCTGGGATTCCCTTGGAATATTTCTGCCTGCAGCCTTTTAAACTTGTCAGACCTGGGCTGGTGATATGGCTCAGTGGCATAAGCACCTGCCTGGCAAGTGTGAGGTCCTGAGTTTGACTCCTAGCACCCACATAAAAATAAATAAATAAATAAATAAACTTGTCAGACCTGCTTTGCCCATGTTCATCTCTTTTGCAACTCTGCTGCACCAATACCCAACTGAGTTATCCAAATGGTTTCCGAATGATAGGCTTCCAAGTTGCCAACTTTTACGTTCCTGTCGCTTCAAAACAATCTACTCCAATTTATGTTCTTTTTTTTTTTTTTTTTGGTGGGTACTGGGGGTCGACCTCAGGACCTTGTGTGCCAGCAGGCGCCCGTGCTGCTGAGTGATATCACTGGTCCCTTTTTTCGTATGTGGGTTCCGGGAGTCAAACTCTGGCCCTTGCGCTGGCCAGGCAGGCACTTACGCTGCTGAGCCATCTCACCGCCCCCTCCAATTTATGTTCTAATACTAGGTAAGTGGAGACCTTATAGGTCAAACAGAAACAAATCTCTAGCATAAAAAAATACGACATTCACAATCAATCATAAACTACCTTCTGAGTACCTGTGATGTATTCAGCCCTGGGCTAATTCCACTCTGGCCTTTTGCAAAACTTTGGGCCCCAAAACAGTGAGAGTGCAAGGTGATTTTATGTCAGTGAAATGTTCTCATCACAGTTTCTGTTTTTTAGGATAGGCTTAATTCAGCTGCCATAACAAACAGCCCTAAGATCTTGGTGGCTTACAAGAGTAAAGGGTTTTTTCCCACTCTTGCTGTATATCCAGCTGCTGGGCTAGGACTTTCCATCTTGCTGTCCTTCCTCCTAGACAAAATGAGAAAGCATCCACTGTCAGGGATGTGCCTGGTCATTATGGCAGTGGAAGAGATAGCTTGTGAGGGTCTAACTCCAATAGTTAAACACTCTGGCCTAGAAGTGATACATGGCTCTTCCATTTGCAATTCATTGGCTGGAATAGTCAGTTGGCCCCATTCAACCACCAGGGTCCCAGACTGTTCACCCCATCCCGTGCCTGGGCAGGGAGAGTAGTGGAGATATTGGCAAACAATACTAAAGGTTATCACCATTTGCCCTCTGGCCACTAAATAGCTGGAGCACCCTTCTTTCCAACAAGCAAAATATATTTACTTCCTAGCCAAGAAAAATAATCCAGAAGTTCCATCAAATTAGAGCGTTGTGCTTTAAATAGGACCTCTTGGTGGTGCATAAGAATCTCTATATCAGGTCAAAGGAGATACTCTTTTCATCCAGAGATGTAGGAACTAAAAGCCAAGGTGTCTGCTCACCTCCCTGCCAGGTCCAGCACAGCTCTCGAAGTTCCTGGGGGGGGAAGGATGGTGAGAGGATGGAGAAATAAAGATAAGAGACAGTATACAGAAAGCTGAGGTCAGGTGGAGGCCTCTCTCTGGCTGAGAGGAAAAGGAACTTCTCAACCACTGCAGCATGTTTATTTATACATTTTTGCAGGTTGGTGCCATGTGACACCCTTTGCCTAGCAACCTTGAACTGGAGCAGCTTGTTTACATAGCTCACCTCAGGCACTCTTTGTTTTCGGATGGCCTTGCCTCACCCCCACACATGTGATCAATTTCCAGCTTTAGCCACTCCCCACACCTCCCAAGAAATTTCACCCTCCCAATACAGAGATGGAATAGTTGTAGGCTAACTTCCATCAACATACTCCTCAGAAAGAAAAAGAATGAATCTAGCTTTGCAGCTCTTAATTGGCTTTGTAATACTGTTGCAGAAAATGTGCCCCTCAAGCCAGTATGCTTCAGTTTCTGTTAGTTGTCCAGGTAACAGTTCCTGTTACAGTTCCTGTTACTTCCATTAGAAATGGCTGGTCACTGTGATGCATAGCTGGTCACTATGATGCATATTGTAAGAACCAATCAAAGACAGCCAAGTACTCTGCTTCTGTACTTCCTGCTTGCTTATCCTATAGAAGCCCCAAACTACCAAGGATCAGGGCCTGACCTTTTTTCTTAAGTGCCCTTCAATGTTAAATAAATCTGCCTCCAAATCCTGGGTGATGTTTTTGATGTTTCTGTTTGCTGTTGCAATACTAGAATCAAGAATCAGTCTAAAGAAAAAAAAGGAAGCAGTCTAGATCAAAAAATAGTTTAGACACCAGGCATGTGGCATATGCCTGTAATCCCAGCAGTTGGGAGGCTGAGGCAGGAGGATCACTGCGAGTTCGAGGCTAGCCTAGGCTACATAGGGAGTTCAAGGCCAGTCTGAACCACATAGCAAGACCCTGTCTCAAAAAAAAAAAAAAAAGAAAAGAAGACAAAAAATGGTTTAGAATGCTTCCACCAGGTGAGCACATTACTTTTACTGCCAGAAAAGGAGGAAGTGGCACACAGAAAATAGAACTGAGGTACAGAGACAGTCCAACTAGTTACAGTTTATACGTCTTATTTGAACATGGTTAGAACAGTTGGCCACTTGTGATTGGCTGAGACTCCATCACTTGATACAAGAATAGGTCCCAATCTAGTCACACTTCAAGTTAGGTTTTGGTTCACTATGGATAGAGACACCTCTAGGTCAAACTTAAAATATGTACTGAGACAGCTTTAGACCAAAGTTAACAATGGAAAGCACTCAGACACTAACTCTAATTCCTTTTCTCTGTTGTATTTATCACATTTAATACTTACATGGTGTCAGTTATCTACCAGGAATCCCCTCAGCCCTGTATGTATATTAATTGATTCATTCTTACTGTACAACCCTATGAAAAAGGTACTATTAAAACCTCATTTTCAGATGAAAAAATCCAAACAATTCATTTGTGCAAGTATGTGTGTGATGGAGTGAGATCTTTTTTTTTTTTTTTTTTTTTTGAGATGGGGTCTCTCTGTGTAGTTCAGGGTGGCCTTGAACTCACTATGTAACCCAGGCTGGCCTCAACTCACCACAATCCTCCTGCTTCAGCCTCCCAAGTGCTGGCATTCCAAGCATATGGCACTGAACCCAGCGGGCTGGAGTGGGATTCTGACCCAGGAAACTTAGCTCCACAGTTTTCTGCCTCTGCAGAATGTCTTCATCTTTAGAGACTCATTTACAGGTATGTATGTCCCGTCACTGGGACAAAATACCCAACACCTGCAAATAAAGGAGGAGAGGTTTACTTTGGCTCATGGTTTCAGAAGGTTCCACTCATGCGTGGTCGGCTGGCTCCAAGGCAGAAACAGCATGGTGGAAGGGAATAGTGGGGGAAATCTGCTCCACCCATGGCAGCCAGAAAGTAGTGCAAGAGAAGGGAAGAGTGTTCTAAAGACATTCATGAAAGAGGACTTCCAGAGCTACTTTGGAAAGTAGCAAGCACAATGGGAAAAGTGTATTCAAAGCAAAGGGGAGTATTTTGAGGGAAATTAATGGCAATGTGTCTTTTACTGTGACAAAAAAATCTTGCATTTAAACGCCCTATATCTTGATCACACCTCATATACGTTAGTCTTGTACAGAACTGATTTGTTCCTGGAGTTACCAGTGCCTACTTCTCAGTGTGCACATTCAGACTCCCCCCTGCTGTTGTTTTCCTTGCCCAGGATGAGTCAGGGGGATGTTCACGTCTTTCATAGTTGGAGTCCTATTAGAACATGGAACATCCCTGCTTTTGGCTTTCAGCAAGACTCCCAGCAGAAAGCACTGTTACCCATTGCTGGCCAAGGAGACAAGCCCATTAACATTGATAGGCTGGTGTGAATGGAAACGAAAACAGAGGTTACAGATCCAAATCAGGAAGTCTTAAGAAGACTGCATCCCTAGTAGCCCCTGTGTGCTGGCTATGAAGGTGTGAACTCAGGGCTGCTTGTGCCCAGGTTCCCCTCAAGGAGAAGGAGGCCTTGCTGCCTAGCAAAAAAATAAAATAAGGGCCGGTGAGATAGCTCAGCAGCATAAGCACCTGCCTGGCAAGCGCGAGGTCCTGAGTTTGACTCCTGGTACCCACATAAAATAAATAAATAAATTAATTAATTAATTAATTAATTAAATTAAAAACTCTGCCTGCATGTAGAGAGAGAGGCAGGGATACAGTGAAAGATCCTAGCAGCCTTTAAGTCCCAGTTCTGGTCTTCCCTAGGTATCCTCACAGGGTGTAGACACTTGTCTTCTAACACTTGTTCAAGGTAGAATCCTGTCCCTTGCAATCAAAATGCTAAATACATTCTAATTTGCTTAACCAATCTCCTTTCAAGACCTTTGAATTTTTCTAATTTTTGCTGCTGCAAATACTACTTGATAAATGTTCTTCTTCTTTGAGCCCGACTGAATATGTCAATAGTGGATGATCCTTAAAACAGAACTTCTTTCTACATTTAAAAATGCATTAAGTTTTTATCAATACTTTAAAAGTTCATTGATATTGCTGATTCTAAAGTGCGAAGTGAATGCACAGACCCTCCAGTGGTACATGGGGGGCCTGATTCCTCATCTCCCACACTAGCACTTGCTAAATCAGTCTTTTCTTTGTTGATAATTGATACAATTAAAGGTTTAAAGTCCAGGTTCTGTAAATAAGACCAAATAAGTTGTTCTTGTTGCTTTAATCTGTATTTATTTAATGTGTATGAGTACACATCCTTTGATATTTATTGACCATTTGTTGTTGCTCTTTATATTTAATTTCTTATCTATCTGGAATTTATTCTGTTGTAAAAAGAAAGATGAGGATACAACTTATCTTTTAAGTGTATAAGTGGCCTTTCAATACCATATTGCTCTAAAAGCTGCCTTTGTCATAAAATTAATTCCCTAATGTACTTCAAACTAATTATGAACTCTGGTCTGTGTCATTTATTTGTCCCTCTGGTCATAACAATTCTTTTGTTTTGTTTTTTGTTTTTGTGTTTTGCTTTTCATATTTTGAGATAGGTCTCTCTATGTAGTTCGGGCTGCCCTTGAATTCACTGTGTAGCCCAGGCTGGCCTCAAACTCTCAGCAACCTCCTCCCTCTGCCTCCTGAGTACTAGAATTATAGGCATGTGCCACCATGCCCAACTCTGGTCTTATTGATTCTTATAAAAAGTGAAAATAGAATAAAAATAACCTATTAAATGAGACAGGTTCTAAAATTGGATATGAAGACTAAGTTTAATTCTGTGCTGTGGATATGAGAGACACCTGAAAAACAAAAAAACCCATTATATGAAAAACAAAAGGATATATCAAAATAAACAAGTAACTGTAAACAAAGAAAGCATGGTAGCAATATTATCATCATAGATAGATAATACATAGATACACGTCCTGGACAAGAGACAATGAATGAGTCCAAGGGTCACTTTATATCATCAAGGTTATAGTCCACAATGGAGATAATTGTCATGTACTAATATGCACCAAGTAACAAAACTTTGAAATATCTGAAAAATATAGAGAGTACATGGGGAGAATGGTGTATACATTGCAGCAGAGAAAAACAAGTGCAAAACCAGTCAGACAAACTATATAAGTGACTATAAAGATAGAGAAGTGATTTGGCTATATTACTAATGTATGTATGAAAGGAATTTCTTAAAGTTTGTGATGATCCAAAGTTAAGGGCTGGTATGAAAATGTCAAAGTAATTATTAAGTAGTTTTATTTGAAACATTAAATAATAAACTGATTCCCCTTTTAAAATAATAAAGAAACCAGCATACTTTCCACTTCCTTTCCCCTTCCATTACTACTCCTGACACTAGCGTGGACTTTTGTGATTTATTACATTTCTCAAATAAGCTACCCAATGTAAAAGTAACATTATAATAAGTGAATTCTGGTTTTATGGCCGTAAGTTCCAGTCATTTAGACCTAATACTTTTGTTTATTTATATTCAAGGCCCACCACAAATTTCGTTCTACATGCTCTTAAGTCCTTCATTTTGATTTTTATTTTAATATATATTCCGCCAACTAAAGAAAGTATGCATTTTAAGAAGCATCTACAAGTAATTGTTCCATTATCTGTTGGCGTCTGCAGTTTTGGAAGAAAATCAGAAGCCAACCTGAAGTTTCCCATGGTAAGTTAACCTCATTCTGCCCAATGTGCATGGAACTTCTATTGGTCCTGATGGCTTTGTACTCATTTGTCTTGTTATAAGAGGAGAATCCTTTTACTGTACAATTTCCAGCCATCCTTGTATTTTTATCTGTAAATTTAGTTTTGTTATATTTGCTCTATTTTCCTCAGTAAAAACCTCTGTGCATTGTTTCATTACCACCGGTTCCCACATCCATCCCAGTGTCTTTGCCCCTCAGACCTCCTCTCCATGGCAGCAGTGCAGATTTAATTCTCAGGTGCATCTAAGATGGTTTTCATCTTATATAACTTTCATCGTGTATAACTCATTCTCCATGAGCCACTTGTTCCATCTTTATGTTATTTAATGCTGATGTCTTTGACCTCTGGTGCCTTTGGTTTGAACTCTTGCTCCATAGACAGGCCCTCTTTAATTTCTTTGTGGATTTGGGTATGTTTGATCTAAGTGGGTTTTTTCCAACTGCATGATCCAATTCTTGTTCAAGATGGGGTTTTTTGTTTATTTGCTTGCTTGCTTGTTTTGCTATACTGGGGATTGAACACTGTGTCTTCACACTGAACTAGATCCCTGGTCCTTTGTACTTTTTATTTTATTTAGTCTCACTAAGTCCTTAAAATGCTAGGCTGGACTTGGACTTGCAATCCTCCTGCCTCAGCCTCCCAGATTACCAGTGTGCAGCACCATGCCTGGCTTCAAGTATGCATTTTTGTTGTTGTTGTAGTCATTCTTTTTTTTTATTAGTACATGTTTGCAGTACATAATGTTTACATTCCTTGTGTGGAGTTGATACATGTACATAATACATCTTAATTCTTTTCTTATCCCTTATCCTTCCCCTCCCTCCCCCTTTCCTCCATATCTTGATCCTTTCTGCACTCCTCACTTTCACTTTTTGTAACACCTGAACTTTTTTGTAAATCCCATATTGGCTCCTTTCTGGTCATCAGTGAACCGGAGTGGCTCTATTGCAGCCCACCTGAGAATTGCATAATGTCACCATCCCCTCCCCTTCTTGATAACCTGAGCTCTGTTCTAGTTCTTCCCTTAGAAAGAGAAAGAACTAGATATTAATTATGCATGATGTAAAGCACTTCTTTTTAGAGGGAGTTGAGCAACATGGCAGGAGTTGGTAAAGCCTAACAGCTCTGGTCTAGTAATCTACTGTGGTCTTTTAGAGGATCCCAATACTTAACAGCATAGAATCATTTATTGTTCTCTCTTACAGTTCTATAGGTTGGCTGGACTCTGCAGGGCGGTTCTTGCTCAATATCTCATGCTGTTGCACTCAGATGGCATCTGGGGCTGGCGTCATCTCCTTCGCTCTCCTGTCTGGCACTGGGCCAGGATGACTAGAGCAGTTAGGGGCTCACAGGGCACCTCCTTCTCCAAGTGGCCTCTCCACAGGGCTACTTTGGGCTTTCTCACTATATAATGATCTCAGAGTACATGCATTTCTTACATGGCAACCAGCTACTGCCTGTGCATGAGTTCTAAAAAGTGTAGATCAAGCCAAATGCAGTGGCACATTAAAGAGCCATTTTACCTTGTTCTTTACCTTCTTCCCAGACTTTGGGGAAAAGTGTGTAGTCTGTCACCATTAAGTATCATACTGGTTACAGTTTTTTGTAGATGACCTTCATCAAGTTGAGGAAGATCCCTTCTACTGTTAGTTTGCTGAGAATTTTTATCACAAGTGAGGGTTAGAGCTGTCACATGCTTCTCTATCAATTGATATGATCATATATTTTTCTTTAGCTGGTTAATATGGTGGATTACATTGACTTCCCTGTGCAGCTGGAGAAATCCCACTTGGTTGCGGCTTATCAATCTGTTTATTCATTATTAGATTGATTTGCTGCCAGTTTACTGAGGATTTTTGCATCTATGAACATGAAAAATAAAGGCCTATCATTTTTCTTTTCTGTAATGCTTCATCTGGCTATGATCTTAACATTAGCCTCAAAGAATGAGTTATTAAGTGCTTCTTGTGCTGTTATTTTCTGGAAGAGATTGTGGGGTATTATATCATTTCCTCCTTAAATATTTGGTTGAATTGACCAGTAAAAGTTTAGACAGTTTGGGCCTGCTGCTATTTTTTTAGGTTACTAATTGTTGATTCAATTTCTTTAGTAGATACAGGGCTACCCAGATTTCCTTGTGTGAGTTTTTGTAGTTTGTTTCTTTCAAAGAATCGGTCCATTTCACGTAAGTTTTCAATGTGTGGTTGTAGAGTCATTTATGATAGTCCTTCACTATCCCTTTCTTGTCCACTGGATCAGTAATCATGATCTTTCATTTTTTTTTATATTGATAATTTGAGTCTTTTCTTTTTTCTAGTTTAGCCTAGCTAGACATTTATCAATTTCATTGATCTCTTCAAAGAATTTACTTTGGGTTTCATAGATTTTTCTCCATTACATTCCTGTTTTCCCTTCATTTATTTCTGCTCTAATTTTTATTATTTCTTTTCTTCTGCTTGTTTTGGGCTTAAATCACTCTTCTGTCTAGTTTTCTAAGGTTGAAGCTTAGTTTATTGATTTTAACTAAACTTCTAATATATACCTTTAATACTATAAATTTCTCCCTAAACACTGCTCTCACTGTGTTACCAATTTTGATAAGTGGTGTTTTCATTCTCGTTTAGTTCAATTAAAAATAATATTCTCAAGAGTTCTTTAACCCCTGACTTATTTGGAAGTCTGTTGCTTTATTTCCAAGTATTTGACGATTTTCCAACTATCTTTTTGTTACAGATAACTAGTTTCATTTCATTTTGTTCTGAAAGTGGACTGTACAAGTTATATCCTTTTAAATTTGTTATGGTGTGTTTTATGGCCCAGAATGTGGCCTATCTTGGCGAACATTCTGCTGTTGTTGGGTGGAGTATTCTAGAAATGTCAATTGATCAAGGTGATCAATGGTGCTCTTCAGGTCATCTATATCTTTACTGATTTTCTTCCTGATTGATCTATCAATTACTGACAGAAGGGTGCTGAAGTCTCTAAATAGTAGATTTATCTATTTCTTCTAAGCTCTTTAATGTCACAGTTGAAACTGAAGTCCCAAGATTTTATTTTTACCCATTCATGTCATGGATAAAAATGTACACATGGGTTTGGTTAGAGAGGCAAGAGCAAGGGATTAAAGCACACCTCTGAGCCCGTCTGTTACCTGCACCACCTGTTTCCCTGCACATTAAATGAAGACATATCTGAAGGTTATCTAGAGACAGTTGGGACGCTAGAGCATTTACATACCACAAGCACATTACTCAAAAACACTAGAATACCAAATGTGTGTCGTTTCCAATTTGTTGAAACAAACATAACATGCAAATAATTGTTGCCAAATATATCACTGGACAGTTTAGAGTTACGACTATTCTCTATCCTAACTCACAAAAGCTCAGGTATAATTCTGGACAGAGCTATCTGATGGGGGAGGGGTGGCCCAACCTCCTCACCTCATCATGTAGATTTGCTTTGAAACAGCATTTACTAGGTATTTATGCTTTAAATCATATGGTCCTTTCATAATAATTTTGGACATTTAC
Source organism: Erethizon dorsatum (assembly GCA_028451465.1). Classification (NCBI taxonomy): domain Eukaryota; kingdom Metazoa; phylum Chordata; class Mammalia; order Rodentia; family Erethizontidae; genus Erethizon; species Erethizon dorsatum. The sequence continues at coordinate 97,221,543 of CM051834.1, forward strand.
CATGTTTACTCTCTTTCATCATTCCTCAAAATTGACTGCAAACAGCATAAAAATCTCTTCAGACTTAGAAAAGGGGGACAAATGTGATTCTGTCTCCTCCTACATGCCAAGTAGTTTTACTATTTGTTTATATATATTATGTAAGCCTCGCTACAAACCATTTTGCAGAAAAGAAAACTGAATAGTACAACCTAAAAGGTGGTGGGAATTTCTCTACTTTTTGTCTATGTGTATTCAACATTTTTGGCCAACAAATCATTTTAAAATATGCAGTACAGATTTTTTTTTTAAAGTGGCCTAACTCAGGAGATTTTCTGTTATACTTTCACATGTACTCAATGATTCATAGATTACATCTTTAGAAAGGTCATAAAAGTTTGTGGGGTTTTTTGTTTGTTTGTTTGTTTGTTTCCCTTATGTGGGTACCAGGAACCGAACTCAGGACCTCGCGCTTGCCAGGTAGGCGCCTATGCCAGTGAGCTATATCACCGGCCCAAAAGTTTGTGTTTTTAAAGTCAAATTTTTTCTGTTAATAAAGTTGAATGTTCTGATGGTGAGTAGTTATACAGGAAGGAGGCAGCCTGGATGTGGTGGTATACACCTGTAATCCCAGCATTCTGGGAAGCTGAGGCAAGAGGGTCCCAAGTGCAAGCCAAGCCTGGGCCACTTTGCAAAGTAGCAACAGCCTGTCTCAAAATTAAAAAAATAAAAAAGGTTGTTGATGTAGCTCAGTGTGAAGGCCGTGGGTTCAATTCTCAGTACCAGAAAAAGAAAGAAAGAAAGAAAGAAAGAAAGAAAGAAAGAAAGAAAGAAAGAAAGAAAGAAAGAAAAAGAGAGAAAGAGAGAATGAAAGAAAGAACGAAGGAAAGAAAGAAAGAAAGAAAGAAAGAAAGAAAGAAAGAAAGAAAGAAAGAAAGAAAGAAAGAAAAGAAAAGGAAACAAAAGAAAAGAAAAGAAATGGAGTCAGGCAAGGAGGAAATGGACATTCAACAAAGACCAATGTCCTATATGGCTAACTAGCCCTCCACTAATGTCATCTCAGCAACAAGAAACACAGAGGACACCAGCTCAGATGTGACACTGGACCACAGTCCTTGGGACATAGGCACCTTCTCTCCTGGAGCCTCAGGGGAAGGAACCGCGGCACAGACAGGCATGGTCAGAGCCATGGCACGGTAGCTTCTGTGCCCTATAACCACCGTATTCTCAAGCATGAATGAAGAAGGTAATGAAATCTATTCTCACGGGCCATTGTGAAGATTAAATGAAGTGAGGCATCTGAACTTCACAATGGGCCAGCACATGCTAGGTTCTCAGAAATTGTTATCACCCCATGCCGCCCACCACTTCTCACCCAGCCTTTTAATACCTAAGAGATATTCCCAAATGCATAGGGAAATAAACATTAAACCTGCACCAGGTATGGCTTCTCTCTCATCACGTTTGCAAATATGGAAGCCCTATGTGACAGAGGTGGCCTTACAGAATAGAATACTCGATATGAGAGTTGGGATGATCTGCATAGAAAAATAATGAAATTGAAGCCATGATGAGCAAAATTCCTTATGGGTTATTTATTAGTTAGGCTTCTCTAGAGGAACAAAATCGATGGCGGGGGGGGGGGGAGAGCCAGAAGATGAAGCAGCTGTTTAGCCTAAAAGCCTGGAAACTGAGGAAAAAAAGAGATCAAGAATGTGGTGCTCATGGGAAATCGAAGGCCTAGATGCTCCCTGGAGAGTTGACAGTGAGAGTCTGCATTGAAAGGCTGAGAAGCCGGACTCTGATGTCCACAGGCAACAGCAGCAATAAAAGATCCACCTGCTCAAGCAGAATGAACCTCCAAAAACACATGGTGCGCAAAAAGGGGAGAAATAAAACAACAGCAACAATGGCCAAATAAGAAGCACAGACTTCAAGGAATCAGCAAATACACTTCATTAGTGAAGAAAAGCGTTGATAAATATGTAAGTCTCATGAAACAGGTTATATTCTTCACATCTAACCTTAAAAGAGGGGAGAAAGTAAAAGCCACTGAGGGTCTTTCCTTGCAGGAGGGAGCAACATGGACACTGGAAGACTCTAAGCCTTAGTAGAATCTAGTCATGCGGCAGGGCGATTGATTCAGTTCAGTGGAATCATTGATCCCAAGGACACCCAAATGGTCACTTACTCGGGACTTACTCTCGGTCACTTACTCTCCATCCACTGAAGGGCTGCTCTCACCATGTGCAAACAGGAGACCTAAAGCAGCCTGTTGAAGAGACATTTGTGCCTTTCCCACCGCTGAAAAGCCAAAGTGTCAGGGAGACATCAGGACCTGACACAAAACCTTCTTTTGAAAATTAACCAATGTTATGCACATTCCTGTGCCAAGGGAGACAAGTTCTGTTACCTGGAAAGTTGTTTCCAGCAAGAATTTTCTGTCGTGACCTGGGTCCAGCTCATGTTCTAAGTCCCTTAGGGTGTATGGAGTGAATCCCAGCATGGTCCTGCTTCAGCCTCCAGCCCCCTCCAGCCCTGCACACGGGAATCCCCAAGCAGCTTGAAAGACACTTCCTCAAGGCTCTTCCCTAGTGCTTAGTGACACAAGGTCATTCTCTCCTTATTAAATCATGATTTTGAAACATATGACAAAATTTCTAAAATGGCAATAAAGCCTGGTAATCTGTTAAACATGGAATGATTAGATCTTACCTATCACAATGCCTTGCCTCAACCACAGTACAGAAAAAAAGGAGTGTGATGGTTAATTTTGATGGCTAATCAAAATGGTAACTTTCAATTCCCAGCTTATAAAATGAATTATAGCTTCATAATTACCAAGTAGGTGAAACAATACTTTTAATATGACAAACTGACCTGATAAGACCTCCTAAAATTAAGTAGCCCTTTCTTGCTGTCCAGTATTCCAGCACGATATGCTAAATGGAAAAGAAGACTTCGGTTGTAAGATTGGGGTAGGAATTCATAAAAATCTTGTAAATGTTCAACCTTTTTGTAAAATGGACACAAACTGGCTTTACAGAAGTTTAGCTGAATAATTTATGTGGGACTCAGCATCTTGTTTATAATAAGATTGAAAAAGATAAGTATGTCAGGCCTGTGACCATTCTACCCCCAAATATAATTTCCTCATTATAAGGCACAAAACAGAAAAGAAGTTAAAGAACTTCCTTAATAAAAGCATTGAACTGCCACAAGTCTAATGGACTATTACAGCCTAGATGAAGATGGAAAATTACCTAATAAAAATTGCAATTTGCATAGATTTGCCCCATAATTACAAAACTTATTAAGCTCCGTTCTCCTGATCCTGTAATGGGGTTCACCTTTCATTTAATGCGATTTGTGATCACTGACTACTGTAGGCAGCGAACGTTTGGTAAAATCAAATCCATAATTACATTTTTAGTTCATAAGTGAAAGACTGAAATATTCATTAGCGGATATATATACTATTTGTTAAAATTAAGTAGAATGAAAAATCCAGAAGACAGTTTTCCTTTTCCACGGCTTTCGGTCCACTGGCAAGGTGAGGCTACAAAGGTGATAAAGCAGCCGGAGGGAAACACATCAGTCTAGTTCAATGCAGAAAATGTTTACTAAAACCTTCCCAGATGTGGTGTTGGCTGAATTAAGCAGCCAGCATAATGACCAAATGTCTGTTTCATGCAGAAGCTTGGGCGTGGCAACAGCTTTATGGTTTTGTGGTAGACTGAGATGGGTCAAGGCTCCAAGGTATCACGCCTCGAGAGTCCATGGGATGGTGGGGTTTTTCTCACCACCACCTTCTAAGCTGGCCTGTGACTTACTCTGGCTGACAGAATGCAGTGGAAGTGAGGCTAGGCCTTAAGAAGTCTTACAGCTTCCTCTTCTACTTCTGGAATCTTCCTGCTGATTTGTGAGCAAGGCTGGGCCACACTTTCGAGTGACAAGTGACCAAACGGGGAGAGAGCCAGGCAACACCCACCCACACCACACACAGGCACACGCATACAATACCACCAAGTCCCTGGGGTCCTGGAGCAGGCAGATGGTGCTTACAGTTGAAAACCTGAATAAACCCTCCAGTTTCACTTGCTTTTAGTTACTTTTAGTTGATGTAAAAATCACTAATTCTGGCCAGACCCATTGGTGCATGCCTGTAATCCCAGCCACAGGAGAGGCTAAAGGCAGGAGGAACGCAAGTGCAAATCCTGCCTGGGCAACTTAGAACCCATCTCAAAATAAAAGTTTAAAACAGGGCTGGGGATGCGGCTCAGTGGTACAGTGCCCCTGGGTTTCATCCCCAGTATGAAACACACACACACACACACACACACACACACACAGACTAATTCTGTAGGTCACACAGCCGAGCTCACTACATTATTAGTCTCCCACTGGCTCTATGGTAGATAACACTGTTACGGCAAAAAGGACCAAACACGGGAAGAAATGGCACCAAGGAGGTTTAGGAGGCAGTTTATTACACCGGTGGGCCTGACTGGGATCTCTCCCAGAGTCAGAGCCCCGCCCGGCGAGGTTTCCAGGCTTTTCTTGGGAGTGCAAGTGAAAAGTAGAAAAGCAGACTTAGCACGTTATGATTGGAGGGTTGGGTGACATCATGGGTTGTGGAGGGAGCTTAAATACCTCAAGTTACATTGCAAGGCCATCTGTTAAACAAGCCTGGGTTCCACAAAGGAAGGAATGTTCTATCAGGCTTGTCTGTTTTGTTTTGTTTTTTTTTTTTTGTGGGTACCGGAGGGTCCACCTCAGGACCTCGCACACCAACAGGCACCCGTGCCGCTGAGCGATATCACCGGCCCCTTTTCCGTATGTGGGATCCGGGAGTCGAACTCGGGCCCTCGCGCTTGCAAGGCAGGCGCTTACGCCGCTGAGCCATCTCACCGGCCCCTATCAGGCTTGTCTGGACACGGACATGTCTGCCTGGTCTTGGCGGGCATCCTTGGCAGGCTTTCTTGGCAGGCTTTTATTTAAAATTTTAATTTCCCTTTCGACACCTCTGGTGTGTGGGGCTGGCGATAATGGTTGTCTAGGTCACTTTTTAGGGATTTGGCCACTTCGGTGAAACCACTAACTGTTCCTTTGGGCCCATGAAAGTGGCCAGTGGATGACCTATCGACTTCAAGAGACCACAGTCTCCAACCTCAGATCATGCTAAGTCCGCCATTTTCTGAGCATGCATCCCGCAAGAGCTGGGAAGATCGATTATGCATGCGCACACCACTGACCGTGTCCCCTCCAATCTTTTCCCAGCCTCAGACCGCCCTGCTTCCTTGTGCCATAAATGCGTGCAAACTATCTTTCAGAAAGACGGGTTTGAGACTTGGGTCTTTCCCTCCACATTCCTCCACACTCAACCACCTGGCAAATAAAATCTTTCCTTTTTGCAAACTTTATTGTTTCAGTGATTGCAGAGTACAGTGCGCAGAAGGGCCTGATCTGGTAACACAGCTGTGTGAGCAACCTGGTGAGGCCCCCTCTGAGCCCGGCCAACCCCTGGAATTGTGAGAATAATAAAGCATCCAAGTTTGGGTGCCCTAGGTATCTGCATGGGCCCCCAGTTTCCCAGGAGGGAACCTCCATGATAGGAGTTACAACTGTGGGTATCAAGAACAATCCCCAAAACATGAAAGTAGGCATTTTTTTCTCCTGCTCATTTCTTTCACTAGTAATTATTGCTGCTAGTTTAAATGACCTAGTCCTATTTTCTCCATCAATCACAGTAACATCTAGGATTAAAAAAGCTTTGTAGGGGGAAAAAAATAAACAGCATATGTACGGTAACACATACAGAATTGATATCAATGTGCGGGTTCACTGAATTAAGAGTGGTCTCCACATATGTGTGGGGCATCTAGAGCATCCAAGTTGGGTGGCATCTAGAGCAGATTCTCAAATACACAAGTGGATGGCAGTTTGGTTAATTTATAATGTAATAAACCTACGATGTTTATCCAAATGCTGTGTGTGTTTTTTCCTGAGGATTGAACCCAGGGCCTTCACCCTGAGCTATATTCTCAGCCCTTTTTATTTATTTATTTTTATTGTTATATTTATTTATTTATTTATTTATTTATTTATTTTGAGAGAGAGAGTGTCTTGTTAATTCACTAAGTTACCCAGACTGGGGTTGAACTTGGGATCCTCCTGCCTCAGCCTCCCAGAGTGTTAGGATTTCAGGCATGTGCCTCCACACCCAGCTTCAGATATTGTTCTGTGACACAGCACAGTTTAGAAGAGCAGGGAGGTGAAGCTCATGTGGGAGCTTGTGTGCTCTGGGGCTGGTTCCCCAATCCCGTGAGGGCTGTCGTCCTTTCATGTGGTCTCCCGTGTGATCTCACTCCTGACTCCTGCCTTCCTGGCCAAGGCCTGGCCAAGTGTCTAGGCTCTGAGCGCCTAAACCCCTCTGCAGTTGGGTTAAAGGGGGGACCCACTGTAAGCGGCAGGAAGGGCAGCGGAACCTTGAGCATAGGTCCAAGGCCTGTTGGTTGTTTTCAGGCCAGTGCTGCTCTTGCCTCCTTGAGTGGCTTTCGCTAGACTGGGCTGTTTTACCGCTCTGCGGGGAAAGAGGTGACTCTAGCAATCATTTTTTTCTTGGTTGATGTACAAATAAGACCCCTGGAAAAGAGAACCCCAGGTTGTATGTGGTTGATGGTCCTGGATGAGATTAACCAGTTCACTGTCTAACCCAGTAATCCTATCCTAACTTTTTTTAAATGAAATTGCCTATAATATCTAGTCCCTCCTCAAATGTACTTTTGTAATTTTAACATTTTCCTGGTCTCCATATTAATGAATGAGTCAATAAAAGTATTTGGCACTTGTTCTTTTCATTATTGTGTCGTTTTATTTAATCTTTTGTGAATTGTGCCTTAACATAAGACAAAAAAAGGGGGGGCTCTCAGACAACCCAAGGTCTGGAGGAACCACTCAGCCCCCCAGGGCAGTCACTGCCGAGCGCCGCTTCCCTCCCCTCCCTTCTCCCCCACCCCTGCTCTCTCTCCATTGATCCCCAGGCCTGCTCCTGCTGTCTTTCCACACCTTTCGGAGAAATGGCGACCCTGCAGCTCTCTCAGGTTTGTATACTCTTAATTTAGAAGAATAGCCCAGAATGACCAGAGTCATGGACTCTTAAACCCGTTTCCAGAGAGACACAGAGAGAGAGAGGAGAGAGGAGAGGCAAGAGAGAGAGGACTGAGAGAGTGAGAGAGAGAGAGAGAGAGAGAGAGAGAGAGAGAGAGAGAGAGAGAGAAAGAGAGAAAGAGAGACTGAGATCATTCCAGTTTCATTTCAGCATCTTGCCCTTGACCACGGGAAGAAGATAGGGGCAAGGCTATAAAATGTCTGCATTTATGTGGCCAAAAATATCCCTTGAGCTCCTCTCAGGGACACGCAGTAGCAGCTCTCAGGGTCTCACTGCTTCTTGGTGCCCCGAGAGAGCTGACCCTGTCTGGAGGATGGGAGATGAGAGAGAACAGTTATATTTTAATGGCATTCACCTCCCCTCCTATCTCTGTGGTTATGTATCCTTTGCTACTCACCAATATTTTCTCTTTCTTGTTCTCGATTAGCATTACCAAAATTTAAGTCATTTTGAATTTTTTCAAAAGAACTATTCTTCGGATGTTCAAAATTGTACCCTGAGCCAGGGGTGGTGGTGCACACCTGTAATCTCAGCACTTGGAGGATGGCAAGTTTGAGCCCAGCCTGGGCAAGTCCGCAGCTTCTCAAGAACCTGTCTCAGTAAAAAATTTTAAGAAGGGCTGAAGATGCAGCTCAGTGCAAAGGCCCTGGGTTCAAGCCTTCGATTCCCCTGTACCACACACACACACACACACACACACACACACACACACTCGCAAATCTACTATGTTTGCTTTTTCTAATTTGTTGTTCTTTATTTTTGTCTGCATTCATTTTAATTTTTTGCTTGGCATTACTTTGGGTGTTCTAGCTTTTCATGGCATACTGAGTTCATCTATGTGCGTCCCCTCTTCTATAATAACAAGAACAGCTCATCCTCATACTCTGTGCAAAGTTTTGCCTGCATCCTTCATAAGCTGAGATGCTCTCTGTCTTCCATGTTCCCAGCTTCTAAGAAGCCCATGATTGCTGTTCCAGTTTCCTCCTTCACAGAAGGGTTACTTAAAAGGCTTATGTAACTTCCAGGTTTTGAATTTTTTAAATTAACCTTTTGTAATTGATTTCTAGTTTTATTACATTGTTGTCAAAAAAAAAAAAAAAAAAAAAAACATGCCCTGCTGCAGGCACATCCTGCTGCGCCACATCCTGCCACGGCAGCAGAGATTTTCTTCTGTGACAGCGTCATAGGCTGTGAGATTAAGATGATTATGCACGAGGCACAGGTCCCCTGGATGCCTAAGACAAACTTATTACCAACCCTCTCTCATTTTATCTACTTGACCCGTCAAAGATTGAGAATGGTGTGTTAGTGTGTCTATGATTTTCCTCACGACCACTCATTCTTGCATTTCTTCTAGTTTTGCTTTATACACTTCAAATTCAGTAAATTGCCATGCCTGCGTTAGTGACGTAAACATCTTCATTATGAATCATAGCTCCCGTGCTGTTAATATTTTGGCCCAAATCTGTATCACATACTAATAACATAACTTCAGGGTTTTTTAACTTGTATTTCCTGACATTCATTCATTCATTCATTCATTCATTCATTCAGTCATTCAGTCATTCATTGAGTCATTCATTCATTCATTCAGTCAGTCATTCATTCATTCATGAGCATCTGCCATGTGCCAGGCACTTTACCTGGTGTGGGGGACAAAATAGTGAATGGAACCAACAAGGTCTCTGCCTTCACAGATTTTCACGGAGCGAGACCATGATAAAATTTGCCAACAATGCTAGACTCCCAGGCACACAATCTCACACACACATGCACACTCTATCACATTCACACAGTTTCATAAATACACACATACACCCTCATACACTCACACACACACACTGCCACACACTTAGACACTCACACACACTCTCACACTCATTTGTACCCTATAACAACATTCCCACCGGGGGGATTTTTGGGCAAGGAATTTGGACGCTAAAAGCCATCTGCATTTTAAATTCACAGAAATTGCCCTATTCACTCTCTCCAAAGATGGCACAATTTCGTACTCCCACCAATGGTGAGAAAAGCTTCTCTACCACACCCTTAAACACATAGAATTTTTTTTGAGATTGTTGTATTTAAGCCAATCCAATACATGGTGACAGTGATAATTTTGCTAATTTTTCTTTGATTCATATATCTGAGCACCTTTTACCATATATTTGTCTTACCTATTTTTTAAAAGCCCTGTATACCAGATTTAATGCAATTCCAATCAAAATTTCAACAGCATATCTCACAGAATTAGAGAAAATAATCCTAAGATTCATTTGGAACCAGAAAAGACCTAGAATAGCAAAGGCGACTCTGGGCAACAAAGGCGAGGCAGGGGGCATCACAATCCCTGATTTGAATTTATACTATAAAGCTACTGTGATAAAAACAGTGTGGTATTGGCAAAAAAACAGACCAGAAGATCAATGGAACAGATTAGAAGACGCTGAAACAACTCCGGACATACTAAGCCACCTTATCTTTGACAAAGGAGCCAAACATGACAAAGGAGCCAAACTAAATGGTGCTGGAAAAACTGGCTCTGCACATGCCGAAGATTAAAACTAGACCCATGTCTTTCACCATGCACTAAACTAAATTCAAAATGGATCAAAGATCTAAATATTAAAACAGAAACATTAAATCTGCTGGAAGGTAGGATAGGTAAAACTCTTGAAGACATTGGTATAGGCAAAGACCTTATGAATAAAACCCCAATTGCACAGGAACTATCACAAAGAATCAACAACTGGGAACTCATCTTATTAAGAAGCTTTTGCACAGCAAGAGAAACCACCAACAGAGTGAAGAGACAACCCCCAACTTGGGAAAAAGTGTTTGCCAGCTGTTCCTCAGACAAAGGATTACCATCGAGAACATACAAAGAACTCAAAAAATCAGACCTCCCAAATTTAAAGACCCAATCCAAAAATGGGCATCTGAGATGAATACACACTTCTCAGATGAAGAAATACAAATGGCAAATAAATATACGAAGAAATGTGCAGCATCACTAGCCATTCGAGAGATGCAAATGAAAACAACACTGAGATTCCACCTCACCCCAGAAAGAATGGCTATTATCAAGAAATCAACTAATAACAAATGCTGGAGGGGCTGTGGGGAAAAAGGAACCCTTCTCCACTGTTGGTGGGAGTGTCGACTGGTGCAGCCACTGTGGAAATCAGTGTGGAGATTCCTAAAAAAACTAGGTTTGGAGGTCCCATTTGATCCAGCTATTCCCTTTCTGGGTGTCTTCCCAGAAGAATTAAAAACATCATACCACAGCAATATATGTGCACCCATGTTTATAGCAGCACAATTTGTAATAGCCAGATCTTGGAAACAACCCAAATGCCCATTAACCGAGGAATGGATAAAAAAGATGTGGTATTTTTATACAATAGAGTACTACTTAGCCATAAAGAAGGATAAACTGGAGACTTTTATAGGTAAATGGATGCAACTTGAGAAAATACTCATAAGTGAAATTAACTGGATGCACATGTGTAAACATCATATTGTCTCCCTAGTGTGAGAAACTGAAAGAGTAAATAAGACCAAAATGTACAATAGATATGGTAAAACAGGAAGAAACTGGTCAAAAGGAAAGAGGAACTGGGATGGGGGAATGGGGAAAAGAAAGAAGGGGAAAGAAAAAAGTTACATATATATATAAGATAGTTAAGATAGATACACTACTAATTTTTCTTAGTTCATTGAGAAGAAAGGTTTGTGCTAATATTGTTTGGACAATTGAGTGCTGATATCTTGTACCCTGAGTAACTAATTTAAAGATAACAATACATAATGTATTAACCATTGTTACCCTCCTATTATGTTGTTTTGAAATTTTGTTCTATTTTTTTTCTCTTTAAAAAAAAAAAGCCCTATATACATTCTGGATGTTAACATTTTGTCATACATCACAAATATGTTTTGAGTTTTGTTATTTGTTGTTTAACTTTATTGATGGTGTGATTATATTTATATTTAATTTGGGTCCTTTCTCTTTCTTCTATTGTTTCTAGACTTTTTTCCTTCTCTCAAATCATAAAAAAAAAAAATGCTCCTATATTTTCTTCTGTTACCTTAGCAATTCTTTCACATTCAGATTTTTAATCCATCCAGACATTTGTGAATAATGTGAAAGCAGAGGTGGAATTTCTCCCCAAGTGGAAAGCTAAGGTCCTGGCAGCATTTATTGACTAGTCAGTTTAACAATTCACCAATAGTAAAATACTATTACCAGAGAAAGGGGTAGAAAGGAGGGATTCTGGGCAGAGAACAAAAACAAGTGTGTGCGCCAGTGCACAAAATTTGCTTTCCAAATCTTAGAGCCTGTAGTCTAAGAAGCAGCAGCAACTAGATGGTGAAGAGCGTATCTCCCCAGCAGAGAGCTCGCCGTGATTATGGAAGACAGGTCTCATTTCATAGACAGACTTCTGCTTTGAGTCCAAGATGGAAGAAGGTGGCCACTGAGACCTGAGCAGAGCTTCCAAGTCTCAAAAAAAACCCACGAAAGTCCAAGGAGCAAAGGAAGCAGATACAAATTGCCTGCTGTGAACACTTCCATGGTGACCAACCAAATACAAAGCCAAATCCTTTGTCATTAACAAACTCAGATGCTTGCTTTGGAAAGAGAAGTTGTCATGGCAACTCTTTCAGAGACAATGTCTTCACCAGAGACCAATTGTTCCAACCCTGGAGAACAATCTTTGCTTCTGTGATGACAGTTGAAGCCCAACAGGCAGGCCACGCCCACCAGCACCAGTCTGAGTCAGGAAGACCTTCGCTGGTTTTCAAAACACTACATAAAACAAGGACTTAAGGGTATTTAAAAAGCTAAATCAAGTCTTGCATAGATCAACTGCTTTACTATGTGGATATGAAATAGTAATAAATATGACAAAATGAGTAGTGTGATAATTGCAGCAATATTATAGCAAGTTTGTGTAAAAGATGGTGCTGTTCAATACTAAATTAAAAGACGAGAATCTAAACTGTCTCTATCCTCATCATCTGTAAGTTCTAAACTGTTATTTTTGATGTCTTTAACTTATTTCGGAGTCTCCGGTACCTGGAGTCTGACAGACGCAGCTGACAGTACCTGGCCAGTGTACAAAAGGTTTAAGGGACAGCAGGTTTAAGGAAAGACTATTTACAGAGCTGGGGTCTGGGTTATTGGAACCTACAGAGGGAGGAGAAGCATTTAGGGGCCAGTGACACTGGGAAGCTGTTACACCCTGCATCTGAAGGGGTCAGGGAAGGGAGCCTTCCTTCCGGAATCCTGTGAGAACTAGAGTTTTGAGAGAGGGTCCCCTCCACAGGATCAGTGGCTTTAGGAGGAAGGTGGCTGCCAGGTTCTAACACCGGAAGGGGTCTGAGAAGGTCCCCCAAAGAGGAGAAGGCAACTTCAGCTCACCGGATCCATGAGGTAGGTTGTAGATTTGCTGACTTACATCAACAAAGAATTGCAGGACACATTGTTAGGCAGAAAAAAGTGCGCACTTGTAAGGGAGTGCAGGTGCTCATAGAAAGAAGTGCTTTAGGGACTGGAGTAGGGGGCTGTATGTGGTCTTGGGGGTGTCCTCAAGATAGGTGATCTAGGAAGTATTTCTTAGTGTCTGTCAGGTTACATTAGAATGAGAACCATTTGCATGTGTTTGAAGTTTATAGATGTGCTGCCTGCTTAATAGTGCTTTTTCCTTGAACATGAAGGTCTGTGGGATGTGTGACTAGTATAGTTCAAGAAAAACTGAGGCTCACTTTACAGGTGAAAAGTACAGGCCCAATTTCCAGGCTTATTGTATCTTTAAGGTCCTTAGGGAGTGTGGGGGGAAGGGGGAGTTTCCTAGAAGGGAAAAAGGCATTTTAAACTTGGGTAACTGGCTGTGTCCGGAAGCTGCAGTTTTCTTAAAAGTACAAATTTAAAATTATAATTTTCCCCATCTTCTTTCTACCTATCTTTATTTCTTCTATGCTACCTCAGTTCTAGAGTTTACATCCTACCTGACCACATTACATGCTTTGATTTCCTCATCCATAAAGTGTGGATAATAATATTACCAATGTCATAAGGCTCAGGGTTAGACTTCATAGTCATAAAAACCCTTGGGACAGTGCTTGGCACTGTTCAAATACTAGGTCCTCAAACACTGGCATCTTAGTAAAAATAGTTAAGGAATTTAGCCATGTAAATTATGCAGGTGAAATAAATTTGACCCTAAAACTTCTAACCCAGGACATCTGTCACTCAGGGGTTTTTAAATATGTAAAAATTTTGAAAATTTACCCCCAGCCACTCTTTCTGAGCCTGGGTGCAATCAACAAGTAACAAGATACTCTAGTGAACGGTATTTGAATGATCAAAATATTTTCTTGTGGATAACATAAATGCTATTTTGGATTATGTTTTTTGAATTAGTCTTTGCACAGATGAGGGAAAACAGTTAAAAGGGGAAAATGTAAATGTCATTACCTTGAATATACAGGGGCCTTGAATATATATGTGTAATGAAGCTGGGAAATTAGGCAGAAAGAGAGGGAAAGCAAGTTGGAGGGATCAATTGCCTTGCTCCCCCAATGACAAGCTGAGGATACTACTGAAAATTGATGAAACAAGGCACAGATGTTTAAGTGAGCTACACTTTTTGTGTGTGTGTGTGTGTGGGTACGGGGGGTCGACCTTAGAACCTCGCGCACCAGCAGGCGCCCATGCCGCTGAGCGATATCACTGGCCCTTTTTTCGTATGTGGGTTCCAGGAGTCAAACTTGGGCCCTTGCGCTTGCCAGGCAGGCGCTTACGCTGCTGAGCTATCTCACTGGCCCTAAGTGAGCTACACTTAGTATCACAAAGGTAACCATAATGGCCAACAACAAAATGTAAATAAGAAGAGGAAAGGGGTTGGGATGAACATACTGAATCCTCTTCTGTCATGCTGAGGAGTCAGAGGATAACATCTATGGAGTAGAAATACAGTATATTAATTACAGTGGGGGACATGAACACTAGAAAAAACAAGTGAAAAATGGCATAATGTGACTGAGAGAGGAAGATCAAGAGGCAGCCATTATAAGCAATTCTCCTTTAGAGAATTGTTAAATTTAATAATTTAAATTTTTTCTGATGCTAACTTCATGATATATGCTATAGTTTGGATTTTTATGATCCTCCAAAGGCCCAGGTATTAAAGGTTTGGATTGCGTGGTGGAGCTATTTGGAGGTGTTGGAAACATTAGGAGGTGGGGCCTAGTGAAAGATCTTTAGGTCACTGGGGGGGGCCCTCAAATGAGACTGTCACTTCCTTTTTTCTTTTTGCTCCCTGGTTCATGATATAAGCAATCTTGCTACACCATGTATACCTAGCAAGGTGTGCCTCTCTACACCAAAGCAAAGGGGCTGGTTCAGTCATAGAGTAGAACCTCCAAAACTGTAATCCAAAATAAACCATTTCTCTTTGTAAATGATGATCTCAGGTACTTTGTTATAGTGTCAGAAAGCTAACTAATACAACATCTAAACATCTCCCTGATAATATTCAACAGATGGCTTTACCATTTTAAGCAAGACTTGATCATCGCCAGGAAAATGGGGGTGACATAGAGATTGACAAACTTGACAACATCTCAGTCAGTTGCCATGTTTGGATTTTTTTTGTGTGTGTGTGGGTACCGGGGGTCGACCTCAGGACCTCGCACGCCAGCAGGTGCCCGTGCCGCTGAGCGATATCACCGGCCCTTTTTTCGTATGTGGGTTCCGGGAGTCGAACTCGGGCCCTCGCGCTTGCCAGGCAGGCGCTTACACCGCTGAGCCATCTCACCGGCCCATGTTTGGATCTTATCTAGAAATTAATCATAACAGGTAAACTAAAAGTACTTACAGATGAGATAGTTCATATTAAAGAATTGTAGTGAGTTGGGGGGTACTGGGGATTGAACTTGGGGCCTTCATGCTGAGCTACTCCCCAGTCCTTTTTTATTCTTTGTATTTTGAGACAGAGTCTCACTAAGTCACTAAGTAGCCCAGGCTGAGTTTAAACTTGTGATCCTCCTGCCTTAGCCTCCCAGAGTGCTAGGATTACAAGCCTTGCCACAATGCCCAGTTTGCAGGGATGCTGTGGTTTAAATATGATGTGACTCCAAAGGTTCATGAATTAAAGTTCTTGGTCCCCAAGGCAGTGTAAAGGAGATTATAAATGTAAAGGGAATTTCAAAATTTTAAAACATATAAGTTTGCCACTATATTCAAAGACAAGAAAAGGCAGAAGCAGCCTGTTTCCATAATTAGAGAGAGTGGCAAAGCTCAGCTGGCCTTGGCACTCCAATGCCAGCTGCAGCGTATAGGATAAGTGTAGCTCAGACGAAGTGCATCTAGCTGTGTTAACCCGTCCCAAGGTTTCAGGGAGTTCTCACTCTGAGACAGCTCGGCTCAGTCTAAGATGGTGATTGATTCCTCCTGCTCACCCTAGCCCTGACCTCCCTGTTTTTTTTTTTTTTTTTGTGGGTACCGGGGGGTCGACCTCAGGACCTCACGCACCAACAGGCACCCGTGCCGCTGAGCGATATCACCGGCCCCTTTTTTGTATGTGGGATCCGGGAGTCGAACTCGGGCCCTCGCGCTTGCAAGGCAGGCGCTTACGCCGCTGAGCCATCTCACCGGCCCCTGACCTCCCTGTTATAGGATGGAAAACCCCCAATTAACTTGCCTGAACCAAACCTGCCTGGCAACGTATGACGAGACAATACGTAGCCAACTACAGAATATCCTGTTATCAGTCTTTTGTATTTACTGTTAACAACCTATATAAGTGACTGTTTAACCCCAAGATGAGGCTAGTGATTTGGACCTCAGTGTCCCCCAGCCCACCAGCATGAATAAAGCTGTTTGCCTTCAAAGTTCCTTGGTGCAAAGTGTCTTCTATCTGGATCAGTCCTGCTTTTTCGCAAACAACAGCGCTTTTGGCAGCCCAAAGTGGGCCATAGGGAGGTAACTGGATCATGAGGACACTAATCTCATTGATGGATTGACCCATGGATGAGTTCCTAGCTGAATGCACTATTAGGAGGTGGGGCCTAGTTGAAGGAAGTAGGTGGGGTTATGCCTTTGAAGGGTATATTTTGTCCCTGACCTCTTCCTGTGTCTCTGGCTCTCACCCTCTCTGCTTCCCTGCAGCCTTATGGTGAGCATCTCTGCTCCACCACACCCTCTCTGCCGTAATGCTTTGTCTCACCTGGGCTCCTAATGATGGAGCCAGCCAACCATGAAACCTCTGAAACCGTGGACCAAAACAAGCCTTTCCTCCTTCGTGCTGTTTATGTCAGGTATTTATCACCTCAATGGGAAGCTGACTAACATAAGGGAGAAAGGGATGAGTAAGATAATGGTTCTTACTACTCCTTATTTTTTAGAAATATAAACAGCAATATTTACAGATGAGATGATGTGATGTCTGGGATTGCTTCCAAATCATCCAATGGGAGGGGGTATGAATGAAACCTAATTGGCAGGAGATGTGGGATTTATCATACTATTTTCTCAACTCATGTATATGTCTGAAATCTCCTATATTAAAGCTAGCCACAGACTAGGGGTGTATATATTAAGTGGTGACAACATACATTTTTACATCTTATTTTTAAATTAAATATATGTTGTTCTGTTTTAACTTCTAATTTGGTCAAATTGTCCTCTTCTAAGGGATCTGAACATAAATTTCTGACCTGAAGGGTTGGAATGTAGGCACTATGGGAGATGCTCTGACCCTTGAGTGATGTGGAACTGAGAGAAGCTGGCGACACACACGGTAGAACTATTCATGGTTCTCCTCAAAACTCTAAGGATCTCCTAAACTAGTCCTGAGCCCTTGTCTACACCAAAACCTTGTGTATACTTAGCTTGCTGACTTGCAATGCCAGGCCCAGATCCCTGTTTGGCTTGGGAGGGAACCAAGATTTGGGATTGAGAACGAGACTATCAGCTGGAACCATGCATACAATGGACATTTAATAAATACTTAATGGGACAGTTGTGAATCAAATCACAGGAACTGAAAAAACGATAGTAACTTTTTCCCAGGGATCAGGAAAGAGGTCCGTTGATAAAGACCATGATAAAAAAAAAAAAAGCCTACATGATTTCTACTATGGTCTGAATATTTGTATCTCCCTCCAAATCCATGTGTTGAGATCTTAACCCTCAGGGAGATAGTATCAGGAAGTGGGGGCCCTTGGACAGCGGTTAGATCATGACAGTGGAACATTCAGGATTGGGATGAGGGACTTTATGAGACAGACAGACTCTTCCACCATCTGAGGGCATAGCTAGCTGGAAGCATCAGCTTTGAGGAAGCCGCCCTCAATCACACCCCAAACCTGCTTGCATCTCCATCTTGGACTTCTCAGCCTCCAGAACTGTGAAAAAAAATTTTTTTCTGTTATTTATGGCTGCCAATTCATGGTATTGTGTTGTAGCACTTTGAATAGACTAAGACAAAGTCCAACCAAAAGCCAAGAATTTCCTAGCAAGAATAAGTTCCCCGGGCCTGTGAGATGGCTCAGCGGTGTAAGTGCCTGCCTGGCAAGCGCGAGGTCCTGAGCTCGACCCCCAGTAACTGCATATGAAAAAAGGCCGGTGATAGCGCTCAGCGGCACAAGCGCTTGCTGGCAAGCGCAAGGTCCTGAGGTCGACTCCTGGTACCCGCATTTAAAAAAAAAAAAAAAAAGAATGAGTTGCCCACAATCCAGATCTTCTAGTGCTCCTTTGAGGGTTATTTTTGCTAAAAAGTGCCTGAGGATTTTCATTAATTCTTCTCTAAACTCAAGCATTTACCTTTTTAGAGTTCCATATTATTTTTCTACTATAGTTATTTGTTGATTTGCATAGTGTGGCCCCAGCAACCTACCCAGTGTTGTATATGTGCAAAAGGCCATCATAATACTAAGTCAAAAGGATTTAAGAAACAAAACATATTTCAAAAATATGACTTAGACATAAGTGGAGAAGGCGTTGCAGACATGGCAAGCTTCCATATAAATTGCTGCAGCTGAATTTAGACACTCAATTAGGCACTTAATTATCCTGAAGCCTTATTGATGCCCTATTAGAAGTGGTCCCACCCCTTCTAATCAGAGAGACAGGTCAGCTCCCTGGAGGAGGCCGAGTTAGGTCGCATGCAGCGAGGATACGATAGCATCAATCAGCAACTCCCGGGCCTCCTCCCCTCCTGTTGTCCCGGTGACACCACTCATTGCACAAGCATTTTCCCCTGAGATCTTCTGAAATCTGAATTTTAAATGTGGATTTTCATTCAGGACTCTAAGCAGACAATCACTCTGCCTGGCCTCACTATAAGGATGTTAACCTTTAGTGACAGCAAATCGTTCTCAGACCATCAAAGGTCATCATCTGAGCCTCTCTGGTAAGTTGCTGAAGGCAGGCTCTGACTGATGGAGTCTGTTAATGGTCCATGCCTCCCCCCAGCCCATTAATAACTCACCTCCACAGGCAGCAGCTCTGGTCCCTGCTCCTGGTATTGCATTATATGATAATTATACTCACATTAGTTTTTCATACCCTTTGGACAGAGACATGTTAATTTGGATTCTTAGACATTAAAATCTTATAAAGTTCTCTAGTGACTTTAGGTCCAGTTTCTTAATTTGGGTGCTTTATTGGAAAGAAAAGACATAGCTTGCAGCTCCCTACCAAGAACCGAGTCCTCAGTAGATATGTAAGTGACTCTAATAAGAAGCTTCTGTGCAGATGAGTGTTACGTCTCACACCGGATCGAGCACCTTACTTTAAAATGTTCTCAAAGAAAGACAAACACAGTAGTCCCCCTTATCCACATGGGACATTCCAGACCTCCCAGTGGATGCCCAAAACCTCATTTCAGCAAATTCCATACAGAAGAACTTCAATACCACAACAGTAGATCTGATAACCAAGAAGGCTAACACATGACTAAGAGGTACTTAGTAAATGACCTCACTCATATGAGGATTCTAAAAACATTAAACCCATAGAAATTGAAGAAAAGTGGTGTCCAGAGGCTGAAGAATCAGGGGAAGTGGGGAGATGTGGGTGAAAGGCTACAAACTCATGCATAAAAGGATTACATTCTGGAGATCTATTCTATGGTATAGTAACTGCAAGTAATAATAATTTATACTTAAAATTTTCCAAGAAAGTATCTCTTAAATGTTCACACACATAAAATTGATAGCTAGGTGAGGTGATAAATATGTTAACTAACTTACTTCTTTTATGGCTTATGTCTAAATGTCCCCTAAAGCCTCATGAGCTCATAGGTGGGGCTTCTGGGAAGTGACTGGATCATGGGTGTGTGATACTGGATTAGTCCACTGATGTATTTCTAGCTGGCTGTGATGTTGTTGGGAGGTGAAGCCTGGTGGAAGAGGTGGCTCAATGTGGGGGTGGCCTGAAAGGGCATATATCTCTCCTCCTCCCTTGATCTCTGTGCTGCTTCCTGCCTGCCATGCCATGGACTGTTTCTCCTCTATGATGCCCCTCTGCCATGCCACCCTGCCTTGGAGCCAGCCAACTGTGGACTGAAACCTCTACAAGCTATGAGCCAGAATAAACCTTTCCTCCTTTAACTTGTGGATTTTGGGCATTTTGTCCTAGCAACAGGAAAGTAACTAAGACACTTGTAATAATCATTTCACAGTATATATAAGTATCAAATCATAACATTCTATATCTTAAATTTACACAATTTCATTTGTCAGTTACACCTCAACAAAGCTAGGGGTGGAGGGAGGGTCCATAATCTATGCACTGACCATCCTACCACTTGCTCCATGGTCCATATCTTCCCAACCCTAAATGCCCACAACACAGGCAGCAGTAGGAACCAAAGAACCTACAGGTACCAGGAGAATCGTTTACCCCTCACTCATCAGCATCAGACATGACAGAGCCCTCAAGGTCCCCCAAAGGGCCTACACACCTTGCAAAACATCAGTTGTGGCTCCCTGTCCAGAGCAGCTGCTACCAGCTCAGTCCTCCAATTACCAGCAGCGCCACCCCTCTGACTCCACTTCCTCATCTGTAAAATGGTACTGTGGTAGGGTTAAAATAAATACTGCCCAAAAGGCGCAAAGCATTTTCCACTTTGATGCCCCTAGGGAGGGCTCCACACCACATTGTTCTTGATTCCCATTGTAATTTAAAGAGAAATGTTCACAATTTCCAGAGCCCTTGATATCCTGCAAATGAAAGAGGAGAATGTCCTCAAATTCCTTGAAGCAAGAACCCACTTAGGTGGCACCAACCTACATTTCCAGATGGAACAGTACATCTACAAAAGGAAAAGTGATGGAATCCACGTGGTAAATCTGAAGAGGACCTGGAGAAGCGTCTGCTGGCAGCTCCAGCCATAGTTGCCATTGGAAACCCTGCTGATGTCAGTGTCATATCCTCCAGCCAGCGGGCTGTGCTGAAGTTTGCCACTGCCACTGGAGCCACTCCTATCACTGGCCACTTCACTCCTGGAACCTTCACTAACCAGATCCAGGTAGCCTTCTGAGAGCCATGTCTCGTGGTGGTTACTGATCCCAGGGCTGACCATTAGCCTCTCATAGAGGTGTTTTATATCAACCTGCTAACCACTGCTCTGTGTCACACAGGTTCTCCTCTGCACTATGTGGACACTGCCATCCCATGCAACAACAAGAGAACTCACTTGGTGGGTCTGATGTGGTGTATGCTGGCCCAGGAAGTTTTGCACATGCGTGGCACCATCTTCTGCAAATATGTTGCAGAACCAGTACTGAACCGAAAGGAAGATGCTCTGCACCAAGGAGTTAGAAGGCAACATTTTATTATGGGCTGGTGGAAACCAGTTCCAAATCACCAGCCCTAAGTCAGCTTTGGGTTTAGTTTATATAGGTTTGCAAGCAGGAAGTAGAAAAGCTGAAAGCATGGTAAACTCTCATTGGGTTGGGTTAGTCACTGTCTGTTGCTGGGTAGATAGTCCTTGAAATAGGTTAGAAAAACAGAATGCACAGACAGTGCGGCTAGATGTGTCAGGCTGACCTAGGTCAGACTATGTATGAAAAGCGCTGGGTGCAGTCAGTGAAAGCTGACGTGGTTTAGTGATCTAGCTGTATGGCGGGCGGGATAAACATATCTTGTGGTCCTTGTTGCATTAGTCAGGCAGGGGGAGCTTAAAGTTTTAAATTTCCATTATAAACACTCACGGGAGGCTGAAAGGAAGATCAGGCTCCTGCTGAAAAGGCTGTGACCAAGGAGGAGTTTCAGGGCGATGGACTGCGCCACGTTCTGAGTTCACTGCTACTCAGCCTGAAGTAGCAGACTGGTCCGAAGGCACGCAGGCACCCTCTGTGCCCGTTCAGCAGCTCCCTAGCAAGGACTGGAGTGCTCACTTGGCCGCAGAAGACTGGTCTGCAGCGCCCACTGCACAGGTCACTGAGTGGGTAGGAGCCACCACTGAGTCGTCTTGAGCTGTTCTGCAGACACCTCAGCAAAATGGAAATGAGACTGATGGAAAATAAAACATCAGTTTCAAAAAAAAAAAAAAAAAAGGCAAAAGCCTAAAAGCCTGGTCCTTGGCTCTCAGAGCTTTCAGCAAATATTAACTATGGTCTAGGAAGATTCTGGAAAAAATATAAATGTGTATATATATGTGTGTATTATATATATAATACTATATAATAGTGTGTGTATGTTTAAATTTTTAAAAATTTGTTACAAATTACCTATCTGAACTCCCACTGAACGCTGAACTCCAAGGATCTCCGAAACTGATGACCCTGTGGTGTATTCATATAGAGGATTAGCACACAGATAAAGGAAAATGAGAAAGTTCTTGTGGTAGTCAGGGTTTGCAAGGGGATAGAGTTAATACAGGACACATAATTTATAAGATTATTTTATAATAGTCACTCAAAAAGTCATATGCAGAGGAGTGCAAGAGATCTGTCCACACACTAGAGACCCAAAGAATCCAGCTGAGGGCCTGGATCCCATGGCAATGTCCTGCACGAGTCCAGCTGGAGGCCTGGAGCCCATGACAATGTCTCATGCAAGTCTGTATCAAGGATCTGCTCTGGGAAGGCCCAAAGGTCAGTGGTAGAAGCTAGAAAGTCTGTCCCAGCAGGAAGAAGGATCTGTGCCAGCAGGCTGAGGGGTCTGCACTGGAGCTAGGAAATGATGCTCAAGGTAAGGACCAGAGCTCCCCCCAAAGATAACTGCAGCCATCCTCAGTGACAGCGAGGACCCAAGCTCCTCTGACAATGAGAACAGCTGAGTTCATATCAGGAAAGCCAGTGTGACAGCTTCTCCAAGAGAATCAACAGCACACCATCTTCCCCTCCAGTTCTCTTTTTATGCTGTTGGCAACAATCTTCAGGTGAGCCCTCCACACCCAGCACCACGCTGATTCAGCTCAGTTAGGTGTTACTAGTTGCCCATTAGTTAATCCACCACAGTTCTTTATACATTTATATGGAAAGATACCTAAGACATTGTCAGGTGAAAGGAAAGAGGGCAGGTCTATGCATAGAGTATGCATTTTGTATAGCAAAGAAAGAAAAAATATAGTATATACTTCATATTTATTTATGTATGCATAAATAATCTAGAAGAGCACATAAGAAATCAATGATAGGCTGGTATGGTGGTGCACACCTGTAATTTCAGCCCTCTGGGAGGCTGAGACAGAAGGATCACAAGTTCAAGCCCAGTCTGGGAAATTTAGGGACTTAGACCTTGTCTCAAAAAAGGGCTGGAATATAGCTTAGTGTGAAAGTCCAGGGTTCAATAGGAAAGAAGAGAGAGAGAGAGAGAGAGAGGAAGAAGGAGGGGGGAGGAGAGGAGAAAGAAAGATAAAGAGAGAAAAGGGAGGGAGGTAGGAAGGAAGGAGGAAAGAAAGAAGGAAGAAAGAGAAAGAAAGAAAGAAAGAAAGAAAGAAAGAAAGAAAGAAAAGAAAGAAAGAAAAGAAAGAAAGAAAGAAAGAAAGAAAGAAAGAAAGAAAGAAAGAAAGAAAGAAGAGAGAAGGGACAGAAAAAAGAAAAAAATGGAAACATAGCTTATGCAAATGGGAAGGGGACCAAGAGTCAGAAGGAACAGGGAGGGATGGGAGGGGTAGGAGACAAAAAAAGAATTAGGATGTGTTATGTACATGTACCAACTCTCCATGATAAATGTAATCATTATGTACTGCAAACATGTACTAACAAATTTTTTAAATTTTACTTCTTAACTAATAAACAGCCTGTGTTTAAATTTTTCCAAATATGCCCTTTATGTTTGTTTCTTTGTTTTTCTGGCCCAAAGTCTAGTCCACAATCACAGGTACATTTGGTTTTTAGGTCTCTTTAATCTCTTTTAACCTAGAGCAGTTTCCCAAACCTGTTTAAGTCACTCTTGAAATTAACATGGTTTAGAATCCAAACACATTGTTTTGCAGAATGTCTCTAAATTCCTGGTGACTAGACATAAGTTAAACATTTTTGCCAAGAGTCCTTACCAGTAATGTGTCCTTCATCAGGAGGTACATGGCATCAGCTGGTCCTATTGTTGATGGTAAAGTTTGATCATTTGATTAAACTGGCAGCTGCCAGATTTCTCCATTGTGAGGACCCCTTTTCCTTTCTAATTAATAAGCCCTTTGAGGTGCTACCTTGAGATGTGAATATCCTCTTCCAACAACATATTCCTCAATGGCTTAACATTCATTGACAAATTTTGCCTGAATCAACTATAATAAAACTTCTTGCAAAAAGTGATTTTCTAGTTTTGTCATTTCTTCTACATTTATTAATTGCCACTCTTTTATTTGTAGAGTGTGAGGGGGGCACAAAGCTATATTTTATTTAACGTGTTCTAATCCATTACTGTCATAATTCTTTGTGCTCAGATTGTCCTCAGATTTGCCCTAAAGGAAAATCTCCAAAACTAGTTCTGATGTCCTTTTAACATGTTCTCGCCAGTCTTGGAGCATGTCCTTGCATTTGGGAATAAGATCATCCAGGCTTGGTCTGTACATTTCTTGTGCCAGACCCAGAACCCACCATTTCCAAGGAAGGCTTGGTTCCTTTCAGTACAAAATGGTATTTAGAGACCACAGGCTGAGCACTAGGGGTTTTCATTGTTTATGGGGCCTTTATACTTACTTTGGTTTAAAATTTTAAAAATAAAAAATAAACTAGTCTTTCCTCTTTACCTGCCTCTCTACCATTTCTCTGCCCCATCCTTATTTTCTTTTCTCCTTTATTTGAGCATCTGGTCCTTGACAAAAATGTCAGAAACTCTGAAAGCTAGAAACTGTGACCCTTCCAGGATCCTAGGGAGATGTTAATGATTTGTGTAATGTGTGTAATGATTTTTGTGTGGGTACTGGGGGTCGATCTCAGGACCTCGCGTGCCAGCAGGCGCCTGTGCCGCTGAGCGATATCACACACACAAAAAAATGCAAAGCTTGGTGATGACTTTGATTTTTAATTCCCATAACTAATGCCTCTCAGTTCACTTATTTTAGTGGTTTCTGAGCAGAAACACCTTTTTCTAATTAGTGACTAATATATGCACAGTAAGTAGTTCAAGACCTCCTGAAGGTTTGGACCACCCCAAATAATGCATTATTTTACATAACAATTATGCTTGACCCCGCACCCCACAGGAATCAGTTCTTGAATTCTTAAGAGTCCTCAGATTCCCATCACCCTGGCAAGTAGAAGGATCAAGTTCACCTATCAAATATGAGATATTTTACAAAAACAAAAAAGTAAATTAAAGTTTACAACAACTGGAGCTGTATTCTAGTGTGTTAGTAAAAACATTCTTCACTCATAAGCAGCAACTCAGGACGCCCAATGATAATCTCTTATCTCTGTGAGATATAGGACAAAATTGTCCTATGAAATCCAAACTCTGGCCTCCCCCAGTACTCTTCTGTTCAGGATCAGCCTTTGTCATGCTGTAAAATTATTTAAGGTGTATCAGCAGCCACCAAAAACCCAAAGCAAAATGTCTCAACCAAAAGCATGTACCTTCTGGTTCACTGGGAAACTGATAGGCAGTTCAATCTATTTATGCGTAATTCACATAGTAGTAATGATAGGATATCTGAAAAATCAAAAAATACTATGTGGATTTGGTTGTGCAAAACAAACTCAGGGAGACTTACATGGCTAAATAACACATCTATACACTTATGCAAATGAGCTGTCTTTTTTTTTTTTGGTAAATAATCTTTGCCATTATCATGATCACAAGAAGGGAGATATTGTCAGAAAAAAATGTCAATGATTTGGAAAGGGCTCCAGTAACTTTGAATGTCCCATCTAGTAAACCATTTGGGTTATCTGCACTTTTCCTTGCCTTTGAGTTATTTCATAGCTCAGTTAATTGTTGAAAGCTGGTAGTAATACCCATGATTCTTTTCCACAGAACTGCAAATGAATTTGCTTTGGTGGGAGGCAATTGACTATTGTCCTGTGGCTAGTCATCATTTTTGCACTTATTTCAGCCTTCTTGGGAAGAGAAAAAACACTTACTGTGAGTACTGAAGGAGCATGCCTTTCCCTCAGGCCAAAGAAAAGCGGCAGGGCTTCAGAAAGCTCTGCAAGCCCTGATCCCCAGCTCGGCCCAGAGGATCCCCCTTCTGAAGCCCCCTCAGAGCTCTCTTCAGCTCTGTCACTCTCTTTGCTCACAGCCTTCTTTACACTTTCCTCATTTTTCCTTATGTCTTGCTACCCTACTTTTGTCTCCCCAAGTCAGCCATGAAACAACAAATAAGCACTTCATACTCTCTTCAGTATTCCTAAGTCATGCTTTGAAAAGTGAGCACTCTTCCTGCTGTTGTTAAAAACAAAAATACAGAAAGCAGCTGGGTGTGGTAGTACACACCTGTAATCCCAGCACTTAGGAGGCTGAGACAGGAAGATCACTGTGAGTTCAAGGCCAGCCTGGGCTGCATAGTGAGACCCTGTCTTAAAAAAAAAAAAAAAAAACCAGAAAGTGCATGTTCGAGTTTTTCCTTTACTTCTCATGTCCTCCAGTTATTTTTCTCCCTCTGAGGTCAACTATGGTCACTATGCAAGATCATAATTTCATGATTTATTTCAACTCTTCTTCACTCACCCAACAAAATGACCTCCAGTCTAACTGCCAGGAGGATCCTGTAGGACAGCACCATAATTCGAAATCCAAAACGCTCCAAAATCCAAACATTTTTGAGTACCAACATGATCCCAAGAAGTGGAAAATTCCACATCGGACTTCAGATGACAGACTGTCATCAAAAGGCAAGCACAATAAAAATGTATAAAATTACCTTCAGGCTATGTGTATAAGGTGTATATAAAACGTAAGTTAACTTCGTGTCAAGACTTGAGTCCAGAAAAGGACCAAGAGATGGAGAGAAGCGAGAGGGAGGGAAGGAAAAAGAGGGTGAAAAAAAGAATGCAGATGTGTCACGTCCATGTGCCAACTCCCCATGATGAATGGATCATAGGTACTGCAAATGTAGACTCATAAAAATAAAACTTAAGAAAAAAGACTCGGGTCCCATCCCTAAGACATCTCATTATGTACATTTGAATATTCCAAAATAAAAATAAATTTAAAAATCCAGAACACTTCTGGTCCCTAACATTTCAGATAAACCATATTCAAGGTGTACACTAGAAAAGTAGAACAAAACAATAGATGTTGATATAGAATATCTGAAAAATACAAACTAACACATCTATCAATTTCTGTATCTTTCAAACAAAAAGATGCAATCTTTTTCAATGTCCGTGGCATATGTACAACAAGTAATCATATACTAAGCTACAAAAATGATACACTAGTTTCTAAATAACAACTCCTGACACTTAACACCATGAAAAAAAAATAGTAAAATAATCCATTAAGTGAAAAAGATCCAGTGGGTCACAAACTGGAAATCAACAAGTCATTAGCTGCAAATGAATGACAGTATCGCGAAACTTGTCAGATGGGGCCGAAGGTGTACGAAGAAGAGTTGTCTCTACTGAAAAACAAGGCCACAGTACTCTGTAGCTCTACCCATTACAGAATATTTTTCCTCAGCCCTTGAACCTGAACTGTCCTCTCACTAGCTCTGTCCAACACAGTGTGAGGGGGAGACATTGCACAAAGCATCTGTTTTTTTGGTACCGGGAATCAAACTCAGGGCTTTGTGCTTGCTAGGCAGGCTCTGTGCCGCATTGCACAGGTTTCTGACCCCAACAGTTTGTTTTGTCCCCAACAGTTTGCTGTCCTCGAATGTTGCCCCTTGAAGCAGGACCAGCCCATGGAGGACAAGAGAATCCCTCGAGGAGACTCCATGGACCAGCGCTAAGTGCTTGACATGCAAGTCAGGTGTCTCCTCCCTTCCAGCCCCGCTGATCCACCAACAGAATCCAGCCCCATCGGTGACCCCAAGTGAAATCAGCAGAGGAACCAGGTGGCCAACTTAAAAAGTCGTAAGAAACAGTCAGGCACTGTGGCACACGCCTGCAGTCCCAGCACTCTAGAAGGCCAAGGCAGGAGGATCACAAATTCAAGCCCAGCCCGCGCAATTTAGCAACTTGAAGAGAATCTGTCTCAAAATTAAAAAATAGAAGAGGGCTGGGGGTGTAGCTCAGTATGAAGGCCCTGGGTTCAACCTAGTGTGCATCCGATGGGCACACTCAGGTTGTTGGGTTCCCCCACACCTGACCAGGGACCTGGGCTCCACCCCTCTTCCAGGGCTTGTCAAGGCCCGCGGGGTTTCAAGGACGTCACTCACTTGCGTTGTGCAGAGTCGTGGGGACACCCAGAAAGGATACCATCCAGCCCAGTGCAGGAGACACATCACACTGAGGGATGCCCAGGGGTCCTTGTCACAAACGCCCCCAGCAGGGTCCTTAGCCTGGCACACTCTGGGCTTCTCTCTGTCCACTGCCCAGGAACATGGGCCAAAGGTCTGAGAGTCTTTGTGGCTCTCCCAGTTTTTCTGTGCCCGAGGAAGATGGGAGGTGAAGGAGAACAAGAAAGGGGGTCTTCAGGCAGAGAGAAAGACTTGAGGACCTACACCCTGGGGCCGTGGAGAAAGGAACAAGGGGACCCACACCAGAGGCAGCTGTCAGACCAAGTATACAGGCACCCTGAGTAAGTCCCTCTCCAAACTAATATACATTGTTTTTGTTTTTTGTTTTTTGTTTCTTGTGGTGCTGGGGAGCGAACTCAGCAAAACCAATATACTTCGGATTTCAAATAAAAATACTAAAATATGGAAATCATTCCATGCCTGTTTCTAAACTGCCTAACTCCTTTAGAGGGTCACTGTAGTGGTTAAAATGTAGGTCGTCGATTATTCATTTGATCCTGGCAAAGCAGGTTCAGGATGCAGCAGAGTCCCAGTTGAGCTGTGACAGGTGCACCCTGGTTGCTCTGTGCAGAGGTGGCTGCGCTGTGGAG
Organism: Erethizon dorsatum; assembly: GCA_028451465.1. Classification (NCBI taxonomy): domain Eukaryota; kingdom Metazoa; phylum Chordata; class Mammalia; order Rodentia; family Erethizontidae; genus Erethizon; species Erethizon dorsatum. Next base: position 97,250,150 of record CM051834.1, read on the forward strand.
CTCGCCCTGAATGTCAAGGACTCGCCTTAGATCAGCCCGTGAACAGAGGCTTTGAGTTTCTATTCCCGCCTCGGCCTACCTCTGCAGGGCGGAACTGTGAGGTGAGCACTTCCCTGAGGTAGTGACAGCCTCCCACTCCACTTCCAGACAGCATATCCCGAGGTGACAGAACAGAGAGGCTCACAGACCAAATAAAATGCTGGAATAGACAGTTTGGAAAGCAGAGCAGGCAGAAGGGAAAGAGATGTGTCAGGTCTGCACATTAAAGAAGGCAGGTGGTAGAGGAGAGGTGAAGGACCAGGCTTCCTGAATCCCCGGTTATGCAACGTTTCCATGTCCTGTCTCCGGCTCAGGAATGTCAGCCTTCTGTGCTATTGGGGAACAAAGTGACCGTGAGCATGCGGGTAGGCAGCAGGTGCTTGGGGTTTGCCCACATCTGCTGGCAGGGAGCTTCAGGGTTGGTGACACCTGGCTTGAAGCATGATTACCCACCAATCTGCTGAGCAGCTGCTGCTCTTATCTGCAGGTCATGACCAGAGGACTTGTGTGGCCAGAATGATCCACCAAGGTAAGGGGGTAAGGAGATGAGCCCAATTTCAGCAACACTGCGTCGCGGATAAAGAACCACGCTTTCAACACAAAGCACCGAAGATCACTGGACACGTGTTAGCACCAAAGGGGAGCTTTGGCATGAAAATACAACTAGAGCCAATGCAAAAGAGACACAGTGTCTTGGACCCATATTTTGGGTCCATTATTGTTTAAAGATGTCATTGTCCAGCTGTGAACTGTAATCATAAAGACTTAGTCTTTCAGATAGTCTTATACTTATCAGGAAGCTGTGTTAGAGTCAGAGAACTGAAAACCTAGAGCTGGATTGTAACGGGGATAACTGAATTATTGAAAATATTGATGCATAGAGCAAGAGAAACAAACCGCAGAGCAGGAGGAAAATCCATAAGATGTGTTAGGTGCAGAGGGTGAGTTAGCAACTGTGAGAGATGCCAGAGACAGAGCCCAAGTGCCAAGAACATAGAAGGAAAGAATGGAACAAATCACACCATTACTTTGCATAGAAAAGGAGGGAAGGCACACCTATAATCCCAGCACTCCGGGAGGCTGAGGCAGAAAGATTGCAAGTTTGAGCCTAGCCTGAGCAACTTGGTGACTTAGCAAGACCCTGTCTCAAAATAAAGAATAAATAAAGGGCTGGGGATGTAGCTTGATGCAAAGGCCTTGGGTTCAATCTCCAGTACCAAAAAAAAAAAGGAAGGACCAAGAGAGCTTTACTTATCTTAGTGCATTTTCTAACAAAATATCTGCGGCTAGTGAGTCATAAGGAAAAGAAGCTTATTTAGCGCTGCATTGTGGAAGCGGGGAAGTTCAAGATGAGGTGGCTGATAACAGGGCCTCAGAACACGGCAGATGGCATCACACGGCAGGAATACATGAGAGAATGGCGAATGTGTGTGTGCAGAAGGGGCCAAAACACAGGCGCATTTCTTTATAACACCTGCTTTCACAGTAACTAATCCAGTCCCCAGTCTTTCAAAACCTAATCCAGTCCTGAGAGATTTAACCAGGTCTCAAGAAAGACATTCATCCAAGCTGGGTGTGGTGGCATACACCTGTAATCCCGGCACTCTGGGAGGCTGAGACAGGGAGATTGCAAATTCAAGCCTACTCTAGGCAAGCTAGACTGCATCTCAAAATAAAAAATAGAAAAAGCAGAGAGGTACGTAGTTCAGTGAGAAGGCCCTGGTTTCAGTCCCCAGTACCACATAACAAAATAAGGCATTAATCAATTCATGACCTAATTACTTCCCACATACCTCACCTTCTGACACTGCCCAGTTGAAGAATAGAATTTTAAACATTAGCTTTTAGAGATAACAAACCACGTAAAAGCTATAGCACTTACTCATTAATGAGGCACAGATATGTCCACTCTATCTTGGTATCTATATTATTTTTACCTCATACCCTCATTGGTGACAACCATTCTGGCTCCGTGAGTCCCCCGCATGGACATACAAGCAAAATCACAGCTGCCCAGCAGGACACTTGTGAGCCAGAGCTGTGTCCATGCCTCCACCTTCTCCAACTGGAAAGTACGTGCTGACCCCAGTCACCTCCCATCCACCGGGCTGCTTTTCTATTTTCCTTTGTCTCTTGTGTGTTTTAAATGGATTCAATAAAATGGGCATATCAAGCTTCTCAATTTGGCCTTAGAGGTTTTAATCACCTGTGGGGTACCCCAGCTGGTAATGGAACGGAAGGCTACACCAGGTAAATTTCCTCCACTGCAGGAGCCGTGTGCATGTTGCCAGTTGTGAGAACAGAGTGAAGCACCCTGAGCTAAGTGGCCACCGTGTTTCTGATGGATTTCGGTGACACCTTTCTTAGCATCTCTTCTAGCATCTTAGCTAGCCATGACCCAGGATGCCTTTCTCAGGATCTTCCCGATGCACTTGCCGAGAATATTAGCATAGCACCACCTGACGGAAACTGTACGAGGGGCAGGTGCATTCTCTGTCTCCAACTGCTGCAGACCAGAAAGCCTTGTAGGTAATGGCTGTGATGCATCCATCCCGGCAGATTTTACCAGATAGGGGGATTTCTGAAATAAGACTCTGAGCCTATCAGAAAAATATGAAACCAAGATAGAAAAGTCTGTGCATATTCTCAGTCCTGGTTTATCTGAGAATAGTCTGGTTTTTCATTATGATGTTCCACTTGCATTCATTTTCCCCAGAAACAGACAAAGAAACAAAAGAATTGAAAGCTTGGCATAGTGGCATATGCCTATAATCCCAGCACTCTGGGAAGCTGAGACAGGAGGATTGCAAGTTCAAGACCAGTCTAGGCAACTTAGCCAGAACCTGTCTCAATAAAAGAAAAGAAAAAGAGAAAGACAGAGAGAGAGAGAGAGAGAGAGAGAGAGAGAGAGAGAGAGAGAGAGAGAGAGAGAGGTAGCTCAGTGCAAAGGCCCACAACAACAAAAAAAGATTTCTTTCAGGAAAGAGTAGACTGAAAAGAGAGGAGAACCATTTTGCTGGAAAGTCAGCTCTTTATTAAAAAAAAATCTTTTAAACAAAATTCTTAAACTCATGAAAATCTTAGCAGAGTGCTTTACCAACATTATTGCCATAAGCTAAGCTATTGTGTTAATGGTACTACACAAAGACGAAAGTTACTGTTTTCTTTCTATAGCCAATGTCTCATTCTAGAAACCAGCAACAAATAATTATAAAACAAATTTTAAAATAGCATTTAAAATATCAAAGAGAACCTATAGGGATAGAAATCAGGTTTTAAAATGCATGAAATATTTAGGGATATATTTGATTAAATAAGTGCCAGACATCTATACTGAAAACTACAACTTTACCGAGAGACAATAAGTTCTAAATACTGTGCACGGAGAAACACAATGTTAGTGAACCAAAAACTCCACCTTTGTCGTAGTGTCCATTCTGCCCAAATGGATTTATACATTCGTTACAAACTGAGTCAAAGTACCATCAGGCATTTCTGTAGAAATCGTTGAGCTGATTCTAAAGTTTAGTAGGAAATTCAAAAGATTTAGAATAGTCAAAATAATTTGGAAGGAAAACAAAGTTGGAAGACTAACAATCCTGATTTGAAGATTTACTATGAGCTGTGGTGTTGACATTAAGGCTGATATATAAATAGAGGATGATAGAAACCCAGGAATAGACTTCCTCACATATGAGTCATTGATTTTTCTACAAAAGCACAAAGATAATTCAAAGAAAGAATAAATAATCTTTTCAACAAATGGTGCTGGAACAACTGAATCCCTGTATGCAGAAAAGTGTACCTCAATCCTTACCTTGCACTGTACATACATAAAAACTAACTTGAAATGCAAGGACCTAAATGTAAAAGCTGAAACATAAAATTCCTAGAAGAAAATGTAGGTAGAATCTTTGTAGCCTTGGAGCAAGTGAAGAAGATTTATTAAACATTTAAAAAGGACTAAATATTTTTAAAAATTGACAAACTGGACTTCACCAAAATTAAATGCTTATCCTTTTCAAAAATCACTGACAAATTACTTATATCCAGAACACCTAAAGAATTTCTACAAATCAATAATAAAAAGGTCATTCACATTTTTAACAGCTTTACTGATTTACAATTCACACGTTATGCAACTCACCCACTTAAAATATTCCAAAGTTATGCATCTATCATCACAATAAATGTTAGAGCTTTTTTGTTAGCCAAAAGAAACCTCGCATTGCCCTCACCTCTGGCAGTAATTCCTAGGCAACCACGAGTTTATTTCCTATATCTAAATATTTGCTTATCCTGGACCTTTCACATAAATGGAATCACAAATATGAGACCTTTTATGCCTACCTTCTTTCACTTAACAAAATATTTCTAAGCTTCATCCATTTTGTAGCATGTATTTCATTCCTTTTACTCCCAGATACTATTCCATTGTATGGCTAGCCCACATTTTGTTTATCCATCCATCAGATGATATGTACGGTATTTGGGTTGTTTCTAGAACCCCCTTTTGAAAAATGTACTAGAGAGTTGGACAGACACTTCACAGAAGAAAATTCGCAAGTGGCCCACAAGCACATGAAATGTGTGCAACATTGTTAATCACTAGGCCCTATGATGAATGTGATCATTGTGTATTTCTAAAACGTACCAATAAAATCTAATGTAAAAAAAAGCATTAGAGAAAGGCACAATGATATACATACATGGTTAGAATTTTTAAAAGTGGAAAATTGAAAGCATTGATGAGGATATCAAGCAACCAGAACTCTTAAACTATTGGTGGAAAATATAATGAAAGGTGCAATCACTTGGGAAGATAAGTTAGCGGTTTCTTAGAAAATTAAAAATGTACTTATAAAATGAGCCACAATTTTATTCTTGGGTATTTAGCAAAGAGGAATAAAAACATATCCACACAAAGACTTGTCACAATTGGTTCATTACACCTTTACCTGAAATAATCAAGTCTGGAAATAATCCAGATGTCCATCAACAGATGAATGGATAAACACACTTTGGATATCCATACAATGGAATTCTTTACAGCAATAAAATAAACAGCTACTGATTAACATTATGCAAAGCAAAATAATTCAGTGATCAAAGAATTCATGCTGTATGATTCTATTTATATGAAGTTCAAGAACTGACAGTACTAATCAGTAGTGATCAAAATGAGACCAGTGGTTGTCTAGAGCAAGGTGAGGAGGCCAAGGGAGGGGTAGACTGGAAAGAGGCCTACGCAGTGAGTCCTGGAGCGCCTACTGGCCCAGGTGAGAGCTCAGGAATTTAGCAAGCCAGTTATTGAACACCACCATTATTAAAAATGAAATTTACAGTAAATGGTATTAAAATAAACATAACAAAAACTCCAATGTTCTCTTCCCAATCATTTGACCATGCTTTACTACTACCTGTGCTCTTGAAGTTATTTACAGCCACTATGTCTGTGTGGTGGACATACTATTCATTGTACACATCGCTTTCCAACTCCATGTTAGGTTGAATTGTGTTGCATCTTGAAATTGTCCAGTGTAGGAGTAGCGGAAATTGGTAAATACTATAAGTCAGGCCTTCATTTATTATTTTTTATTGTCCAGACCTAGAAAAGTAGTGAAAAAAGTGTTTATCATGCCCATTAAACTTAAACGTGAGTAATTTTCATAGCTGTTAGATTGTGAATAACAAAAAAAAAACTGATAAAACATTCTTGGGGTATTCAAAAACCACTTTCTGACTCCGCAAAGAAGTTGCTAATGTCATTGATAAGCAAGTGATGTTCCGATATGTCTTGTTGTGTTTTTTCTTACCCCATAAATGAAAATAGTAGTCAACACATATGTCAGAACTCCACTAGTTAATTGCAGCCATTGATTTCCTACAGATACAAGACTGTGGCAAAAATCAATGGCTATACAGAATTTGCGATCAAGAATGCCATATGTTTTATTATTATTTATAAATTATGTAACATAATGCCTTATATCAGTAAAATTTTTATTATTTTACTATGAGAAGTCATTAATATGTTAAATAGACTAATGTTAAATATGTAACATTTTCCCCCAAGAGCCTGCTGGTAAATATTTACTGGATACAAGAGACATTTTGGGTAATGAAAATGAATTCTTTTTTTTTTTTTTTTTTTTTGGTGGCACTGTGGATTGAACCAAGGCCCTTCACACTGAGCTCCATTCCCAGCCCTTTTTTTTACTTATTATTTTGAGAGAGGCTCTCGCTGAGTTGCTAAATTGCCCAGGAGCTAGGCTCAAGCTTGTGATCCTCCTGCCTCACCCTCCTGGGGGGCTGGGATTACAGCCTGTGCCACCGCTTGCAACTGAAATGATCAATATTTTAATTGGCATGATGGTTTCACAAGTATATATATTTGTTAGGACTCATGGAAGCATCTACTAAGAATGTACTCTTATTTTATGCATCAATAAATCTGATTTTTTAAAAGAAACATAGGGGGCCGGTGAGATGGCTCAGCGGCGTAAGCACCTGCCTTGCAAGCGCGAAGGCCCGAGTTCGACTCCCGGATCCCACATACGAAAAAGGGGCCGGTGATATCGCTCAGCGGCACGGGTGCCTGTTGGCGCGCGAGGTCCTGAGGTCGTCCCCCCGGTACCCACAAAAAAAAAAATAAATAAATAAAATAAAATAAAAGAAACATAGGGCTGGTGAGATAGCTCAGCAGCATAAGCGCCTACCTGGCAAGCACGAGGTCCTGAGTTCGACTCCCCGTATCTACATACGAAAAAAGGGCCGGTGATATCACTCAGCGGCGTAAGTGCCTGCCTGGCAAGCGCGAGGTCCTGAGTTCGACCCCCGGTACCCACAAAAAATAATAATAATAAAAGAAACATAATGTTGGTCATAACTGCTAAGCTGATGAAGACTTCAGTGAATGCCACGGTAGTTTCAAAATGCTTTGGGGAATCACAGATCCTCAAAGTTCTGTGTTTTGGTTTTTCATTATTATGAACTTCACTTAAGCCCAGAGAAGGCAAAAGTCACAAATCCTGCAACAGCCAGCCAGCTCTACTGCCTATGCATCACTGGAACTTGGGGTTCATGGTCCTGGGGCCAGACGCATTTATCTCTCAACCTCCGAAAATACCCAGGTGGTCATTTGTCTGTTACAATAGTATCTGAGATTAATGGCCTCTGGAGTAACCATCAACAGAGAGAAAAGAAGTGTGTGATTTGTGATTCTGAAAGCCTCTTTGATCCAAGTATTCAATGAATTCCCTGCAGAGAAGCGCCTCAGTTCCCAGCTCAGTTCATTGCCGGAGGCGAATAGGAATGGACGCCATGCACAGTGAGGGCGCGTAGATCGGCCTCTGCTGGGATAGGAAAACCAAGAAACCAGTACTGGATAGGAGGGAACAGTCGCAGGTCTCTGTGGTCTGCCTTAGTGAAGCTCTGCAGTGAGTGTTCGGGAAACAGCCAGGCCAAACAGGCTTTGTTTCAGGCCATTAAAACTTCCGTTCCTTCATCCACACACTTCACAGTCACATAATCCTCTACCACATATACCATATACACAAGGTTTTTATTTTTGAAAATGAAAGATCTTATTTTTATTCTCATCTAAAATACACTTGCACATTGATGGCTTTTCCCCCCCCCACTACTGGAGGTACTGAGGATTGAACCCAAGTCCTCTGCACTGTGCTGCATTTTTTATTTTGCAACAGGGTCTCACTAAGTTGCTAAATTGCCCGTGCTGGCCTTGAATTTGTAATCTTCCTGCCTTCAGCCTCCCCAGAGTGCTAGGATTACAAGCATGCGCCTGTTTGATGGCATCACTATATAGAAAAATTACTATGTGTAATAGCTAAGCTATAACAACCATAATAATACAAACAAAACAGAGAGAGAAATTAGGGAAAGCTCACCCTTCACAATAACTTCCAAAAAATGAAATACTTAGGAATCAATCTAACAAAGGATGTAAAAGATCTGTGCAGTGAAAAGTACAGTACCCTAAAAAAGGAGATTGAAGAGGATATCAGAAAATGGAAAAATAGCCCTTGCTCTTGGATAGGAAGGACCAACATAGTGAAAATGGCCACACTTTCAAAACTGCTATACAGCTTTAATGCAATCCCAAACAAAATACCATTAGCATACCTCACAGAATTAGAGAAAACAATCCCAAAATTCATTTGGAACCAGAAAAGACCTAGAATAGCAAAAGCAATTTTGGGCAACAAAAGCAAGTCAGGGGGCATCACAATCCCACACCTGAAATTGTACTATAAAACTACAGTGATAAAATCAACATGGTATTGGCAAAATTACAGGCCTGAGGAACAGAACAGAATAGAAGAGGCAGACGCAACCCCAAACACACTCAACCCGCTTATCTTTGACAAAGGAGCCAAACTTGTTCACTGGAAGAAAGACAGCCTCTTTAATAAATAGTGCTGGAAAAACTGGCTCTCTACATGCTGAAGACTAAAACTAGACGCATGTCTATCGCCATGCACTAAACTAAAGTCAAAATGGATGAAAGATTTAAATATTAAAACAGAAACACTATATCTACTGGAAGAGAAAGGTAGAAATCTTGAAGACAAAGGGGGAGGCAGAGAGTTCATGAACAAAACACAAACTGTGCAGGAAGTACTTCAAAGAATCAACAACTGGGATCTCACCTTATTAAAAAGTTTTTGCACATCAAAAGAAATCACCAGTGAAGTGAAAAGAAAACCCACAGAGTGGGAAAAACTTTTAGCCAACTGTCCCTCAGACAAAGTACTTCTTTTTTTTTTTCTTTGTGGGTACCGGGGGCTCGACCTCAGGACCTCATGCACCAACAAGCACCGTGCCGCTGAGCGATATCACCGGCCCCTTTTTCGTATGTGGGTTCCGGGAGTCGAACTTGGGCCCTTGCGCTTGCAAGGCAGGCGCTTACACCACTGAGCCATCTCACCGGCCCAGACAAAGGACTTCTATCTAGAACATATAGAGTTGAAAAAAATCAGGCCCCCCAAATACAAAGACCCAATCCAAAAATGGGCATCTGAGATGAATACGCACTTCACAGATGAAGAAATACAAATGGCAAATAAATATATGAAAAGATGTTCAACATCATTGGTCATTTGAGAAATGCAAATTAAAACAACACTGAGATTCCATCTCACCCCAGAAAGAATGGCTATCATCAAGAAACCAACCAATAACAAATGCTGGTGGGGCTGTGGGGAAAAAGGAACACTTCTCCACTGTTCGTGGGAGTGTAGACTGGTACGACCACTGTGGAAATCCGTGTGGAGATTCCTCAAGAAACTGAGATTAGAGGTCCCATTTGACCCAGCTATTTATTCCCCTTCTGGGAATTTTCCCAGAAGAATTAAAAACATTATACCACAGCGATATATGCACACCTGTGTTTATAGCAACACAATTTGTAATAGCTAAATCTTGGAAACAACCCAGATGCCTATCAACCGAGGAATGGATAAAAAAGATGTGGTTTTTTTTTTTTTTTTTTTTTTGTATAATGGAGTACTAGTCAGCCACAAACGAGGATAAACTGGAGAATTTTGTAGGTAAATGGATGCAACGCAAGACTATACTCATAAGTGAAATATATCAGTCCCATATGTGTGAAAATCGTATTGTCTCACTAGTGTGAGAAACATAGGATCCGAAATGTACAATAGATATTGTTAGTTGGGAAGAAATTGTTCAAAAGAAAAGACAAACTTTGAAGGGGGAAAGGGGAGAGGAAGAAAGAGAAAAAGAAAAAAATATATGTATACGCAAGATAGTTAAGATAGTTATACAGCTAGCTTCTCTTAGTTCCTTGAAAAGAATGTTTTGTGCTAATATTGTTTAGACAAGATACCATGCCTATACCTTGTACTCTGAATAACTACTTCGAAGACAACAATACACAGTGTATCAACTATTGTAACTGTCCTACTAAACTGTTTTGAAACTCAGTTTCATTGTTTATCTTTTTTCTCTTTAAAATAAATAATAATAATAATAATACAAACAAAAGGTTAAATGATGTGTGAAAAGACTAATGAGTAGAAATAAGTCTCTTAATTAGAAAATAATTAAGTCAAAATCAATACACATTGAGAAGTTTCTAATTTTGCAAACATTTTGATACAAATCTTTTCTTTAACTACCATGTTTTATAAACTTTTTATGGAAAATCTGTGAGTTTAGAAACATGCCATTCAAGTGATCTTATGCAGGTCACTTTAATTTGTTAAAATAAATTGTAATCCATACAATTCCAATGGCATTGCCTCTTAAAATTTAAATTTATTTATTTTTTTTTAAGCAGCACAAATGTATTAATGGATTTATTTTGTAATGCAGAGTTGCTGGCTGAACTGTGTATGCATTCCTTCCTTTCTTTTTTTTTCACTTTAATTTAATTTTCTTTCTTTATTTTTTTAAAGACAACAAGTAAACATTCTCATGTATTAACAAACTCAAGCATTAGAGAATGTACAAATACCTTTTGGAGAAAAATATTACTCAGTATAAGATTAAGCCGTGTAAGAGCTAGGTAAAAATAGAAGACTAAGGAATGGAATAGTCACAGTGAAATTGCATTGTCATACTAGGGAGACAATACGATGTTTACAAATGTGCATCTGGTTTATTTCGCTTGTGAGTATTTTCTCGAGTTGCATCCATTTACCTATAAAAGTTTCCAGTGTATCTTTCTTTATGGCTGAGTAGTACTCCATTGTATAGAAATACCACATCTTTTTTATCCATTCCTCGGTTAATGGGCATTTGGGTTGTTTCCACGATCTAGCTATTACAAATTGTGTTGCTATAAACATGGGTGCACATATATAGCTGTGGTACGATATTTTTAATTCTTCTGGGAAGATACCCAGAAGGAGAATAGCTGGGTCAAACGGGACCTCCAACCCTAGCTTTTTGAGGAATCTCCACACTGATTTCCACAGTGGCTGCACCAGTCGACACTCCCACCAACAGTGGAGAAGGGTTCCTTTTTCCCCACAGCCCCTCGAGCATTAAAATTTAAATTTAGAGCATATCCATGATATTCAGATTTCACAACTCACATTTATTTTGACCTAGTTAGAAATAAGTTCTAAATTTAGAACTATTTAAAAAATGTATATAACAAAGACTGGGATTGGTCTAAATTCATGGAGTAGACCGCATACTCACAGTGCCTTCCTGAGACTGACATTCATTGCTTTGTGTTTCTTGAACCACTCTGGGTGATCCCATTTCAGTTTCCAACATAATCTTGTGTACCCAGCAGAGGAAGTGTGTGCCTTGACACTGCCACTGTATTGCTATTCATAGGGACTGGTCAGGACTGTTTTGTCTGACTGCTCTCCATTACCAGTTAACCTTGGATTTTCATCCTAAGATAACTTGATTGCACAGAGAATCTTTAAATTAATAATGTCATCAATAAATTTCCTATTAGTGATGAACTTGGGTGATTTTACAATAATAACTAATAATAGGCAATGCACTATCATTTAAGGGATAAGGGATACATCTCTCATGAATCATAATATCTCAACACAACCTCTGGAAGAAACAGACCTGAATGAGCTTCAGGGAAAGCCACTGAGCCTCAGAAGTTAGCCCGCTCAGTCCCGTCACACAGGAGAGGAGTGGACTCTCTGCCCCAGAGTTCTCGCTCTCCTTATTGTCTAAAACTACCTCTGGGCTGGGTGTGGTGGTGCATGCCTGTAATCCCAACATTCTGGGAGGCTGAGGCAGGAGGATTGCATGTTCACACCTAGTCTAGGCAACTTGGTAATTTGGCAAGAACTTGTCTCAAATTTTTTTTAAAAAGGGCTGGGGGTGTAGCTCAGTGGGAAGGCCCTGAGTTCAGTCCCTAGTACTGAAAAAAAAATTAATTCATTAATTAATTAAAAATAAATTTTTAAAAATAAAGCCACCTCTAGTCACAGCACCCCATATGGTTCTTGGGCCAGGAAAGTCACGTGGGCACTTCCGAATGCCATAGCCCAAGAACCCGGCCCATGTCCACTGTACACAGCTGTGCACCAGGAGTTTCTGTCTAGAACCAGTCAGGAAGACGCAGAGCCGAGGCATTGGGGTGATGTTTTAGGATTATCTGGGGTTTAAGGTGCAGCAACAGGGCCTCAAAATACAGCAGAACTGTTTCATGCTCACACACGCCCACTGGAAGACTCCAGCTGGTTGGTGTGTTTACTCAGCCCCCACTGTCTCAGGGAACAGGGTTATTTGCTCACCACATCCACCACTTCGGTTGTTTACATACAATCTTATTCCACAGGGAGGAGTTTTACCTAGGCTGCATGCTGGAGCCAGCTCCTACTGGCTTGCAGAATCAAATGCTAAATCTTTGGAAAATATGCAAGTGTTTTTTAAATGTAGTCATTGTTAAAATTAAATTATGTGAGCTTGCAGTTAAATAAACTGTACTAAAATACAAAGGTAATAAATATTCTGAACATGATTGTCAATTATTTCAGTTTTTTTTTTTTTTTTTTTTTTTTTTGTGGGTACCAGGGGTTCGACCTCAGGACCTCGCGCACCAGCAGGCGCCCAGGCCGCTGAGCGATATCACCGGCCCCTTTTTCGTATGTGGGATCCGGGAGTCGAACTCGGGCCCTCGCGCTTGCAAGGCAGGCGCTTACGCCGCTGAGCCATCTCACCGCCGCTGAGCCATCTCACCGGCCCTCAGTTTTTTTTTTTAAACTCTCATGTTTGCCCTTGAGGTTATTTAGGTCCATTGTACCCAATGGCGAGAATACAATATAACAATGTGCTATAGGTCTCCCCTTCCCAACTCCTCTGCCTCTTCATTGGCCTCATGTGGATATCCTGAGGTTGACCACAGCAGAAGTATTTATACTGTAGGAAGTGGCAAACACAAGGAATCAGAGTTTCTTTTGTTTCATTTTGTTTGTTCCAAAAGGCTTTGTTACACTTTTATCACCCCACTGCTGGATAGGGGCATACCTCTTGTGAGACCGGAATGGGTTGAATAGTAATAGGCTGGTGAATAGCAGAAGACACTCCCAGGAGAGTGGATGGACTGCACCGACATTTGGAGGCTGTATTAGTCAGCTTTCCACTACTATAATGAAATATCTGAGACAATTAATGTATAAAGAGAAAAGGTTTATTCTGCCTCTTGGTCTTGGAGGTTCTAAAATCAAAAGGTCCCATACTTTGGGCCGCTGGAATGGCAGCACATCATGGCAGGATCATGTGATGGAGCAAACTGCTTACCCCATGAGCCAGTTTTCCTATCAGCTCTCCCCTGATTCCCAGAGATCTACTTCTTTTTTTATTTCTTCATCAAGTTGTTTTCCAGGTATCTTGATCCTGGGTCTCAGAGAGGCTGTATTTTGCTCCCCATATTATTCCACCATTTTTTTTTCTCAAGCCCCCCCTCAGCTAGGAAACAAAGAAAAAGGAAGAAACTGCAGTCCCCTTTGAAAGCATGTCCCCAGTGACGCAAGGACCTTCCAGAAGGCTTCATCTCCTGAAGGTCCACAGCATCTCCCAGTAGTACCACCTGGGGACCACGTCTTTATTTAACGCATGGAACTTTGGGGGCCAACAGCCATATTTAGACCACAGCAGAGGTAGCAAGAGGTGGCAAAGGGCATGAGCCAGGCCACACCAAGACTTTTGGAGGACTTGAAGGGTCAAAGACAATGAGGACTGAAAATCCCCTGGATAGATGCAATGAAATGAAGCTCTCTCCCTCCCCCATCCAACCCTAGAAACAACAAATAGGAAGTTCTTCAGAGAAAAAAATCACTGTGGCTGAGAAAAAGTTGCCCCTAACCCTACCCCTCACCCCCAGCAAAACCCCCAACCTCTCTGGTCTGTCTTTACCTGGAGGAAGCACATTGAGAAGAAATATGGGTAAGTGACAATAGGGTGTCCTTCAGCAGAAGCCCCCACCAGATGAGGGAGGGCCTGGCCCAGGGTCTTTTTCTTTTTCATCCCAGCCCCATGCCCACACCATCTCCAGTCAGTGCTTTGAGAAAGACCCAAGTGGGTCTTCAGGGCCTCCTAGGGCTGCCATAGCACTGTACCATTGGCTAGGGGTGGAGAGGCTTAAACCACAGAGACTTATTTTCTCCCACTCTGGAACCTGCAAGTCTGAAATCAAGGTGTCTGAAGGGTTGGCTTCTTCTTGGCTTGTAAATGGCTATCTTCTCCCTGTCTTTTTTTTTTTTTTTTTTTTTTTTTTTTGGCGGGACCGGGGATTAAATCCAGGGAGCACTGAATTACATCCTCATCCCTTTCTATTCATTTAATTTATTTTGAAACAGGGTCTCATTAAGTTGCCCACGCTGCCCTCCAATTTGAGATTCTCCTGCCTCAGCTTCCAGAGAAGATGGGATTACAGGTATCTGTTACTTTCTCATTCTGGGACAAAATATGTGATACCCACATGTTAAAGGAGGAAAGGTTTATTTTAGCTCACAGTTTGTAGAAGTTTCAGTCTGTAGTCAGCTGGCCTTAAGGCAGGGTGGCATGGCACAGGGGCATGGCAGAGGAGAAACAGCCCATGGCAGGACAGGCGGGTAGCAGCAAGCAGGTAGCCTTCCTTTCCCTGTTATCCCATCAAGGCTACAAGCTTATTGGATGGTGCCATCCACACGCAGGGTGGGGCTTCCCATTATCTACTCCTAGAACCATGCTAAGCCAATTAGTGGACTAATTTAGTTATCACTCACCCTTAATCCCTATTCACACACCCTAGATCCAGCCACCTCCAAAATGCCACACCGATGAGCACACGATGTCCCACCTATGAGCCCTATGAGCTCATGAGGGGGGCATCTAGATACAAGCCATATTAGTAGGCATGGGCCACTATGCCAGGTTCAATAAATTATTTCTTGAATGAATCAGTGAGTGAACATGTTGCTAGAAAAAGGAAAAACATTTCTTCTTGGGACTTTTTTAAAGGAGAGGTAAGAGTCCTCCTGGTTTTATTTAAGGACACCGGTCCTTTTAGGTGCAGGCAGATAGGGGCTAGGACCAAACTTCATCTTTGTTTCCAACCATACAGGACCAAGTTCCCCCAAATCAGGAGCTCTCCAAAGATCCAAGGAGGTATACACAGCCTGAGAAAAATGGGCAAGGGGCATCAGTGCCAAACTATAGAGAAAAAATGCAAAGTCATTCCTCATTTAAAAATTTTTTTAAGTTTTTCATATTTTCATTCTTTGGTTTATTTTGACCTTTATACTCAAAAATGCAATCACAGGAGGGAAAAAGGCTCTTCAGTGAACAAAGACATTTTCTTCATGTCCAAACTGCGAATAGGAAGTTGTCCACATCACGTGATTTTAGAACTTGGAGAAAACTCTGAGAGTCCAGTTCTAAGAGTCCATCCTCAGAGACGGGGTGTGGGTGCCTGAAAATCCCAAACATGCTTCATTTTATCCTGCTTCACAATACTGCTGTTTTTCACAAATTGAGACCTTTCTGTAACAACCTTGCATCCAGCAAGACCACTGGCATCATTTTTCAAACAGCTCAGATGATAGCATTTATTTTAGCAATATAGTATTTTCATTAAGTAATATATGTTGGTGTTTTAGACCTAATGCTACTGCGCACTTAATATTGACTACAGTATGGTCTAAACATAACTTTTTTCTGCCCTAGAAATCAAACAATTCGTGAGATCAGTTCTATGGCCATATTTGCTTTCTCGCAGCAGTCAGCACTTCTGAGGCTGCCTATAGATTTAATGAAACATAGGTCAGTGAGTATCCTAGCCTTTTGTCATCATTTATTATTTACTGATATATATCTGATGTGGAGTAGGGGTTCATTTCTGTATGTTTGACATTTATGTAGTGAAGGCTACAAAAGCAAAGGGGCCTGGGAAATTTTTAGACTGGGCTCCGCCTGTTCACTTTCTCTCCACAAGAAGAAAGTCATGGCAGGTCACTCGCCACCCCTCTCCCTCCTCACCGAGATCTTGCCGTGGAGGGAAGCCACCATCCCAGCAAATGGCAATGAAAGCTTGCACCCAGGTGCTTCTGAGGTCAAGACTCTGTGGCTGGTTTAGAAGAGACATCTTTTCTAAATGTCTCCTGTTCAACCCCTTGGTATGACTTGTGTCTAAATGCCTCCTCAAACCACATGAGGTCATGGTGGGGTTTTTCAGAGGTGTCTGGATCTAGGGTGTGCGATGCTGGGATCAAGGGTGTGTGACTACTAAATTAGTCCACTGATTGGTTTGGCATGGTTCTGGGAGTGGATAATAGGAAGGCCCACCCTGGGTGTGAGAGCTACCTGCCCTAAGGGTAGCCCTAAGGGCACGTAGCCTGGATACAATATAGGGGACAGAAAGAGGGCTGCTATAGTGGCTTGTCTCTTGCTGCTTCTTCACTACTTTGTTGCTTTGCTGCCTTCTGCCCACCATGAACATTTTCTCCTCTGCGCTCCTCTCTGCCATTCCACGGTGCCTTGGAGCCAGCAACTATGAACAGCTATGAACTGAAATCTCTACAAACTGTGAGCTAAATAAACCTTTCCTCTTTTAACTTTGGGTGTCAGGCATTTTGTCTCAGCAGTGAGAAAAGTAACCAAGACACCCCTTTTCTGTAAGGTGTAGATGACAACCTGTCTGGGGTCAGTACGAAGAGTGGAAGGGATTTTCTTCTACAAGTGTTTTAAAACTTGGCCAACTGCTTTGAGTGGAAAATAAAGAATTGAGAATGTTTTGGAGAAATAAAAACTTTTTTTTCTAGCAAGAGCACAGAGGAACAATCATGGTATGACTTCACCAGGATAATAACCCTGGGACCCAATATTCCAACACCATGCCAAGCTTTAACACTAAACCCCAAAAGAATGTTGAAGAAAACCATTCTGTTTGCTGCAACTGTATATAAGATAACTTACTTGGAGCAAAGGAGCATCAATATCTATTACTTAGAAACAGATGAGAAGGCAAATCAGCAGCTACTTGACCACAATAAGACAAAATCCCACTCCACTGTGTTTTGTGCTTCCAGATATTTTTTTTAAATGGGCCAAACTCTACTTTTGCTTCTTGCATCTTGTCATTGTCACTGTCAATGAGGTCTCTGGTAACTTCCCGTGACATATCTGATCAGGTACAGGACCATGGCTAATAAATTGAGAGAAAACCACCAATGGAAACATAACTTTTAAGTGTGTGAGGTGACAACGTGCAATTCGATGTGTGGCACACACAGTACTGAAGCCCCTGCTCACCACCAAGCTGGCTGTGGCTTTCTTGGAATGAATCCGGGCATATGGTACCATAATGGAGTATGAATCTACAGCAACAGAGATGTACGAGGGAGATTAAAGCTTCATCTGTAGGGTCATACTGTGTGGCAAAAAATGAACAATTATGGCCTTTTCTGCTTTCTGTTATGAGAAAGGCAATCCCTTCTGGTAGAGTGTGGGCTCCCTCTGCTGCTGGCAGGAGACTCCAGGCACTTGGGTTCCATGGACACTGGATCAGAGAAGATGACCCTTCCCAGGAAGGGACAGGTGGTGCTGACAGGGACAGAGGGACCAACTTGTTCTGTAGGCCCTGGCCTCGTGGGACTATTGCACTGTGCTACAAGAAGCAGCAAGAAGTAAAAGTAATGGAAAAGCACAAAGAATCCCTCAGGTGTACTGCTGCATGACCTGTGTGTGGACCAAAATGCATCACAGAAGCCATGCTGAAAGGCACCTTCCAGAGCGCAGGCCTTCCTTGGCACTAGTTTCAAAGATTATGGTAATGTTTGTTCTTCCTTTTCCTTCCCTCTTTCCCCCCTTTCTTCCCTTTTTTCTCCCTTTTCTTGTCCTCTGCACAGCCGCTGTGGAAGCTCCAGAACTGTGCCAACTATTTTGCTAGTTTGCTGTGTTCTGCCCTGCCCAGAATTCCCGTGGCCACCCCAAGTGTTACAAAAGAGGCTGCATCCCTCAGGAAGTCTCACCTTCCCCATGTCAGCAGACAACATCTCTCATTTAATCTGGCCCCAGACTCTCACCGCCAGTTGACCTTGGACAGTTCTTTGCAGCAAAAGGACATTTTGATGTAGCCATTCTGAAAGCAGAAACATTTGATGTTATGACTTGGGTGTGTCCATTTGGCCAAGCCAAAAAAATCAACCCTTAACTCCAGTTGCTTCTATCCCCAAGATATAAGGGAGAGATAGTAAACTCCATTCCCTAGAAATGGACAGAAGTGTAGGAGTGGCTGAGGGACAGGGCTGCAGATGAGACAGCATACTCCATACTTTTTTTTTTTTTTTTGGCAGTACTGAGGATTGAACCCAGGGCCTTCTCATTGAGCTACATTCCTAGTCCTTCTATTTTTAATCTCACTAAGTCACTATATTTCCCAGGCTAGGCTAGAACTTGTGATCTGCCTGCCTCAGATTCCTGGAGGGCTGGGATTACAGGCATGCACCACAATGCCCAGCTCAGACACCACACTCTTTGAGACTAGGATTACACTTGTTCCTGTTATAGAGAACCATCATGAATCATCCCAAGCAAAACATCTAGCTTTTTCTGTGATAAATTTTTTCTTTTTATGATCAGTATCTCAAACTCTCTGATTTCTCTCTTAAGTGCTAATGGCCATACTTTCAGTTAGTGAAAGGAGTAGGTGTGACTTCCTGGTGATATCTGCACTATTTTACTAGGTGTTCATCAGACATCAGATGCTGGGTGAGAAGAGAATCGGGTAATCACCAGTTCCATGGGTGGTAGGCAAGTATGCCGGTATATGATCACCTAGTCCCACCAGCAACCTGCACAGAAAAATGTTTAATTACATTTCTGATGGTGTGCTTTGCAATATGTTTTTATTTCATATCTTTACTTTTGACACTCACAGCATTTCTTCATTTGTTCATTCAGCTAGGAAACCACCATGGTCATCCAGATGAGAGAGGAAAGTGGTGTAGCCAAAGCAGGGGCTGGAGGAGGAGGGGAGGAGGGGTCAGATCCTGGAGAAAGCTGGGTAGAGACTCAAGTGAGTTGGACGTGAGCAGGGGCAGAAAGAGAGGAGTCCAGGCCACCTCGGGATCTTTTGTGTGTGGCTACAGGGCACCTGTACTGTGACCTGGTTGCAAAGTGGTATCTTTTACTGAGATGGTGAACAACAGAGGGACAGGTGTGGAGGGGAAGTCGAGACTTTGTTTCAGGCATGTTGAGTTTCAGATGCCTGTTAGACCTCAAGGAGAGGCTGGGCAGACAGGGAGAGGTTGAGTTCCAAGGAAGGATGGGGCTGGAGATTGGTCCTGAGATGCATCGGTGCATAGATGGCACTGGGGGAAGTTGCCAGGGAGGAAGGGTGGAAAGCCTGGTGCAGGATCCTGGGGACATCCCACAGGTCGAGTCAGGCAGTGGAGCCAGATGGATCCAAAAAAACAGAAGCTGCTTCTGTACAAGAAGATCCTGGAAGACAAGAGGCCAAGTGTTTTGAGGAGGAGGGAGGAATCAAAATCACTGCTGATAGGTGGGAAGGATCAGTGACCTTAAAGCAGTTGTGGAAAATCCTGATTGGAGTGCATGTGACAACAGCAAAAAAAGAGAAGCAAAAAGGTAGAGACAGTCAGTATAAACTACTGTTTTCAGTTTTGCTAAAAAGGAAGGCAGAAAAATCAGGAAGTGATAGGAAGGATTTGTAGCATCAAGACATGGTCTCATTTTCACTGTGCATTAATGGAGTAAACAGCCTTACAGTAAACTTTTGTGATTAGTATACGCTAAAATAACAACAAAAGTAGAATATAGTAAATGCATAAAGCAATAATATAGGTGTCATCACTATCATGTACTATATACTGCATATAACTATATGTGCTGTACTTTTTTATACCATTTCCCAAAACAGGTTTGTTAATACCAAACGCATAAGTAGTGTGTGGCACTACGACATTAGAACAGCTACGATGTCACTAGGCAATAGGAATTATGTGGCTCCACAACAATCTTAGGGGATCACCACTATATATGTGGCCTGTTGCTGACTTAAACATCATTATGAAGGGCATGACCATATTTTAATGTATTATTTGCCCCAGTTACCATAACAAATTACCATAGACTTGATGACTTAAATAACAGAATTTATTTTCTCATAATTCTAGAGGCTCAAAGTCCAAGAGCAAGGTGTTTATAGGTTTCTTCAGAAGCTCTTCCCTTGGCTTGTAGTTGGCTTCCTCACGTGGTCCTCTCTATGTGACTGGGAGTCTCTTCCTTTTATTGTGAGGCCCAGTCATATTGGATTAGTGCCCCAATCTTCCTTTTGTTTGTTTTGTTTTTGGCACCGGGAATCAAACTCAGGACCTTGTGCTTGCCAGGACAATCTTCTAAAAATATCAAACATTTACTACATCTTTTTTTCCCTAGTACTGGGGATTGAACTCAGGGCCTTCTCTCTGAGCTACATCCTCAGCTCTATTTTAGTTTTTATGTTGAGACAAGTTTTCACTAAATCTTCAAGTTGCTGAGGCTGGGCTTGAACTCACAATCCTCCTGCCTCGGCCTTCCAGAAGTACTGGGATTACAAGCTTGTGTTACCACACCAGCTTTACCTCTTTAAAGGCCCTATCTTCAAATATAGTCACGTTAGAGATCAAAGTTTCAACATACAATTTTTGGGGAGACACAGTTCAGTCCATAGTACTTACCTCTTTTTTTGAGACAGGGTCTCATCATTAAATTCACTATGTAGCCCAGACTGGTCTCGAACTCATGGCGATCCTCCTGCCTCAGACTCCTGAGTGCTGGGATTAGAGGTGGCACCACCACGCCCAGTTTAGTACTTACCTCTTGCAAGTGGAATCATGCCATCTTAGTCCTTCTGTGACTGGCTTCACTTAGCATATGTCTTCAAGGTTTACACAAGTTCTAACATGTGTCAGAACTACATAACATTTTAAGGCTAAATACATTTTACTGTATATACATGCCACATTTTGTTTTTCCAGTCATTCATCAATGTTATTTCCTTCTTTTAGCTATTATCAATAGTGCTGCTATGAATGTACAAATGACTCTTCAAGACTACTTTCAATCATTTGGGGCATATATTGCTAAGTGGAATTACAGGATCTATGGTGATTCTATGAGTTTATGTGTGTCTTAGTTACTTTTCTCATTGCTGAGAAAAAATATCCAAAATATCCAAAGTTAAAGGAGGAAAGATTTATTTAGATCACAGTTTGTAGAGGTTTCAGTCTATCATCAGCTGGCTCCAAGGCAGGGTGGCATGGCAGATAGACATCACAGAAGAGAAATAGTTCATGGTGGGCAGAAGGTAGCAAAGCAAGTAAAGGGTGATCATACCTCTTTCTATCTCTTATATTTTATCCAGTCTACTTAGGGTGGGTAGCACTCACACCCTTAACCCTAATGCCCTTGATCCTAGCATGGCACCATGAATCAATTCCAGGGTCATACAATCTAGATCCAGCCACCTCTGAAAAAGTCCCACCTACGACTGGAGGATTTGAGGTGACATCTAGACACAAGCCTTAACAGTGTGTTTTTGTTTTTTTCTTTCTGATACACCATCTTACTGTTTTCCAGAGCAGCTATACCATTTTACCCTCCCACCAGTGGTGGAGTCCAGTTTCTCCACATTCTCACCAATACTTTTTATTCTCTGAGGCTTTTTCAGATTTTGGTTTTTTGATAGTAGCCATCCTAATGGGTATGAGTTGATATTTCATTGTAGCTTTGATTGAACATTTCTCTAATGAGCAGTAGATATTGAGCATCTTTTTATAGCATCTTTTCATGTGCTTGTTGGCTCTTTGTATATTTTTAGAGAAATATATATTCAAGTTCTTTGCCCATTTTTGAATCAGATTTGTTCTTGTTGAATGGTAGTTTTGCATACATTATAGGTATCAATCCCTCTTCATATGTATTATTTTCAAACATGTTCTTCCTTGCCATAGGTCGTTTCATTCTGTTGTGTCCTTTGATGTACAGAAATTTTTAGTTTTGAAGTCAAATTTATCTATTTTTATTTTTGATGCCTGTGATGTCAGTGTTAAATCTAAGAAATCATTGCCAAATCCTTATCATGAGGTTTTCCCCCTGTTTTCTTCTAAGAGTTTTATAATTTTTGCTTTTATATTTAGATTTTTTTCTTCTTTTTTTTATTAGTACATGTTTGTAGGACATGTTTACATTCCTTGTGGGGAATTGGTACATTACCCATTGTGAATTAATCTTCACATATGGTGTAATGTTAGGGTAGGTTTTCATTGGTGTTTGGTTGCTGTTGTTAAAGAAGGAAGATAGCGGGACATGGTGACACATGCCTAAAATTTCAGCACTGTGGGAGGCTGAGGCTGGAGGACACAAGTTGCCCAGTCTGGGCAATTCAGCAATTTAACAAGACCCTGTCTCAAAAAAAAAAAAAAAAAAAAAAAAGAAAAAGAAAAGAAAGGACTGGAGATGCAGCTCAGTGCAAAGGCCCTGGATTCAAACTCCAATACAAAAAAAGAAGGAGGGGGAGAAGGATATTAAGGAATGTCATTGGGCTGATAGAATTAACCTAGTAGAGGCAAATACTGACATGCAGGACCGGGGATAACTATAGAAGCAAAGTCCCTGAGTAAGTGAGAGCGCCTTCACCAAACTTTAGGCAGGCTCTTCTGAGTATTCTTTCTGTCTAGATCTCAACCTTGACCCAGTCCTATCTTTGGCCTGCCCAGCACATTCTTAACAAGGAATCCTACTAAGATACTCTCTACCCTTGATATCTGATCAAGTGCTTCCTCCCCATCCTTAATGGCTAAGCCTTTAGCCTGCTAAAATGTTAGAATTTTGTTAGGCCAGTTTATCAAGAATTTCCCTAGAAAATATCTTATAGCAGAAAATTCCCCCCAGCGAGTGTGTTAGTTGCCCAGGTGACAGTTCCTGTTGCAGTTCTGGTTGCTTCTGTCTCCTAGAAACGGTAGGTCACTGTGGTGCGTGCTGGTCACTATGATGCATATTGTAAAAACCAATTGAAGACAGCCAAGTATTCTGCCTCTGTGCTTCCCCTTTTAACCCCATAAAAACCTCCCTCCCTGAGCCTTTAGGGCCTGATATTTTGGAAATAATCCTGATCAGTGCCCTTCAACATAAATAAATCTGCCTCCAAATCCTCGATGTCATTTTGGTGTTTCTGTTTGCTGTTGCAATCTCTAAACAAATAAAAATGAAAACAAAACATACCAAAACTAATAAGATGCAGTGAAAGCAGTGCTGAGAGAAATTTAGAGTTGTAGATATTTATATTAAGAAAGAAAAAGATTTCAAATCAACAGCCTACCATAACACCTTTAAAAATTAGGACAAAAAAGCTGGGTGTGATAGTACATGTCCATAATCCCAGTGCTCTGGGAGGCTGAGGCAGGAGGATTACAAATTCAAGCTCAGCCTGGGCAACTTAGTGACTGAGCAAGATTCTCTTTTCTAAAAAAAATAAGTAAATAAAAGAAAAGAAACTTGAGAAAAGGACAAAATAAACCCAAAGCTAGGAGAAGAAAGGATTATAGCAAAGAGAAAATAGAAAAACAATTTTTTTTTTTGTGGGTACCAGGGGGTCGACCTCAGGACCTCGCGCGCCAGCAGGCGCCCGTGCCGCTGAGCGATATCACCGGCCCCTTTTTTCGTATGTGGGTTCCGGGAGTCGAACTCGGGCCCTCGCGCTTGCCGGGCAGGCACTTAAGCCGCTGAGCCATCTCACAGGCCCAAAAAAAACAATTTTAAAAGTCAACAAAACAAATACTTTTAAAGGTCACAAACAGTGACAAACCTTTAGCTACACTAAGAGAGGATGGGCTTGGGTGTGCGGTTCAGTGGTAAAGTGTTCGCCTAGCATATGCACAAAGCCTTGGGTTCAATCCACAGCACTGAAGAACAGAGACATAGAAGAAGTGAGGAGAGTGCAAATAAAAACAAATGAAAAAGTGAGCATTATGACCAATTTTGCAAAAATAAAAAGGACTATAAAAGAGTCCTAAGAACAACTGTGCACAGCAAACTGGATAACTTAATGAAAGGACGAATTCCTAGAAACACACAAACTGGCAGGACTAAATCATGAAGAAATAGAAAATCTGAACAGATCTATAACCAGTCAGGAAACTGAATCAGTGTTCAAAAAGCTTCCAACAAAGAAAAGCCTGGGACCAAATGGTTTCACTGCTGAAAGCTATCAAACATGTAAAGAATGAACATCAACGCTTCTCAAACACCTCCTGTTTCATTCTATGAAGTCCACACTACCCCAGTGCCAAAAAACAGACAAAACCACTCTCAGGGTTTGGATATGAAATGCCACCCAAAGGCTCACGTGTTGAGGGCGTGGTCCCCAATGCAGCAGTGTTCAGAGGTGGGGTCTTTGGCAGGTGATGGGGTCATGAGGGATCTGATCTCATCAGTGGGTGAAGCCACTGATGACTCCTGTCTTAATGGGCTATTAAAAGATGGAGTGAACTCAGGAGGTGGGCCCTAGTGGAGGAAGTAGGTCACTGAGGTTGTACGCTTGAAAGGTTCAAACCAAAACAAAAAAGGCTCCTTTGCTAGATGTGATGGCACAGGCCTGTAATCTCAGCTACTCAAGAGGCTAAGACAGTATTTACCAACACCATATAATATGAAAGGAAAATGAAGAAATCCACTTCATTTGCCATAACATAAATAAGAATAAAATATTTAGGAATCAGCTTAACCAAAAAGGTGAAAAGCTCATATAATGAAAACTGTAATACACTGCTGAAGAAAATTAATGGAGTCAATAAATAAATGGGAAGAAACCCCATGTTCATGTACTTAATAGTAAGATGTCGATATTACCCAAAGGGATCTACAGATTTAATGTAATCCTTATCAAAATCCCAATGATTTTTTTTGCAAAAATAAAAAATCTATTTTCCAATTTATATGCAATCTCAAGGGACCCTGAACAGCAAAAACACTCTTGAAAAATAGGAACAAATTTGGAGGATTCACATTTCCTAATTTGAAAATTTACAACAAAGCTACCGTAATCAAAAGTTGGCAACGGACACTAAGTATGCTTCATCATTTTTTTTTTTTTTTGTGGGTACCGGGGGTCGAGCTCAGGACCCCGCGCTTCCAGGCAGAAGCTTATGCTGCTGAGCTATCTCACCAGCCCAGTATGCTTCATCTTTTGGCCACTGTGAATAATGTTCACAGACAAAAGAATAGAATAGAGAGCCTGAAAATAAACTGTGATATATATAATCAAATAAATTCTGACAAGGGTACTGCAACCATTCAATGGGGAAAATATATATCTTCTACGGAGAAGGTGCCTGCACCTGCCTCAACCACCAAGATTGCTTTAACTTGGCTATCTACTGGCCAGGGACCTTTCCAGGGTCTCTTCAACTTTCTCCTCCCTCCACCCGCCTTAACCTATTTGAATTGTACAATTTATGACGTAGTTTTTAGCACATTTAAGAGTTGTACAGCGGTCGTGGAGGCTCACGTCTGTAATCCCAGCAATCTGGGAAGCTGAGGCAGGAGGACTGTAAACTTGAGCCCAGCCTGGGTGATTCAGGAACTTAAAGAGGCTCTGTTTGAAAAAAAAAATTAAATAATAATTTTAAAGGGGTGGGGATGGGAATGCATGTAGCTCGGTGAAAAGCTGTGGATTCAATCCCCACACCGCAATTACTCAGCAAAATAAAAACGAAAAGAGCTGTGCAACCATCGCCATAATCCTGTTCTAGAACATTTCCATCACCCCACTTAACATTTCTGAGTCCCTAGACCCTTGTCTAGAAATGGCCATACTATGAGCTTGGCATCAACAAACTGCACCCAGAACCACTATCCTTGCCGATGCCATCTATCTAGATCATTATCTTTTCCAAACAGCAGCCACGTCCTCTCGCAGCTGCCAAGTCCAGTCAAGGGCCGATCCAGCCGGAGGTGGGTCCGCAAAGATAGTATTCCACCTGCGTTCCCGCCCCGCCCCAACGAGCGATCGGGGGATCGGGACTCTCCCTGGCGCCCTGGCAGCGGCAGGGGGCGCGGCTCCGCGGTGGATTAGTCAGGCCTGGGTGCTGCGGGCGCCTGCGCAGTGGGCCGCGTAGGGGGGGGCTGCGTGAGATCGTTCCGCCTGCACCGGGAGGTGGCTGCGGCGGCTGCTCCGCGACGGTCGCGCCATGGCGGACGAGGAGCTGGAGGCGCTGAGGAAGCAGAGGCTGGCCGAGCTGCAGGCGAAACACGGGGTGAGCTGGCGGTTGCCTCCTTCGCTCGGCCTGGAGGCCCTGGCCCCCAGCGAGGCTCGCGGTGTCGGCCTCGCACGCGACGGACTCCTCCGCGGCCTCCCGGCCTGAGGTCCGCGCCTTTCGCGTCGCGTGGGGTCCGGGCGGGCGCCGGGCGCTTGGGGGCCCGTGTTGGGTCAGGGGTTCCGCAGGCCGCCGGAGTGTAGAATTGAGCTGCTCTGACCCGGATAGGCAGCATTTATTTTAGTGTCTGCTGATTTCTAGGTGCTGTGGGTACAGCGGGGACAGTAACCTCCGCCCCGACGGAGTTTACAGTGGGAGTTGGGGCTCCGGAAAGTAAACGGCGCTCTTCATAGAGTGTTCGGGTAACGCCTGGAGGCAGAGCGAGGGGGATAGCGTCGAAGGAAGCGCCGCTTGCAAATTGAGCACGTTTTATTTTTCAGAGGTTATTCTTGTATGTAAATACGGTTTCCTAGTGCAGGTATTCTCCTTCCAAGGTTGTTGGCGTGCTTGCTTGCTTGCTTATATGCTTGCTATACTAAGAATCGAAACCGGGGCCTCGAGCATGCTAAGCAAGTGCTCCACCACTAAACTACATCTTCAGCCCCCAAGGTTAGTGTTCCCAGGCTTTCTATGAGGTTGTGACTTTAGAAATTAACCGAAACATTTTAAGTGTGGGCTAGGGGTGTGGTTGAGTGGTAGAGCGCTTGTCTAGAGTACGTGAGGCCCTAGGTTTGATCTCCAGCACCACCAAACAACGAAAAAGATACATTACAAGCAGTTGGGCATGGTGGTGCAGGCCTGTAATTCCAGCATTCTAGGAGGCTGAGGCAGGAGGATCTCAAAGTCGTTCCCAGCCTGCGCGACTTAATAAGATCCTGTCTCAAAATAAAAAGGGCTAGGAATGTGGCTCAGTAGGAAGACCTAGGGTTCAATGCCCAATACAAAAAAAAAGTGGAAACCATTTCACTGACTTCTCTGAGCTCCAGTTTTTAATTATTAGATAAGCCCTCTACGACTTTAGGAACTTATTATCAGAAAGAAAATACAGTCCTGTTTTTTCCCCCCTCTGAAATTACACTGTATTTAAAGGTTAATTTTTTTTCCCCCCAGGATCCGAACGATGCCGCACAACAGGAAGCAAAGCAAAGGTATGGGCTGGGAATCTGAACCTTTTGCAGGGCAGTTTCACCAATAGGATATTTTTTTTCCCTCTTTAGGAATCTTAACAGGTGTGTCAATCTTAAAGGTTTTTTTGGCATAGTGATCTTCCCTTGTATTGTCATCAGGGTATCTTTTATTTTTGTTAAATACATGTGTGGACCCCACTTAACTCCTTGAATTGCAGTTACTGGTTAGTGTTTCTGTCTTTAACTGTGATTGCCTTACAGTTAAATGCATAATAATGGAACTACTGTGCCTGATAGGGCTTTTGTGAGAGTTACACGAGTGCAGTGCCTCACAGCAAGTGTTCAACAGATACTAACGTACACGTTTCTTGTTTTATCCCGGAACATACATGGAGGAACGCCCCACACCCAGTGGCAGATTTACTAAGTATTTGATTTTTCTATCATACTACCCCTTTTTTTTTTTAATGTGGGTACCAGGAGTCGAACTCAGGACCTCGAGCTTGCCAGGCAGGCGCTTATGCCGCTAAGCTCTCTCACCGGCCCTGCCCTTTTTTTAAATTGTAAAAAAACAAAATTCACTGTCACAGCTCTGTGCAAGTGTACTGTTCTGTAGTGTACACTCGGTTCATGTCATGAGCCACATTAATCCACTAACTCTCCATTTCCCCTCCCCCATGTGCTGTCTTTTAACTATTCATTCAAATGAGTACCTGCTTTGGGTCAGGTATTGTGCTGGGTCTACGGAAATAGGCAAGGCAGAGCAGGTTCAGGAGAAGAGTGATGTGAGCACCTGGAGTAGTGCTACAAAGACAGTAAAGCTACTTGAGTTTCATTGATTCTAAGAGGTGCATTTCACCATTTCAAACCAGAAATCGGGATGCATTTATAATTGATTGGTCTTCTGTGTCCTTCCAGAAAGGACTTGCTTTTGCCTCTGCCTTCTCTTAAGCAAATTTTGAATCTGAAAGCTTTTAAAATTAAGTTCTTTGCTTGAGATTTCCCCCTGCCTCCTCCCAGGTATTGTGAATTCAGACAGCAATGCTACAAAACTAAATTAGCTTCAAGTTCAAATTCTCAGAGAAATTTTTTGTCTTTTTTCTTCCTCCAGAAACATGCAAGCCTCCCAGCTGTTCTTTTATTTAATTTCCCTTGAGCTGAGGATGTTTCTCTTTGATACCCCAGCTTTGACTGGGATCTCTTAATAGACCCCTTATCTACAGGTGGTTTTTTATTTTCATTCTCAGAGATACATAAAACTATGGGGCATTTTAGATTTAGTTAAGTACTGGCAGGCCTGGTGTGCCTGCCTGTAATCCCAGTACTCAGAGGGCTGAGGCAGGAGGATCACCATGAGTTTGAGGCCAGCCTGGGCTACAGTAGTGAGTTCAGGGCCAGTCTGAACTGCATAGTGGAACCCGGTCTCAAAGGAAAAAAAATAAATAAAAGCAGTTCAGTAGATCGTGGCAGAGCCAGACTACTCAGATTCTATGAGGAAATGGCCTTTAGTTCCATGTTTTAATTCCATGAGCTCTAATAGCTGCTAAGCTGGGACGGATAATGGGCACAGCTCACCCCAGCACGCCCTCTAATTCAACTCAAGCATTTCTGCTGCTGTTTTATATTACTAGATTATTACCTAAAGGGCTTCATTTGAGAAAAATGAAAAAAAATCTACTTAAAAAAAGTTTGAAACCACTACTCTGTGTACATGGACTAGTTTCCCCATTGCACAATAGGACAGTTGCAGAGTTAGAATTTAATTCCCCTTCCCCACCCAAAAAATAGAACTGAGAGTCTCTAAAACATTGGATCCAGTTCTAGCAGGGTGACTATCGCCTTTGTCTCTTTAATGCAGCTTCCACGGGTCTTGGGTTCACTGCTGAGGAAATTACACAGATGAATTGCATGGTCCTTCTAATTGCCTGAAATCCCAGTACAAATTTCTGGCATGTGTCACACTAGGCACTTAATAAATGTTGGTAATGATGGTTGAATTGACTCTCCAATGTAATTACAAAAATAAAAGGTTTCCTGCCCATCTGGGAGGTTTTCACCTGTATGATATAAAGCTGGCTCTTTGAAGGCAAAGCACCTGATGTAGCATCTCTTAAACATATTGAATGATTTTATATTTTTTGTGTGTTTAGTAGGCGCCTGACAGCTTAGATCTAATTTTGCTTCGCCTGTGTTTTTGTTGTAGGGAAGCAGAAATGAGAAACGGTATCTTAGCCCAAGTTCTGGATCAGTCAGCCCGGGCCAGGTGTAAGCATCTTCACATTCCTTTATTTCCATGAAACTGGCTTGCGTTGGTTGAATGGGGACATACATTGCAGTTATTGCTGTCTCCAGATCAAGTATTTGTTTAACCTAAAAACACTTGAGATACACATTATACGAAGTTTATAAACCTAGAGAAGGATGTTTAAAGCATTATTAAAATCGCCAGCTTAGTTCTTACCAAGATAATCTCCTAGGGCATTCAGGTAAAATTTATAGGGAACCGCTTAATTTAGAGTCACTGTGTTACAGGTACTTGATGTGAGTGATGAGGACTTTGGGACTGATTGTATTCTTGGTTTCAGTGTTGTGTTCAGAGTTTTCCATAAACAAAAAACTGTAGAAAGAAAAATATTAAAATCAGCATGAACTAGTGTAACTGGAAGCCCATTTGAGTTGAGAACAGGCGGCTGTGACTGAAGTGCTTTTCAGAAGGCAGTCATACGTTTCAAAAAACAGGAAAGTATGGGGTTTAGAACCTGAAGACCCAAGTTTAATCCCAGCTCTACACCACCTCTGTGTGACTGTGCCTCACACTGACATGGCTGAACTTCAGTTTTCTCATTTGTAAGAGGGGTAACAATACCGTGTGCCCTACCTGCTGTGCTGGTTGAGAGCCACAAACAAGTAAACGAGCTTGAGAAGCACTTTGGAAGTGGCAGTGCTTAATTTCAAGGGATAAGCACATTTAGTTTTGATACCTTTTTGCGCTTCTTTTTTCTTCCTTTTTAGTAAGTAACTTAGCACTTGTAAAGCCTGAAAAAACGAAAGCAGTAGAGAATTACCTTATACAGATGGCACGATATGGACAGCTAAGTGGGAAGGTGAGCTTGGGTTTCCTTGAGGGAACTTTACCTATTATTACCTACTTTTTACCAAAACATGGCTTCACCAGGTCAAATCCATATCTGATCACAGAATGTTTGACTCTGTGAAGAAATTTTTAAAGGAGAACAGTCATATGTACCATAAATTGTAAAAGATAATTGCCTTTCCTAAAATGCTCTGTTCTCTCCTGACATTGCTGTGAAACCTTGTTGGTGTGTCTGACCCGATGACTTAGGGTCGGATAGCTTAAATTGCTCCTGCACTGGAAACAAAGTTTGTCAATAATAGTACCAAGTACAATTCTACCAGAGCAGTAGAAATTGGGTTTATTTTGCAATGAGGAGGCACTAAAATCCTTTAGTTACTATGTGTGTAATGCTTTTAGGGGTGTAGTATTCTGGCAAGCTCAACCTTCCTTCAACATCCACACAGGCCCCACCCGCCACAGAGAGCCCCCTGCTCCCCACTGAGTCCCTCACACTAAGAACCCTTGCACTAGGAGACACAACCAGTTGATCTTTTGAGGGTGACATCTCTGCTGAGTAAGCGTCTCATGGGCAGAGGTGCCAGCTACCCCGTCATTTAATACAGAACAGCTGTGGTTTGCATGGTCTGCCAGTGGCGATAAAGATGTTAGAAGCTATTTAATAGATACTCCCCCCCTCAGATGAGGAACAGCAGCGTCCATCTTGTTTGGAACTTACACAGTAGTGTGAACCTCCTCCCCACCTCTCCCTCATGGCCTCTTCTCCCACACCCTAGAAAGACTTTCTGCTTAAAAACATTCTTCTTTCTGGTGTCCTAGGTCTCAGAACAAGGTTTAATAGAAATCCTTGAAAAAGTAAGCCAACAAACAGAAAAGAAAACAACGGTTAAAGTAAGTTTCCCCAAATGTATGTGGCAAAAGAAAAGGTTGCTATTTTAAATGCTGAGTGTTGACTACATCGACTGCTGTGTATTAGAGTGGCTCCCGGCTCCCAGCGTTTCATGTTGTGACGTGGAAGTTTGGGACAAAAGGCTGCATACATTGAGGGGATCTAATAAGCTTTTTGCCCTCCAGCTGTTTCCCACTTTGCTCACTAAGTTGTTCTAAAAACATAGTCTTTATTAAACATGTTATGACACTCATTTAATTTCCCCTCTAGTTCAACAGAAGAAAAGTAATGGATTCTGACGAAGATGACGATTACTGAACTAAAAATGTTTAGAGACTGAACTTAATGGAACACACTTCTAGGACAGCAGTTAAAATCTGTTTAAATGTTTACTTTGTTTTGTCTATATGCCTTTTAGAAAAATAAACTTGTTATGCAAAATAAAGCACTTGGGTAAGTTGTTTTAGTGTTATGGCCAAGTGACTAGAAGATTTGCTTTTAAAATTGTTTTCCTTGGGGCCGGTGAGATGGCTCAGCGGTTTAAGCGCCTGCCCGGCAAGCGCGAGGGCCCGAGTTCGACTCCCGGAACCCACATACGAAAAAAGGGCCGGTGATATCGCTCAGTGGCACGGGTGCCTGCTGGCGCACGAGGTCCTGAGGTCGACCCCCTGGTACCCACAAAAAAAAAAAAAAAAATTGTTTTCCTTTTCAAATATGTGGCAGTCTGAATGTGTATGTCCTTTGTAGGTGTGACATTTTATTAGGTAGAGGAAACATCATAAAGAAAAACAGAAGCTTTTGTATTTAATGGAAGAAAACCCCTAGCTTTTATGGTTTCTGCCATAATCTGTTTTTGAAAGGCACTGAGATTGTTACCTAACAAGTTATCGCTCCCATCCAAAATAACTAGTGCAATATTTCCACTGATAAAATCACAAGGATACGCTGGCAATATTCAGTGGTACACGTTTGTAAGAGAGATGACTTGTAATGATTAAAATCCAGCTTGTGACAGTTCAGCTGTTACATGGTCGTAGAAATATTCTGGATTCTTCAGTGATGGAGCTGCAACTGACTTAAGGTAAATGTCGTGTCATACTGGGCTTTACTTCCATCAGGTTATGAAAACTTTTGTTCATACATTTATTTTTTTATTTATTTATTTTTTTTGTGGGTACCGGGGGGTCGACCTCAGGACCTCGCGCGCCAGCAGGCGCCCGTGCCACTGAGCGATATCACCGGCCCCTTTTTCGTATGTGGGTTCCAGGAGTCGAACTCGGGCCCTCGTGCTTGCCGGGCAGGCGCTTAAGCCGCTGAGCCATCTCACCGGCCCCTTGTTCATACATTTAAATCATAAACAACTACTAGCTAAGCTGTTTGTTGTTACAAAGTTTTAAATGGTTCAGTCCTATGAAATTCGGCCCAGTAGCAGAAAAGTAATTCTATAACAATAAGATGAAGAGGTTTAATAGGAGAAAAGTGACGGGAGTGTGGTTTGTGATTCCAGTCTCTACTTTGGTCAGCACACTGCTGACATAACTATATTTGAGATTTTACTGTATTTGAAATTCGTAACCATAGGCAGTGGAGGGGCTAGGAGTGCTATGTAGCTCGGTGGTGGAGCGCTAGCTTCGCGTGCGGGAGGCTCTGGTTCCATCCCAGCCCAGCACTGTCAGTGTTAGAGCGAGTGCCTCCACGTTCCCAAATAAAAAATGAGTAGAACCATTAAGAACAGTAATTTCTTTTTTCAGAAACTACACTGTCATAATAAAATTGTTCAGGGACTTTGAAAATCCCAATTACAGGTAAATTTTGCTTTTGGCTTTATTTACATAAAAATGCTAGGACGTTAGAAAATTCTCAGCAGGTTTTGTTGCATCCTTTCTCTTGGTAACTTAGCAAGACCCTGCCTCAAACATTTTTAAAAAGGGCTGGGGATGTAGCCTAGTTCTAGAATGCTTGCCTAACACATGTAAGACCCTGCGTTCAAACAACATACTGCAAAAAGGAAAAAAACTATTCTGATGCCAGCTGCTAACATGTTTCAGTATTGTCAGACTTTTCTTAGATACTTGAGAACGAAAAGTGGTTGTATATACAAGGATAGAATTTCTGACAGCAGCAAAGGGTGGAGTTCATTTTAGTCTAGGAACTCTCTCCAGGGATGGTAATTCTAAACTTTCTAATAAAATCAGTGGCTGGGAGTCCTTCGAATGCAAACCCATTTTTTAAATACAAAAATAGGAATTTTGGCATTACCAATTTTTGAACTAGCAAATCAAGTTTGGTTTTTCAAGTAGGGAAAACAACTGAAAAACATAAAAGTAGTTTAAAAAGTGATAGAGATAGTCCCCTAAGATGCTTCCCACTATGGTTAGCAGAGTAGCTCAAGGGGGAGTTTTCCCCAAAAATGGGCAGTCCCGTTCGTGACACTTATGTGTCCAGATGAGCAGCACACCAAGCCTGAAAGTGCCAGTTTGATGCCACTGCCAACCAGGCCTTGTCCTTGGCTCTGAGATCTCAAGCAAATCAGTCCTTTAATTTTCAGAGTCTCTTTCCTCATTAGGCAGCTCTATCCAGTGTGATGGGCACACACTGAAAGTATTTTTAAGATTATATTGACCCAACCGAATAGGTAACATCAAATGTTTGTATTTCCGTCTTAAGACTATCCTGACAAACTGTATAGGACATAGTTCCTTAGTTAAGATGATACAGAACCACAGCAACTTAAGTCAGTAAGTTCATTTTGTTTAAAAGCTGGAAAACAGCCCAGGGTGGTGGTGCACACCTGTAACCCCTGCACTCTAGGAGGCTGAAGCAGGAGGATCAAAAGTTCAAGCCCAGCCTGGGCAACTTAGTAACTTAACAAGACCTTGTGTTGAAATTTTTTAAAAGGGCTGGGGGTGTAGCTAAGTATGAAGGCCCTGGGTTCAGTCCCCAGTACTGCAAGTTAATAGAGTAGGAAAAAGGAAAAATAAATTAGAACAAAGAAAAAGAAATTAGCAAAGCAACAGTGCTTATTTTCTTTTTGTAGTAAGAAGCTGTATTATAGTTATCCTTAGGTTTAAAAGAGTGAAACTTCTTGTGGACACCCCCCCCAAAGTATTTTGTGCCCTCAGCACTGTAAATAAAACCAAAAGCAAAATTTACCTGTAATGGGGATTTTTTTTTTTTTTTTGTGGGTACCGGGGGGTCGACCTCAGGACCTCGCGTGCCAGCAGGCGCCCGTGCCGCTGAGCGATATCACCGGCCCCTTTTCTCGTATGTGGGATCCGGGAGTCGAACTCGGGCCCTCGCGCTTGCCGGGCAGGCGCTTAAGCCGCTGAGCCATCTCACCGGCCCTGTAATGGGGATTATTTCAAAATCCCTGAACATATTTTATTCTATGACAATTTTGTTTAAAATCTTTAAAAAAATGTTCTTAGTGGAACATTTCATCTGTTTATTCAACTACAGTGATTCAGCCCTGGTTAGGTAGGTGGGAAATGATCTGCTCTTAGTGATGCTAAGTGTTTTTCACATACCTACACCTGGAAAATGAGACATCTGTCCATCCACCGGGGACCATTTTTCCACACACACAGCAGTTCATAGCAGAAACCTATCTCCATAGGAAAACTTTAAAAAAGTATACTGTGACACACTCAAGAATCATAAAGTTTACTATTTCTTTTCCATCGTTTGGCACATGTCCAAGGCACATTAGAAAATTAGAAACCATAAATTACTTTGTAGAAAAATAACCAGTCCCTCCCTTCTGTACATACACAAGTATTTCCAAGAATGTGCACAAAACCATTTCCCTATTACAAAGTTATCTGAAAATGTACTTAGGACAAACCTATGTTTGTAGCTTTAGGCCAATAACATAAAAAAATAACAGTATAATCTATAGAAATTTATAAAAAGTAATACATAGCAATAAATTCTAACTTATAACATTGACCTGGTTTGTGCTGTAAGTTTTGAATTTGAATCAAAAGACTTAAGATGTGCCAAATCTACTCTGTAGTAACCATCCATTAGGTGTGACCTTTAAGAGATTCTTTTCAAAATTTTTATTTAATTTTTTTGGTGGTGCAGGGGATCGAACCCAGGGGCTCTTTCATACTAGACAAGTACTTTGCCGATGAGTCCCATCCCCAGCCTTTAAGGGAGGCGGTTCTTAACAGAAAGGGGTATTTCTGGGAACACTGCTACAGATGCATACAAGCAGTGGCCAAATGTCTGTCTGTCGGAAGAAAAACTACACCCAACTTTCTCCGTATGCATGGTGTAGAACAAGCTCTTACGTGTGTGCTAAGATGAACGTCAGAATGGCATTTAGGCATCTTTTTGTTCGTGTTGCTTTGCAAAGTAACATTTTCCAGGTTCCATTTATTTCTTCATTTCAGTGTGACATTTCTGCCTGGCCTCCACAGTACCATGAAACCTAAGTTGTTTTTCTTTGGTTTATTCCAGATGAGGGGATTCTCTTGCCCATGGTTTGCTAATTTGTCACAGAGGTTTAGCACCTTGCAGTAGAAGGAGGTCCAAATCTGACAGTGAAACCTCTCCCTGTAGCCAGGAAATCCTAATACTTAGAAACACACGCCTCGGATGAAGGAGCTGCATACTTACCAGAATTTCTGTCCATTCCTTTTCAAGTGTATTCATTAGCTCTGAGGAGAGAGATGGTGAAAAGTTTTTGTTGCATTTATTATTTTAGCCACAGAAAAGCTTTCAGGAACCTTCTGAAGACAAAGTCTCAAGCCAGTTATTTAAAGTATACTTAGGTGTAAGCTGTATTCATGCTGAGTGTCGTCTCGCGTGCTCACTGGCGGCAAATGTAACAAACCCCGTTACTGCCGCGGCGGGGAGATGCTGGCCTCCCGGGCGGTGGTCAGGGTGCCGGCAGTCTCTCGGTGCTTGGGCACAACTGCGACATCAACCGTGTGCCTGCGGACCATTTGCCGGTTCCCAGGAGCTGACTGCTTCAGTCCGGGCCTCTCCTTGGGCAGGTCGTTGCTTCCTTCGTCAGCCATCTGCAGTCTGCTCTGCTCTGGCAGGTGACTGTTTCTGTGTGACTCTCTGCCTGTCTGGCTAAAGAGAAGGTACAGTCAGTTTATGTCCGCGCTGTGCTGTAAACCACCACCGTCAACAGCGCCACCTTAAGAGTTGCTGTGTCAGACCACGCGCTCAGCACTCCACGGGCATCGTGCCCGTTCCAGCACCCCTGTGCTGACGTGCGACGTGTGCATATTACACGTCACAGTAGTGCTGTTTCCGTAGTCTTCAGCTCTTCATTGCTTTCCCCACTCCATTCTTCCCTTCACTGTACCATTTAGCAGCAATTAAAACTGCTTTTAATAGCAGCTTTTTTGTCTTTGTTTTTTTGGTAGTGCTGAGGATGAAACCAGGGCCTTGCTTACGTCAGGCAGGTGCTCCCCTGCTGAGCTACACCCCCAGCCCTGAAAGTGCGGCTCTTTAGTGGGACAGCCAACCTACAGTACAGACTTCATTGATCTATTTAAAAATACATTTCCACGTGGGGAAAGGAAAATGAGAGCAAAGTGGAAAGTCATGGGTAAACTGGTCTCTAAATATGGTATCAAATTGTTTATGTGGACTGTTCTTTATGTGGCCCTCTCCCTACTGCATGTAGTTACGAAAAGAAGCCTGGTTCACTGTCTGTGCTACTGTAAAGTCTCAGAAAAGCGACTTAGTGCCGCTGAGAGAGAGGTTTATTGGAACAAATACTGTACCTAACGTTTTAAACTAAACATATTTTCAAAGAAAGCGATTTCTATTAAAGTGACTAACAATATATTTAATGTCTGATGGCTTTGGTTGGAGACCTTCTCTTTAGCAGGAAACCCCACTAATGAAGAAGACTACCAAAAAAAATTGTTTGCCATGGATTACGTTTGAAAAAAGGCAGGCTTTTTAAAATAAGATGATAAGCCAGGTTTTATTAACTCACCTCACACAAAGAACCTTCTGTAAAATTAGGGACACTTCTATCTCTTGCTATAATCTCCCTTGAAGTCCTTCCCCTAAAACCCAAAATAAACAGTATTAACCCAAAATAAGTATTTGGGCTATTGGGTTGAAACACTCTGTTTGGTCACAAGGTGGCAGCACTGGATGACATTTGTACTGCAGATTAAAAGCTGCACATATGCAGCTTCTGTTCAAATAAACTGCAGGGTCAAAAGCACAAAAATCAACCTGAATTTTATACTCACTTAAACTGACCAACTGAGTGAACAAAGTAAAACTGTCTTGTAAAAGGCTCATCTGGTAGATCATACATTTTTGAGTTCCCTGTAAATGAAAGGATAAATATTTGAAATCTTTGAAGTCATTTAAACAAACTTACCATTTTCTTTAGTTTAAAACAATATAGGAAATTAAGCATTGAATTTGCTTAAAGAAACATAGCAGATACCTATCTATTATGTGAACCCCTGCAAGACAAAACAATCCTTAATATACTGACACTCATCCGATTATGGTGCGGCAGCCTCAGGATCACCAGATATGTGAATAGGTTATCTGTGTCACTGCTCTGCTAACGCATAATGTGATTTTAAGAGAGAGTAGAATAAGGACCCTTTTTTAACTTTCAGAAAAAAAAAAAAATACTTCAGTCCCTCAGCTATTGGGCTACTGCTGTTCTAATTACCATCAACCCATGTCCACCTGCTGGGCAGGGCTCTAGCCCAGCACTAGAGCACTTGCCTAACTGAAAACCAACAGGCAAACAAAAAACCTTTAAAGGTAGCATTCCTAGGTGTCCAGGAAATGTGCACAACACCTGGCTTTGGCACATGAGGCATGAGAGAGTCTACTAGAGGTCTCTCCTCCTTGCCATTTGGTAAGTGGAAGCCCAAACCTTCAGGCAAGCTGAGAGTATCTACCTTATTTCCCCAGGAAAAGATCATAACAATAAGCCAAAAAGCTAACTTAAAAACAGACTTTCCCTTCATCTGAAAAATCAGAATGTGACAGACATTTCTGTGGTTCCTGTATCCCTCCCAGTCATAACTACAATTACATTTCACATTCACAGTCAAAACCATTAGCTACCCATGAATTTCCAAATAAACCCAAGTGGAGAATTAAAGCGTGTAAGTCCTTACATTTTTTCCTGATCTTAACAGTCACATACTCCTTGTGGTCTGTTTCAGCAACATCATCTAATGAGGCAACGCAACTTGGTACTACTTCAAGTAACTCCATTATTTTTGAATTCTACAATTTAAAAGGGAAAATGTAACAACATTTTATTTTTTCTTGGCAGATTATTACTTGTTTTCTATTTAAGTGTTAGAATTGGTGTGGCTGGACCAAAAAAAAAAAAAACAAAAAAACCTCAGAAGCAACTACAAACAAAATTTTGAGGCCATAAAGCTCAGTGGTAAAAGCAACCTTATATTTGCAGCCTGGCTGAGCCACTCGGGGCTGCAGCTGTAACTGCTCCATGTAGTTGGGCTGGCGATAATAGATCACCACATAATAAGTACTCAATAAAACATAGTCATCGTTTGAAAAAGTACTAAACTAAAATACTTCAATTCTGTTAAAGAAAGGTCACTGAAAATTAAAAATCAAGAGGCCTATGGTTAGGCTGGATTTATGGTGACTTCAACATCCCACTTGGATTATTTAATAGCCTTACTAGCTGTCCATTCTGAGTAGAAAACTAGATAAAGATTCACCGTGAAGACAAGAACAGAAAAGAGCTACCTTCTCCCAAGAGACGAGGGCATCTCACCTTTGTCCACGACAAACACCCACCGCCCTACATGGAGCAGTAAACTGCAATCACGTTTCTCACAGAACTAAAGGAGTTTGAAATCCACAAATTCAACAGGCTTTCTGCATCGAGCTACAGGGCCCAGCGGAACCAGGGTGGGGGTATAACTCGCCACTCCCCGCAGCGCTGGCTGCCCAGTGAGGGTGCCACTCGAGGGCACCTACTGGGGCCGGGGGTGGAGGCACCTGCAGCCAGCCCTTGGGAAGCTACCCGCGAAAGGACGGTTTCCGGCTCCCTGAGCTGCTGCCCCTGAAGTTGACAGGAGCAGGTGTCCGGCACGCCAGTTCCAAAAGTCTCAGTGGCTGTGGCCATGGAGAGTCTTTCTCCAACACTGTGAGCTGCGGGGGAGCTTGGGACCCCAGATCTCCGCTGTCCCTGCTCACCTGTTCTGCGCAGTCTCTAGCCGTGCGCTGCCGCTTGTTGAGGACATGCACCGATGCTCCATGAAGCAGAAGCAGCTCCACCACGAAGACGTGCTTTTCTATCACGGCCTCATGCAGGGCCGTGTTGCCCTTATTGTTAGAAGCATTAATGGAGGCCCCGTGCTAGAAAGAGAAACAGCACAGTCAAAAGGGATGGGACAAAATGCAAATGAAGAATCTAGGTGGTGAGTATATGGATATTTATTATAAAATTGTTTCAACATTTCCATTTCTCCCAAATTCTTCTGAAAATCTTGGTGGTAAAAGTAACCCTAAGAAAAACGGGCCGGTGAGATGGCTCAGCGGCATAAGCACCTGCCTGGCAAGCGCGAGGTCCTGAGTTTGACTCCCGGAACCCACATACAAAAAAAGGGCCGGTGATATCGCTCAGTGGCACGGGCGCCAGCTGGCGCGCGAGGTCCTGAGGTCGACCCCCGGTACCCACAAAAAAAAAAAAAAGAAAAAAGATGTATGGACAAAGATGTCCACTGCAGCATTTATCATTCATTATAGCAGAAAAAACAGAAACCACTTAATGTACGGATCAGTAACAGTTCAAAAAAAGTGGCACATGCCTGTAATCCCAGCTACTGGGGCAGGAGGATCACAAGGTCAAGTGTAGTCCAGATAACTTAGCAAGACTCTGTCTCAGAAAATTTTAAAAGGTATGGGCGATGTAGCTCAGTGGTAGAATGCCCCTGGGTTCAATCCCCAGTGTCACAATAAATTTTTTTAAAACTACTGTGGTACATCCAGACTGACTTGACCATTAAAAATCAGGGCTTTACTAAACAGTTTTCTACATTAAATGGGAAACAGTTTAGTGATCTAAACCACACACATTTTTGAAAAGTCCACCAAAAGTTGCTTGGAGCAGGAAGGTTATGGACGAGCCGGGTTTTCCCGCTGCTTTAGACTCTGCTGTGCCACGGACAGTGTAACATCCAGCAAGAGGGCAGAGGAGTGGCAGAGAACCAAGGCCACTCGACTCGCACTGCAGGTAACACCTCGGCTCAGCAGTGGGAAATCAGGCCAGGCCCAGACCTTCAGAAAAACAGCTGAGGTCCTCAGTGCTGCAGCCCTGACACACAGCATGGACGCTGAGGCCCTCATCCACCTGCCTGGCAGAATCATGGGGCAGTGGGGAGGGACCCTGACCTGTAACAGCAGTGCTGCGACTTCGTGATGGCCCCTGGAGCAGGCATAAATGAGGGGTGTGTTTCCACTTAAGTCCTTCTTATTAGGTTTTGTATTAGAATCCAGTAGGTACTTCACCACCTAGGCCAGAGAAGAGGAAATTTCAACCTTAGTTAAAATTTACAAGAAGAAATTCTCTAACTTGAAATTCTGACTCTTCTCTAAGCTTATTGAGGCTTTTCAGACACAGCTGACCCTCAGGAGAAAGAACAGCAATGGAGAGGGGGGGACGTTCACTCCGAGGCAGTATGCTGGCACCAGTGTTTCCACTCCATCTTTATCTCTCCCCTGTGGAGAGCTGGGATCACAACTCCAATCTGACAGATTAGAGCTGGTGCCAGAAGCGCTCTGCCAGGCATTCAGGGGAGGGCTGGACTCAGTCTGTAAGCTTACAGTGGAACTGAGAGGAAAATGAAAAAACATACACGTGGGTCATGTCCCCCCCCAAAGCACAGGATTAATCACTCCCAACTTCTCTCTTGAACCCCTCCTATGCCTTTTATGAAGTATTAAACTGTTTGGCACAGACATAAAGGTGGTAAGGTAGCCCAACACCTGAGCCCAGGAGATGGCTCAGAATGACATCCCTGGGTCCCCCAGATGTATATGGCATTGGAACGGGGCTGGCTCTACCCTAGAGGACCAGAGTTCTGTGCTCTGCTGCAGAGCGGTCCCACCGCATGCATCTCGAATCTCAGGGCAGGAGGAAGGAGTCGTGCTGCTGATCCTGAGCCCTGGCCCTCTGCACGATCCCACCCAGGGAGTTCACCCAGGAGCAAGCACCTCGTACACCACCCAAGAGACAGAGCCCATACCTGAAAGTGGCCCTTCTGGCAGGCCAGGTGGAGAGGCACGGCTTGGTTTGTGTTCCTGGCACTCGGGTTGGCACCATGCTTCAACAGGAGGGGGATGAGGTCCGCCCGACCGTGCAGGGCAGCGACGTGCAGCGGGGAGGAGCCGTCCTGGTTGGTCACATTCACCCCGAGCCCACTGGCAGGAATCTTTGCCAGCTTCTAGTACATGCAAAAGATGAAAAGGAAATGTCATTAACGTCCAACAAATCAAGCTGAAAGAATAGAAGCCATCTGTCCCCCATCCCTGCTTCTATGCAAAATGTGGGATCACAGTGGGATCCAGAATCCCATGTCTATAGGTGCACCCCTGTTACTTTGGAAAGGTGTGATATACACCAAGATTAACTTCCATTTTTAATAAAGCAAGCCTGCTAAAAGGATGCCCTGTTATGCCAGGCGATTCAACAAGGAAAGTCCGTGCTGGTGCTGGGGCAACTAGCTATCCACACAGGGAAACGTGGCACAGCAACCCTTTCTCATTCCAAACAGAAATCAAAAGCCATCGCAGACAGACAAGTAAAAGCTACAACTGTAAAGCTTGCTTATTTATTTATTTAGACACAATGTAGTTTAGGCTGGTCTTGAACTCAATATGTAGCCCAGGCTGGCCTCAAACTTGCAGTGATCCCCCTGCCGCAGCCTCCTGTGTGCTAGGATAAACTATAAAGCTTCTTAGCCAGGCATGGTGGTGCACATCTGTAATCTCAGCACTTGGGAGGCTGAGGCAGGAGGATCACAAGTTGGAGGCCAGCCTGAACTATATAGCAAGTTCAAGTCTAATCTGGACTACACATTGAGACCTCATGTCATAAAAAAAAAAAAAAAAAAGAAAAGAAAAAAGAAAAAGAAAAGAAATAATCTTTTCAGTGCTTGGGTAGATAAAGATTGCTTAGAGAAGACACAAAAACTAAAAGTTCGATAAACTGGACTTAATAAAAACTTTAAATGTTTGCTCTTTGAAAGACATGATTAAGAAGATCAAATCTGGTTGGACCAACCAGATTTTAATTAAAAAAAAAAAAAAAAAGCTCAAGAAGATAGTCCATCTTAAAAAATAAATAGGCAGGGCCGGTGATATAG
Source organism: Erethizon dorsatum (assembly GCA_028451465.1). NCBI lineage: Eukaryota > Metazoa > Chordata > Mammalia > Rodentia > Erethizontidae > Erethizon > Erethizon dorsatum. Next base: position 97,292,920 of record CM051834.1, read on the forward strand.
CTCAGCGGCATAAGCACCTGCCCAGCAAGCACGAGGTCCTGAGTTCGACTCCCAGAACCCACACAAAGGAAAAAAGGGGCCGGTGATATCGCTCAGTGGCACAAGCGCTTGCCCCGCAAGTGCGAGGTCCTGAGGTCGACTCCCGGTACCCACAAAAAATAAATCAATAAATAAATAGGCAGAAGATCTGAAGAGACCCTTTCACACAAAAGACAGTAAATGAATGGTCAGTCTTTGAGAACCTAAAAAGATGTTTATCAGGAAAATGCAAAGTAGGGTCAGGAACGACAGTGTGGAAGGTGAGGAAGCAGGGCAGTGGTCTGCAGGGACGAGGCGGGCAGGAAAGTAGTCTGCGCGACGGGGAGGTGATGTGGTCACAAGGCTGTGCACACCTTTGTCAGACCTCATGAAACTGCTCGTTACTTATCTCCATTCCTCGCCTTCATTTTTATCATGAAACCACCTTATCATCCACAGTGACATCTCAATCAATCATGCTGGGAAGGACGATAAGCAGTGAAAAGGGGCAAACTGCTTACAGACCTATCACTAATTAACAAACATGAAACTGTTCAATTAATGGCTGAATTTTACTATATCGTACCTCGAAAATCAAAAGCAAATGAAGAAAACATGCACACACAAAATGAAATACTCCCTCTATTTTTTTTTTTGTGGGTACCGGGGGTCGACCTCAGGACTGGCCGTACTGCTGAGCAATATCACGGCCCTTTTTTCGTATGTGGGTACCGGGAGTCGAACTCAGGACCTTGCGCTTGCCAGGCAGGCACTTACACCGCTGAGCTATCTCACCAGCCCACCCCCTCTATTTTTAAAAAGGATATAAGTGGAAATGCGGCCCTCATTTCCACCAGTTCCTGGCCATCATGAGCTGCCAGCCACGCAAACTAACACACCTGTACAGTCAGCGCCTGCACCTGCACCAGAATGGCTCCCACGAGAAAGTCAAAACACTAAGTGATGAACTGGATGTGGAGCAACTAGAACTCTCACACTCTGCTGGTGGGGATGGAAAATGCTACAACCGCTTTGGAAAATTAGTGGTTTCTTTTAGAGATGTTCAAAGTCAATGCAAATATTTCAAAATCTAAAAGACTGAGACACTCTGATCCCAAGCACTTCAGATAAGTACTACTCGCACTTCTATATGAAATTCTAGAAAATGCAAACTAATGTACAGAGATAGGTGCCTGGGGTAGGGGAATAGGAGGAAGGACTGACTGCAAAGCAGCAGGTGGAAATCCCAGGAGAGACACACTCTCCACCTGGACTGTGTGACCGCCTGCACACCTCTAACAGCTCACCGCCTGTAAACTTTACATGCATACACTTTACTGCATGTAAGTCACACCTCAATAAAGAACTTTTTGTTTCTTTTTGGTTTTCTGAGACAGGGTCTCATTATGTTGCCCAGGTTGGCTTCAAACTCAATCCTCCTGCCTCAGCCTCCCAAGTGCTGGGATTAGAGCTGTGAACCACCACACTATCTTTGATGAAGAATTTTTAAAAAATGAATTCTAAACACACCACTGGGCTAGAAGATGGTTGTTGGGGTGGGGATTTTCACTATTTCAGACATGAAGCAATTTAGTGTTGTGTCTTTGAGAAATTACAAAACCGAAAAGGATGGAAGGTTTTAAAAGAGCAGGGAGTGTAAGACTTTATCCAATCAATTCTACCAATACTGTAATGTAGAATTACACTTCTTGCTACAACTTTTAAACTGTTAGGTGGAGAAGCACAGCAAGTAGGTAAACAACAAAAAGAACAGTAGCAAGGACACAGTCAGTGCCGCCGGCTGCCTGCAGGCACAGGCGCCAACTCGCCGTCCGTCAGGCTTCTTTGGAACAGCATCTGCCTTTCCACCCCTGTTTTTCACAGCAGCCGCCTGAAGAAATCGCTCTGGGGACTGCACACACCCAGCAACACGGGGACAGATCGAAAGCTGCACGTCCTCAGTGGCCAGCTTAGCCTCAAATGAAAAGCTGTAGGTGGATGAAACCTGTAGTTGTTTTCAGCATTCTTAGGTTAGAGTATCCCCACAGCTGTCTTTTTTTGTGTTTTTCTATTTTTTTTTAAGCTGTCTCAATAAGATAGTACTGTCTCACAACACAAAAGATAACACCATTCTGTTTTGTGCAGGCAAATTAATTTTCTTAGAAGGGGATGTACGCACCTGTAGTTAGCTACCACATAAGTACATACGATGTACACACCACCATTCGCAACTGCTCAAAAGGAACTAGTTAACAGGAGGCAGGGTATGTATGCTACAAGTCACAAAATGTTGAAAGAAATCCAGGGCAAAGTACTTGGACAGATGGGCCATGTTCACTGATGACTCCGCCTCATAGAGATGTTATTTTTCCCCAATCAATCTATAGATTTAATGTAATTCCTATCAAAATCCCAGAGACTTCTTTTGGTAAGCACGTGCGAGCTTATTATAAAATGTAGATGGAAAGGCCCAGGCCCTAGAAGAGCTACCACAATCCTAGCAGAGCAGAACAGATGAGGTGGACTCACTCCGCCCAGTATTAAGACTTCCTGCAGAGCCTCAGTAATGGAGACTGTGCATTAGTGGTGAGGGACACAGAGCCACGGAACAGAGCAGAGAACTCAGAAACAGACTCACGCAACTGAGGCGCAAAAGCCACTCTGTGGAGGTGTCAGAGCAAGTGGACATCCACAGGCAAATAAAAAACTATCTCACACCTTGTATAAAATTAACTCAAGGCCAGGCACAGTGGTGCACATCTGTACTCCCAGCACTCTCAGAGCTGAGTAGCTGGGAGGACAGGCACATGCCAATTAGTGGTTCCCAGGGGTCAGGCCAAACGGGGTGGGGGTGACAGGGAGAGGGTTCGGAGCAGTTAGAAAAGGACATGAGTTATTCTTCTTGTGCTGAGAAAACTGTTCTCGAATGTTACTGTGGATATGCAAACCTATAAGTGTCCAAGAGTGTAACAAAACTGTATAGAATTAAACACACCGATGAGCACAACTAAAATCAAGAAAATCTCATGATCAGTGGATTACATTCACATTCTGGTTGTGATTTTCTTACTATAGTTTTGCAAGACGCTTGGCCTGGGGGAAAATGGGTTAAAGGTCCAAGGGATCTCTGTTTACTAGCACAGGGATCCCCAGAAGGGCGAACCAACCAACCGAGCAAAGGCAGCAAAGGGAACTCCAGCACAGGGACAGACACCCTCTGGCGCATCTGCTCATAAAGCCCTGCCTCGCTCCTAGGGCCCAGAGCGCAGCTGAGACCTAAGCAGTGGTGGGTGTGTGCCGGCCCATTCACCTGCCAGCACAGAACTCAGGCAGCCCAAGCCACATCACGCCCTGGTGTTGGTTTCTTCCCACCCTCATCTAGTTAGTCCCTAGCACATCTCAGGAGACACCTACTCATAGCTCCTCAGTAGTTACCTGGCTGAGCAGCAGAGACCTTTCCTAGGGGTAGAGAGAAGAATTTGCCTCCCCACCTCCAACCACAGAGGCAAAGCCAAACCTTTTGAGCTGGAGCACATTTGGGGCACTGGCACAGGGGGTGACAGAATTCAGGATCCACTGCACTGACGGCATCCTCCACTTCATCCAGGTCCTCCTCCGTCCACTCCAAAAGGTACCGCACCTAGTGTTGCAGAGTAAGGAGAAACAGGAGCTGAAAGTTACCCTCTGCACCTTTATAGGCTCGGGTGCTGCACACACCCTGAACTGCTCCCACGTCGGGGCCTGTACTTCCTTCCTCAGCCACCAAAGCAATTTACAAATGGCTCCTGTTCCCCACCGCACTCACCTGTGCCCAGGCCTTTCTAAATTCCTTGTATAAAAATTAACTCAAAGTCAGGCACCGTGGTGCACATCTGTAGAGGACAGAGAGGGATTTACCATCGTGTCCGCAGCTCCTGTGGGTTTCTCTTCTGTCTTACAAAGGGCCGTGCTGGTGCCGCCTGCCCCTCAGACCTGTCTTGGCACCTGCTCAGTATGTCCCCTTGCGTTCCCTAGCTGTACGTGTTCCATACCCCAGAGACAGCTCCAGAGCTGCCCTCCTTACCCAACAGAACCCGAGCACTGAGTGGCCACTGGCCCGTCGCAGAGCACACAACCAGTTGGGCAGTGAGACCCACTCGCAGGCGCCTGGACTCCACACCAGTGTTCTGCCACTATGGCGCTTTAGACCCCCAAACGGGGCAAACTTATGTTCCAGTAAAGACTGGTTTCTAGAATGGCAGACATCAGAGGATAAGCATTTTAATGCGTTTCTAGTCTGGTTGTAAGTGCTGCAAACCAGCACATTCCTGCGAGGAGGGACAGTCTGTTTCATGAGGACCCCTACCAGTTCCAACCTTCAGCATTCCAGGTCCCTTCCATGCCCGATAGCGAACAGTCCCCAAGGGGACACATCCCCGAGCCTCTATGCAGGCATCTACCAGCCTAGGTGACACAGTCCAAGGGCAGTCCCTCTTGGAGAGAGAAAGGGAAAAATATCAGGGTAGGAGCCTGCTGGGCAGGTGGCCTGGGTAGGGGCTGGACAGCAATCAAATGTAAGGTCAGTCTGAGGACGACTCGGGTCACTGGGCAGCTGCCCTGTCCATCACCTGCCACCGCACAGAGCAGATGCACCAGGACATGGGGCAGTCACCAGCGCTTCCCCACTCAGGCTGTGCCCGGCTCATACCCTGGCACCCTCCTCTGTTTCCACAAAGGATGCTGGGTGCTCCTGGGCTGGTCTCAGCCTTGGCCAGAAACTGACACTCGTGTCCCCCAGAGGCTCTATGTGTCACTCTCACAGACCCACAGGGGCCTCCAGGCGAAGACCAATACACCAATAACTATGTTTGGATTCTGCATCCTAGAAGCAGGAAGAATCGGACTCCAGCAATTTCCGTTCACCATCTCAGGCTGCTCACTCAGCAAAAAGCACTTGTGAAACACACATCGCTGTAAAGCTCTCCTGGAAGATGATTACTCAGAGCTTCTAATTTACTACTTCATTAAAAGTGGCAGACAGTGGCTGGCCATGGTGGTGCACGCCTATGAGCCTAGCACTTTCTGAGGCTGAAGCAGGAGAATCGCAAGTTCCAGCCCAGCCTGGGCAACTTAATGAGACTCCGTCTCAAAATAAAAAATAAAGGGCTGGGGACGCAGCTCGGTGTGAAGGCCCTGGGTTCCATCCCCAGTACCACACACATGGCATATTCCTTTCAGGAAGCCAAAGGAAAGCCAGGGGAAACTGCCCTTCGGAATCTCCCAAACCTATCTCTGCTACGGTAGGACAGATGCTGCCCCGCAAGTCACAACCCAGAGCAGCCAGCCCCTGCTTGTGACTCTCAGAGCCCCAAGCCTCAGACCACAGCCCCAGCCCAAGAGTCAGAGCCGCCTCCAGCTGCAGCTCCACTCAGGGCTCTGGGCATGGCCTTGGTCTCTGCCATCTCCTCCTCTCCCTGTGACCCTGCACCTCTAAGCCACCGGGCACGGTCTGGTTTTGCCCACCTCTCACCATCCCCGGAGCAGGCATGTCTTCATTCTGTGCCTCCTTACTCGTTTGGAAAATACAACATAGCTGCTACCAGATACACACTACACGCACCGCCTCGTCTGATGCGCACTGAGCAGAGAACCCAGAGCTCAAGACTGGCGATAGGAACACAGGTGCAGCTGTCTCGGACCAAGTGCTGGCTTCTTAAAATACTCATCAAAAGACTCACCATCTCCAGATCTCCATCAGCAACTGCTCTTAAAAGTTTTTCTACCTTAATAAAAGGAAAAAAGAGTGTTAGGAAAATGATTTTAATAATAAAATAACAAGAAATAATATAAGCATTCTGAAAACATAGTAAGTAGCCTTTGTCTGTCTCCTGATGTGTTTAATGGCTTGTTTAACACCTTTCAAACATATCCCTAAAATTGCTCCAAAAGAGCATCCTGGGAAAAATCCACTGTCATTTAAAGCACATAAAACATAACTATCAGCTATACATGGTAGCACACACCTGTAGTCCCAGCACTCAGGAGGCTGAGGCAGAAGGATCTCAAGTTTGAGGCCAGCCTGGACTTCATAGTGAGACTTGTCTCAAAAAAGGAACAAAACAAAACAAAACCATCAAAGCTCTTAATTACTAGTCTGTAGAAAGGTGAGATCATGGTGACCATGGTGTACACTGCTTTTTAAGAAGCCAGACACCTGGGCCGGTGAGATAGCTCAGCGGTATAAGCGCCTGCCTGGCAAGAGTGAGGTCCTGAGTTCGACTCCCGGAACCCGCATACAAAAAAGGGGCTGGTGATACCGCTCAGCGGCACAGGCACCTGCCAGTGCGCGAGGTCCTGAGTTTGACCCCTGGTACCCACAAAAAAAAAAAGAAGCAGCCAGGCACCCTATGATTCAGAACCACATGTACTCCGCTGTCATTAACTATGAGCTGAGGGTGCAGAAGGGTGGATACGCCCCCGCCAAGAAAGATCCCAGGCCTCTGTGAGCCTGTGTGGACCATGCCTCTTGGCTTTCTTTGTGGTTGCTCTGCATAGACTAAGCTTGTTGGGCCTCCAAGAACAGGTCACGGCTTGCATCTTGGGGAAGCTAGGGTTGAGTCACTCCTTACCTAAATTCTCTAAGCAGTCAGGGATGGCTTGTATCAGGTTAGTAGTGGGGGTGCTTATGGGTTCAGGATGGAAAGCAGAGAATGTACTTTGCAAAAGGTCTGAAATCAGTGGACTGGCAGGCAGCTTTGCTTGTATTTTCCTTAGAACATACTCTCTCTGCCTCTGTCTTTTTCTCCTTCTCTCATACACACAGTTCACCAAGCTGCTGAGGGAGGACCCTGGGAGGCCCAGAAGCAAAAAGCAACATGAGGTGCAGTTGGGCCATCACCAAGGCACTGATCTTGGCCTCAGCAGAAACAGCTGCTCCCGTAACAGGCGAGCAGGCTGAGGGGCAGCTCTCGTCAGGTTATGGCTTTTTCTTTTTGCAGTACTAGGGATTGAACCGAGAGCCTCTGCACTGAGACACATTCTCAGTGACTCCTGCCACTGTCCCCACCCCACACACTTTTTTTTGACAGGGTCTCACTAAGTCATTAAGTTGCCCAAGCTGGACTCAAACTAGCAATCCTCCTGCCTCAGCCTCTCAGAGTACCATGATTACAGGCATGCGCCACCACACCCACCTCAGGCTATGGCACTTTAATCGGCCACCATAACACCAGATCCACCAGCGCCTCTTCATCATTCTCCCATCAGGAAGGCTCACCTCTCTGTAGTCCTTCTTGGGCTCCTCTTGTCTAGAGCTCGCCGACATGGAGGAGAAGCTGGAGGTGGAGGAGCCCTGGCTGATGGAATCCACAGAGTGTTGAGGGGACAGTGCAGGGACCTATAGGAAGTACACCCAGGTGAGAGAAGGGACACAGGCACACAGCCACATGAGGACCACAGAGGGGCCTGGAGCTCCAATCTCCCCAGCTAGCGCAGCCCAGCTGACTCACCTCAGAAGGCTTCAGCCTCCTTTCCAAGGACCGATGATGGGCTTCCATTATAGACAGGATCTAGGAGAACACAGGGGGCATGAAAAGCAGTGAATGAGATGGACAGTAACACAGGATCATCATCCACAGTCCCTCTGCCCACCTGTCCCCACAGAATGCCAGCACAGCAAGAATCTGAGGTCCTGCAGCCCAGCCATGCCCTTGGACAGATGGCAAACCGAGGCCTGGAGCAGTGGGAATGCAGTCAGTATCGTACCAGACAGTCAGGGCTTCCTGCCCTCGTATTGCACTCCTCTGTCCAACAGCGAGGCAGAGCTTCCTAGGCAAGGTCTCAAAGCTCCCTGTTTGGCCCCAGCCTGCTGTCCACAGTGTCAAGTGTGACTTTCCTACTGGGACTCACTAGTCTCAAGCAGGGACAGCCTAGAGTTAGGCCAAGAAGGCAGCCTATTCTTTCCTCTGCAGCTCTCCCTGCAGACAGGCCTCTGTGCAGCCACAGTGACAGAGGAGCCCTCTTGCTGCAGCGTCTCAACATCGGCCCAGGACGGCACGGCTCAGTCTTCTTGGCTGCTGCAACCCGGGACCTTGTACATGTTTGGGGCAGCACAGCTGGGGCTCCTGAAGCCAGGAGCTGAGGTGCAACCCTTCCAAACCAGTGCTACTGTAGACGTAATGCTAAAGGTTCTTACCACACACACAGAAAGAGCAATAATAAATAATGGGAGGGGGCTTGCTGGTGATGGCAATGTTTCCAGCACAGACTGCGGGGATGGCTTCACGGGGGTGTCCTTAGCGCCAGATCCATCAAGTTGTCTATCTGGAATATGCACAGCTTTTTCTATGTCAACCTCAATAAAGTGGTTCAAAAATAGATGAAAACAGTGCTACTCCCGGAATAAGATGTGAATAAGATAAAGGAACTCCCTGAATTGGAAATAATCAGAGAGAGCCAGTAAAACATCAAAAGGCAGCAAGTTGGACCTGTGTGCAGGGGGATGATTGGAGCCCTGCTCTAAAACGGAGTCCCTTATATGAGCCATGAATTCCTAGGGAAAGCAGTGGCCCTGGCTTCCCCTGGCAAACAGCCAACCTGCTTCTCCCAGGGCGCTCCTTCCGCCAGGGTGGTGCTGTGGTGCTGGACATAAGGAAGTGGTCCCCAGGAGCTGCCTTCTTCCCCCCCACTCGTGAGCAGTGGGCACTTCCATACAGGTTGCCAAAATCATGTTTACAGAACTCACTACCAGAAAAAGGTGTGCAAGCTCACTGTGAATCACTGGTGGAGGAAACTATACCCAATAAAGTTCAACACAGGCCAAATGAAAATAAAGCTTCTAGCCGGATGTGGTAGCACATGTCTGTAGTTCCAGCACTCAGGAGGCTGAGGCAGGGGGATCACTGCAAGTTTGAGACCAGCCTGGGCTTCATAGTGAATTCAAGGCCAGCCAGAACTACATAATGAGACCCTGTCTCAAAAAACAAAAAAAGAAAAGAAAGCTTCTAGAAGCTGAAGATGCAGTGATGGCAAACAGAGCTAGGACATGTACTGCTTTTATTCCCCCACCCCCATCTCTGCTCCTCTCAGCCTGGGTCCCAATGTCACCCAGTCCACTACTGGGAAGAAGTCCACAGCACTCAGAGGCCAGGCCAGCTCAGCTGGGACCAGCTCTTAGCACAACACTGAGAAAAACTGCTAGTAAAATTGAATAATCTAAATAAGTAAAACCCATTAACAATGACGTCCCAAATGTGGCAGAGAGGGTGCAGGCCAAGTGCCACCCTCAGACACTAATGCACATTCGCCCAGCGAGGCCAGTCTGTGGACACTGGTTTTTCATAGTCATATGCTGCTCAGAGATGAAAAGAGCTACCTTAGAGTTTAATGCACACTTGAGCGCCGTCTCTTTCAGCCTGTTCTGGATCTCTGTGGGTGCCCCGTTCTGTAGCAATGTCTCTATGATGCCTTGGTAACCCCAACGTGCAGCTATGTGAAGAGGCGTGTCTCCTTTCTCGTTGCCAATATCTAGCCTGCAGGACTGCACATCATAGTAGACCAAAGCCTTCACACACTGCAAGCAAACGGGAAGGTGGCACTTTTTAGTAACATGCCAAGCCCCAGGCAACATCTGTGCCCCCAAGGCATCAGTCCATATCCCGCTTCAGCTGAGGCCCCACGCACCAAGCCAAAGTACAGCAGCAGGATCCGTGTTACCTGAGCAGGAAACCATGCTGTTTTCAAAAGAATAGAACTGCCAAGCAGTAAGAAATAGCTGACTGAAACTGTGGGGTCTCCACGTAGAGGCCACAGTCACCAGAGCAGGTGACAGACTGCTCTCCTTTAAAGGCCTGCTCACAAGATTGTCCCTTGGCCCGCAGTGTTCCTCAGGCCCTGGATGTAGGGAGGGATCCATAGTTTCTGAACTGATAAGGTGACTCAAGCGGCCTGCACTATTTCGTACGACAATGTGGTTTATGCTGAACGTATTGTTTTCCCCCAGGAGCATGGAATTCTGGGCCAGAGGATGCTCAGAGGACCAGCTGTCAATAAAAGTTTTGGGCACCAAGTCCCTAACAAGCTTCCCTGGTAGATGACAGACACTTGGTGTGTGTTGTCACAGCTCACTGCTGCAGGAATAAAGCACAACTTGTGTGACCACAGAGAGAGGACTGTTTGAAGCTCTGCTCTGGTTTCCTCCGGACTTCATTCCCGTCGTTTTCCCTTGGAGGTGCTGCTGTTTCCTTCCGCTGTAATAAACTCAGCTGTGAGCCACACGACTACGCTGTGAGGGTTCCTCGCAATCGCTGAACCTGAACGTGGGCTCGCAGACCCTTGACATGGTACACATGGACCACTGTGTTATCCGGGTGGCATCTACGCTGATCGGCCCAGGGGATTCTGATGACATGGTATTGAGGTGGGAAAGCACGTTGCATAAAAATGTACAGGGTATGATCTCATTTTTGTATATTAACCCCAAACCCAGACTCAACTTTACACATGCATTTATCTATTTTTGTATAATTCTGGGGGGAAAAAGGAGGGAGAGAGAGTAGACAGCAAAAAATAACACAAGCACAGAAACATAGTAAGCAGAAATGGAAATTATAAATTCCTAGATGTTACTTATAAAATGGAAAATTTCAATATGCACCAAGTTAAGAACCAGATGGTGGAAATGAGAGAAAATGATTTAATTTCAGGATAAGATAATGGGCAATTAAGTTTTAGTTTCTATTACTTCAATAAAACATCTGTAATACATTTTTTAAATTAAAAATATTATGCACTCCATGTTCCAACAATTCTCAACACAAAATACAACATTACACTAGCTAGAAGTTCACATTTCTCCAGGAGTGATGAAGAGTGAAAACAGCCGCTCCCGGCAAGGCAGGTGCCACTTACGTCTTCGTGCCCGTAGGTGCAGGCCAGGTGCAGCGGGGTGTTGCCGTTGTTGTCCTGCACCTCAGCGCTGGCCTTGTAGTGCAGCAGCAGCAGCTGGCAGAAGACAGAAGACAAAGGTGAGCCCAGCAGGGCACCAGGAAATGTGTCCTTGTGTCAGTCTCATGGGCGGAGGTCATTTCTATCCATCTTGAATCCTATTTATTTATATGGATTCAGCATTCCTAATCCAAAAATCCCAAATCCAAGATGCTCCGCAACCTGAAACTTTTTTCGGGGGAGGGATGGTGCCGGGGTGATGGAACCCCGGGCCTTGTGCATGCTAGGCAGAGCTCTACCACTAAGCTACAGCTCCATTTCCCAAAATCTGAAACTTTCTGAGTGCCAACACACCACCACAAATGGAAAATTCCATGCCTGACTACATGTGGTGGGTAGAAGTCAAAACACAGATGCCCTTAAAATACTGTATAAGACTGCCTTCCAGTATGCGTATAAGGTATAGCAAGAGCATAAAAGAAGCCTGGAGTGCTGGCGCATGCCTGTAATCCCAAGACTCTGGGAGACTGAGGGAGGAGGTTCACAAACTCGAGCCCAACTGGGCATCCTAGTAACTTAGTGAGAATCTGTCTCAAAAAATAAAAAAGAGGGCCGGTGAGATGGCTCAGCGGCGTAAGCGCCTGCCTGGCAAGCGCTAGGGCCCGAGTTTGACTCCCGGAACCCACATACGAAAAAAGGGCCGGTGATATCGCTCAGCGGCATGGGCGCCTGCTGGTGCGTGAGATCCTGAGTTTGACCCCCGGTACCCACAAAAAAAATAAAAAAATAAAAAAGAGCTGGTGATATAGCTCAGTGTGCAGGCCCTGGGTTCAATCCCCAGGACTGCAAGCAAGCAAACAAACAAATATAAATGAGGGAGGAGCAGAGGAGGGGAAAAAGGTGGATCAAAATGATAGAGAGATGTTGCAGATGTACCAATTCCCCAAAACAAATGTAAGTATCATATATTGCAAGCATATACCAACACAAGTAATTTTTTAAAAAGAAACATAAATGAATTTTATGTTTGTACTTCGGTTCCATTCCCAAAATATCTCATTATGTAAGTGCCAATATCCCAAAACCTAAAATGAACTTAAACCCAGCACTCTTCCAAGCATTTAGGATAAGGGATACTCAACCTGTGCTACTATTAAAACTATGCCACTGCCTTAACCCTGTGAAAAAGTTTAGAGATTAAAGAAAACACCTCCAGCTCCACCCTCTCTTCCTTCAGATGATCAGAAGTTTCACATCTCAACCCGCGGCCTGGTTCAATGGACCCAGGCGGGCGCCTCCGGCCCATCCCCACCGCGCTGCCTGCGTGGCGAGAGGAGGCACAGCACCAAGACACTGCCGGCAGCTGCAGAGCCACTGCGTGGGGTGAGTTCCCGAGCTCCCGAGGCCCCTGCTCACCGTCACGCTCTGGTAGCCCCTCTGACATGCCAGGTGGAGCGGAGTGGAGCCATGATAGTCCGTGGCATTCACCACGGCACCCTTGGAAACCAGGAGGTCGATGAGGGACGCCTGCCCTGCAGAGTGGAGAAGGAAGGAATGGAGCTTCCCACACCTGATGCGAAGCCACAGAGCATCTTACCCACCTCTTATGCCCTGGCAGCAGACACACCAAGATGTCTGTTTTCCACTGGAGAGGAGCCACAGCAAATGGCAAGTCAGGCTCTGCAGACTCAGAAAACACTTAAGGGTGGGACCCAGCCCAAGTCCACCTCTCAGCGATCAAAGTCAATGGAAAAGAGCCTTAGACAGCCACGGAACATGCCATGGTCCGTCAGTTTATAGGGAGGAATACTACGCAGCCATTAAAATATCAACAAGGAGAAATGCTCTGATACATTGACAAGTGAAAAGAGGCACAGTCCAGAGCAATATGAGCCTTGAAATATACAGATTTTGTACATACATACACAAAAGGATGCAGAAATTCCAGATGCTCAGAAATTAAAATTTGGGTTTTCTACCGCAAATGTGCACTGTAAAAACATTTTTAAGCCAGACATGACGACACACGCCTGTAATCCCAGCACTCAGGAGGCTGAGGCAGGAGGATCACCACACATCTGAGACCAGTATGGACTACACAGTGTGTTCAAGACCTGTCTGAACTAAATAGTGAGACCCAGTCTAAAAACAACAGAAAACACTCCCACATTTTTGAGGGAGGTGGTGAATGGGAGCTTATTATGTTGTCTAAGTTGGCCTTAAACTCACAATCCTCCTGCCTCAGCCTCTTGATTAACTGGGATTATAGTGCACAGCACCATGCTTGGCTCAAAATTATTTTTTCAAGGCAGAGTTAGAAGAACCCCAAATTGATAATTCTGAGACTATTCTCATAGCTGGGATTCCAGCCTCTCCTCACTGGCCTCTCAGCCCCAGGGCCATGTCAGGCAGTGTCCACAGGGTGAGAACCCCATGGACATGCTCTCCTGGCCCAAGAAGCCACACGATGCCCACAGAGGTCGCATGATGGCTATCAAGGTCTGTGGGACATTCGCTACTCTTCCCTTGCCAGCCCTGGGGGTGCAGCCACCATGCAGCACCCTGCACCACCCTGTCAGCCAGGCCCGCACTGAGACACCTTGCTCGGCACCATCCCTTTGCCACAGGAGCCAGACCAAGGCCACGTACCACAGAGAGCAGCCACATGCAGAGGCGTATGCCCCCTGTCATCTCTGGAGAACGGAGTGACAATGGACGGATCGTTCAATCTCCTAGGATGGAGAAGACATAAAAAAGCGCATCACTGGAATGGCATGGTGAAGCCTCTCTCTGACCAGGCCACCATGCCGACATGCTGGAACCAGAAGACAGATCGCAGGATGTGTCTCTTGGGCACTGTCCCTGTTTAGACTCCTGCAGGAGAGCAACTGAGGCCTGTATCTCCTGTGTCCCTCCCCCTCCAGCCCATTAGGTCTCAGCAGATGGCAAAATAGCCTGTTGAAACCAAAAATGTTAGTGGGAGAAACTGACACTGCTCCACTCGAAAGCCCCCTTTAAAGCTGAGGCAGAGGCAGCTCCTACACCAGCCCAGTGGCGTGCAGATATTTTTACAACCTCTATTCCACCTGGTTCTCCTAAGGAGCAGATGTCACAGGTGACAGCAGAGGCAGCTGAGGTGCAGTGAGAATAAGGCCCCTCTCATAAGCGTGTGGAAAGTTAAGTGGAAAGTTCCACCAGGACCCACATCTTCTCCCCGCAACACAGCCCCCTCTTACCCAGAGACCAGCTTCTCACAGTCGTCACAGAAGCAGAGCGGGTGGCACATCTTTTGGATGGCATCTTTGTTGTGGTCTTCTTGGCTCAAAAGTCTTTCCACTTCCTTCTGGTTACCTGATGCGATGTGCTAAAAGCCAAGATCCCAAGCTCTATCAGTGTTAAAGAGTCATTTGTTCCTGGAGGTGTGAATATTTTGAAAGCCTTGATTTGCTCTCTGGGATTTCCTTCAAGATTATCTGGGCGGATGGGGAGACTGGGTAGGGGTGGAGATGAAATAAGACTGGGTGATGACTACACAGCAACTGGTTGGTTAGACTACTCCCTTTATTTCTATAAACGTTAGAAATTTTCCATAATGAAAAAAAATGATAAAATTCCCAAAACAATAGGAAGGAGGGCACACCCTAGATCTCTGAACCTCAGTATGGTTTTTAATTCCTCACCAGGAAAAGCCTCGGTCCCATTCCTCTAATATTCGAACACAGCCTCAGCATAGGGGAAAGAGAACAGATACAGTGAGCAAGAGGCCCCCCTGACACAGCAACCATGGGCTTAGCCCTGTGACCGCGGCATGCACTCTCTGGGAGCATCAGCAGGCTCCCCAGAAGGCCCAGTCTCCCCCCGCCTGCCACGACTGCCTGTGGGCACCGCCCCAGCCTCCCGGGCTCAGTCTGAGCAGGGCGCTGCCTCCATGTACCCACAATCAAACCACCAAGGAATCAGATGCTGCGCCCGGCCCAGGACGTGCACACACATGTGTATGCGACAGCAGCTCCCACAGCCCAGGAGAGGTAGCAACTGTCGCAGCTACCAAGAGAGGCACTGCTGAGCGGACCATGACAAAGGTGGAAGACCCAGGCACCCTTGCCTACAAAGACATCGCAGTATCTTACCTTAAATAGGCAGTCAATGGGAGTCGAGGTCATCTGAGACAGTAAGCTCATCCTCTGCTTAAGGAACAGTCTGTCACCAAAGCCCTCCGATTCCTGCAGGAAAAAACAAACAACCTGTCTTATGCCATGAACCCTGCCGCGTGGAGGGCCCAGCTGTGATCCCTGCCATTTATCACAGAACAGGATCGGGGCCACTTCCCCCACACCTGGATCTGCTCACGGAGGCAGAGAGCAGCCTCAGCCGGAAGTGGAGACTCTGACTGTGGCTGCCTGCTTGGAACCAGGAGGCACTGGCTATGCGGTGAGGAATGTGCCATCTCTGGGTGTGGAATGTCACACGCACGCACCACCAGATGGAAGGCTGGATTGTCCTGGCCTCCTCCCGTCTCACTCATCCCCTGCCACATTCACTGGAGGTCCAGACAGGAAGCCATCAGACAGGCTGGTCTCTACTACCTCCCAGTGCCAGCCAACGGAGGGGGTTCCTGCTCTGTGAATGTACTTATGAAAAGAGACGCCACACTCATGGGGCCAAAGTCCAGGAAGACAATAGAGAAGAATTCCTGGCACAGACAGACCCTCTCGTCTCCAACCACTTTCCAGGTTTCAAGGACCTGCCCCAATTAATAAATCCAGATCTTCATATTGCAGGTAATGTTTACTTGGATATAAAAATCTAGAAATTTGTCCCTTCTTTATGAAATCATTTCTAGCAAGATAATTCAGTGTTCACTTGAGCACCCACAACTAAATTATCTCATGATGAATTAAACTTCCTGGGAAAGAGTCTTGGTGGGACCCAAAAGAAAAATTTTTCCCCAGCCAGGTGCTACAGTAATAACCCCACAAACCCTCACAAAATCAGGGGGTGAGGTGCTCTCTTTACAGTCCTCTAGGTTCTGAGTTGGCCAAAGATGGAGCCAACAGCATGTCATGGGATGCACAGTTTCTGGGCTCCTCTATTAAGCAGGGTCCCTCTTACCAACCCCCAAGGAGGGTTAACCTGATGGACAAACACCGGCGCCTCAGAATGAGGCATTTCGGCCCCCAGCTGCTAGATGCTATATAAAGCTCACACAATCTGCTTTCCACGGTGACTTATAGCTGAGCAGCTTAGGGCCAGGGAAACATCAAAGGCATGCTGCTCAGGTCAATCCTGGGCTCCTTCCTCATCTCAGGGTAGCTGTCTGAAGGGCAGTGATGAAGAAAGTAGGTCTTCCAGGACGAATCTTTAGGGGGAGCGAGCGGTCAGAAGGGAGTGGGCAGTACATCAGCAAAGACTTATTTGGGAAACAGATAAATACTATTTACTAGAAACTCAGGACAGTGAGGAAGAGCAGAAGTATGCAAAACTGGAGCAGGAACTGAGGATGATAGTGGAAACCTGTAATCTCAGAACTTGGGAGGCTGAGGCAGGAGGATCATGAGGTTGAGGCCAGCCTGGGCTACACAGTGAGTGCAAGACTACATAGCCTGGACTACACAGCAAGACCCTGTCTCCAAAAAAGAAGGAAGGGGGGCCAGTGAGATGGCTCAGTGGCATAAGTGCCTCCCTGGCAAGCGCGAGGGCCTGAGTTCGACTTCCGGAACCCACATACGAAAAAAGGGCCAGTGATATCGCTCAGCGGCCCGGGTGCCTGCTGGCGCACGAGGTCCTGAGTTCGACCCCCAATACCCACAAAAAAAAAAAAAAAAAGAAGGAAGGAAGGAGGAAAAAACAGAGGGGAGGAGAAAGAGAGAGAGAGAGAATGGTACAAATGTTTCAAGGTTTTTCCCTTGTTTTTCTGATGAACAAAGGTAAAAGTGGAGCCACGTCAGTAATATTTATTCCCAGAAAACTAAAGTCTTCATTTGTGAACATGCTTGAAGAATGCGTGCGGTCAGGCCGGGCATGGCGGTGCACACCAATAATCCCTGCACTCAGGAAGCTTGTGCTGGCAAGAAGACTGAATTCAAGGCCAGCCTGGGCTACCCAGGAACACAGCAAGATCTTGTCTCAAAAAAAAAAAAAAAAAAGTTTATGGTCATCTCAAGTGTGGTTTTACCTTTGGGAGAAAATTTCTGTGAAACCATATTAACATGAAGAGTTGAAATTAAAACCTTACTTAATTTACTAATATTTAGTCCTTACTATTTTTCAGAAACCTTGCCTGCTGTGTGAAGACACACGTGAGCTCCTCCCCCTGGAAGACATTGTACTGACTTCACATATTCTCTGCATGGAACTTCACTACATAAAAGAAGCCACTCAGCAGCTAAGGCAGACAGAATCCAATGTCAGTGTCACAAAAGACAAGGAAGCCTCCGTACCTGCTCTATCAATAACAGGCCAAGCTCAGTAGAGGTGGAGAGCATCTCTCAGGGCTGACTCAACACCCAGGGGACAGACCCCAGGCAGGCCAGGAGGGTGACGCAGCCATGGTCCCAACATCCACCAGAATCAACACCCTGCATCCAGGAAGGCAGGATCAGGGTAGATGCCCCAGACAAGATGGGTGCTCTGGGCTGTGACCCTCCCTTGCCTGCCTAAGATGAACACCATGCTTGGGGATGACCTTACAGAATACACAGGGGAACCCAGAAACAGAGACACCCCAGATGCAGGGGTGTTGGGAGAGCAATCAAGGGCACCAGAATACCTTGATGCTTCAAAAGTTACCCTTTGCTAACATGTTTGATTCTCACAACAATTTATGCATGGGTAAAATAGGCAGCGTTGTCCCCAGTGTCAATGGGAAAATGGACAAGGCCTTAAGAGTGACAAAGAGGGCCGGAGAGATGGTTCAGCGGCATAAGCGCCTGCCCGGCAAGTGCGAGGTCCTAAGTTCGACTCCCAGTAACCACATACGAAAAAAGGGCAGGTGATATCGCTCAGCGGCACAGGCGCCTGCTGGCGCACAAGGTCCTGAGTTCAACCCCCGGTACCCACCAAAAAAAAAAGAGTGACAAATAGATTTGCCAAAGGTCAAATACAAGTGTGAGATTCAAACTATCACCAGTATAAGAGGGACCACTTGCAACACTTTCTGGAATAAAAGCGGGTGAAGGAAGCTCCCTGGTTCTGGTCAGCTGCCTCCTTCCAACCTGGCCGAGGCCTTCAGGCATTGACTTTCCTAAGTGCCACAGAAAGGAAGAGGCAGGATGGCTACCTCATGGGGTAGCAAAGGGACAGGAGCACCTTGAAGCAGTGGACATCTCCCTACAGAAGACAAGGGATGCTCCCAGCCCCATCACAGAGCATCAGGCTGATTCCCCTGCCTGATGGAAGAGCAGGAGAGAAACAGGAAAGAACCACAAGGCAAGGTCATCATGGAAAACCACTGCAGACACGATGAGAACAGCACATGCTTCTAGAACCTCACAGAAAACAATCCCAAAGAAGAATGTTTTACAAGTACGGGAACGAACAGCAATTCTGATTCTGTGCACACGCGTGCAGGCAGAGGCGCGTGCGCACACACATACGCATTCTACGTTAGTGATTTCCCCCTAAATATGGAGACGAGATAAGGCAGAAGGGAACAACCTCAGAAGAGCCACAGCCAACCACACCTGCAATGAGATGGACAGCCCCTAATCTCACTAGCATCTGAGCGGGGTCACATCACACCCCAGACAAGGGCAGAAACTAACTCTTCATTGCTAACTGTCAAACCATCAGATGACACACAAACGAGGGAGCATGATCGCAAATTCTGGTTCAAAATGCAATCCTATCTGCACAGAGAAAAGGCATATGCCAAACTGTTAATAAATCGTTTCTGGCTGGTAAGTCTATGAATTTTTTTTTAATGTCTTCACTGTAATTTTATGTACTGCAAATATTATCTAGAAGCAAATATCAGTCTTCTGATCAGAAAAAAACAAAGTTCTTCTTTGGGGGGAAAAATAGAACACAATATAATTGGGTAGTAACATGCATGGATAGCGAAAAGTCTAAAAATACACCAACATGTTAATGAGGAATGAATTCGGTGGAACTGCTGTCCCCTGAGGGCGCCTGTCTGGTCAGGTGATAGACTTTCTGGGTGCTTTAACTTAATATTAACATCAGGAGAGAATTTGAGTCAAATGATATTCAATTCTCACCATTCTTGTTTGTAATGCAGAACTTTCTTCACTTTATTGACTTCAACATTGAGAGTTCTCTGGGGACTACTAATTTTCACTGGTTGGTATGCAGCAGAATACGCCAGTGTCATGGTTTATATCTAGGTGTCCCCAAGGCCTTATGAGTACAGGCAGGGCTTTCGGAAGGTGACTGGATTATGGGGCTTTAGCTGATTTGCTGTCAGGAAGTGGGGTCTGGTTGGAAGAGGCGGGGCGCTGACGTGTGTATCTCTTTCCCCAGTTCCTCTCTTCTCTCTCTACGTCCGAGGTGCCAAAAGGTAAGCAGCTCTCCTCTACCCAGGTTCTTCCACTACGACTTCCTGCCTTGTAGCCAGCCAACTATGGACTAAAAATGTGAGCCAAAATAAACCTCTCCTCTTTCACTACCTGCAGGTGTCAGGTACTGTGTCCCAGTGATGGGGAAAGTGACTAAGACAGCCAGCAATGCAAACGTGGCCCGAGGTTCCCACAGTTCACACAGAAAGATAAGTACCTCCTTTAGCCAA
Source organism: Erethizon dorsatum (assembly GCA_028451465.1). Taxonomy (NCBI): domain Eukaryota; kingdom Metazoa; phylum Chordata; class Mammalia; order Rodentia; family Erethizontidae; genus Erethizon; species Erethizon dorsatum. The sequence continues at coordinate 97,312,607 of CM051834.1, forward strand.
AGTTCACCAATCCACCAGGAAAACAATAAGGCTGCTGAATCCTAAAATTGCACACATTAATAATCATTTCTTGCCTATCATTGTCAAGAAATCCAAATTCACCATTTCTGGCTTCCTTTTCCACACACATGCTTTTGAAGATGACAGGGGTTAATGAAGCAGGATATTCACAATGTGAATCCCAAAGATATCCCATCAACTTTCACAAGCAATGAGGGGCTTAATGTTCAGTTTCCTGGTGGTTGTCAAGCATCACAGCCCTCAAACAGCTGCAGCCCCATTCTTCGGACACACTGTCAGAATCCCCCCTCCACAACCAGCCCAGAACACTGTCAGAAGTGCCACGGTGCCCACAAAGGGGAGGGGAAGAGTGTGATCTTACGGGTGGTTTAATGGAAAGGCTTCCTTGCCGAATATATTCAATCGCAGCCTCAATTGAGGTCAGGCAGTACCCCAATTCATCTTTTGCTGAGCTGCTAAATCTGAAGTTTTTGATGTAACTCAAATTCGCCATCCTACCACAAAGAAGAAAAGAGTTTTATCATTGAATATTTAGTTAACATTTCTGCAAAAAATACTGCTATTGGTTTGGGTAACTGATCGAATACCTACAGTAAGTCAAGTAAGGGAGCTACAACCACTGTCCCCACTGTGATCTCTCTGCAGGGTGTGCTCAATTAGGACAAAAAAACTACCTGTTGTTTCCCTGAAACAGGCTAGCTTTTAGAAAGCTGATTATTGTAAAGTAAACTATGGGTTCTCATGGGAAGAAAGAACTGGAGTCAGCTTCCTATTCAGCCACAGCCTCGCTGCATGGTCCAGAACAAAAAACATAAGCTCCCTGGGCCTCATTTTCCCCATCTGTAAATGGGAGGAGCCCCTGGAGGAAAGAGGAGAGGGCAAGCACCCTGTGCACAAGATGCACAACTAGAAGTGGCTATCCCTGAGTTACACTGAAACTTACAGTGCATGGTGCTGCCTCTTTCAAAAAGCATTTTAACAAAAAATATTACCAATTAGGGATCTCTGTTTTCACCAGCAAATATAACAGGACTGAGAGAAGATCATCAGTACACATGGTCTCCAAGTTCACTGCAAGGGGAAAACACACGTTCAAAGCCATCATGAGACTCCAGTGGAAGGACGTGTACAAATTCCCTTCTGCCCTCCAACCCACAAAACCACACTCCAGCAAGATGAGAAACAAAATTGCACAAGTGTCCTTACAACATCCTGAACAGATGTCAGACTCAAGGCAGTACAAGAATGCACAGCATTTTCAGAACAAAAGGCAGTAACTCCAAGTGGACCAGGTCTTACCACCCTCTTAAAGGTTAAAGAGCCCAGGGAGGCAGTGACAGCAGACACAAAGGAAGATGTGCCCAGAGCCATCCCCAAAAGCCTCTCTCTTCCTAAGGTCACTTCTGGTTTGTTTGCACGCAGAGTCTCATGCCCCTGTGTACCTTCACTTTATTTTTTCATTTTGTATTTGTAAGTAATCCATTCATGACTTAAAATTCCAAAAGTGCAGGAGTCAGGGGTGTGGCTCAGTGGTAGAGCACTTGCCTAACATGAATGAGGGCCTGAGTGTGATCCCCAGCACTGCAATAAACAAACAGAAATTCAAACAGGACCAGACAGCGTGGAACGAATGCCCCTCCTATACTTGCCACTCAGCCTCTTTTCCCAGTTTCTGCTGCCATTTCTCGCATATCTTGCGTAACTTTGAGCTAGCCTATGACCTTGCCTTCATATGCAAGGACACAGAGCCACCTACACTTTCCTGGATGCTGCTGCAGGTGTACCAGAAACAGAGGATTTCTGTTTGCTCCACTCAGTATGCTTAGAGACCATCCCCTATCTATACGCATAGACCTGCTGCCTCTTTTTAATTTTTTTCTTAGCTTCTTTTGTTTTACTTTTACTTTTGTTTTCTAATTTTTTATTTTTGCAGTGTTGGGGGTCAAACCCAGGGCATTGCACATGCTAGGCAAGCCCCCTACCACTGAGCTATATCCCCACAGTTAAACCTCCCATTTTACTTTTCATACTGGGAAATTTCAAACATATACAGTACAAAATGAGAAGGAACAGCCTAATGGTAAGTCCCGCCTGTACCGTTCACCAGCTTGGCTCATTTTTGAGGCCACTGCTTCTCTGTCACTATTTTCCTACCCTCCTCATGCCTGACCCAGCTCTCTCCAAAGTGTTCACACTGGAATGCACTGCTGAGCCTCAGCCCCATCTGAAGGAGCCCTTAAGACAGAGCCTCTTCTGAGCAGGGGCCCTCGTCTGGGTGTGTGCATCCAGCCCTTCCCAGGCTCTTCCCCAAGCACCAACCTCTCTGGCTGGGAGACTGTGTAATGAGCTGAACCACCTTTCGCAAGCAGAGCAGCTTCTGCTGGGGCGAAGTGCATTTGTTCAGCTGAGCCAGCTCTCTCTTTGCACGAGGGATGTTGAAGCTGTAAAATAATTTGGAAATGTGACCGCTTCAGATCATGGTGGGAGCACCCTTCTTCCTCATTCTAATAATATACCTCAGGTTATATTTTTCTTACATCAAACCACAAGCAATGAAAACAAAGACAGAGAAGTAATTTGACTCAAGCCAGTGGCAAAACAGAATGGATTTAAATCCCATTCAGGCTGCCAGGTGATAGAGCTGCACCAGAAATTTGGAACTAAATAAAAATCATGAGCCCCAGAGGAAAGAGGAAAGCAGCCCAAGGGTGTGGGGGACTAAACATCAACACTGTAGACATTTTTGCAGCCCTGTGTGCTTCTACAGCAGGGTTCCCTCAGACGGGCAGGTGAGAAGCGACATCGTGCCGGCAGAGCCCACCTGGAGACCAGGTGTACAAAATTCTGTCCCCTTTAGCTCCCAACCAGCTGTCTTGCTGGCTGTTGAAAGGGACAGTTACGAAACAGTCTAGTCAACTTCAGCCCTTTATCTTTGGTCAAAAGTAACTGCAACGTTCCTCAGTAGTAACCATGTCAAGTCGGCAGCCACCACTGCCACTGAGAGAGAGGCCCGGCTCTGAGGAGAAGATGGTGCCCCGGCCTCTGAGGACACTGAGCCACTGCAGCAGCACAAATCCTTACCTGAATTCAGGTTTCACACCAATATCTTTCTGCTGGAGATCTTGAAGGCTTCTTGTAATTTTGTTAAAGGCGGCATCCTAACAATAGATTTTAACAAGGCTTCAAATTTCTTAAAAAGCACAGAGTAAGGCTTCTATCCTGGATGATGGTGGAGACTGTGAACCTACCTCACTTGCCTCCATGGTCCCCACATACTTAAAGATGAGATCATAAATATGGTGGTGGACGTACATCTGTGAAATGAAGGGACCTGGTTCACACCGTGTGTCCGGCATGAGAAGAACCACAGGCCACTGCCACCCTCTGTCTCCTTACCTCTACTGCCTGCTTCATCAGTGTCATCTGGGCCTCCTGCTTCGCAAGCACTTTCTGGAGGACAAGAGGAGTACAGTTAAAGAGCCTGGACTCACAGGCGAGCAAACTGCAATGCCTTCTTTTGGAAGCCCGACTGCTTACCAGGTGAGAGTCCCTCAGAAGCTGCTGGAGGCATTTGGTGTACAGGGCATTCACCGAGTCCTGTGCAACACAGAGCAAGCCCAGGTCACTCTCACCATCAGAGGCCAGAGACACAAAGACCTGAATGTCAACCCATCCCAGAGCAAGGAAAATACGCCACAGAATGTGTTTCCTGGACGACAAGCTTCACGGGGTAATGCAAGCTTTATCAAATCATTTTCATGATTGACTCTTCAACTTTTTAAAGGTGATTATACATTAAAAGTAGGGAAAAAATTCCCTATGGGGTTAACATAGGTGATAATGGTACTTAATTTTTGGACTTTTCCAGGATATTCAAGTTTTCCATAGTGGCTTATACTACTTTTATAGTTAGAGAGAAACATTTAAACAAAACTTCCTACGTGGAGACAGCACCTAGGAAAGTGGGAGAATAAACTGAGAGGGGCTGGAGGCTCTGAACTGGCATGGCAGACACAGCAAGACATGGTACTGACTATGTGGTGACGGAAGCTCTTCCTTTCACATTCTCGGGACGTTCGGTGGAAAGAGGCAATGTTCCTGTCAAATTTCTCAGAGTGTCTTCCCAAAAATTCTCTCACATCTTCGATGGTTTTCAGGGAAAAGGGATCTGAGGGGGTTGTAGGCTCTTCTGAAAAAGAGACAGAGGGTCAGGCAGGTTGAAGCCTTCGCTGCCTCCTGAGAGGGGAAACGTTACATCCTTTGCCCTGCTCCCACCAGATCTAAGGCCCCATCCTGTGAGGGAGGATGACAGGCGTGACGAGGGGAGGGAAGGTCCTTTATTTCTTATTTATTACTTCCCAAGAACAGCTCAGTTATAGGACAGCCTGGGATCCAGAGAGTATGGTCTTCTCAAGGCCCTTTCTTGGGACAAAATCTACACTATCAGGGGTTTCATGGGTTGAGTTGTGGGGCTCGGATGAAGAAGCTCTGTCTCCCGACAATAAAAGCTTCAGAGTTCATTTGACAATGTGTTATCTCAATTTCCTGGGGAAGAAGTATTATTCTTACAAATAGTGAGATCTCAAAGAGGCACAAGGGCCAGGCTGGGTGAGGACTAAAGCCAAGCCCCACAGACAAAGCCAGGGCTACTCCTCTGCACAACTGAGGAGTGACACTGACGTCACAGACTTTTCACAGGTACAGCAGGATGGTGCCTCCCAGAGGTGTGTCATATCCAACCTGCACAACCACACACAGCAGCCCCAGTCCACACCTCCTGAGCTGGAAATGACTCTGATTAAGTTCTGGGGAATTCTAATAAATAGTTACATAGGTTTCTAATGGGCTCTTCACTGCTTTCTGTGACCTTTAACTTCTTAACAGCTACCCACACATTCCTCCAAATCCGGAGAAAATTCCTCCAAATACCTGAACTCTCTCTCTTTTCCAAAGGGTGGGCTATACACAGGATGCTGAAACTTTCTTCTTTCTCATTGTAGAAAGTTTCTTCAAAGAGGATGGGCACTGAGAGAAGACAGGCAAAACCAGCTCCTAATTTAATCCTGTTTCCTTGTATAGACACATCCTGGAATGAGAAAGCTGTCACTGTACCAGCAGCCGGTGGCAGCCACTGACCCTCCTCTGGGCCTGTCCCCCAGGATGGCACTCAACCAGGCCCTGCTGCTTCACCCAGTGCGGATTTGCCAGGGCACTTTAACGAGTGAGCACAGCTGTGGTGAGCAGCCTCTCTGCAGGAAAACAGCATCATCCCTGCGCAGGCCTCCTGGTAACTCCATCCCTGCTCTCACCACCACAGGGCACAAGCCTCTGTGGCCAAGTCCGAGGGCCACACCATGGCCCAGCCCCAGAGAGAAGGGCAGTGTGGTCTGGCTTCCCTGACCATGTGCAGGTTTGGCAATGAAGCCAACCCCGACCGTGAGTGGAACTTCCTCCTCTCAGAACCTACCTGCCTCCATTAAAGAAATTAAAACAAAGCAAAACATATGCTCCAAATTACCATCAAACTGCTATGTGAGACAAACTGCTATCATGTGCCTCCTGACAGGATACGCTCAGAAAGATAAAACATCCTTGGGGCACGCCATTCCTACCAAAAACGCCTGACTGTAATCTAATCGTGAGGAGACATCAGACAAACCCACACTGAGGGAGAGTCTGCCAAACAACAAAAATGTCAATGTCCTGAGGGACAAAGAGATGCTTCGGAACGGTTTCAAATGAAAGTAAAAAGACGTTAACAGCTAAATGCATTATTTGATCCTGGGTCTTAGGAGAAGAAATTTATTTCTTTTTTGGTATACAGGGTATTATAGTTAGCACAGTGAGCTGGAGAACATCCGCTCAACATGCAGGCCTCTGAGCGTGGCTGCTGCACAGCAGTTAGGTAAGGGAACAGCTGTTCTTAGGAAACGCGCTGAACTGTGTTGCGTGGGCTCATGTCTGCAGCTTACTCTCCCGAGGTTCAGAATAGTTAACAATAGATGTAGAGTCAGCGAGATAAGACAAGCGTGGCAAAATCCAAACAGTTGGCCAGTCTGAAGAAAGGGTGTATTAGAGTTCTCTGTACTTTACTCAACCTTCTGTGGGTTTAAAATTATTTCAAAACAAAACGTTTTAAAAAGAAAACTCATCCCTGGTGTCTAATTTTTCAGAAACCACGGGGCTTTCCGGAGCACTGAGAAGACAGTGCTTGTCCCCTCAGACAAACACCTCGGAGCAGTTAGGAGGGTGCTAAGGAAAGAGCCAGCCCTCCCCGCCCTCCAAGGCCACCCTGGGTCCCGGGCCTCATTCCCATCCCTGCTTCCTCCAGCCCTCCCACAGGGCTGCTGAATGGGTGTCAACACTGTCATTCACCTCATAGAGGTGAAAGGCCAAGAAACAGGTAGTTTCCTGTTTCTCCGCTCCCCCCAGCTCCCAACACTGACCTAGTAACCCAAGAAACTACCTTTCCATTTAAGGTCTGAAAATGTCCTTCCACAGGTATCAAAATGTAGGACTCGAATTGACAGGTAGACTGAACAGTGCTGGACAGGCTTCCTTTGCAGGGCACTAAGACCTGGAAAAAACAATGGGAGGAGCTCTGGAGAGAGGCGGCACATGTGTCTCCAACAGCAAGGAGGTCTCCAAGCCACTCAGCTGGAACCACTGCAGGACTACGTGCAGACTCAGGCACTGCTGGCCAAAATGGCCACTGTTGCTGCTAGCTGAGTTCCTTTGTTGTGGCAGTGATGGAAGCAGATAGCCCTCTCGCCAGCGAGGGAGGACGAAGAGGCACAGGTCAGTTTCCATCTTCAGATTCAGACAGTGGGCTCCTTCCCACCCTCGCTGAGTCCCCCCCCACAACTGACCCCAGGGACCCTCTGCTCCCACCAGGCCAGCTCAAAGACAAAACAGGCTCGGGTAGAGAGAGGGGGTGTGGAGTGGAGAGGACAGAAAGGGAAATGAGAAAAGTCATACTGACCCCACCACCTGAAAGATCAACGCTTCACGCTGCCGTGACAGTTTGTAAGGGTGCATCAAAGCCCACGGAGACAGTTTCCTATCACGGGCTGCCTCCTGAGCCAGATGTCTCGGGGTGCCAGCCTCTCCCTCTGGGGCAGGATCAATTGGAAACATGCAAAACAGACCATGGGGCAGGCATGATGGTGCACACCTGTAATCCCAGCACTCGATAGGCTGAGGCAGGAGGAGCATCATGAGTTCAAGGCCAGCCCGGGCTACATAGTGAGTTCAAGGCCAGCCTGAACTACATAGCAAGACCCTGTCTAAAAAAGGGGGGGGGCAGTGAAATAGCTCAGCGGCATAAGCGCCTGCCTGGCAAGCACGAGGTCCTGAGTTCGACTCCCGGATCCCACATATGAAAACAGGGCCGGTGATATCACTCAGCAGCATGGGCGCCTGTTGGTGCGCGAGGTCCTGAGGTCGACCCCCAGTACCCACACAAAAAAAAAAACAAAAACAAAAAACCAGACCACAGCCACCACACTGACAAGACGTCATCTCAGCAGCACAATGCAGCAATGGAAAGGGGCTCTCTTCCCTGGCCGGACCTGGAGTTAGCTTGGGAACTTACGTTTGAACAGGAATCTCTGACTCAAGTGTTCCAAAAAGGAAGATGGTCAAGGCAGAGAGGCCCCACAGAGCCTGACTCCTACAGCAGCCCAGCACAGAGACCAACAGGCAGACAGCCTGGGTGCCACTCCTGGTTCTGTGCCTCCCAGCCGGGGCCCTGAACACATGACCAGTCCTTGTTCCTCGGTGTCTGCACGTGGAGAGCGGGATTGGTGGGAGTGTGCTGGGAGTGTGAAGTTTGGGCATGCGAAGCCCAGGGGCCAGCAACTAACCTGACCCTCAGGCGGGCGCTGCCCTTGTTATGATCCAAGCCCTTAAAGCACTGCACACATCCTGAGGGTTTAACTGGTGTTCTCTGAAGAACTGAGGTGCTGCAGAAGAGGAAAAAAGCCACCAGCAATTAGTCCTGGCTGAGTTCACTCCAACATTACATGGCTACCAGTTAAGAAGCTCAGGCAGAGAAATGAATCATCCTCGGACCACTTCCAAAGCTAAGACTTACTGACCCAAATATTAGAAATTATTAAGTTTTAAGGAATGCCATAGAAAATGATGGAGTAAAAAAAAAACTCCAGAAGTCAGGCTCTCCACCATAACAATCATTAAGCTTGCACACTAAGGCATATAATAGTAAAGACTCCAGAAATTCAACACAAGAACAGAATATTAAAAGCCATTAGAGAAAAGAAACAAATCACCTATAAAGGAAAGCCTATCAGAATCATGGCTGACTTCTCAACACAAACCCTCGAGTCAAGGAGAGCTTGAAGTATTTCAAGCCCAAAAAGAAAATAACCTCCAATCCAGATTGATGTACCCTGTAAAACTATCTCTCAAAATTGATGGAGAAATAAGATACTTCCATGACAAAGAAAACCTCAGGAAATTCATGAACATCAAACCAGCACTCCAAAATGTTCTGAAGGACATTCTAGAAAGAGATAATAAGGACTACAACTCCGTGAACTCCAACAGAATGAATCTACCAGGCAAGGCAAGCAATTAAACAGGAGGAGAAAAAAGGGAGCCAACAACAGGAAGATAACATGACAAGGATAAATCAATACATATCAGTTATAACCATCAATGGTCTGAATTCACCAATCAAAACAAACGGACTCGCTGGGCGTGGTGGCACATGCCTGTAATCCCAGCACTCGGGAGGCTGAGGCAGGAGGATTAAAAGTCCCTCCTGGGGAAGTTAGCAACTTAGCAAGACCCTATCTCAAAACAAAAAATAAAAAGGGTTGGGGATGTAGCTCAGTGCAAAGGCTCTGGGTTCAATCCTTGGTACCACCAAAAATAAATAAATAAATAAATAAATAAACAAATAAACAAACAAACCTTAAGACTACAGTTATACTATATTGACAGTTTGACAGGTCTATAAGGCATGTCAAAATTGATCAAATTTTACAGTGTGTATAGCTTACAGAACTTCATTTTAACACAAGAAAATGGTGATAAAAGAGACTTAAAAGTCCTTTATAGTTCTTTAATTGTGGATCTCCTCTGGGTCTTGATTTGAACAAACCAACTAAAAAACAAAAATAAGCTAGGAGATAATTTAGGAAATTTGAAATGACCAGATATTTGACAATAGTAAAGAATTACTGAGAAATTATTTTAGCTATGGTTACGGTATTAATGTTATATTTTTATAAGAGGCCTTATCATTTAAAAATACAACCCTAAAAATATTTACAGAGGAAACCATACATCTACCTTATATAATTTTCTGGGAGTTTTCTTCAAAATAATCCAGGGGCTGATGCTGCATAGAGGTGAAACATGATTGGCCACCACATTCCTTCTGCTGGTGCTGAATGGAGGGTATGTGGAGCTCACTGCACCGCTTTTCCTACTTTAATATGTTTCCAATTAAATAAGATAATCTGAAATTTTAGTAGAAAAATAAAATAAAGGGAGGCCCCCAGGTATCAGCTTAGAAATGGGAAACAACCTCAAGGCTCCGAGGTGGCCTCAGAGTTACACAAAAAGTGCAGTTCGCACTGAGCACAAAACAAAGAAGACCCAAGAGCCCTGCCAGGGGAGCCCGGCCAGGGGAGCCCCGCCAGGGGAGGTACCCACACCCCCGCCAGAGGCTGAGAGATGGCCCCACGCCAGCTGCCTGGGCGAAAGACCCACACTGTCCCACACCAGGAAGGGCCACACTGGAGGCCTTCGTGTGGCCTCTGCAAGGCTAGGAACTTCCCGGATGCTCAGAGAACTCTGCCCCAATTGCAGTTATATCCTGTTTACTACCTGCCGCACACCTCCGCCTTCCCAGTGTAAACAAAGCTTGTCCAGCCCCAGCATCACTGTAGCCTATGGCCAAGCACTCTGCGTGTCCTTCAGTAGATGCCCAATCCATGTTTGCTGAGTGAACAGGGACCCTCCAATTTCAGGGACGTCCTTCCGGCCCTTGCCACTCCCACATCCAGTTTTCTAGCCGTGTGAAAAGAAGCTGAGATCCTCCCATTCCGAGGAAGAGACCCCTGCTGGCCAGAGCACCTCACTGTCTGTGTGGCCAATCCCTTTCCCTCACATCTGCTGACACGGGTGAAGAAGCCACCAGCAGATGGCTGCAGAGCAGCTATGGGGTCCCCAGGGAGCTCAGGGGATCTCCCATGAGGGAGATGCAGAGCTTTCCTGGAAGTGTACAGCTACCACACAGACTGAGTTGGGGACCCACTCATTTCAAAGCTTTATAAATGTATCCTAGCCCCTTTATAGCGAACTGTTTAAATGACAGTAGTTAAATGAAGGAAAGGAAAATAAAAAGCAAGAATCTGCACTAGTGGCACCTACTCCAGCGTATTCTCCTAACTCCACTCCAGAGCTTTCTATGATGACTTCTGTCCTACACTCATCCTTCCAGACACATGGCCTGATTCTAGAATTCCTTGAAGGCCTCCCATGTTCTCCATGCATGCAAGTAACCCTGGAGACCCAGGGCAGAGTCTGGAACATGGCAGATGCTACGTTTCTTGGGTGACTCTATACTAAATGAATCCTGAGACTTGGAACACGGACCTCAGCACTCTTAGCCAGGCTGCAGCTTGAAAGTCAGTTCCTGGGAATGTGGATGACAGGTTGCTAGGTTCCCAGGCCAGCCCCCAAGCCTACTTAATGTATAATCAAAGGATGTCAATAAAAAGATCAAACTTCATCTCTTTTTGTAATTTTATTTTTCCTATGGGTAAGTGGACCCACCCCCGACACACCTGGGAAACCTGAAGGCCTTTCCCTCAGCAGCCAATGGATAAGAGCATCACGGATGCAAGCCTGCCCAACCCTCTGTGAGCAAGCCGCAGGTGCTTAATAGCCAGATGGTTATTAGAACAGTGTGGGGTGACAGAGGCCACTGTGATTGGAACCTGGAGAAGCACAGGAGAAGGGGTTTCACTGTGCAGTCAGAGAGAGCAGGTGATGGAAGGACAGCGATGCTGATCTCAAGAAAGAAGTCCTAGGAGGAAGCCAATGCGAGGAGCAGCTGGGGCAGGGTGGGGGAACATCAGGTTGCACCCTCAGCTGCCACATACAGGCAGCTGCAGATGAGCAGAAAATGGGGCAGCCTGCCAGCACAGGGGCAGGGAGAAGAGTGGGAAGACTGACCCTGCAGACGCACACTGTTTTAGGACTCAGCAAGGACTCTGACCCCCCGTGAAGTCTAAGGTGGGCACACTTGTCCCATGGCCAGCCTCCATGGAGAGAAATTCCACACTCATCTGCTGAGGCCACGCAGATCTTTCAGAAGTGAGACAGAAGGAGTGCCCTTCTGCAGATGATCAAAACATTCCACTTTTTCATTCAACCAGCAAACGTGGCAGGAACTCAATTGCACGCTGGACAGGGAAGCACCCGTGTCCCTACCACACAGATGACAGTGCAGGAGTAAGCTGTGGCTGTCCAGCCGCCCTCCAGGACTGCTTTGTGTCTGGTAATGTTTCTGTGCCCCTACCATTGTCATTAGTATGTATGTGCCCAAGATGTAACTGTTTCTCGCACTAGGATTTAAGTTCAGGGAGGGCAAAAAAGATAAAGTGTGTTCCTATTTTCCTGCTCAACTCCCAGTAGCAAACAGAGTGCCTTGCATACAGTGGCATCGAATAACCACTGTGAAATGAATAGATGACAATCAATGTATCCGATGAGCTACATGAGACTTTTATTTTCTTCTCAGGACACAGCTATATTTTTAAATTTTTTTATTTATTTATTTTTTGAGACAAGGTCTTACTATATAGTAGTTCAGGCTGGCCTTGAATTCACTATGTAGCCCAGGCTGGCCTCGAACTCAAAGAAATCCTCCTGCCTCAGCCTCTCAAGTGCTGGGATTACAGGCGTGTGTCAACACACCTAGCTATATTCTCTATTTTTTTAGTGAACCTTTTGAAACTTGCAAAATCCAAAGTAAAAAATTCTAGTGAAAGCATAAAACTAATCATAAAAACCAGAAGTGACTTTAAGAAACCAGGCTTCTGAGGGCAGAAGGGGAAAGTTAGTTCTGGTTTTCTAGAGAGACAACCAAGAACCTGAGGCCAACTGGACTCGACCCAAATTCTCCCCTGACTCAAAACCACAGACGGATGACATACCTGAGCAGAGTCACACCACGGGGTAGACGTGGACCCGCCCTATGAGATGACAAAGGAACAGTGCAAAAAGAGGACAGACAACATCTCAAGCGGAGGTCATGATGAAAAACGCCCTGCACACTGTGTCCTGAAGTGCCACCTACAGACGCCCACCAGTGTCACCAACCTGAGGACTGGAAAGACCCACAACACGGATCTGCTGTCCCTCCATGCAGCAGAAGCCCCACCAACAACTAGTTTCTCCCACCTGCTTCTCCCACTCCTGCCCCAGAGGTTTTAGGTTGCAGCCCGTGTTAGAGAAGTTCTTGCCCTTTAGGAAACACCCTTGAGAGCTACGCACAAATTCTCGAGTTCCCTTCTTCTGCGGGAGTGGACGCCCAGCCCACAAGTGCAGATGTGTGAGGCTCTGGAATAGCCCTCCTGGTCAAGAGGGAAATAAGAGACAGAGATGAGCACGGGAGATTGCAGTGCCATCTGGGGCACACCACTCAGAGGACAGATGAGGACCGATAGTTCAGAGTTGGAGGAAGCAGGTCAGGCAGTCTCTTGGTGCTCATTCATACACAGGTATGGGGGGGGGGTCAAACCAAGCAGGTCTGTAACTGACTTCCACTAAATGTCACTTCAGTCTCCCACATTTCTGGTGTTAGCCACACTGAACAACCCTCAGGATCAATGTACTCACAATGCCATGGATTTGGGCCACCTTGCTGCACAAATCTGGACGCCACTTCTGCAGGGCCAGATAGAAAGGATTTTTCAGGAGATCTTCATCATACTGAGCCATATGGACTTCAAAGGGATCAAAGGGAGTTTCCTGAGATAAGGGAGGAAAAAGCAATGAATGACCACCTTCAGGTTTATGTAACGCATAAAAGTCTTCTGGTCATTTCTAAAAAGCATCCTTGACACACACTATTCTGCGTCACACAGTTAACACTCCAGCAGGAAATATCATATGTAATCTATACATTCCCAGATGGCCTATTTATTGTATAAATGTATAAACTGTGGCCACATCTGTAATCCCAGCACCCTAGGTGACTGAGGCAGGAGGATCACAAGTTCCAACCCAGATGGGCAACTTAGCAACCTAAGGAGACCCTCTCTTATGGTTTATAGGTAGATGTCCCCCCTAAAGCCTCATGACCTCATAGGTGGGACCTTTGGAAATTTGACTGGATTACAGGGGCAACAGCCAAATTGCTGTTAGGGGATGGGGCCTGGTCAGAAGAGGTGGATCACTGTGGATTTGACCTGAAAAGTTATATATAGCTCTCTTCCCAGTCCCTTCCTTGACTTCCTCTGCTTCCTGGATGCCAAGAGGTGAGCAGCTCTCCTCCACCCAGGTCCTTTCTGCCTTGGAGTCAGCCAACCATGGACTAAAACCGTGAGCCAAAATAAACGTCTCCTCCTTTATGCTGTGGGTGTTGGTATTGTGTCCCAGTAGGGAAAGTAACAAAAGCACCCTCTCTCAAAATTAAGAAATTTTCAGTACTAGGTTCAATCCTCCCAAAAATGTATACATTTGTATATGTATAGAAATGAAAAAAATGTATAAATTGCATCCAAACAATCTTGCTAAACTCCAACTTGTGACAAAGTATAAATGGCAATTTTTTGCACATCCTGCATGACCATAATTATGACTTTATAAAGATACACATGTACACATTTTTTTTTTTAGATGGGGTTTTGCTATTTTGTCCAGGCTGGTCTGCAACTCCTGGGCTTAAGAGAACCTCTGGTCTGAGTACAGTATATCAGAGTAGACAGGTACCCCCCATCCCATTCTCTCCTCCCCTTTAAGAGGCAACCATTATCCTAAAGTTGAGGTGTGTCTTCCTTACCCGTGTTTCTATGCTTCTAATACTATTCTGGAACATACCCTTTTCAATCCACATTAAGTTTTTTTTTAAGTTCTACTCATGCTGAGCCATAAAGTTCACATTCAGTCACTGACTTCTGCTATACAATATTCTTGCAAGTGAATGTGTCACAATTTATTTCATATCCTGTGTTTAAGTTGCTTCTACCTTTTCTGTATTACACATAATGGTGCGATGAACACCCTCATGGCCTTGTATGTGTTCCCTGAACACGCAGGACAGGCACCAAGAGGGGATTCATCTGTGACTGCAGCCATGAAACTGTAAGAGCATTCCCCTTCCTCAGGTTAAGGTCACATCATAGCCAACAACACTTGTCATCAAATCTGTGTTGGTTGGTTTTCTCCTGCTGGGGAGTGAACCCAGGGCCTCACACCTGCTTGGCAAATGATCTAGCACTGAGCTACAGCTACACCCTCAGCCCTTTATCAGATTGTTTCATTTGTCAAGTCTGTGCTATGGTCTGAATGTTCGTGCTTCCCAAAGTTTCACATGTTAAAATCCAAAAAAACTCCATCTTTCTAAAGCGATGATATTGGCAAGTGGAGCCTATGGGTGGTAATCGGGTTACTAGAGCAGAGCCCTCATGAATGGGGTAGTGATCTTATAAAGGCCTGAGAGAGCTCCTTGGCTCTTTCTGCCAGTGGAGTTACAGAAAGGAAGGGGACATAAAAAGAATTAAGATGTGTTATGTATATGTATCAACTCCCCATGATGAATGTTAATCATTATAGACTGCAAACATGTACTCATAAAAATAAAAATTTTTAAATGTTTAAATATAAAAATTTCAAAAAAGGAGTTACAGAGAAAAGACAGCCATCTATGAACTAAGAAGCAGCTCTCACGAGACACGGAATCAGCTACCCCTTGACCTTGTATTTCCCAACCTCCAGAATTATGAGAAATAAATTTATGAACAACGAAATGGTATTTTGTTATAGCAGCCTATGACTATAAAGTAACGCCCACTGTTCCTTCACTAAAATAATCAGAGAAAAGAAAATTAAATAAAGTTAACATCATTTCTTTATGTTGTATAAACTGCTTTATGTCTTCTGCCCTATTTTCCCTTGAGTTGTTAGCCTTTTTCTTGTGATTTATAGTTTTCTAGGGTTTTTTGTTGTTGTTGTTGTTTGTGGTACTAGGGATCCAACTATAAAAGAAGCCATATCCCTAGCCCTTTTTTTTTTGGAGACACAGTCTTGCTATGCAGCTCAGGCTGGCCTCGAACTCACAGCAATCCTCCTGTCTCAGCCTCCCAAATGCTGGGATTACAGGCATGTGCCACCACATCTGGGCCACCACAGCTGGCTCCTAGCCCTTTTTAAAAATTTTTTATCTTGAGACTAAGTCCTGAACAGGACTTGAACTTGCGATCCTCCTGTGTCAGCTTCCTTTAGTGCTGGGATTACAGGCATGCACCATTATAGTTCTTTATATATCTGGATACTAAAATATGTTACAGATATCTTCTCCTGGTCTATGACTTGTCTTTCCATTTCTCCAAATGAGTGTTTTCAGAAATATAATTGTCTTAAAAATTTTAATGTAGCTGTATTTTTCAGCCTTTGCCTTTATGACCAGGGCTCTGGGGATCTTAGAAAACCTGTGCCTATCCTCTGGCATGCTCCTTGGCAGAGCGACTTCATTTTCCCTAGCAGAAGGTGGGGTCTATTTCCCTGCCTTCTGAATCTGAGCCAGCACTGTGACCTCCTTCAGCCCACAGACAGAAATGACACTCTGTCATAGTTTTGAGTGTCAGCCTCACAGATCTACTCTCATTCTCTCTGCACCCCAAGAGCAGCATGCTGGGAAGAAAGCCATGTGATGAAAGATCAGGGGGAAGAGAGAGGCTTAGATGGTCCGGGAGCACAGTGAACCTGCCAGCAGAATGCACCCACATGAGTGAGCCCAGATGACACCAGCAGAAGAGCCACCCAGCCAACCCACCCAACAGTGGGAAATAACGAAACTGTGCCAGGTTAAAGGTACTATTCTGAGTTGGTTTGTTACGCAGCAAAGGCTACCTGAAACCACACCCAACTTTAAAGCCATAAATATATTTTATAAAAATAAAGCTCCATAATGTATAGGGATTTTAAAGTTTTTCATGGTTCAGCCTTTAATCCATCTGGATTTTAATTTTGCATATGCTTTAGTTGGGCATTTAATTTTACTTTTCCATATGGTAAACCAATTGTCCACCATCATTATCTGAATGTTCTAGCCCTTCTGATAATGCTATCTTTGTCACGTTCCCAGTCTCCATATGTGCGACCTGTTTTTGGGCTCTCGTCTGTTTCAATGTTCTAGATCAGTACTGTCCAATGGAAGTATGTGATGAATATAACTATATCTACATCACGTATAATTACGTACATCTGTTTATTATATTTATTTTGCTTTGTTTTATCTTTGTTTTTTTGGGGGGACAGTATCTCACTATGTTGCTAGGCTGGTCTGAAATTCCTAAGGTCAAATGATTCACCTACCTCAGCCTCCCAAGTATCTGGGATTATAGGCACCTACCCCTGTGCCTGGTACGTATGTAATCTCCAATTTCCCAATAGCCAAATTAAAAAAGAAACAAGTGAAATTAAATTTAATAACATATTTTATGTATCTTAATCTATCCCAAATATATTTTCAACATGTAACCATTATTTTCACATGATGGATAACATATTTTACACTCTGCTTTATTCCTACGAAGTCTTCAAAATCTGGTGTAAGGCCAGTGATATCGCTCAGTGGCATAAGCGCCTGCCTGGCAAGCGTGAGGTCCTGAGTTCAACTCCTGGTACCCGCATATAAAAAAAAAATCTGGTGTATACAGTATTTTGCTTTTATAGCACTTCTCAATTTACACTAGTCACATTTCAAGTGCTTAGTAGCCTCACATGACTAGCAGCTATTGCGCTAGACAAGGCAGGGCCAGTCCACATTTTATAGAACTACAGCTTTGCAGTGCCATAGAGACGACTAACACCTGCCTGGAGGATTCTTGCAGAGACACATGCCACCGTCACTACATTTGACACACCGCAAACCAATGTACCCCTAGTTACTGTTGGCTCACCTGGTGTCCTTGTGAGAATTAGAAAAAGGCACCGCATCTTCCCCGTGCATGCAGTCCTGCGCCAGGGCACATGGTGTGGTAAGGAGCTCTTAGGCTGTGCATCGGCCCCTGAGAAATGAAGAACCTGCACAATTATATATAATAGTTCTGTTGTTAGCATTTGACATTTTCCCTTACACTTCTACTCTCTTTTTAGAAAAAGAAACCTTAGTACTTTAAATAGAAAAACTGTATCATTTCCCATAAAGAGAAGATTATCTTAAAATTACAAAAACAATTGATGTTATACAATTGCCTGTCAAAGGTCCTCAGCATCGGCTTGAGCCCTTCTCTCCTTTAAACACAGAAAATTAGCAACTATTAAACAGCACCATGCAAATTTATCCTTGATACAATCAGTTGAATGAAAAACTGAATTACTTTCTCACTGTGTAACAATATTCCCAGAACGCCTCCTTTGGTAAACATTAGGAAGTATGCATAAATGCATAATGAATTCTATCTTTTATGGCTAACGATAAAAACAGCCGGTATTGAGGAACATCCTTGTTCCATGCACTCTGCTAATGTCTATATACCCTCATCCCATTTTAATGCTTATATAATGCCAAATAGGTATCACTGGCCCCAAGTCACAGATGAAGAAACTGAGGTTCAGCCAAGGTTACAGGATGTCAAAATTTATTCTAAAACTCATCCCTTTAACCACTAGGCTCATCATGTAAAATAAACATGCCCGGAAAAGGGTTATTTCATGAGCCACAGATGGACAGGATCCATACTTTATGTCACTGGGTGGAAAAGTCCACATGAGACACAGTCCCCACATCAAATTCCCTTTGTCTGGCCAGAGCAGTCTCGACTGCAGACCCTCTGCAGTCTGCCTGAAGGAGGCCACTCAGCTCCCTGCAAATCCTTTTAGGAAGAAGAGTTTAGCATAAAAATGGCTGCAAATAATCCCTGCCTCAGCCCAGGGAACGCTAGCTCTGAAACAATTCAGGTATTTGAATTGTAGGATTCACCTATTACTAGAGCCCAGATAATCCTCTTATGAGTCCCCAAAAGAGCTACAAGATTATGCATTTTTGCCAGGATAGACTCATAAAAACCATTCTTCTCAGTGCTGCGTGGCACAGTGCAATACACAAGATGTTTTGGACTAAAACCACATGAGAAACAAGATGCACAATATGGTCAGATTAAAGCTGAGAAGGAACACTCCTGCTCCTCAGACATGATGCTGGCAGAGCTCCAAACCTTTTACTCCCAAGACAGAGGTGACAAGGGCAGGTTTCCCAGATGGGAGGTAAGCACCCGAGAGAGAAGCAAACAGCAGAGAAGGGGGAGGGGTGGTGTGATGGAGGCACGCCAGGCAGGGACAAGAGCAGGACCAAAGGTTCAGGAGGCAGGCTCCCTGCAGGCTCAGAAGACCCAAGTGGATTTCTTTTTTTTTTTTTTTTAACTAGAATCCAAGCAGAGCCCGGCATGGTGGCACACACCTATAATCACAGCACTCTTGGAGGCTGAGTCAGGAGGATTACAAGTGAAGGCCAGCCTGGACAAGTCCCTGTGCTAAATTTTAATAAAAAGTGCTAGGGATAGCTCAGTGCAAAGGCCCTGGGTTCAGTTCCCGGTAACACACACACAAACATACACACACAGACATCCAGCAGAGGGCTAGAGGTGTAGCTCAGAGATAGAATGTATGCTTTGCATACAAGAGGCCCTGAGTTCATTCCCCAGCACCAAAAAAAAAAAAAAAAAAAAAAAAAAAAAGAACCCAAATTCAGCAAGTCAGAGAGGGGTACAGTAGCAAGGGAAGGAAAGGCCTGAATACCACAACGAAACATTCAAGTCACACACACAAAGATAAACACACAAGGTTCTTAGCAAGCGCTGCTGCTGCTGCGCCTCATGTGACCTGCTTTCTCTTGGACATCAGTCTCCCCTGGTTGTCACTGACTAAACCCAGGAGCAGGAATTCAAAGAGCTCTGCCCAGCACTATGCTCAACTCTTCTGTCCTAGAACGAACAGTATGTAATAATATCATACAATCTGGTGCTTAATGCCACAGATTAATTCGTATGTATGGATGAATGCTTTAAAATAATTTAATACCCTGACAAGTTTGCTTGGATGAATTAGTTTTCTATTTTAAAACAACATGCAAAGAAGCTGGCTGTGTTGGTACACACCTATAATCCCAACACTCAGGAGGCTGAGGCAGGAGAAGCTTGAGTTTGAGACCAACCTGGGCTACCTGGTAAGTTCAAGGCTGGCTCGGACTACACAGTAAGATCCCACCTGTTGGGAACCACAAATTCACAATGGCTAATTTTGCATACTTCCCTAAGGAATAAATGAGGCTTTGGATTATCAGTATCACCCTTTTGAGACATCCCATTATCTCTTTAGAGGTGGGCCATCCTCTCCCACCCACTAAGACTAAAGACACTCCAGAGCAAGATCCTTCTTAGCATAAGACTACCTCTGCCCTCTGTGTCATTTAATATTCCCTCCTCAAATTCCCTCCTCGATCAATAAATGCCAAGGTTCTGGCAGCCTCATGGCCTTTTGTTCCTCAAGAAAAAATAGCCATCCCAGATCCCCGCTGTACTGCCATTTTGTCTCTTGCTCTTTCTTTCTTTCTGCTGTGCACTGTAACACCTGGCAGGAGATTAGAAGCTCACTGCAGGGGTCCTTGATACCCAACTCAAAAAAATTTTTTTTAAATTTTAAAATTTTTAAAAAGTGACTTTTCCTTATAAAATTAGAAAGTGAATTCTCTTATTAAACTCCTTTAGGGGCTGGGGGCTCAGTTGTAGAATACTTGTCTAGCATGCAAGAGGTCCTGAGTTTGATCTCCAGTACCACCATCAGTCAATCAATCACCTATGAGGAAAAAAAAATCCCATCCCTGCCTGAGCTCAAATGATGGGGTTCCTTACAGAAAGTCCAGTGAGTCAGTCAAAGATACCGAACACTCCTGCACATGAGTTATGAGGTTACTCTATGAATAAGGGAGCCGTGTGATGCCTTCAGTTAGGATGGCATTTCAGGAGGCAGTTTGCACACTCATGGTCTGTGGTCTTCAACTGTCCTGCCAGCCCAGATAACTCTGGGTAGTCAGGAGCCAGCTGGTGACAGCATGCAGCCCAGCTCAGCAGAAAGTAACATAAGGAAGTATGAGACTCCCAGAGATGTACTCCTTGCCAAAATTTCTCTGCTGTTGTGGTTGCTTCTACCCTTCCAGAGCCCTAACCAAAGACCCTAACCAGGCACACTTTTCAACGGATAAGCAATATTTTTCAGTTGGTTTGTAATTCAAAAAGAAAAAGGAAAATGTTCTGTTCATCTAACTTTGATGCCAATAATGTATGACATTATACATAATGTATGCCGTCATAATCCCTTGTTTCCTTCTGGCCTGTAACATTTAGCCTGTCCTTATTTATCTTAAACCCTCTCAGTAAAGCATCAGCCCTATATCTGGCTCACGGGAGGCATGCACTGTCATCCACTTGCACAAAATAATAGTTGGGTTTTAAGAGGAAACTCAACCTCCCAGGGAGAGATTATCTCTCACAAGACCTGAGATCCATGTCTGGGTAGGTGAAGCATCAGGCACAAAGGCAAACAGCCCAAAGTAAAAAGGGCACTCAGAGCCGGCCAAACACAACAGCTGGAATGCGCTGCAAGGGAGAAAAGATCCCAGGCCTGGAAGCAGGGTGGAAACACAGAGGGAGCAGGACAGTTTGGAGGAGCAAAAGCACCCCTCAGAATGCCACCGCACCACCTTGTTCCTGGGGTTGCGGGTGGAACCACCATGCACCTCTCTCTCTGCTAGTATCTTAGGCAGAAGGGCAGGAACTGCAAGAGGCATTGGTTAGTCTCACAGATGTATACTCAACAGGAAAAATCAGGTTCAGATTCTTCTGGACTGAATTCTTCACAGGTCTGATGTCTATCACCATGTAGTCACATTCCTCGGTGTCTCTATGAGAGGACAGTCATTGGATGCCAGCCTAATGCTGGCAACGGATAAACAGGGAGAGCCTCAACAGAGCAGATACCACAGAAACTGAACAGCGCACAGACGCATTGGTTACACAGACCTAGCAGCTGCCTGCATGAGGACAACACAATCAGACAGGCACAGGAAAGCAGTCAAGACCTTAACCCCAGGCCCTACACAGACACTACTGCCTGCTCTGCCAGTAACACTACAGAATGGGTTCAGGTGACAAGTCAAGGCTAGGAGAGCACACCCAAGGTATAAGTTAGGAATATAAATCTGCCCAACTTCAGGGCCCCAACTGCTTTCTTGTCACTAGGGCTGATGAGAAGAATCTTCTCCTGTCACAGCCTATACTTCCTCCAAGGCCTAAGTACTCTGCCTCCGGGGTCTTACTCCAACCTGTGCTCCCAGATCAAAGTTATCCTTCCACCAGTGGGTCTCCCCCTCAGATCCTTATCAACTGAACTCTCAACTTCTGGTTGGTGTTGAGGGTCTCTCGCCTGTGGCCTCTGTCCACTTTTGTAGTCTCATCATCTCCAGCTGTCTCCAAAAGGATGCGTTCTGCTTCCTTTCATCCCTTTTGTCCTGAAAACCACTACCTCCCATGAAGGCTGTGATCTGTAGGTGGCTGAGACCCTCCTCTCCAGAGAATGGCCAAGGCCCAGACAGCCCAAGCTCTGCCTACAAACGGTCAGTTAAACTGGTTAAAGGACAGACCCCTGAATGACAGTGAGTCCTAGGGCCCAGAGCTGCAGATCTTCTTGGCTGCTTCAGTGCCAGGCCCCGCGTGGAGGATCTCAAACGCTCATACACTCTAGGGCCAGTAGGTTCCACCGTTTAATTATTAACAGGACCTTCTCTCAGTGAAACCCATAAACTTAGAAAATTCCAGCTCACGTGCACCCTAATATTCCCTCTAGTCTTGCCACCCTTCGTTCCCTGAATGTCCTAAATCCTTAGTGAAGATGTCCCTCTTGGTCCCACCGCCTAGCACAGTCCGAGGGTGCCTGAGTCCCCTGCCCTGCAAGAGGCAGCCAGAGGGGTAGCGCCTGGCTCATGTACCGCTGGACAGTCCCTTTGCAACGAAGAAACCTAACAGGCTGAGTCCCGAGCATCCCTCGGTGCGCAAGAGTTTTCAAGAAGTAATCCTTACACCAGAGACGAGGAGACCCCACCCCACAGAAGGCAGGCAAGCAGATAGGCAGGGATTCCCGGTCCGCCCGCATCCTCCCGGGGGACCTCCGATCTGCATGCACCGCCAGGACCCCACCCCCACCCCCGCCACTGCAGGCGCTGGGAAACCGCGCTGGGGACTCCGAGCCGGGGCAACACCCCCAAACACACACACGGACACACACACACACACACACTGCTCCCAAGTCCGAGCTCCCGGACCCTCGGACCCGCGGTCCTGTCATGGAGTCGCCCGGGTCAAAAGGAGCATTCTTTGAGCGGCTCCCCGCTTCCCTCTGGACCCGAGGGCTCAGGGGTCTGAGTGCCCTGGGCCGCGGATGAGCCCACCCGGCTGGCCAGGGGCCGGGGCCCAGCAGCCCAGCCCGGGGCGCTGGTTCCCAGAGAAAGGTGCTCCTCCCCCGCCCGCTCCCAGGCTCCGCCTGGCCTCCGGGCCCAGCCGTCCCGAGAGAAGGGAGGCGCAGGAGGAGACAGGCCAGGCACTTACTTAAGAGCTGCATACTTTCAGTCCCCATCTCTAGGCTGCGGCGGCACATCGCCGGCCCTCAGCCGGGACCTCGCTGTTCACCACTCCCGCAAGTCCACTCAGCATTGCGGCCCACCCCTTTATCATTGGGCGGAGCCGAGCGCGGGTCAGCCCAATGAGCGACCGCTCTTATCCAGAGCGACGTGCAAGCAGAGCAATCATTAAGTCGGCCCTACCAAGGGTGGGGTTCAGGCTACGCATTTTGCTTCCTACTCATGCTAGACCCGCCCAAAGCCACCGACTGCGCGTGCCCAGACTGGGAGGGGGCGGGGCCAAGGGCGGATCTGACACTAGGGGTGGGGTCGGAGCGCCCAGTCTGAAAGGGGGCTGGACAGCAATGGGGAAGAAGAACCCCACCCAGAACCTGCCGGCCCCGCGGATCCCTCGTCCCCTCGTGCTTTACAGCACAGAAATGCTCGGCCCTATGAGACGCGCCACTCTGTTGCTGCCATTGTTCCTGGGTTCTAGTCCTCTCACTTCCATGGACTCTGCGCGAGCTAAACCTTTAGGTACAAGGGTCTCCGTTTCCTTATCCCGGCAATAGGGAAAAGTTGCAGGGTGTGGTGGCGCGCACCTGTAATCCCAGCACTAAGGGAGGCTGAGGCAGGAGGATCACAAATTCCAGTCCTGCCTGGGCAATTTAGCTACACCATGTCTCAAAATAAAAAAAAAAGAGGGCTGGGGGGCCGGTGAGATGGCTCAGCGGCGTACGCGCCTGCCTGGCAAGCGCGAGGGCCCGAGTTCGACTCCCGGAACCCATATACGAAGAAAGGGCCAGTGATATCGCTCAGCGGCACGGGCGCCTGCTGGCGCGCGAGGTCCTGAGGTCGACCCCCGGTACCCACAAAAAAAAAAAAAAAAAAAAAAAAGAGGGCTGGGGATGTAAAGCCCCGATATCCGCCCTCTCCCCCAAAAAGGAAAAGTTGAATCAGCTGAGTGCTAACGTTCCAGAACTGTATGGGGTGCAGGGGAGGGAGTGATGGGAGACTCACACGTGACCTCCCAGGCACGGCCACGCCCATCCCGGGTCCCAGGGGGTGGAAGCACCCAGCAGGACTGGCAGGGGTAGGCGGGTCCTTGGAGACCCGCCCCGGCTGCCGTTAGCAGCGGCTAAGGAGAAGCGCGCGACTGCTGGCCCTGGGGTTGGCACCGGAGGAGGATGGGGTCCGCAGCCCGAGCTTGGCAGGGAGCCACCGTGGAGGCCAGGGTCGCGCAGAGAGGCGGCGTGTGACCGAAGCGCGTCTGCGAGAATGGGCGAGCTGGTGGGCTGCAGCTAAGACGACTCCCTCTCCGCGCCGGTTTTCCGAGGCGCGCGTCGCGGCTCCCGCGCTAGCTCGGTCGACGGCCGCTGCAACACCGAGAGAGTCGCCAGCCATGCGGAGCGTTGGGGACGCGCAGCCCAAGGCTGGCCTCGGCACCGGCCGCGTCCTGCCGCGCTGAGGGCGGAGAGGGGCGCGGGAGCGCACCGCCATGGCCAGGGAGGAAAGCAAGGCGCTGCTGGACGCGCTCAACAAGACGACCGCGTGCTACCACCACTTGGTGCTGACCGTCGGCGGCTCGGCGGACTCGCAAAACCTTCGGGAGGAGCTGCAGAAGACGCGCCAAAAGGCGCTGGAGTTGGCTGTGGCCACCGGCGCCCGGCTGACGGTCGCACTGCGGGACAAAGGTTTGGCCGCCGAGGAACGCGCAGAGTTGGAGCGCCTTTGGGTGGCCTTTTCCGGCTGCTTGGACCTGCTGGAAGCTGACATGCAGCGCGCGTTGGCGCTGGGCGTCGCGTTCCCGCTGCACGCGCCCCGGCGGCCGCTGGTGCGCACTGGTGTGGCGGGCAGCTGCTCGGGGGTGGCGGCGCGCGCCCTGAGCGCCCGCAGCCTGCGGCACGAGGCAGAGCAGGACTTTGACGTCGCGGATCTGCAGGAGTTGGAGCGAGAGGTCCTTCAGGTGGGCGAGATGATCAACGAAATGGAAATGAAGGTCAACGTGCCCCGCTGGACAGTGCAGGCCCGGCATACCGCTGGCGCCGAACTGCTGTCCAGTGCCAGCGCCGGTGCCTCCTCAGCCGTGTCAGTACCGGAACGCGCGGGGCGCTGCGACCCCAGCAAGGCCCTGGCTGCCACGGTTTTCAGTGCGGTGCTGCTGGCGGCTGTGGCTCTAGCCTTGTGCGTGGCAAAGCTGAGCTGACCCACACCTGCTGGTCACCCGCCGCCGCTCTCTCCGTGGAAACAAGACTCGGGATGGGCTTGAGTTCTGGGCTGTTAGGGGAGCGGCACTAAAACACTGTGTGTGTCGTGGGTACCCGCTCATTTCATGCACACCCCTGCCTGGATAAGACATCGCTTTTCTCTTGCTGGCCCGGGAGGAGTTAACTTTGCCCGGGCCGTCAGGGCATTACAGCTAACGTCTGCAGGAGCTTTATTTCCTATTAATAGAAAACTGCCCACAGTGACCCCAGATTTCGTCGTGTTACTAGGGCATCGTTACGCGAAGTCCAAATTTGTTGCCCCCAACCCTACCATTGTCCCCCATTGTCTACATGTGACAGTTTGGAAAAGTGGGTGAGGTGGGAGGAAACGTGGAGGGCATGGTGGTTTTGCTCTGTATGGGTAGTTGTTCTGTTTCCTGGACAAGAAACAAATTGCAGTAAGACATGAGCAGTTTTTATTACCTCAGTCCCGTGGGGCCTATGCTTAGAAGAGTGTGCAGGTAGAAGTTCATAGGAAGTGCTTTCCTTGTGGTGCACTATTGTGCTTCTTGGCAGAGTTTATCCATTAGTCACCAAAAGCAGCTACAGAGAGGTTTGGGGTTAGGACCTCCCACTGCTGTGCAGGGTCTGACCCTATTTAGGAAACCCAAGAAGATGGTTGAACCGCTGTGGCAGGATTGTATCCGCTGCACACTCTTGGCCTGCAGAACAGGGGCCTCCTTAGCCAGCCCCGGATTGGGGAAAGAGGGGTCCAGGAGGCTTTGGAAAGAGCCACATGCTATATGAACAGGCACTTTCTCCTTCGCAGGGGCTTATTTTCATTCCACAACTAGACCAGAATGTTTGATACTCCTGTGAGGGAGGGCTGGGGAATCCTCTTTGGAGTACTTAATCCTATCTATCCCCAGAATTCGCTTGCTGGCCAATAGGAGAGCTGGCTTTGGAGGGAGCTGCGTAGCTCCCTGACCCCTACCCTGCCCAAAGAGGGTAATGTGGCATTACTGGCCTACAGAGGTTTTTGGTCAATCAGCTCTGAGACTGGGTTAGAATTTGTAGCAGCTTTAACTTGGAATTTAAGAAGATTTTTAGAAAATGATAATCATCTGAAAGAAAAAAAATCGCATCATGTACTGTCAAAGCCATTTTTTTTTTTAATAAAGGACATTGGGCCACAAATTCATATGTGCCAAAGAGCCAAACATAGAACTTAGGTTACTGAATATACATCTGCATCTATTTTAAAAATCTATATTCTTAAATATAGATTGAATTTTGAGGTTGCATCATAAACTACTGGTGTGGATGACAGAAGTAGGTGGCCCTGATCAATAAATAAGGAAATGTGGGAAACACTCTTGCCTAAGCAATGCTGCCACCTTCCACCTGGGGTCCAGAGAGGGCTCTGCCACATTCCTGGGGGAAGTGAGGCTGAGAAAATTGATGTACAAAACTTTCTAAAGGTAATTCGGAACAAAGGAGACCTTGATTTGGCTGAAAATTGATGAGGGTCCTTTTTTTTTGTTTTGTTTTTTACCCCAGAAGTGGGGAAGGGGACCAGGTGGAGGGAATTGGCAGTTTTTCACAAGGGCACGTTGGAAAGCCAAGGGCCTGAAGTAGATATGGTAGGGTTGCTGTCTGGGCACTCAGTCCTAAAGGCCACTTTCTTTGCCCATTCCCACTCCTCTTCAGCATACAGATTCCAGAGCTTCAGCTAGGGAAACATGGAATCTGTTTGCATGTTTCTGGGATGGTGCTTTTTAAAGGCCCACAAGGGGGCTTGGGTGTGGCTCAGTGGTAAGGTGCTTGCCTACCCTACCCAAGGCCCTAGGTTCAATCCCTCTTCATTATAAAAAGGTAAATAAGATCTACAAGATCTTAAGCCCATCAAACCGAGATTGTCTCAAAGAATACCAAAGGGGTGGGAATGTAGCTCTGAGGGTTCAATCCCCCATGCCACAAAAAAAGAAAAAAGAAAAAGAAGAAAAAAACCCTTGTACGACAATTACTAATAAGACAAGCTTCTGCCTCACCCCATCTGGGTGAGTCTACATAGGGGCCACACTCAATTTTCTTACACTTGCCTGCCCAGGATGCCTTTGGAGATGACAGAAAGACTTTAAACTCCACCTCCCACACACATCATGGAGTCTCCTCTCTCTCAGGCAACAGAAGAATGGGACATTTTATGACCCTGTGTTGGAAAATATCCTAAAAACCAAGCCCCAAATGTACTTCTAAGATTACTGTTTCTAAGATTTCAATCTTCTGTTCTTTTCATGCTATTTTGATTCATGAAAAAGAAATGTTCAGCACAGCCTATTAAAAAAAAAAAAG
Source organism: Erethizon dorsatum (assembly GCA_028451465.1). Taxonomy (NCBI): domain Eukaryota; kingdom Metazoa; phylum Chordata; class Mammalia; order Rodentia; family Erethizontidae; genus Erethizon; species Erethizon dorsatum. The sequence goes on from CM051834.1 coordinate 97,340,063, forward strand.
AAAAGAAAAAACACCTCTCAGATGGATAATCTACTGAGAGCACGTTTTCATGTCACTCTTTCCAGCCACTTGGCAGTTCCTGGAGTTTTTAATTCTACTTGTAATCAGATGTGTATCTGATTTCGAGGCCTCTCTGCCCACGAAAATTAGTAATAAAATGTTGCAAAAAGAAAAAGCTAATTACAGTGAACATACTCACCTGCAGACCTGTTAACCTACACAACTCTGAGTTTGAAAATTTTAAGCATTAGGAATATTTGACATTCTTTGGAGTTATAACATCATCTGGTAAAACTTCTATATGACACAAGCAAAATTACTTTCTGCCTTGTGCCACAGGCTGCTCTCTAACTAGTATCCTTGCTTTCATTTCTATATATAATGCAAGAGATTGCTTTCTGATAGAAGCCTAATTCAATTTAGATGTTTAGTAGGGAAGTGATTGATTTTCTATAAATATTTGATCTGATTTTATACTGTGATACAAGTGATAGTAAAATATTTTAAATGCATTCATTGACATTAAAAAGAAGTTGGGGGCCTGGTGAGATGGCTCAGCAGCATAAGCACCTGCCTGGCAAGCACGAGGTCCTGAGTTCGACTCCCAGAACCCACATAATGGAAAAAAAGGGCCGGTGATATCGCTCAGCAGCACAAGTGCTTGCTGGCAAGCGTGAGGTCCTGAGGTCGACTCCCGGTACCCACATTAAAAAAAAAAAAAAAAAAAAAAAAAGAAGTCGGAATGGCAAGGCACTTATGATAATAATATTTGTAGGAGAAAAATGCCTGGCTATTTTTATATGTTCTAAAAACCTATGCTTTTAAATGACACAAGGGAAAAACATTTTTGCTAAGTAAAAAATTAGAGCATAAACTTTATGATTTGCCTACAGTTTACAGTAAGCTACATAAAAGATGTGTGATGTTCAACGACTAAAAAACGATGTGTGATGCTGACTGAATGACTATAAAGTAGCTCTGATTGAAGAGAGTTCGGTTTGCATGAGAACCCTAGTAATGCTGCTTCTTTTCTCCAGTGTGCACATTGATCCATTTTTAGCTACTTGGTCCTTTCTGAGAACATGCTTCTCTGTTCTGTAATGAATGCTTTGTAAGGGCGCAAGCCCCAGGATGTGAGCCCGTGTGTCAGCCTGAGAAATGAAATGTAGAACTCACCTCTGTGTTCCTCTGAGGTGTGCCTCTTTCCTCAGGGCTCAGCCAGCTGTGATGGGCAGGGGACTCTGCCTCTCTCCAGGTACCTCAACAAGATATTGACCTCCCTGTGCCTCAAATCCATCGTTTGTGAATTGGGATTTAACAAATGACTGATTCACTCAAACGTCCCTTTAGAGCTTAAAATGTTTAACAGAATACAGTTAAGCAAGAAGGGTTATATTGTTGATTGGTTAGGTTTGGGGTTTGTTGCCTGTTGGTTTGGGTCCATATTAAATCTTACAGCTTAGTGGTTATTGTCTAAAATTAGTTTTAAAAAGATTATGTTAGGGGCCGGTGAGATGGCTCAGCGGCGTAAGCGCCTGCCTGGCAAGTGCGAGGGCCCGAGTTCGACTCCCGGAACCCACATACGAAAAAGGGGGCCGGTGATATCGCTCAGAGGCACAGGTGCCTGTTGGCGCGCGAGGTCCTGAGGTCGACCCCCCGGTACCCACAAAAAAAAAAAAAAGATTATGTTAAATTCTATATTAATTTTAAGAATCAGAACTAACAAGGCTTACTGTGATTTTTTTCACACATCAGAATTAGTAAATGGACCTTAAAAAGCAAATGTGGGCCAGATGTGGTGGCACATGTCTATAATCCCAAAACTCAGGAGGCTGAGGCAGGAGGATCCTGAGTTCAAGGCCAACCTGGTCTATACAGCAAGGCCCTGTCTCAAAAAACAATCACAACAACAAAAGCAAATGTAGGGCTGGGGTTGTAGCTTGTTGGTAGAGAGCTTGCCTAGCGTGCTTAAGGGGCTGGCACCACAAAGAAAAAAATAGTAAATGTGTATATATGCTATTTATTTATAGTATTTAAATTAGATAAAGAATTTAAGGGCTGGTGAGATAGCTCAGTGGCATAAGCACCTGCCTGGCAAGCACGAGGTCCTGAGTTCAACTCCCAGTACCCACATACAAAAAAAGGGGCCAGTGATATCGCTCAGCGGCACAGGCGCCTGCTGGCGCACAAGGTCATGAGTTTGACCCCCGGTACCCACAAAAAAAAAAAAAAAAAAAAGAATTTAAATTCAGACTCTACATCTGAGTCCAAGAAAACCCAGTTATTTATTTAAATGGTCCGTGTTTCCTGGTAATCAGGCCTCCTGAACAGATTCTGGGAAATTCTAGGTACAAACCCCTGTCAGTTGTCACAGAAGCTGGAAGAATGGTATTCTGTAAGTTGGTGGCCTCAGAACTGTAACTGCATTAGCTGCAGCAGGGGTTGCGTCTGTGTGTGGCATCAGATATACGGTGGGATTAAAGGCTTCATGTTCGCTCTTTGACATCTTATATTGACAGGTTGTAGAATTTTTATTAATAAGTGAAAATTTAAAGATAATATGCAACATGTATAATTTAGTGGGAAAAGGCACCCTCAAATGATTCAGCTATCAACTTGTGATTTTAAAATAATATCCTTAATTTTCCTCACATATATTTGAATAAGAGTGAACATCCTGATCAACATATTTATCCTTTACAGATTGTATAACATGAAGAGATGTTCACAAATACTTCCAGATCATAAAGCTCCAGGTGCTTTTCTACAATATGATTACACTCAGCTTTTAATGCAGGAAGGAATCTAGAAGGAGTAGATCTTTGGCACTGGTCATGACAAGTCAAAGTTATATTTCAAATACTGTTTCTTCTGACTCGCAGGAATTGGCCAGATATAGAAACTGTGGTCCTTTGTTCATGAGGACAAAATAGATTTCTCATTTATTTATTTTTCATCTCATTCCATAGGTAGCGAACCTAAGGCACCTGTGCCACAGCAAACATGCAGAGTCTGCTCTGTGATGATGTCACAAGTTGTATGAGTTGTTTTTTCTAAACTAAAACCTCAGTATTCAGGTTTAATAGCAGTGTTGGCACTTTGCAATAAATAAGTGGGTTTTGGGCTGCAGTTTGGACACTCGACCTCTAAAAGGTTCGCCATCACTGCCATAGAGGATCCTAGTATTTTCACTTCAGTACTATGAGATGTTGGACGTCCTCATTCTTTGGTGTTTAGGTTGAGAATTTATAAACCATAGGACTGTGGACATCCTAAGTGGTAGAGCTCTGACTGAGTGGTAGAGCTCTTGACTAGCATGCATGAGGCCCTGGGTTCAATCCTCAGCACTGCAAAACAAAAACCTTACAGCTTATATGGCCTATGGAAATAAACTAAGAGTGGACCTGTTGTCAAAAATTTTTTTAAAGAGTCGTTTTAATATTCTGGTGCCAGAAAGCAAAGTTGAGTGTCCTCTGCTTCTATGTATGTATTAGGTATGTAGAGAAGAGTTATAAGGAAATATATACAAATGAAAATATTTGTTAAAGTGGTGAGATTATGAATAGCTGTTAAATATTTTTATTTCATGTTATAGTGTTTTTACAATAAAATTTTGAATGCTCTTATCATGGACAATGTTATTTAGTTACTAAAATTTTAGCAGGGGGTGGTAGCGTACACATTTAATGCCAGCACTCTGGAAAGCTGAGGCAGAAGGGTCACAATTTCAAACTCAGCCTGGGCAACTTAGGAACTTAATGAGGCCCTGTCTCAAACTGAAAAATAATAAAATAAAATAAAATAAAATAAAGGGCTGGAGATGTAACTCAGTGTGAAGGCCCTAGGTTCAATCCTCAGTAGCACAAAAGAAGTGTATTTTATTTTAGTTTTTTTAAAGAAGTATATTTTAGGGTCGGTGATATCACTCAGTGGCACAAGCGCCTGCTGGCAAGCACGAGGTCCTGAGTTCGACCCCCAGTACCCACATAAAAAAAATTTTTTTAAAGTATATTTTAGCAGTTTGAGTATCAAATATAATTTCAGAACCTTCTCCCAAAAAGCAAAGCAAAATCCTTTAAAATATTACCCAAGAAATCAGAAGCATATTTTACAGTGTGCTACCACTGTTATTATTATTAACATACTATGTTAATGTATACATATTACTACATAGTATACATATTATACATAGTATAACATTATTAACATACTATGTTAAAAGTCCTAAAAATTGAATGGTAATGATGCAGTTCATGACATAGTTGGTGACCACCATAGGGATGGGGAAACAGGCAGAATCCTGGGCCCTGACCTGCTGCTCATTAAAAGCACGATTTGTGTTTTCTTCTTGGACAGTCAGGACTTAAAATCCATTTTTACTATGAACTGAGAAAGAGCTAAGATTCTATTAGGCAGTAAAGACAGCAGCTCCAAAATGGAGTCAGAAAGTCCAAAGTGAAGTTTGCTGGGTCACCACTCTCCAAAGATCTTACAAAAACATCTGTCAGGTATCCTGCACTGTCATGGAGCTCCCAGAACATGACCAGACAGGCCATTGGCTCAAGGGCACATGGGCCATTAACAGGAACTACATAAACACTGTATAGATTAGACCCTGAAAAGTGTGTAGTCTCCTATAGGGTAGAGATCATATTGCTTACACAATGGCTCAACCTCTTCTAAACCCCTTAAAAAGTCATAGACAAAGAGCCTTCGAGGGTGTTCTATTCGGGACTCCCCCACAGCTAGCAGGAGTTTTACTTCCTTACCTTTACATCTTTTAAATAAAATTGCTTACACTGTGCCTCCTCCATCCATGATTTCATTCTTTGTCACCATGGGACATGGCTCTGACTTTCTGATATCATGGTTGGGGGTTTGTCCAGGATCCCAGAAGAGGTAAGTAAAGGCTACACTTTCCTACACTCTTTACTTGCACTTTGTGGCTTTCTGCTCAAGACAGTATCAGGACCCCATTGGCCAATTAAAAATAATTTAGCAAAAAATAATAATAATTTAGTACAGCCACCAATCTTTAAGACTTGAGGTAATAGGTTTCGCTGATGCTGGCTGTATCAGTCAGTGCTTACAAGAGAAACATTTAATGCAAGATATACAAATATATAAGAATTTACAAGATTGGTTTACAATGGCCACCTACAGGTCAGATGCGGAAGAGTGCTAAAGGTCTGTCTGCATGCTGGAGATCTGAAGAATCCAATTGAAGGCCTGGAGCTCACTGTAGTGTCCTGTGCAAGCCCATATCAGGCTGAAGGGTCTGCGATGGAAGGCTGAAGATGACATCCAAGGTGAAGGTAAAGATTGGAGCTCTTCCAAAGAAACAGAAGTGAGCCGTCCTTCTTCATTTCCCCTTTATACCATTCAGGTGACAAGCCACTGTAGGGTGGGTCTTCGGTCTTCAGTACCTCCTCTCAGCCACCCTCAGAACTATGCTGATCCACCTTAATTGGGTGTTTCTTATTCAAGTCAACACAGTTAATCTCACATGGGCTGAGCTGAACCCCCTGTAACGGGAGTAAGAAAAGTGCCAACCCGGACTCACCACAGTTTTCCTTTCCAATTTGATCCTTCTGCTGCTGAGGGAGCAATCTCTGCCCTTGGTGCTCTTGACTCTCCATGCCCACCAGTCCTTAGATATATCATGCGTCTAACTTGCCACAGGTGTTCGAGGAAACAAACCCCCTTTCCGTATTATGACTGCCTTCCTTGATGAGCTGAGTCGGGGGAAAAAAGAATCTACATATCGTTTGTTTGTTTGTTTTTTTGAGACAGGTTCTTGTTATGTGGCCTTGAAGTCACTATGCAGTCCAGGCTGGCCTTGAACTCACGGTGATGCCCCTGCCTCAGCCTCTTGAGTGCTGGGATTATAAGCGTGCACCACCACATCTGGCTAGAATCGACATCTTCTTGTCTCATCTTAATTGTCTGGTTACACTCTTGTGGGCATGGGTCAGATAGTTAAAAGCTGTCATGGCATCAACGACTTTAAAGACTCCTGTAAAGGGACAACTCATTTGTGAAATGGAACATTTTAGACTTTTCCAGGGACAAAAAGAACTTCCACACATCTGCTATCTGTTTATGTTTTATATTTAACAAAAGGATAAAATGTCTTTGTCACATAATATTTTCCTACACCCTAAATGTTTTGTTCTGGTTGTTTCTGAGTTCTGGGGGTTTCCCTATAATCCTTTGTTTCCCTTCTCAGTCATTTTGTTCCTGTGGCTTAAATACTTCTTCCACCACCTCCACACACCAAATTACATCTTGGCTGATCGATACCTTTATCTTTTTTTCTTTTCTTTAACTAATTAAGTTTATTGGGACATTTTAGATATACATAATGATCACATTCATCATAGGGAATTCCTACCTATACATTATTGAAGACCCCTGCAGTGAGCCCCGATCTCCTGCATTACAGCACATGGTGGAGAGAGCAAGAGACAAAATGGCGGTGCAGCAGGGATCCAGGATGACCAGTTGTTCATAAGGAATGAAAGACCACAAGGCAGCCAGAACCTCAGCATTTATTGATTGAGGAGGGGATTATTGGATTACTCAGAGGGTGGTGGTGATTTTAAGATAATGAGGATTGCGCCCTGTAGCGTTTTTGGTCTTAGTAGTCTTAGTCTTAGTCTTAGTGGGTTTAGTCTTAGTCTTAGTAGGTGGGAGAGGATGGCCGACCCCTAATGGAATAATGGGAAATCTCAAAATGGTGATACCAAAAATCCCAAGTCTCTGTTCATCCCTTAGGGGAGTATGTAAAACTAGCCATTGTGAATTTGTAGTCCCCAATGGTACATGATATATCTTTCTTCTTCCTATTTTCCCATTCCCCTCCCCTCCCTTCAACCCCCTTCCCCTCCTTATTTACAAAAGCTTTGTTTCCATTTTATTCCTTCTATTCTCTGTTTTATTCCTTGTCCCTTCCTTTCTTCCCCCTTCCCCCTCCCTTGTTCTCCTTCTCATTTGAACATTGTCTTCCCATTTCCCAATATCTATTATACATTTTGGTCCTTATTTACACTTTCAGTTTCTCACACAAGAGAAACTATGTGGTGTTTAACATGTGTGTCCGATTTATTTCACTTAAGAGTATGTTCTCAAGGTGCATCCATTTACCTAGAAATATCTCAAGATTTTCCTTCTTCATGGCAGGGTAGTACTACATTGTATTAAAAAAAAAATCTTGTTTTAGCCACTCAATGGTTGATGGGCATTTGGGTTGTTTCCAAGATTTAGCTATTACGAACTGTGCCACTATAAACATGGAGGCACATATATCACTGTGGTATGATGCTTTGAATTCTTTCAGGAAGATGCCAAGAAGGTGAATGGCTGGGTCCAATGGGACCTCTGCTCCTAGTTTTTTGAGGTATCTCCACACTGATTTCCACAGTGGTTGCACCAGTCTACACTCCCACCAACCTCGTTCTCCTCATTTGAACATTTTCTTCCTATTTCCCAATATCTCTTATACATTTTGGTCCTTATTTACACTTTCAGGTTCTCACACCAGAGAAACTATGAGGTGTTTAACATGTGTGTCCTATTTAGACCCTCCAGCAATTGTTAGTGGTTGATTTCTTGATAATAGCCATTCTTTCTGGAGTGAGATGGATCTCAGCATTGTTGTAATTTGCATCTCTTGAATGACCAATGAGGTTGAACGTTTTTGCATATATTTATTTGCCATTTCTACTTCTTCATCTGAGAAGTGTCTATTCATTTCAGATGCCCATTTTTGGATTGGGTCTTTAAATTTGGGGGATCTGACATTTTTGAGTTCTTTATATATTGTAGATATTAGTCCTTTGTCTGAGGAACAGCTGGCAAAATTTTTTCCTCACACTGTGGGTTGTTTCTTCACTCTGTTGTTGGTCTCTCTTGCTGTGCAAAAGCTTTTTAATAAGATGAGATCCCAGTTGTTGATTCTTTGTGATAGTTCCCGTGCGATTGGGGTTTTGTTCATAAAGTCTTTGCCTACGACAATGTCTTCAAAAATTCTACTATTCTATCTTCCAGCAGATTTAGTGTTTATGTTTTAATATTTAGATCTTTGCTCTATTTCAATTTTAGTTTAGTGCATGATGAAACATATGGGTCTAGTTTCAATCTTTGGCATGTGGAAAGCCAGCTTTTCCAGCACCATTTATTAAAGAGGCTATCTTTCTTCCAGTCAAGGTGATTGTCAAAGATAAGATGGCTGAGTGTGTTTGGAATTGTTTCTGCATCTTCTAATCTATCCCATTGATCCTCAGGTCTGTTTTTGTTTGTTTGTTTGTTTTGTTTTGTTTTGTTTTGCCAGTACCATGTGGTTTTTATCACAGTAGCTTTGTAGTATAGTTTCAAGTCAGGGATTGTGATGCCCCCTGCCTTGCCTTTGTTGCCCAGAATTGCCTTTGCTATTTTAAGTCTCTTTTGGTTCCAAATGAATTTTAGGATTGTTTTCTCTATTCTGTGAGATATGCTTTTGGAATTTTGATCCAGATTGCATTAAATCTGTATAACAATTTTGGAAGTATGGCCATTTCACTATATTGGTTCTTCCTACCCAATAACAAGAGATATCTTTCCATTTTCTGATATCCTCTTCCATCTCCTTTTTCAGAGTACTGTAGTTTTCAATATAAAGGTCTTTTACTTTCTTCATTAGATTGATTCATAGGTATTTCACTTTTTTTGGAAGTATTGTAGAAGGTATTGTTTCCCTGATTTCTCTCTCAGTGAGTTTATTATTTGTGTACAGGAATTGATTTTTGAGTGTTGACTTTGTATCCAGCTATGCTACTGAATTTCATTTTTAAATCTAGAAGTCTTTTGGTGGAGTTTTTGGGGTATTCTATGTACAGTATCATGTGATCAGCAAAAACTAATTTAAATTCTTTCTTTCCTATCCTTATTACTTTTATTTCTTTCTCTTATCTAATCATTCTAGCTAATGTTACAAGAACTCTATTGAATAAGAGTGGTGATAGTGGACATCCTTGTCTTATTTCTTATTTTATATTATTTTATTTATTTTATTTTATTTTTTTATGTGGGTACTGGGAGTCAACCTCAGGACCTCACGCTTGCCAGCAAGCGCTTGTGCCACTGAGCGACATCACCGGCCTTTTTTTCCTTTATGTGGGTACCGGGAGTCGAACTCAGGACCTAGTGCTTGTCAGGCAGGCGCTTATGCTGCTGAGCTATCTCACTGGGTCCTTATTTCTTATTTTAGAGTGAAAGCTTTCAGTCAGTTTTTGTCCACTTAGTATGATGTTGGTTGTTGGTTTATCATAGATGGCTTTTATCAGATTGCGATAAAGACCATTTATTCCAACTTTCTGTAGGGTTTTTATCATGAATGGTGTGGGAGACTGGACTATGTGATCAGCCGCAGAGACCGAGGCCTTGTTGACCTTTCCCAGGGACAGGAGAAGGGGTGGAAGGCTGCCCCTTCCCTTGTTCGTGTGCAGGAATGCTGATGATCACAATACCCCCAGGGTAGAACAGTATTGGCTGAGGGCTAATCAAAGAAAATGATGTATCCAAGTGCGAGGTTGTTATGTTCCATGTTAATGATTTACACTTTCTTGAACTTTGGATTTCCGTGATTGCTACATTGCCTTGTTCTACTAATAGAAATGGGACTTTCTAGACTCCCAGGGCTCTTGTCTGCTTGAGACAGGAGTCCCCTGCCCACCCCCCTTGCTTGGAAATTTGTCTTTTTCTCTTTTATTCCTCACCATACACCCTTGGTCAATTTGCAGGCTATTTCCTTCAGAATGGATGTTGGACTTTGTCAAATGCTTTTTCTGCATCTATTGAGATGATCATATGGATTTTGTCCTTGGCTCTGTTAATATGGTGTATTTCATTTATTGATTTGCATATGTTGAACCATCCCTGTATCCCTGGGACGAATCCTACTTGGTCATAGTGTATAATCCTCTTGAGGATTTGCTGCATTCTGTTTGCCAGTATCTTATTGAGGATATTATTACCTATGTTCATTAGGGAGATTGGCCTGTAGTTCTCTCTTTTTTTTTTTTTTTGTGGGTACCGGGGGGGCAACCTCAGGACCTCGTGCGCCAGCAGGCGCCCATGCCGCTGAGCGATATCACCGGCCCCTTTTTCGTATGTGGGTTCCGGGAGTCGAACTTGGGCCCTCGCGCTTGCCGGGCAGGCGCTTAAGCCGCTGAGCCATCTCACTGGCCCTATAGTTCTCTCTTTCTTTCTCTCTCTCTCTCTATTTTTTTTTTTTTTTTTAATTTTTGGTTGGCTCCTTCTCTGGTTTTGGTATCAGGGTAATGCTTGCTTCCAGGAATGAATTTGGGAATATTGCTTCCTTTTCAATTTCATTAAAGAGTTTGAGAAGTAGTGGCATTAGGTCTTCTCTAAATTTCTTGTAGAATTTAGCAGTAAATCCATCAGGGTTTTCTTTGTTGGTAGGTCTTTAATTATGTCTTCAATTTCATTGACTGATATTGATTTACTTGGAATTTTTATATCTTCCTGATTCAGCTTTGGTAATTCATATGTATCTAGGAATCTGTCCATTTCTTCTGTGCTTTCCATCTTATTAGAATATAGGTTCTCGAAGTAGGTGTTGATGATCTTCTGGATTTCTGCAGGATCTGTTGTGATTTCACTCTTTTCATTTTGAATTGCATGGATTTGAGTCTTTTCTTTCCTTTTTTTGACAAGGTTGACTAAGGGTTTGTCAATTTTTTTTAATCTTTCAAAGAACCAGCTCTTCAATTCATTGATTCTTTGTATTGTTTTCTTAGTCTCCATTGCATTAATTTCTGCTCTGCTTTTTGTAATTTACTCCCTCATACAAGCTTTGAGCTTGACTTGCTCTTCTTTTTCTAGAAGGTTGAGGTTCAACATTAGGTTGTTTATTTGAGCTTGCACTGTTTTTCTGATTATAAGAATTTGCTGCTATAAATTCACCTCATAGGACAGCTTTCATTGTGTGCCATAAGTTCCAATATGTTTTATTGCATTATCATCTAATTAGAGAAATTGTCTGATTTCTTCTTTAACTTCATCTGTGACCCATTGGTTGTTCAGGAGGGTGTTATTTAATTTCCATGTCTTTATGAATTTTTGTGGTCTCTTTTGCATTGATTTCCAATTTCATTGCACTGTGGTCTGATAATATCCATGGGATATGTTCAATTCCTTTCTATTTACTTAAGCAGGTTCTATGAGCTAGTATGTGGTCTGTTTTGGGGAACGTCCTATGTGCAGCTGAGAAGAATGTATATTCTGATGTTGTGGGCTGGAACACTCTGTAGACATCTATTAAATCCATTTGTTCAAAAGTTTGGTTCAGTTCTAATATTTCATTGTTGACTTTTGGTCTAGTTGATCAGTCTTTTTTGTGAAAGTGGGGTATTGAGATTTTCCATTACAATTGCATTAGTGCCCATTTGATGTTTCATATCCATGAATATTCATTTTATATAGATGTGTGTGCATATATATTTATGATTGTTATCTCTTCCACTTGGATTCTTCCCTTAACAAGGATGTAATGAACTTCTTTGTCTCTCTTAATCAGTCTTGTCTTGAAATTCACTTTGTCTGCAAAAAGAATAGCTACCCCTGCTTTTTTCTGGGTTCATGTCACATGGAGTATTGTTTTCCATCCTTTGACTTTCAGTTTATGAATTTCTTTTTGAATTAATTGTGTTTCTTGTATGCAGCATATTGTTGGATCTTGCTTTTTGATCCATTCTATCCGTCTGTTTCTTTGATTGGTGAATTGAGACCATTAACATTGATGGTTATGACTGGTATGTAATGACTTATCCTTGTGATGTTATTTTCCTCAGGCTGGATACTTTACAAAGAAAAGAAGTTCATTAGCCCACTGTTTTGGAGGTTGAAAGTCCAAGACGGGAGGCCATGCTGGTGTGACCAATATTGGCTGCCTCACAGCATGGAAGCTGACATTATAGCTGAAGCACATGCAAAAAGGAAAGACCACATAGTAAGACAGGACTTCAGACAGCAGGGATGCTCAGACTTGCTCTTCTAGAGTGACTTACTCTGTAGGGAACTAATGAGGATCCTACGAGGACTACCTTAAACTCTTCTGAAGTCAGTGCTCCCAGTGACATAACCAACATCTACTAGGACTGACCTCTTAAAGATTCCCCCTTACCCGGGCTTTGTGGTGCATGCCTGTAGTCCCAACATTCTGGGAGGCTGAGGCAGGAGGATCACAAGGTCAAGTCCAGTTTTGGCAATTTAGCAACTTACCAAGACCCTGTCTTAAAATAAGAAAAAAAAAAAAAGTTCCACCAGCTCTCAACATTGATACACTGAGAATCAAGCATCTAACATATGTACCCCTGGGGGCCACACTCAAACCATATCCAAATCCAAACCATAGCAGAACTTCTTAAAATCCTTTTTAAAAAAAATTATTAAGCCAGGCTTGGTGGCACATGCCTGTAATCCTAGCATTCAGAGGTGGAGGCAGGGAGATTGCTGCAAGTTCAAGGCCAGCCTGGACTATACAGCAAGACCCTGTCTCAAAAAAACAAAAAACAAAAACAAAAACAAAACATAATGAGCCAGGTGCAATGATGCAAGCCTGTAATCCCAGGTACTCTCTGGAGGCTGAGGCAGGAGGATTGCCAAGTTCAAGGCCAGCCAGGACCACTTACCAAGATTCCATCTCAAAAAACAAAAATTTTTTTAAGTGGCTGGAGAAGTAGCTCAGTGGTAGAGTGTCTGCCTACTACATGCAAGGCTTTGGGTTTAATCTCCAGTGCTGACGGAGTGGGAGAGGGGATTTTCATGTGGTGAGTCTTGAAGTACTGAATGTTCCTGGTTACTCGTGAGTGACTTTCATTAATCCTCAGTGATATGGCTGGGTTTATAGGCAGGTTAAACCAAGTCACTTTTTAAATTTTTATTTTTATTAGTACACATTTGCAGTACACAATGATTACATTTATGATGGGAAAAGAACTCACCTGTGACTAGTGTTTCTAAGCTGAAGTCATCTCTAGCCTTGTAGACTACATTGTCTTCTACTTCTCTTCCTCCTCGTCCTTCTCCTTCTCCTTTACTTTGCTGTACTAGGTATTAAATTAGGACCTTAGCACTGAGCTACATTTCTAGCCCTTTTTTTCTTTACTTTTTATATTTTCTTACCTTCGTGATGAGGTAAATCATTAATTGCCCAAGCTGGGCTTGAATTTATGATCCTCCTGTCTCAATCTCCCAGGGTGCTGGAATTATAGGTACGAGCTAACCTTTTTTAAGGATATTTTTTAAGGATAAACCAAAGTACTTTCTTATTATGCTGACTCAGGTAGGCTGAAATCTGTTTTCAGGAAAAACTGGCCTGTATCAGGACCTATTCTCTTCCTTAAAATTTCAGTTTGGTTATGTGGCATTTAGCATGAGTGACTCCATTGTGGTTTGGTCTGTTTTCTTGGGGTCTAATACAGGAGTTCAATTCAAAACAATGATAATTTTTATTTAATGTCATAAATGAAATCCCTGCATTTTGTAAAATAATGTTGTAAGGCTATATTGGTCCATTTTCCACTGCTATAACAAAATGCGTATTTTGTAAATAAGAGAGATTTATTTAGCTCATGTTTTTGGAGGCTGAAAGTCCAAAATTTGATGACCCCATGGGTTTGACCTCTAGTGAGGTCCCCCTTGGCTGAGTCACTTCATTGAAGATGGCTTTATAGCTGGAATACATGCAAAAGGGACAGATCATATGGCTAGATGAGAAGCCAGAAAGCAGGGATGGGTTAGATTTGCTCTTTTAAAACAACTCACCCTTGAGGGAACTAACTGGGGTCCCATGAGAACTACCTTAATCTCTTCCAAGAGCAGTGATCCCAGTGACCTAACCACCATCTACTACACCCTACCTCTTGTAGATCCCACCATCTCATAATATTGCCACACTTAGAAGCAAAATTGTAACACACAAAGTCCTGAGGAAAACACTTAAACCATATCTAAATCATAACAGAACTTTTAAAAAATCCTTCTAGAAAACACTGGACCAAGAGATGGAGGGAAGGGAAAGGGAGGGAATGGGAAGGGGATGCAAAAAGAATTAAGATGTGTTGTGCACATGTATCAACTCCTGCAGTGAATGTAATTATTAGGTACTGCAAATGTGTACCAATAAAAATAAAAATAAAGCACTGTGAGACAGGTGTGATGGTGCATGCCTGGAATCCCAGGTACTTGGGAAGATGAGGGAGGAGGATTGTCGTTTCTAGCCAACCTTGACAACATAGTGACATCTTGTCTTAAATATAAAAATTTAAACTAGTCACAGTGGTACATACCTATAATCCTAGCAGCCTGGGAGGCTGAGGTGGGATGCAAGTTTGAGCCTTATCTTGGCAATTTAGCAGCTTAGTGAGACCCTATCTCAGAAATTAACAAAATAAAGAGAGGGCTGGAGAAGTAGCTCAGTGTGAAGTTTCTGGGTTCAGTCCCCAGTACAATAAATAAATAAACAAACAAACAAAAAATAAAAAGGGTTAGGAACGTAGCTCAGTTGTAGAGTGCTTGTTTGGCATGTGTGAGGAGTTGGGTTCAATCTACAACATGGGAAAGGGGAGAGAGGGAGAGAGAGAGATTGAGACAGACAGACAGACAGACACTGCAGGAAAAACAAATGACCAAGAAACACAAGGAAAATGCTATCTTCACAGAAAGGCAACACTAGCAGCATGTGGTGAGTCTCAGCGCACGTAATATTTACATGAGTGGATTTTGTTTGTCCCCAGAGACATGCGTTGGGATGATTTTTTTTGGAAAAGATAGGTAACAGGGACAGAACCTAGGACTTTTGCAGAGAGCTATATCTCTAGCCTCCTTTTTTTTTTTTTTTTTTTTTTAACAGAATCTCACTAAGTTGCCCAGGGTGGATTTAAACTTGTGTTCTTCCTGCCTCAGGCTACAAGACTGCTGGAATTACATGTACCAGACTTCATGCCTTATTTATTAGGCAGCTGCCTTAGTCACTTTCCTCATTGCTGGGACAAAATAGCCATCAACCACAACTTAAAGAAGGAGAGGTGTATTTTCATATTCCAGTCCATAGACTGCTGGCTCCAAAGCAGGAAGGTATGGCAGAGGGACATGGTGGATAAGAGGTGCTCACAGCATGGTGGAGAGGAAGGAGAGAGTGTCAAGAGAGGAGCTGGGAAAGGAGGTCTAATGTTCCGGCTCATGTGCATAGTGACCTGCCCCTTTTGACCAGGTCCCCTCTACTAACACCAAGTTAGCTATAATAGCTTTATAACCCCATCGCCTTCCAAAGGTTTCACCTATGATCTCATGGGGCTCTTGGGGAAGAGACTCATCCACATCTTTTTATGCAAATTACATTTAGTCTATATCTAAGACTCAACAAAGTCCTAATAGCCCCAGCATTGCTGAAAAGTCCAAGTCCAAAGTCTCCTCTGAGATTTAGGGCTGAGTCATAGCTGTGAGCCCCAGTAAAAATAAAAAAGAAGTTAAACACTGGCAACATACAATGGCACAAGATAAACATTCTCATTTCAAAAGGTAGGAACAGGGAGATAGAAAGGAATGGGACCAAAGCAAGGCAGAAACCCAGCAGAGAAAACAGCAAATCATGTAGCTCCATGTCCAGCAAGCAGGGCAAGTTGTGGCAAAATTTGAACTCCAAAGAGCTTGAGAACTTGACCCTGTGGCATTGCTGGTGGTTGTAGCCCTCATGGCTTCTATCTCAGGCTGGATTTCTCACTGCTCTCAGCTTTTCTCAGATATTCCACAATCCTGGCTTTTCCACCTTCCTTAGTTCACTACTATACTTTCAGGTTCACTCTCACAGCCCTTTTAGGGCCTGCTTGACTGGCCTGCCATGTCTTCTTGAAATGTGGATGGAAGCCTCCCACACCCTACAACTCTTGCGTTCTCCATGCCTGTAAAACCAGCATCAGATAGATGATTCCAGGGTCAGCTGCCTGCTCAAATAGTAGCCTGGCATTTTGCATCATGGCCGCAGAAGCCCCTGAATGCCTGGGTAGCTGAACACTGTGAACAGAATCCCAGGAATGCACATTTCTATGCTTCCTTCCTCCAGCATAGTGCCAAGGGGCTCTCTTGTTAAAGCAAAGTCTTTTGCTTTTGCAACATTGACCCTGCAAAGGGTGGGATGTTAATAGTTTCTTAACTGCCTCAAGTCATCTTTCCTATTGTCCTGTTGTGAAGTACCTGGCTTCTTTAATGCTAATCTTTTCAGCAACCAAACTCTTCCCTTATCTATCTTTATAGGCCTTGGCTTTATAGGAGTTTCCTTTCTGGTGGAACTCAAAACTTGAAATCACTCAGCTGTGCCATTTGCTCTTGATTCTCAATGTAGAGCTGGCTAAAAGCCACCAACAGTACCTATGCCACAACCTGAATGCTGGGCTGCCTTGAAATTTCCTCTGCCAGATTAATTATTCTGCCACCTTTAATCTCAGTTTCCCACAAAGTCTTTGGACCTGCGCAAAATGTAGAAGAATTTTCTTCCAGAACATAACACACATGGCCTGGAGTCCATCAGCCAGTGGAGTCCTTCTTCCTCTTCCCTACTGAAACCTCCTGAGCCTGGTCTTTTCCATTCACTTTTCTTTTTTTTAAAATCAGCATTCTCGTCTTCTGAGCTCTGACTAGACTCTCCCATCAAGCTCAACCTACAGCATTCTAGGGCTGCTTCTCTAGCCAACATCTCCAAAATTTTCCAAGCTCCTCCTGTGAACCAGTTCCAGGGGCTTTTGAACCACATTGTCAGGTAGCATCACAGAAACAACCTCACTTATCTGGTACCAAAAATATGTCTTAATTACTTCTTCATTCCTGAGACAAAAGCCTGACACCCACAACTAATGAAAGAGAGGTTTATTTTGATTCATGTTTCAGTTCATAGTTGATTGCCTTCAAGGCAGGATGGCACGGCAGACTGGCATGATAGAGGAGAGGTGTTCATAACATGGTGGACAGGAAGCAGAGAGTAAGGAGGGAGGTGGCAGGAAAGGCAAGTGTAACCTTCTGGGTGACCCCCACAGTGACATGCCTCTTCTGACCAGGCTGTACCTCCTAACAGCAAGCCAGCTATAATGCCCCTATAATCCAATCACCTCCTGAAGGTCATACCTATGATCGTATGAGGTTTTAGTGGGACATCTGCATATAAATCATAACAGCAGCTTAAACCAACTCAAATGCGATGGTCGTCTCCAAGCTGAGGTCATGGCTAGTAGCCCTGTAGACTACATTCTCTTCCTCTTTTTAAACTGAAAAACCTGATAAATAATGAATAACAAAAATGAGTTTTAACTTGCTGAACTTGAAACTGAAATAAAGCCCACATGGAGCTAGGCAAACAGCAATATGATCTGTTTGCAAAGTTTATTTTTTCTCTGTTCAGAGTTATACATATCTTATTATGAAGATGGCCAGGGAAGATCATTGACATAGAAAAATGAAAAGTCAGGTGTTTTAAGCTATGAAGTGAGCAACTATAGCACAGGTACCCATCCCTTGTGACCTAGTGGTACACTGTCATTAGTAGTGCTGATAGGGGATGATTGTGTGGACTTACTGTCAGGTCTGGAGCCACTGGCATTGTGCCATCCCACTGGACAAACAGGACGAGGCACTCAGAAGATGCTTGTAATTTTGAAGCCCAACAAATGCTGATTTTATTATCTTAGTCATTATGAACCGTCTTTTCCTATCTCTTGGACATTTTTCCACAATCATAGTTTTTTCTTTTTTCATATTTTCTCTAAAACTTTGTGATAGACATTCTAGAGAATTCTTCTGGTTTACCATGTGTCTTACACTTTGCTGTTAGGTTTTTTTTTTTTTTTTTTTGTCATAACAGTTATGTATATAGACAGCCAAGTTGTATCTAGATTTTGAGACAAAGGTTACAGAGGAATTTGTTTTCCTCTAACATTTGGATGTTTTCATTTTTTATGCAAGCCTCCAAGATGACCCCTAATCCTCCTATCCCTTTAGATTTTCACCCTTTCACACTGAATAGAGTTCATCAGTACCTGGTCCCCTTCTCTTCTTCCTCCTCTTCTTCCTTTCCTTCTATCTGTGGTATGGAAGTGGTGTCTCCTTATCAAAACTTGGTTAGACAGGCTGCACTTAATGGAGAGCCCTTTGGGCTGTGTGCATTCCAACTAATATTCATCCTGATCCTAACAATATGCAACAAAATGAGCATAATACTCTGGAGTAGAAGTTGCTTCAAGAATCAAAATCCAGTGTCATGAACAATGGGGTTCAAGGACCTTTCATGTTGGCCTTATTGGAGTCTGTCCTAGGAGTTTTGTGCTTACCTCCTTTAGACATTAAGCACTTGGCTAAATCTTGCCTTTCTGCAGGGCAGTAATTAAATTTCTACGTTAATCTTCAAGAGTTAGCAGCTGGGCCGGTGAGATGGCTCAGCGGCATAAGTGCCTGCCTGGCAAGCGCAAGGTCCTGAGATCGACTCCCGGTACCCACATTAAAAAAAAAAAAAAAAAAAAAAAGAGCAGCTGAACAAGCACAACAGAATTGAGTGGCAGGACATCCCGAGATTACTGAGGAAATGCTGTTGGGAACAGGTTCATACTCAGACCTAATCTCACAGTTAGCCCTTCTGGACCAGGCTTATCAGCAAATGGCTCTCATGATGAAACAAGCCTAGGCAACTATTCCTGAGGAAGGGATTCCCAATCAGTCCTTTTTATACATTCTTCAGGGCTCATGGTAGCCTTATGCCCAATACTTAGCCAGGTTGCAGGAAGCTGTCTGATGACAGATACCACATGCCCAAGTAGTAGAGATTATTGTGTTCAGCTGGCTTCTGAGAGTGCTAATAAGGACTATAAACAAGTGTTAGGGGCTGCCAGAGCAACTAAAAATCTTGGAAACTATTTGAAAGTATGCCAAGATGTGGGTACCAAGGGTCATAAGTCCTCTATGTTTGCTCAAACTATGTTTGGTTTAACTAAACAATATCAGGCTTCTTCAAAATACAATGTTTTATGGGCTGGTGAGATGGCTCAGCGGTCTACGTGCCTGCCTGGCAAGCACAAGGGCCCAAGTTCGACTCCCGGATCCCACATATGAAAAAAAAGGGGGCCAGTGATATCGCTCAGCGGCACGGGCGCCTGCTGGCACACGAGGTCCTGAGGTCGACCCCTGGTACCCACAAAAAAAAAAAAAAAAAAATACAATGTTTTAATTGTGGCAAAACAGGGCTTATCTGCAAACAGTGGACTGGACCCCAAGCAAGAAAGGATGCAGTTGTCCCTCTCCACGAGGGCAAGCATTAAGCCCTTGTCCTAGATGTTGAAAAGGAAATCACTGAGCTAATCAGTGTTGCTCTAAATATTATCAAGATGGCACTTTGCTGGTGGGAAACAGAATGCAGGTCTGGCCCTAGGCCCGACAAACAATGACAGCATTCCTAGTACAGGCTTATAGCCCCAATCCTCAGTGTGTCCCCGGAGGACTGTTAAGTCCCTTACCACCAGAATCCCAGGAAGCACAGGATTAAATCATCCTGCTGCTGAATTGGTGACTTTGACTGGCAGAGATAAACCTGTTAAAATCTCCATGGGAATCTGGGGACCTCTTCCCCTACGTACTGTTATAGTTTGTGTCTAGATGTGCCCCCAAAGTCTCATGCAGTCATAGGGTTTTTTTGGGGGGGGAGGTGGCTGAATCTAGAATGATTGATTTGTAGTGCAATGCTGGGATTAAGAGTACTGGGATTAAGGGTATGTGATTGCTGGATTGGCTCCACCCTCATCCCGGTAGACTGGATACAATATAAGACATAGAAAGAGGCTTGTCTCACTTTCTCTCCTTGTTGCTTTTGCTGTCTTCTGCCACCATTAACAGTTGCCCCTCTATCATGTGCCACCCTGTCTTGGAGCCAGCTGATTATGGACTGAAACCTCTACAAACTGTAAACTAAATAAACCTTTCCCCTTTTGAGTGTTGGGTATTTTGTCTCAGAAACAAGAAAAGTGACAAAGACAGGTACTATGGGTCTAGTCCTAGGAAAAAGTAGATTAAATCTACAAGGTGTTGAAGTATTCCCCGGGATTATTGATTCAGATTATTTGGGGGAAATTCAGGTTGTGGTTCAGTCACATGATGTTTGCTCAACTATGATTATTTGCTCAACTAATTCTTCTACCAGCTGTCCAAACCACATCTATTAGCCAAGAAGCTAAAGGATTTAATAGTAACCCCCATAAGGAGGTGTTCTTCACTCAAGATATCACAGACCAATGGCCCATATATACTCTTAAGATTAAATGAAAATATTTTTGAGGGTTCATGAACACAGGTGCAAATGTTTCAGTGATGGCTTCATCCCAGTGGCCACCTGACAGGCCCACTCAAGCAGTAGCCACCTCCTTGGCGGTGCTTGAGTGACCAAGACAGGTCATGCAAAGTGCTGCAACTCTACCTTATGTAGACCCTGATAGCTTAAGGGGAATCTTTCAGCCATTTATTGCAGGATCCCAGTCAATTTGTGGGGCAGGGATCTGCTGAAAGAATGGCAAATTTAAATTGCTAATAAGGCAATCCCATCTGTTGACAGAAAGATGCCCAAATTCATAGAAGTCTATCAGAAGGATGAAAGGGAAGATTCAGACTATGGGACAAAGTTTTAATGGTGGTCATTGCAGCTTCTCCTCATCCAAAAACTGCTCTCTCATTAAAATTGAAAACTGATGTTTCTTTTTGGATGGATCAGTGGCCCCTACCAAAGGAGAAGCTCATTTGTTTATAGGTGTTAATAGAGGAGCAGTTGATGGCAAGACATATTG
Source organism: Erethizon dorsatum (assembly GCA_028451465.1). NCBI lineage: Eukaryota > Metazoa > Chordata > Mammalia > Rodentia > Erethizontidae > Erethizon > Erethizon dorsatum. The sequence continues at coordinate 97,360,933 of CM051834.1, forward strand.
AGCCTTCCACTAGCCCTTGGAATACTCCCATTTTTGTTATACCAAAGATATCAGGAAAGTTGTGGCTGCTTCAGAATTTAAGAGCTATTAATTCATGTATTTACCCTATGGGTACTGTGCAGCCTGGACTTTCTTTTTCCACTGCAGTACCACAGAACTGGCCTATGATAGTTATTGATCTTAAGGATTACTTTTTTACCATCCCTTTAAATCTGCAGGACCAACCTCATTTTGCTTTTTCTGTTCCTGCCACTAGCTTTGCCAAGCCTATGCATGATGTCTATGGACAGTTTTGCCACAGGAAATGATGAACAGTCCCACACTGTATCAGTATTTTATTGGTCAGGCTTTAGATACTGTTAGGAAAAAATTCCCTCAAGCCTATATAATGTAATATATAGATGATATATTGCTTGCTGTTGATTCTCAGCAAGAACTTATCCCTTTTTTTTTTTTTTTGCAAAAACTAAACGGGTTTTGATACAACATGGGCTATGCATAGCCCCAGATAAAATTCAAACTATCTCTCCATATAGTTACTTGGGAAATCTGGTAATGGAAAGAGCAGTTTTGAGTCCAGAGATTAACATTAAGAAGTGATTCATGACAAACACTGAATGATTTCCAAAATTTACTGGGGGACATTAATTGGATTTACCCAAAATTAGGAATAATCATATGTCAGCTAACTAATCTATACAAAACATTACAAGGAGATTCAGATCTAAATTCTCCCCATACCCTCACACCTGAAGCCCTTAAAGAACTTCAGATAATAGAAACTGCTTTGGCAAATAGACAGGTGTTTATAATTATTCTGACTGTCCCTCTTATGTTGATCAGATTGCCCACTTCTCACTTTCCCACTGTACTTTTTGGTCAAGTAGTGAACAATAAATGTTGACCTATTGAATGGCTTTATCTCCGTAACCAGCTTACAAAAAGTCTTCAGACATATACAGATCAAATGGCTAAGCTAATTCAGCAAGCCTGTCACTGCAGCATAGAGCTTTTAGGATTTGATCCTAATCATATTGTGCTCCTTATTATTAACCTTGCACAGCACACTCATTTATTACAAACTTCCTTATCTGGCAGATCGCCTTTGCAGATTATATCTGATTAGTTGATAATTGTTATCCTTCCAGTAAGTTTGTACAGCTACATTGTAATTATTCATTTATCTTACCTAGGCATACTCAGACAACTCCTCTTACAAATACCTTAATTTATTTTACAGATTGATCTTCTCATGGTTTTGCTGCTTACAGGACTATGCAAAATCACAGAAAATTGCTACCCCTGGACTTTTGGCTCAAAGATCAGAATTAGTTGCTGCAATTACCATATTGGAATGTACTCTGGCAGAACCTGTTAACATCTTATATGATTCCACCTATATAGTTAATGTCACTAATCGCTTGGAGACAGCCAGTATAAAAAGCACCCTAGATGACTCTCTGTTAAATTTGTTTTTATGATTGCAGGAAGCCATTCAGAATAGGAAGGCCTCTTTTTACATAGGTCAGGTAAACTCACACTCCAGTCTTCCAGGACCACTGGCAGAAGGAAATCATCATGGTAATAGACTCATCACTTTGATTTTCAACTGGTGAGGCTTTCCAATTCTTATTTCCTATTTCCATCAGAACACTCAAGCCCTTACTTCTTTTTTTTTTTTTTTTTTTTTTTTTTTTTTTTTGTGGGTACTGGGGATCGACCTCAGAACCTTGTGCGCCAGCAGGTGCCCGTGCCGCTGAGTGATATCACTGGCCCTTTTTTCATATGTAAGCCATTATTTCTGGCTTTAAACTTTCTAGATCACAGGCATACCATATTGTACAATCTTGTCCAGCATGCCAAACTTCCATCAATTCCATCAAAAGTCTGTAATCCCCAAGGCCTCCCAGCAAATGAGTTACAGCAAATGGATGTAAAACATATATCCCCACTTTGGCAGACTTCAGTATGTGCACATTAGTACAGATACTTACTCTCATTTTATGCATACTACCTGCCACACAGGCTAGACTGCAGGGCATATACAGCAACATTGTCTCTTGGAATTTTCAAAGATTGGAGTTCCTAAGAAAATAAAAACAGATAATGGTCCTGGCTATACAAGCAAGAGTTTTCAAAGATTTTTGCAACAGTGGAATGCGAGTCATTCCATTAGAATTCCTTATCAACCACAAAGACAAGCTATTGTTGAGCATGCACATTTGATATTAAAATAGCAATTACAAAAAACAAAAAGGAGGGGCAACCCACTTGGGACCCCGCCTATTTCTTAAGAGCTATTCCTACTCCCCATTCCTTTTCTCCAATAAATTTTCCTACTCTTAACCTCCATTGTTCCTTAGAATTTATTCTTTGACTTCAGAGAACATGAACTCGGTGTATCTAATATCTAGCATTTCCCTAAATCATCTTAGAGGCCCCACCAAGATCTTTGGAAGGAAGTACAGGTTTGCTTTTGTTTCATGGCACCCCTAAAATATTTCACCTGGCTTTTGGATTGTGGCTCACTTAGGTAATCAAAAATTGTCATCCTTGAATTTTATGCTTTGTCTTTGTCAATTGCTTATGCCTTGTCTCTTTTATGCACTGTCTTTTGTTCACAAGTGTAAAAGGTTTCTATTCTTTCCAATTCTTATTACAAGAGATCTCTGTAAATTAACCTACAAAAAAGTTTGGACTAGTCTACTTATAGTTACAAACTTAAAAACTGTAAAAGGGTTATTGTAATTCAACTTGCCCAAACACATTTGAGTGCATTCTGGTCTACTAACAATTGTCTTATGTGTGCCTGTCTGTCTGTTCAGTTTGCAACGGGTTGCAACATCTACAGTTGTTTTATTAGAGCTCAACAATTTTTTCTTCTCATTGCCTCTTTGGGTTTTTAAAATATTTATGTCTACAACATAAGTTGTCTTATGATAAGTGTCATTAGCGTTAAGGACATGCTTCCACTCAGGTTGCCAGCTGATCAAAATGATGTCAAGACTGGTTTTACAAATGCAAGGCATATTGTTATCTGTGTACAAAAATTTGAGAGTCTTTCCTTGGTCAAGAATAATGCATTAATTGTTATGATCTGGTTCTCATGGGTCATCTGAAAAATTTGTCAAGATAATTAAATAGGAACACCTTAGGCTTAGGGAAAACTGCAGGATGGACTCCCTGTGGTGAATAAAAGAGCAGCTGCCTGGAAACATTTATTCCAGTCTTTGTTTATGAAAGGGACCCCAATAATTTCCATAGCCTTATGGGAGACACACACCAATAAACATTGTTAAACATATTATTGTGATAAATTTACATTGGTTATCATCAAAAAGTTGAGCTTTCTGTGGGTAAAACAATAAGGTTTTTGCAAAAGATGCTCTTGACACAAAACTAAGAGACCCAGGTTTTCATATAGCCATGACACTCATTATTGCTAATTTCATGGTGTACTAAATGTATTCATGCTTTCCAGGTGTACAGGTCTTCTAAGATACAAAACCAGGATTGTTTATGGTGATAACCTTTTCATTTAGACTCAGACATCTGCCTTTCTCTTGTGCTCCAGCTACTTGTGATAAGAGATACATGTCAAGCCAGCCTGAGATCACCAGTCAAATGATAGTTTTTTTTTTAAACTTATGTGATGTGCATGTTATATATGTCACAACATTTAGAGATGTTCAGGCATCAAGCAGTCCAAACAATGTCACACACTAAAAATTAAAGGCTAGACATTATAAACTTCTAAGATACATTTATAGACAAGTACACTCTTCTTGGATGGCATCCTATTGAAGGATAACAAATTGGGTGAGAGTTTCTTTGTGTCATTTAATGTCTTGTGATCAGATGGAGATGTTTGACTAAAAAGGCTATTCTATACTAAGATGGACATTTAAGTGTGTTGCAAAGACAATGTCACCATGATTGTCATGTTGAAATAGTATATGTGGCCTTTGATCTGAACTTTTCTCTGTAAAACTTTATAACTGTTGTCTGTCAACATTCTGCAGGGATTCAACTACTAAAACAACCATAGTTGATAAGAAATAACAGTCCACTGGCTATACTTTATATTTCAAAGTGATTGATATTCAGATGAAATTATAATAGTTAAGCTCACTGCTCCCTCTGCAATAGTGATGTAACTGATCTTCTCTTTTGGGTGTTCAACAACTGAAGTTTGAAGACTAAAACTAGGGAAGTAGGTGGGCTAAGAAGACAGCCAATATTTTGGCCTTGGCCCTCCAAGGTCAATGAGGACCCAGGACATGAGGGAACCTTCTCTACAGGATCCTACAACTTTGGTAGTCACCCAACCTCCTGAACAAGGAGATTGCTGGACCCCAGAGGATAGGAATCAACAGATTCACAGTGTGCCAGAAGAGGGTCACCAAAGAGGGAAAAGTTTCCTATTCTTTCACAGAAAGCAACATGATCAAGCAAGACCATGACCTATCCTGGTGGCTGACACTGACAGATAAGCTGAGAGGTTCTGTACATGGCTCCAAAAGTAATGCCTGAGGAGACTTAACTGATCTTGATAGACAGCAAAAGGTTAATCTTGATTAGCACAGGTCTCATTTTAACTTGGTCTTAAACACCCAGCAGAAAAGTACAACCAAAACATGTATGAAAACAATACAATTGTAATAAAAGCTAGATATAAAAAGGGGCTCCAATCACTGACCCCTTCTGGCAGTTTCCAGCTATACCAGCAGATGACCACTGTTATGGTACATTAAGGAAAAAACTACAGTGGAATCTATAAAACCTCAGCAAGGATTTTTAAATTCCTTAGCTAACTTTGTCCTTCAAAACCATTGAACTCTCCATCTTCTTACAGCTAAAACTAGAGGGACTTATGACAAGAAGTATCAGACTTATAGATAACCTCCATTAGTATAGGGGTTTAAGGGCCAACTGGTTACAACTGCTATTCCAGTCCCTTAAGAGCAGTTTCTGGACCTGGCTCTTTCCCCATCCTTTTCATTCCAGTTCTCATGCTTTGCTTATACATACTTTACTTTCTTGGAAAATTTATTTATTCTTGCCTAGAGGCTGCCAAACTCCAAGTGTTCATTCAGATCAACATTGGAACCAATGTCGTTGGAACCAATGACAAATGTGCCAGACTCCTTTTGCCAGGTTCCACTAGATCGACCTTGTAAAGGGAGTTCATAAGTGCTAAACTGCAACATGACTTCTAGCCAAGACCCATTAAATTAGCTTTCTGGAGAAGACCCCTCATTGTGATTTCCCCTACACTGACCCTTCTGAGCTTGAAGCAGTTTTTTGGAAACCATACCCCTTCTCCCCTAACCACAGTTAGGGATAGCTCTTCAGAGGGCAGAATATTATAGATAACTAAGTTAGGTGGAAATATTGTAGGCAGTCAGACAGTTCTGGGCCCTTGAGGAAGTCAGTGCAGAAGATGGGAATGCATTGAGACTGTGGCTGGAGGCACATCTGAAGAAGAAAAAGTCACAATGGTTAGATTTGCATACTTTCCTAAGGGATAAACAGAAGTTTGAGATTATTGGTATCATCCCTTTGAGATTTATCATTATCTCATTAGGGGTGGGCCATCCTCTCCCATCCATTAAGACCACTCAGACTAATACTAAGACCACTAAGACTAAGACTAAAGACAAGACTATAGATTATCAACCAAGATTAATGATGTCATCCATATGCGCCTCCTACCATTGGATTCAATATTACCTAAGTGACTATACTTGTAATCTTATTGGTTGATCATAATTTTCACCCATATTTTACCTGCCTCAATGATTTTGCTCTATAAAACTTCCTGTGAGAAGTGTGCTCATTAGCAATCCATTTGGGACCCCTCCTGTCTCTCAGAAGCTATTCCTATTCCCCATTCCTTTTCTCCAATAAATTTTCCTACTCTTAAAATGTGGGGGGTGGATAATAAATCACAAGCTCACCTTGATTTGCAATGTTTACACTTAATTTTATGAATCCTGTTGGTGATATAGATAGCACCCTGGCGGAATTACATTGGTCAAAAGTACAAGAACATGGGAAAAAGGAGAAAGCACAAGTGTTATAGTGTCCCCTGGAGACAGGGAATTGGGAGGGACTGGTTATCCTGCTGGTGTGGGTGTCGGGGTTTGCATGTGTCATTGCAGGAAATGGACGGTGTGAGTGCCCTCTAGGAGCATGCAACCATGGAGAAGTCCTCCCTATGACACACCTGTGGTGGAACCTTAATCTGCTCTCCTCACCAATGAAAGCCTTCTCCCAGATGACAAATAAAAAAAATAAAAACACTCAGGAGGCAGAAAGACGTGCCCATCATTAATGCCTACCTGAGATGAGAACACCAAGTTCCTTTGAAAGGACCCCTGGGGAGTATTTCTTACTGCTGATCACAACTCTGCCCCTCTTCAGCCAGCAGTGCCCAGAACAGTCTTTGTCTGTTGTCCCCTTATGGTAATTAGTGGTACTTCTCCAGAGGGGTTACAGTTAAGTAGTTATATTATAGGCAGTCAGACAGGGCTAGGCCCTTGAAAGAAGCCAGTACTGATACATTGCAACTGTGGGTGGAGGCATACTTATTAAACACTAGGCCTCAAGACAAAAGATAGAATGACTACACCTACATACTTCTCCTAGGGATGAACAGCAGTGAATGATATTCTTCTGCTGCTATCACAAAAAGGGGGAGATATAGGAGACCAGTTAGTGAGGATCAAGGACTAATTGACCTTCTCTGTGAGCACAAAGGAGAAAAACAGCAAGCTGTGCTCCTTCAGCAACATGCAGGCATGCTGGCACATTGCAGATTTTAAGGAAGAGTCAACACAGCTGAGATCTGGTTTTTTACCTGGGCATATACTATAGATAATAGGAGAACGATGAATCTTCTTCTATCCTAATTGCTCATTCCAGTGTTTGAGGAAATAAAAGCACGGTGAGCCAAAGGCTCAGGGCTCCTTGTCAAAGAGAGGAAAGAGCCCGCTGGTGCCTCTTTTTAAATTAATTCTGTATCTCTTTTTCATCCTTGTTCGCACTCTGATAAGGACAAACTTGTAGGCATTTCAATGAGGTTTGGTTTCCTATAGCAGGGAAAGAACAGAATAAGGGCATAAAGGCCTCATTACATTGTCTGGCTAATCCTGACTAGAAAGAGTTAAACCTTTACTAGAGGGAGCAATTAAAACAAGAGGGAGAACTGATAAACTGACCATGGAGGAAGGAAGCGAGGTGCATTAATCAAAACAGCCACTTTTTCCTACCTCCAATAAAGTCTAAAGGAGACAAAAGGGGAGGGGCTACCTAAGGAAAACTCTTATTTAGCACATAAATATATACATATATTCCCACTGTGGGGTTCGCTATATTGCTGCACTAGATAACACACATCCCCTTACTTTAACACTAACTCCAAACAGCCTTGTGTATAAGACTCCTCCTAGCCAAACTATAAATCCCTGATATAAGGCCCTGACAAGAATAAGCTGGCAGAATGAAATCAAACAAAGCCCACTAAAAGGGATGCACACATAGGCAGGCATGCCCAGTTAGGGTCTTATGGCCTGACATCCATCCAAAGACAGCCCAGAGAACCAATCAGGTTGTGACAAGTTCCAGAGAAGAAGGGTCCCCCAAAACCTGATAAAAGAGGCTGGAGACAAAGGACCCATGGCAGACTCCATCTAGATCCCCCTGCCCCCTCTTCAGGGCAGCTTTCTGTCTTCTGTTTTTTCCTCCTTATGAAGAAGTGTCTTCCTTTCTTAAACTCTGTCCCACTAATTCTTTATTGGTGCTGAGTTTATGATCCTAGTTAGCTGCTCATCCCGGTGGAGCAGTGCCTCTCACCCCAGCCACAACATAGGGATTGAACCTAGGGCCTTCACACTGAGCTACATCATCAGCCCTTTTTTATGTTTTATTTTTGAGACAGGGTCTCCCTAGGTTGTTAAGTCACCCAGGCTGGGCTTAAACTTTTGATTTTCCTGCTTCAGCCTACCAGAGTGCTAGCATTACAGGCCTGTACCACCAGGCCCAGTTTAAATGTTTTAAAAGCAGCTTGTAGCCAGGCATGGTGGCACAGCCCTGTAATCCCAGCACTGTGGGAGGCTGAGGCGGAGGATCAAAAGTTCAAGCCCAATCTGTGCAATTTAGTGACTTGGTGAGATCCTGTCTCAAAAATGGAAAAAAAAAAAAAAAAAAAAAAGGCTTGGGGATATAGGTCAGTTTAAAGGCCCCAGATTCAATCCCAATTACTAAAAAAACAAAGAATTTAAAAAATAAAGTAAAACAAATATGTATACCCACAAAATCATGGTGCTACTTTATAGTGAAGAGTGTGTCCTTTCTTGATACTTAATCCATTTATACATGGTTAGTCTTCTATAAGGTGGTGATAATATTCTACCTGTTAGGGCTTTGTAAGTGCTACAAAATGAATACTTACAAAGTTCCTGGGCCTCACACAACGTAAGTGCTTGGTAAATACTACTCCTAGGACTATTATTATTCTACAATTGAAAGAATGTTAAGTTTCCCAAGATAGAACCCTAACTCCTTCCTCGCCTTTGCTCTGCAAATTTAACCAATTATTTAGAATTGTATCAAGTCAACCTTCTGACTACTCTAAATCATTCCACCTGAGATGACTCAGCAGCCTGTCAATCATTCCTGTCAATCTTACTCCAGATACCCAATGAGAGGTCCCCTGGGCCAGCCTGCACGTCCTTTAAACTCTGAAAGCCTGCTTTATCAGTATACTGAGTTGTGTTTTTTATTTCTCTGACACCATTTTTCTGTTCATGCCACATTTTTGTCTGCACAGACCTTCCCTGAGCACATCTTCCAGTGATCTTCAATAAGTGTAGGTGGGTTTCTTTTACCATTGGATGTATACTTTGCAATTATTTGCTCATCATACGTAATAGCCTGGCATTATGTTAGATCCATCCCACTCTAACAGCGGGATCTGCATGGACCCTAATGAAAATACCAACCACCTTTCTTGGATTCCTCTAGGTCCTAGTACTAGAATCATTTGGAGAGTAGGGGATTGTTAAAAATAGGTTTCCTAGCCAGGCATTTTGGTATCCACCTATAATGCTAGCACCAAGGGAGGCTGAGGCAGGAGGACTGCAAGTTTGAGTTCTACCTGTACAATTTAGTGAGATCCTGTCTCAAAATAAAAAAAAATAAAAATAAAGTGCTGGGGATGTGGCTCAGTGGTACAGCACCCCAGATATGATCTTCAGTACCACTAAATAAATAAATTCTCTCCAGTATTATGCTGGACTCTACAGTACACTCAGAAATGATTACTTCAGATCAGACAGTTCTATGTTTCAGAGCTGAGAGAAACAGGTCAGACAGGGTTCCTGTCTTAGTTACTTTGCTCATTGCTGAGATGCAATACCCAATACCCACATCGTAAAGGAGGAAATGTTTATTTTGGCTCACAGTTTGTAGAGGTTTTAGCCCAGAGTTGACTGGCTCCAAGGCAGGATGGCATGGCAGAGGAGAAGTTGCATACAGCATGGTGGTCGTGGTGAGTACAGAGAATGAAGGATTAGGGAAGGGAGAAAAATACTTTGAGGGCTCTTTCTACTCTCCTAATAACTAGTCAACTATAAACCTCCATAATCCAGTCACCTTCCAAAAGCCCCACTTATGAGCACATGAGGCTCTTGGGGCATGACTAAAGATAAACCACAACAGATCCCAACTCGGGATTCTGTGGCCTTCTTAGCTAAAATTTGCTGGTTCCTCCTATAAAGGTGGAGCTCCTGAAAGCAGGATGTTTTTCTGTTCAGTATCATTAAGCCAGAAAGTGAAACGGAAGTTGCTAGTCAAAGTACAAGTTTATGTACTCCAGAGGATGGAGAAGCGGGAGTCTAGGCTTGAAATCAACTTCTCAACCCATTAGGGATGGGGAAGACATACATACAGGATACAAGAAATGAAGGGTCAGACTGGGTTAATAAAGAATATCTTTCTGGTCATGGTCGCAGGAATTGTCAACTGTCATGGTGCTGAGGATTGTGTCACTTAGCATGTAAGTGGGATTATAATGGGGTTTGAGGTCTGTTAGAAGTTTAGATGGTCATCTTGGATCTAGCTGGTTTCAACTGGTCAGGTCAGTGAGAACTCTGGGCCCAGAAATATTCTGTTCTCAAAATAAGCTGACTAGTTAGAGGTTGGCAAATGTTTAATCAAACTAATTATTATTGTGGGCATCAGACTCAAATTGGGAGGAACCTGGCAGATCTCTGTAGAACATGTGTCCTCTCTTGACTGCTATATGTGCTTTTCTCAACGTATAGCCCCATTTTCTGTTTGGGGGAACGCAGTGAGTACACAGGTATTTGAACCTTTAGAAATGATATTAATAAATATCAACCTAAATAGTGGCAGTACTGTCTGTGGATTCTCCTGAGGGAAAAGCCCATATTAATAAATAAAGTAAATAAGGCTCAACATAAGTATAGTCTAACTCACCCAAAACATAAGGAATGTGTGATCGATAGTAATAGGAATTGTGCGAGGTGCTGTTGGTGACTCAAAAAGGGATTGTAAAAAAAAGGACTCAAATTTAAACAGGCTCTTTCCAAAAGACAGTGTTAATCTTGGAGGTGGGCGTCTTCTGGCCACTAACTAGCTGAAGAGACATCCCCGTTTCTGGGTCAGGATTGAACATCTCCCAAGTCAAATCACAAGGCGCTTAAGCATTCCGCTCTCGGCCTAAGCGTCCTGAGTAGGGATGATGCAACCCCCTTTCAGGCAGCTGTGAATGACAATCACTCGCTGGCGCTTCGCACAGTCCCGTAACCGTGACCCGACTACAATCGAGCGCATTCGAGGCGGTGCCTGCTTTGTCGAGTGTCACGCCCCTCCCACAGGCAGGCCCCGGTACAAATAAAGGTCGGCGGTGCTCGCCCTCAAGTCCTGGAAGTGGCCGGGTCGGTGTAGCCCTAGACAACTTGTCCGGGCGCTCGTGCCGAACGCGAAAGCCGCGCGCTGCCGGTCGTCATGAGCGGCCCCCTGAGGACGGACCCGAGGATCTGGCGGCAGGCGGCCAGCGTAGTGCTGGCGGCGGGATGGACGCGCCCGGGCGCCGCCGCATCGTCCCTGCAGCCCATGGAGGGCTTCCGAGTGCTGCTTTTGCAGCGCTCCTCGAGCCAAGTCTTCATGCCCCGCGCGCACGTCTTCCCCGGCGGCGTACTAGACGCGGCCGACCGCTCGACCGACTGGGTGCACCTCTTTGCGCCGCACCACGGGCCACCCCACTTTGGCCTGGGCCCGGAGAGGCCCCAGCGAGCAACCTTCCCGGCCTTGCCTTTCTCGCGGCCCGATGTCGCGGACGGCGGTGCCGCGGCGCTGCCTGATGACGTAGCCCTGCGCATCTGCGCCATCCGGGAGGCTTTCGAGGAGGCGGGCGTGCTGTTGTTGCGGCCCAGGGGCGCCCGGCAGATTCCCGAGTACCAAGGTTCCACTCCCGAACCCGACTGTGCCCTCGATCCTCCGCCGGACGTGTCCACCTGGCGCACCCGCGTCCGTGGCGACGCGCGCCGCTTCCTAGACTTGTGTGCGCACCTGGACTGCACGCCCAACATCTGGGCGCTGCACTCCTGGAGCGGGTGGCTCACGCCGTTTACGGGTGAGAGAAGGCACCGCTTCGACACGGATTTCTTCCTGTGTTGCTTGCGCGAGCCGCCGCCCATCCAAACCGATTTGGCCGAGGTGGTGGACTTCCAGGTGAGGTGTCCTCATGGTAGGGCGTGGGATACCACGGATAGGCTGAGCTCGGGTAGGTAGTACAGTAATTAGCTAGGAAATGACTGAGCGGGTTTGGGACCCCGGACGCCTGGCCCTCACCCCAGCAAACTAAACCCGTGTTCGGGTTTGGTGGAGGGCTTTTTGGTTTCCCTGGCTTCACAGTCCCAAGGCCTCGGCTTTTACCTCTATGGGGCACTGTCTCAACCACTCTATCTGGATATGCTCATTTCATCCCCACTTTTGTCTTACGTATGTACAAAAATTGGTTCTATCAACTAATCGGACCAAGACGTTCTACTGGCAATCTTCCTCAAAATAAATTTAGGTAAAATGAGATATTTATGCATTTCTTGGCCTATCAAAACTTAAGGCTTCACAGATTTCAGTTCTGAGGCCATAGATGTAAATCAAAATATACATTAAGGCAGTAAAAGCGAGCGGAAAGCAACCACAGGATTCGGAACAATTAAACGTTGTTTTTGCTGGCATTAGTCACGATGTGAATGGCAAATATTGTGCAAATCTCAGTAGGTTTTTTAAAGTAGCGTAAAGAGCATCTGCACATCGAAGGTGATGTCGAAGAGGTGGGCAAACAGCCTTGCTGAAGCTTTGCCGAGGGCACATTTCTCTGCATCTCCTTTCTTGGGTTTTTGTTTCAGTTAGTAATCAGCCTTGGTGGTCTTGATTGCATCTTCTGCCAGCATGGAGCAGTGTAATTTCACTGGCAGAAGGCAGAGCTCCTTGGTGACGTCTGTTTTTGATGATCAGGGTTTCCTCCACCGTCTTCCCTTTCACCCATTCCATGGCTAATGTGCTGGAGGCAATTGCAGAACCACAGCCAAATGTATTGAAACTGGCATCTACAATCTTTTTATCCACTTAAATCTGTAATTTCATGATACTGCCCCATGCTGGAGCACTCACTAATCCAGTTCCAACATTTTTGGAGGTCTTTTCTAGGGTCCCCACATTTCTAGGATTTTCGTAATGATCCACAACCTCGTGATAAAGCTGGGCTGCAGCTGATAGCTGGCAGGTGGGCAGGTGTGGGCTCCAGAACAGCCAGGCAGATGCTACCCACCTCAGATGCTCTTGCTGCTTTTATCTTGCCGGCTTGCACCTGCTTTTTTAAAAATTTCTTGAGATTTATTTTATGGCCATGCATATGGTAGGTCCTGGTGAATGTTCCCTTTGCACTTGGAAAGAATTTGTGTGTATTCTGTTTGATGGGGTGTTTGTAAAAATTCTTGGCCCTAGGTGAGCTCTGAAAATTTAGCCTTAAAGCTCCTGGGTAGTTCTTTCCTGAAGAGCTGTCTCTTCCAGTCATATGTGGTTTTACTTTATACATGCATATGTAAGTATTTAGCAAAGATTCAAGAGTATTCTATACAGATTTCTGGAGCTATAATCTGTGTAGATCCTTCCTCTCAGGCACACTGCTTTCCAAGTGCTAACCTGAGTGGGCCTCCCAAATTCTGATTTCTATCGCCTCAGATCAGTAAGAATTCTAGACTCCAGTTAGGTTCTCCCTTCCTGTGCTGCAGTCTGGGAATTACTTTTAGGTGGAAATTGTAGGCAATAGTTAGACTCACCTCACTCATTTTTCTTTTCTCAGATTATAATTCTGCATTTTCAGTATCTGGAAATAGTTCTTTCATGAATTTTATCTGGATTTCTATTACATGGGAAGGAGGGGGTGATTTGAACTCCCATGGATGGAAGAGGAAGTTCAAATAAACATTTCTTTAAAAAATTTTTTTATTAGTACATGTTGGCAGTACATAATTTTTACATTCCTTGTGGAGAGTTGGTACATGCACATAACACATCTTAATTCCTTTTTCATCTTCCTTCCATTTCCCTTCCTCCATCTCTTGATCCCCTTCCTAGTTGGGAAACATCTAGTAGCTCTCTACTTCATATTATCTTTTTTATTTTGTTGTTTATTTATATTTTGGGTTTCTCATATAAGAAACCATATATTTAAGCTTATGTGTCTGATTTATTTCACTTAACATTATGGTCTCAAGATACATCCATATTCCTACTAATGACTCGTTTATCTTTATGGCAGAGTAGTACTTCACAGTGGGTAAAAACCACACTTTCTTTATCCATTCACCTGTTGATGGACATATAGGCCACTTCCAAGATTTAGCTATTACGAATTGTGCTGTTAATTCATAAACATGAATATGCATGTATCACTGTAATATGGTGTCTTAAAACTCTTTTGGGAAAATACCTAGAAGGGGAATAGCTGGGTCAAGTGGAATTTCTAGTTTTAGTTTTTTGAGAACTCTCCATAATGGTTTCCATAGTGGTTGCACTAATTGACATTGCCACCAACAATGTGGAAGGGTTCCTTTTTCCCCTGCAGCCTCTCCAGCATTTGTTATTAAACAATAAACAGTTCTTAATCTGGATTAGATCAGTGGTTCTCAGTGGCATGATATACTAATCCTATCCCAAGTGCATTTGGCCATGTCTGGAGGTTTTTTTGTTTGTTTGTTTGTTTGTTTGTTTCTTTAAGCAACAAGGCATACAGTTTAATACCTGGGTGCAGGCAGACTTGTTTTTTTTTTTTTTTTTTTTTTTTTTTTTTTTTTTTTGACAGGGTCTTGCTATGTAGTTCCAGGTGGCCTTGAACTTACTATGTACCCCAGACTGGCCTCGAACTCTTGGCGATCCTTCTGCCTTAGCCTCCCAAGTGCTGGGACTACAGATGTGTGCCACCATGCCCAGTTTCTTTTGTTTTTTTTAGACAGGGTTTCACTGTGTAGTTCAGGCTTGCCTTGAACTCATTAAGTAGTCCAGGCTAGCCTCAAACTTGAAGCAATCTTCCTTGCCTCAGCCTCTGAAAACTTTTTAAATGGATTTTTTTTTTTTTTTTTTTTTTTTTTGAGACAGGGTCTTGTTCTGTATTTCAGGCTGGCCTTGAACTCGCTAGGTAGCCCAGGCTGGCCTCAAACTCAAGGCAGTCCTGTCTCAGCCTCCTGAGTGCTGGGATTGCAGTGTGCACCACCACACCCAGCTCTTTTTTTTTTTTTTTTTGTGGGTACTGGGGGGTCGACCTCAGGACCTCGCGCGCCAGCAGGCGCCCGTGCCGCTGAGCGATATCACCGGCCCCTTTTTCGTATGTGGGTTCCGGGAGTCGAACTCAGGCCCTCGCGCTTGCCGGGCAGGCGCTTAAGCCGCTGAGCCATCTCACCGGCCCTACACCCAGCTCTTAAATGGACTTTTTGCTTTTGTTTCTCACAATAGATCTTGCTAAGAGCAGTAAGCAGGAACTGTGCCACAGGCTGAATATTGACCTGCCTTGAAATTTCCTCCACCGAATTAATTAGTCCACTGCCCTTAATCTCAGCCTCCTACAAAGTCTGAAGACGTGAACAAAAAAAGGTAGACAAATCTGCCAGAGTGTCACACACATGGTCTCTAGCCTTACTGCCAATGGAGTCTTTGTTCCCAATTGAAATCTCCTGGTCTTTCCCATCTGTATTTCTGTCAGCATTCTGGTCTTCTGAGATCAAGTGCAGCTTACAGCATTCTAGGACTCTTTCTCCAGCTGACATTGCCAAACCTTTCCAGACTCCTCCAGCAAGCCAGTTTCAAAGGCCTCGGAACCACATTGTCAGGTAGTCAAAGCAGTGACCTTACTCCTGGTAGCAAAATCTGTCTTAGTCACTTTTTCCTCACTGAAACATAATACCCAACATCTACAATTTAAGGGAAGATTTATTTTGGCTCGCATTTCAGCCCGTAGTCAGCTGGCTTCAAGGCAGGATGGCATGGCAGAGGAACGTGGTAGACAGGAAGCAGAGAGAGAATGGAGGGGCTGGGGAAGGAGATAAATCTTCAGGCCACATCACTAGATACCCACCTCTTCGGATGAGACCCTGCCTCCTGACAGCAAGTCAGCTATAAGGCCCCATAATCTAATCACCTTCCAAAAGCCCCACCTGTGATCACATGAGGTTCTTGGGACATATAGCTATAAACCATAATGCATATCTTGGGCAGCAACAGGACAAGAAGATGTCCACACCCCAAGACAAGAGGAAGGGCTTGTATGCTAAGCTAGACAAATGTGGGCTGTGGCCAGCATCAGTTAAGAAATAGTCCAGGTGTCAGTGGCTAGCACAAAACCCTAGGCTGACCATCTTAACTTTGTCCTGTGGGGTTTAGAGTGTGTGCCAGGGTCACCTGGCAGGTAAAATGGTAGTTACCACCACAATGGCTGTAGTCACGTCAGACTGGATCCCTACAAGGTGGGAAACAGTTTCCCTTAATGTAAGTGGATACATTTAGAAGACCAATTAAAGAAAGACATTTTGGGGTTATTCCATATGCATTGAGTCAGCTCTGTCTGTCTGAATGTCTGTGGGAGGAATGCTGGGGATGGAAGCAGGCTGCAGCAGTGTGGCCACTTAAATTCAGTGGGAAGCACTGTCTGGTTGGAACCCTACAGCGTTATTCTACTTCTGAGACTGTAGGCTGAGTCATGCCTCTCGACCTTCACAAAAACTCCTACTGCTCCTGATTCTTCACCCCCATGGTAATATGTGTCACATAACATGATGCATTTTGGTGGCTGAAGGTCCCAAAGGGCTAAAAGCTTTGTTGTGTCTGCCGTCATAACCTCAGGGAGGAATGGGAGGGATGAATAGACACCAAATACTCAATCTACTATGAAGTTCACCCTTGAGAGTCTTTCTTTCTTTCTGAGTGGCCAGAACCACTGCCCTCTCACCATTTCCTACTTTTATGCTGAACAATTCTTCCAGATCATGCCTTGGTGATCTGTTCTGGTTTATGTACTAGTTCTCAGGGTCAGTGCCCCAGTAATCAACCTCTTAAAAGGATCAATCTAGCTTTCTTCTCCAAATTTCCTTCCTCTCCCCTCCCCTTCCATTCCATCCTCTCTCCTCCCCTTTCCTTCCCTCCTTTTCTCTCCTTTCTCTTCCTCCTTCTCTTTTCCTTTTTCATAGATCAAGTCTTTCTATATTGCTCTGACTGGCCCTGAACTCTTGGGTTCAAACAATCCTCTGCCTCAGATTCCTGATTAGTTGTGACGACAGGTGTGTACTACTGTGCCAGTTTTCTGGATCTTTTCATGTTATCTCAAAGGGAGTTAGCAAGGCACATTAATAAATTAATTTTACATCTTCAGGTAGATTTTAAGTAGTAATTTAACAATCTCATATCTTGTTAATGTAATAAACCTTAGGAAGTTCTACCTTTGTTTTTCACAGTGGTCATCTCCATCAGAGGCAACTGAAAGTTTCCTTTCAGAAGAAATTTGGCTGGCACCTCCACAGTTCTATGAAATAAGAAGACTTGAAAACTTTGCCTCTCTTTCTAACTTGCACAAATTTTGTTTGGAGCATGCATTAGAAGGGGCAGAAAAATGGCTGCCAATCATCTGTATAACTGCTGATGGGCTGGTCCAGCTTTATCCAGGTATATCAGTGGGACATCAGCGCTGTTGTTAGTATTAGCACAGTGCACTGGGCTGTCCGGCAGGATTATTCAACAGAGACATGAGTTACAGTCAGTATTTTATAGCCTACAGGATATTACTGAAATACCATCAAAGTCTATAACATGTCCATAGTATTTATTATAACCAGAAATTCTGAATGTCGTATATACACATACACATATACATTTATGTAAATACACAGTGATACTTTGGTTTATGAGTATTTTTGTTTGCAAACAATTTGGTTCACAAACAAGTGTTTGGCAGAATTTTGTTTTTGTTTGCAAACTCTGCATCAGGTGATGAACACCACTGCAGCCATCTTTCCCTCATGACCAGGAATGTGCCATCTTTTCCAGAATTGTGGAACGAATTAAGTGAACCAAGGTACCACTGTATTTCCTAGACACTGTCAGAGTTCTTTCTCATATATGATCTCACTTTTTCACATTTTAATTTTGAATTATGAGAACTTGTAAACTGCCAGCTTACTTGAATTAGGAAATTTGTTGATGGGCAATTGCAGTGGGGCAAGCACAGGTTAGAGTTTTGTGCTAGGGACTTCGTGACCTGTCATACTTCATGTCTGATGCTCAGTTCCTGAAAATAGCGGTATGATTTGTACTCAGCATGGCGGGGGGGATTTAGCAGTTTTTATGTAAATGGTGATTTCTTTAAATTAACTTTCAGATTATCAAAATAGCCCACAATGAAGCACCAGAAGTATGGATCTCAAGGCCAATATTAATTTCAACCTGAATAGACTAAAGAGAGTTATAAACTAGTATAAAAGTACAGTTCACAATGAAGACTTTCCAGTTGTAACTTTAGGTCACCCAAGAAAATTATTGACTTGAGATGGAGATATTAAAAATAAAAGAAAGATAGTAAGATAAACTCGTAAAATCAGTTATTTATCAACTAACTCATGATATAGATAAAAATAAATACTGATTTTTATGTCACCAATAAATATATTGGAATGATGTATAAAATAATACTTTATGGAATAAAATTTTATTATTTTTCAGGAGATGAGCTGTACTTAGAAGATTCAGACTTTTTAGAAAAGGTTTTGTCCATTGAAAAAAAGACTGAAGAAATCATGAAGGAAGGCAAGAAACTTCACCGATTAGTCCAACACCACAATCATTATTATAGTATTCATGTGACTGTTCAGTCAAAGGGGAAACACATTTACCCTAAGAACTATGTGGTAAATAAGAGCCATTTGTAGGGTGCAGCTCGTTTGTAAGCTAGTCTACTTGAACTACAGCTAATGATTCATGAGGGCCAACTGTATTTGCTTAAAACTTAAGGAACTCTGTGCCTATAGAAGTTATAATGTAGTATTTCTTACTTCAAGTGGATGTTTCTTGTTTTATTATGGAAACTGTATACGATACCACAATATAAAATTTATTAATGATTTTGTTACTAAAATAATAAAAAAATTCACAATGTCTCCCACTTCTGTATTGTTTTATTAGCTCTCCTGTCATTATTCCAATTGTTGCACATATTAGCACTTTCCCTGATATGCTTTGGAGGTTGATCCATGAATTTTTTTTACCTTATGCTGGAATTAATTTATGGGTACATGATTAGTGAACAGTAAACTAAGAAATCTTCTAGTGATAAACTTTAAAATCAAATGGCATTAGTTATGTTTCCCAAATTGGAAATCTATTTTATTTACTATTTTAAAGAAATATGAAATGATACAAAAACTAACCTTAATTTCTGAAGTTCTAGTTAGTGAATGCAAAGAGGTTAGGGATATAGTGTTAAATTAATGAGGCTTACTTTCAGTGTGCTTAATACGGGTAATTTTTTTACCTCCTCTGAAGAGGAATAGTTTGTTGATTAAAGGTAGGAAATAATAGTTAAGACAATTCTACTTTAAGAGCTTTGATAATTAATTTGATTTATTAATTAGTGGATTTTTTTTTCATGAAATGGCTTAGTTTTCTACCCAGAATAAAGGCAGTGAGAAATAAAGTTTATGTGTATATTTAATCCTGCACTGGTTCTCAACCTGGGCATTTGCCCTAGGGAGTTTTGGGATATGTCTAGAAACATTTTCATGGGTCACAACTGAAGAGGAGCTATTACTGCCATCTAGTGAGCAGATGCCAGCGATGCCGTTAAATGACCATGTGCAGGATAGCACCCAAAAACAATTATCTAGCCAATGGTAAGAAACCCTGATCTATAGTAAAAATAAATAAATAAATAAAATTCGTAAATGAGCCCAATATATAAATTTTGAGAACCACAGTTATTCAGTTACTGTTACTATTCTATCTACAGTTATTCAGTTACTGTTATCATTCTATCTACCTTTTGAGTCTATTAAAAACCTTTATTAACTTTAGGCCTTGAGCATGTACTTCGTACTTTGATTCTCACAGAATATTAGAATGCTACAGCCAGAAGGGATCTGAGTAAACACCATGATGTTGCCAGTGAGGAAACAGAAGATTTATGCAGCTAGGTGGTTCCACAGCCAAAAGGAGAGCTTTATCTCCAGTCCTGCACCCTCTTCGCTGGAGTTCCTATGTAACGTGACTTTTTTTTTTTTTTAATGTGGGTACCGGGGGTCGAACTCAGGACCTCGTGCCTGCCAGGCAGATGCTTATGCTGCTGAGCTATCTAACTGGCCCTGTAATGTGACTGGTTTTTCATCATAGAAAAGATACGATCTAACTTGGTACTATTTTTTGTTGTTTGTTTAGGTTTGGTGTTTTTGAAATGGGTCTCATTATGTTGTACAGGCTGGCTGTGAACTTGTGATCTAAATCCGAATGAATCTTGTCTTCTTTGAAAAATTACTTTTAGGAGACTATCACCTGACTTCCTACCAGCAGCAATACCCTGTCCCAATAGTCCAAATAATAAGACTGTCTTCATGTACTGAAAAATTATATTGTTTTAGAGCTCAGCTCTTGTTCATGGCATTTATCACACATACAGTCTTACCTAATGGCTACCTGGGCCTCAGACACAGAAGCAGAAAGCTGATTACAGTACTTATTCCTGTTCCTCCTTGCCACCTTTGAACTGGTATCCCTACTTGTCTTAATCGCTTTCCTGTTGCTGGGACAAAATACCCAATACCCATAACTTAAAAGAAGGAAGGTTTATTTTTGCTCATGGTTTCAGTCCATGGTTGGCTGGCTCCAAGACAGAAATGGCATAGCAGAGGAAAGCTGTTCAACTCATGGAAGCCAGGAAGAAGGGAGAGAAGGAAGGAACTGGGGACAATAATATGTATTTCTAGGGTATGCCCCCAATGACCCACCACCAATGAGGCCTTACCTCCTAGTAGCACATTTAACTACTGAACTGATGAATATTTATCCACCGGTTAGTACAGCATCCTCATGATCCAAATATATGAGGCTTTTGGAGCAATTTTGGATCTAAACCATAATATTCTATTATTGGCCACTTAGGTTCATATGCTCAGGTTTGTTTGGTTGCCCCTGACCAAATCAAAAAAGGCTATTTTGGTAAAAAGGAAAAAAGACTTATTCAAAGCTAGCTCTGAGGAGATAAAGGGGCTCATGTGCCTCAAATCACTCTCCCATCATGTACACATGTGTTGGGGTCTTTTATAGTGAGCAGTGGGAGAGGGAATACAGTGGAACAACAGACACATTCAGGCTTCTATCTCTTGCTGGACACCTCTCTCCTCTTGCCTAAGAGAATGAAATTGTGCTTGACTTCCTGGTGCCAGCATTTGTATAGAAGTATTTTGTTCATCTGGGCTGTGGAGAGGTGGAGGTAGCCATTTAAAATTCCATTTTGCAGTACCAGTTACAACTTCTCCCCTGGCTTTCAAAAGGTTTATGTACATCTCTTTATATACAGTGTATTTAGTCCTTGTCTAAGGATCAGGAATTCAAAGAAATACAGAAAGTAGGTCTGAGTAATTACATATGGCTAAGAAGCACTGCAAATGTTAACAATAATCCAAATGTTGGCCTATTTTGTAAAAGAAAATACACATTTTTCACAAAAAATAATTCAGTTAACAATCCCAGATTATACTGCCATAAATAAGAGTGGCTATAGGAGAAATAAGAAAGAACATGAGAGGAGGGGTCAATAACTGCAGGTTTGTAAAACAGAGAAATCTGTTGGAGGTATGGTTTAGGTACAGGTTACATGAAAAATAATACATCTGTTCGGAGCCTCAGTGCAGTAAGCTCCCATTAAAGAAAGCTTGATTCTTCATCCCAGCATGATGTACAAATATTTTATTTTCTCTTAGCCATGTTGTGAAAGAAAAGTTTGCAAAAGCACCATACTGTAGCACGTAGGGATCAAGTCAAAGGCTGAAAATGTCCCACACTATGATCTGGGAGAAGGTGTCTTGTCACCAGTTCAGACTAGGGAGGCTCACTTGAGATTTGGGCAGCCTGAAGAAGAGACACAGAACTGAATAAAATATCTTTTATTCAGCTGTTCAGCTATAGTCCATCTGTGCAGCCCTCAGCCACTGTACACTGGTGGCAGTCCTCAGGCCCCTAGCTTGCCCATGCTCACAGCAGTCCTCAGCTGCTTAGTGTACCTTTATACCAAAATACATAAAGGTGGCCATGTGCCAGTAACGACCTTGGCTACATCAGTTATTTACACTGAGACCAACAAGGTGCGCTTGTGCTGAAAACTTGCTGATTTGGACTTAATGTCCACCAGAAATCACCCCCCAAAGGCTGAACCAAAGTGTAGCCATCTTGTGCTTTGGCACTGCCTTATAGAAGGCTGTATTTTCTGTCTCTGGGACTTGGGAACTATCTCTGGGACCTCATTAAATCAGATCTTATGGTCTCCATCTGCAGCTCTCAGGTGAGCTGGCCCTGCCAGTGCCCCGATTTGGGGTGGGTGTGGGAGGGCCTGATTAGCAACAGGTGAACTTCATGCATTCCACAGCAGTGTTTTCCTCCTGAGTGGCAGTCGTACACTTACCATCTCTGACCCTCCCGCCTGAGATATTTATTAAGCACGTATTTATAGGTCCTTGTGAGATCTCCCCCCGCCCCCCACCGTGGTGGTGGTTGTGATGCTAAGGCTGGAAACCAGGGCCTTCACTCTAAACAACATCCCCAGACCTTTTTATTGTTTAATTTTATTTTGAGATGGGGTCGCCTTTCACAAGTACCCGACTTGTTGCTTCTGTGGTGTTGGAGGGTCCTGGTCACGTCACTGCTTCCGGGGCCTCCCGCCAACATGGCCACCTGCCCCACTCTGGAAAAGGCCCCAGCCCCTATTTTCGTTATTGAGGGAGCACGGATTTTTCTAAACTTGAGCATTTCTAACCGAGCTTGTTTTCTCACCCAAAAATTAAGACTCGCAGAGTGGTTCTCAGAGTTTGATGATCTCACACTGTGAAACCAAAACTCCGTCTCCACTCCGTCCTTCAACGTGGGCGCAGGTGCGCGCGGCTTCCGTATCCACACTGCGCCTGCGTGAACACCACGTGGGCGTCAACGGCCGGGTAACCGCTCGCCTGTGCGTGGCGCCGTCGGGCGCGAGGACGAGGGTGGGAGGGTGCGTGGTTCGCTCCGTCACGCGCGGGACTCTGAAGGCGAGGGACTCGCCAGCCCTCTGACTTAGCTGTCCAAGGGGGCAGTCAGTTCCCCACCGTTGCCTTCTGGGCGCCGCGGCCCCGGGACCTCCAGGCGGGCGCGCCGGGACGACGGAGGGCGAGACGACAGGCTCTGCGCACAGGGCCGGCGACGCGGCGGGCGCGGGCGCGGGCGCGGGCGCAGGATGCTGGAGGTCCTGGTGCTGAAGGTGAGCGCGGCGCGTGGCGGTGTGAGCCCAGGCTTCGGATACGCGGCGGGGAGTTTGGCTGAAGTTTGCTTCTTGGGCTGGGGATTTAGAGTGCTGCATTGCTACGGGTGGTTTCCCTGAAATGCTGACGACACTTGGTGCCTTGTGCGTGTGAATACACGGTCTCTCTTCGTTCTTCTTTTCCTTTGTGTGCGTGTGTGTGTGTCTTTTTTCCTCTCCTGCCTTTCTTTTCTTTCCTTTTATCTCTTCTTCCAGGGCCTCTGCACTCAGCTGCATCCTGTTTGTTTAAATTTTGAGACAGGATCTTTCAGAGCCATTAAATTGCCCAGCCTGGGCTCAAACTTGCCATTCTCCTGCTTCAGCCTCCCAGAGTCCTGGGCTCACACGCATGAGCCACCACGCCCGGCTTGCACAGTATTAACCTCGGCGCGAGGGACAGACTGGAACCTGATCCCACGCACACCCCTTCCACGCGCGTGCAGTGGACATGGGGCGGTGACCTGGTCCCCTCCCTCGACGCGAGCCCAGCTAGGTCTCAGTCTCCCGCTCTGCTCGTTCCACGGTTCGGGCTCGGGGCAACGTGAGTGTGCCCGGACTCCGTGGGTGACTGCCTTTGGATCTTTGCAGCAGGTTATGCTCATTGCTGGACTGGGAACGTCTGCTGCTTGGAGGAAGGAGTTTACGGACGACAGCAAATGATTGGGCCTGGGTTATTGGAAAAAGGGAATATAAATTACTTTAAAATCATACTTTAGTGGGCAGAGAAGAGGAACATAGCAAATGATGAGATTTTAAAAATCATCCTATTGTATGTAATTTCTCTGCACAATGATGCACAAACGTTTGAAACATCCCACTGTATAATTAGAGGATTTGCTGTGAGATTTTAGGGGTTTCAGATACAACTGGCAAGCAGGCGCCTCTTCACCATATCAGATGTTGTCAATCCATCCTAAATAGGGTAGCCAGATTTCTCCTCTAAAAAAGACAAGGCCCAAGGCCCTGCCTCATGGTTGGGAACCCCTCTCATTTGGGCCTCGGGAATCCTTTTATTTACCCTATTGTCTCTGATCTGCCCCTTCTGACTCCCACCCACCTCACCCTCTGAGCAAATTTTTTGACCTATATAGGAGTTTTTCATCAAATGTGGTACAGATGCCACTTGTAGTTATCCATGTAGCTTTTACATGGATAAAATATTTCCCAAATGTCCAAGAGTGGATAAACAAAATGTGATATGTATGTATATAAGATAGTATTGTTTAACCTTAAAAAGGAAGGAAATTCTGACATATGATTCAACATGAGTGAGCCTTAAGAACATAAGGTTAAAGCCAGTCACTGTGGGACCATATTTTTCAAAGGTAACAGCTAAAATTATATCAGCCTTCCACCTGTTTGTCTTTAACTCCTTAGAATCTCACCCAAGCAATTCATGGTCTGCCAGTTTGTGAGGGGGGCTTCATATGAGCTTTAGGGTTCCCCTTCCATGGTTCTCCTTTTCTGATTTTCTCTCCTTAGTTTTCAGCTGCCCTGAAAGCGCCAAAAATGTATTTTCTTATTCCTCAAGCCTCAAATGTTCAAACATTTAGAAGACTATAAAGAATACTAATGCAAACACCTGTATCCCTGCCTCAGCCTCCTGAGTGCAAGGATTACAGGGATGCACCACCATGCCTTGCTGAGAATATCTTGTTTGTTTGTTTTGTTTTGTCGAGACAGGGTCTAACTGTGTAATGTAGGCTGGCTTTGAACTCAGTATGTAGCCCAGGCTGGCCTCCAACTTGTGGCAGTCCTCCTGCCTCTGCCTCCCAAGTGCTGGGATCACAGGCATGCACCACCATGCCCGGCTGAGAATCTCGATTTCTAATAACAGTATATCACAAGATACATTTACAGAGGTTTTTCATTTTGTCCTATTCTACTCCTCCTCCTTCTAGTAGGTAATAGTATATATTTGTTTTATCTATTATTTTTTAAGATATGAGCAGAATGTAAATATATTTATTTCTCTTTCTTACAAAAAGATTAAAAACACTGTAATGAACCTAAGAGTTATTATGGATGTTTTCAAATTATAGGAGATCAAGGGCCCTGTTTGCTTTATAGTCATAATATGTAATTGAGAATTACTTGCATATTATTGCTTACATGCTTTGGAATTTCATCTTTGGTTTGACCATTTAAGAACAGGATATTTTTCAAAAATTTGTTAGAGCACAAGTTAGAAATAGTTATTGTGATTGTAAGTTTGTTTTATGGTTCTACTTTTAAATCATACATCTTATCTTTTAAAATTTTTGTAGATTGAAGATCCAGATTGCTTCTGGGTTGTTATAAAAGGATGTAGTCCCTTTTTAGATCATGAAGTTGACTATGAAAAACTAAGTAGTGCCATGAATGACTTCTATAACAGCATGCATCAAAATACAGAAATAAAACCATTGATTTTGGAAGAAGGGCAGGTATGTATCAAATATGCTTTAATCATCATGCCTTGAAACACTACTCAAAATGTAAAAATTTTGGTCCCTAAGGTGATGAAAACCTTTGAAATATTTTAGTTGCTTACAGTCATTGCCTGGTGTTAGGTTTGATAGGTTGCGTGAGATTCAGGCCAGTCCTAGAAAGGGAGGGTTGTTGTGCAAGGCTCATGGTGAGCAATAGGAGATGGCATGTCATCTAAATCCAGGCACTGGGGCCATCCTCCTGGGGCTGGGAGCCAGGAAATGATCCTAGATCCAAGCCTGATATAGAGATTTCAGCAACGAGGGGCTGGGGTTTTTAGTCTAGGGCTGATGCTTGCCTCTTGGTTGCTCGTGACTTTGACAGCTCACACTGCTTTATTTATTTCCCTTATTCCACATCATGGCCCCTCTTTGCCCCCTTGGAGTGTCCACTTCTCATTGTTCATTGTTCTTGACAGGTCAGCTGTTTCTCAGAAGAGTTTGAATTTTTTGTGATAATGTAATGGGAAAAGATTTATACAGTACGAAAAAACTAGAGAAGATTTGAATTCCTCCTCCCCAAATCATAATTAATAACAATTTACTTTTCTTATGTGTGTATGATACTGGGGATCAAACCCAGGACCTTCACAATGAGTTACATACTCAGCCCTTTTTAAATTTTGAGACAGGGTCTTGCTAAATAAATCTATGTTGCCCTACTGGGCCTGAACTTGTAATCTTCCTGCCTCAGCCTTGCAGAGTGCTGGGATTACAGAATGCTCTACCACATCTGGCTCTTTAAAAATATTTCACATTTTTTAATAGCTTGATTGCTATCTGGTGGTGGTAATTTAACTTTTCCCTGTATCCTCTGTATTTTCTGTGGATTGATATTTAAATACAGTTAAATATAAAATTCTAGTTAGGTTTAGGGTCACTTTTTCCCCCCAAGAATGTTTGCTCTTTGAGCTTCATATGATATTCAATTGGGAGATAACATTGCTTATGGCCAGTGGATTTGGATGATGACAGCCTGACCCCCCACACACACTTTGGGAACTGCCTGTCAGTATTTAGGTACTGATCTTTCCATTCAGTGACCACTGCTGCCCAGTCAGCTTTCATTCATGCTTGCATCATTGTGATTTCTCTCGTTCCTTCTGCATTCATGAGCTGGGGTTCTTCTGTGTAAAACTTTCCCTTATTTATTAAGACCGTCTCATTACACTGTAACAGTTAAGTTTATACTGTAAATATTTAAAAATTGCTTGATTCTTTCCCTTAGAAATCTTCAATATAATGCTTTGTGCCTAAATATCTCCACTGGTGTTCAGAGGTCTTTTTCTCCCCTCCTCTTTTTCTTGTGCTGGGGATTGAAACTAGGGCCTCATGCATGCTAGACAAGAGCTCTGCCACTGAGCTATGTCCACAGCCTCATTTCTTTTCATTTTTAAGTACCATTTTGATCTTCATGGCTTTTCAACATATTCCTCCGTTATAGTCACTGTTCTTCTTGTTGCATAAATTGTCCCCTTTTTGGCTTGTAGAAGCCCTAGTGTAACCCAATTTCAAAGTTTTACTAGTATGTGAGTTATTAACTATTCAGACCAGTCCTACAAGTTGCTTTGATTTTAGCATTGAATAGAATACCCTTCCTCCTTTGTCAGGATTTCTCTTGAGTCATTTGAGATTTGAATTATGTGAGGTTCCCAGGAACCTTTCCCTTGCAGTGTGTCTATCACTGCATTTTCCATTTTCCATTCCTGAGGTCTGGAATCTGCTGGCAGGCCTTTTCCCTGCTTGGGCACAGCTCCCCCCTTCTGGGTGGCTTTAGAAGCCTGTGGTCAGTGTGTGGTCTGCTGGACTGTGGATTGCCAGTTGAGTTCACTGTGACCTGGTGGTCCTGCCATCTAGTTAAGATGCCAAGGGCTGTCACTTAAGCAGGATGGTTCCCTGTAAGAGAGGCTGCTGCAGGCATCTATTTAGTCAGCCATTCAACAAGTAGGTTTTGTTATTATCGATGTCTGTTTGCAGTACTGGGGATTGGATCCAGGGCTTTCCCACTGAGTTACATGCTCAGCCTTTCTTTATTTTCTATTTTTTTTTCTTTTTTTTGTGGGTACCAGGGGGTCGACCTCAGGACCTCGTGCGCCAACAGGCACCCGTGCCGCTGAGTGATATCACCGGCCCCTTTTTCGTATGTGGGATCCGGGAGTCGAACTCGGGCCCTCGCGCTTGCAAGGCAGGCGCTTACGCCGCTGAGCCATCTCACCGGCCCCTTTATTTTCTATTTTGAGATGATGTCTTTTAAGTCAGTAAGTTGCCCGTGCTGGGCTTGAACTTGTGATCCTTCTGCCTCAGCTTTCAAGAGTGCTGGGATTACAGATACCATACCTGGCTCAACAAGTAGTTTTGAAGACTTGGTACGAGTCAGGCACTGTACTAGGAACTGGGAGCATGGCAGTAAGCAAAACAAAGATCCACATGATCATGGAGCCAGCCTCCATTGTGATAGGTAGTAAGCAAATGAGAGAGGGTAGAAAACGCCATGGAGGGGGATGGGATGATGAGCGTGGGGTTGCAGTTTTACACTGGTCTGATACAGCATTGCCAATCATTTGTAAGTGTAAGCTTTGTTTTTCTGATTTAAAAAGGTAAAGTAGTACATTTTTAAAATTTTGCTTTCTAAAACTTGTCCCTAGTTAAGGAGTCAAAAGTATTTTACAGTAGTCTCTTACCTGTAGGGACTATGATCCACAACCCCTTGTGGATACCTAAACTGTATACACACTGTTTTTACTATATATACATACTTAGGATAAAGTTTTTTTTCTTCTTTTTTTTTTTTTTTTTTTTTTTTTTTTTTTTTTGTGGGTACCGGGGGTCGACCTCAGGACCTGGCGTTCCAGCAGGCACCCGTGCCGCTGAGCGATATCACCGGCCCTTTTTTCGTATGTGGGTTCCGGGAGTTGAACTTGGGCCCTCATGCTTGCCCGGCAGGCGCTTATGCCGCTGAGCCATCTCACTGGCCCTAGGATAAAGTTTAAATTATAAATTAGTCACGGTAAGAGATAAACAACAACCAGTAATAAAATAAAACACTTATAACCATATACTTGTGATAGCTTTCCCTCATGTGACAAAACTCCTGATATAAATCAGCTTAAAGGAGGAAGGGTTTCTTTAGGCTCAGGGATCAGAGGTTTCAGTCCAAACTCAGCCAGGTCTATTGCTTTTTAGGCCTGTGTAAAGCAGAAATATCATAGTGGAAGGCCATGGTAGAGGAAAGCTGCTCTCTTCATGGCAGCCATAAAGCATCAAGAAAGGGAAAGGGCCAGAACAGGGACCAGATAGCAGATATAGCCCTAAATTACACCCCCATAATCACCTCCCTTCTGCTAGCCACCACTCCTGTATCTATCATCTCCCACTAATGCCATCAAGTTATGATCGTCCTAATCAAATCACTTCCCAGAAGCCCATCAGCTGGCCTTTGGGGGACATTTTAGATCCAAACCGTAACAATACTGTAACCAAAGTTTGTACTTTAGGGCTATTATTAAGTAAAATAAAGGTTTCTTGAACACAAGCACCTGCGATACTACAGCAACTCATCTGGTAACTGAGACAACCACTAAGTGACTAACGGCTAGATGGGTAGCACATACAGTGTGGCTATGCCAGACAAAAGAGCAGTTGATGTTCTGGGCTTTGTGGGGTGAGATGGTGGAAGATTTCCTCACACTACTCAGAACAGAGTCCAGTTAAAACTTATGAATTGCTTATTTCTGGAATTTTCCATTAATATTTTCAGACTGTAGTCATCTGCAGGTAGGTTACGCTGTGGAAAAGGGGGAACTACTGTAGTAAAAACAAAAAACAATGGAGCAGATTGCAGGTGACCTATGTTCTCCTGGCAGGCGTGTTTGGTTTGGGTAGGTCCATCCCCCAGCATCTCTGTCCTTTTCTGTGAGGTAAAATGCAGGCTGATAACAGTTTTGAGAGGAACCTTGTAGTTCTGTGATTATGTGACTGGGGATTTTAGCAGGGAATTTAAAAAATAAAATCTTCCTCTTTACTTTGTAGGTTTGTGTGGTCTATTGTCAGGAGCTAAAGTCATGGTGCAGGGCTGTTATTAAATCAATCATACCTTCAGCAGACCATTACCTGGCCAAGTGTTTCCTTGTGGATTTTGCCAAGTATGTTCCAGTAAAATCTAAAAAGTATGTATATTGTTTATTTTGCTTTACATTCTTCAAGTAGACAGATATCAGTTAGGACAAGGAGAATGTCAGTTTCTAAGGGGATATAGAGATCATTCCCTTTTGAGAAAAGATGAAACAGGAATTCCTTAGCTTCAAGAAGGGAGCACTTGCAAGTTCTAGTTTTGCGTCTGTTGACTGAAAGAGTAGGTAGTCAAATTGAGGCTCAGAGGACAACTCTGACCCTTTGCCACCTTCCTTTTGCAAAGGGTAGTTCAGGTCCAGGCCCTTCTGTCTGCATCCCCTGGGTTCCTTAGCCAGGTGCTCTGTGGTCTGGCCTCTCAGTTTCCTCAGTGTGGCCCCCAAAAAGACACTAGTGGGAGGTAGGGGAGGTTGCTGGCCCAAGCTCAGGTTGCAGAGAGCAGAGTACACACCCAAGTATGTAGTTCTTACTTTCCTTCTTAACACACGAGGGTGTGGCCACCACAAATAGCAGGAACACGGTTCAGAATGAGTCTGTAACTGGATGCCCACTGGGCAGCCTTCATTGCTTCTGGGACCACATGTCAGTTGCTAGAAAACACTAGCACAAGTTGTTCTTGGTGTTGAGGATAACTTCTATAGTTTCCTTCCCAGAGTAAGAAGTTGTCAGTTTAATAAATGGGAGGACACTTTTCATTAAAGAAGGAACAATGCCAAGTAGATGTTAATAGCAATGAGAGGTCTCTTAAGAATCTTCATGGTAGAAGGGCTTGTCAGACATTGGGAATTTATGGATATTTAAGGAAAATGGAGATGGCTTTCCAGGTGATTCTTCACCTTTATAATTGTTATTAAAATTACTATTTTGCTTAATGTCAGGTAGTTTTTCTTTTTGTTTGGTATTTTAAGGTTAGCATGTTTGGGCAAAAGAACTATACACTGAGATAGAGCTGTTAAAGCAATTAGTGCAGCACCTGCTGGAGACAGAAGACAGCGTGGCTGACTGTACAGGGCACGTGGGATCCAGGGAAGAGAACTGGCCTATGTCGAAATAAT
This sequence comes from Erethizon dorsatum, assembly GCA_028451465.1. Lineage (NCBI taxonomy): Eukaryota > Metazoa > Chordata > Mammalia > Rodentia > Erethizontidae > Erethizon > Erethizon dorsatum. The sequence continues at coordinate 97,391,694 of CM051834.1, forward strand.
ATCTTACCATGGTCGTTTGCTTGAATGGAATAAGAATCTAGAACTTAATTGTCAAATCTGTCTTTTGGGTCTTTTATGCAAAGATGGCAATAATTTATTATTGAAACATCCATTTGTATACAGAAACTTTTTTTAGTATATGTGCTGCTGAAGCGAGCAGCAGAAACTTTTTTTAATTTACAGAAACATTTGTGTAATTCTAGTCAGATATTGAAACTGATACTTAAAAGTCTTACACAGGATTTTCTTCACAGGTTTGCTCATTATTACCCAGTATTTCCCAGCCTTGGGATCCTCACTAGACCGTTTTCCCCTGAACTCCTGCTCCCGTGCTGTGAAATAATACCACAGAGATACTTAACGTCTGCTTACGCACTGTAGCTGTACGTAAACTTGTGCTTTATGCACAAAGAGTAAGGTGTTTTCCACTCAAGCAGTTTTTATCCCCTAGACCAGTGATGGTGAACCTTTTAGAGCTTTCAATGATATGAACAGCTTGCTGTGGCATGAGTGCCCTAGGTTCACCACCACTGCGCTAGACCAGGTGTCTTCAAGCACTGTTGATAGCTAGATTTGAAATAGAAAGAATTGTTTCTATTAACTATATTAACTGTATAGATGTACTTTAAATGAAATGAGTATATTGTGTATAAGTTTGTTTATAATGGAACTGTCTCTCTTCCACTTTCAAGCATCCGAGTTGCAGTAGAATCTTTTATGCAGCTTCCGTATAGGGCGAAAAAATTCAGACTCTATTGCACAAAACCTGTTACATTACACATTGACTTTTGTGAAGACAATGCTGAAATTGTGTAAGTACAGCTTCTTAAGTAGCTTAAATCATTAAAAAAGCCTTAAGTCAAGTGTGTGATGTTTATTTGAAATTAGGTCCCCTGTAGAAGTGCTGAGAGTTTCTTGTTTTGCAGGAAGTAGCTTCTGAGTCACTATTGGTCAAACCTGGCCATGCAGCAGAATTTCATGGGTTAGCCCCATCTTCAGAGGCTGTTTGAGAGGTTTGGAGGAGGGCCTGAGCACTGTGCTGTTTATCTTTTCTAAAAATTTATAAAAAGTAATAACTGTCTAGGAAAGCAAAACTTAGGATCATGGACCATTAAAAAGTTTATTATCCAGGTGCAATGGTACATACTTGTAGTCCCAGCTACTCTGGAGGCTGAGGCAGGAGAATCAGTTGAGCTGAGGAGTTCAGGGCCAGCCTGAGTAGTATAGCAAAACCTCATCTCAAAAACAAAACAGCTCGGCATGGTGGTACACACCTGTAATCCCAGCACTTGGGAGGCTGAGGCACGAGGATCACCACAAGTTCAAGGCCAGCCTGGACTACATAGTTCAAGGCCAACCTGAACTATGCAGCAAGACCCTGTGTCAAAAAACAAAACAAAACAACTTTATTACATTGTTTTCCAGCCTTACTTTCTCTCTTCTAGTAGGTGTGGGCTATTATATCTTAACTTCCAGACCCTTGTTAGTGCTTTTACACACATTTTATCTTGGTGGAACTTTTAATGAAAATTAGAACATGCTGTCTTTTCAAAATTAGTTTAATAATGTACATCCGTTGAAGCTCTTTACCAATACACATCCTCTCCTTTTAGTTTTTCAGTCTTTTTCATAGATGGATGTAATTGTCATATTTAATCATTCCCCTCCTAATAGCTATCTATATTGTTTCCAAACCATTTGGCACATCTACATAAAATAAATAATGATAAAATAACTATAGAAAATAAATATATAATACACAATAATTTAGTATTTTGAAATATATACTAAAATGATTATATAGATAGGTAATTTTATAAGATGTGTAGATATGGAAAGGTATATGTACACACTCCCCCATTTTTGGCAACGTATCTTTTACTATAGTGCATTTTATTTTATTTTATTTTATTTTTATTTTTTATTTTTATTTTTTTTTGTGGGTACCGGGCGGTCGACCTCAGGACCTCGCATGCCAACAGGCGCCCGTGCCGCTGAGCGATATCACCAGCCCCTTTTTCGTATGTGGGTTCTGGGAGTCAAACTCGGGCCCTCGCGCTTGCAAGGCAGGCGCTTACGCCGCTGAGCCATCTCACTGGCCCTACTATAGTGCATTTTAAAAAATTAAATATTCATGCTACAGTTTAATCACACCTGATAGGAAAGATGTAGAAAGAGCAAGCTGATAGAGATCAAGTGGGAAATGGCACAGGGGTGCTTGTCAGCAGAGTGAAAACTAGCATGGGATGATGGCAGCTTTCCCCTGATCACCTCTGAGGGTGCTGGTCTAGCCAGTGTGTGCTGGGCATGGCACTCTCAGGATCTCTGCCCCAGGGAGCTTGTTTTAGGGAGACAGATTTGTTACAGGTAATTGGAAACAATGGTATTGGGACAGAAGATTCCATGGTTTTGGGCACAGGTCATCTCATTGGGGCCTCTGTGCTGTGTGTCTCTGCACTGGTGCAGGTGACATTGCGGGAATGCAGGTTGGTTCCCTGTTATCTACATCGTATGCTTGATATTTAATGTCAGAAACATCCAATGAGTGGTTTACAAAATGATCCTATGTACCAGCCTTAAATTTTTATTTAGTGAAGTTGAATCTGTTTACTATTTCAGACCTGCAAAGAAATGGGACAGTGCTGCTATCCAGTACTTTCAGAACATCCTGAAAGGTAAGGCCAGTGTGTTGTATTTGTTGCATGCTGCTTTGAATTGACAACTGCGGTGACTTACCCTTCTGTCAGCAAGGGGGGTTGAGATGTGCCTGCCAAGGCCTTCTTCAGATGGCTTTCGTAAGTTACCTGAAGTCTTTTCCACTCCACCTGTCACTGTGACTGCACCTCTGGGACTCCGTGGGTGGATGAGGATATCAGCAATTGACAGCCAAAATTAGAAAGGGGCTATTCTTGTGGATGTGCCCTTACACAGTAATAATCCTTGCTTCTTAAAAATTTCAGCAATGCAAAATACATTGATGAACATTTTATTGAACTAAGTATTGATAAAAAGCTGACCTTTTTTTAATGAGCAAGGGTTATATATTGTGTAATAATAAATAACTATTATTGCTAGTTTAATATATATAAGATGCCTGGCTATTTAGGGCACTTAATTTTATGTAAGTGACTATAAAATATAGTCCCTTTCCTAGCATCTATCCTACCCTCTGGTAGTGACCATTCCTCCCTCCGAGTGGGTGTGAGGTGCCTAGGGTGCCTGTGGGTACCTGGTTGGTCCTGGTCTCCCATTGTCTGGGTAAAGGAAAAACCCAATGCTTTGAACCTATGAGATGTGGAAGGTTGCAGAATGTCACTGGGTTAGCAGTCTGGGCCCTTGCATGCCCTTTAAGGGTTGATGGGAGACAGGAATATGGTTTAGAGCAGTGGTGGCGAACCTATTGCACACATATTGCAGTGAGCTGTTTGTTATCATTGAAGGCTCTAAAAGGTTCACTATTACTGGTTTAGAGGAAGCAGACTGCCTGGAGTTGAATTCTGTCCGTCTCCTTCTGTGCAACCTTGAACAAGGCACTTAACTTTCTCAGAGCCTGGCCTCTTTGCCTATAAAATGACAGTAGCAGTACTTACCTCAAAGGGTTGAGGTAAAAATAAATGAAATACAGTATAAAAATGACTTGGCACAGTGCATGATAGATGCCCATAGATGGAGCTGCTATTTGGGTCCTAAGTCTCTGATAACGTAGCCAAGCAGTCTGATCCATAGGGCATCTGGGGGAAGATGGAGCACTCGGGTGAAAGGATTTGAGAAGATAGAGGCCGGTGATATAGCTCAGCGGCATAAGTGCCTGCCTGGCAAGTGCGAGGTCCTGAGTTTGACTCCCGGAACCCACATAAAGGAAAAAAAAGGGCCGGTGATATTGCTCAGTGGCACAAGTGCTTGCTGGCAAGCACGAAGTCCTGAGGTCGACTCCCAGTACCCACATACGAAAAAAAGGGCCAGTGATATTGCTCAGCGGCACAGGCGCCTGCTGGCATGCGAGGTCCTGAGTTCGACCCCCGGTACCCACAAAAAAAAAAAAAAGAAGGTAGAACCTAGAAAAGTACTCGAGGAGGTTATCGTAGGGTAGCAGGAGGACCCTGTTGATGGGAACAAAGGATATGCAGCCCACTCCAGTCAGGAGTCTTTTGTATGGATCACTTACCCCTGCTGCCTTTATTCTGGTAGCCATCCTCCTTGAGGAAGCCATTGGCCATTCTGGCACTGGGTACTCTTAAGTGGTTTACAGAGGCTGGGGAATAATCTCAATTGCTTCAAGTATGCATTTACTATCAGCTCATTTTGTGCTTTCATTCATGCCTTTTAGCAACTACCCAGGTGCAAGCCAAATTATGTGCTGTGGAAGATGATACTTTTGAGGTTTACCTTTATGTAACAATAAAAAATGTAAAAGTAAGTGAAAGAATTGTATTTTTAAAATATTTTATCGTTATCTTAAATTTTTTAAACAATAAACCCCAGAGAAAACAGTATAATTTACACAGCATAGGAATTGTTTTTGTTTTGAGACAGAGTCTTTCTATGTTGCCTAGGATGGCCTTGAACTTACTGTGTAGCCCAGACTGACCTCAAACTCACAGTCCTTTGGCCTCAGCCTCTCAGTGCTGGGATTACAGGTGTGTGCCACAATGCCTGGCCAGAAATTATTTTAATGTTGCAAGGTCTGGCTTAGATCAGAATTTAGCCACAATTCTGTTTCTGTCTTTTGATTACTTTAAAAATTACTTTAGGACCGGTGAGATAGCTCAGTGGCATAAGCGCCTGCCTGACAAACGCGAGGTCCTGAGTTCAAACTCCTGGTACCCACATATAGGAAAAAAAGGGCTGGCGATATCGCTCAGCAGCACAAATGCCTGCTGGCAAGCGCGAGGTCCTGAGGTCGACTCCTGGTACCCACAAAAAAAAAAAAAAAAAAAAAAATTAGCATTTTACCATGATGGGATCTCACTTAGTAATGAACAAGAAATTATTCCTGTGGTGGTGAGTATGAAATGTTTTCTTCTGAGAGGACATTATTTCTGTAAATACATTCATTTGCAGTGGTTCACTGCTTTTTGAGATTTTCTCATTGTAATTTGTGCTCATTTCGAAGAATGCAGCTATCATCAGTATAGAAAGAAAGGGGACACGACATGTGAGAGCAGTCTCCCTCCCTCATATTGGCTGCTACATCATGCTGGCTACTGTTTCTGAAGGGCACTGCAAGGTACAGCTGTGTGCACAGGGCACAGACCTAGGGGTGCCCAGAATCCATAACAAGCACCTTACTGGGGACTCCCTCCCTCCCTCCCTTTCTTGTGGCAGAGATGGAACCCAGGGCCTCACACATGCTAAGCACACGCTCTACCAATGAGCTATACCCCCTATTCCCACCTAAGGATTTAAACATTTTTGTTTGTTTTGAAATTATTAATAGACTAACAGTAGAAATGCAGAAAGAATGTAGAGATTTTTGTGTGTGCTTTACACACATTACAGATTCCCCTAATGTTGAGCGTACAGAGTCATAGCACAGTCATCAAAACCAGAAAGTTAACATTGATAAAATATCGTTTTTTAAAATTATCAGACCTTATATGAATTTGCCAGTTTCCCTGGTACTTTTCCTTTTTCTAGTCTAGGAGCTGATCCAGAGCCCCACGTTTCTGGCTGCTATGTCTCCTTTGTCTTCTCTAGCCTGGGACAGTCCTTAGTCTTCCCTCACCTTTCATGCCTTTGACACTTCTGAAAGTTCTGGGCGCTGTTTGGGATGCTGCTCGAGTTACCTGAACCTTATGTTTGCTCATGATTAGTTGAGGCAGTGTGTTTTTCCAAGAATGCCCCAGAATTGAGGATGCCCTCACTCAGTGCATCCCTGTGGGGCATTCATGCTGCGAATATGTCTAACTGCTTGTGATTACTTAAGTTGATCACTTGGTTAATGTAGTGTTTCCAGGTCTTTCCTGTTCAAAGCTGCTGTTTTTTTCTTTTGAAATTAATTATAGGGAGATACTTTGAGACTATGCAAATATCCATCGATGGTTCTTGCTTTTAAAAGTTAGTACTGTGGCTGGGCATGGTCCAGCACTCCAAAGGCTGAGGTAGGAGAGTTGCTGTGAGTTTGAGGCCAAGCTTAATTACATAACAAGACCCTGTTACAAAGTGTTAGCTATAGGACCAGTTTTGTAAAACATCTCTTCTAACATAAATTCTCTACTGACTTTGTTTCCTCTTTTCAAAAATTAGGTCCTTCTTTCTCACCATCTTGGTTGGATGATTTACGTTTATTTCATTGTGGTGCAGTGTGGAAGGTAGGGAGGCCCATACTTAGCTGAGTGAGAACTTACCAAAGGATGCACAGGTTATAATTGCCAGAAGATTAGGGCCAACAATCGTTTTCCACCTCCCAAAAGGTAGTACCAGGATATGTCTTAGGGTGTTTTCACTTTTCGGCCTGGCTCCTTTTATTCAGCAAAATTAGAGTATTACCTTTTTTTTTTTTTTGGTACCGGGAATCGAACTCAGGACATCGCGCTTGCCAGGCAGGCGCTGTGCCACTGAGCCATCCCCGGCCCAGTCAGCAAAATTAGTTACATCCATGTTGCTGCATGTATCAGTGGTTCATTCCTCTTACTGTCAAGAACTTACTTTACATAGATATACTAGAGTATTTTATCCATTCTCAATGTATATTTGATTTGTGGTCAATTTGGGGCTATTTTAACTATTCACATGTAAGTTTTCCTATGGACCTGTGCTTTCGTTTCTTTTGGGTGAACACCTAGGAGCCCAATTTCTGGATAGGATTGTAGGTATAAGAAACTGCCATATTGTTTTCCAAAGTGGTTGACTGTTTTGTAGTCTCATAAGTAATGTATGAAACTTCCGATGCTTCCACATCCTCTTTGACTTACTTGTTTTTTAGAGGTTCTTTTTTTTTTTTTTTTTTTTTTTTTTTGTGGGTACCGGGGGGACGACCTCAGGACCTCGTGCGCCAACAGGCACCCGTGCCACTGAGCGATATCACCGGCCCCTTTTTCGTATGTGGGATCCGGGAGTCGAACTCGGGCCTTCGCGCTTGCAAGGCAGGCGCTTAAGCCGCTGAGCCGTCTCACCGGCCCTTTAGAGGTTCTTTTGAGACAGGGTCTCACCATGTAGTCTAAATCAGCCTTCAACTTGCTCTGTAGCCCAGGCCAGCCTTGAACTTGCGATCCTCTTGCCTCAGCTTCTTGAGTACTGGAATTATAGCACTCTGACTCTTGTATGGTCATTCCAGTAGGTGTGTAGTGGTATCTCTTTGTGGGTTAGATTTGCATTTGCTGAATGACAAATGACACCTTATGCTTATGACAATTCATATATCTGCTATGAAGTATTCATTCAGGTCTTCTGCCTGTTTTTTTTTCACCACATTGTTTTCTTTTTACTGACTTTGGAGAGTTCTTTATTCGTTGTTCTACAAAGATACTTGATTTAAAATTTTTTTGCTCCATTTCTTCCTTTTCTTTTCAAGAGGAGAAGTTTTAAGTTTTGATAAAATCTGACTTCTCAGTTTTTCCTTTTATGGTTAGTATCTCCCACCAGATCTTTGCCTGACCAGGCTCTGTGAGCTTGCTGTGTCATCAGCAAGATGTTTCTCTTTATTTCATACAGGCCTCTGCCACTTCATCAGTAGGAGAGTTGGTGATAAGTATTTAGTTCACTGTTACCAGAGCAGAAGTCAAGAGATCTAGTTCTATTAGCTTGTGTTATATAAAACAATTTTTCTGAAGATTGAAATTCGGAGTTAAGTTTGGAATATTTACAGTCACTTGACCATGCTCATCCATGAAATATTTTAACTTTTTGCAGGTTTGTGTTAATGATGATCTAGTTGCAAAGAACTTTGCCTGTTATGTATCACCCACAAAGAATGAACACCTTGATTTAGAGAAAGCAAGATTCAATATAAAGTTAGAATCCTTTTCCGGTAAACTCAATCCAGCACTTACTCTTTGGCCAATGCTTTTGCAAAGAAAAGATTTTCAAGGAACAAAAAGTAAGTGGATCCTCACCAATGTATATTTCCTTTGAATTGTTTTATTTTTAATATGAGTATATTGATAGAAGGAGGTATATAAACTTCCCTATATGGAGACAGAGACTTGGACTCTGTTTAACAATTAAAGTTTAATTTTAATGAGCCTGTGACAGGTTGTATGGTCTTAAAGCTCCTACAATTTGTTTTTATGAAACCAGCAAAAAACTATTCTCAATTTTGTATTAACATTGAAGTGCATTTTTAAAAGTCTTGTTTGTAGTTTAAAGATTTTAACAAAGTAGGATTTTGAATACTTAGAGTTATTAATTTATTTATTTTTGTTTTTTTGAGACAGGGTCTCACCATGTAGTTCAGGTTGGCCTTGAACTCACTATGTAGCCCAGGCAGGCCTTGAACTCCTGGCAATCCTCCTGCCTCAGCCTCCCAAGGCCTGGGATTACAGGCGTGCACCACCATACCTGGCTTGGTTTTTATACTTTTAAAAAGAGCTATTTATTGCAAATGATCTTAGCAGGAAAGTATGAGAGTCAGGGACCACAGAAAACAATTTTAAGTGTTCCACTCTGCTTCCCGACTTTAGTCCCCTCATGTGCTGCTGCCTTCTGGTTAGGGCTTCTTTAACTTTAAACCAAGAGCAGAACTATATCAACAAATTTACCTTTTTGTTTTGCTTTTTATTTCATGGTTTAATTTTGAAATTTGTGCTTTCAGATTCACATGGTTTAGATTTTCTGGCACAGTCTCTCCAGCACACATGGTGCAAGAGTGTTGGTGACCTTGGGCCAGCTGCTACAGTACTGGGTGAGTCCTGCTAGTTCAGTTCATTTATTCATTCATTTTGGTACCAGAGATTGAACCCAGGCCTCACATGAACTACCACTGAGCTACACCTGCAGCCCCTTAACAGTCTAGGGATTATAAAGATAACTGTTTAAAAGGGCTATAGTAATTCTCTCTCCTGGCTTTTTTTTTTTTTTTTTTTTTTGTGGGTACCGGGGGGTTGACCTCAGGACCTCGCGCGCCAGCAGGCGCCTGTGCTGCTGAGCGATATCACCGGCCCCTTTTTCATATGTGGGTTCCGGGAGTCGAACTCGGGCCCTCGTGCTTGCAAGGCAGGCGCTTAAGCCGCTGAGCCATCTCACCGGCCCGCTTTTTTTTTTCTTAATGTAACTAATTTATGAAAAAATGCTGACATTTATCATTAACCCGGTAGTCTACAGTTAGAGGTTTTATGATGTAAAGAACGTAACAAGCTTGTGAGCAGATGTGGTGGTGCATGCCTGTATTCCCAGCTATTTGGCAGGCTGAGGCAGGAGAATCGCTTGAGCTTAGGAATTCAGGGCCAGCCTGGGAAATATGGCAAGACCCATTTCAAAAAACAAAAGAAAAGGAAGGGGAAGATGGGAAAGGAAGGTGGGTGAATGCCTGAATATAAATTAAGGATGAAAGAGCGCATGTGTCATACAAACTAGTAGCATCTAAAATGATTCAGACTCACCAGGTATGGTGGCACATGCCTGTAATCCCAGCACTCAGGAGGCAGAAGCAAGAGGATCGCCATGAATTTGAGGCCAGCCTGGGCTACATAAGTGAGTTCAAGGCCAGCCTGCACTACATGGTGAGACCCTGCCTCAAAAAAACAAAAAAAGACTCAAATAGAATACATATAATTGTTTTAAAATTTGGAGATAAGAGCCAGGTGTGGTAGCATGTGCCTGTAGTCCCAGAATTGTCTTGACAGATGAATTCTGACACCCCACATCCACATTCAGTCACTCATGTATTTATGAAACACAGCTGTGTGCCAGACACCGTTCTAGGGGCTTATCAGGGAAGGACCAAAGTCTCTGCTCTTGTGAAGTTTATATCCATCATTTCCATAAAATTGTTCCTTTTTCCTCTGTGATTCTGGGGATTGAACCCAGGGCCTCATGGTAGGCAAATATTTTACCACCGAGCTTCCTGCAAACCTGAAATCAACGGTTTCTCCAATTTGCCTTGGCTCCCTTTATGGAGAATGGCAATTTCAGGCCAAGGTTTGAAACAAGGTGTGTTTTTTACTACAGGGGTGTCATTGTTCCCAGGCAGTGATAGTGGACAGAGCTAGGGACTGTGTATGTATGTCTATATGTGTGTGTATGCATACGTACACATTTGTGTATTTTATATCCGTGTGCTGAAAACCAGGAGCTTGTGTGTGTGTGTGTCTGTGCACATTTATATCTTTCTTCTTATAAATATTTTGAAAACAAGGAATCTATACTAATACATACTTACATTTGTGATTATTGCTGGATTGAGTCTAGTTTAGTCTAGACTCTTCATCTGTTATCCAGTTCTCTCATCCTTTTTTAAAAAACCTTTTCCATTTTATATCTCTGAGTTGATTTCTGAGAGGTTTGCTTTTTATTTATTTTTGAGATGGGACCTTGCTTTGTTGCCCAGGTTGGCCTCAAACTCTTGGGCTCAAGGGTTCATCTCATCTCAGCCTTCGGAGTAGCTGGGACTACAAGTGTTCATCACTCAACCCAGCAACCTGATGACTGTTTCATATTGCTTAGAGTTCTAATTGGTTCTCTCTTGTTTTTTTTTGAGACAGGGTCTTGCTATGCAGTTCAGGCTGGCCTAGAACTTGATATGTAGCCCAAGCTGGCCTCAAACTCATGGCGATCCTCCTGCCTCAGACTCCCAAGTGTGGGATTACAGGCATTTGCCACCAAGCCCTGCTCTAATTGGTTCTTTTTTATATTTGCCTATCTTACATATCCACTTGTTTTGGTTCATTAGTACTATTATTTTTATTAGTACATATTTGCCATAAATGATCACATTTATCATAGGGAATTTTTACCTGTAAGTACTATCCTTTATCTGTTGGATATTTAATTTTTAAATTTTTATTAGTACATGTTTGTAGTACATAATGTTTACATTCCTTGTGAGGAGTTAGTACATGTTGAATATTTTAAATAGATTTACCTTAGGGTCCTTTTCAGGCTTTTTTGTTTTTTGTTTTTTTTTCTGAGATGGTCTCACCGTGTAGTACAGGCTGGCCTTGAACTCACTGTGTAGCCCAAGCTGGCCTCAAACTCATGGAGATCCTGCTGCCTCAGCCTCCAGAATGCTGGGATTACAGGTGTGTGCCACCACACCCAGCTTTCAGGCTACTTTTTATGCCCCCTTTTTATCCTTTATAACAGCACTGAAATACTTTGTGATTTTTATTTAAGAACTTTTTAAAATTTTTATTAGTACATATTTGCAGTACATAATGATTATATTCATTGTGGGGAGTTACTACATGTACTTAACACAAAGAGCTTGTCCTATATGGACATTTTCTCTTGGTGAATTTTAACTACCACTTCCATTTCTGGCTCCAGATCAGACTTTATATTTTTGTCTGTAAGGTTGCCTGAAGAGATAATATAATTCTAGGCTCCAAGACCGCATAACATGTAGTACTTTAAGGAAGGATTAGGCGAGTTTAAAATATCGCACCTTTCTGGTGTTCACTATTACTTTAGTGATTTGTATTGTTTAATGGGTGAAAGTTGCAACTCATTTCAATATGTATTTCTCTTGCTAAATAGTTAAAGTGAACACTTCTAGAATTGTTTCAGTAGTTTTCTAATAAATGATCACTGAATTGGGTTTCCTTTGCTTTTTCTTTTCCTTGATGTCACGCCTCAGTTTTTTTTTTTTGTTTGTTTTTTTGTGGGTACCGGGGGTCGACCTCAGGACCTTGCGCACCAGGAGGCGCCCGTGCTGCTGAGCGATATCACCGGCCCCTTTTTCATATGTGGGTTCCAGGAGTCGAACTCAGGACCTCGCGCTTGCCAGGCAGGTGCTTACACTGCTGAGCCATCTCACTGGCCCCACGCCTCAGTTTTTACCCCAGTGTTTAACCCAGCTTGATTATCTGTATTATTAACTAAACAACTTTTGTCACTTTGAGGTCTAGAGGATTAAGATACTTGAAAGAGTCATGTAGAATGTTTTCTAATTTCTTTTTTTTTGTTTGATTTTTAAAATTTCATTTCTTTTTCTTTAGAATTTTGATACCTCCAGGGTTTAATTCAGTCTGTATTCTAATACCTTTTTTTTTTTTTTTTTTTTTGTGGGTACCGGGGGAACGACCTCAGGACCTCGCGCGCCAGCAGGCGCCCATGCCGCTGAGCGATATCACCGGCCCCTTTTTCGTATGTGGGTTCCCGGAGTCAAACTCGGGCCCTCGCGCTTGCCGGGCAGGCGCTTAAGCCGCTGAGCCATCTCACCGGCCCTCTAATACCTTTTGTATGTATTGTTCAGTTAAGGAATGAGATCCACAACAACTGTGATCCTGAACCATGGCTAACACTGAGTTCTGTTGGTACTTGGTTACTATTACCGGATGATACATCTCCTCAAACATGTGGTGTGAAACAGTAACTTCTGTAACACTAGTGGATTCAGAATGGGCACAGGAGAAGGGTTTGTCTCTATCCCAGTGTCTGGGCCCTTGGCTAGGAAGACATAAAGGCTAGTGTAACTAGCCAGTCGGATTCATCTGAAGACATCTGCAGTCACGTTTCTGGCAATTGATGCTTGCTTTTTTTGTGTGTGTGTGTGGGTACTGGGGGTCGACCTCAGGACCTCACGCGCCAGCAGGTGCCCGTGCCGCTGAGTGATATCACTGGCCCTTTTTTTGTATGTGGGTTCTGGGAGTCGAACTCAGGCCCTCGTACTTGCCAGGCAGGCGCTTACGCCGCTGAGCCATCTCACCGGCCCGATGCTTGCTTTTGCATGGGATCTTTGTTGTCCCTGTCACCCAGAATCCCACCGTGGCCTTTCCATGAGGTTGCTTGAGCTTCCTCGTAGCATGGCAGCTGGGCTTCAGAGGTGCATATCCCAGAGAGCAAGTCAGCAGTACGTGTATTTGTGTGATGTAGCTTTAGTCATATCATATCACCCTCATGTTGTTTATAAGCCCACCCAGGTTCATGGGGAAGAAATACAGATTGCATCTCAGTGGGAGTCAGAGTCACATTATAAGAAGAGCATGTGTGTGGGAAACACAGCTGTGGCCTTCTTTGGAAAATATAGTCGGCCAAGTTGGGAAAATATGTTTTATTCTTGGTAAGCTGGTATGAGAATTTTTAGAACTTTAATTCCCTTGAGTAAAGTTTAATATGTACAGTAATTTCGTGTATTAAGATTTTACAGTGATATTTGTTTGTATTACATTCTTTTTTTTTTTTTTTTTTGTGGGTACCGGGGGGTCGACCTCAGGACCTTGCGCGCCAACAGGCACCCGTGCCGCTGAGCAATATCACCGGCCCCTTTTTCGTATGTGGGTTCTGGGAGTCGAACTCGGGCCCTCGCGCTTGCAAGGCAGGCGCTTACGCCGCTGAGCCATCTCACCGGCCCTACATTCTTTTTTGTCCTATTTCCTATCAACATTTTTCAGGGTAGTTTTTTATCATTTTATCTTGCAGATAAAGCTATAAAATGGAATATGGATTCATTAAGAGATTCACCTAAAAAAAAATCTGAACAGCAGCAGCAGTGTGTCTCTTTAAAAGATGTAAATAAGGTTGTATTTTCAAAATGTTCATTAAAGTTCATATAATTTTAATAACATTCTTTTATTATGAACCAAAGTGTATTTCAATTAAAAATATTTGGCTATGGTGGTTTTATTTGTGAAAAACTATACATGTTTGCTTATTTTGAAGGACCAAGGTAATTCCAGCTCTCTCTCATCAAGCTCTTTTTTTTTTTTTTTTTCCCATCTTTTTGAGACAGGGTCTCTCAGTGCAGTTAAGGCTGGCCTTGAACTCACTTTGTAGCCCAGGCTGGCCTTAAACTCGCAGTGATCCTCCTGCCTCAGCCTCCCGAGTGCTGGGATTACAGGTGTGCGCCACCACGCTTGGCTCGTCAAGCTTTTTGCTGAGTAATGGCCTTCCTATAAAGTCAGGAATCTGTCATCATTTTAATAAGGATATGAAAATCTGAGATTTGGGGGGCACTCTAATAGTTAATTTCAATTCTAAATTGCCTTCCAATTCTTTGCACAAGACAGGTGAAAGTAATTGTTGGACATTTTAAACAGTAATTAACTGAAATGCCAGCTGCCCACTATTTGCACGTTTCAATCTAGTGATTATAGTCACAGCATAATCATCCAACTTGCCAGCTCTTTGTCTCTTATTTGTGTGTACATAAAAATTTTCCAGAATGGTGTTCATGACAATTTCCATAGAATTTTGGTTCCAAAAGAATATATATCTTGTTAAACATACATATTCTTTCTGAATATTTTTTATAGTGTGTGGAATCTTCAGCTTACTGGCCAATAAAAAGAGGCATAACCATATATGCTGATCCAGATGTACCGGCAGCAAGGTAAGATTTGAAAATTCAGTACAACCCACTGGAGCCTCAGATATAATACATGTTCTTGTGTAGTAAGTCGTCCCCTGGAATCCTTGGGGGGATTGGTCCCATGACCTGGAGAATACCAAAATCTGCATATACTTAAGTATTGTACATAGAATGATATGGTACCTATACACATTCATCCATGTGCTTTAAAATCATCCCTAGGCTATTTATAATACCTAATACAATGTAAATTCTACATAAATAATTATTATTGTTTAGAGAATAATGAGAAAAAAAGGCCTATACATGTTTTCTTCAGATTTTCAATTGGAAGTTGGTTAAACACACAGGTGTGGAGCCCACAGATGTGAAGGGTCAATTGTACACTGTTCTATGTTCTAGGAAGGTAGTGGTGGGAAAGTATTCCATTTCAAAAAAGGGTAACCCAGGAAACTTTGATTGAATACATACTAATTTAAAGGAAAAGTCTTGTGATAACTGGTTAGCAGCACAGTGGGCTGAAAACTGGCAGTGGCAGAGGCAGGCCCAGTGATGGCCGGCACAGGTGGGTGTGGTGTGAAGGATGGGTAAGTGTGGGCCAGTGGCCGTGCAGCCTGGTGGGTCACTTGCATTCAGCAGCCGAGTCTGCTGTTAGGAGGTGGGGCCTGGTTGGAAGAGGCAGGTCTCTCCCCTCTTCCTCCCTGCTCTCTCTGCTTCCTGATTGACATGACTTGGGCAACTTATTCTGCCAGACCTTCCACCATATCTTCCTGCTGTAGGGCCAGCCAACTGTGGATTGACTCCTCTAAAATCTGTGAATAAAAATCAACCTCTCCTCCTCTAAGCTGTGGGTGTCAGGTATTGTCTCAGCAATGAGAAAGTGACTACGATACTAGTTGATGGAAAGCAAAGAATGGCTTGTTATCTTCTTCAGAAACTCAGCTATACACTGTTCTCACTGAGATGTACATCAGTGACATTAATAAAATCACATAAAAGATGTCACGTACTCTTCATGTATGGAGTAAGAGCTTAAGAAGGGATACTTCTATCTCCACCCTCCTGGACTTTATGCTATGGTTATTATGTGTTGTATTTGTATATATGTTATAAATACTTTATTATCACTTTTATGTAAATAATTAACTTTTAGAGAGATTTATATAATAAGAAAAGCACCATGTATTTACCTCTGTAGTTACACTGATGGTCTTCACTTTTTGTGTAGGTCCACATTTCCATTGGATACCGCTTTCCTTTTACCCAAAGGGCTTATTTTAACATTTCTTATGTTGGAGGTCTGCTGGTGATGAGCTGTTTCACTTTTTGTGTGTCTGAAAAATTATTCATTTTAGCTTCATTTCTGAAAAAATGTTTCTATCTATAGAATTAGTACTTCGTTCTATATAAAGATACTGCTGCATTATCTTCTTGCATTTTTCTGATGGAAAATCTGTTATATTTTTCTTTAATCCTCTGTAAGCAGTGTCTTTCCTGAGTCCGCTTTTAAGATTCTCTTTGTTAATTGGTTTGAGCAATTTAATTATATGTCCTGGTGTAGTTTTTATCATATTTTTATGCTTGGGGTATATTAAGGTTCTTTGTAGCTTTCTGTCTTATATCAAATTTAGGAATTGTCTTTGTTCATTTTGTGTAGCTGTCACAGAACACCATAGAGTGAGTAATTTATAAGGAACAGAAATGTATTTTGCACAGTTCTGGAGGCTGGAGTCCAATATTGAGATGCCGGCAGCATTGGTGTGTGGTGAGGGCCTGGTCTTATCTTACAGGATGGCGCCTTGAACACTGCATCCTTCAGAGAGGAGGACCACTATTCCTCACTTGGCACAAGAGTAAGAGTGAGAGATGAACCTGCTGCCACAAGCTTTTTGTTGATTTTTCCATACTGGGGATTGAACCCAGGGCCTTCATATTGAGCTGCATCCCCACCCCTTTTTTATAGTTTTTATTTTGAGACAGGATCTCACCAAGTCACTAAATTGCCTACTCTGGTCTCAAACTTTTGATCCTTCTGCCTCAGTCTTCTAGAACGTTGGTGTTACAGATGTGCACCATCATGCCCAGCCTCACAAGCCTTTTTTTGTGGCATTGATCCACTTATGAGGGCTAGCTGAAACACCCCCAGGAGGCCACCTCCACGTGCTGCTGCCTTGGACACTAAGTTTCAATGAGAAATGTGGAGAGGACAAAAATATTCAAACCATAGAACAAAGTATTTAATTGTTATTTCTATAAATATTTTTTTCTGCTCCAGTCTTCCCCATCTCCTTTTGACACTCCAAAAAAAAAATTTCAGGCTTTTTTTTTTTTTTTTTTTTGTGGGTACTGGGGGTTGAACTCAGGACCTTGCACTTGCGAGCAGGCGCTTGTGCCACTGAGCAATATCACTGGCTCTTTTTTCCTTTGTATATGGGTACCGGGAGTCAAACTAGGGACCTCGTGCTTGCCAGGCAGGTGCTTATGCCTCTGAGCTATCTCACCGGCCCAGACATTTTGATATTTTTAAAAGGTCCCTTAAAAAAAACGTTCCCTGAGGCTCTTTTCATTTTTAACTTTTTTTCTTATTAATAATTATACTGATCTGTTTCTTCTGTCATCTCCATTCTGTTATTGAGCCCAATCAATTATTTCATATTTTTCATTTCTAAAGCTTTCTTCGAATTTTTTAATAGTTTATTTCTTTGTTGAGAATCTCTGTTTTTCCATTCAAGAGTGCTAAACTTCCCTGGGTGTGATGATGCACACCTGAAATCCTAGCCTTCAGGAAGCTGAGGCAGGAGGATTACCACAAGTTCCAGGCCGGCCTGAGGTGCATAGTGAATTCAAGGCCAGCCTGGAATATAAAGTGAGACCCTGCCTCAAAAGAACAAACAAAAAGTGCTAAACTTTTCTTACAGGTGGTTATATTGGCTGCATTAAAGCATTTGATGAGTCCCACTTACAAGCACTCTTAGGGTTAGCACCTTTGTCTTTCCCCTTTACATTTGATCTGATTTTCCTGTTTTTTGTCTGTTAAGTAAAATTGGGTTGTATCCTGGATATCTTAAATAAAATGTTGTGAGACTCTAGTTTCTGTTAAAACCCTCTGGATAAGGCAGGAGGCAGCAACTTGGTGTAAGGTTCAGACCTCAGGCTCTGCCTCAGTCTGCGTGGGTGGTAGCTGTATCAGCCCAGTTACCATGTTGCTTTTGACTGCTCGCAAGTGCCCAGCCTGGGGCTCATACTGGGTCACAGCAGCAGGGTGTCCCCACCCAGGCCCCCTGTGTTTCTGGGATACCCTCACCAGTTCCGACTGCTCCTTGTTCCTGCTCCTCTGGTCTCTTGAAGAAACTGTTGTACAGTCCGGGCTGGGTATGGGCTACCTGGGGAGCAAAACAACAAGAAGAGTAAGAGAACAAGGGCAGTGGAGATTTCCTTTGCACACTGGACACAGGCTTCTCATTTCCCAGATCCTCTGGCTGCAGGGACAGGTTTTCTTTTGGGGTTTTAGGTGACTGAGATGCTCCTCTAAGACTAGAGCTGGCCTTGGGGCAGGGCCAATAAGAGAAACGGAGGAAAAAAGGAAAAACACTGGGGATTCCTCACAATCTGGTATAAAGGGCCTTCTTTCCAGTTTGCTGGCTGTGAAAGGGGCCTCTGGGAATTTTTGATGCCTACCTCTGCTGCTCAATCCAGGTCTCACCACCCTCAGCCAACACTGACAGACAGGAGGGAAAGCCCAAGAAATGCTCCAGGGTTCTGTCTGTTTGCAGGTTTTTACTTCTGTCTCCCATTACTCCACTCCCTGTCCAGAGTTCCGAGTTGTTATCAGTAGGAGACAGACTGTGTGGCCAGCTCCAAAGTGTCAGGGATGCTCTCCATACTTACAGGGCTAAGCCTCAGTCTTCACAGAAATTCACTTAGGTAGACAAAATGATTCCTCACTGCTGTGTCTTAATTTTTCCCCCTGGAAAATAAAGATGTTTTCAATATTGGGGTAAATGGGTTCACAAGTTTTAATACAATTTTTGTTTTTTTTATTTCTAGTTGTTTAAGTCAGAAGCCAATTGAGAAACCACTAAGATTAGCTGAGAAGAAAGAGTGTGATGAGAAGAATAGCTGTGTAAAGTAAGAAATTTTCCTTGACCTTGTTTATCCAAATAATTATAATACAGTTTTAAGCAGGAGAGATTTACATTATCCCTTTTTTTTTTTTTTTTTTTTTTTTTGTGGTACTGGGAGTTGAACCCATGTCTTTGCATTGAGCTATGTCTCTAGCCCTTTTTTATTTTGAGATAGTCTTGCTAAGTTACCCAGCTGGAACTCAAATTTGTGATCTTCCTGCTTCAGCCTCCCAGAGTGCTAGGATTAGAGGCATGCATGTGCTACTGCGCCTAGCTTAGGTAGTTTATTATTAACTTCAAACTTGTATCCCCATCAAAAAAATGTATGTGCAGTAAAGTCCTTCTGTAGGCTTCGAGGGTAGTTTCTTCTTTTCTGTTACCTAGGTAGATTTTTCTGTTGAAAGCTTTTATCCAGTATGAGTACCCCGCCCCATTCTCTTGGTGAGGGGAACAATTTTATGAAGTGAAGTAGGTATAGTTGATTTTTTTGAGCTGTAGATTTTTTTGTGGATCGGTGTTTGCTTTCTTCCCACTTTTCTGATGTTAAATGGGCCTGCCTCTTGCTTTATTAGCCACAGAGTAATAACTTCGTATTTTTTAACCCACAAATTATTTTCATGATTTTTTTTTTTTTTTTTACATCATACTGGTCTTCAGCAGCTTAAACAGTTTTACATTCCAAGTAAGTGAGGCTGCTCTGGAGTGACCAGTGTGATGCAGAGTTCAAGACAGTTAGAGGTGAGTGGGTTGTGCTATATCCATTCATTGGCCTGGGGTTGGAGGAGGTCAACTGTGCAGCTATACAGATGCCCACCTTCCTGGAAGCCACTCTGATGCCCACCAGGAGCTTCTCACGGTATTCCATGGCCTGGGCCTTTCTGGGGATCTCACAGCGCAGGGGGCGGGGATGGCTCTTTCTGCATCTGGTTTGACATCCACCTCCCAGAGTATCCCTTCACCATAATGCCTTAAGGTTTTGCTGCTCTAAGTGGTTCTTTTCCTTGGAACAAAAGGTCTTTCATTATCTATGCTGCTCATTTATTTTTAAAATTATAACCTGGTAACTTACCCCTAATGTATTCTGTTCCCTTTTATTTCTGTATTAGAAAGCTCTATCTTAATCTGCTGTTCTGCTGAAAGCCCTTGATGTGGAACCTATTGATGAAAGTACATGAGTTATTCCATCCATCTGCTGTGGGTTGAGGAAACCTTAAAGTGGTTCAAGATTAAATAGCAAAGGGCAAAGAAGGCAATGCATTTCTTAGAAACCCAAGGGCGACTTGGTGACGGTGCGATCTGTCTCTGTGGCCAGCCTGCGGTCCTGTTATCAGCCACACTGTGTCCATAACCTGGGGAACTGAGTATCTATTATTTCTGGCCAGTAGTGAAGGCAGCCTAGAGAAGAGACATCTTTTCTTCAGAGATGGCCAGTTAGGGACTTGCAGGCATCACATATAAGGTGCAAATGAAACTTATGGTGGATGTTCAGTTTTTAAAAATATTATTACAATAAAAGACACATTGCCATTAATCCCCCTCACAATACTTCCTCTGTCTGAACACACTTTTCCCATCATTCTTGCCACTTTCTGAAGCAGTCCTGCAAGTCCTTTTTCATGAGTGTCCTTAGTTACATTTGTTTTACAAGATGCTTTTCCATTGTATGGCACTTGGTAGCGGCATTTGCTGTATTTTTTATCAAACCTATAGAGACACTTAGGAAAGAGGACTTTGAGAACTGCTCTGTTCACCCTCCTCCTCTCTGCTCTGAAGTCACACCACACGTGGTTCCTCCTGTAACCACACTGTCCCTATGTCAGATTCCAGTGAGCTGCATGGTCAGCGTCAACAGGCTGAGCCATGCAGGAATGGTGTAGCCGCTTCTCTGTTCTGGCACAGCTGCTTGGCTTTCCTGAAGTTAATAAATTATTGTCTACTGTGTTTTATGTATCTTCACTAATTCATCTCCAGAATACCCTTGTGTTGTTTAAACTTAGTGTCAGTATTTTCACTTGCACTTCTGGAGACCTCTCCAGAGCCCTCCCATCTGCTGTGACCTGTGCTGAGGTGTCCTGTATCCATCATCACCAATATCCTCACATTCCCTGTATCATTCCTGAATTGAGGACCTCTTTCTGGATCTTCATCTTCTTCATACTTGGTTTACTCCTTGTTATGGAGGAGAACATCCTCCATTATCTTCCTGAGAAGGGAAACATAAATGAAAATTTTTTTGAGACTGCAAAAATGCTTTTAGACTGTCTTCACTTGATTCACATTTGCTATTGCATATATTTATTTTGTTTGGGTTTCTCATGTAAGAGAAACCATGTGGTATTTAACCTTCTGTGTCTGACTTATTTCACTTAGCATTATCACAAGGTGTATCCATTTTCCTACAAATGACTCAAATTTATCCTTCTTTATGGTGGAGTAATACTCCAAGTGTGTGTGTGTGTGTGTGTGTGTGTGTGTGTGTGTGTGTGTATATGTATGTATGTATGTATATACACACACACACCATATATATGTTATTTTCTTATTTATTCATCTGTTGATGGACATATGGGCCACTTCCTTCCAAGACTTAGCTGTTGTGAGTTGTGCTGCTATAAACGTGGGCATGCATGTATTCCTGTAATATATCTTTAATTCTTTTGGTAGGATACTCAGAGGAGGCATAGCCGGGTCAAATAGAATCTCTATTTTTAGTTTTTTAAGGAATCTCCATAGTGATTTCCATTGTGGTTGTATTAATTTACTTTCCCACCAACAGTGTAGAAGTGTTTCTTTTTCCTCACAACCTCAACAACTTCTTGTGTTTTGAGTTCATGACTATAGCCATTCTTTCTGGAGTACGATGGAATCTAAGTGTTATTTTGATTTGCATTTCTCTAATGGCCAAAGATGCCGAACATTTTTTCATGTACTTATTGGTCATTTGTACTTCTCTTGAGAAGTGTCTAGTTGTTTTAGTTGCCCATTTTTTAATTGGGTTTTTATTTGAGCAGGAGGGGTCTTCTTTTGTGGTACTGGGGATTAAACCCAGGCCTTCACAGTGAGCACCATACCCAGCCGTTTTTTTTTTTTTTTTTTTTTAAATCATGTCTTGCTAAGTTGCTCAGGCTTGCTTCAAACTTGTGATCCTCCTGCCTCAGCCTTGTGAATAGCTGGTATTACAGGCGTGTGCCACTATGCCTGGCTCCAACCCTCTGTCTTTTTGCTTTGCTTTTTTTTTTTTTTTTTTTTTAAATAGTGTCCTATGCTTGTTTCATATAGGTGATTTTTTTCCCCAATTCTCCAAGGATGGGGTACTGATAATTTGGAGAAAATCTTTCTTCTTGTGATGTTGTTTTTATTTCTTACAAGTTGAATTACTCTGTTTATATTTGTGGTGTCTGTGAGGCCAGTGGCTTTCTTCAGATGCTTCTTGACTGACTGTTCACCTGTAACATGGGGGCCTAATGTACCAACGAGGGACTGGGTCTACAGTGGTGCATAGACCATGAGTCTCTCTGTGAAAAGAGTTGCTGTTAGTGGGGGATCTTTTGAACTCAGTGTCTGGTCTTTCACCTCAGGTGGGTCAGATTCCCTAGTGAGGCTTCTACTATCTCTTGCCCCTGAGTGAAGACCTCCTTTGTAAGGTGTCCTGGGTATAGAGAGGCAGAAGGCAGCTGCGGTTTCAGTATTCACAACGTGCCTATGGGCCCCCATTTCAGTGTAGTCCCTCCATCAGAGCTGTGCCTATAGTGCCCCAGTCCTGAGAGCTGAGCTTTATCCTCTCCAGGGAATTGCTGTCTAGTCTTCCCCTAGGGTGGGAGTTGGTAGCTGTCTGCGCTGAGATGCATTAGGGGATCTGGGAGTTGCCCCCTTTATTTTAACCCCCTATTCTGTTGCCACAGCTGGAGAAGCTTGGTCTTCATTTCCACACTTTCTGAAGATTGCTCTGTGCAAGCAGGGCTGGCCCTTGGCCGGGATGGCTCAGACTCAGCTGTTGTGGGTCTGCTAAGTCACTTACCATTGGCCCATCTGTTTTCAAACTTATAAAATATAATTACAGCCAGGTGTGGTGGCGCACGCCTATAATCCCAGCACTCAGGAGGCTGAGGCAGGATTGCTGCAAGTTCAAGGCCAGCCTGGCCTACAAAGTGAGTTCAAGGCCAACCCAAACTGCAGAGTAAGACCCTGTCTCAAAAAAACAAACAAAAAATACCCATATATATATATATATATAATTACAAATATTGTCTCCTCTATGGTTCTTTCCTTCCTTGTGGTTTTTAAAAATAATTTATTGAAGTATGATTCATCTTCCATAAAATTTACCCCTTTAAAATGTACAATTCAATGGTTTTAGGATGTTCTCAGACTTGTGCAACCCATCAGCATTGTCTTAATCTCAGAACATTTTTATCAACTCCCCTGAAAAACCTGTATGCGTTAGGAATCTCTCACCATTTCCTACTCCCCCATTTTCTGATAACCACTAGCTCACTTTCCATTTTTAAGGTTTTTCCTGTTCTGGACATTATATATAGATAGAACCATACATTATGTGGTTTTTTCACTTAGCTTCTTTCACTTAGCAAAACTTCAAAATTCATCTCTGTTGCACACAAATGATTGCTTCATTCCTTTTTATGGCTAATACCCCATTGTATAGATCTAGCGCATTTTATTTATTCATTCTTTCATTGATAAATATTTGGGTCTTGCTGTTTTAGCATTAAAAATTCCATTTATAGGGATGGGGTTTCAGAAAACAGTGTAATTTGACTTGGGTATTTAATCCACCATCTTTCTCCCTAAGTACTGTACTGAAAATGGTTTGTGAGATGGCTCAGCGGCTTAAGCGCCTGCCCGGCAAGCGCGAGGGCCTGGGTTCGACTCCCGGATCCCACATACGAAAAAGGGGCTGGTGATATCGCTCAGAGGCACGGGTGCCTGCTGGCGCGCGAGGTCCTGAGGTCGACCCCCCGGTACCCACAAAAAAAAAAAAAAAAATGGTTTGTGAGTTCTCCGCTGCTCTCAGCAGACCTTACTTATATTGGCATTGGTTATGAGTTAGCAGAAGTGGTAGGGGACAAGTCCTATCTAGTCTTGTGGGATTTCTTTATTTTGGGGGTTTTGTCTTTTCAATGCTGAAGATCAAACCTTGATCCTTGCACATGTGCTCTACCACTAAGCTATAGTTCCAGCTCTTTCTTTAAATTTTATTTTGAGCCTGGGTCTTCCTAAGTTGCCTGGCTTTGAACTTGGTCCTGTCACAGCCTCCTGAGTAGCTAGTATTACAGGTATGTGCCATCATATGCAACCGAGTCTTGTTTTGTCATCTATAAAATAAAGCTAATGAAGTAGACCAAGCTCAGTGCTCCCTAAGCTTGACTGGGCCTCCTTTCACTATTCTGCAGGACATGGGAGGTAGCCTGGTGCAGCCCAGACATAGGCCCAGGCTTGGGAAGCACAAAATTGGTCTGGCCAACATGACCTTCATTTCTTAATAAACCCAGAAAAACAGAACACAGTCCTTTGATAGCTGTACCTTAGGATGTATAGTCCATTAGACCTGTGTCAAGAGGGAGAATTGAATTAATAGCTCAATTGAGGAAACATACTTTTCTTTTCAAGTTGTTCTTTTAACAATTTTACAGATTACTGCAGTTTTTAAACCCTGATCCTTTGAGAGCTGATGGAATCTCTGATCTGCAGCAGGTATTACAAGCCCTACAAAAAGTTAAATAGTACAGAAAACTCTTTATTCTTAAAATCCTTCTTCCTCATTCCAGTCTTGTGATTAGAACAGAAACTCCTTAGGTGGGGAACTTTGACTAAAGACATCCTTTAAAAATTATCTAGTGACTTACTGCATCAGAGAAATATTTTTTATTTGGTTAGATGATCTCTTCATTTTGGTAGTTTTGGTGTTTTTCAGGAACCATATATACCTAGATTTTCACATGGAAATCTTATATTTTCTTCTATGTAAAGTTCTTGGTACTCTATGCTAATGGCTCAGGGCAGATACTAATTGTCTAATGCTTGTATCACTTAGTTACAGAAGCTGAAGTCAGGTACGCAGCAGCCGGTCATGGTCCTCCGGAACAAGATTGAGCCCTGCCTGACCATTGACAGTTCCCCACTGTCTGAAGACCTGAAAAAGGTGACCATGCTCTTAAAACCAAACTCATGAAGAAATACTGACCTTTTCTAACACAGCAGAATGTGTGTGTGTGGGGGGGGTGCTAGAGATTGAACCCAGGGCCTTGGACTGGGTAAGTGCTCTACCACTTAGCCATACTTTCAGCCTATAGATGTTTTTTATAAACAGTTTTAGGTTGTGTTTTATAGTTTCTTTGCTTTTGAAATTCTCCTAAGCTTTTGTTACTACTTTCTTATTTATTCTTAAGTATAGGTTAATGTCTTATAAATACATAATTCTTTTGTGGAGAAACTGTTGTATACTTGTAAATCCTCTTCTGAAATAAGTTTTCAAGTGTGCCTTTGAAAAGGGGGCTCAGAAGAAGCAACAAGTTGGCAGGACAACTATAATACAATTCTTAGTCATTCTTTCCAAAATTGCTTCATAGATCTCTGATTTCACTTGGTAAATTGATCGCACATCTTACTTGTTTCCTTCCTGATTAGAAAAAGATTAAAACTGTTTTTTAAAGATAGGAAAATAGGGCCAGTGAGATGGCTCAGTAGCATAAGCGCCTGCCTGGCAAGCGCGAGGGTCCTGAGTTCAACTCCCGGTACCCACATAAAGGAAAAAAAGGGTCAGTGATACTGCTCAGTGGCACAAGCGCTTGCTGACAAGCGCAAGGTTCTGAGGTTGACTCCTGGTACCGACATTAAAAAAAGAAAAAGGAAGATAAAAATCACAAGGATGAACAAAATGAGAGAAATCTTCAGGGACAGGGGATTTCTTTGGGCTTTTAGAAAATGGAACACAACAGCCATTGTGTCGTTCTACATGTTCTACAGAAGATGATTGGAGGATTTCCTGGAAAAGTAGATGGCCCTAGAGGAATAACCTTGAAGGATGCTGTTTATGGTTTAATTATGAAATGTCCCCCAAAGATGCCTGTATTGAGGTCTTAATGCACTGTGCATCAGTGCTCAGGAGTGGGCCCTAGAGAGGTGACTGGGCTTCATCAGGGAGATCATAATTTGATGGCATTATTGGGAAGTGATGGAAACAGGAGGTGGGGCCTAGTAGAGGGCAGTAAATCATTGAGGCAGGGACTAGTCCTGGTCCCCGTCCCCTTCCTCTCTGGCTCTTTCCTTTTATGTCTCCTGCCTGGCTGCCATGAGAAGAGCACCTTGGCTGCACCATGCCCTTCTACCGTGATGTTCTGTTTCACTTCAGGCCCATAGCAGTGGAATCAGCCTATCATGGACTAAAACCTTTGAAACTGTAAGCTATAATGAATCTTTCCTCTTTTCAGTGGTTTTCTCAGGAATTTGGTTACAGTGACAAAAAGCCGACTAATACAGATACTGTTTAAAATTCCCCAGTAAAAGCACCTGCTTGGTGCCTTGTGTTCCAGTAGTGATGTGACATTTACACAGTTGCAGCATTTATCTGTCCACAGAGCTTGTAGTCAAGTTTTAGTATTTTTCTTTTTAATATGAACGGACGTCAGGAATCACAGACATTCGAAGAAAGACTTTGCATTTAAAAAAAAAAAGCACACAGGACATAGCGGCACTCACCTGTAACCCCAGCACGGGAGGCTGAAGCAGAAGGATTGCCACAAGTTTGAAGACTGCCTGGAGCACATAGTGAGTTCAAGGCTAGCCTGTACTACACAGGGAGACCCTCTCTCAAAAATGAATGCATGAGTGAGACCAGAACAAACTCTGAAGGAAACAATGCAGGAATAGAAGAAAATGTTAGAAAATAAGTATTGCCAGATACAGTGGCATGTGCCTGTAGTCCCAGCTACTTGGGAGGCTCAGGCAGGAAGATTGCAAGTTTAAGCCTATCCTAGGCAGCTTAGTGACTTGGCAAGAATCTGTCTCAAAAAATAAAAAGGAGGGGCTGGTGAGATGGCTCAGTGGCGTAAGCGCCTGCCTGGCAAGCGCGAGGGCCTGAGTTCGACTCCCCGAACCCACATACGAAAAAAGGGCTGGTGATATCACTCAGCGGCACGGGCGCCTGCTGGTGCACAAGGTCCTGAGGTCGACCCCTGGTACCTACAAAAAAAAAATATAATAAAAAGGACCATGGATATACCTCAGTATGAAGACCCTGGGTTTAATCCCCAGTACTGCCCCCCAAAAAAAACAACAACAAAAAAAAAAACAAAAAAACCTCAGTGATAAGAGAAGCTACTGCATTTATTTAAACAATAATAATTACAATCCAGGCGTGGTGGCACATGCCTGTAATCCTAGCACTCAGGAGGCTGAGGAGGAAGATAACTGAGTTTGAGGCCAGCCTGGGCTACACAAGCAAGTTCAAGGCCAGCCTGCACTACATAATGAGAGCCTGACTCAAAAAAAAAAAAAAAAAAAAAAATCTGATAACAATTACAAGGTACTACTATAAAGAAGCACAAAATAAAAGAAATTCAAAATATTATAGAAATTTTTAACAATAAATGGCAGGTTTCAAAAAAAATGGCAGGTTTGAGATATAAAATAGAAATTCACAGAAAACAGAAAAGGCAGAGAGATGGAAAGGGGGGGAAAATGAATTTGAGGCTCCATTTGAGATTCAATATCTGAAAAAGGAATTCCTAGAAAGACTTAAGGGAAACAGTAGATAATTCTGTAGGGAGTGTCATGTGAACATTTTCTGGACCTAATGGACATGACACAAGTTTCTGCCATCAGAGTCTGTACCTGCAGACAGCACAGCTGATGAACAGATATTAGATACATGGCTGTGAAGCATCTAATCGCAGGGCTTCAGAGACCGTGGAATCTTCTGGAGGAAGAGACAGTCTCACACACGAGTCTAGAAGCCAGCATGGTGTCAGACTTTTCCACAGCAACATGGATTTTAGCACTCTGACAAGAAGCTATTTTAGCTTTCAGGTCCAGACTCACAGATGAATGAGGTGTGAGAGTATAATGAAGATATTTTTACATAAGTAGGGTCTCAAAAAAAAAGGGACCTCCCTTGTGCCCTTTGTGCAGAAGCTACAGAAATATCTTCCCCACAAAACAAAGCATACCAAGAAAGAAGACTACAGAGGTTGCAGACAGAGAAAAGCTCCTGGGTCAACAGCAGAGAATCAGCTGTCCCATTCCAGCCAAGGTTCAGGACTCTGTGGAGGAGGATGTCACAGAGACAGTGGTGCTGGTGAGCTCAGCCTTTTGGGAAGTAATACTAATGTGGTTGGAGAATTCTGTTGGAACATTTGGGTTTTAGTGACAGTAACATAGAAAAATAAGCAAATAAAGGCGTGTTTTTAACAAAGCTTTACAAGTGAGGCTTTTGGATTGGCAGACTATTAGAACAAGGAGAAGAAACTATATCTTTGTCATAGTGAGCTTTAATCATCCGATCAGTGGACTACCTATTGGACTTTTTTATTTTGGGGCCCAGAAAAACAGAGTTGTAAAATAAGAGTTCGGTATGGAGAAAAGATTCCTGGTCTTGGGACCTCTCTGCTATGCACATACTGGTAGTTGGAGTAAAGGGAGCAGTGAGTGGAGTCTTTGTCTTCTCTACTTTCTTGTGATTTTGGTTGTTGATTTATTTTTTGTAGGCTCTTCAGAGAAAGAAGTTCTCGGGACCCAGCCACACTGAATCTTACTCTTGGCCTCCCATAGCACGTGGCTGTGATGTGGTTGTCATTTCTCACTGTGGAAATGACCCTTTGTTGTACCTCCCACCTTTGCTTACCATGTTACAAGTGGGGGGCTGCTACAAGTCATTACCAAGTAGAAACGGAGTAAGTTGACAGTTTTATTTCACAACAAAATGGATTAAATATTTACTTTAAAATTGTATACCAATGCTTTGGTAAATTCAGGTTATATTACTCAGTTTGGTTTCCAGACTGCCAGGACAAAAGCTGTCCTGTGAGAGTGTTAGCCTTTCTCTTTTCCTGGTCACCAGTCTTCACCCCGAGCTCCAGTTGTGGGCCATTGGCAGGGTAGAAGAGTTCTGGTTTTTAGAGATGAATATAGAGCTTATAAAATGACCTCACTGACCTTAATTCATGTAACTGTCATGGCAACCATGTAAGATAGGCATGTATTCTTATCCCCATTTTAAACATGAGAAAATTCAGTTCATAAAAATCTACTGGGATGAATTTTTAACAACTTGACAACTTAATTCTTCACAAGAGGTAGAAGTGGGATTAGAAGTTCAGTTTTGGTTGTCTTTGTTGCATATTCTCTAAATTACTTTATAGTACCCCACAGTGTTTCATAATCCTACTTTCTCCATGTGTAAAAATGTGAAAATAACTGAGAAGATAATGGAAATGAGTGAAACAGGGAATGAGGACCAGATGGTAGTGGGTAGTGACATCCACTTTGGCTCTCAGGAGAACTGATGGATATAAAACCTCCATGCCAGGTCCTGGCGCAAAGGATGCACTACAGATGGTTCCACCGTGCATCACATCAAAAGGAGAAACACAACTGTGGGAGAACATGCTTAGAGTTGCAATTAGAATACGTCATTTTTCTAATTATGCTACACCTTTGATGTTTCCTTTTGGAATTTGCTCTAGTTACTATGTATCGCTTTAATCAAATTAAATGAATGCATCTATACTCCTCAAATTAGCAGGTGACCCCTGCTGATGAGTTGCAACTTGTGTGGAGGTAGAACCCTGGCTGGGCGCAAGGAAGGATGCCAGGCCTTCCCCCTCATGTCTCCCTGACTGACTCTATTCCTCCATGGTGAGCCTGCTTTCAGGCCTGTGCCTGGCAGCTGGGACTGGAACTGCCTGAAGGAAAGAAGAGATTAGGCTTATGTTCAGTTAATAGAAAGCATTGTTGGGGCCGGTGGGATAGCTCAGCGGCATAAGTGCCTGCCTAGCAAGTGCGAGGTCCTGAGTTTGACTCCTGGTACCCACATACAAAAAAAGGGCCAGTGATATCGCTCAGCGGCACGGGCGCCTGCTGGCGTGGAAGGTCCTGAGGTCGACCCCTGGTACCCACACACACACACAAAAAAATAGAAAGCATTGTTCATGAGGGTGTCTGGTATGCAGTGCTCTTCCAGGAGAATCAGTGGGCTAGTGAAAGGCAGGGTTCAGAAGGTAATTTCCTAAAGAAGAGAAGTGTTAGACTTTTAGGGCTCCTTTTGGGAGGCAGTGAGTTGATCGTCATGCCTAGGAATGGTAAATCTAGACTTAGGTTTAAATCCTATTTTCACCATGTGGTAGCTGTGCAGCCCTGGCAACTGATTTCACCTCTCTGTGCCTCAGACTCCTCATCTGTGAAATGGGCCCTACCCTGTAAGAGTGTTTTATAAACTAAATGATTTAATATTTGTAAGATACTTAGTGTAGGTCCTAGAAAAACCTAGCTCAGTGTGTCTAAATCAATCTTACTGAAATTATACTTTTCCACTTACATAACAGTAGCAAAAATTTAGCATAGTGCTTTTTCTATACAAGGAGCTATCCTAGAAGTTCAGTGTATGAGGTGGATCAAAAAATATGGTGTGTTTTTAAATTTTAACAACTGTGTTATTGTAACAGATACATTGCCATTAATCCCCCTCAAAATACTCCTTATTTTGAACACATTTACCCCATTATTGTTGCCACTTTCTGAAGCAGTTCTGAAAGTCCTCTTTTGTATCTTTAATGGCACTGTCTTGGCTGCCTTAATGTCCTGAATTGATTCAAAATATTTACTTTTTATGGCTATTTTGACTTTGGGGAAGAGCCAGAGGTTGCACAATGCCAGATCTGGTGGATAAGGACATACCATAATGTTTCTACAAGGCTGCCTTTCTGTTAGATGGTACTTGACAGCAACATTCACCATATTTTTATCACACCTCGTAAAGACATGAAAAAGGACTTCCAGAACTGCTTCAGAAAGTGGCAGGGATGGGCCGGTGAGACGGCTCAGCGGCTTAAGCGCCTGCCTTGCAAGCGCGAAGGCCCGAGTTCGACTCCCGGAACCCACATACGAAAAAGGGGCCGGTGATATCGCTCAGCGGCACGGGTGCCTGTTGGCGCGTGAGGTCCTGAGGTCGTCCCCCCCGGTACCCATAAAAAAAAAAAAAAAAAAAAAAAAAAAAGAAAGTGGCAGGGATGATGGGATAAGTATGTTTGAAATGAGGGGGGAGTATTTTAAGGGGGACTGATGGCAGTGTGTCTTTTACTGTAATAAGTTTTTAAAATTTAAACATTCACCGTTGTTTTCAATCACACCTTATATACTATGTTTGATTCCTAACTACTGTCCAAAATTATTTGAATTTGTCTTTGCAGCCTCTTGTAATAATCGTGTGCCCTGGGTGGAAAAAGGCCCAATTAACTTTTGAATTATTGGGAGATTACAGCATGTCCTCCAGACCTCTTCATCCTATGTTCTTAACAATTGGACTTCACAAAGATGAAGCCAAAAACATGAAGCTTCCAAGGGGGTGTAAGCATCCTTTCCTAGCTGTTTGGTTTCCCTGCAGAAGACAGCAGAACCCTGGGATCGCAGATTGATGCAGCTTTTGTGATGCTGCAGCTGGTATTCACTAGTCCAGACCTTCCTTGTCAGTTACTGATGAGTATTGATGAAGAAAATTGGACCTGTACCCATTTCACTGATAAAATTACATGATTTGATTCATTCGTCAATTATCCACTGACCACTCGCTGTTTGTTAGATGCCAGGCACGCAGTGTTGGCTAAAAACCTCCTACCTTCCAGGAGTACAGAACCTGGCAAGAACCCAGGGATTGGGCCAGATGCTTGGGGGTGGAGGTGGGGGTGGGGGTTTGCCTCACCTACCAGAATAGAGAAACAGCTTCTAAAAAGTATACGATATCTTAGCAAAGGAAATGTTGGAAATCCTTCGGAAAATCTGAACTGTTCATTGCTTTTAATTTTAAAATGCAGGTGATGTGATAGTCACAACACCACATAGCCTCCTGAGACTTCTTGCATACCAGAGCTTGTTATTTCTTAGAGTCTGTCACCTGGTTTTGGATGAGGTGGAAATATTATTTTCTGAAGCTAATGAACAAGTAAGTACAACATCCATTTGGATTCATTACTATTCACAATACGTATTTCTGAAATATATGTCTTAACTGCTTTCAGGAATCAGGAAAGTCTCTAGTTTGGAGTAAGCTGGTTGATCTCTAAAAATTTTTTTCTTTTAATTTCTGTAATTTAGAAGAAAGAATGTTTATCTGAAATTGCCTTCCCAATGTTCACATTCTCTTTGAAGAGTAAAAATTCTAGGGCCGGTGAGATGGCTCAGTGGCTTAAGCGCCTGCCCGGCAAGCGCAAGGGCCCGAGTTCGACTCCCGGATCCCACATACGAAAAAGGGGCCGGTGATATCGCTCAGCGGCACGGGCGCCTGCTGGCGCGCGAGGTCCTGAGGTCGACCCCCCGGTACCCAAAAAAAAAAAAAAAAAAAAAAAAAAAATTCTTTCCAAAGAAGGTTTGCAGAAATATTTAATACTTTTCTGATTACAGAAACATTTTTATTTTTAAGGATTTGAGAAATAGAGACAAATGCTTGAAAAAAATCCAATACCTCTAATCTTACACTCAGAGGTAGTCTCTTTTGAAGTATTTTCATACTTTATTTTTATTTTTTTAATTTTTATTTCTTTATGTGGGTATGGGAAACTGAACTCAGGACCTCGCGCTTGCCAAGCAGGCACTTATGCCGCTGAGCTATATCACCAGCCCTATTTTCATATTTTAAAAAAATTCCTGTGTATATTGGTAGGGCTACCACGCTCCTGCCAGAAGGAGGCCCTGGCCTGGCTTTCTTTCCCAGGCTGATTGTTAAATAAGTGAGCTCTCATTAGTGTAGTTTGTAGTGTAGCATAATGCTAAAATGTAGTGTAGTGTAGTAATCTCTTTGATTACTTAAGTTGAACATTAATTCATATTGATCACTCTGTCTGTTTCCCTACGATTTGCTGGTTTCCTTATTTTTTTATTGGTAGTCATTTTTTCCTAATCAGTTTTTAAAGTTAAACATGAGTACTTTAATCCCTTGTTAGATGTGTTACACATATTTACCAGGATACTTTAATGCTTTAATCCTTTTTATAGTGGAGTTTTATGTTGTTTGTTTGTTTGTTTGTTTATTTTAATGTGGGTACCCGGAATTGAACTCAGGACCTTGCACTTGCCAGGCAAGCACTTATGCCACTGAGCTATATCACTGGCCCTGTTTATTGACTTTAAGCATTTTCTTTTTGTTTTCTTTTATTTTCAGAAAGGCTTTCCCCACTTTGAAAATAGAAAATACACAATCCTTTACATTTTATGTTTCAAATCAATCCTTAATTTTTAAATAAATATGAAATTTATGTTAATTTTTTAGATGTTTGCTATATTAGATAACTTTAAAAAAAATGTTAAAATGGAAGAAAGGGAGTGTGCACCACGTCAGATCATTGCAGTTGGCGTTCACTGGAACAGACACATAGAACACCTGATGAGAGAGTTCATGAGTGATCCCTACGTTGTGATCACAGCCCCAGAGGAGGCTGCTCTCTACGGGAACGTCCAGCAGGTGATGAATGGGGGGCAACTGATGAGCACAAGCAAGTTACCTGTATTTCTGTAACTTAGCTATGAAAGGTGAAACTGCAGCACTCTGAATATATCTCACCTTGTGTCTATATTTCATTACCAGGTGGTGCATCTTTGTCTAGAATGTGAAAAAACCTCTACTTTACTCCAGGTTCTTGATTTCATTCCCAGTCGGGCACAAAAGACCTTGATCTTCACCTGCTCTGTAGCAGAAACAGAAATAGTGTCTAAGGTGAGCCTATCCACCCATAAAGACATTTTCACTGTTAGTTTAAACTGTGGCTGAGTCTTCAGTGATCCAAAAATTATTAGAGTGATTGAATATGTGGCAAAGATACAATTTCCCAAGTTCCACATCGGTCCGAAGAGGAGGCAGGCTCTGCCCCAAGTGCAGAGATCAGGAGGCCTGGCCCTGGGGAAGGAACCACAGAGGGGCCCAGCTTTTCCCAAGAGGCAGGTTCCCCAGGGAGCAGTGCTGGGTGGCTTTGTCAATGTGGAGTGTGAAAGGACCCAAGTGCAGAAGTGCCCACATCTTCTATACTCTAGCTAAGAAGATTGAGAAGATAACAGTAAGATACTATCCTGAGCCAGAATAGCAAAAGAAATTGGCTAAAAACTTACTACGTTTTACTCTAATTTTGCATCCATTAATGCTAAAATGTAGAGCCAAAGCCAAATACAAAACAAAAGAATCAGTAATGCATCTTTTTTCTTCAAGAATGACCTGGAAAGAAGATACAAATATAATACCCTTGTTGACAGTAGTACCATGTATTTGACATATACCTACTTATACAAACTATACATTAATATACATATATATACACACACACATATATATGTATTTTATTTTTTGTATGTTATTTTAAAAGGTAGGGAAACAGTTTTAGCAAAATGCTCATTTCATTAAGCAAGTTCCTAGATAAAACTTACAGAACTTTGGAAATCTATTTAAATTTATAGTGATTTCATTCTCAATAATTGCTGGGTCCGTGAGGTAATGCCCTCCCAGATAACTTAAAGTCATTCACCGGGCATGGTGACGCATGCTTGTAATCCCAGCGCTCCAGAGGCTGAGCCAGGAGGATTGCTGTGAGTTCAAGGCCAGCCTGGCTACATAGCAAGACCCTGTCTCAAAACAAATAAAAAATAAAGTCATTTACATTAATAATTTCTCATGGAATAGTTGTCTTCAAGCTTGTGTTACCTACTGTGAACTTCTTTTCGTTTTATCTTCAGGTAGTAGAAAGCAATTCAGTATTTTGCTTGAA
Source organism: Erethizon dorsatum (assembly GCA_028451465.1). Classification (NCBI taxonomy): domain Eukaryota; kingdom Metazoa; phylum Chordata; class Mammalia; order Rodentia; family Erethizontidae; genus Erethizon; species Erethizon dorsatum. Next base: position 97,426,202 of record CM051834.1, read on the forward strand.
AATGCATAAAGAAATGGCTTTTGACTTAAAAAGTGTTTTAGAACAGTGGAAGAAGTTAAGTTCTGGCTCTGACATTGTATTAGGTAAGTGTTTTAATTTCTACTTATATTTAGACGAGGCTGAACAATTAGGAACCATGTCTTCATTTATATATCTCCAGATTTCTCATTATTTCTCAAAATTTATCAGTGATATTAATTTCATAATGAAATTAATTTCCAGTTGAGGCAACTCTAGATGCCTCCAGGGCTCTCAGGGTCATAGGCAGCAACTCTAGCTGCTCTCCCTGGGGTTCTAGCTGGAGGATCACTGTGGTATATCTAAAGTCTATTTGTACGTAGCCCACAGAGTCTATATCTGTGCACCATTGCCTACAATGAATCATGGTTATACTATTAGAAAAATAAAGCCAAAATGTAGAAAATAAGTGAAAAATATATAGGTGGCCTGGATTTGTCATAGAAAAGCATTTTTTATCCCGAAAGGGAGTCCACTTTTCTCTGAAATTTAAGCACTGGGCTGTGGCATTTCTGGGAAAAAAATAAATAAGTTTCTTAGCATCTGAATAGTAAAGTATAGGGCTAGGGGTATGACGATACAGCACTTCCCTAACATGCTTGAGGTCCTGGGTTCCTTGTCCAGCACCACAAAATGTGAAATGTGCAGAAATGCAGTGCAGCATGATTATTGGGACTGTTCATTAAAGTGAGTGCCAAAAGCTCCCACTCATGGGAACTTGTCGGAATCCTTTTCTCTAGCCTTAACTGATGACTGCATACCACTCCTGGCCATCACTGATGCCACATGTGTGATTCACTTCAGCTTCCCTTCTTCGCCAAAATTTTTTGGTGGACGCCTATATTGCATGTCTGATCACTTTGAGAGTTTAACTGAACAGGTTTGATCAATTTTTGTTACCTTCAGTGTTTCACTGTCATTTTCTGTGTAATAACAAATTCAGACACCATAAAGTTTCATTGAGACTGGTATAGATGATCACTTCCTTTGTTCACCCCGATTTAAGGGTTCTCCTGCAGAGCAGGGAGATAAAAAACCCAAGTCTGTCTTGTTGCTGACGGAGAAAAATGCAAGCCAGGCAGTTGGTGTCCTGCGCTACTTGGAGCGAGCAGATGCCAAAATCCCATTGGAGCTATATGAATTTACTGCAGGAATCCTGGAAGCCAAAGAAGATAAGAAGGCCAGACGACCTCTGTGTCCATATCTTAAAGCTTTTGGATTTTGCAAGTAAGCCCATATTCTTTTTAAGTTGAGGTATAACACGCAGTAAAGTACACAGATGATAATTTTATAGCTTGATGAAGCATCACATCTGTGCATCCTTGCAAACCACCACCCAGCTTTCTGGGAGCTCACAGAGATTCCTGTACTCTTCCTGATGTACCCTATCCAGAAGTAACTACCCTCTGTCGCTATCAACATAAATTTTGCTCCTTTTCCCCCCAATTTTTTATTAACACATCTTAATTGCGTATGTTAATAGGGTTTGGTGTGCTATTTACCTACCTGCATATAGAATGTACTGATAAAATCCAAGTCTCCTTTCTTCCTACCCCTTTCCTATACCCCCCCCATCACTAATCTACTTTCAAGTTCACTTTTTCTATCTTTCACATATGAAAGAGAACATTAAGTACTGGTCTTTCTGGATTATTTCACTAAACATAATGTCTTCCAGATCCATCCATTTTGATAGAGATAATAGGATTTCACTTTTGTGTGTAGCTGAATTGTACTCCATTGTCTATGTAGGCCACGTTTTCTTTATCCATTTATTTGCTGATGGGCGCCCAGGCCAATCCCATATTTTACACTTTTGCTCATTTTTTAACATATAGTGAAATTATAGTGTATCTCATGTTTCTTTTAGCCTAATATCTGTGAAATTCATCTATGTTGTGTGTATCTGTTCTTTTATTTTGTGAATATAACTCATTGTATGAGTATATCACAATGTATGTATCCACTCTCCTGTTAACAGTCATCCATAATCCTAAAATCTGAAATGCTCTGAAATCTGAAACTTTTTGTGTGTTGACATGCATGTATAGTCTAAGGTATGGGGCAAGGTTTGCCTTTTTGCATATAGATCATCATCTGTTCCATCAACCAGGTGGTCAGATATGTGGTCTGTTTTAGGAGTCTGTTTTGCTGCATTGTTCCATTTGTCCCTTCTACCAACACTATGCTTTAAGCATTGTAGCTTTATAGTGAGTCATGGGATCTGGCATATAACCCTCCAACTTTGCGTCTGTATGAGGTGATTTTGGTTATTTAAAATCTTTCGCTATAGAATAAACCTGTTAATTTCTCCAAAGATCCTACTGGAATTTTGATAAAAGACTGCATTGATGTTGTAGATCAGTTTGGAGTGCAAGGTACCTGAACAGTCATGGGGGCCCTCTAGACATGATGCCACTGCTTGGTAAATGGACAGCTGGTGTGTAGGTGTCTGATAACATCTACTAGATTGAATTTAAGATAACTATTGATGTTAATCATTTTGCATGATACATTAAATAGCTTATTAACAGCAATTTTATTTATGCTTTTAAATAGAATATTGTAGCCAGACATAGTGGCACACGCCATTAATCCTAGCACTTGGCAGGCTGAGGCAGGAAGATTGTGAGTTCAAAGCAGATCTGGGCTGCAAGTTCAAGGCCAGCCTGGACTGGTTAGGTTCAGTGTTGTCCTTATGGGGAAATTTGATTTGGTTCTTGTCCAGTTCAGTTTGCAACCAGAATTGTGGAGAGAATTGAGTTCATGAACTAAGGTAACACTGTATATATGTAAAATTTTTAAAAACTTTTGAATATTAACTTTTAAAACTGGAACTTTAATAATTGTTTCTCAGTTTGGAGGTAACATTATATCTAAGGAGTGACTTCTAGTTCAGAGGTTAATTGGCTTGTATTTTGGATTATGATAATATGTTGCTGAGTCTTTATTTTTGAAGTATATTTTGTTAATTCACATAACCCTTTTCCACTTATTTGTATGTTTATATGTTGTTAGTGTCACCTGAAGTATTTAATGTGGTTGCTTAAGATGTTTGGAATAGGGCCGGTGAGATGGCTCAGCGGCGTAAGCGCCTGCCCAGCAAGCGCGAGGGCCCGAGTTCGACTCCCGGAACCCACATATGAAAAAAGGGCCGGTGATATCGCTCAGCGGCACGGGTGCCTGCTGGCGTGCGAGGTCCTGAGGTCAACCCCCGGTACCCACACACACACAAAAAAAAGATGTTTGGAATAAAAGTTCTTTAATTTCAGTTGCAGATTAAGTTTTGAAGAACGTTTCAGAATTCACATTAACTATTACTTTCCCTGGCTTTGAAATCTAGGGGTCTAGGCATGTAGCTCAGTGGTAGAGCCCTTGTCTAGCATGTTTGAGGCTACACACAACCACCACCATCACCACAACAAACCTAGTCTTTCTTTTTCAGAGACAAAAGGATCTGTCCTGACCGACACCATATTAATCCAGAAATGGATATGCCAAGGAAATTATCCAACCAAGCTCTACCAGTGTTTGGATATATTAAAGTAAGTCCTCTTATGATGCTTTTGTCCAGTGGTTAACAGTCATTTTAATACATATATTTTTTAAGAAGAATTTTGGTACAATTGCCAGTAACCAGTATACTACCGTTAATCTGGTAACAGGAATGGATCCTTATAAAGTGCCTTTTTTCAGAGCTTCAGTTTATATAAGAGCAAAATCAAATCAGACAAATTGATGACAATTTAGGGATTTTTTCAGTTATATTTTCAGAAGAAAATTGTTTCTGCCTGGAGGCTATTAAAAATAATGCAGTGCTGGGCATAGTGGTGCACACCTATAATCCCAGCACTGGGAAGGCTGAGGCAGGAGGACTGCCAGATTTGAGTCCAGCCTGGACTCAAATGAGACCCTATCTCAAAAAACAAAAAACAAAAACAAAAAAAAGAAAATTAACTCTGTTAAAAATAATGCATTGATTAGCTGAATCTTTTCCAAATATTCCTGATTATTGTGCAGAAAATTTTGAGAATCAGAATTGCTGAGTTAAAAGTCATTTTCTTTTTTTTTTGTGTGTGTGTGTACCGGGGGTCGACCTCAGGACCTCGCGCACCAGCAGGTGCCCGTGCCGCTGAGCGATATCACTGGCCCCTTTTTCGTATGTGGGTTCTGGGAGTTGAACTCAGGCCCTCGCGCTTGCCAGGCAGGCGCTTATGCCGCTGAGCCATCTCACCAGCCCAAAAGTCATTTTCTTTAAAATCTCTTTCATTAATTTCTGCATTTCTGAATTTAAATTTTGTCTCCTTTTTCTTTTAATGTATTATCTTCTGTGTGGCTGCTGTAACACGCTATAACAAGTCACCCCTGTTGGTAACTTAAAATGACACAGATTTCTTTTCTCCCAATTCCAGAGGCATTAGCTGGGCTGTGCTGGGAGCCTCCAGGAAACAGCTCAGTCCTTGCCTCTTCTGGCCTCTGTTGGCTCTAGGTGTGGCTTGGCAGGTCTCAGCATGTAGCCATATCTCTCCAGCCTTTGTCTTTGTCACATTGCCGTCCCCTCATCTCTCCTGTCCTTTGCGAGGATGCCCCTTACAGGAGGGGGAAAGCCATCTGATGATCCAGAACAGTCTTCTCCTCTGGAGATCATTAATTACATCTAAAAAAGACTGTTTTTAAAATAGGGTCACAGTGACCTTGGGAATTAGGATGTGCATATATATTTTTTGGGGAGGGCACTATTTCAATCCACTAGTTTTTATTGAAATAATTTTTCTTTAATTTCTAATTTTTTCTGAGTTTTATTACCTCATTTCTAAGTTTTTCTATTTCTTATTTAAGTTTTCCTTTTCTGGGGAGATGGGGGTGAAAGGATTGACCTCAGGGCCTTGTGTGTATTAAGCACACTGTGCTGTGCTACTGAGCTACACGCCAAGCCCTGATTTGTGTTATTTTTAAATGTCACATATCATTTGAAAAGCTAAAAAGCACTGTGTTTTGAAATCAAAGGGTACAATTTTGATCTGTTTTGTGATACATCTTTCATTTTTATTTTGGCAGTAGTGGGGATTGGCTCCAGGGGTGCTCTACTAGTTAGCTACATTTCTGGCATTTATTTGTTTATTTATGTGCTTATTTATTTAAATCCTGACACAGAATCTCAACTAGTTGTTTAGGCTAGCTTCAAACTTGTGATCCTCCTGCTTTAGCCTCTCAACTAGCTGGGATTACAGGTGTGTGCCACCATGCCTGGTTGTGGATATATCTTCCTAATGGTTTTTATTATCTCTAGGAACTGTTTTTTATTCTTTATTATTTTATTTTTATGTATTTTATTTTTATTAATATGGGATTTGACCTTGGTACCTTACTATTGCTCATTTTTAGATAGAATTTATTTTCCTAAATAAAATTTGAGAAGCCATACATCAGGGTAACTTTTCTTATTTCAGAGAGTTCTCATTTCTATCGTTTATGTGTTATGTGAAAAACCAAAACAGTGCAACAGAGCATCTGAGGTCTTCTGGCTCCCTTCCCTTGTCCTATCCAGCCCTTTCCTTCCTTCATTGCTCTTGTCGCTGGAGGGAAGTCTGAGGTACAAGGGCCTTGGTGGTGGGGCTGCCTTGTCCTGCAGGCCTGTGTGTTTTCCTGACTACCTGTGGAGGCTCTGTCTGCTCTGGGCTAAGGGCTGCTCCATGGCTTCCCTCTGCTGTCCTGGACTGAGGCCTCAGGCAGCGCCACCTAGCTCTTGTGCTCACGGAGCAGGGTTTGCTCATCTGCTTTTTTTTTTTTTTTTTGTGAGTACCAGGATCGACCTCAGGACCTCGCACGCCAGCAGGCGCCCGTGTGCCGCTGAGCGATATCACCGGCCCTTTTTTCGTATGTGGGTTCTGGGAGTTGAACTCAGGCCCTCGCGCTTGCCAGGCAGGCGCTTATGCCGCTGAGCCATCTCACCAGCCCTGCTTTTTTTTTTAATCAATAGATTTTGATTTTTAGAGCAGTTTTAGATTTATAGAAAGTATAGACAGTTCCCATAAACCACCTCAATGCCTCCTCCAGTTTTTCCTATTATTGACATTTTGCATTAGTGTGGTATATTTGTGACAGTTGAAGAACCAATATTGGTACATTATTATTAACCGGAGACCTTAGTTTAAGGTTCTCTCTTGCAGTTGTACAGTCAGGTGGATTTTGACAACTATATAGAATGTGTATCTACCAATACAGTATCATTCAGAGTAGTTCCACTGCCTTAAACATCTTCTGTGATGCCGGTGAGATGGCTCAGCAGTGTAAGTGCCTGCCTGGCAAGCATGAGGTCCTGAGTTTGACTCCCGGTACCCACATAAAAGAAAAAAAGGGGCCGGTGATATTGCTCAGCGGCAGAAGCACCTGCTGGCAAGCACAAGGTCCTGAGGTCGACTCCCAGTACCCACGTTAAAAAAAAAAAATCCTCTGTGCTACACCTTTTCATCCCTTTCTCTCCCCACAAACTCCTGGCAACCACTGCTCTTTTCTGTTTTCCAGAATATACAATTGGAGCCATACAGAATGCATCCTTTTCAGGTTGTTTCTTTCCTTTAGTAATATGCATTTAAGTTTTCCATGTCTTTTCATGGCTTGATATGTACATAATATAGCCTGTTGTCAGGATGAGTCAGTTTATCCATTCACTTTGAAGGACTTTGTGATTGACCCCGTTTTGGCAGTTACGAATAAAGTTGCTATGAACATTCATGTTCAGATTTTTGTGTGAACATCAATGCTCAACTCCTTTGGGTAAATATATATGACTGTGATTGCTGGATCAGATGCTAAAAATATTTTTAGTTTTGTGACAAACTGCTAGCTTGTCTTCCAAGGTGGCTGTACCTTCTTTGCATTCCCATCAACAATAAATGACAGTTATTGTCACTCCACATTCTTGCCAATGTTTGGCACTATGGGGTTTTGGATTTTAACAAATCTTTAGCTATGTAGTGGTATGTGTCTTGTTAAATTTTCAGTTTCCTGATGTGACACACGTAATATGATTGAAAAATATGGTGGATGTTTAAATTTTCTAAATTTATTACAGGAAAAGACACATTGCCATTAATCACCCTCACATATTATTCAACTTCACTTTGAACACCTTATCCCATTGTTCTTGCCACTTAATGAAGCAGCTCTAAAATCCTCTTTCATGAGTGATTTTAGTTGTGCTGTTGTAACTGCCTTGATGTCCTGAGTCCATTCAAAACATTTACCTTTCATGGTCCTTTTTAACTTTGGGGAAGAGCCAGACATCCCACTGTGCCAGAGCTGGTGAATGAGGTAGATGAGGATGCACCGTAATGTTTTTATGATCCTGCCTTTTTGTTAGATCAAAAGCAGCATTCACCATATTTTTTATTACATCTCATAAAGACATGATAGAGGACTTCAGAACTCCTTCGGAGAGTGGCAAGAATGATGGGATAAGTGTGTTTGAAGCAAGGGAGTATTTTAAGGGGGATACTGGCAATGTGCCTTTCACCGTAATTTTTAAGTTTAAACATTCACCATATATTTTGATGACACCTCAAGCTGTTGAGCATTTTTTTTTTGGTGGGTACCGGGGGGTCGACCTCAGGACCTCGCGCGCCAACAGGCACCCGTGCCGCTGAGCGATATCACCGGCCCCTTTTTCGTATGTGGGATCGGGAGTCGAACTCAGGCCCTCACGCTTGCAAGGCAGGCGCTTATGCCGCTGAGCCATCTCACCGGCCCTGTTCAGAAGTTTTTAATTAGTGTTTTACTTTATTTTATTTTATTTTGGTGGTGCTAGGGATTAAACTCAGAGCCTCAGCTTTCTTATTGTTTTGAAAGTTCTTTATATGTTTTGGGTAAAAGTCCTTTGCCAAGTACTACATGTTTTGGAAGAATTTTCTCCCCCTATTTGGCTTTTTCTTCTCTTTATGGTGTTTTTTGTAGAGCATAAGGTTTTTAAATTTTAATGAAGACAGTTTACCAATATTTTTTATATTATGGATTGTGCTTTTGGCATTACATTTTAAGTCATCAACAGCTGGGTACAATAGCATATACCTGTAATCCCAGCTACTTGGGAGGCTGAGGCAGAAGGACAAAAAGAGAGCTAGGAATATAACTCAGTAGTAGAAAAAGTCATTCCCCAACCCAAGACAACTTAGATTTTTTTCCTGTGTTATTTCCCTCATCTGCTGTTCTTTTGGGGTACATGGGGATATTTTGTCAACTACTGTTGTAAGTTATGTGCCTGAGATCTGCTTTTGCTGTCCAGTTACTGTCCAGTGGGGCAGAGCCCCACTACCAAATCTCTAAAATCTCTCATTTTTTAATCAGCTATATTGAGGTATAGTTTATATACAGTAAAAATGACTAATTTCAGTTGTGTAGTTTGCCATCTTTTGATAAATGTATATAGTCACTTAACCACTACCACTGTCATGATACAAGCATTTCCATCACCTCATAAAGATCTGCCCCCTTAGAGTGAGAACGTGCCCCACACCACCATCCCTGGTGTATCAGTCTGGGTTTTACTAGAGAAACAGATATAACACAAGATATACAAATGTATAAGAATTGTACAAGATTAGCTTACGATGGTCAGCCACAGAGTTGGATGAGGAAGCACGCAGAGAGTGTCTGCACACTGGAGGCTGAAGGGTCCAGTCCAAGGTCTGGAGCTCACTGCAGTGTTCCGTGCAAGTCCATATCGGGAGGCTGATGGGTCTGCAGTGGAACACTGAAGAGTCTATGCCAGAAGGCTGAAGGATCCAAGGCAGAAGCGGAAGAGTGTGCGCTAGGAGCCAGGAGAGGATGTCCAAGCTGAAGGCAAAGACTGGAGCTCCTCCGAAGAACGGGAACATCCAAGTTCCTATCAGGAAAGCCAGTGCAACAAGCTCCTTGAGGAGAACCAGCAGCACCACCTCTTCCTCTCCAGCTCTCCTTTTTATGTTGTTGGCAACAACCTTCGGGTGGGCCCTCCACACCCAGCTCCATGTGGATTCAGTTCAGCTGGATGTTACAAGTTGACCACCAGTTGTCAATCCACCACACCTGGCAGGCCCTCATCTGCTTTATGTCATCATAGTTTTGCCTTTACTAGCATTTTATATTAGTGGAATCATGCAGTATGTAGTGTTTTTAGTCTGATTTCTGTATAATGCTTTTGAGATTCATCTGTGTTCTTTTTATTGCTGAGTAATATTCTATTATGCAGATATACAGTACCATACATTTTGTTCACAGGTCAGTGTACATTTGTTTGCTTCAAATTTCTGTTTGCTTCAAACGTTTGCGTTATAAGTCTTTTTGGACATACATTTTCATTTCTCTTGAGTTAGACGAGGAGTAGAATTGCTGTGTCATATAAGTGTATGTTTATAAGAAACTGTCAGTTTTCTAAAGTGCTTGTACCATTTTACATTCTCACTAGCACTACATATTGGAATTCCAGCTGGTCCATATTCTTATCAGTACTTCAGCCATTCTGTTTCACTGATACCTTATTTGCAGTTCTCTCATAATTAAGATCTTGAGCATTTTTTCTTTCCACTACATCCTTTATGGACCATTTATATCTTATGAGATCTCTGTTCAGATTTTTTTCCTGCAGTACTTGAACCTAGGGCCTTTACACTGGCCTAGATCCCCAGCCCTTTTTTATTTTTTATTTTTTATTTTGAGACAGGTTCTCACTAAATTGCTAAGTTGCCTGGGCTGGGCTCAAATTCGTGATCCTCTTGTTTCAGTCTCCTAGAGTGCTGGGATTGATTATATGTGTGTACCACCACATCTGGCTCTTGCCTATTTTTTATTTAGATTTTTTCTTTATCAAGTTTTAAAGAGTTCTTTACATACTCTGGATGCCCTGTGTTAAAGAGAAAAAAAGTTATATATTATGTAATTATTATATATTATATATTATATATTATTTATTATATATATTATATATCATATATAATTATATATATTACATATAATTTATATATTATATAATATATATTATATATTATAATATATTATATTATAATAATATATTAATATATTATAATATATTATAATATATATTAATATATATTGTATTATACTATATATTAATATATATTATATATAATTATATATTATATAGAAAGAAAAAAGTTATATATTATGTAATTATTATATATATAATATATAATATATAATATATATTATATATATTATATATATTATATTTATGTTATATTTATATAATGTAATATTTTTTTCTCAGTTGCAAAGGTTTTAATTTCTGAGATCTAGTTTATCACTTTATTTTTTGTGTTTTTCATGTGAGAAATCTTTGCCTACTCTGAGGTCACAAAGATTTTTCCATCTGTTTTTTTTAATACAAGCTTTATAATTTTACATATATATCTATCATTCATCCAAATTACTTTTTGCTTGGGCCGGTGAGATGGCTCAGCGGCGTAAGCACCTGCCCGGCAAGCGCGAGGGCCTGAGTTCGACTCCTGGAACCCACATACGAAAAAGGGGCCGGTGATATGGCTCAGCGGCACGGGCGCCTGCTGGCACGTGAGGTCCTGAGGTCGACCCCCGGTACCCACAAAAAAAACAAAAAAAAAACAAATTTTTGCTTGAAGTGAGATGGGGTACAAGGCTTTAGCCTCATGGTTAATCAGTTGCTCCAGCGTTGTTTGCTATAAAGACCTTCTCTTTGCCCTAAATCACATTGCTTGTGATGTAAATCAGGGGACTATCTGTGTGGATTCTGGAGTTCTTGACTCTGTTCCTCTGTCTGTCCTTATACCATACTGGCTTGATTAATGTTACAGTCTCGAAAACTGCTGGTAAGTTTTCCACTTTTGCCCTTCTTCAGTATTCTTTTTCTAATTCTCTGCCTAGTCATATAAAAATTTTATATTTGTAAGCCTGTTGGGACTTTTGATTAGTATTGCATTGAATCTGTAGGTTAATTTGGGGAGAATTAACATTTTAACCAGACTAAGTCATCTAGTCCATCAACATGGTACATCACTGTAAATCATCTTTAATTTCTGTAAGCATTGTTAGTTTTCAGTGACAGGTGTTATATTTACTGTGTTAAATTTATCCCTAGTAGTTTAAGTTTTGGGGTGCTATTGTTAATATTATTATTTTTAATTTGCCTTCTCTAATTGTTTTAGAAATTCAATTGGTTTTTATATCATTACTTTGGATCCTGCAACAATAACAAACTGAATTATTGGTCTGCATAGGTCCAAGAGAGAGTGGAATTAAAACAGGCAGCAGATGGTGGCTAAAAGGCATCCTCCCAGTTTGCGCAGTCAAGACTGAGGGCTTTTCCAGCACATGGGAGTTTTGGTGCTAAAGCCAGGAAAGTTCCCTACACACCAGGATGAGTAGGTCACTGAGTCTGAAAGCCTAATGCTGTCCCACCCTTCTGTGAAGAGCATCCAGTCCACAAGCTTCCTTTGGCCATCTCCTTCCTGCTGATGTACACTGTCTTGATGTGCTAATGCTGTGCAGGGGGACTGCCAGGGCTGAGACCCCTTAGTCTGGCACATAGAGTCTTATCATTTGGGAAATACAGAAGTAAAAAGAATCCCCAACCTCTTATTTTTTATGTTGAGATGGGGGTCTTGCTAAGTCACTAAATTGCCCAGGCTGGACTTGAACTTGGCTGTCCTACTGCCTCAACTTTGCAGAGTGTTGGGGTTATAGGTGCACACCACCAATACCCTGCTCTAGTTTATTTTTAAAAGCCCTGTTGTCATACTTTGGATTCTTAGGTCAGGTGCATTTTCTGTAGATACAGGAGGTGTATACATCTTTAGTTTAAATTAAGTGTGCTTTTCGGATATGTTTGTTGTATATGTTTCAGATAATACCTTGTTATATTTCAAATGCAACAAATTATTTTGGTCGCATAATTGATAAACATGTGGATCTTTATGCAACTCTTAATGCTGAAATGAATGAGTATTTTAAAGATTCTAGTAATAAAACAACTGTTGAGAAGGTGATGAAATTTGGATTGTATGGATTAGAAGAAAAAACATCTTTTCACAGGTAAAATGTCTGTTTGTTGAGACATGAGATAATTCCAGTAGTATTGCATGCCTGTTCACTATTGGCTGTTAACTGAATGTGTGCACCCCATGCCCAGCCCCTCCTAGGAGAGTGTTGTGGCACAGTATACCCCAGACCCCTCTTAGGGTGCATGAGACACCACCCTGGCTCCCGAGCGCAGAGAATGCTAGCAGAGCAACCCCAGACATTTATTGAGTGAGCATTGTATGCAACATACGCATGCATCTGTAATCCATTTAATTCTCTCCAAATTCCTGTAAAACAGGCAGTGTTCCAATTTTACAGATAAGCAGCCTGAGTTGTGGAGGGTTACATTGTATAAATTGTCGAAGCTCAGCTCACTGGGTGGCACAGTCAGTGTTCCAGCCTGGCCTGGAACCATGTGCTTGTTTGCACCCACTTTTCTGAATCCACAACCAGTGCTCCTAGTGACTGTCTTGAGTTGGAAATTGTGAAACTTTACTTTGCTATGTTTTTATTAGGTTGTCTGATAAAAGGGAGTTACTCTTCAGAAGTACTACCTGCTTTATACTTCTGTATGCTTTAATCAGCCATTAAGATCTCTTGAAGGCCCTAGTTCTTTATATTCCTAGTATAGAGTAAAACCATGTAGTGTGGAGTCTTTTCTATGTTTTCCATTTGATGGGTACATTGAACGAAAGATAATTTCCTGTTTTAGAATCACTGATGCTACAGTTGTTCTCCAGGGTCCAAGTGTTAGAGATGAGCCAAAGAGAAGATTCATGTGTCCTGGGCAGTGTCCTGGTGAAGTTCATAGATGAAGGTAGGACAGGGCTGGTCGCCACAGACCAGCTGTTGCATCTCCCTGAGAACTTCAGTGCTCTTCCTCCACAGGCTGTGGAGTTTATTGTCTGCAGAGTGAAACCTACTGATGGTGAGATGGAATGGAATCCGAAGGTGGGTCTCCTTTGCTTTTTATGTTTTGTTGACTTGTAGAATGTATTTAACCCAGAATCTATACAGAATTGGGGCTTATTTGAATTTAAAGCATTCTATTTGGGCCTTAGCTTTATGTCCTAGAGTGTAGTCTGCTTAGGTCCCTGCTGGTGCAGAATGGTACTGACTGCCACCGTACATGGAATCCTATTATTGGTGCAACACAGGAGTCATGGTGAAATAAACTGGCTGTCATCCTAATGGGAAGAAACAGTGTGATTGCCTACAAAACTGGGTCCAAAAATGGAGACAGAATGATGGGTGCTTTCTGGAGGGCCCAGGTGGTTCTCTTGGGTTAAGGGATGGACAAGGAAGGGGAGATGAAGGCTAGAAAAGTTTCCAAAGGAGGGGACATTTCCTATGGTATCACTAGGATGGACCAAGCGGCATGGATAGATAAAGCACTGATGGCAGAGACATCGCCTGTGCCAGGACATGGGGCACAGAGTAGTCCCATGTGGGCTCATATGCTGCCAGAGTGGGGGGGGGGCTGACAGCCCTGCTCATCACTGCAGCAATGAGTCTTTTATAACAATGCTCCTGATGGTTTAAGAGAAGGTTAAATATTGTGGATGCTGATTAATGGGATATGAAACCATTACAATTAAGCAAAGTAAAAACAGTGGGTTATAAATATTTTCCTGCCCAGCAAATGAACAAGTGATTATCTCCAAGAGAAACCAACTTCCTGTTTGTGGGTTTAGTAAAAATAGCCTTCATCAAAGGGTAGTCTTGTCTTTGTCAGATGAGGTATTTACTGAGAGGTCATTGTATGCCAGCTGCCGTGCTAAGTCTGGGTGTGTTGCCCTCCACTAGGAGGAAGGCCGGGCTCCTTGTCCTAAAGAAGCTTTTGGTCTGTAAAGATGCCTGACCGCAGTTCTTTGACAGGTAGCCTTCTGTAGAAATGGAGACATGTTCTGCTGTGTATGTTCTCCCAAATTCATGTAGTGAGTTCAAGGAGAGTGGAAACAATCTCATGAAAATGATTGGCTCCCTCTGTTGCTGGCTGCAGAGTGACTCACTAGTGATGTTCTCTAGGGCAGCAGGAGCAACCTTCACTTCACTCCCATTGAGCTTTCAAGGAAATAAACACTCATACTCTAAAGACATATTGATAATTGGTGGAGGAGATGGGAGCACCATGTCCACTGTGGAAACACTTGTTGCGAGCGCAAAGGTTCAGACTCTTGCCTGCCTTGGAACTTGCTAGCAGGAGACCTGGAGCAAGGCACCTTTCTACAACCATCCTCATTAAACTCTACCATTACCCTCAGCAAGGAAAGGGGGTGGATGCTTCCCTAACCTGTAGGCTTGTTGTGAGGCTCAAATGAAATGCAGGAATATTCTGCAAAGTATACAGTATATACAGAATAAGGTATTTTCTTGTTAAAGTTTCAAAAAAATAACAGAAATGCTTTTTTCAGGTTACTAGGTACATTCATCATAAAATTGTTGGAAAATTACATGATGCAAAAGTGGTATTGGCTTTGGGAAATACAGTTTGGATTGATTCAATGGTAGGTATGCAGGTTTCCTAAGAAATTATTTTGAACAGGGCACTAAAATGATCTGGATTATTCTCATGTGTTTCATGGCTTATTTGGTGCTCTGTGTTGGAGAGAGGTGTTTTTCACATTATTTGTGTTATTAATTTGGTTGTGGGTTTAGTTTATTTCATGGATTGTTTTACATTGTAACCAAACACACACATGTATTTATGTATGATGCCATACTCTCACACATACACAACTGAAGTTTCATGAAACTGTCTTTGCTACCTCTGTCATTTCCTGATATTTATAATTCTGTGCTAGTTTTTCAAGCATCGATCACGATCATTAAGTTCATTTCACAGCCCACCGTCCATACATACTATACAGAGGCTCCAGGCCAATGACTACTATAATAGTGCCTGTCTTTTCTAGTTTGTAAATGATCCTAAGGACCCAGGACATGCTTGGTAGTCCTGAGGATTCCAGTCTTTGGGCACTCAGAGATAGGTGTGGTGTTCACAGTTCACTTAGCAGATGTTTATTGAGCACCTGTGCCAGGACCAGTGCTGGACTCAAGGGTTTCACCTGTGAGCAGAGCAGTAGAAGCCCCTCTACTGCAGCAATAGGGGTACAGAGTGAGTATGACACAGGACATGGGGCTCAGGGCCTCTGTCTCTGTACTGTGTTGGCACCATGCCCTCTCCACTTGCACTACTAGAACTCTACTTTTTGATTCAAGATTTTGCTGTATTGGATAAATCTTAATTACTATGATTATAAGATACAAAGGAATTCAGTTCAATTAAATGAACTGTTTTGCTGGAAGTTATTTTTATAAGGTTAGAAAAGCTTTAACATGTCAAAAGGGAAGTATCTGTATAAGATTTAAGAATAAGGAAAAGCCAGGCATGGTGGCGCACACCTTAAAATCCTAGCACTTTGGAAACTGATTCAAGGAGGATCACTGAGCATTCGAGGCCAGTCTGGGCTACATAGTGAGTTCAAAGCCAGCCTGCACTACAAAGCGAGACCCTGTCAAAAAAAAAAAAATAGTTTTTAGAAAATATAGATTACCAATGCAAGTAAGTAGAGTAAGAGGATCTTAGTTGATGTGCTCATAATCAGTATTACAGTTTGCTCTTTATTAGAGAAAAAAAGTGGAAATTTGAATTGAGCAGGGATTTTTAAAACTACAGCTCAGAGAATGGAACAAAAAGGAAAACCCACTTGGCAAATGTGTTTCCACAGCTACAGAGTATGTAACAGTGTCTGCTGACACACTGGAGGGGAACAGACCACAGCCACCTCTGACTCCCTCTCCAGGAGGGCCATTCTCCTGTCATGGAAAAGCATAGCTGGGGTTTTGTACTTTGTTTGAATGGAAGCATGCAATATGTCTCTTTCATGTCTAGCTTCTGTGACTCAGCATCGCCTGTGCAATTCTTCTGTACCTAGCCCAGCTACCTCTCCACTTTGAGGGAACAAAGGCTTTTCTGCCTATTCCAGATAGGACTCATGCCCAGGGTTCACTGTGGAAGGTGCCCAGCAGGCCAGCCTGGCCCACTCCTGCCCACCACGGAAGGGACACTCCTATACTTTCCCTCTATAGGAATCAGACTATTGCACATTTTTATTGTTTAGTTAATATTGTATAAATTGAAATGAATGAGAATATTTTGGTTGCAGAAAAGACAGGTGGAGAAAATGGTCCAGAACACAGGATTAACAGTTTCGACATAAGCCCATTCTGGGCACAAGAGGACTCTGAGCTTTAGGATCTCCCTTGTTTATAAAAGTAAAAGTAATTGAGTAAGGATAAAAAAAATCACAATTTTCTTTCCAGTTATAGCATTACAGATTGGTCTGGACCAAGTATTTCATTCCCATACCTGATCATATTTTTGTAGTGTGGGACTGGGTTTGCACAGTTCTGTTGTAACCTCAGTGGTGAAGTAAACAGATGCTGCATTGGGGAGCTCTTGTACACTGTGGCATATGCCATGGTGCATCGCAGAGAGACACTCGAGGGCATTCATGCTTCAATTAAAAAATCAAAGCATGGCCAGGCATGGTGGTGCACCCCTGTAATCTCAGCTGCTTAGGAGGCTGAATCAAAAGCTCAAAGATAGCCTGGGCAACTTAGATTCCGCCTAAAATACAAAAAGGTCTGAGGCTGTAGTGCAGTAGTAGAAGCACCCCTGGGTTCGGTATATACTGGAAATAAGGTGTGATTCCTGCAAATGTTATGTTTTTTCTTTGATTCAAGGTACATGTTACAAAACTTTCAAATTTGAGAACTTCTGTTGTTGATTATAATGTGCGAGCTGAAATCTTGTCCATGGGAATGGGCATTGATAATTCAGAACATATAGAAGAACTAAAAAAATTATGCAAAGGAGCTAAAATGCCAGCTTCTGAAGAAGGCCTAAACCAAACCCCGTAAGTGCATTTCTGCCTCCCTCTCAGGATAGTTGTCCTGTTTTATGGAAATACACCTCCCAAGGGTGATGTTAAATGAGTCTGCTTGTTGCCATCACTCAGCTCTAGTGATCACCAAGATTTTGAGAGATTACACACATACAGAAAGGTGCATGCATTCCCAGTGTAGCTGGATGGATTTTCTGAGCACATTCAGAAAACCAGCCCCAGACCATGAAAGCCACCTCTGTTCCCCTCGTAAAAAGAACCATTCTCCTCTGGATGGAGTACCATAGCTGAGGTTTATACTTTGAAAGGAAGGATGCAGGGCGTCTCTCTCATGTCTAGCCTCTGTCACTCAGCATTGTCTGCGCAATTCCTCCACACTAGGCACACAGCTGTAGACCTAAGTATGCCCTGCTGCCTAATGTCCCTTTGCCTGAGTGTACCCTAATTGTTTACCCATTCTGCTGTTGACTTGGGGAACTTCCAGTGGGGCTACCTCAGGTAAAGATGCGTTAGACATTCTCCTTTGTGGCCTTTGATCATCCCACGGAGTGGAATGGCGAAATCATAGAGCTACTGCCCCACCAGTGTCCAAAGTGACTGTCCCAGTTTACACGCCCCTCAGCAGGACATGAGCTGTAAGGGTATGAGATGTACGTGCGTAGGAGAGCCTGTGAGGTCCCTCTGAGATGGTGTACTGGTGGCCTCAGAGGCAGGTGATGGCACAACATGTTTGTCCTGGAAGGATTTGTACCAAGAACTCGTAATCAGAAAGAAAGATGTGGACTCTATTAGGGGCAAGACTTGAGCCACTTTGCAGTATCCACCTACAATATGAAAATGTGCTCAGGCTCATTCATCAGCAGGGAAGGACAAGTTAAAACCATACTGCATAATCTATCAGAGCCCCACCTAAAAGGGAAAATGAGAAGGGAAATTCCAAGTGTTGGTGAGGACGTGGCGGAACAGGCTTTTAAAAGTATACACAAAAAGGGAAGAAACGTGAGTGTGGCGTGAACATGGGGAAACAAAAGAAAGCAAGGAAGTATGCGATCATTAAGCGAATACTTAGTCTCAGAGATGAGAGACTCAAAGAAAAGGCTAGATTAAAACCTAAAAAGAAAGAAAAGAAAGATCCCAGTGCTGTAAGGGAAAGAGAAGTCCCCCAACATCCTTCGTGCTTTTTCTTCCAATATAATACACAGCTGGGCCCACCTTATCATATCCTGGTTAATACCAGCTTTATCAACTTTTCCATCAAAACCAAATTGGACTTAGTACAATTGATGGTAGACTGTGTGCCAAGTTATCCCTTGTATAACTGATTGTGTAATGGCTGAAATTGAGATACTAAGACATAAGTATTGAGTGGCTCTAAGGATTGCCAAAGATCCACAATTTGAATGATTACCTTGCACACATAAAGGGACCTATGCAGATGACTGCTTAGTGCAGCCAGTAAGTCAGTGCAAGTGTTACATTGTGGCTACATTGTGACTGGGGAATCTGGAAGATCCCTGGAGTTCCTATCATGTACATTTCTAACCACAGATACAACGAGGAGAGGATACCGGATGATTATGGAGCACCTCGGTTCTAATTCTTACAAGACAAAGTTCCTCTGCCTTCCTCCAACCAACTTTGTTTTCAATTCATTGAACATGCTATAGCATGAGTTATTATTGACCCATTTTCTCTATTATCATCCAAGTATGGTTAAATACATTCACTTTTTGAAAGTGGTTAAAAAAAAAAAAGTATACATAAATGTACCTAACTGAGTTCCTGCTTTGACTTCTTCAGGGTGTATAATCAAAGTAGGTTCGGGTTATGTGTCAATTCTGCATTAAACGTTTCAAGGAGTCATCACAGAGTTTGGCTTGGGGCAGCTGCCCCATTTTATACTCCTGCCCACCATGTGTGCTAACTCCAGCTTCTCCACATTGTCACCTAGGGATTGGCCCAAGATGAAAGCTTAAGGTCGTCTGGGAGCTCTTCTGAGCACTCATCTTACTTCTGCATTTGTGGAGTTCTCTTAACTCCCCTGTATGCCTGTTTTCACCCCCAGCTTTTCCTCAAGACATTCTGACACCAGCTGCTTCTCCCCACACCATCTTGTCTGCCCTCTGGGCACAGCCTGTGTCCCCCAACTCCCTCTTCAGTTATTCACAGTGCAGCAGCCACAAGCTGTCCTTTGATCAAGTTAAACCTCTGTAAATGGCTTTCCAAGCCTGCTGGATTTGTAGTGAGAAGGGGGTATGGGGCATTGTAGCAGACAGTGGGGGTCTAAAGCCAGGAGACTGGCCGAGAGCTCCAACAGAGTGAGTGGGGAAGTGGCAGGGCTGGGAGGTAGTCCTACTGTTTCGCAGCAGGCGCCTGAGAAGATGCAGCCAGCAGGCTGGGAGGGAGCCTGAGAGGGGGCAGCTTTGGATGGGAGGCACAAGAGGAGTCGTGTCAGCAGCTGCCACCAGCCACATGAAATGAGGACCCAGCTGACCACTGGGTTTGGTGGTATCCTTGGTGACCTTGAAAGATGCTTAAATTGCAGCAGGAAATAGGGGCATTTAAAAGAACCCAGAAAAGATGAAAATAATTTATAGTCTGAAGTTTTTGTTTTGTTTGTGGTGCTGGAACTTGTCAAAGAGTTCTTAGAGAATGGAGATTTTGACAGAATGGCAGTGAAGAATAAGGCTGTGGGGGAAGCAACCATTGTAGAAGTTAAGTAGATTAGATAAGTTTGTGGCAAATTACAGTGACAGTAAGTGGAGTTTTGTGGAAAGGTTTACAAGACTGAGTTGGCAGCTAGGCATAGAAGCTGTCATTGTTTGGCATTTATACCTGGGTAGTAGCCAGTGGACCTTGAAATGGTTTGTAGAGTTCTCTACACCTGAGTACAGCACACTGAAGGGGGACAGTTCCTGGGGAGATGGGTGAGGGTGCGGTGGCATCACCTGCACCTGAAGGAGGCCAGCACCCTCCCACCAGCAGGCTGGGAAGCGGTACAGGGTCAGGCACTCATGGATGGAGAAGCTGTAGGACTTAGTGGCCAGTGTAAGGGGTGAGACTGTGGCTCTGAGACCCAGTGAGAGACCCAGGACATTAGCACTCTGGATAATGAGAGATGCTTCCCAGAGTGGCTTACTGGAGAAGAAGAGATACTGAGTTTGGTTTCAGATATGTTAAGTTTTAAGCTTGTTGAAAGTATAAGCTGAGAGCTTGGAGGAAGCAGTTGGGGAGGGCCATTGCTTGGAGACTGCAAGGCAGGAGATGCAGAGCTGGCAGAGGAGCATCTAGTAAGGAGGTCAGCTGTGCAGGAGGAGGAGGTGGCCACAGGCTGGGGTGGGGTGCTCTGTCCTCTGCTGTTTGGGGAATGTGTGCTCCAGGTTCATACACACAGGTCAGAAGTCCCCTGGGAGATGCACTAGCTAACACTCCCTCCTTGTAGGATGTGTTACACTATGATCTTGTAATTGAGCAGGGGTGCCCGTGCCTGTGTCTACAGCTTTTCTCATTTAGTCTTGAAGCATCAAGGAAGGATGCACAAAAGATGAATTATATTGTCACCCTTGAAGAAGGGAACTGGATGCCTAGGAAGTTGATACAAGAGAGATTTCACCATATAGACCTTTTTATTTACTTTAAGATATTGAGCTGGGTTGCCTACAGTCCCAGCACCCAGGGAGGCTGAGGCAGGAAGATCATGCATTTACGGTCACTCTGGGCAACAGAGCAAGACCCCATCTTAAAAAAAACAAAACTTTGAGCTGGGAGTATAGTTCAGGAGTAGAGCCTTGCTTGGCATGCATAAGGCCCTGGCTTCCATTCCCTAGCACCACAAAAGAAACCCAACATGATGATGGTGGTTATCTAGTCCACAAAGCAAAAGAATAATGTAATACAAGAAATTTTAAAAAGAATTAAGCTGGCTTTTGTATTCTGAGAGGAGGTAATCTGTAGCCATTAGGTATAATGAAATGAGGGGCAGCACATTTTAATTTAGTAGGTTGCCTTGTGTTTAAGAACATGTATCTCTGTTTTAGATAGAAAGGCATAAATAGTAGTATTTGCTTTTTTATTGAAAGAACATTTCTAGAAGTTGATCTGGCTGGTAATGGAATGATCTCTGGGAAGATAGCCTGAGAG
Organism: Erethizon dorsatum; assembly: GCA_028451465.1. NCBI lineage: Eukaryota > Metazoa > Chordata > Mammalia > Rodentia > Erethizontidae > Erethizon > Erethizon dorsatum. The sequence continues at coordinate 97,447,318 of CM051834.1, forward strand.
GCAGGCAAGGAAGGGAAACTACCTTTTCACTTTTTGCTCTTTTATCCTGTTTGAAATGAGTTAGCAGTGTATGTTGCTACTCTCAAAAGTTCAGTGAATTTGGAAGGAAAATTACTTTAGTAAATGAGCAAAATTCTTTTCATTGATAATCCCTGTCTGTTATCAACCAAGTGCTTAATGCATGGCCCAGTTGTGAGCAGAGCTGGTCGGTCCTGTCCCGCCCTTGTTAAGTCAGTCATCAACTTCAGGGTCACAAGAACTTCAGTTCTTTAGTAACTGCCATCCCCCTCTTTGGCCCAAGCATCTCTAGAAATCCAAGAGTTAACCTGTGCCTCTTCTGTCCAGGACACCTCCCTCGGCATCTCCCTCATCTCCTTCAGTGTCAGCAGAAGATACCACTTGTCTGCAGGGAGCGCGGCAAGAGGACTGTGGTGCAGAAAGAGAGACTGGCTCTGAGACAAAGTCAGAAAACCCAACATCCGGTTGGTGCTTCTTATTTAAAGATGGTTAACGAAATCATTTGTGTTTGTAGAGTTCCTCATATTTAGGCTTTCCTCTAGATAAAATGCAGAGAAGATGGCACAAACTGACATCACTTAGACAATTCACTGTTTCTGCTTAGATAATTAACTTCAGTGGCATTTTTTTGCAGCTGTTTTCCATTTTTGTTATTTGAAGCATAGTGTATAGCCAGGGAAGTGCACAGACACAAAGTGGGCAGCTCATCAGGGTCTGCGCATGTGCACCTGTCCCTTAGCCACACCCAGATCATGCCATTGAGGGTTTTCAGGGCCCTCTACAGTGACCACTCTTATGAGTCCTGTCACCATTAGTTTCACTGAATTGGAAGCATGCAGTATATACTCTACTGGCTTCCTTCGGTCAACATTGTGTCTATGAAATTCATCTGTATTATTGGAAGAAGCAATATGTTTTAACTTGCTAAGTTCTATTTTGTGATACGAATACACCACAATGTATTGGTAGGTGTTGGAGTCTTCAGGTAGGACTATTGTGGTCAAAGCTGCTATGAACATTGTTAAGGATTTGGATGGTAGCCTTAAATGTCTTAGATTACAGAGATTAAATTACATTGTTTTAGAAAATGTGTCTTCAGCCTTTGTTCCTGCAGCACGATGTGCATGTTCTGGAAGTCATCTTTGGCACTGTCCTCACAGGTTAAGACAGCCTGGGCATTTATTTCCCGTAGACAGCAGTCATAATGTGGTGCCTCTCCAAAATGTAACTATACTTCCTAATTGTTTAATATTTGTTAAAGCTTGTTTTTATTTTAAAACATTATGTTAATATAACTGACTTGCATTTTCTCTAATATGCTTTGCAACTGGGTACTTGGGTTACTATGAAATTTATACCCTTACGTAAGTAATTCCTCATCTGAAAGTGGGCTAAGGTGCAAAAATGTTTGTGTACAAATCTATATCTATATGTTATGTAAAAACATTTGATTTTATACAGAACCTTTATCTGAAAACTCTGGAGAGATTCCCATTAGCAGAACATTGCAGCCACAGCTGAAAAGGTACGTCCGTCCATTGCTGGAGCACCTGCTTCCCTCCACTGGGGACTAACCACTAACAATGTGTGAGCCCTTCTCTTTCCTTTTAGCTTTCACCCACAAATAAAGTGGTTCCAAAAAGATGATGTTGTCATCCTAAAGATAAGAATAAGGAGTATAAAGGATTATAAATGTAAATACTTCAGCGATAGAGTTGTTTTCAGGTAGGTTTATATGTATCTTATAAGGTAAATTAAAAATAATCTCCAACCTTTTAGAAGGCTGTCTTTGTTTCTCTTTATAAACCTAGTGCCTGGGTGGGAGACAAATTTTACTTGGCTGATATGGAGCTGCAGGCCAACATCATAAAAGAAGACTGCAAGTGCATAATTACAAATGATGAGCCTGTAATCACTCTTGCAAAAGAGAAAAGGGGACCCTGGTGTGGCTTACTCCGACAGAAGGTGCGTTGTGAACTGTGGTTGGAGGTCTTCACATGTGGCTGTGTTATATCCGCTCACTTGTGTAAATTGTTGTATTGAACAGAATCCTAATGTGACTTTTGACTTTGACCACTGGGAAGAATGTGATGAGGACAGAGAGGAGGGCCTCTTCCCTAAGGGTGAGATGGGAAGGACCCGCTGCCTGGGGAAGGAGCCTGAGTCTAGGGAGGGAGGGAAGGAGGGGGTATCTGCTGATCCTTGGGATTCAGACTCTGGAAATGGGCTGTTTGGGTAAAGCCCTTAGAAATTTCCTTTTTCTTTGTGGTTGACCTTGGTGCTAAATGTTCTGGTAAGAGTTGCATATCAACTCACACCTTATATTCTTATTTCTGCATTGACCAAAATAATGAGGGTGGGGAGACTTACTAATGAGTCTATACTTCACATTTTAAATAATATCTAACTCTTCTAGTTGTGAGTTTTAAAAACCTGTCCCACAAAGTGGCCGAGGTGGTTGAAGACAGTGACAGCTGTGCAGACGACGATGGAAGTGAGAGTGAATGAGAATGTGCATTAAGCCTTGAAGAGCCGCTGGAGGCCTCTGAATACAAGTGGACATTGCTGAGTGACTGGGAGCTAAGAAAACAAGCATTCACAGCCAAGGTTCTTTTCACCTGAAGGCTAAGGCCCTACTAAGTATCACTTTGTGGCGCTGGGATGGGTAATGGTGAGAAACTCTTAGTCCACCTAAAAATAGGTTAAGAAGATGATGATTGTCAAAGACGGGTGGAAGTGGGGTCTGGACTGAGAGAAGCAAACAGTGTAGGTCTGGACCGAGCCCTAGCTGCATCTCACACCCGCCCTAACATGCTCGGGTTTGCTCTGTCACGGGCAGAGAGCAAACTGTGACATTCCAGTCTGGAGTCAGTCCACACGTTTTCGTCATTTAGACCTATATTTATGTTTGGTACATTGTTCAAAACTTGTCTTATGCATGTAAACAGAGGCTTCCGTCTTCCAAATTCATACTCAGCAACTGCCTCACATACCCTTTCAACCATAAGTCAGCTGGGATTTGCCATAACTGAGTAAAAGTATTAACACTTTTACTGTTCTCAAGACACAGATCGCTACTGAGAGAAGTAAGTGTACGTCTTTTCCCAAGGACAATGTGGGATGGCCTCGGTGAGGCAAGACCCAGGCTTTCTAGAGATGAAGCTGTGGGTTACTGATAGCACCCTAGGCTTTTGCAAAGGAACCATTTAGAGCTTTCAGTGACACAGCCAGCCCTCTGCAGCATATGTGCCATAGTTTCCATACCACTGGACTACGGGGTCTCCTCTGGCACCTTAATGGGAACCTGTGCAGTGCCTGGCGGTAACCTTCAGAACACCTGGGCGAGGTGAGCACCCATGGTGAAGCTGTAGCACCTGGGATCCCGAGAGTTCTTGGGAGAGTGCGCGTAGTCCTTGCCACTTAATGTAGGAATGCACAGGGGCTGGCCTTCCGTCTTCGGATTTCTTCGTTGATTTACAAAATTGGAAAGGTGGGAAGCTGAAAAACTTATGCACTTGAGTCTGAGGCAGGAGGATCACAAGTTCAAGGTGAACCTGTGCAACTAAGCAGGACTTTGTCTCAAAAAGTGCTGGGGATGTAGTTCAGGGGTACAGTGCCCCTGGATTCAACCCCCAGCATCCCAAACAGCACGCCCAAAAAGCAAACCCCTGTGCATTTCCTCAACATCAGGTAGTCAGCTTCCCCTCGAAGTGGAAAAGAACACTGACAGAACATGACTGGTGGGCGATCACCCCAAGACCTCTCTTCTTTTTGTCACGTCATAAGGTGTGGGTGCTCAGGCTCCTGTGCATCACAAGTATGAGCCACCGCTTGAACTGAGGTAGACTCATGCCACTGTCCCATGAGCAGGGCTGGGTCCTGCTCCGGCTCTGCTTCATCTGTGAAATAAGACGCTGAGTTCATGCACAGCCTGTCTTCTCCTCAGGCAGTGCCCAGAGTGCTGCTGGGCAGGGGCCTCATTCACGTCTGTGCGGGGACACTGTGACAGGTGTCAGACCCCTGCCCTCCAGGCCAAGGATGTGGCCCAGCCTGGTCAGCTGCCAGGAGCACGTCCTTGCTTCCCTGTGACTCTGATAGGTTGACTGGCGGATGTCACCTCGGCATGTGAAGTCGGGTGGCTCCTGAGGAAGCAGAGAGCTCTGGTCTTCGCTGGAAAGGTTCCACTCAGAGCTCATCCTTGTCAGTGGTCACCCTGAAGGTGGAGGTCTGGGGAACAGCACAGCTTCCTGTCCTGAGGGCGCTGGCTTGCTGTGGGTGCTGGCTTGCTGTGGGTGCTGGCTTGCTGTGCTGAGTCCCTTAGGAATGGCAGTGGCAGGTCATGGAGTGCTAGCACCTACTCCCAGAAGACACAGTGCCAACTGGCACTGGAAACACTGGGGCAGGAGGGCTGGCGATTTAAACCTCAGCTTCTTTTTCAGACACTCAAATGTGGTAATATTTAAAGCTCTGAATAGTATTTTGTAGGACATAGAATGTTGACTATGTAAACAGTAATTGGTTTTCTATGCTGCTGTTAAAACACATGGGTTGCATGTCTGTAAATTTCTGAAATGCAAGGCAAAAGTAGTTTAGTGCCTGTGCTTCTAAAACTGCTCACTCTGTTGTGATGTGAATGACTTTTTGCAGCATATCTTTAATAAAATTTCAGTGTTCTCTCAGAAATGTTACTGTTTATATTTTATAAACAGTATTTTCCCCAAGTGCCAGATGCAGCATAAAATTTTACTCACAGTGCTTTTTGGTGACTAAAATGCCAGTGAAAGCTGTTAGGAGCAGGTGTTGTGACCCATGATGAAGCTGACGGTTGTCACACAGCCTTCCAGTGGTTCTGGAGGGGTGTTTAGATTCGCAGTGAGGGCTTTGTTACGCAGCCTGGCACAGACCTGCCATGTACATCCTGTGTTAAGCGCAGAGGCAACAGTACTTTTGAGGTGTGGAAGAATCAGAATAAAACATACTTTTAAAAGTCTTAAAATACTTGTTATATGTATATATATGTATGTGTGTGTATGTATATATATGTATATCTCAAAGCAAAAATATTACCTGCTTTTTATAAAATAGGCATTATAGATCGCTGAGTTTAAGATACTTTTATTTTAAAGAGAAAAAATTTCAAAGCAAGATAATAAAGATTAATACATTGCATATTATTACCTTTAAAATAGTTACTCAGAGTACAAAATATGTTTTATTTTTATTTAACTCATTTATTTACTTGCAGTGCTGGTGATGGAATCCAGCGCCTTGCACATGCTAAGCAAGTGCTCTATCACTGAGCTACACCCCCACTCCCACCCTGTGTTTAAGTAAATGTGATGTGCCCTTATTAAACAGTTGCCACCAGAATGGTGGTGGGTTTTATGCAACCCTGCCACCAGCCTGCTGTTAAGTGAGTCTTCTCTTGATAATTTTAGCAAACACCTATCATTTCTTCTATCTAAAAGCCCACCCGTAGAATTAAGGCTGTCTAAAAATAATATTACATAAACATTGAACACTTTTTTTTGTAAGAAAAAGAGGAAGAAATAACCACAAATATTGTTTACAAAAATAAATTCACAGCTTTGAGTGAGCTACACAAGATGTACTTGTTACTCCAGATATTTCTCTGGAGGGACGACTTCCATTAACATCTGTAGGTACATGGTAACGGGATCTGGAACACAAGTCAGCAAATCAGTGCAGTTTAAAAAATGTAGCTAAAAGGCCTCATTGTGCTTGCTGGTGAGCAATGATATTATTCCTTTTTTTTGGTACCAAGAATCAAACTTGGGGCCTTGCGCTTGCCAGGCAGGTGCTTCTGCCACTGAGCTATATCCCCGGCCCAGTGATATTATTCTTAACCTATGGTAATATGTACCTCTTAGACCCTGCATTCGGGACAGCTGGCGTGTAGAGTGAAACAGAACGATCCTACTAGCTGCACTGGTGCTTTGGAAATCAGTTATTTCCTATTAAGGAACTGGGAACCTGCTGAATATTGTTTTGTCCCCCCACAACAATTTACCCCAATAGGAGAAATATGAGTGGCTCATTTATGTGGGTGGATTTACTACCACTGACCAAGTGGTGGCTACTCTGAAGTCACTGAGACTGCTTTTGTTTAAAATACAAACGGTTCGTTTTTTTCACTACCTTGAACCAACTGTTTATGTTTTTGGAGGGAAGAGCTTGGTTAAATATGCCAGAGCTGAGAAGCAAACCATAGTTTGTACCTTTAGGTCACAAGTCATCGTGCTTAGGTTCTCTGTCAGTCTGATCAAATCCAAGTGCATTATAGAGGCATGGTGGGGAAATGGCCATTTTACTAATTTTCTTTCCTTTCTATAGGTGTGTGCCTGTAGCCTATCAGCTTAGGTTAAGATCAGCATAAAGAGGTTGGGGGTAAAAAGAACTATGCAGGAAAGGAAAAAGTCCCTGATAGAAATAACAGCCATGTTTTGCTTCGTTTTCACTTTGCTAATGAACAGGAAACGCATTCTCTCTCTGTCCTCTAGCACCACTGTCAGGTAAGTGGTGGTCCCTGATTCCCCAGCTGAGGAGACAGCTAGGGAAGGGATCTGAGGAAAGACAGCTCACCCACTTTTGGCTGCGCTTGAGTCCCAGCTCCACTTCCCTGCCTTCTAGTTGGGTTTCGCTCTTTCATACCTAAATTTTATGTAGATGATGGAAGGATGGAAGGAAGGATGGATGCATGGATAGATAGTTATTTTCATTTTCTAAGTCACAGGTATATAAATAAAAACCACATACGAGGGCCTGCAGGGTTTACTTTCCTTGCCAGATAGACTGACAGGAGCATGGAAGAGGCAAGTTTTTAATCACATTGACAAAATATGAAGTAGCTGGAGTATGCCGGGCACAACGCTGGATCCAGGCTTAAACTGTGCATAGCCCCAATTCAAGGCACTCACAGCAGAGACAGAAAATAGACCACTGATCGCCTCACTCCCCGGTGAGGCTGCTCAGGAGCCCTGAAGGTTTCCAGAAACTGAGCTGCTGCAGGAGACAGAACGTTGTGAATATAACACAGGTACCAGCTTTTAAACATGGGTGTGGTTCAGAGTCTCCACAGCCTTTGGCATAGTGCTTTGTTTTTAGGGGCACAGAAGCTAAGGTAGCCAACTTAGTAAACGTTTGTCCTAAGGTAGATGAGGGTCAGGTGCAGGATAGAGAGTGACCCCTGTGACCTCAGTGCAGGAAGGCTCAGGCCCTCACTGGGGCTCTTTGCAATGCTGCAGAGCCTCTTAGACAACGTCTCCATAGCTGTCAGAAGAAAAGGTGCTCTGGGGATGAGAATATACTCCATACTGCTGACCTGTCCGCTTAACAGTGGATTAGAAGGAAATTTTATGTTAAAATATTTTACAATTAAAACAGTGGTTTTCCTTCCTGCTTGTTATAGTCATTAGCAGAAATGAAGACCAGATTTGATGGTGCCTACCTGTAATCCCAGCACTGTGGAGGCTGAGGCAGGAAGATCAAGAGTTCAAGGCCAGCTTGCAGAACATAGTGAGACCCTGTCTCAACCCCACAACCCTTCCCCCTGTGCCCCACCAAAACCAAAAAGGAACAAAGGAGCCCGAGGTTGGACGCAGAGGCAGTACAGTGGGGGAGAAAGTCACGGGTCCTGAGGAGGTGAAATCTAGCTGTGTGAGATCCTGTGATGAGGGGCTCTGCAGGATGAGGACAGGGGAGGAGGTGCTTTGCGGGACCTGTCTGCCCTTCACTAATGTCAAGCAGCCTTCTGCTGGTACTCACTTGAGATTTTCTGAGCCCATCCAAACTTGCAGTAGACAAAAAGGAAGTAAAATATAAGGCCGCTCAGTATGAACAACACACAGTAGAGATACTCCCAGGCAGGCTTAGTGATGATCGGGGCCAGAACCAAAAACACGGATATGAGAATCACGAAGATGGGGATGAAAATGGGCACCTGCAAGTGAGACAGCAAACAGGGATCATGGTTTGGCCTTTGGTGGTGGTTTTTAGCCCCTCTAAACCCTCATGGAATCATAGGCAGGACCTTTGAAAGGCGAGGGGGGTTATGGGGGCATAATAACTTACTTGCTGTTAGGAGTATGGGCCTGATTGGAAGAGGGGGTCTTTGTGGGTGAGACCAGGCTTGTTCTAACTCCCTCCTGTCTCCTCCCTTGAACATCTCTCTGCTTCCTGGATGCCATGAGGTGAGCAGCTTTTCCTCCACCAGGCCCCTCTGCCTTGCCATCCTGCCTTGGAGCCAGCTATTTACTAAAACATAAGCTCAAATAAATCTCTCTTCCTTTATATTGTAGGTATCAGGTATTGTGTCTCATCGGTGAAGAAAGTGACTAATGCTTATTGTAGGAATGGAATGGTTTGTCCTATACAGTGTCTGATTCTAGGTGTGCGTGATCGCTTCCTCCTTTAACTTGCTCCTGTCTTTCCTGTAGACAAGGAGAGAGAGAGGCAGAACACTTAGTAGTTGGAGCAGCGCACATCTTTCTGTGACACATGGATGGGACTTGTGATGTTGGATTGTCCCACAAAATTGCTGAGATCCATGTGCAGATTTCCATTGTAACTGTCCCCACCATGGTGATCATGGTTTAAAATTAAAGCTGAAGATTTAATGATTTCAACCTCCACTGAGCATTCCCTTGGTTATTTCATCAGTGGTTGCAAAATGTTTATTTTCTAATTCTGTTTTCTACATTTAATGATTTGAATTTCTATGATAAAGAACTTCAACTGTTATTTCTAAATTGTAGCTTGTCGAAATAAACCGGATGCACATTTGTAAACATCGTATTGTCTCCCTAGTATGAAAATGCAATTTCACTGTGACTGTTCCATTCCTTAGTCTTCTATTTTTACCTAGCTTTTACATGGCTTACTCTTATACTGTGTAATATTCTTCTCCAGAAGGTATTTGTACATTCTCTAATGCTTGAGTTTGTTAATACATGAGAATGTTTACTTGTTGTCTTAAAAAAAAAAATTAAAAAAAAAAGAAAAATGTGATTCCAAAATAAAAATATTCACATGGATGTATAAAAATTAATTAATTAAAAAAAAATAAAATAAATTGTAGCTTGTATAGGAAAGGCAGGATGAATACTTGATTCTTTTTTTATTTCTTGGCTTTCAGAATGATGAGTTGGTTCCCTGAAACCTCCAGTGGTGACTGAAACTCACAGGTTGTTACATATTTCTGGGTTTCAGTCCTTTGTAGTCATTTTTCCTGATGTTCAGAATGCCCTGTCCATATCAGCAGGATTCCTGTGAGACTGCGTTCGGGCCCTTGTAGTGTGACCCCCACGCTCTTAGGCAGCTTTTCTGCTTTGTGTGTGACAAGATGTTCCAGATTTGGATTCACCCATCTCTCTAGGGAACCTCCGTATCTCTTTCATGAGAAATGGGATTTAAAGATGATAATCTGGGTGACCGGAATATTCATAGTTCTTTTTGAAGGACTGAGATAAATAAGCTTTTTAGGAAGTGAAAAAATTTCATGAATTCATACTGATGCTTTAGTACAAATGTGAACTTACATGAGTGTTCTTTTCCTTCCATTACTTTAGATCTCTCTCTTTTTCTCAGTGTAATTCTGAAAATCTTGTCTCTCAGTAGGTTAACTTTTTTTTTTTTTTTTTTTTTTTTGTGGGTACCGGGGGGTCGACCTTTTTTTTTCTTTATGTGGGTACCGGGAACCGAACTTAGGACCTTGCACTTGCCAGGCAGGTGATTATGCCGCTGAGCTATATCACCGGCCCAACATACTTTCTTTACCCTATTATGTATCCATAATAAATTTCAAAATAACTATATTATTGCTACTATTATGAATAGTACCATGATATTTAGGATTTCTTGTGCAGTTGTTTTTAACCACAGAACATAACCCACAGTGGAGATTCATTTAAAATACTATATTCAAAAAAATTTTATAATATCAGTTCTAATAATTGTTGTCTCTGTGTGGTTATGTTACCTGCTTGTTATAGAGTAAGGTTTATCTCCATTTGTTTTTAAGTTTTAGAAATTCATTTTTTCTTGTATATTTATTTTGGTTTTTAGTATGCTTTTTTACTTTTCTTGCTTCTACATTTTTTTTTTCCAGTACTGTGTAGTAAACTCAGAGTCTTCAAGATGTTAGCTTTTTTGTGTCTGTGGATATTACTTGCAGATATTTCCCCATTATTTTACAAATGTGTGTTTCTTTTTCAAAGGCAAAGTCATGAATTTTTGGTTCATTGGGGTACATTTATCAGTTTTTTTCCCTTATTACTTTCGGATTTTAGGTGATAGGAAACTTTCCCATTCATGAATGTAGAGTTTGTTTTGTTCATAAAACAGTGCCATAATATTTCAATTTTAGAACCTTGAATAGTGCCATTGTATTTTAGTTTTCCTTCATATTCTTGCTTGCATGTTCTTCAGTATGAATTTAGTAATTAACTCATGTAACTCCAAAAGGGAAAAGCATGGTGATTTTTATTGTGATTACTTTAAATGTCTAAATTAGGGAACACTGACAGCTTCATGACAGTGAGTTTTCCTGTCCAAGAACATGTATGAATTTCCATCAGTCCAAGTTTACCTTTTACATCTTTTATAGTTTCCCAGCTGGGAGCCTATCTCTTGTGAAGTTAGTAAGTTGTTTGTTGTTTTTTGCTTTGGGGAACGGGATACTCTCTTCATTTATCTTTCCACTGGAAATCACTTGCATAAAGGCTTTTGATTTCAGTATGCTAACTTTATATATTGCTACTTTGGAATAGGTTATCTTCAAAAGAAGAAAGTTTGAGGCTTTGGGGGGCTTTTTTCCCCCCTGGAAGACTAGAGATTGGACCCAGGGTGTTTTCACTGGGCTAGATCTTTAGCCTTTTTTTTTTTTTTTTTTCTTCTCCAGACAGCGTCTCACTAAGTCACTAAGTTGCCCAAGCTGGGTTCAAATTTGCCTTCAGCCTTCCTCTGGCTCCCAGAGTGCTGGGATTACAGGCATGCACCACCACAAGTGGCTTAGAGACTTTTTAAGACTTGTTTTCTTCTCATTGCCTCACTAATATGTTTAAAACAATGCTAAATAATAGAAACAGAAGTCATTCTTATTTCTGACTTTAGCAAGGATCTCTCTACTTATCAAATAAAATAGCTTTTTGCTGAGAGGGGGAGAGAGAGAGAGAGGGAGAAAGGGAGGAAGGAAGGAAGGGAGGGGTAGGGGAGAGAGGCCATCTTAAGGTCTGTTTATGTCTTTATCATTCATGTGTGAATTTTATTTTCCATCTGTCGTGATCACAGGAGTTTTCTGCATAGGTATGTCAGTGTGGTGAATTATACCCATCCATAAATTAAGTTAATGGACTTTATGTCCTTTAGCCACCCTTGCATAGACTGGACCTATTTGTGACATATTATCTTTTTAATGTAACAAATCCAGTTATTAATATTTATTATTAATACTATTTGTAAGTGAGATTGGTCAGTGATGTTTCCTTTTTTATGCTATCTTTATAAGGCTTGGTATTAATATTATATTCTGTACAAATAACTTTAAAATAGCACTTCTGGGAAGATGGCAGAGCAGTAAGCCACAGTGGGCCAGCCTCTGTGAGATTCAGAATCCAGACACTGAAATACAACAACTTGGGGAAGAAAAGGAGAAGTGAGGTGGACCCCCAGGACACAGGAGGAATCTGAAGGGAATAATTAGAGCCCACAGAGAAAGTGAAGAGACAGACCTCAACGCAGAAAAAGGTGGCAAACCACACTTTCTCCCTGACTCCCAGCTTACAGCGTGAGAGAGGAGGCTCAAATCTACAGAGAGATGGTGGGGACAGGTGACCCCAAAGGCCTCCACAGAGAAATGCGCCAGGGGAATGGAGCAGTGGACGCTGTGAGCTACAACAGCTGGTGAGTGACTCCAGTCCAGGTGTCTCCTGGAGAGGCAGCTTGGTCGTTTTAGGGTGGGGCCATCTGAAGCCAGGACTTGAGGCAGTTGTGGGTTGGGTTCCACGCAGGGCTCCCAGAGACTGGGTGAGGGACAATTACGGGAGACAGCCAGGGCTGGGAGCTGAGGTCAGGCTGGCAAGAGACACCCAGGGTTTGTAGGCTGAACAACTCAGACACCAGCCCCACAGCCACAGGCCAGGGTCACTCTGAACTTCAGTGAAACTGAAAGCCGGCTTCCTACCCACCCTGTTCTTACTGCAGGTTTGCTGGGATTATGCAGCACCCTTCCTTAATCCCACTGCAGGCTTGCTTGGGAACATTCAGCACAGATCTGGGCTCTGTCTGCCTCCTTTGTCTACCAGTGACAGTGGAGACACACCCTGAATTGGACACTGCCACAAAACTTTACGCCCCAGAAGATAATCACAAGTTTGAAATCACAGAGAAATCTTATTTTCTCTTTGCTTTTTTTTCTTGTTTGGTTTTGTGTTTTCATGAATGTGAACATCGTTTTAGGTTATTTGTTTTGTTTAGTTCTTGTTTTTGTTTTTTTCTTTCTTTCCCTCCAGCCTTCTTCACCAGTTTCCCAAAGCTTGGGTAGTCTTCCTTTGTCCTTCAGCCTTGCTTCTAATCTCATTCTCTTTTATTTCTCTGTTTTTTTCCTCTTATCCCTTTTCAGTTTTCTCCATGAGGGTAAAATCACTTTATTGAGGAGATATTTACTGTATATAATTTTCTGGTTTGTTTTAGATTTTGTTATATAACTATAAATCTTGTACCTATGGTTTAAGGCAGCAAATTAATAGTTACCACAATTTGTCATTTCCTATTTTTTTTTTTATTTTGGCATTTTCTAGACTGTGCTTGATGCTGTTATTACTCATTGTACTACTTTAGCTAAGGTGACATAGTTGTGATCAGTTGTTCTTCCTTGTGTGCCAATACCGAGATTGTCTGAGGGTCATAAAGAATATCATAGTCCAATACCAAAGAACTGGGTGCTAGGCCAAATAAGCAGCAACTTCTCATCCCTAATAAATGGAAGACACTTGAAATTCAAAAGCCAAAAGCCAGCTACACCTAGAAGACATTTCTGAGAAATGGTCGTTTCCTAAGGAGGTCTCAATACAAATAACAAAGCTACCTACCATAAGCAATTTATAAGCATCAAAGCAGAAAACAAATCTGAAAAATAGGGAATGAGACACAGAAGCAAGATGCAGCCCCAGACCTCCAGCTCACCCAAGGCAAATCCAGGGGGCATTGAGGTGGAAGAAATAAAAAGCCACTCAGTTAAACTTTCTGAAATAGTAGCAGTGGAAGTAACCAAGCAGATGAATGAGACCCTAGAAAAAAACAAGTCAGAAATAATTACACAGATTACTAAAGAGATGATGACTGTAATGAAGGACATGTTTACTAAATGTAGAGTAAATACAGATAAAAAATAGAGGAACTTAGAAAAGTGATGGAAACCATGAATGCCCAACCGGATTCCATGAAACAGATTGAAACAGATACCCAGGAGATTAAAATCTCTATTGAAAGTATATGCAGCAGAATCAACCAATGTGAAGATAGAATATGAGATCTAGAAGACAGGTTTGTGGTTTATTGATCATTAAATGAAGGAATGAAAGGTTCTATTTGCAGATAAAGTGGATTTCAAGCCAAGACTGAGTGGAAGAGACAAGGTCACTACGTACTTGTTAAGGGAGCAACCCAAGAGGCAGAGATACCATACATGCACCAAACAGCAGCACACCTAACTATATAAAACAATAATGGACATGAAAAATCAAATAAGCACTAATAAAATCGTAATGGGATACTGCAATACCCCACTGTCACAAATAGATCAACTAGACAAAATTTAACAAGGAAATATTAGAGTTGAACCAAACCTTTGACAAATAGACTTAGTAGATATCTACAGACTATCCAGCTCACAACAACAGAATACACATTCTTCACAGCAGCACATGGGACTTTTTCCAAGATAGACCACATATTAGCACATAGGACATGCTTAAGTAAATGCAAAGGAATTGAAATCCTATGCATATTATCAGATCATGTGCAATGGCAAGAGAAACCACAAAGGGTATACAAACACATGAAAATTAACATCCTCCTGAACAACCAATGGGTCACAGATGAGATTAAAGAAGAACGCCGTGAGTTCAAGGCCAGCTTGGGCTACATAGTGAGTTCAAAGCTAGCCTGAATTACATAGTAGACCCTATCTCAACAACAACAAAAACAAAAGAAATGAAGAAATTAGACAGCTTATACAATGAAATGATAATGCCAATATGACATATTAGAACTTATGGGATGTGTTGAAAGCATTCCTATGAGGGAAATTTATAGCGCTGAATTCCCACATCATAAAAGCAGAGCAAGCTCAAATAACCTAAAGTTGAACCTCAAGAATCTAGAGCTGGGCATGATGGCACGCACTTGTAATCCCAGCACTCATTTGTTTAATGCAAATTAAAACAATGAGATTCCATCTGCTGAGGCAGGAGGATTGCTGCAAGTTTTAGGCCAGCCCAAACTACAAAGTGAGTTCAAGTCCAGCCTGAACTGCATAGTGAAACCCTGTTTCAAAAAGACAAAGATATTAGAAAAAGAGCAAGCTAAAACCAAAGTGTGTATGAGGGAGGAAATTATAAAGATCAGAGCAGAAATTAATGCAATTGAGACTAAGAAAGAATGGAGAGTTGATTCTTTGAAAGATTAAATAGACAAACCCTTAGCCAACCTTATAAAAAAAAAAGACAAGACCCAAATCCATGCAATTAGGAATGAAAAGGGTGAAATCACAATGGATCCAGCAGAAATCCAGATCATAAGTACCTACTTTGAGAACCTGTACTCTAATAAGATGGAAAACTCAGAAGAAATAGAAGGATTCCCAGATACATATAAATTACCAAAGCTGAATCAAGAAGGTATAAAAATTCGAAATAACCCAATACCGGTCAATGAAGTTGAAGAAGTAAAATCTACCAACAAAGAAAAGCTCAGGTCCTGACAGATTCACTGCTGAATTCTGTAAGAAATTGAGAGATCTAATGCCACTACTCCTCAAACTCTCTAATGAAATTGAAAGGGAAGCAAAACTCCCAAACTCATTCCTAGAAACAAGCATTACCCTAGTACCAAAACCAGAAGGACCCAACCAAAAAAGAGAAGTACAGGCCAATCTCCTTAATGAACAGGTGCAAAAGTCCTCAGTAAGATACTGGGAAACAATGCAGCAAGTCCTCAAGATGATTATACACCATGACCAAGTAGGATACATCCTAGGGATGCAGGTATGGTTGAACATACACAACTCAGTAAATGTAATACACCACATTAACAGAAACAAGGACAAAAACCACACAGTCATGTCCACAGATGCAGAAAAAGCATTTAACAAAGTCCAACACCCATTCATGATAAAAATCCTACAGAAAATTAGAAGGAGGTCTTTATCTCAATCTGATAAAAGCCACCTATGACAAACCAGTAGCCAACATCATAGTAAATTGTCAAAAACGGAAAGCTTTCACTCTAAAATCAGGGACAAGACAAGGTTGCCCACTATCACCCCTCCTGTTCAATATAGTTCTGGAAACATTAGCCAGAGCAATTAGATAAGAGAAGTAAAAGGAATATGGATAGCATAGGAAGAATTTAAATTATTATTTGCTGATGACATGAGACTCTACATAGAAGACCCCCAAAACTCCAACAAAAGTCTCCTATTTTTGATAACCAAATTTGGCAGCATAGCAGGATACAAAGCCAACATTGAAATGTCAATAGCGTTCCTGTACAGGAATACACAAACTCACCAAGAGAGAAATTAGGGAAGCCACACCTTTCACAATAGTATCAAGAAAAATGGGTGTCTGAAATGAATAGACACATACAAACAGCAAACACATAAAAAAATGTTCAACATAACTGGTCATTCAAGAAATGCAAATTAAAACAACACAGATTCCATCTGCAGAAAGAATGGCTATCATGAAGAAATCAACCATTAACAAATGCGAGTAAGGTTGCAGAGAAAAACCCTTATCCACTCTTGGTGGGAGTATAAATTGGTACAACCAATATGAAAATCAGTATGGAGATTCCTCAAAAAACTAAAAGTAGAGGTTCCATTGGACCCAGCTGTTCCCCTTCTTGGTATCTTCCTGAAAGAGTTAAAAACATCATACGACAGCGGTATATGCACACCCATGTTTATAGCAGCACAATATGTAATGGTGACATCTTGGAAACAGCCCAAATGCCCATCGATGGATGAGTGGAAAAAGAAAATGTGTTTTTTATATACAATGGAGTATTGCTCTGCCATAAAGAAGGGTAAACTTGAGATGTTTTTAGGTAAATGGATGCATCTTGAGACCAAGTTTTTAAGTGAAATAAATCAGATACACTTATCTAAATATTGCTTGGTATCTCTTTTATGAGAAACCAAAAGTATAAGGACCAAAATGGATGATAGACATTGGAAAGTAGGAATAAAATGTTCAAATGGGAAGGGGAACATGGGAGAGGGAGGGGGAAAAGAAGGAAGGGAAGGGGGAAAAAAAAGAATAGAAGGAAAAAAAGGAAAACAAAGCTTTTGTAAATAAGGGGGAAGAAGGGTTGGAAGGAGGGAAGGGGAATGGGGAAAGAATCAAGATATATTATGTACAGGTACAAATTCCCTATCATGAATGTGATCAGTATGTATATCTAAAGGGTAACAATAAAATTAACTTAAAAAATTTTAAATCCTTAAGGGGAGAAAACACAAACATAAAAGTAAAATGGGAAATATAAAATCCAGACACAAGAAGGTTTTTAAAAAATCATAAGACTATTTTAGAAACTCTATACAAATAAATTTGAACACCTAGATAAAACATCAGTTTTCAGGGGCCGGTGAGATGGCTCAGCGGCTTAAGCGCCTGCCCGGCAAGCGCGAGGGCCCGAGTTCGACTCCCGGAACCCACATATGAAAAAAGGGCCGGTGATATCGCTCAGCGGCACGGGTGCCTGCTGGCGCGCGAGGTCCTGAGGTTGACGCCCCAGTACCCACAAAAAAAAAAAAAAAAAAAAAAATGTTTTCTAGGAAAATAAAATTCACTAAGACTCATCTCAGCAGAATTAGAATTATGGGAAAATTCTAAAATTCACGTAATCGCAGTATTTTTCCTAGAGCATTTAAAATGGAAAACTTTCAAAATGCCAGTCTGAAAGGCATTTTGGAGGCCGGTGAGAGGGCTCAGCGGCGTAAGCACCTGCCTGGCAAGCGCGAGGGCCCAAGCTCGACTCCTGGAACCCACATACGAAAAAAGGGCCGGTGATATCGCTCAGTGGCACGGGCGCCTGCTGGCGCACCA
Organism: Erethizon dorsatum; assembly: GCA_028451465.1. NCBI lineage: Eukaryota > Metazoa > Chordata > Mammalia > Rodentia > Erethizontidae > Erethizon > Erethizon dorsatum. Next base: position 97,464,687 of record CM051834.1, read on the forward strand.
GGTCCTGAGGTCGACCCCCGCTACCCACACAAAAAAGGCATTTTGTTTTTCATTCATTCTGCTTTTCTCTTTTAAGTTTATTAATTTCATCTAAAAATGTGTTCTTTCTCTTGTTTTTTGATTGCCTGTTTTCTTTCATTTTCATTAATATAAACCTTAAATGAAATGTCAAACCTTATGTTCTTAGAGTATGTCTTGTTTTCATTATTATTCCTTTTTAAGAATTTATATACTTTCATTTCCTTTTTGTACTTGGATCTAAAAGTATACTTTTTCTATGAATCTCTGCTTTGTTCCACTGTAGAGAATGTAAGTTGTGTGGCTTATAATTTTTTTGAAGTACCAGGGTTTTCTTTTTGGCATGAGAGATCGTCAGTTTTCAGACACGTCCGCGGAGCACCTGAGGTGTCTGCTGATGGCAGGGAGGCTGTGACGTGAATCTCTAAGGTCTGCCTTGTGATAGTCCCTCGATGTTAGGCGCTTTTACAAGGAGGTGTTGAAGGAGGCCTTTTCCAGCCACCTGTGCGAAGTGTGTCTGTTTCTCCCCGTTTATCCTGTAGTTTCTGCTTTCTAAATAAGGTCGCTGTATAGTATGCTGAAGAGGTTTCATAACTTCTCTCTTCACTGTGCACTTTAGCTTCACCTTACTCCTCTTTGTCTTTATAAGTTGTGCTTTGGGCCTGGGTGTTGGTCTGGTCCTGTTTTCTGTTTTTTCATTTACCTGGTAATTCTTTGCATGACCTTTGTTTTTAATTTCGCAAGGTTTGTAGATCTGCCTGGAAAATCTTTTTCTTACAATGGATGATTTAAGCCAAATGAATGAGTTTATTCATACTGTTGCTAAGTTTGGTCGCCATTCTCTCGTGTTGTGTCATGTTAGATTTCTACACATAAGTGTCTTCTTACTATCAGTCTTGTGCCCTGAAAGAGTGACATTCTGTGGGAAAACACGCCTAGGACCTTATTTCTCTTATTTTAAATGGGAAAAATATCATGCATTATTTATAACCTCAAATTTCCAACCAGTATCCTCAAATATAGCTAAAATACAGTAAGTTTATGAAAGTAACGTAAGCCAATATATATTATATTTGGAAGTAAACGTCTCCATCCGCATGTGCGCATGTGTGTGTGTGTTACTGGTATTGAACCTGGGGCCTTCACAGTGAGCTACACCTCAGCCCTTTCCTTTCTCTTTTGAGACAGGGCCTCGCTAAATTGCTCAGGCTGGGATAGCACTTGAAATCCTCCTGTCTCAACTTCCTAGAATGCCACAATTATAGGCGTGGGCTACCACGCCCAGCTCGGTACCCTTCACAGAGAGCGTGTTTGGCATACTTTACTAAATTGGCACATACTTTTAATATCCTCTCTCTTTTCCACTTTTGTTTTATGACATTGGCATACCCGTCTGTCACCTTTCTATCCCATCATATACTCTTAGCTCTGTAGTTAAATAGACTCACCTTATGCCAATGACTTCGTTTCTGAAGCTCATTCTCCAGGCAATTCCTCGGGAAGGAAGCGTACAATAATATGTACCCTGAGTCCATTCATCCTGGTAACTGCATTGATCAAGGTCACTTTGGCTGGACATAAAACTATTGGCTGATATTTTCTTTGGAGTATCTGAAATATACTGCTCCACTGTCTTCTGGCATGAAATGTTGGTAACGAAAGGTCTGATACTAGTATTCTTTTTCTTCTTTGTAAGTGAATTGGGATTAGAGGTGGGAACAAGGAAGGGGGAGTGGATCCACATAATTCGGCCTGACTCTATATACGTGGCCTGTTTGCCAGGCACTGAGTGCCTTTCACTATGTTGGTGGGATGGTAGAGTCCGCCCTCCAGTCATTCCTTCTCCCTCAGGAAATAGTTCTTGACCTGTAATTTTTAGAATTCTCTGGAATTGATTTCACTCTCCTCTTCTTCAGGGACTCCCACTTTACGTGTACTGCAACCTCCTCTTTTCAGTTTCCTTTACTTATTTCCTCTCAAATCCCTTTATTTCTGTGTGACATGTTTTCATTTCCTTGACTGCAGTCCTCTTTCCTGGAACGCTTCTTTGCTCTTGTGTTCCTTTTTGCTTACTCTTCTGGAACAATTTTGCTTCCTAAAATGTTTGGAACATGATGTGGCCTCTCTGTGCAGCCCCTTGCCCATGGGGAGATGTGTGTCCCCGGGTTCTACTTCCTGGGTCCAGATGTGTTTGCCTTGTTTGATGTGTTTTCTGTGCCCAGCATTTGTTTCTAGTGGTTCTGGAAGCGTTTCCATACTGGAAGGGAGCTTTTGCAGGGAACTTCTGGGATGCCTGAGGACTGAGGCATCCCTGCTCCCCTCTTCTGCTGGTGGGCCTCAGGTCTCCTTCTGGGAACCCCACCCAGTGTGCCCTCCACTGGGGCTTGTGGTGGTTCCATGCAGAGTCCGGGCTTTGTGGCAATATGCATTTCCTTGTTTTGTGTTGAAGTTGTTGGCTGAGGGGTTTTCCCTTTGCTCTCTTAGTGACTGTGACTGCTTTTATGGGGGATTTTGTGCAAATTAAACACTTCCCACGGTCTGACCTGCCTGGTGAGCTGAGTAAAGGGACACTGCCTAGCTCCAGGCAAGCTGCCCCAGGTCTCAGCTGACTCCAGGGACATGATGGAGGTCCAGAGACCATGCAAGGTAGAACATTAGACAGATCTCTGAAACAAGAGCTAAAGTGAAGCCAGGCCTGGTGGTACACACCTGTAATCCCAACACTCTGGGAGGCTGAGGCAGGAGGGTCACAAGCTTGAGCCCAGTCTGGGCAACTTATAACTTAGCGAGACCCTGTCTCATTAAGCAAAAAAAATAAAAAAAGTACTGAGGACATAGCTCCATGCAAAGGCCCTGAATGTCCTAAAGTTAAACAGTACCCTTATTCTTTTCCTGGTCTTTGCCTAAATTTTCTTATATTTGTGCTCTCTTACCCTAAGAACTAAATAGCACAGTAGTCTGGGGTTTTTCAGTCCCTAACATAAGCAAAACAAAATCAATGCTGCTTCATCTTCATTGGTATATAGATCCCACCAGCCATTCAGGGAGTGGGAAGGAGCTCGAAATAGGTTGTGAACTTAGACAGGAATGGGCCCAGGGCCAGAGTTCAGAAGACCCCCTCAGTTCGTGGAAAGTGTCATGGCTACTCTTGGTAGCTTAGTAAAATGGTAGCTTAGTAAAATGAATGACTAGGTGGTTAATTGGACCATAAACTGTAGTGTGAAGGGCAGCATACACTCCCGCCTGAATGACGACGCTCAAGAGCAGAGCAGTCAGGTGGGAAGAGTGAGCTCGTCTGCGGTCTACTCAGCAGGGCTGCGCGTGGCGTGTGGGCGGGAAACTTACCTTGATGGGCCTTTTGCGGGTTTTCTTCGTAAACCTCATCACAACAAGTCCTATAATCGTCATCCCATAAAATAACCATGTAGCAAAACTGAAATAATTGACCAAGCTGTTTATGTCACCAGGGATGATATAAATCGTTGCTATTAGACCCTAATCAAAGAAGAACAAATTCTCAAGTCATTAGTGTATAAAAACGTCCCTCTTATCACCTCAGAGAAGTCTGAAGAAGCAGTTTTTCCTGTGAATAAACAGAGCAGCATGAGGGACACTTCCCGAGTGTCCCATTGCAGTGGGGGCTGAGCGTGACCCTGGCGGTGACAGCTGTTCTCTCTGAGACCTGGTAGGAAGATCTGAATAATTTCTGTGTCTTTGAAGTTGTGATTTTAAGCAAGGAAAACAGTAGACAAAAAATATATTGTGCCAGCTTCATGAGGATGGATTTAAATTCCAGAGGGTCTTCATTATGGGCAGGAGCCCTAGACTGTGACACCCGGCTCTGATCTGACTGCATCGGTCACCGGGGCCGTGACCTGTGTCCCCGTTCTCTGGGTGAGCGTCCCCATCTTCAGGGTGTGCAGGTGGGGCGAGACCTGCTCTCCTCTGGAGCTGGGGCAGTGGGCCGGCCTGAGCTGGGAATGTGGGAGGAGTCTGTGTGCCCAGGACAGTTGCAGGTGACCAGGACTGTTTACCCCTGAGAACCTCCCATTAGAGACGCCCACGATCTCAGGACCCGCAAGCTATGAGACTGTAATGAGCGACTGCTGTTAGCAACACCTTGTAAAGAGCCTTGTTCTCCTTCCCCATACGCTCTACGTAGCTTATTCCTAGGGGCTCCTAAGAAACAAATGAACATACATGACAGAAGTAGAGCGTTATCACCTTGGCGGAATCAAACAGTATCTTTTGTGGGTAAATTCAGAAAAAGGAACAGAAGTAGGATAAATTCAATTGTCTTGGGAATTCTTTTTCTATTTCACATCAAGGAATAAGGTAACCTGGCTCCCTCTAAGGTAAGAGATTAGGCCATGGCAAGGCAAATGGACAATTGGGAGTGACCTGTCAGTCACAGACCTGTCTGTCGTATCCCGGAAGCATTCACAGAGCCCTGCATGGGATGGGCCTGGTGTAAGAAATGGGTGTAAAAGATGGCAGCCATTAACCTCTTGGGCACCGAGAACCTTTCAACTGGCCCATGCTCACTTTGCAGAGCACACTTCTCTTTCCTTCTTTTCCTACCTTTGATCTCACCTTCTGTACCTTTAATGAATGTTAAACATTTACGTTCTTTCTTCTGTCCTGTTCTTTGAATACGGAAATAAGAGCCTGAACATGACCCCTGGTCACAAGACCCAATAACACTGTGAAAACCACTGGGAGAAGTGTTAGCAAGAGAGGTCTTTGTCATCACTGGACCTGAGGGCCCTCTCCCTGTAGGACAGGTGTCGTGGTGCGGTTCCTACTTACATAGAAGATGATGGCAGGGGCTGGCGTGAGGCGCCTGACGCTGATGTAAGAGAGCACTTTCAGCATGTGCCCTTCCCGGCCTGCGACGTAAATGAGTCTGAAAGAAGAATCACGTGGAGGTGCTGAGGAAGTGTGTCCTGAGTTTCCCCAAGGGGTCACAGGAAGGGAACTGAGTGGGGACTGGCCATCTGTGGGTGGCTCTGTCTCCTGGAGAGGAGTGAGTTTTGGAAGGGTGAGGGGGTTAGGTGCATCCTGGTACAGTGGAGGCACCAAAGCATGGATGGATGGAGATTGTGTGCACATTTGTAATCCCTGCACTTTGGAGGCTAAGGTAGGAGGGTTATCTGGGCTACATAGGGAATTCAAGGCCAACTAAAACTACATAGCAATACCCTGTCTCAAATAATAAAATGCATCATCTGAAGGATGAATTAGCAAACATATGTTGCACTTCCCCTCAAAACTCTTGACGGTTCAGTTAGCTGAAAGACCATGTTTAAAATATTAAAGGGAAAAAAAGCTATAAATATTAAAGGGCAAAAATATTAAAGGAACAAAAGCCTGGAGTATATAGTGAGTCCGAGGCCAGCCTGCACTGTATAACGAGACACTATCTCAATCCCCACCCCTCAAAAATTACTGAAATTGGATTGTATATCTAAATGGAATGGCTAAAGGAGAAACCTCTAAGGAGAAAATCTTCATGAGCTTGTATTAAGCAAAGACAATAAAAATGTGTCACGTAAAAAACTTGATAAGCTGGGCTTTATCAAATTTAGAAACATTTACATCAAAAACACCATTACAATAGAAGTGTGAGATAGATGGATATATATATCAGCTATAAAGAAAGAAGTCATGTCATTTGCAGGAAAATGGATAGAACTGGAGGCAATCATATTAAGTGAAATAAGCCAGTTTCAGAAAGTTAAAAATCACATGCTTTCTCTAAAAACCTAAAGATAAAAACAGGAGAGAGGACAAGAAACTAGAAGGTAATCTAGAGATGTGAAGGGGATGGAGGGGAAGAAAGGAAGAGGAGAATAGAGGATGAAAATAATCAAAATATGATACATGCTTGTATCAACACACCGTAAAGAATCGCATTATTCTGTATGACTAATATGCACAAATGAATTATAAACCACCATTACAGCAAAATGACAAGGGCCCGACTAGAAGAAAATATGGACAAGTTGGATATCTGATAAAGGATTTGTATGTAAAATACATGAAGAACTCTTACCATTCTGATGGATAACCCAATTTTTAGGTAGATTTTTAAATATTTCACTAACGTAGATGCTTGGTGCTGGGCATGGAGCCCCAGGCCTTGAACATGCTAGGCACATACTGTGTTACTAAACTGTACCCTCAGCCCACTGTATTGGTGCTTTTAATATTATAAATAAAAGTGGCTTTTATTTTTCCCTCTCACATAATTAGATAAAGAGTGAAAATTTTATTCAACTGGGATTCGAGGTCTCCAAAACTATAAAAGAACTTCTGGATTTCTTTTAACCAAAAAAGAAAGTTCATCATAAAGTTACTATATGACCCAGTAATTCTATCCCCAGGAACTTCCTTGAGAGGAAAGGAAACATCTGTCCACACAAAAACACAGGAAATGTCCAAAGCAAAACTATGCATAACAGCCCAAACTGGAAATAATCCAAATGAATAGATAAGTTATAGAAAACCCACACTCTGGGATATGGTCCAGTGGTTCCAAGGTTTGGAGTTGGGTCTCAGAAACATAATGCTATCTGAAAGAAGGAAATGAAGTGTTGAGAAAAAACAGTTACAGAGGCAGCAGATCTGTCTAGGGCTGGAGGAGGAACTAAGGATTAACTAGGCATGAGGGAACTTCCTGGGGTAATGGAAATGATATTTGTATTGCTGTATAAATTTACCAAAATAACTGAGTTGTGCAATTGCAACGGTGAAGTTTTATGGTATTTCTCTTTCAACAGAACTGTTAAAGTTGTGTTTTTATATACTTGCAACAAACTTTGAAACTGATTTTTAAAAAATTCTAAATGACATTTACAATGGCATGAAAAAATGTAATACTTTAAGATAAATATAAAAGATTGCAAGAATTGTATGCTAAAAACTACTTCTAAAACTTTTTATAAAAAAATTAAAATCTCAATTATAAGATGGCAGTGCTCTCCAAATTGATGAATAGATTTGGCATAGTCCAGATCAAAATCCCCACATTTTTGAAAAATTGACATATAATATACTATATAATACTCATATAGAAATGGGGAAACTATCTACACGAGGAACAGTAAAATTGGACCCTTCTATAAAGCTTATTCTTTTTTTTGGTATCGGAAATCGAACTCAGGACCTCACGCTTGCCAGGCAGGCACTGTGCCGCTTAGCTAAATCCCCAGCCCATAAAGGTTACTCTTGATACAAGATTCACGTCAAATGGATTAAAGATCTAAAAGTAAAACCTAAAACTGTAAAACTACTAGAACAGAGGAAGAACTACAATTGGCAATGATTTTTTCCATATCACCCCAAAAGTACATACAACAAATGTAAAAATAGATAAATGGGATTACATCACACTGAAATGTTTCTGCACAGCAGAGGAAACCCACCGTGAAAAGACAACCCACTGACAGAAACCTTCGCAAATTATGCATCTGATAATGGGCTGGTTGCCAAAATATGTAAGGGACTGTTATTCAATAACAAGGACCTGAGCAAACATTTCTCAAAAGACATGCGGAAGGCCAACGGGTACATGAAAGAAATGCTCAGCAGCATCAGACATATGGAAACAAAAACTGCAGTGAGACGTCATCTCCAAAACATGAAAGCCAAGTGTTGGCAAGGAGGTAGAGAGAAGGGAGACCTGGTACCCTGTTGGTGGGAATGTAAATTAGTGTAGCCATTTTGGAAGACAATCGAGTTTCCTCAACAAACTAAAAATTACCATATGATCCAGCAATCCCACTTCTGGGTGTATCTTGAAAGGAATTAAAATCAGTATGTCACACCAGTTGTGGTGGCACTAGCCTGTGACCTCAGCACTCACGAGGCTGAAACTGGAGTACTGCGCTGAGTTTGAGCCAGCCTGGGCCACATAGGGATTTCAAGGGCAGCCTGGCCTACATAGCAAGACCTTATCTCAAAATATTTTTAAAATAGAAAAAGTAATTTAAATAAATAAATGAAAAATTATGCTAAGTGAAATAAGCCAAGCACAGAAAAACAAATGCCATGTGATCTCACTTCTCTATATGCTATTATTTTTTAATTAAAAATAGAACAGACGTGTCGCTAAGGGTTGTAATCCCAGCACTCAGGAAACTGAGGTAGGAGGATCTTGAGTTTGAGGCTGGCCTAGATTACATCATGAAGCCTTGTTTTCAAAAGATCAAATAAGTAAATAGATAAAATGTATATAGAAATGCAAATAATCTATAATAGCATTTTGGGGGGAGAGAATGCTGGGGATGGAAGCCAGGACCTCACTCATTATAGGCAAGTCCACTACCACTGCTCTACACCCAAGCCTGAAATGGCTTTGAAAAAGGACAAATTTGGGGGGGATAGCTCTATTTGTACTCTGATACCACTTTAGAAGAATATATACTGCTACATATTTTGTTGTTTTGCAGTGAAAAACCTATGGCAGTTTCACTCCGAAACACATCCACTCAGAAGCCCGGACACTGGGGAAAGACGTGTTCCAGAATGGGCAGAGCAGCCGTGATCATGGGAACAACCCACCCCCACTCTGAGGGGAGGGTTAGTTAGATTAGGCTGCCTCATAAAGGGAATACAACACAGCTGTGAACTCTGCACCAGCCAGCTCTGCACTGGCAAACTACACCTGTTGATGTAATGTTTTACTGAAATAGAACCATAGCCGGTCTGTTTGTTTTTAGTACTGAAGAACTCACTCCAGCGCCACACTAAGCTACATTCCCAGCTTTTTTTATTTTTTGAGAGGAGTCTTGCTAAGTCAGTAAATTTCCCAGGCTGTGCTCCAAGTTGGGTTCTTACTGTCTCAAGCTCCCAGAGTGCTGCTGGGATTACGGGCATATGCCACTATGCCCAGCTGACTGTTTATATTTTGAGCTACAAAGTTGAGGCAGAGTTGAGTTATGACAGAGACTTACATCTGTGCCCTAGAGTATTAGGCTTTGGCTATTTAAGGGAAAGTTTGGTGAGTCTGTGTATGTATGAACACGAGAAGAGCCTTGGGAATAGCACCAGGTAAAGCAAAGCAGCTTGAAAGGCACCATGTAGAAGCCAAAGCCTCATTCTCCCGTGTCACCTCCCTCTCCCCTGTGCTCGGCGCTCTTTCCCCCGCTGTGAGCACCTTGGCTCCGCTGAAGTGGCCTTGTCCACACTTCCCTTGCCAGTTTGTCTTGTGGGTATAAGCCACATCCCTTCGCTAGACTCTGGGGTTCTGACTTTGGCCAGAAGATGCTTGACCTGGCGCAGCCCCAGGGACTTAGGGCCTCCTCAGTGACATCAGCTTTGCCACCTCCTACCCACATGAGGACAGAGCAAATGCAGGGTCCCCTACCTGCCCGCAGTAAAACAGGTCCCGTTAGCAGCTCCAATGGTGGAAAACGCCACAAAAAGTGGGACGACCCAAGAGGCTGGATAGAGAACGCGGTCACCAAAGGTCTGGTGGGAGAAGGAAGTGAATCCAGAGAGTCTTCCCTTCTATAACCTCCAAGAGCCATTGGTCCAAAAAAGCTCCTCCACCCTCCCAGACAACGCAGGTCCCCACCGCACCTCCTTGGGCACAGCCTCTGGGCCCCCTGCTGGAGAGCAGTGACTGAAAAACTTCCCAGTATCTCAGGATTTTTATATTGATGGATTAGTCAATTGTGGCACAGGGGATTGCACCCAGGGCCTTCACACTGAGCTATATCCTCAGCCCTTTTTTTTTTTTTTTTTTTTTTTTTTTTTGTATTTTGAGACAGGGTCTTGCTAAGTGGCCCCAGGCCAGGGTTGAACTTTTGTTCATCCTGCCTGAGTCTCCCAGAGTGTGGGGATTATAGGCCTGTGCCACCACTCTGCCTGTGCCTCAGGATTCTTTGATGGTGACAGGAATCATAAAAGCCACCACTTCCAGCCATCATTCTTAGGTATTGAATAATCCTGGCAGCACCCTGTGCTCTGGCCTCCTTGATGCTCACTCGGAGTGACCTTCTTCTCCTCCCCCTTAACGACCCGGGCTGGTGATTGGTGCCCTCAGCATTAACCAAACTGCATCTCCCGCTCACACTAAAGCCCCACCACCTCGCTGTATCTAACTCATTTTCCATCCTATCCCAGCTCCACGAGGCCTCCAGCATGTGGAATCCATGCATGTTTTCCAGTCCCGGGTGCTCAATACTTTTTCTTTTTTTTGCATTAGTGGGATTAAAGCTAGAGCATTTGCTCTGAGCTACATCTCCAGACCTTTGTAAATTTTGTGAAATTTTGAAATAGGGTTTCACTAAGGTACTAAAAGTTGCCCAGCCTGGGCTCAAACTTGTCATCCTTCTCTTTCAGTCTCCCTGTGTGTGTGTGTCTGTGTGTGTGTGTGCGTGTGTGTGTGCGTGTGCTTGTGCATGCATGTGTACACACAATACGTGCCCAGCCTTTTATTCTTATTTAGGGAAAAGGTCTCAATAAGTTCCCCAGGCTGGGCTTCAACTTGTGATCCTCCTGCTTCAGCCTACCAAGTAGCTGGGATGATGGATGTGCACCACCCTGCCCAGCTTGCCTGATCTGCCTCCCTCCTCATTTGGCTTTGATTCCACAGCTCACTCTTCGAATTCACCACCTGCACACTTCCCTGTCCTTCCTCCTGTCTGTCAAACCCCCAGCCCTGGTCCCTCGAGCCCCACCTTCTAGCCACGAGCTCTGCCTGCGCCCAGGCAGCTGGGGCTGGAGCTAGACAGGAAGAGCCCACCACCCCTGCCCTTCTCCCCTAAACCCAGTCCTCTCACGACAGCTGAGCCCATGACCTGTCCCTCTCCCAGTCGCCCCTTGCCTCCTCCCACAGGCCACAGCCCCCTCCACACTCACCACGGCCACCGCCTGGGACTGCAGGAGTTCCGTCGGGGTCATCACGGTGAAGTAGGAGATGTTCATGAGGATGTAGCACACTGTCACCAGAGGGATCCCGATGATGATAGCCAGGGGCAGGTTTCTGAGAGAGACAGTGACAGGGAACCCGGGGTCAGCCCAGAGGGTCCGGGTCCTCCTCATCCTGTGTTCTCCTCTCCCTCCCATGTGCCCCCTTCTCAACGTGGGGGCCCAGCCCACAGACGCCCTTCCTGAGGCCTCCTGGGGGGGGGCTGTGATTTGGCAGAGCCCAGCAGGAAGGAGAGATTTTCCAGTGAGAAGATTCCCTCCTAGGTCCTAGGGGGCAGGAGACTCGAATTGCTTAAAGCAAAGGAGGTCGGAGATAAAGGAAGTTGGAGCTCTTCCTTCCCCTTATGGACCATTCCACCCCAAACACATGAACCCTTAAGGGTGGATGATGAGCTTAGAAGGAGCCATTCTCTCCCTGGGTAGAGTGCTTGCCTTGCAGACACGAAGCTCTGGGTTGGAAGAACGAAAACTTCACTGGCTTTAATGGAATTGTGGAATAATAGGAGACAGCAGCTCTACTTTTGCCTGGGAGGAGGGACTTATGCTTTTGGATCTGTTGTCTCCTGCCTGGCTCAGCTTTCTTACCTGTAAGGGTTTCTAAGTTCTTCTGTGATGTAATTGAGTTGATTCCTGAAAAAGAAAAGGAACAAGGGTGGCATGTGACTTGAATTTCTGGCTAAGATTATGAAACACAATAATAAATGTTGGCCTCATTTAAGGTTGACCATGACTGGGCATGGTGGCACATGCCTGTCTGTAATCGCAGCACTCTGGGAGGCTGAGGCAGGAGGATTGCAAGTCTCAGCCCAGCTTGGGCAAGTTAGTGACTTAGCAACACCCTGCCTCAGAACAAGAAAAATTAAAAAAGTGCTGGGGATGTAGCTCAATTAGAATGCCCTGGCTTCAATTCCCAGCACCACAAAGAGACAGAGAGAGAGAGAAAGAAGTGAATATTTTCAGGAGCAGTGCATCACCAGAGTACTCTAACAAAATGGGAAACTTTTTTCCTGAAAGGGGATGAAAACAGAAGCTCTTCAGGAGAGAAAGCCCAGCATCAGGATGCTCATGCTTCTCCCTCAAAGGACATAAAGGAGCCAGCGACCTCGAGGTCTGAACAGAAGTGCCATCCATTGAATATTCCTGGCCGTTCAAGGCCTCACTGTGCTGGCCGGCTCTAATTCAGCTGACCCAAAGTTGCCTGGTGAGAATTTTGCTCAGGGCCTTGTCACTCTCTGCTCACAGGGTGTGGTCAGCAGCCAGTGCCACATTCAGTGAAAACAGCAGGTGTCTTGGTGTCTGTGGGGTCCCAGGAAAACAGAAATGACAGGGGCCAGAGCCAAGCATGATGGTGCTCCTCATAATCCCAGCACTATCTCAAAGTAAGCATTTCAGAAGTGTGGGGATACAATGATCCTAGGTTCAGTTCCAGTGTCAGAAAAAGAATGGTGGTGGGTTAATTTTACCAGAAAGGACATGCCTTTACTTTTCTCAACAGATAAAATCAGAATTGCCTAAAAAAGCCCACAGGCACCCTTGGGAAACCTCAGGGTCCCCCATTACCATCCATCATATGCCCAGAGTCCGTTGTAAAATGCCAGGCTGATGCCACCCACAGATGCTGGTGTACCCGCAAAGGAATTTTCAAAATTTTTTGTATTTCCTGTAATCAAGCCAGAAAATGAAGAGCAAGTGTCAGCTGAATGATTTCAACTCTGCACTGCTTTCCCTGAAAGCTGGATAGGACACACACTGAGAAGCTGGCAGCTGAGTCTTTCTGCGGAGTTCCCCCCAGACACACAGGCGGGGTGTGTGTGTGTGTGTGTGTGTGTGGTGCCCACCCTCCCTTTCCGTCCTCCCACAGTCACCTTGGGCCAGAAGGACCAGGCCGCTGATGATGATGATGGCCACAATCACCATCTTGGCTGCGGTGAAGAAGTTCTGGACGTAGCTCCCCAGCCGCACACTCAGGGAGTTCACTGTAGTGATGAGCACTAGGAGGGGCGGGGCAAGGCAAGCAGCTTCCAGTGTTCAGGTTTCCATGTGGCCCTGGAGTCTCCGTTCTACCCCTCCCACCTCCCCCTCTCAGTGTGTCCCAGGGCCTGGAGCACAGATCCAAAGGAGGGAGTGAAATACCTTTACAATGCACCTGATGGAGACCTATGAAATCAAGCCCCCACCTCAGAGGGCAAAGCAGAAGCAGCAGCCAGGCCCTTAGTGGAGGGCACTGGCCCGTGACAGGGACAGCCCTCAGCAGCCCTCCCTGAAGCCCCTGACTGGCCTAGGTGCTGCTCAGCACCCAGGGTGGCCACCAGCCCTGCTTCTCCAGAGCCTCCAGGCCCCCGGGGCCTCTTTCTGTGTGGGCACAGAGCATCTCAGGCCAGCATCCCCGGCCACAGCCTCTGCCCAGCCACTTCAGACCCCTCCCATAGATGTCAAGCTTGGGCACTCACGGATGGCAGCGGCAGCAAGGCATTTAATGACCACTTCAGGAGGCTTGCAGTCTGAGTAGAAGGCTGCACACACGTACTCCGAGAAGCTAAGGCAGATGATGGCAAAGGATGAGGGCTTCATGACCATCATGCTGGTCCAGGAGAAGAGGTAGGCAGGAATGGGGCCGAAGGCTTCCATCAAGTATGGATACTCGCCTCCCGACTTGGTGATCATCGTGCCAAGCTCTGCAAAGCACAGAGCTCCTGGAACACAGAGAGGTAGGGCTCCCCTCAGCCCCTCGTGAGATGTCATCCTGCACCCATGGGCACTGTGTCACATAGGCCCAAGTCCTCTGGCCCTGGATGGCCCTCAGTTCTGACCACTGGAAGTTTAGTGGCAGCCTGATTTACCCCTATTTGCCACCCATGCATTGAAAGGGAAGGGAGCCAGGTGTGGTGGTGCATCCTGTAATCCCAGGCTGAGGCAGGAGGATTGGAAGTTTGAGCCTAGACTGGGCAACTTAGTGACTTAGTGAAACCCTGTCTCAAAATTAAAAATGGGCTGGGGATGTAGCTCAATGAGAAAGACCTGGGTTCAATCCCTAGTACCAAAAAAAGGGGTGGGGGGACCCGGCAGCAGGAAGGACAATGCTTCTCCCTGGGTTCCCTGGGTTCCATGGGGAGGGGGGCCAGGAGGCGGAGTCTCTGTTACCCAGTGTGGCGAGGATCCCGCAGGCCACCCAGATGATGAGACAGGGCCCCACGGTTCCTGTGTTGCTGAGCACAGACTTGGGGGAAATGAAGATCCCAGAGCCGATGATGGTGCCCACGATGATGCAGATGCCACTGAACAGGCCCACCTGGGATGTGGAGGAAGGAAGACGAGTTAATGCTGTCACCCAGAGGCTCACGAGGCCAGAGGCGACCCCCAGCTCTGGGTCTGCCCAGCTCAAAGTGAACCCCGTGTTCCAGGCACGTCCACCCTGAGGTGCTGCTGTGACTCCACCAGGACACTGTTCCTGGGGCTCTGTATGTATTGAACTGGTTCATCTGTGCCGGGCGAGGTGATGGACACCTGTGATTCCAGGCTGCAGCAGCAGGATTACAAATTTGAGCCCAGCCTGGGCAATTGAGCAACTTAGCAATAGCCTGTCTCAAAAAATTTCAGAAAGCGCTAGAGATGTAGCTCAGTGTGAAGACCCTGGATTCACACCCTGTACCCCCCACAAATCCTTACAACAGCCCCATGATTTGAGCATACCATATCATACCCATTTCACGGAGAAAGCTGAGCACAGAAAGGCTGCTCGTGCTCAGAGTTACACAGTCAGGCCCAGGTTCCAAGCTTCTGGACACCAGCCCTCTTACCCTCCAAAGCACAGGCCCTTGGGAGGACCCTCTTCACTGGGCAGAGTAGAAGGGAGTTGTCACCAAGGAAACCAGGCTCAGGATCTGGAGTCCTGGCCAGAGGAGCCACGTGAGCAAGAGATACCTCCCAGGGACGGAACCTGTTGCGGACTGGGATGTCTCCGTCATAACATCCTCTAGGACATGAGCTTTCTAAGAGCTACACCTGGTTCAGGTACTCACTGTCCCATTACATCTGCGTGAGGGACAAGGATAGGGTATGGGAATCCACAGTGATAGAATATCCAGGTTGAGTGCCTGCCTGGTGAGGGGACTCTGGGTGATAGATTTGTCAGCATGCATCAAACTGAGCAGGAAAGATTTGCACATTTCATCATATGTAAATTATACATCAATGCGTGTGTGTGTGTGTGTGTGTGTGTGTGTGTGTGTGTGTGGTGCTAGGGATTGAAGCCAAGGCCTTCCCACTGAGGTACATCCCCAGCCCTTTTGTATTTTTTAGTTTGAGACAGGGTCTCACTAAGTTGGGCGGGGCTCAAACTTGTGATGCTCTTGCCTCAGCCTCCCAAATGCTGGGATTACAGGCCTAGCCAAAAACAGGATTTTATTTTATTAGATTTTTTTTGTGTTTTTTCTTTTTTGAGACAGGGTCTTGCTATGCAGTTTGGAGTAGGCTTGAGCTCACTGTGTAGTTTAGGCTGGCCTCAAACTTGCAGCGATCCTCCTTTCTCAGTGTCCTTAGGCCCGGGATTACAGCTGTGTGTCACAATGCCTGGTTAGAACACTTCCTATTAAAGGGGGTTTGATTCCCAGAGCACAGGCGAACACAGCAGGGAGCTCCCTGTGTGGGCAGAGTCTGTGCTTGCTCAGGGTGAGGAGGACCCCACTGTAGGCTGGTCACTGGGGGACTCGGCAGGCACACACATGGGGTCACCGGGGTGCAGAATCCACTTCCCTCCAGCCTCAGAGCCAAGTGTGCACCAGGCAGGCGAGGCAGCCTGAGCTTCCTCCTGGGGCACCATCTGGCTCCCCATCCCAGTACCCGAATCCCTCCTGCTGAAGGCTGCTGCTCTCTGATTTGGAGAGGAGAGGGCTGCCATTTCCCCTGTCTCTGATGCCTAACTGCGTTTGGGACAGGCCTGGGGTTTGCTCGGTTTTGCTGTGTGGCTGCGGGCCACAGGGTGCCAGGGACATTGCTGGCATCATGCTGGAGCATGGCAGATGTAGAGTGTCGCAGCCCATCCCTGACTCCTGGGGATCAAGACCCCAGCCAATGGGCAGTCAGGCTCTGCCGTCCCTCCTCAGTCCCCTATTGTGTCAGCTCTCAGGGCTCCCACAGGGCCCCACCCAAGGCTCAGCCCCCTCGCCCTGCCCTGGCAGCCTTCAGAGTCCTGATCTCACCCTGAGCTGATCAGGGGCCATCCTTCCTCACCATGGGCCTGAAGCCTCCTTCCCTCCCTGTCCAGGGCCTGCTGGACACCCATGCAGGACAGGCTCAGTGTGCAGTTACTTTTTCTTTTAATTTTTGTCCTGGGGATGGAACCCAGAACCTTCCCACACAGCTACATCTCCAGCCCTTTATTTTGAGACAAGTTACTATGCTGCCCAGCTTGGACTGAAACTTCCAGTCCTCCTGCCTCAGCACCCCCTCTCCAACCTCCCAGTGCTGCAATTATGGTGATGAACCCTAAGCCTGGCTATTCAGCTTCTCCACCCCTACTCGAAAGTTCCTCTCCTTCCTGGCCCAGCGCCAGCCCTGTAAGCTCACCATATGTCAGCTCAGAGCATTGATCCCTGTCCTATCTATGCCGGCGGCACCTTTGCAGTGAGACCCCCAAGACAGAGCACCGCTGCTGGAGTCCCTGTGATGCCCAGCTCCAGGACAGTCTCGTGTAAGAGGATGAGAGGTTTGCCAAAGATGGGTGGAGGGGACTCGACCACCGGAAGGCCCCGTCTGACCACCCCTGAAAAGGCCATTGGTTTGAGCAAATACCAGACCCTCAGTCCTTCCGCAGCTCATGGAAGCACACATGTTAAGCTCATGCGTGATGCAGGAACTTCAGAGTACACTGAGTTCACCGGAGACGGGGCCAGGGGTAGGTCCGGAGCATGGCTCATTTAACGACAAACTGTATAAATAAAAAGCCATGTGCTTCCGTGGGTCACGGGATCAGCGGGGCCTCCACTGCTTCTGCTCCTCATTCAGATCGCCCCACCCCGAGCCTGGGAAAGACCCACAGGAAACAGGCGACCTCACCTCTTTCTGGAGATTTGTAACCTTGGGTTCGTTGCTCTGGATGGAGCGCTCATCCTCCCTGCGTTTCCTCGGGCTCGTCTCCTCCCCCATCTTTCCCTCCTGCCAGTTCCAAGAGTCTGCAAGGAGGGCATGGGCTGAAGCTTGGTTCAGCAAAAGCAGACAAGATGCAAAGGGGAGCTCAGCCAGAGCTTCTCTGGGCTAGTGCGCCCGGGTGTGGGGTACGGACTCCTAAAGCAAAGGTCAGCTTGGGTTATAGAGGTGAGCAGGTTGCAGTCTCCTAGGGAGAGTTTCCTCAGCCCCAGGGAGAAAAACCAGTTATTGCTATTATTCAGGCTGCAGGAAACAGTTTCCTGTGTCTTTTCCAAAGCTCAGGGACTTGTTTTGCCTGTGGCCAGTCAACCTCCCAGCCCCTTGGCTCCTGGGCCAGGTGGCTCTCTGCTAATCCTCAGCTGTGACTTCCTTGAAACTCATCCTGTCTCCATCATCCAGTGTCTTTGTTTTCAAAAGTAAAAAATTGTTCAAAACATACTGGAATATACTTAGTGGAATCAATTCATGGCAGGGATGGTTTGTTTAACGCCCCTGGGACATAACCGATCTGCAGTGTGGGTACAGTGCTTTCCCATTCAGGGATGCAAGGAATAAAACAAAACGATTGCTGAGGAAAACCAGGCTGAGATGGTGACGTCCTCGCTCACTCCAAATGAAATCTCTGTGCGGGCCCTGCCACCCTGCCAGGAGAGCAGCGGGTCTCCCCATCACCCGGCCGGCCTTACCTTTCTCTGTGACCTTGCGGAGCCAGAGGAGCTGCCAGCCCAGCGGCCTGCCTGCGAATGTGGACCAGCCTGGGAAGGGCCATATCTTGTGCCCAAGAGTGGAGGAAGCCAAAAGTACAGAGGTCAGCAAAGGTAATTATTAAACTCCCCCCCCTCCTTTTTCTAAGCAGTGAATCTTGGATAGACCACACCAAAAAGGGAGGGTCAAGCCAGTTTCTCTCCAAAAATGTTTTTGTGTATCTGTGTTTTCATCAGTTTTTTTTTTTTTTTTTTTATATAGATTCCCAGATCAGCTCCCTCCCCTAAGAGGAAATCTCTGCAAAGAGTAGAAATCCTGCTTGCTTTCATCTTGGGATATCAGGGGAGATAAACTTTGGAACCAACTCATTCATTATCTTAATGGCTCACATTTATAACTCAAGGCAGGCTGCAGAATGGTATCTGGTGTGTGGGAAACTTGACAGCTGTTTTCCTCCCCACCAAGGAATTTCCTTGTAGAGGAGCAGGTGGGGAGGTAGGTGAGTCCTCCCGCAGAAGGTGGGAGGATGTCAGGAGGCCTCCTATGGGCCTTTGCTCTGTCCTGGCCCGCAGCTCTGGCCACGTGCTGTCAGGTTTGGTGGTGGGACATCCAAGGAGCCCATGACTTTGTCCCCTGGACTATAGAGTGGGAAAAGGACAAGAAAATGTCATCCATATTCTGCTCACCCCATGGGGAAACTGAGGCCTAGCAGGAGTACAAAGTGTGAAGCCACAGAGCCCTTTCCCCAAACCAGCTCCTGGGCCCCTCAGGGGTTGGCTTTCCCTGGCAAGGAGCAGAGGTTCTAGGCTGGGCTGGGAGGGGGGCCCAGCAGACCCGCACCTCCCACTGGGCAGGCTCAGACCCTCGCACCCAAGCAGGAGCGCTAGACTCTTAGGCCAGGCTTTATCAGAGGCCACAGGGGGCCAGCAGGGACTCAGCCTGAAGCAAGCACCCTTGCTGTTACCTCCAGCCACAATTCTCCAAGGTTTGCCTTAGGGTAAATTCATAACATCCCCTATATGGGGATGGGAACAAAAGTCAGCAGACAGAGCTGGGTGTCCCAGATCATTTGGGAGCTCTTCAGGGCAGGCTGTCCTGGGAGAAGGGCAGATTTCTAGGCTCCTCTCTTATGCGGACCCTTGCTATCCCAGAGCCAGGGAGACTGATTTAGGGTTTGTCACTTGGCTTCTTAGGAGGGCCAAGCCTGTGCACCTGGGCGGAGTCCCGGGCAGAGCGCTGGTGTGCAGGGCCATCTGTCTGGAGTGAGGGTCCAGAGGCAGCAGCCGGATGGGTGGGCCCTGCCTGAAGTATTTCCCTGCACCGCAGCTCTCAGAGCATTGGCCCATCTGTTAGTGAAAGACTGCAGAATATTACCGGGTCAAGAGTACCTCAGTAGGATGAATTTTGTGGGTTTCTGTTTTAAAGAGCTGGGGTCTGAGGCCTCGTGTGATGATACAAGATTCTAATCCCAGGTCTCTGGGGGCTGAGGCAGGGGGATCACGGTTTGAACCCAGCCTGGGAAAATTAGTGATTTAGCGAAAGCCCCTGTCTAAAAATAAAAATCAAAATAAAAAGGGCTGGGGACTATCTCAGTGCAGAGGCCTTGGTTCAGTCCCTAGTACCTCTCCCCCAGTCTCTCATTCGCAGTCCCTTGCACACCACACACACGCACATCTGCACACGCACACGTGCACGTATGAGAGAGAGACGGGTTCTGGTGTCACAGCCTCTGGAGGGCCAGGGAGGCCACGCGGCGAGTCCTGCATTCGCCACGAGGCCACAGCAGGCGCCAGTGACCAGGAAGGCATTTGTTCAGCCAGACCGCAAGTAGGGCAGTGGCTACCGATGCCAGGCCTGGACCCCTGTGGAGCCAGAGAACTGGACTGATAGGCAGCAGTTTGAAGAAACACTTCAAACTCTATAAATAAGCTTTCCGGGAAGCAGAGGAGCTAGGGCGCCAGTCAGGCCTGAGGGCAATTTGGCTTGTTTGGCAGATACACCATGTTCTTAAGCATGGAAAGCCATCATGACAAGTTTCCGAAGAGAATCTCCAAACGCGTTCAAGAACAGAGTGAAAAGGTATTCACTCCCCAAGATCTCCTCCTGATAGACCCCACTGAGAGAGAATTTTTTTGTTTTTGTTTTATTTTTGGTGGTACTGGGAATTGAACCCAGGGCCTTTGCACTGAGCTACATACCTAGCCTGTTTTCCTTCTCTCTGTCTCTTTCTCTTTCTTTCTCACTCTCTCCCTCTCCCTCCCTCTCCCCCCTTTTCCCTCTCTTTATTAGACAAATTCTTGCTAAATTTCCCAGACTGGGCTAAAACTTTTGGTCCTCCTGTCTCAGCCTTGCAGAATGCTGGGATTAATTATAGGTGTGGGCCATCATGCCCTGCCAAGACTTCCAGTTTTTAGATTGAAATTACTATTTATGAAGACAGAAGCATGAAGAATGGAAGCTGAGCCGTAGACTAAAGGTCCCAGCTACAGTCAGCACTCTCATCTACCCACAGCTGATGAGAGCGTCCCCGCTTCTTCTCCTTCATGTCTGCCACGAGAGCCACAGCACCACTGACTCCGGGGAACAACTTCCTAAACCGCCATTCCTGGAGTGACCTCTACTCCACTTTGTGTCTCCAAATCTTATAGGACTCTGTAAGCTTTTGATTCTTTCCTGAGAAAATACAATGAAGGATTTCACTTTTTAAATTCAAAGTCATTTAAGAAAGTAACACAGGTTCTGGGTGTGCTGGCACATTAGCAATAATCACTATAATAAAACAACATATATTATTTTCTTCAATGAGCTTTGGTTTGTGAAATGAAATGGGATTTGAATCATGGCAAAACTGGTTGTTCTCTGAAATCTAGGCACTGCATGAGCAAAACCACAGACATAATTACCCGTCCCCCGAGAGAAGCCTGTATTAATTGGGGGAATAAGACTGAGTACTGGCTAAAATATGACTGGTTGAAGTTGAATGCTACCTGGGAAACCCACCCAAGGAATGAAGAGAACCAGTGGGGATGACGGAAGTCAGAAATCGACTGCATTGGGCTGACCAGCTCTGTTTAGATTTTTGGCACTGAGGATTGTACCCAGGGCCCTCTGACTGAGCTCCATTCCCTGCCCCTTTTATATTTTTTTTTCAGAGGGATCCTCCTAATTTGCTAAATTGCCCAGTCTGGTTTTGAACTTGTGATCCTCCTGCCTCAGCCTCCCAGAGTCCTGGGATTATAAGCGTGTGCCACCACACCCAGCTACGACCTTATTATTTCTCAGATTTCTGCTAAATCTCTAAATCATTCCTTTCAAACTGTGCTTTCACCAATTGTGAAGCTGCTTAGAGTTTGAAGACGTTAACACCATCTAGAAGATAATGGAACAGTATCTACTACAGTTTTAAGAGAAAATAATTTTGAACAAAGAATTACATACCCTGACAAGTCAGTATTTCTTTATGAAGGCAACTGGAAGACATTCTCAGATCCCCAGGGTTAAGGAAGAATATCAACCAAGAACCATCTCCAAATATTTGCTGAGTGATTTACTGCAGCCGAGAGAAAGCATGAATAAAACTAACTGAAGAGTTCAACGGCGATTGCATGAAAGACTGGATGATAAGCATTAAAACTAGTTAAGAAGCATCTAGTCCGGGCCGGTGAGATGGCTCAGCGGCTTAAGCGCCTGCCCGGCAAGCGCGAGGGCCCAAGTTCGACTCCCGGATCCCACATACGAAAAAGGGGCCGGTGATATCGCTCAGTGGCATGGGCGCCTGCTGGCACGCGAGGTCCTGAGGTCGACCCCCTGGTACCCAAAAAAAAAAAAAAAAAAAAAAAGAAAAAAAAAAAAGAAGCATATAGTCCTAAATTGCTACATAGAGGGTAATAAAACTACTGTAAATGCAAAAATAGATTTGTAAGCTAAATATAAAATTAATTATGTGTTTACTTCTTTATGTATGTGTTGATAGTATTTGGGTATTGGGGATTGAACCCAGGGCCTTCACTCTGAGTTACATCACCAGTCCTTTTTACATTTGTTTTATTTTGAGACAGAATCTTGCTTAGTCACTAAATTGCCCAGTCAGGGCTCAAACCTGAGGTTGTCCTGCCTCAGCCCCCCAGAGTGCTGGGATTACAGGTGTGCAGCACCACACCTAGTTAGGTTTTACTTCTTAAAGGTCCTGTCACCTCCTCATATGGCCACCCTGAGGACCAAGCCTTTAACTACCAGCACACTGAAGCCATATGCTAACCATAGCAAGACCTACCTTCAGGTTTTCCACCTTTCTCCAGTTAAATTCATGGGGCTCATGTTCCTCCTCATGGCCACTGACAGCAGCGTGGGCTTTGGGGGTCCCAGAAGACAGGTGTCACACAAGTGTTCACTTACCTATCCGAATCCCAAAGAGAAGCACTTGGGAAAGTCCATGTCAAGGAACAACAAGAAGCCATCATAAAACAATTAGCAAGGAAAGCATGATTTCAAAGTCTTGTCTGTTGGGGAATACCAGAGTAGTGCAATTCTGCCTTAGAACTTTGTCCATTAACTTGCTTCCTTTTCTTCCTTGCTTTCCTTCATCTCTTCCTTTCTCTTCCTCCAAACTACAACAGTCCTTTCTCCTTCCCTCAAGCATGATAGCACACTTATGTAATCCCAGCTACTCAGGAGGCTGAGGCAGGAGGATTACAAGTTTGAGGCCAGCCTGGGCAACTTAAAATAAAAATGATTTTAAAAGGCTGGGAATGTAGCTTAATGGTAGAGTGCTTGCCTAGCATGTGCAAAGCCCTGGGTTCAATCCTGAGTACTGTAGATGGGTTACAAAAAAAAAAAGGCAAAGCCAAATCTGGAGGCTAGAAGGACAGATTTTCCACCTGGACTGGTTGCTCTGGACTCACTGCCCCCGAGAAATCCAAGAGGCCTGACCTCCTGAGTGCCAGCCACTTGGATCAGGGTGGATGGGCGGTTGCTGCTCAGTCAGCATTTATGGGCCCTTCCTGGTGGCAGCCTTTCATTCTGCCAGCAGCACAGGTGGGCGGGCGCCCGGGCACTGCGCAGCTTGAGCTCTAGGGGCCAGGCACTAGGATGCCTCTTTCCTGTCTCTTTCCTCTCAGATTGATAACTGATGACACCCAGTGTTGACGAGGATGTGGAAGAACCGAACTCTCAGTGCTTGCTGGTGGGAATGCAAAATGGGACTAATAGCAAATGGGCCTGGCGATTTCTTTTTTAACTGAGGTAAGTAGCTAAGTTGATCTTGAGTGAGATGCAAAGCCTCTCCCTTTTCGCTGTGACAGCTGCAGTGGGATGTGGTTTGGCCAACAGGTGTCACGCCCCTCCTCACTTCCCTTCAGTTTCTCTCAGTCCCCAGGATGGATGGGCCAACTTGCCTCAATGTCCTCCCACCACTCTTTTTAAATGAATTTTTTCAGTGCTTGCTTCAGCAACACATATGCTAAACAAAAATTTTATTAGTACATGTGTGCAGTATCTACTGATTACATTTTTCATCGGGAGTTGGTACATGCACATAGCACATCTTAATTCCTTTTTCATCCCCTTACCCTTCCTCTTCCCTCCAACTCTTGTTCTCTTTCCCATATAGAAAAGCTCTATTTCTGTTTTTTTAAATTCCCTTTTCCCTTCTCTCCCTCTCGCTCTTATTCCCTTCCCATTTGAAAAAGGTCTCCCTTCTTCCTATTATCTAACTTTTATTTTGCTCTTTATATTTTGGGTTTCTTATATAAGGGAAACTATTATTTCACTTAAATTTTGGTCTCTAGATATATCCATTTACCTACAAATGCCTTGGAGTTATCCTTCTCTATGGCAGAGTAGTACTCCATTGTGTATAAATATCAATAAATGGGATCCTATCAAACTAAAAAGTTTGTGCCCAGCAAAGGAAAAACCAACAGAGTGAAGAGAAAACCTACAGAATGGGAAATTTTTTTTGTTCCTGTTCCTTGGAGAGAGGACTAACATCTAGAATACATAAAGAACTCAAAGGCTGAGGCAGGAGGATTGCTGTGAGTTCAAGGGCAGCCTGAACTACACAGCGAGACCCTCTCTCAAAAAAAAAAAAAAAAAAAAAAAAAAAGACAAAGTAAAACACTAAACCAATTAAACCCTTTAAAATAAAAGATCCAATCAAAAAATGTGCAACCAAAATAAACAGACACTTCCCAGAAGAAGTACAGATGGCCAATAAATGTATGAAAAGTTGTCAACATCGCTGGCCATTAGAGAAACGCAAATTTAGAAAAACACGGAGATTCCATCTTACTCCAGACAGAATGGTCATGAAGAAATCAAATAATAAATGCTGGTGAACCTTCCATGTTGTTGATGCAGAAATAAACTACTACAACCACCATGGAGATCAGTATGGAGGTTCCCCAAAAATCTAAAAACAAATTTTACTTGCCCCAGCTATTCTCCTTCTAAGTATCTTCTTGAAAGAGGTAAAGACATCATATTACAGTGATACATGCACACCTATGTTCATACCCGCACAATTCATAATAGCTATATGTCCCTCAACCACTGAATGGATAGACAAAGTCTGGTGTTTATCCACCACCCTTAAGGTTATTTTGTGGCCACACTCTGGGGGCTGCACTGACTTTACTCTAACCCCAACCGTGACCCTGGAGCTCAGCTTGGCTGGCAGCCCGAGTGCCCTTGCCCCACTCCCGCTGCCCTAGACACTGCTGCCACCTCTGGAGAAATGGCAGGAAAACCGCCCCTGCAGGGCAGATAGAAGGGAGGGATCGGACCCATCACTCACAACCTGACATCCCCAAACTCCAATAAGCCACGTTGAGCCCACCTAGCCCTCCTGGAGAGTCCAGATTTTAGCCCTACTATTTCCATGGAGACGCAACAGCTATCGGTTTAAGCAGTGGTGTCTTCCCATGCTCCCCTGCACTGCTGCCCTGACAGCTACTGCTGTGCTGGACGCCCCACACAACCCCGGAGGTGTCCACCTAACTACAGCAGCCTTGAGTTTGAACCTAGCTGTACGACCCAGTTTCGACCCCTAAGTAAGCTCGAATCAGAAGGCTTGAACCTCGACCAATTTGGAGCAGAGAGTGGCTCAAAATTGGACCATTCACTACCACCCCCTAAAAAAACACAAAACATTCTAAAATACTGTTGTTCAGCTTCTTCAATCTTCTATTAACTTTAAAGATGAGAAGAGGTAAATGAATTTAATTTGAAAGCAAGCATAAAAACTTGACTCCAAGATTTCACAAAATATCTTACAATGAATAGGCTAATTAAATCTTCTATTAACTTTTTGGATCATGTTCTGAAATGTACTTTTATTTTTTGGTGTTTTGGGATGGGGTCTTGCTATGTAGTTCAGGCTGGCCTCTCACTCACAGGGATCCTCCTGACTCAGCTTTCCAACTGCTCGGATTACACCTGGCCTGAATCCATACTTTTTAAAACAGTATCCAGTAATCCCAACGTAGACTTTTGGGAAATGGTCAGGAAAGAACTTCTAGAACATCCAGAGTCTTAGAGTTAGCATATATGATTATCCACCATATGAGAACTATGGATTCAAGAAACGTTGGTTAATGTTGGCCAACAGAAAAGCTTTTGTTGTACTTATATTCTGATAACCACTCACCCTGATCACTCTTTTACCATTTTATACTCATTATTAGAAAAAGAGAAGATAAAGAAAATAAAATGAACTCTCTTCACTTGTCTTTTTTTCTTTGTAATGACTGAGAAAAAACAAGGGAAAAACATGCAAACCCGTTAATCTTCTGCGTCCTTCCGAGCTCGGCCTCCAGGGCTTTGCTTCCCGCGGCGCCGCCAGGCCGCTGTGCTCCAGAAGCAGGCTCTTCCTCTGCACCTGCAGGAGCGCCAGCTGCCCCAGCAACTCCTCCATCTCCGCACTCTCTTTCTCCTCCTCCTTCCACAGCTGGCTGAGGACAAAGACATCACAGGCTGGGACACAGGGCACTGAGGCTAAAGAGGCGGGTGCTGCCAGACTGGCGACCTGGACTGCGGGGAACATCGCCACCAGGCCCTGGGGTCCAGCTGCTACTGGGGCAGGAGGGGGTCCTTCAGAGCCATCATCTGACCCCGCTGTGTTTTCTGCCCGGTTTTTGCTTCTATCTGTGTCTATACACTCATTTCTATCCTTTTCCTTTGAAAAAAAAAGTAGCACAGTTCAATTTTTACATGGTTAAAATTGCCAGGAAAAAAATCCTGTGGCTGAAAGCAATTTCACTTCATGATAATTTAATGATGCACGTATGCTTTCCGATAACAGCAACAAACAGACGGGGAACGTGTTCGGTGAACACCAGCTGGGGACGGTCCAGTTTCCGCAGGATAACCTGGTTTTGGAGCAGGAAAACTGAACAGTGCGCAAGTTTAAAGTTTGCTCGTCAGCTGTGTGTAAAACCCAAAACCCAAAACTCACTTCTCTCATTGAGAACTGAGTGGTCTACTATTTACTGGATAAATTTCTGACTCGAATTCACAATAAAGGGTTAAAGGATAATGCTGAAAATGTAGACTTGTGCTTCCAGCCAGGATAAAGCTACAGGCGCCGGATTTACACTTTGGCAAAATAAATAAATAAATAAAATTGCAAAACAATAATTTTCAGACTTTGGACAAGGGGCGGGGCTGTGAACCCCAGAGACGGAGAACACGGGGAGTCTAGGGCTGCTTCACCTCCCCGCCACCCAAACAGAACCTGCGGACTCCCCTGGGTGGAGGAGTCCGGGAGGAAGGGGGAGGTTATGGCAGTGACAGTGTCTAGCGCAGAGGGGAGGGGGAGGGGCTCTGGAGCTCTTCAGGGTCACAAGTCTTTGGCTGAGCGCTGCTCTGTACCTGTGTGAGACGAAGCTGCCCAAAGCCGAGGAAAGAAACACTGAAAATGAGGAGGCAGAAGAATTCCTGGCAGCCACAAATACTGAGAAATAGAGCCTGAGCCAGCAGTGGAAGCGGAAAGGCCTCACGCTGTGAGGGACACGGAGTCCTCAGAGGTGGGCAGGAGTTGCTCTGGGCGCACCCGGATGGAGGTCAGCTCTGAGCGAGTCCAGCTGTTCTCTGGTAACTGAAGTGTACGACAGAACAGCATCCACCACTACCTAAAGCAATGCAATAAATCTAGCACCCAACATAAAATCTACACCATGCAACATCTTCTCAAGCAATAATAATAACGTGATCTGTGGAAACAAAGAGCAGATTCAAAAGTGAGAGACAAGATGGATTTGTCAAAGGTTTTAAACAGCTCTTATGAACATGCCCCATCTGCTCAAGAGAGCAAAGAAAAACAGAACGATGAAGAGAGAAATGGAAAATACAGAAAACAAAAACAAAAAATCTAATGGATCTCCTGCTAGAGATCACAAAACAAACCATGTGAGATGACTGCTATATTAACAGGAACAACAGCAGATCAGACTGCAGGGGAAAAGAGCAGTGAAGGGGAAGACAGAGCAGGAGACACCGTCCACTGGGACAGAGTAACACGGAGCGGGTGGCACGAACACGGGACACGACCCGAGGCACTAGCAAACAGTCCTAAGAGAGGAGAGGAGGAAACCAGAAAAGTGTAATAAAGAATTAATAGCTGAAATGCTTCCATATCTGATGAAAGATGCAAACCCATAGCTACGAGAAGCTCAGTGGATCTCAAGCAGAATAAAGAGACTATGCCAGGGCACATCCCAGCTGAATTTCTCCACATCAGTGATAAAGAAAAATTCCTGGTAAGAAGTGTGACATTATGTCTAGAGGAGCAGAGAAAATAAAGACATCAGATCTTTATCAGAAGCAATGCAAGCCACAGGACTATGAAGAACATCTTTAAAAAGAATGGAAACGGACACCCAAAACCTGCTGGCTTCAGATTCTTTACCTGGTGAAATGATCTTGTCAATAAAGTATTATGATTTTCCAGTAGAAGTACTGGACAGCTTTCTATTCCTTACTATCCGTGATGCTTTGTCAAGGGTTCCTTCCTCCTTTTTCAAAATATCACTTTCTATATATTTGTTCCTACAGAGAAGTATAACTTTCATTTTTTCAAATACACGAGGACTTTTTTCCCGCTAACTTTACTAAAATCCCTTATTATGTCTAATCAGTTCCTGGTGGATTTGTTTTCTATACATAGAGTTATATGGCTCTGAATAAGGACACTACTATTTACAACTTTCCAACCCTTCTAACTTTTCTTTTTCATGCCGTGTGCACTATTTATCACTTAGTAACCAGTGTGGTTAATGTTGCTCAGAAACGGGCTCAGAGGGCAGTCTCGTGTGGTTCCCAGTCTCAGCTTTCAGCATTTCCCTCTTTGGTGTGATGCTTACCGCAGTTTTATTTTTAGTAGACGCATTAAAGACATTCTTGTCTCTTCCCGATAATTCCATTAGAATCTTTGCATCTAGATTCATGAGGGAAGATGAAAAGTAATTTTCCTTTCTCACACAATCACTGTTTTACGTTGTTGTGTCAAAGTTATATTAACCTCATTAACTGAATTAAGCAGCATTAACTTTCTATTTGCCGTGCAGGGGACAGAACCCAGGGCCCCATGCACAAGAGGCAGGTGCTCTGCCACCAAGCTACGTCCCCAGCCCAGCATTAAGTCTTTTCTGGAGAAGAGATTACAGAAGGCTAGAACCGTTTCTCTCCTGAGTGTCTGCAGCACTCTGCAGTTTAAGTATCTAGGCCCGTTGTTTTCTTCAGGGGAAGGTTTTGATTCAATTCTTTTAATGATTAAAAGCATTTCAGGTACTCTTTTTCTTCCTGGATCAGTTCTGGCAAGCTATGTGTTTTAAGGAATTTGATTATTTCATCTAAATTTTCAAATGTGTTGACATGAAACTATTTCTGGGAGCACACAAATTTAAACTTCTCCTTGGAGAATTAAGCCTGTTGTCTTTATGAATTGATCCTCTTTGCTAAGTGGTGCTTTGTACCTAACATCTGTCTTGTTTGGGCTAAAATTTACCGCTGCTCTTGGTTTATATTTGAGTAGCACCGTTTTCCCCGCCATTTATTTTTTAGCTTCCTGTATTCTCATGCTGAAGATAGATACTATAAAGACCAGAGCACCTTTTCACTTTGTCCCGTCTGGCAACCTTTGCCTTTAAAACTAGAGTAGGTAGTCAGTCTATTTAGTGTGCTTACTATGGATGTATTTGGTTTCAAATCTAACTTTTCATTTTGTATTTTCTCTTTTCCCACTTGTCTACCTTTCATTTTCCTTTCTTGCCCTCCTTTGGATCTGCTTTTCTGAGACAGGGTCTCGTTACATACTTTGGCTGGCCTTGAACTCACTGTGTATCGCTATGTAGCCCACTCTGGCCATCCTTCCTCAGCCGCCCGAGTGCCGGAGTCACAGACGTCTACCAGCGTGCCCGGCATCATTTAGATCGTAGTTTTAACCATTCTTCTTTTCCCTATAATAGTGTAGAAGTTACAGAAGTTCCCCTTTATCTGTGGCTATGGTTTCTGCAGTTTCAGTTACTTACAGGCAGTTGCTGTTTAAAAATAATAAATGACCTGAGGAAGGGTGGGGACCAGTGTCCAAGTAGAGCAGCTTTCTCCTCCTTGGCAAGGAGCAAGTGTCCCCTGGTCCCCGCACTAAGCCCTTCCCCACCCAAATAGGCTTTAACTAAGGATGGAAAGTTCTTGTTTATTACATAAAACACTGTACTTTATCCTCCAAAGTCTTCAGACAAACAGAAACCACAGTACTGATGGACATCTCTGCTTTCTTTTTAAACACACTCTAATTTTTCAAGTATCGGCTCTAACAAAAAATGTTATCAATTTAGGAATGGAATAACTGAACTCAGGCTTTGTCCCTGTGCTCGGGTACATCGCTGTCCTCGCCAGTGAGCTCCCCGAGGCCGGGCGCAGGGCACCAGGACCGAGTGCAAGGTCGGTGCGAGGGTGAGACTCTGCCGGGTGGCTGCTGACATTTGATTTGAGCCACAGCGGCCACAGGAGCTGAGATCTGTAGATGCGTGTGGACGTGTGTGTTACAATTTACACACTTAGTAAAGCTTCTAAACTTCTCAAGTTGACACAGTATATCAACCATTACAGTAACCAAGTTTTTTTAACATCAAACATTGAACATCGTTTTGGAAGTTTATGTGTACAATAATGCAAAATAGTAATTCTAAGTTGGAAAGAAATAGTTGTTGTTTCAGATGATATATTTGTGCCTTGAAAATTACATCAAACAAATGGACAATTTGTTCAAACATAACTTTCTCACATAACAGCAATGTTCTATTAGAAAATGGGATGAAAAATAGATCCCACAAAGTAAGAGCACAAAGAAAGCATCCAGAAATCAATGTGCCTAAAACAAGGAATATGCATGTTCTGTTTGAAAAAAACCACGTGACTTACAGCCATAATATTCACCTGATATAAATATGAAAAAGTATTAAAAAAAAATTAGTGAATATTTATATAACCGTAGGAAAAGGACTCGATGCCAAGGACGTAAGTCATTAAAGGAAAGCATTCTAGAGACTGAGTTGAATTATCAACAAACTAAGAAAATGCGTACACAACAAAGGGCTAAAATCCTTAACACATAAAGACTTCCTACAGGTCAAGAAAAAAACAGTGTTTCAATTTAAAGTAGGCAAATTTATGAATGATAAAATTTATGAGATAAGACATGCCCATAAAAAAGAACCCAAAGCCCAGGCGTGGTGGCGCACACTTGTGATCCCAGCACTCAAGACGCCAAGGCTGGAGGATCACTGCAAGTTCAAGGCCGGCCTGGGCTACAAAGTGAGTTCAAGGTCAGCCTGAACTGCGTAGTGAAACCCTCTCTCAAAAAGACAAAAAGAAAGAAAGAAAGAAAGAAAGAAAGAAAGAAAGAAAGAAAGAAAGAAAGAAAGAAAGAAAGAAAAGAACCCAAAAATCCGACAAAAACATCCCCATAAATGTCAATAAATATACAACATGAACTATTAACTCTCAAAATAAATAATAAAGTGAATGAAATCAGTACAACCCTTTAAGAAAAGAAGTGGGTACTCGTCCCCACCTTCCTGAGAGGATGTCTCTCAGCCTCTTTCAGCCTTCCATTGTCTTTTCCCATCTTTTTAAGTTTTAACTATAATTTTTTCATTGATTGTTTTATCATATTTGGTGGAAACATAAAGAGCTTGATTGAAGCAAAAGAGCTTGATTAGCATTTCTCAGGTGCAAATTTTCTTTTTTTAACACCTCAAACTTTTGGTGTTGTCTCTATGCATCATTGATGTTGTCTTAGTTACTTTTCTTATTGCTGAGACAAAATACTTGACAGCCAAAGTTAAAGGAGGAAAGGTCTATTTTGGCTTATGGTTTATAGAGGTTTCAGTCCACAGTTCCCTGGCTCCAAGGCAGGGTGGCATGGCAGAGGGGCATTGCAGAGGAGACACAGTCCATGGCATGGCAGGCAGGTGGAGGGCAGCAAAACAGCAAAGTAACGAAGCAGCAGTGACAAGCAGCAACAACAGCAGCCCTCACTCTGTCCCCTCTATTCTATCCAGACTACCCCCCCACTTAGGGTGCGTACCACTCACACCCAGGGTGGGGCACCCTAAATCCTAGTATTGCACCATGAATCAATCCCAGCATCACATCCTTAATCCCAGCATCACTCGCTCTAGATCCAGCCACCTCCAAAAAGCCCTATTTACAACCGCATGAGGCTTTGGGGGGACACCTAGACACAAGCCATAACAGACGTATTCTACCAGTTCCACCTGAAAAAGTAGAAGGAAAAAGCTTGGAAGTATTGATGCTTTTGCCATTTGAAAGTCTCAGAAGCACATGTTTCTGCTGGGTGCGCAAGACCAAGTCACACATTAACCTTCTGCCTACCATCTCGGTCGGTTAAGGCTCTCCAGGGGTTACTTGTGGGCCATGTAGAGAGCCTTTCAGCTCCTCATCAGCGCCAGCCACCAGGACGGGTCACAGTCTTGCTTGACCATGTGGCTTCCAGAGAAGATGTGTCTGTCTCTCTGGTGACCCTCTTTTTTAGCACACTGTGCAGTGGTTGACTTTTGTCCACTGTGGTCCACTGATCTCCTTATTCCGGAGGTTGGGTGACTTACCAAAGTTATAGGACCTTTGAGCATCCTTCTGTCCTGGGTCCTTGTTGAACTTGGAGGGCCAAGGCCAAAATATTGGCTGTCTTCTTAGCCCCGTTATCTTTTCCTCTGGTCCCCCAACCTCGGTTGTTGAACACCCAGAAGGGTAAGTCGCACCAGCCTTGTAATGAAACCAGTAGGTTTATTTTTAAGATCTTGTCTAGATAGTTAACACTTTGAAGTGCATAACATGAGCAGGGAGCTGTTACAGTGGCCTCTTGACTTAGGAACTCAATTCTTCCCCGAGGGCTGGTTGCAACTCAAGTCCTCAATTGAAGGCTCAGGCTCCTCTCCACAGCCTTCAGTCTCTCTCCTGTGTACAGGCAGATCTCAGTGTCCTTAGAGAGGCATTAGCCCAGGATTTCTCAATGAACCCCATACAGGAAAGGATGTTGTAATGTTCCTTCCAGAACTCTTTAAGGGTTAAATCTGTAACTGACACCATCTGGAAGCACAAGTGGCTGGGATTCAGGTCATAACTCAAGACTTTGGTCGTAAGTTAAAACTAAAATTCTGGTCACAACCCCATTTGTTCGTATGTCGGGCCAGTCATAACTTGAAGGTCCACTGTATTTCATACCAGTCACGGTTGTCTCAGAAGTTGAATCTCTGCAGAATGTTAACACACAACAATGATACAGTTTTACAGAGAAAACTTGAGATCGGGGGCAGCATAACATTTTAGCATAATAATTATGACATTTTTATATTAGAACCAGTAAGTTTTGTTGTTATCTTGGAGGCACATTTACATGCTCATCTTAGTACAGAACAACCTTCTAGTCAGTCAGCTATACCCACCCAGTTACAAGATAATAAATAGAAACATCTACCCAATTTTGTCATCCTTCAATAGAATGTCATCTAAGAAGAATACATCTGTCCACAGATGTACCTTACAGGATATTTATGTCCAACCTTTACTTTTTAGCGTGACAGTCCCTGGACTTATCATCCTTTAACAAGAAGACCTCATTGTTTTACCCATAGGAAACTTAAGCCTTTGACGACAGACACTCAGACGAGCACATAAGACAATTACATTTACTCAGAGTGTGCTCTTGGGTACATTGGCCACGGAACTAAAAACAAGAAGATTTGTCTGTGGGGCCCCACTTTTTAACTCAACGTAAGTAAAATTTTGATGGGTTATTTCTCTTCTCCCATGATTGTGCCGGGAAAGCAACTTTTCAGTGGGTGCATTGAGCTGGTGGAATTTGTCTCTCTATGAGATGTACACAAATAGCTGGGTTTGGTGGCACATACATGTGATCCCAGCACTGGGCTGAGGCAGGAGGATTACTGATAGTTCAAGGGCAGCTAGGGCAAGTTGAGCATGAGAAATGATTCCATCCCTGAGGCAAAACACAATCGAACTGGGGCCACAACAGGATTGTAGGTAAAATCCACAGTAAAACACGCTATACCAACAGAGCTTGTTTAGGACCCGCTTTATCGATCATTGATATCTTCCTCTTCCTCTGGTAGATGACACAGGATGAGAGTGCAGAAGCAAGTAATTCTCTCTGTGTTGGGGTGAAGTCAGGAAAGGAGCCCTGAAACCAGAGGTCATGTATGGCATCAGTGAGGTCCAGTCTGGTGGTTATGGAATAAAATTAAACCTCTTGATAAACAATGTATAGGAAATCCTGTGATTGGGACATTACGTATGCCCACAATAAACAGATTTTTAGCACACTTATCTTTGTTTTGTCTTTTGAAGAGTGACTTGAGATCTGCTACAGGTCCTAGATGGGCTTGGATGTGGCCCGGGGATGACCCAGAGGTGCACTGTCATCGCCGCTCTTGGAAGCATTTCACAGCTTCAGGTGTGCTGAAGCCAGGAGGCGTGTCCTGTCACCTGAACTGCACTGCAGGTGAAGAGGACCACCGTGCGGGACCTTCCCGCTGCAGTTTGCTCGTGTCCTGTGTGTCTAGAGCCTTGACTGGCACCAGGGTCGGGGGGCAGAAGAGAAGCTCGCTAGGTGGAGTGGGTCCAGTGTCTGTCTGTCTCAAGGCTGACGGCATTTGTTGGAACTGCGCTCAGCACTTTACTTGTCTCAAGGCTCTCTCAGTCTCCTCACCAACTAGGATGTTGTTTCTGAGGAAAAGTCTTCCACACGGAAGTTCAAAGGGAGATAGCGCCTGAAACCTGGGCACGTTTCTGGCCTGTATAAGAGCCACAGGTAGGCACTGCTTCAGGGAGCCTTCCGATCCTGCTCTGCCTTGAGCAATTCCTACACTGAGATCCCGCTGGCCACTCTGACCGTCCTGGTGATTGAGACTGCCAGCCACGGTGAGGCTGATACTCAGGGCCCAAGGCTTTTGAGACTCCCTGGGTAAGTTCAGAGTGGAAGGCGGGCCCATTGTCACTTCGGAGACTTTGTGGCACTCCAAAGCTTGGAATAAGCTCATGGACAAGGACCCTGACCACTTCTCGAGGCTTTTCAGTCTGGGTAGGAAAGGCTACTCTCCAGCCTGTGTGGGAATCACCAGAACTAAGAGGAGCTGGCTGTGTTGGCCTTCTGGCCTGTGGGTGAAATCAGTGTGCCGGTGTTCTCCTGGATAACCGCCTCGATACTGTACTCCTGCTGGTTTAACTCGGGCATTCTGAGGATTGGTCCTCAGACACAATTCCCATCTTTAACCACCTGTCGTGTCATTTCCTCCAGTCCTTCCCCCAGAAAGGACTTGGTAACTAAAGTAAGAAAGACTTTTGTCCTAAGCGACAAGTATCATGAATACTTTTAATCACTTTCCACGCCAAGCCTCTTGGTAGAAAGAGGCAACCCTCAGGGGTGGCCCAGCATGATTCAGAATTCAGGGCCCATCCCTGGCTCTTGGCATGTAGAATTTCCTCAGAATAAACAGGCAATAAACCAGCAGAGCACAAGAGGGAGCACTCTCGCTGCTGAGGAGCAGCTGCCTTTGCCTCCTCATGGGTTTTCCAAAGCTCACAGCAGTGTGGTCTGCTCCTCCCAGATGCCCCAGACAGTGAATGACCCCGCTCCGGGCAGGAGGACGACCTCAGTGACTTGTGGATTCTCTGGGGCGTGTCGAATGGGAGATTCATTAGAACCGAATAGGCCTTGTTCCCTCCAGATTGCGTGGGCATGAGCCACAGGAAAAGCATACTTAGAATCAGTGTAAATGTTCACTCTCTTGTCTATTGTCAGAGTCAGTGCTTGGTGAGAGCGATCACCTCTGCCTTTTGAGCGCTTGCATTGTGAGGTAACGGGCCTGACGCTAATGGTCCTGCACAGCTCAGCACCGCGTGCCCTGCCTTTGGGAGTCTGTCCTGTACGGAGGAGCTGCCATCTGTGAACAGCTCATCTTCTGGGTCCCCGAGGGGATGATCAGTGAACACTGTCCTTGGCTGTTCGGTGTGGATTAGAACCTCTCTACAATTGTGTTCCCTTCCTCCCAGCTCTCGAGGATCAGGCAGGAAGGCGGTCCAGTCGAGGTTTTGACGGGTTTCAGTATTTACATCCGGTCCTTCTAACAAGAAAACCTGATATTTTTAAATCTGTTTATCAGAGACCCGGGGTGGACACTGAGTCTCTCGGTGTCGTGGAGGGACTTGATCACAAGAGTCCCCCCCACCCCGGTGAGCTTATAAACTGCAGGAACTAATACGCCTGCTGGGGCTAAAGCCCACAAACAGCCTGGCCACCCACTGACCACAGTGTCTGGTTCTTTGCTTAAATAGGCTACCAGCTGGTGGCCAGGCCCCAGGGATTGGGTGAGAAACCCTAAAGCCAATCCCTGTCTTCCGGTCAGGAAGAGAGTATATTTGTCTTGAGCTGGAAGTCCCAACACAGGGGCTTCTCACAGGGCCCCCTTGAGGACCTGGAAAGCCTGTGAGGCCTCTGGACTCCAGGCAAGGAGATGAGTCCCTGGGTCCTGGGTCCCTTTAAGAAGCTTGTAAAGGGCTCTGGTCTTCTCTGCTTATCCTGGAATCCAAATTCTACAAAACCCAGTCGCCCCTAGGAAGGCTGTCAGCCATTTGTTATGTTTTGGCAAAAGGATTCTCTCTGAGTTTAGTGCCCTTCTGCCCTGAGAAGTGAGTAGCCCTAAATAGGTGAGCTGGGCTTCTCACAGGACACTTTATAACCTCGGAAGCCTGCAAAGGGACTAAGGGGTCTCCTCTGGCAACTTAATGTGAACCTGTGCAGTTCCTGGCGGTAACCTTCAGAACACCTGGGGGAGGTGAGCACCCATGGTAAAGCGGTAGCACCTGGGATCCCGAGAGTTCTTGGGAGAGTGCACGTAGTCCTTGCCACTTCATGTAGGAAAGCACAGGGGCTGGCCTTCCGTCTTCGGATTTCTTCGTTGATTGACAAAATTGGAAGGTGGGAAGCTGAAAACCTTATGCACTTGAGTCTGAGGCAGGAGGATCACAAGTTCAAGGCGAACCTGTGCAACTAAGCAAGACTTTGTCTCAAAAAGGGCTGGGGATGTAGTTCAGGGTACAGTGGCCCTGGATTCAACCCCCAGCATCCCACCCCAAAAAGCAAAGCCTTGTGCACTTCCTAAACATAAGGTAGTCAGCTTCCCCTCGAAGTGGAAAAGAACACTGACAGAACATGACTGGTGGGCGATCACCCCAAGACCTCTCTTCTTTTTGTCACATCATAAGGTGTGGATGCTCAGGCTCCTGTGCGTCCCAAGTATGAGCCACCGCTTGAACTGAGGTAGACTCATGCCACTGCCCCATGAGCAGGGCTGGGTCCTGCTCCGGCTCTGCTTCTTCATCCGTGAAATAAGACGCTGAGCTCATGCACAGCCTGTCTTCTCCTCAGGCAGTGCCCAGAGTGCTGCTGGGCAGGGGCCTCATTTGCGTCTGCATGGGGACTTTGTGACAGGTGTCAGACCCCTGCCCTCCAGGCCAAGGATGTGGCCCAGCCTGGTCAGCTGCCAGGAGCACGTCCTTGCTTCCCTGTGACTCTGATAGGTTGACTGGCGGATGTCACCTCGGCATGTGAAGTCGGGTGGCTCCTGAGGAAGCAGAGAGCTCTGGGGTTTGCCAGAAAGGTTCCACTCAGAGCTCATCCTTGTCAGTGGTCACCCTGAAGGTGGGGGTCTGGGGAACATCACAGCTTCCTGTCCTGAGGATGCTGGCTTGCTGTGGGTGCTGGCTTGCTGTGCTGAGTCCCTTAGGAATGGCAGTGGCAGGTCGTGGAGTGCTCGCACCTGCTCCCAGTGCGGATGGCAGTGGTGCCAGCCTCCCAGAAGACACAGTGCCAACTCCTTGGTCCACTGACGGACACTGGACACTGGGGCAGGAGGGCTGGGGATTTAAACCTCAACTTCCTTTTCAGACACTCAAGTGTGGTAATATTTAAGGCTCGGAATAGTATTTCATAGGACATAGAATGTTGACTATGTAAACAGTAACTGCTTTTCTATACTGTTGTTAAAACACATGGGTTGCGTGTCTGTAAATTTCTGATATGCAAGGTAAAAGTAGTTTAGTGCCTGTGCTTCTAAAACTGCTCACTCTGTTGTGATGTAAATGACTTTTGCAGCGTATCTTTAATAAAGTTCCAGTTGTCCTCCAGAAATGTTACTGTTTACATTTTTTTTTAATATGGGTACCGGGAGTCGAACTCAGGACCTCGCACTTGCCAGCAGGCGCTTATGTCACTGAGCCATCACCATTTATAAACAATTTTTTCCCTGAGTGCCAGATGCAAAAAAAATTTCACTCACAGTGCTTTTTGGTGACTAAAATGCCAGTGAAAGCTGTTAGGAGCAGCTGTTGTGGCCCATGATGAAGCTGATACTTGTCACACAGGCTTCCGGTGGTTCTGGAGGGGGGTTCAGCTTCTCAGTGAGGGCTTTGTTATGCAGCCTGGCACAGACCTGCCACATAGATCCCATGTTAAACATAGGTGGCAGCACTTTGAGTTGTGGAAGAGTCAGACTAAAATGTACTTTTAAAAATGCTTTTAAAATACTTGCCACTAATCTATATCTCTTTTACCTTGTATCTAGATGTCCCCCCCAAAGCCTCATGTGGTCATAGGTGGGGCTTTTCAGAGGTGGCTGAATCTAGGGTGTGTGATGCTGGAATTAAGGATGTGATGCTGGGATGAAGGGTGGTCCTCTCTAAGGGTGGGCAGCCTGGATGGAATATGAGCGACAGAAAGAGCGCTGCTGCTGCTGCTTGATGCTGCTGCTGCTTGTGTTATGCTGCCTGCTGCTTGCTCTGTGATGCCCCTCTGCCATGCCACCCAGGCTCAGAGGCAGCCAATTATGGATTGAAACTTCTTCAGATTGTGAGCCAAAATAAACCTTTCCTCCTTTAACTCTGGCTGTTGGGTATTTTCTCTCAGCAATGAGAAAAATAACTAAGACAGATTTTGATACCAGAAAAGTGGGGTCACGCTGTGACTATACCTGTCCATGTGATTCAGCAGCCTTTGCAACTGGCTTGCAGGAAGAGTCTGGAAAGATTTGGAGATACTGGCTGTACAAGCAGCCCTGGAATGCTTTAAGCTGTACTTGATGGGAGATGCTGGTCAGAGTTCAGAAGACCAGAATGCTGGTATAAATGCTGGTAAAAGGACCAGGCTGAGGAGATTTCAGTTAGGAAAAAGAGCTCCATTGGCATTTGGACTCCAGATCATGTGTGTTACGCTTTTGTAGAAAATCTGTCTCCATTTGTTCTTGTCCAATGACTTTGCCTAAGCCTAAAATTAAGGCCAGTGTACTAATAAATCTGGCAGAAGCAATTTCAAGGCAGTCTAATTTTGAGGGGGTGGTATGGCTCCTGTTTGGGGGCTTTTAGCCCAATCTATGTTGAGATTGAAGAGCAAAGAGCCCAGCAGAATGATTTAAAATGTTTTGAGCTTGGCCTCAAAGGAAGCTCCAGTAAAGGTGCAGATTGCAAAGAAGAGAGCAGAGGAGAGCAGAGGAGAACTTGGTTGCTGAAAGGGAACAAGGTAATGGAAAAGGTGGTCTGAGCACATCACAAGAACCAACAGGACTTCAGCCTTTGCAGCCTCAGCATTACAAAGGTGAAAGACTTTACTTTGAGAAGAAGACCCCAAAGCACCATGTTCCAGAATGGCAGCAGCCTAGAGAATTTGGTCCTCCAGATATGGTTTACAGTGCTCAGCAATCCAGGCACTTGACCCCTACAGCCAAAGGGGAGGAAGCCTGTCCACTGCTACAGGTGGCAGCAGACCGTGGCATCATCCACGTGGTGCTGGTTTTAGGTGCATGCAGAATACAAGAATTGTGGGGTCAGGAAGGCTTCCACCCAGATTTCAGAAGAAGACCTTGGAAGCCAGGCAGTGGGTGAAGCTGTGAGTGTGAAACTGAAGGCACAGTGGAGACCCCAGAATGTTGGAGAAGCCAGGAATATGGATAATCTGAGGAAAGCTGCAAGGATTGAACAAAGCTGACCCAAGAGAGAAGCCGTGAGAGGTACAACCAAGGATACTACCACAGGGCCAGAGGCACCTAAGTGCTTTGGAGTTCACATCTTGCCACAGATTACCCTGGATGCTGGACATGGGAGTATGGGACTTAATGTTGCCCTACTGGATTTTGTACTTCCTTCGGTCCCATTCCTTTCTATCTCCCTATTTGGAATGGGAATGTTTATCTTGTGCCATTGTATGTTGGAAGTATTTAACTTTCTTTTACTTCGTGCAGGGCTTGCAACTAAAAGTTTGCCTTAAATCTCAGGGGAGACTTTGGACTTGGACTTTTCAGCCATGCTGAAACTGTTAGGACTTTGGCAACTCTTAGAGATGCACTAAATCCCTTATGCATAAGGGATGCACATGATCTTTCAGGGGCCAGGGGTGGAATATTATGGCTTGTCTCTAGATGTTCCCCAATGCCCCAACAGTCTCAGTAACAAGAAAAGTAACTAAGACAATATCAATCAAAACAAAAAATTTCACCTAATTTATATAAAAGACTT
The DNA here is from genome assembly GCA_028451465.1 of Erethizon dorsatum. NCBI lineage: Eukaryota > Metazoa > Chordata > Mammalia > Rodentia > Erethizontidae > Erethizon > Erethizon dorsatum. The sequence continues at coordinate 97,504,593 of CM051834.1, forward strand.
ATAAGTCACTGAGTTTAAGGAATACCTTTTATTTTAACTTAATTAATTAATTTGCACTGCTGGGGATGGAATTCAGCACCTTGCAACAAGCCCTGTACCCCTCAGATATACCCCTAGTCCTGCTCTGTGTTTAAATAAGTGTGATGTGCCCTTATTAAATAGTTGCCATCAGAATGCTAGTGCGTTTTATGCAACCCTGCCACCAGCCTGCTGTTAGGTGACTTTCCTATTGATGTCTTTAGCAAACATCTACCACTTCTCTTATCTAAATCCCCACCCGTAAAACTATAGCCATCTAAAAATAATAATTACATACACATCTGAACATTTTTTTCATAAGAAAAAGAGGAAGAAATAACCACAAATAGTGCTTACAAAAATAAATTCATCACAGCCTTGAATGAGCTACAAGAGATGCGCTTGTTACTCTGGGACCTTCTCTGGTGGGACGACTTCCATCAGCATCTGTAGGTACATGGTAACTGGCTCTGGAACACAAGACAGGAAGCACCAGTAAGTGCAATAGAAAAATGTGGCTAAAAGGCCTGACAGCTGGGCATGGTGGTGCACCCCTGTAATCCCAGCGCTGGAGAGGTCGGGGCAGGATGACCGCCATGAGTTTGAGGTCAGGCTCAGCTACATAGTGAGTTCAAGACCAGCCTGAACTACACAACAAGACCCTGTCTCAAAAAACCAATCAGTCGATCAATACATTTGAAACGAAAGGCTTCACTGCGCTTGCTGGTGAGCAGTGATATTATTCTTACACCGTGGTAATACGTCCCTCTTAGACCCTGCACTCGGGACAGCTGGCGTTTAGAGCGAATCAGAACAATCCTACTAGCTGCCCTGGTGCTTTGGAAATCAGTTATTTCCTATTAAGGTACTGGGAACCTGCTAAATATTTTTTTGTCCCCCCACAACAATTTACCCCAATAGGAGAAATATGAGTGGCTCATTTATGTGGGTGGATTTACTACCACTGACCAAGTGGTGGCTACTCTGAAGTCACTGAGACTGCTTTTGTTTAAAATACAAACCATTCGGGGCTGGTGAGATGGCTCAGTGGCATAAGTGCCTGCCTGGCAAGCGTGACATCTTGAGATCGACTCCCGGTACCCACATACGAAAAAAGGGCAGGTGATATCACTCAGCGGCATGGGCACCTGCTGGCGCATGAGGTCCTGAGGTCGACCCCGGTACCCACAAAAAAAAAAAATAATAATTCGGTTTTTTCACTACCTTGACCCAAGTGCTTAGCAGTTTTTGGAGGGAAGAGCTCGGTTAAATATGCCAGAGCTGAGAAGCAAACCATAGTTTGTACCTTTAGGTCACAAGTCATCCTGCTCAGGTTCTCTGTCAGTCTGATCAAATCCAAGTGGATTTCTGAGGCATGGGGGGAAAATGGGCATTTTACTAATTTTCTTTCCTTTCTATAGTTGTGTGCCTATGGCCTATCAGCTTAGGTTAAGGTCAGCATGAAGAGGTTGGGGGTAAAAAGAACTATGCAGGAAAGGACAAAATCCCTGATGGAAATGCCATAGCCATGTTTTCCTTGTTTTCACTGTGCTAATGAACAGGAAACACATTCCCTCTCTTTCCTCTAGCACCGCTGTCAGGTAAGTGGTGGTCCCTGATTCCCCAGCTGAGGAGACAGCTAGGGAAGGGATCTGAGGAAAGACAGCTCACCCACATTTGGCTGTGCTTGAGTCCCAGCTCCACTTTACTGCCTTCTAGTTGGGTTTTGCTCTTTCATACCTGTTTTTTTGTTGTTGTTTTTGTGGGTACCGGGGGTCGACCTTAGGACCTTGAGCGCCAGCAGGCGCCCGTGCCGCTGAGCAATATCACCGGCCCTTTTTTCATATTTGGGTTCCGGGAATCAAACGGGTCCTCGCGCTTGCCAGGCAGGCGCTTATGCCGCTGAGCCATCTCACCGGCCCCTCATACCTAAGTTTTATGTAGATGATGGAAGGATGGATGGAAGGATAGATAGTTATTTTCGTTTTCTAAGTTGCAGGTATATAAATAAAAACCACATACGAGGGCCTGCAGGGTTTACTTTCCTGGCCAGATAGACTGACAGGAGCAGGGAAGAGGCACGTTTTTAATCACACCGACAAAATATCAAGTAGCTGGAGTATGTCGGGCACAACGCTGGATCCAGGATGAAACTGTGCGCGGCCCCAGTTCAAGGCACTCACAGCAGAGACAGAAAATAGACCACTGATCCCCTCACTCCCCGGTGAGGCTGCTCAGGAGCCCTGAAGGTTTCCAGGAACTGAGCTGCTGCAGGAGACAAAGCGTTGTGAATATAACACAGGTACCAGCTTTTAAACATGGGTGTGGTTCAGAGTCTCCACAGCCTTTGGCATAGTGCTTTGTTTCTAGGGGCACAGAAGCTAAGGCAGCCAACTTAGTAAACGTTTGTCCTAAGGTAGATGAGGGTCAGGTGCAGGATGGAGAGTGACCCCTGTGACCTCAGTGCAGGAAGGCTCAGGCCCTCATGGGGGTCTTTGTTTTGTTTGTCTGTTTGTTTCTTTGTTTTAAAGAGAAAAGAAATAGAACAAAATTTCAAAACAATGTAATAGGGTAACAATGGTTAATACATTGCTTGTATTGTTATCTTTAAATTAGTTACTCAGAGTACCAGACATCGGCATTCAATTGTCCAAACAATATTAGCACAAAACTTTCTTTTCAATGAACTAAGAAAAATTAATAGTATATCTATCTTAACTATTTATATATATATATATTTTTTTTTTTTTCCTTTTCCCTTCCTTCTTTTCTCCATTCCCCCATACCATTTGGGGCTCTTTGCAATGCTGCAGAGCCTCTTAGACAACGTCTCCATAGATGTCAGAAGAAAAGGTGCTCTGGGGATGAGAATATACTCCATACTGCGGACCCGTCCGCTTAACAGCGGATTACAAGGAAACTTTATGTTAAAGTATTTCACAATGAAAAAGAAAACAGGGCTTTTCCTTCCTGATTGTTATAGTCATTAGCAGGAATGAAGACCGGATTTGGTGGTTCCTACCTGTAATCCCAGCACTGTGGAGGCTGAGGCAGGAAGATCAAGAGTTCAAGGCCAGCTTGCACAACTGACTGAGACCCTTTCTCAACCCCACAACCCTTCCCCCTGTGCCCACCAAAACCAAAAAGGAACGAAGGAGCCCGAGGTTGGACCCAGGGGCACCACAGTGGGGGAGAAAGTCACGGGTCCTGAGGAGGTGAAATCTAGCTGTGTGAGGTCCTGTGATGAGGGGCTCTGCAGGATGAGGACAGGGGAGGAGGTGCTTTGCGGGGCCTGTCTGCCCTTCACTAATGTCAAGCAGCCTTCTGCTGGTACTCACTTGAGATTTTCTGAGCCCATCCCAACTCGCAGTAGACAAAAAGGAAGTAAAATATAAGGCCGCTCAGTATGAACAACACACAGTAGAGATACTCCCAGGCAGGCTTAGTGATGATCGGGGCCAGAACCAAAAACACGGGTATGAGAATCACCAAGATGGGGATGAAAATGGGCACCTGCAAGGGAGACAGCAAACAGGGATCATGGTTTGGCCTTTGGTGGGGGTTTTATCTCCTTTAAAGTTTTTTTTCATTAAAAACAACAGACACATAAAAAAGAGTGTAATGAACTCCATGTACTCCTCCTCCAGTTTCAAGAATTTTTGGTCTCTCTCTCTGTTTGCTTGTTTCTTTCTTTCTTTTGAGGCCAACTCTCACCATGTAGTTCAAGCTGGCCTTGAAATCACTATGTGGCCCAGGCAGGCCTCAAATTTGTGGCAATCCCCCCTGCCTCAGCCTCCCAAGTGCTGGCATTACAGGCTGTGCCACCACACCCACTTTAAGAATTTTAATATAACTTTACCAATCATTTCATCTACTCTACCTTTGTTTTCTTTTTCCAAGAATATAAAAACAACACCAGACGTCAGGTCATTTTAACCATTAAAAAATGTGTCTCTAACTAGTCAAAACTTCCTGTTTTAAACATGTTTATTGCCTCCCCTCATTTTTTTATAATATTGCTTGTTCCAGCTTATAGCTATGTGTCCCCCTAAACCCTCATGGAATCATAGGCAGGACCTTTGAAAGGTGAGGGGGTTATGGGGGCATAATAACTTACTTGCTGTTAGGAGTATGGGCCTGATTGGAAGAGGGGGTCTTTGTGGGTGAGACCGGGCTTGTTCAACCTCCCTCCTGGCTCCTCCCTTGAACATCTCTCTGCTTCCTGGATGCCATGAGGTGAGCAGCTTTCCCTCCACCAGGCCCCTCTGCCCTGCCATCCTGCCTTGGAGCCAGCTAACTACTAACTAAAACATAAGCACAAAGAAACTTCTCTTCCTTTATTTTGTAGGTTTCAGGCATTGTGTCTCATCGGTGAAGACAGTGACTAACGTGTTGCTCACTTGCTGGAGAAATGGGATGGTTTGTCCTATACAGCATCTGATTCTAGCTGTGCGTGATCGCTTCCTCGGGGTGTCATTTAACTTGCTCCCGTCTTTCCTGCAGACAAGTAGAGAGGGAGGCAGCATGCTTGGCAGTTGGAGCAGTGCACATTTTATTTCCAGGCAGGGTCTTACTAAGTCATTAAGTTCCCCAGCCTGGGCTCAAATTTGCCACCATCCTTCCTCTGACTCCCCGGGCGCTGGGACTGCAGGCGTCCACCGCCACGATGGGCCTGGAGACTTGTTTCCTTCTCATTGCCTCGCTAATATCCTTAAAACAGTGCTAAACAATAGAAACCGAGTCACTCTTATTCCTGACCTTAGCAGGGACCTCTGTACTTAAGAACTAAAACAGCTTTTGCCATGTGTGTGGGCAGCGCACATTAAGGCCACTATAAATTCTTGTTTATTTCTTTATTGTTAATGTGTGTTGAATTTTATTTTTCATAAATGCTGATCACAGGAGTTTTCTCCAAAGATATGTCAGTAGATATTGCACTGGGGTGAATTATACCTGGTCATAAATTAGATTAGTGGCCCTTATGATCTTTAGCCACTCTTACATACACTGAACTTATCTGTGATGTGTTCTCTTTCTAATGTAATTGGATACCAGCTATCAATACTATTATTCATAAGTGAGATCGGTCCACGTTTCCTTTTATATGCTATCTTGATAAGGCTTGGTATCAATGTTATTTTCTGTACAAATAATTTTTTTTTTTCTCTTTTTGAGACAGGGTTTCACTATGCAGTTCAGGCTGAACTTGAACTCACTTTGTAGCCCAGGCTGACCTCAAACTCACAACAATCCTCCTGCCTCAGCTTCCTGAGTGCTGGGATTACAGGCATGCACCACGATGCCAAGCCTGTACAAATAACTTGAAAATAACTTTTTAGAATGTAAAGAAGGGGAAAAAACCCAAAACTCAGAGACACACTCTAGACATAGGAAGGTTTTCTAAGAATATATCCTAAGATTATTATGGACAACTCTATACAAATAAATTTGAACACCTAGATAAAGTATCAGTTTCCTAGGAAAATAAAATTTGCTAAGACTGCCCTCAGCAGAATTAGAATCATGGGGAAATTCAAAAATTCACATAATCCCAGTATTTATTCTAGAGTATTTAAAATGGAAAATTTTCAAAATGCCAGTCTGACTGCTCTTATTCATCATTCATTTCTGTTTCTCTCTTTTTGAACACCCTAAGCTCTTCTAAGTTTATTAATTCCTTCTCAACTTTGTTCTTCTTTCTCTTGGGTTTTGATTGCCTGTTTTCCACTTCTTTCATTTTCATTAATATAAACCTTAAATGAAATGTCAAAGCTTATGTTCTTAGCGTATGTCTTGTCTTCATTATTATTCATTTTCAGGAATTTATATACCTTCATTTCCTCTTTGTACTTGGACCTAAAAGTATACTTTTTCTACGATTCTCTGTTTTGTTCCACTGTAGAGAATGTAAGTTGTGTGGCTTATAATTTTTTTGAAGTACCAGGGTTTTCTTTTTGGCATGAGAGATCGTCAGTTTTCAGACACGTCCGCGGAGCACCTGAGGTGTCTGCTGATGGCAGGGAGGCTGTGACGTGAATCTCTAAGGTCTGCCTTGTGATAGTCCCTCGGTGTTCAGCGCTTTTACAAGGAGGTGTTGAAGGAGGCCTTTTCGAGGCACCTGTGAGTAGAGTGTGTGTTTCTCCCCGTTTATCCTGTAGTTTCTGCTTTCTAAATAAGGTCTCTGTATAGTATGCTGAAGAGGTTTCATAACTTCTCTCTTCACTGTGCACTTTAGCTTCACCTTACTCGTCTTTGTCTTTATAAGTTGTGCTTTGGCCCTGGGTGCTGGTCTGGTCCTGTTTTCTGTTTTCTCATTTACCTGATAATTCTTTGCATGTCCTTTGTTTTTAATCTCACAAGCTTTGTAGATCTGCCTGCCTGGAAAATCTTTTTTGTACATTGGCAGATTTAAGCCAAATGAATCAGTTTATTCATACTGTTGGTAAGTTTGGTCTACATTCCCTCATGGTGTGTCATGTTAGATTTCCACACATCAGTGTCTTCTTACTATCAGTCTTGTGCCCTGAAAGAGTGACATTCTTTGGGAAAACACGCCTAGGACCTTATTTCTCTTATTTTAAATGGGAAAAATATCATGTATTATTTGTAACCACAAATTTCCAACCAGTACCCTCAAATGTAGCTAAACTACAGTAAATATACAGTAAATATATGAAAGTAACGTAAGCCAATATATATTATATTCGGAAGTACACATCTCCATCCGCGTGTGCGCATGTGTGTGTGTGTTACTGGTGTTGAACCTGGGGCCTTCACAGTGAGCTACACCTCAGCCCTTTCCTTTCTCTTTTGAGACAGGGCCTCGCTAAATTGCTCAGGCTGGGATAGCACTTGAAATCCTCCTGTCTCAACTTCCTAGAATGCCACAATTATAGGCGTGGGCTACGACGCCCAGCTCGGTACCCTTCACAGAGAGCGTGTTTGGCATACTTTACTAAATTGGCACTTTTCATATCCTTGCTCTTTTCCAGTTTTGTTTTATGACATTGGCATACCCGTCTGTCACCTTTCTATCCCATCATTTACTCTTAGCTCTGTAGTTAAATAGACTCACCTTATGCCAATGACTTCGTTTCTGAAGCTCATTCTCCAGGCAATTCCTCGGGAAGGACGCGTACAATAATATGTACCCTGAGTCCATTCATCCTGGTAGCTGCATTGATCAAGGTCACTTTGCTGGACATAAAACCATTGGCTGATATTTTCTTTGGAGTATCTGAAATATATTGCTCCACTGTCTTCTGGCATGAAATGTTGGTAACGAAAGGTCTGATACTAGTATTCTTTCTCTTTTTTGTAAGTGAATTGGGGGTACAGGTGGGAACAAGGAAGGGGGAGTGGATCCACGTAATTCCGCCAGACTCTATATATGTGGCCTGTTTGCCAGGTGCACTGAGTGCTTTTCACTATGTTGTTGGGATGGTAGAGTCCGCCCTCCAGTCATTCCTTCTCCCTCAGGAAATAGTTCTTGAACTATAATTTTTAGAATTCTCTGGAATTGATTTCACTCTCCTCTTCTTCAGGGACTCCCACTTTACATGTACCACAACCTCCTCTTTTCAGTTTCCTTTACCTATTTTCTCTCAAATCCCTTTATTTCTGTTTGACATGTTTTCATTTCCTTAATTGCAGTCCTCTTTCCTGGAATGCTTCTTTGCTCTTGTGTTCCTTTTTGCTTACTCTTTTTTTTTTTTTTTTTTTTTTGGTACTGGGGGTCGACCTCAGGGCCTGGCGCGCCAGCCGGCACCCGTGCCGCTGAGCGATATCACCGGCCCCTTTTTTCATATGTGGGATCCGGGAGTCGAACTTGGGCCCTCACGCTTGCCAGGCAGGCGCATAGACCGCTGAGCCATCTCACTGGCCCTTGCTTACTCTTCTGGAACAATTTTGTTTCCTAAAATGTTTGGAACATGATGTGGCCTCTCTGTGCAGCCCCCTGCCCGTGGGGAGATGTGTGTCCCCGGGCTCCACTTCCTGGGTCCCGATGTGCCACATTCGGTGTGTTTTCTGTGCCCAGCATTTGTTTCTAGTGGTTCTGGAAGTGTTTCCATACTGGAAGGGAGCTTTTGCAGGGAACTTCTGGGATGCCTGAGGACTGAGGCATCCCTGCTCCCCTCTTCTGCTGGTGGGCCTCAGGTCTCCTTCTGGGAACCCCACCCAGTGTGCCCTCCACTGGGGCTTGTGGTGGTTCCACGCAGAGTCCGGGCTTTGTGGCAATATGCATTTCCTTGTTTTGTGTTGAAGTTGTTGGCTGAGGGGTTTTCCCTTTGCTCTCTTAGTGACTGTGACTGCTTTTATGGGGGATTTTGTGCAAATTAAAAACTTCCCACGGTCTCGCCTGCTGGGTGAGCTGAGTAAAGGGACACTGCCTTGCTCCAGGCAAGCTGCCCCAGGTCTCAGCTGACTCCAGGGACATGATGGAGGTCCAGAGACCATGCAAGGTAGACCATTAGACAGATCTCTGAAACAAGAGCTAAAGCGAAACCAGGCCTGGTGGTACACACCTGTAATCCCAACACTCTGGGAGGCTGAGGCAGGAGGGTCACAAGCTTGAGCCCAGTATGGGCAATTTATAACTTAGTGAGACCCTGTCTCATTAAGCAAAAAAAACAAAGTACTCAGGATGTAGCTCCATGCAAAGGCCCTGAATGTCCTAAAGTTAAACACAGTATCCTTATTCTTTTCCTGGTCCTTTGCCTACATTTTCTTATATTTGTGCTCTGTTACCCTAAGAACTAAATAGCACAGTAGTCTGGGGTTTTTCAGTCCCTAACATAAGCAAAACAAAATCAGTGCTGCTTCATCCTCCCTGGTATATAGATCCCACCAGCCATTCAGGGAGTGAGAAGGAGCTCGAAATAGGTTGTGAACTTGGGAATGGGCCCAGAGCCAGCGTTCAGAAGACCCCCTCAGTTCGTGGAAAGTGTCATGGCTACTCTTGGTAGCTTACTAAAATGGTAGCTTAGTAAAATGAATGACTAGGTGGTTAACTGGACCATAAACTGTAGTGTGAAGGGCAGCATACACTCCCGCCTGAATGACGACGCTCAAGAGCAGAGCAGTCAGGTGGGAAGAGCGAGCTCGTCTGCGGTCTACTCAGCAGGGCTGCGCGTGGCGTGTGGGCGGGAAACTTACCTTGATGGGCCTTTCACGGGTTTTCTTCGTAAACCTCATCACAACAAGTCCTATAATCGTCATCCCATAAAATAACCATGTAGCAAAACTGAAATAATTGATCAAGCTGTTTATGTCACCAGGGATGATATAAATCGTTGCTATTAGACCCTAATAAAAGAAGAGCAAATTCTGAAGTCATTAGTGTGTAAAAACATTCCTCTTATCACCTCAGAGAAGTCTGAAGAAGCAGTTTTTCCTGTGAATAAACAGAGCAGCATGAGGGACACTTCCCGAGTGTCCCATTGCAGTGGGGGCTGAGCGTGACCCTGGCGGTGACAGCTGTTCTCTCTGAGACCTGGGAGGAAGATCTGAATTATTTCTGTGTCTTTGAAGTTGTGATTTTATTTTTTATTTTTTATTTTTTTATTTATTTTTTTTTTGTGGGTACCGGGGGGTCGACCTCAGGACCTCGAGCGCCACCAGGCGCCCGTGCCGCTGAGCGATATCACCGGCCCCTTTTTCGTATGTGGGTTCCGGGAGTCGAACTCAGGCCCTCGCGCTTGCCGGGCAGGCGCTTAAGCTGCTGAGCCATCTCACCAGCCCATGAAGTTGTGATTTTAAGCAAGGAAAATATTAGACAAAAAATATATTGTGCCAGCTTCACGAGGATGGATTTAAATTCCAAAGGGTCTTCCTTATGGGCAGGATCCCTAGACTGTGACACCCAGCTCTGATCTGACTGCATCGGTCACCGGGGCCATGACCTGTGTCCCCGTTCTCTGGGTGAGCGTCCCCATCTTCAGAGTGTGCAGGTGGGTAGAGACCTGCTCTCCTCTGGAGCTGGGGCAGTGGGCCGGCCTGAGCTGGGAATGTGGGAGGAGTCTGCGTGCCCAGGACAGTTGCAGGTGACCAGGACTAACTACCCCTGCGAACCTCCCATTAGAGACGCCCACGATCTCAGGACACACAAGCTATGAGACTGTAATGAGCGACTGCTGTTAGCCACACCTCGTAAAGAGCCTTGTTCTCCTTCCCCATATGCTCTACGTAGCTCTTTCCTAGGGGCTCCTAACAAACAAATGAACATACATGACAGAAGTAGAGCGTTATCACCTTGGCGGAATCAAACAGTATCTTTTGTGGGTAAATTCAGAAAAAGGAACAGAAGTAGGATAAATTCAATTGTCTTGGGAATTCTTTTTCTATTTCAGGTCAAGGAATAATTGAACCCGGCTCCTTTTAAAGTAGGAGATTAGGCCATGGCAAGGCAAAAGGACAGTTGGGAGTGACCTGTGAGTCACAGACCTGTCTGTTGTATCCTGGAAGCATTCACAGAGCCCTGCATGGGATGGGTCTGATGTAAGAAATGGGTGTAAAAGATGGAGGCCATTAACCTCTCAGGCACCAAGATCCTTTCAACTGTCCCACACTCGCTCTGCAGAGCACACTTCTCTTTCTTTCTTCTCCTACCTTTGATCTCACCTTCAGTACATTTAACGAATGTTTTTTTTTAAAGAGAAAAAAATAGAACAAAATTTGAAAACAACATAATAGGAGGGTAACAATGGTTAATACATTACGTATTGTTATCTTTAAATTAGTTACTCAGGCTAGAAGGTATCAGGATTCAATTGTCCAAACAATATTAGAACAAACCTTTCCTTTCAATGAACTAGCAAAATTAAATAGTGTATCTATCTTAGCTATTATATATATATATATGTATATATATATATATAATTCTCTTTAATGAATGTTAAACATTTAGGTTCTTTGTTCTGTCCAGTTCTTTGAATAGGGTACTAAGAGCCTGAACAGGACTCCTGGTCACAACACCATTTAACACTGTGAAAACGAGTGGGAGAAGTGTTAGCAAGAGAGGTCTTTGTCATCACTGGACCTGAGGGCCCTCTCCCTGTAGGACAGGTGTCATGGTGCGGTTCCTACTTACATAGAAGATGATGGCAGGGGTGGGAGTGAGGCGCCTGACGCTGATGTAAGAGAGCACTTTCAGCATGTGCCCTTCCCGGCCTGCGACGTAAATGAGTCTGAAAGAAGAATCACACGGAGGTGCTGAGGAAGTGTGTCCTGAGTTTCCCCAAGGGGTCACAGGAAGGGAACTGAGTGGGAACTGGCCATCTGTGGGTGGCTCTGTCTCCTGGAGGTGAGTGAGTTTGGGAAGGGTGAGGGGGATGGGTGCATACTGGTATAGTAGAGGCACCAAGACTGTGAAAGATGGACTTGGCTGGGATTACAGGCATATGCCACCATGCCCGCTGGCTCTTCATTTTTTGTGCTACAAAGTTGAAGCAGAGGGCAACCTATTCGGGACCCCTCCTATCTCTCAGGAGATTTTGCTGTTCCCCATTCCCCCATTCCTATTCCCCATTCCTTTTCTCCAATAAATTTTTCTACTCTTAACCTCTGTTGTTACTTAGAATTCATTCTTCGACTTCAGGGGACAGGAACTCGGCATATTTGACATCTAACATTTCCCCTATATCATCCTGGAGGCCCCACCGAGATACCTGGAAGGAAGTAACAGTTTGCTCTTGTTTCATGGCACCCGTAAAATATTTCGACTGGATTCTGGATTGGGACTCACTTAGGCAATCAAAATTGTCATCCTTGAATTTTACGCCTTGTCTTTGTCAGTTGCTTAGGCCTTGTCTCTTTTATGCATTATCTTTTGTTATAATAAATTGAGAACGCGGGCAGATCATGCTATTTCTTTGATGGGGCATTTCACTCCTGTTCTGTACGTGCTGTAGTTTGGACTTAGTTGCTGCACTTACTAGTGCACCTCGTTTGACCTGTGTGACTTCTTCGACTGCTGCGGTTTGTTATCTTACACAGCAGCGTTAAGGAAGCGTAGTGTTAGAGCATCCCTGATGGGCTTTGATATGAAATGCTGTAAAATGGGTGTTTCTATGAAATTTGGTTTATATTTGGGAAATGTACATGCCTATTAATAAATCACAGAACCCTAACTGCCAATTAAAAGGCAACAGGCCAGTAGCTGTTCTTAAGTCTCGGGAGACAGGTTTCCCTGGACACACTGGCCCTGATCCTCCTCTGCCCTTGGAGGAAATGTCAAGCCGGTTCTGCCTCAGTTTCCTTTCTGGTCTGATCTTCCACTGGTGAGGAGACAATCTTAGCTCTTGAGATTCCCCATTCTCGCCTTGCCAGGCTCAGAGTGACGACTCAGGGCCGATTGCTTCAATAACTCCCTGTGAGTTTAAGGAAAAAAGACTTCTTTTTCTCTGACCTTCTTTTTTTCTTTCTTTCTTTCTTCTTTCTTTCTTTTTTGTTTGTTTCTTCTTTGAGACAGGGTCTCACTATGTAGCTCAGGCTGGCCCTGAACTCACTATGTAGCTCAAATTGGCCTTGAACTTGCAGCGATCCTCCTGCCTCAGCCTCCCATGTGCTGGGATTACAGGTGCATGCCACCACACCCAGCCTCTTTGATCTTATTTCTGATCTTTTCCAGCTGCTCTGCAATTCCCTTTTTTTGGGAGCATGTAAGGTTAGAGAGACAGGAACTCTAAACTGCCCCAACCTTTTCTTCCTACCCAACAAGTAAGAACTTTAAAGTTAAGCCCATAGAAAATAAGCATTTGCTAACACCAAAGGCAGGGAGGTCATTGTATATATATATTATTGTTTTGCTTTGTTTTGTTTTCAGGGACATCGTTCTAAATGATGAACACATACCCCACCTGTGGGTCAGATGAGACATTGGAATTTTGCCCATCCAAGATAACACACATAAAAGCCATGTCCTTCCTTACTGTTCTGGGCAACAGTCTCCCTTGGGGGACTGAACTTGACACCACATGGAAAGAACCAACTTCTGTGTGAAACCAGAAGGAGCTACTTCCAAAGCACCACGCTCAAGGGACCAAAACACATGTAGCCAAAGGGAGGATCTCCACCCTTCTCTTTCCCCTTCTCTGTATAGTTATCATTTATATGTATAGGAGAAGAATGTACTTTGATACTAACTTGTGGACTTTGAAACTTTTTTGTTTATTTATAAAATGCTATGTAATGATTTTTGGGGGGTTTTAGCCAGCTAGGATTTTTATCTGTACCTTGTATACTTTTAACAAACAGTGGTCACTCTGCCAGCTACTTAAAAGCTCTTAGAGGAGCTGCCACTCTTAAATCAGAGTAAAAATTTCCCCAGCACCTTCTGGCGAATCTGCATTGAAGCCAAGGGCCAATGGAATGTTGACCAGAGAGGCAGCTGGATTCCTTTGCAGAGACAGATTTCTGGTTGCATGGACCAGGAAAAACTGAGAGAGCAACCGAGGGGTCATGGCCAGGGCTATTCTCGGGCAGATACCCAAAGGTTTCTCAGTGGAAACTGGCTCCCAACTGCCCGACAGGGTAGTCAGCACAAAAATCTCCACTTATCTCCCATACTTTTCTCTCTCTGCTAGTAAGTTAGAAACTCTGAAGCTTTCTCCAACTTGCTGGGAGTTACCTTAGGACCACCTTGTCATTAGATCGCCAGTTTGCAACACCCATTTGCCTTTGGCATGGGAAAGCAGCTGTCGGGGCAACAATTTACATTTGTGCTTTGCATATGCTAACAAGAGTAACAAAGAAATTTTAGTCAGCCTTTTTTCTTTCATGTGTGTGTAGAAGACTGAAATGTGCCTTTACTATCATGTGCATTGTGATTGCTAGGTGATGGTTATAAGTTTAACCTGTGAGCTTCAGAGATATAATTTTTTTTGTGTGTGTGTGGGTACCAGGGGTCGACCTCAGGACCTCGCGTGCCAGTAGGTGCCTGTGCCACTGAGCGATATCACCGGCCCCTTTTTCGTATGTGGGTTCCGGGAGTCGAACTCGGGCCCTCGCACTTGCCAGGCAGGCGCTTACGCCGCTGAGCCATCTTACTGGCCCAAATTTTTTAAACATACCCTTGTCTTGCTGCTAAAAATGGTTCCTTGGGTGATTCAGTAGATAACAGGAATGTCTTGGAGACTTCTTTGCCCTAGGGCACAGGGTGAGATTTTTCTCCAAGCCATTTTTACCTGACCATCTCTAGAGGTGATCTCCTATGCAGGCTGAGAAGTGTTCCAACTACTTCCAACTCCCTTTTCAGTACTTGCTCTCTTTCAAAGAACTAGACAGCAATGGCTTAGTGCTAAGCAATGCTTCCTTCTTGAGAACATGACTGTTATAGCTGAGATCAACTGTACCTTGTGCTTCTATAAAACACCTACGGGAGTAAGCACATGAGCTCCCTGGGGAGACAAAATTATGCACCAGTGCAAGGGAGGAGGGTCTGGACAAATTTTGTCTTCTGGTGTCTCTCCAGATGGCATCCACCTGCCCCGGAGTGGAATCTACTGAGGGATGCCTTGAGGGCATAAGAAATCAAATAGAAATTAAGGGGATGCCTGGTTCTTCTTGCATTTCAGAAATGGGGAACTCAGTATCTAGCACAGGCCCACAATGGGGTACACTTATATAAGCACGACTTAGAATAGACAGCTGTGCATGCACTACGCAAGTTATGACCGAACACAAGAAGATAAACCTGGATAATGGTCAATATACGCAGGCCGAAAAATAGAGATGCTGTCTTGGCCAGGGAACCTCAACAGCAAAAATACCCCTTCAGCCCCCCAATGCGGACAGACTTATGTACCTGTGCCCTAGAGTATTAAGCTTTGGCTATTTAAGGGAAAGTTTGTTGAGTCTGTGTATGTATGAACATGAGAATAGCTTTGGGAATAGCACTAGTTAAGCAAAGCAGCTCAAAAGGCACCATGTAGAAGCCAAAGCCTCATTCTCCCGTGTCACCTCCCTCTCCCCTGTGCTTGGTGCTCTTTCCTCCACTGTGAGCACCTTGGCTCCGCTGAAGTGGCCTTGTCCACACTTACCTTGCCAGTTTGCCTTGTGGGTATAAGCCACATCCCTTCACTAGACTTTGGGGCTCTGACGTGGGCTGGGAGGCGCTTGAACAGGCACAGCCCCAGGGACTTAGGGTCTCCTCAGTTGAGGCCCTGAGTTGCGGGGTCCCCTACCTGCCCGCCGTAAAACAGTTCCCGTTAGCAGCTCCAATGGTGGAAAATGCCAGAAAAAGTGGGACGACCCAAGAGGCTGGATAGAGAATGCGGTCACCAAAAGTCTGCCAGGAGAAGGAAATGAATCCTGAGAATCTTCCCTTCCATAACCTCCAACAGCCATTGGTCCAAAAAAGCTCCTCCACCCTCCAGACAACGCAGGTTCCCACCTCACCTCCTTGGGCACAGCCTCTGGGCCCCCTGCTGGAGAGCAATGGCTGAAAAACTCTTCCCAGTATCTTGGGATTTTCATATTGATGGATTAATTGACTGCAGCACTAGGGGTTGCACCCAGGGCCTTCACACTGAGCTATATCCTCAGCCCTTTTTTTATTTTGTATTTTGAGACAGGGTCTTGTTTGGTTGCCCAGGCTCAGGTCGAACTTTTGTTCATACTGCCTGATACTCCCAGAGGGCAGGGTTATAGGCCTGTGCCACCGCTCTGCGGTCTCGGGATTCTTTGATGGTGACAGGAATCTTAAAAGCCACCACTTCTGGCAATCATTCTTAGGTATTGAATAATCCTGCCAACACCCTGTGCTCTGGCTTCCTTGATGCTCACTCGGAGTGACCTTCTTCTCCTCCCCCTTATCTCCTCCCCCGGGCTGGTGATTGGTGCCCTCAGCACTAACCAAACTGCATCTCCTGCTCATGCTAAAGCCCCACCACCTCGCTGTCTCTCTCTAACTCATTTTCTGTCCTATCCCAACTCCAGGATGCCTCCAGCATGTGGAATCCATGCATGTTTTCCGGTCCCTGGTGCTCACTACTTTTTTTTTTTCCTTATGCACTAGGAATTGAATCTAGAGACTTTGCTCTTAGCTACATCTCTAAACAGTTCTAATGTTTAGTTTTAACTTTAAAATAGAGTCTCACTAAATCACTACAAATTGCCTAGCCTGGACTAAAACTTGTGATCCTTCTGTCACAGCCTTCCTGTGTGTGTGTGTGTGTGTGTGTGTGTGTGTGTGTGTGTATTGGTACTGGGGATTAAACCCAGGAGCTCTCTACCACTGAGCTTCATCCCCAGCCCTTTTATTTTTATTTAGGGAAAAGGTCTCAATAAGTTGCCCAGGCTGGGCTTCAACGTGTGATCCTCCTGCCTCAGCCTGCCAAGTAGCTGGGATGATGGGTGTGCACCACCCTGCCCAGCTTGCCTGATCTGCCTCCCTCCTCATTTAGCTTAGATTCCACAGCTCACTCTTCGAATTCACCACCTGCACACTTCCCTGTCCTTCCTCCTGTCTGTCAAACCCCCAGCCCTGGTCCCTCGAGCCCCACCTTCTAGCCACGAGCTCTGCCTGTGCCCAGGCAGCTGGGGCTGGAGCTAGACAGGAAGAGCCCACCGCCCCTGCCCTTCTCCCCTAAACCCAGTCCTCCCACGACAGCTGAGCCCATGACCTGTCCCTCTCCAGTCGCCCCTTGCCTCCTCCCACAGGCCACAGCCCCCTCCACACTCACCACGGCCACCGCCTGGGACTGCAGGAGTTCCGTCGGGGTCATCACGGTGAAGTAGGAGACGTTCATGAGGATGTAGCACACTGTCACCAGAGGGATCCCGATGATGATAGCCAGGGGCAGGTTTCTGAGAGAGACAGTGACGGGGAACCCGGGGTCAGCCCAGAGGGTCCGGGTCCTCCTCATCCTGTGTTCTCCTCTCCCTCCCACACGCCCCCTTCTCAGCGTGGTGGCCCAGCCCACAGATGCCCTTCCTGAGGCCTCCTCGGCAGGGGCTGTGATTTGGCAGAGCCCAGCAGGAAGGAGAGATTTTCCAGTGAGAAGATTTCCTCCTGGGTCCTAGGGCAGTAGACTCGAATTGTTTAAAGCAAAGGAGGTCAGAGATAAAGGAAGTTGGAGCTCTCCCTTGCCCTTATGGACCATTCCACTGCCCCAAACACACGAACCCTAAGGGTGGACGATGAGCTTAGAAGGAGCCATTCTCTCCCTGGGTAGAGCGCTTCCCTGCACACACGAGGCCCTGGGTTGGAAGAATGAAAACTTCACTGGCTTTAATGGAATCATGGAATAATAGGAGACAGCAGCTCTACTTTTGCCTGGGAGGAGGGACATATGCTTTTCGATCTGTTGTCTCCTGCCTGGCTCAGCTTTCTTACCTGTGAGGGTTTCTAAGTTCTTCTGTGATGTAATTGAGTTGATGCCTGGAAAAAGAAAAGGAACAAGGGTGGCATGTGACTTGAATTTCTTGGCGAAGATTGTGAAACACGCAATTTTAAATGTCGGCTTCATTTAAGATTGACCATGACTGGGCATGGTGGCACATGCTGTAATCCAGCACTCTGGAGGGCTGAGGCAGGAGGATTGCAAGTTTCAGCCCAGCTTGGGCAAGTTAGTGACTTAGCAACAGCCTATCTCAAAACAGGAAAAATTAAAAAAGGACTGGGGATGTAGCTCAATTAGATTGCTCTGGCTTCAATTTCCAGTACCACAAAGAGACAGAGAGAGAGAGAAAGAAGTGAATATTTTCAGGAGCAGTGCATCACCAGAGTACTTTAACAAAATGGGAAACTTTTTTTCTGAAAGGGGATGAAAACAGCTCTTCAGGAGAGAAAGCCCAGCATCAGGATGCTTATGCTTCTCCCTCAAAGGACATAAGCAAAGGACCCAGCGACCTCGAGGTCTGAACAGAAGTGCCATCCATTGAATATTCCTGGCAGTTCAAGGCCTCACTGTGCTGGCTGGCTCTAATTGAGTTGACCCAAAGTTGCCTGGTGAGAAGTTCGCTCAGGGCTTTGGCATTCTCTGCTCACAGGGTGTGGTCAGCAGCCAGTGCCACATTCAGTGAAAACAGCAGGTGTCTTGGTGTCTGTGGGGTCCCAGGAAAACAGAAATGACGGGGGCCAGAGCCAAGCGTCATGGTGCTCGCTCATAATCCCAGCAGTGTGGGAAGCTGAGACAGGAGAATCACAAGTTCAAGTCCAGTCAGAGCAATTTATCAACTTAGACTCTGCCTCAAAATAAGAATTTCAGAAGTATGGGGATGCAAAGACCCTGGGTTCAGTCCCTGTGCCAGAAAAAGTGATGGGAGAGATATGTGAAGGTGAATTTTTCCAGAAAGAAGTCTTTGTTTTTCTTCAGCGGGTGAAATCAGAGTGCTTGTGAAGAAACAGGGGACTGTAGATGAGAAAATCAAGTAGGGGCCCCCTTAGGTCTTCCAGCTAACCCTGATTAGAAGGAGTTAAAAACAAACTTTACTAGAGAAATTCCCCTGGGAAGCAAGCCAAAGATGGAGGTAGAGAAAGAGAAAAAAAAAAAAAAAAAAAAATATATATATATATATATATATATACAGATAAAGAAAGGCACCAAAATACCTTAGGACTTGCACCAAGAGACGAGAAAAAGAGCTGACAGGCAGGACAAAGAGAGAATGCCAGGTACACAAATGATAAGCCTCCCCAGCCTCCAATAAGATATAGGAGGAAAAAAATGGGGGGCTGACTATCTTTAAAGCACCACGTGCTCACACCTATGCACTAACATATACACAGATATACATGTGTATTCACTCTAGAGTCACTGTATTATTCACTCTAGGGTCATTTTAGAGTACAATACATACCCCCTTACTAACTCTAAACTAACCAAGAATAAGGCAACTACCCGCCCACCCCAAAGGTAAGGCCTTAAAAGATTGGTGAAGGACAAGTAAACAGACAGAAAGAAGCCGCACACAGACCACAGGAAGAAATGACATCAGGCAGAGGTGCCGAAAGCCAGTCCACTTATGGCGAGTTCTGGGTGAGGAGGAAGCGCTCCCTCCCCTCCCCCATAAAAGCAGCTAGGATCTGAGGCCCACAGGTCCTCCATCTTTCCACAGCCCTCTCCCCTGATTCTTTCTTACCAGGGTAGCTATCAGTCTTCTCCCTTCCTTTTCCTCTTTACAAATAAGGTGTCTTCCCCTCCTTAAACTCTGCCCCTCCGATTTTTCACGGGGGCTGAGTTTATGGTCCTGGTGGGCTCCTTGGACAGCAGAGCAGCAATGCTCGTTTCCCAGATGTCACATTTTGGTTCCCTGACCAGCAGCCAGATGTGACACCTAAAAAGCACAGACTTGGGACACCTCAGGGTCCCCCCTTACCATCCATTGTATGCCCAGAGTCCGTTGTAAAACGCCAGGCTGATGCCGCCCACAGATGCTGGTGTACCCACAAAGGAATTTTCAAAATTTCTTGTATTTCCTGTAATTAAGCCACAAAGTGAAGACAAGTGTCAGCTGAGCGATTTCGACTCTGCACTGCTTTCTCTGAAGCTGGGGTAGGACACACACTGAGAAGCTGGCAGCTGAGTCTTGCTGCGGAGTTCCCACCAGACTCACACACACGCGGGGAGGGTGTGTGTTTGTGTGTGGTGCCCACCCTCCCTTCCTGTCCTCCCACAGTCACCTTGGGCCAGGAGGACCAGGCCGCTGATGATGATGATGGCCACGATCACCATCTTGGCTGCAGTGAAGAAGTTCTGGACGTATCTCCCCAGCCGCACACTCAGCGCATTCACTGTGGTGATGACCACTGGGAAGGGCGGGGCGGGGCAAGCAGCATCCAGTGTTCAGGTTTCCATGTGGCCCTGGAGTCTCCGTTCTACCCCTCCCACCTCCCCCCCACAGTATGTCCCATGGCACGGAGCACAGATCCAAAGGAGGGAATGAAAGACCTTTACAGTGCACCTGATGGAGACCTATGAAATCAAGCCCCCACCTCAGAGGGCAAAGCAGAAGCAGCAGCCAGGCCCTGAGTGGAGGGCACTGGCCCGTGACAGGGACAGCCCTCAGCAGCCCTCCCTGCAGCCCCTGACTGGCCTAGGTGCTGTTCAGCACCCACGGTGGCCACCAGCCCTGCTTCTCCAGAGCCTCCAGGCCCCCGGGGCCTCTTTCTGTGTGGGCACAGAGGATGTGAGGCCAGCATCCCCAGCTTTGGCCTCTGCCCAGCCACCTCGGACCCCTACCCCAGATGTCAAGCTTGGGCACTCACGGATGGCAGCGGCAGCGAGGCATTTAACGACCACTTCAGGAGGCTTGCAGTCTGAGTAGAAGGCTGCACACACATACTCTGAAAAGCTGAGGCAGATGATGACGAAGGATGAGGGCTTCATGACCATCATGCTGGTCCAGGAGAAGAGGTAGGCAGGAATGGGGCCGAAGGCTTCCATCAAGTATGGATACTCGCCTCCCGACTTGGTGATCATCGTGCCAAGCTCTGCAAAGCACAGAGCTCCTGGAACACAGAGAGGTACGGCCCCCCTCAGCCCCTCGTGAGATGTCGTAATTCCCTCATGGGCACTGTGTCACATAGGCCCAAGTCCTCTGGCCCTGGATGGCCCTGAGTTCTGGCCACTGGACATTTAGCGGCAGCCCGGTTACCCGTTATTTGCCACCCATGCATTGAAAGGGAAGGGAGCCAGGTGTGGTGCATACTGTAATCCCAGGCTGAGGTAGGAGGATGGCAAGTTTGAGCCTAGCCTGGGCAACTTAGTGACTTAGTGAAACCCTGTCTCAAAATTAAAAATGGGCTGGGGATGTAGCTCAATGAGAAAGACCTGGGTTCAATCCCTAGCACCAATAAAAGGGGTGGGGGGACCCGGCAGCAGGAAGGACAATGCTTCTCCCTGGGTTCCCTGGGTTCCATGGGGAGGGGGGCCAGGAGGCGGAGTCTCTGTTACCCAGTGTGGCGAGGATCCCGCAGGCCACCCAGATGATGAGACAGGGCCCCACGGTTCCTGTGTTTCTGAGCACAGACTTGGGGGAAATGAAGATCCCGGAGCCGATGATGGTGCCCACAATGATGCAGATGCCACTGAACAGGCCCACCTGGGATGTGGAGGAAGGAAGACGAGTTAATGCTGTCACCCAGAGGCTCACGAGGCCAGAGGCGACCCCCAGCTCTGGGTCTGCCCAGCTCAAAGTGAACCCCGTGTTCCAGGC
Organism: Erethizon dorsatum; assembly: GCA_028451465.1. NCBI lineage: Eukaryota > Metazoa > Chordata > Mammalia > Rodentia > Erethizontidae > Erethizon > Erethizon dorsatum. Next base: position 97,525,770 of record CM051834.1, read on the forward strand.
ACGTCCACCCTGAGGTGCTGCTGTGACTCCACCAGGACAGTGTTCCTGGGGCTCTGTATGTATTGAACTGGTTCATCTGTGCCGGGCGAGGTGGTGGACACCTGTGATTCCAGGCTGCGGCAGGAAGATTACAAATTTGAGCCCAGCCTGGGCAATTGAGCAACTTAGCAATAGCCTGTCTCAAAAAATTTCAGAAAGCGCTAGAGATGTAGCTCAGTGTGAAGAGCCTGGATTCACTCCCTGTGCCCCCCACAAATCCTTACAACAGCCCCATGATTCGAGTATACCATATCATACCCATTTCACGGAGAAAGCTGAGCACAGAAAGGCTACTCGTGCCCAGAGTTACACAGTCAGCCCCAGGTTCCAAGCTTCTGGACACCAGCCCTCTTACCCTCCACAGCACAGGCCCTTGGGAGGACCCTCTTCACTGGGCAGAGTAGAAGGGAGTTGTCACCAAGGAAACCAGGCTCAGGATCTGGAGTCCTGGCCAGAGGAGTCACGTGAGCAGGAGATACCTCCCAGGGACGGAACCTGTGGGTCATTGGGACATCTCTGTCATAAAATCCTGTAGGGCATGAGCTTTGTAAGAGCTACACTTGGCTCAGGTACTCACTGTCCCATTACATCTGTGTGAGGGACAAGGACAGGCTATGGGAATCCACAGTGATAGAATATCCAGGTTGAGTGTCTGCCTGGTGAGGGGACTCTGGGTGATAGATTTGTCAGCATGCATCAAACTGAGCAGGAAAGATTTGCACATTTCATCATATGTAAATTATACACCAATCCCCGTGTGTGTGTGTGTGTGTGTGTGTGTGTGTGTGTGTGTGTGTGTGTGTGGTGCTAGGGATTGAAGCCAAGGCCTTCCCACTGAGGTACATCCCCAGCCCTTTTGTATTTTTTAGTTTGAGACAGGGTCTCACTAAGTTGGGCGGGGCTCAAACTTGTGATGCTCTTGCCTCAGCCTCGCAAATGCTGGGATTACAGGCCTAGCCAAAAACAAGTTTTTATTTTATTAGTTTTTTTTGTGTTTTTTCTTTTTTGAGACAGGGTCTTGCTATGCAGTTTGGAGTAGGCTTGAGCTCACTATGTAGTTAGTCTGGCCTCAAACTTGCAGCCATCCTCCTTCCTCAGCCTCCTTAGGATGGGGATTACAGGCATGCGCCACCACGCATGGCTAAAACACTTCCTATTAAAGGCGGTTTGATTCCCACAGCGCAGGCGACCACAGCAGGGAGCTCCCTGTGTGGGCAGAGTCTGTGCTTGCTCAGGGTGAAGAGGACCCCACTGCAGGCTGGTCACTGGGGGACTCGGCAGGCACACACATGGGGTCACCGGGGTGCAGAATCCACTTCCCTCCAGCCTCAGAGCCAAGTGTGCACCAGGCAGGCAAGTCAGCCTGAGATTCCTACCGGGGGCGCCTTCTGGCTCCCCATCCCAGTACCCGAATCCCTCCTGCTGAAGGCTGCTGCTCTCTGATTTGGAGAGGAGAGGGCTGCCATTTCCCCTGTCTCTGATGCCTAACTGCGTTTGGGACAGGCCTGGGGTTTGCTCAGTTCTGCTGTGTGGCTGCGGGCCACAGGGTGCCAGGGACATTGCTGGCATCAGGCCTGTGCATGGCAGATGAAGAGTGTTGCTGCCCATCCCTGATTACTAGGGACAGAGACCCCAGCCAACCAGCAGTCAGTCCATGCCATCCCTCTTCAGTCCCCTCTCCTGTCAGCTTTCAGGGCTCCCACAGGGCCCCACCCAAGGCTCAGCCCCCTCGCCCTGCCCTGGCAGCCTTCAGAGTCCTGATCTCACCCTGAGCTGACCAGGGGCCATCCTTCCTCACCATGGGCCTGAAGCCTCCTTCCCTCCCTGTCCAGGGCCTGCTGGACACCCATGCAGGACAGGCTCAGTGTGCAGTTACTTTTTCTTTTAATTTTTGTCCTGGGGATGGAACCCAGAACCTTCCCACACAGCTACATCTCCAGCCCTTTATTTTGAGACAAGTTACTATGCTGCCCAGCTTGGGCTAAAACTTCCAATCCTCCTGCCTCAGCACCCCCTCTCCAACCTCCCAGTGCTGCGATTATGGTGATGAACCCTAAGCCTGGCTATTCAGCTTCTGCACTCCTACTCCTAAGCTCCTCTCCTACCTGGCCCAGCGCCAGCCCTGTCTGCTCACCATATGTCACCTCAGAGCATTCATCCCTGTCCTATCTATGCCGGCGGCACCTTTGCAGTGAGACCCCCAAGACAGAGCACCGCTGTTGGAGGCCCTGCGATGCCCAGCTCCAGGACAGTCTCGGGTAAGAGGATGAGAGGTTTGCCAAAGATGGGTGGAGGGGACTCGACCACCGGAAGGCCCCCTCTGATCACCCCTGAAAAGGCCATCGGTTTGAGCAAATACCAGACCCTCAGTCCCTCCGCAGCTCATGGAAGCACACACGTTAAGCTCATGCGTGACGCAGGAACGTCAAGAGTACACTGAGTTCACCGGAGACGGGGCCAGGGGTAGGTCCGGAGCATGGCTCATTTAACAACAAACTGTATAAATAAAAAGCCATGTGCTTCGGTGGGTCACGGGATCAGCGGGGCCTCCACTGCTTCTGCTCCTCATTCAGATCGCCCCACCCCGAGCCTGGGAAAGACCCACAGGAAACAGGCGACCTCACCTCTTTCTGGAGATTTGTAACCTTGGGTTCGTTGCTCTGGATGGAGCGCTCATCCTCCCTGTGTTTCCTCGGGCTCGTCTCCTCCCCCATCTTTTCCCCCTGCCAGTTCCAGGAGTCTGCAAGGAGGGCATGGGCTGAAGCTTGGTTCAGCAAAAGCAGACAAGATGCAAAGGGAGCGCAGCCAGGGCTGCTCTGGGCTAGTGGGCCTGGGTGTGGGGTACGGAGTCCCAAAGCAAAGGTCAGCTCGAGTTTTAGAGGGGTGCAGGTGGCAGTCTCCTGGGGAGAATTTGCTCAGCCCCAGGGAGAAGAATCAGTCATTGCTATTATTTGGGCTGCAGGAAACAGTTTCCTGAGTCTTTTCCAAAGCTCAGGGGCTGTTTTGCGTGTGGCCAGTCAACCTCCCAGCCCCCCTGTCTCCGGGGCCAGGTCACTCTCTGCTAATCCTCAGCTGTGACTTCCTTGAAACTCATCCTGCCTCCATCATCCAGTGTCTTTGTTTTCAAAAGTAAAAAACAGTTTAAAACATACTGGAATATACTTAGTGGAATCAATTCAAGGCAAGGATGGTTTTGTTACACTTCTTTCCCAAATTTATGTCCCTGGGACACAACTGATCTGCACTATGGGTACAGTGCTTTCCCATTCAGGGATGCAAGGAATAAAACAAGACAATTGCTGAAGAAAACCAGGCTCAGATGGTGACGTCCTCGCTAGCTCCAAATGAAATCTCTGTGAAGGCCCGGCCACCAAGCCAGGAGAGCAGCGGGCCTCCCCATCACCTGGCCGGTCTTACCTTTCTCCTTGACCTTGTGGAGCCAGAGAAGCTGCGAGGCCAGCTGCCTGCCTGCGAATGTGGACCAGCCTGGGAAGGGCCATATCTTGTGCCCAAGAGTGGAGGAAGCCAAAAGTACAGAGGTCAGCAAAGGCAATTATTAAACCTCCCCCCCCCCCGCCTCCTTTATCTAAGCAGTGAATCTTGGATAGACTGCACCAAAAAGGGAGGGTCAGGCAAGCCAGTTTCTCTCCAAAAATGTTTTTGTGTATCTGTGATTCATCAGTTTTTTTTTGTTTTGTTTTGTTTTGTTTTGTTTTTTAACAGATTCTCCCTGATCAGCTCCCTCCCCTAAGAGGAAATCTCTGCAAAGAGTAGAAATCCTGCTTGCTTTCATCTTGGGATATCAGGGGAGACAATTTTGGAAACAACTCTTTCATTATCTTAACGGGTCGTATTTATAAAAACTTAAGGCAGGCCGCAGAATGGTATCTGGTGTGTGGGAAACTTGACAGCTGTTTTCCTCCCCACCAAGGAATTTCCTTGTAGAGGAGCAGGTGGGGAGGTAGGTGAGCCCTCCCGCAGAAGGTGGGAGGATGTCAGGAGGCCTCCTATGGGCCTTTGCTCTGTCCTGGCCCGCAGCTCTGGCCACGTGCTGTCAGGTTTGGTGGTGGGACATCCAAGGAGCCCATGACTTTGTCCCCTGGACTATAGAGTGGGAAAAGGACAAGAAAATGTCATCCATATTCTGCTCACCCCATGGGGAAACTGAGGCCTAGCAGGAGTACAAAGTGTGAAGCCACAGAGCCCTTTCCCCAAACCAGCTCCTGGGCCCCTCAGGGGTTGGCTTTCCCTGGCAAGGAGCAGAGGTTCTAGGCTGGGCTGGGAGGGGGGCCCAGCAGACCCGCACCTCCCACTGGGCAGGCTCAGACCCTCGCACCCAAGCAGGAGCGCTAGACTCTTAGGCCAGGCTTTATCAGAGGCCACAGGGGGCCAGCAGGGACTCAGCCTGAAGCAAGCACCCTTGCTGTTACCTCCAGCCACAATTCTCCAAGGTTTGCCTTAGGGTAAATTCATAACATCCCCGATATGGGGATGGGAACAAAAGTCAGCAGACAGAGCTGGGTGTCCCAGATCATTTGGGAGCTCTTCAGGGCAGGCTGTCCTGGGAGAAGGGCAGATTTCTAGGCTCCTCTCTTACGCGGACCCTTGCTATCCCAGAGCCAGGGAGACTGATTTAGGGTTTGTCACTTGGCTTGTTAGGAGGGCCAAGCCTGTGCACCTGGGCGGAGTCCCGGGCAGAGCGCTGGTGTGCAGGGCCATCTGTCTGGAGTGAGGGTCCAGAGGCAGCAGCCGGATGGGTGGGCCCTGCCTGAAGTATTTCCCTGCACCGCAGCTCTCAGAGCATTGGCCCATCTGTTAGTGAAAGACTGCAGAATATTACCGGGTCAAGAGTACCTCAGTAGGATGAATTTTGTGGGTTTCTGTTTTAAAGAGCTGGGGTCTGAGGCCTCGTGTGATGATACAAGATTCTAATCCCAGGTCTCTGGGGGCTGAGGCAGGGGGATCACGGTTTGAACCCAGCCTGGGAAAATTAGTGATTTAGCGAAAGCCCCTGTCTAAAAATAAAAATCAAAATAAAAAGGGCTGGGGACTATCTCAGTGCAGAGGCCTTGGTTCAGTCCCTAGTACCTCTCCCCCAGTCTCTCATTCGCAGTCCCTTGCACACCACACACACGCACATCTGCACACGCACACGTGCACGTATGAGAGAGAGACGGGTTCTGGTGTCACAGCCTCTGGAGGGCCAGGGAGGCCACGCGGCGAGTCCTGCGTTCGCCACGAGGCCACAGCAGGCGCCAGTGACCAGGAAGGCATTTGTTCAGCCAGACCGCGAGCAGGGCAGTGGCTACCGATGCCAGGCCTGGACCCCTGTGGAGCCAGAGAACTGGACTGATAGGCAGCAGTTTGAAGAAACACTTCAAACTCTATAAATAAGCTTTCCGGGAAGCAGAGGAGCTAGGGCGCCAGTCAGGCCTGAGGGCAATTTGGCTTGTTTGGCAGATACACCATGTTCTTAAGCATGGAAAGCCATCATGACAAGTTTCCGAAGAGAATCTCCAAACGCGTTCAAGAACAGAGTGAAAAGGTATTCACTCCCCAAGATCTCCTCCTGATAGACCCCACTGAGAGAGAATTTTTTTGTTTTTGTTTTATTTTTGGTGGTACTGGGAATTGAACCCAGGGCCTTTGCACTGAGCTACATACCTAGCCTGTTTTCCTTCTCTCTTTCTCTTTCTCTTTCTTTCTCACTCTCTCCCTCTCCCTCCCTCTCCCCCCTTTTCCCTCTCTTTATTAGACAAATTCTTGCTAAATTTCCCAGACTGGGCTAAAACTTTTGGTCCTCCTGTCTCAGCCTTGCAGAATGCTGGGATTAATTATAGGTGTGGGCCATCATGCCCTGCCAAGATCTCCAGTTTTTAGATTGAAATTACCATTTATGAGGACAGAAGCATGAAGAATGGAAGCTGAGCCGTAGACTAAAGGTCACAGCTACAGTCAGCACTCTCATCTACCCACAGCTGATGAGAGCGTCCCCGCTTCTTCTCCTTCATGTCTGCCACCAGAGCCACAGCACCACTGACTCCGGGGAATAACTTCCTAAACCGCCATTCCTGGAGTGACCTCTACTCCACTTTGTGTCTCCAAATCTTATAGGACTCTGTAAGCTTTTGATTCTTTCCTGAGAAAATACAATGAAGGATTTCACTTTTTAAATTCAAAGTCATTTAAGAAAGTAACACAGGTTCTGGGTGTGCTGGCACATTAGCAATAATCACTATAATAAAACAACATATATTATTTTCTTCAATGAGCTTTGGTTTGTGAAATGAAATGGGATTTGAATCATGGCAAAACTGGTTGTTCTCTGAAATCTAGGCACTGCATGAGCAAAACCACAGACATAATTACCCGTCCCCCGAGAGAAGCCTGTATTAATTGGGGGAATAAGACTGAGTACTGGCTAAAATATGACTGGTTGAAGTTGAATGCTACCTGGGAAACCCACCCAAGGAATGAAGAGAACCAGTGGGGATGACGGAAGTCAGAAATCGACTGCATTGAGCTGACCAGCTCTGTTTAGTTTTTTGGCACTGAGGATTGTACCCAGGGCCCTCTGACTGAGCTCCATCCCCTGCCCCTTTTATATTTTTTTTTTCAGAGGGATCCTCCTAATTTGCTAAATTGCCCAGTCTGGTTTTGAACTTGTGATCCTCCTGCCTCAGCCTCCCAGAGTCCTGGGATTATAAGCGTGCGCCACCACACCCAGCTACGACCTTATTATTTCTCAGATTTCTGCTAAATCTCTAAATCATTCCTTTCAAACTGTGCTTTCACCAATTGTGAAGCTGCTTAGAGTTTGAAGACGTTAACACCATCTAGAAGATAATGGAACAGTATCTACTACAGTTTTAAGAGAAAATAATTTTGAACAAAGAATTATATACCCTGACATGTCAGTATTTCTTTATGAAGGCAACTGGAAGACATTCTCAGATCCCCAGGGTTAAGGAAGAATATCAACCAAGAACCATCTCCAAATATTTGCTGAGTGATTTACTGCAGCCGAGAGAAAGCATGAATAAAACTAACTGAAGAGTTCAACGGCGATTGCATGAAAGACTGGATGATAAGCATTAAAACTAGTTAAGAAGCATCTAGTCCGGGCCGGTGAGATGGCTCAGCGGCTTAAGCGCCTGCCCGGCAAGCGCGAGGGCCCAAGTTCGACTCCCGGAACCCACATACGAAAAAGGGGCCGGTGATATCGCTCAGTGGCACGGGCGCCTGCTGGCACGCGAGGTCCTGAGATCGACCCCCTGGTACCCACAAAAAAAAAAAAAAAAAGAAGCATCTAGTCCTAAATTGCTACATAGAGGGTAATAAAACTACTGTAAATGCAAAAATAGATTTGTAAGCTAAATATAAAATTAATTATGTGTTTACTTCTTTATGTATGTGTTGATAGTATTTGGGTATTGGGGATTGAACCCAGGGCCTTCACTCTGAGTTACATCCCCAGTCCTTTTTACATTTGTTTTATTTTGAGACAGAATCTTGCTTAGTCACTAAATTGCCCAGTCAGGGCTCAAACCTGAGGTTGTCCTGCCTCAGCCCCCCAGAGTGCTGGGATTACAGGTGTGCAGCACCACACCTGGTTAGGTTTTACTTCTTAAAGGTCCTGTCACCTCCTCATATGGCCACCCTGAGGACCAAGCCTTTAACTACCAGCACACTGAAGCCATATGCTAACCATAGCAAGACCTACCTTCAGGTTTTCCACCTTTCTCCAGTTAAATTCATGGGGCTCATGTTCCTCCTCATGGCCACTGACAGCAGCATGGGCTTTGGGGGTCCCAGAAGACAGGTGTCACACAAGTGTTCACTTACCTATCCGAATCCCAAAGAGAAGCACTTGGGAAAGTCCATGTCAAGGAACAACAAGAAGCCATCATAAAACAATTAGCAAGGAAAGCATGATTTCAAAGTCTTGTCTGTTGGGGAATACCAGAGTAGTGCAATTCTGCCTTAGAACTTTGTCCATTAACTTGCTTCCTTTTCTTCCTTGCTTTCCTTCATCTCTTCCTTTCTCTTCCTCCAAACTACAACAGTCCTTTCTCCTTCCCTCAAGCATGATAGCACACTTATGTAATCCCAGCTACTCAGGAGGCTGAGGCAGGAGGATTACAAGTTTGAGGCCAGCCTGGGCAACTTAAAATAAAAATGATTTTAAAAGGCTGGGAATGTAGCTTAATGGTAGAGTGCTTGCCTAGCATGTGCAAAGCCCTGGGTTCAATCCTGAGTACTGTAGATGGGTTACAAAAAAAAAAAGGCAAAGCCAAATCTGGAGGCTAGAAGGACAGATTTTCCACCTGGACTGGATGCTCTGGACTCACTGCCCCCGAGAAATCCAAGAGGCCTGACCTCCTGAGTGCCAGCCACTTGGATCAGGGTGGATGGGCGGTTGCTGCTCAGTCAGCATTTATGGGCCCTTCCTGGTGGCAGCCTTTCATTCTGCCAGCAGCACAGGTGGGCGGGCGCCCGGGCACTGCGCAGCTTGAGCTCTAGGGGCCAGGCACTAGGATGCCTCTTTCCTGTCTCTTTCCTCTCAGATTGATAACTGATGACACCCAGTGTTGACGAGGATGTGGAAGAACCGAACTCTCAGTGCTTGCTGGTGGGAATGCAAAATGGGACTAATAGCAAATGGGCCTGGCGATTTCTTTTTTAACTGAGGTAAGTAGCTAAGTTGATCTTGAGTGAGATGCAAAGCCTCTCCCTTTTCGCTGTGACAGCTGCAGTGGGATGTGGTTTGGCCAACAGGTGTCACGCCCCTCCTCACTTCCCTTCAGTTTCTCTCAGTCACCAGGATGGATGGGCCAACTTGCCTCAATGTCCTCCCACCACTCTTTTTAAATGAATTTTTTCAGTGCTTGCTTCAGCAACACATATGCTAAACAAAAATTTTATTAGTACATGTGTGCAGTATCTACTGATTACATTTTTCATCGGGAGTTGGTACATGCACATAGCACATCTTAATTCCTTTTTCATCCCCTTACCCTTCCTCTTCCCTCCAACTCTTGTTCTCTTTCCCATATAGAAAAGCTCTATTTCTGTTTTTTTAAATTCCCTTTTCCCTTCTCTCCCTCTCGCTCTTATTCCCTTCCCATTTGAAAAAGGTCTCCCTTCTTCCTATTATCTAACTTTTATTTTGCTCTTTATATTTTGGGTTTCTTATATAAGGGAAACTATTATTTCACTTAAATTTTGGTCTCTAGATATATCCATTTACCTACAAATGCCTTGGAGTTATCCTTCTCTATGGCAGAGTAGTACTCCATTGTGTATAAATATCAATAAATGGGATCCTATCAAACTAAAAAGTTTGTGCCCAGCAAAGGAAAAACCAACAGAGTGAAGAGAAAACCTACAGAATGGGAAATTTTTTTTGTTCCTGTTCCTTGGAGAGAGGACTAACATCTAGAATACATAAAGAACTCAAAGGCTGAGGCAGGAGGATTGCTGTGAGTTCAAGGGCAGCCTGAACTACACAGCGAGACCCTCTCTCAAAAAAAAAACAAAACAAAAAAAAAAAAAAGACAAAGTAAAACACTAAACCAATTAAACCCTTTAAAATAAAAGATCCAATCAAAAAATGTGCGACCAAAATAAACAGACACTTCCCAGAAGAAGTACAGATGGCCAATAAATGTATGAAAAGTTGTCAACATCGCTGGCCATTAGAGAAACGCAAATTTAGAAAAACACGGAGATTCCATCTTACTCCAGACAGAATGGTCATGAAGAAATCAAATAATAAATGCTGGTGAACCTTCCATGTTGTTGATGCAGAAATAAACTACTACAACCACCATGGAGATCAGTATGGAGGTTCCCCAAAAATCTAAAAACAAATTTTACTTGCCCCAGCTATTCTCCTTCTAAGTATCTTCTTGAAAGAGGTAAAGACATCATATTACAGTGATACATGCACACCTATGTTCATACCCACACAATTCATAATAGCTATATGTCCCTCAACCACTGAATGGATAGACAAAGTCTGGTGTTTATCCACCACCCTTAAGGTTATTTTGTGGCCACACTCTGGGGGCTGCACTGACTTTACTCTAACCCCAACCGTGACCCTGGAGCTCAGCTTGGCTGGCAGCCCGAGTGCCCTTGCCCCAGTCCCGCTGCCCTAGACACTGCTGCCACCTCTGGAGAAATGGCAGGAAAACCGCCCCTGCAGGGCAGATAGAAGGGAGGGATCGGACCCATCACTCACAACCTGACATCCCCAAACTCCAATAAGCCACGTTGAGCCCACCTAGCCCTCCTGGAGAGTCCAGATTTTAGCCCTACTATTTCCATGGAGACGCAACAGCTATCGGTTTAAGCAGTGGTGTCTTCCCATGCTCCCCTGCACTGCTGCCCTGACAGCTACTGCTGTGCTGGACGCCCCACACAACCCCGGAGGTGTCCACCTAACTACAGCAGCCTTGAGTTTGAACCTAGCTGTACGACCCAGTTTCGACCCCTAAGTAAGCTCGAATCAGAAGGCTTGAACCTCGACCAATTTGGAGCAGAGAGTGGCTCAAAATTGGACCATTCACTACCACCCCCTAAAAAAACACAAAACATTCTAAAATACTGTTGTTCAGCTTCTTCAATCTTCTATTAACTTTAAAGATGAGAAGAGGTAAATGAATTTAATTTGAAAGCAAGCATAAAAACTTGACTCCAAGATTTCACAAAATATCTTACAATGAATAGGCTAATTAAATCTTCTATTAACTTTTTGGATCATGTTCTGAAATGTACTTTTATTTTTTGGTGTTTTGGGATGGGGTCTTGCTATGTAGTTCAGGCTGGCCTCTCACTCACAGGGATCCTCCTGACTCAGCTTTCCAACTGCTCGGATTACACCTGGCCTGAATCCATACTTTTTAAAACAGTATCCAGTAATCCCAACGTAGACTTTTGGGAAATGGTCAGGAAAGAACTTCTAGAACATCCAGAGTCTTAGAGTTAGCATATATGATTATCCACCATATGAGAACTATGGATTCAAGAAACGTTGGTTAATGTTGGCCAACAGAAAAGCTTTTGTTGTACTTATATTCTGATAACCACTCACCCTGATCACTCTTTTACCATTTTATACTCATTATTAGAAAAAGAGAAGATAAAGAAAATAAAATGAACTCTCTTCACTTGTCTTTTTTTCTTTGTAATGACTGAGAAAAAACAAGGGAAAAATATGCAAACCCGTTTATCTTCTGCGTCCTTCCGAGCTCGGCCTCCAGGGCTTTGCTTCCCGCGGCGCCGCCAGGCCGCTGTGCTCCAGAAGCAGGCTCTTCCTCTGCACCTGCAGGAGCGCCAGCTGCCCCAGCAGCTCCTCCATCTCTGCACTCTCTTTCTCCTCCTCCTTCCACAGCTGGCTGAGGACAAAGACATCACAGGCTGGGACACAGGGCACTGAGGCTAAAGAGGCGGGTGCTGCCAGACTGGCGACCTGGACTGCGGGGAACATCGCCACCAGGCCCTGGGGTCCAGCTGCTACTGGGGCAGGAGGGGGTCCTTCAGAGTCATCATCTGACCCCGCTGTGTTTTCTGCCCGGTTTTTGCTTCTATCTGTGTCTATACACTCATTTCTATCCTTTTCCTTTGAAAAAAAAGTAGCACAGTTCAATTTTTACATGGTTAAAATTGCCAGGAAAAAAATCCTGTGGCTGAAAGCAATTTCACTTCATGATAATTTAATGATGCACGTATGCTTTCCGATAACAGCAACAAACAGACAGGGAACGTGTTTGGTGAACACCAGCTGGGGACGGTCCAGTTTGTGCAGGGTAACCTGGTTTTGGAGCAGGAGTACTGAACGGTGCGCAAGTTTAAAGTTTGCTCGTCAGCTGTGTGTAAACCCCAAAACCCAAATCTCACTTCTCTCATTGAGAACTGAGTGGTCTACTATTTACTGGATAAATTACTGACTTGAATTCACAATAAAGGGTTAAAGGATAATGCTGAAAATGTAGATTTCTGCTTCCAGCCAGGATAAAGCTACAGGTACCAGATTTACACTTTGGCAAAAAAAAAAAAAAATTGCAAAACAATAATTTTCAGACTTTGGACAAGGGGCGGGGCTGTGAACCCCAGAGACGGAGAACACGGGGAGTCTAGGGCTGCTTCACCTCCCCGCCACCCAAACAGAACCTGCGGACTCCCCTGGGTGGAGGAGTCCGGGAGGAAGGGGGAGGTTATGGCAGTGACAGTGTCTAGCGCAGAGGGGAGGGGGAGGGGCTCTGGAGCTCTTCAGGGTCACAAGTCTTTGGCTGAGCGCTGCTCTGTACCTGTGTGAGACGAAGCTGCCCAAAGCCGAGGAAAGAAACACTGAAAATGAGGAGGCAGAAGAATTCCTGGCAGCCACAAATACTGAGAAATAGAGCCTGAGCCAGCAGTGGGAGCGGAAAGGCCTCACGCTGTGAGGGACACGGAGTCCTCAGAGGTGGGCAGGAGTTGCTCTGGGCGCACCCGGATGGAGGTCAGCTCTGAGCGAGTCCAGCTGTTCTCTGGTAACTGAAGTGTACGACAGAACAGCATCCACCACTACCTAAAGCAATGCAATAAATCTAGCACCCAACATAAAATCTACACCATGCAACATCTTCTCAAGCAATAATAATAACGTGATCTGTGGAAACAAAGAGCAGATTCAAAAGTGAGAGACAAGACGGATTTGTCAAAGGTTTTAAACAGCTCTTATGAACATGCCCCATCTGCTCAAGAGAGCAAAGAAAAACAGAACGATGAAGAGACAAATGGAAAATACAGAAAACAAAAACAAAAAATCTAATGGATCTCCTGCTAGAGATCACAAAACAAACCATGTGAGATGACTGCTATATTAACAGGAACAACAGCAGATCAGACTGCAGGGGAAAAGAGCAGTGAAGGGGAAGACAGAGCAGGAGACACCGTCCACTGGGACAGAGTAACACGGAGCGGGTGGCACGAACACGGGACACGACCCGAGGCACTAGCAAACAGTCCTAAGAGAGGAGAGGAGGAAACCAGAAAAGTGTAATAAAGAATTAATAGCTGAAACGCTTCCATATCTGATGAAAGATGCAAACCCATAGCTACGAGAAGCTCAGTGGATCTCAAGCAGAATAAAGAGACTATGCCAGGGCACATCCCAGCTGAATTTCTGCACATCAGTGATAAAGAAAAATTCCTGGTAAGAAGTGTGACATTATGTCTAGAGGAGCAGAGAAAATAAAGACATCAGATCTTTATCAGAAGCAATGCAAGCCACAGGACTATGAAGAACATCTTTAAAAAGAATGGAAACGGACACCCAAAACCTGCTGGCTTCAGATTCTTTACCTGATGAAATGATCTTGTCAATAAAGTATTATGATTTCCCAGTAGAAGTACTGGACAGCTTTCTATTCCTTACTATCCGTGATGCTTTGTCAAGGGTTCCTTCCTCCTTTTTCAAAATATCACTTTCTATATATTTGTTCCTACAGAGAAGTATAACTTTCATTTTTTCAAATACACGAGGACTTTTTTCCCGCTAACTTTACTAAAATCCCTTATTATGTCTAATCAGTTCCTGGTGGATTTGTTTTCTATACATAGAGTTATATGGCTCTGAATAAGGACACTACTATTTACAACTTTCCAACCCTTCTAACTTTTCTTTTTCATGCCATGTGCACTATTTATCACTTAGTAACCAGTGTGGTTAATATTGCTCAGAAACGGGCTCAGAGGGCAGTCTCGTGTGGTTCCCAGTCTCAGCTTTCAGCATTTCCCTCTTTGGTGTGATGCTTACCGCAGTTTTATTTTTAGTAGACGCATTAAAGACATTCTTGTCTCTTCCCAATAATTCCATTAGAATCTTTGCATCTAGATTCATGAGGGAAGATGAAAAGTAATTTTCCTTTCTCACACAATCACTGTTTTACGTTGTTGTGTCAAAGTTATATTAACCTCATTAACTGAATTAAGCAGCATTAACTTTCTATTTGCCGTGCAGGGGACAGAACCCAGGGCCCCATGCACAAGAGGCAGGTGCTCCGCCACCAAGCTACGTCCCCAGCCCAGCATTAAGTCTTTTCTGGAGAAGAGATTACAGAAGGCTAGAACCGTTTCTCTCCTGAGTGTCTGCAGCACTCTGCAGTTTAAGTATCTAGGCCCGTTGTTTTCTTCAGGGGAAGGTTTTGATTCAATTCTTTTAATGATTAAAAGCATTTCAGGTACTCTTTTTCTTCCTGGATCAGTTCTGGCAAGCTATGTGTTTTAAGGAATTTGATTATTTCATCTAAATTTTCAAATGTGTTGACATGAAACTATTTCTGGGAGCACACAAATTTAAACTTCTCCTTGGAGAATTAAGCCTGTTGTCTTTATGAATTGATCCTCTTTGCTAAGTGGTGCTTTGTACCTAACATCTGTCTTGTTTGGGCTAAAATTTACCGCTGCTCTTGGTTTATATTTGAGTAGCACCGTTTTCCCCGCCATTTATTTTTTAGCTTCCTGTATTCTCATGCTGAAGATAGATACTATAAAGACCAGAGCACCTTTTCACTTTGTCCCGTCTGGCAACCTTTGCCTTTAAAACTAGAGTAGGTAGTCAGTCTATTTAGTGTGCCTACTATGGATGTATTTGGTTTCAAATCTAACTTTTCATTTTGTATTTTCTCTTTTCCCACTTGTCTACCTTTCATTTTCCTTTCTTGCCCTCCTTTGGATCTGCTTTTCTGAGACAGGGTCTCGTTACATACTTTGGCTGGCCTTGAACTCACTGTGTATCGCTATGTTGCCCACTCTGGCCATCCATCCTCAGCCGCCCGAGTGCCGGAGTCACAGACGTCTACCAGCGTGCCCGGCATCATTTAGATCGTAGTTTTAACCATTCTTCTTTTCCCTATAATAGTTTAGAAGTTACAGAAGTCCCCCTTTATCTGTGGCTATGGTTTCTGCAGTTTCAGTTACTTACAGGCAGTTGCTGTTTAAAAATAATAAATGACCTGAGGAAGGGTGGGGACCAGTGTCCAAGTAGAGCAGCTTTCTCCTCCTTGGCAAGGAGCAAGTGTCCCCTGGTCCCCGCACTAAGCCCTTCCCCACCCAAATAGGCTTTAACTAAGGATGGAAAGTTCTTGTTTATTACATAAAACACTGTACTTTATCCTCCAAAGTCTTCAGACAAACAGAAACCACAGTACTGATGGACATCTCTGCTTTCTTTTTAAACACACTCTAATTTTTCAAGTATCGGCTCTAACAAAAAATGTTATCAATTTAGGAATGGAATAACTGAACTCAGGCTTTGTCCCTGTGCTCGGGTACATCGCTGTCCTCGCCAGTGAGCTCCCCGAGGCCGGGCGCAGGGCACCAGGACCGAGTGCAAGGTCAGTGCGAGGGTGAGACTCTGCCGGGTGGCTGCTGACATTTGATTTGAGCCACAGCAGCCACAGGAGCTGAGATCTGTAGATGCGTGTGGACGTGTGTGTTACAATTTACACACTTAGTAAAGCTTCTAAACTTCTCAAGTTGACACAGTATATCAACCATTACAGTAACCAAGTTTTTTTAACATCAAACATTGAACATCGTTTTGGAAGTTTATGTGTACAATAATGCAAAATAGTAATTCTAAGTTGGAAAGAAATAGTTGTTGTTTCAGATGATATATTTGTACCTTGAAAATTACATCAAACAAATGGACAATTTGTTCAAACATAACTTTCTCACATAACAGCAATGTTCTATTAGAAAATGGGATGAAAAATAGATCCCACAAAGTAAGAGCACAAAGAAAGCATCCAGAAATCAATGTGCCTAAAACAAGGAATATGCATGTTCTGTTTGAAAAAAACCACGTGACTTACAGCCATAATATTCACCTGATATAAATATGAAAAAGTATTAAAAAAAAATTAGTGAATATTTATATAACCGTAGGAAAAGGACTCGATGCCAAGGACGTAAGTCATTAAAGGAAAGCATTCTAGAGACTGAGTTGAATTATCAACAAACTAAGAAAATGCGTACACAACAAAGGGCTAAAATCCTTAACACATAAAGACTTCCTACAGGTCAAGAAAAAAACAGTGTTTCAATTTAAAGTAGGCAAATTTATGAATGATAAAATTTATGAGATAAGGGCCGGTGAGATGGCTCAGCGGCTTAAGCGCCTGCCCGGCAAGCGCGAAGGCCCGAGTTCGACTCCCGGATCCCACATACGAAAAAAGGGCCGGTGATATCGCTCAGCGGCACGGGCGCCTGCTGGCATGCGAGGTCCTGAGGTCGACCCCCCCGGTACCCACAAAAAAAAAAAAAAAAAAAAAATTTATGAGATAAGACATGCCCATAAAAAAGAACCCAAAGCCCAGGCGTGGTGGCGCACACTTGTGATCCCAGCACTCAAGACGCCAAGGCTGGAGGATCACTGCAAGTTCAAGGCCGGCCTGGGCTACAAAGTGAGTTCAAGGTCAGCCTGAACTGCCTAGTGAAACCCTCTCTCAAAAAGACAAAAAGAAAGAAAGAAAGAAAGAAAGAAAGAAAGAAAGAAAGAAAGAAAGAAAGAAAGAAAGAAAGAAAGAAAGAAAAGAACCCAAAAATCCGACAAAAACATCCCCATAAATGTCAATAAATATACAACATGAACTATTAACTCTCAAAATAAATAATAAAGTGAATGAAATCAGTACAACCCTTTAAGAAAAGAAGTGGGTACTCGTCCCCACCTTCCTGAGAGGATGTCTCTCAGCCTCTTTCAGCCTTCCATTGTCTTTTCCCATCTTTTTAAGTTTTAACTATAATTTTTTCATTGATTGTTTTATCATATTTGGTGGAAACATAAAGAGCTTGATTGAAGCAAAAGAGCTTGATTAGCATTTCTCAGGTGCAAATTTTCTTTTTTTAACACCTCAAACTTTTGGTGTTGTTTCTATGCATCATTGATGTTGTCTTAGTTACTTTTCTTATTGCTGAGACAAAATACTTGACAGCCAAAGTTAAAGGAGGAAAGGTCTATTTTGGCTTATGGTTTATAGAGGTTTCAGTCCACAGTTCCCTGGCTCCAAGGCAGGGTGGCATGGCAGAGGGGCATTGCAGAGGAGACACAGTCCATGGCATGGCAGGCAGGTGGAGGGCAGCAAAACAGCAAAGTAACGAAGCAGCAGTGACAAGCAGCAACAACAGCAGCCCTCACTCTGTCCCCTCTATTCTATCCAGACTACCCCCCCACTTAGGGTGCGTACCACTCACACCCAGGGTGGGGCACCCTAAATCCTAGTATTGCACCATGAATCAATCCCAGCATCACATCCTTAATCCCAGCATCACTCGCTCTAGATCCAGCCACCTCCAAAAAGCTCTATTTACAACCGCATGAGGCTTTGGGGGGACACCTAGACACAAGCCATAACAGACGTATTCTACCAGTTCCACCTGAAAAAGTAGAAGGAAAAAGCTTGGAAGTATTGATGCTTTTGCCATTTGAAAGTCTCAGAGGCACATGTTTCTGCTGGGTGCGCAAGACCAAGTCACACATTAACCTTCTGCCTACCATCTCGGTCGGTTAAGGCTCTCCAGGGGTTACTTGTGGGCCATGTAGAGAGCCTTTCAGCTCCTCATCAGCGCCAGCCACCAGGACGGGTCACAGTCTTGCTTGACCATGTGGCTTCCAGAGAAGATGTGTCTGTCTCTCTGGTGACCCTCTTTTTTAGCACACTGTGCAGTGGTTGACTTTTGTCCTCTGGGGTCCACTGATCTCCTTATTCCGGAGGTTGGGTGACTTACCAAAGTTATAGGACCTTTGAGCATCCTTCTGTCCTGGGTCCTTGTTGAACTTGGAGGGCCAAGGCCAAAATATTGGCTGTCTTCTTAGCCCCGTTATCTTTTTCTCTGGTCCCCCAACCTCGGTTGTTGAACACCCAGAAGGGTAAGTCGCACCAGCCTTGTAATGAAACCAGTAGGTTTATTTTTAAGATCTTGTCTAGATAGTTAACACTTTGAAGTGCATAACATGAGCAGGGAGCTGTTACAGTGGCCTCTTGACTTAGGAACTCAATTCTTCCCCGAGGGCTGGTTGCAACTCAAGTCCTCAATTGAAGGCTCAGGCTCCTCTCCACAGCCTTCAGTCTCTCTCCTGTGTACAGGCAGATCTCAGTGTCCTTAGAGAGGCATTAGCCCAGGATTTCTCAATGAACCCCATACAGGAAAGGATGTTGTAATGTTCCTTCCAGAACTCTTTAAGGGTTAAATCTGTAACTGACACCATCTGGAAGCACAAGTGGCTGGGATTCAGGTCATAACTCAAGACTTTGGTCGTAAGTTAAAACTAAAATTCTGGTCACAACCCCATTTGTTCGTATGTCGGGCCAGTCGTAACTTGAAGGTCCACTGTATTTCATACCAGTCACGGTTGTCTCAGAAGTTGAATCTCTGCAGAATGTTAACACACAACAATGATACAGTTTTACAGAGAAAACTTGAGATCGGGGGCAGCATAACATTTTAGCATAATAATTATGACATTTTTATATTAGAACCAGTAAGTTTTGTTGTTATCTTGGAGGCACATTTACATGCTCATCTTAGTACAGAACAACCTTCTAGTCAGTCAGCTATACCCACCCAGTTACAAGATAATAAATAGAAACACCTACCCAATTTTGTCATCCTTCAATAGAATGTCATCTAAGAAGAATACATCTGTCCACAGATGTACCTTACAGGATATTTATGTCCAACCTTTACTTTTTAGCGTGACAGTCCCTGGACTTATCATCCTTTAACAAGAAGACCTCATTGTTTTACCCATAGGAAACTTAAGCCTTTGACGACAGACACTCAGACAAGCACATAAGAGAATTACATTTACTCAGAGTGTGCTCTTGGGTACATTGGCCACGGAACTAAAAACAAGAAGATTTGTCTGTGGGGCCCCACTTTTTAACTCAACGTAAGTAAAATTTTGATGGGTTATTTCTCTTCTCCCATGATTGTGCCGGGAAAGCAGCTTTTCAGTGGGTGCATTGAGCTGGTGGAATTTGTCTCTCTATGAGATGTACACAAATAGCTGGGTTTGGTGGCACATACATGTGATCCCAGCACTGGGCTGAGGCAGGAGGATTACTGATAGTTCAAGGGCAGCTAGGGCAAGTTGAGCATGAGAAATGATTCCATCCCTGAGGCAAAACACAATCGAACTGGGGCCACAACAGGATTGTAGGTAAAATCCACAGTAAAACACGCTATACCAACAGAGCTTGTTTAGGACCCGCTTTATCGATCATTGATATCTTCCTCTTCCTCTGGTAGATGACACAGGATGAGAGTGCAGAAGCAAGTAATTCTCTCTGTGTTGGGGTGAAGTCAGGAAAGGAGCCCTGAAACCAGAGGTCATGTATGGCATCAGTGAGGTCCAGTCTGGTGGTTATGGAATAAAATTAAACCTCTTGATAAACAATGTATAGGAAATCCTGTGATTGGGACATTACGTATGCCCACAATAAACAGATTTTTAGCACACTTATCTTTGTTTTGTCTTTTGAAGAGTGACTTGAGATCTGCTACAGGTCCTAGATGGGCTTGGATGTGGCCCGGGGATGACCCAGAGGTGCACTGTCATCGCCGCTCTTGGAAGCATTTCACAGCTTCAGGTGTGCTGAAGCCAGGAGGCGTGTCCTGTCACCTGAACTGCACTGCAGGTGAAGAGGACCACCGTGCGGGACCTTCCCGCTGCAGTTTGCTCGTGTCCTGTGTGTCTAGAGCCTTGACTGGCACCAGGGTCGGGGGGCAGAAGAGAAGCTCGCTAGGTGGAGTGGGTCCAGTGTCTGTCTGTCTCAAGGCTGACGGCATTTGTTGGAACTGCGCTCAGCACTTTACTTGTCTCAAGGCTCTCTCAGTCTCCTCACCAACTAGGATGTTGTTTCTGAGGAAAAGTCTTCCACACGGAAGTTCAAAGGGAGATAGCGCCTGAAACCTGGGCACGTTTCTGGCTTGTATAAGAGTCACAGGTAGGTGCTGCTTCAGGGAGCCTTCCGATCCTGCTCTGCCTTGAGCAATTCCTACACTGAGATCCCGCTGGCCACTCTGACCGTCCTGGTGATTGAGACTGCCAGCCACGGTGAGGCTGATACTCAGGGCCCAAGGCTTTTGAGACTCCCTGGGTAAGTTCAGAGTGGAAGGCGGGCCCATTGTCACTTCGGAGACTTTGTGGCACTCCAAAGCTTGGAATAAGCTCATGGACAAGGACCCTGACCACTTCTCGAGGCTTTTCAGTCTGGGTAGGAAAGGCTACTCTCCAGCCTGTGTGGGAATCACCAGAACTAAGAGGAGCTGGCTGTGTTGGCCTTCTGGCCTGTGGGTGAAATCAGTGTGCCGGTGTTCTCCTGGATAACCGCCTCGATACTGTACTCCTGCTGGTTTAACTCGGGCATTCTGAGGATTGGTCCTCAGACACAATTCCCATCTTTAACCACCTGTCGTGTCATTTCCTCCAGTCCTTCCCCCAGAAAGGACTTGGTAACTAAAGTAAGAAAGACTTTTGTCCTAAGCGACAAGTATCATGAATACTTTTAATCACTTTCCACGCCAAGCCTCTTGGTAGAAAGAGGCAACCCTCAGGGGTGGCCCAGCATGATTCAGAATTCAGGGCCCATCCCTGGCTCTTGGCATGTAGAATTTCCTCAGAATAAACAGGCAATAAACCAGCAGACCACAAGAGGGAGCACTCTCGCTGCCGAGGAGCAGCTGCCTTTGCCTCCTCATGGGTTTTCCAAAGCTCACAGCAGTGTGGTCTGCTCCTCCCAGATGCCCCAGACAGTGAATGACCCCGCTCCGGGCAGGAGGACGACCTCAGTGACTTGTGGATTCTCTGGGGCGTGTCGAATGGGAGATTCATTAGAACCGAATAGGCCTTGTTCCCTCCAGATTGCGTGGGCATGAGCCACAGGAAAAGCATACTTAGAATCAGTGTAAATGTTCACTCTCTTGTCTATTGTCAGAGTCAGTGCTTGGTGAGAGCGATCACCTCTGCCTTTTGAGCTCTTGCATTGTGAGGTAATGGGCCCGATGCTAACGGTCCTGCACAGCTCAGCACCGCGTGCCCTGCCTTTGGGAGTCTGTCCTGTACGGAGGAGCTGCCATCTGTGAACAGCTCATCTTCTGGGTCCCCGAGGGGATGATCAGTGAACACTGTCCTTGGCTGTTCGGTGTGGATTAGAACCTCTCTACAATTGTGTTCCCTTCCTCCCAGCTCTCGAGGATCAGGCAGGAAGGCGGTCCAGTCGAGGTTTTGACGGGTTTCAGTATTTACATCCGGTCCTTCTAACAAGAAAACCTGATATTTTTAAATCTGTTTATCAGAGACCCGGGGTGGACACTGAGTCTCTTGGTGTCGTGGAGGGACTTGATCACAAGAGTCCCCCCCACCCCGGTGAGCTTATAAACTGCAGGAACTAATACGCCTGCTGGGGCTAAAGCCCACAAACAGCCTGGCCACCCACTGACCACAGTGTCTGGTTCTTTGCTTAAATAGGCTACCAGCTGGTGGCCAGGCCCCAGGGATTGGGTGAGAAACCCTAAAGCCAATCCCTGTCTTCCGGTCAGGAAGAGAGTATATTTGTCTTGAGCTGGAAGTCCCAACACAGGGGCTTCTCACAGGGCCCCCTTGAGGACCTGGAAAGCCTGTGAGGCCTCTGGACTCCAGGCAAGGAGATGAGTCCCTGGGTCCTGGGTCCCTTTAAGAAGCTTGTAAAGGGCTCTGGTCTTCTCTGCTTATCCTGGAATCCAAATTCTACAAAACCCAGTCGCCCCTAGGAAGGCTGTCAGCCATTTGTTATGTTTTGGCAAAAGGATTCTCTCTGAGTTTAGTGCCCTTCTGCCCTGAGAAGTGAGTAGCCCTAAATAGGTGAGCTGGGCTTCTCACAGGACACTTTATAACCTCGGAAGCCTGCAAAGGGACTAAGGGGTCTCCTCTGGCAACTTAATGTGAACCTGTGCAGTGCCTGGCGGTAACCTTCAGAACATCTGGGGGAGGTGAGCACCCATGGTAAAGCGGTAGCACCTGGGATCCCGAGAGTTCTTGGGAGAGTGCACGTAGTCCTTGCCACTTCATGTAGGAATGCACAGGGGCTGGCCTTCCGTCTTCGGATTTCTTCGTTGATTTACAAAATTGGAAGGTGGGAAGCTGAAAACCTTATGCACTTGAGTCTGAGGCAGGAGGATCACAAGTTCAAGGCGAACCTGTGCAACTAAGCAAGACTTTGTCTCAAAAAGGGCTGGGGATGTAGTTCAGGGTACAGTGGCCCTGGATTCAACCCCCAGCATCCCACCCCAAAAAGCAAAGCCTTGTGCACTTCCTAAACATAAGGTAGTCAGCTTCCCCTCGAAGTGGAAAAGAACACTGACAGAACATGACTGGTGGGCGATCACCCCAAGACCTCTCTTCTTTTTGTCACATCATAAGGTGTGGATGCTCAGGCTCCTGTGCGTCCCAAGTATGAGCCACCGCTTGAACTGAGGTAGACTCATGCCACTGCCCCATGAGCAGGGCTGGGTCCTGCTCCGGCTCTGCTTCTTCATCCGTGAAATAAGACGCTGAGCTCATGCACAGCCTGTCTTCTCCTCAGGCAGTGCCCAGAGTGCTGCTGGGCAGGGGCCTCATTTGCGTCTGCATGGGGACTTTGTGACAGGTGTCAGACCCCTGCCCTCCAGGCCAAGGATGTGGCCCAGCCTGGTCAGCTGCCAGGAGCACGTCCTTGCTTCCCTGTGACTCTGATAGGTTGACTGGCGGATGTCACCTCGGCATGTGAAGTCGGGTGGCTCCTGAGGAAGCAGAGAGCTCTGGGGTTTGCCAGAAAGGTTCCACTCAGAGCTCATCCTTGTCAGTGGTCACCCTGAAGGTGGGGGTCTGGGGAACAGCACAGCTTCCTGTCCTGAGGATGCTGGCTTGCTGTGGGTGCTGGCTTGCTGTGCTGAGTCCCTTAGGAATGGCAGTGGCAGGTCGTGGAGTGCTCGCACCTGCTCCCAGTGCGGATGGCAGTGGTGCCAGCCTCCCAGAAGACACAGTGCCAACTCCTTGGTCCACTGACGGACACTGGACACTGGGGCAGGAGGGCTGGGGATTTAAACCTCAACTTCCTTTTCAGACACTCAAGTGTGGTAATATTTAAGGCTCGGAATAGTATTTCATAGGACATAGAATGTTGACTATGTAAACAGTAACTGCTTTTCTATACTGTTGTTAAAACACATGGGTTGCGTGTCTGTAAATTTCTGATATGCAAGGTAAAAGTAGTTTAGTGCCTGTGCTTCTAAAACTGCTCACTCTGTTGTGATGTAAATGACTTTTGCAGCGTATCTTTAATAAAGTTCCAGTTGTCCTCCAGAAATGTTACTGTTTACATTTTTTTTTAATATGGGTACCGGGAGTCGAACTCAGGACCTCGCACTTGCCAGCAGGCGCTTATGTCACTGAGCCATCACCATTTATAAACAATTTTTTCCCTGAGTGCCAGATGCAAAAAAAATTTCACTCACAGTGCTTTTTGGTGACTAAAATGCCAGTGAAAGCTGTTAGGAGCAGCTGTTGTGGCCCATGATGAAGCTGATACTTGTCACACAGGCTTCCGGTGGTTCTGGAGGGGGGTTCAGCTTCTCAGTGAGGGCTTTGTTATGCAGCCTGGCACAGACCTGCCACATAGATCCCATGTTAAACATAGGTGGCAGCACTTTGAGTTGTGGAAGAGTCAGACTAAAATGTACTTTTAAAAATGCTTATAAAATACTTGCCACTAATCTATATCTCTTTTACCTTGTATCTAGATGTCCCCCCCAAAGCCTCATGTGGTCATAGGTGGGGCTTTTCAGAGGTGGCTGAATCTAGGGTGTGTGATGCTGGAATTAAGGATGTGATGCTGGGATGAAGGGTGGTCCTCTCTAAGGGTGGGCAGCCTGGATGGAATATGAGCGACAGAAAGAGCGCTGCTGCTGCTGCTTGATGCTGCTGCTGCTTGTGTTATGCTGCCTGCTGCTTGCTCTGTGATGCCCCTCTGCCATGCCACCCAGGCTCAGAGGCAGCCAATTATGGATTGAAACTTCTTCAGATTGTGAGCCAAAATAAACCTTTCCTCCTTTAACTCTGGCTGTTGGGTATTTTCTCTCAGCATTGAGAAAAATAACTAAGACAGATTTTGATACCAGAAAAGTGGGGTCACGCTGTGACTATACCTGTCCATGTGATTCAGCAGCCTTTGCAACTGGCTTGCAGGAAGAGTCTGGAAAGATTTGGAGATACTGGCTGTACAAGCAGCCCTGGAATGCTTTAAGCTGTACTTGATGGGAGATGCTGGTCAGAGTTCAGAAGACCAGAATGCTGGTATAAATGCTGGTAAAAGGACCAGGCTGAGGAGATTTCAGTTAGGAAAAAGAGCTCCATTGGCATTTGGACTCCAGATCATGTGTGTTACGCTTTTGTAGAAAATCTGTCTCCATTTGTTCTTGTCCAATGACTTTGCCTAAGCCTAAAATTAAGGCCAGTGTACTAATAAATCTGGCAGAAGCAATTTCAAGGCAGTCTAATTTTGAGGGGGTGGTATGGCTCCTGTTTGGGGGCTTTTAGCCCAATCTATGTTGAGATTGAAGAGCAAAGAGCCCAGCAGAATGATTTAAAATGTTTTGAGCTTGGCCTCAAAGGAAGCTCCAGTAAAGGTGCAGATTGCAAAGAAGAGAGCAGAGGAGAGCAGAGGAGAACTTGGTTGCTGAAAGGGAACAAGGTAATGGAAAAGGTGGTCTGAGCACATCACAAGAACCAACAGGACTTCAGCCTTTGCAGCCTCAGCATTACAAAGGTGAAAGACTTTACTTTGAGAAGAAGACCCCAAAGCACCATGTTCCAGAATGGCAGCAGCCTAGAGAATTTGGTCCTCCAGATATGGTTTACAGTGCTCAGCAATCCAGGCACTTGACCCCTACAGCCAAAGGGGAGGAAGCCTGTCCACTGCTACAGGTGGCAGCAGACCGTGGCATCATCCACGTGGTGCTGGTTTTAGGTGCATGCAGAATACAAGAATTGTGGGGTCAGGAAGGCTTCCACCCAGATTTCAGAAGAAGACCTTGGAAGCCAGGCAGTGGGTGAAGCTGTGAGTGTGAAACTGAAGGCACAGTGGAGACCCCAGAATGTTGGAGAAGCCAGGAATATGGATAATCTGAGGAAAGCTGCAAGGATTGAACAAAGCTGACCCAAGAGAGAAGCCGTGAGAGGTACAACCAAGGATACTACCACAGGGCCAGAGGCACCTAAGTGCTTTGGAGTTCACATCTTGCCACAGATTACCCTGGATGCTGGACATGGGAGTATGGGACTTAATGTTGCCCTCCTGGATTTTGTACTTCCTTCGGTCCCATTCCTTTCTATCTCCCTATTTGGAATGGGAATGTTTATCTTGTGCCATTGTATGTTGGAAGTATTTAACTTTCTTTTACTTTGTGCAGGGCTTGCAACTAAAAGTTTGCCTTAAATCTCAGGGGAGACTTTGGACTTGGACTTTTCAGCCATGCTGAAACTGTTAGGACTTTGGCAACTCTTAGAGATGCACTAAATCCCTTATGCATAAGGGATGCACATGATCTTTCAGGGGCCAGGGGTGGAATATTATGGCTTGTCTCTAGATGTTCCCCAATGCCCCAACAGTCTCAGTAACAAGAAAAGTAACTAAGACAATATCAATCAAAACAAAAAATTTCACCTAATTTATATAAAAGACTTATAAGTCACTGAGTTTAAGGAATACCTTTTATTTTAACTTAATTAATTAATTTGCACTGCTGGGGATGGAATTCAGCACCTTGCAACAAGCCCTGTACCCCTCAGATATACCCCTAGTCCTGCTCTGTGTTTAAATAAGTGTGATGTGCCCTTATTAAATAGTTGCCATCAGAATGCTAGTGCGTTTTATGCAACCCTGCCACCAGCCTGCTGTTAGGTGACTTTCCTATTGATGTCTTTAGCAAACATCTACCACTTCTCTTATCTAAATCCCCACCCGTAAAACTATAGCCATCTAAAAATAATAATTACATACACATCTGAACATTTTTTTCATAAGAAAAAGAGGAAGAAATAACCACAAATAGTGCTTACAAAAATAAATTCATCACAGCCTTGAATGAGCTACAAGAGATGCGCTTGTTACTCTGGGACCTTCTCTGGTGGGACGACTTCCATCAGCATCTGTAGGTACATGGTAACTGGCTCTGGAACACAAGACAGGAAGCACCAGTAAGTGCAATAGAAAAATGTGGCTAAAAGGCCTGACAGCTGGGCATGGTGGTGCACCCCTGTAATCCCAGCGCTGGAGAGGTCGGGGCAGGATGACCGCCATGAGTTTGAGGTCAGGCTCAGCTACATAGTGAGTTCAAGACCAGCCTGAACTACACAACAAGACCCTGTCTCAAAAAACCAATCAGTCGATCAATACATTTGAAACGAAAGGCTTCACTGCGCTTGCTGGTGAGCAGTGATATTATTCTTACACCGTGGTAATACGTCCCTCTTAGACCCTGCACTCGGGACAGCTGGCGTTTAGAGCGAATCAGAACAATCCTACTAGCTGCCCTGGTGCTTTGGAAATCAGTTATTTCCTATTAAGGTACTGGGAACCTGCTAAATATTTTTTTGTCCCCCCACAACAATTTACCCCAATAGGAGAAATATGAGTGGCTCATTTATGTGGGTGGATTTACTACCACTGACCAAGTGGTGGCTACTCTGAAGTCACTGAGACTGCTTTTGTTTAAAATACAAACCATTCGGGGCTGGTGAGATGGCTCAGTGGCATAAGTGCCTGCCTGGCAAGCGTGACATCTTGAGATCGACTCCCGGTACCCACATACGAAAAAAGGGCAGGTGATATCACTCAGCGGCATGGGCACCTGCTGGCGCATGAGGTCCTGAGGTCGACCCCGGTACCCACAAAAAAAAAAAATAATAATTCGGTTTTTTCACTACCTTGACCCAAGTGCTTAGCAGTTTTTGGAGGGAAGAGCTCGGTTAAATATGCCAGAGCTGAGAAGCAAACCATAGTTTGTACCTTTAGGTCACAAGTCATCCTGCTCAGGTTCTCTGTCAGTCTGATCAAATCCAAGTGGATTTCTGAGGCATGGGGGGAAAATGGGCATTTTACTAATTTTCTTTCCTTTCTATAGGTGTGTGCCTATGGCCTATCAGCTGAGGTTAAGATCAGCATAAAGAGGTTGGGGGTAAAAAGAACTATGCAGGAAAGGAAAAAATCCCTGCTGGGAATGCCATAACCATGTTTTCCTTGTTTTCACTGTGCTAATGAACAGGAAACGCATTGTCTCTCTTTCCTCTAGCACCGCTGTCAGGTAAGTGGTGGTCCCTGATTCCCCAGCTGAGGAGACAGCTAGGGAAGGGCTCTGAAGAAAGACAGCTCACCCACATTTGGCTGTGCTTGAGTCCCAGCTCCACTTTACTGCCTTCTAGTTGGGTTTTGCTCTTTCATACCTGTTTTTTTGTTGTTGTTTTTGTGGGTACCGGGGGTCGACCTTAGGACCTTGAGCGCCAGCAGGCGCCCGTGCCGCTGAGCAATATCACCGGCCCTTTTTTCATATTTGGGTTCCGGGAATCAAACGGGTCCTCGCGCTTGCCAGGCAGGCGCTTATGCCGCTGAGCCATCTCACCGGCCCCTCATACCTAAGTTTTATGTAGATGATGGAAGGATGGATGGAAGGATAGATAGTTATTTTCGTTTTCTAAGTTGCAGGTATATAAATAAAAACCACATACGAGGGCCTGCAGGGTTTACTTTCCTGGCCAGATAGACTGACAGGAGCAGGGAAGAGGCACGTTTTTAATCACACCGACAAAATATCAAGTAGCTGGAGTATGCCGGGCACAACGCTGGATCCAGGATGAAACTGTGCGCGGCCCCAGTTCAAGGCACTCACAGCAGAGACAGAAAATAAACCACTGATCCCCTCACTCCCCGGTGAGGCTGCTCAGGAGCCCTGAAGGTTTCCAGGAACTGAGCTGCTGCAGGAGACAAAACGTTGTGAATATAACACAGGTACCAGCTTTTAAACATGGGTGTGGTTCAGAGTCTCCACAGCCTTTGGCATAGTGCTTTGTTTCTAGGGGCACAGAAGCTAAGGTAGCCAACTTAGTAAACGTTTGTCCTAAGGTAGATGAGGGTCAGGTGCAGGATGGAGAGTGACCCCTGTGACCTCAGTGCAGGAAGGCTCAGCCCGTCATTAGGGGGTCTTTGTTTTGTTTGTCTGTTTGTTTCTTTGTTTTAAAGAGAAAAGAAATAGAACAAAATTTCAAAACAATGTAATAGGGTAACAATGGTTAATACATTGCTTGTATTGTTATCTTTAAATTAGTTACTCAGAGTACCAGACATCGGCATTCAATTGTCCAAACAATATTAGCACAAAACTTTCTTTTCAATGAACTAAGAAAAATTAATAGTATATCTATCTTAACTATTTATATATATATATATTTTTTTTTTTTTCCTTTTCCCTTCCTTCTTTTCTCCATTCCCCCATACCATTTGGGGCTCTTTGCAATACTGCAGAGCCTCTTAGACAACGTCTCCATAGATGTCAGAAGAAAAGGTGCTCTGGGGATGAGAATATACTCCATACTGCGGACCCGTCCGCTTAACAGCGGATTACAAGGAAACTTTATGTTAAAGTATTTCACAATTAAAAAGAAAACAAGGGCCGGTGAGATGGCTCAGCGGCGTAAGCGCCTGCCTTGCAAGCGCGAGGGCCCGAGTTCGACTCCCGGAACCCACATACGAAAAAGGGGCCGGTGATATCGCTCAGTGGCACGGGTGCCTGTTGGCCCGCGAGGTCCTGAGGTCGTCCCCCTGGTACCCACAAAAAAAAAAAAAAAAAAAAAAAAAAAAAAGAAAACAGGGCTTTTCCTTCCTGATTGTTATAGTCATTAGCAGGAATGAAGACCGGATTTGGTGGTTCCTACCTGTAATCCCAGCACTGTGGAGGCTGAGGCAGGAAGATCAAGAGTTCAAGGCCAGCTTGCACAACTGACTGAGACCCTTTCTCAACCCCACGACCCTCCCCCCTGTGCCCACCAAAACCAAAAAGGAACAAAGGAGCCCGAGGTTGGACCCAGGGGTACCACAGTGGGGGAGAAAGTCACGGGTCCTGAGGAGGTGAAATCTAGCTGTGTGAGGTCCTGTGATGAGGGGCTCTGCAGGATGAGGACAGGGGAGGAGGTGCTTTGCGGGGCCTGTCTGCCCTTCACTAATGTCAAGCAGCCTTCTGCTGGTACTCACTTGAGATTTTCTGAGCCCATCCCAACTCGCAGTAGACAAAAAGGAAGTAAAATATAAGGCCGCTCAGTATGAACAACACACAGTAGAGATACTCCCAGGCAGGCTTAGTGATGATCGGGGCCAGAACCAAAAACACGGATATGAGAATCACCAAGATGGGGATGAAAATGGGCACCTGCAAGGGAGACAGCAAACAGGGATCATGGTTTGGCCTTTGGTGGGGGTTTTATCTCCTTTAAAGTTTTTTTCCATTAAAAACAACAGACACATAAAAAAGAGTGTAATGAACTCCATGTACTCCTCCTCCAGTTTCAAGAATTTTTGGTCTCTCTCTCTGTTTGCTTGTTTCTTTCTTTCTTTTGAGGCCAACTCTCACCATGTAGTTCAAGCTGGCCTTGAAATCACTATGTGGCCCAGGCAGGCCTCAAATTTGTGGCAATCCCCCCTGCCTCAGCCTCCCAAGTGCTGGCATTACAGGCTGTGCCACCACACCCACTTTAAGAAGTTTAATATAACTTTACCAATCATTTCATCTACTCTACCTTTGTTTTCCTTTTCCAAGAATATAAAAACAACACCAGACGTCAGGTCATTTTAACCATTAAAAAATGTGTCTCTAACTAGTCAAAACTTCCTGTTTTAAACATGTTTATTGCCTCCCCTCATTTTTTTATAATATTGCTTGTTCCAGCTTATAGCTATGTGTCCCCCTAAACCCTCATGGAATCATAGGCAGGACCTTTGAAAGGTGAGGGGGTTATGGGGGCATAATAACTTACTTGCTGTTAGGAGTATGGGCCTGATTGGAAGAGGGGGTCTTTGTGGGTGAGACCGGGCTTGTTCGACCTCCCTCCTGGCTCCTCCCTTGAACATCTCTCTGCTTCCTGGATGCCATGAGGTGAGCAGCTTTCCCTCCACCAGGCCCCTCTGCCCTGCCATCCTGCCTTGGAGCCAGCTAACTACTAACTAAAACATAAGCACAAAGAAACTTCTCTTCCTTTATTTTGTAGGTTTCAGGCATTGTGTCTCATCGGTGAAGACAGTGACTAACGTGTTGCTCACTTGCTGGAGAAATGGGATGGTTTGTCCTATACAGCATCTGATTCTAGCTGTGCGTGATCGCTTCCTCGGGGTGTCATTTAACTTGCTCCCGTCTTTCCTGCAGACAAATAGAGAGGGAGGCAGCATGCTTGGCAGTTGGAGCAGTGCACATTTTATTTCCAGGCAGGGTCTTACTAAGTCATTAAGTTCCCCAGCCTGGGCTCAAATTTGCCACCATCCTTCCTCTGACTCCCCGGGCGCTGGGACTGCAGGCGTCCACCGCCATGATGGGCCTGGAGACTTGTTTCCTTCTCGTTGCCTCGCTAATATCCTTAAAACAGTGCTAAACAATAGAAACCGAGTCACTCTTATTCCTGACCTTAGCAGGGACCTCTGTACTTAAGAACTAAAACAGCTTTTGCCATGTGTGTGGGCAGCGCACATTAAGGCCACTACAAATTCTTGTTTATTTCTTTATTGTTAATGTGTGTTGAATTTTATTTTTCATAAATGCTGATCACAGGAGTTTTCTCCAAAGATATGTCAGTAGATATTGCACTGGGGTGAATTATACCCGGTCATAAATTAGATTAGTGGCCCTTATGATCTTTAGCCACTCTTACATACACTGAACTTATCTGTGATGTGTTCTCTTTCTAATGTAATTGGATACCAGCTATCAATACTATTATTCATAAGTGAGATCGGTCCACGTTTCCTTTTATATGCTATCTTGATAAGGCTTGGTATCAATGTTATTTTCTGTACAAATAATTTTTTTTTTTCTCTTTTTGAGACAGGGTTTCACTATGCAGTTCAGGCTGAACTTGAACTCACTTTGTAGCCCAGGCTGACCTCAAACTCACAACAATCCTCCTGCCTCAGCTTCCTGAGTGCTGGGATTACAGGCATGCACCACGATGCCAAGCCTGTACAAATAACTTGAAAATAACTTTTTAGAATGTAAAGAAGGGGAAAAAACCCAAAACTCAGAGACACACTCTAGACATAGGAAGGTTTTCTAAGAATATATCCTAAGATTATTATGGACAACTCTATACAAATAAATTTGAACACCTAGATAAAGTATCAGTTTCCTAGGAAAATAAAATTTGCTAAGACTGCCCTCAGCAGAATTAGAATCATGGGGAAATTCAAAAATTCACATAATCCCAGTATTTATTCTAGAGTATTTAAAATGGAAAATTTTCAAAATGCCAGTCTGACTGCTCTTATTCATCATTCATTTCTGTTTCTCTCTTTTTGAACACCCTAAGCTCTTCTAAGTTTATTAATTCCTTCTCAACTTTGTTCTTCTTTCTCTTGGGTTTTGATTGCCTGTTTTCCACTTCTTTCATTTTCATTAATATAAACCTTAAATGAAATGTCAAAGCTTATGTTCTTAGCGTATGTCTTGTCTTCATTATTATTCATTTTCAGGAATTTATATACCTTCATTTCCTCTTTGTACTTGGACCTAAAACTATACTTTTTCTACGATTCTCTGTTTTGTTCCACTGTAGAGAATGTAAGTTGTGTGGCTTATAATTTTTTTGAAGTACCAGGCTTTTCTTTTTGGCATGAGAGATCGTCAGTTTTCAGACACGTCCGCGGAGCACCTGAGGTGTCTGCTGATGGCAGGGAGGCTGTGACGTGAATCTCTAAGGTCTGCCTTGTGATAGTCCCTCGGTGTTCAGCGCTTTTACAAGGAGGTGTTGAAGGAGGCCTTGTCGAAGCACCTGTGAGTAGAGTGTGTGTTTCTCCCCGTTTATCCTGTAGTTTCTGCTTTCTAAATAAGTTTGCTGTATAGTATGCTGAAGAGGTTTCATAACTTCTCTCTTCACTGTGCACTTTAGCTTCACCTTACTCGTCTTTGTCTTTATAAGTTGTGCTTTGGCCCTGGGTGCTGGTCTGGTCCTGTTTTCTGTTTTCTCATTTACCTGATAATTCTTTGCATGTCCTTTGTTTTTAATCTCACAAGCTTTGTAGATCTGCCTGCCTGGAAAATCTTTTTTGTACATTGGCAGATTTAAGCCAAATGAATCAGTTTATTCATACTGTTGGTAAGTTTGGTCTCCATTCCCTCATGGTGTGTCATGTTAGATTTCCACACATAAGTGTCTTCTTACTATCAGTCTTGTGCCCTGAAAGAGTGACACTCTGTGGGAAAACACGCCTAGGACCTTATTTCTCTTATTTTAAATGGGAAAAATATCATGTATTATTTGTAACCACAAATTTCCAACCAGTACCCTCAAATGTAGCTAAACTACAGTAAATATACAGTAAATATATGAAAGTAACGTAAGCCAATATATATTATATTCGGAAGTACACATCTCCATCCGCGTGTGCGCATGTGTGTGTGTGTTACTGGTATTGAACCTGGGGCCTTCACAGTGAGCTACACCTCAGCCCTTTCCTTTCTCTTTTCAGACAGGGCCTCACTAAATTGCTCAGGCTGGGATTGCACTTCAAATCCTCCTGTCTTAACTTCCTAGAATGCCACAATTATAGGCGTGGGCTACCACGCCCAGCTCGGTACCCTTCACAGAGAGCGTGTTTGGCATACTTTACTAAATTGGCACTTTTCATATCCTTGCTCTTTTCCAGTTTTGTTTTATGACATTGGCATACCCGTCTGTCACCTTTCTATCCCATCATTTACTCTTAGCTCTGTAGTTAAATAGACTCACCTTATGCCAATGACTTCGTTTCTGAAGCTCATTCTCCAGGCAATTCCTCGGGAAGGAAGCGTACAATAATATGTAACCTGAGTCCATTCATCCTGGTAACTGCATTGATCAAGGTCACTTTGGCTGAACATAAAACCATTGGCTGATATTTTCTTTGGAGTATCTGAAATATATTGCTCCACTGTCTTCTGGCATGAAATGTTGGTAACGAAAGGTCTGATACTAGTATTCTTTTTCTTCTTTGTAAGTGAATTGGGATTAGAGGTGGGAACAAGGAAGGGGGAGTGGATCCACGTAATTCCGCCAGACTCTATATATGTGGCCTGTTTGCCAGGTGCACTGAGTGCCTTTCACTATGTTGGCGGGATGGTAGATTCCGCCCTCCAGTCATTCCTTTTCCCTCAGGAAATAGTTCTTGAACTATAATTTTTAGAATTCTCTGGAATTGATTTCACTCTCCTCTTCTTCAGGGACTCCCACTTTACGTGTACCACAACCTCCTCTTTTCAGTTTCCTTTACCTATTTTCTCTCAAATCCCTTTATTTCTGTTTGACATGTTTTCATTTCCTTAATTGCAGTCCTCTTTCCTGGAATGCTTCTTTGCTCTTGTGTTCCTTTTTGCTTACTCTTTTTTTTTTTTTTTGGTACCGGGGGTCGACCTCAGGGCCTGGCGCGCCAGCTGGCGCCCGTGCCGCTGAGCGATATCACCGGCCCCTTTTTTCATATGTGGGATCCGGGAGTCGAACTCGGGCCCCCACGCTTGCCAGGCAGGCGCGTAGACCGCTGAGCAATCTCACCGGCCCTTGCTTACTCTTCTGGAACAATTTTGTTTCCTAAAATGTTTGGAACATGATGTGGCCTCTCTGTGCAGCCCCCTGCCCGTGGGGAGATGTGTGTCCCCGGGCTCCACTTCCTGGGTCCCGATGTGCCACTTTCGGTGTGTTTTCTGTGCCCAGCATTTGTTTCTAGTGGTTCTGGAAGTGTTTCCATACTGGAAGGGAGCTTTTGCAGGGAACTTCTGGGATGCCTGAGGACTGAGGCATCCCTGCTCCCCTCTTCTGCTGGTGGGCCTCAGGTCTCCTTCTGGGAACCCCACCCAGTGTGCCCTCCACTGGGGCTTGTGGTGGTTCCACGCAGAGTCCGGGCTTTGTGGCAATATGCATTTCCTTGTTTTGTGTTGAAGTTGTTGGCTGAGGGGTTTTCCCTTTGCTCTCTTAGTGACTGTGACTGCTTTTATGGGGGATTTTGTGCAAATTAAAAACTTCCCACGGTCTCGCCTGCTGGGTGAGCTGAGTAAAGGGACACTGCCTAGCTCCAGGCAAGCTGCCCCAGGTCTCAGCTGACTCCAGGGACATGATGGAGGTCCAGAGACCATGCAAGGTAGACCATTAGACAGATCTCTGAAACAAGAGCTAAAGCAAAACCAGGCCTGGTGGTACACACCTGTAATCCCAACACTCTGGGAGGCTGAGGCAGGAGGGTCACAAGCTTGAGCCCAGTATGGGCAATTTATAACTTAGTGAGACCCTGTCTCATTAAGCAAAAAAAAACAAAGTACTCAGGATGTAGCTCCATGCAAAGGCCCTGAATGTCCTAAAGTTAAACACAGTATCCTTATTCTTTTCCTGGTCCTTTGCCTACATTTTCTTATATTTGTGCTCTGTTACCCTAAGAACTAAATAGCACAGTAGTCTGGGGTTTTTCAGTCCCTAACATAAGCAAAACAAAATCAGTGCTGCTTCATCCTCCCTGGTATATAGATCCCACCAGCCATTCAGGGAGTGAGAAGGAGCTCGAAATAGGTTGTGAACTTGGAAATGGGCCCAGAGCCAGCGTTCAGAAGACCCCCTCAGTTCGTGGAAAGTGTCATGGCTACTCTTGGTAGCTTAGTAAAATGGTAGCTTAGTAAAATGAATGACTAGGTGGTTAACTGGACCATAAACTGTAGTGTGAAGGGCAGCATACACTCCCGCCTGAATGATGACGCTCAAGAGCAGAGCAGTCAGGTGGGAAGAGCGAGCTTGTCTGCGGTCTACTCAGCAGGGCTACGCGTGGCATGTGGGCGGGAAACTTACCTTGATGGGCCTTTCGCGGGTTTTCTTCGTAAACCTCATCACAACAAGTCCTATAATCGTCATCCCATAAAATAACCATGTAGCAAAACTGAAATAATTGATCAAGCTGTTTATGTCACCAGGGATGATATAAATCGTTGCTATTAGACCCTAATAAAAGAAGAGCAAATTCTGAAGTCATTAGTGTGTAAAAACATTCCTCTTATCACCTCAGAGAAGTCTGAAGAAGCAGTTTTTCCTGTGAATAAACAGAGCAGCATGAGGGACACTTCCCGAGTGTCCCATTGCAGTGGGGGCTGAGCGTGACCCTGGCGGTGACAGCTGTTCTCTCTGAGACCTGGGAGGAAGATCTGAATTATTTCTGTGTCTTTGAAGTTGTGATTTTAAGCAAGGAAAATATTAGACAAAAAATATATTGTGCCAGCTTCACGAGGATGGATTTAAATTCCAGAGGGTCTTCCTTATGGGCAGGAGCCCTAGACTGTGACACCCAGCTCTGATCTGACTGCATCGGTCACCGGGGCCATGACCTGTGTCCCCGTTCTCTGGGTGAGCGTCCCCATCTTCAGAGTGTGCAGGTGGGGCGAGACCTGCTCTCCTCTGGAGCTGGGGCAGTGGGCCGGCCTGAGCTGGGAATGTGGGAGGAGTCTGCGTGCCCAGGACAGTTGCAGGTGACCAGGACTAACTACCCCTGCGAACCTCCCATTAGAGACGCCCACGATCTCAGGACACACAAGCTATGAGACTGTAATGAGCGACTGCTGTTAGCCACACCTCGTAAAGAGCCTTGTTCTCCTTCCCCATATGCTCTACGTAGCTCTTTCCTAGGGGCTCCTAACAAACAAATGAACATACATGATAGAAGTAGAGCGTTATCACCTTGGCGGAATCAAACAGTATCTTTTGTGGGTAAATTCAGAAAAAGGAACAGAAGTAGGATAAATTCAATTGTCTTGGGAATTCTTTTTCTATTTCAGGTCAAGGAATAATTGAACCCGGCTCCTTTTAAAGTAGGAGATTAGGCCATGGCAAGGCAAAAGGACAGTTGGGAGTGACCTGTGAGTCACAGACCTGTCTGTTGTATCCTGGAAGCATTCACAGAGCCCTGCATGGGATGGGCCTGGTGTAAGAAATGGGTGTAAAAGATGGAGGCCATTAACCTCTCAGGCACCAAGAGCCTTTCAACTGTCCCACACTCGCTCTGCAGAGCACACTTCTCTTTCTTTCTTCTCCTACCTTTGATCTCACCTTCAGTACATTTAACGAATGTTTTTTTTTAAAGAGAAAAAAATAGAACAAAATTTGAAAACAACATAATAGGAGGGTAACAATGGTTAATACATTACGTATTGTTATCTTTAAATTAGTTACTCAGGCTAGAAGGTATCAGGATTCAATTGTCCAAACAATATTAGAACAAACCTTTCCTTTCAATGAACTAGCAAAAATAATAGTGTATCTATCTTAACTATTATATATATATATATGTATATATATATATATAATTCTCTTTAATGAATGTTAAACATTTAGGTTCTTTGTTCTGTCCAGTTCTTTGAATAGGGTACTAAGAGCCTGAACAGGACTCCTGGTCACAACACCATTTAACACTGTGAAAACGAGTGGGAGAAGTGTTAGCAAGAGAGGTCTTTGTCATCACTGGACCTGAGGGCCCTCTCCCTGTAGGACAGGTGTCATGGTGCGGTTCCTACTTACATAGAAGATGATGGCAGGGGTGGGAGTGAGGCGCCTGACGCTGATGTAAGAGAGCACTTTCAGCATGTGCCCTTCCCGGCCTGCGACGTAAATGAGTCTGAAAGAAGAATCACACGGAGGTGCTGAGGAAGTATGTCCTGAGTTTCCCCAAGGGGTCACAGGAAGGGAACTGAGTGGGGACTGGCCATCTGTGGGTGGCTCTGTCTCCTGGAGGTGAGTGAGTTTGGGAAGGGTGAGGGGGATGGGTGCATACTGGTATAGTAGAGGCACCAAGACTGTGAAAGATGGACTTGGCTGGGATTACAGGCATATGCCACCATGCCCGCTGGCTCTTCATTTTTTGTGCTACAAAGTTGAAGCAGAGGGCAACCTATTCGGGACCCCTCCTATCTCTCAGGAGATTTTGCTGTTCCCCATTCCCCCATTCCTATTCCCCATTCCTTTTCTCCAATAAATTTTTCTACTCTTAACCTCTGTTGTTACTTAGAATTCATTCTTCGACTTCAGGGGACAGGAACTCGGCATATTTGACATCTAACATTTCCCCTATATCATCCTGGAGGCCCCACCGAGATACCTGGAAGGAAGTAACAGTTTGCTCTTGTTTCATGGCACCCGTAAAATATTTCGACTGGATTCTGGATTGGGACTCACTTAGGCAATCAAAATTGTCATCCTTGAATTTTACGCCTTGTCTTTGTCAGTTGCTTAGGCCTTGTCTCTTTTATGCATTATCTTTTGTTATAATAAATTGAGAACGCGGGCAGATCATGCTATTTCTTTGATGGGGCATTTCACTCCTGTTCTGTACGTGCTGTAGTTTGGACTTAGTTGCTGCACTTACTAGTGCACCTCGTTTGACCTGTGTGACTTCTTCGACTGCTGCAGTTTGTTATCTTACACAGCAGCGTTAAGGAAGCGTAGTGTTAGAGCATCCCTGATGGGCTTTGATATGAAATGCTGTAAAATGGGTGTTTCTATGAAATTTGGTTTATATTTGGGAAATGTACATGCCTATTAATAAATCACAGAACCCTAACTGCCAATTAAAAGGCAACAGGCCAGTAGCTGTTCTTAAGTCTCGGGAGACAGGTTTCCCTGGACACACTGGCCCTGATCCTCCTCTGCCCTTGGAGGAAATGTCAAGCCGGTTCTGCCTCAGTTTCCTTTCTGGTCTGATCTTCCACTGGTGAGGAGACAATCTTAGCTCTTGAGATTCCCCATTCTCGCCTTGCCAGGCTCAGAGTGACGACTCAGGGCCGATTGCTTCAATAACTCCCTGTGAGTTTAAGGAAAAAAGACTTCTTTTTCTCTGACCTTCTTTTTTTCTTTCTTTCTTTCTTCTTTCTTTCTTTTTTGTTTGTTTCTTCTTTGAGACAGGGTCTCACTATGTAGCTCAGGCTGGCCCTGAACTCACTATGTAGCTCAAATTGGCCTTGAACTTGCAGCGATCCTCCTGCCTCAGCCTCCCATGTGCTGGGATTACAGGTGCATGCCACCACACCCAGCCTCTTTGATCTTATTTCTGATCTTTTCCGGCTGCTCTGCAATTCCCTTTTTTTGGGAGCATGTAAGGTTAGAGAGACAGGAACTCTAAACTGCCCCAACCTTTTCTTCCTACCCAACAAGTAAGAACTTTAAAGTTAAGCCCATAGAAAATAAGTGTTTGCTAACACCAAAGGCAGGGAAGTCATTATATATATATATATATATATATATATATATATATATATATATATATATAAATATATACATACTTATTTTTAGGGACGTCATTTTAAATGATGAACACATACCCCACCTGTGGGTCAGATGAGACATTGGAATTTTGCCCATCCAAGATAACACACATAAAAGCCATGTCCTTCCTTACTGTTCTGGGCAACAGTCTCCCTTGGGGGACTGAACTTGACACCACATGGAAAGAACCAACTTCTGTGTGAAACCAGAAGGAGCTACTTCCAAAGCACCACGCTCAAGGGACCAAAACACATGTAGCCAAAGGGAGGATCTCCACCCTTCTCTTTCCCCTTCTCTGTATAGTTATCATTTATATGTATAGGAGAAGAATGTACTTTGATACTAAGTTGTGGACTTTGAAACTTTTTTGTTTATTTATAAAATGCTATGTAATGATTTTTGGGGGGTTTTAGCCAGCTAGGATTTTTATCTGTACCTTGTATACTTTTAACAAACAGTGGTCACTCTGCCAGCTACTTAAAAGCTCTTAGAGGAGCTGCCACTCTTAAATCAGAGTAAAAATTTCCCCAGCACCTTCTGGCGAATCTGCATTGAAGCCAAAGGCCAATGGAATGTTGACCAGAGAGGCAGCTGGATTCCTTTGCAGAGACAGATTTCTGGTTGCATGGACCAGGAAAAACTGAGAGAGCAACCGAGGGGTCATGGCCAGGGCTATTCTCGGGCAGATACCCAAAGGTTTCTCAGTGGAAACTGGCTCCCAACTGCCCGACGGGGTAGTCAGCACAAAAATCTCCACTTATCTCCCATACTTTTCTCTCTCTGCTAGTAAGTTAGAAACTCTGAAGCTTTCTCCAACTTGCTGGGAGTTACCTTAGGACCACCTTGTCATTAGATCGCCAGTTTGCAACACCCATTTGCCTTTGGCATGGGAAAGCAGCTGT
The DNA here is from genome assembly GCA_028451465.1 of Erethizon dorsatum. Lineage (NCBI taxonomy): Eukaryota > Metazoa > Chordata > Mammalia > Rodentia > Erethizontidae > Erethizon > Erethizon dorsatum. The sequence continues at coordinate 97,565,292 of CM051834.1, forward strand.
CGGGGCAACAATTTACATTTGTGCTTTGCATATGCTAACAAGAGTAACAAAGAAATTTTAGTCAGCCTTTTTTCTTTCATGTGTGTGTAGAAGACTGAAATGTGCCTTTACTATCATGTGCATTGTGATTGCTAGGTGATGGTTATAAGTTTAACCTGTGAGCTTCAGAGATATAATTTTTTTTGTGTGTGTGTGGGTACCAGGGGTCGACCTCAGGACCTCGCGTGCCAGTAGGTGCCTGTGCCACTGAGCGATATCACCGGCCCCTTTTTCGTATGTGGGTTCCGGGAGTCGAACTCGGGCCCTCGCACTTGCCAGGCAGGCGCTTACGCCGCTGAGCCATCTTACTGGCCCAAATTTTTTAAACATACCCTTGTCTTGCTGCTAAAAATGGTTCCTTGGGTGATTCAGTAGATAACAGGAATGTCTTGGAGACTTCTTTGCCCTAGGGCACAGGGTGAGATTTTTCTCCAAGCCATTTTTACCTGACCATCTCTAGAGGTGATCTCCTATGCAGGCTGAGAAGTGTTCCAACTACTTCCAACTCCCTTTTCAGTACTTGCTCTCTTTCAAAGAACTAGACAGCAATGGCTTAGTGCTAAGCAATGCTTCCTTCTTGAGAACATGACTGTTATAGCTGAGATCAACTGTACCTTGTGCTTCTATAAAACACCTACGGGAGTAAGCACATGAGCTCCCTGGGGAGACAAAATTATGCACCAGTGCAAGGGAGGAGGGCCTGGACAAATTTTGTCTTCTGGTGTCTCTCCAGATGGCATCCACCTGCCCCGGAGTGGAATCTACTGAGGGATGCCTTGAGGGCATAAGAAATCAAATAGAAATTAAGGGGATGCCTGGTTCTTCTTGCATTTCAGAAATGGGGAACTCAGTATCTAGCACAGGCCCACAATGGGGTACACTTATATAAGCATGACTTAGAATAGACAGCTGTGCATGCACTACGCAAGTTATGACCGAACACAAGAAGATAAACCTGGATAATGGTCAATATACGCAGGTCGAAAAATAGAGATGCTGTCTTGGCCAGGGAACCTCAACAGCAAAAATACCCCTTCAGCCCCCCAATGCGGACAGACTTATGTACCTGTGCCCTAGAGTATTAAGCTTTGGCTATTTAAGGGAAAGTTTGTTGAGTCTGTGTATGTATGAACATGAGAATAGCTTTGGGAATAGCACTAGTTAAGCAAAGCAGCTCAAAAGGCACCATGTAGAAGCCAAAGCCTCATTCTCCCGTGTCACCTCCCTCTCCCCTGTGCTTGGTGCTCTTTCCTCCACTGTGAGCACCTTGGCTCCGCTGAAGTGGCCTTGTCCACACTTACCTTGCCAGTTTGCCTTGTGGGTATAAGCCACATCCCTTCACTAGACTTTGGGGCTCTGACGTGGGCTGGGAGGCGCTTGAACAGGCACAGCCCCAGGGACTTAGGGTCTCCTCAGTTGAGGCCCTGAGTTGCGGGGTCCCCTACCTGCCCGCCGTAAAACAGTTCCCGTTAGCAGCTCCAATGGTGGAAAATGCCACAAAAAGTGGGACGACCCAAGAGGCTGGATAGAGAATGCGGTCACCAAAAGTCTGCCAGGAGAAGGAAATGAATCCTGAGAATCTTCCCTTCCATAACCTCCAACAGCCATTGGTCCAAAAAAGCTCCTCCACCCTCCAGACAATGCAGGTTCCCACCTCACCTCCTTGGGCACAGCCTCTGGGCCCCCTGCTGGAGAGCAATGGCTGAAAAACTCTTCCCAGTATCTTGGGATTTTCATATTGATGGATTAATTGACTGCAGCACTGGGGGTTGCACCCAGGGCCTTCACACTGAGCTATATCCTCAGCCCTTTTTTTATTTTGTATTTTGAGACAGGGTCTTGTTTGGTTGCCCAGGCTCAGGTCGAACTTTTGTTCATACTGCCTGATACTCCCAGAGGGCAGGGTTATAGGCCTGTGCCACCGCTCTGCGGTCTCGGGATTCTTTGATGGTGACAGGAATCTTAAAAGCCACCACTTCTGGCAATCATTCTTAGGTATTGAATAATCCTGCCAACACCCTGTGCTCTGGCTTCCTTGATGCTCACTCGGAGTGACCTTCTTCTCCTCCCCCTTATCTCCTCCCCCGGGCTGGTGATTGGTGCCCTCAGCACTAACCAAACTGCATCTCCTGCTCATGCTAAAGCCCCACCACCTCGCTGTCTCTCTCTAACTCATTTTCTGTCCTATCCCAACTCCAGGATGCCTCCAGCATGTGGAATCCATGCATGTTTTCCGGTCCCTGGTGCTCAATACTTTTTTTTTTTTCCTTATGCACTAGGAATTGAATCTAGAGACTTTGCTCTTAGCTACATCTCTAAACAGTTCTAATGTTTAGTTTTAACTTTAAAATAGAGTCTCACTAAATCACTACAAATTGCCTAGCCTGGACTAAAACTTGTGATCCTTCTGTCACAGCCTTCCTGTGTGTGTGTGTGTGTGTGTGTGTATTGGTACTGGGGATTAAACCCAGGAGCTCTCTACCACTGAGCTTCATCCCCAGCCCTTTTATTTTTATTTAGGGAAAAGGTCTCAATAAGTTGCCCAGGCTGGGCTTCAACGTGTGATCCTCCTGCCTCAGCCTGCCAAGTAGCTGGGATGATGGGTGTGCACCACCCTGCCCAGCTTGCCTGATCTGCCTCCCTCCTCATTTAGCTTAGATTCCACAGCTCACTCTTCGATTTCACCACCTGCACACTTCCCTGTCCTTCCTCCTGTCTGTCAAACCCCCAGCCCTGGTCCCTCGAGCCCCACCTTCTAGCCACGAGCTCTGCCTGCGCCCAGGCAGCTGGGGCTGGAGCTAGACAGGAAGAGCCCACCGCCCCTGCCCTTCTCCCCTAAACCCAGTCCTCCCACGACAGCTGAGCCCATGACCTGTCCCTCTCCAGTCGCCCCTTGCCTCCTCCCACAGGCCACAGCCCCCTCCACACTCACCACGGCCACCGCCTGGGACTGCAGGAGTTCCGTCGGGGTCATCACGGTGAAGTAGGAGACGTTCATGAGGATGTAGCACACTGTCACCAGAGGGATCCCGATGATGATAGCCAGGGGCAGGTTTCTGAGAGAGACAGTGACGGGGAACCCGGGGTCAGCCCAGAGGGTCTGGGTCCTCCTCATCCTGTGTTCTCCTCTCCCTCCCACACGCCCCCTTCTCAGCGTGGTGGCCCAGCCCACAGATGCCCTTCCTGAGGCCTCCTCGGCAGGGGCTGTGATTTGGCAGAGCCCAGCAGGAAGGAGAGATTTTCCAGTGAGAAGATTTCCTCCTGGGTCCTAGGGCAGTAGACTCGAATTGTTTAAAGCAAAGGAGGTCAGAGATAAAGGAAGTTGGAGCTCTCCCTTGCCCTTATGGACCATTCCACTGCCCCAAACACACGAACCCTAAGGGTGGATGATGAGCTTAGAAGGAGCCATTCTCTCCCTGGGTAGAGCGCTTCCCTGCACACACGAGGCCCTGGGTTGGAAGAATGAAAACTTAACTGGCTTTAATGGAATCATGGAATAATAGGAGACAGCAGCTCTACTTTTGCCTGGGAGGAGGGACATATGCTTTTCGATCTGTTGTCTCCTGCCTGGCTCAGCTTTCTTACCTGTGAGGGTTTCTAAGTTCTTCTGTGATGTAATTGAGTTGATGCCTGGAAAAAGAAAAGGAACAAGGGTGGCATGTGACTTGAATTTCTTGGCGAAGATTGTGAAACACGCAATTTTAAATGTCGGCTTCATTTAAGATTGACCATGACTGGGCATGGTGGCACATGCTGTAATCCAGCACTCTGGGGGGCTGAGGCAGGAGGATTGCAAGTTTCAGCCCAGCTTGGGCAAGTTAGTGACTTAGCAACAGCCTATCTCAAAACAGGAAAAATTAAAAAAGGACTGGGGATGTAGCTCAATTAGATTGCTCTGGCTTCAATTTCCAGTACCACAAAGAGACAGAGAGAGAGAGAAAGAAGTGAATATTTTCAGGAGCAGTGCATCACCAGAGTACTTTAACAAAATGGGAAACTTTTTTTCTGAAAGGGGATGAAAACAGCTCTTCAGGAGAGAAAGCCCAGCATCAGGATGCTTATGCTTCTCCCTCAAAGGACATAAGCAAAGGACCCAGCGACCTCGAGGTCTGAACAGAAGTGCCATCCATTGAATATTCCTGGCAGTTCAAGGCCTCACTGTGCTGGCTGGCTCTAATTGAGTTGACCCAAAGTTGCCTGGTGAGAAGTTCGCTCAGGGCTTTGGCATTCTCTGCTCACAGGGTGTGGTCAGCAGCCAGTGCCACATTCAGTGAAAACAGCAGGTGTCTTGGTGTCTGTGGGGTCCCAGGAAAACAGAAATGACGGGGGCCAGAGCCAAGCGTCATGGTGCTCGCTCATAATCCCAGCAGTGTGGGAAGCTGAGACAGGAGAATCACAAGTTCAAGTCCAGTCAGAGCAATTTATCAACTTAGACTCTGCCTCAAAATAAGAATTTCAGAAGTATGGGGATGCAAAGACCCTGGGTTCAGTCCCTGTGCCAGAAAAAGTGATGGGAGAGATATGTGAAGGTGAATTTTTCCAGAAAGAAGTTTTTGTTTTTCTTCAGCAGGTGAAATCAGAGTGCTTGTGAAGAAACAGGGGACTGTAGATGAGAAAATCAAGTAGGGGCCCCCTTAGGTCTTCCAGCTAACCCTGATTAGAAGGAGTTAAAAACAAACTTTACTAGAGAAATTCCCCTGGGAAGCAAGCCAAAGATGGAGGTAGAGAAAGATAAAAAAAAAAAAAAATATATATATATATATATATACAGATAAAGAAAGGCACCAAAATACCTTAGGACTTGCACCAAGAGACGAGAAAAAGAGCTGACAGGCAGGACAAAGAGAGAATGCCAGGTACACAAATGATAAGCCTCCCCAGCCTCCAATAAGATATAGGAGGAAAAAAATGGGGGCTGACTATCTTTAAAGCACCACGTGCTCACACCTATGCACTAACATATACACAGATATACATGTGTATTCACTCTAGAGTCACTGTATTATTCACTCTAGGGTCATTTTAGAGTACAATACATACCCCCTTACTAACTCTAAACTAACCAAGAATAAGGCAACTACCCGCCCACCCCAAAGGTAAGGCCTTAAAAGATTGGTGAAGGACAAGTAAACAGACAGAAAGAAGCCGCACACAGACCACAGGAAGAAATGACATCAGGCAGAGGTGCCGAAAGCCAGTCCACTTATGGCGAGTTCTGGGTGAGGAGGAAGCGCTCCCTCCCCTCCCCCATAAAAGCAGCTAGGATCTGAGGCCCACAGGTCCTCCATCTTTCCACAGCCCTCTCCCCTGATTCTTTCTTACCAGGGTAGCTATCAGTCTTCTCCCTTCCTTTTCCTCTTTACAAATAAGGTGTCTTCCCCTCCTTAAACTCTGCCCCTCCGATTTTTCACGGGGGCTGAGTTTATGGTCCTGGTGGGCTCCTTGGACAGCAGAGCAGCAATGCTCGTTTCCCAGATGTGACATTTTGGTTCCCTGACCAGCAGCCAGATGTGACACCTAAAAAGCACAGACTTGGGACACCTCAGGGTCCCCCCTTACCATCCATTGTATGCCCAGAGTCCGTTGTAAAACGCCAGGCTGATGCCGCCCACAGATGCTGGTGTACCCACAAAGGAATTTTCAAAATTTCTTGTATTTCCTGTAATTAAGCCACAAAGTGAAGACAAGTGTCAGCTGAGCGATTTCGACTCTGCACTGCTTTCTCTGAAGCTGGGGTAGGACACACACTGAGAAGCTGGCAGCTGAGTCTTGCTGCGGAGTTCCCACCAGACTCACACACACGCGGGGAGGGTGTGTGTTTGTGTGTGGTGCCCACCCTCCCTTCCTGTCCTCCCACAGTCACCTTGGGCCAGGAGGACCAGGCCGCTGATGATGATGATGGCCACGATCACCATCTTGGCTGCAGTGAAGAAGTTCTGGACGTATCTCCCCAGCCGCACACTCAGCGCATTCACTGTGGTGATGACCACTGGGAAGGGCGGGGCGGGGCAAGCAGCATCCAGTGTTCAGGTTTCCATGTGGCCCTGGAGTCTCCGTTCTACCCCTCCCACCTCCCCCCCACAGTATGTCCCATGGCACGGAGCACAGATCCAAAGGAGGGAATGAAAGACCTTTACAGTGCACCTGATGGAGACCTATGAAATCAAGCCCCCACCTCAGAGGGCAAAGCAGAAGCAGCAGCCAGGCCCTGAGTGGAGGGCACTGGCCCGTGACAGGGACAGCCCTCAGCAGCCCTCCCTGCAGCCCCTGACTGGCCTAGGTGCTGTTCAGCACCCACGGTGGCCACCAGCCCTGCTTCTCCAGAGCCTCCAGGCCCCCGGGGCCTCTTTCTGTGTGGGCACAGAGGATGTGAGGCCAGCATCCCCAGCTTTGGCCTCTGCCCAGCCACCTCGGACCCCTACCCCAGATGTCAAGCTTGGGCACTCACGGATGGCAGCGGCAGCGAGGCATTTAACGACCACTTCAGGAGGCTTGCAGTCTGAGTAGAAGGCTGCACACACATACTCTGAAAAGCTGAGGCAGATGATGACGAAGGATGAGGGCTTCATGACCATCATGCTGGTCCAGGAGAAGAGGTAGGCAGGAATGGGGCCGAAGGCTTCCATCAAGTATGGATACTCGCCTCCCGACTTGGTGATCATCGTGCCAAGCTCTGCAAAGCACAGAGCTCCTGGAACACAGAGAGGTACGGCCCCCCTCAGCCCCTCGTGAGATGTCGTAATTCCCTCATGGGCACTGTGTCACATAGGCCCAAGTCCTCTGGCCCTGGATGGCCCTGAGTTCTGGCCACTGGACATTTAGCGGCAGCCCGGTTACCCGTTATTTGCCACCCATGCATTGAAAGGGAAGGGAGCCAGGTGTGGTGCATACTGTAATCCCAGGCTGAGGTAGGAGGATGGCAAGTTTGAGCCTAGACTGGGCAACTTAGTGACTTAGTGAAACCCTGTCTCAAAATTAAAAATGGGCTGGGGATGTAGCTCAATGAGAAAGACCTGGGTTCAATCCCTAGCACCAATAAAAGGGGTGGGGGGACCCGGCAGCAGGAAGGACAATGCTTCTCCCTGGGTTCCCTGGGTTCCATGGGGAGGGGGGCCAGGAGGCGGAGTCTCTGTTACCCAGTGTGGCGAGGATCCCGCAGGCCACCCAGATGATGAGACAGGGCCCCACGGTTCCTGTGTTTCTGAGCACAGACTTGGGGGAAATGAAGATCCCGGAGCCGATGATGGTGCCCACAATGATGCAGATGCCACTGAACAGGCCCACCTGGGATGTGGAGGAAGGAAGACGAGTTAATGCTGTCACCCAGAGGCTCACGAGGCCAGAGGCGACCCCCAGCTCTGGGTCTGCCCAGCTCAAAGTGAACCCCGTGTTCCAGGCATGTCCACCCTGAGGTGCTGCTGTGACTCCACCAGGACAGTGTTCCTGGGGCTCTGTATGTATTGAACTGGTTCATCTGTGCCGGGCGAGGTGGTGGACACCTGTGATTCCAGGCTGCGGCAGGAAGATTACAAATTTGAGCCCAGCCTGGGCAATTGAGCAACTTAGCAATAGCCTGTCTCAAAAAATTTCAGAAAGCGCTAGAGATGTAGCTCAGTGTGAAGAGCCTGGATTCACTCCCTGTGCCCCCCACAAATCCTTACAACAGCCCCATGATTCGAGTATACCATATCATACCCATTTCACGGAGAAAGCTGAGCACAGAAAGGCTACTCGTGCCCAGAGTTACACAGTCAGCCCCAGGTTCCAAGCTTCTGGACACCAGCCCTCTTACCCTCCACAGCACAGGCCCTTGGGAGGACCCTCTTCACTGGGCAGAGTAGAAGGGAGTTGTCACCAAGGAAACCAGGCTCAGGATCTGGAGTCCTGGCCAGAGGAGTCACGTGAGCAGGAGATACCTCCCAGGGACGGAACCTGTGGGTCATTGGGACATCTCTGTCATAAAATCCTGTAGGGCATGAGCTTTGTAAGAGCTACACCTGGCTCAGGTACTCACTGTTCCATTACATCTGTGTGAGGGACAAGGACAGGCTATGGTAATCCACAGTGATAGAATATCCAGGTTGAGTGTCTGCCTGGTGAGGGGACTCTGGGTGATAGATTTGTCAGCATGCATCAAACTGAGCAGGAAAGATTTGCACATTTCATCATATGTAAATTATACACCAATCCCCGTGTGTGTGTGTGTGTGTGTGTGTGTGTGTGTGGTGCTCGGGATTGAAGCCAAGGCCTTCCCACTGAGGTACATCCCCAGCCCTTTTGTATTTTTTAGTTTGAGACAGGGTCTCACTAAGTTGGGCGGGGCTCAAACTTGTGATGCTCTTGCCTCAGCCTCGCAAATGCTGGGATTACAGGCCTAGCCAAAAACAGGTTTTTATTTTATTAGTTTTTTTTGTGTTTTTTCTTTTTTGAGACAGGGTCTTGCTATGCAGTTTGGAGTAGGCTTGAGCTCACTATGTAGTTAGTCTGGCCTCAAACTTGCAGCCATCCTCCTTCCTCAGCCTCCTTAGGATGGGGATTACAGGCATGCGCCACCACGCATGGCTAAAACACTTCCTATTAAAGGCGGTTTGATTCCCACAGCGCAGGCGACCACAGCAGGGAGCTCCCTGTGTGGGCAGAGTCTGTGCTTGCTCAGGGTGAAGAGGACCCCACTGCAGGTTGGTCACTGGGGGACTCGGCAGGCACACACATGGGGTCACCGGGGTGCAGAATCCACTTCCCTCCAGCCTCAGAGCCAAGTGTGCACCAGGCAGGCAAGTCAGCCTGAGATTCCTACCGGGGGCGCCTTCTGGCTCCCCATCCCAGTACCCGAATCCCTCCTGCTGAAGGCTGCTGCTCTCTGATTTGGAGAGGAGAGGGCTGCCATTTCCCCTGTCTCTGATGCCTAACTGCGTTTGGGACAGGCCTGGGGTTTGCTCAGTTCTGCTGTGTGGCTGCGGGCCACAGGGTGCCAGGGACATTGCTGGCATCAGGCCTGTGCATGGCAGATGGAGAGTGTTGCTGCCCATCCCTGATTACTAGGGACAGAGACCCCAGCCAACCAGCAGTCAGTCCATGCCATCCCTCTTCAGTCCCCTCTCCTGTCAGCTTTCAGGGCTCCCACAGGGCCCCACCCAAGGCTCAGCCCCCTCGCCCTGCCCTGGCAGCCTTCAGAGTCCTGATCTCACCCTGAGCTGACCAGGGGCCATCCTTCCTCACCATGGGCCTGAAGCCTCCTTCCCTCCCTGTCCAGGGCCTGCTGGACACCCATGCAGGACAGGCTCAGTGTGCAGTTACTTTTTCTTTTAATTTTTGTCCTGGGGATGGAACCCAGAACCTTCCCACACAGCTACATCTCCAGCCCTTTATTTTGAGACAAGTTACTATGCTGCCCAGCTTGGGCTAAAACTTCCAATCCTCCTGCCTCAGCACCCCCTCTCCAACCTCCCAGTGCTGCGATTATGGTGATGAACCCTAAGCCTGGCTATTCAGCTTCTGCACTCCTACTCCTAAGCTCCTCTCCTACCTGGCCCAGCGCCAGCCCTGTCTGCTCACCATATGTCACCTCAGAGCATTCATCCCTGTCCTATCTATGCCGGCGGCACCTTTGCAGTGAGACCCCCAAGACAGAGCACCGCTGTTGGAGGCCCTGCGATGCCCAGCTCCAGGACAGTCTCGGGTAAGAGGATGAGAGGTTTGCCAAAGATGGGTGGAGGGGACTCGACCACCGGAAGGCCCCCTCTGATCACCCCTGAAAAGGCCATCGGTTTGAGCAAATACCAGACCCTCAGTCCCTCCGCAGCTCATGGAAGCACACACGTTAAGCTCATGCGTGACGCAGGAACGTCAAGAGTACACTGAGTTCACCGGAGACGGGGCCAGGGGTAGGTCCGGAGCATGGCTCATTTAACAACAAACTGTATAAATAAAAAGCCATGTGCTTCAGTGCGTCACGGGATCAGCGGGGCCTCCACTGCTTCTGCTCCTCATTCAGATCGCCCCACCCCGAGCCTGGGAAAGACCCACAGGAAACAGGCGACCTCACCTCTTTCTGGAGATTTGTAACCTTGGGTTCGTTGCTCTGGATGGAGCGCTCATCCTCCCTGCGTTTCCTCGGGCTCGTCTCCTCCCCCATCTTTTCCCCCTGCCAGTTCCAGGAGTCTGCAAGGAGGGCATGGGCTGAAGCTTGGTTCAGCAAAAGCAGACAAGATGCAAAGGGAGCGCAGCCAGGGCTGCTCTGGGCTAGTGGGCCTGGGTGTGGGGTACGGAGTCCCAAAGCAAAGGTCAGCTGGAGTTTTAGAGGGGTGCAGGTGGCAGTCTCCTGGGGAGAATTTGCTCAGCCCCAGGGAGAAGAATCAGTCATTGCTATTATTTGGGCTGCAGGAAACAGTTTCCTGAGTCTTTTCCAAAGCTCAGGGGCTTGTTTTGCCTGTGGCCAGTCAACCTCCCAGCCCCCCTGTCTCTGGGGCCAGGTCACTCTCTGCTAATCCTCAGCTGTGACTTCCTTGAAACTCATCCTGCCTCCATCATCCAGTGTCTTTGTTTTCAAAAGTAAAAAACAGTTTAAAACATACTGGAATATACTTAGTGGAATCAATTCAAGGCAAGGATGGTTTTGTTACACTTCTTTCCCAAATTTATGTCCCTGGGACACAACTGATCTGCACTATGGGTACAGTGCTTTCCCATTCAGGGATGCAAGGAATAAAACAAGACAATTGCTGAAGAAAACCAGGCTCAGATGGTGACGTCCTCACTAGCTCCAAATGAAATCTCTGTGAAGGCCCGGCCACCAAGCCAGGAGAGCAGCGGGCCTCCCCATCACCTGGCCGGTCTTACCTTTCTCCTTGACCTTGTGGAGCCAGAGAAGCTGCGAGGCCAGCTGCCTGCCTGCGAATGTGGACCAGCCTGGGAAGGGCCATATCTTGTGCCCAAGAGTGGAGGAAGCCAAAAGTACAGAGGTCAGCAAAGGCAATTATTAAACCTCCCCCCCCCCCGCCTCCTTTATCTAAGCAGTGAATCTTGGATAGACTGCACCAAAAAGGGAGGGTCAGGCAAGCCAGTTTCTCTCCAAAAATGTTTTTGTGTATCTGTGATTCATCAGTTTTTTTTGGTTTTGTTTTGTTTTGTTTTGTTTTTTAACAGATTCTCCCTGATCAGCTCCCTCCCCTAAGAGGAAATCTCTGCAAAGAGTAGAAATCCTGCTTGCTTTCATCTTGGGATATCAGGGGAGACAATTTTGGAAACAACTCTTTCATTATCTTAACGGGTCGTATTTATAAAAACTTAAGGCAGGCCGCAGAATGGTATCTGGTGTGTGGGAAACTTGACAGCTGTTTTCCTCCCCACCAAGGAATTTCCTTGTAGAGGAGCAGGTGGGGAGGTAGGTGAGCCCTCCCGCAGAAGGTGGGAGGATGTCAGGAGGCCTCCTATGGGCCTTTGCTCTGTCCTGGCCCGCAGCTCTGGCCACGTGCTGTCAGGTTTGGTGGTGGGACATCCAAGGAGCCCATGACTTTGTCCCCTGGACTATAGAGTGGGAAAAGGACAAGAAAATGTCATCCATATTCTGCTCACCCCATGGGGAAACTGAGGCCTAGCAGGAGTACAAAGTGTGAAGCCACAGAGCCCTTTCCCCAAACCAGCTCCTGGGCCCCTCAGGGGTTGGCTTTCCCTGGCAAGGAGCAGAGGTTCTAGGCTGGGCTGGGAGGGGGGCCCAGCAGACCCGCACCTCCCACTGGGCAGGCTCAGACCCTCGCACCCAAGCAGGAGCGCTAGACTCTTAGGCCAGGCTTTATCAGAGGCCACAGGGGGCCAGCAGGGACTCAGCCTGAAGCAAGCACCCTTGCTGTTACCTCCAGCCACAATTCTCCAAGGTTTGCCTTAGGGTAAATTCATAACATCCCCTATATGGGGATGGGAACAAAAGTCAGCAGACAGAGCTGGGTGTCCCAGATCATTTGGGAGCTCTTCAGGGCAGGCTGTCCTGGGAGAAGGGCAGATTTCTAGGCTCCTCTCTTATGCGGACCCTTGCTATCCCAGAGCCAGGGAGACTGATTTAGGGTTTGTCACTTGGCTTCTTAGGAGGGCCAAGCCTGTGCACCTGGGCGGAGTCCCGGGCAGAGCGCTGGTGTGCAGGGCCATCTGTCTGGAGTGAGGGTCCAGAGGCAGCAGCCGGATGGGTGGGCCCTGCCTGAAGTATTTCCCTGCACCGCAGCTCTCAGAGCATTGGCCCATCTGTTAGTGAAAGACTGCAGAATATTACCGGGTCAAGAGTATCTCAGTAGGATGAATTTTGTGGGTTTCTGTTTTAAAGAGCTGGGGTCTGAGGCCTCGTGTGATGATACAAGACTCTAATCCCAGGTCTCTGGGGGCTGAGGCAGGGGGATCACGGTTTGAACCCAGCCTGGGAAAATTAGTGATTTAGCGAAAGCCCCTGTCTAAAAATAAAAATCAAAATAAAAAGGGCTGGGGACTATCTCAGTGCAGAGGCCTTGGTTCAGTCCCTAGTACCTCTCCCCCAGTCTCTCATTCGCAGTCCCTTGCACACCACACACACGCACATCTGCACACGCACACGTGCACGTATGAGAGAGAGACGGGTTCTGGTGTCACAGCCTCTGGAGGGCCAGGGAGGCCACGCGGCGAGTCCTGCGTTCGCCATGAGGCCACAGCAGGCGCCAGTGACCAGGAAGGCATTTGTTCAGCCAGACCACAAGCAGGGCAGTGGCTACCGATGCCAGGCCTGGACCCCTGTGGAGCCAGAGAACTGGACTGATAGCAGCAGTTTGAAGAAACACTTCAAACTCTATAAATAAGCTTTCCGGGAAGCAGAGGAGCTAGGGCGCCAGTCAGGCCTGAGGGCAATTTGGCTTGTTTGGCAGATACACCATGTTCTTAAGCATGGAAAGCCATCATGACAAGTTTCCGAAGAGAATCTCCAAACGCGTTCAAGAACAGAGTGGAAAGGTATTCACTCCCCAAGATCTCCTCCTGATAGACCCCACTGAGAGAGAATTTTTTTGTTTTTGTTTTATTTTTGGTGGTACTGGGAATTGAACCCAGGGCCTTTGCACTGAGCTACATACCTAGCCTGTTTTCCTTCTCTCTTTCTCTTTCTCTTTCTTTCTCACTCTCTCCCTCTCCCTCCCTCTCCCCCCTTTTCCCTCTCTTTATTAGACAAATTCTTGCTAAATTTCCCAGACTGGGCTAAAACTTTTGGTCCTCCTGTCTCAGCCTTGCAGAATGCTGGGATTAATTATAGGTGTGGGCCATCATGCCCTGCCAAGACTTCCAGTTTTTAGATTGAAATTACTATTTATGAAGACAGAAGCATGAAGAATGGAAGCTAAACCGTAAACTAAAGGTCCCAGCTACAGTCAGCACTCTCATCTACCCACAGCTGATGAGAGCGTCCCTGCTTCTTCTCCTTCATGTCTGCCACCAGAGCCACAGCACCACTGACTCCGGGGAACAACTTCCTAAACCGCCATTCCTGGAGTGACCTCTACTCCACTTGTGTCTCCAAATCTTATAGGACTCTGTAAGCTTTTGATTCTTTCCTGAGAAAATACAATGAAGGATTTCACTTTTTAAATTCAAAGTCATTTAAGAAAGTAACACAGGTTCTGGGTGTGCTGGCACATTAGCAATAATCACTATAATAAAACAACATATATTATTTTCTTCAATGAGCTTTGGTTTGTGAAATGAAATGGGATTTGAATCATGGCAAAACTGGTTGTTCTCTGAAATCTAGGCACTGCATGAGCAAAACCACAGACATAATTACCCGTCCCCCGAGAGAAGCCTGTATTAATTGGGGGAATAAGACTGAGTACTGGCTAAAATATGACTGGTTGAAGTTGAATGCTACCTGGGAAACCCACCCAAGGAATGAAGAGAACCAGTGGGGATGACGGAAGTCAGAAATCGACTGCATTGGGCTGACCAGCTCTGTTTAGATTTTTGGCACTGAGGATTGTACCCAGGGCCCTCTGACTGAGCTCCATTCCCTGCCCCTTTTATATTTTTTTTTCAGAGGGATCCTCCTAATTTGCTAAATTGCCCAGTCTGGGTTTGAACTTGTGATCCTCCTGCCTCAGCCTCCCAGAGTCCTGGGATTATAAGCGTGCGCCACCACACCCAGCTACGACCTAATTATTTCTTAAATTTCTGCTAAACCTCTAAATCATTCCTTTCAAACTGTGCTTTCACCAATTGTGAAGCTGCTTAGACTTTGAAGATATTAACACCATCTAGAAGATAATGGAACAGTATCTACAGTTTTAAGAGAAAATAACTTTGCACCATGAATTTTATACCCTGACAAGTCAGTATTTCTTTATTTTTTTTTTATTTTTTTTTTTTTGTGGGTACCAGGGGGACGACCTCAGGACCTCGCGCGCCAACAGGCACCCGTGCCACTGAGCGATATCACCGGCCCCTTTTTCGTATGTGGGTTCCGGGAGTCGAACTCGGGCCCTCGCGCTTGCAAGGCAGGCGCTTACGCCGCTGAGCCATCTCACCGGCCCCCAGTATTTCTTTATGAAGGCAACTGGAAGACATTCTCAGATCCCCGGGGTTAAGGAAGAATATCAACCAAGAACCATCTCCAAATATTTGCTGAGTGATTTACTGCAGCCGAGAGGAAAGCATGAATAAAACTAACTGAAGAGTTCAATGGCGATTGCATGAAAGACTGGATGATAAGCATTAAAACTAGTTAAGAAGCATCTAGTCCGGGCCAGTGAGATGGCTCAGCGGCTTAAGCGCCTGCCTGGCAAGCGCGAGGACCCGAGTTCAACTCCCAGAACCCACATACGAAAAAGGGGCCGGTGATATCGCTCAGTGGCACGGGCGCCTGCTGGCACGCGAGGTCCTGAGGTCGACCCCCTGGTACCCACAAAAAAAAAAAAAAAAGAAGCATCTAGTCCTAAATTGCTACATAGAGGGTAATAAAACTACTGTAAATGCAAAAATAGATTTGTAAGCTAAATATAAAATTAATTATGTGTTTACTTCTTTATGTATGTGTTGATAGTATTTGGGTATTGGGGATTGAACCCAGGGCCTTCCACACTGAGTTACATCCCCAGTCCTTTTTACATTTGTTTTATTTTGAGACAGAATCTTGCTTAGTCACTAAATTGCCCAGTCAGGGCTCAAACCTGAGGTTGTCCTGCCTCAGCCCCCCAGAGTGCTGGGATTACAGGTGTGCAGCACCACACCTGGTTAGGTTTTACTTCTTAAAGGTCCTGTCACCTCCTCATATGGCCACCCTGAGGACCAAGCCTTTAACTACGAGCACACTGAAATCATATGCTAACCATAGCAAGACCTACCTTCAGGTTTTCCACCTTTCTCCAGTTAAATTCATGGGGCTCATGTTCCTCCTCATGGCCACTGACAGCAGCGTGGGCTTTGGGGGTCCCAGAAGACAGGTGTCACACAGGTGTTCACTTACCTATCCGAATCCCAAAGAGAAGCACTTGGGGAAAGTCCATGTCGAGGAACGACAAGAAGCCATCATAAAACAATTAGCAAGGAAAGCATGATTTCGAAGTCTGTCTGGGAACAATCTGTACTTATATATTGAGGAATACCAGAGTAGTGCAATTCTGCCATAGAACTTTGTCCATTAACTTGCTTCCTTTTCTTCCTTGCTTTCCTTCATCTCTTCCTTTCTCTTCCTCCAAACTACAACCAGTCCTTTCTCCTTCCCTCAAGCATGATAGCACACTTATGTACTCCCAGCTACTCAAGGAGGCTGAGGCAGGAGGATTACAAGTTTGAGGCCAGCCTGGGCAACTTAAAATAAAAATGATTTTAAAAGGCTGGGAATGTTGCTTAATGGTAGAGTGCTTGCCTAGCATGTGCAAAGCCCTGGGTTCAATCCTGAGTACTGTAGATGGGTTACAAAAAAAAAAAAGGGCAATAGCCAAATCTGGAGGCTAGAAGGACAGATTTTCCACCTGGACTGGTTGCTCTGGACTCACTGCCCCCGAGAAATCCAAGAGGCCTGACCTCCTGAGTGCCAGCCACTTGGATCAGGGTGGATGGGCGGTTGCTGCTCCAGTCAGCATTTATGGGCCCTTCCTGGTGGCAGCCTTTCATCCTGCCAGCAGCACAGGTGGGCGGGCGCCCGGGCACTGCGCAGCTTGAGCTCTAGGGGCCAGGCACTAGGATGCCTCTTTCCTGTCTCTTTCCTCTCAGATCAATTACTGATGACACCCAGTGTTTGACGAGGATGTGGAAGAACCAAACTCTCAGTGCTTGCTGGTAGGAATGCAAAATGGGAATAATAGCAAATGGGCCTGGCGATTTCTTTTTTAACTGAGGTAAGTAGCTAAGTTGATCTTGAGTGAGATGCGAAGCCTCTCCCTTTCACTGTGACAGCTGGAGTGAGATATGGTTTGGCCAACAGGTGTCACGCCCCTCCTCACTTCCCTTCAGTTCCTCTCAGTCCCCAGGATGGATGGGCCAACTTGCCTCAATGTCCTCCCACCACTCTTTTTAAATAAATTTTTCTAGTGCTCGCTTCAGCAACACATATGCTAAACAAAAATTTATTAGTACATGTTTGCAGTATCTACTGATTACATTTATCATTGAGAGTTGGTACATGCACATAGCACATCTTAATTCTTTTTTCATCCCCTTACCCTCCCTCTTCCCTCAACTCTTGTTCTCTTTCCCATATAGAAAAGCTCTATTTCTGTTTTTTTAAATTCCCTTTTTCCCTTCTCTCCCTCTAGCCTCTTATTCCCTTCCCATTTGAAAAAGATCTTCCTTCTTCCTATTATCTAACCTTTTATTTTGCTCTTTATTTATATTTTGGGTTTCTCATATAAGGGAAACCATTATTTCACTTAAATTTTGGTCTCTAGATATCCATTTATTTACATATGCCTTGAGGTAATCCTTCTCTATGGCCAGAGTAGTACTCCACTGTGTATAAATATCAATTAAATGGGGATCCTATAAATTAAAAATGTGTTTGCCCAGGAAAGGAAACAACCAACAGAGTGAAGACAAAACCTACAGAATGGAAAATTTTTTTCCCCCTGTTCCTTGGAGATAGGCCTAACATCTAGAATACATAAAGAACTCAAAGACTGAGGCAGGAAGATTGCTGTGAGTTCAAGGCCAGCCTGAACTGCAGAGCGGGACCCTCTCTCAAAAAAAAAAAAAAAAAAAAAAAAAAAAGACGAAGAACAAAAACTAAAACAATTAAATCCTTCAAACTCAAAGATCCAATCAAATAATATGCAACCAAAATAAATAGACACTTCACAGAAGAAGTACAGATGGCCAATAAATACATGAAATACAGGTCAACATCTCTGGCCATTAGAGAAATGCAAATTTAGAAAAACACTCAGATTCCATCTTACTCCAGAAAGAATGGCTGTCATCAAGAAATGAAATAATAAATGCTGGTGAACCCTTCTACATTGCTGATGTGGAAAAAACTACTACAACCACCATGGAGATCAGTATGGAGGTTCCCCAAAAATCTGAAAACAAATTTTGCTTGCCCCAGCTATTCCCCTTCTAAGTATCTTCTTGAAAGAGGTAAAGACATCATATTACAGTGATA
The DNA here is from genome assembly GCA_028451465.1 of Erethizon dorsatum. Classification (NCBI taxonomy): domain Eukaryota; kingdom Metazoa; phylum Chordata; class Mammalia; order Rodentia; family Erethizontidae; genus Erethizon; species Erethizon dorsatum. The sequence goes on from CM051834.1 coordinate 97,582,930, forward strand.
CATGCACACCCATGTTCATGCCTGCACAATTCATAATAGCTATATGTCCCTCAACCACTGAATGGATAGACAAAGTCTGGTGTTTATCCACCACCCTTAAGGTTATTTTGTGACCACACTTGGGGGCTGCACTGACTTTACCCAGACCCCAACCATGACCATGGAGGTCAGCTTGGCTGGCAGACCGAGTGGCCTTGCCCAACTCCCACTGTCCTAGACACTGCTGCCGCCTCTGGAGAAATGGCAGGAAAACCGCCCCTACAGGGCAGATAGAAGGGAAGGATCAGGCCCATCCTTCACATCCTGACATCCCCAAACTCCAATAAGCCACGTCGAGCCCTGCTAACCCTCCTGGAGAGTCCAGATTTTAGCCCCACTATTTCCATGGAGACACAGCAGCTATCAGTTAAGCATCGGTGTCTTCCCATGCTCCCCTGCACTGCCGCCCTGACAGCCGCAGCTGCGCTGGATGCCCCACACAACCCCGGAGGTGTCCACCTAACTACAGCAGCCTGGAGTTTGAACCTAGCGGTACAACCGAATTTGGACCCCTAAGTAAGCTCGAATCAGAAGGCTTCAACTTAGACCAATTTGAAGCAGAGAGTGGCTTAAAATTGGACCAATCACTACCCCCCCCCAAAAAAACACAAAACATTCTAAAATGCTGTTGTTCAGCTTCTTCAATCTTCTATTAAGTTTAAAGGTGAGAAGAGGTAAATGAATTTAATTTGAAAGCAAGCATAAAAACTTGACTCCAAGATTTCAAAAAATATCTTACAAGGAATAGGCTAATTAAGTGTTCTATTAACTTTTGGATTATGTTCCGAAATGTACTTTTTTTTTTTGGTGTTTTGGGATGGGGTCTTGCTATGTAGTTCAGGCTGGCCTCTCACTCACAGCGATCCTCCTGACTCAGCTTCCCAACTGTTGGGATTGCAGGCTTGCGCCACCACACTCAGCCTGAAACATACTTTTTAAAACAGTATCCAGTAACCCCAACGTAGACTTTTGAGAAACGGTCAGGAAAGAGCTTCTAGAACATCCAGAGTCTTAGAGTTAGCATATATGATTATCAACCATATGAGAACTACGGATTTGAGAAATGTTGGTTAATGTTGGCCAACAGAAAAGCTTTTGTTGTATTTATATTCTGATAACCACTCATGCTGATCACTCTTTTACCATTTTATAGTCACTATTAGTAAAAGAAAGATTAAAAAAAATGAACTACTCTTCAGTTGTCTTTTTTTTTTTTTTTTCTTTTTAGTGACTGAGAAAAAACAAGGGAAAAACATGCAAACCCGTTAATCTTCTGCGTCCTTCCGAGTTCGGCCTCCAGGGCTTTGCTTCCCGTGGCGCCGCCAGGCCGCTGTGCTCCAGAAGCAGGCTCTTCTCTGCACCTGCAGGAGCGCCAGCTGCCCCAGCAGCTCCTCCATCTCTGCACTCTCTTTCTCCTCCTCCTTCCGCAGCTGGCTGAGGACAAAGACATCACAGGCTGGGACACAGGGCACTGAGGCTAAAGGGCGGGTGCTGCCAGACTGGCGACCTGGACTGTGGGGAACATCGCCACCAGGCCCTGGGATCCAGCTGCTGCTGGGGAAGGAGGGGGTCCTTGAGAGTCATCATCTGACCCCGCCGTGTTTTCTGCCCAGTTTTTGCTTGTATCTGTGTATATACACTCATTTCTACCCTTTTCCTTTGGAAAAAAAGTAGCACAGTTCAACATTTTTTTTTTTTTCGGTGGGTACATGGGAGTTGAACTTGGGCCCTTGTGCTTCCCAGGCAGGTGCTTACGCCACTGGGCCACCTCACCGGCCCCTAGAACAGTTCCATTTTTAAATGGTTAAAATTGCCAGGGAAAGAATCCTGTGGCCGAAAGCAATTTCAATTCATGATAATTTAATGATGCACGTATGCTTTCCAGTAACAACAACAAACAGACGGGGAACTTCTTCAGTGAACACCAGCTGGGGACGGTCCAGTTTCCACGGGTAACCTTGTTTTGGAGCAGGAGTACTGAACAGTGCGCAAGTTTAAAGTTTGCTCGTCAGCTGTGTGTAAAACCCAAAACCCAAATCTCACTTCTCTCATTGAGAACTGAGTGGTCTACTATTTACTGGATAAATTTCTGACTTGAATTCACAATAAAGGGTTAAAGGATAATGCTGAAAATGTAGACTTGTGCTTCCAGCCAGGATAAAGCTACAGGCGCCGGATTTACACTTTGGCAAAATAAATAAATAAATAAAATTGCAAAACAATAATTTTCAGACTTTGGACAAGGGGCGGGGCTGTGAACCCCAGAGACGGAGAACACGGGGAGTCTAGGGCTGCTTCACCTCCCCGCCACCCAAACAGAACCTGCGGACTCCCCTGGGTGGAGGAGTCGGGAGGAAGGGGGAGGTTATGGCAGTGACAGTGTCTAGCGCAGAGGGGAGGGGGAGGGGCTCTGGAGCTCTTCAGGGTCACAAGTCTTTGGCTGAGCGCTGCTCTGTACCTGTGTGAGACGAAACTGCCCAAAGCCGAGGAAAGAAACACTGAAAATGAGGAGGCAGAAGAATTCCTGGCAGCCACAAATACTGAGAAATAGAGCCTGAGCCAGCAGTGGGAGCGGAAAGGCCTCACGCTGTGAGGGACACGGAGTCCTCAGAGGTGGGCAGGAGTTGCTCTGGGCGCACCCGGATGAGGTCAGCTCTGAGCGAGTCCAGCTGTTCTCTGGTAACTGAAGTGTACGACAGAACAGCGTCTACCACTACTTAAAACAATGCAATAAATCTAGCACCCAATATAAAATCTACACCATGCAACGTCTACTCAAGCAATAATAATAACGTGATCTGTGGAAACAAAGAGCAGATTCAAAAGTGAGAGACAAGACGGATTTGTCAAAGGTTTTAAACAGCTCTTACAAACATGCCCCATCTGCTCAAGAGAGCAGAGAAAAACAGAACAATGAAGAGAGAAATGGAAAATACAGAAAACAAAAACAAAAAAAATCTAATGGATCTCCTGCTAGAGATGGCAAACCAAACCATGTGAGGTGACTGCTATATTAACAGGAGCAACAGCAGATCAGACTGCAGGGGAAAAGAGCAGTGAAGGGGAAGACAGAGCAGGAGACACCATCCACTGGGACAGAGTAACACGGAGCGGGTGGCACGAACACGGGACACGACCCGAGGCACTAGCACACAGTCCTAAGAGAGGAGAGGAGGAAACCAGAAAAGTGTAATAAAGAATTAATAGCTGAAATGCTTCCATATCTGATGAAAGATGCAAACCCATAGCTACGAGAAGCTCAGTGGATCTCAAGCAGAATAAAGAGACTATGCCAGGGCACATCCCAGCTGAATTTCTGCACATCAGTGATAAAGAAAAATTCCTGGTAAGAAGTGTGACATTATGTCTAGAGGAGCAGAGAAAATAAAGACATCAGATCTTTATCAGAAGCAATGCAAGCCACAGGACTATGAAGAACATCTTTAAAAAGAATGGAAACGGACACCCAAAACCTGCTGGCTTCAGATTCTTTACCTGATGAAATGATCTTGTCAATAAAGTATTATGATTTCCCAGTAGAAGTACTGGACAGCTTTCTATTCCTTACTATCCGTGATGCTTTGTCAAGGGTTCCTTCCTCCTTTTTCAAAATATCACTTTCTATATATTTGTTCCTACAGAGAAGTATAACTTTCATTTTTTCAAATACACGAGGACTTTTTTCCCGCTAACTTTACTAAAATCCCTTATTATGTCTAATCAGTTCCTGGTGGATTTGTTTTCTATACATAGAGTTATATGGCTCTGAATAAGGACACTACTATTTACAACTTTCCAACCCTTCTAACTTTTCTTTTTCATGCCGTGTGCACTATTTATCACTTAGTAACCAGTGTGGTTAATATTGCTCAGAAACGGGCTCAGAGGGCAGTCTCGTGTGGTTCCCAGTCTCAGCTTTCAGCATTTCCCTCTTTGGTGTGATGCTTACCGCAGTTTTATTTTTAGTAGACGCATTAAAGACATTCTTGTCTCTTCCCGATAATTCCATTAGAATCTTTGCATCTAGATTCATGAGGGAAGATGAAAAGTAATTTTCCTTTCTCACACAATCACTGTTTTACGTTGTTGTGTCAAAGTTATATTAACCTCATTAACTGAATTAAGCAGCATTAACTTTCTATTTGCCGTGCAGGGGACAGAACCCAGGGCCCCATGCACAAGAGGCAGGTGCTCTGCCACCAAGCTACGTCCCCAGCCCAGCATTAAGTCTTTTCTGGAGAAGAGATTACAGAAGGCTAGAACCGTTTCTCTCCTGAGTGTCTGCAGCACTCTGCAGTTTAAGTATCTAGGCCCGTTGTTTTCTTCAGGGGAAGGTTTTGATTCAATTCTTTTAATGATTAAAAGCATTTCAGGTACTCTTTTTCTTCCTGGATCAGTTCTGGCAAGCTATGTGTTTTAAGGAATTTGATTATTTCATCTAAATTTTCAAATGTGTTGACATGAAACTATTTCTGGGAGCACACAAATTTAAACTCTCCTTGGAGAATTAAGCCTGTTGTCTTTATGAATTGATCCTCTTTGCTAAGTGGTGCTTTGTACCTAACATCTGTCTTGTTTGGGCTAAAATTTACCGCTGCTCTTGGTTTATATTTGAGTAGCACCGTTTTCCCCGCCATTTATTTTTTAGCTTCCTGTATTCTCATGCTGAAGATAGATACTATAAAGACCAGAGCACCTTTTCACTTTGTCCCGTCTGGCAACCTTTGCCTTTAAAACTAGAGTAGGTAGTCAGTCTATTTAGTGTGCTTACTATGGATGTATTTGGTTTCAAATCTAACTTTTCATTTTGTATTTTCTCTTTTCCCACTTGTCTACCTTTCATTTTCCTTTCTTGCCCTCCTTTGGATCTGCTTTTCTGAGACAGGGTCTCGTTACACTTTGGCTGGCCTTGAACTCACTGTGTATCGCTATGTAGCCCACTCTGGCCATCCTTCCTCAGCGCCCGAGTGCCGGAGTCACAGACGTCTACCAGCGTGCCCGGCATCATTTAGATCGTAGTTTTAACCATTCTTCTTTTCCCTATAATAGTGTAGAAGTTACAGAAGTTCCCCTTTATCTGTGGCTATGGTTTCTGCAGTTTCAGTTACTTACAGGCAGTTGCTGTTTAAAAATAATAAATGACCTGAGGAAGGGTGGGGACCAGTGTCCAAGTAGAGCAGCTTTCTCCTCCTTGGCAAGGAGCAAGTGTCCCCTGGTCCCCGCACTAAGCCCTTCCCCACCCAAATAGGCTTTAACTAAGGATGGAAAGTTCTTGTTTATTACATAAAACACTGTACTTTATCCTCCAAAGTCTTCAGACAAACAGAAACCACAGTACTGATGGACATCTCTGCTTTCTTTTTAAACACACTCTAATTTTTCAAGTATCGGCTCTAACAAAAAATGTTATCAATTTAGGAATGGAATAACTGAACTCAGGCTTTGTCCCTGTGCTCGGGTACATCGCTGTCCTCGCCAGTGAGCTCCCGAGGCCGGGCGCAGGGCACCAGGACCGAGTGCAAGGTCAGTGCGAGGGTGAGACTCTGCCGGGTGGCTGCTGACATTTGATTTGAGCCACAGCAGCCACAGGAGCTGAGATCTGTAGATGCGTGTGGACGTGTGTGTTACAATTTACACACTTAGTAAAGCTTCTAAACTTCTCAAGTTGACACAGTATATCAACCATTACAGTAACCAAGTTTTTTTAACATCAAACATTGAACATCATTTTGGAAGTTTATGTGTACAATAATGCAAAATAGTAATTCTAAGTTGGAAAGAAATAGTTGTTGTTTCAGATGATATTTTGTACCTTGAAAATTACATCAAACAAATGGACAATTTGTTCAACCATAACTTTCTCACATAACAGCAATGTTCTATTAGAAAATGGGATGAAAAATAGATCCCACAAAGTAAGAGCACAAAGAAAGCATCCAGAAATCAATGTGCCTAAAACAAGGAATATGCATGTTCTGTTTGAAAAAAAACCACGTGACTTACAGCCATAATATTCACCTGATATAAATATGAAAAAGTATTAAAAAAAAAATTAGTGAATATTTATATAACCGTAGGAAAAGGACTCGATGCCAAGGACGTAAGTCATTAAAGGAAAGCATTCTAGAGACTGAGTTGAATTATCAACAAACTAAGAAAATGCGTACACAACAAAGGGCTAAAATCCTTAACACATAAAGACTTCCTACAGGTCAAGAAAAAAACAGTGTTTCAATTTTAAAGTAGGCAAAATTTATGAATGATAAAATTTATGAGATAAGGGCCGGTGAGATGGCTCAGCGGCTTAAGCGCCTGCCCGGCAAGCGCGAAGGCCCGAGTTCGACTCCCGGATCCCACATACGAAAAAAGGGCCGGTGATATCGCTCAGCGGCACGGGGCGCCTGCTGGGCATGCGAGGTCCTGAGGTCGAACCCCCCCCGGTACCCACAAAAAAAAAAAAAAAAAAAAATTTTATGAGATAAGACATGCCCATAAAAAAGAACCCAAAGCCCAGGCGTGGTGGCGCACACATTGTGATCCCAGCACTCAAGACGCCAAGGCTGGAAGGATCACTGCCAAGTTCAAGGCCGGCCTGGGCTACAAAGTGAGTACAAGGTCAGCCTGAACTGGCCTAGTGAAACCCTCTCTCAAAAGACCAAAAAAGAAAGAAAGAAAGAAAGAAAAGAAAGAAAGAAAGAAAGAAAGAAAGAAGAAGAAAGAAAGAAAGAAAGAAAAGAACCACCCAAAAATCCGACAAAAACATCCCATAAATTCAATAAATATACAACATGAACTTATTAACTCTCAAATAAATAATAAAGTGAATGAAATCAGTACAAACCATTAAGAAAAGAAGTGGGTACTCGTCCCCACCTTCCTGAGCAGGATGTCTCCTCAGCCTCTTTCAAGCCGTTCATTGTCTTTTCCCATCTTTTTAAGTTTTAACTATAATTTTTTCATTGATTGTTTTATCATATTTGGTGGAAACATAAAGAGCTTGATTGAAGCAAAAGAGCTTGATTAGCATTTCTCAGGTGCAAATTTTCTTTTTTTAACACCTCAAACTTTTGGTGTTTGTCTTCTATGCATCATTGATGTTGTCTTAGTTACTTTTCTTATTGCTGAGACAAAATACTTGACAGCCAAAGTTAAAGGAGGAAAGGTCTATTTTGGCTTATGGTTTATAGAGGTTTCAGTCCACAGTTCCAGGCTCCAAGGCAGGGTGGCATGGCAGAGGGGCATTGCAGAGGAGACACAGTCCATGCATGGCAGGCAGGTGGAGGGCCAGCAAAACAGCAAAGTAAACGAAAGCAGCAGTGACAAGCAAGCAACAACAGCAGCCCTCACTCTGTCCCCTCTATTCTATCCAGACTACCCCCCCCACTTAGGGTGCGTACCCACTCACACCCAGGGTGGGGCACCTAAAATCCTAGTATTGCACCATGAATCAATCCCCAGCATCACATCCTTAATCCCAGCATCACTCGCTCTAGATCCAGCACCTCCAAAAAGCCCTATTTACAACCGCATGAGGCTTTGGGGGACACCTAGACACAAGCCATAACAGACGTATTCTACCAGTTCCACCTGAAAAAAGTAGAAGGAAAAAGCTTGGAAGTGTATTGATGCTTTTGCCATTTGAAAGGTCTCAGAAGCACATGTTTCTGCTGGGTGCGCAAGACCAAGGTCACACATTAACCTTCTGCCTACCATCTCGGTCGGGTAAGGCTCTCCAGGGGGTTACTTGTGGGCCATGTAGAGAGCCTTTCAGCTCCTCATCAGCGCCAGCCACCAGGGGACGGGTCACAGTCTTGCTTGACCAGTGGCTTCCAGAGAAGATGTGTCTGTCTCTCTGGTGACCCCTCTTTTTTAGCACACTGTGCAGTGGTTGACTTTTGTCCACCTGTGTTCCACTGATCTCCTTATTCCGAGGTTGGGTGATCTTACCAAAGTTATAGGTACCTTTGAGCATCCTTCTGGTCCTGGGTCCTTGTTGAACTTGGAGGGCCAAGGGCCAAAATATTGGCTGTCTTCTTAGCCACGTTATCTTCTCCTCTGGTTCCCCCAACCTCGGTTGTTGAACACCCAGAAGGGTAAGTCGCACCAGCCTTGTAATGAAACCAGTAGGTTTATTTTTAAGATCTTGTCTAGATAGTTAACACTTTGAAGTGCATAACATGAGCAGGGAGCTGTTACAGTGGCCTCTTGACTGAGGAACTCAATTCTTCCCCGAGGGCTGGTTGCAACTCAAGTCCTCAATTGAAAGGCTCAGGCTCCTCTCCACAGCCTTCAGTCTCTCTCCTGTGTACAGGCAGATCTCAGTGTCCTTAGAGAGGCATTAGCCCAGGATTTCTCAATGAACCCCATACAGGAAAGGATGTTGTAATGTTCCTTCCAGAACTCTTTAAGGGTTAAATCTGTAACTGACACCATCTGGAAGCACAAGTGGCTGGGATTCAGGTCATAACTCAAGACTTTGGTCGTAAGTTAAAACTAAAATTCTGGTCACAACCCCATTTGTTCGTATGTCGGGCCAGTCATAACTTGAAGGTCCACTGTATTTCATACCAGTCACGGTTGTCTCAGAAGTTGAATCTCTGCAGAATGTTAACACACAACAATGGACACAGTTTTACAGAGAAAACTTGAGATCGGGGGCAGCATAAACATTTTAGCATAATAATTATGACAATTTTATATTAGAAACCAGTAAGTTTGTGTGTTATCTTGGAGGCACATTTACATGCTCATCTTAGTACAGAACAACCTTCTAGTCAGTCAGCTATACCCACCCAGTTACAAGATAATAAATAGAAACACCTACCCAATTTTGTCATCCTTCAATAGAATGTCATCTAAGAAGAATACATCTGTCCACAGATGTACCTTACAGGATATTTATGTCCAACCTTTACTTTTTAGCGTGACAGTCCCTGGACTTATCATCCTTTAACAAGAAGACCTCATTGTTTTACCATAGGAAACTTAAGCCTTTGACGACAGACACTCAGACAAGCACATAAGAGAATTACATTTACTCAGAGTGTGCTCTTGGGTACATTGGCCACGGAACTAAAAACAAGAAGATTTGTCTGTGGGCCCCACTTTTTAACTCAACGTAAAGTAAAATTTTGATGGGTTATTTCTCTTCTCCCATGATTGTGCCGGGAAAGCAGCTTTTCAGTGGGTGCATTGAGCTGGTGGAATTTGTCTCCCTATGAGATGTACACAAATAGCTGGGTTTGGTGGCACATACATGTGATCCCAGCACTGGGCTGAGGCAGGAGGATTACTGATAGTTCAAGGGCAGCTAGGGCAAGTTGAGCATGAGAAATGATTCCATCCCTGAGGCAAAACACAATCGAACTGGGGCCACAACAGGATTGTAGGTAAATCCACAGTAAAACACGCTATACCAACAGAGCTTGTTTAGGACCCGCTTTATCGATCATTGATATCTTCCTCTTCCTCTGGTAGATGACACAGGATGAGAGTGCAGAAGCAAGTAATTCTCTCTGTGTTGGGGTGAAGTCAGGAAAGGAGCCCTGAAACCAGAGGTCATGTATGGCATCAGTGAGGTCCAGTCTGGTGGTTATGGAATAAAATTAAACCTCTTGATAAACAATGTATAGGAAATCCTGTGATTGGGACATTACGTATGCCCACAATAAACAGATTTTTAGCACACTTATCTTTGTTTTGTCTTTTGAAGAGTGACTTGAGATCTGCTTACAGGTCCTAGATGGGCTTGGATGTGGCCCGGGGATGACCCAGAGGTGCACTGTCATCGCCGCTCTTGGAAGCATTTCACAGCTTCAGGTGTGCTGAATCCAGAGGCGTTTCCTGTCACCTGAACTGCACTGCAGGTGAAAGAGGACCAACCGTGCGGGACCTTCCCGCTGCAGTTTGCTCGTGTCCTGTGTGTCTAGAGCCTTGACTGGCACCAGGGTCGCAGGGGCAGAAGAGAAGCTCGCTAGGTGGAGTGGGTCCAGTGTCCTGTCTGTCTCAAGGCTGATGGCAATTTGTTGGAACTGCGCTCAGCACTTTACTTGTCTCAAGGCTCTCTCAGTCTCCTCACCAACTAGGATGTTGTTTCTGAGGAAAAGTCTTCCACACGGAAGTTCCAAAGGAGATAGCGCCTGAAACCTGGGCACGTTTCTGGCCTGTATAAGAGCCACAGGTAGGCTGCTGCTTCAGGGAGCCTTCCGATCCTGCTCTGCCTTGAGCAATTCCTACACTGAGATCCCGCTGGCCACTCTGACCGTCCTGGTGATTGAGACCGCCAGCCACGGTGAGGCTGATACTCAGGGCCCAAGGCTTTTGAGACTCCCTGAGTAAGTTCAGAGTGGAAGGCGGGCCCATTGTCACTTCGGAGACTTTGTGGCACTCCAAAGCTTGGAATAAGCTCATGGACAAGGACCCTGACCACTTCTCGAGGCTTTTCAGGTCTGGGTAGGAAAGGCTACTCTCCAGCCTGTGTGGGAATCACCAGAACTAAGAGGAGCTGGCTGTGTTGGCCTTCTGGCCTGTGGGGTGAAATCAGTGTGCTGGCGTTCTCCTGGATAACCGCCCTCGATACTGTACTCCTGCTGGTTTAACTCGGGGCATTCTGAGGATTGGTCCTCAGACACAATTCCCATCTTTAACCACCTGTCGTGGTCATTTCCTCCAGTCCTTCCCCCAGAAAGGACTTGGTAACTAAAGTAAGAAAGACTTTTGTCCTAAGCGACAAGTATCATGAATACCTTTTAATCACTTTCCACGCCAAGCCTCTTGGTAGAAAGAGGCAACCCTCAGGGGTGGCCCAGCATGATTCAGAATTCAGGGGCCCATCCCTGGCTCTTGGCATGTAGAATTTCCTCAGAATAAACAGGCAAATAAACCAGCAGACCACAAGAGGGAGCACTCTCGCTGCCGAGGAGCAGCTGCCTTTGCCTCCCTCATGGGTTTTCCAAAGCTCACAGCAGTGTGGTCTGCTCCTCCCAGATGCCCCAGACAGTGAATGACCCCGCTCCGGGCAGGAGGACGACCTCAGTGACTTGTGGATTCTCTGGGGCGTGTCGAATGGGAGATTCATTAGAACCGAATAGGCCTTGTTCCCTCCAGATTGCGTGGGCATGAGCCACAGGAAAAGCATACTTAGAATCAGTGTAAATGTTCACTCTCTTGTCTATTGTCAGAGTCAGTGCTTGGTGAGAGCGATCACCTCTGCCTTTTGAGCGCTTGCATTGTGAGGTAACGGGCCCGACGCTAACGGTCCTGCACAGCTCAGCACCGCGTGTCCTGCCTTTGGGAGTCTGTCCTGTACGGAGGAGCTGCCATCCGTGAACAGCTCATCTTCTGGGTCCCCGAGGGGATGATCAGTGAACACTGTCCTTGGCTGTTCGGTGTGGATTAGAACCTCTCTACAATTGTGTTCCCTTCCTCCAGCTCTCGAGGATCAGGCAGGAAGGCGGTCCAGTCGAGGTTTTGACGGGTTTCAGTATTTACATCCGGTCCTTCTAACAAGAAAACCTGATATTTTTAAATCTGTTTATCAGAGACCCGGGGTGGACACTGAGTCTCTCGGTGTCGTGGAGGGACTTGATCACAAGAGTCCCCCCCACCCCGGTGAGCTTATAAACTGCAGGAACTAATACGCCTGCTGGGGCTAAAGCCCACAAACAGCCTGGCCACCCACTGACCACAGTGTCTGGTTCTTTGCTTAAATAGGCTACCAGCTGGTGGCCAGGCCCCAGGGATTGGGTGAGAAACCCTAAAGCCAATCCCTGTCTTCCGGTCAGGAAGAGAGTATATTTGTCTTGAGCTGGGAGTCCCAACACAGGGGCTTCTCACAGGGCCCGCTTGAGGACCTGGAAAGCCTGTGAGGCCTCTGGACTCCAGGCAAGGAGATGAGTCCCTGGGTCCTGGGTCCCTTTAAGAAGCTTGTAAAGGGCTCTGGTCTTCTCTGCTTATCCTGGAATCCAAATTCTACAAAACCCAGTCGCCCCTAGGAAGGCTGTCAGCCATTTGTTATGTTTTGGCAAAAGGATTCTCTCTGAGTTTAGTGCCCTTCTGCCCTGAGAAGTCAGTAGCCCTAAATAGGTGAGCTGGGCTTCTCACAGGACACTTTATAACCTCGGAAGCCTGCAAAGGGACTAAGGGGTCTCCTCTGGCAACTTAATGTGAACCTGTGCAGTGCCTGGTGGTAACCTTCAGAACACCTGGGGGAGGTGAGTGCCCATGGTAAAGCGGTAGCACCTGGGATCCCGAGAGTTCTTGGGAGAGTGCACGTAGTCCTTGCCACTTCATGTAGGAAAGCACAGGGGCTGGCCTTCCGTCTTCGGATTTCTTCGTTGATTGACAAAATTGGAAGGTGGGAAGCTGAAAACCTTATGCACTTGAGTCTGAGGCAGGAGGATCACAAGTTCAAGGCGAACCTGTGCAACTAAGCAAGACTTTGTCTCAAAAAGGGCTGGGGATGTAGTTCAGGGTACAGTGGCCCTGGATTCAACCCCCAGCATCCCACCCCAAAAAGCAAAGCCTTGTGCACTTCCTAAACATAAGGTAGTCAGCTTCCCCTCGAAGTGGAAAAGAACACTGACAGAACATGACTGGTGGGCGATCACCCCAAGACCTCTCTTCTTTTTGTCACATCATAAGGTGTGGATGCTCAGGCTCCTGTGCGTCCCAAGTATGAGCCACCGCTTGAACTGAGGTAGACTCATGCCACTGCCCCATGAGCAGGGCTGGGTCCTGCTCCGGCTCTGCTTCTTCATCCGTGAAATAAGACGCTGAGCTCATGCACAGCCTGTCTTCTCCTCAGGCAGTGCCCAGAGTGCTGCTGGGCAGGGGCCTCATTCGCGTCTGCATGGGGACTTTGTGACAGGTGTCAGACCCCTGCCCTCCAGGCCAAGGATGTGGCCCAGCCTGGTCAGCTGCCAGGAGCACGTCCTTGCTTCCCTGTGACTCTGATAGGTTGACTGGCGGATGTCACCTCGGCATGTGAAGTCGGGTGGCTCCTGAGGAAGCAGAGAGCTCTGGGGTTTGCCAGAAAGGTTCCACTCAGAGCTCATCCTTGTCAGTGGTCACTCTGAAGGTGGGGGGTCTGGGGAACAGCACAGCTTCCTGTCCTGAGGATGCTGGCTTGCTGTGGGTGCTGGCTTGCTGTGCTGAGTCCCTTAGGAATGGCAGTGGCAGGTCGTGCAGTGCTCGCACCTGCTCCCAGTGCGGATGGCAGTGGTGCCAGCCTCCCAGAAGACACAGTGCCAACTCCTTGGTCCACTGACGGACACTGGACACTGGGGCAGGAGGGCTGGGGATTTAAACCTCAACTTCCTTTTCAGACACTCAAGTGTGGTAATATTTAAGGCTCGGAATAGTATTTCATAGGACATAGAATGTTGACTATGTAAACAGTAACTGCTTTTCTATACTGTTGTTAAAACACATGGGTTGCGTGTCTGTAAATTTCTGATATGCAAGGTAAAAGTAGTTTAGTGCCTGTGCTTCTAAAACTGCTCACTCTGTTGTGATGTAAATGACTTTTGCAGCGTATCTTTAATAAAGTTCCAGTTGTCCTCCAGAAATGTTACTGTTTACATTTTTTTTAATATGGGTACCGGGAGTCGAACTCAGGACCTCGCACTTGCCAGCAGGCGCTTATGTCACTGAGCCATCACCATTTATAAACAATTTTTTCCCTGAGTGCCAGATGCAAAAAAAATTTCACTCACAGTGCTTTTTGGTGACTAAAATGCCAGTGAAAGCTGTTAGGTGCAGCTGTTGAGGCCCATGATGAAGCTGATACTTGTCACACAGGCTTCCGGTGGTTCTGGAGGGGGGTTCAGCTTCTCAGTGAGGGCTTTGTTATGCAGCCTGGCACAGACCTGCCACATAGATCCCATGTTAAACATAGGTGGCAGCACTTTGAGTTGTGGAAGAGTCAGACTAAAATGTACTTTTAAAAATGCTTTTAAAATACTTGCCACTAATCTATATCTCTTTTACCTTGTATCTAGATGTCCCCCCCTAAAGCCTCATGTGGTCATAGGTGGGGCTTTTCAGAGGTGGCTGAATCTAGGGTGTGTGATGCTGGATTAAGGGTGTGATGCTGGGATGAAGGGTGGTCCTCTCTAAGGGTGGGCAGCCTGGATGGAATATGAGCGACAGAAAGAGCGCTGCTGCTGCTGCTTGATGCTGCTGCTGCTTGTGTTATGCTGCCTGCTGCTTGCTCTGTGATGCCCCTCTGCCATGCCACCCAGGCTCAGAGGCAGCCAATTATGGATTGAAACTTCTTCAGATTGTGAGCCAAAAATAAACCTTTCCTCCTTTAACTCTGGCTGTTGGGTATTTTCTCTCAGCAATGAGAAAAATAACTAAGACAGATTTTGATACCAGAAAAGTGGGGTCACGCTGTGACTATACCTGTCCATGTGATTCAGCAGCCTTTGCAACTGGCTTGCAGGAAGAGTTTGGAAAGATTTGGAGATACTGGCTGTACAAGCAGCCCTGGAATGCTTTAAGCTGTATTTGATGGGAGATGCTGGTCAGAGTTCAGAAGACCAGAATGCTGGTATAAATGCTGGTAAAAGGACCAGGCTGAGGAGATTTCAGTTAGGAAAAAGAGCTCCATTGGCATTTGGACTCCAGATCATGTGTGTTACGCTTTTGTAGAAAATCTGTCTCCATTTGTTCTTGTCCAATGACTTTGCCTAAGCCTAAAATTAAGGCCAGTGTACTAATAAATCTGGCAGAAGCAATTTCAAGGCAGTCTAATTTTGAGGGGGTGGTATGGCTCCTGTTTGGGGGCTTTTAGCCCAATCTATGTTGAGATTGAAGAGCAAAGAGCCCAGCAGAATGATTTAAAATGTTTTGAGCTTGGCCTCAAAGGAAGCTCCAGTAAAGGTGCAGATTGCAAAGAAGAGAGCAGAGGAGAGCAGAGGAGAACTTGGTTGCTGAAAGGGAACAAGGTAATGGAAAAGGTGGTCTGAGCACATCACAAGAACCAACAGGACTTCAGCCTTTGCAGCCTCAGCATTACAAAGGTGAAAGACTTTACTTTGAGAAGAAGACCCCAAAGCACCATGTTCCAGAATGGCAGCAGCCTAGAGAATTTGGTCCTCCAGATATGGTTTACAGTGCTCAGCAATCCAGGCACTTGACCCCTACAGCCAAAGGGGAGGAAGCCTGTCCACTGCTACAGGTGGCAGCAGACCGTGGCATCATCCACGTGGTGCTGGTTTTAGGTGCATGCAGAATACAAAAATTGTGGGGTCAGGAAGGCTTCCACCCAGATTTCAGAAGAAGACCTTGGAAGCCAGGCAGTGGGTGAAGCTGTGAGTGTGAAACTGAAGGCACAGTGGAGACCCCAGAATGTTGGAGAAGCCAGGAATATGGATAATCTGAGGAAAGCTGCAAGGATTGAACAAAGCTGACCCAAGAGAGAAGCCGTGAGAGGTACAACCAAGGATACAACCACAGGGCCAGAGGCACCTAAGTGCTTTGGAGTTCACATCTTGCCACAGATTACCCTGGATGCTGGACATGGGAGTATGGGACTTAATGTTGCCCTACTGGATTTTGTACTTCCTTCGGTCCCATTCCTTTCTATCTCCCCTATTTGGAATGGGAATGTTTATCTTGTGCCATTGTATGTTGGAAGTATTTAACTTTCTTTTACTTTGTGCAGGGCTTGCAACTAAAAGTTTTGCCTTAAATCTCAGGGGAGACTTTGGACTTGGACTTTTCAGCCATGCTGAAACTGTTAGGACTTTGGCAACTCTTAGAGATGCACTAAATCCCTTATGCATAAGGGATGCACATGATCTTTCAGGGGCCAGGGGTGGAATATTATGGCTTGTCTCTAGATGTTCCCCAATGCCCCAACAGTCTCAGTAACAAGAAAAGTAACTAAGACAATATCAATCAAAACAAAAAATTTCACCTAATTTATATAAAAGACTTATAAGTCACTGAGTTTAAGGAATACCTTTTATTTTAACTTAATTAATTAATTTGCACTGCTGGGGATGGAATTCAGCACCTTGCAACAAGCCCTGTACCCCTCAGATATACCCCTAGTCCTGCTCTGTGTTTAAATAAGTGTGATGTGCCCTTATTAAATAGTTGCCATCAGAATGCTAGTGCGTTTTATGCAACCCTGCCACCAGCCTGCTGTTAGGTGACTTTCCTATTGATGTCTTTAGCAAACATCTACCACTTCTCTTATCTAAATCCCCACCCGTAAAACTATAGCCATCTAAAAATAATAATTACATACACATCTGAACATTTTTTTCATAAGAAAAAGAGGAAGAAATAACCACAAATAGTGCTTACAAAAATAAATTCATCACAGCCTTGAATGAGCTACAAGAGATGCGCTTGTTACTCTGGGACCTTCTCTGGTGGGACGACTTCCATCAGCATCTGTAGGTACATGGTAACTGGCTCTGGAACACAAGACAGGAAGCACCAGTAAGTGCAATAGAAAAATGTGGCTAAAAGGCCTGACAGCTGGGCATGGTGGTGCACCCCTGTAATCCCAGCGCTGGAGAGGTCGGGGCAGGATGACCGCCATGAGTTTGAGGTCAGGCTCAGCTACATAGTGAGTTCAAGACCAGCCTGAACTACACAACAAGACCCTGTCTCAAAAAACCAATCAGTCGATCAATACATTTGAAACGAAAGGCTTCACTGCTCTTGCTGGTGAGCAGTGATATTATTCTTACGCCGTGGTAATACGTCCCTCTTAGACCCTGCACTCGGGACAGCTGGTGTTTAGAGCGAATCAGAACAATCCTACTAGCTGCCCTGGTGCTTTGGAAATCAGTTATTTCCTATTAAGGTACTGGGAACCTGCTAAATATTTTTTGTCCCCCCACAACAATTTACCCCAATAGGAGAAATATGAGTGGCTCATTTATGTGGGTGGATTTACTACCACTGACCAAGTGGTGGCTACTCTGAAGTCACTGAGACTGCTTTTGTTTAAAATACAAACCATTCGGGGCTGGTGAGATGGCTCAGTGGCATAAGTGCCTGCCTGGCAAGCGTGACATCTTGAGATCGACTCCCGGTACCCACATACGAAAAAAGGGCAGGTGATATCACTCAGCGGCATGGGCACCTGCTGGCGCATGAGGTCCTGAGGTCGACCCCGGTACCCACAAAAAAAAAAATAATAATTCGGTTTTTTCACTACCTTGACCCAAGTGCTTAGCAGTTTTTGGAGGGAAGAGCTCGGTTAAATATGCCAGAGCTGAGAAGTAAAACCATAGTTTGTACCTTTAGGTCACAAGTCATCCTGCTCAGGTTCTCTGTCAGTCTGATCAAATCCAAGTGGATTTCTGAGGCATGGGGGGAAAATGGGCATTTTACTAATTTTCTTTCCTTTCTATAGTTGTGTGCCTATGGCCTATCAGCTTAGGTTAAGGTCAGCATAAAGAGGTTGGGGGTAAAAAGAACTATGCAGGAAAGGAAAAAATCCCTGCTGGGAATGCCATAACCATGTTTTCCCTTGTTTTCACTGTGCTAATGAACAGGAAACGCATTGTCTCTCTTTCCTCTAGCACCGCTGTCAGGTAAGTGGTGGTCCCTGATTCCCCAGCTGAGGAGACAGCTAGGGAAGGGCTCTGAAGAAAGACAGCTCACCCACATTTGGCTGTGCTTGAGTCCCAGCTCCACTTTACTGCCTTCTAGTTGGGTTTTGCTCTTTCATACCTGTTTTTTTGTTGTTGTTTTTGTGGGTACCGGGGGTCGACCTTAGGACCTTGAGCGCCAGCAGGCGCCCGTGCCGCTGAGCAATATCACCGGCCCTTTTTTCATATTTGGGTTCCGGGAATCAAACGGGTCCTCGCGCTTGCCAGGCAGGCGCTTATGCCGCTGAGCCATCTCACCGGCCCCTCATACCTAAGTTTTATGTAGATGATGGAAGGATGGATGGAAGGATAGATAGTTATTTTCGTTTTCTAAGTTGCAGGTATATAAATAAAAACCACATACGAGGGCCTGCAGGGTTTACTTTCCTGGCCAGATAGACTGACAGGAGCAGGGAAGAGGCACGTTTTTAATCACACCGACAAAATATCAAGTAGCTGGAGTATGCCGGGCACAACGCTGGATCCAGGATGAAACTGTGCGCGGCCCCAGTTCAAGGCACTCACAGCAGAGACAGAAAATAGACCACTGATCCCCTCACTCCCCGGTGAGGCTGCTCAGGAGCCCTGAAGGTTTCCAGGAACTGAGCTGCTGCAGGAGACAAAGCGTTGTGAATATAACACAGGTACCAGCTTTTAAACATGGGTGAGGTTGAGAGTCTCCACAGCCTTTGGCATAGTGCTTTGTTTCTAGGGGCACAGAAGCTAAGGTAGCCAACTTAGTAAACGTTTGTCCTAAGGTAGATGAGGGTCAGGTGCAGGATGGAGAGTGACCCCTGTGACCTCAGCGCAGGAAGGCTCAGCCCGTCATTAGGGGGTCTTTGTTTTGTTTGTCTGTTTGTTTCTTTGTTTTAAAGAGAAAAGAAATAGAACAAAATTTCAAAACAATGTAATAGGGTAACAATGGTTAATACATTGCTTGTATTGTTATCTTTAAATTAGTTACTCAGAGTACCAGACATCGGCATTCAATTGTCCAAACAATATTAGCACAAAACTTTCTTTTCAATGAACTAAGAAAAATTAATAGTATATCTATCTTAACTATTTATATATATATATATTTTTTTTTTTTTTTCCTTTTCCCTTCCTTCTTTTCTCCATTCCCCCATACCATTTGGGGCTCTTTGCAATACTGCAGAGCCTCTTAGACAACGTCTCCATAGATGTCAGAAGAAAAGGTGCTCTGGGGATGAGAATATACTCCATACTGCGGACCCGTCCGCTTAACAGCGGATTACAAGGAAACTTTATGTTAAAGTATTTCACAATTAAAAAGAAAACAGGGCTTTTCCTTCCTGATTGTTATAGTCATTAGCAGGAAAAAAAAAAAAAAAAAAAAAAAAAAAAAAAAAAAGAAACGAAGACCGGATTTGGTGGTTCCTACCCGTAATCCCAGCACTGTGGAGGCTGAGGCAGGAAGATCAAGAGTTCAAGGCCAGCTTGCACAACTGACTGAGACCCTTTCTCAACCCCACGAACCTCCCCCCTGTGCCCACCAAAACCAAAAAGGAACAAAGGAGCCCGAGGTTGGACCCAGGGGTACCACAG
Source organism: Erethizon dorsatum (assembly GCA_028451465.1). Lineage (NCBI taxonomy): Eukaryota > Metazoa > Chordata > Mammalia > Rodentia > Erethizontidae > Erethizon > Erethizon dorsatum. The sequence goes on from CM051834.1 coordinate 97,602,159, forward strand.
TGGGGGAGAAAGTCACGGGTCCTGAGGAGGTGAAATCTAGCTGTGTGAGGTCCTGTGATGAGGGGCTCTGCAGGATGAGGACAGGGGAGGAGGTGCTTTGCGGGGCCTGTCTGCCCTTCACTAATGTCAAGCAGCCTTCTGCTGGTACTCACTTGAGATTTTCTGAGCCCATCCCAACTCGCAGTAGACAAAAAGGAAGTAAAATATAAGGCCGCTCAGTATGAACAACACACAGTAGAGATACTCCCAGGCAGGCTTAGTGATGATCGGGGCCAGAACCAAAAACACGGATATGAGAATCACCAAGATGGGGATGAAAATGGGCACCTGCAAGGGAGACAGCAAACAGGGATCATGGTTTGGCCTTTGGTGGGGGTTTTTATCTCCTTTAAAGTTTTTTTCCATTAAAAACAACAGACACATAAAAAAGAGTGTAATGAACTCCATGTACTCCTCCTCCAGTTTCAAGAATTTTTGGTCTCTCTCTCTGTTTGCTTGTTTCTTTCTTTCTTTTGAGGCCAACTCTCACCATGTAGTTCAAGCTGGCCTTGAAATCACTATGTGGCCCAGGCAGGCCTCAAATTTGTGGCAATCCCCCCTGCCTCAGCCTCCCAAGTGCTGGCATTACAGGCTGTGCCACCACACCCACTTTAAGAAGTTTAATATAACTTTACCAATCATTTCATCTACTCTACCTTTGTTTTCCTTTTCCAAGAATATAAAAACAACACCAGACGTCAGGTCATTTTAACCATTAAAAAATGTGTCTCTAACTAGTCAAAACTTCCTGTTTTAAACATGTTTATTGCCTCCCCTCATTTTTTTATAATATTGCTTGTTCCAGCTTATAGCTATGTGTCCCCCTAAACCCTCATGGAATCATAGGCAGGACCTTTGAAAGGTGAGGGGGTTATGGGGGCATAATAACTTACTTGCTGTTAGGAGTATGGGCCTGATTGGAAGAGGGGGTCTTTGTGGGTGAGACCGGGCTTGTTCGACCTCCCTCCTGGCTCCTCCCTTGAACATCTCTCTGCTTCCTGGATGCCATGAGGTGAGCAGCTTTCCCTCCACCAGGCCCCTCTGCCCTGCCATCCTGCCTTGGAGCCAGCTAACTACTAACTAAAACATAAGCACAAAGAAACTTCTCTTCCTTTATTTTGTAGGTTTCAGGCATTGTGTCTCATCGGTGAAGACAGTGACTAACGTGTTGCTCACTTGCTGGAGAAATGGGATGGTTTGTCCTATACAGCATCTGATTCTAGCTGTGCGTGATCGCTTCCTCGGGGTGTCATTTAACTTGCTCCCGTCTTTCCTGCAGACAAATAGAGAGGGAGGCAGCATGCTTGGCAGTTGGAGCAGTGCACATTTTATTTCCAGGCAGGGTCTTACTAAGTCATTAAGTTCCCCAGCCTGGGCTCAAATTTGCCACCATCCTTCCTCTGACTCCCCGGGCGCTGGGACTGCAGGCGTCCACCGCCATGATGGGCCTGGAGACTTGTTTCCCTTCTCGTTGCCTCGCTAATATCCTTAAAACAGTGCTAAACAATAGAAACCGAGTCACTCTTATTCCTGACCTTAGCAGGGACCTCTGTACTTAAGAACTAAAACAGCTTTTGCCATGTGTGTGGGCAGCGCACATTAAGGCCACTACAAATTCTTGTTTATTTCTTTATTGTTAATGTGTGTTGAATTTTATTTTTCATAAATGCTGATCACAGGAGTTTTCTCCAAAGATATGTCAGTAGATATTGCACTGGGGTGAATTATACCCGGTCATAAATTAGATTAGTGGCCCTTATGATCTTTAGCCACTCTTACATACACTGAACTTATCTGTGATGTGTTCTCTTTCTAATGTAATTGGATACCAGCTATCAATACTATTATTCATAAGTGAGATCGGTCCACGTTTCCTTTTATATGCTATCTTGATAAGGCTTGGTATCAATGTTATTTTCTGTACAAATAATTTTTTTTTTTCTCTTTTTGAGACAGGGTTTCACTATGCAGTTCAGGCTGAACTTGAACTCACTTTGTAGCCCAGGCTGACCTCAAACTCACAACAATCCTCCTGCCTCAGCTTCCTGAGTGCTGGGATTACAGGCATGCACCACGATGCCAAGCCTGTACAAATAACTTGAAAATAACTTTTTAGAATGTAAAGAAGGGGAAAAAACCCAAAACTCAGAGACACACTCTAGACATAGGAAGGTTTTCTAAGAATATATCCTAAGATTATTATGGACAACTCTATACAAATAAATTTGAACACCTAGATAAAGTATCAGTTTCCTAGGAAAATAAAATTTGCTAAGACTGCCCTCAGCAGAATTAGAATCATGGGGAAATTCAAAAATTCACATAATCCCAGTATTTATTCTAGAGTATTTAAAATGGAAAATTTTCAAAATGCCAGTCTGACTGCTCTTATTCATCATTCATTTCTGTTTCTCTCTTTTTGAACACCCTAAGCTCTTCTAAGTTTATTAATTCCTTCTCAACTTTGTTCTTCTTTCTCTTGGGTTTTGATTGCCTGTTTTCCACTTCTTTCATTTTCATTAATATAAACCTTAAATGAAATGTCAAAGCTTATGTTCTTAGCGTATGTCTTGTCTTCATTATTATTCATTTTCAGGAATTTATATACCTTCATTTCCTCTTTGTACTTGGACCTAAAACTATACTTTTTCTACGATTCTCTGTTTTGTTCCACTGTAGAGAATGTAAGTTGTGTGGCTTATAATTTTTTTGAAGTACCAGGCTTTTCTTTTTGGCATGAGAGATCGTCAGTTTTCAGACACGTCCGCGGAGCACCTGAGGTGTCTGCTGATGGCAGGGAGGCTGTGACGTGAATCTCTAAGGTCTGCCTTGTGATAGTCCCTCGGTGTTCAGCGCTTTTACAAGGAGGTGTTGAAGGAGGCCTTGTCGAAGCACCTGTGAGTAGAGTGTGTGTTTCTCCCCGTTTATCCTGTAGTTTCTGCTTTCTAAATAAGTTTGCTGTATAGTATGCTGAAGAGGTTTCATAACTTCTCTCTTCACTGTGCACTTTAGCTTCACCTTACTCGTCTTTGTCTTTATAAGTTGTGCTTTGGCCCTGGGTGCTGGTCTGGTCCTGTTTTCTGTTTTCTCATTTACCTGATAATTCTTTGCATGTCCTTTGTTTTTAATCTCACAAGCTTTGTAGATCTGCCTGCCTGGAAAATCTTTTTTGTACATTGGCAGATTTAAGCCAAATGAATCAGTTTATTCATACTGTTGGTAAGTTTGGTCTCCATTCCCTCATGGTGTGTCATGTTAGATTTCCACACATAAGTGTCTTCTTACTATCAGTCTTGTGCCCTGAAAGAGTGACACTCTGTGGGAAAACACGCCTAGGACCTTATTTCTCTTATTTTAAATGGGAAAAATATCATGTATTATTTGTAACCACAAATTTCCAACCAGTACCCTCAAATGTAGCTAAACTACAGTAAATATACAGTAAATATATGAAAGTAACGTAAGCCAATATATATTATATTCGGAAGTACACATCTCCATCCGCGTGTGCGCATGTGTGTGTGTGTTACTGGTATTGAACCTGGGGCCTTCACAGTGAGCTACACCTCAGCCCTTTCCTTTCTCTTTTCAGACAGGGCCTCACTAAATTGCTCAGGCTGGGATTGCACTTCAAATCCTCCTGTCTTAACTTCCTAGAATGCCACAATTATAGGCGTGGGCTACCACGCCCAGCTCGGTACCCTTCACAGAGAGCGTGTTTGGCATACTTTACTAAATTGGCACTTTTCATATCCTTGCTCTTTTCCAGTTTTGTTTTATGACATTGGCATACCCGTCTGTCACCTTTCTATCCCATCATTTACTCTTAGCTCTGTAGTTAAATAGACTCACCTTATGCCAATGACTTCGTTTCTGAAGCTCATTCTCCAGGCAATTCCTCGGGAAGGAAGCGTACAATAATATGTAACCTGAGTCCATTCATCCTGGTAACTGCATTGATCAAGGTCACTTTGGCTGAACATAAAACCATTGGCTGATATTTTCTTTGGAGTATCTGAAATATATTGCTCCACTGTCTTCTGGCATGAAATGTTGGTAACGAAAGGTCTGATACTAGTATTCTTTTTCTTCTTTGTAAGTGAATTGGGATTAGAGGTGGGAACAAGGAAGGGGGAGTGGATCCACGTAATTCCGCCAGACTCTATATATGTGGCCTGTTTGCCAGGTGCACTGAGTGCCTTTCACTATGTTGGCGGGATGGTAGATTCCGCCCTCCAGTCATTCCTTTTCCCTCAGGAAATAGTTCTTGAACTATAATTTTTAGAATTCTCTGGAATTGATTTCACTCTCCTCTTCTTCAGGGACTCCCACTTTACGTGTACCACAACCTCCTCTTTTCAGTTTCCTTTACCTATTTTCTCTCAAATCCCTTTATTTCTGTTTGACATGTTTTCATTTCCTTAATTGCAGTCCTCTTTCCTGGAATGCTTCTTTGCTCTTGTGTTCCTTTTTGCTTACTCTTTTTTTTTTTTTTTGGTACCGGGGGTCGACCTCAGGGCCTGGCGCGCCAGCTGGCGCCCGTGCCGCTGAGCGATATCACCGGCCCCTTTTTTCATATGTGGGATCCGGGAGTCGAACTCGGGCCCCCACGCTTGCCAGGCAGGCGCGTAGACCGCTGAGCAATCTCACCGGCCCTTGCTTACTCTTCTGGAACAATTTTGTTTCCTAAAATGTTTGGAACATGATGTGGCCTCTCTGTGCAGCCCCCTGCCCGTGGGGAGATGTGTGTCCCCGGGCTCCACTTCCTGGGTCCCGATGTGCCACTTTCGGTGTGTTTTCTGTGCCCAGCATTTGTTTCTAGTGGTTCTGGAAGTGTTTCCATACTGGAAGGGAGCTTTTGCAGGGAACTTCTGGGATGCCTGAGGACTGAGGCATCCCTGCTCCCCTCTTCTGCTGGTGGGCCTCAGGTCTCCTTCTGGGAACCCCACCCAGTGTGCCCTCCACTGGGGCTTGTGGTGGTTCCACGCAGAGTCCGGGCTTTGTGGCAATATGCATTTCCTTGTTTTGTGTTGAAGTTGTTGGCTGAGGGGTTTTCCCTTTGCTCTCTTAGTGACTGTGACTGCTTTTATGGGGGATTTTGTGCAAATTAAAAACTTCCCACGGTCTCGCCTGCTGGGTGAGCTGAGTAAAGGGACACTGCCTAGCTCCAGGCAAGCTGCCCCAGGTCTCAGCTGACTCCAGGGACATGATGGAGGTCCAGAGACCATGCAAGGTAGACCATTAGACAGATCTCTGAAACAAGAGCTAAAGCAAAACCAGGCCTGGTGGTACACACCTGTAATCCCAACACTCTGGGAGGCTGAGGCAGGAGGGTCACAAGCTTGAGCCCAGTATGGGCAATTTATAACTTAGTGAGACCCTGTCTCATTAAGCAAAAAAAAACAAAGTACTCAGGATGTAGCTCCATGCAAAGGCCCTGAATGTCCTAAAGTTAAACACAGTATCCTTATTCTTTTCCTGGTCCTTTGCCTACATTTTCTTATATTTGTGCTCTGTTACCCTAAGAACTAAATAGCACAGTAGTCTGGGGTTTTTCAGTCCCTAACATAAGCAAAACAAAATCAGTGCTGCTTCATCCTCCCTGGTATATAGATCCCACCAGCCATTCAGGGAGTGAGAAGGAGCTCGAAATAGGTTGTGAACTTGGAAATGGGCCCAGAGCCAGCGTTCAGAAGACCCCCTCAGTTCGTGGAAAGTGTCATGGCTACTCTTGGTAGCTTAGTAAAATGGTAGCTTAGTAAAATGAATGACTAGGTGGTTAACTGGACCATAAACTGTAGTGTGAAGGGCAGCATACACTCCCGCCTGAATGATGACGCTCAAGAGCAGAGCAGTCAGGTGGGAAGAGCGAGCTTGTCTGCGGTCTACTCAGCAGGGCTACGCGTGGCATGTGGGCGGGAAACTTACCTTGATGGGCCTTTCGCGGGTTTTCTTCGTAAACCTCATCACAACAAGTCCTATAATCGTCATCCCATAAAATAACCATGTAGCAAAACTGAAATAATTGATCAAGCTGTTTATGTCACCAGGGATGATATAAATCGTTGCTATTAGACCCTAATAAAAGAAGAGCAAATTCTGAAGTCATTAGTGTGTAAAAACATTCCTCTTATCACCTCAGAGAAGTCTGAAGAAGCAGTTTTTCCTGTGAATAAACAGAGCAGCATGAGGGACACTTCCCGAGTGTCCCATTGCAGTGGGGGCTGAGCGTGACCCTGGCGGTGACAGCTGTTCTCTCTGAGACCTGGGAGGAAGATCTGAATTATTTCTGTGTCTTTGAAGTTGTGATTTTAAGCAAGGAAAATATTAGACAAAAAATATATTGTGCCAGCTTCACGAGGATGGATTTAAATTCCAGAGGGTCTTCCTTATGGGCAGGAGCCCTAGACTGTGACACCCAGCTCTGATCTGACTGCATCGGTCACCGGGGCCATGACCTGTGTCCCCGTTCTCTGGGTGAGCGTCCCCATCTTCAGAGTGTGCAGGTGGGGCGAGACCTGCTCTCCTCTGGAGCTGGGGCAGTGGGCCGGCCTGAGCTGGGAATGTGGGAGGAGTCTGCGTGCCCAGGACAGTTGCAGGTGACCAGGACTAACTACCCCTGCGAACCTCCCATTAGAGACGCCCACGATCTCAGGACACACAAGCTATGAGACTGTAATGAGCGACTGCTGTTAGCCACACCTCGTAAAGAGCCTTGTTCTCCTTCCCCATATGCTCTACGTAGCTCTTTCCTAGGGGCTCCTAACAAACAAATGAACATACATGATAGAAGTAGAGCGTTATCACCTTGGCGGAATCAAACAGTATCTTTTGTGGGTAAATTCAGAAAAAGGAACAGAAGTAGGATAAATTCAATTGTCTTGGGAATTCTTTTTCTATTTCAGGTCAAGGAATAATTGAACCCGGCTCCTTTTAAAGTAGGAGATTAGGCCATGGCAAGGCAAAAGGACAGTTGGGAGTGACCTGTGAGTCACAGACCTGTCTGTTGTATCCTGGAAGCATTCACAGAGCCCTGCATGGGATGGGCCTGGTGTAAGAAATGGGTGTAAAAGATGGAGGCCATTAACCTCTCAGGCACCAAGAGCCTTTCAACTGTCCCACACTCGCTCTGCAGAGCACACTTCTCTTTCTTTCTTCTCCTACCTTTGATCTCACCTTCAGTACATTTAACGAATGTTTTTTTTTAAAGAGAAAAAAATAGAACAAAATTTGAAAACAACATAATAGGAGGGTAACAATGGTTAATACATTACGTATTGTTATCTTTAAATTAGTTACTCAGGCTAGAAGGTATCAGGATTCAATTGTCCAAACAATATTAGAACAAACCTTTCCTTTCAATGAACTAGCAAAAATAATAGTGTATCTATCTTAACTATTATATATATATATATGTATATATATATATATAATTCTCTTTAATGAATGTTAAACATTTAGGTTCTTTGTTCTGTCCAGTTCTTTGAATAGGGTACTAAGAGCCTGAACAGGACTCCTGGTCACAACACCATTTAACACTGTGAAAACGAGTGGGAGAAGTGTTAGCAAGAGAGGTCTTTGTCATCACTGGACCTGAGGGCCCTCTCCCTGTAGGACAGGTGTCATGGTGCGGTTCCTACTTACATAGAAGATGATGGCAGGGGTGGGAGTGAGGCGCCTGACGCTGATGTAAGAGAGCACTTTCAGCATGTGCCCTTCCCGGCCTGCGACGTAAATGAGTCTGAAAGAAGAATCACACGGAGGTGCTGAGGAAGTATGTCCTGAGTTTCCCCAAGGGGTCACAGGAAGGGAACTGAGTGGGGACTGGCCATCTGTGGGTGGCTCTGTCTCCTGGAGGTGAGTGAGTTTGGGAAGGGTGAGGGGGATGGGTGCATACTGGTATAGTAGAGGCACCAAGACTGTGAAAGATGGACTTGGCTGGGATTACAGGCATATGCCACCATGCCCGCTGGCTCTTCATTTTTTGTGCTACAAAGTTGAAGCAGAGGGCAACCTATTCGGGACCCCTCCTATCTCTCAGGAGATTTTGCTGTTCCCCATTCCCCCATTCCTATTCCCCATTCCTTTTCTCCAATAAATTTTTCTACTCTTAACCTCTGTTGTTACTTAGAATTCATTCTTCGACTTCAGGGGACAGGAACTCGGCATATTTGACATCTAACATTTCCCCTATATCATCCTGGAGGCCCCACCGAGATACCTGGAAGGAAGTAACAGTTTGCTCTTGTTTCATGGCACCCGTAAAATATTTCGACTGGATTCTGGATTGGGACTCACTTAGGCAATCAAAATTGTCATCCTTGAATTTTACGCCTTGTCTTTGTCAGTTGCTTAGGCCTTGTCTCTTTTATGCATTATCTTTTGTTATAATAAATTGAGAACGCGGGCAGATCATGCTATTTCTTTGATGGGGCATTTCACTCCTGTTCTGTACGTGCTGTAGTTTGGACTTAGTTGCTGCACTTACTAGTGCACCTCGTTTGACCTGTGTGACTTCTTCGACTGCTGCAGTTTGTTATCTTACACAGCAGCGTTAAGGAAGCGTAGTGTTAGAGCATCCCTGATGGGCTTTGATATGAAATGCTGTAAAATGGGTGTTTCTATGAAATTTGGTTTATATTTGGGAAATGTACATGCCTATTAATAAATCACAGAACCCTAACTGCCAATTAAAAGGCAACAGGCCAGTAGCTGTTCTTAAGTCTCGGGAGACAGGTTTCCCTGGACACACTGGCCCTGATCCTCCTCTGCCCTTGGAGGAAATGTCAAGCCGGTTCTGCCTCAGTTTCCTTTCTGGTCTGATCTTCCACTGGTGAGGAGACAATCTTAGCTCTTGAGATTCCCCATTCTCGCCTTGCCAGGCTCAGAGTGACGACTCAGGGCCGATTGCTTCAATAACTCCCTGTGAGTTTAAGGAAAAAAGACTTCTTTTTCTCTGACCTTCTTTTTTTCTTTCTTTCTTTCTTCTTTCTTTCTTTTTTGTTTGTTTCTTCTTTGAGACAGGGTCTCACTATGTAGCTCAGGCTGGCCCTGAACTCACTATGTAGCTCAAATTGGCCTTGAACTTGCAGCGATCCTCCTGCCTCAGCCTCCCATGTGCTGGGATTACAGGTGCATGCCACCACACCCAGCCTCTTTGATCTTATTTCTGATCTTTTCCGGCTGCTCTGCAATTCCCTTTTTTTGGGAGCATGTAAGGTTAGAGAGACAGGAACTCTAAACTGCCCCAACCTTTTCTTCCTACCCAACAAGTAAGAACTTTAAAGTTAAGCCCATAGAAAATAAGTGTTTGCTAACACCAAAGGCAGGGAAGTCATTATATATATATATATATATATATATATATATATATATATATATGTATATACATATATACATACTTATTTTTAGGGACGTCATTTTAAATGATGAACACATACCCCACCTGTGGGTCAGATGAGACATTGGAATTTTGCCCATCCAAGATAACACACATAAAAGCCATGTCCTTCCTTACTGTTCTGGGCAACAGTCTCCCTTGGGGGACTGAACTTGACACCACATGGAAAGAACCAACTTCTGTGTGAAACCAGAAGGAGCTACTTCCAAAGCACCACGCTCAAGGGACCAAAACACATGTAGCCAAAGGGAGGATCTCCACCCTTCTCTTTCCCCTTCTCTGTATAGTTATCATTTATATGTATAGGAGAAGAATGTACTTTGATACTAAGTTGTGGACTTTGAAACTTTTTTGTTTATTTATAAAATGCTATGTAATGATTTTTGGGGGGTTTTAGCCAGCTAGGATTTTTATCTGTACCTTGTATACTTTTAACAAACAGTGGTCACTCTGCCAGCTACTTAAAAGCTCTTAGAGGAGCTGCCACTCTTAAATCAGAGTAAAAATTTCCCCAGCACCTTCTGGCGAATCTGCATTGAAGCCAAAGGCCAATGGAATGTTGACCAGAGAGGCAGCTGGATTCCTTTGCAGAGACAGATTTCTGGTTGCATGGACCAGGAAAAACTGAGAGAGCAACCGAGGGGTCATGGCCAGGGCTATTCTCGGGCAGATACCCAAAGGTTTCTCAGTGGAAACTGGCTCCCAACTGCCCGACGGGGTAGTCAGCACAAAAATCTCCACTTATCTCCCATACTTTTCTCTCTCTGCTAGTAAGTTAGAAACTCTGAAGCTTTCTCCAACTTGCTGGGAGTTACCTTAGGACCACCTTGTCATTAGATCGCCAGTTTGCAACACCCATTTGCCTTTGGCATGGGAAAGCAGCTGTCGGGGCAACAATTTACATTTGTGCTTTGCATATGCTAACAAGAGTAACAAAGAAATTTTAGTCAGCCTTTTTTCTTTCATGTGTGTGTAGAAGACTGAAATGTGCCTTTACTATCATGTGCATTGTGATTGCTAGGTGATGGTTATAAGTTTAACCTGTGAGCTTCAGAGATATAATTTTTTTTGTGTGTGTGTGGGTACCAGGGGTCGACCTCAGGACCTCGCGTGCCAGTAGGTGCCTGTGCCACTGAGCGATATCACCGGCCCCTTTTTCGTATGTGGGTTCCGGGAGTCGAACTCGGGCCCTCGCACTTGCCAGGCAGGCGCTTACGCCGCTGAGCCATCTTACTGGCCCAAATTTTTTAAACATACCCTTGTCTTGCTGCTAAAAATGGTTCCTTGGGTGATTCAGTAGATAACAGGAATGTCTTGGAGACTTCTTTGCCCTAGGGCACAGGGTGAGATTTTTCTCCAAGCCATTTTTACCTGACCATCTCTAGAGGTGATCTCCTATGCAGGCTGAGAAGTGTTCCAACTACTTCCAACTCCCTTTTCAGTACTTGCTCTCTTTCAAAGAACTAGACAGCAATGGCTTAGTGCTAAGCAATGCTTCCTTCTTGAGAACATGACTGTTATAGCTGAGATCAACTGTACCTTGTGCTTCTATAAAACACCTACGGGAGTAAGCACATGAGCTCCCTGGGGAGACAAAATTATGCACCAGTGCAAGGGAGGAGGGCCTGGACAAATTTTGTCTTCTGGTGTCTCTCCAGATGGCATCCACCTGCCCCGGAGTGGAATCTACTGAGGGATGCCTTGAGGGCATAAGAAATCAAATAGAAATTAAGGGGATGCCTGGTTCTTCTTGCATTTCAGAAATGGGGAACTCAGTATCTAGCACAGGCCCACAATGGGGTACACTTATATAAGCATGACTTAGAATAGACAGCTGTGCATGCACTACGCAAGTTATGACCGAACACAAGAAGATAAACCTGGATAATGGTCAATATACGCAGGTCGAAAAATAGAGATGCTGTCTTGGCCAGGGAACCTCAACAGCAAAAATACCCCTTCAGCCCCCCAATGCGGACAGACTTATGTACCTGTGCCCTAGAGTATTAAGCTTTGGCTATTTAAGGGAAAGTTTGTTGAGTCTGTGTATGTATGAACATGAGAATAGCTTTGGGAATAGCACTAGTTAAGCAAAGCAGCTCAAAAGGCACCATGTAGAAGCCAAAGCCTCATTCTCCCGTGTCACCTCCCTCTCCCCTGTGCTTGGTGCTCTTTCCTCCACTGTGAGCACCTTGGCTCCGCTGAAGTGGCCTTGTCCACACTTACCTTGCCAGTTTGCCTTGTGGGTATAAGCCACATCCCTTCACTAGACTTTGGGGCTCTGACGTGGGCTGGGAGGCGCTTGAACAGGCACAGCCCCAGGGACTTAGGGTCTCCTCAGTTGAGGCCCTGAGTTGCGGGGTCCCCTACCTGCCCGCCGTAAAACAGTTCCCGTTAGCAGCTCCAATGGTGGAAAATGCCACAAAAAGTGGGACGACCCAAGAGGCTGGATAGAGAATGCGGTCACCAAAAGTCTGCCAGGAGAAGGAAATGAATCCTGAGAATCTTCCCTTCCATAACCTCCAACAGCCATTGGTCCAAAAAAGCTCCTCCACCCTCCAGACAATGCAGGTTCCCACCTCACCTCCTTGGGCACAGCCTCTGGGCCCCCTGCTGGAGAGCAATGGCTGAAAAACTCTTCCCAGTATCTTGGGATTTTCATATTGATGGATTAATTGACTGCAGCACTGGGGGTTGCACCCAGGGCCTTCACACTGAGCTATATCCTCAGCCCTTTTTTTATTTTGTATTTTGAGACAGGGTCTTGTTTGGTTGCCCAGGCTCAGGTCGAACTTTTGTTCATACTGCCTGATACTCCCAGAGGGCAGGGTTATAGGCCTGTGCCACCGCTCTGCGGTCTCGGGATTCTTTGATGGTGACAGGAATCTTAAAAGCCACCACTTCTGGCAATCATTCTTAGGTATTGAATAATCCTGCCAACACCCTGTGCTCTGGCTTCCTTGATGCTCACTCGGAGTGACCTTCTTCTCCTCCCCCTTATCTCCTCCCCCGGGCTGGTGATTGGTGCCCTCAGCACTAACCAAACTGCATCTCCTGCTCATGCTAAAGCCCCACCACCTCGCTGTCTCTCTCTAACTCATTTTCTGTCCTATCCCAACTCCAGGATGCCTCCAGCATGTGGAATCCATGCATGTTTTCCGGTCCCTGGTGCTCAATACTTTTTTTTTTTTCCTTATGCACTAGGAATTGAATCTAGAGACTTTGCTCTTAGCTACATCTCTAAACAGTTCTAATGTTTAGTTTTAACTTTAAAATAGAGTCTCACTAAATCACTACAAATTGCCTAGCCTGGACTAAAACTTGTGATCCTTCTGTCACAGCCTTCCTGTGTGTGTGTGTGTGTGTGTGTGTATTGGTACTGGGGATTAAACCCAGGAGCTCTCTACCACTGAGCTTCATCCCCAGCCCTTTTATTTTTATTTAGGGAAAAGGTCTCAATAAGTTGCCCAGGCTGGGCTTCAACGTGTGATCCTCCTGCCTCAGCCTGCCAAGTAGCTGGGATGATGGGTGTGCACCACCCTGCCCAGCTTGCCTGATCTGCCTCCCTCCTCATTTAGCTTAGATTCCACAGCTCACTCTTCGATTTCACCACCTGCACACTTCCCTGTCCTTCCTCCTGTCTGTCAAACCCCCAGCCCTGGTCCCTCGAGCCCCACCTTCTAGCCACGAGCTCTGCCTGCGCCCAGGCAGCTGGGGCTGGAGCTAGACAGGAAGAGCCCACCGCCCCTGCCCTTCTCCCCTAAACCCAGTCCTCCCACGACAGCTGAGCCCATGACCTGTCCCTCTCCAGTCGCCCCTTGCCTCCTCCCACAGGCCACAGCCCCCTCCACACTCACCACGGCCACCGCCTGGGACTGCAGGAGTTCCGTCGGGGTCATCACGGTGAAGTAGGAGACGTTCATGAGGATGTAGCACACTGTCACCAGAGGGATCCCGATGATGATAGCCAGGGGCAGGTTTCTGAGAGAGACAGTGACGGGGAACCCGGGGTCAGCCCAGAGGGTCTGGGTCCTCCTCATCCTGTGTTCTCCTCTCCCTCCCACACGCCCCCTTCTCAGCGTGGTGGCCCAGCCCACAGATGCCCTTCCTGAGGCCTCCTCGGCAGGGGCTGTGATTTGGCAGAGCCCAGCAGGAAGGAGAGATTTTCCAGTGAGAAGATTTCCTCCTGGGTCCTAGGGCAGTAGACTCGAATTGTTTAAAGCAAAGGAGGTCAGAGATAAAGGAAGTTGGAGCTCTCCCTTGCCCTTATGGACCATTCCACTGCCCCAAACACACGAACCCTAAGGGTGGATGATGAGCTTAGAAGGAGCCATTCTCTCCCTGGGTAGAGCGCTTCCCTGCACACACGAGGCCCTGGGTTGGAAGAATGAAAACTTAACTGGCTTTAATGGAATCATGGAATAATAGGAGACAGCAGCTCTACTTTTGCCTGGGAGGAGGGACATATGCTTTTCGATCTGTTGTCTCCTGCCTGGCTCAGCTTTCTTACCTGTGAGGGTTTCTAAGTTCTTCTGTGATGTAATTGAGTTGATGCCTGGAAAAAGAAAAGGAACAAGGGTGGCATGTGACTTGAATTTCTTGGCGAAGATTGTGAAACACGCAATTTTAAATGTCGGCTTCATTTAAGATTGACCATGACTGGGCATGGTGGCACATGCTGTAATCCAGCACTCTGGGGGGCTGAGGCAGGAGGATTGCAAGTTTCAGCCCAGCTTGGGCAAGTTAGTGACTTAGCAACAGCCTATCTCAAAACAGGAAAAATTAAAAAAGGACTGGGGATGTAGCTCAATTAGATTGCTCTGGCTTCAATTTCCAGTACCACAAAGAGACAGAGAGAGAGAGAAAGAAGTGAATATTTTCAGGAGCAGTGCATCACCAGAGTACTTTAACAAAATGGGAAACTTTTTTTCTGAAAGGGGATGAAAACAGCTCTTCAGGAGAGAAAGCCCAGCATCAGGATGCTTATGCTTCTCCCTCAAAGGACATAAGCAAAGGACCCAGCGACCTCGAGGTCTGAACAGAAGTGCCATCCATTGAATATTCCTGGCAGTTCAAGGCCTCACTGTGCTGGCTGGCTCTAATTGAGTTGACCCAAAGTTGCCTGGTGAGAAGTTCGCTCAGGGCTTTGGCATTCTCTGCTCACAGGGTGTGGTCAGCAGCCAGTGCCACATTCAGTGAAAACAGCAGGTGTCTTGGTGTCTGTGGGGTCCCAGGAAAACAGAAATGACGGGGGCCAGAGCCAAGCGTCATGGTGCTCGCTCATAATCCCAGCAGTGTGGGAAGCTGAGACAGGAGAATCACAAGTTCAAGTCCAGTCAGAGCAATTTATCAACTTAGACTCTGCCTCAAAATAAGAATTTCAGAAGTATGGGGATGCAAAGACCCTGGGTTCAGTCCCTGTGCCAGAAAAAGTGATGGGAGAGATATGTGAAGGTGAATTTTTCCAGAAAGAAGTTTTTGTTTTTCTTCAGCAGGTGAAATCAGAGTGCTTGTGAAGAAACAGGGGACTGTAGATGAGAAAATCAAGTAGGGGCCCCCTTAGGTCTTCCAGCTAACCCTGATTAGAAGGAGTTAAAAACAAACTTTACTAGAGAAATTCCCCTGGGAAGCAAGCCAAAGATGGAGGTAGAGAAAGAGAAAAAAAAAAAAAAAATATATATATATATATATATACAGATAAAGAAAGGCACCAAAATACCTTAGGACTTGCACCAAGAGACGAGAAAAAGAGCTGACAGGCAGGACAAAGAGAGAATGCCAGGTACACAAATGATAAGCCTCCCCAGCCTCCAATAAGATATAGGAGGAAAAAAATGGGGGGCTGACTATCTTTAAAGCACCACGTGCTCACACCTATGCACTAACATATACACAGATATACATGTGTATTCACTCTAGAGTCACTGTATTATTCACTCTAGGGTCATTTTAGAGTACAATACATACCCCCTTACTAACTCTAAACTAACCAAGAATAAGGCAACTACCCGCCCACCCCAAAGGTAAGGCCTTAAAAGATTGGTGAAGGACAAGTAAACAGACAGAAAGAAGCCGCACACAGACCACAGGAAGAAATGACATCAGGCAGAGGTGCCGAAAGCCAGTCCACTTATGGCGAGTTCTGGGTGAGGAGGAAGCGCTCCCTCCCCTCCCCCATAAAAGCAGCTAGGATCTGAGGCCCACAGGTCCTCCATCTTTCCACAGCCCTCTCCCCTGATTCTTTCTTACCAGGGTAGCTATCAGTCTTCTCCCTTCCTTTTCCTCTTTACAAATAAGGTGTCTTCCCCTCCTTAAACTCTGCCCCTCCGATTTTTCACGGGGGCTGAGTTTATGGTCCTGGTGGGCTCCTTGGACAGCAGAGCAGCAATGCTCGTTTCCCAGATGTGACATTTTGGTTCCCTGACCAGCAGCCAGATGTGACACCTAAAAAGCACAGACTTGGGACACCTCAGGGTCCCCCCTTACCATCCATTGTATGCCCAGAGTCCGTTGTAAAACGCCAGGCTGATGCCGCCCACAGATGCTGGTGTACCCACAAAGGAATTTTCAAAATTTCTTGTATTTCCTGTAATTAAGCCACAAAGTGAAGACAAGTGTCAGCTGAGCGATTTCGACTCTGCACTGCTTTCTCTGAAGCTGGGGTAGGACACACACTGAGAAGCTGGCAGCTGAGTCTTGCTGCGGAGTTCCCACCAGACTCACACACACGCGGGGAGGGTGTGTGTTTGTGTGTGGTGCCCACCCTCCCTTCCTGTCCTCCCACAGTCACCTTGGGCCAGGAGGACCAGGCCGCTGATGATGATGATGGCCACGATCACCATCTTGGCTGCAGTGAAGAAGTTCTGGACGTATCTCCCCAGCCGCACACTCAGCGCATTCACTGTGGTGATGACCACTGGGAAGGGCGGGGCGGGGCAAGCAGCATCCAGTGTTCAGGTTTCCATGTGGCCCTGGAGTCTCCGTTCTACCCCTCCCACCTCCCCCCCACAGTATGTCCCATGGCACGGAGCACAGATCCAAAGGAGGGAATGAAAGACCTTTACAGTGCACCTGATGGAGACCTATGAAATCAAGCCCCCACCTCAGAGGGCAAAGCAGAAGCAGCAGCCAGGCCCTGAGTGGAGGGCACTGGCCCGTGACAGGGACAGCCCTCAGCAGCCCTCCCTGCAGCCCCTGACTGGCCTAGGTGCTGTTCAGCACCCACGGTGGCCACCAGCCCTGCTTCTCCAGAGCCTCCAGGCCCCCGGGGCCTCTTTCTGTGTGGGCACAGAGGATGTGAGGCCAGCATCCCCAGCTTTGGCCTCTGCCCAGCCACCTCGGACCCCTACCCCAGATGTCAAGCTTGGGCACTCACGGATGGCAGCGGCAGCGAGGCATTTAACGACCACTTCAGGAGGCTTGCAGTCTGAGTAGAAGGCTGCACACACATACTCTGAAAAGCTGAGGCAGATGATGACGAAGGATGAGGGCTTCATGACCATCATGCTGGTCCAGGAGAAGAGGTAGGCAGGAATGGGGCCGAAGGCTTCCATCAAGTATGGATACTCGCCTCCCGACTTGGTGATCATCGTGCCAAGCTCTGCAAAGCACAGAGCTCCTGGAACACAGAGAGGTACGGCCCCCCTCAGCCCCTCGTGAGATGTCGTAATTCCCTCATGGGCACTGTGTCACATAGGCCCAAGTCCTCTGGCCCTGGATGGCCCTGAGTTCTGGCCACTGGACATTTAGCGGCAGCCCGGTTACCCGTTATTTGCCACCCATGCATTGAAAGGGAAGGGAGCCAGGTGTGGTGCATACTGTAATCCCAGGCTGAGGTAGGAGGATGGCAAGTTTGAGCCTAGACTGGGCAACTTAGTGACTTAGTGAAACCCTGTCTCAAAATTAAAAATGGGCTGGGGATGTAGCTCAATGAGAAAGACCTGGGTTCAATCCCTAGCACCAATAAAAGGGGTGGGGGGACCCGGCAGCAGGAAGGACAATGCTTCTCCCTGGGTTCCCTGGGTTCCATGGGGAGGGGGGCCAGGAGGCGGAGTCTCTGTTACCCAGTGTGGCGAGGATCCCGCAGGCCACCCAGATGATGAGACAGGGCCCCACGGTTCCTGTGTTTCTGAGCACAGACTTGGGGGAAATGAAGATCCCGGAGCCGATGATGGTGCCCACAATGATGCAGATGCCACTGAACAGGCCCACCTGGGATGTGGAGGAAGGAAGACGAGTTAATGCTGTCACCCAGAGGCTCACGAGGCCAGAGGCGACCCCCAGCTCTGGGTCTGCCCAGCTCAAAGTGAACCCCGTGTTCCAGGCATGTCCACCCTGAGGTGCTGCTGTGACTCCACCAGGACAGTGTTCCTGGGGCTCTGTATGTATTGAACTGGTTCATCTGTGCCGGGCGAGGTGGTGGACACCTGTGATTCCAGGCTGCGGCAGGAAGATTACAAATTTGAGCCCAGCCTGGGCAATTGAGCAACTTAGCAATAGCCTGTCTCAAAAAATTTCAGAAAGCGCTAGAGATGTAGCTCAGTGTGAAGAGCCTGGATTCACTCCCTGTGCCCCCCACAAATCCTTACAACAGCCCCATGATTCGAGTATACCATATCATACCCATTTCACGGAGAAAGCTGAGCACAGAAAGGCTACTCGTGCCCAGAGTTACACAGTCAGCCCCAGGTTCCAAGCTTCTGGACACCAGCCCTCTTACCCTCCACAGCACAGGCCCTTGGGAGGACCCTCTTCACTGGGCAGAGTAGAAGGGAGTTGTCACCAAGGAAACCAGGCTCAGGATCTGGAGTCCTGGCCAGAGGAGTCACGTGAGCAGGAGATACCTCCCAGGGACGGAACCTGTGGGTCATTGGGACATCTCTGTCATAAAATCCTGTAGGGCATGAGCTTTGTAAGAGCTACACCTGGCTCAGGTACTCACTGTTCCATTACATCTGTGTGAGGGACAAGGACAGGCTATGGTAATCCACAGTGATAGAATATCCAGGTTGAGTGTCTGCCTGGTGAGGGGACTCTGGGTGATAGATTTGTCAGCATGCATCAAACTGAGCAGGAAAGATTTGCACATTTCATCATATGTAAATTATACACCAATCCCCGTGTGTGTGTGTGTGTGTGTGTGTGTGTGTGTGGTGCTCGGGATTGAAGCCAAGGCCTTCCCACTGAGGTACATCCCCAGCCCTTTTGTATTTTTTAGTTTGAGACAGGGTCTCACTAAGTTGGGCGGGGCTCAAACTTGTGATGCTCTTGCCTCAGCCTCGCAAATGCTGGGATTACAGGCCTAGCCAAAAACAGGTTTTTATTTTATTAGTTTTTTTTGTGTTTTTTCTTTTTTGAGACAGGGTCTTGCTATGCAGTTTGGAGTAGGCTTGAGCTCACTATGTAGTTAGTCTGGCCTCAAACTTGCAGCCATCCTCCTTCCTCAGCCTCCTTAGGATGGGGATTACAGGCATGCGCCACCACGCATGGCTAAAACACTTCCTATTAAAGGCGGTTTGATTCCCACAGCGCAGGCGACCACAGCAGGGAGCTCCCTGTGTGGGCAGAGTCTGTGCTTGCTCAGGGTGAAGAGGACCCCACTGCAGGTTGGTCACTGGGGGACTCGGCAGGCACACACATGGGGTCACCGGGGTGCAGAATCCACTTCCCTCCAGCCTCAGAGCCAAGTGTGCACCAGGCAGGCAAGTCAGCCTGAGATTCCTACCGGGGGCGCCTTCTGGCTCCCCATCCCAGTACCCGAATCCCTCCTGCTGAAGGCTGCTGCTCTCTGATTTGGAGAGGAGAGGGCTGCCATTTCCCCTGTCTCTGATGCCTAACTGCGTTTGGGACAGGCCTGGGGTTTGCTCAGTTCTGCTGTGTGGCTGCGGGCCACAGGGTGCCAGGGACATTGCTGGCATCAGGCCTGTGCATGGCAGATGGAGAGTGTTGCTGCCCATCCCTGATTACTAGGGACAGAGACCCCAGCCAACCAGCAGTCAGTCCATGCCATCCCTCTTCAGTCCCCTCTCCTGTCAGCTTTCAGGGCTCCCACAGGGCCCCACCCAAGGCTCAGCCCCCTCGCCCTGCCCTGGCAGCCTTCAGAGTCCTGATCTCACCCTGAGCTGACCAGGGGCCATCCTTCCTCACCATGGGCCTGAAGCCTCCTTCCCTCCCTGTCCAGGGCCTGCTGGACACCCATGCAGGACAGGCTCAGTGTGCAGTTACTTTTTCTTTTAATTTTTGTCCTGGGGATGGAACCCAGAACCTTCCCACACAGCTACATCTCCAGCCCTTTATTTTGAGACAAGTTACTATGCTGCCCAGCTTGGGCTAAAACTTCCAATCCTCCTGCCTCAGCACCCCCTCTCCAACCTCCCAGTGCTGCGATTATGGTGATGAACCCTAAGCCTGGCTATTCAGCTTCTGCACTCCTACTCCTAAGCTCCTCTCCTACCTGGCCCAGCGCCAGCCCTGTCTGCTCACCATATGTCACCTCAGAGCATTCATCCCTGTCCTATCTATGCCGGCGGCACCTTTGCAGTGAGACCCCCAAGACAGAGCACCGCTGTTGGAGGCCCTGCGATGCCCAGCTCCAGGACAGTCTCGGGTAAGAGGATGAGAGGTTTGCCAAAGATGGGTGGAGGGGACTCGACCACCGGAAGGCCCCCTCTGATCACCCCTGAAAAGGCCATCGGTTTGAGCAAATACCAGACCCTCAGTCCCTCCGCAGCTCATGGAAGCACACACGTTAAGCTCATGCGTGACGCAGGAACGTCAAGAGTACACTGAGTTCACCGGAGACGGGGCCAGGGGTAGGTCCGGAGCATGGCTCATTTAACAACAAACTGTATAAATAAAAAGCCATGTGCTTCAGTGCGTCACGGGATCAGCGGGGCCTCCACTGCTTCTGCTCCTCATTCAGATCGCCCCACCCCGAGCCTGGGAAAGACCCACAGGAAACAGGCGACCTCACCTCTTTCTGGAGATTTGTAACCTTGGGTTCGTTGCTCTGGATGGAGCGCTCATCCTCCCTGCGTTTCCTCGGGCTCGTCTCCTCCCCCATCTTTTCCCCCTGCCAGTTCCAGGAGTCTGCAAGGAGGGCATGGGCTGAAGCTTGGTTCAGCAAAAGCAGACAAGATGCAAAGGGAGCGCAGCCAGGGCTGCTCTGGGCTAGTGGGCCTGGGTGTGGGGTACGGAGTCCCAAAGCAAAGGTCAGCTGGAGTTTTAGAGGGGTGCAGGTGGCAGTCTCCTGGGGAGAATTTGCTCAGCCCCAGGGAGAAGAATCAGTCATTGCTATTATTTGGGCTGCAGGAAACAGTTTCCTGAGTCTTTTCCAAAGCTCAGGGGCTTGTTTTGCCTGTGGCCAGTCAACCTCCCAGCCCCCCTGTCTCTGGGGCCAGGTCACTCTCTGCTAATCCTCAGCTGTGACTTCCTTGAAACTCATCCTGCCTCCATCATCCAGTGTCTTTGTTTTCAAAAGTAAAAAACAGTTTAAAACATACTGGAATATACTTAGTGGAATCAATTCAAGGCAAGGATGGTTTTGTTACACTTCTTTCCCAAATTTATGTCCCTGGGACACAACTGATCTGCACTATGGGTACAGTGCTTTCCCATTCAGGGATGCAAGGAATAAAACAAGACAATTGCTGAAGAAAACCAGGCTCAGATGGTGACGTCCTCACTAGCTCCAAATGAAATCTCTGTGAAGGCCCGGCCACCAAGCCAGGAGAGCAGCGGGCCTCCCCATCACCTGGCCGGTCTTACCTTTCTCCTTGACCTTGTGGAGCCAGAGAAGCTGCGAGGCCAGCTGCCTGCCTGCGAATGTGGACCAGCCTGGGAAGGGCCATATCTTGTGCCCAAGAGTGGAGGAAGCCAAAAGTACAGAGGTCAGCAAAGGCAATTATTAAACCTCCCCCCCCCCGCCTCCTTTATCTAAGCAGTGAATCTTGGATAGACTGCACCAAAAAGGGAGGGTCAGGCAAGCCAGTTTCTCTCCAAAAATGTTTTTGTGTATCTGTGATTCATCAGTTTTTTTTGGTTTTGTTTTGTTTTGTTTTGTTTTTTAACAGATTCTCCCTGATCAGCTCCCTCCCCTAAGAGGAAATCTCTGCAAAGAGTAGAAATCCTGCTTGCTTTCATCTTGGGATATCAGGGGAGACAATTTTGGAAACAACTCTTTCATTATCTTAACGGGTCGTATTTATAAAAACTTAAGGCAGGCCGCAGAATGGTATCTGGTGTGTGGGAAACTTGACAGCTGTTTTCCTCCCCACCAAGGAATTTCCTTGTAGAGGAGCAGGTGGGGAGGTAGGTGAGCCCTCCCGCAGAAGGTGGGAGGATGTCAGGAGGCCTCCTATGGGCCTTTGCTCTGTCCTGGCCCGCAGCTCTGGCCACGTGCTGTCAGGTTTGGTGGTGGGACATCCAAGGAGCCCATGACTTTGTCCCCTGGACTATAGAGTGGGAAAAGGACAAGAAAATGTCATCCATATTCTGCTCACCCCATGGGGAAACTGAGGCCTAGCAGGAGTACAAAGTGTGAAGCCACAGAGCCCTTTCCCCAAACCAGCTCCTGGGCCCCTCAGGGGTTGGCTTTCCCTGGCAAGGAGCAGAGGTTCTAGGCTGGGCTGGGAGGGGGGCCCAGCAGACCCGCACCTCCCACTGGGCAGGCTCAGACCCTCGCACCCAAGCAGGAGCGCTAGACTCTTAGGCCAGGCTTTATCAGAGGCCACAGGGGGCCAGCAGGGACTCAGCCTGAAGCAAGCACCCTTGCTGTTACCTCCAGCCACAATTCTCCAAGGTTTGCCTTAGGGTAAATTCATAACATCCCCTATATGGGGATGGGAACAAAAGTCAGCAGACAGAGCTGGGTGTCCCAGATCATTTGGGAGCTCTTCAGGGCAGGCTGTCCTGGGAGAAGGGCAGATTTCTAGGCTCCTCTCTTATGCGGACCCTTGCTATCCCAGAGCCAGGGAGACTGATTTAGGGTTTGTCACTTGGCTTCTTAGGAGGGCCAAGCCTGTGCACCTGGGCGGAGTCCCGGGCAGAGCGCTGGTGTGCAGGGCCATCTGTCTGGAGTGAGGGTCCAGAGGCAGCAGCCGGATGGGTGGGCCCTGCCTGAAGTATTTCCCTGCACCGCAGCTCTCAGAGCATTGGCCCATCTGTTAGTGAAAGACTGCAGAATATTACCGGGTCAAGAGTATCTCAGTAGGATGAATTTTGTGGGTTTCTGTTTTAAAGAGCTGGGGTCTGAGGCCTCGTGTGATGATACAAGACTCTAATCCCAGGTCTCTGGGGGCTGAGGCAGGGGGATCACGGTTTGAACCCAGCCTGGGAAAATTAGTGATTTAGCGAAAGCCCCTGTCTAAAAATAAAAATCAAAATAAAAAGGGCTGGGGACTATCTCAGTGCAGAGGCCTTGGTTCAGTCCCTAGTACCTCTCCCCCAGTCTCTCATTCGCAGTCCCTTGCACACCACACACACGCACATCTGCACACGCACACGTGCACGTATGAGAGAGAGACGGGTTCTGGTGTCACAGCCTCTGGAGGGCCAGGGAGGCCACGCGGCGAGTCCTGCGTTCGCCATGAGGCCACAGCAGGCGCCAGTGACCAGGAAGGCATTTGTTCAGCCAGACCACAAGCAGGGCAGTGGCTACCGATGCCAGGCCTGGACCCCTGTGGAGCCAGAGAACTGGACTGATAGGCAGCAGTTTGAAGAAACACTTCAAACTCTATAAATAAGCTTTCCGGGAAGCAGAGGAGCTAGGGCGCCAGTCAGGCCTGAGGGCAATTTGGCTTGTTTGGCAGATACACCATGTTCTTAAGCATGGAAAGCCATCATGACAAGTTTCCGAAGAGAATCTCCAAACGCGTTCAAGAACAGAGTGGAAAGGTATTCACTCCCCAAGATCTCCTCCTGATAGACCCCACTGAGAGAGAATTTTTTTGTTTTTGTTTTATTTTTGGTGGTACTGGGAATTGAACCCAGGGCCTTTGCACTGAGCTACATACCTAGCCTGTTTTCCTTCTCTCTTTCTCTTTCTCTTTCTTTCTCACTCTCTCCCTCTCCCTCCCTCTCCCCCCTTTTCCCTCTCTTTATTAGACAAATTCTTGCTAAATTTCCCAGACTGGGCTAAAACTTTTGGTCCTCCTGTCTCAGCCTTGCAGAATGCTGGGATTAATTATAGGTGTGGGCCATCATGCCCTGCCAAGACTTCCAGTTTTTAGATTGAAATTACTATTTATGAAGACAGAAGCATGAAGAATGGAAGCTAAACCGTAAACTAAAGGTCCCAGCTACAGTCAGCACTCTCATCTACCCACAGCTGATGAGAGCGTCCCTGCTTCTTCTCCTTCATGTCTGCCACCAGAGCCACAGCACCACTGACTCCGGGGAACAACTTCCTAAACCGCCATTCCTGGAGTGACCTCTACTCCACTTGTGTCTCCAAATCTTATAGGACTCTGTAAGCTTTTGATTCTTTCCTGAGAAAATACAATGAAGGATTTCACTTTTTAAATTCAAAGTCATTTAAGAAAGTAACACAGGTTCTGGGTGTGCTGGCACATTAGCAATAATCACTATAATAAAACAACATATATTATTTTCTTCAATGAGCTTTGGTTTGTGAAATGAAATGGGATTTGAATCATGGCAAAACTGGTTGTTCTCTGAAATCTAGGCACTGCATGAGCAAAACCACAGACATAATTACCCGTCCCCCGAGAGAAGCCTGTATTAATTGGGGGAATAAGACTGAGTACTGGCTAAAATATGACTGGTTGAAGTTGAATGCTACCTGGGAAACCCACCCAAGGAATGAAGAGAACCAGTGGGGATGACGGAAGTCAGAAATCGACTGCATTGGGCTGACCAGCTCTGTTTAGATTTTTGGCACTGAGGATTGTACCCAGGGCCCTCTGACTGAGCTCCATTCCCTGCCCCTTTTATATTTTTTTTTCAGAGGGATCCTCCTAATTTGCTAAATTGCCCAGTCTGGGTTTGAACTTGTGATCCTCCTGCCTCAGCCTCCCAGAGTCCTGGGATTATAAGCGTGCGCCACCACACCCAGCTACGACCTAATTATTTCTTAAATTTCTGCTAAACCTCTAAATCATTCCTTTCAAACTGTGCTTTCACCAATTGTGAAGCTGCTTAGACTTTGAAGATATTAACACCATCTAGAAGATAATGGAACAGTATCTACAGTTTTAAGAGAAAATAACTTTGCACCATGAATTTTATACCCTGACAAGTCAGTATTTCTTTATTTTTTTTTTATTTTTTTTTTTTTGTGGGTACCAGGGGGACGACCTCAGGACCTCGCGCGCCAACAGGCACCCGTGCCACTGAGCGATATCACCGGCCCCTTTTTCGTATGTGGGTTCCGGGAGTCGAACTCGGGCCCTCGCGCTTGCAAGGCAGGCGCTTACGCCGCTGAGCCATCTCACCGGCCCCCAGTATTTCTTTATGAAGGCAACTGGAAGACATTCTCAGATCCCCGGGGTTAAGGAAGAATATCAACCAAGAACCATCTCCAAATATTTGCTGAGTGATTTACTGCAGCCGAGAGAAAGCATGAATAAAACTAACTGAAGAGTTCAATGGCGATTGCATGAAAGACTGGATGATAAGCATTAAAACTAGTTAAGAAGCATCTAGTCCGGGCCAGTGAGATGGCTCAGCGGCTTAAGCGCCTGCCTGGCAAGCGCGAGGACCCGAGTTCAACTCCCAGAACCCACATACGAAAAAGGGGCCGGTGATATCGCTCAGTGGCACGGGCGCCTGCTGGCACGCGAGGTCCTGAGGTCGACCCCCTGGTACCCACAAAAAAAAAAAAAAAAGAA
The DNA here is from genome assembly GCA_028451465.1 of Erethizon dorsatum. Lineage (NCBI taxonomy): Eukaryota > Metazoa > Chordata > Mammalia > Rodentia > Erethizontidae > Erethizon > Erethizon dorsatum. The sequence continues at coordinate 97,627,446 of CM051834.1, forward strand.
GCATCTAGTCCTAAATTGCTACATAGAGGGTAATAAAACTACTGTAAATGCAAAAATAGATTTGTAAGCTAAATATAAAATTAATTATGTGTTTACTTCTTTATGTATGTGTTGATAGTATTTGGGTATTGGGGATTGAACCCAGGGCCTTCACACTGAGTTACATCCCCAGTCCTTTTTACATTTGTTTTATTTTGAGACAGAATCTTGCTTAGTCACTAAATTGCCCAGTCAGGGCTCAAACCTGAGGTTGTCCTGCCTCAGCCCCCCAGAGTGCTGGGATTACAGGTGTGCAGCACCACACCTGGTTAGGTTTTACTTCTTAAAGGTCCTGTCACCTCCTCATATGGCCACCCTGAGGACCAAGCCTTTAACTACGAGCACACTGAAATCATATGCTAACCATAGCAAGACCTACCTTCAGGTTTTCCACCTTTCTCCAGTTAAATTCATGGGGCTCATGTTCCTCCTCATGGCCACTGACAGCAGCGTGGGCTTTGGGGGTCCCAGAAGACAGGTGTCACACAGGTGTTCACTTACCTATCCGAATCCCAAAGAGAAGCACTTGGGAAAGTCCATGTCGAGGAACGACAAGAAGCCATCATAAAACAATTAGCAAGGAAAGCATGATTTCGAAGTCTTGTCTGGGAACAATCTGTACTTATATATTGAGGAATACCAGAGTAGTGCAATTCTGCCTTAGAACTTTGTCCATTAACTTGCTTCCTTTTCTTCCTTGCTTTCCTTCATCTCTTCCTTTCTCTTCCTCCAAACTACAACAGTCCTTTCTCCTTCCCTCAAGCATGATAGCACACTTATGTAATCCCAGCTACTCAGGAGGCTGAGGCAGGAGGATTACAAGTTTGAGGCCAGCCTGGGCAACTTAAAATAAAAATGATTTTAAAAGGCTGGGAATGTAGCTTAATGGTAGAGTGCTTGCCTAGCATGTGCAAAGCCCTGGGTTCAATCCTGAGTACTGTAGATGGGTTACAAAAAAAAAAAGGCAAAGCCAAATCTGGAGGCTAGAAGGACAGATTTTCCACCTGGACTGGTTGCTCTGGACTCACTGCCCCCGAGAAATCCAAGAGGCCTGACCTCCTGAGTGCCAGCCACTTGGATCAGGGTGGATGGGCGGTTGCTGCTCAGTCAGCATTTATGGGCCCTTCCTGGTGGCAGCCTTTCATCCTGCCAGCAGCACAGGTGGGCGGGCGCCCGGGCACTGCGCAGCTTGAGCTCTAGGGGCCAGGCACTAGGATGCCTCTTTCCTGTCTCTTTCCTCTCAGATCAATTACTGATGACACCCAGTGTTGACGAGGATGTGGAAGAACCAAACTCTCAGTGCTTGCTGGTAGGAATGCAAAATGGGAATAATAGCAAATGGGCCTGGCGATTTCTTTTTTAACTGAGGTAAGTAGCTAAGTTGATCTTGAGTGAGATGCGAAGCCTCTCCCTTTCACTGTGACAGCTGGAGTGAGATATGGTTTGGCCAACAGGTGTCACGCCCCTCCTCACTTCCCTTCAGTTCCTCTCAGTCCCCAGGATGGATGGGCCAACTTGCCTCAATGTCCTCCCACCACTCTTTTTAAATAAATTTTTCTAGTGCTCGCTTCAGCAACACATATGCTAAACAAAAATTTTATTAGTACATGTTTGCAGTATCTACTGATTACATTTATCATTGAGAGTTGGTACATGCACATAGCACATCTTAATTCTTTTTTCATCCCCTTACCCTCCCTCTTCCCTCCAACTCTTGTTCTCTTTCCCATATAGAAAAGCTCTATTTCTGTTTTTTTAAATTCCCTTTTCCCTTCTCTCCCTCTAGCTCTTATTCCCTTCCCATTTGAAAAAGATCTTCCTTCTTCCTATTATCTAACTTTTATTTTGCTCTTTATTTATATTTTGGGTTTCTCATATAAGGGAAACCATTATTTCACTTAAATTTTGGTCTCTAGATGTATCCATTTATTTACATATGCCTTGAGGTAATCCTTCTCTATGGCAGAGTAGTACTCCACTGTGTATAAATATCAATAAATGGGATCCTATCAAATTAAAAATGTTTTGCCCAGGAAAGGAAACAACCAACAGAGTGAAGACAAAACCTACAGAATGGAAAATTTTTTTCCCCCTGTTCCTTGGAGATAGGCCTAACATCTAGAATACATAAAGAACTCAAAGACTGAGGCAGGAAGATTGCTGTGAGTTCAAGGCCAGCCTGAACTGCAGAGCGGGACCCTCTCTCAAAAAAAAAAAAAAAAAAAAAAAGACGAAGAACAAAAACTAAAACAATTAAATCCTTCAAACTCAAAGATCCAATCAAATAATATGCAACCAAAATAAATAGACACTTCACAGAAGAAGTACAGATGGCCAATAAATACATGAAATACAGGTCAACATCTCTGGCCATTAGAGAAATGCAAATTTAGAAAAACACTCAGATTCCATCTTACTCCAGAAAGAATGGCTGTCATCAAGAAATGAAATAATAAATGCTGGTGAACCCTTCTACATTGCTGATGTGGAAATAAACTACTACAACCACCATGGAGATCAGTATGGAGGTTCCCCAAAAATCTGAAAACAAATTTTGCTTGCCCCAGCTATTCCCCTTCTAAGTATCTTCTTGAAAGAGGTAAAGACATCATATTACAGTGATACATGCACACCCATGTTCATGCCTGCACAATTCATAATAGCTATATGTCCCTCAACCACTGAATGGATAGACAAAGTCTGGTGTTTATCCACCACCCTTAAGGTTATTTTGTGACCACACTTGGGGGCTGCACTGACTTTACCCAGACCCCAACCATGACCATGGAGGTCAGCTTGGCTGGCAGACCGAGTGGCCTTGCCCAACTCCCACTGTCCTAGACACTGCTGCCGCCTCTGGAGAAATGGCAGGAAAACCGCCCCTACAGGGCAGATAGAAGGGAAGGATCAGGCCCATCCTTCACATCCTGACATCCCCAAACTCCAATAAGCCACGTCGAGCCCTGCTAACCCTCCTGGAGAGTCCAGATTTTAGCCCCACTATTTCCATGGAGACACAGCAGCTATCAGTTAAGCATCGGTGTCTTCCCATGCTCCCCTGCACTGCCGCCCTGACAGCCGCAGCTGCGCTGGATGCCCCACACAACCCCGGAGGTGTCCACCTAACTACAGCAGCCTGGAGTTTGAACCTAGCGGTACAACCGAATTTGGACCCCTAAGTAAGCTCGAATCAGAAGGCTTCAACTTAGACCAATTTGAAGCAGAGAGTGGCTTAAAATTGGACCAATCACTACCACCCCCCCCAAAAAAACACAAAACATTCTAAAATGCTGTTGTTCAGCTTCTTCAATCTTCTATTAAGTTTAAAGGTGAGAAGAGGTAAATGAATTTAATTTGAAAGCAAGCATAAAAACTTGACTCCAAGATTTCAAAAAATATCTTACAAGGAATAGGCTAATTAAGTGTTCTATTAACTTTTGGATTATGTTCTGAAATGTACTTTTTTTTTTTGGTGTTTTGGGATGGGGTCTTGCTATGTAGTTCAGGCTGGCCTCTCACTCACAGCGATCCTCCTGACTCAGCTTCCCAACTGTTGGGATTGCAGGCTTGCGCCACCACACTCAGCCTGAAACATACTTTTTAAAACAGTATCCAGTAACCCCAACGTAGACTTTTGAGAAACGGTCAGGAAAGAGCTTCTAGAACATCCAGAGTCTTAGAGTTAGCATATATGATTATCAACCATATGAGAACTACGGATTTGAGAAATGTTGGTTAATGTTGGCCAACAGAAAAGCTTTTGTTGTATTTATATTCTGATAACCACTCATGCTGATCACTCTTTTACCATTTTATAGTCACTATTAGTAAAAGAAAAGATTAAAAAAAAATGAACTACTCTTCAGTTGTCTTTTTTTTTTTTTTTTCTTTTTAGTGACTGAGAAAAAACAAGGGAAAAACATGCAAACCCGTTAATCTTCTGCGTCCTTCCGAGTTCGGCCTCCAGGGCTTTGCTTCCCGTGGCGCCGCCAGGCCGCTGTGCTCCAGAAGCAGGCTCTTCTCTGCACCTGCAGGAGCGCCAGCTGCCCCCGCAGCTCCTCCATCTCCGCACTCTCTTTCTCCTCCTCCTTCCGCAGCTGGCTGAGGACAAAGACATCACAGGCTGGGACACAGGGCACTGAGGCTAAAGAGGCGGATGCTGCCAGACTGGCGACCTGGACTGTGGGGAACATCGCCACCAGGCCCTGGGATCCAGCTGCTGCTGGGGAAGGAGGGGGTCCTTGAGAGTCATCATCTGACCCCGCCGTGTTTTCTGCCCAGTTTTTGCTTGTATCTGTGTCTATACACTCATTTCTACCCTTTTCCTTTGGAAAAAAAGTAGCACAGTTCAACATTTTTTTTTTTTTCGGTGGGTACATGGGAGTTGAACTTGGGCCCTTGTGCTTCCCAGGCAGGTGCTTACGCCACTGGGCCACCTCACCGGCCCCTAGAACAGTTCCATTTTTAAATGGTTAAAATTGCCAGGGAAAGAATCCTGTGGCCAAAAGCAATTTCAATTCATGATAATTTAATGATGCACGTATGCTTTCCAGTAACAACAACAAACAGACGGGGAACTTCTTCAGTGAACACCAGCTGGGGACGGTCCAGTTTCCACAGGGTAACCTTGTTTTGGAGCAGGAGTACTGAACAGTGCGCAAGTTTAAAGTTTGCTCGTCAGCTGTGTGTAAAACCCAAAACCCAAATCTCACTTCTCTCATTGAGAACTGAGTGGTCTACTATTTACTGGATAAATTTCTGACTTGAATTCACAATAAAGGGTTAAAGGATAATGCTGAAAATGTAGACTTGTGCTTCCAGCCAGGATAAAGCTACAGGCGCCGGATTTACACTTTGGCAAAATAAATAAATAAATAAAATTGCAAAACAATAATTTTCAGACTTTGGACAAGGGGTGGGGCTGTGAACCCCAGAGACGGAGAACACGGGGAGTCTAGGGCTGCTTCACCTCCCCGCCACCCAAACAGAACCTGCGGACTCCCCTGGGTGGAGGAGTCAGGGAGGAAGGGGGAGGTTATGGCAGTGACAGTGTCTAGCGCAGAGGGGAGGGGGAGGGGCTCTGGAGCTCTTCAGGGTCACAAGTCTTTGGCTGAGCGCTGCTCTGTACCTGTGTGAGACGAAACTGCCCAAAGCCGAGGAAAGAAACACTGAAAATGAGGAGGCAGAAGAATTCCTGGCAGCCACAAATACTGAGAAATAGAGCCTGAGCCAGCAGTGGGAGCGGAAAGGCCTCACGCTGTGAGGGACACGGAGTCCTCAGAGGTGGGCAGGAGTTGCTCTGGGCGCACCCGGATGGAGGTCAGCTCTGAGCGAGTCCAGCTGTTCTCTGGTAACTGAAGTGTACGACAGAACAGCGTCTACCACTACTTAAAACAATGCAATAAATCTAGCACCCAATATAAAATCTACACCATGCAACGTCTACTCAAGCAATAATAATAACGTGATCCGTGGAAACAAAGAGCAGATTCAAAAGTGAGAGACAAGACGGATTTGTCAAAGGTTTAAACAGCTCTTACAAACATGCCCCATCTGCTCAAGAGAGCAGAGAAAAACAGAACAATGAAGAGAGAAATGGAAAATACAGAAAACAAAAACAAAAAAAATCTAATGGATCTCCTGCTAGAGATGGCAAACCAAACCATGTGAGGTGACTGCTATATTAACAGGAGCAACAGCAGATCAGACTGCAGGGGAAAAGAGCAGTGAAGGGGAAGACAGAGCAGGAGACACCATCCACTGGGACAGAGTAACACGGAGCGGGTGGCACGAACACGGGACACGACCCGAGGCACTAGCACACAGTCCTAAGAGAGGAGAGGAGGAAACCAGAAAAGTGTAATAAAGAATTAATAGCTGAAATGCTTCCATATCTGATGAAAGATGCAAACCCATAGCTACGAGAAGCTCAGTGGATCTCAAGCAGAATAAAGAGACTATGCCAGGGCACATCCCAGCTGAATTTCTGCACATCAGCGATAAAGAAAAATTCCTGGTAAGAAGTGTGACATTATGTCTAGAGGAGCAGAGAAAATAAAGACATCAGATCTTTATCAGAAGCAATGCAAGCCACAGGACTATGAAGAACATCTTTAAAAAGAATGGAAATGGACACCCAAAACCTGCTGGCTTCAGATTCTTTACCTGGTGAAATGATCTTGTCAATAAAGTATTATGATTTCCCAGTAGAAGTACTGGACAGCTTTCTATTCCTTACTGTCCGTGATGCTTTGTCAAGGGTTCCTTCCTCCTTTTTCAAAATATCACTTTCTATATATTTGTTCCTACAGAGAAGTATAACTTTCATTTTTTCAAATACACAAGGACTTTTTTCCCGTTAACTTTACTAAAATCTCTTATTATGTCTAATCAGTTCCTGGTGGATTTGTTTTCTATACATAGAGTTATATGGCTCTGAATAAGGACACTACTATTTACAACTTTCCAACCCTTCTAACTTTTCTTTTTCATGCCGTGTGCACTATTTATCACTTAGTAACCAGTGTGGTTAATATTGCTCAGAAACGGGCTCAGAGGGCAGTCTCGGGTGGTTCCCAGTCTCAGCTTTCAACATTTCCCTCTTTGGTGTGATGCTTACCGCAGTTTTATTTTTAGTAGATGCATTAAAAACATTCTTGTCTCTTCCCAGTAGTTTCTTTAGAATCTTTGCATGTAGATTCATGAGTGAAAATGAAAAGTAATTTTCCTTTCTCACACGATCATTGTTTTACTTTGTTGTGTCAAAGTTATATTAACCTCATTAACTGAATTAAGCAGCATTAACTTTTTATTTGCCGTGCAGGGGACAGAACCCAGGGCTCCATGCACAAGAGGCAGGTGCTCTGCCACCAAGCTACGTCCCCAGCCCAGCATTAAGTCTTTTCTGGAGAAGAGATTACAGAAGACTAGAACCGTTTCTCTCCTGAGTGTCTGCAGCACTCTGCAGTTTAAGTATCTAGGCCCATTGTTTTCTTCAGGGGAAGGTTTTGATTCAATTCTTTTAATGATTAAAAGCATTTCAGGTACTCTTTTTCTTCCTGGATCAGTTTTGGCAAGCTATGTGTTTTAAGGAATTTGATTATTTCATCTAAATTTTCAAATGTGTTGACATGAAACTATTTCTGGGAGCACACAAATTTAAACCTCTCCTTGGAGAATTAAGCCTGTTGTCTTTATGAATTGATCCTCTTTGCTAAGTGGTGCTTTGTACCTAACATCTGTCTTGTTTGGGCTAAAATTTACCACTGCTCTTGGTTTATATTTGAGTAGCACCGTTTTCCCCGCCATTTATTTTTTAGCTTCCTGTATTCTCATGCTGAAGATAGATACTATAAAGACCAGAGCACCTTTTCACTTTGTCCCGTCTGGCAACCTTTGCCTTTAAAACTAGAGTAGGTAGTCAGTCTATTTAGTGTGCTTACTATGGATGTATTTGGTTTCAAATCTAACTTTTCATTTTGTATTTTCTCTTTTCCCACTTGTCTACCTTTCATTTTCCTTTCTTGCCCTCCTTTGGATCTGCTTTTCTGAGACAGGGTCTTGTTACATACTTTGGCTGGCCTTGAACTCACTGTGTATCGCTATGTAGCCCACTCTGGCCATCCTTCCTCAGCCGCCCGAGTGCCGGAGTCACAGACGTCTACCAGCGTGCCCGGCATCATTTAGATCGTAGTTTTAACCATTCTTCTTTTCCCTATAATAGTGTAGAAGTTACAGAAGCCCCCCTTTATCTGTGGCTATGGTTTCTGCAGTTTCAGTTACTTACAGGCAGTTGCTGTTTAAAAATAATAAATGACCTGAGGAAGGGTGGGGACCAGTGTCCAAGTAGAGCAGCTTTCTCCTCCTTGGCAAGGAGCAAGTGTCCCCTGGTCCCCGCACTAAGCCCTTCCCCACCCAAATAGGCTTTAACTAAGGATGGAAAGTTCTCGTTTATTACATAAAACGCTGTACTTTATCCTCCAAAGTCTTCAGACAAACAGAAACCACAGTACTGATGGACATCTCTGCTTTCTTTTTAAACACACTCTTATTTTTCAAGTATCGGCTCTAACAAAAAATGTTATCAAATTAGGAATGGAATAACTGAACTCAGGCTTTGTCCCTGTGCTCGGGTACATCGCTGTCCTCGCCAGTGAGCTCCCTGAGGCCGGGTGCAGGGCACCAGGAACGAGTGCAAGGTCGGTGCGAGGGTGAGACTCTGCCGGGTGGCTGCTGACATTTGATTTGAGCCACAGCGGCCACAGGAGCTGAGATCTGTAGGCGCGTGTGGACACACGTGTTACAATTTATATTGATTTTATTTCAGGAAGAAATGAGAACGTTCAGGATACGAGTCCAAGAAGTGGGGAAAGAAAATGAAGAACTGCACCAGAAGTTACATAAGAGCAGTCCTGTTACCAGTGAAGAATGGCAAGTGGTGTTATTTCTGATGTTCTGCTAATTTAAAACACAAGATAATAGGAATAAACTTGAAGAAATATCAAGTGTGTGTGTGTGTGTGTGTGTGTGTGTGTGTGTGTGGTACTGGGGATTAAACCCAGGGCCCTTCTACTGAGCTACATTCTCACTCTTGTCAACAATTTTTTTTTCTACTTAGAGACAGGGTCTCCCTGTGTCACTCTCGCTAGGCTCAAACTTGTCATCCTCTTGTCTCAGCCTCCTAGACTGCTGGGATTACAAGCTTGCCCCACCACACCCGCTTACTTTATCTCTTTCTAACTAATAAATTTTAAGGGAGAGTTTCTAGGCAATGAATAAGGTACAGTGAGATCCTAGTAAACCCTCTGAATTGGTATTAAACTCCTCTCTGAGTTTGGGACTGCCCTGGGCAGCTACCGGACCTGGGTGAGTGGTGACTTCCCCCGCTGAGCCCGGATTTTCTTTCCTCAGGCTTCCTAGTCGGTGCCCCTCGTGTCCCCCAGGAACAGCACCCGGGAGAGTGGCTCTGTTAGACGGGGTCTTCCGGGCCCCCGAGGGCTGCTGTGAGAATCTAGAGCCTCAGGTTCTTTCCCTAACCTTGTTTATAGCCAGGAATCAAGCCCCTTTGTTTCCTCAAATAAAGTTAAAAAACAAATCAGTGAGGTGAAGGGCAGCCCCGCTTTCAAATTCCCAGCTCTGCCTAATTCGCCAGTCCTGGGTTGCCGAGATTCGGACTCAGCCCTCTGCCCCAGCTTGGTGGTCTGTGCAGAAAGGGGGTGAGCTAGGGGTCCCTGAGCTCAGTGGCCCCAGGAAGCGCTGCCGAGCCTCCTGGCTGCTCCGTGTACCTGTGCAGGTGTGCGGTTACTGCACTTGTGCACAGCGCCTGGCGCACAGACTTCACTCCAGTAGCCACTGTCTGCTCAGTTCCAGCAGATTCTCCGTGAATCCTGCTCTGTAGCGCCATCTACAGTTCTTTTCCTAACTTGCTGTGACGCGCTGGGTAACCTCGGATTCAGAGAGCCTTGGTTTCTTCGCCTGCAAAATGGGAGTGGGCATTAAACTGAATCTGAGGCTTCCATCTTTATTTTAGGAATGAGGGATCTCTTTTATTTAAAAGGTAAGGAATAAAGGGAAGGAATTGTGTAAGGAAGGAAAAATGAATGAACGAACTAGCAAAGGAAAAGCCTCTTTTTTTGTGTGGGTATTCGGAGTTGAACTCAGGATGTTGCGTTTGTCAGGCAGGTGCTTATGCAGCTGAGCCATCCCGCAGGCCCCAAGGAAAAGTCTTGAAAGGAAGTCTCAAAGGTAAAGCAGGCCTGAGCTAGCCCCGTCTGCACTGCACAAGAGCTCACTGCCAGGCTCTACTAGCGCGGAAGCTGAGTTAACCGCGCCAAGTTAACGATGAGCACCTTGCCGGGCACAGTGGCGCATTCCTCTAATCCAGCTCTCTGAGGCAGGAGGATCACAATTTAGAGCCCGGCCTGGGCAATTTAGGAATTTAGTGAGACCCTGTTTCAAAATTTAAAAAAATAATAATAATAATAAAAGTGCTAGGATGTAGCTCATAGCTTAGTAGTAGAGCTCCATGGGTTGGATCCCCAGTACTTGAAAAACAAAAACAAAAAACAGATGAGCCCCTCTTTCCAAGAGTCCCATGGGAATTATCCGGCAGGACCTCGCCTCAGAGCAGCGTGGCCACAATCCTTCACTCCCGCATTGCTGACCGGGAGGAGATGGAGTGTTGCTGTTGGTTTCCCAGGTTGGAAATGATGGGGAAATCAGTTTCCTAGTGGCTGAGTTTAATTTTCTCGAGCATACCAGAGTGTACAGGTGGGGTGATTGTTCTGGTCATGTGGGACAGGGCAAACCTTGTGGCCTGAGATTCGGTGGGGTGACTGTCGTTTTCCCATACCCCGGCTCTTCCCTTTGATCCTCTCAGTGTTTTCATAGAGCAGGAAAATTTAAATTTTATGTTACCGTACTTCTCAGTGTTAGTTTCAACAGATGCCTAGGGAACACTTTATTATTGTGTATGACCTTGGCAAGGATGATGAGAATACTTATGATTTTCTTTCTTTTCTTCCTTTTTGTAGACAGAGTCTCACTACACTAGTTCAGGCTGTGCTCAAACTCATTATGTAGTAGAGTCTGGCCTCAAACTCATGGCGATCCTGCTGCCTCAGCCTCCCTAGTGCTGGGATTTCAAGCATGGTCCTCCAAAACTGGCATGATTTTTCTTTTTTCAATATAGGACATAAAACAAAAACATAGGAGAGGAAAGAAAAATAATAAATTTGATTTTTAGGGCATGTTCGATGTTCTTAAAAATCTTGAAAATCTTGCAGTTTTAGGTACAACAACATGATATACGCTGGTACCTCTATGTACGATTTAAGACTGGAAAGTCTGTTCCTTGGGGACTGAACGCACATCTTGTTAAGTACTAAAGTGCGCCCTGGTAAATTACTGTAGCATCCACAGGGAGTGGCTGCAGGTGTGCACACAGGGTGGATGCCGACGTGTGTCAGAGGCTCGAGGCCCTGTGTACAATGGTGTCCTCTTCCCACACAGCCTCTGCACACTTTAAATCACCTCCAGATCCTTCTCATGCCTAACACACTGTGAGCGCTGTGTCGGCAGTCGTTACACGGCGTCATGTGGGGTATAGCGACAGGGAGGAAGATCTGCCTATGTTCAGTACAAATGCAGTTTTCTTTCCCCAAACATCATCCTCACATGGGTGGCTGAATCCACTGACGTAGAACCCACAGGTACAGAGGGCTTATTGTATATTGAGTGAATACTGAATAGAGGGAAAGCCATTTCTATTAGAAGGCTTTGGTATTAATTTATAACATTCCAAGAGACTGATCTTTATTTAGTTAGGTTTTTTTCTTAGGTTTGGTTTTTTTGAGATAGGGTCTCACTATGTAGTTCAGGCTGGGCTTGAACTCACTGTGTAGCCCAAGCTGGCCTGAATTCTCCATGATCCTCCTGCCTCAGCCTCCTGAGTGCTGATAGGCGGGCATCACCCTGCCTGGCAAGATTTTTCAAAAGGTCCATTTTTCAGCAGACTCTCACAGTATCTCTCTCCCAGTAACCAGCACTCAGGTTTTACTAAGTGCCCTGTGCCACATCTTTATCCTTCTCTTTTGCTTTTCAGTTTCTAAGCTGACTAAACAGCTTGTGCTCCAGTCACAAAGAGAGACCCAGGAAAAGGAGCTGATGGAAAACAAGGAACAGCTGGAGAGCTTTCGTGCCAAATGCCAAGAACTCCAAACGGACCTGGAGGGCAGGGTTGCGATGGAAGTTCACATGTCCATTGTGAATGAGTTGAAAGGGTAAGGGCCGAAGTCTCTCCCAGCATTAATGAGTCACTCTGCATGTCGCCATAGGCAGAGTGCAAGAGGTTGCTCAGTTGTTGTTTTGTTTTGTCTGGAGACAGATCTTGCTATGTTGCCCAGGCTGGCCTCCAACTCCTGGGCTCAAGTCACCCTCCTGCTTCAGCCTCCCTAGTGCTGGGATTACAGCCATGTGTCGCCATGCTGGCTTGCTCTCACGCTTCTTTTTTTTTTTTTTTTTTTTGGTGGGTACCGGGGGGTCGACCTCAGGGCCTCGCGCGCCAACAGGCACCCGTGCCGCTGAGCGATATCACCGGCCCCTTTTTCATATGTGGGATCCGAGGGTCGAACTCGGGCCCTCGCGCTTGCAAGGCAGGCGCTTATGCCGCTGAGCCGTCTCACCGGCCCACTCTCACGCTTCTTACAAGGAATTTTTTTTTATCACTGATTTGCAGAAATTCAGTTGGGATGCGCCCTGGCACAGTCTCTTCATTCTGCTTGAGATTCATTGAGCTTCTTGTGGCTATGGGTTTGTATCTTTCATCAAATTTGGAAGCATTTCAGCTATGAATTCTTTATTACACTTTTCTGGTTTTCTCCTTCTCTCCTCTCCTAGGACTGTTTGCTGGTGTCCTGTGAACATGTCCCTGCTCTTTCTTCCCCTTCGCTGCTCTTTTGCCCTGCAGTCTGATCCGCTCTTTTTCCTGTCAATATAGCAGTCACCTCACATGGTTTGTTTTGCCATCTCTAGCAGGAGATCCATTGGAGTTTCTGTTTTTGTTTTCTTATTTTCCATTTCTCTCTTCATCCTATTTTTCTCTGCTCTCTTGAGCAGATGGAGCACGTTCATAGTAGCAGTTTTAAACCTTTGTTTGACAAGCCCATCTTCTCTCTCCCTTTTGGGTGTGTGCTGTTGATTTTGTTTCTGTCCTAATCATGGGTCACATTATCATCATCATCATTGTCATCGTCATCATAATTATTTTTAAATGGTGACCAAGTTTATTTGAAAAAATAAGAGCAAGGAGTGAGGGGGAATCTGGCTCTGTAGAGTTAGCTTGGGCCAGAAAGTAGAGAAAAAGTACCCTGGAGGGCTGGGGCCGGCTATTGTGAGGAAAAAACCACATAACCCAGATCACATTGTTATTACTGGTTGAGTAGATGCTGCGTGGCGTAGATTTTATGTTGAGTGCTAGATTTATTGCATTGCTTTAGGTAGTGGTAGACGCTGTTCTGTCGTACACTTCAGTTACCAGAGAACAGCTGGACTCGCTCAGAGTTGACCTCCATCCGGGTGCGCCCAGAGCAACTCCTGCCCACCTCTGAGGACTCTGTCCCTCACAGCGTGAGGCCTTTCCGCTCCCACTGCTGGCTCAGGCTCTATTTCTCAGTATTTGTGGCTGCCAGGAATTCTTCTGCCTCCTCATTTTCAGTGTTTCTTTCCTCGGCTTTGGGCAGTTTCCTCTCACACAGGTACAGAGCAGCGCTCAGCCAAAGACTTGTGACCCTGAAGAGCTCCAGAGCCCCTCCCCCTCCCCTCTGCGCTAGACACTGTCACTGCCATAACCTCCCCCTTCCTCCCTGACTCCTCCACCCAGGGGAGTCCGCAGGTTCTGTTTGGGTGGCGGGGAGGTGAAGCAGCCCTAGACTCCCCGTGTTCTCCGTCTCTGGGGTTCACAGCCCCACCCCTTGTCCAAAGTCTGAAAATTATTGTTTTGCAATTTTATTTATTTATTTATTTTGCCAAAGTGTAAATCCGGCGCCTGTAGCTTTATCCTGGCTGGAAGCACAAGTCTACATTTTCAGCATTATCCTTTAACCCTTTATTGTGAATTCAAGTCAGAAATTTATCCAGTAAATAGTAGACCACTCAGTTCTCAATGAGAGAAGTGAGATTTGGGTTTTGGGTTTTACACACAGCTGACGAGCAAACTTTAAACTTGCGCACTGTTCAGTTTTCCTGCTCCAAAACCAGGTTACCCTGCGGAAACTGGACCGTTCCCAGCTGGTGTTCACCGAACACGTTCCCCGTCTGTTTGTTGCTATTACCAGAAAGCATACGTGCATCATTAAATTATCATGAAGTGAAATTGCTTTTGGCCACAGGATTTTTTCCTGACAATTTCAACCATGTAAAAATTGAATTGTTCTACTTTTTTTTCAAAGGAAAAGGGTGGAAATGAGTGTATATACACAGATACAGGCAAAAACCGGGCAGGAAACACGGCGGGGTCAGATGATGACTCTCAAAGTCCCCCTTCTTCCCCAGCAGCAGCTGGACCCCAGGGCCTGGTGGCGATGTTCCCCGCAGTCCAGGTCGCCAGTCTGGCAGCACCCGCCTCTTTAGCCTCAGTGCCCTGTGTCCCAGCCTGTGATGTCTTTGTCCTCAGCCAGCTGCGGAAGGAGGAGGAGAAAGAGAGTGCAGAGATGGAGCAGCTGCTGGGGCAGCTGGCGCTCCAGGCTGAGCAGCCTACTTTTGGAGCACAGCGGCCTGGGTGCGTGAAGCAAAGCCCTGGAGGCCGAGCTTGGAAGGACGCAGAAGATAAATGGGTTTGCATGTTTTTCCCTTGTGTTTTCTCAGTCATTAAAAAGAAAAAAAGACAACTGAAGGAAGTTCATTTTGTTTTCTTTATCTTCTCTTTTACTAATAGTGACTATAAAATGGTAAAAGAGTGATCAGCATGGGTGATTATCAGAATTTAAGTACAACAAAAGCTTTTCTGTTGGCCAACATTTACCGTTTCTCAAATCCATAGTTCTCATATGGTTGATAATCATATATACTAACTCTAAGACTCTGGATGTTCCAGAAGCTCTTTCCTGACCATTTCCCAAAAGTCTACATTGGGATAACTGGATACTGTTTTAAACAGTATCTTTCAGGCTGGGTGTGGTGGTGCAAGCCTGCAATCCCAGCAGTTGGGAAGCTGAGTCAGGAGGATCCCTGTGAGTGAGAGGCCAGCTTAAAATACATAGCAAGACCCCATCCCAAAACACCAAAAAAAAAAAAAAAAAAAAATTTCAGAACATAATCCAAAAAGTTAATAGAACATTTAATTAGCCTATTCATTATAAGATATTTTGTGAAATCTTGGAGTCAAGTTTTTATGCTTGCTTTCAAATTAAATTCATTTACCTCTTCTCACCTTTAAACTTAATAGAAGATTGAAGAAGCTGAACAACAGTATTTTACAATGTTTTGTGTTTTTTTTGGGGGGTGGTAGTGATTGGTCCAATTTTGAGCCACTCTCTGCTCCAAATTGGTCTAAGTTCAAGCCTTCTGATTCGAGCTTACTTAGGGGTCCAAATTCGGTTGTACCTCTAGGTTGAAACTCGAGGCTGCTGTAGTTAGGTGGACACCTCTGGGGTGTTGTGGGGCGTCCAGCGCAGCAGTAGCTGTCAGGGCGGCAGTGCAGGGGAGCATGGGAAGACACCACTGCTTAAACCGATAGCTGCTGTGTCTCCATGGAAATAGTGGGGCTAAAATCTGGACTCTCTAGGAGGGCTACCTGGGCTCGTCCTGGCTTATTGGAGTTTGGGGATGTCAGGTTGTGAGTGATGGTTCCGATCCCTCCCTTCTATCTGCCCTGCAGGGGCGGTTTTCCTGCCATTTCTCCAGAGGTGGCAGCAGTGTCTAGGGCAGCGGGAGTGGGGGAAGGGCACTTGGGCTGCCAGCCAAGCTGACCTCCAGGGTCGTGGTTGGAGTCAGGGTAAAGTCAGTGCAGCCCCCAAGTGTGGCCACGAAATAACCTTAAGGGTGGTGGATAAACACCAGACTTTGTTTATCCACTCGGTGGCTGTTGGACGTGTGGCTATTATGAATTGCGCTGCTATAAGCACGGTGTAAAATGAATTCACTTGTCCACACCCCCAAAAACTGGATTCCAGAGGCAGCGGAAGGGAGGCTTTAATCCAGACGCTTGCAAGAGTGGTGCTCATGCACATAGACAGGCGCCCTCCGGGTGGGACACTCTGTGCCCTTATTTCTAACTCGCGGGAGTCCCTCCCCACATCCCCCATGGCCTGGGGCCTGGGGCCTAGGGTTCGCAGTCTTCCCAAGCCGTCTGACTCGGCCCACACATGTTGTGCCCCCCTTCAGCACTGTCCCTTCTTCTCCCTTCCTCCCTCTATTTCTCTTTGTAGTTACTTTTAGCCTTTTGCCTTCCCAGGACTGGGGAAGACTCGTTTAGCAATGACCTCTAACCCCAGAACCTTATCTCTCGTGTGAATCTTTTTACAGCCTGCCCGTCCTTGTCCACTAGTTGACCAAACTAAGTCTAAGGGCTTCTTAGAGTGCTTAATGAAATCTGGACCAATGAAAAATGTTTTATGTCTTACACGTGGGTGTGCGCCTATCACTGGAACATGATGTCTTTAACTCCTTCGGGAAGATTCCTGGAAGGGGAGTAGCTGGGTCCAATGGAATTTCTGTTTTTAGTGTTTGAGGAATCTCCACACTGATTTCCACGGTGACTGTACTAGGTTACTTTCCCACCAACAAGGTGGTAGAGTTTCTTTTCCCCCACAACCTTGCCAGCATTTGTTATTATTTGATTTCTTGATGATAGCCATTCTCTCTGGAGAAAGATGGAATCTCCGTGTTTTTCTAAATTTGCATTTCTGTAATGGCCAGCAATGTTGATCATTTTTTCATGTATTTATTGGCCATCTGTACTTCTTCTGGGAAGTGTCTATTTTGGTTGCACATTTTTTGATTGGATCTTTTATTTTGAAGGGTTGAATTTTTTAATTTTTTTCTTTGTCCTTTTTTTTCTGAGAGAGGGTCTCGCTGTGTAGTTCAGGCTGGCCTTGAACTCACAGCAATCCTCCTGCCTCAGCCTTTGAATTTTTTATGTATTCTAGATGTTAGCCCTCTCTCCAAGGAATAGGGGCAAAAAATTTTCCCATTCTGTAGGTTGTCTCTTCAGTCTGTTGGTTGTTTCCTTTGCTGGGCACAAGCTTTTTAATTTGATAGGATCCCATTTACTGATATTTATATGCTATAGAGTACTACTCTACCATAGAGAAGGATAACCTCAGGCATTTGTAGGTAAATGAATACATCTGGAGACCATAATTTAAGTGAAATAAATGAGACACACAAGTTTAAATATCGCACGCTTTCCTTATATGAGAAACCCAAAATATAAATGAAGACCAAGAAAAAAGTTAGATAATAGGAAGTAGGGAGATCTTCTTCAAATGCGAAGGGGAATAAGAGAGGGAGGGAAGGGAAAAGGGATTAAAACAAAGAGAATTGAAGAAAAAATGGAAATAGAGCTTTTCCAAGTGGGAAGAGGTACAAGAGTTGGAGGGAGCAGGGAGGGTAAGGGCACTGAGAGGAAGCGAAGGGAAGTGAGGAGGAGGAGGGGTGTGACATGGCCAAACCATGTCCCCCTCTGGCTGTCACAGCAGGAAGGCTAAGGGCGAGGCTTCTTATCTGTCTCAACATCACCTCACCTCAATGAAAGAAGAAACCACTCACCTGAACCCTAACCCTAATCCTAACTGGACAGCGGATGACTGTCCACTTATCTATTAGTTATCTCACCTCAAAGAAGAAATCGCCAGGCCTACTTGCTATTAGTCCCGTTTTGCATTCCCGCCAGCAAGCACTGAGAGTTCCTGCTCCTCCACATCCTCGTCAACACTGAGGGTCATCAGTAATGGCTCTCTGAGGAAAGAGGTGGGAAAGAGGCATCCCAGAGCTTGGCCCCCAGAGCTCAGGTGGTGCAGCACATGGGTGCCCACCCACCTGGCTGCCGCTGGAATGAAAGGCGCAGTCTCTGTGTGCATGGTCCTCGTGTAACCTCCTTGGGCTCTGCCAGCAGGAAGGGCCCATAAATGTTGACCCGCCACCCACCCTGGTCCAAGTGGCTGGTGCTAGCAGTCAGCGTCGCTGGCAGTCAGGAGGTCAGGCCTCTTAGATTTCTCAGGGGGCAGTGAGTCCAGGGCAGCCAGTGGTAGACAGAAAACCTGTCCTAGCCTTCCAGGGGTGCTTTGCCTTTTTTTTAATCCCCCTGTAGTGCTCAGGGTTTAATCCAGGGCTTTGCACATGCTAGGCAAGCACTCTACAACTAAGCTGCATTCCCAACCTTTTAAAATAGTTTTTCTTTTAAGTTGCCCTGGCTGGCCTCAAATTTGTAATCCTCCTGCTTCAGCCTCCTGAGTAGCTGGGTAGCATGAATGTGGTATCATGCTGGGTTCTGCCCCATTTTTATGGTGGTGGTATTGGAGGGAAGGGAAAGGACAGTTGTAGTTTGGAGGAAGAGAAGGGAAGAGATGAAGGAAAGCAAGGAAGAAAAGGAAGCAAGTTAATGGACAAAGTTCTAAGGCAGAATTGCACTACTCTGGTATTCCCCAATATATAAATACAGATTGTTCCCAGACAAGACTTCGAAATCATGCTTTCCTTGCTAATTGTTTTATGATGGCTTCTTGTTGTTCCTTGACATGGACTTTCCCAAGTGCTTCTCTTTGGGATTCGGATAGGTAAGTGAACACTTGTGTGACACCTGTCTTCTGGGACCCCCAAAACCCACGCTGCTGTCAGTGGCCATGAGGAGGAACATGAGCCCCATGAACTTAACTGGAGAAAGGTGGAAAACCTGAAGGTAGGTCTTGCTATGGTTTGCATATGATTTCAGTGTGCTCGTAGTTAAAGGCTTGGTCCTCAGGGTGGCCATATGAGGAGGTGACAGGACCTTTAAGAAGTAAAACCAAAATAAATAAATAAATAAATAAAAATAAAAATAAAAAAAAGAAGTAAAATCTAACCAGGTGTGGTGCTGCACACCTGTAATCCCAGCACTCTGGGGGGCTAAGGCAGGATGATCAGAAATTCAAACCCAACCTGGGCAGTTTAGCAAGACCCTGTCTCAAAATAAAAAAGGGCCTGGAGATATAGCTCAGTGCAAAGGCCTGGCTTCAATCCCCAGCACCCCTCCCCCACATATACACACAATTAATAGTGGAGTCTAGGAAGCTTCCTGGGGAATTAACTATGAGAGGTAATTGATTATAGGGAAGTGAAACTGCAGCCGTGAAGTGCAAGAGCTGCATACACAGTGAGCTTTATAAAGATCTTGAAGAACTGTGTCTTAATTTTCTCTCATTGCTGAGACAAAATACGTGATGCCCAAAATTAAGGAAGGAAAGTTTTATTTATCTCACACTTTGTGGAGGTTTCAGTCCATAATCAGCTGGCTCCAAGCCAGGGTGGCATGGTGAGGGGCAACAGTTCAAGGTGGCAGAAGACAGCAAAAGCAACAAGAGCAAAAAGGGGAGGAGCGAGCCTCTTTTCCTCCCTTATATTGTAAGCAGGCTCCCTGCCCTAGGGCGGGTGTGGCACTCACATCCCAATCCCAGCACTAGACAATGAACCAACCACAAACTCTAGATTCAGCCACCTCCGAAAAGCCTGCCCCCTGACTGCGTGAGGCTTTGGGGGCACATCCAGACACAAACCATAACAAACTGGAAAAAGTTTTGCTTTTAAAATCAAATCTGGGGGCCAGTGAGATAGCTCAGCGGCATAAGCGCCTGCCTGGCAGGAGCGAGGTCCGGAGTTCGACTCCCGGTACCCACATACTAAAAACGGGCTGGTGATATCGCTCAAAGCCTGCTGGTACACGAGGTCCTGAGTTCAACCCCCGGTACCCACAAAAAAAAAAAAAAAAAAATTCAAATCTGTATTATGTTCCGTAGGAAAAAACCTTATATTTGGTTGAATACTATGTGGGATGGAACTGGCAGTGGATTGAGAAACAGCTTTAAGAAATGGTCACCATTACCAGCCTGTAATTTAACTACTCAAGAGGCTGAGGCAGGAGGATTTTGAGTTTGAGGCCAGGCTGAGCAACTTAGCAAGACTCTGCCTCAAGAGAAAAGAAAAAAAAAAAGTTCTCCGTGGACCAAAGACAAACCACAGTGGAGATTTCTAACCCTGATAAAGGACCCTCTGCCTGGCTTGGCACTGGGCAAGGCCCCAGAAGGCAGGGGAATCATCTGCATGCCCGGGACACCCAGGTTCAAAGTGTTGCCTTCAGCCATCCTCATGGGTCCAGGAGGGGTACACTTCCTGGGGCCATTTTACAGACCCAGAGCCTTGGGCCTGGAGAGGGGCCTTGTGCCCAGTGGGTGGGGTTGCAGGGCTGGCTGGCTGCACCCCACCCTCATTCCTTTAGCTATCCACTGTGAGATGCAGCAACAAACACTTGTGGTCCCAGCTACTCGAGAGGCTGAGGCAGGAAGATCACTTGAGCCAGAAGCTTGGCACCAGTCTAGGCAACATAGTGAAATCCCCACCTTTTTTTGTCTTGCATTAAATACTGCTCTAATTAGGAATAATCACTGTAATAAAACAACATACATTATTTTCTTCAATGAGCTTGGTTTGAGAAATGAAATCATCTTGGGATTTGAATCATGGCAAAACTGGTTGTTCTCTGAAATCTAGGCACTGCATGAGCAAAACCACAGACACAGTTACTCCCCACACCCTGGGAAAAGCTCCTATTAATTGTGGGAAATAAGACTGAACACTGGCTACAATATGACTTGTGGAAGTCAAAAGCCACCTGGTCTAATTGCTCTGGCTAATGTTTCCAGAACTATACTGAACAGGAGTGGTGATAGTGGACATCCCTGTCTTGTTCTGGATTTTAAAGTGAAAGCTTTCAGTTTTTGACCATTTAGTATGATGTTGGCTGTTGGTTTGTCATAGATGGCTTTTATCAGATTGAGATAAAGACCTTCAATCCTAATTTTCTGTAGTTTTATTTTTTTAAATTAATGAATGTGTGTTGGAGTTTGTCAAATGCTTTTTCTGTATCTACTGAGATGATCGTGTGGTTTTTGTCCTTGATTCTGTTATTGTGGTGTATTATATTTATTGATTTGCATATGTTGAACCATCCCTGGATCCTTGGGGTGAATCCGACTTGGTCGTGGTGTATAATCTTCTTGATGATTTGGCATTCTGTTTGCCAGTATCTTCTTAAGAATTTTTGTGTCTATATTCATTAGGGAAATTGGCCTGTACTTCTCTTTTTTTGGTTGGGTCCATCTCTGGTTTTGGTATCAGGGTAATGCTTCCTCCTAGGAATGAGTGTGGGAGTTTTGCTTCCCTTCCAATTTCATTAAAGAGTTTGAGGAGTAGCAGCATTAGGTCTTCTTTCAATTTCTTGTAGAATTCAGCAGCGAATCTGTCAGAACCTGGGCTTTTCTTTGTTGGTAGTTTTTTAAAATTACTTCTTCTATTTCATTGACTGCAATTGGGTTATTTAGAATGTTTATATCATCTTTACTCAGCTTTTCTAATTCATATGTATCCAGGAATCTCCATTTCTTCTGAGTTTTCCATCTTAATAGAGTACAGGTTCTCAAAGTAGGTATTGATGATCTTCTGGATTTCTGCAGGATCCAATGTAATTTTGCTCTTTTCATTCCTAATTGCATGGATTTGAGTCTTTTCCTTCTTTTTTTGATAAGTTTGACTAAGCTTTGTCTATTTTATTTAATCTTTCAAAGAACCAACTCTTCATTGATTCTTTGTATTATTTTCTTAGTATCTATTCCATTACTTTCTGCTCTGATCTTTATAATTTCCCCCATCATATGCACTTTGGGTTTAATTTGCTCTTCTTTTTCTAGAAGCTTGCAGTCCAACATTAGGTTATTTATTTGAGCTCACTCCAAAAAATTTTCTTATTTGTTGTCTAATGGAAGAATTCACTGCTATAGACATCCCTCATAGGACTGCTTTCATTGTGTCTCATAAGTTTCAGTATGTCATATTGGCATTATTATTTAATTGTAGATACTGTCTAAGTTCTTCTTTCATTTCACCTGTGACCCATTGGTTGTTCAAGAGGGTGTTATTTAATTTCCATGTGTTTATGCAGTTTTTGTGCTTTCTTTTGCCATTGATTTCCAGTTTCATTGCACTATGATCTGGTAATATGCATGGGATAATTTCAATTCCTTTGCATTTATAATTTCAGTTCCTAAGCATGTGCTATGAGCTAATGTGTGGTCTATTTTGGAGAAAGTCCCGTGTGCAGTTGAGAAGAATGTGTATTCTGTTGTTGGGTGGAACACTCTGTAGATATCTACTAAGTTCACTTGTTCTAAGGTTTAGTTCAGCTCTGATATTTCTTTGTTGATTTTTTTGTCTAGTTGATCTATTTATGTGACAGTGGGGTATCGAGGTCTCCCATTACAACTGTATTAGTGGTTATCTGATTTTTCATGTCCATTAATATTTGTCTTATATAGTTGTGTGTGCTAGATTTGCTGCATATATATTTATGACATCTCTTCCTCTCGGATTGTCCCCTTAGCAAGTATGTAGTGACCTTCTTTGTCTCTTTTAGTCAGTCTTGGTTTGAAATCCACTTTGTCTACAAATAGAATAGCTATTCCTGCTTTTTTCAGGGTTCCTGTCACATGGAGTATTTTTTTTTTTTCATCCTTTAACTTTTGGTCTGTCAATTTATTTTTGAGTCACATACGTTTCTTGTATGCAGCATATTGTTGGACCTTTTTTCTTGATCCATTCCACAAATCTGTCTCTTTTGGTGAATTGAGACTATTTATATTGATGGTTATAACTGGTATGTATTGACTTATTCTCGTCATATTATTTTCCTGTTGTTGGTTCCCTTTCCTTCCCTTCTGTTTAATTCCTTGCCTTGCCTGGTGGATTCATTCTACTGGGATTCATGGAATTGTTGTCTTCATTGTCCTTTTCTAGAATATCCTTGAGAACTTTTTGGCGGGCTGATTCAGTGGTCATGAATTTCTTTAGTTGTTCTTTATCATGGAAGTACCTTATTTCTCCATCAATTTTGAAAGATAATTTTGCAGAGTACATGATCTGGGTTGGAACTTGTTTTCTTTTAGAGCTTGAAATACTTCACTCCAAACTCTCCCTGACGTAAGGGTTTGTGTTGAGAAGTCTGCTGTGATTCTCATGGGCTTTCCTTTATAGGTGATTTCTGTCTTTTCTCTAACAGCTTTTAAAATTCTGTTCTTGTGTTGAATTTCTGGAATCTTGACTATTATATGCCTTGGTGTACTTTTTTTTTCCCTTCTAATCATGGCTAATTGGAGTTCTATGTGCCTCACTTATCTATGTTATTGTATTTTTCCATGCTTGGGAAGTTTTCTGCTATTACTTCTGTGAACAGGTTTTTTATGTCCTTGTGCTATCTTCTGGTTTTTCACTGATTCTGATTAATCTTATGCTATTCTTCTTTTCACTGTCTAACAGACGTTGGATTGATTTTTGTGTGTGTGTGTGTGGTCTGTTGCTATTTTTCAGAAGTCTTCATTTGATGATAACTGTAAACTTGTCATCTAGATCTGATATTCTGTCTTCACATTGGTTGATTCTGCTGCATATACTTTCAATAGAAATTTTAATCTCTTGGGTATCTCTTTGAATCTGTTTTATGGAATCTTGTTCTTTCCTATATTGGGCATTCATCATTTCTATCACTTTCCTAAGCTCCTCTATTTTTTTAATCTGTATCTACTCACTAACCATGTCCTTCATTATGGTCTTCATCTCTTTAGTTATCTGTATAATTATTTCTGATTTTTTTCTACAACCACATTCATCTACTTTGTTACATCTACTGCTACCATTTCAGAAAGTTCAGCTGGGTGGCTTTTTAGTTCTTCCACATCAATGCCCCCTGAATTTGCCTTGAGCAAGATGGAGGTCTTGGGTTTCATCTTGCTTCCGTCTCTTCTCATTTTCTATTTTTTTGTTTGTTTTCTGTGTTGATGCTTATACATTGCTTATGGTAGGTAGCTTTATTACTATTATTGAGACCTCCTTACTAAATGATTACTTTTCAAGATGTCTTCTAGATATAGCAGGCTTTCAGCTTTTGAGTCTGTCCCAAGATCCTGCCTCTTCAATTTATTAGGGATGAGAGGTTGCAGCCTGTTTGGCCTAGCACCCTGTTCTTTGGTACTGGACTATGCATTGCTTATGACCCCTGACAATCTTGATATTGGTACACAAGAAAGAACAACTGATCACAACAACTATATCAACTTGGCTAAAGTACAATCAGTACTAACAAGAGCATGAAGCACAGTCTAGAAAATGATGAATAGTAATAACTGTTAATTTGCCACCTTTAACCATAGGTACAAAATTTATAGTTGTATCACAAAATCTAAAACAAATCAGAATACGATCCCCTTATCAGAGCACTTTAACACTAAGGGGAGAAAATTTTAAAGGAATATGAAGAAAAATAGAGAAATAAAAGAAGACAAAAAAATCAGAAGCAAGGCTGAATGACAAAGGAAAATTACCCAAGCTTTGGGAAACTGGTAAAGACAGGAGGGAAAGAATGAAGGAAAAAACTAAAACAAGAACAAAACAAAATGAGAAAAGTAAAACAATGTTCACACTCATGAAAAAACAAAAACAAACAATAAAGAAAAAAAAGCAAGAAAAAAAAAAGAGATTTCTCTCCAATTTCAAGCCTGTGGTCATCTTGTGGTGTGTACAGTTTTGTGGTAGTATCCAATTCCAGGTGCATCTCCACTGTCTCTGTTAGACAAAGGAGGCAGACAGAGCCCAGATCCATCGTGGATAATCCCAGTAAGCCTGAAGTAGGAATTAGGCCAGATGCCAATTCTGCTGCTTTCAACTCCACAGAACATCAGGCTGATCCTGGCTTCTGGCTGTAGGGTTGGGGCCCAAATTTCTCAGCCTACAACGCTCTGGGTTTCTCTTACCAGCCTGACCTCAGCTTCCT
Organism: Erethizon dorsatum; assembly: GCA_028451465.1. Classification (NCBI taxonomy): domain Eukaryota; kingdom Metazoa; phylum Chordata; class Mammalia; order Rodentia; family Erethizontidae; genus Erethizon; species Erethizon dorsatum. The sequence continues at coordinate 97,652,050 of CM051834.1, forward strand.
GATCCTGGCCCTCTCCCTCAGTTGTCCCTCACCCTGTCACTGGGAGCCCTGAGATGAGGCCAACCCATGGCTACTCCAAGTCCTGAGTTCAGTTGGCCCCTTCCTAAAATGGCATCCTACTTCCAAACCTGACAGCACGTGACCAGAGCTGTGGGCGAAGACAGATCAGAGGCCCATGTGAGGCCTCCTGACATCAACCCACCTTCTGAGGGAGGGCTCACCTACCTCCTCATCTGCTCCTCTATAAGGAAATTCCTTGGTGGGGAAGAAAACAGATGTCAAGTTACCTACACACCAGATACCATTCTGCTGCCTGCCTTGAGTTGTAAATATGAACCACTAAAATAATGAATAAGTTGGTTCCAAAGTTTATGTCCTCTGATTCCCCAAGATGAAAGCAAGCAGAATATCTATTCTTTGAAGAGATTTCCTCTTAGAGAATGGAGCTGATCTGGGAGAGTCTGTTCTTTAAAAAAAATTTAATAAAAACACAGATACACAAAAATATTTTTGGAGAGAAACTGGCTTGCCTGACCCTCCCTTTTTGGTGTGATCTAAGATTCACTGCTCAGAAAAAGGAGGCGGGGGGAGGTTTAATAATTACCTTTGCTGACCTCTGTACTTTTGGCTTCCTCCACTCTTGGGCACAAGATATGGCCCTTCCCAGGCTGGTCCATATTCGCAGGCAGACAGCTGAGCTGGCAGCTTCTCCTGCTCCACAAGGTGAAGGAGAAAGGTAAGGCCGGCTGGGTGATGGGGAGGCCTGCTGCTCTCCTGGCTGGGTGGCTGGGCCTTCACAGAGATTTCATTTGGAGTGAGCGAGGACATGACCATCTTGGACTGGTTTTCCTCAGCAACTGTTTTGGTTTATTCCTTGCATCCGTGAATAGGAAAGCACTGTACCCATAGTGCAGATCAGATGTGTCCCGGGGTCTTAAATTTGGGAAGGAATTGTAAGAAAACCATCCCTGCCTTAGATTGATTCCACTAAGTATATTCCAGTATGTTTTAAACAGTTTTTTACTTTTGAAAACAAAGACACTGGATGATGGAGGCAGGATGAGTTTCAAGGAAGTCACAGCTGAGGATTAGCAGAGAGCGACCTGGCCCAGGAGCCAGGGAGCTGGGTGCAGACCAACCACGGGCAGACAAGCCCCTGAGTTTTGGAAAAGACACAGGAAACTCTTTCCCGCAGCCTGAATAATAGCAATGACTGGTTTTTCTCCCTGGGATGGAGCAAATTCTCCCTAAGGGACTGCTACCTGCACCCCTCTAAAACTCGAGCTGACCTTTGCTTTGGGAGTCCGTACCCCACACCCGGATGCACCAGCCCAGAGCAGCCCTGGCTGAGCTCCCTTTGCGTCTTGTCTGCTTTTGCTGAATCAAGCTTCAGCCCATGCCCTCCTTGCAGACTCCTGGAACTGGCAGGGGGAAAAGATGGGGGAGGAGACAAGCCCGAGGAAACACAGGGAGGATGAGCGCTCCATCCAGAGCAACGAACCCAAGATTACAAATCTCCAGAGTAAGGAACCCAAGGTCACAAATCTCCAGAAAGAGGTGAGGCCGCCTGTTTCCTGTGGGTCTTTCCCAGGCTCGGGGTGGGGCGATCTGAAAGAGGAGCAAATTTGAAGAAAAAGGGACTGCACACTGAGCCTGTCCTGGGTGGGTGTGGGCAACAGGTACTGGACATAAAGGGAAGGTGGCTGCAGGCCCATGGGTGAGGAAGGAGGGCCCCAGAGTAGGTCAAGATGAGATGAGAACTCTGAAGGCTGCCAGGGCAAGGCGATAGGGCTGAGCCTTGGATGGGGCCCTGAGGGAGCCCTGAAAGCTGACAGGAGAGGGGACTGAGGAGGGACGGCATGACTGACTCCCGATTGGCTGGGGTCTCTGTCCCCAGGAGTCAGGGATGGGCAGCGACACTCTCCCTCTGCCATGCACAGGCCTGATACCGGCAATGTCCTTGGCACCCTGTGGCCCTCAGCCACACAGCAGAACTGAGCAAACCCCAGGCCTTTCCCAAACACAGTTAGGCATCAGCGACAGGGGAAATGGCAGCCCTCTCCTCTCCAAATCAGAGAGCAGGAGCCTTCAGCAGGAGGGATTCGGGTACTGGGATGGGGAGCCAGGAGGCGCCCCCGGTAGGAATCTCAGGCTGCCTTGCCTGCCTGGTGCACACTTGGCTCTGAGGCTGGAAGGAAGTGGATTCTGCACCCCGGTGACCCCATGTGTGTGCCTGCCGAGTCCCCCAGTGACCAGCCTGCAGTGGGGTCCTCCTCACCCTGAGCAAGCACAGACTCTGCCCACACAGGGAGCTCCCTGCTGTGGTCGCCTGTATGCTGGGAATCAAACCCTCTTTAATAGGAATTGTTCTAGCCAGGCATGGTGGTGCACGCCTGTAATCCTGGGCCTAAGGAGGCTGAGGAAGGAGGATGCCTGCAAGTTTGAGGCCAGACTAAACTACATAATTAGTTCAAGGCTACTCCAAACTGCATAGCAAGACCCTGTTTCAAAAAAGAAAAAACACACAAAAAACTAATAAAATAAAATGCTACTTTTGGCTAGGCCTGTAATCCCAGCATTTGGGAGGCTGAGGCAAGAGCATCACAAGTTTGAGCCCCACCCAACTTAGTGAGACCCTGTCTCAAACTAAAAAATACAAAAGGGCTGGGGATGTACCTCAGTGGGAAGGCCTTGGCTTCAATCCCAAGCACCACACAAATAGACACACACACACACACATATACACACACACTCACACATGGATTGGTGTATAATTTACATATGTTGAAATGTGCAAATTTTTCCTGCTCAATTTGATGCATGCTGACAAATCTATCACCCAAAGAGTCCCCTCACCAGGCAGGCACTCAACCTGGAAATTCTATCACTGTGGATTCCCATAGCCTGTCCTTGTCCCTCACACGAATGTAATAGGACAGTGAGTACCTGAACCGGGTGTAGCTCTTACAAAGCTCATGCCCTACACGATGTTATGACAGAGATGTCCCAGTCTCCAACAGGTTCCCTCCCTGGGAGGTGTCTCCTGCTCACGTGGCTCCTTTGGCCAGCACTTCAGATCCTGAGCCTGGTTTCCTTGGTGACAACTCCCTTCTACTCTGCCCAGTGAAGAGGGTCCTCCCAAGGGCCTGTGCTGTGGAGGGTAAGAGGGCTGGTGTCCAGAAGCTTGGAACCTGGGCCTGACTGTGTAACTCTGGGCACAAGTAGCCTTTCTGTGCTCAGCTTTCTCCGTGAAATGGGTATGATATTGTATACTTGAATCATGGGGCTGTTGTAAGGATTTGTGGGGGGCACAGGGAGTGAATCCAGGCTCTTCACACTGAGCTACATCTCTAGCGCTTTCTGAAAGTTTTTGAGACAGTCTATTGCTAAGTTGCTCAATTGCCCAGGCTGGGCTCAAATTTGTAATCTTCCTGTCGCAGCCTGGAATCACAGGTGTCCACCACCTCACCCGGCACAGATTAACCAATTCAGTACATGCAGAGCCCCAGGAACAGTGTCCTGGTGGAGTCACAGCAGCACCTCAGGGTGGATGTGCCTGGAACACGGGGTTCACTTTGAGCTGGGCAGACCCAGAGCTGGGGGTCGCCTCTGGCCTCGTGAGCCTCTGGGTGACAGCATTAACCCCTCTTCCTTCCTCCACGTCCCAGGTGGGCCTGTTCAGTGGCATCTGCATCATTGTGGGCACCATCATCGGCTCCGGGATCTTCATTTCCCCCAAGTCTGTGCTCAGCAACACAGGAACCGTGGGGCCCTGTCTCATCATCTGGGTGGCCTGCGGGATCCTCGCCACACTGGGTAACAGAGACTCTGCCTCTTGGCCCCCCTCCCCACGGAACCCAGGGAACCCAGGGAACCCAGGGAGAAGCATTGTCCTTCCTGCTGCCGGGTCCCCCCACCCCTCTTTTTGGTACTAGGGATTGAACCCAGGTTTTTCTCACTGAGCTACATCCCCAGCCCATTTTTAATTTTGAGACAGGGTTTCACTAAGTCACTAAGTTGCCTGGTCTAGGCTCAAACTTGCCATCCTCCTGCCTCAGCCTCCCACAGTGCTGGGACTACAGGATGCACCACCACACCTGGCTCCCTTCCCTTTCAATGCATGGGTGGCAAATAAAGGGTTAACCGGGCTGCCACTAAATGTCCAGTGGCCAGGACTCAGGGCCCTCCAGGGTCAGAGGACTTGGGCCTATGTGACACAGTGCCCATGAGGGAAGGACGACATCTCACGAGGGACTCAGGGGCCCCTACCTGTCTGTGTTCCAGGAGCTCTGTGCTTTGCAGAGCTTGGCACGATGATCACCAAGTCGGGAGGCGAGTATCCATACTTGATGGAAGCCTTCGGCCCCATTCCTGCCTACGTCTTCTCCTGGACCAGCATGATGGTCATGAAGCCCTCATCCTTCGCCATTATCTGCCTCAGCTTTTCGGAGTACGTGTGTGCAGCCTTCTACTCGGACTGCAAGCCTCCTGAAGTGGTCGTTAAATGCCTCGCTGCCACTACCATCCGTGAGTGCCCAAGCTTGACATCTGGGGTAGGGGTCCGAGGTGGCTGGGCAGAGGCCAAGATCGGGGATGCTGGCCTCACATCCTCTGTGCCCACACAGAAAGAGGCCCCGGGGGCCTGGAGGCTCTGGAGAAGCAGTGCTGGTGGCCACCGTGGGTGCTGAACAGCACCTAGGCCAGTCAGGGGCTTCAGGGAGGGCTGCTGAGGGCTGTCCCTGTCACGGGCCAGTGCCCTCCACTCAGGGCCTGGCTGCTGCTTCTGCTTTGCCCTCTGAGGTGGGGGCTTGATTTCATAGGTCTCCATCAGGTGCACTGTAAAGGTCTTTCACTCCCTCCTTTGGATCTGTGCTCCAGGCCCTGGGACACACTGAGAGGGGGAGGGGGGAGGGGTAGAACGGAGACTCCAGGGTCACATGGAAACCTGAACACTGCATGCTGCTTGCCCCGCCCGCCCTTCCCAGTGGTCATCACCACAGTGAATGCACTGAGTGCAAGGCTGGGGAGATACGTCCAGAACTTCTTCACCGCAGCCAAGATGGTGATTGTGGCCATCATCATCATCAGTGGCCTGGTCCTCCTGGCCCAAGGTGACTGCAGGAGGACAGGAAGGGAGGTTGGGCACCACACACACACACACACACACACACCACCTGTGTGTCTGGTGGGAACTCAGCTGCCACCTTCTCAGTGTGTGTCCTATCCCAGCTTTCGGGGAAAGCAGTGCAGAGTCGAAATCACTCAGGTAACACTTGTCTTCACTTTCTGGCTTAATTACAGGAAATACAAAAACTTTTGAAAATTACTTTGCGGGTACACCAGCATCTGTGGGTGGCATCAGCCTGGCGTTTTACAACGGACTGTGGGCATCGATGGATGGTAATGGGGGACCCTGAGGTTTCCCAAGGGTGCCCGTGTGCTTTTTTAGGCAATTCTGATTTTATCTGTTGAGAAAAGTAAAAGCATGTCCTTGCTGGGAAAATTAACCCACCACCATTCTTTTTCTGATACTGGAACTGAACCTAGGATCATTGTATCCCCACGCTTCTGAAATGCTTACTTTTACAGTGCTGGGATTATGAGCGAGCACCATCATGCTTGGCTCTGGCCCCTGTCATTTCTGTTTTCCTGGGACCCCACAGACACCAAGACACCTGCTGTTTTCACTGAATGTGGCACTGGCTGCTGACCACACCTTGTGAGCAGAGAGTGCCAAAGCCCTGAGCGAAATTCTCACCAGGCAACTTTGGGTCAGCTGAATTAGAGCCGGCCAGCACAGCGAGGCCTTGAACGGCCAGGAATATTCAATGGATGGCACTTCTGTTCAGACCTCGAGGTCGCTGGGTCCTTTGCTTATGTCCTTTGAGGGAGAAGCATGAGCATCCTGATGCTGGGCATTCTCTCCTAAAGAGCTTCTGTTTTCATCCCCTTTCAGAAAAAAAGTTTCCCATTTTGTTAAAGTACTCTGGTGATGCACTGCTCCTGAAAATATTTACTTCTTTCTCTCTCTCTCTGTCTCTTTGTGGTACTGGGAATTGAAGCCAGGGCATTCTAATTCAGCTACATCCCCAGCCCTTTTTAAATTTTTCTTGTTTTGAGATAGGGTGTTGCTAAGTCACTAACTTGCCCAAGCTGGGTTGAAACTTGCAATCCTCCTGCCTCAGCACCCCAGAGTGCTGGGTTACAGCATGTGCCACCATGCCCAGCCATGGGCAATCTTAAATGAAGCCGACATTTAAAATTGCGTGTTTGGGGCCGGTGAGATAGCTCAGCGGCACGGGCACCTGCTGACATGTGAGGTCCTGAGTTTGACCCCTGGTACCCACAAAAATAAAAATAAAATAAAATAAAATAAAATAAAATAAAATAAAATTGTATGCTTCACAATCTTTGCCAAGAAATTCAAGTCACATGCCACCCTTGTTCCTTTTCTTTTTCCAGGCATCAACTCAATTACATCACGGAAGAACTTTGGAACCCTCACAGGTAAGAAAGCTGAGCCAGGCAGGAGACAACAGATCGAAAAGCATATGTCCCTCCTCCCAGGCAAAAGTAGAGCTGCTGTCTCCTATTATTCCACAATTCCATTCCAGCCAGTGAAGTTTTCATTCTTCCAACCCAGAGCTTCGTGTCTGCAAGGCAAGCGCTCTATCCAGGGAGAGAATGGCTCCTTCTAAGCTCATCATCCACCCTTAGGGTTCATGTGTTTGGGGTGGAATGGTCAATAAGAGGAAGGAAGAGCTCCAACTTCCTTTATCTCTGACCTCCTTTGCTTTAAACAATTCGAGTCTACTGCCCTAGGACCCAGGAGGAAATCTTCTCACTGGAAAATCTCTCCTTCCTGCTGGGCTCTGCCAAATCACAGCCCCCGCCGAGGAGGCCTCAGGAAGAGCATCTGTGGGCTGGGCCCCCACGCTGAGAAGGGGGCGCATGGGAGGGAGGGGAGAAGACAGGATGAGGAGGACTCGGACCCTCTGGGCTGACCCCGGGTTCCCCGTCACTGTCTCTCTCAGAAACCTGCCCCTGGCTATCACCATCGGGATCCCTCTGGTGACAGTGTGCTACATCCTCATGAACGTCTCCTACTTCACCGTGATGACCCCGACGGAACTCCTGCAGTCCCAGGCGGTGGCCGTGGTGAGTGTGGAGGGGGCTGTGGCCTGTGGGAGGAGGCAAGGGGCGACTGGAGAGGGACAGGTCATGGGCTCAGCTGTCGTGGGAGGACTGGGTTTAGGGGAGAAGGGCAGGGGTGGTGGGCTCTTCCTGTCTAGCTCCAGCCCCAGCTGCCTGGGCACAGGCAGAGCTCGTGGCTAGAAGGTGGGGCTCGAGGGATCAGGGCTGGGGGTTTGACAGACAGGAGGAAGGACAGGGAAGTGTGCAGGTGGTGAATTTGAAGAGTGAGCTGTGGAATCTAAGCTAAATGAGGAGGGAGGCAGATCAGGCAAGCTGGGCAGGGTGGTGCACACCCATCATTCCAGCTACTTGGTAGGCTGAGGCAGGAGGATCACACGTTGAAGCCCAGCCTGGGCAACTTATTGAGACCTTTTCCCTAAATAAAAATAAAAGGGCTGGGGATGAAGCTCAGTGGTAGAGAGCTCCTGGGTTTAATCCCCAGTACCAATACACACATACACACACACACACACACACACACACACACACACACACAGGACGCTGCAACAGAAGGATCACAAGTTTCAGTCCAGGCTAGACAATTTGTAGTGATTTAGTGAGACTTATTTTAAAGTTAAAAACTAAACATTAAAAATGTCTAGAGATGTAGATCAGAGTAAAGGCTCTAGATTCAATCCCCAATGCAAAAAAAAGAAGAAAAAAAAAGTATTGAGCACCAGGGACCGGAAAACATGCATGGATTCCACATGCTGGAGGCCTCATGGAGTTGGGATAGGACAGAAAATGAGTTAGAGAGAGACAGCGAGGTGGTGGGGCTTTAGCACGTGCAGGAGATGCGGTTTGGTTAATACTGAGGGCACCAATCACCAGCCCGAGTCATTAAGGGGCAGGAGAACAAGGTCACTCCGAGTGAGCATCAAGGAAGCCAGAGCACAGGGTGTTGGCAGGATTATTCAATACCTAAGAATGATTGCCAGAAGTGGTGGCTTTTAAGATTCCTGTCACCATCAAAGAATCCCGAGACCGCAGAGCGGTGGCTAGGCCTATAACCCTGCACTATGGGGGTATCAGGCAGGATGAACAAAAGTTCGACCGACTGAAGCTGGGAACATACCTTAATGTGAAGTCCTTGGGTTCAATTCCCCAGTACCACCAAAAAAATAAAATAAATAAAGATTAAAAAAAAAATAGTTCGACCCCAGCATGGGCATCTTAGAAAGACCTTGTCTCAAAATACACAAAAAAAAAAAAAAAAGGGGGCTGACGATATAGCTCAGTGTGAAGGGCCTGGTTCAATCCCCAGTGCTGCAATCAATTAATCCATCGATATGAATATCCTGAGATACTGGGAAATTTTCAACCATTGCTCTCCAGCAGGGGGCCCAGAGGCTGTGCCCAAGGAGGTGAGGTGGGAACCTGCCTTGTTTGGGATGGTGGAGGAGCTTTTTTGGACCAATGGCTGTTGGAGGTTATGGAAGGGAAGATTCTCAGGATTCATTTCCTTCTCCTGCCAGACTTTTGGTGACCGTGTTCTCTATCCAGCCTCTTGGGTCGTCCCACTTTTTGTGGCATTTTCCACCATTGGAGCTGCTAATGGGGCCTGTTTTGCTGCGGGCAGGTAGGAGACTCCACAACTCAAGGCCCTAAACTGAGGAGGCCCTTAGTTTCTGGGGCTGCGCCAGGTCCAGTGCCTCCCAGCCCAAGTCGGACCCCAAAGTCCAGTGAAGGGATGTGGCTTATACCCACAAGGCAAACTGGCAAGGTAAGTGTGGACAAGGCCACTTCAGTGGAGCCAAGGTGCTAACAATGGGGGAAAGAGCACCGAGCACAGGGGAGAGGGAGGCGACTGGCGAATGAGGCTTTGGCTTCTCCATAGTGCCTTTCGAGCTGCTTTGCTTAACTAGTTGTATTCCCAAACCTATTCTCATTTTCATACATACACAGACTGACCAAATTTTCCCTTAAATAGCCAAAGCTTATTACTCTACGGCACAGGTATGTAAGTCTGTCGGCATTGGGGGGCTAAAGGGGTATTTTTGCTGGTGAGGTTCCCTGGCCAAGACAGCATCTCTATTTTTCGGCCTGCGTATATTGACCATTATCCAGGTTTATCTTCTTGTGTTCGGTCATAACTTGCGTAGTGCATGCACGGCTGTCTATGCTAAGTTGTGCTTATATAAGTGTACCCCATTGTGGCTCTTGCTAGATACTGAGTTCCCCATTTCTGAAATGCAAGAAGAACCAGGCATCCCCTTAATTTCTATTTGATTTCTTATGCCCTCAAGGCATCCCTCAGTAGATTCCACTCCAGGGCAGGTGGATGCCATCTGGAGAGACACCAGAAGACAAAATTTGTCCAGGCCCTCCTCCCTTGCACTGGTGCATAATTTTGTCTCCCCAGGGAGCTCATGTGCTTACTCCCATAGGTGTTTTATAGAAGCACAAGGTACAGTTGATCTCAGCTATAACAGTCATGTTCTCAAGAAGGAAGCATTGCTTAGCACTAAGCCATTGCTGTCTAGTTCTTTGAAAGAGAGCAAGTACTGAAAGGTGAGTTGGAAGTAGTTGGAGCACTTCTCAGCCTGCAAAGGAGATCACCTCTAGAGATGGTCAGGTAAAAATGGCTTGGAGAAAAATCTCACCCTGTGCCCTAGGGCAAAGAAGTCTCCAAGACATTCCTGTTACCTACTGAATCACCTAAGAAACCAGTTTTAGCAGCAAGACAAGGCTACATTTAAAAATTTTTTTATCTCTGAAGCTCACAGGTTAAACTTATATCCCTCACTTAGCAGTCACAATTCACATGATAGTAAAGGCACATTTTAGTCTTCTACACACACATGAAAGAAAAAAAGGCGGACTAAAATCTTTTTATTATTATTTTTATTTTATTATTAGCATATGCAAAGCGCAAAATGTAAATTGTTCCCCCCGATAGCTGCTTTCCCATGCCAAAGGCAAACGGGTGTTGCAAGCTGGCAATCTAATGACAAGGTGGTTCTAAAGTAAATCCCAGCAAGTTGGAGAAGTCTTGGGAGTTTCTAACTTACTAGCAGAGAGAGAAAAGTACGGGAGATTTTTCTGCTGACTACCTAGTCGGGCAGTTGGGAGCCAGTTTCCACTGAGAAACCTTTGGGTATCTGCCAGGGAATAGCCCTGGCCATGACCCCTCGGTTGCTCTCTCAATTTTTCCTGGTCCATGCAATCAGAAGTCTGTCTCTGCAAGGGAAACCAGCTGCCTCCCTGGTCCACATTCCATTGGCCCTTGGCTTCAATGCGGATTCACCAGAAGGTGCTGGGGAAATTTTTCCTTTGCTTTAAGTGTGGCAGCTGCTCTAAGAGCTTTTGAGTAGCTGGCAGAGTGACCACTGTTTGTTAAAGTTATACAAGGTACAGATAAAGGTCCTAGCTGGCTAAAACCCCACAAAATCACTACATGGCATTTTATAAGTAAACAATAAAAGTTTCAAAGTCCACAACTTAGTATCAAAGTATATTCCTCTCCTATACATATAAATGATAACTATACAGAGAAGGGGAAAGAGAAGGGTGGAGATCCTCCCTTTGGCTAAATGTGTTTTGGTCCCTTAAGCATGGTGCTTTGGAAGTAGCTCCTTCTGGTTTCACACAGAAGTCGGTTCTTTCCATGGGGTGTCAAGTTCAGTCCCCCAAGGGAGACTGTTGCCCAGAACAGTAAGGAAGGACATGGCTTTTATGTGTGTTATCCTGGCTGGGCAAAATTCCAATGTCTCATCTGACCCACAGATGGGGTATGTGTTCATCATTTAAAATGACGTCCCTAAAAAAAAGTATATATATATATATATATATATATATATATATATATATATATATAATGACTTCCCTGCCTTTAGTGTTAGCAAACTCTTATTTTTTTTTTTTTGTGGGTACCAGGGGTCGACCTCAGGACCTCGCATGCCAGCAGGCACCCGTGCCGCTGAGCGATATCACCGGCCCTTTTCTCGTATGTGGGTACTGGGAGTCAAACTCGGGACCTCGTGCTTGCCAGGCAGGCGCTTATACTACTGAGCCATCTCACCGGCCCAAACACTTATTTTCTATGGGCTTAACTTAAAAGTTCTTACTTGTTGGGTAGGAAGAAAAGTTTGGGGCATTTTAGAGTTCCTCCCTCTCTAACCTTACATGCTTGCAAAAGAAGGGAATTAAAGAGCAGCAGGAAAAGATCAGAAATAAGATCAAAGAGGCTGGGTGTGATGGCATGCACCAATAATCCCAGCACTTGGGAGACTGAGGCAGGAGTATTGCTGCAAGTTCAAGGCCAATTTGAGCTACATAGTGAGTTCAGGGCCAGCCTGAGCTACATAGTGAGACCCTGTCTCAAAGAAGAAACAAACAAAAAAGAAAGAAAGAAAGAAAAAAGAAGGTCAGAGAAAAAGAAGTCTTTTTTCCTTACACTCACAGGGAGTTATTGAAGCAATCTGCCCTGAGACATCACTCTGAGCCTGGCAAGGCGAGAATGGCGAATCTCAAGAGCTAAGATTGCCTCCTCACCAGTGGAAGATCAGACCAGAAAGGAAACTGAGGCAGAACTGGCTTGACATTTCCTCCAAGGGTAGAGGAGGATCAGGGCCAGTGTGTCCAGGGAAACCTGTCTCCCAAGACTTAAGAACAGCTGCTGGCCTGTTGCCTTTTAATTGGCAGTTAGGGTTCTGTGATTTATTAATAGGCATGTACATTTCCCAAATATAAACCAAATTTCATAGAAACACCCATTTTACAGCATTTCACATCAAAGCCCATCAGGGATGCTCTAATACTACGCTTCCTTAATGCTGCTGTGTAAGATAACAAACTGCAGCAGTCGAAGAAGTCACACAGGTCAAACGAGGCGCACTAGTAAGCTTAGCAACTAAGTCCAAACTACAGCACGTACAAAACAGGAATGAAATGCCCCATCAGGGGCGGTGATATAGCTCAGCAGCATAAGCGCCTGCCTGGCAAGCGCAAGGTCCTGAGTTCAGTTCCCGGTACCCCCATAAAGAAAAAAAAAAAAATGTCCCATTAAAGAAATAGCATAACCTTCCCGTGTTCTCAATTTATATTTATCCTAATTTTAACAAAAGATACTGCCTAAAAGAGCCAAGGCTTAAACAATTGACAAAGACAAGGCATAAAATTCAAGGATGACAATTTTGATTGCCTAAGTGAGTCCCAGTCCAGAATCCAGTCGAAATATTTTAGGAGTGCCACAAAACAAAAGCAAAATCTTACCTTGTTCCAGGTATCTCGGTGGGGCCTCCAAGATGATACAGGGGAAATGCTAGATGTCAAATATGCCAAGTTCCTGCCCCCTGAAGTCAAAGAATGAATTCTAAGTAACAACAGAGGTTAAGAGTAGGAAAATTTATTGGAGAAAAGGAATGCGGAATAGGAATGGGGAAATGGGGAACAGGAAAAGCTCCTGAGAGCCAGGAGGGGTCCCGAATAGGTTGCCCTCTGCCTCAGCTTTGTAGCACATAAAATGAAGAGCCAGCTGGGCATGGTGGCATACGCCTGTAATCCCAGCAACACTCTGGGAGGCTGAGACAGGAGGGTCCCAACTTGGAGCATAGCCTGGGAAATTTAGTGACTTAGCAAAGACCTATCTCAAAATAAAAAATTTAAAAATCTGGGAATGTAGCTTAGTGTGGCGCTGGAGTGAGTTCTTCAGCACTAAAAACAAACAGACCGGCTATGGTTCCATTTCAGTAAAACAGTACATCAACAGGTGTAGTTTGCAAGTGCAGAGCTGGCTGGTGCAGAGTTCACAGCTGTGTTGTATTCCCTTTATGAGGCAGCCTAATCTAACTAACCCTCCCCTCAGAGTGGGGGTGGGTGGTTCCCATGATCACGGCTGCTCTGCCCATTCTGGAACACGTCTTTCCCCAGTGTCTGGGCTTCTGAGTGGGGGTGTTTCGGAGTGAAACTGCCACAGGTTTTTCACTGCAAAACAACAAAATGTGTACCAGAATATATTCTTCTAAAGTGGTATCAGAGTACAATTAGAGCTATCCCCCAACTTTGTCCTTTTTCAAAGCCGTTTCAGGCTGTGGGTGTAGAACAGTGATAGTGGACTTGCGTATGATATGTAAGGTCCTGGGTTCTATCCCCAGCATCCCCTCAAAAAAATGCTATTGTAGATTATATGCACTTCTATATACATTTTATCTATTTGCTTACTTGGCTTTTCAAAACAAGGCTTCATGATGTAGCCCAGGCTGACCTTGAACTTTCTTTGCCTTAAAACTGCAGTAATAAGGGGAGGGAAAAGAATTTTAAAAAGAATTATTATATGTCATGAACTGTACATGTATCAACTCTCCACAATGAATGCAATCATTATGTACTGGAAACATGTACTAATAAAAAAAATTAAAAATCATTCCAGTAATAATACCTGCTTTAAGTCCTACAGTTATGTAAGAAACTAATGTAGCCAGGCATGGTGGCACATGCCTGTAATGCCAGCACTCCAGAGGCCAAGGCAGGAGGATCACTGCAAATTTGAGGCCAACCTGGGCTACATAATGAGTTCGAGGACAGCCTGAACTACATAGTGACACCTGTCTCAAAAAGAACAAATGAAAAAGCTAATGTAAAACTGACTCAGGGCTAATGGCGCTTGACAGAAGCAAACCCAAACATTTGTTAGGATGGAAAATCCAAGCATGTAGAATTCTGATAATTGGGCCCAGTGTGGTGGCTGAGGCAAGAGGATCGCAAGATCAAGCCCAGCCTGGGCAACTTAGCAACTTAGTGAGACCCTGTCTGGAAAAAAAAAAAAGGCTGGGGATCTGGGGATGTAGTTCAGGGTGAAGGCCCTAGGTTCAATCCGCAATACCCATATACAAATAATATTTTAAAGGTAAAGCTGGGCGTGGTGTTCGCATCTGTAATCTCAGCACGTGGGAGGTTAAGGTATGAGGAGGTTCGCCTGGCTACACAGTGAGTTCAAGGACAACCTGAACTACACAGCAAGACCCTGTCGCAAGGATAAATGAATAAAATGCATCACATGAAGGACGAATCAGCGAACATAAACAAGTGGCACTTCCCCCAAAACTCCGGCCAGTTCAGGTATCTGAACGACTATGTTTAAAATATTATTGGGAGGCAAGAGATAAACAGAATTTCCTAAGAAAAAAGTTACTGGGCCAAGGGTGTAGCTCAGTGGCACAAGTGCCTGCCCGGCAAGTGCAAGGTCCTGAGTTCGATTCCTGGTACCCCAACCAAAAAAAAAGAAAAGAAAAAAAGTAAAAAGTTACTGTGACTAGGAATTTAATTAGATACAAGTGAAAAAGTAAGTTGGAATCCAGAGTTGCACGTGAAGCATGGAGAGATAGATATGTAGATGGGAAGGTGAGAGAAGACACAAAGAACCCCAGACATCAGGAAACGACACAGACGGGAGAGAATTTTGCCAAAATTCAAAAACACTGTGAGCCCCAAACTACCCTGCTCTACATGAGACAAAGCATTCTCAGCCATAAACATTTCAGTGGTAGGGAGAAAAGAAAATTGGAAGAGCTGCTGAATTTAAGAGGTGACAGAACTGGGACAAGAAGAACAAAGGGAGACATTTCGTGAGAAATAATATTTTTAGAGAGACGAGGGATACTTTCAGACTGGAATTCTAGGCCGCTGAACTAGCACTCAGTACTACTGGCAAAACATTTACAGTTTGCGATAAGCTATGACATATTTACTCTCCATTTCTCACTGGAAACTGTTAAGAGTCCACGATAGAAAAACACTGAACTCAGAAGGAGTCAATTGTCGGAAGGAAGGCTGAGGAAAATACAGTAAAATACCTTGGTATTCAAGTATTAGGTTGGGTTTTGTTTTGGCAAAAGCCGAAGCTCACGGGGACCCAACAGACTAGGCCGACATCTACGTCCCAAGGAGAAGAAGGGGAAGAAAGCGGCTTTAGTCAGCATGGCCATGCTGGGAAGCGCAGTCATTGAGGGCTGACAGACGCTGGGGTTTTCTAGGAAAGGGGAACAGAGGCAAGGGTCGGGGCATGCTAGCTGGCAGCTTAGGTGATCCTTGTCAAGTCGCAGTTTAGTTGATGGCATCTCAGGATGGTTTCTGTGAGGAATGGGAGCCAGCATCACTTGAGGAGCAGTTCAGTTCCCGTCGAGGGATGACAGCTTGTGTTGGGGAGGCAGCCGCGGTTCCTGTCACGGGGTAACTGCACCTGCTTGGGAGTGACTTCATCATGGGGTGTTCTGTGAGGCTCTGCTTCTCCTGGAGCCCAGGGTGGCTGCAGCTTTAGGACAATGACTCAGAACTTCTAGGCACTGCCCCAGAAGTTCTGGAACTGGACATTTTAAAAGCTGGCAAGTAGATGACCCTGCAAAATTACTTCAGTTACTTTTGACTTGGTGTCCTCAGCTTTGAAGGGGACGAGACAGGTTAGGTAACTTTCGAGCTATGAAACCTTGTAACACAGACACCGCCTGCGTGGTTAGCACACCTGTGTACAGAGCTGAGCTGGGACCTGACCCAAAGTTTGAAGGCCTTAAATGAAGGCAGCAATGTCAAGCTTTACCTTGCTTTTAGTTACCCACTGGGTACCTGCAGACCAGCTTCTAGATCTCTGTAACAGTAACTCCTCTTAAATAGGCCTCCCTGAGCCATGTCCATCTGTCACTGGGTTGGTGACTACATTGTAGGAGGACGCACCTAACCCCCTCACCCTTCCAAAACTCAGTCCCCTCCAGGAGACAGAGCCACCCACAGATGGCCAGTCCCCACTCAGTTCCCTTCCTGTGACCCCTTGGGGAAACTCAGGACACACTTCCTCAGCACCTCCGTGTGATTCTTCTTTCAGACTCATTTACGTCGCAGGCCGGGAAGGGCACATGCTGAAAGTGCTCTCTTACATCAGCGTCAGGCGCCTCACGCCAGCCCCTGCCATCATCTTCTACGTAAGTAGGAACCGCACCACGACACCTGTGCTACAGGGAGAGGGCCCTCAGGTCCAGTGATGACAAAGACCTCTCTTGCTAACACTACTCCCACTGGTTTTCACAGTGTTACTGGGTATTGTGACCAGGAGTCATGTTCAGGCTCTTATTACTCTATTGAAAAAACTGGACAGAACAAGGAATTTAAATGTTTAACATTCATTAAAGGTACTGAAGGTGAGATCAAAGGTAGAAAAAGAAGGAAAGAGAAGTGTGCTCTGCAGAGCGAAAGTGGGCCAGAGAGGTTAATGGCCTCCATCTTTTACACCCATTTCTTACATCAGACCCATCCCATGCAGGGCTCTCTGAATGCTTCCAGGATACAACAGACAGGTCTGTGACTCACAGGTCACTTCCAACTGTCCTTTTGCCTTGCCATGGCCTAATCTCCTACCTTAGAAAGAACCAGGTTCACTGATTCCTTGACCTGAAATAGAAAAGAATTCCCAAGACAATTGAATTTATCCTACTTCTGTTCGTTTTTCTGAATTTACCCACACAATATACGGTTTGAAATCCCCAAGGTGGTACCACTCTGCGTCTGTCATGTATGTTCATTTGTTTGTTAGGAGCCCCTAGGAATAAGCTACGTAGAGCGTATGGGGAAGGAGAACAAGGCTCTTTACGAGGTGTTGCTAACAGCAGTCACTCATTACAGTCTCATAGCTTGCGTGTCCTGAGATCGTGGGTCTCTAATGGGAGGTTGTCAGGGGTAAATAGTCCTGGTCACCTGCAACTGTCCTGGGCACGCAGACTCCTCCCACATTCCCAGCTCAGGCCGGCCCACTGCCCCAGCTCCAGAGGAGAGCAGCTCTCTCCCCACCTGCACACTCTGAAGATGGGGACGCTCACCCAGAGAACGGGGACACAGGTCATGGCCCCGGTGACCGATGCAGTCAGATCAGAGCCGGGTGTCACAGTCTAGGGATCCTGCCCATAAGGAAGACCCTCTGGAATTTGAATCCATCCTTGTGAAGCTGGCACAATAGATATATAGATTTGGTCTAATATTTTCCTTGCTTAAAATCACAGCTTCAAAGACACAGAAATTATTCAGATCTTCCTCCCAGGTCTCAGAGAGAACAGCTGTCACCGCCAGGGTCACGCTCAGCCCCACAGCAGTGGGACACTCGGGAAGTGTCCCTCATGCTGCTCTGTTTATTCACAGGAAAAACTGCTTCTTCAGACTTCTCTGAGGTGATAAGTAGGATGTTTTTACACACTAATGACTTCAAAATTTGCTCTTCTTTTATTAGGGTCTAATAGCAACGATTTATATCATCCCTGGTGACATAAACAGCTTGGTCAATTATTTCAGTTTTGCTACATGGTTATTTTATGGGATGACGATTATAGGACTTGTTGTGATGAGGTTTACGAAGAAAACCCGCGAAAGGCCCATCAAGGTAAGTTTCCCGCCCACACGCCACGCGCAGCCCTGCTGAGTAGACCGCAGATGAGCTCGCTCTTCCCACCTGACTGCTCTGCTCTTGAGCGTCGTCATTCAGGCGGGAGTGTATGCTGCCCTTCACACTACAGTTTATGGTCCAGTTAACCACCTAGTCATTCATTTTACTAAGCTACCATTTTACTAAGCTACCAAGAGTAGCCATGACACTTTCCACGAACTGAGGGGGTCTTCTGAACGCTGGCCCCGGGCCCATTCCCAAGTTCACAACCTATTTCGAGCTCCTTCCCACTCCCTGAATGGCTGGTGGGATCTATATACCAATGAAGATGAAGCAGCACTGATCTTGTTTTGTTTATGTCAGGGACTGAAAAACCCCAGACTACTGTGCTATTTAGTTCTTAGGGTAACAGAGCACAAATATAAGAAAATGTAGGCAAAGGACCAGGAAAAGAATAAGGATACTGTGTTTAACTTTAGGACATTCAGGGCCTTTGCATGGAGCTATGTCCTCAGTACTTTTTTTATTTTTTTATTTTTGTTTAATGAGACAAGGTCTCATTAAGTTGTAAATTGCCCAGACTGGGCTCAAGCTTGTGACCCTCCTGCCTCAGCCTCCCAGAGTGTTGGGATTACAGGGGTGTACCACCAGGCCTGGCTTCGCTTTAGCTCTTGTTTCAGAGATCTGTCTAATGGCCTACCTTGCATGGTCTCTGGACCTCCATCATGTCCCTGGAGTCAGCTGAGACCTGGGGCAGCTTGCCTGGAGCTAGGCAGTGTCCCTTTACTCAGCTCACCCAGCAGGCGAGACCGTGGGAAGTTTTTAATTTGCACAAAATCCCCCATAAAAGCAGTCACAGTCACTAAGAGAGCAAAGGGAAAACCCCTCAGCCAACATCTTCAACATAAAACAAGGAAATGCATATTGCCACAAAGCCCAGACTCTGCGTGGAACCACCACAAGCCCCAGTGGAGGGCACACTGGGTGGGGTCCCCAGAAGGAGACCTGAGGCCCACCAGCAGAAGAGGGGAGCAGGGCTGCCTCAGTCCTTAGATGTCGTGAAAGTTCTCTGCAAAAGCTCCTTTCCTGTATGGAAACACTTCCAGAGCCACTAGAAACAAATGCTGGGCACAGAAGCCACAGCAAACATGACAAGTACATCGGGACCCAGGAAGTGGAGCCCGGGGACACACATCTCCCCATGGGCAAGGGGCTGCACAGAGAGGCCACATCATGTTCCAAACATTTTAGGAAGCAAAATTATTCCAGAAGAGTAAGCAAAAAGGAACACAAGAGCAAAGAAGCGTTCCAGGAAAGAGGACTGCAGTCAAGGAAATGAAAACATGTCACACAGAAATAAAGGGATTTGAGAGGAAATAAGTAAAGGAAACTGAAAAGAGGAGGTTGTAGTACACGTGAAGTGGTAGTCCCTGAAGAAGAGGAGAGTGAAATCAATTCCAGAGAATTCTAAAGATTACAGTTCAAGAACTATTTCCTGAGGGAGAAGGAATGCCTGGAGTGCGGACACTACCATCCCACCAACATAGTGAAAGGCACTCAGTGCCTGGCAAACAGGCCACGTATATAGAGTCTGGCAGAATTATGTGGATCCACTCCCCCTTCCTTGTTCCCACCTCTACCCCCAATTCACTTACAAAGAAGAGAAAGAATACTAGTATCAGACCTTTCGTTACCAATATTTCATGCCAGAAGACAGTGGAGCAGTATATTTCAGATACTCCAAAGAAAATATCAGCCAATGGTTTTATGTCTAGCCAAAGTGACCTTGATCAATGCAGTTACCAGGATGAATGGACTCAGGTTACATATTATTGTATGTGCCCTTCCTGAGGAATTGCCTGGAGAATGAGCTTCAGAAACGAAGTCATTGGCATAAGGTGAGTCTATTTAACTACAGAGCTAAGAGTAAATGATGGGATAGAAAGGTGACAGACGGGTATGCCAATGTCATAAAACAAAAGTGGAAAAGAGCGAGGATATGGAAAGTACGTGCCAATTTAGTGAAGTATGCCAAACACGCTCTCTGTGAAGGGTACCAAGCTAGGCGTGGTAGCCCACAACTATAATTGTGGCATTCTAGGAAGTTGAGACAGGAGGATTTCAAGTGCTATCCCAGCCTGAGCAATTTAGCGAGGCCCTGTCTCAAAAGAGAAAGGAAAGGGCTGAGGTGTAGCTCACTGTGAAGGCCCCAGGTTCAACACCAGTAACACACACACAAATGCGCACACGCAGATGGAGACGTTTACTTCCGAGTATAATATATATTGGCTTACGTTACTTTCATATATTTACTGTATATTTACTGTAGTTTAGCTACATTTGAGGATACTGGTTGGAAATTTGAGGTTACAAATAATACATGATATTTTTTCCATTTAAAATGAGAGAAATAAGGTCCTAGGCGTGTTTTCCCACAGAATGTCACTCTTTCAGGGCACAAGACTGATAGTAAGAAGACACTTATGTGTGGAAATCTAACATGACACACCATGAGGGAATGGAGACCAAACTTACCAACAGTGTGAATAAACTGATTCATTTGGCTTAAATCTGCCATTGTAAGAAAAAGATTTTCCAGGCAGGCTGATCTACAAAGCTTGTGAAATTAAAAACAAAGGACATGCAAAAAATTACCAGGTAAATGAAAAAACAGAAACCAGACCAGGGACCTGGTTTCTGTATAGCAGGGACCTCTGTACTTAAGAACTAAGACAGCTTTTGCCATGTGTGTGGGCAGCGCACATTGAGGCCACTATAAATTCCTGTTTATTTCTTTATTGTTAATGTGTGTTGAATTTTATTTTTCATCTAATCTGATCACAGGAGTTTTCTCCAAAGATATGTCAGTAGATATGGCAGTGGGGTGAATTATACCCGGTCATAAATTAGATTAGTGGCCCTTATGATCTTTAGCCACTCTTACATACACTGAACTTATCTGTGACCAGCACCCAGGCCCAAAGTACAACTTATAAAGACAAAGACGAGTAAGGTGAAGCTAAAGTGCACAGTGAAGAGAGAAGTTATGAAACCTCTTCAGCATACTATACAGCGACCTTATTTAGAAAGCAGAAACTACAGGATAAACGGGGAGAAACACACACTCTACTCACAGGTGGCTCGAAAGGGCCTCCTTCAACACCTCCTTGTAAAAGCGCTGAACATCGAGGGACTATCACAAGGCAGACCTTAGAGATTCACGTCACAGCCTCCCTGCCATCAGCAGACACCTCAGGTGCTCCGCGGACGTGTCTGAAAACTGACGATCTCTCATGCCAAAAAGAAAACCCTGGTACTTCAAAAAAATTACAAGCCACACAACTTACATTCTCTACAGTGGAACAAAACAGAGAATCATAGAAAAAGTATACTTTTAGATCCAAGTACAAAAAGGAAATGAAAGTATATAAATTCCTGAAAATGAATAATAATGAAGACAAGACATATGCTAAGAACATAAGCTTTGACATTTCATTTAAGGTTTATATTAATGAAAATGAAAGAAATGGAAAACAGGCAATCAAAACCCAAGAGAAAGAAGAACAAAGTTGAGAAGGATTTAATAAACTTAAAAGAGCTTAGGGTGTTCAAAAAAAGAGAAACAGAAATGAATGATGAATAACAGCAGTCAGACTGGCATTTTGAAAATTTTCCATTTTAAATGCTCTAGAAAAAATACTGGGATTATGTGAATTTTAGAATTTCCCCGTAATTCCAATTCTGCTGAGGGCAGTCTTAGCAAATTTTATTTTCCTAGGAAACTGATACTTTATCTAGGTGTTCAAATTTATTTGTATAGAGTTGTCCATAATAGTCTTAGTATATATTCCTAGAAAAGCTTCCTATGTCTGGAGTGTGTCTCCAAGTTTTGGGTTTTCTCCCCTTCTTTACATTCTAAAAAATTATTATCAAGTTATTTGTACAGGCTGGGCTTGGTGGTGCATGCCTGTAATCCCAGCACTCAGGAAGCTGAGGCAGGAGGATTGCTGTGAGTTCGAGGCCAGCGTGGGCTACAAAGTGAGTTCAAGTTCAGCCTGAACTGCATAGTGAAACCCTGTCTCGAAAAGACAAAAAAATATACATATATATATATTTGTACAGAAAATAACATTGATACCAAGCCTTATCAAGATAGCATATAAGAGGAAACGTGGACTGATCTCACTTATGAATAATAGTATTGATAGCTGGTATCCAATTATATTAGAAAGAGAACACATCACAGATAAGTTCAGTGTAGATCATAAGGGCCACTAATCTAATTTATGACCGGGTATAATTCACCCCACTGCCATATCTACTGACATATCTTTGGAGAAAACTCCTGTGATCAGATTAGATGAAAAATAAAATTCAACACACATTAACAATAAAGAAATAAACAGGAATTTATAGTGACCTCAATGTGCGCTGCCCACACACATGGCAAAAGCTGTCTTAGTTCTTAAGTACAGAGGTCCCTGCTAAGTTCAGGAATAAGAATGACTCGGTTTCTATTGTTTAGCACTGTTTTAAGGATATTAACAAGACAACAAGAAGGAAACAAGTCTCCAGGCCCGTTGTGGAGTGGACGCCTGCAATCCCAGTGACCGGGGAGCCAGAGGAAGGATGGTGGCAAATTCAAGCCCAGCCTGGGGACTTAATGACTTAGTAAGACCCTGCCTGGAAATAAAATGTGCACTGCTCCAACTGCCAAGCATGCTGCCTCCCTCTCTACTTGTCTGCAGGAAAGACGGGAGCAAGTTAAATGACACCCCGAGGAAGCGATCACGCACAGCTAGAATCAGACGCTGTATAGGACAAACCGTCCCATTTCTCCAGCAAATGAGCAACACGTTAGTCACTGTCTTCACAGATGAGACACAATGCCTGAAACCTGCAAAATAAAGGAAGAGAGGTTTCTTTGTGCTTATGTTTTAGTTAGTAGTTAGCTGGCTCCAAGCAGGATGGCATGGCAGAGGGGCCCGGTGGAGGAAAAGCTGCTCACCTCATGGCATCCAGAAAGCAGAGAGATGTTCAAGGGAGGAGCCAGGAGGGAGGTAGAACAAGCCCGGTCTCACCCACAAAGACCCCCTCTTCCAATCAGGCCCATACTCCTAACAGCAAGTAAGTTATTATGCCCCCATAACCCCCTCACCTTTCAAAGGTCCTGCCTATGATTCCATGAGGGTTTAGGGGGACACATAGCTATAAGCTGGAACAAGCAATAATAAAAAAAATGAGGGGAGGCAATAAACATGTTGAAAACAGGAAGTTTTGGGCTGGTGAGATGGCTCAGCAGCATAAGCGCCTGCCTGGCAAGCGCGAGGTCCTGAGGTCGACTCCCAGTACCTATATCAAACAAAAACAAAACAGGAAGTTTTGACTAGTTAGAGACACATTTTTTAATGGTTAAAATGACCTGATGTCTGGTGTTTTTATATTCTTGGAAAAAGAAAACAAAGGTAGAGTAGACAAAATGATTGGCAAAGTTATATTAAAATTCTTAAAGTGGGTGTGGTGGCACAGCCTGTAATGCCAGCACTTGGGAGGCTGAGGCAGGGGGGATTGCCACAAATTTGAGGCCTGCCTGGGCCACATAGTGATTTCAAGGCCAGCTTGAACTACATGGTGAGACCTGGTCTCAAAAGAAACAAACAAACAAACAAACAAACAAAAAAAAAAAAAAAGAGAGAGAGACCGAAAATTCTTGAAACTGGAGGAGGAGTACATGGAGTTCATTACACTCTTTTTTATGTGTCTGTTGTTTTTAATGAAAAAAAACTTTAAAGGAGATAAAACCCCCACCAAAGGCCAAACCATGATCCCTGTTTGCTGTCTCCCTTGCAGGTACCCATTTTCATCCCCATCTTGGTGATTCTCATATCCGTGTTTTTGGTTCTGGCCCCGATCATCACTAAGCCTGCCTGGGAGTATCTCTACTGTGTGTTGTTCATACTGAGCGGCCTTATATTTTACTTCCTTTTTGTCTACTGCGAGTTGGGATGGGCTCAGAAAATCTCAAGTGAGTACCAGCAGAAGGCTGCTTGACATTAGTGAAGGGCAGACAGGCCCCGCAAAGCACCTCCTCCCCTGTCCTCATCCTGCAGAGCCCCTCATCACAGGACCTCACACAGCTAGATTTCACCTCCTCAGGACCCGTGACTTTCTCCCCCACTGTGGTGCCCCTGGGTCCAACCTCGGGCTCCTTCGTTCCTTTTTGGTTTTGGTGGGCACAGGGGGAGGGAATCATGGGGTTGAGACAGGGTCTCAGTTGTGCAAGCTGGCCTTGAACTCTTGATTTTCCTGCCTCAGCCTCCACAGTGCTGGGATTACAGGTAGGCAGCACCACAACCGGTCTTCATTTCTGCTAATGACTGTAACAATCAGGAAGGAAAAGCCCTTTTTTCTTTTTAATTGTGAAATACTTTAACGTAAAATTTCCTTCTAATCCACTGCTGAGTGGATGGGTCCGCAGTATGGAGTATATTCTCATCCCCAGAGCACCTTTTCTTCTGACAGCTATGGAGACGTTGTCTAAGAGGCTCTGCAGCATTGCAAACACCCCCAAACTGGTATGGGGGAATGGAGAAAAGAAGGAAGGGGGGGGAAATATATATATATAGTTAAGATAGATATACTACTAATTTCTCTTAGTTCATTGAAAAGAAAGTTCTGTGCTAATATTGTTTGGACAATTGAATGCTGGTATCTTGTACTCTCAGTAACTAATTTAAAGATAACAATATGCGATGTATTAACCATTGTTACCTCCTATTATGTTGCTTTGAAATTCTGTTCCAATTTTTTCTCTTTAAAAAAAAAAAAAGGACCCCCAGTGAGGGCCTGAGCCTTCCTGCGCTGAGGTCACAGGGGTCACTCTCCATCCTGCACCTGACCCTCATCTACCTTAGGACAAACGTTTACTAAGTTGGCTGCCTTAGCTTCTGTGCCCCTAGAAACAAAGCACTATGCCAAAGGCTGTGGAGACTCTGAACCTCACCCATGTTTAAAAGCTGGTACCTGTGTTATATTCACAACGTTTTGTCTCCTGCAGCAGCTCAGTTTCTGGAAACCTTCAGGGCTCCTGAGCAGCCTCACCAGGGAGTGAGGGGATCAGTGGTCTATTTTCTGTCTCTGCTGTGAGTGCCTTGAACTGGGGCCGCGCACAGTTTCATCCTGGATCCAGCGTTGTGCCCGGCATACTCCAGCTACTTGATATTTTGTCGGTGTGATTAAAAACGTGCCTCTTCCCTGCTCCTGTCAGTCTATCTGGCCAGGAAAGTAAACCCTGCAGGCCCTCATATGTGGTTTTCATTCATATACCTGCAACTTAGAAAATGAAAATAACTATCTATCCATGCATCCATCCTTCCATCCATCCTTCCATCATCTACATAAAACTTAGGTATGAAAGAGCAAAACCCAACTAGAAGGCAGGGAAGTGGAGCTGGGACTCAAGCGCAGCCAAAAGTGGGTGAGCTGTCTTTCCTCAGATCCCTTCCCTAGCTGTCTCCTCAGCTGGGGAATCAGGGACCACCACTTACCTGACAGTGGTGCTAGAGGAAAGAGAGGGAATGTGTTTCCTGTTCATTAGCACAGTGAAAACAAGGAGAACATGGCTATGGCATTTCCATCAGGGATTTTGTCCTTTCCTGCATAGTTCTTTTTACCCCCATCCTCTTCATGCTGATCTTAACCTAAGCTGATAGGCTGCAGGCACACACCTATAGAAAGGAAAGAAAATTAGTAAAATGGCCATTTCCCCCCCATGCCTCAGAAATGCACTTGGACTTGATCAGACTGACAGAGAACCTGAGCAGGATGACTTGTGATCTAAAGGTACAAACTATGGTTTGCTTCTCAACTGTGGCATATTTAACCGAGCTCTTCCCTCCCAACACTGATAAGCACTTGGGTCAAGGTAGTGAAAAAACCTAACGGTTTGTGTTTTAAACAAAAGCAGTCTCAGTGACTTCAGAGTAGCCACCACTTGGTCAGTGGTAGTAAATCCACCCACATAAATGAGTCACTCATATTTCTACTATTGGGGTAAATTGTTGTGGGGGGACAAAAAAAATATTTAGCAGGTTCCCAGTTCCTTAATAGGAAATAACTGATTTCCAAAGCACCAGTGCAGCTAGTAGGATCGTTCTGATTCGCTCTAAACGCCAGCTGTCCCGAGTGCAGGGTCTAAGAGGGACGTATTACCACGGCGTAAGAATAATATCACTGCTCACCAGCAAGCACAGTGAAGCCTTTCGTTTCAAATGTATTGATCGACTGATTGGTTTTTTGAGACAGGGTCTTTTTATGTCATTCAGGCTGGTCTTGAACTCACTATGTAGCCTAACCTCAAATTCGTGGCGATCATCCTGCCCTGACCACCTCAATGCTGGGGTTACAGGGGTGCACCACCATGCCCAGCTGTGAGGCCTTTTAGCCACGTTTTTCTATTGCACTTACTGGTGCTTCCTGTCTTGTGTTCCAGAGCCAGTTACCATGTACCTACAGATGCTAATGGAAGTCGTCCCACCAGAGAAGGTCCCAGAGTAACAAGTTCCTGTCTTGTAGCTCATTCAAGGCTGTGATGAATTTATTTTTGTAAGCACTATTTGTGGTTATTTCTTCCTCTTTTCTTATAAAAAATGTTCATATGTTTATGTAATCATTATTTTTAGATGGCTATAGTTCTATGGGTGGGGCTTTAGATAAGAGAAGTGATAGATGTTTGCTAAAGTCATCAATAGGAAAGTCACCTAACAGCAGGCTGGTGGCAAGGTTGCATAAAATGCACTAGCATTCTGATGGCAACTATTTAATAAGGGCACATCACACTTATTTAAACACAGAGCAGGACTGGGGGTATATCTGAGGGGTACAGGGCTTGTTGCAAGGTGCTGAATTCCATCCCCAGCAGTGCAAATTAATTAATTAAGTTAAAACGTATTCCTTAAACTGAGTGACTTATAAGTCTATTCTTTTATAAAAAGTAGAGGAAGTTTTTGTTTAGATTGATATTGTCTTAGTTACTTTTCTTGTTACTGAGACTATTGGGGCATTGGGGAACATCTAGAGACAAGCCATAATATTCCACCCCTGGCCCCTGAAAGATCATGTGCATCCCTTTATGTATAAGGCATTTAGTGCATCTCTAAGAGTTGCCAAAGTCCTGACAGTTTCAGCATGGCTGAAAAGTCCAAGTCCAAAGTCTCCCCCAAGATTTAAGGCAAACTCTTAGCTGAAAGCCCCTGCACAAAGGAAAAGAAAGTTAAATACTTCCAACATACAATGGCACAAGATAAACATTCCCATTCCAAATAGGGGGACAGAAAGGAATGGGACCAAAGGAAGTATAAAACCAGTAGGGCAACATTAAGTCCCATACTCCCATGTCCACCACCCGGGGTAATCTGTGGCAAGATGTGAACTCCAAAGCACTTAGGGGCCTCTGGCCCTGTGGTAGTATCCGTGGCTGTACCTCTCATGGCTTCTCTCTTGGGTCAGCTTTGTTCAATCCTTGCAGCTTTTCTCAGATTATCCATATTCCTGGCTTCTCCAACATTCTGGGGTCTCCACTGTGCCTTCAGCTTCACACTCACTGCTTCACACACTGCCTGGCCTCCCAAGTCTTCTTCTGAAATCTGGGTGGAAGCCTTCCTGACCCCACAATTCTTGTATTCTGCATGCACCTAAAACCAGCACCACATGGATGACGCCAAGGTCTGCTGCCACCTGGTCCCCTTTGGCTGTAGGAGTCAAGTGCTTGGATTGCTGAGCACTGGAAACCATATCTGGAGGAACAAGTTTTCTAGGCTGCTGCCATTCTGGAACATGGTGCTTTGGGGTCCTCTTCTCAAAGCAAAGTCTTTCACCTTTGTAATGCTGAGGCTGCAAAGGCTGAAGTCCTGTTGGTTCTTGTGATGTGCTCAGACCGTCTTTTCCATTATCCTGTTCCCTTTCAGCAACCAAGTTCTCCTCTGCTCTCCTCTGCTCTCCTCTTTGCAATCTGTACCTTTCCTGGAGCTTCCTTTCTGGCCAAGCTCAAAATGTTTTAAATCATTCCGCTGGGCTCTTTGCTCTTGACTCTCAAAATAGATCAGGCTAAAAGCCCCCAAACAGGAGCCATACCACCCCCTCAACATTACGCTGCCTTGAAATTTCTTCTGCCAGATTTATTAGTCCACTGACCTTAATCTTAGGCTTAGGAAAATCTCTGGACAAGTCCAAATGGAGACAGATTTTCTACCAAGCATAACACACATGATCTGGAGTCCAAATGTCAATGGAGTGCTTTTTCCTAACTGAAACGTCCTGAGCCTGGCCTTTATGCCAGCATTAATACCAGCATTCTGGTCTTCTGAACTCTGACCAGCATCTCCCATCAAGTACAGCTTAAAGCATTCCAGGGCTGCTTGTACAGCCAGTATCTCCAAATCTTTCCAAACTCTTCCTGCAAGCCAGTTGCAAAGGTTGCTGAATCACATGGACAGGTATAGTCACAGCGTGACCCCACTTTTCTGGTACCAAAATCTGTCTTAGTTACTTTTGTCATTGCTGAGAGAAAATACCCAACAGCCAGAGTTAAAGGAGCAAAGGTTTGTTTTGGCTCACAATCTGAAGAAGTTTCAATCCATACTTGGCTGCCTCTGAGGCTGAGTGACATGGCAGAGGGTCATCACAGAGCAAGCAGGAGGCAGCAGAAGACAAGCAGCAGCAGCGTTCTTTCTGTTGCTCATATTCCATCCAGGCTGCCCACCCTTAGAGAGGACCTCCCTTCATCCCAGCATCACATCCTTAATTCCAGCATCACACACCCTAGATTCAGCCACCTCTGAAAATCCCCACCTATGACCACATGAGGCTTTGGGGGGGACATCTAGATACAAGGAAAAAGAGATACAGATTAGTGGCAAGTATATTAAGAGGATTTTTAAAAGTACTTTTTATTCTGACTCTTCCACAACTTGAAATGGCTGCCACCTCTGTTTTTTTTTTTTTTTTTTTTTTGTGGGTACCGGGGGGTCGACCTCAGGACCTCGCGCGCCAACAGGCGCCCGTGCCGCTGAGCGATATCACCGGCCCCTTTTTCGTATGTGGGATCCGGGAGTCGAACTCGGGCCCTCGCGCTTAAAAGGCAGGCGCTTACGCCACTGAGCCATCTCACCGGCCCCACCTCTGTTTTTAACATGGGATGTACAAGGCAGGTCTGCGCCAGGCTGTGTAACAAAGCCCTCACTGCGAAGCCAAACACCCCTCCTTAACCACTGGAAGGCTATGTGACAACCGTCAGCTTCATCATGGGTCACAACACCTGCTCTTAACAGCTTTCACTGGCATTTTAGTCACCATAAAGCACTTTGAGTAAAATTTTTCTTTGCATCTGGCACTCAGGGGAAAAATTTTTTATAAAATGTAAACTGTAACATTTCTGGAAGAACACTGGAACTTTATTAAAGATATGCTGCAAAAGTCATTTACATCACAACAGAGTGAGCAGTTTTAGAAGCACAGGCACTAAACTACTTTTGCCTTGCATTTCAGAAATTTACAGACACGCAACCCATGTGTTTTAACAGCAGCATAGAAAACCAATTACTGTTTACATAGTCAACATTCTATGTCCTACGAAATACTATTCAGAGCTTTAAATATTATCACATTTGAGTGCCTGAAAAAGAAGTTGAGGTTTAAATCACCAGCCCTCCTGCCCCAGTGTTTCCAGTGCCAGTCGGCACTGTGTCTTCTGGGAGTAGGTGCTAGCACTCCACGACCTGCCACTGCCATTCCTAAGGGACTCAGCACAGCAAGCCAGCACCCACAGCAAGCCAGCGCCCTCAGGACAGGAAGCTGTGCTGTTCCCCAGATCCCCACCTTCAGGGTGACCACTGACAAGGATGAGCTCTGAGTGGAACCTTTCCAGCAAACACCAGAGCTCTCTGCTTCCTCAGGAGCCACCCGACATCACATGCCAAGGTGACACCCGCCAGTCAACCTATCAGAGTCACAGGGGAGCAAGGACGTGCTCCTGGCCGCTGACCAGGCTGGGCCACATCCTTGGCCTGGAGGGCAGGGGTCTGACACCTGTCACAGAGTCCCCGCACAGACGCGAATGAGGCCCCTGCCCAGCAGCACTCTGGGCACCGCCTGCGGAGAAGACAGGCTGTGCATGAACTCAGCGTCTTATTTCACAGATGAAGAAGCAGAGCCAGAGCAGGACCCAGCCCTACTCATGGGACAGTGGCATGAGTCTACCTCAGTTCAAGCGGTGGCTCATACTTGGGACGCACAGGAGCCTGAGCATCCACACCTTATGATGTGACAAAAAGAAGAGAGGTCTTGGGGTGGTCGCCCACCAGTCATGTTCTGTCAGTGTTCTTTTCCACTTCAAGGGGAAGCTGACTACCTGATGCTGAGGAAGTGCACAGGGGCTTGCTTTTTGGGGGTGGGATGCTGAGGGTTGAGCCCAGGGCCGCTGTACCCCTGAACTATGTCCCCAGCCCTTTTTGAGAAAAAGTCTTGCTTAGTTGCACAGGTTCGCCTTAAACTTGTGATCCTCCTGCCTCAGCCTCAAGTGCATAAGGTTTTCAGCTTCCCACCTTTCCAATTTTGTCCATCAACGAAGAAATCCAAAGACGGAAGGCCAGCCCCTGTGCATTCCTACATTAAGTGGCAAGGACTACGCGCACTCTCCCAAGAACTCTCGGGATCCCAGGTGCTACCGCTTTACCATGGGCACTCACCTCCCCCAGGTGTTCTGAAGGTTACCGCCAGGAACTGCACAGGTTCACATTAAGTTGCCAGAGGAGACCCCTTAGTCCCTTTGCAGGCTTCCGAGGTTATAAAGTGTCCTGTGAGAAGGCCCAGCTCACCTATTTAGGGCTGCTCACTTCTCAGGGTAGAAGGGCACTAAACTCAGAGAGAATCCTTTTGCCAAAACATAACAAATGGCTGACAGCCTTCCTAGGGGCGACTGGGTTTTGTAGAATTTGGATTCCAGGATAAGCAGAGAAGAGCAGACCCCTCTACCTGCTTCTTAAAGGGACCCAGGACCCAGGCACTCATCTCCTTGCCTGGAGTCCAGAGGCCTCACAGGCTTTCCAGATCCTCACGGGGGCCCTGTGAGAAGCCCCTGTGTTGGGACTCCCAGCTCAAGACAAATATACTCTCTTCCTGACCGGAAGACAGGGATTGGCTTTAGGGTTTCTCACCCAATCCCTGGGGCCTGGCCACCAGCTGGTAGCCTATTTAAGCAAAGAAGCAGACACTGTGGTCAGAGGGTGGCCAGGCTGTTTGTGGGCTTTAGCCCCAGCAGGCGTATTAGTTCCTGAAGTTTATAAGCTCACCCTGGGGGACTCTTGTCATCAAGTCCCTCCATGACACCAGGAGACTCGGTGTCCAACCCGGGTCTCTGATGCACAGATTTAAAAATATCAGGCTTTCTCGTTAGAAGGACCAGATGTAAATACTGAAACCTGTCAAAGCCTCGACGCTACCGCCTTCCTGCCTGATCCTCGAGAGCTGGGAGGAAGGGAACACAATTGTAGAGAGGTTCTAATCCACACCGAACAGCCAAGGACAGTGTTCACTGATCATCCCCTCGGGGACCCAGAAGATGAGCTGTTCACAGATGGCAGCTCCTCCGTACAGGACAGACTCCCAAAGGCAGGACACGCGGTGCTGAGCTGTGCAGGACCGTTAGCGTCAGGCCCGTTACCTCACAATGCAAGAGCTCAAAAGGCAGAGGTGATCGCTCTCACCAAGCACTGACTCTGACAATAGACAAGAGAGTGAACATTTACACTGATTCTAAGTATGCTTTTCCTGTGGCTCATGCCCACGCAATCTGGAGGGAACAAGGCCTATTCGGTTCTAATGAATCTCCCATTCGACACGCCCCAGAGAATCCACAAGTCACTGAGGTCGTCCTCCTGCCCGGAGCGGGGTCATTCACTGTCTGGGGCATCTGGGAGGAGCAGACCACACTGCTGTGAGCTTTGGAAAACCCATGAGGAGGCAAAGGCAGCTGCTCCTCGGCAGCGAGAGTGCTCCCTCTTGTGGTCTGCTGGTTTATTGCCTGTTTATTCTGAGGAAATTCTACATGCCAAGAGCCAGGGATGGGCCCTGAATTCTGAATCATGCTGGGCCACCCCTGAGGGTTGCCTCTTTCTACCAAGAGGCTTGGCGTGGAAAGTGATTAAAAGTATTCATAATACTTGTCGCTTAGGACAAAAGTCTTTCTTACTTTAGTTACCAAGTCCTTTCTGGGGGAAGGACTGGAGAAAATGACACGACAGGTGGTTAAAGATGGGAATTGTGTCTGAGAACCAATCCTCAGAATGCCCGAGTTAAACCAGCAGGAGTACAGTATCAAGGCGGTTATCCAGGAGAACGCCAGCACACTGATTTCACCCACAGGCCAGAAGGCCAACACAGCCAGCTCCTCTTAGTTCTGGTGATTCCCACACAGGCTGGAGAGTAGCCTTTCCTACCCAGACTGAAAAGCCTTGAGAAGTGGTCAGGGTCCTTGTCCATGAGCTTATTCCAAGCTTTGGAGTGCCACAAAGTCTCCGAAGTGACAATGGGCCCGCCTGCCACTCTGAACTTACCCAGGGAGTCTCAAAAGCCTTGGGCCCTGAGTATCAGCTTCACTGTGGCTGGCGGTCTCAATCACCAGGACAGTCAGAGTGGCCAGCAGGATCAAAGTAGGAATTGCTCAAGGCAGAGCAGGACCGGAAGGCTCCCTGAAGCAGTGCCTACCTGTGACTCTTATACAGGCCAGAAACGTGCCCAGGTTTCAGGGGCTGTCTCCCTTTGAACTTCCGTGTGGAAGACTTTTCCTCAGAAACAACATCCTAGTTAGTGAAGAGACTGAGAGAGCCTTGAGACAAGTAAAGTGCCGAGCGCAGCTCCAACAAATGCCATCAGCCTTGAGACAGACAGACACTGGACCCACTCCACCTAGCGAGCTTCTCTTCTGCCCTGCGACCCTGGTGCCAGTCAAGGCTCTAGACACACAGGACACGAGCAAACTGCAGCGGGAAGGTCCCGCACGGTGGTCCTTTTCACCTGCAGTGCAGTTCAGGTGACAGGACACACCTCCTGGCTTCAGCACACCTGAGGCTGTGAACTGCTTCCAAGAGTGGCGATGACAGTGCACCTCTGGGTCATCCCCGGGCCACATCCGAGCCCACCTAGGACCTGTAGCAGATCTCAAGTCACTCTTCAAAAGACAAAACAAAGATAAGTGTGCTAAAAATCTTTTTATTGTGGGCATACGTGATGTCCCAATCACAGGATTTCCTATACATCGTTTACCAAGAGGGTTAATTTTATTTCATAACCACCAGACTGGACCTCACTGATGCCATACATGACCTCTGGTTTCAGGGCTCCTTTCCTGACTTCACCCCAACACAGAGAGAATTACTTGCTTCTGCACTCTCATCCTGTGTCATCTACCAGAGGAAGAGGAAGATATCAATGATCGATAAAGCGGGTCCTAAACAAGCTCTGTTGGTATAGCGTGTTTTACTGTGGATTTTACCTACAATCCTGTTGTGGCCCCAGTTCAGTTGTGTTTTGCCTCAGGGATGGAATCATTTCTCAAGCTCAACTTGCCCTAGCTGCCCTTGAACTATCAGTAATCCTCCTGCCTCAGCCCAGTGCTGGGATCACATGTATGTGCCACCAAACCCAGCTATTTGTGTACACTTTTTTTTTTTGTTTTGTTTTGTTTTTTTGTGGGTACTGGGGGTCGACCTCAGGACCTCACGCGCAAACAGGCACCCGTGCCGCTGAGCGATATCACCGGCCCTTTATTCGTATGTGGGTTCCGGGAGTCGAACTCGGGCCGTTGCACTTGCCAGGCAGGCATTTACGCTGCTGAGCCATCTCACCAGCCCTGTGTACACTTTTAAATGCAGATTCCTCCACATCCTCACCAAACATTGGAATTCCCCTTTCAGGTGGGGCTGTGATGGATTATTCAGCATGGCTTTAACTTGTCCTTCACTGCTGATGAATGAGCTTGAGCTCGTTTTCATTTTGTAGGTAGATACTGCAAAGCGCCTCAAGTCTTGCTCCTAATAGAGTCCACATCTTTCTTTCTAATTACGAGTTCTTGGTACAAATCCTTCCATGACAAACATGTTGTGCCATCATCTGCCTCTGGGGCCACCAGTACACCCTCTCAGAGGGACCTCACAGGCTCTCCTACACGTGTACATCTCATACCCTCACAGCTCATGTCCTGCTGAGGGGCGTGTAAACTGGGACAGTCACTTTGGACACTGGTGGGGCAGTGGCTCTAACTATGATTTTACAATTCCGCTCCATGGGATGATCAAAGGCCACAAAGGAGAATGTCTAACGCATCTTTACCTGAGGCAGCCCCACTGGAAGTTCCCCAAGTCAACAGCAGAATGGGTAAACAATTAGGGTACACTCAGGCAAAGGGACATTAGGCAGCAGGGCATACTTAGGTCTACAGCTGTGTGCCGAGTGTGGAGGAATTGTGCAGGCAATGCTGAGTCACAGCGGTTAGACATGAGAGAGACGCCCTGCATGCTTCCTTTCAAAGTATAAACCTCAGCTATGGTACTCCATCCAGAGGAGAATGGTTCTTTTAGGGAGGGCGACAGAGGTTGCTTTCAGTCATGTGGCTTCTTGGTCCGGGGCTGGTTTTCTGAATGTGCTCAGAAAATCCATCCAGCTACACTTGCAATGCCTGCACCTTTCTGTATGGGTGCTATCTGTCAAAACCAGTTAATAGAAGTTCTTCCTGTAAGAGATACAGGTGAAATTATATACTTGAGATTTGTTTTACAAAAGTCCACCAAAAACTTGAGTGAGGGTTGGGGTATGGACGAGGCAAGATTCTCCAAATCGTGGTGATCGCTAGAGCTGAGTGATGGCAACAAGCAAACCCATTTAACCTCACACCTGGGAGTTGCATTTCCATACAGCAGGACAACTCCCCTGACAGGGAGGCAGAAATGCACTTACGGGGTTTGGCTTAGGCCTTCTTCAGAAGCTGGCACCTTCAGAGAAAAGGGACTGAGACCCAGCTCCATCTCATAGAGAGACAAATTCCACCAGCTCAATGCACCCACTGAAAAGCTGCTTTCCCGGCACAATCATGGGAGAAGAGAAATAACCCATCAAAATTTTACTTATGTTGAGTTAAAAAGTGGGGCCCCACAGACAAATCTTGTTGTTTTTAGTTCCGTGGCCGATGTACCCAAGAGCACACTCTGAGTAAATGTAATTGTCTTATGTGCTCGTCTGAGTGTCTGTCGTCAAAGGCTTAAGTTTCCTATGGGTAAAACAATGAGGTCTTCTTGTTAAAGGATGATAAGTCCAGGGACTGTTGCTCTAAAAAGTAAAAGTTGGACATAAATATCTTATAAGGTACATCTGTGGACAGATGTATTCTTCTTAGATGACATTCTATTGAAGGATGACAAAATTGGGTAGGTGTTTCTATTTATTATCTTGTAACTGGGTGGGTATAGCTGACTGACTAGAAGGTTGTTCTGTACTAAGATGAGCATGTAAATGTGCCTCCAAGATAACAACAAAACTTACTGGTTCTAATATAAAAATGTCATAATTATTATGCTAAAATGTTATGCTGCCCCTGATCTCAAGTTTTCTCTGTAAAACTGTATCATTGTTGTGTGTTAACATTCTGCAGAGATTCAACTTCTGAGACAACCGTGACTGGTATGAAATACAGTGGACCTTCAAGTTACGACTGGCCCGACATACGAACAAATTGGGTTGTGACCAGAATTTTAGTTTTAACTTACGACCAAAGTCTTGAGTTATGACCTGAATCCCAGCCACTTGTGCTTCCAGATGGTGTCAGTTACAGATTTAACCCTTAAAGAGTTCTGGAAGGAACATTACAACATCCTTTCCTGTATGGGGTTCATTGAGAAATCCTGGGCTAATGCCTCTCTAAGGACACTGAGATCTGCCTGTACACAGGAGAGAGACTGAAGGCTGTGGAGAGGAGCCTGAGCCTTCAATTGAGGACTTGAGTTGCAACCAGCCCTCGGGGAAGAATTGAGTTCCTAAGTCAAGAGGCCACTGTAACAGCTCCCTGCTCATGTTATGCACTTCAAAGTGTTAACTATCTAGACAAGATCTTAAAAATAAACCTACTGGTTTCATTACAAGGCTGGTGCGACTTACCCTTCTGGGTGTTCAACAATCGAGGTTGGGGGACCAGAGGAAAAGATAACGGGGCTAAGAAGACAGCCAATATTTTGGCCTTGGCCCTCCAAGTTCAACAAGGACCCAGGACAGAAGGATGCTCAAAGGTCCTATAACTTTGGTAAGTCACCCAACCTCCGGAATAAGGAGATCAGTGGACCCCAGAGGACAAAAGTCAACCACTGCACAGTGTGCTAAAAAAGAGGGTCACCAGAGAGACAGACACATCTTCTCTGGAAGCCACATGGTCAAGCAAGACTGTGACCCGTCCTGGTGGCTGGCGCTGATGAGGAGCTGAAAGGCTCTCTACCTGGCCCACAAGTAACCCCTGGAGAGCCTTAACCAACCGAGATGGTAGGCAGAAGGTTAATGTGTGACTTGGTCTTGTGCACCCAGCAGAAACATGTGCCTCTGAGACTTTCAAATGGCAAAAGCATCAATACTTCCAAGCTTTTTCCTTCTACTTTTTCAGGTGGAACTGGTAGAATACGTCTGTTATGGCTTGTGTCTAGGTGTCCCCCCAAAGCCTCATGCGGTTGTAAATAGAGCTTTTTGGAGGTGGCTGGATCTAGAGCGTGTGATGCTGGGATTAAGGATGTGATGCTGGGATTGATTCATGGTGCAATACTAGGATTTAGGGTGCCCCACACTGGGTGTGAGTGGTACCCACCCTAAGTGGCAGGGTTAGTCCGGATAGAAGAGAAGGGACAGAGAGAGGGCTGCTGTTGTTGCTGCTTGTCACTGCTGCTTCATTACTTTGCTGTTTTGCTGCCCTCCACCTGCCCTGTCATGCCATGGACTGTGTCTCCTCTGCAATGCCCCTCTGCCATGCCACCCTGCCTTGGAGCCAGGGAACTGTGGACTGAAACCTCTATAAACCATAAGCCAAAATAAACCTTTCCTCCTTTAACTTTGTCTGAGCAATAAGAAAAGTAACTAAGACAACATCAAAGATGTATAGAAATAACCCCCCAAAAGTTTGAGGAGTTAAAAGAAGAAAATTTGCACCTAGGAAACGCAAATCAAGCTCTTATGCTTCAATCAGGCTGTTTATGTTTCCACCAAATATGATAAAACAATCAATGAAAAAATTACAGTTAAAAGGATGGGAAAAGACAGTGGAAGGCTGAGAGACATCCTCTCAGGAAGGTGGGGAGGAGTACCCACTTCTTTTCTTAAAGGGTTGTACTGATTTCACTCACTTTATTATTTATTTTAAGAGTTAATATTTCATGTTGTATATTTATTGGCATTTATGTGCATGTTTTTGTTGGATTTTTGGGTTCTTTTCGTTCTTTCTTTCTTGCTTACTTTCTTTTTGTGTGTGTGTTTTTGAGACAGGGTTTCACTATGCAGCTCAGGCTGGCCTTGAACACACTTTGTAGCCCAGGCTGGCCTGAACTTGCGGTGATCCTCCAGCCTTGGCGTCTTGAGTGCTGGGATCACAAGTGTGCACCACCACACCTGGCCTTTGGGTTCTTTTTTATGGGCATGTCTTATCTCATAAATTTTATTATTCATAAATTTGCCTACTTCAAATTGAAGCACTGTTTTTTTCTTGACTCGTAGGAAGTCTTTGTGTATTAAGGATTTTAGCCCTTTGTCATGTACATATTTTCTTCATTTGTTGATAATTCAACTCAGTCTCTAGAATGCTTTCCTCTAATGACTTACATCTTTGGCATCCAGTCCTTTTCCTACTGTTATATAAATATTCACTAATTTTTTTGTACTTTTTCATATCTATATCAGGCGAATATTATTGCTGTAAGTCTCATGGTTTGTTTTTTCCAAACAGAACGTGCATATTCCTTGTTTTAGGCACATTGATTTCTGGATGCTTTCTTTGTGCTCTTACTTTGTGGGATCTATGTTCCATCCTGTTTTCTAATAGAACATTGCTGTTATGTGAGAAAGTTATGTTTGAACAAATTGTCCATTTGTTTGATGTAATTTTCAAGGCACAAATATATCTTCTGAAACACAATATCTTTCCAACTTAGAATTACTATTTTGCATTATTGTACACATAAACTTCCAAAACAATGTTCACTGTTTGATGTTAAAAAAAAACTTGGTTACTGTAATGGTTGATACACTGTGTCAACTTGAGAAGTTTAGAAGCTTAACTAAGTGACTCAGCAGTTCAACATTCCGGGGTGCAGAGGACATGAACTAGGGTGGCTGTTTATGCCCTAGGATGTTGTGATGGTTGATTCATTGTGTGAAGATAAGAAGTTTAGAAGCTTAACTAAGCGACTCAGCAGGAGGCCAGGGTCCTCACTTTGTAAACATTCTCTGCCTGTGTAAGAGGAGGGCACAGAGATGGTGTGAGTGCTACACCCGCCCTAGGGCGGGTAGCCTGCTTGCAATATAAGGGAGGAAAAGAGGCATGCTCTCCCCTCTTTTTTGCTCTTGTTGCTTTTGCTGTCTTCTGCTTCCTTGAACTGTTGCCCCTCACCATGCCACCCTGCCTTGGAGCCAGCTGATCATGGACTGAAACTTCCACAAACTGTGAGCTAAAGAAACCTTTCCTTTCTTCATTTTGAGTGTCAGGTATTTTGTCTCAGCAATGAGAGAAAAGTAACTAAGACAGTAACTTTTCATTCATTTATACTATAGATATATGAAACTCATTACCTCCTGTAACAAAAGACAAATGATGATCAATGTATATAAAATCTTGATATATTTTATAGAATTTATTACAGCATAAAGTTACATTGGTTTTTCTTTCAGGAGTTGCTGCACCTGAATTATTTTATCTCAGGAAATAAGCCCAAGAGCTGGTGGATGAAAATGATGGCTTGAAAATTACCACCCATCATTTGAATGTGGAACTGAGTCGATATCAAACAAAATTCAGGCATTTGTCCGAGGAAGAGGCAGTATTTGTTATTACAAAAGATCAGAATGGGCCGGTGAGATGGCTCAGCGGCATAAATGCCTGCCTGGCAAGCGCAAAGTCCTGAGTTCGACTCCCGGTACCCACATACAAGAAAAGGGCCAATGATATCACTCAGCGGCACGGGCGCCTGCTGGTGCACGAGGTCCTGAGGTCGACACCCGGTACCCACAAAAAAAAAAAAAAAAAAAAAGATCAGATTGTTTTCTAGCCTTTACTGTTGAATTGATTTCTGATTCCAGTGGGTTCCTGTTTATTATACTTTAGTATAAACATATATTCAAAGCACCCCCTTCCCTCCCTGCCCCATCATTGAGGCAGGAAAGACCCTTGGTGAAACACTGGGATGGTGCAGAAGTGTACAGCCAGAATGTGGCTCGGTGGTGGAGCACGAGCCCGTCACATGCGAGCCTCTGACTTCCAGACCTCACACTACAAAACAGTAGAGAAAAAATTGATGCTAGATTTGAAATGCGACCCTGGACTGGATCTCTGATTGGAAAATGACATTAGTGGGAAAATAAACAAAATTGAAGATAGTTTGTGTGTTTGAAAATGATATTGTATAGTTTTTGTTTCCTCCTTTTTATGATGGTACCGTTGTTGGATATATGAATGTTTTTGTTTTTAGGAAATATACACTGAAGTATCTAGAGGAAAAGGGGCACTACTCTAAATCACTTCAGAAATAACATTTCTTATACACACATGCACACAGATGGGTGATGCCTGATCTAGTTTGAGAATATCTAAGACACATGTGCTTGTAATCCCAAGAACTCTTGAGGCAGGAGAATCATGAGTTCAAGCCAAACTAGGGCAACTTATAAAGACCCAATCTCAAAACAAAAATAAAAAGGTCTAGAGATGTAGTTCAGTGCAAATGTCTTGGGTTCAATCCTCAGTAACCCTCCTATAAGCCTCCCAAAGACTATCTAAGACTTGGCATTTGAGAGGAAGTACACTTTATTTTGTCTTCAGTATGTGTTTTCTCTTAGATTTTCCATTTTGAAGGCCTCCCATCAAAGGTCCCTATACCACCCTGGTTGGTAAGTGAAAATTATTGAATTTCAGGTCCCTATTTTGTACAGCTACTAAGAGCCATTCCAAAATAAGTGGGTGTTTTGCATTTTTAAAAGTTTGCTGATTGCATTTAGATGTAGGAAGTATGTTAACCATCCTTTACTGCACTGCATCTTGCACTGTAATCTTCAGTTGGATGTGAAGTACCTTTCCCCATTGCTGCTGGCTTATGAAGACAGAGTGAAAGAAAAGGACGAGTTCAATGCCACCCTTGAGGTAGCATTGTCTCAGATGCTGGCAGATGTCTCAGGAGAGGCGAGATTGATGAACCTGTTTCAAACTTTGCAGAATGGCTTTGAAGGTAAGTATGCCCAACAAGTGGCAGATACTGCAATATTTGTTAAGGGAAGAAGGCAGGAAAGGAGTATGGTGGTTGGGGGGAGGAATTGAGGGAGCAATTGATTGGCAGAGAGGAGTTGGTAGGGAGAGAGGGAGGGGTGTGGAGGGAAGGGTGCTGCTCCATCAGGAGCCATGGATTCCTGGCCGGGGAGCCCCACGTGGGTACAGGAGGCACCGCTTTCCTGGGACTCTGCAGCTACAAACAGCATTCTTGAAGGGAGTTTTCAGGCTGGCCTGGCTGCATATCCTTGTAATCCATGCGATTTAGGGGGCTGAGGTAGATCCTGTCTCACTATGTAACCCAGGATGGCCTTGAACTCACAGCAATCCTCCTGCCTCAGCCTCTGGAGTGCTGGGATTACAAACATGTGCCACCATGCCCAGCTTGCTTCCGACCTAGTTTTTCCTTCACAAGTTCACACTTGAACTATGTGTAATCTATAGCTATGCCCATCCTGTGATTTCTTAATTTTGGTTGCTATTTTTTCTATTCTAGAACCTTTATGTATGTGGCTATTTTACCATGTCAAAAGATCTCATGGTCAGGCATGGTGGTACACAGCTCTAGTCCCACCGTGCAGGAGGCTGAGGCAGAGGACTTTGAGTTGGAGGCCAGTCTGGGCTACACAGTGAGTTCAAGGTCCACCTGGACTACATAGTAAGACTACGTCTAAAGAAAAAAAAAGCCTAGTGTGACATCCTATGTAATCACTGTTTATAATCAATTTTATGGTTGTACCCTTTCATGTAACCCTTTTCCCATTACTCCATATCTAGCTTATCAGTTATACTACCTTACATGATCTTTGGTTGTAAGACTAATAAAGGCAGAACAGGAAAAAAGTCATATACACAAGGAGTGCAAACTGCAGTAAAGTTTCCATACCACTGGACTACGGGGTCTCCTCTGGCACCTTAATGGGAACCTGTGCAGTGCCTGGCGGTAACCTTCAGAACACCTGGGCGAGGTGAGCACCCATGGTAAAGCGGTAGCACCTGGGATCCCGAGAGTTCTTGGGAGAGTGCGCGTAGTCCTTGCCACTTAATGTAGGAATGCACAGGGGCTGGCCTTCCGTCTTCGGATTTCTTCGTTGATTGACAAAATTGGAAAGGTGGGAAGCTGAAAACCTTATGCACTTGAGTCTGAGGCAGGAGGATCACAAGTTCAAGGCGAATCTGTGCAACTAAGCAGGACTTTGTCTCAAAAAGGGCTGGGGATGTAGTTCAGGGTACAGCGGCCCTGGATTCAACCCCCAGCATCGCATCCCAAAAAACAAAGCCCTGTGCACTTCCTCAGCATCAGGTAGTCAGCCTCCCCTCGAAGTGGAAAAGAACACTGACAGAACATGACTGGTGGGCGATCACCCCAAGACCTCTCTTCTTTTTGTCACATCATAAGGTGTGGATGCTCAGGCTCCTGTGCGTCCCAAGTATGAGCCACCACTTGAACTGAGGTAGACTCATGCCACTGTCCCATGAGCAGGGCTGGGTCCTGCTCCGGCTCTGCTTCTTCATCTGTGAAATAAGACGCTGAGTTCATGCACAGCCTGTCTTCTCCGCAGGCGGTGCCCAGAGTGCTGCTGGGCAGGGGCCTCATTCACGTCTGTGCGGGGACTCTGTGACAGGTGTCAGACCCCTGCCCTCCAGGCCAAGGATGTGGCCCAGCCTGGTCAGCTGCCAGGAGCACGTCCTTGCTCCCCTGTGACTCTGATAGGTTGACTGGCGGATGTCACCTCGGCATGTGAAGTCGGGTGGCTCCTGAGGAAGCAGAGAGCTCTGGTGTTTGCTGGAAAGGTTCCACTCAGAGCTCATCCTTGTCAGTGGTCACCCTGAAGGTGGGGGTCTGGGGAACAGCACAGCTTCCTGTCCTGAGGGGGCCGGCTTGCTGTGGGTGCTGGCTTGCTGTGCTGAGTCCCTTAGGAATGGCAGTGGCAGGTCGTGGAGTGCTCGCACCTGCTCCCAGTGCGGATGGCAGTGGCGCCAGCCTCCCAGAAGACACAGTGCCGACTCCTTGGTCCACTGACGGACACTGGACACTGGGGCAGGAGGGCTGGGGATTTAAACCTCAACTTCCTTTTCAGACACTCAAGTGTGGTAATATTTAAGGCTCGGAATAGTATTTCATAGGACATAGAATGTTGACTATGTAAACAGTAATCAATTTTCTATACTGTTGTTAAAACACATGGGTTGCATGTCTGTGTAAATTTCTGAAATGCAAGGTAAAAGTACTTTAGTGCCTGTGCTTCTAAAACTGCTCACTCTGTTGTGATGTGAATGAGTTTTGCAGCGTATCTTTAATAAAGTTCCAGTGTTCTTCCAGAAATGTTACTGTTTACATTTTATAAACAAATATTTCCCTGAGTGCCAGATACAAAGAAAAATTTTACTCACCATGCTTTATGGTGACTAAAATGCCAGTGAAAGCTGTGAGGAGCAGATGTTGTGACCCATGATGAAGTTGACGGTTGTCACACAGCCTTCCAGTGGTTCTGGAGGGGGGTTCAGCTTCTCAGTGAGGGATTTGTTATGCAGCCTGGTGCAGACTTGCCACCTACATCCCATGTTAAACACAGAGGTGGCAGCACTTTCAGGTGTGGAAGAGTCAGAATAAAACATACTTTTAAAACTGCTATTAAAATACTTGCCACTAATCTATATCTCTTTTACCTTGTATCTAGATGTCCCCCCCAAAGCCTCATGTGGTCATAGGTGGGGCTTTTCAGAGGTGGCTGAATCTAGGGTGTGTGATGCTGGAATTAAGGATGTGATGCTGGGATGAAGGGTGGTCCTCTCTAAGGGTGGGCAGCCTGGATGGAATATGAGCGACAGAAAGAGCGCTGCTGCTGCTGCTTGTTGCTGCTGCTGCTTGTCTTCTGTTACCTCCTGCCTGCTCTGTGATGCCACTCTGCCATGTCACCCAGCCTCAGAGGCAGCCAATTATGGATTGAAACTTCTTCAAATTGTGAGCCAAAATAAACCTTTCCTCCTTTAACTCTGGCTGTTGGGTATTTTCTCTCAGCATTGAGAAAAATAATTAATACAGATTTTGGTACAGGAAAAGTGGGGTCACGCTGTGACTATACCTGGCCATGTGATTCAGCAGCCTTTGGAACTGGCTTGCAGGAAGAGTTTGGAAAGATTTGGAGATATTGGCTGTAGAAGCAGCCCTGGAATGCTTTAAGCTGTACTTGATGGAGATGCTGGTCAGAGTTCAGAAGACCAGAATGCTGGTATAAATGCTGGTATAAGGACTAGGCTGAGGAGATTTCAGTTAGGAAAAAGAGCTCCATTGGCATTTGTACTCCAGATCATGTGTGTTATGCTTTGGTAGAAAATCTGTCTCCATTTGTTCTTGTCCAATGACTTTGCCTAAGCCTAAAATTAAGGCCAGTGTACTAATAAATCTGGCAGAAGAAATTTCAAGGCAGTCTAATTTTGAGGTGGTGGTATGGCTCCTGTTTGGGGGCTTTTAGCCTGATCTATGTTGAAAATCAGGAGCAAAGAGCCCAGCAGAAAGATTTAAAACATTTTGAGCTTGGCCTCAAAGGAAGCTCCAGTAAAGGTGCAGATTGCAAAGAGGAGAGCAAAGGAGAACTTGGTTCCTGAAAGGGAATAGGATAATGGAAAAGATGGCCTGAGGACATCACAAGAACCAACAGGACTTCAGCCTTTGCAGCCTCAACATTACAAAGGTGAAAGACTTTGCTTTGAGAAGAGAATCCCAGAGCACCATGTTCCAGCCTAGAGAATTTGTTCCTCCAGATATGGTTTACAGTGCTCAGCAATCCAGGCACTTGACTCCTACAGCCAAAGGGGAGGAAGCC
Organism: Erethizon dorsatum; assembly: GCA_028451465.1. Taxonomy (NCBI): domain Eukaryota; kingdom Metazoa; phylum Chordata; class Mammalia; order Rodentia; family Erethizontidae; genus Erethizon; species Erethizon dorsatum. The sequence goes on from CM051834.1 coordinate 97,695,980, forward strand.
TGGCTACTGCTCCAGGTGGAGAGAGACGTTGGCTTCATCCACGTGTTGCTGGTTTTAGGTGCATGCAGAATACAAGAGTTGTGGGGTCAGGAAGGCTTCCACCCAGGTTTCAGAAGAAGACCAGGGAGGTCAGGCAGTGTGTGAAGCAGTGAGTATGAAGCTGAAGGCACAGTGGAGATGCCAGAATGTTGGAGAAGCCAGGAATATGGATAATCTGAGGAAAGCTGCAAGGATTGAACAAAGCTGACCCAAGAGAGGAGCCATGAGAGGTACAACCACTGATAGTACCACAGGGCTGGAGCCACCCGAGTGCTTTGAAGTTCACATCTTGCCACAGATTACCCCGGATGCTGGACATGGGAGTATGGGACTTAATGTTTGCCCTACTGGATTTTGTACTTCCTTTGGTCCCATTTCTTTCTATACCCCTATTTGGAATGGGAATGTTTGTCTTGTGCCATTGTATGTTGGAAGTATTTAACCTTCTTTTCCTTTGTGCAGGGGCTTGCAACTAAGAGTTTGCTTTAAATCTCAGGGGAGACTTTGGACTTGGACTTTTCAGCCATGCTGAAATGGTCAGGAGTATGGCAACTCTTAGAGATGCACTAAATGCCTTATGCATAAAGGGATGCACATGAGTCTTTTAAGGACCAGGGGTGGAATATTTTGGCTTGTCTCTAGATGTTCCCAAATGCCTCAACAGTCATAGGTCGGGCTTTTCAGAGGTGGCTGGGTCTAGGGTTTGTGATGTTGGCATAAAGGGTGCCCCACCCTGGGTGTGACTGCTACCCACCCTAAGGGCAGACAGCCTGGATAGAATATGATGGACAGAAAGAGTGCTGCTGCTGCTGCTGCTTGTCTTCTGCTGCCTCCTGCCTGCTCTGTGATGCCCCTCTGCCATGCCACCCAGCCTCACAGCCAGCCAATTATGGATTAAAACCTCTACACACTGTGAGCCAAAATAAACTTTTCCTCCTTTAACTCTGGCTGTCAGGTATTTTGTCTCAGTAACAAGAAAAGTAACTAAGACAATATCAATCAAAACAAAAAATATCACCTACTTTATATAAAAGAGTAGACTTATAACTCACTGAGTTTAAGGAATATCTTTTATTTTAACTGTTTAATTAATTTGCACTGCTGGGGATGTAATTCAGCACCTTGCAACAAACCCTGTACCCCTGAATTATATCCCCAGTCCTGCTCTGTGTTTAAATAAGTGTGATGTGCCTTTATTAAATAGTTGTTGTCATAATGGTAGTGGGTTTTACAACCCTGCCACCAGCCTGCTGTTAGGTGACTTTGCCATTGATGAATTTAGCAAATATCTACCACTTCTTTAAAGCCCCACCCTAGAATTATAGCCATCTAAACATAACAATTATATAAACATCTGAACATGTTTTTCATAAGAAAAAGAGGAAGAAATAACCACAAATAGTGCTTACAAAAATAAATTCATCACAGCCTTGAATGAGCTACAAGACAGGAACTTGTTACTCTGGGACCTTCTCTGGTGGGACGACTTCCATCAGCATCTGTAGGTACATGGTAACTGGCTCTGGAACACAAGTCAGGAAGCACCAGTAAGTGCAATAGAAAAATGTGGCTAAAAGGCCTCACAGCTGGGCATTGTGATGTACCCTATAATCCCAGCACTGGGGAGGCCGGGGCAGGATGATCGCCATGAGTTTCAGGTCAGGCTCAGGGTTTACTTTCCTGGCCAGATAGACTGACAGGAGCAGGGAAGAGGCAAATTTTTAATCACATTGACAAAATATCAAGTAGCTGGAGTATACCGGGCACAATGCTGGATCCAGGATTAAACTGTGCACAGCCCCAACTGAAGTGAGTTCAAGACCAGCCTGAACTACACAAAAAGACCCTGTCTCAAAAAACCAATCAGTCGATCAATACATTTGAAATGAAAGGCTTCACTGTGCTTGCTGGTGAGCAGTGATATTATTCTTACGCCGTGGTAATACGTCCCTCTTAGACCCTGCACTCGGGACAGCTGGCGTTTAGAGCGAATCAGAACGATCCTACTAGCTGCACTGGTGCTTTGGAAATCAGTTATTTCCTATTAAGGAACTGGGAACCTGCTAAAGATTTTTTTTGTTCCCCCACAACAATTTACCCCAATAGGAGAAATATGAGTGGCTCATTTATGTGGGTGGATTTACTACCACTGAGCAAGTGGTGGCTACTCTGAAGTCACTGAGACTGCTTTTGTTTAAAATACAAGCCATTAAGGTTTTTCACTACCTAGACCCAAGTGCTTATCAGGTTTTGGAGGGAAGAGCTTGGTTAAATATGCCAGAGCTGAGAAGCAAACTATAGTTTGTACCTTTAGGTCACAAGTCATCGTGCTTAGATTCTCTGTCAGTCTGATCAAATCCAAGTGTATTTCTGAGGCATGGGGGGAAAATGGGCATTTTACTAATTTTCTTTCCTTTCTATAGTTGTGTGCCTATGGCCTATCAGCTTAGGTTAAGGTCAGCATGAAGAGGTTGGGGGTAAAAAGAACTATGCAGGAAAGGACAAAATCCCTGATGGAAATGCCATAGCCATGTTCTCCTTGTTTTCACTGTGCTAATGAACAGGAAACACATTCCCTCTCTTTCCTCTAGCACCACTGTCAGGTAAGTGGTGGTCCCTGATTCCCCAGCTGAGGAGACAGCTAGGGAAGGGCTCTGAAGAAAGACAGCTCACCCACTTTTGGCTGTGCTTGAGTCCCAGCTCCACTTCCCTGCCTTCTAGTTGGGTTTTGCTCTTTCATACCTAAGTTTTATGTAGATGATGGAAGGATGGATGGAAGGATGGATGCATGGATAGAAGGTTATTTTTGTTTTCTAAGTTGCAGGTATATAAATAAAAACCACATACGAGGGCCTGCAGGGTTTACTTTCCTGGCCAGATAGACTGACAGGAGCAGGGAAGAGGCACGTTTTTAATCACACCGACAAAATATCAAGTAGCTGGAGTATGCCGGGCACAATGCTGGATCCAGGATGAAACTGTGCGCGGCCCCAGTTCAAGGCACTCACAGCAGAGACAGAAAATAGACCACTGATCCCCTCACTCCCCGGTGAGGCTGCTCAGGAGCCCTGAAGGTTTCCAGGAACTGAGCTGCTGCAGGAGACAAAACGTTGTGAATATAACACAGGTACCAGCTTTTAAACATGGGTGTGGTTCAGAGTCTCCACAGCCTTTGGCATAGTGCTTTGTTTCTAGGGGCACAGAAGCTAAGGTAGCCAACTTAGTAAACGTTTGTCCTAAGGTAGATGAGGGTCAGATGCAGGATGGAGAGTGACCCCTGTGACCTCAGTGCAGGAAGGCTCAGGCCCTCATGGGGGTCTTTGTTTGTTTGTTTGTTTTAAAGAGAAAAAAATAGAACAAAATTTCAAAACAACATAATAGGAGGGTAACAACAGTTAATATATCGCATATTGTTATCTTTAAATTAGTTACTGAGAGTACAAGATATCAGCATTCAATTGTCCAAACAATATTAGCACAGAACTTTCTTTTCAATGAACTAAGAGAAATTAGTAGTATATCTATCTTAATCTATATATATATATATTTTCGCTTTTCCCTTCCTTCTTTTCTCCATTCTCCCATACCAGTTTGGGGCTCTTTGCCATGCTGCAGAGCCCCTTAGACAACGTCTCCATAGCTGTCAGAAGAAAAGGTGCTCTGGAGACAACAATATACTCCATACTGAGGACCCGTCCGCTCAGCAGTGGATTAGAAGGAAATTTTATGTTAAAATATTTCACAATTAAAAAGAAAACAGGGCTTTTCCTTCCTGATTGTTATAGTCATTAGCAGGAATGAAGACCGGGTGTGGTGCTGCCTACCTGTAATCCCAGCACTGTGGAGGCTGAGGCAGGAAGATTAAGCGTTCAAGGCAGCTTGCACAACTTAGTGAGACCCTGACTCAACCCCATGATTCCCTCCCCATAAGCCCCATCGAAAACAAAAGGGAACAAAGGACCCCAGTGTTGGACCCAGGGGCACCACAGTGGGGGAGAAAGTCACGTGTCCTGAGGAGGTGAAATCTAGCTGTGCGAGATCCTGTGATGAGAGGCTCTGCAGGATGAGGACGGGGGAGGAGGTGCTTTGCGGGGCCTGTCTGCCCTTCACTAATGTCAAGCAGCCTTCTGCTGGTACTCACTTGAGATTTTCTGAGCCCATCCAAACTCGCAGTAGACAAAAAGGAAGTAAAATATAAGGCCGCTCAGTATGAACAACACACAGTAGAGATACTCCCAGGCAGGCTTAGTGATGATCGGGGCCAGAACCAAAAACACGGATATGAGAATCACCAAGATGGGGATGAAAATGGGCACCTGCAAGTGAGACAGCAAACAGGGATCATGGTTTGGCCTTTGGTGGGGGTTTTATCTCCTTTAAAGTTTTTTTCATTAAAAACAACAGACACATAAAAAAGAGTGTAATGAACTCCATGTACTCCTCCTCCAGTTTCAAGAATTTTCGGTCTCTCTCTCTCTTTTTTTTTTTTTTTTTGTTTGTTTGTTTGTTTCTTTTGAGACCAGGTCTCACCATGTAGTTCAAGCTGGCCTTGAAATCAGTACGTAGCCCAGGTGGGCCTCAAATTTGTGGCAATCCCCCCTGCCTCAGCCTCCCAAGTGCTGGCATTACAGGCTGTGCCACCACACCCACTTTAAGAATTTTAATATAATTTTGCCAATCATTTCATTTACTCTACCTTTGTTTTCTTTTTCCAAGAATATAAAAACACCAGACATCACCTCATTTTAACCATTAAAAAATGTATCTCTAACTAGTCAAAACTTCCTGTTTTGTTTTTGTTTTATGTAGGTACTGCGAGTCGACCTCAGGACCTCACGCTTGCCAGGCAGGAGCTTATGCTGCTGAGCCATCTCACCAGCCCAAAACTTCCTGTTTTAAACATGTTTATTGCCTCCCCTCAATTTTTTATATTATTGCTTGTTCCAGCTTATAGCTATGTGTCCCCCTAAACTCTCATGGAATCATAGGCAGGACCTTTGAAAGGTGAGGGGGTTATGGGAGCATAATAACTTACTTGCTGTTAGGAGTATGGGCCTGATTGGAAGAGGGGGTCTTTGTGGGTGAGACCGGGCTTGTTCTACCTCCCTCCTGGCTCCTCCCTTGAACATCTCTCTGCTTCCTGGATGCCATGAGGTGAGCAGCTTTCCCTCCACCAGGCCCCTCTGCCCTGCCATCCTGCCTTGGAGCCAGCTAACTACTAACTAAAACATAAGCACAAAGAAACCTCTCTTCCTTTATTTTGCAGGTTTCAGGCATTGTGTTTCATGGGTGAAGACAGTGACTAACGTGTTGCTCACTTGCTGGAGAAATGGGATGGTTTGTCCTATACAGCATCTGATTCTAGCTGTGCGTGATCGCTTCCTCGGGGTGTCATTTAACTTGCTCCCGTCTTTCCTGCAGACAAGTAGAGAGAGATGCAGCATGCTTGGCAGTTGGAGCAGTGCACATTTTATTTCCAGGCAGGGTCTTACTAAGTCATTAAGTGCCCCAGGCTGGGCTCAAATTTGCCACCATCTTTCCTCTGGCTCCCCGGGTGCTGGGACTGCAGGCGTCCACCACCACAACGGGCCTGGAGACTTGTTTCCTTCTCGTTGCCTCACTAATATCCTTAAAACAGTGCTAAACAATAGAAACCGAGTCATTCTTATTCCTGACCTTTGCAGGGACCTCTGTACTTAAGAACTAAGACAGCTTTTGCCATGTGTGTGGGCAGCGCACATTAAGGCCACTGTAAATTCCTGTTTATTTCTTTATTGTTAATGTGTGTTGAATTTTATTTTTCATCTATGCTGATGACAGGAGTTTTCTCCAAAGATATGTCAGTAGATATGGCAGTGGGGTGAATTATACCCAGTCATAAATTAGATTAGTGGCCCTTATGATCTTTAGCCACTCTTACCTGAATTTATTTGTGATGTGTTCTCTTTCTAATGTAAATCAATACTATTATTCATAAGTGAAATTGGTCCATGTTTCCTCTTATATGCTATCTTGATAAGGCTTGGTATCAATGTTGTTTTCTGTACAGATAATTTTTTTTTTTTTTTTTTTTTTTTTTTTGTCTTTTCAAGACAGGATTTCACTATGCAGTTCAGGCTGAACTTGAACTCACTTTGTAGCCCAGGCTGTCCTCGAACTCACAGCAATCCTCCTGCCTCAGCTTCCTGAGTTCTGGGATTACAGGCATGCACCATGACGCCAAGCCTGTACAAATAACTTGAAAATAATTTTTTAGAATGTAAAGAAGGGGAGAAAACCCAAAACTTAGAGACACACTCCAGACATAGGAAGCTTTTCTAAAATTATATCCTAAGACTATTATGGACAACTCTATACAAATAAATTTGAACACCTAGATAAAGTATCAGTTTCCTGGGAAAATAAACTTTGCTAAGACTGCCCTCAGCAGAATTGGAATTATGGGGAAATTCTAAACTTCACATAATCCCAGTATTATTTCTAGAGCATTTAAAATAGAAAACTTTCAAAATGCCAGTCTGACTGCTGTTACTCATCATTCATTTCTGTTTCTCTCTTTTCGAACACCCTAAGCTCTTTTTTTTTTTTTTTTTTGTGGGTACCGGGAGTCCACCTCAGGACCTTGCGCACCAGCAGGCACCCATGCCACTAAGCGATATCACCGGCCCTTTTTTCCGTATGTGGGTTCTGGGAGTCGAACTCGGCTCTCGCGCTTGCAAGGCAGGCGCTTACGCCGCTGAGCCATCTCACCAGCCCAAAGCTCTTTTAAGTTCATTAAATCCATCTAAACTTTGTTCTTCTTTCTCTTGGATTTTGATTGCCTATTTCCATTTCTTTCATTTTCACTAATATAAACCTTAAATGAAATGTCAAGGCTTATGTTCTTAGTGTCTTGTCTTCATTATTGTTCATTTTTAGGAATTTATATACCTTCATTTCCTCTTTGTACTTGGACCTAAAAGTATACTTTTTCTACAATTCTCTGTTTTGTTCCACTGTAGAGAATGTAAGTTGTGTGGCTTATAATTTTTTTGAAGTACCAGGCTTTTCTTTTTGGCATGAGAGATCGTCAGTTTTCAGACACATCCGCGGAGCACCTGAGGTGTCTGCTGATGGCAGGGAGGCTGTGACGTAAATCTCTAAGGTCTGCCTTGTGATAGTCCCTAGATGTTCAGCGCTTTTACAAGGAGGTGTTGAAGGAGGCCTTTTCGAGGCACCTGTGAGTAGAGTGTGTGTTTCTCCCCGTTTATCCTGTAGTTTCTGCTTTCTAAATAAGGTCTCTGTATAGTATGCTGAAGAGGTTTCATAACTTCTCTCTTCACTGTGCACTTTAGCTTCACCTTACTCATCTTTGTCTTTATAAGTTGTGCTTTGGGCCTGGGTGCTGGTCTGGTCCTGTTTTCTGTTTTTTCATTTACCAGATGATTCTTTGCACGTCTTTTGTTTTTAATTTCACAAGTTTTGTAGATCTGCCTGGAAAATCTTTTTCTTACAATGGCTGATGTAAGCCAAATGAATCAGTTTATTCATACTGTTGCTAAGTTTGGTCTCCATTCCCTCATGGTGTGTCATGTTAGATTTCCACACATCAGTGTCTTCTTACTATCAGTCTTGTGCCCTGAAAGAGTGACATTCTGTGGGAAAACACGCCTAGGACCTTATTTCTCTTATTTTTAATTGGAAAAATATCATGCATTATTTGAAACCTCAAATTTCCAACTAGTATCCTCAAATATAGCTAAAATACAGTAAGTTTATGAAAGTAACGTAAGCCAATATATATTATATTCGGAAGTAACCGTCTCCATCCGCGTGTGCGCATGTGTGTGTGTGTTACTGGTGTTGAACGTGGGGCCTTCACAGTGAGCTACACCTCAGCCCTTTCCTTTCTCTTTTGAGACAGGGCCTCGCTAAATTGCTCAGGCTGGGATTGCACTTCAAATCCTCCTGTCTCAACTTCCTAGAATGCCACAATTATAGGCGTGGGCTACCACGCCCAGCTCGGTACCCTTCACAGAGAGCGTGTTTGGCATAGTTTACTAAATTGGCACGTACTTTTCATATCCTCGCTCTTTTCCATTTTTGTTTTATAACATTGGCATACCCGTCTGTCACCTTTCTATCCCATCATTTACTCTTAGCTCTGTAGTTAAATAGACTCACCTTATGCCAATGACTTCGTTTCTGAAGCTCATTCTCCAGGCAATTCCTCAGGAAGGACGCGTACAATAATATGTACCCTGAGTCCATTCATCCTGGTAACTGCATTGATCAAGGTCACTTTGGCTGAACATAAAACCATTGGCTGACATTTTCTTTGGAGTATCTGAAATATACTGCTCCACTGTCTTCTGGCATGAAATATTGGTAACGAAAGGTCTGATACTAGTATTCTTTTTCTTCTTTGTAAGTGAATTGGGGGTAGAGGTGGGAACAAGGAAGGGGGAGTGGATCCACGTAATTCCGCCAGACTATATATACGTGGCCTGTTTGCCAGGCACTGAGTGCCTTTCACTATGTTGGTGGGATGGTAGTGTCCGCACTCCAGGCATTCCTTCTCCCTCAGGAAATAGTTCTTGAACTGTAATCTTTAGAATTCTCTGGAATTGATTTCACTCTCCTCTTCTTCAGGGACTCCCACTTTACGTGTACCACAACCTCCTCTTTTCAGTTTCCTTTACTTATTTCCTCTCAAATCCCTTTATTTCTGTGTGACATGTTTTCATTTCCTTGACTGCAGTCCTCTTTCCTGGAACGCTTCTTGGCTCTTGTGTTCCTTTTTGCTTACTCTTCTGGAACAACTTTGTTTCCTAAAATGTTTGGAACATGATGTGGCCTCTCTGTGCAGCCCCCTGCCCGTGGGGAGATGTGTGTCCCCGGGCTCCACTTCCTGGGTCCCGATGTGCCACATTCGGTGTGGTTTCTGGGCCCAGCATTTGTTTCTAGGGGCTCTGGAAGTGTTTCCATACAGGAAAGGAGCTTTTGCAGGGAACTTCTGGGATGCCTGAGGACTGAGACAGCACTGCTCCCCTCTTCTGCTGGTGGGCCTCAGGTCTCCTTCTGGGGACCCCACCCAGTGCGCCCTCCACTGGGGCTTGTGGTGGTTCCACGCAGAGTCCGGGCTTTGTGGCAATATGCATTTCCTTGTTTTGTGTTGAAGTTGTTGGCTGAGGGGTTTTCCCTTTGCTCTCTTAGTGACTGTGACTGCTTTTATGGGGGATTTTGTGCAAATTAAACACTTCCCACGGTCTCGCCTGCTGGGTGAGCTGAGTAAAGGGACACTGCCTTGCTCCAGGCAAGCTGCCCCAGGTCTCAGCTGACTCCAGGGACATGATGGAGGTCCAGAGACCATGCAAGGTAGGCCATTAGACAGATCTCTGAAACAAGAGCTAAAGCGAAGCCAGGCCTGGTGGTACACACCTGTAATCCCAACACTCTGGGAGGCTGAGGCAGGAGGGTCACAAGCTTGAGTCCAGTCTGGGCAATTTACAACTTAATGAGACCTTGTCTCATTAAACAAAAATAAAAAAATAAAAAAAGTACTGAGGACATAGCTCCATGCAAAGGCCCTGAATGTCCTAAAGTTAAACACAGTATCCTTATTCTTTTCCTGGTTCTTTGCCTACATTTTCTTATATTTGTGCTCTGTTACCCTAAGAACTAAATAGCACAGTAGTCTGGGGTTTTTTAGTCCCTAAAATAAACAAAACAAAATCAATGCTGCTTCATCCTCCCTGGTATATAGATCCCACCAGCCATTCAGGGAGTGAGAAGGAGCTCGAAATAGGTTGTGAACTTGGGAATGGGCCCGGGGCCAGCGTTCAGAAGACCCCCTCAGTTCATGGAAAGTGTCATGGCTACTCTTGGTAGCTTACTAAAATGGTAGCTTAGTAAAATGAATGACTAGGTGGTTAACTGGACCATAAACTGTAGTGTGAAGGGCAGCATACACTCCCGCCTAAATGACGACGCTCAAGAGCAGAGCAGTCAGGTGGGAAGAGCGAGCTCATCTGCGGTCTACTCAGCAGGGCTGCGCGTGGCGTGTGGGCGGGAAACTTACCTTGATGGGCCTTTCGCGGGTTTTCTTCGTAAACCTCATCACAACAAGTCCTATAATCGTCATCCCATAAAATAACCATGTAGCAAAACTGAAATAATTGACCAAGCTGTTTATGTCACCAGGGATGATATAAATCGTTGCTATTAGACCCTAATCAAAGAAGAACAAATTCTGAAGTCATGAGTGTGTAAAAACATCCCTCTTATCACCTCAGAGAAGTCTGAAGAAGCAGTTTTTCCTGTGAATAAACAGAGCAGCATGAGGGACACTTCCCGAGTGTCCCATTGCAGTGGGGGCTGAGCGTGACCCTGGCGGTGACAGCTGTTCTCTCTGAGACCTGGGAGGAAGATCTGAATAATTTCTGTGTCTTTGAAGTTGTGATTTTAAGCAAGGAAAATATTAGACCAAATCTGTATATCTATTGTGCCAGCTTCACGGGGATGGATTTAAATTCCAGAGGGTCTTCCTTATGGGCAGGAGCCCTAGACTGTGACACCCGGCTCTGATCTGACTGCATCGGTCACCGGGGCCGTGACCTGTGTCCCCGTTCTCTGGGTGAGCGTCCCCATCTTCAGAGTGTGCAGGTGGGTAGAGACCTGCTCTCCTCTGGAGCTGGGGCAGTGGGCCGGCCTGAGCTGGGAATGTGGGAGGAGTCTGCGTGCCCAGGACAGTTGCAGGTGACCAGGACTATTTACCCCTGACAACCTCCCATTAGAGACCCACGATCTCAGGACACGCAAGCTATGAGACTGTAATGAGCGACTGCTGTTAGCAACACCTTGTAAAGAGCCTTGTTCTCCTTCCCCATACGCTCTACATAGCTTATTCCTAGGGGCTCCTAACAAACAAATGAACATACATGACAGACGCAGAGTGGTACCACCTTGGGGATTTCAAACCGTGTATTGTGTGGGTAAATTCAGAAAAACGAACAAAAGTAGGATAAATTCAATTGTCTTGGAAATTCTTTTCTATTTCAGGTCAAGAAATCAGTGAACCTGGTTCTTTCTAAGGTAGGAGATTAGGCCATGGCAAGGCAAAAGGACAGTTGGGAGTTACCTGTGAGTCACAGAGACCTGTCTGTTGTATCCCGGAAGCTTTCACAGAGCCCTGCATGGGATGGGTCTGATGTAAGAAATGGGTGTAAAAGATGGAGGCCATTAACCTCTCGGGCACCATGAACCTTTCAACTGTCCCACACTCGCTCTGCAGAGCACATTTCTCTTTCCTTCTTTTTCTACCTTTGATCTCACCTTCAGTACCTTTAATGAATGTTAAACATTTACGTTCCTTGTTCTGTCCAGTTTTTTCAATAGAGTAATAAGAGCCTGAACATGACTCCTGGTCACAATACCCAGTAAAACTGTGAAAACCAGTGGGAGAAGTGTTAGCAAGAGAGGTCTTTGTCATCACTGGACCTGAGGGCCCTCTGCCTGTAGGACAGGTGTCGTGGTGCGGTTCCTACTTACGTAGAAGATGATGGCAGGGGCTGGAGTGAGGCGCCTGACGCTGATGTAAGAGAGCACTTTCAGCATGTGCCCTTCCCGGCCTGCGACGTAAATGAGTCTGAAAGAAGAATCACACAGAGGTGCTGAGGAAGTGTGTCCTGAGTTTCCCCAAGGGATCACAGGAAGGGAACTGAGTGGGGACTGGCCATCTGTGGGTGGCTCTGTCTCCTGGAGGGGACTGAGTTTTGGAAGGGTGAGGGGGTTAGGTGCGTCCTCCTACAATGTAGTCACCAACCCAGTGACAGATGGACATGGCTCAGGGAGGCCTATTTAAGAGGAGTTACTGTTACAGAGATCTAGAAGCTGGTCTGCAGGTACCCGGTGGGTAACTAAAAGCAAAGTAAAGCTTGACATCGCTGCCTTCATTTAATGCCTTCAAACTTTGGGTCAGGTCCCAGCTCAGCTCTGCACATAGGTGTGCTAACCACGCAGGCAGTGTCTGTGTTACAAGGTTTCATAGCTTGAAAGTTACCTAACCTGTCTCATCCCCTTCAAGGCTGAGGACACCAAGTCAAAAGTAACTGAAGTAATTTTGCAGGGTCATCTATTTGCCTGCTTTTAAAATGTCCAGTTCCAGACCTTCTGGGGCAGTGCCTAGAAGTTCTGAGTCATTGTCCTAAAGCTGCAGCCACCCTGGGCTCCAGGAGAAGCAGAGCCTCACAGAACACCCCATGATGAAGTCACTCCCAAGCAGGTGCAGTTACCCCGTGACAGGAACCGCGGCTGCCTCCCCAACACAAGCTGTCATCCCTCGACGGGAACTGAACTGCTCCTCAAGTGATGCTGGCTCCCATTCCTCACAGAAACCATCCTGAGATGCCATCAACTAAACTGCGACTTGACAAGGATCACCTAAGCTGCCAGCTAGCATGCCCCGACCCTTGCCTCTGTTCCCCTTTCCTAGAAAACCCCAGCGTCTGTCAGCCCTCAATGACTGCGCTTCCCAGCATGGCCATGCTGACTAAAGCCGCTTTCTTCCCCTTCTTCTCCCTGATGGACGTAGAGGCCGGCCTAGTCTGTTGGGTCCCCGTGAGCTTCGGCTTTTGCCAAAACAAAACCCAACCTAATACTTGAATACCAAGGTATTTTACTGTATTTTCCTCAGCCTTCCTTCTGACAATCGACTCCTTCTGAGTTCAGTGTTTTTCTATCGTGGACTCTTAACAGTTTCCAGTGAGAAATGGAGAGTAAATGTGTCATAGCTTATAGTAAACTGTAAATGTTTTGCCAGTAGTCCTGAGTACTAGTTCAGCGGCCTAGAATTCCAGTCTGAAAGTATCCCTCGTCTCTCTAAAAATATTATTTCTCACGAAATGTCTCCCTTTGTTCTTCTTGTCCCAGTTCTGTCACCTCTTAAATTCAGCAGCTCTTCCAATTTTCTTTTCTCCCTACCACTGAAATGTTTATGGCTGGAATGCTTTGTCTCGTGTAGAGCAGGGTAGTTTGGGGCTCACAGTGTTTTTGAATTTTGGCAAAATTCTCTCCCGTCTGTGTCATTCCCTGATGTCTGGGGTTCTTTGTGTCTTCTCTCACCTTCCGATCTACATATCTATCTCTCCGTGCTTCACGTGCAACTTTGGCTTCCAACTTACTTTTTCACTTGTATCTAATTAAATTCCTAGTCACAGTAACTTTTTACTTTTTTTCTTTTCTTTTTTTTTTTGGTGGGGTGTCAGGAATCGAACTCAGGACCTCGTACTTGCCGGGCAGGCGCTTGCGCCGCTGAGCTACATCCTCGCCCCAGTAACTTTCTCTTAGGAAATTTTGTTTATCCCTTGCCTCCAAATAATGTTTTAAACATAGTCGTTCAGATACCTGAACTGGCCGGAGTTTTGGGGGAAGTGCCACTTGTTTATGTTCGCTGATTCGTCCTTCATGTGATGCATTTTATTCATTTATCCTTGCGACAGGGTCTTGCTGTGTAGTTCAGGTTGTCCTTGAACTCACTGTGTAGCCAGGCGAAACTCCTCATACCTTAACCTCCCACATACTGAGATTACAGATGCGAACACCACGCCCAGCTTTACCTTTAAAATATTATTTGTATATGGGTACTGCGGATTGAACCTAGGGCCTTCACCCTGAACTACATCCCCAGATCCCCAGCCTTTTTTTTTTTTCCAGACAGGGTCTCACTAAGTTGCTAAGTTGCCCAGGCTGGGCTTGATCTTGCGATCCTCTTGCCTCAGCCACCACACTGGGCCCAATTATCAGAATTCTACATGCTTGGATTTTCCATCCTAACAAATGTTTGGGTTTGCTTCTGTCAAGCGCCATTAGCCCTGAGTCAGTTTTACATTAGCTTTTTCATTTGTTCTTTTTGAGACAGGTGTCACTATGTAGTTCAGGCTGTCCTCGAACTCATTATGTAGCCCAGGTTGGCCTCAAATTTGCAGTGATCCTCCTGCCTTGGCCTCTGGAGTGCTGGCATTACAGGCATGTGCCACCATGCCTGGCTACATTAGTTTCTTACATAACTGTAGGACTCAAAGCAGGTATTATTACTGGAATGATTTTTAAATTATTTTTTATTAGTACATGTTTCCAGTATATAATGATTGCATTCACTGTGGAGAGTTGATATGTGTACAGTTCATGACATATAATAATTCTTTTTAAAATTCTTTTCCCTCCCCTTATTACTGCAGTTTTAAGGCAGGGAAAGTTCAAGGTCAGCCTCGGCTACATCATGAAGCCTTGTTTCAAAAAGCCAAGTAAGGGTTGGTGACATGGCTTAGTGGCATAAGCGCCTGCCTGGCAAGCGCAAGGTCCTGAGTTTGACCCCCGGTACCCACATGAAAAAAAAAAAAAAAAAGCCAAGTAAGTATAATAGATAACATGTATATAGAAGTGCATATAATCTACAATAGCATTTTTTGGGGGGCGATGCTGGGGATGGAACCCAGGACCTCACGCATCATAGGCAAGTCCACTACCACTGCTCTACACCCACAGCCTGAAATGGCTTTGAAAAAGGACAAAGTTGGGGGGATAGCTCTAATTGTACTTTGATACCACTTTAGAAGAATATATTCTGGTACACATTTTGTTGTTTTGCAGTGAAAAACCTGTGGCAGTTTCACTCGAAACACATCCACTCAGAAGCCCGAACACTGGGCAAAGACCTGTTCCAGAATGGGCAGAGCAGCCGTGATCATGGGAACAACCCACCCCCACTCTGAGGGGAGGGTTAGTTAGATTAGGCTTCCTCATAAAGGGAATACAACACAGCTGTGAACTCTGCACCAGCCAGCTCTGCACTGGCAAACTACACCTGTTGATGTACTGTTTTACTGAAATAGAACCATAGCCGGTCTGTTTGTTTTTAGTACTGAAGAACTCACTCCAGCGCCACACTAAGCTACATTCCCAGAGTTTTAAATTTTTTATTTTGAGACAGGTCTTTGCTAAGTCACTAAATTTCCCAGGCTATGCTCCAAGTTGGGACCCTCCTGTCTCAGCCTCCCAGAGTGTTGCTGGGATTACAGGCGTATGCCACCATGCCCAGCTGGCTCTTCATTTTTTGTGCTGCGAAGTTGAGGCAGAGGGCAACCTATTCGGGACCCCTCCTGGCTCTCAGGAGCTTTTCCTGTTCCTTGTTTCTCCATTCCTATTCCGCATTCTTTTTCTCCAATAAATTTTCCTACTCTTAATCTCTGTTGTTACTTAGAATTCATTCTTCGACTTCAGGGGACAGGAACTCGGCATATTTGACATCTAACATTTCCCCTATATCATCTTGGAGGCCCCACCGAGATACCTGGAAGGAGGTAAGTGTTTGCTTTTGTTTTGTGGCACCCCTAAAATATTTTGACTGGATTCTGGATTGCGACACTCTTAGGCAATCAAAATTGTCATCCTTGAATTTTATGCCTTGTCTTTGTCAGTTGCTTAGGCCTTGTCTCTTTTATGCAGTATCTTTTGTTAAAATTAGGATAAATGTAAATTGAGAACACGGGAAGATCACGCTTTTCCTTTGATGGAGCATTTCTCTCCTGTTCTGTACGTGCTGTAGTTTGGACTTAGTTGCTGCACTTACTAGTGCACTGCGTTTGACCTGTGTGACTTCTTCGACTGCTGCGGTTTGTTATCTTACACAGCAGCATTAAGGAAGCGTAGTGTTAGAGCATCCCTGATGGGCTTTAATATGAAATGCTGTAAAATGGGTGTTTCTATGAAATTTGGTTTATATTTGGGAAATGTACATGCCTATTAATAAATCACAGAACCCTAACTGCCAATTAAAAGGCAATAGGCCAGCAGCTGTTCTTAAGTCTTCGGGGACAGGTATCACTGGACACACTGGCCCTGATCCTCCTCTACCTTCTGGAGGAAATGTCGAGCCTGTTCTGCCTCAGTTTCCTTTTTGGTCTGATCGTTCACTGGTGAGGAGGCAATCTTAGCTCTTCAAATTCGCCATTCTCGCCTTGCCAGGCTCAGAGCGACGACTCACGTGCAGATTGTTTCAATAACTCCCTGTGAGTGTAAGAAGAAAAGACTTCTTTTTCTCTGACGTTTTTCTTTCTTTCCTTCTTTCTTTCTTTCTTTGTTTTTCGTTTGCTTCTTCTTTGAGACAGGGTCTCACTATGTAGCTCCTGGTCCTGAACTCACTATGTAGCTCAAACTGGCCTTGAACTTGCAGCAATTCTTCTGCCTCAGCCTCCAAAGTGCTGGGATTACTGGTGCATGCTACCACAACCAGCTCTTTGATCTCATTTCTTATCTTTTCCTGCTGCTCTGTAATTCCCTTTTTTTTTGGAAGCATGTAACGTTAGAGAGACAGAAACTCTAAACTGCCCCAACCATTTCCTCCTACCCAACAAGTAAGAAATTTTAAGTTAAGCCCATAGAAAATAAGCATTTGCTAACACCAAAGGCAGGGAGGTCATTGTATATATATATTATTGTTTTGCTTTGTTTTGTTTTCAGGGACATCGTTCTAAATGATGAACACATACCCCATCTGTGGGTCAGATGAGACATTGGAATTTTGCCCATCCAAGATAACACACATAAAAGCCATGTCCTTCCTTACTGTTCTGGGCAACAGTCTCCCTTGGGGGACTGAACTTGACACCCCATGGAAAGAACCGACTTCTGTGTGAAACCAGAAGGAGCTACTTCCAAAGCACCACGCTTAAGGGACCAAAACACATTTAGCCAAAGGGAGGATCTCCACCCTTCTCTCTCCCCTTCTCTGTATAGTTATCATTTATATGTATAGGAGAGGAATATACTTTGATACTAAGTTGTGGACTTTGAAACTTTTATTGTTTACTTATAAAATGCCATGTAGTGATTTTTTGGGGTTTTAGACAGCTAGGATCTTTATCTGTACCTTGTATAACTTTAACAAACAGTGGTCACTCTGCCAGCTACTTAAAAGCCTTTAGAGCAGCTGCCACACTTAAAGCAAAGGAAAAATTTCCCCAGCACCTTCTGGTGAATCCGCATTGAAGCCAAGGGCCAATGGAATGTTGACCAGAGAGGCAGCTGGATTCCTTTGCAGAGACAGACTTCTGATTGCATGGACCAGGAAAAACTGACAGCGACTGAGGGGTCATGGCCAGGGCTATTCCTTGGCTGATACACAAAGGTTTCTCAGTGGAAACTGGCTCCCAACAGCCTGACGGGGTAGTCAGCACAAAAATCTCCTGTACTTTTCTCTCTCTGCTAGTAAGTTAGAAACTCCCAAGATTTCTCCAACTTGCTGCGAGTTACCTTAGAACCACCTTGTCATTAGATTGCCAGCTTGCAACACCTGTGTGCCTTTCGCAGAGGAAAGCAGCTATAGGGGAACAATTTACATTTGTTCCTCGCATATTCTAACTAATAATAAAAAGATTTTAGTCCGCCTTTTTTTCTTTCATGTGTGTGTAGAAGACTGAAATGTGCCTTTACTATCATGTGAATTGTGATTGCTAGGTGATGGATATAAGTTTAGCCTGTGAGCTTCAGAGATATAAAATTTTTTAAATGTAGCCTTGTCTTGCTGCTAAAACTGGTTTCTTAGGTGATTCAGTAAATAACAAGAATGTCTTGGAGACTTCTTTGCCCTAGGGCACAGGGTGAGATTTTTCTCCAAGCCATTTTTACCTGACCATCTCTAGAGGTGATCTCCTTTGCAGGCTGAGAAGTGCTCCAACTACTTCCAACTCACTTTTCAGTACTTGCTCTCTTTCAAAGAACTAAACAGCAATGGCTTAGTGCTAAGCAATGCTTCCTTCTTGAAGCATGACTGTTATAGCTGAGATCAATTGTAACTTGTGCTTCTATAAAACACCTATGGGAGTAAGCATATGAGCTCCCTGGGGAGACAAAATTATGCACTAGTGCAACGGAGGAGAGCCTGGTCAAATTTTGTCTTCTGGTGTCTCTCCAGATGGCATCCATCTGCCCCGGAGTGGAATCTACTGAGGGACGCCTTGAGGGCATAAGAAATCAAATAGAAATTAAGGGGATGCCTGGTTCTTCTTGCATTTCAGAAATGGGGAACTCAGTATCTAGCACAGGCCCACAATGGGGTACACTTATATAAGCACAACTTTGCATAGACAGCCATGCATGCACTACACAAATTCTGACAGAACACAAGAAGATAAACCTTGATAATGGTTAATATACACAGGCTGAACAATAGAAATGCTTGCTTGCTATTCTTGCTGACATGGGCTCTTCATGCTGTCTTGGCCAGGGAACCTCACCAGCAAAAATACCCCTTTAGCCCCCCAGTGCCGACAGACTTATGTACCTGTGCCCTAGAGTATTAAGCTTTGGCTATTTAAGGGAAATAAATAGCCAAATAAGGGAAATGTCACTGTACCCTCAGTGACATCAGCTTGGCTGCCTCCTGCCCACCTGGGGACAGAGTGAGTTGCAGGATTCCCTACCTTCCCACAGTAAAACAGTTCCCGTTAGCAGCTCCAATGGTGGAAAACGCCACAAAAAGTGGGACGACCCAAGAGGCTGGATAGAGAACGCGGTCACCAAAAGTCTGGCAGGAGAAGGAAATGAATCCTGAGAATCTTCCCTTCCATAACCTCCAACAGCCATTGGTCCAAAAAAGCTCCTCCACCCTCCCAGACAACACAGGTCCCCACCGCACCTCCTTGGGCACAGCCTCTGGGCCCCCTGCTGGAGAGCAGTGACCGAAAAACTTCCCAGTATCTCGGGATTTTTATATTGATGGATTAGTCAATTGTGGCACAGGGGATTGCACCCAGGGCCTTCACACTGAACTATATGCTCAGCCCTTTTTTTATTTTGTATTTTGAGACAGGGTCTTGCTCAGTTGCCCAGGCTCAGGTCGAACTTTTGTTCATCCTGCCTGAGATTCCCAGAATGTGGGGATTATAGGACTGTGCCACCACCCTGTGGTTTCAGGATTCTTGGATGGTGACAGGAATCTTAAAAGCCACCACTTCTGCCAATCATTATTAGGTATTGAATAATCCTGCCATCACCCTGTGCTCTGGCTTCCTTGATGCTCAATCGGAGTGACCTTATTCTCCCCCTTAATGACCCAGTCTGGTGATTGGTGCCCTCAGCACTAACCAAACTGCATCTCCTGCTCGTGCTAAACCCCACTACCTCACTCTTTCTAACTCATTTTCTGTCTTATCCCAACTCCATGAGGCCTCCAGCATGTGGAATTCATGCATGTTTTCCGGTCCCTGGTGCTCAATACTTTTTTTTTTTTTTTTGCACTGGGCATTGAATCTAGTGCCTTTGCTCTGAGCTACATCTCTAGATATTTTTAATCTTTATTTTTTAACTTTAAAATACAGTCTCACTAAATCACTACAAATTGCCTAGCCTGGACTGGAACTTGTGATCCTTCTGTTGCAGCGTCCTGTGTGTGTGTGTGTGTGTGTGTGTGTGTGTGTGTGTGTGTGTATTGGTACTGGGGATTAAACCCAGGAACTCTCTATCACTGAGCTACATCCACAGCCCTTTTATTTTCATTTAGGGAAAAGGTCTCAATAAGTTGCCCAAGCTGGGCTTCAACTTGTGATCCTCCTGCCTCAGCCTACCAAGTAGCTGGAATGATGGGTGTGCACCACCCTGCCCAGCTTGCCTGATCTGCCTCCCTCCTCATTTGGTTTCGATTCCACAACTCACTCTTAGAATTCACCACCTGCACACTTCCCTGTCCTTCCTCCTGTCTGTCAAACCCCCAGCCCTGGTCCCTCGAGCCCCACCTTCTAGCCACGAGCTCTGCCTGCGCCCAGGCAGCTGGGGCTGGAGCTAGACAGGAAGAGCCCACCACCCCTGCCCTTCTCCCCTAAACCCAGTCCTCTCACGACAGCTGAGCCCATGACCTGTCCCTCTCCCAGTCGCCCCTTGCCTCCTCCCACAGGCCACAGCCCCCTCCACACTCACCACGGCCACCGCCTGGGACTGCAGGAGTTCCGTCGGGGTCATCACGGTGAAGTAGGAGACGTTCATGAGGATGTAGCACACTGTCACCAGAGGGATCCCGATGATGATAGCCAGGGGCAGGTTTCTGAGAGAGACAGTGACGGGGAACCCGGGGTCAGCCCAGAGGGTCCGTGTCCTCCTCATCTTGTCTTCTCCTCTCCCTCCCATGCGCCCCCTTCTCAGCGTGGTGGCCCAGCCCACAGATGCCCTTCCTGAGGCCTCCTCGGCGGGGCTGTGATTTGGCAGAGCCCAGCAGGAATGAGAGATTTTCCAGTGATAAGATTTCCTCCTGGGTCCTAGGGCAGTAGACTCGAATTGCTTAAAGCAAAGGAAGTCGGAGATAAAGGAAGTTGGAGCTCTTCCTTCCCCTTATGGACCATTCCACTGCCCCAAACACACAAACCCTAAGGGTGTATGATGAGCTTAGAAGGAGCCATTCTCTCCCTGGGTAGAGCGCTTCCCTGCACACACGAGGCCCTGGGTTGGAAGAATGAAAACTTCACTGGCTGGAATGGAATCATGGAATAATAGGAGACAGCAGCTCTACTTTTGTCTAGGAGGAGTGACATTCGCTTTTGGATCCGTTGTCTCTTGCCTGGCTCAGCTTTCTTACCTGTGAGGGTTTCTAAGTTCTTCCGTGATGTAATTAAGCTGATTCCTGGAAAAACAAAAGGAACAAGGGTGACATGTGACTTGAATTTCTTGGCGAAGATTGTGAAACACACAGTTTTAAATGTTGCTTCATTTAAAATTGCCCATTGCTGGGCATGGTGGCACATGCTGTAATCCAGCACTTGGGAGGCTGAGGCAGGAGGATTGCAAGTTTGAGCCCAGCTTGGGCAGGTTAGTGATTTAGCGACACCCTATCTCAAAATAAGAAAAATAAAAAAGGACTGGGGATGGAGCTCTATTTGAATGTCCTGGGTTCAATTCCCAGTACCACAAAGAGACAGAGAGAGAAAGAAGTGAATATTTTCAGGGAAGCAGGAAATTTTCAGGAAAAATTTTCAGGAATATTTTCGGGAAAAATAATAGGAGGCTGATTAACTTTAAAGCACCATATGCTCACACCTATGCACTAACATATACACAAATATACATGTGTATTCACTCTAGAGTCACTGTATTATTCACTCTAGGGTCATTTTAGAGTACAATACATACCCCCTTACTAACTCTAAACTAACCAAGAGTAAGGCAACTATCCACCCACCCCAAAGGTAAGGCCTTAAAAGATTGGTGAAGGACAAGTAAACAGACAGAAAGAAGCCGCACACAGACCACAGGAAGAAATGACACCAGGCACAGGTGCTGAAAGCCAGTCCACTTATGGTGAGTTCTGGGTGAGGAGGAAGTGCTCCCTCCCCTCCCCCATAAAAGCAGCTAGGATCTGAGGCCCACAGGTCCTCCATCTTTCCACAGCCCTCTCCCCTGATTCTTTCTTACCAGGGTAGCTATCAGTCTTCTCCCTTCCTTTTCCTCTTTACAAATAAGGTGTCTTCCCCTCCTTAAACTCTGCCCCTCCGATTTTTCACGGGGGCTGAGTTTATGGTCCTGGTGGGCTCCTTGGACAGCAGAGCAGCAATGCTCGTCTCCCAGATGCGACATTTTGGTTCCCTGACCAGCAGCCAGATGTGACACCTAAAAAGCACAGACTTGGGACACCTCAGGGTCCCCCCTTACCATCCATCGTATGCCCAGAGTCCGTTGTAAAACGCCAGGCTGATGCCGCCCACAGATGCTGGTGTACCCACAAAGGAATTTTCAAAATTTTTTGTATTTCCTGTAATTAAGCCAGAAAGTGAAGAGCAAGTGTCAGCTGAGCGATTTCGACTCTGCACTGCTTTCCCTGAAGCTGGGGTAGGACACGCACTGAGAAGCTGGCAGCTGAGTCTTGCTGCGGAGTTCCCACCAGACACAAGGCGGGGTGTGTGTGTGTGTGTGTGTGTGTGTGTGTTTGTGTGCTGTATGCCTCCCCCTTCCCATCCTTATACAGTCACCTTGGGCCAGGAGGACCAGGCCACTGATGATGATGATGGCCACAATCACCATCTTGGCTGCGGTGAAGAAGTTCTGGACGTATCTCCCCAGCCTCGCACTCAGCGCATTCACTGTGGTGATGACCACTGGGAAGGGCGGGGCGGGGCAAGCAGCATCCAGTGTTCAGGTTTCCATGTGACCCTGGAGTCTCCGTTCTACCCCTCCCACCTCCCTCCCACAGTGGGTCCCAGGGCCTGGAGCACAGATCCAAAGGAGGGAGTGAAAGACCTTTACAGCGCACCTGATGGAGACCTATGAAATCAAGCCCCCACCTCAGAGGGCAAAGCAGAAGCAGCAGCCAGGCCCTGAGTGGAGGGCACTGGCCTGTGACAGGGACAGCCCTCAGCAGCCATCCTTGCAGCCCCTGACTGGCCTAGGTGCTGTTCAGCACCCAGGGTAGCCGCCAGTCCTGCTTCTCCAGAGCCTCCAGGCCCCTGGGGCCTCTTTCTGTGTGGGCACAGAGGATGTGAGGCCAGCATCCCCAGCCTTGGCCTCTGCCCAGCCACCTCTGACCCCTCCCCCAGATGTCAAGCTTGGGCACTCACAGATGGCAGTGGCAGCGAGGCATTTAACGACTACTTCAGGAGGCTTGCAGTCCGAGTAGAAGGCTGCACACACGTACTCCGAAAAGCTGAGGCAGATGATGGCAAAGGATGAGGGCTTCATGACCATCATGCTGGCCCAGGAGAAGATGTAGGCAGGAATGGGGCCGAAGGCTTCCATCAAGTATGGGTACTCGCCTCCCGACTTGGTGATCATTGTGCCAAGCTCTGCAAAGCACAGAGCTCCTGGAACATAGAGAGGTACGGCCCCCCTCAGCCCCTCGTGAGATGTCGTCCTTCCCCCATGGGCTCTGTGTCACATAGGCCCAAGTCCTCTGGCGCTGGAGGGCCCTGAGTTCTGGCCACTGGACATTTAGTGGCAGCCCGGTTAACCCTTTATTTGCCACCCATGCATTGAAAGGGAATGAAGTAGAGTGTGGTGGTGCATACTGTAGTCCCAGCACTCTGGGAGGCTGAGGCAGGAGGATGGCAAGTTTGAGCCTAGACTGGGCAACTTAGTGACTTAGTGAAACCCTGTCTCAAAATTAAAAATGGGCTGGGGATGTAGCTCAATAAGGAAGACCTGGGTTCAATCCCTAGTACCAAAAAAAGGGGTGGGGGGACCCGGCAGCAGGAAGGACAATGCTTCTCCCTGGGTTCCCTAGGTTCCATGGGGAGGGGGGCCAGGAGGCGGAGTCTCTGTTACCCAGTGTGGCGAGGATCCCGCAGGCCGCCCAGATGATGAGACAGGGCCCCACGGTTCCTGTGTTGCTGAGCACAGACTTGGGGGAAATGAAGATCCCAGAGCCGATGATGGTGCCCACGATGATGCAGATGCCACTGAACAGGCCCACCTGGGACGTGGAGGAAGGAAGAGGGGTTAATGCTGTCACCCAGAGGCTCACGAGGCCAGAGGCGACCCCCAGCTCTGGGTCTGCCCAGCTTAAAGTGAACCCCGTGTTCCAGGCACGTCCACCCTGAGGTGCTGCTGTGCCTCCACCAGGACACTGTTCCTGGGGCTCTGCATGTATTGAACTGGTTAATCTGTGCCGGGCGAGGTGGTGGACACCTGTGATTCCAGGCTGGGACAGGAGGATTACAAACTTAGCAATAGCCTGTCTCAAAAAATTTCAGAAAGCGCTAGAGATGTAGCTCAGTGTGGAGACCCTGGATTCACTCCCTGTGCCCCCCACAAATATCCTTCAATAGCCCCATGATTTGAGTATACCATATCATACCCATTTCATGG
Source organism: Erethizon dorsatum (assembly GCA_028451465.1). Classification (NCBI taxonomy): domain Eukaryota; kingdom Metazoa; phylum Chordata; class Mammalia; order Rodentia; family Erethizontidae; genus Erethizon; species Erethizon dorsatum. The sequence continues at coordinate 97,719,839 of CM051834.1, forward strand.
AGGAGAAAACTGAGCACAGAGAGGCTGCTCGGGCCCAGAGTTACACAGTCAGGCCCAGGTTCCAAGCTTCTGGACACCAGCCCTCTTACCCTCCACAGCACAGGCCCTTGGGAGGACCCTCTTCACTGGGCAGAGTAGAAGGGAGTTGTCACCAAGGAAACCAGGCTCAGGATCTGAAGTGCTGGCCAAAGGAGCCACGTGAGCAAGAGATACCTCCCAGGGACAGAACCTGTTGGGGACTGGGATGTTTCCGTCATAACATCCTCTAGGACATGAGCTTTCTAAGAGCTATACCTGGTTCAGGTACTCACTGTTCCATTACATCTGTGTGAGGAACAAGGACAGGCTATGGGAATCCACAGTGACAGAATTTCCAGGTTGAGTGCCTGCCTGGTGAGGGGACTCTGGGTGATAGATTTGTCAGCATGCATCAAACTGAGCAGGAAAGATTTGCACATTTCATCATATGTAAATTATACACCAATCCCCGTGTGTGTGTGTGTGTGTGTGTGTGTGGTGCTAGGGATTGAAGCCAAGGCCTTCCCACTGAGGTACATCCCCAGCCCTTTTGTATTTTTTAGTTTGAGACAGGGTCTCACTAAGTTGGGCGGGGCCCAAACTTGTGATGCTCTTGCCTCAGCCTCCCAAATGCTGGGATTACAGGTCTAGCCAAAAACAGGCTTTTATTTTATTAGTTTTGTTTTTGTTTTTGTTTTTGTTTTTGTTTTCTTGAGACAGGGTCTTTCTATGCAGTTTGGAGTAGCCTTGAACTCACTATGTAGTTTAGTCTGGCCTCAAACTTGCAGCGATCCTCCTTCCTTCCTCAGCCTCCTTAGGCCCGGGATTACAGGCGTGCACCACCATGCCTGGCTAGAACACTTCCTATTAAAGGTGGTTTGATTCCCACAGCGCAGGCGACCACAGCAGGGAGCTCCCTGTGTGGGCAGAGTCTGTGCTTGCTCAGTGTGAGGAGGACCCCACTGCAGGCTGGTCACTGGGGGACTCGGCAGGCACACACATGGGGTCACCGGGGTGCAGAATCCACTTCCCTCCAGCCTCAGAGCCAAGTGTGCACCAGGCAGGCGAGGCAGCCTGAGCTTCCTCCTGGGGCACCATCTGGCTCCCCATCCCAGTACCCGAATCCCTCCTGCTGAAGGCTGCTGCTCTCTGATTTGGAGAGGAGAGGGCTGCCATTTCCCCTGTCTCTGATGCCTAACTGCGTTTGGGACAGGCCTGGGGTTTGCTCAGTTCTGCTGTGTGGCTGCGGGCCACAGGGTGCCAGGGACATTGCTGGCATCAGGCCTGTGCATGGCAGATGTAGAGTGTTGCTGCCCATCCCTGATTACTAGGGACAGAGACCCCAGCCAACCAGCAGTCAGTCCATGCCATCCCTCTTCAGTCCCCTCTCCTGTCAGCTTTCAGGGCTCCCACAGGGCCCCACCCAAGGCTCAGCCCCGTCGCCCTGCCCTGGCAGCCTTCAGAGTCCTGATCTCATCCTGAGCTGATCAGGGGCCATCCTTCCTCACCATGGGCCTGCAGCCTCTTTCCCTCTATGTCCAGCACCTGCTGCCCACACCCACCCAGGACAGGCTCAGTGTGCAGCTCCTTTTTCTTTTAGTTTTAGGTCTTGGGGATGGAACCCAGAACCTTCCCACACAACTACATCTCCAGCCCTTTATTTTGAGACTGGATCTTCCTAAGTCACTATGCTCTCCAGGCTGGATTGAAACTTCCAATCCTCATGCCTCAGCACCCCCCACCAATCTCCCAGTGCTGCAATTATAGGTGTGAGCCACTGAGCCTGGCTATTCAGCTCCTCCACCCCTACTCCTAAGTTCCTCTCCTTCCTGGCCCAGCTCCAGTCCTATCTGCTCACCATATCTCAGCTCAGAGCATTCATCCCTGTCCTATCTATGCCGGCGGCACCTTTGCAGTGAGACCCCCAAGACAGAGCACCGCTGTTGGAGGCCCTGCGATGCCCAGCTCCAGGACAGTCTCCGGTAAGAGGATGAGAGGTTTGCCAAAGATGGGTGGAGGGGACTCGACCACCGGAAGGCCCCCTCTGACCACCCCTGAAAAGGCCATCGGTTTGAGCAAATACCAGACCCTCAGTCCCTCCGCAGCTCATGGAAGCACACACGTTAAGCTCATGCGTGACGCAGGAACTTCAGAGTACACTGAGTTCACCGGAGACGGGGCCAGGGGTAGGTCCGGGGCATGGCTCATTTAACGACAAACTGTATAAATAAAAAGCCATGTGCTTCAGTGCGTTACGGGATCAGCGGGGCCTCCACTGCTTCTGCTCCTCATTCAGATCGCCCCACCCCGAGCCTGGGAAAGACCCACAGGAAACAGGCGACCTCACCTCTTTCTGGAGATTTGTAACCTTGGGTTCGTTGCTCTGGATGGAGCGCTCATCCTCCCTGCGTTTCCTCGGGCTCGTCTCCTCCCCCATCTTTCCCTCCTGCCAGTTCCAGGAGTCTGCAAGGAGGGCATGGGCTGAAGCTTGGTTCAGCAAAAGCAGACAAGATGCAAAGGGAGCGCAGCCAGGGCTGCTCTGGGCTGGTGCGCTCGGGTGTGGGGTACGGAGTCCCAAAGCAAAGGTCAGCTGGAGTTTTAGAGGGGTGCAGGTGGCAGTCTCTTGGGGAAAGTTTGCTCAGCCCCAGGGAGAAGAATCAGTCATTGCTATTATTCAGGCTGCAGGAAACAGTTTCCTGAGTCTTTTCCAAAGCTCAGGGGCTTGTTTTGCGTGTGGTCAGTCAACCTCCCAGCCCCCCTGTCTCCCGGGCCAGGTCACTCTCTGCTAATCCTCAGCTGTGACATCCTTGAAACTCATCCTGCCTCCATCATCCAGTGTCTTTGTTTTCAAAATTAAAAAACTGTTTAAAACATACTGGAATATACTTAGTGGAATCAATTCAAGGCAAGGATGGTTTTGTTACACTTCTTTCCCAAATTTAAGGCCCCTGGGACACAACTGATCTGCAGTGTGGGTACAGTGCTTTCCCACTCAGGGATGCAAGGAATAAAACAAGACAATTGCTGAGGAAAACCAGGCTGAGATGGTGACGTCCTCGCTAGCTCCAAATGAAATCTCTGTGAAGGCCCGGCCACCCAGCCGGAAGAGCAGCGGGCCTCCCCATCACCCGGCCGGCCTTACCTTTCTCCTTGACCTTGTGGAGCCAGAGCAGCTGCCAGGCCAGCTGCCTGCCTGTGAATGTGGACCAGCCTGGGAAGGGCCATATCTTGTGCCCAAGAGTGGAGGAAGCCAAAAGTACAGAGGTCAGCAAAGGTAATTATTAAACCTCCCCCCGCCTCCTTTTTCTGAGCAATGAATCTTAGATAGATCACACCAAAAAGGGAGGGTCAGGCAAGCCAGTTTCTCTCCAAAAATATTTTTGTGTATCTGTGTTTTCATCAATTAAAAAAAAAACAAAAAAACAAAAAAACAGATTCTTCCAGATCAGCTCCATCCTCTAAGAGGAAATCTCTGCAAAGAGTAGAAATCCTGCTTGCTTTCATCTTGGGATATCAGGGGAGATAATTTTGGAACCAACTCATTCATTGTCTTAATGGGTCACATTTATAACTCAAGGCAGGCAGAAGAATGGTATCTGGTGTGTGGGAAACTTGACAGCTGTTTTCCTCCCCACCAAGGAATTTCCTTGTAGAGAAGCAGGGGGGGAGGTAGGTGAGCCCTCCTGCAGAAGGAGTGGTGATGTTACAAGGCCTCACATGGGCCTCTGATCGGTCTTCACCCGCAGCTTTGGCCACGTGCTATCAGGTTTGGTAGTAGAAATTCATTTTAGGAAGGGACCAACTGAACTTGGACTTGGAGTAGACATAGGTTGGCCTCATCTCAGGACTCCCAGTGACAGGATGAGGGACAACCAAGGAAGATGTCCAGGATCAGAGAGCTGAGGTCAGGCTGATAAGAGACAACCAAAGTGTTGTAGGCTGAACAACTCTGGCCCCAAACCCACAACCAGAAGCCAGGATTAGCCTGATGTTCTGTGGAGTTGAAAGCAGCAGAACTGGCATCTGGCCTTATTCCTACTTCAGGCTTGCTGGGATTATTCATGATGGATCTGGGCTCTGTCTGCTCCTTTGTCTAACAGAGACAGTGGAGATGCACCCGGAATTGGACACTACCACAAAACTGTACGCACCACAAGATGACCACAGGCTAGAAACTGCAGAGAAATCTCTTTTTTTTCTTTATTGTTTGTTTTTGTTTTTTCATGAGTGTGAACATCATTTTAGTTTTCTCGTTTTGTTTTGTTCTTGTTTTAGTTTTTTCCCTCCTGTCTTTACCAGTTTCCCAAAGCTTGGGTAACCTTCCTTTGTTCTTCAGCCTTGCTTCTAATTTCATTGTCTTCTTTTATTTCTCTATTTTTTCTCATATTCCTTTAAAATTTTCTCCCCTTAGGGTAAAAGTGCTCTATTAAGGGGATATTTACTGTATATCATTTTCTGATTTGTTTTAGATTTTGTGATACAACTATAAATTTTGTACCTATGGTTAAATGTGGCAAATTAACAGTTGTTACTATTCATCATTTTCTAAACTGTGCTTCATGCTCTCGTTGGTACTGATTGTACTTTAACCAAGTTGACATAGTTGTTGTGATCACTTGTTCTTTCTTGTGTACCAATATCAAGACTGTTAGGGTCATAAGCAATGCCATAGTCCAGTACCAAAGAACTAGGTGCTAAGCCAAACAGGCTGCAACCTCTCATCCCTAATAAATTGAAGAGGCAGGATCTTGGGACAGACTCAAAAGCCGAAACCCTGCTATATCTAGAAGACATCTTGAAAAGTAATCATTTCATAAGGAGGTCTCGATAATAGTAATAAAGCTACCTACCATAAGCAATGTATAAGTATCAACACAGAAAACAAACAAAAACATAGAAAATGAGAAAAGACGGAAGCAAGATGCAACCCCGGACCTCCATTTTGCTCACGGCAAATCCAGGGGGCATTGATGTGGAAGAACTAAAAAGCCACCCAGCTGAACTTTCTGAAATGGTAGCAGTAGGTGTAACAAAGTAGATGAATGTGGTTCTAGAAAAAAATCAGAAATAATTATACAGATAACTAAAGAGATGAAGACCATAATGAAGGACATGGTTAGTGAGTAGATACAGATTAAAAAAATAGAGGAGCTTAGGAAAGTGATAGAAACGATGAATGCCCAATATAGGAAAGAACAAGATTCCATGAAACAGAGTCAAAGAGATATCCAGGAGATTAAAATTTCTATTGAAAGTACGTGAGGCACAATTGACCAATGTGAAGATAGAATATCAGATCTAGATTACAAGTTTACAGTTATCATCAAAAGAAGACTTTTTTTTTTTTTTTTTTTTTTTTTTTTTTGAGGCAGGGTCACGCTGTATAGTTCAGGCTGGCCTTAAACTCACTATGTAACCCAGGCTGGCCTTGAACTCGTGTCAATCCTCCTGCCTCAGCCTTCCGAGCACTGGGATTACAGGCATGCGCCACTACACCCGGCAAAGAAGACTTCTTAAAAATAGCAATAGACCACAAAAAAAAAAAAATCAATCAAATATCTGCTAGACAATGAAAAGAAGAATAGCATAAGATTAATCAGAATCAGTGAAAAACCAGAAGATAGCACAGGGACATAAAAAACCTGTTCACAGAAGTAATAGCAGAAAACTTCCCAAGCATGGAAAAATACAATGACATAGATAAGTGGGGCACATAGAACTCCAATTAGCCATGATTAGAAGGAAAAAAAAAAAAAAAGTACACCAAGGCATATAGTAGTCAAGATTCCAGAAATTCAACACAAGAACAGAATTTTAAAAGCTGTTAGAGAAAAGACAGAAATCACCTATAAAGGAAAGCCCATGAGAATCACAGCAGACTTCTCAACACAAACCCTTACGTCAAGGAGAGTTTGGAGTGAAGTATTTCAAGTTCCAAGTTTCAAGTTCTAAAAGAAAACAAGTTCCAACCCAGATCATGTATTCTGCAAAATTATCTTTCAAAATTGATGGAGAAATAAGATACTTCCATGATAAAGAATAACTGAAGAAATTCATGACCACTGAATCAGCCCGCCAAAAATTCTTGAGGATATTCTAGAAAAGGACAATGAAGACAACAATTCCATGAATCCCAGTAGAATGAATCCACCAGGCAAGGCAAGGAATTAAACAGAAGGGAAGGAAAGGGAACCAACAACAGGAAAATAATATGACAAGGATAAGTCAACACATACTAGTTATAACCATCAATGTAAATGGCCTCAATTCACCAAAAGAAACAGATCCATGGAATGGATCAAGAAACAAGGTCCAACAATATGCTGCATACAAGAAACATATTTAACTCAAAAAGAGACTCACAGACCAAAAGTTAAAGGATGAAAAAAAAAAAAAACTCCATGTGACAGGAACCCAGAAAAAAGCAGGGATAGCTATTCTATTTGTAGACAAAGTGGATTTCAAACCAAGACTGACTAAAAGAGACAAAGAAGGTCACTACATACTTGCTAAGGGGACAATCCGAGAGGAAGAGATGTCATAAATATATATGCAGCAAATCTAGCACACCCAACTATATAAGACAAATATTAATGGACATGAAAAATCAGATAACCACTAATACAATTGTAATGGGAGACCTCAATACCCCACTGTCACATAAATAGATCAACTAGACAAAAAACTCAATGAAGAAATATCAGACCTGAACTAAACCTTAGAACAAATGAACTTAGTAGATATCTACAGAGTGTTCCACCCAACAACAGAATACACATTCTTCTCAACTGCACACGGGACTTTCTCCAAAATAGACCACACATTAGCTCACAGCACATGCTTAGGAATTGAAATTATAAATGCAAAGGAATTGAAATTATCCCATGCATATTACCAGATCATAGTGCAATGAAACTGGAAATCAATGGCAAAAGAAACCACAAAAACTGCATAAACACATGGAAATTGAATAACACCCTCTTGAACAACCAATGGGTCACAGGTAAAATTAAAGAAGAACTTAGACAGTATCTACAATTAAATAATAATGCCAACATGACATACTGAAACTTATGAGACACAATGAAAGCAGTCCTATAAGGAAAGTTTATAGCAGTGAATTCTCACATCAGAAAAGAAATTAGAAAATTTATTTGAGTGAGCTCAAATAAATAACCTAATGTTGGACAGCAAGCTTCCAGAAAAAGAAGAGTAAATTAAGCCCAAAGTGCATACAATTATAAAGATCAGCGCAGAAACTTATGGAACACATACTAAGAAAACAATACAAAACATCAATGAATTGAAGAGTTGGTTCTTTGAAAGATTAAATAAAATAGACAAAGCTTAGCCAACCTTATCAAAAAAAGAAAGAAAAGACTCAAATCCATGCAGTTAGGAATGAAAAGGGTAAAATCATCATGGATCCTGCAGAAATCCACAGTGGGTGGCGGGTCAGCATTTATGGGCCCTTCCTGCTGGCAGGGCCCAGGGAGGTTACACGAGGACCACGCACACGGAGACTGTGCCTTTCATTCCAGCGGCAGCCAGGTGGGTGGGCACCCATGTGCTGCACCACCTGAGCTCTGGGGGCCAAGCTCTGGGATGCCTCTTTCCCACCTCTTTCCTCAGAGAGCCATTACTGATGACCCTCAGTGTTGACAAGGATGTGGAGGAACAGGAACTCTCAGTGCTTGCTGGCGGGAATGCAAAACGGGACTAATAGCAAGTAGGCCTGGCGATTTCTTCTTTGAGGTGAGATAACTGATAGATAAGTGGGCAGTCATCCGCTGTCCAGTTAGGATTAGGGTTAGGGTTCAGGTGAGTGGTTTCTTCTTTCATTGAGGTGAGGTGATGTTGAGACAGATAAGAAGCCTCGCCCTTAGCCTTCCTGCTGTGACAGCCAGAGGGGGACATGGTTTGGCCATGTCACACCCCTCCTCCTCCTCACTTCCCTTCGCTTCCTCTCGGTGCCCTTACCCTCCCTGCTTCCTCCAACTCTTGTACCTCTTCCCACTTGGAAAAGCTCTATTTCCATTTTTTCTTCAATTCTCTTTGTTTTAATCCCTTTTCCCTTCCCTCCCTCTCTTATTCCCCTTTGCATTTGAAGAAGATCTCCCTACTTCCTACTATCTAACTTTTTTCTTGGTCTTCATTTATATTTTGTGTTTCTCATATAAGGAAAGCGTGCAATATTTAAACTTGTGTGTCTCATTTATTTCACTTAAATTATGGTCTCTAGATGTATCCATTTACCTACAAATGCCTGAGGTTATCCTTCTCTATGGTAGAGTAGTACTCTATAGCATATAAATATCAGTAAATGGGATCCTATCAAATTAAAAAGCTTGTGCCCAGCAAAGGAAACAACCAACAGACTGAAGAGACAACCTACAGAATGGGAAAATTTTCTGCCCCTATTCCTTGGAGAGAGGGCTAACATCTAGAATACATAAAGAATTCAAAGGCTGAGGCAGGAGGATTGCTGTGAGTTCAAGGCCAGCCTGAACTACACAGCGAGACCCTCTCTCAAAAAAAAAGAAAAAGAAAAAAAGCTTTAAAAATCAAACCCTTCAAAATAAAAGATCCAATCAAAAAATGTGCAACCAAAATAAACAGACACTTCCCAGAAGAAGTACAGATGGCCAAGAAATACATGAAAAAATGGTCAACATTGCTGGCCACTACAGAAATGCAAATTTAGAAAAACACTGAGATTCCATCTTTCTCCAGAGAGAATGGCTATCATCAAGAAATCAAATAATAACAAATGCTGGCAAGGTTGTGGAGAAAAAGAAACTCTACTACATTGTTGGTGGGAAAGTAACCTAGTACAGTCACCAGGGAGATCAGTATGGAGATTCCTCAAACACTAAAAACAGAAATTCCATTTGACCCAGCTACTCCCCTTTCAGGAATCTTCCCGAAGGAGTTAAAGACATCATGTTCCAGTGATAGGCGCACACCCATGTGTAAGACATAAAACATTTTTCATTGGTCCAGATTTCGTTAAGCACTCTAAGAAGCCCTTAGACTTAGCTTGGTCAACTAGTGGACAAGGACAGGCAGGCCGTAAAAAGATTCACACGAGAGATAAGGTTCTGGGGTTAGAGGTCATTGCTAAACGAGTCTTCCCCAGTCCTGGGAAGGCAAAAGGCTAAAAGTAACTACAAAGAGAAATAGAGGGAGGAAGGGAGAAGAAGGGACAGTGCTGAAGGGGGGCACAACACGTGTGAGCCGAGTCAGACGGCTTGGGAGGACTGCGAACCCCAGGCCCCAGGCCCCAGGCCATGGGGGATGTGGGGAGGGACTCCCGCGAGTTAGAAATAAGGGCACAGAGTTTCTCACCTGGAGGGCGCCTGTCTGTGTGCATGGGCACCACTCTTGCAAGCGTCTGGATTAAAGCCTCCCTTCCGCTGCCTCTGGAATCCAGTTTTTGGGGGTGTGGACAAGTGAATTCATTTTACACCGTGCTTATAGCAGCACAATTCATAATAGCTATACGTCCCTCAGCCACCAAATGGGTAAACAAAGTCTGGTGTTTATCCACCACCCTTAAGGTTATTTCGTGGCCACACTTGGGGGCTGCACTGACTTTACCCTGACCCCAACCACGACCCTGGAGGTCAGCTTGGCTGGCAGCCCAAGTGCCCTTCCCCCACTCCCGCTGCCCTAGACGCTGCTGCTGCCTCTGGAGAACTGGCAGAAAAACCGCCCCTGCAGGGCAGATAGAAGGGAGGGATCGGGCCCATCACTCACAACCTGACATCCCCAAACTCCAATAAGCCACATCGAGCCCAGGTAGTCCTCCTGGAGAGTCCAGATTTTAGCCCCACTATTTCCATGGAGACACAGCAGCTATCAGTTAAGCAGCGATGTCTCCCCACGCTCCCCTGCACTGCCGCCCTGATGGCTACAGCTGTGCTGGACGCCCCACAGCACCCCAGGAGGTGTCCACCTAACTACAGCAGCCTCGACTTTGAACCTAGCGGTACAACCGAATTTGGACCCCTAAGTAAGCTCGAATCGGAAGGCTTGAACTTAGACCAATTTGAAGCAGAGAGTGGCTCAAAACTGGACCAATCACAGGCTTGAGTTTGGAGCTATCGCAGGCCTGGTGCTGCTATATAACCAGGACTCCTCTCAGACCTCTCCGGTTGGTCCTGAGGGCTCTCACCCTGTGTTGCGCATTGACCCTGTCTGTGCTGCGACACCAGCCTATGCAAATACAGCCTTGCTCCCCGGTCCTGTAAATCTACTTGGGATCCTGGGTAGTGTGGGCAGAGTAGTCACTTTAAAAAGAGCTATCAATACTGAGGGTAAATACTAGGGGGTGCTGGCCCTGAAGAGCTCCAGAGAGCAACAGCAGAGACTGGCAAGGGCCGGTGGACGTGGCAGTTACCGGAGGCAGTGATGGGCAGCAGCTGAGTCTAGGGGCAGCAATAGGCAGCCTAGAGTCAGCACCCAGAGCTGCCAGCTGAGCTGCACTTCGCTGGTTCATTTCTCTCCACACTGAGCAACAGGACCCTGAACTGATGGGCAACAATGTCCAGTCTGATCTCAGCAGAGGGTTGGCTTGGGGCTGAGCGGAGCTCCCCGCAGCTCCCACCAGGCACTGGGCCTTGCCCGCTCCTCCACCCAGGCACGGTTTCCCCAGGGCTGCTTCCAAACTGTGCCAAAGCTCGCCGGGCTCCCTTGAGTTCCTGGGTCATGTTTAATAGCTGTTGACTTTGGTTAATGTCAACTTGATCAGGAACTTTATGGTGCCTTTTAATAACTTGCTGGGACGGAGAAAGAGATCTAGAGTTTCTGGCTCCGACTGGAGACCTGCATGATGAAATGCACTGAGCCCCTTCCCAGCAGCCTCCGCTCCCCTAGGGTGGCCTCATTTCCCACTCAGCCTCCAGCCAAAGACCCAGGTGTGCCTGACTTCTTCGTCTGCCCCCGAGGGTCCTCCCTCTATGTCCTTCTCCAGCCCCCAAACCCTGTTCATTCTGAAAACTAGGGATACCAATTCCTCCTTGAAGCACCTCATCATTTGTCCTCTCTTGGAACCTCGCAAGTTCTCTCCCCTTGGCATCCTCATCTTTCTTTGCTTTGCCTGCCTCGTCCTTCTTTGCATCCTGGCCTCCCACACACCCAGTTCCCACAGTGGCCAGCAGGGAGCTGGCAGTGACCAAGTGCATGCGGCTCAGCCCTTACCTCTGCCCTGGCTGCTGTGGTCCAGGAGTCTCCAAACTTGCAAAGCACGTCTGAAATGTGTGATAAACTTACAGCAGAAATGTAAGGATGTTCACTTCTCAATGAATAAAATGCTCTCATAAAGGCGGAAAAAGAGGCGGCTGCCTGCGGTGGTTCTCTATAATGATGCTGTCCTCCCAACCAGCCACCCAGAGCATGGGACGTCTTGTGGACATTTGGCTAAATTGCTTTGAAATAACATCAAAGTCGCTTGCCAAGCCATCTCCTTGGGAGATGTTACACAATTTTAAATCCTGCTATGTGTTCCTATCCTTTGTAAAATATAAAAGAAATATGCTTTTCTATGTCATCTTTCCATCTAGCAAGCAAAGATCGCATGTGTAACTTCTGCACTGAACAGGGGGCTACTTCACACCTAAAGCCACACAGGACTCAGCGGGGTGGGGGAGGCAGGTCCCTGACAGGATGTCCCAGGGTCCACCCCTCCCACCCGTGACTTGCAGCCCTTACTGCCTGACGTCCCCATGTTCTCCCGGCAGGTCTGGCAGCATCTATCCGTGCAGGGGGCACAGCGGAACAGAGCCGTGGCCCTGCTGTCTTTCTTGGTGGCAGCGGTGCAGGAGGGACCCCAGCTGGGTGCTCAAAGCCAAGGCTGTCTTCAAAGTGTCAGGGAGCCACGTGGCTGCAAAATAAATTACCTTCCCAGGAGGACAGAGAAGGGCTAGGACAGGGCAAAGCACATTCTGTACAACTTCCTGGGACATTTGATGCATTTACCAGGCAAGCAAACACTGGCCAGGCCCAGTGGAGAGCTGCCGCATGCCTACAGTCACAGCACTCTGGGAGGCTGAGGCAGGAGGACTGCAAGTTCAACTTGTCTGGGTAGCTTAGTGAAATAATAAAAACATAAATAAAAAGGGCTGGGGATGTGGCTCTCAGTGCAAAGGCCCTGGGTTCAATCCTCATATAATAATGCAAAAAATTAAATTAAAATTTTAAAAATCAAGCAAAATGTAAAGACACAATTAAGTTTTCGTGATGGTTTATTTCCTCCTGGTGCTGCAGCGCTGAATGGGCTTCTGAAGTTGCCCTCGACGCTGTCCCTTCTCCAGGGGCAAGGGCCGCCTTCCCTAGACTTTCAGGCCCATGGGCCTAAGCCACGGGCTCCCGCAAGTTCTGGTGGGTGGTGGCAGGGGGCTTTGGGTCACAGCAGCTGATGCTGCAGCCATCCAGCAGGATTCCCTGCAAGGCGCCCTGGAGGCCGGGGTCCTCTGCTCGCCTGGTGTTGTCCTGTGCGCCCTCTCTCTGCAGCGTGGCCTGGAGCAGCGCTCTCATCCTTTGATTTTCCTTGGAGGTAGACTGCCAAACAACCTCGAGCTCACCTTCCATTTCTCTGAAAGCAATAAACAAAACCAGGAAAAGCTTACAATAGCACAGTTTAGAAAATCTTTCGAAGAGTCCTTACAAATCCTAAAATAATAGCAAGCACTCGAGAAAGACTGCTTAACAGCAGAGAACAGAGCCTGCTGTGCTTCTATTCTGGAACAGGGACCAGATGTTGAATTAAGCACCCAGGGCCCCTGGAAATAGAAGAAAGTACAAAGGCACAGGCTGCAAAAATGTCGTCTTATTTAAAGCCAGGCATGCTGGTACACGCCTATAATCCCAGCACTTTGGGAGGCTGAGGCAGGAGGATCACATGTTTAAGCCCTGCCACAGCAACTTAGTGCCTCAGGGAGACCCTCAAAAAAAGTGGGGGTGAATTTCTTATTTTCTCCCCTTAAAGTCTGCCTTCTTGATTTTGACATCAAGACTCATGTCCTCTATTCCCTAATAACTAACATATGTACATAAAATAATAAAACAGAGTAACTGTAGGGCTCACCCAAGCCAGTCGGACACCACAGCATGATGGCCTGGCAGTGGCTACCACCTCACAGGGCCATGAGCCCCCCAGAGTATGGGAGAGAGGCACGGGGCATCTGCCCAGGGAAGGAGCAGGCCCGGGACAGCAGGCATGGAAGGGCCTGCTCCTTCTCAGATACTGCCAGATGGTTCTGGAAAGTGCTAGAAAACAGATTTATTGGAGGGTGGACTTAGTGCTACTGTTTAAGATTAAGGGCAGCCAGGCTGACTGGTCCACAGTCACTTTTCTCGTGAGATGCTGCTTCCTTTGAAGGCCCATGATGCCCACTGAGAGCTGGCACACATGCAGAACATTAAGTAAAATAAGCCAGACATAGGAAAAAAAAAAAAAAAACAAAACCCACACTATCTCATATGTGAAAGCCAAAAAGGTGATCTCATAGCGATAAGAGAGTTTAAGACAGGGTCTCACTATGTTGTTAAGTTGCCCAGGCTGGGCTCAAACTTGCAAACCTCCTGCCTCAGCCTCCCAGAGTGCTGGGATTACAGGCCTGTACCACCATACCTGGCTCAAAATTATAGTTAGAAGGAGTAAGTTCCAGTTTTGCATTGTCTAATAGGGTGACTATGGTTAACAATCATTTATTATATAGTATATTTCCAAATAATGAGAGAGGATCTTGCATGTTTCACCACAAAGAAATGATAAATGTTTGAGGCGACAGATTGCTGATTACTCAGATCTGATATCACACAATGTATACAAGCATCAAAAAAATCACCTTATACCCCACAGATTTATACAATTATTATATGTCAATTTGATTAAAAAAAAAAAAAAGAAAATAAGCCCAATAAGGCAAGAGTCAACAATACAAGATTGATTGATTGTTTTGTTTTGTTTTGTTTTGTTTTGTTTTTGAGACAGCGTCTGGCTATGTAGTGCAGGCTGGCCTTGAACTCACTATGTAGTCTAGGCTGGCCTCAAACTCATAGTGATCCTCCTGCCTCAGCCTCCCGAGTGCTGGGATTACAAGCATGCGACTCCTGGCAACAAAACAAGATTTATACACTTCGCCCACCTCAATTTGAGATATTGGAATGATCACATATACAATATAAAAGAACTATGATTAAGATATTAAAAGAAATAAAAGATGTATAAAAATAAGCAAAGACCAAGAGTTTATTTTTTAAATGATAGGTAGCTTTTCAAAATAATCAAATAGAACTTCTGAAAATGAAATATAGAGTTGTTAAAAAAAAAAAAAAAAAAACATGGCTTGGTTAAACAGATGAAAGAATTAGTAAACAGGCATATTGAGCTGAAGAACTTATCCAAAATGTAGACCAGAAAGAGACAGAAAAATATAAAATTAAGGAATGAGGGGATTCAACATCAAGGCCTGACATATGTCTTATCTGAGTTCCAGAAGGAAATTTAGAAACAGTGTGAGAAAAGACATGTTTTTATGAGACAATGACTAAGAATTTTCTAGGACTAATAAAAGACACAAAAGTAGATGTACAGAATGTACTTTATTCCAGGTGGACAAATAAAAAGAAATTCATAAACATATAACAATGAAACTAGAGAACATAAGAGACAGAGGATTTTACAAAGGGCAAGAACTGGGCATGGTGGCCATGCCTGTAATCCCAGCACGCTAGGAGGCTGAGGCAGGAGGATAACAAATTCAAACCCAGCCTAGTTAACTTAGTGAAACCCTGTCTCAAAATTTAAAAAGTTTAAAAAGGTCTGGGGATGTATCTCAGTATGAAGGCCCTGGGTTCAATCCCAATACTACAAAATGATAAATTAGAATATAAATAAACAGGCAAGAGAAGAAATGGAGCATGTCTGCTTAAGAATGATAAAAAGGCTTCTCAACAGCAGCAATGAAACAGAAGACAACTCAATGTGCTGAGAGAAAGTGACAGTCATGGTAGGAGTCTGGATCTAGAAAAAAATCAATATTTAATTTCTGGGGCTAAAAATAATGATAGCAGTGGATTGTGTTTTTAATTTTCATGTATCTATTATTTAGACTTACTTAGACTAGATAATGACAGCATAGAAGAGTACAAATAAACCATGCATGTGTCACGTGCCTGTAATCCCAGCACTCTGGGAGGCTGAGGCAGGAGGATTCCAAGTTAAAACCCTGCCTGAACAATTTAGTGAGACTTTGTGTCACTAAAAAAAAAAAAAAAAAGAGCTGAGGATGCAGCTTAGTGCGAAGGCCCTGAGTTTATTTAATCCCAATGTCAGGGAAATTAAAAATGTAAAGAAAATCTTAAAACTTTTAAAACTTACAAGTCTGCCACTATACTCAAAGATGAGAAAAGGGAGGCACAGACTGCTCCCTTAATTAAAAATGGCAAAGCTCAGCTGGCCTTGGCACACCAACGCCAGCTGCAGTGTATAGGATAAGTGTAGCTCAGACAAAGTGCATCTGGCTGTGTTAACCCGTCCCAAGGTTTCAGGGAGTTCTCACTCCGAGACAGCTCGGCTCAGTCTAAGATGGTGATTGATTCCTCCTGCTCACCCT
Organism: Erethizon dorsatum; assembly: GCA_028451465.1. Classification (NCBI taxonomy): domain Eukaryota; kingdom Metazoa; phylum Chordata; class Mammalia; order Rodentia; family Erethizontidae; genus Erethizon; species Erethizon dorsatum. The sequence goes on from CM051834.1 coordinate 97,735,477, forward strand.
AGCCCTAACCTCCCTGTTACAGGATAGAAAGCCCCCAACTAACTTGCCTGAACCAAACCTGCCTGGCAATGTATGACAAGACAATGTGTAGCCAACTCTAGAGTATCCTGTTATCAGCCTTTTGTATTTACTGCTAACAACCTATATAAGTGACTGTTTAACCTCAAGACAGGGCTGGTGATTTGGACCCCATGGTCCCCTAGCCCGCCGGTGTTAATAAAGTTTGCCTTCCAAGTTCCTCAGTGCAAAGCCTCTTCCATTTGGCTCAGCCCTGTTTATTTTTCCCCAATACCAGTACCAAAAAAAAAAAAAAAAAAAAAAAAGGTGGAAATAATTAAAATAAAGCATCATATCTCATATTTGGGGAGAAATATAGCTGATGCTGATTTAAATTTAGATTTTTAAAACTAAGTGTCCATGAGATTTTAAAAGTAATCACTAAGAGAGGAATATATAATTTTCAAACCATCAGAGGACAAAAAAAAGAAGAAAAAGAAATGTAATTCTAAACCTCCCATCTGCCAAGAAACTTGCTATTGGTCTTTTTCCACAGTGACTGTTTTACAGTGGTCAGAATTTCTGTGACTACAAGGTCCCATTAGTAAGAATTTGCCTTGCCTGGCAGAGAGAAGAGCCTGGCAGGGGTGGGGTGTGGCTTGGTGAAGGGTGCTTGCCCTGCACGCATGAGGCCCTGGGTTCCACTCCGGCCCTGCAGTAGGAGATAAGGCGAGGCAGCACTGGCTGGGTAATGAGCAGGACCAGTCAGTGACAGTCCCCGGGACCGCGCCAAATAATTCCCAGGAGCTGGCGTGCAGAACTGCTCGAGGCAGGACACGGGCACCCCAGGAGCCCCTGCCCTCACTCTTCACGGCAGCGCGTTCTGTGCCTCCGCACACTGGATGTACTTTTACTTTGCTTTTATCCTTTCCTCTCTTTTCAGCCCAAGTTCTCTCTGCAGAGCCAGTTTTCTCTCTTACCCCTTTCACCCCTCACTTTTCAAATAAACTTTTTGCCCTGTTTTTGGCTTGTCTCGTTTGATTCTTTGTTCAAGGCAAGGAGGAGCTGGAACACGTTTAATTGGTGAGCCATTCCTAAAGGAACCACCTGGTAACAGCACTGGGAAAAAAAAATAGAATCTGGCTACTGGCTGTAAGAGGTAAAAATATTTTTAATTGGCCCGTATTTCTTTAACCACTCTATTAAGCCCTTCTTCTTACACTTAGCTCGGTCAACTAGGGTCAAGGACACGCAGGCTGTACAAAGCCTCACAACAGAGATAAGATGCTAAAGAAGTTGGGCCGGTGCGATGGCTCAGCGGCATAAGCGCCTGCCTGGCAAGCGTGAGGTCCTGAGTTCAACTCCTGGAACCCACATGCAAAAAAAGGGCCGGTGATATCACTCAGCGGCACGGGCGCCTACTGGCGCACAAGGTCCTGAGGTCGACCCCCAGTACCCACAAAAAAAAAAAAAAAAAAAGTCTTCCTGAGTCCTGGGGAGCCAACAGGCTAAAAATAACTACAAAGAGAAATACAGAGGGAAGAGAAGGTAAAAGGAGAAAGAGAGGAGGACAACAGGTGTGGAATGGAATAGACTGTTCCAGATAGACTGTGAACCCCGGATCCCTGGGAGGTAGGGAGAGGGACGCTTTGAGTTAAAAATAAAAACACGCAGCTTCTCAACTGGAGTGTGCCTGTCTCTGTATGGGCACCATGCTTGCAAGAGCTTCGGTTGAAAGGCTCGCTTTCACTGCCTCTGGAGTCCAATTTCTTTTTGGTCTGGACAAGTGAGATCATTTCTTACACTGGGGGACACAGACAGGCATCTGCATTTGCATGGCATCAAGCAACGGTGGTTACACTTGGAAGAAGATCACAGCCAAGAAGTACTGAATTTTGCAAATGCATCAGTTTATGTTCCAGCTGTCAAAGACAAGATGGATTAAGACTGCCAGCTTTTGGGAACCCCAAACCATCTGAGGGGCCACCACGTTCCCTTCACAAAGCATGTGATGCCCTCCAGTATCTGTAACAGGCTGACAGTGCCACCTGTCCTGCGTTGAGAGGTCAGAGGTGTGCCGGGTACAATACCTCACCTCCCCAGAAACATACGGTGCCCTGAGCTTAAGATTACGATCTGACAAAAAGGGGAATGATTGGGGATCTTCAAGTTCTCAGAAATTAAACAAACAAACAAAAAAAGAAATAAATCATTAAATCAAAAATTAATGAAATCTCCCAAGAAAAAGAAGTGAAACAAAAATACCAAAGAGGAGAATAAAAGGAGACGCAGTTAGACAGCTGGAGTGTTTTTGCAAGTCTAACTCAAACACGAATTTTAAAAAGAGAATAAGGAAAATGAGCAAATAAAAATCAAGGCCAGGGCCAGTGATATAGCTCAGTGGCATAAGCACCTGCCTGGCAGGCACGAGGTCTTGAGTTCCACTCCCGGTACCCGCATATAAAAAAAAAAAATCAAGGCCAATGCTAAACTTAAAACTAAAACGTGAAAACAAAGTTAAGCAAGCAAACAACAGACCCTGAGGATTTTACCAGGAAATTTCCTACAACATCCAAAGGGCAGACCTCCCCTGGGGCCCTCGGAGCCTGGCCCTACCTCCTCTGCTGCAGGGCTTCGTCCAGCACTTCCTGCTTGTCCTGCAGCATGCGGTGCAGGTGCCTCATCTCCTGCTGGTAGCGCGCTGTCTTGCCCACGAAGTCCTCCTGCTGCTCCAGCAGACGGTAGCTGATGTTGTCCAGCTTCAGTGCAGTCTGCTTCTTGTATCCCTGAGGGGGATGAGGGGCTCCGTGAGCAGGGATGCTGCCCCCTGGTCACTCTACCTACCTCCTCTCCTGCTGTTGGGGGTCAAGGAAGTTCAGTAAGCCCTGTATAAGGCTGACCAGAGACAGCAAGTGTGGGGATCCTAAAAGTTATAAAAAGAGCCAGGCATGGTAGTGCAAGTCTGTAATCTCAGCATTCTGAGAGGCTGAGGCAGGAGGATCGCAAGTTCAAGCCCAGCCTGGGCAACTTAGCAGGATCCTGTCTCTTAAAAAAAAAAAGAGCCTGAGGAAAAAGATGGCGGATGAGTAAGAAGCAGGCAGCGAAACTCTCTCTAAAAGTTGCCCTTGGAACACAAGAATATAGCGACCGGGAAAGCGCAGGAGGGGGGAGATGCCTCCCCGGAACCCAGAAAAGTTCTGAAGCGCAATCTGGGACCCCCGGCACCAGTGAAGGGTGATTTCCAACAAAGAAGAAGGAGCAGACCACGCGCGCGCACCTTCTACCATCCCAGGAATCGCAGCGCGACAGAAGCTCAATTCTGCGGACACACGGTGACAGCTGGCGCCCAGGGAGCCCCCACGGAGGATCCTGAGACAGCGGCGGGGCGGGGGAGCGGCGGAGAACTGCGCTGGCCGGTGGTGAGTATCTCTCAGCCATAGCTGCCCCGCGCCAGAGAGCAACCAGCCGGGCGCCATTGTGGGGGGTGCGGCGAAACTCAGAGCGGTGCGAAAGAAAAATAGCACTGGACACTCGTGCTCCGGACAGGGCAGCGTGGGGCCTCTCAGGCCCACGAAAGTGTGCTGAGGGCAGCAGGCAAACGAGACTGGTCTCTCAGCCACAGCTGTCCCGTGCCAGAGAGTGACTGGCCCGGCGCCATTGTGGGGGGCGTGGTGAAAATCAGAGCGGCGGGAAAACAGCGCAGGGAACTCGCGCTGCGGACATCGCGCTGCGCCTCTCAGACCCAGGGATAGTGAAAGGGCGCTGAGAGCGGCAGGTGAGCTAGACTGGTCTCTGCCTGAAAGTACGGGCCTCTGCTCACCGCCCGCCAGAGGGCGCTCCTGGCTTACTGGGACGGACCTGCACAGAACAGGACTCTCTCACCACAGGGTAACTGCCTACAGCAGAGTCAACACCTGGAACTGATTCTTTTTATTTATTTATTTTTTATTTTTATTTTTATTTTTTTCTCTCTCATTTGTTTTTTGTTCTGGCGAAGGTTTTTTTTTAATTTGTTTTTGTTTTTTTGTTTGTTTGTTTGTTTTTGGTGGGGTTTTATTTTTGTTTTGTCTGTTTTATTGTTTTTGTCTTCATTTTTGTTTCTGTATGTGTATTTGCTCTTTCCTTCATTATTCTCTCCGGTTTTTTATATGAGTGTAAACAGCGCCTCTAACTTCTTTGTGATTGTGGTTGTGATCTGTTCTTCCTTTTATCCCTTCCTTCTCTTTTTCCCACCAGTCCTCTGCACCAGTGTCCCAATGTTAGTGGGATCCCTCTTGGTCCTCTAACCTTACATCTAATTCCTTCCTCTTCTCCCAATGCTCTATTTCCTCCTTAACTCATTTTAAATGTAAACTCCTGAGGGAAAAATTGACATACATAGGACTTGTATACTGCATATAATTTTTCTGGTGTGTTTTAGAATTTGTTATATAACCGCAACTCTACTCTATACAGCTAAAAGTGGTAAATAACTGGTTAGCTCAGTCTGTCATTTTCTAGGCTGTGTTTGATGCTTTAGTTACCATTATAGCCAAATGTGAAATAATTGTTCTAAACATCTTTCCTTCCTGATATTTCATGATTGAGATTGACTAAGGGACACAGAAAATACAGTGGCACAGTACCAAAGAATCAAGGACTGGGCCAAACAGGTAGCAACTTCGCATATCCAACGAATTGAAGAGGTAGGATCTGGCAGAAAGCTCAAAACCCAAAAGCAAGCTCCACTTGGAAGATACTGCAGAGAAGTAGTCATCTTCTAAAGATCTTAAACACTAGCAATAAAGTAACCTACCATAGGTAATTTGCAAACATCACCCCAGGAATTAAAGAAAAAAAAAATGAGACGACACTTAAACAAGATGCAACCCCACACATCCAATTCACCAAAGGCAAACCTAGGGGGCAACGAGGTGGGACAATCCGAAAGCCACCCACCTGGCCTATCTGAAGTGGTAACAACAAAGCAACTGAATGAGGCTCTGGAAAAAATTAAAACAGAAATAATCTCACAGATAACTGCAGATATAATGTCCACAATGAAGACCATGCTTAAGGACACTATAGCTGATACAGACAAAAAAATAGATGAGCTTAAGAAAACTATAGAAACCATGAATGCTCAACATAGGAAAGAAATGGAATCCATAAGGCAGATTCAAGCAGATATCCAAGAGAACAAAAATTCCATTGAAAGTATTTGTAGCAGATTAAGCCAATGCGAGGACAGGATCTCAGATATAGAAGACAGGCTTGCAATTAGTGATCATGAAAAGGAAGAATTCTTAAAAACAGCAAGGGACCATGAAAAAGCAATTCAGCAGCTGCTAGATGACTCAAAGATAAACAACTTAAGAATAATTGGAATAAATGAAAAAGCAGGAGATAGCATCAATGACATTAAAACCTTGTTCAAAGACATAATCAGGGAGAACTTTCCTGGAAGAGAAAAAGAATTTGACCCCCCTATAAGTGAAGCTTTTAGAACACCAACTAGACATGATCAAAAAAAAACTTCAGCCAGACATATTATAGTCAAGATCCCAGAAATTCAACAGAAGGGCAGAATCTTAAAAGCTGTTAGGGAGAAGAGACAAATCACCTATAAAGGAAAACCCATCAGAATCACAGCTGACTTTTCAGCACAAACCCTCAATTCAAGAAGAGCTTGGAATGACGTATTTCAGGCTCTAAAGGAAAATAATTTTCAACCCAGATTGATGTACCTCGCAAAACTATCTTTCAAAATTGATAGAGAAATAAAATACTTTCATGACAAAGAACATCTGAGAAAATTTATGACCACCAAACCAGCACTCCAAAATGTTCTGAAGGACATTCTAGAAAGAGATAGGAACCCCAACAGAAGGAATCCACCAGGAAGGGCAGATAATTAAATAGCCGGAAAGGGGAAAAACAAAGAGTGGGAACCAACAACAGGAAAATATCATGACAAGTATAAGTCAATACATATCAGTTTTTTTTTTTTTTGTGGGTACCGGGGGGTCGACCTCAGACCTTGCGCGCCAGCAGGCGCCCATGCCGCTGAGCGATATCACCGGCCCCTTTTTTGTATGTGGGTTCCGGGAGTCGAACTCGGGCCCTCGCGCTTGCAAGGCAGGCGCTTAAACCGCTGAGCCAACTCACCGGCCCCAATACATATCAGTTTTAACCATCAATGTTAACGGTCTCAATTCACCAATCAAAAGGCACAGACTGGCAAAATGGATCAAGAAGCAAGATCCAACAATATGCTGTATACAAGAAACACATTTAATTCAGAAAAAAATTCATAGACTGAAAGTCAAAGGATGGAAAACAATACTCCATGCCACAGGAACCCAGAAAAAAGCAGGGGTAGCTATTCTTTTTGCAGACAAAGTGAACTTCAAGCCAAGAATGATTCAGAGAGATAAAGACAGTCATTACATCCTTGTAAAGGGAACAATCCAAGAGGAAGAGATAACGATCATAAATATATATGCGTCAAATACCAGTGCACCCAGCTATATAAAACAAGTACTAAAGGACATGAAAAATCAAATAAGCACTAATACAATTATATTGGGAGATCTCAATACTCCACTGTCACAAAAAGACAGATCAACTAGACAGAAAATCAATAATGAAATAGTAGAACTGAACCAAACTTTTGAACAAATGGACTTAGTAGATGTCTACAGAGTGTTCCACCCCACAACATCATAATACACATTCTTCTCAGCTGCACATGGGACGTTCTCCAAAATAGACCACATACTAGCTCATAAAACCTGCTTAAGTAAATGCAAAGGAATTGAAATTATCCCATGCATATTATCAGACCATAGTGCAATGAAATTGGAAATCAATGGCAAAAGATGCCACAAAAACTCCCTAAACACATGGAAATTAAACAGCACCCTCCTGAACAACCAATGGGTCACTGATGAAATTAAAGAAGAAATTAGACACTTTCTACAACTGAATGATAATGACAGTACAACATACCGGAACTTATGGGATACAATGAAAGCAGTCCTAAGAGGGAAATTTATAGCATTAAATACTTATATCAGGAAAATAGAGCAAGCGCAAATAAACAACTTAAGGGTGAACCTCGAGCTTCTAGAAAAAGAAGAGCAGGTTAAGCCAAAAGTCCGTACAAGGGAGGAAATTATAAAGATCAGAGCAGAAATTAACGTATTGGAGACTAAAAAAACAATACAAAGAATCAATGAAGCAAAAAGTTGGTTCTTTGAAAGAATAAATAAGATTGACAAACCCTTATCCAACCTTATTAAAAAAAGAAAAGAAAAGACTCAAATCCATGCAATTGAAAATGAAAAGGGTGATATCACGACGGACCCTGCAGAAATCCAGAAGATCATCTATACCTATTTTGAAAATTTATATTCTACTAAGATGGAAAATGCAGAAGAAATGGACAGATTCCTAGATTCGTACGAATTACCAAAGCTGAATCAAGAAGATTTAAAAATCCTAAATAAACCAATATCAACCAATGAAATTGAAGATGTAATTAAAAACCTCCCAACAAAGAAAAGCCCAGGCCCTGATGGATTCACTGCCGAATTCTACAAGAAATTTAGAGAAGACCTAACGCCAATACTTCTCAAACTTTTCAATGAAATTGAAAGGGAAGCAATACTCCCAAATTCATTCCTGGAAGCAAGCATTACCCTGATACCAAAACCAGAGAAGGACCCAATTAAGAAAGAGAACTACAGGCCAATCTCCCTAATGAACATAGATGCAAAAATCCTTAATAAGATACTGGCAAACAGAATCCAACAAATCATCAAGAAGATTATACACCATGACCAAGTTGGATTCATCCCAGGGATGCAGGGATGGTTCAACATACGTAAATCAATAAATGTAATATACCATATTAACAGAACCAAAGACAAAAATCACATGATCATCTCAATAGATGCAGAAAAAGCTTTTGACAAAGTCCAGCACCTTTTCATGATAAAAACCCTACAGAAAATTGGAATAGAGGGTCTTTATCTCAATCTGGTAAAAGCTATCTATGACAAACCAACAGCCAATATTATACTAAATGGCCAAAAACTGAAAGCCTTCCCTCTAAAATCAGGAACAAGACAAGGATGTCCACTGTCCCCACTCTTATTCAACATAGTTCTGGAAACTTTAGCCAGAGCAATTAGACAAGAGAAAGAAAAGGAATAATGATTGGAAAGGAAGAAGTTAAATTATCATTATTTGCAGATGACATGATACTCTACACAGAAGACCCCAAAAACTCCACTAAAAAACTGCTAGATTTAATAAGCAAATTCAGTAGTGTAGCTGGATACAAAGTCAATACTCAAAAGTCAATAGCCTTCCTGTACACAAATAACAAACTTACTGAAAGAGAAATTAGGGAAACAATACCTTTCACAATAACATCCAAAAAACTGAAATACCTAGGAATCAACCTCACAAAGGATGTAAAAGACCTCTACACTGAAAACTACAGTACTCTGAAAAAGGAGATTGAAGAGGATATCAGAAAATGGAAAGATATCCCTTGCTCCTGGATAGGAAGAACCAACACAGTGAAAATGGCCATACTTCCAAAATTGTTATACAGATTTAATGCAATTCCAATCAAAATTCCAACAGCATATCTCACAGAATTAGAGAAAACAATCCTAAAATTCATTTGGAATCAGAAGAGACCTAGAATAGCAAAGGCAATTCTGGGCAACAAAGGCAAGGCAGGGGGCATCACAATCCCCAACTTGAAATTATACTATAAAGCTACTGTGATAAAAAACAGTGTGGTACTGGCAAAAAAACAGACCTGAAGATCAATGGAACAGATTAGAAGATGCTGAAACAACCCCAGACATACTAAGCCACCTTATCTTTGACAAAGGTGCCAAACACATTCGCTGGAAGAAAGATAGCCTCTTTAATAAATGGTGCTGGAAAAACTGGCTCTACACATGCCGAAGATTAAAACTAGACCCATATCTTTCACCATGCACTAAACTAAATTCAAAATGGATCAGAGATCTAAATATTAAAACAGAAACATTAAATCTGCTGGAAGGTAGGATAGGTAAAACCCTTGGAGACATTGGTGTAGGCAAAGACTTTATGAATAAAAACTCAACCGCACGGGAACTATCCCAAAGAATCAATAACTGGGATCTCATCTTATTAAAAAGCTTTTGCACAGCAAGAGAAACCACCAACAGAGTGAAGAGACAACCCACAACGTGGGAAAAAATGTTTGCCAGCTGTTCCTCAGACAAAGGATTACTATCGAGAACATATAAAGAACTCAAAAAAATCAGACCTCCCAAATTTAAAGACCCACTCCAAAAATGGGCATCTGAGATGAATACACATTTCTCAGATGAAGAAATACTAATGGCAAATAAATATACAAAAAAATGTGCAACATCACTAGTCATTCGAGAGATACAAATTAAAACAACACTGAGATACCATCTCACCCCAGAAAGAATGGCTACTATAAAGAAATCAACTAATAACAAATGCTGGAGGGGCTGTGGGGAAAAGGAACCCTTCTTCACTGTTGGTGGGAGTGTCGACTGGTACAGCCACTGTGGAAATCAGTGTGGAGATTCCTCAAAAAACTAGGGTTGGAGGTCCCATTGGACCCAGCTATTCCTCTTCTGGGCATCTTCCCAGAAGAATTAAAAACATCGTTCCACAGCGATATATGTGCACCCATGTTTATAGCAGCACAATTTGTAATAGCCAGATCTTGGAAACAACCCAAATGCCCATCAACTGAGGAATGGATAAGAAAGATGTGGTATTTTTATACAATGGAGTACTATTCAGCCATAAAGAAGGATAAACTGGAGACTTTTATAGGTAAATAGATGCAACTTGAGAAAATACTCATAAGTGAAATAAACCGGAAGCACATGTGTAAGCATCGTATTATCTCTCTAGTATGAGAAACTGAAAGAGTAAATAAGATCCAAAATGTACAATAGACATGATGAATCAAAAAGAAACTGGTCAAAAGGAAAGAGAGACTGGAATAGGGAAAAGAAAGAAGGGAAAGGGAAAAAAAAATTGTATATATATATAAGATGGTTAAGATAGATACACTACCAATTTTACTTAGTTCATTGAAGAGTAAGGTTTGTGCCAATAATGTTTGGACAATTGAATGCTAATGTCTGGTATCCTGAATAACTAACTTAAAGATAGTAATACGTAATGTATTAACCATTGTTAACCTCCTATTATGTTGTTTTGAAAATTTGTTCTTCTTTTGATTTGTTTTGTTTTTTCTTCTCTTTAAAATAAAAAAATATATATATAAAAAAAAATAAAATGATTCCTGAACCTCAAAAAAAAAAAAAAAAAAAAGAAAAAAAAACGTGGTGCATGCCTGTGATCCTAGCACTCAGGAGGCTAAGGCAGGAGGATCGCCACAAGTTCAAGGGCAGCCTGGGCTACGTAGCGAGTTCAAGAACAATTTGAGGGCCGGTGAGATGGCTCAGCGGCGTAAGCGACTGCCTTGCAAGCGCGAGGGCCCGAGTTCGACTCCCGAATCCCACATACGAAAAAGGGGCCGGTGATATCGCTCAGCGGCACGGGCGCCTGTTGGTGCGCGAGGTCCTGAGGTCGACCCCCCGGTACCCACAAAAAAAAAAAAAAAAAAAAAAGAACAATTTGAACCACATAGTGAGATCATCTCAAACAAACAAACAAAACAAATAAAAATAAAGAAAAAATAAAGACTGGAGATGTAGCTCAGTGTGGAGGCCCTGGTTTAATTCCCAATAATACACACACACATACACACACACACACACACACACACACACACACAAAGTCATAAAAAGTGATAAAAGAATTTCAGGTACAATAAAACTAAACTAATTTGTATTATATCTTTTTGTATGCTATAAATAAAAATTAAACAAAATGTATCACCATCACAGAACAAACTGGCTGTTCTTACAAATTAATCTACTTCTACATTTTCTTCCAGGACAACTTTTATTCCTTGATTAACTGATAATTTAAGAAGCAGTACCATGGCAGGCATCTGTAGTCTTAGCTACTTGGGAGGTTGAGGCAGGAAGATTCTTTGGGCCCAGGAGTTTAAGACCCTACCCCGCCCCTGCAAAAAAAAAAATCAAACCAAGAAACCAAATAACCAGTGTCCACACCTGACAACAAACACTGCTTTGCCTCATCAGGGAAACCCCATACAAGAAGCAAGCAAGGCCTGTCATTCTCTATTGTCAAACAGATGACAGAGATACAAGCCTGGCTCTTTCATTTTTATTGTATAGTATTTAAGGTTCTCACAAGCTGAGCATATCTAAAATTATTGTCATAGTCTTGCTATGTAGTTCACATGAACTCAATTTTTTTTTGTCTTTTTTTTTTAATGCGGGTACCTGGAGTCGAACTCAGGACCTCGCGCTTGCCAGGCAGGCACTTATGCCGCTGAGCACTATAACCAGCCCTTTTTTGTCTTTCTGAGACAGGGTATCACTATGCAGTTCAGGCTGGCCTTGAACTCACTATGTAGCCCAGGCTGGCCTCAAACTTGCGGCAATCCTCCTGCCTCAGTGCTGGGGTTACAGGTGTGCACCACCACGCCCAGCTGGAACTCAATATTTTAAAGATATTCTGATAACCAGTTTTTATATTCCTTCTGGTGGGAGAATTGGTTGCATGTACATTTTACATTCCAGGTGAAATAAACTTTAGTTTTTATTTATTTTTTTAATGAAAAAACATTTTCTGGCAGTACTGGGAATTGAACCCAGGGCCTTCCCTCTGAACTACATCCTCAGCCCCTTTTTTATTTTTTAGTTTGAGACAGGGTCTCGGTAAGGGCACTGAATTGCCCAGACTGGGCTCAAAATTTCAATCGTCCTGCCTCAGCCTCCCAGAATGCTGGGATTACAGGTATGCACCACCACATCTAGCTGTGAAAACCTTTTTGCCTTCTGATTTTGTTTATTAATTACTGGTTTTCACATTTGTAATCAACAAATGTCTACAGTATTTCTACTTTAGGGATTTACTGAAGTATTCTTTATAGCCAATGTGAACAGTTTGTGTTTTTATTATTTATATATATATAAACATATCCTATTCATTATGTTGTCACAACTTCTATATCTTTACTTATTTTTGTTAACCTTGATTGTTCTTAGAACAAGAGAAATTAAGTAAAGCTTTTATTATTACATTTTATTTATCTTCCATGTTTTATTATGTTTTCAATTTTCCTTTGTGTTTCCTATAGTTTACAATTTATAAATTTGCTGCTGTGTTATTTAATACACAGGTATTCACAACTACTACATATTATTTCTAATTTTTAGTAGTATGAATGCCTCCCTCACTATTATTATTTTCTTTTTTTTTTTTTTTTTTTTCCTTTGGCAGTACTAAAGATTGAACATTTGCTCTGCACTACATCCCCAGCCTTTTTAAATTTTGAGATAGGGTCTTGCTATATCAGTAACTTGTGATTCTCCTGCCTCACCTCCCCCTGGACCTTCCCCTGCTGGTGCTCCCCTGGCCTGCCCAGTAGGAGCCAGGCTGTCTGCTGAGGCTGTGGCTGCAGGCTGGGACCAGCAGTGAGGACACAGCCTGTAAGGAGGGGGACCTGGTTAAGGATGGGCCAGGGCAGGTGCAACGACAGTGCTTGCTCTGGGCAGAGAAACTGCAGGGAGTGGTCAGGGTGAAGGCAAGAAGGCAGGAGGCCAATGCTACTCCCTATCTACACCAGCAAATGCTGGGCTTAAAGATAGAGCTGGATGGTCACGTAACAGTACAACCTGGAGAACTTCCGTACCTTCTTTTTTTTTTTTTAACAAACTCCTGTATGGTATTTTGTTGTGTAGAAGAACCAAAATTTATCTGACGAGTTAAGACGGTGATGATGAACATTTTAGAGACGAGTGCCCAAACTGCACCCAAAACCCATTTATTTATCACAAAGTGCCAATATCGCAATTCAACCTGAATATCTGTACCTTAGCTGCTGGGGCGATTTGGTTCACGTCCTGACAAAGAGGGCTCTTCTGCGTGCCCACTGCAGCACCAACGCTGAGTTAAGAGGTGCTATTTCTGACAGCAAGACCTTCTATTGCTTTACTCTGTGGATGATTAGTGACACATGCCTGCAAAATGTCATTTTGCTGACTCGGTGTGGTGGTGCATTCTTATAATCCCAGAATTGATGAGGCTGAGGCAGGAGGATCGCTGTGAGTTCAAAGCCAGTCTGGGCTACAGAGTGAGTTCAAGATCAGCCTGAACTGCCCATAGTAAGACCCTATCTCATAGCCCCACCCCCATATCATGTACAGGTACAAATTCCCTATGATGAATATTATCATTATGTATATCTAAAATGTACCAATAGGGCCGGTGAGATGGCTCAGCGGCATAAGCGCCTGCCTTGCAAGCGCGAGGGCCCGAGTTCGACTCCCAGATCCCACATACGAAAAAGGGGCCGGTGATATCGCTCAGAGGCACGGGCACCTGCTGGTGTGCGAGGTCCTGAGGTCGACCCCCCGGTACCCACAAAAAAATAAATAAATAAAAATAAATAAATAAATAAATAAATAAATAAAATGTACCAATAAAATTAATTTAAAAAAAAAACCACCCCAAAGTCATTTTTCAAAACACAGAAAATCTACATTTGTAAGACCCCTTTTCTGACGGAGACCACGTTGAGGCCGCGTTGAGCAGGCTTTAGAATCAATCAGCTGGCTCTCTATATTCACTTACGCATCTGTCCCAGGCCTAAGTGACTTGCCTGATGACCCAATGGCTGGCATGTAGAAACAGAACTCTCCATGCCAACGGTCACAGTAGAGGCCTGCAGTGGCCTGTGACACTGTGACATCTCTGAAAGCATGATAACCTCACAGCAGAGGACACTGACTCTCACTCAGAATTCCAGGGCAATAACTGCCAACCTTAGAGATAAAACAGTTCTCTCATTAAGCAAAGATTTACTGCTTGGAATGTCTTTGATCCATTTTCACAAGGCCTTGCTCACTACTGCACCTTCTGGCTCAGCTCTTCCCTGCACACCCCCCACCCCCATATGTTATGCACACGATAAATAGCGGCCATGTCAGTGGGCCAGAGTCTTAGCCACAAAAGCTCTGATCTTCCCAGCCCCCGCATACCATATTACTTTTGTCCATTGTCTTTTAGCCTTTGCTGTACTCTTGCCCAGGGGATTGGGACACTGGCCAGTTCCCAATACTTTCCCATAGGAAAAAGGGCTCTCCGAGGCTAAAGTACTTACCTTGATCTTCTCCTCTAACTTTCCCAAGCGAATATTGCCTTTTAGGACCTTGTTGAGGGCTCCATTTTTCTCACTTTCTAAACATTTAGCCTAAAGAGAAAGGCGAAAACAAAAACAAATGGGCTCTCAGTTTTACAGAAAAATTAAAACGATACCAGTTTCTTGGGCTGGCAATGTAGCTCAATGCCAGGGCACTTGCCTGGCGTGTGTGAGGCCCAGGCTTCGGTCTCCGGCACCTCAGGGGAGAAACCCTCTGCCGTGCGGTGTGGCACCTCAGGAGCAGTCTCCCCTCTGCCCTGTCCTGTCCCTCTCGCCTCGCCCCACCTCCGCTTCCCTCGCTCCCAGGGCAACAGCTATCAGCAGAGCTCGGGTCGGGCACAGAGAAGATCCAGGCCCCACCGGCGAGGGAACACAGCTTTATCCTCATGGAAAATAAAACTCCTTCAAGCACAACCGAGGAACAAGTGCTAAGGGGCAAATAAACTTGTCCGTGGCCTGACTTGACTAAGGACAGCAGAGGAAGGATAATAACATGAACGCGCAACGCCGTCCTCCACACCAAGAATGTCCGATGGCCTCTCAAGAGGGGTGGCACGCAAAGCCGCGTGAATTAAATTACTGTGCACATGGAAAATGAACCCCCACACACTACTCCTTATTTCAGTTGCTATGTAAGAAAAAAGTAAAGGTGAGCATTCCTTCTGAAGCAGCATGGTGGTGGCGTTTGACTTTCCAGAAAGGAAAGATAAGACACAGGAAAATAAACACGGAATCCCCCAGTTAGAGATTAAGATGTCAGAATCCAAGACTGTGTCGTCTCCCACAGAAGTGTGATGAATGAGAGGTGGCGAGATGGTGCCGGGGGAATGTCCGAGTGATTTCAGCCACAGGTAATCAGCGGGCCCTCCCACAGCAGAGTGAGGCCTCTGGTGCCCAAGTCTCGTGTGAGGGTGAAGGAGGGGGTCTCTCTCCCCAGGAGGCCCGAATGGGACAAGGAGGGAGAATACGGCTCAGACCCAGACAGGACAGAGGGCAGGCCCTGGTCCCGGACTCGAAGGGTGGCCCTGGGACTCTCAGGGCCAAGGGGTCCCAGGTGTCTTGGCAGCTCCCACAGACCTCCCTGTGTGGACAGCACTGTCTCTGCGTACACAGAGCTCCCTGGTGACAGGCGGAGCTGGCGTGGTTGACAGCAGCTCCATCCACATTCTCTGCTTCAGCTGCGACTCAGAGGGTACTGAGGATTTGGAACTTGAGCCAGGCTTTCAGGCCATAATAAAAGTCAGGGCAGGAGGAAAGAACACATTTTCTTTATGGTCTGTTGGCTTGATTTGTAACTTTGAAATACTTGGCCACACAGTATGTGGCTTCCGTTTGTATTTCAGGCCTGGCCCACAGAGATGAGGCGTGGGCTCGAGGGTGACCAAAAGCGTGAGGGTCAGGGACAGTCTTCATCACGGAAGCCTGTCAGGCTCCGTGGCCCATGTGGGAGGCGCACGGCCTGCATTCCACAGACAGGGCTCCCAGCCCGGCCTGCCCTCACACAAGACGGCTTTGCATTCAGGGTGGCGCTGACACGGGGCTGGCAGGTCCCCAGGCACATCTGTGATGGCACTTCACATCTTCCAACAAGTTTTTGCTTTGCCCTCTGGATGTCCCAGCGGGTGAGGTCAGCCGGCATGGCAGAGGGAAATGGGCACTTGGTGCTGTTACACAAAGTATCACTGAGGCCAGCACTTTGGTTGGGACAGTTTTTCAGGAGGAGGACGACTGGGCCAGGAGCTCTGAGTACTTTCATGGTTCCTGCCACGCTGCGTCCAAGTCAAACTGGTTTCTAGAAGACTCCAGTTTTTAAAGTCACCAGTAACACAGGAGTGGGCTTACGGCACCCCTGCCAGCAACTATTAGGGTTGTAAAAAATGTTTCATAATATTAGGTGCAGAACAGAACCTTTTTTTTTTTTTTGGGGGGGGTACTGGGGGGTCGACCTCAGGACCTCGTGCGCCAACAGGCACTCGTGCCGCTGAGCGATATCACTGGCCCCTTTTTCGTATGTGGGATCCGGGAGTCGAACTCGGGCCCTCGCGCTTGCAAGGCAGGCGCTTACGCCGCTGAGCCATCTCACCGGCCCTAGAACAGAACCTTGATACAAGTTGAATTAGCATTTCTTTTATTAAAGACAAAGATCCATGTTTTTGTTTTGTTTTGTTTTGTTGTGGGTACCGGGAGTCGAACTCAGGACCTCGCGCTTGCCAGGCAGGTGCTTATGCCGCTGAGCCATCTCACCGGCTCAGATCCACGTTTCTCTCTAAGAGCTGCCTGCTATCTATACTTCCTCTTACATGAACAATTTCCTGTGGAGGAAATTAGCCCCTTTCTCACAAGTAGCAGGGAGCCTGTGATGCAGCCCAACAGCCTATCCATCGCTCTCTCAGCCCTGGAGAAGCAGCTTCCTTCCAAGGCTGGGGGCTTCTGACTTTCTCACGATGTCGACTGTTCCTGTGTCCTAACATCCATTCAGTACCGTTTCTAAAGCTACGCTACAGAGACTGCATCACTGCTCAGACGCACTAACATGTACACAGGCGAGATATATTCACTGCAAGAAAAACAAGATGCGGATAAGTAAGAAGACTTTAAAAAAGATAACCACCTGGAATTCTTCCCCTTGGCGATAGCTCACCAATACAGCTGGGGGCAAATCCTAGCAGATCTGTTTCAACACATGTGCTAAG
Organism: Erethizon dorsatum; assembly: GCA_028451465.1. Lineage (NCBI taxonomy): Eukaryota > Metazoa > Chordata > Mammalia > Rodentia > Erethizontidae > Erethizon > Erethizon dorsatum. The sequence goes on from CM051834.1 coordinate 97,752,508, forward strand.
CACATGGCTTAGCACACCGGGGGTCGCCTTTTGCTGCAGTCTGGCAGGCATCTTTCTGACTCAACGTGGAAATGCCCAGAATCACGCTCGCACCTTGCTCCTGCTGGCTGTGCCGCCTCCGTCATCTGAGACACTGATCATTGACTGACTCCCTTCCTCAGACTGCTGCTTTTGGAAACAATGCAGGAGGAATATCTTTGTGTGGGCAGCTATATCTCCGTGCCCATTCAATGATGTCATAGGGCCGGTGAGATAGCCCAGCGGCATAAGCGCCTGCCTGGCAAGCGTGAGGTCCTGAGTTCAACTCCCGGTACCCACATAAAGGAAAAAAGGGCCGGTGATATTGCTCAGTGGCACAAGCGCTTGCTGGCTGGCAAGCGTGAGGTCCTGAGGTCGACTCCTGGTACCCACATTACAAAAAAAAAAAAAAAAAAAGATGTCATAGGATGAATTCCACTTAAGCTGTCTTTGATTTTTTTATTCTTTAAGTACTGGAAATTTCAGTGCATTTCAAGCACACACTCCACTAAACTGCACCCCCAGTCCTGCGCCTATGATTCTTGTGTCCTGTCTTCAAATGGGGAAAAAGTTAGCATTATAAAGACAGCACAAGGACGCACATAGGAAAAAGAAACAAGTGATGGCTGCTGTTCCTACTGAGTTACATGGACTCATTCCCTTAATTTACCTTCTAAAATGACATCTGCAGTATTGAAAAGCATGGGTTATTTGCCTTTTTAAAATGTTTTTGCCCATGGTTAAAAGATCAGATTTTGTGATAAAAGCTATCTATGACAAACCAACAGCCAACATCATACTAAATGGACAAAAACTGAAAGCTTTCCCTCTAAAATCAGGACCAAGACAAGGATGTCCACAATCACCACTCCTATTCAATATAGTTCTGGAAACATTAGCCAGAGCAATTAGACAAGAGAGAGAAATAAAAGGAATAAGGATAGGAAAGGAAGAAGTTAAATTATCATTATTTGTGGATGGCATGATATTCTACATAGAAGACCCCAAAAACTCCACCAAAACATTTCTAGATTTAATAACCAAATTCAGTAGTGTTGCTGGATACAAAGTCAACACTCAAAAATCAGGAGCATTCCTGTACACAACAACAAACTTACTGAGAGAGAAATTAGGGAAACCACACCCTTCACAATAGCATCCAAAAAAATGAAAAACCTAGGAGTCAATCTAACAAAGGAAGTAAAAGACCTCTACATTGAAAACTACAGTACTCTGAAAAAGGAGATGGAAGAGGATATCGGAAAATAGAAAGATATCCCTTGCTCTTGGGTAGGAAAAGCAATATAGTGAAAATGGCCATACTTCCAAAATTGTTATACAGATTTAATGCAATCCCAATCAAAATTCCAACAGCATACCTCACAGAATTAGAGAAAACAATCCTAAAATTCATCTGGAACCAGAAGAGACCTAGAATAGCAAAAACAATTCTGGGAAACAAAGGCAAGGCAGGGGACATCACAATCCCTGACTTGAAATTATACAAAAAAACAAAAAAAAAAACAGACCTGAGGATCAATGGGACAGACTGGAGGATTCAGAAACAACTCGAGACATACTCAGCCACCTTATCTTTGACAAAGGAGCCAAACACCTTCACTGGAAGAAAGATAGCCTCTTTAATAAATGGTGCAGGAAAAGCTGGCTCTCCACATGGCAAAGATTAAAACCAGACCCATATGTTTCACCATGCACTAAACTAAAATTCAAATGGATCAAAGATCTAAATATTAAAACAGAAACACTAAATATGCTGCAAGAGAGAATATGTAGAACTCTTGAAGACATTGGTGTAGGCAAAGACTTTATGAACAAAACCCCAATTGCACAGGAACTATTACAAAGAATCAACAACTGGGATCTCATCTTATTAAAAAGCTTTTGCACAGCAAGAGAAACCACCAACAGAGTGAAGAAACAACCCACAGTGTGGGGAAAAAATTTTGCCAGCTGTTCCTCAGACAAAGGACCACTATCTAGAATATATGAATAACTCAAAAATATCAGAACCCCCCAAATTTAAAGACCTAATCCAAAAATGGGCATCTGAAACAAATAGACACTTTTCAGATGAAGAAGTACAAACACTAAACAAATATATGAAAAAATGTTCTACGTCACTGGTAATTTGAGAAAGGTAAAATAAAACAAAAGTGAGATTCCATCTCCAGAAAGAATGGCTATTATTGAGAAATCAACCAGTAACAACTGCTGGTGGGGCTGTGGGGAAAAAGGAACCCTTCTCCACTCTTGGTGGGAGTGTGGACTGGTGCAACCACTGTGGAAATCAGTGTGGAGATTCCTCAAAAAACTAGGACTAGAGGTCCCATTTGACCCAGCTATTCCCCTTCTTAGTATCTTCCTGAAAGAATTAAAAGCTCATACCACAGTGATATATGCACACCCATGTTTGTAGTGGCACAGTTTGTAATAGCTAAATCTTGGAAACAGCCCAAATGCTCATCAACTGATGAAGGGATAAAGAAGATGTGTTTTCTTTTATATAATGGAGTACTACTCTGCCATAAAGAAGGATAAGCTTGAGACATTTCTAGATAAATGGATGCACCTTGAGGCCATACTCTTATGTGAAATAAATTGGACACACGTGTAATAAATACTGCATTGTTTCTCTAGTGCAAGAAACTGAAAGTGTAAATAAGGAACAAAATGTATAATAGATACTGTGAAATAGGAAGAAAATGTTCAAATGGGAAGAGTATCTAGGGAGGGGGAGGTGGGAAGGAAGGAAAGCAAAAGAAAAAAGAATGATGAGAAAAGAAGGAAAAAATGGAAACAAAGCTTTTGTAAATAAGGAGGGAAGGAGGGGTTGAAGAGAGGGTATGGTGATGGGAAAAAAAAGAATCGAGTTATATCATGTACAGGTACAAATTCCCTATAATGAATGTGATCATTATGTATACCTAAAATATACCAGTAAACTTAATTAATTTTTTAAAAAGGTCAGATTTTGGAGATTCTGAAAATGTATGGTTGATAGTTTAAAATAGGGAGCTCTTTAGAGAGTAGGTTTTTAAATACTTTTTAAAAAATTACATTTGCATATTAACTTGGAACTTACTTCCCATAACTGAGGAAACTTACCCAATACATAAGACTGTCTCGTTCCTGGGTCACGTTCTCTGCCAGGCCAACGAGATTTGCCAGGTACTGGTGAGCAGATCTTTCGTTCCCCATGGCTTTTTCCACTTGCTTTCTGAGGACATCAATTTTCTTTTGATATCTCCTGGAGAACCCCCCAAACAGTGGCATAAAAAAACTGATCAGCCCACACAGCAAGGGCACGGTACGTGTATTATACGAACAAGCATATTAACGTGCACAGCCATTCTTGGGGCTGTGGGTTTAGCTCAAAGGCAAAGCATTTGCCTAGCAATGCTTCAGTCCCTAAGTTTGATCCCCCAGCGCTGCCTAAAAATTAAAAAAAAAAAAAAAATTCTAAAATGCTATTGTTCAGCAATGTAAATCTTCTGTTAAGTTTAAGGGTGAAAAGACGTAAATGAATTTAATTTGAAACCAAGTATAATTACTTGATTCCAAAACATGTTAACAGGTTTCACAAAATGTCCTACAATGAATAAGCTGAATATATATTAATTTATTAGATCTTTTTGACTCACATTCAGAAAGATACTTTTCTTTTTTGGTGTTTTGAGAAAGGGTCTCAGTATGTAGTTCAGGTTTGTCTTAAATTCGCTATGTAGCCCTGGATAGCCTGTTACTCACAGCGATCCACCTGACTCAGCTTTCCAACTGCTGGGATTACAGGCTTGCGACACCACAGCCGGCCTGAAACATACTCTTTAAAACGGTACCCAGTAATCCCAACGTAGACTTTTGGGAAATGGTCAGGAAAGAGCTTCTAGAACATCCAGAGTCTTACAGTTAGCATATATGATTATCAACCCTATGAGAACTACAGATTTGAGAAACGTTGGTTAATGTTGGCCAACAGAAAACCTTTTGTTGTACTTATATTCTGATAACCCCTCATGCTAATCACTCTTTTACCATTTTATAGTCACTATTAGTAAAAGAGAAGATTAAAAAAAAAATGAACTACTCTTCAGTTGTCTTTTTTTTTTTTCTTTTTAGTGACTGAGAAAAAACAAGGGAAAAACATGCAAACCCGTTTATCTTCTGCGTCCTTCCGAGCTCGGCCTCCAGGGCTTTGCTTCGCGCGGCCAGGCCGCTGTGCTCCAGAAGCAGGCTCTTCCTCTGCACCTGCAGGAGCGCCAGCTGCCCCAGCAGCTCCTCCATCTCCGCACTCTCTTTCTCCTCCTCCTTCCGCAGCTGGCTGAGGACAAAGACATCACAGGCTGGGACCCAGGGCACTGAGGCTAAAGAGGCGGGTGCTGCCAGACTGGCGACCTGGACTGCGGGGAACATCGCCACCAGGCCCTGGGGTCCAGCTGCTACTGGGGCAGGAGGGGGTCCTTCAGAGTCATCATCTGACCCCACTGTGTTTTCTGCCTGGTTTTTGCTTCTATCTGTGTCTATACACTCATTTCTACCCTTTTCCTTTGAAAAAAAAGTAGAACAGTTCAATTTTTACATGGTTGAAATTGCCAGGAAAAAAATCCTATGGCTGAAAGCAATTTCAATTCATGATAATTTAATGACGCACGTATGCTTTCCGGTAACAGCAACAAACAGACAGGGAACTTGTTCAGTGAACACCAGCTGGGGACGGTCCAGTTTCCACAGGGTAACCTGGTTTTGGAGCAGGAGTACTGAACGGTGCGCAAGTTTAAAGTTTGCTCGTCAGCTGTGTGTAAAACCCAAAACCCAAAACTCACTTCTCTCATTGAGAACTGAGTGGTCTACTATTTACTGGATAAATTTCTGACTTGAATTCACAATAAAGGGTTGAAGGATAATGCTGAAAATGTAGACTTGTGCTTCCAGCCAGGATAAAGCTACAGGCGCCGGATTTACACTTTGGCAAAAAAAATTGCAAAACAGTAGTTTTCAGACTTTGGACAAGGGGCAGGGCGGTGAACCCCAGAGACAGAGAACACGGGGAGTCTAGGGCTGCTTCACCTCCCCGCCACCCAAACAGAACCTGCGGACTCCCCTGGGTGGAGGAGTCAGGGAGGAAGGGGGAGGTTATGGCAGTGACAGTGTCTAGCGCAGAGGGGAGGGGGAGGGGCTCTGGAGCTCTTCAGGGTCACAAGTCTTTGGCTGAGCGCTGCTCTGTACCTGTGTGAGACGAAGCTGCCCAAAGCCGAGGAAAGAAACACTGAAAATGAGGAGGCAGAAGAATTCCTGACAGCCACAAATACTGAGAAATAGAGCCTGAGCCAGCAGTGGGAGCGGAAAGGCCTCACGCTGTGAGGGACACGGAGTCCTCAGAGGTGGGCAGGAGTTGCTCTGGGCGCACCCGGATGGAGGTCAGCTCTGAGCGAGTCCAGCTGTTCTCTGGTAACTGAAGTGTACGACAGAACAGCATCCACCACTACCTAAAGCAATGCAATAAATCTAGCACCCAATATAAAATCTATGCCAGGCAGCGTCTACTAAAGTGATAATATGTATGATCTGGGTTATGTGGTTTTCCTCACAATAGCCGGCCCCAGCCCTCCAGGGTACTTTTTCTCTACTTTCTGGCCCAAGCTAACTCTGTAGAGCCAGATTCCCCCTCACTCTTCACTTTTACTTTTTCAAATAAACTTGGTCACCATTTAAAAATAATGATGATGATGATGATGATGATGTGATCCATGATTAGGACAGAAACAAAATCAATAGCACACACCCAAAAGGGAGAGAGAAGATGGGCTTGTCAAACAAAGGTTTTAAACTGCTACTATGAACATGCTCCATCTGCTCAAGAGAGCAGAGAAAAATAGGATGAAGAGAGAAATGGAAAATAAGAAAACAAAAACAGAAACTCCAATGGATCTCCTGCTAGAGATGGCAAAACAAACCATGTGAGGTGACTGCTATATTGACAGGAAAAAGAGCGGATCAGACTACAGGGGAAAAGAGCAGCGAAGGGGAAGACAGAGCAGGGACATGTTCACAGGACACCAGCAAACAGTCCTAGGAGAGGAGAGAAGGAGAAAACCAGAAAAGTGTAATAAAGAATTCATAGCTGAAATGCTTCCAAATTTGATGAAAGATACAAACCCATAGCCACAAGAAGCTCAATGAATCTCAAGCAGAATAAAGAGACTGTGCCAGGGCACTTCCCAACTGAATTTCTGCAAATCAGTGATAAAAAAAAATTCCTTGTAAGAAGTGTGAGAGCAAGCCAGCATGGTGACACATGGCTGTAATCCCAGCACTAGGGAGGCTGAAGCAGGAGGGTGACTTGAGCCCAGGAGTTGGAGGCCAGCCTGGGCAACATAGCAAGATCTGTCTCCAGACAAAACAAAACAACAACTGAGCAACCTCTTGCACTCTGCCTATGGCGACATGCAGAGTGACTCATTAATGCTGGGAGAGACTTCGGCCCTTACCCTTTCAACTCATTCACAATGGACGTGTGAACTTCCATCGCAACCCTGCCCTCCAGGTCCGTTTGGAGTTCTTGGCATTTGGCACGAAAGCTCTCTAGCTGTTCCTTGTTTTCCATCAGCTCCTTTTCCTGGGTCTCTCTTTGTGACTCCAGGAGCATGAGCTGTTTAGTCAGCTTAGAAACTGAAAAGCAAAAGAGAAGGATAAAGACATGGCACAGGGCACTTAGTAAAACCTGAGTGCTGGTTACTGGGAGAGAGATACTGTGAGAGTCTGCTGAAAAACGGACCTTTTGAAAAATCTTGCCAGGCAGGGTGATGCCTGCCTATAATCCCAGCACTCAGGAGGCTGAGGCAGGAGGATCATGGAGAATTCAGGCCAGCTTGGGCTACACAGTGAGTTCAAGCCCAGCCTGAACTACATAGTGAGACCCTATCTCAAAAAAACCAAACCTAAGAAAAAAACCTAACTAAATAAAGATCAGTCTCTTGGAATGTTATAAATTAATACCAAAGCCTTCTAATAGAAATGGCTTTCCCTCTATTCAGTATTCACTCAACATACAATAAGCCCTCTGTACCTGTGGGTTCTACGTCAGTGGATTCAGCCACCCATGTGAGGATGATGTTTGGGGAAAGAAAACTGCATTTGTACTGAACACGGGCAGATCTTCCTCCCTGTCGCTATACCCCACATGACGCCGCGTAACGACTGCCAACACAGCGCTCACAGTGTTAGGCATGAGAAGGATCTGGAGGTGATTTAAAGTGTGCAGGAGGCTGTGTGGGAAGAGGACACCATTGTACACAGGGCCTCGAGCCTCTGACACACGTCGGCATCCACCCTGTGTGCACACCTGCAGCCACTCCCTGTGGATGCTACAGTATTTTACCAGGACGCACTTTAGTACTTAACAAGATGTGCATCCAGTCCTCAAGGAACGGACTTTCCAGAGGCTTAAATCATGTATAGATGTACCAGCGTATATCATGCTGTTGTACCTAAAACTGCAAGATTTTCAAGATTTTTAAGAATATCGAACATGCCGTGAGAATCAAATTTATTATTTTTTCTTTCCTTGCCTCACTAAGATTTTGTTTTATGTCTGTACCGAAAAAAAAAAAATCTTGCCAGGTTTGGAGGCCCATACCTGCAATCCCAGCACTAGGGAGGCTGAGGCAGAAGGATCGCCTTGAGTTCAAGGCCAGACTCTACTACATAATGAGTTCGAGCACAGCCTGAACTAACATAGTGAGACTCTGTCCCAAAAAAAAAAAAGAAAAAAAAGAAAATCATAAGTATTCTCATCCTCCATGCCAAGGTCATACATAATGATAAAGTGTTCCCTGGGCATCTGCTGAAACTAGCACTGAGGAGTGAGGTAACATAAAACTTAAATTTTCCTGCTCTGTGAAAACACTCAGAGGATCAAAGGGAAGAGCCGGGGTATGGGAAGACAACAGTCACCCCACCGAATCTCAAGCCACAAGGTTTGCCTTGCCCCACGTGACCAGAACAATCACCCCACCTGTACACTCTGGTATGCTCGAGAAAATTAAACTCAGCCACTAGGAAACTGATTTCCCCATCATTTCCAACCCGGAAACCAACAGCAACACTCCATCTCCTCCCGGTCAGCAATGCCGGAGTGAAGGATTGTGGCCACACAGCTCTGAGGAGAGGTCCTGCAGGATAATTCCCATGGGACTCTGAGAGAGGGGCTCATCTGTTTTTTTTAAGTACTGGGGATCCAACCCACAGAGCTGTACTACTAAGCTATGAGCTACATCCTAGCACTTTTATTACTTTTTTTTTTTAATTTTAAAACAGGGGCTCATTAAATTTCTAAATTGCCCAGGCTGGGCTCTAAACTGTGATCCTCCTGCCTCAGCCTCCCGGAGTGCTGGGATTACAGGAATGCATCACCACGCCCAGCAAGGTGCTCATCATTAACTGGGCCTGGTTATCAGCAGCGCCGCAGGCTCCACGCTAGCAGAGCCTGGCAGTGAGCTCTCCCACAGTAGGTCGGAGCTCACTAAATGCGCAGGCGCAGGAGGGCAGGCAGGACCGCGGTTACAATGACCCATGCAAGACAGCGTGTACTTCGGATTCCTCTCCTCTATTATTTTCACTGGAAAAATCAGTGAAAGGGGAAAATGACAATGTTGTTTGTTCTCATAAATTGGGTTTTAATCAAGGCAAAAGAAATGACCCTTAACTTGCCTGACTTTGAAGTCCACTGTCAAACGCTGTGGGGCTCCTAGGCCCAGGGAGGGGCACATGGGGACAGGGGACACTCAGAGGTGTCCGAGGGTGACCTAACTCCAGAGCTTTATCCTACGATGCCCACAGCCCCCGCGGAGGGGAAAGAGCGCAGAAAAACTGTGTACACACGGAACGGTTCTACTTACTCCTTCAACAAATGTTTGAGGCGACAACATCGTGTCGTTTTGAAGGTTTACCTCTCACGGCTTTTCCCACTTCTAAAGCACTATTTTACCCTAAAACCAGTTCTGCTGCGTCCATCATCTACCACTGATTCACAAAACACAAAGAAAGGCTGGGAGGCACCGTGGAGTCTGACAGAAAGCAACCCATAGGCCGAGGGGAGTTAATGGCTGGAAATGGAGCAGCAGCTGCGTTTCAGTTCAAAATCTGAGCAACTCGACCTTGCCCGGTTTCAAGGACACGGTGGCAATGTCACTCACCCTCTTGGAGATGCTCCTGCTGCGTGTCCTTGGCTTTCCTTTGCTGAATCTCCAGCTGTTCTAGCAACAGCTTGTTTTCCTCTAAAACTAGTTTCGCTTGAGTCTGAAGCTGATGCCTGCAATTGATTTACAAAGTTAAATCCTGGCACCCTGGTACTGACTGATTACAGAAACACACTGGCGTCTACAAGAAACCAACTACAGTGATGCAGGCAGTGGCTATCTGGACGCGTTTCAGCATTTAACATACATTAACAGAGCAAACCCTGCCCTGTGCATTGAAGGAGGGAAAGAGCTCAGCGGAGTTTAAATTATGAACACTTCCGTGCCTTTTATGTTGGTGGTGGTTGGTTGTTTTTATTTTTGGCACTGGAGATTGAACCCAGGGCCTCTCACAAGTTAAAGAGATGCTCCATCTACCACTGAGTACACCTCAAGGCCTTTGTTAACTTTCTACAGTGTAAAATTTCAGGGCTGGGGCTGGAGCTCAGTGGCGCCAGGCTGTACCCATGGCCTTACTGTGACAGTGGCTGCGCCCTGTGGAGCTGTCCTGCCTCGAACACAGCAGCACCACTCGGGCCTGCTTTACATTTCAGACTTCCTTACAAGACTTTTCTTTTGCTAGTTCATTCATTCATTTCTCCTTCCTCACACAACTCTCTCCCTTTATTCCTTACCTGCTGGCGCGCGAGGTCCTGAGGTCGACCCCCCGGTACCCACAAAAAAATAAATAAATAAATAAATAAAAAGAGATCCCTCATTCCTAAAAAAAAGATGGAAGATTTAGTTTAATGCTCACTCCCATTTTGCAGGCAACGAAACCAAGGCCCAGTCTGTGTGCCAGGCGCAGTGCACAAGTGCAGTAACCGCACACCTGCACAGGTACACGGAGCAGCCAGGAGGCTCGGCAGCGCTTCCTGGGGCCACTGAGCTCAGGGACCCCTAGCTCACCCCCTTTCTGCACAGACCACCAAGCTGGGGCAGAGGGCTGAGTCCGAATCTCGGCAACCCAGGACTGGCGAATTAGGCAGAGCTGGGAATTTGAAAGCGGGGCTGCCCTTCACCTCACTGATTTGTTTTTTAATTTTATTTAAGGAAACAAAGGAGCTTGATTCCTGGCTATAAACAAGGTTAGGGAAAGAACCTGAGGCTCTAGATTCTCACAGCAGCCCTCGGGGGCCCGGAAGACCCCGTCTAACAGAGCCACTCTCCCAGGTGCTGTTCCTGGGGGACACGAGGGGCACCGACTAGGAAGCCTGAGGAAAGAAAATCCGGGCTCAGCGGGGGAAGTCACCACTCACCCAGGTCCGGTAGCTGCCCAGGGCAGTCCCAAACTCAGAGAGGAGTTTAATACCAATTCAGAGGGTTTACTAGGATCTCACTGTACCTTATTCATTGCCTAGAAACTCTCCCTTAAAATTTATTAGTTAGAAAGAGATAAAGTAAGCGGGTGTGGTGGGGCAAGCTTGTAATCCCAGCAGTCTAGGAGGCTGAGACAAGAGGATCACAGGTTTGAGCCTAGCGAGAGTGACACAGGGAGACCCTGTCTCTAAGTAGAAAAAAAAATTGTTGACAAGAGTGGGAATGTAGCTCAGTAGAAAGGCCCTGGGTTTAATCCCCAGTACCACACACACACACACACACACACACACACACACACACTTGATATTTCTTCAAGTTTATTCCTATTATCTTGTGTTTTAAATTAGCAGAACATCAGAAACGACATCACTTGCCATTCTTCACTGGTAACAGGACTACTCTTATGTAACTGCTGGTGCAGTTCTTCATTTTCTTTCACCACTTCTTGGACTCTTATCCTAAACGTTCTCAGTTCTTCCTGAAACAAAATCGATGTAAATTGTAACACACGCGTCCACACACGTCTACAGATCTCAGCTCCTGTGACCGCTGTGGCTCAAATCAAATTTCAGCAGCCACCTGGCAGAGTCTCACTCTCGCACCAACCTTGCACTCGGTCCTGGTGCCCTGCACCCGGCCTCAGGGAGCTCACTGGCGAGGACAGCGATGTACCCGCGCACAGGGACAAAGCCTGAGTTCAGTTATTCTATTCCTAATTTGGTAACTCTTTTTGTTAGAGCTGATACTTGAAAAATTAGAGTGCATTGAAAAAGAAAGCAGAGATGTCCATAAGTACCAAAACAGCAATTTTATTATTAGGATTGATGTGGGGGCAGTACTATGGATCAAACCCTGGGGTGTTTTAACACTGAGCTTGTTATGGTTTGTGTCTGCATGTCCCCCCAAAGCCTCATCTGGTCATGGGGGGGTGGGCTTTTTGGAGGTGGCTGAATCTAGAGTTTGTGATTGGTTCATCGTCTAGTGCTGGGATTGGGGGCACAAGTGCTACACCCACCCTAGGGCAGGTAGCCTGCATACTATATAAGGAAGGAAAAGAGGCTTGCTTCCCCCTTTTGCTCTTGTTGCTTTTGCTGTCTTCCACTGCCATCAACAGTTGCCCCTCTGCCACGCCACCCTGCCTTGGAGCCAGCTGATTATGGACTGAAACCTTCATGAACTGTAGCTAAATAAACCTTTCCTCCTTTAACTCTGGATGTCAGGTATTTTGTCTCAGCAACAAGAAAAGTAACTAAGACAGAGCTACATCCCCAACCATTTGTATTTATTATTTTGAGACAGGATCGTGCTAAGTTGCTTAGGCTGGCCTCAAGCTTACAATTCTACCTCAGCCCCGTAAGTAGCTGGGATTACAGGGATGTGCAACACCTGCCCCAAAAGTCCTTTCTAATGGTGGTGTTTGTAGCTGTGGAATCCCAGGAAAGCAGTGCCTCCCTCTGCTACCTTCTCTGTACCCCACAATCCCAGCCCACGTGAGGCTCCCCATCCCGGAAACCATGGCTCCCAATGAAGCAGCACCCTTCCCTCCACACCACTCCCTCTCTCCCTACCAACTCCTCTCTGCCAGTCACTCCCTTTCTTCCACTCTTTATTCTTCTCTTCTTCCTTCCATCCTGCTTTCCCTCCCCCACTGCCATATGCCTTATTTCCCCCCTCCTTCCTTTAACAAACATTGCAGTAGCAGTATCTGCCACTTGTTGGGCATACTTACCTTCAAAGCCATTCTGCAAAGTTTGAAATTGGCTCATCAATCTTGCCTCTCCTGAGACATCTGCCAACCTACCTCAAGGGTGGCATTGAGCTCATCCTTCTCTTTCATTCTGTCTTCATAAGCCAGCAGCAATGGGGAAAGGTACTTCACATCCAACTGAAGATTACAGTGAAAGATGCAGTGCAGTGAAGGATGGTTAACATATTTCCTACATCTAAATGCAATCAGCAAACTTTTAGAAAGGCAAAACACCCACTTATTTTGGAATGGTTCTTAGTAGCTATACAAATAGAGCTGAGAAAATAGGGGCCTGAAATTCAATAATTTTCACTTACCAACCAGGGTGGTATAGGGCCCTTTGATGGGAGGCCTTCAATATGGAAACTCTAAGAAAAAACACATATTGAAGACAAAATAAACTATACTTCCTCTCAAATGGCAAGTCTTAGTCTTCTGGGGGGAGGCAGCTTGTGGCGGGGATACTGGGGATTCAACCCACAGCCTTTGCACTGAACTACATTCCCAGACCTTTTTTTTTTTTGAGACTGGGTTTTGATAAGTTGCCTTAGCTGGCCTCGAACTCAGGATTCTCCTGCCTCAGCCTCAAGAGTAGCTGGGATTACAAGCACATGTGTCTTAGATATTCTTAAATTAGACCAAGCATCACTCATCTGCATGTGTATGGATAAGAAAAATTATTTCTGAAGTGATTTAGAGTAGTGCCCCTTTTCCTGTAGATAGTTTAGTGTATATTTCCTAAAAAACAAAAACAGCCATATATCTAACAATAGTACCATCATAAAAAGGAAGAAATCAAAACTGAGACAATATTATTTTCAAACACACAAACTATCTTCAATTTTGTTTATTGTCCCACTAATGTCATTTTCCAATCAGGGATCCTGTCTAGGGTCGCATTTCAAATCTAGCATCAATTTTTTCTCTACTGGTTTGTAGTGTGAGGGCTGGAAGTCAGAGCCTCGCATGTGACGGGCTCGTGCTCCACCACCGAGCCACACTCTGGCCCCCTGTGCTCTGTACACTACTGCACCATCCCAGTGTTTCACCAAGGGTCTTTACTGCCTCCATGATGGGGCAGGGAGGGAAGGAGGTGCTTTGAATATATGTTTATACTAAAGTATAATAAACAGGAACCCACTGGAATCAGAAATCAATTCAACAGTAAAGGCTAGAAAACAATCTGATCATTTGTAATAACAAATATTACCTCTTCCTTGGACAAATGCCTGAATTTTGTTTGATATCGACTCAGTTCCACATTCAAACGATGAACAGTCATTTTCAAGCCATCATTTTCATCCACCAGCTCTTGGGCTTGTTTCCTAAGATAAAATAATTCAGGTGCAGCAACTCCTGAAAGAAAAACCAATGTAACATTATGCTGTAATAAATTCTATAAAATTTATCAAGATTTTATATATGTTGTTCATCATTTGTCTTTTGTTACAGGAGGTAGTGAGTTTTATATATCTATAGTATAAATGAAGGAAAAGTTAGCAAGTTTTTTAACACCGAATAGTCAACATTGTTTTGGAAGTTTATGTGTACAACAGCACAAAACAGTAATTCTAGATTGGAAAGAAATAGTCATTTCAGATTATATATTTGTGTCTTGAAAATTACATAGAATAAATGGACAATTTGTTCAAACATAACTTTCTCACATAACAGCAATGTTCTATTAGAAAACAGGATGGAAAATAGATCCCACAAAGTAAGAGCACAAAGAAAGCATCCAGAAATAAATGTGCCTAAAACAAGGAATATATGCACGTTCTGTTTGAAAAAAAATAAACCACGTGACTTATGGCCACAATATTCACCTGATATAAATATGAAAAAGTATAAAAAATATAAGTCCGTAGGAAAAGGACTGGATGCCAAGGACATACGTCATTAAAGGAAAGCATTCTAGAGATTGAGTTGAATTATCAACAAACGAAGAAAATATGTACATGACAAAGGGCTAAAATCCTTAACACAGAAAGACTTCCTACAGGCCAAGAAAAAAACAAAGTACTTCAACTTAAAGTAGGCAAATTTATGAATGAAAAAGTTTATGAGATAATGCCAGGTGTGGTAGTGCATGCCTGTAATCCCAGCACTCGGGAGGCTGAGGAGCGATCGCTGCAAGTTTGAGGCCAGCATAGGCTACACAGTGAGTTCAAGGCCAGCCTGCACTGCACAGAGAGATCCTGTCTCAAAAAAAACAAAACAAACAACAACAACAAAAAATTTATGAGATAAAATATCCACATAAAAAAGAAACAAAAATCCAAAATTTTATGTGGTAAAATATCCACATAAATATCGATAGACATGCAACATGAACTATTAATTCTCAAAATAAACAATCAAGTGAGTGAAGTCAGTTTAACCCTTTAATAAAAGAACCGGGTACTTGTCCCCACCTTCCTGCGAGGATGCTTTCTCAGCCTCTTTCAGCTTTCCGTTGTCTTGTCCCATCCTTTTAAGTTTTAACTGTAATTTTTTCATTTCTTGTTTTATTACATTTAGTTCAAGCTTAAGAGCTTGATTTGCATTGCTTAGGTGCAAATTTTCTTCTTTTAACTCCTCAAACTTTTCTTTGGTTATTTCTATACATCTCTGACGTATTCTAGCAGTTACATCTGAAAAAGCACAAGGAAAAAGCTTAACAAATATTAATGTTTACCATTTTACGTCAAAGACATGAGACTTTATTCCCAAATCCATGTGAGCGACTATTTCACATCAGGCCTGGTGCTGAGTTCTTGGTCCCTGGGAAGGGAATGGCCGTGCAGTAAGAGGCCTGTGGTCTGGGGAGGCCATGGTGGGTGGCAAGAAGAGAGGTGACAGAGGGGAGGCAGGGCCGCCCAGGCCCTGGGGTTTGGTAATGCAGGGGGGGGTCTCCACCTTGCAGCCCACCAGGAGGCAGAAAGCCTTCGGGACAGAGCACTGAGAAGGAAGCGGCTCCACTCTCAATGGTGCTGAGGCGGCAGGGAGGACAGTGGACTGGAAGTGGACTGAATGAGGCCCAGCCAGAGGGAGACTAAGGGGCAGCATGGAGTAGGGCAGAGCAGAAGGGACAGGGACAGCGGGATTTGGATGCTGCAACCCAGCAGGTCTCGATGGCTCACTGGGTGTGGGCAGTGAGGAAAGGAAATCAAAAGTGAGTTCCTTAAACCAAAACTACAGGGGGCTACTGTTTGGGACTAAGGTCCTGCACTATGCCCCAAAAGATCAGACTAAAAATCACAGTGGTGTCACTTTTACTGAAGTCTCAAATCACTGCGCTGTTGGCTGTTGTCGACTAAGCTGTTATCTGACTCAGAAGAGAGAGAGAACCAAATTTCTCAAACAGGCCAATTTCAATTGACCAGGATGATGAACTTTCCTCTACTTTAATCCTTAAAACAAACAAACAAACAAAGTAACCTGAAATTAACCAGCTGGCTATTTTTCTACAGTTCTGTCTCCCTACACCCAATTTATAAGGAAAGAAATTGAAATGACCAATCCAGTGGGGGTGGGATACCGGGAATTGAACAGAGGACTTTCATACTGAGCTACATCCCCATTTGGGGGTTGTTTTTTGTTTTGTTTTGTTTTGTTTTGTTTTGTTTTTGAGACAGGTCTCACTATGTAGTTCAGGCTGACCTTGAACTCACTACGTAGCCCCAGCTGGCCTGGAACTTGCGGCAATCCTCCTGCCTCGGCCTCCAGAGTGCTGGGATTACAAGTGTGCACCACCATGCCTAGCAATCCCCAAGCCTTTTTTATTTTAATTTTTCTTTTTGAGATAGGTTCTTGCTAAATTGTCCAGGCTGGGCTCCAATTTGCAATCCTCCTGCCTCAGCCTCTCAGAGTGCTGGGATTTCAGAGGTGCGCCATCTCACCGGCTTCCAATCCTGTTTTGTTCTTTGTTTCTCTTTCTCCGCCCCTTCCTTCTCTGTCTAGAAAGCCAGCCTCCTCTGCTCAGCTCAGTGGAAAGTTCATTGTTTCATTCAAGTGCTGCCTGATGCTAGAGTCACAGATAAAGCCCACTGAGGTCACGACACTGCATCTACTGTAATGCTGTGCAGACAGCAACCCAGACAAGGAACAAGAGAGCAGGAGTGAGACTCCAGCAGGAGAGAAGGTGAACTCAGGTCAGGAGATGGCCCACAGCTGGGAAGGCAGTCCCATCAGGATAGAGGGAGGAGACACCGGCCAGGGGTAGTGCCTGCAGGCACAAGGCAGAGGTGGCAAAGGATTTCAGGAAGGAACAGCAAGAACTGTTAGAGGAGAACAGAGGGTTCCAAGGGAACAATGTGCTCAAGGTCAAAGGGGTGAGACCCACAGCAGGCCCTGGCCAGGGCAGGCTCCCAGTGGAGGCAGAGGCAGAGGCAGACAGGGCAGGACGGCCACCCTGACCCCTGACACACACATGTGCCGTCCCTAGAGCAGTAATGGCGAACCTTTTAGAGCTTTCAATGATTACAAACAGTCCGCTGCGGCACACGCACCACAGGTCCACCACCACTGCCTGTGGTCTGCGGAGGCCATGGTGGGGTGCAGGGAGAGAGGTGACAGAGGGGAGGCAGGGCCAGGGGAGGCCCTGGAGACTTTATAATGCAGAGAGGAGGGCTGAGAAATGGGGAACTCCACAGCTACACTGAACACAGGAGGGAAGCATAGGAGAAATCCCAGTGAGAAAGTACAGTGCAGTAGAGGTTAGACTGAAGATGGAAGCCAAGACTAACATGTGCTGGGAGAGGTCAGCAATAGGAGAGTGTCATGGCTAACATCTAGATGTCCCCCCAAAGCCTCCTGCGCTCATGGGTGTGGCTTTTGGGAGGTGGCTGGATCATGGGTGTGTGATACTAGATTAAAGGCTCATGATAACTGGATTAGTCCACTGATTGGTTTAGTGCAGTTCCGGGTGTGGATAATGGGAAGACCCACTCCGGGTGTGGGTGGCATCAACCAATAGGCTTATAGCCTGGATAGAACATAAACGGAAAGATGGAAGGCAGGCTCGCCTGCCTCCTGTCTTCCCTGCCATGGACTGTTTCTCCTCTGCTATGATTCTCTGTCCTGCTGCCCTGCCTTGGAGCCAGCCAACTAGACTGAAACCTCTACAAACTGTGAACTGAAATAAACCTTTCTTCCTTTGATTCTGGGTGTTGGGTATTTTGTCCCAGGAACAAGAAAGTAACTAAGACACAGGGAACAAGACAAAGTAACCAGGAAAGAGCTGATGTGGAATCTAGTTAGAGCACCAGCACGCAAGAAGCAAGCAATGAACCCCTGGTCAAGCAGTAAGGGCAGAGATGTGTGTGGCCTGCGTCAGACAGGTGGAGCAGGCCAAGGTGCTGCAGAAACCCAGGAGCAAGAATGGCTTCCATACTGCCCGCTGGCCACGCGTCCTGCCCATCCCCACCAGTCAATGGAAACATGCTACACACCTGGCAGTCCATGGGTTTCGCCTGTCCAAGCAGCCTGAGTAGAGACACAGGATTTCCAGACAGGCCAACAGGACTCTCAAGGACCAGCATAAGCACACCACCACGAGAACCATCAAGTATCTCAGCCACAAGAACCACCAAAGTCAAACGAGAGAGAAGAGGGAAGGCAGAGGGCAGCACAGATACAAGACTGGATGAATACACAGTAGTTAAGGTTCTCAGAAGAAGCCAGGTGTGACGACACAGGCCTACAATCCCAGCACTCTGGGAGGCTGAGGCAGAAGGAACTCAGGTTTGAGCCCAGCCTGAGGAACTTAAACCTTGTCTCGAAATAAAAAACAAAACTGGATGGAGATGCAGCTGAGTGCAAAGGCCCCGGTATGGCAAGAAAAAAACAATGTTCAGATGTTAGCATCTCAGAGAAATCATTATAAATTCAAAAGGATGGGCTGAACAGAATACTTACAAAGTGGGCTCGAAGTTAGAGCCCTAGCACCCGCCCAGGATACAGCAGCAAAAGCCCCAAGACAGAAAGGGTGGACAGAGTCAACCCAACAGGAAGGACAGATGAAAACCGGACTTCAGACCAGTGGTGTAAGTCGTCCCAGCCCCAAATCACAAAATCCACCTTGAAAGCTACTGCAGCTCTCTGCCCCGCGCGGGGCAAAGCCCTCATTTGCATACACCAACTCCCTAGGGCCTCCCCTCGCTGCACCCCACCCCGGGACCTGTGTTATGGTCTATATCTAGATGTCCCCTGAAGCCTCATGCCAGCCTAGGTGGGGCTGTGGGGTGGTGACGGGATTTTGTGGGTGCTATACGCATGGGCAGGCTAGTCCCCTGATGAGTTTCGAGCTAAATGTGCTGTTCAGGGAGGCGGGTCACTGGGGCGAGGCCTGGAAAGGTTCAGCTCCCTCTTTGGCTCCTCCCCTGGCTCACTCCCCACTCTGCCCTGCCGCTCTGACCCAGCCAACTATGGCCTGACACACGAGTGAGCAGGTTTCAAGTGCAGATGGCAGGTATTTTGTCCCAGGTTGAGGAAGGTAAGACACCCAGTGTTTGGGCCTTCTTCCCGGAGGCAAAGGCAGAAGTCCAACAGCTGACGAACATCTCTGCCCAAGTCCAAGAATGGGACAGAAGCAACATCTTTTCCAGGGAAAGGAAATCTGAACTTTATTTCCGGTGAGGCTGCTCTGTGTATTCTCTAAAACAAGAAGGTTTTCGCACATGAGGGACTCAAAAGGCAAGTACCTGGGGAGGGAGGCGGCTTCTCACACAACAGCGTCCTTTCGCCCTAGGGAAGAAACAGCACAGCGTGAGCCAGGGAGTGAGCGAGCCAGGGAGTGAGCCTGTCCTCAGAGAGGGCAGACAAAGCCTAGGGCGTTAGACACCAGGCGCACAAGCGCACTTTCCCCTGCACTTTGGCTCTTGTGGTTCTCAGTTTATTTTAGCTTTAGGAACTTCAATCTTCTTTTGTTTTCTTTTGTTTTCTTTTGTTGTACTGGGGATTGAACACAGGACCCTGACACTGAGCTGCATCCATAGCCCTTTTTCATTTTTGATTTTGAGACAGTCTTGCTAAATCACTAAGTTGCCCAGGCTGTGCTTGAACTTGTGATCCTCCTGCCTCAGCCTCCCAGAGTGCTGGGATTACAGGTCTGCACCACCATACCCAGCAATTTTCTTAGACCTGGATCCTAAACCTTAAAGAGCGTCCCGCCTGACTCTCTGTCTTTTGCCAAGTTCAGCGACTGTACCACTATGGGCAGCTCCAGCAAGTGAGCTTTCCAGAGCACGCGACGTGTGGCTGTGAATACTGAGTACAGACGCACACACAGGACCTCTTCTCACCGGGAAATGAAAACACCAACCATCCAGGTGTGGTGACGGGTAGTACTTTGGAAGGCTGAGGCAGGAGGATGGCAGTGTTGGGTTCAGCCTGGGCAACACAGCCACTTAGCAAGACCCTGTCTCAAAATAAGAAAATAGAAAAGGGCTGGGGGTATAGCTCAGTGCATAGGCCCTGGGTTCAAGACCTAGTACTGGGAAAAAAAAAAAAAAAAAAGGGACTACTCTGTCAGCTGCAGCAAAGCATGTTTTCAAAGTGTTGAGAAAAAAATATAAATATGATCTTAGTTCAAAACTGAGAAGAGGGGCCGGTGAGATGGCTCAGCGGCATAAGCGCCTGCCTGGCAAGTGTGAGGGCCAGAGTTCGACTCCCAGAACCCACATACGAAAAAAGGGCCGGTGATATCGCTCAGCGGCAGGGGCGCCTGCTGGCGTGTGAGGTCCTGAGGTCGACCCCTGGTACCCACAAAAAAAAATAAATAAAAACAAAACTGAGAAGGGAAGGCTTTGAACTTTGGTTATGTTTTCTATAATGTATTGGTGTGATATTAAGTTTCTAATTTCTGCTGAAAACGGATAAGGTTGTCAACTCTACTGAGAAATGTTTAATATTTACATTCCTACATCCCACAACTAAAACCTACTTGGATTTCCTTGTTGGCAAATTAGTTATTGACACTGTCCATTAATTCTACACATTACATGATTTCTAACTTCCCAATACATTATTTTCATTACTAAATTATGGAAAATATGAGTTTCCTCATTAAAAGTATTTAAATGAAATATTCATTAGGAAACTTTTTTTTTTTGAGCGGGGGCTCACTACATAGCCCACGCTGGCCTTGAACTCACAGCGGTTCTCCTGCCTCAGCCTCCTGAGTAGGCATGCGCCACCACACCTAGCTTCAGGAAATAACTTTTATGGGAAGATTTTTTTTCCCCTACAAATCACAAGAGTATTTAAAAATTACAGTGGACCGGATCCCATATACGAAAAAGGGGCCGGTGATATCGCTCAGCGGCACGGGTGCCTGTTGGCACGCGAGGTCCTGAGGTCGTCCCCCCGGTACCCACAAAAAAAAAAAAAAAAAAATTACAGTGGAAATTCAATTTATTGAGAATATGGTTTTTTTTTTCCCCAAACATGAACTTACCTTTAAATTCAGAACAGAGTATTTATCATCTGATTAAAAAAAAAAAAAAAAAAAAAAAAAACTTTTTAAAAGTAGGTAAGAAATTTGACAACTCGGAAGCGTACAATCATAGAAACTCACCTCTCACAGATGACCCGAGCAAGGATCTAGCAGGAACACATTTTGCAAGGCCACATGGCAAGTAGGTCCCAGGGCCAGGTGTTCATCTCCATCTACCATGCTTTCTCCCAGGCACCTTTGAGAGCTCCAAGGATTGCAGATTCAAGCCCCTCCAAGCCACCCTTCCCTACTGGCTCCTCCCCATCTCTCCAACCTCCCACAACTTCCTCCTGTCCTCCACAGAGGTCCGGGCTGATTCCTCACTATGTAGCCTAGCCTGGCCTCAAAATCACAGCAATCTTCCTGCCTCTGCCTCCCTCCCAAGTGCTGGGATTACAGGTGTGCACCACCACACCAGGCTTCTTATCAATAGTTTTTAACCAAACTGCCTTCAAGCAAATGTCCTGGGGCAGCCTGGGCTACCAGCACACACTGGTGGTCTGGTAAGACCTTGTACTGCCCACCAGGGGGCCAGCTGAGGGGAACCCCCTTGCCAGGCTGCCTTCTGTAACTCTCACCCCTCCCCTGCCCACCTTAGCACCCCGGCTGCAGTTTGCAATCTGCACAGTCTCCCCAATAAATTTCTGATGAACAAATCTTTAAAGTGATACAAGGTGAAAAATAAAATAAAGTAAAAAAAAAAAAAAAAAAATATATATATATATATAGGCCTCAAACTCAAACTCAAACTCACTATGTAGCTCAAAACCTACAATCCAACCTCAGTTCCAGAGTACCAGGATTACAGACATGTGCCACAGCACCAGCCCTAAAAATTTATATTTTTAATAACACTTTTAAAATCGTCTTGATGGAGGCCAGGCATGGTGGCACATACCTGTCATTCCAGCCCTCGAGAGCCTGAGGCAGGATGATTACAAGTTTGAGGTCGGCAGAGGGCTCATGGTGAGACCCTGTAACCTCCTGTGATACATCAGGTCCTACTGACTCGTGGAGTCTTCTAGGTCCCCCTTAAACTCTTCACGAAATAAAGATGACGGGTCGGCAGGGGGTTAGAAGAAAGGCCAAATGCTGAAGGTGTGGGAGTTTACCGCTGGGAGGTGGGGGTTCATTTTATATTCTTACTTTTGTATGTGTTCAAAATTATCATAATAGGGCCGGTGAGATGGCTCAGCGGCGTACGCGCCTGCCTGGCAAGTGCGAGGGCCCGAGTTCGACTCCCGGATCCCACATATGAAAAAAAGGGCCAGTGATATCGCTCAGCGGCACGGGCGCCTGCTGGCGTGTGAGGTCCTGAGGTTGACCCCCCAGGACCCACAAAAAGGAAAAAAATTATCATAATAAAAAGTTTTAAAGGGCAATTTACCTATTTTCCCAAACAAAGTAAAGATACCTATTACACCTTAACCATCAACTTTTCAGGAAAAGAACTCGATGAAGAGGAAACTGCATTTATATCACCCCAGGTTCACTTTGGTACTTAATGTGCATGCAGTTCAGCTGGCTCTGTGTATTTATTTTATATCCTGTTTTTCATTTAACATTTCTCAAAAAGATTTCCCGAGTCCCTGCCCATCTCATTTCTATTACCCATATGGGCAGGGGATATAGATACCTAAAATAACAAGGCCTCCTCGACGGGGCATCCTACTGCATATGAGATGCCACACTAGGCATCATCCCAAACTTTAGAGAAATTAAGTTCACAGTATACAAACACAGTCTTGCCATCACAAATTCTAATAATACAAATAAATCAGAATTCTGCCGCAACCGTGGTCCCGAGCCTTTCCCCTCCCTGGATGTAACCATGGTTATCAGCTGGGCATGTTTCCTTTCAGATCTATTTGAATGTATAAAAGTCAGACGCAGCCCCACCTCCCACCCCCTTTCACAAGTCTACATACAAGAGATGTTAGATGGTGGGAGTGGCATGTGCAAAGGTCCGGTGGCAGGAGGGACCATCATGAACATGAGAGTGGGTACAGAATGGTCAGCAGGGACCAGCCCTGCATTGGGGTGTAGTATGCATGGGAATGGGGGGGGCACTACCAGGTTCCTGTTTTGAAAAGATTCTCCGGCTGCTGTCACAGTGCTGACCCACAGTGGGCACTCCTATGTATCCACGTGTCTGCTGGTGGAGCGGGAAAAGGAGCAGAATCAAACTGCAGCAGCTGGTTCCATGGTGTCAGGAACTGGGAGAAAACAGCTGAGCGAGGCTCACACCAAATGGGACGTAAAGCAGGCGGGCAGGGCACAAGAGCTCGCGAGAGTACAGGGCCGAGGCTGAGCCTGGGAGAAGGCAACACTTAAGGGGCAGGAGAGAAAGATGAGCCTGCGAGGGCGAGGAGGGGTCCCCAGGGATGATGAGATGTCACAGAGACGAGGGAGATGTGTAGGAGCGTGGCCTGAGGACCAGCCACACACAGTGTTCCTGAGGCCACACAAAGTGAAGCCGAGACATGGAGGTCTTT
The DNA here is from genome assembly GCA_028451465.1 of Erethizon dorsatum. Classification (NCBI taxonomy): domain Eukaryota; kingdom Metazoa; phylum Chordata; class Mammalia; order Rodentia; family Erethizontidae; genus Erethizon; species Erethizon dorsatum. Next base: position 97,775,818 of record CM051834.1, read on the forward strand.
GGCCTGGGGGATCCTTGGGGAGAAGCCAGACCAAAGCGGGGTGTCGGAGGAGGAGAAGGGGAAGTAGGAGACATGTGGAGAGAGAGGTCACTGGACAAATGTGGGTGTTAAAGGGGAGAAAGAGAAAGCGCTGGTAGAAGGGGCATGGGGTCAGAGAAGAGAGATGATGAAGAAGGTCTGCAAAGAACCTGGAGGGGGACTGGGTGTGGCAGCACAGGCCTGGCATCCCAGCACTCCGGGAGGCTGAGGCAGGCACAGTGCAAGTTCAAGCCCAGCCTGTGGAACTTACTGACTGAGAGAGATCCTGTCTAAAAAAATAATCATAGAAAAAGAGCTGGGCGTATAGCTCAGTGCAAAGGCCCTGGGTTCAATCCCCAGTACTGGGGGGGAAATAATCTAGGACAGGGGAACAATGGGCACCAGCAAGACATTGGCAGCTCTGACCAAGGGAACTGGGACCTTAACACAGGCCTCAAGTCTTGGGCAGGGTTGGACAGCTCAGTGGCAGGGCGCTCGTCCAGCCTGTGTGAGATTCTGGGTTCCATCTCCAGCACCACAGGGCAGGGGAGCTAATGCTGCCTAATTAATTTAATGAGGTTGACATACCTTAATACAACAAGGTACTGAAGGAGAAAAATTAAAATTTTAAATAAAAGCTTGCCCAGGATGCCCACCAAGACCAAGTGGACATGTCCAGCAGGCCCGATGACAGGACACTTCTTCATTTTTGTAAGCCCGTCTTTGCTGCGCTTGTGTAACTGGTGACCTTACAGTGTAACTTAAAATGTAACAGGGCATTTCTTCCTTTGTATAACCCATGATGTCACCCAACCCTCCAATCATATGCACTGAATCTGCCTTGGTACCTCCCCACTTGCTTTCTCTTTAAAAGCCCTGAAACCCCACCGGACAGGGCTCTGGCTCTTTGGGAGAGATCCTAGTCAGACCACTGGTGTAATAAACTGCCTCCTTAACCTCCTTGGTGCGGTTTCCTCCTGTGTTTGGTCTATTTTCTGTAACAGTACAACAGTGGTCGCATAAGAAAGGAAAATTACTTTTTATATTCACTCATGAATCTAGATGTAAAAATTCTACAGAAAGTGTTAGGAATAGAGAATTTCCTTATAGGTTCAATTTAAAAAACAAACAAACAAACAAACAAAAAACAAGACAGGCATCAGGTCTTGCTGACAGGGATCTTACCGGGTGCAGAGTGAGACATCGGGCTATCACGATTTTCCAGTTAGATGCTAAGTATCACTAGAGTGGATGGAAGACGCAGGGCTTCGCAGGTGTGACTGAACTGACCCTTTAGGAGGGCTGAGTAGAGGAGTGGTCACGTGACTTAGCTGAGCCTCTTCCCACTTGGAAACGTCAGCTGAGAACCAAACCACTAAAAGCCAGCACTCTTGATCAACTGTCCACAGTTCACACCTCGGCCTCCCCAAAGTATTTGTTAAAACTACATGGCTCTGGGCCCCACTCAGAGCCACTGAATTAGAATTTGGTCTGTGGGGCTTTTCCACGAGTGTCCAGGGGCTATGTGTGCCCACCACAAACCGAGAGCCACTGCGGGAGCTGTGATGCCTGCCAATGAGCACCTGCGCCCCTACTGAGGTTTCCCAGTAGGCAGAATCAGTCTCAGCGCCCCATTCCCATTGCCACCTTGCAGCTGGCGCCATACTGAGCTCCATCAGTAGAGGGCGCCGGAGAGGCACTGGAGAGGGGGTTTTCTTCCTGATCCCCTCCCACTGCTTTCCTCCCTCTATTTGGGCGGGTGGGGCAGCCAGGTGCACCCAAACCCAGAGAGCCACCTCTGTCACCCTCCACACCCCAGCCACAGCCACGCCCTCTGCAGCTTCTTCGTCAGGCCCTGTGAGGCTGCGCCCTGTACTGCCACAAGAATCTTTCTGCAGCCCCCTCAGCAGGCAATCCTGGTAAACTAATCCTCCCTCACTTCTCGATCCTGGGTGGTGTGTGACACACCAGGCCACCCGACACAGATATTAGAAAGGGTGGAGAAGGCCACATGGACAGACACGGAAGATATTCAGGGGGTGCTGTGAGATGAAAAGGCAGGTAATGAAATGGCATGCATTTTATAAATATGTATACACTATAAAGGGTTTAAAGTAACTGTTCTAAGGACCATAATTATGTGTGTTTAGCTCTATCCATTTCCATACTGCTCACTTCCCCCACCCCCACCCTGGCACTGGAAGTGGAACCCAGACCCACTCACTAGCTACATCCCTAGCCCTTTTTATTTTGACACAGGATTTTACTCAGCTGGCCAAGCTGGCCTTGAACTTGAGATCCTCCTACTTCAGCCTCCTTAGTACTGTGATTACAAGACCTGGCTTTCGATTTTTTTTTTTTAACAGTGAGAAAAAACTACTTCTATAATTTAAAAATAGGCTTTCTACATGAATTTAATTTTTTTTTTTTAATGTGGGTACCGGGAGTTGACCTCAGGGCCTCGTGCTTGCCAGCAAGCGTTTGTGCCACTGAGGGATATCACCAGCCCCTTTTTTTCCTTTATGTGGGTTCCGGGAGTCAAACTCAGGACCTCGCGCTTGCCAGGCAGGCGCTTATGCCGCTGAGCTATCTCACCGGCCCTATTAATTTATTAATACTAGTCAATATTTTAAAATATACACAGGCAGGTGCAGTGGCACACACCTGTAATTCCAGCTACTCAGCAAGCTGATGCAGGAGGATCACTGAGTCCAGGAGTTCAGGGTCAGCCTGAGCAACATGGCAAGACCTCCTATCAGAAAAATACACGCAGACATGCACATATATATATCTATACATGGTATATAGGCTGTGTTATGGCTTATGTCTAGATGTCCACCCCACAGCCTCATGCCATCATAAGTGGGGCTTTTCAGAGGTGGCTGGATCTAGAGTGTGTGACGCTAGGATTAAGGATGCAATGCTGGGATTGATTTGCAGCGTGATGCTAGAATTAAGGGTGCCCCCACTCTGGCTGTGAGTGTGGGTAGCCTGGATAAAATATAAGGGACAGAAAAAGGGCTGCTGCCATCGCTTCCGCTTGCTGCTTTTGCTGCCTTCTGCCTGCCATGAACTGTTTCTCCTCTGTGATCCCCCTCTGCCATGCCACCCTGCCCTGGAGCCAGCTGATTATGGACTGAAACCTCTACAAAGTGTGAGCTAAATAGACCTTTCCTCCTTTAACTCTGGGTGTCAGGTACTTTGTCTCAGCAATGAGAAAAGTAAGACACTAAGGAAGAACAGTTTTCTGGTCCAGGTACTACTAGGTTAGCTTTCTGTTTTCCCCTCAGGCACCTTATAAACTGATTTCCACAAAAATGTCCCAGAGCCCAGGCAGCTGTGAGGGTCCTGATAAAGCAGTCACTGGTGGCCTGCTGTATGCCAGCTCTCCTGCTCACTTCCAAACATAACCCACCTCTGAGGAACCTCAAAGCTGTCCCTACCTTCGCTATAATACACCGAATGCGCCCACCGTACCGAATAACACATATTGCATGAAGATAGCTGATGCGCAGTTTTAGAATTGTATCTGTGCTCATTCATTCAGTGAACCTTCACTGCCGACCCAAGTGGCCAGGCCCTGCTCGGGGCCTTGGGTGGGGAAGAGTGCGTGTGGGTGGGGGGACGACACAGGTGACCTCACCTGTGCACCCCGGGCAGGAGAGGACAGAAGTCACAGTCTGGTCAGGACACTCTGTCCCATCTGTCCTCTCACAGCCCGGGGGCCGGCACCTTCTTTGTCAAAGGCAACCTAATATCCAGTGAAAATAAGTCTCAAGTATATTCCTTGGTAAGACCCGGGAGCGCGGTGTGGAGCTGCAACAGCACCAATATTGGTATCCGATATGCTCATAAGAATTTGGGGTTTTTCCTTTTTTACCTTTTTGTTGCATAGGTTGAGGTGTAAGAGATGGGGAGCCTGGAAACCCGTCTTGCTCAGAAATATTTTCATCATCTTCACTGCCCACTTCATGTGACAATGGCACCTTTTTGTTACAAAAGACAAAGGAACAAATATGGGATATGGGTTACTTGCATAACATGTCCCCTAACAGACTGCAACGTCTCATTCATACAGAAGCGCCCCTGCCGCTTTCCTTTGTGAGACCAAAAGGGCTACACCTGGGGCCCAGTGACACCTCTGAGCCCTCAGGAAAAGCCTGGGGGGCCAAAAATCCATGTGATGCATGGTCGTGGGGGTGGATGTCCCACCCACGTCCCGGGGACAGTGCCCTTCCCCACCCCTGCCAGGCAGCAGCCAGGAATGGCACAGCACCCAATACCATCCCACCCCGGCACCCACGCTGATAGTCATCTCCCCGTGGGACAGGACTGCTGACCTGCCTGGAGAACTGTCACCCACATCACCCAGGCAGCAGTTCAGGACCGAGGCTCACTATGGTCGCTGACCTGATTCCACTGTTGGAATGGAACTCTCCCCTCCGCTGCCACGACGGGCACCTATGTGGGTATCAAAGGTGGCAGCCCACAGAGCTGTTAGAGGCTTGTACCCAGGAATGGGACTTCCCCTGCCAAGGAAGGGACATTCCTGCTGGCAGGGCTCTGGGGAACAGGGACAGGGGCTGCCCAAGAAGGAGAGCCGGAAGTGAGTCCTGCAGGTTGGCTGCCCTTCTGCTACCCGGATGCTGAAGTGAACTCTGCTATGATCAGCTTGGCAGCTGGGCTGTGCTGAAGGCTGGCAGGGAGGTGGTGGCAGCTACCAGCAAGATGCCCATAAGAAGTGACACTTCAGAGCTCAGAGCTGAGGCTGCTGGGTCCATAGGCTTTGTGCACATGGCTCCCAGGTGACCTGCCTCAGGGGGAGGAGCAGGTGGGCGGCTCTCCCAATCTATTCATCATTTGAAGGCAAAAGAAAAAAGACCTCTTGCTTGTGTGTGTGTGCGTGTGTGTGTGTGTGTGTGTGTGTGTGACTGTGGTGCCAGGGATCGAACACAGGGCCTCCCACATGGTAGGCAAGTGCTCTACCACTGAGCTATATCCCCAGCCCTTTTTATTTTATTTTGAGACAGAGTCACTGAGTTGCCCAGGCTGGCTTCAAAAGTGTGATTCTCCTGCCTCAGACTCCCGAGTAGCTGGGATTCCAGGCATAAGTCACCACACTAGGCACACCGCTTGCTTTTTACCTCCCTGGAACAAACCTCCCCAAGATATACTAGGCTACCCAATCGGATCAAGGAAACATGAAACTGGTAAGAGTACTCAAATAGCATCAGAAAGATGCCCAGGCCGGCAAACTGTCTGACAATATTTGCTAGCACTGATCATGCATTCCCACTCTTCAGGCCTTTCACCCACAGGAAGTAGAGACTTATGTGTGTCCAAGGACACATCTGCAAATGTTCATACCAGCACTATGCCCGAGAGCCCAAAACTGGGAACAACCAAACCAGTAAAGTGGATAAGTAACTGGCTGGTTACACAGTGCAACGCTGGATAGCAATAAGAGTGAAACAACTGCTGCTACACACGATAAGTAAAGACTCCGAAGTACTGCACGGTGAAATTCATGTAACTTTCAGAGTTGGCAAAACCAAATGCAAGACTATTTTCCTTCAGTGCCTGGGACTGAACCCAGGGCCTCCCATGGAGCTACATCTCCAGCCCTAATTCACATGGTTTTTAAAGATCTAATCTAATTTTGGAGTTAGGACAATGTGAAGTCTGCGGAAGTGGTACCTGAGAAGGAGGACTTCTGGAATCCTGGGATACTAGTGATGCTCTTTTTTTTTTTTTCCTGAGACGGGGTCTCACTTTGTAGTTCAAGCTGGACTCGAACTTGCAGTGATCCTCCTGCCCCAGCCTCTTGAGTGCTGGGATTACAGTTGTGTGCACTACCACGTCCAGCTGAGTTACGTTCTTCTTAATTTCTTTTTTGTGTATATGTGGTGCTGAGGATCGAGTCCAGGGCTTCATGCATGCTAAGCAGGCACTCTACCACTGAGCTATGGCTCCAACCCCTTCTTCATTTTTTAGAAGAATCTCATGGTAGCTATTTTGTGAAAGAGTGTGTGGAGCTGTACACTTACGATTTCTGTACTTTTTATGCATATTTAATATAGCAATAAATAAGTTTATTAAAAACATATCCTCATAAAGAACTTGTGATACTATTCTACAAACATATTCTAAAAGGCTTACCTTAGAACATTTTTTAAAAAACTCCCCAATACTTCTGACTGTGAGAATTCCCTTTGGTAACTAAAATAAAACTTCCTTGGGTGTTGAAGAAGGAAGGAAACTGCAGACTCACCCTGCCCCAGGGCTGACAAGGACAGCAGTGGCCTTTCCCTCCTGCCTGCAGCACTTGTTCAGGCTCTTTATCCTCTTCCTGGATAGGACACTAACTTAGACTGGAAAGAGCAAAGGACACACGTGCTGTCCATCACCTTTAGGGTGACTACTAGAGTAAAAACAGTATCATTTCCAAAGTCATAGAGCAGAAGAAATAGAACAATTGGAATAATATCAATCCAAAAAAAGAAAGGACGGCCAGGAGTGGTGATGCACGCCTGTAATCCCAGCATTCAGGAGGCTGAGGCAGGAGGATCGCTGTGAGTTCGAGGCCAGCTGGACTACAAAGTAAGTTCAAGGCCAGCCTGAACTGCATAGTGAAACCCTGTCTCAAAAAGACCAAAAAAAAAAAAAAAAAAAAAAAAAAAAACCCAAAATGAAAGGAGGGCTGGGGGTGTAGCTCAGTGATAGGACACTAGCCTAGTATGTGTAAAGCCCTGGGTTCAATCCCAAGCAAAAATAAAGTAAGATGTCCAATCTAAATTCAGACATATCCATATATATGTACATATATATTATAAAAGGATTAAATTCTCTGGTTAAGAGACAAAGCCAAAGATTGCCAAACTGGGTTAACAAAAACTATATGTGGCACTGAGTCATACATTTCATTTAAATGACTGAATCATATGGTATGTAAATTATATGTCATTAAACTTGTTTTTAAAAACTACATGCTGTCTACAAGACACACCTAAACATAGGACATATAAAGGTTGAAATTAAAGGACAGAAAAATGTTGACCATGAAAATACCAAGCAAAAGAAAGTTGGAGAAAAAACATCCGCTGGCTCTGGAGACATACGGCCCTTTCAAACTCACTGTACTCTGAATCCTGCACGTCAACCAAGGCGACAACCAGAACTCTGCACGGAGTTCAGCCAAGATAAAGGCACAAAAGAGAGACCTGTGCTATGAAGAGACACAGGACAGCTGGGCGTGGTGGCACACCACTTCAGGCTGAGGCAGAAGGGTGTCCTTGGGTGTGAGGCCAGCATGGGCTGCACAGTGAGTTCAAGGCCAGTCTGGACTACTCAGTGAGATCCCATCTCGACACACACACACACACACACATGTGCACATGTGCACACACTCACAAAAGACACATGACAATATTCTTCTAGCTAGGTGTGAGTTTGAAGAAAGGCTGCAATGTACAGACCAATACAGAAAAGTGATAGGAAAATTAGCTTTTGGAGTCCAAGGGAAGAGCAGATGGCTAGCTTCTGACACAAATCCTCATCAAGAATGTGAAGATGTTTACCTTTGTCTTTGAAGGCCTTGTTTTTGTCAGATAAAGAAATGAGGTTTAGGGCCGGTGAGACAGCTCAGCAGCATAAGCGCCTGCCTAGCAAGCGCGAGGTCCTGAGTTCAACTCCCAGTACCCACATAAAAAGGAAAAAAGGGCCAGTGATAAAGAAGGCCAGACACATTAAAAGATCAATCAGTCAATCAACTCATCCATAAGAAGCCTGAAAGCAAAAGCTATGAATCACAGAATAAGGAAAGGAAACGCTTCCTCAGGCGCTCTGCTATTCGTGGTGGAGTCAGCGCCGAGGAGGGCACGCGCGGATGCAAGACTCACCTCGCTTCTGTGTGGCACGGCATACACAGCATCCCTGGGGCATCCTCTTTCTTTCCAGGTGCTGCCATCCCCTGACTCCTGATCACTGGACGACACCTGTGTCTCAGTGCCATCTTCTTCCCCATAGCCCATTTCCTCAAAGGATGGTAAAGAAATTCTCCTTCCTGTTCCACTCTGCCAACCTGGCCTGTGTTATTAAAGAACATAAACAAGTGACCTAACACTTGCCTTTTTTTTGTTTTTGTTTTTGCAGTACTGGGGCCTTCACACTGAGCCACATCCCTAGCACCCCCCCTCACACCCATTTCACCCTTTTTTGTTGACATGAGGTCTCACTAAGTTGCTAAATTACACAGGCTGGGCTCTAACTTGCAGTCCTCCTGCCTCAGCCTCTCAGAGCGCTGGGATTACAGGCATGTGCCACCATGCACAGCTTGATATCGACCATGTATTCAATGCATCCCCTCCAAGCCCCCACAATAGAGTATTATACTACATTATAAAATAAATGGAAGCTTCAAGACTAAACCACTCACTAGCTCCTATTTTGGTATTTTTCTTTTGGGGGAGGGGTTTAAGACAGGCTTTTGCCGTGTAGTCCAGGATGGCCTTGAACTCACTATGTAACCCAAGCTGCCCTTGAACTCACAGCTACCCTCCTGCCTCAGTTTCCCAAATGCTGGGATTACAGGCATGTGCCACCACACCTGGCTCTACGCTCTTTTCTTTCTAGTTTTTTTTTTTTTTTTAGTCATTACTGTATACATATACAATCTGTCTTGGGTTTTTTGGTGAATATTAAAATTAACCTTTTCTAAAAGGTAAATGTAACAATATATAATAGAGTAATAATTTAACTCATTTAAGCACTTAGCAATTTAGTAAGACCCTGTCTCAAAATTTTTAAAAATGGGGGTGGGGTAGGGATGTAGCTAAGTGCAAAAGCCCTGGGTCTAATCCCCGGTACAGCTACAAAAAGAAAGGAAGGAAGGAAGGAAGGAAGGAAGAGAGAGAGAGAAAGAGAGAAAGAGAGAGAGAAAGAAAGAAAAGAAAAAAGAAAGAAAGAAAGAGAGAGAGAGAGAGAAAGAAAGAAAGACAAGAAAGAAAGAAAGAAAGAAAGAAAGAGAAAGAAAGACAAGAAAGAAAGAAAGAAAGAAAGAAAGAAAGAAAGAAAGAAAGAGAGAGAGAAAGAAAGAAAGACAAGAAAGAAAGAAAGAAAGAGAGAAAGAAGAAAATGACGGGCCGGTGAGATGGCTCAGTGGCTTAAGCGCCTGCCCGGCAAGTGCGAGGGCCCGAGTTCGACTCCCGGATCCCACATACAAAAAAGGGGCCGGTGATATCGCTCAGTGACACGGGCGCCTGCTGGCGTGCGAGGTCCTGAGGTCGTCCCCCCGGTACCCACAAAAAAAAAAAAAAAAAAAGAAAATGACCACCACTGTGTCATCATTTAGCAAGATCTACCCTGGATAAATTTATTTTTGTTTTTGGGTTTTTTTGTTTGTTTGTTTATTTGAGACAGGCTGGCCTCAAACTTGCCACGATCCTCCTCCCTCAGCCTCCCAACTATGAAGAAAATTTTGATTAAAGTAATTAATGTCCCTGGACAGTGTCCCTTTCATGCTAGTGGTAAAAACCGAAGGACGAACACTAGTGGTGAAGGCACAAACACAGATACACTGCCGAACTACTGCTCCTCTGGTGACACAGCCCCTACCGAAGCCGCCGCTCAGAGGTGGTGGCGTAGGGCTCGATGCGGCTGTCCTCAGCGCAGGAGATGTCACTCTCAGACCTCGACCTCTGGCGAGGCTGGGGGATGGCGATGGTCCTCCCAGTCAGCGTCGTTGCCAAAATGACCGCAGCCAGCGCAGATCTGGGGACAGAAACATCCCACTGAGACAGGGAGGTGGGGACGTCCACGCGGAAGGCTGGGCCCCTCGAGGCTTCCCTTCTGCACCGCAGTGTTCACAGGCCGCTGTGTGACACCACAGTCTCCGCTGATTGTCACACTGACCATAAGGATCAATATTACTGTCATCCCATTTCACATAGCAATTAAATGACTAAGTCAAAATAATTTTTTTTAATTTTAAAAAGAGAAAAAGAGACACAACAAAGAGATTTTCTCATCAGTAAGAGAGAGCCCAGTCTCTGATGAGGACGGTCAGCTCTCAAGCCTGTACTCAAATGGTATTTTTATTAAGATGACAGCTCAGAATGGAGAAAAACGAAAAAAAAAAAAAAAAAAAAAAAAAAGATATCGAAGTTTAAAAGGCCAAATTAGTCAAAAGCACGTTATAGGAAAAACAGTAACAGATTTATCCTCCTGCCTAAAAAAGCCAAACAAAACAAAAGAACAGACTTCGGGTTGTGGGGGCCAGCTGCCTGGGGGAACGTGCAGGTCACACGCACGGGCAGGAGGACCCAAAGCGCAGCCAGGCCGACTTCCCGAGCTGTGGGGACCGAGCTGGGAGCCGGGACGCCAGGCAGAGAGGACCTGCGAGATGGAGCAGCAGCAGGAGGGAGCCGCTCAGAGAGAAGCTGGGAGCTGTGCGCAAGGTGCCCGTGTGTTCGCAGAAGCCTCCTCAGCACACGTGTGCAAGGCAAGCATCCGAGGCTGGAGGAAGAGAGACGTCCAGAGCGTTAGAGCAACAGGGACAGATGCTTACACATGGCCCGGGACAGTGCCTGTCCCCACCAGACTGGAAAAACATCATGCATGGGACACGGGGTCAGACCTCGGAAAGGTCTGGCCTCCCTAGTGGGGAATCACGAATCCTAGCCAAGCGCGGCCCCAGACCCTTTCGACAGATCAAGCCTCCGAAGATCAAACTGCTTCCGGGTCACTTAACTGCATCCCAGAACAAAGGCCAAGAGGATTTATAGAAATACGAAAATATCCAGCATTTGACAAGGTAAAATTCATAACAATGTCTTGTACTCAAGTGTAACAGGAATGTAAAGGGACAGAAAAACATGGCTTGTAATGAAGAAAAGAATCAACTGAAATCCCATCGAACATGTATGTGAGAATCAGCAGGACAAGACATTAAGAGAGCTAATTTAACTGTATTTTATATGTTCAAAATGACTAAGGAGAGCCTAGAAGTTTATAAAAAAAGACCTGAACTTCAGGAGATGAAATGACAATCTCAGAGATTTAAAATGTACTGGAGGAAATTAACATCAGATCATACACTGTAGAAGAAAAGATCAGTGAAATCCAGCACAAAGACAATAGAAAACAATCCAAATGAAACAGAAGGAAAAAAATTAAAAAGAAAAGAACATCAGTGAGATGCGGAATAACAAATATTTGTTTTATTTAATTTATTTATTTATTTTTATGTGGGTACCGGGAGTCAACCTCAGGACCTCACAGCCAGCAAGTGCTTGTGCCGCTGAGCGATATCACGGGCCCTTTTTTTTTCTTTATGTGGGTACCGGGAGTTGAACTCAGGACCTCGCGCTTGCCAGGCAGGTGCTTATGCCGCTGAGCTATCTCACCAGCCCCTTGTTTTATGTTTTAAATACTACATTGGGCTTGATGTGGTAGCACACACCTGTAATCTCAGCACTCAGGAGGCTGGGTCAGGAGGATCACTGTGATTTCGAGGCCAGCCTAGACTAGACATTGAGTTCACGGCCAACCTGAACTATACAGCAAGATCCTATCTCAACCCCCACAACACATAATACATATATACATACAAAAATATACATACATACTACACTGGGCTGAGGGTACAGCTGAGTAGCAGAGCACTCGCCTACCATGCAGGCAGCCTTGGGGTTAATCACTAGTACATACACACACACAAGACCCACTGAATCTTTTTTTTTTTTTTTTTTGGGTACCAGGGGTCTACCTCAGGACCTCGCACGCCAGCAGGCGCCCGTGCCACTGAGTGATATCACCAGCCCTTTTTTCGTAGTGGGTTCCAGGAGTCAAACTCAGGCCCTCGCACTTGCCAGGCAGGCACTTACGCTGCTGAGCCATCTCACTGGCCCAGACCCACTGAATCTTGGTGCAATTTGTTACACAGCAATAGATAGCTAATACATAGCCTTTTCATCAAAGTGTACTCAGAGAATGAATATCCATATGCAAAAACGAAAAACAAATGAACTTGGATCCATGTCTTCCGTGCCATACAGAAACTTAAACTCCAAATGGATCAAGAACTAAATGTAAAGCCTAAAACCAACTACTGGAAGAAAATACAGGAGAAATTGTTTGTACACTTGTGGTAGGCACAGATTTCTTCATAAAAATTAGTAACTTTGGAAGGCACTGTTAAGTGAATGACAAGACAAGCCACAGACCAGGAGAAAATATCTGCAAATCACGTATTTGATAAAGGATCTGTATCCAGAACATATAAAGAGCTCTCAGAATGCAATGATAGGAAAACAAAAACTCGATTTTGGAAAATGGACAAGATTTGAACAGATATTTCACTAAAGAAAATACACAGCTGATTTTTTAAAAGCATATTAAAAGATGCTCAACACTGGTAGTTATTAGACACTTGAAAATGAAGCCACAGTGAGGAGCAGTCGCGTGCGTGGTAGTCTCAGAGTTCGTCCTGGCCCACGGCTCCCGTAGCTTTGCTATTCCCTCTGGTCCTCTGGTCCTTGGTTTCTGAAGCAGCTCCAGAACAGCTTCAGAGCAACAGAGGTGAAAGACACCGTCTTTTATTATTTACAAGCCCTTCAAACACCCCTGAGTTTGGGTTAATTTGGGCAAGTCCCTAGATAGCCACGGGATGAGGTGTAGTACCAAAAAAAAATTTTTTTTGTATTTTTATTAACACATGTTTACAGTACATAATGATTACATTCATTGTGGGGAGTTGGTACAGGTACATAACACATCATTCTTTTTATGTCCCCTTTCCTTCCCTCTCTATCTCTTGGTCCCCTTCCCATTTGCAAAAGATCTATCTCACTGTTTCCTATTATCTATTTTTTTTCCTATTATCTATCTTTTATTTTGCCCTTTATTTCTACTTCGAATTTCTTATATATGAGAAACCATGAAATACTTAAGCTTGTGTGTTTGATTTGTTTCACTTACATTATGGTCTCAGGGTTGAACTTCCAATCCTCCTACCTCAGCTTCCCAGAGTGCTGATAGTACAGACAAGGCATGACCCAAAATGCCCAGGTAAATGTCCAAAATTTTTTAAATGGACCATGATAATCCCTCAAGCTCTCCCTTTTCAACCTAGCTCCAGCAGAGTGGCTCCCACAATGAAGGGCGGCAAGAAGAAGGGCCATAATGTTACCATTGGACAAGGGTTCTTTTGCTCAGTTGGGGTAGAAATCATGAAATCTGCATGTCACTGGATGGGGTCTGAGGAGATCCCCAACTTGCCTGCCCCCAGTAGGCTTACTGTCTTTCATAAGAGGAAAAGAATTTCAATGAGAGGGATGGGCAGGTTTTTTAGGCAGAATTCGGACGTAAGAGAAAATTGAGAAGGGAATTTGGCTTGAGGAGCTAAAGGAGGGACAGCTCCAATAAAGAGGACATAAAAGAAGAGGACAGCGTTTATGGCTTCACTGGTGTGGGTGAGGGGCTGGGACTTTTCCACCGGGTCATGAGTACAGCATCTTTTTAAACTTCCCCCTCACGTCTTATGGGATTTTCTCCCTGTAGGATATAGATTATTAGCCATTGTTATCCTCAGAGACATCCGGGTTGTCCCCCCTGCTGTAACAGAGCACCTGGTCCTTGCAATGAAGGTAGGGGATGGGGCGGGGGCACATTCCATGTGTTGTTAGCAAGGGAGGGTAGAGAGAAAGAGATGTCTCCATCTTGAATGGGTAACAGGCCAAGGACTGAGGCCCCGGAATCCATGCCCTGTGTCCCATTAGAGTACCTATCCTATTTCTTTTTGCCACCAATAAGGTGGAAGACACATGGAGTTGGGCACACGGAGGTCTGAAGGTTACCGTGAAGGAGATGGGAACTCCAGATAGGACACAAAGCTGTAGTTGCTAAATGAAACGGAGGCTCTCAGACCTGTCTGTGTCAGGTTGCCCAGAAAGTGCGACAAGGATGAAGTCACACAACAAGCTCTGTTTATACAGTGGTACATACGCACCTGGAGCCTACAGTCAGTGTGGACTATCAAACGACTGCATAAGATCACACACACAGACTGACCAGACCAACGGGTGCAAGGATACGAAGCCCCTGGAATTCATGCTGTTGGTGGGAACATAAGTGGAACAACTTTGAAAAAAAGTCCAGCAATTTCTTAATAAATTAAATACCCATCTAACATTTGATCTAGAAGATACTCCACCTCCAGACATTTACCCAAGAGAAATGAAAGCATGTATCCAAAAATTTTGGGGCAAATAGTCAGAACAGCTTTATTTTAGGAACCCAAATTTAGAAACAACTGGCCTAGCGTGGCGGTGCACTTGTAATCCCAGCACTCCAAAGACTGAGGCAGGAAGATCACAAGTTCAAGTCCAGCCTGGGCAACTTAGCAACTTAGTGAGACCCTGTGTCAAAATAAAAACTTTTAAAAGGGCTGGGGATGTAGCTCAGTAGGAAGAATTCAATTCCCAGTACCGCCCCCACACACACAAAAACATACTGAAATAAAAATTATTTAAAACTTCTGAACAGTTCATTTCTGGAGTTCCATGTAATACTTTTACAGCGGTTGACTAGGTTGAAATTGCGGAAGCAAAACCACAGATAAAAGGGGACTACGGTAACTAGTGTAACAATACTCAGAAACAAAAAGGGTGAATTACTGGTTTTCACAATGACATGGATGAATCTCAAAGTAATCATGCTGAGTGAAAGCCAGCATAATTATTTTCTGTCACTTCACTATATAAAATTCTAGTAAACACCAATTAACCTGTAGTGACAGAGACAGGGTGGTGGTTGCCAGAGGATGGTGCTGGGCTGGGGAGGGGAATGGGAGAAGGGAGAGGGGCAGGAGGAAGGCATTACGAAGGGGCCCTAGGAATCTCTGGCAAAACTTATCAAATTATGATGGGCGTGGCAGTGCACACCTGTAATTCCAGCTACTTGGGAGTCCAAGGCAGGAGGGCTGCAAGGGGCCAGCCTAGGCAACTTAGTGAGACCATGCCCCATAATAAAAAATAAAAAGAACTGAGGGTAGAGCTCCCCTGGGTTCCATCCCCAATACTTCAGTAAAAAAAAAAACTATCAAATTATGCATTTAAATATGTATAGTTCATTACACCTCAATAAAACTGTTTTTACAAAAAAAAATGCCCTTCTACAAGCAAAAACAGTAACCATGCGTTGTGGTGTTTCTACATTTAGAATTTAAATGTATGACAACAGTAGTACCAAAGAAGGAAAAGAGGAAATAGAACTTGATTGCTGGAAGATTCTTACTTTACATATGAAGTGAGAGAAGAAGGAATAGTGGCACACGCCTGCAATCCCAGCACTTGGGAGGCCGAGGCAGGTGGACTGTCACAAATTCAAGGCCAGCCTGGGCTACATACTGAGTTCAAGGCCAGCCAGAACTACACAGTGAAACCCTACCCCAAAAAACAAATAAACAAACAAATAAATACATAAATATAAAAATACATGAAGTGGGGTAATAGTAAAGATTAAGTGAAACGCTATTTTTTAGAAATAAAAAAGAATCTAGAAATATGCCAAATTTGCCAAAACCATGTTGCTTACCTGAGGTTATAGAGACTATAAACCAGGAAGATACTTGGGTAAAGCACAGGAGACTGTGAGGAGAGATTTTCCACTAAGTCCGGAGCACACCTGCCGTGAAGTAACCTGTTCCATTACTTTTCTGCTGCACAGTGGATTAGAATAGAAATAAGTCCCAAAAACACAACGGAAGAGCTATGCACACCAGCGCTGAAGGGCTACACAGAGCTGCCTTCTCGTTGCAGGGAGGCAGCTGCTCAACAGCCAGCCCTGTGACTCTGAGTCAGTCACTAACACCTGCACCCCAGGGACACAAACTACAGCTGACAACAGGAGCGCTCCCACAGCGTTGTTGAGTTGGAGGGTGAAAAGAGACCATCTACCTCCAAGAGTGCTCGGCACAAAGTAAACACTCGTACACACTACTCATGTTATCAAGCTGGTACTGAAGGAAAAATCAAACACTAAGACATTTCAGAGTGGTTCTCTCCTTTTTTTTTTTCGGTGGTGCTGGGGGAATTAAACCGAGGGCCTCATGCATACTAGGCAAGTGCTCTGCCACTGAGCTACACCCTTAGCCCTTCAGAGTGATTTTATTTTTGAGACCGGGTCTCTCTATGCAGTGCGGTCTTGAACTCACTACGCAGCCCAGGCTGGCCTCGAACTCACAGCGATCCTCCTGCCTCAGTCTCCCAAGTGCTGGGACTACAGGCGTGCACAACCATGCCCGGCTCAGAGTGATTTTTTTAATCAGGAGGCATACAATATTCTAGTACCAAAGGAGACTAAAAAGAAAGTACCATCCTGGAATTAAATTAGTTCTCACTCACTGTTAATAGCCAAATCAATGGAGTTTATGAATTAAAACTACACTATGCCAGGCATGGTGATGCACGCCTACAATCCCAGCACTCTGGAAGGTTGAGCTCAGCCTGGTCAACTTAGCAACTTAGTAAGACTCTGTCTCAAAAACTAAAAAGGGCTGGGGATGTAGCTCAGTGTGAAGGCCCTGGGTTCAATCCCCAGTACAAAAAACAAAACAAAACAAAAACAAAACCAGAAAAACACTAGTCTAAAATTCTCCTGTGTCTTAACACTTGGAGGGCACTTGCGGAGGTTCCAGGAGGAAGAGTCAGCTATTTGGTGCGTTTGGCATGTTGAGGAATGGGGAATCACACAGCATATTTTCTTGCAGGGGTGGGGTTGAGACAGGGTCTTACTCTGTAGTTCAGGCTGGCCTTGAACTCATCCCAACCCTCCTGTTTCAGCCTCCAGAGTGCTGGAATTGCAGGCATACACCACCACGCCCACATAGTAGATCTTATAAAACAGAATTACATCTAAAAAGAAAATACACAATATTTTTGTGCACAATTCAAAATTCTCTTTTAAGGACTATCAAGCTGGGCTTTCATGATGTATGTTTTGAAAAATTTGAACAGCATCCAATTGTGAAATGTGAGAGTGCCAGACACTGAAAGGGAGGGAGCCCGAGGAAGTCCACTGCCCCTCAGAGAAGGCAGATTCAGGGCACTGTGGCAAATATCTCAAAGTATAGGATTCTAGTCACCCTACTTGTGATTTTCTGGACAGTTTGCACATTCCAGGATCCAGTACCTGGCAGACAAGCACGGGGATGGACCTCGGTACCTGCTCATCGGAGACTCACCTTGGCCTCTCAGGGGACGGGATGGGGCTGCGGGGAGGAGGTGTCCGAGGCACAGCTGGCTTCGGAGCAATGCTGGCTGCAGGAAGGAGGCCATGGACGATGTGTTTCTGCACAAATAAGACCCCGCAGAAGTCACTGGGATAGAAGAAATCACCACCACCCCCTGCCCCAGGGATCTAGCCCCTTTCCAAGCGCATCCACCAAGGACAGCCGCCACCACAGTGCCCCTTGTGGGGCCCTTCTGTCCCTCCCTCCTCAGCTTTTCTGAGCATCCCCCATAGTCACCCTGCAGCCCCTCTGCTTGTCCCACAGCACTAACCCCAGTGGTACGTCCCATGCCTTCCCCTGCAGTAGGAATGACTTCCAGAGAAACACGCACCTTTATCCTTACCAACCCTAGAACTCTAACACTGTGCACAATGACCCACACCTGATAGGAGCTTAGGAAAGATTTTAGGTGGCTCATCTCAAAGATGCAGAATAAGAACCAGGCATGGTGACCCACACCTGTAATCCTAACACTCTGGGAGGATGAGGCAGGAGAACTATAAGTGTGAGCTCAGCCTGGACAACTTAATGAGATCCTATCTCAAAATATAAAACATTTTGAAGAGGGGTGGGAGCTGAGCGTGCTGGCACACACCTGTAATCCTAGCACTTTGGAAAGCTAAAGGAGGAGGAATGCAAGTTTGAGCCCAGCCTGGGCAATGTAGCAAGACCCTGTCTCAAAAACTAAAAAAAAAAAAGATTCGAAGATTCAAAGTAAGGTAAGAAAAACAAGATCCCATACACAATGAAAGGCAGAGAGAACACTGCTTTACAGAACTGAAGGTACTGGGGGTCTCTCAGAAGTTTCTTTTTTTTTTTTTTTTTGAGACAGGGTCTCGCTATATAGCCCAGGCTGACCTTGAACTCATGGTGTTCCTCCTGCCTCAGCCTCCCAGCTGCTGGGATTACAGGTGTGCACACTATGCCCAGCCTCAGAAGTTTCTGAGACTTGCCCAATCTTCATTTTCTGGCCACCAGCCATTCACTCACACCTCTAAAGGCAGGATACCATGACAGCAATGAAGAAAACTTGTCTTCATCCTCAAAGAGGTATTAAGGAAAAAATACCCAAATTGTTATTATAGAACACAGAATTAGCTGGGCATGGTTGTGCACGCCTGCAATCCCAGCTACAAGGTAGGCTGAGTCAGGAGGATCACAAGTGTGAGGCAAGCCTGGGAAATTTAGCAAGACCTTGCCTTAAAACTTCAAAAAGGACTGGGGAGGGCCGGTGATATCGCTCAGCGGCATAAGCACCTGCCCAGCAAGCGTGAGGTCCTGAGTTTGACTCTCAGTACCCACATAAAAAAAAAAAAGGACTGGGGATGCAGCTCAGTGGTCCCTGGGTTCAATCCCAAGTATCATTAAAAAAAAAAAAAAAAAAATGTCAAGGGAGACCTAGCCCACAGAGGAAAAGGCTCCTTCAAGTCTTGAAGCTAGCAAGGGGACCTCAGATGTTCTCTCTGGAGAAAATCACAGAGGCATTTAGACTGGGTCTTCAAAGACAGCCACTACTCTCACATTTAGAATGTGATGGAAAAGCATTCTAGGAGGAGCCAACAGCATAAACGAGGGACTGGAGTGAGACATTGGTGGCAATGCTCTGCAAACAACAAGCACCCCAGTTTGCTGGTTACGATGTCAGCTGGGAGGGAGAGGCTAGGATTACGGGCTGGGGGTGACAGTGGGGATTATTTCCAGCTGCAGGGCTTTGATACAAGTTGAGGTCTCATGATCTGATGAGCGGCGCCCTTTGAGAGTGATCCCTTCAAAGACTAATCAGGCAGTGGTAGGCACAAGGTACTTAGCAGGAAAGAAGTGCAGCCAGGAGCAATCTCCAAGAGTCAGGGATGGGCAGATCTTCGGTGTCTCCTGCAGCCCCCATCCCCACTTGCAAAGCCACCCACAGGAGCAGATGTTGTACAGACATCTCTGCCTATCCCTCTACTCTGTGAACTTCTTTGTGTGACACCTACCTCCCTGTGTTTGTCATATAACTTGACAATTTACATGTCTCCCCCCTCCCTCACCACTCTTCAGGAGTAAGAAAGGGGTTTCTTTTTCTTCTCTTTCCTTTTTTCTTCCCCCCAAAACTGGAGACTGAACCCAGTGCCTTTGTACTGAGCTACATCCTCAGCCTCCCCTCTTCTTTTTTTGAGACAGGATCTCACTGAGTGGCTAAATTACCTAACCTGGGCTCAAACGTGCAGTCCTCCTGCCTCAGCCTCCCAGAGTGCTGGGATTAGGATTTTTTTCTAACCTTTGAATCCCCAAGGGCTGGCATCCAGTAGATCCTCCAAAAAGGCCTCGTGAGCTCTGCTTTGTTTTGCAAGAGTGGATCCCCCAAAGTATGTTTGACATTTCTAACTTGTATCACTAGAATTGGTTCCTAGGTACGGTCCTCTCACCTCCAGTCTGTAAGAGACAGGATGAGCCTACCTCCACCCTCACGGACCCGGCATGGCACAGGCTGTACAGAATGGTGCCTCCTAAGGGACCCAAATCCATCTCTTGCTACCCCTCCTCATTCCTGCACGTATCCTTGATACTTTAGCAGTCAGAACTGTCTTCCGTTTCCCAAACAGCAGATAATGCATTATTTTATTTTGCAGTACTGGGGATTCATTACCAAATGATTTACTTTTTTCTTTGAAATCTTGTAATCTTCAAGGGATTGTAGTAATTGAAAAAACACAGATGAACGAACAGTACTTCCCGGCCATACAGAAATACCGTTCCCGTCTCAGGGAGCACTGAGCTACATCCTCAGTTATGTATTTATACATATTTATTTCTTTAGAGACAGACACTCGCTAAATTGTCCAGACTGGGCTTAAACTTGGAATCCTCCTTCCTCAGCCTCCCCAGTGATGGAATTACAAGCAGGCACCACCACGCCCGGCTAAAACTCAGAGATTTTCGGGCTGAAAACCACTTCCTCCGGTGCCGTCGCCTCGCCTTAACCCAGGCCAAACCCAAAACGCGCCCCAAAATCTCACCTAACTCCCGGCCCCAGGGGGCAAAGAGCAAGACGGGAGAGAATCTACTTACGAACTGGCTCTTGCGGCCTCTCCGAAATCCCAGCAGCATCCTTGCTGCGGGGGGTTCCAGGCCAAAGCCTGGATTTACGAATAGCTATCTCCAGAGCCAGGGACCGTTCCCTACAGCCGGTTCTACTCCCACTGGACGAACTCCAGACGCTTTTTCTTCCCAAGGAACTTCACAACAACCACGCCCGCCACTGGTTATGTTTTGTTCTTGACCAATCAGAGCTAAGGTTACTTTCACACCCGTCGCTTTTGGCAACTAAAGGGTCTCATTCAAACCTCCACTAGTGCGGAAGCTTTCTGAGCTGTCTGTCCTTTTATTGGTCAGAGCAGGTATCAATCACAGCACCATAGCCTATCCGACGCTGCGGGAGGTGGAGGGCGGGCAGGATGAAAAACTGGGCACGAGCAATTGACGGAAACCCGGAAGTGGTGCGGGCTCGGGTAAATTTCTCCGATCCTCTGGAGTGGGGCGGAGGCGTGGTCCTCTCTCTTCCCGGATCCTGGACTGGACCGATGAGCCAGGGTGCGGACCCACCTGGGGTATAAGGGGCCAGGCAGGTGCCGAAAAGGAGGGACTCAGCCACCAGGTCTCCTGGATCTTTTTTTTTTCTTTTTTTATGTGGGTACCGGGAGTCGACCTCACGCTCTCGCGCTTGCTAGGCGGGCGCTTATGCCGCTGAGCTATCTCATCGGCCCGGTCTTCTGCTTCTTAAACTGACAAATTATTCAGTCTTTCCATCTACCACTCTATAGCTGGAATCTTGCCAAAGGGGGCCCGGCTTCGAGTGGAATGTGGGGCCATGTGGAGTAGAGCCTGTTCAAATGTTGTCTTGCATTTCCTACATTAGATCGAGACCACCGATGGACAAGAACCCCCCTGAGAGCACGGGCCCCGTGCACGTGCCTTTTGGGCACATTGTGGCCAATGAGAAATGGCGTGGGTCTCAGCTGGCTCGAGAGATGCAAGGTCGGTGGGTTGGGCTGCTCTCCATCGCCAAGCCCTTTTCTCACCATACATTTAACCAAAGTTCACCCAACTCATTTTGTTGTCTGTATTTCAAGGGAAAATTAAACTCGTGTTTGAGGATGGCCTGACAGTGGTAGATTTTTACCTGTCCAGCAGATCTTGCATTCTCTATATCACCGAAGCTGATTTAGTGGGAGGAAATGGCTACAGAAAGAAACTTGTTCGGGTTAGAAATGTAAGTACTGAATTAAAGAAACTGAAATTGAACATTGATTTGTATCCTCCCCACCCCATTCCCTTAGAATAATTTCTGTAACACCATTGGTCATTCCAAGCCAATGATGGAGACCACTGATAAGTGATAGGCTTTCTTAATTTTGAAAGGAAACTCGTTATGAAATGGTTTACGTTTTTCTTTGAAGTCTAGTAATCTTCAAGGGATTGTCCTAGTTGAAAAAACCCAGATGAGTGAACAGTACTTCCCAGCCATACAGAAGTTTACCGTGCTAGACCTTGGGATGGTGTTGCTTCCAGTGGCCAACCAGACAGAAGCGTCCTGCCTCATTGTCCAGTTAGTAAGTATGGATTCCTCCTTCACAATAGCCCTGTCCGCACGCAGATTCTCAACTCACTGTGATGGATCATTTTACTCTAGCTATAGTTACAACCATGACTCCAATCTGAGTCATTCCCTGTGTTGGTTTACCAAACCTTTTTGAGAAATTTAAGTTCCGCAAGCCAGCTGAGCCCGCCACCCATGACAGGCAATTGCATAACAAAGTGAACAAGTTGAATATCTGATTTTAGGCTCCCGGGCTGTGGTAACTCTGCCATTCATTATCCCACAGCTATGCTGGTGAACTTTTAAATAAAGTGATAGGGCTGGTAGTGCAGCTCGTGGTAGAGCTCGTCTAGCACCTGAAACCCTGGGGTGAAACCCTGGGGTTGATCCCCAGCACCACACACACACACACACACACACACACACACACACACTGAGGTTTACCTCTGACCAATCGAAAATCAGCACAAAATAGGACCTGAGCATCCGCTTTTCTGTTGTTAAATCCCCTCTTTGATGTGCAGCTTGGGTTGAGAACCAAATTGCAAGTTCACAGATTCCTCTCCACTGCATCCTTTGTTTCATTTTTCCTACCTTATGAGATATTGCTACTATCTGCCTTGGTGTAACCGCCAGATTGAAGAGTGGGTTTCCCCTTTGATAGGCAAGCTTCCCACAGGTCCTGTATGAAGCAGGTCTCATTTAGATACTGGGCGTGAATGTTTAAATTAAAAACTTTTTAAATTATTACAGCAATAGACACATTACTGTAGTGAGATCCTAAGGAAAAAAAAAGATATTGTTCTCAATCCCTCAAAATACTCCACCTCACTTCAAACACACTTATTCCATCATTTTTGCCACTTTCTGAAGTAGTTCTGGAAGTCCTCTTTTGTGAGTATATTTTTATGGCTGCCTCAGTATCTTGAATCAATTCAAAATATTTATGGCAATTTCTGTCAAAAACATTATGGTGTGTCCTTGTCCACCTTATTCAGTGGATCTGGCATTGTGTGACTTCTGGCTCATCCTCAAAATCAAAATGACCATGAAAGATTAACATTTTGAATTGATTCGGGACATTGAGACAGCCATGACATTCCAACTAAAGATACTCACCAAAAAGGACTTCCAGAACTGCTTCAGAAAGTGGCGAGAACAATGGGCTATGTGTTTAAAACAAGAGAAAGTATTTTGTGGGGTATTAAAGGCAGCTGTAATAATTTTTAAACATTCAGTTATCTTGCAGATGTCTGAAGATTTATATTCATGGCATATGAAAACCTTTGAACCCACAAGTAAAGCCCAAAGGGAAAAACTCAATTTTAAGAAAACTGCCAGTCCTCCAGGGGGCGCTTATGTGCTTTTTCCTTTCATTTCCCATTCAGGTTCAAGAGCAAACCAAAGAACCCAGTAAGAACCCTTTCCTCAGGAAGAAAAGGGCTGTGCTCTCTGAGCCATTTCTTCTCCAAACGGTGCAGCAGATCCCAGGAGTTGGGAAAGTTAAAGCTCCTCTCCTGCTCCAGAAGTTTCCAAGTATACAGCAGCTGAGTAATGCTTCCATCCAAGAACTCGAGCCGGTTGTTGGACAGGCAGTAGCACAGCAAATCCATGGCTTCTTCACCCAGTCCAGGTGACTGCTGGCCTCACATCTATGATGTTTTCTCTTTTAAACCACAAACAAGATCTGGTTTTCATATTTAAAAAACAAAAAATTTCCATTCACAGCAACTTGTGAAACACCAGGAGAGACCTGTGGAGACTGAATTGTACTACTTTGTTTGCCAAGTTTGGGCATTTAAGTTAGTGGCCGCAGGTGACACTGCCCTCATTCTGCCAAGATGAAAAGGCCCATGAGGCTCTTCCTTTGCTGAGACGCTCATTCTGAGCAAAAATCCAGTTAAGGCAGATTTTTATGAGTGACCTTGACCTGCATCTGCAATGGGAAGGTCTTGTGACGTTCAGGTGCTGGACGCGACCACCTAAAGGAAATAACCTACAGCGAAGCACTGTGTACACTAAGGCCCTCGTTCCTGGTGCAAGCTGCTGCTCTTCAGGTCTGGCCTGCATGTGCTGTGCTCTGAGGGCTGCTGCCAAGGCGAATAAACAAATGTGCAACAGTCCCTTCCTTTGTGCCTTCATTCCTCCCTTCCTGTTTTTTTGGAGGGAAGGGACAGCCACACAAGTCTGTTTATAACAACTGGGCGTGTCTTCTGAACACAGAAAGCCTAGGATCTGAAATTCCCCATGTAAAGACGAAACATCAGTGCGTGACAAAGATGTCTGTATATGTGTGGACCAACAATAGGATACACAAGAGGGTGCTGCAGCCAGCGAGGGGAGCCAGGGGCTGGGGATCAAAGGGTATAACTGCCCACTGAAAAAATACGCACACTAAAACGAGGGGAGAAGGGCTGAAAGGGGAAGGGAATGGGGAAAAAAAAAAAGAAGAATCAAGATATATCATGTACAGGTACAAATCTCTATGATGAACGTGATCGTTACATATATCTAAATTGTACCAATAAACTTAATTTTAAAAAACAAAACTAAGGAAAAAATACAGTAAAAATGCCACGTTTTAAAAAATAGTAACTTTAAGAGCTCATTTATTTTAATGCTTAAAAATCAAACAATAAAAACATTTTGTACATTAGGATGATACTTATTTGAAAAATGGAATTAAAGTGACATAAAAGCAAAAAAAAGTCAGATAAGTGTGTTTATTTAAATATTTATACAAACATGGCCATATAAGCAGTGGACAGATACACTTTCCCAAAGGTGGTTGCTTCCCTTAAGATATTGCACAATATAAAATTCTTGTTAATTCTCAAAATTAGATTTCAATGCTCTATTTTTAAGCTATGTCACTTTTACTATGTCAACCATGAATCTTCTTAGAGCCACGGTGTCATCCAACTTACAGCCAAAGAAATCAAACTGGCAAGAATGTTCATTTTAAAAAGTCAAATAGCACTTTAAACTTGAATCATTTATATCTTCGCCATATAAAATGTAAAGCTACCTTTTTACCCAAGACTCTTAAAATATAGTTATGTACTTTCTACTTTAAACAAAATGAAAATGTTTTGAGTATCAAACAGTATATATTATCTACCCTGTAGACGACATCTCCATCTAACACTGCCACTGTGTTAGCAACTTGTAAATGGCATCAAACTGGAGGAAAAGCTGCTCCTAAATTTTGTTTTTATTTTTTGGTAGTATTTTTTTTTAGCACTGCCAAAAATTTAAAAAAAAAAATTCAAGACAAATTTGGCACTAGACTTTACTTGGAAACAGCATTCATATTACGTTGAAATAATGGCAAAATCTTATTTTACATTAATGAATTCCATGAGGAAGCAGCTCTTTAGAACAGTTTTTAGGAACACAAATCTCGTCTATCATTATAGTCCTCTGCCCTGCCTTAAATCAAGGGTCATCTGAATTCTAGGTTAAGGAAAGATTATTACCCAGACCTGGACAGTTAACAGTACTAATGTAGGTAACCACAATTTAACTGAGAGTACTTAAAAGTGGTCACTGTAACCATTAAAAACATACTTTCAACACTACTGTATGTACAATACTTTACAGAATAAATAACTTGCAGCAATATTGTGACATCCTCAAATAAGTGTGTTTTCCACTAACTTCAAGACGTTTCTTGTTACTTTCATAAAAGCACATCACACACACACATGAGAAAATGGGATTTGAAAATATTTAGGTACTCCGCAGTATGGCACAAGTGTTAAGGCCCAGTGAACCCTGGGAGTGGCTGCTCCCACTTCCGCCGGTCAGTAGAGGGAGCTTTCAGAGCTGAGCAGGCTGAAAGGAGTGGGCAGCTTCTTCTTGACCTGAGGCCTTGACACCCCCACCGCAGGGAGGCACAAGGTGCTGGCTGACTTCCGGCGGTTCTTATTGGTGCCCCAACTCAAAAATGAAAGCTTTTTCGAGATTTTCTTGGTTTTATCAGTTTTATCATCGTCATCTATGGCTAAGCAGATCATGGAGTAAGTTTTCTGCATCCCCACAGAGTACGTGGCACACTTATTATGCTGCACAGAGAAAAAGAAGAGAAAAGGTTAGACATCTTCAAGATGCCTAACGAGTGATTCTAAAGTTTGAGACTCACATTCTGCATCTACAGCATCCTCTTAATTAAGAGGATACCATTCTAGGGCCGGTGAGATGGCTCAGCGGCAAAAGTGCCTGCCTAGCAAGTGCGAGGTCCTGAGTTCGACTCCCGGTACCCACATAAAGGAAAAAAAGGGCCGGTGATATCACTCAGTGGCACAAGCGCCTGCTGGTGCACGAGGTCCTGAGGTCGACCCCCGGTACCCACAAAAAAAAAAAGAGGGTACCATTCTAATTCCCAGGTGACCAATACTTATACAGAATTAGGTTCTTAAAAGACGATTTTTTTCTTAAAGGAAGGTTTTTTTTTTTTTGGAGACAGGGTCTCCCTATATAGTTCAGCTGACCTCAAATTCGCGGCAATCCTCCTGGCCTCAGCCTGCTGAGTGCTGGGATTACAGGCACACGCCACCACGCCCAGCTTAGCAAGGACAATTTTTAAGGAACATACTCAGTAATAGTGGTTTAGGCTTCAGAACAACTACTCACTTTTAAGGTTCCTATTGTATTTGAGACATATATAGCAATGGTCAACAAATGAAAATACAGTGCACAGCAGGTCTCCCTCTCACTCTGGCTTCCAGGCTCCGTCTCTAAAGTAACCACTGGGTTATACTTCTAGAGATAATGTGATATAAAAGCATTTGTATATGCGCATAAGTGTAATCTGGGGGTGGGGAGATCTGGGGGTGGGGAGTGCTGGGGATTGAACTCAGGGCCTTTTCACTGAGCTACACACCCAGCTCTTTTTAAAACATTTTTATTTTGAGACAGGGTCTCACTAAATTGCCCAGGCTGGGCTTGAACTTGTGATCCTTCTACCTCAGACTCCCATGCTGAGATTACAGGCGTGTGCCACCACCTGGCTACCTTTTGCCTTCTTAAAAGGAAGGTACTACACACATTTTCTACACTTTGCTTTCTTCATTTAGCAGAACTTAGACTTCAATCTATGCTAATAGGTATAGATTAATTTCACTCTCTTTGAAGACAATATAGAATCCATGAAGATACTGCTATTACCTTTTTCCCCCTTTAAAATACTGTGGTGGTTTACCATTTTAATTTAATTAAATGAGCAATTCAGTTTCAATAAATATGTTCACACTGTTATACAACTATCATCACCATTCATCTCTGGAACTTTTTAAAATTTCCTCAACTGAAACTCTATTTACTATTATCTTAGAAAAAATTATGTATGTAAGCCTCAAGAAGGAAATCTAAGGAAACTGCTTCCTAAATCACCTGCCTCTAAGGCAGGCCTAACACTGAGATGGTTTTTTCCACCCAGTGTTTACTGACCATTTACTATGTTCCAGGCACTAAATCAGGCCACTTATAGAAATGTACCAGTATGGGAGGTGTGATCATAACACAAATTTTTAAAAATTTATTAGAGTAAACAACACTATAATTCATTAATTGGCACTAATACCCCTCAAAATACCTCCCCCTTGCTTCAAACACACTTATCTCATTATTCTTGCCACTTTCTGAAGCAATTCTGGCAGTCTTCTTTTGTGAGTGTCTTTATGAAGTGTCATAAAAAAATACAGTGAATGCTGCTGCTGAGTGCCATGCGATGGAAAGGCAAGCTGGCAAAAACATTATGTTGTGTCCTTGTCCACCTCATTCAACACATCTGGTCCCATGTGACTTCCAGCTTTCCCCCAAAGTCAAAATGACCATGAAAGGTAAACATTTTAAATCAACTCAGGACATCAAGGCAGCCACAACAGCACAAAGATGCTCACCGAGAGGACTTCCAGAACTGCTTAGAAAGTGGCAAGAACATGGAGTAAGTGTGTTCAAAGTGAGGGGGAGGATTTTAAGGGAGATTGATAGCAATGTGTCTTTCACTATAACACATTTTAAAAATTTAAACATTTACCATACACCATGTATCTACAGTGGTCGAGTACATTCATAATATAAATCTTAGGAGGACCTGGAAGAAGGTCCCAACAAAAGAGGTAGTCCCTTTAGAATTTGAGAACTTCGGATGAAGATTCTTCTCCTTTTAATAAAAATAATCATTAATCATACCATGCTTTCCAGGACACATACACTATCAAGAAATAATGAAACTTTTTAATGATCCTGGAGGCGATTTAAAGCTGCAAATATTTCCTACCCTTAACCTGCTTAAGGGTCGGTCCATCCTGTGCCTAGAACCACTCTCTTATAAATCCAGATGTCAACTCCAGTTAAACTCCACGCTCCGCCTCTCCCAGCAAACAGCTGCACATTCGGAGGATAATTACCAAGCGGAAGGCTTCGCTCGAAATTCTAATGTTCATGGAGGGAAGGCAAGGGGATGCCCAAAGAACGAAGATGTGCTATGTACATGGATCAACTCCTCACAATGAATGTAATCATTATAGACTGCACACATGTACCAATAAAACTAAAAACTTTAAAAAAAAATTCTAATGTTGACCCCAAACCTCTAAATAGGCACCCTATCCCTGGCACTCCTATCTAGTCCTATCAATCCTTTCCTCCTGGATACCAATCTTATACCCTCTCTCTTCCCTCCTGAGGTCACTCACCCGCCCTCCTGACATCCCTGCTCTGTACTTCATTGCATCTGTCCCAGAGATCAGGGCCTCCCGCGCCTGGATTCCACTCCCTCTCTCCCTACCCCAGCCCCTGGCAACCACCAACCTACTATCTGACTCCACACATGTGCCCATTCTGGACATTTCCCATCAATGGAACTGTATAATCCATTCATTCGCCAGCCCTCCCCAACCTGACTCTTGCTGTTATCTCTCCACAAAAACTGTCAGCTTGTCCTGCTGCCAAACACAATAGATGTGACTCAGCCTCCCTCAGTCACCACCTTTTAATTCAATATAACTGGTCACTCCCTGCTGCAAGATTTTCTTCTCTCTCTCTCTCTCTCCCTCCCTCCCTCCCCCACCCTCCCTCCCTCTCTCTCTCTCTCTCTCTCTCTCTCTCTCTCTCTCGTACTGGGGACTGAACCCAAGGCCTTCACATGGAGCCACATCCCTAACCCTTTTTATTTTTTTACTTTTGAGACAGGGCTCACCAAGTTGCTTGTTGCCCAGGCTTGGCTGGATGGAACTTGTGATCCTCTTGCCTCAGCCTCCCAGAGTGCTGGGATTGCACACACGTTCCACCATGCCTGGCTGATTTTCTGAACTCCAGAAGCTCCTTCTAACCTCCCTCCCCGAACCCTCCTTCTCGGTTCCTGTGCTCCCAGTTCTCCTCTAACTGACCTCTAAAAGCTCAGGGGGTCAGGTTGGTCCACATCCCTCAGGTGATCTCATCTGATCTCACAGCTGTAAATATCATCTCTGTGTTGATGACTCCCAAATATTTATTTCTAGCTCTGACTTCTCCCTTGAAGTTTTAAACACTCAACTGTCTGCCTTTCACATCTGATGACCAGCAGCACCCAAAACATCCAAAGCCCAACTCCTGCTTTCTGTCTCCTCCACGTCCCCCAGCCCTGGTTCCCCGCCGTGATGAAAAAACCCTGCCCACATGGCTGAAGCTATAAACCGAGGCGTCCCCTCCCCGCCCTCCGTCTGTACTAAAAGCACCCACAAATCCCTCTCCACTCTACCTCCAAACTACATCTCAGGTGCTTCCTCCTCTCTCTCCCCGCCATTGCCGCCCCCAAGGCTGAGCCGCTGATGCCGCTGGCCCCGGGGCCGGACAGCTGCCCTGGCCGAACTCCTGCAGAGGACACCTTCCAAAGTAAACGACGCACTGCAATGTCGCCCTTCTGAGGGGTCAGAGCCCTTCTGCCCTCCCTGCCTTCCTCCCCGCACTCTCTCCTGTCACAGCGCTGTCGCTGAAAAGCCTTCTAGTGCTGGCAGGAGCAGCTCCTCAATGCCGCAGGGCCTCTGCACCTGCCTCACACCCCCACCCCCAGCATGCTCTCCCCGCAACCAGGGCTCGCCCTTCTCAGCACTCGGGTTGGTTCCAGCCCAGTCTAGGAGCCTCTCCCCAGCCTAGACCTTTGACCACATTACGTTTTCTTTTCCTATAAAAAACTTATTTAACTCACAACTGTGTACTTGCTTGTTTAGTGCCAGCTTCCTAGGGACAGAGACCTTCTCTGTCTACTTGGAGCTGAAGCTCCAACACCTACCAGTGCCTGGCATTGCTGCTGTGGCTGGGTGTGGTTTGTCCCCTAAAGGCTTATATGCTGGGAGCTTGGTGCTCAGTGTGGCACTGCTAGAGGGGGGGACCTTTAAGAGATGGGGCTCAGCAGGAGGCCCATGGGTCAGCTGGGGGCCTCCCCTCAGAAGATGGACTCAGGTGGCTCTGGCTTGTTTTTTTTGTTTTTTTTTTTTTTTTTTTCAGTACTGGAGACTGAACCCAGGACCTTCCCCATTCTTTTTTATTTTTTATTTTGAGACAGGGTCTAAGTTGCCCAGGCTAGGCTCAAAGTTGTGATCCTCCTAGCTCAGCCTCCCAGAATGCTGGGACCTCCTACTTTGAGATGCGATCTCTCCCTTCTGCACGTGCTCTCACCATGCTTCCATCCGCCATGAGGCCTTCACCAGAGGCCAAGTCAACAGAGCTGCCTGATCCTGGACTTTCAGCCTCCAAAACTGTGAGCTAAGTAAACTCTTTTTTCTTTTTCTTTTTCTTGTTTTGTTTTCGGTTTTTTGAGACAGGATCTCGCTATGTATCCCAGGCTGGCCTCGAACTCACAGCAATCCTCCTGCCTCAGCCTCTCAAGTGCAGGCATTACAGAAGTGCGCCACCATGCCCGGCTTAGTCTCTGTTTCCATAAGTGGCCTCACTTAAGTAATTCACTGGAGTAACAAAAACGCTAACAAAGGCATACAGGTGACAATCAGTACTTTCTGAGTGTATAAATGTTGTTACAGAGGGCCAGTTAAGGTACGCTGTTAAGTGCAGCGCAGTGCAGGAGAATCTGACATGATTCTTTCCACTGGAGAAGTTAAAGGATCTAACTGTGCACACGAACTTGGAGGAGCATCAGACAATTCCCAAGGCCTCCCAGACAATGCTTAATGCTGCCTGAGGCACGGAGGAGACTCTTGCTCGCCGTCTTAACCCCTTCTGCACCGTCTGAACATTTTTTAATGCATGTGTTACTTCCATAACTAAAGAGAATTTAAGCAGAAAAACAAATCCACTGATTATTTTACCTACAGAATTAAAATTTTAAAAGTTTTCAAATGGGGCCGGTGAGATGGCTCAGCGGCTTAAGTGCCTGCCTGGCAAGCGCGAGGGCCCGAGTTCGACTCCCGGAACCCACATACGAAAAAGGGGCCAGTGATATCGTTCAGCGGCACGGGCGCCTGCTGGCGCGCGAGGTCCTGAGGTCGACCCCCCGGTACCCACAAAAAAAAAAAAAAAAAAAAGTTTTCAAATGATCCCTCTGCCCTGGGTGAGCACATCCCAGGGGGACTCTCCGGAGAGTAGAGCTGTGCGAGCCGTGTTGCGCAGGTGGAAGGCGGGAGGCTGGGAAAGGCCTCCAGGCTGCGCCCACCCCAATCCCACTCCACCCCGCACTCACCACGGACGACGTGGAATCCAGGAGGCTCACGACCTTCACCTCGATCTCCTCCCCACCGAAGCTCTTCAGCAGCTTCATAACCTCGCTCACCGTCAGCCACTTACAATCCACGCCTCGAATGGAAACGATGTAATCTCCTTCCTTGGCTCCTGCCAGCTATGAAAACGTGTAAAGGTCAGTGTTTTGTGCATTTAATGCCCTGAGTCAGTTCCCAGTAGGTGTGTGCGTACGTCTGCTTCCAGAAAGGGAAAACAGTCATTCTTCCCTCTTCGGGCACGGAGCACCCAGAAGCACCCTTTGGCATCAAAAGTCAGGCCTCTGACACAGGTGAGCCCTTAACTCCATCACCCAGGTGGGCGTCTGGACCACTTGCTTTGTGTTCCCCCAGCTGGAGAACGGCAGGCTTACCGCAGCGGAACAGGAAGGATCCAGAAAGTGGACCTGAACAGGGGCGTTGCCTCTCAGGGTGAACCCCAGGTCCCCTTCCTCCACGGTGAAGTGAACGCTTCGGGGAGGTGTCCACCGCTTGTTAGCCGAAAACACCGACAAAGGGCCCTTTGGAAGAGAGCATCATTAGGTTGAGAGTTTGAAGGCTAAATCAAGTTTTTTTTTTGTTTGTTTTGTTTTGTTTGAGATGGGGTCATGCTGTTACATTGCGCAGGCTGGTCTCAAAGCAGTGAGCTCAAGGGATACTCCTACCTCAGTCTCCTGAATAGCAGGAACTGCAAGTACCTTGTACCCAGTTCTGAAGCAGAAACGTGGAAGCTAAAGGGGAACGTTGTCCTGAAGACCTCCCTTCTGGAGCAATAGGTGCTACCACAGTCATACAAGAATACTAACTGCCATTCTCTCAAGCATATTCAGTATATATAAAATAATATTACCTCCTAGAAATTATCTCAATTAAAATTATCTTAAGCCAGGCATGGTGGTGCAAGTCTGTCATCCTGGCACTCAAGAGGTTGAGGCAGGAGAATTTCGAGTTCAAGACCAACCGGGAATACACAGTGAGACCCTGGCTCAAAAAACAACAAACGGGGCCGGTGAGATGGCTCAGCGGGGTAAGCGCCTGCCTGGCAAGCGCAAGGGCCCGAGTTCGACTCCCGGAACCCACATACAAAAAAAGGGCCGGTGATATCGCTCAGCAGCATGGGCACCTGCTGGCGTACAAGGTCCTGAGGTCGACCCCCAGTACCCACAAAAAAAAAAAAACAACAAACAACAAGCAAAACCAAACCTTAAATAAAACTTTAACACAAAAAATCCAAAATATCTAAATACAGAGCTTTTAACATATGCTGTGGTCTGCAAGTTTTTGTCTCTCCCAAATTCTGTGTTGACACCAACGTGATCATTAGGATTAGGCCTTCTGGGGGGTGAGAAGGTCATGAAGTGGAGCCCTCGTTAATGGGATTCACGCTAGTGTAGGTGGGCTCAGTGGAGCCACTCGTCTCTTCCACATGAGGACACAGCAGGAAGGCACCATCTGTGAACCACAGAGCAGGCCCTCGCCAGCCCGAGTCTGCTGTGACTTGACCTGGGACCTCTCAGCTGGCAGAACTGAGAGACTGAAGTTTCCGTTGTGTAAAAGCCGCTTGGTTTATGGTACTCTGTTACAGCCGCCTGGACAGACTAAGACAATATACTTGGAAAATAGAAAAGCTGTCCCCTCAGGTCACTTATGAAATAAGTGTTCAACATACCAGCTTCTGGAAGAAGTCCATTACTGTCACTTTGGAGAACTGGGGCAATATCATTTCAGCCTCTTGTTCAGTTT
Organism: Erethizon dorsatum; assembly: GCA_028451465.1. Lineage (NCBI taxonomy): Eukaryota > Metazoa > Chordata > Mammalia > Rodentia > Erethizontidae > Erethizon > Erethizon dorsatum. Next base: position 97,809,158 of record CM051834.1, read on the forward strand.
TAGCTAGAGAAGAAGATTAAAAATGAAAGGATAAATGTTTCTGTAATGGAAAGTGATCCTTTAAAATGCAGGTCTTGGGCCGGTGAGATGGCTCAGCGGCGTAAGCGCCTGCCCGGCAAGCGCGAGGGCCCAAGTTCGACTCCCGAAACCCACATACAAAAAAGGGGCCGGTGATATCGCTCAGTGGCACTGGCGCCTGCTGGCGCGTGAGGTCCTGAGGTCGACCCCCCGGTACCCACAAAAATATAAATAAATAAAATAAAATAAAATGCAGGTCTTCAGCCTTCTCTCCAAATAGAAGATGAAGCAACGCTTCCTCTTGGCCATGTGTCACTCGCCCTTGGACAGTGGTATAAAAGATGGAGTCCTGCTCAGCCCCTGGCCAGGGTCACTATGCCTTCCACTGGGGCACTGCCTATGAGCCACACCCTGTTTGGGCTGGGACAGAGGAGTGACAACCAGACACAGTCCTCTTCTCCACAGAGCCTGTTGCTCTTCCGGTGGACTTCTGTTGTCACTCTACTGAGAAGTGACCTGTTTTAGATGCGGCTCAGAACACAGCCCTGGACGCAATGGGCTTCCCGCTTTCATTATTAATGTGTGATGTGAGCATTTCGCAGTGAGCAGTGTCTCTGCCCAGTCACATCCATCCGTGTGCCCCATCCTTGCCAGCACCTTCATGGCAGGCTCGGGCCCACTCGCAGCGCAAGGCTGGTCAGTTTCGAACAAAGGATCCCAGAGCAGGCTAATTACGAACAGTATGAAAAGAAGACCTAAGGAGGGCAGGCATCGCCAAGGCAGATCGCACCCTTCTGTCCACGAGGGGCCCTAGGGCCTCCACAAATCCGCAACACAATGCTGTACTCGCGCTTCCCACCCACTACCACAGTGCCTTCCGCTGGGGGTGTAGCTCAGTGGGAGAGCCCCGGCCTTGCAAGGAAGCCCTGGGGTGGATCCCCAGGGAGCAGGGAGTCCCGGAAACTGGGCCCCCTCAGCCTGGGAGACGTGATGCCACCTCTAGGTGGACAGTGTGTGTACTGAACTGGGCTAGAGAGCACCCGCCAGCATCCGCTGCGGAACTGCTCCCTGCTTAGTGTGGGACAACCACCCATCACGGGGCGTCAGGAGTGGTCTGTCTTGTGAGTGTGCCGTGGGAGAAATGGGGCCCAAGCTGGTTCTTCCTCTATGTCCTCAGAGGTAATGGACAAAGGGGATCCCAATCCTTGCCCTCCCTCGCTAGAAAGCCACCACTCAAAGGAGACCCTCGCACTCAAGCACTCACAGGCAAAAGTGACCACCACGACCCAAGGGCGGCAATAACTGCCCCGTTCACAGAGCGCTCCGGAACCACCAAGGTGCCCAGACCCTGGGACACTGAGAGATGGTGCTGATGACGGAAGACGGAGAAGGCAGGGTTAGAAGCAAGCCCGGGAGGGATGCCGCGAGGCTGTCTAGGCAGGAAGTAGAAGACAGCAGAGCGTGGTTTCCTGGAAGGCAGCTGCAATGTGTGTGTTGCGGAGCCTCAGAGGGCATCTGGGAGAAGGACAAGTTCCCGGGGTCTCCTAGCAACAGCGATGGCTGAGCCCAGAGCAGGTCCTGAGACCTTAAGGAAAGGGCCCTACAGAAGGCAAACCAGGGAAAGCAGATGATAGAAAAGGCCAGGATGGGTAAGACCAGACAGGAAGTGCAGTCAGCTGAGGGGACAGAGAACAACGGCCCACGGAACAAAGTGACAGGCGCCCGACACTCAGGGAAGAGTGGTGAGGGGCAGGAGAGGAGCAGGGCCTGCAAAGCCAACACAGGGCAGAGGACAGCGCAGAAGTCCCTGGGTGTGGGGATCCGGAGACAGAAAGGCAAGGGCAAGGGAGGCACATGGTCCCTCCCCGTGCAGCCTTGCAGGATGAGCATGCAGTGTGAACAGCGGGGGCCTGGCCTCCCACGAGGGGCACATTCTACATGTGCAGGGTCTGGGTCGTGGCCACTCACGGACAATATTGGGCGCGTCAGTCAAGTTCAGAAGGTCGTCATCCTCCTGGTGCTGAGTGTACTTGAGCCTCGTGCGCTGGTGTGCGGCCGACAGCACCTCCTGAAGCACCTGGATGTCGCGCAGCTTCTTGCACAGGCTGGCCTCCCTCAGCGACTCCTCATGGTGCGTGATCGCTCTGTGCAGGTGGCACTTTCCTGCGGGAACAAGACCGCCACCCATGTGGCACGTGACTACATCATGGAGCACCACAGGGCCCGAGGACCACCCCGAGAAGGTGGATACTGTCCTTCCTGAAGCATCTGCTGGGACAGCCGAGGGCACTCTGGGAGGCACGCTCACTTGTGTCTATTAAACATTCACTCAGCAAACATTCATAGAATGTCACAGGTATGACAGCTAAGTTGCCCCCAAGTTCATGGAATTACATGTTATTGGATGAAGACAGATAATTAACAGGCAAAGAAATATGATCATGTGATGACAAGGTTATAGAGAAAAAGCGGAGTAGGAAGTTGTGGTGAGAGAGACTGGGAACAGAAGCTATTCTCCGATGGTGGACAAGGAAGATTTTTAATAAAGTAACTTCTTTGACTATATATTTTTATTTTTTATTCCTCCTTTTTTGTGCTTTTGATTTTTATGTGATAGGGTAACTTTTGAGCAGAACCCTGAAGGAAATGAAAGAGCAGTCATGAAGTTATCTAACAGAATAGCACGTCTGAAAACAGGGTACAGCACATGCAAAGGTCCTGCAGCAGGAGCAGGCACAGGTTTTCAAGGCCACCAGGAACTGGGGGTAGGTACGGCAGGAAGGAGAGAATGAAAGGGAGTGAAGTCAGAGAGGAGCAGGGGCCAGATCATACCTGACCTTACAATTAGGATAAAGACTTGCTCACTTCTAACCCTGGTCCCATCAGAGTAAGAGCAGCGGACTGAAACGACCAGGCTGTGGAGGAGCAGAGAGAAGCAGGGGAACCAGCCATGAGCAGGGCAGGCTGCATGACCACTCCGGGCCTCGAGCCTCTGTTTCCTCCATGGTAAAATGGGGATCCCCAGGACCTGTCTTAAGAGGGTTGTGTGGGGGTGTGTTTGTCAAGTAAACACTGTATGTGTGGCTTTGACCAGAGTGGACGGGTAATCGGTGATCGGGTTTAGGATTGTTTTCTAGGTAGGACCAACGGAGTTTGCTGATCAAATGTGGGGTGAGAAAGACAAACAAGGGTGCAGAGTGAGTCCAAGGGTACCGGCCAAAGCACCGGGGGGAATGGAGCTGTCAACCCCGAGGTGGGGGTGGGGGTGGGTGCTGGAGGGGGTCAGTTGTCAGTGGCAAGGGATTCACAGGGACACATGGCACAGGGTAAGCCATTACCGCCTTTATGTGCGCTTGGTGAAGCATAAGAAAACCAACACCATGTCCTTCAGCAGTAGGAGGACAAAGGGCCACCCATGGGCCACCACAGTGCTGGGAGCCGGTCACAGCTCTGCCTCCATGGTAAGGAACCTGGGCACCTCTGAGAACAGACTCTGGAAGCCCTTTGAGCCAGAGGACTGCACCTCATCATCTGAATCCAGAGCGGCCATGATGCCATGCAACGCCCTGCTCCCCTGAGCCCTCCCATGGGGACCAGTCCTGCCGGGCAGCACACAGGGCACAGTTCCAGCACACAGGGACGCACCTAGCTGCCGGCGCTGCTGATCATTCTTCAGCGTGGCCAGGGGCGTCAGCCCCTCTGGCATGTGGTCGTAGAGCTGGGACAGGCACTGCTCCTGGTGGTCCTCGTCTGCACCTCGCTTCACTGCAACAAAAGCTACAGTCAGATCCCTGGAGATGGAGGCACCTTGCCATGCTCCTTCCCTCTGTGGTTCAACCACGCGTCTGGGGTGATGGACTTGGCCCAGGCAATCCAGCCCCGGCCTTTGCTCGATGGGGCCAGCCACATGCCATGGGCTCCTGATTTGACCCTGAGCCCCCACACGTGACCTGCTCCAAGTTACCCTCCACTGAGACCTCCCAGCACAGCCCTGCGCCTGCTGCTGCCAGGCCTGCGCACCTCTGGTGGCCTCCATGCCTAGGATGAGGCCTCACCCACCTCCAGGAGTGCCTCTTCTCACCCGCCCCGTGCCACCAGCCCCACACCCTGGGCCTCCTCTCTGTGCTCAGGCACTGCCACCCTCCATGTTCAGCTAGAAAAGCCAAACTCTGCAGGCATGGTAGCACACACCTGTCATCACAGCAGTCTAGGAGGCTGAAGCAGGAGGACTGCAAGTTCAAGCCAAGCCTGGGGAACTTAGTAGGCGAGACCCACCTCAAAATTTAAAGAGAGAGAGAGACAGAGAGAGACAGACGGCTGGTTGGCTGGGGATGTAGCTCAGTGCAAAGGCCCTGGGGTTAATCCTCAGTATCACAAAAGAAGAAAAAGAAAAAAGAAAAGCCAAACTCAAATGTCGCCACCTCCGAGAAGCCATCTAGGACTGCACACACCACTGCCTCATCTGTGTCTGGACAGTACTTACTAGGACACTGCATTCCATTAGTTCACCCATCTCGTCCCACCTCATGTACTACCCAATACAAGTAACAGCAGCTAAGCTCTGCATATAGATACTCAGTTTCCACAACAGCTCTGGGAGGTGGGTTCTCTTCCTAACTCCATTTTACAGATGATACAACTGGCACAGAGCAGCTAAGCAACCTGCCTGAGGTCACAGAGCTAGACAGTGGCAGAGGTGAGCTATAGCCCTGAACAGGAGGCCTTCAGAGGCTGGCCGTTCAATCACTCTGGGGGCTGCCTTGATTAGCACTAATTACACCAAAAATCCCTCCTGAAGGGCTGGGGCTACAGCTCAGTTGTGCAGCACTTGCCTAGCAAGCATGAGGCCCTGGATTCAAGCCCCGCCAAAACCAAAACAAAAATAAATCCAAACTTCCTGTCATACAGCATATATATATTTTTATTTGACAATTTAAATAAATAATAAAATAAAATAAAAAAATCTCACTTGACCACTCGATCAGAGCCAGCCCTTCGGCTAAGGAAAGTGAGGTACTTACCTCAGAATCAACGTTTAAAAGGGTAATGTGAATTCAATAAACAAGATACCTAATATTTCAATGCAATTTTTTCAATATCAAAATTTATCCAAAAAAATCCATGGTGAATTTTTTTTTTTTTTGCCCTAGGCTCTAACAGGGCTCTGCACAAATCTGTTTATGGTAATCTCTGTCTTTATTTAAAAACGTAATCACAGATTTTTCGCATTAATTTTGACTTACTTAAAATACAACCTTAGGGCTGGTGATGTAGCTCAGTGATAGAGCACTTGCCTTGCATGCTCCAAGCCCTAGGGTACATCCCCAGCACTGCTAAAAAATATAAAAAAGTAAACTACTACTTTAAAATGTTGCTTATCTTTTTTTTAATGTTGCTTATCTTGAGTACAGAGTTTCTGTTACCCCTCAGAGTCTAGATTCCAAGTGAAAATTCATTTGCTGGATCGCAGGCAGAATTAAACTCCCCCAAGGGAGCCTATAACCCATTCTGCCTGGCTCGGGTGATAGCTGCCTGGACGATGTGTTCTCCTCACCCCCTGCCGTCACGGCAGGAAGGCAGCTCCCACTCACCTCAGAATCCCCACAACCCTGACCAACACCTGCCCCCGGCCCCAAGCCTTACGCTGGTGGTCAATGAGGAGGGTGGCGGTGAAGTAGTGGGCCAGGGCCGTGTAGTGGTGGGCCTTCACGCAGGCCAGGCTGGCCCAGGAGTAGGGGATGTTCTCTTTCACGGGTGCTTGGCTCGTGGCCACGTGCAGCTGCCGGTAGACCTCTCCCACCTGCAACAGAAGGGACCACGGGAAGAGCGAGCCCCACGCAGGCGCTGCAGAAAGAGAGCCCTTTCTTCCAGGCAGCAGCCCCTGCCGGGGGACCCTCCGGAATCTGGGCGCCACGCCAAGAGACTCCTCGTGCTGCCAGCGTCAGAGTTAACTGGGCGATCAGGCACCTGTCATTATGCTGGTTTTTAGGCTGAGCTGCAGATGGAATCAATGATCCGTATCTGAATCACTGATACTTGCCAAGAAGATGTGAGCCAGCAGCCTTGGCTAGGGTGGGCACACTGCCCAGGTGACAGGCAAGCTGCCACCGTGGGAACCCCCGTCACTGCTCCCAGAATACCTATGCCCACGTATCCTGCCCCTCCCTATAAGTCGCAGGAATTAGGAAGCCTTACCTTGGCAGCCTCCTGCGCCACCTTCACCAGCATGAAGAACTCGTTCCAGATCCCGGGGAGGCTGATTTTCTCAAATATACTTTCTTGGGCCTGAGCGAGCATCATTCTGACCAGCACGCTGAGCATGGCGGGACTCATGTCGTAACTCGGAGTATGAGTGAATGTCTCTTTCAGGTAGTTTAAAACCCCTACAATTACAAGTTTTTTGTTCATTAGTTGAGGATCATATGTATTTCACCAGGCTGCTATAGAAAATAACAGAAGTAATATGAGGGGCCGGTGAGATGGCTCAGCGGCTTAAGCGCCTGCCTGGCAAGCGCGAGGGCCCGAGTTCGACTCCCGGAACCCACATACGAAAAAGGGGCCGGTGATATCGCTCAGCGGCACGGGCGCCTGCTGGCGCCCGAGGTCCTGAGGTCGACCCCCCGGTACCCACAAAAAAAAAAAAAAAAAAAAAGAAGTAATATGAAGCTGGGGCTGGGGCTGTAGCTCTGTTGTACAGCCCTTGCCTAGCATGCGTGAGGCCCTGGGTTTGAGCCCCAACACTGAAAAACAAAAATATATGTAGGTATGTATGCATGTGTGTATATGATATCCTAGAGCATCTTTAAACAATGTGATTCTGAAACACTGTTTTCCCCAGCAGTTCCGCCCCTACGTATATACCCAAAGAATTGAAAGCAGGGACTTAACTGAAACTTGTACACCTGTGTTAATAACAGCACTGTTCACAAGAGCCAAAGGTGGAAACAATCAAATGCCTGTTGATGGATGAGTATATAAGTGTGGTACGTACACACACAATGGGATATTTTGCAGCCTTAGAAAGGAGCAAGAGACTAGAAGCGTAGTGCAGTGGTGGACACAGCACATGCTCAGCATGCACATGGCCCTGGGTTTCATCCCTCGAACCACAAAAAGAAAAAAAAATCATGAATGAAACACTGACACATGCTGCAACAAGAATGGAGACATTATGGTCACAAAAGGACAAATACTATATGATTCTATTTAGTGTAGTATCTGGAACAGTCTAATTCACAGAGACAGGGAGTAGAACAGAGGTTCCCAGGAGCTGGGGGCGGAGAGAGGACGCTGTTGTTTAACATGCACAGTTCCGGTGTGAACAGTGATGGCGTTCTGTGCAGGTGGGCAGTGGTGCTAAGGGTAATTAATGCCACTGAATCCTACAGTTAAAAATGCTTAAAACTGCTGGGCATCCCACCACACTAGGAGGATGAGGCAGGAGGATCGCAAGTTCAAGCCTAGCCTGGACAACCTAGCAAGACTGTGTCTCGAAACTTTAAAAAATTAAAAAGGGCTGAGGATATTGCTCAGTGCAAAGGCCCTGGGTGTAATCCTCAACAGCACAAGTAAATGAATGAATGAATGAATGAATGAATGAATGAATAGATGAGTGGATGAATGGTAATTTTATCTTACATATATTTTGCCACAATAAAATGTTTAAAACTGTAAAATTTTATGATATTTTACCATAATTTTTAAAACATGGATTCTCTTCTAAAATATTTACATCCACAGCAACCAAGGAAAGCAGCTGGCTCCCCTCTGTTCTTGTCTCACCTCAGACAGATGTGAGAAATTCTACCCGTGACCTGGCATGCGACTGAGGTGAAAGCCAAAAGCAGGTGCAATGAGTGGGGGGATCTAGGGGACACCTGGGTCACTCAGAGACATGGCTTCCCCCAGGCCCTCAGGAAAGAACAGTCTGATCCACTCCATGGACAAGTTCATGCCGTAGCCCCAGCTGACTTTCCCATACTTTAAAAAATTAACTGTCCGGAGCACTGACTGACAATCAAGCTACACCTGAAACGGAAACTGCCACGTGAACCCCAACCAACCAGTTCCTCTGGTTTTGCTACCCCACAGAAAGATGGCACTTGCTTCCAGCTGGCTGCTCCCCTCTGGGCTTCCCCACACTCCCCACTGCTCTCCATCTTCCATCTGTCCACCTTTGACATTTTGGAGATAGGTCTCAAAGTGTTCCTGGAGAAGGAAAGATTCTGCAGAAAGAAAGATGAGGCCAGAAATTTTCCAGAAGAAACAGGATGCCCTAGCACTTGGGAGGCAGGAGGATCTCTAGTTCAAAGTCAGTCTGGGCTACAAGTCACACCCTGTCTCAAAAAACCAAAAAAAGAAAAACAAATGGACACCCCAATGGGATCTTAACGTATTATTTCATCCAAGGGATCAATCATTTTAACCCAAGAAATTTCACGGTGGCCCAGCTGCAGTACTTCACAGGCTTGCACAGCAAGTTTGTCCGTGGGGGGAAGAGGACGGGGAGGAGTTATTACGCCCCAGGGCGGAATGGCAATGCTGGGGAGCCGCCTGCAGGGGTCACTGTGCTTGCCCACCACACCCACACCGGGTCTGCCCTGGATGCAGGCCCTGCTAGAGGGGAGCAGTGCAGACCCCTCAGACATGTCCGAGGCATGCCAGGCTCTCCCTTATACAGGATCTGGTGGTCCCACTCTCTGTGGGCTGGCGCTATGCCGGCTTTCTCCTCCACCCTGCATCTGGTTCACACTGCAAACAGTTTCAGGAAAAGAGGCTAAAATGGGAAAGACACTTAGAAATCCCAGAAGAGGCTGACAGAACCACAAGGTGTTCCTGCACGTCACCAGACAGAGGGCAGGGAACAGCGAACTTGGCAGAATGAGCATCAAATAAAGGCACAGAGAGTAACATAGTAGTCTCCTTCATCCGAGGTTTCGCTTTCTTTGGTTTCAGTTAGTCTCAGTCTAAAAATACTAAATGAAGCCAGGCGTGGTGGTACACACTTGTAACCCCAGCACTCTGGGAGGCTGCAGCAGGAGGATCAAAGTTCAAGCCCAACCTGGGCAACTTAGTGAGAGCCTGTCTCAAAATAAAAAAGGTCTGGCAATGCTGCTCAGTAAGAAGGCCCTCAGTTCAATCCCCAGTGCCAAATAAGAAAGAGAGAGAAGATTCAATAAATAAACAATTCATAAAGTTTAGCCAGGTGTGTTGGCACATGCCTGTAATCCCAGTGCTCGGGAGGCTGAGGCAGGAGAATCACTGCAAGTTCGAGGCCAGCCTGGGCTACATAGTGAGTTTAAGACCAGCCTGAATTACATAGTGAGACCCTGTCTCCAACCAAACAAAACAAAACAAAACAAAACTTCTGTGACAGCATATTTTTATAACTGTTCTATTTTATTATTAGTTATTGTTGTTAGTTTCTTACTGTCTAATATATAAATTAAACTTTATAATAGGAATGTCCATATAGGAAAAACATGCTACGTATATATATGGTCCAGTACTATCCAGAGTTTCGGGCCTTCCCTGGGGATTTTGGAGCCTGTCTCCCATGGGTAAGGGGGACTATAGTATCATTGACGAGATAAACCAAAACCTACTTTTTCACAGTTTGGGAGAAGTTATTCTGCCCCTCAGTAGAGTGGTGAAAGGAATGGCTCTTCCCTGGTGTCTCGGGGGGCCACTCGTTTGATTAACTGTTCACCACAGGCCTCACTGTACATGAGCCATCCCAGAGCAAGCCCACATGGCTTGAACCACCAAGCAAGTCACCACACGGGAAGTCACACCAGTGCTGGAAATGGATCCGGCCCTTTCAGGCTTGCAAGGCCAAACACGGGTTTGCGGAGGACCTGTGACTCTCTGCCAGCAGGGTCCGGGCTGCACATGGCAGCCTCGGGGGTACGCACCTGCAGCTCTCTGGAAGGCGTCCATAGCACTCTCCAGCCCAGCCTGAGTCTGCCGATTGCACCGGGTCCCGATCTGGGTATAAAGGGCTCCGATGTTGAACAGGATGCTGGCCTTCTCCAGCAGCAGGTTCTGTTGGCTGACCGGAACCCCGGTGAGGGAGTCGTACCTGTTGAAAAGAAATGTGTTCTGAGAAGACAGGGTTGCTTGGCTAGTTAATGCCACTTTGGGTGAACTTGGGCAAAATTTATTTCTTAAATAAAATCCAAAGATACACATGCAATGAGACTTTCGTTGCCAAGAAAGATGACAGGTCTGATCAGCCTGATTAAAGACTCACCACAGTCACACACAGAAATAAGGCCTCTCAGCTGGGTATGGTGGTGCACACCTGTAATCCCAGCACACTGGGAAGCTGAGGCAGGAAGATCTAAAGTTCAGTCATAGCCTGGGCAACTGAGAGACTTTAGCAAGACCCTGGCTGAAAATTAAAAATTGAAGAAAGGGTGGGGAGATAGTTCAGTGCAAAGGCCCTAGGTTCAATCCCCAGTCCTCGGGGGAAAAATGTCTTAACCAAAATATCCCTCAGCAAGGGAAAACACCTCTTAACCAAAATGTCCCTCAGCAAGTGAATGGAGAAACAAACTGGTACATCCAGACGACAGAATATAAGTCAGCACTAAAAAGAAACAAGCTGGCAAGCTATGAAAAGGCACGAAGAGGGCCGGTGAGATGGCTCAGCGGCATAAGCGCCTGCCTGGCAAGCGTGAGGGCCTGAGTTCGACTCCCGGAACCCGCATAAGGAAAAAGGGCTGGTGATATTGCTCAGCGGCACGGGCACCTGCTGGCACGCGAGGTCCTGGGGTCAACCCCCAGTACCCACAAAAAAAAAAAAAAAAAAAGAAAGAAAGAAAGAAAGAAAAGGCACGAAGAAAACAAATGCTATCACTAAGTGAAAAAAAAGCTATTTACTGTCTGACTCCAACCATGTAACATTCTAGGAAAGGCAACACTATGGAGACAGTGAAAAGATCAGCGGCTACTAGGAAATAAAAAGGAGAGAAGGACAAAGAGGATTTGAAGGGCAGTGAAACCATTCTGCAAGTTACTACAGTGGGGAAGGCGTGTCTTTTTGCATTCATCAAAACCCAGCAAGGAATTATTCGACACCCAGGGGAAACCTAACAAACTATGGACTCTGGGTGATAAAGATGTGTCAAGGTGTGTCCGTCCTTTGCAACAAACCAACCTTGGTGGCAGGGGTGTGAGTAGTAAGGGGCACCAAGCATGTACAGGGAGAGGAGGATATGGGAACTCTCTACGCTTTGTGCTCAATTGGCTGTGAACCTAAAACTGCTCTTTAAAAAGAATGCTTATTTAAAAAAAAAAAAATATATATATATATATCTATATATATATATATATATATATATATATATATCTTCTCCTAAGTGAAATTTAGCAATTATTAACCCCTATAATTCCTCCTGAAGTTTAAGACTCCAGATTTTTAAACTCATCTTTAAGCCAGGAGGCAGGCAGGAAGCATCTTCCTAACTGAAGATGACAAGGAAGCCACCTTCCCCGTCACTTGCATGGGTGCACTGTGGTTCTGCACAAAGTCCCTGCATTTCCTTCCCAAAATGAAGGCATCAGGAGCTGTCCGTTTACTGCAGTAAAGCTTACTCCTGCAAACACACCTTAGCTCTGATCAGGAATTCCTCCCCTCCCACCCACACCCCTAAACTCTCAGAGAAGAGGCATGGTACCTTCAAAGTATGGAAACAATACTAACCTTTGAAAATACCAACTCTGGGGCCGGTGAGATGGCTCAGCGGCTTAAGTGCCTGCCCGGCAAGCGTGAGGGCCCGAGTTCGACTCCCGGAACCCACATACGAAAAAGGGGCCGGTGATATCGCTCAGCGGCACGGGCGCCTGCTGGCGCGCGAGGTCCTGAGGTCGACACCCCCGGCACCCACAAAAAAAAAAAAAATACCAACTCTGGAAAAGAATCAAAGGTTCTACTTCAGTTTTTATAATCTATGATTGCTGTACTTGTCACTGGCACAAAACCCAAATCCCACTCACACACCATAGCCCTGTCCCACCTAGGGGGAGACTCTTGCTTCCCACTGGTTCAACTTCAATGCTCCAGTATCTCCCCATTGACATAATGACCCTCCCCACGAGAAAAACTCTTCTCCTTGGCACCCCTGTTCTGAGATGCAAGCAGCCACAGTCTGTTCGAGCCTTATTTATGATCCCCATCATAAATATCTACCTGTTGACACACCTCACCCCACTGTACTATAAACACCAAAGGCAGAAAGAGGGGACCGCAGCGCAGGAGGGGGCCTGCAACACAGGTGGACAGATCAGGACCTGGGAAAGCACCTGCACAGACCTAAGGCACCTACCAGGTAAACAAGAGCCCCATGTGGCAGGTGGGCGGGAAGAATCGGCTCTCTACAAAGCCCAGCTGGATGAAGTAGCTCATCAGCAGTTCAACCCCCGCCTCATCCCGGCTGGGTGTCCGACAAGCCTGGAGAGAAGACACAGGCAGAGGCATGAGCAGGACAGGATGCGCTGCCCACCACGCGCAGCACACAGGAACAGGTGTCTCTCAGGGTCCCAGCTCCATGGGCTCAGCTGCTGATATCATAAACTCAGCAGGGGCACAAAGGGCCTGAGATGAAGTCAGGAGTCCCGGGATCCACCCCCAGGCCTAAGGACAGGCAGGAGTCCACCCTTCTATGGTTTTCTTAGGCAGCAAGTGGAGTGGGTGATTCCATCCTGTCACCTCTATCTGTCCTCAATTCTCTAGGACCACAAGTGTCCCGAGGACTCAGCAAGGACCAGCAGCCATCCACCCAGCTCTGCATGTGAAACTCACCTGCCTCAGATCCATCAGATCTGCAATTTCGTCTTCATACAAATAACCATCTTCACTGTAATGTTCCAGGATAAAATCCTTGAAGAAAGATGATCAGATACCGTAAGATATGATCTAAGAGCCCCGGGGTGCAACTCCATGGTAGGGTACCTGCTCTACATGCACGAGGCCCTGACTTCCTTCCAGTCCCAGCACCAAAAACAAAACCAAACAAAAGGAAAGAAAGAGAATGTAATTCAAAAGCATAAATCTGGCTGGGCATAGTGCCACACACTTGTAATCTCAGCACTCTGGGAGGCTGAGTCAGGGGAATCCAAAGGCTGAACCCAGTCTGGACAACTTAGTAAGACCCTATCTCACAAATAAAAATTGGGGATGTAGTTCAGTGTGAAAGGCCTGAGTCAAATGTACCTCCATTACACACACACGTACACACTACAGAAGAATGTACGAGAGACTGCCTACTGCATCAGGCACCACTTACTAGAGAAACAGATTTACAACTATCACACATTCAAGTCATGATTTTCTGACTGCAAGGATTTTTTTATTTTGTTTATGTTTTTAGATGCTGCCACTTGTTACTATGTAAAATACTGGTTATTTTTTATTTAAAAATACCTTGATAACATCAAACACTTCTGGCAGATATCATAGATATTCAAGGGCTCAGACCTACAACCTTTGGGGTCCCCTCAGCACTTAGGCACAGGATCCCCAGAAAGAAAAGCTGTGTGTGGGGATGTGACAATGCTCCCCTCAGGGTCCACGCTGGCCCCTTGTGAGGGCAGCTCTGGGACTTCCAGAAAGGAACGCCCCAGTGAGACTCCTAACCCCTAGCTGGGTCTACAACAGCCAGTGACTGACAACTGCTCTGAGTTCATTCAGTCATTCAATAAACATTGACAGGCACTTGCGATGTGCTAGGCAGTGTTCAAAGATCCTTCCTCCCTCCCCATCAGAGCTCATATTCTCACAAGAGGAGACAGACAATACTAAATAGGCATAGCAAATAAGTAAACTGTGTGGTATACAAGTAGCCTCTATTCAAATGCATGGGAGCATTAGTGTTTCTGGTGTCAATTTTTTTTTCTTCAGATTTTGGAATCTTTGCATACACACAATAAGACATGAGACCCAAGTTAAAACACAAAATCTATGTATGTTTCACATACATCTTTTACACTATTTTTTGGTACCGGGTATTGAACCCAGGTCCTTCACACTAAGCTATGGTCCCCAGTCATCGCTGTCTCCTTCTCTTCCCCTCGCCCCACCTCAACTTGATTAGTTGCTAAGCCTGGGCTCACACTTGCAATCCTCCTGCCTCAGCCTCCCAGAGTGCTGGGATTATAGGTGTGAACTACCACCTCTGGCTTATACATTATTTTAAATAATTGTGTACATGAAACAAAGTTTCATGGTGTGGAATTTTCTACCTGGAGCATCATGTTGGCACTCTAGAAGTTATGGGGTATTTGAAGTATTTCAGATTTTCCAATGAGGGATGCTCCATTTGTATTGAAAGATAGCAAGTATTATAGGAAAAACATCAGAGTAACGGAAGGGGCACAGAGAACGTTCCTACAGAGCACTGTCCTTGAATGCTGGTTGTGGCTGGCTGCAAGAACACTGGCCAGAAAGACTGCCAGTTACCTTTTCCCAGGCATCTGTACATATTCACTTTACTTTGCTTTTTGTGTCATTCAGTGCACACACAATACCACTCTAGCATGTGTATACTGTACAAATGAGTATGTACTGAATATACAACGGCTACGCCCTTTTTTAAACTTGGCAACGTATCAAATGTTTTCATATGCCATAAAATATTCTACAACATGACACACTGTTCTATAATCTTTCAGTGTAGTGCACAATTCATGTATTCAACAAATAAACCGAGCACCTGCCATGCGTCTGTCAACTGTAACAAGATTTTATTTAATTTCCACTTAATAAGATATCAAAATGGTTTCCCAGGTTTTTACAATGAAAGATAATACCCTGACGATCATCCTTGTGTACACCTCTGATCAATTCCTTAAAATAAATCCCTAGCAGAGGTCTTGGTAAGTCTAAGGAAACGCACAAGTTTCCTTAAATTTTAATTTAAAAACGTATTTTATAATTTGGTCATTTTTAGACAATACCAGTGAGGCTATGTCACCAAAACTGGTCTCTAACTCCACGCTTGAGTCACCCCCACAGACAGGCGCCGCCGCACAGGCGCACAACTTCTCCTGCTGTCTTCTATCATCACAGATTTTCTTCCTGACTCTAGTGATGACCATCTGTAAAACTGGGAATGGTTTTCAAATACTGTGTCAATAACGTCAGCAAAGGCAAGGACGGTCAGCAGGACAAAGTCTATCTTAGGCTCCCCGGCTGACAACCCGCAGCCCAGGGCTAAGAGGCTGCTGTGCGTTCACTCAGCAACACCCAGGGATGAGGGCCAACTGTCTCCCTCACACAGCACCACGTCCTGCCAACCTCTGCTGTGGACACCGGCAACACTTTTCTTAAAAGGAGAGAAATTATACTTAAAATAAGAAGTCAAAAGAGAAACCCAGGGCCGGTGATATAGGTCAGTGGCACAAGCGCCTGCCTGGCAAGCGCAAGGTCCTGAGTTTGGTTCCTGGTACCCACATAAAAAACAGAGAGAAACCCATTTTCACCTCATAAAAGCCAAAGAGGATTTTGACAAAACACAAATGGCAAGTCAGGCATGATGGCGCGTGCCTGTAATCCCAGCACTATGGGAGGCTGTGACAGGAGCATCACAAGTTCAAGCCAAACCTGGGCAATTTAGTGATTTAGCAGGACCCAGTCTCAAAAACCTAATAATTATATAAATAAATGCATTCTGACTTTTGAAACTTAGTAAACTAGGACAGATTAAATGTATTCAGGTGTGCTAGGCATTGTGGCACAGTCCTGTAATGGTGGCACTCAGGAGGCTGAGGCAAGAGGATTGCCACAAGTTCCGAGGCCAGCCTGAACTACATAGCAAGACCCTGTCTTAAAAAAAAAACTTTTTTTTTATTCAAGAGTATAAAAACTGGAGGCTGAGGCAGGAGGACTGCCACAAGTTCAAGACCAGCCTGGGCTAAATAGTGAGTTCAAGGACAGCCTGAACTACATAGCAAGATCCTGTCTCAAAAAAAAAAGTGTAAAAACTATTTAGCTGAGGGGAAAAAAAAAATCATTTAGCTGAGACCCATTGCAAATATCAAGGACATAATAAGGATTTCTATTACTGCTACTAGTATAATTCTGAAAGTTCTCTAGCCAAAAATTTGAAAAAACAATGATGCATATTAAAAAAGGAAATACAAATTTTTGACAAAATAACACCAAGAGTAAAACCCAAAAGTAGCACCTGAAAAATCACTAAATAAGAATTCAATAAAGTAGCCAGTTAAATAAATAATGAAAAAAAATTCTTCTTTTCTTATACAAGCAATAATCAGTCACAAAAATATGACAGAAATAATTCATTTCACAATAGCAACAAATGTCTGATTTTCTTTTTCTTTTTTCTATGCGGGTACTGGGGGTCAAACTCAGGACCTCATGCTTGCCAGCAGGTGCTTGTGCCACTGAGCGATATCACCGGCTCTTTTTCCCTTTTTATGTGGGTACTGGGAGTCGAACTCAGGACCTCGCGCTTGCCAGGCAGGTGCTTATGCTGCTGAGCTATCTCACCGGCCCTGATTTTCTTGAGAAATAAAGTTAATTTAATTAAGCAGACAACTATTCCAATTTACTAAAGGACATAACATTGCGTTCATTCTTTCATTTATTCATTAATTTTTTTCCCAGTCGTGGGACTTGAACCCAGGGGCATTCTACCACTGAGCTACAAACCCAGCCATCTTTTTATCTTGAAATGGGGTCTTGCTAAATTGCCCAGGCAGGGCTTTAACTTGTGATCCTCTTTTTTTGTTGTTGTTGTGGGTACCAGGGGTTGACCTCAGGACCTCGCGCGCCAGCAGGCACCTGTGCCGCTGAGTGATATCACCGGCCCTTTTTCCATATGTGGGTTCCGGGAGTCGAACTCGGGCCCTCACACTTGCCAGGCAGGCCTGTATACGCTGCTGAGCCATCTCACTGGCCCCTAACTTGTGATCCTCTTGCCTCAGACTCCCAGAGTACTGGGATTACAGGTGTGCACCACTATGCCTGACTTCCATTAAATCATTTTTGAAAAATAGATATAGTCCTTACCACTATAAAACTTGCTGTTTGTTGACCTCAACAACTGGATATATTACTATATTCAAAGAAAAATGTGCAATTCTGTAAAGATGCAATTTTGTCCAAAACATGGCAACAAAAATGTGGAGGAAAAGCCAAATAACTGAGGAAAAGCACAGTAACAAAGGAGGCTTGCTCTACCAGGAATGAAAACGCACAGGTGATAGATAACAGCGTCCGTGGTGAGAAGCAGATTTCAGGAGATTCAAGAATCAAGTAGATGAGGCCGGTGAGACGGCTCAGCGGCTTAAGTGCCTGCCTTGCAAGCGCGAAGGCCCGAGTTCGACTCCCAGAACCCACATACGAAAAAGGGGCCGGTGATATCGCTCAGCGGCACGGGTGCCTGTTGGCGCGTGAGGTCCTGAGGTCGTCCCCCCGGTACCCACAAAAAAAAAAAAAAAAAAAAAAAAAAAAAGAATCAAGTAGATAACAATGGCAGCAATGTCCCCAAAGGAACATAAAAAGCCACTACCAGTACCAGCTCTGCAAGGGACCAGCTCTGCGACTGGATGATTCCCCTGACTGTGCAGAGCCTGGGAACTGCCAGCACTTGTCTCCCCAAAGGACAGCACAGCCATGGGTTTGCCAGGAAGAAGAGGCGACACAAACAGTGGGGCTGATGGGAATTCAAGGAAGGGACTGTTACTATTATAGTGGTGTGGGCAGAGTTAAGGGAAACCACAGGGGCAGGGCTCTCGGATCCATTAGGATCCATTAGAATAGAACCCCCGGGCTGAGGACTCAGCTCAGCAGGAAAGCACTTGTCTAGCGTGCTCAAGGCCCTGGGCTGGATCCCCGCACAGGAAGCAAAAAATAACAATAATAACTGAACCCCAGCAGCTGGAAGGCCCAGGGAGAGAAGCACTTTGGGAACTCCAGAGGTGGCTACCCAAGAGGCATCAATAGCCCCCATGCCCTTCCCTAGAAGAATGCAAATGGCAGCTGGAGGAGTTAAGGAACCCGGGACTTCCCTCTGCCCACCCGCAGATGTCCAGCGGCTGCTCCCCATCAGCCATACTGAATAGGAAGCCACAGCAGGGGTCTATAGATGCCTGCCCAGCAGGAAAGAGAGGACAAAAGGAGAGGGAGTAGAAAAGACACTCTCAAGGGAGGGACCCGTCTTGTCAGACCTTCACAATGCCCTCCCCAGGGAGCCCCCTGATTAGAGGAAACGATCTGGAGGGCCAGAGATTAAATACAATAGTGAGCAAGTTACAAAGCTCACTAGGAACGGTTCTTTACAAGTCTTGGTATTTTCTGAATATTCTGCACTAATACTTTCTGGGTTTTTTTTTTTAATTTTTGTTTCTCTTTTTTGATCTTTTGAAACAGGATCTTGTTATGTAGTCCAAGCTAGCCTTGAACTCAAAATCCTCCTACCTCGGCCTCCCAAGTGCTGGGATCACCAGCATAGGCCACCATGCCTGGTTTGCAATAATGTTCTTAATCAGGAAAAAAAAAAAAAAAAAAAGCTGTTTAAAGGCAAAACATGGAAACAAATAAAACCTTCCATTCTCTGAAAAGGGAATTTTTTTTTTTTTTTTTAATGTCTCACAATAAAGTCCAGGCTGGCCTTGAACTCACTATGTAAGTCCAGGCTGGCCTCGAACTCAAGGCAATCCTCCTGCCTCAGCCTCCCAAGTGCTGGGATTACAGGGGTGTGCCACCATGCCTGGCTCTGATGGTGACTTTTATTTTTTATTTTTTTTTTTTTTTGTGGGTACCGGGGGGACGACCTCAGGACCTCGCGCGCCAACAGGCACCCGTGCCGCTGAGCGATATCACCGGCCCCTTTTTCGTATGTGGGATCCGGGAGTCGAACTCGGGCCTTCGCGCTTGCAAGGCAGGCGCTTACGCCGCTGAGCCATCTCACCGGCCCTGATGGTGACTTTTAATGTGGCCATTTAAACTTTATTTCTTAGCCAAAAGTGGTGGCACAGGGCCGGTGAGATGGCTCAGCGGCGTAAGCGCCTGCCTTGCAAGCGCGAGGGCCCGAGTTCGACTCCCAGATCCCACATACGAAAAAGGGGCCGGTGATATCGCTCAGCGGCACGGGTGCCTGTTGGCACGTGAGGTCCTGAGGTCGACCCCCCGGTACCCACAAAAAAAAAAAAAAAAAATGGTGGCACACGCCTGGCTCCCAGCAGTCAGAGGAAGGATAGTAAGTTCATGGCCAGCCCATACTACAGAAGGAGACCCTGTCTCAAAAAAAACAAATAAATATACAAATAAAGCCCATTTCTTTACAACAGAATAAAATCACACCATGAAGCTATCCTGATCTTAAACATCCCATGGAACTCCTCAATTCATTCCATAGAACCCCTTCTCTAGGACCTGTGTTTCTCTCAAGCACAAATGTGGAAGGCAGAAAATACAAAGTGCCCCAGACATTCTCATTTTTGGATGCCTGACATCTGTAGAGTCCCTTTTAGGCTGAAATGACATGGTTAAAAGCCGTGGCTGAATAGCAGTTAGCTGTGCCCACAACGTGGGATTTTTTCCTCCTGCTTTAATGTGGAAGTCAGCGGGTGACCTATGTGGATCCTCACAGATGCTCATAAAATGCCCAAGTTTCTGCAACAGAATCCTTTAAATGCCTGCACTTCTGTAGCTCTGGCACCAAGCAACAGACAAATTAAATCTTGAAGAAATGACTCTATAAATACAACCAAAGGCTTTCTACAAATACATGGATTGCCTCAAATCCCACACATCAGTGACAAGTTACATCTAAGAGTACAGGCAGCCTTGAGAAGCCAGCATAAAGCTGCTGTCCCCGAGATGTTTTCTACCCAGAAAATCCCTGAAATACGACCAACTGCCCTTCTCCCATTCCAGCCTAACCTCCAACTTCCAGGAGGATTTAAACAAAACTGCAGCAGAAGAGGCCTCACGCAAAGGGCAACTCACAATGCAAACGCTTTCAAAGGATTAACTGCTCCCCCACCCCCAGTACTGGTGACTGAATCCAGGACCTTCGCACAGAGCCACACATACCCCTCCTTTTTTTTAAATTTTGAGACAGGGTCTCCCTAAATTGCCCAGGCTGGGAATGAATTTGCAATTCTCCTCCCTCAGCTCTCCAGAATGCTGGGATTACAGGCAGGTATCACCACACCCAGCTTCCAACTGCTTTTAACAGATAAATTTTACAGTGGTCAAAATGCCATACGATAATTTTTTTTGTTTTGTTTTCTCAACTAAAAATGGTCTGAGATGAGTCACTGAACAGTATTACTATGGAAAAAAACGTAATTCTTTGAAGCATTTCTCACCATGCTGGGATTCATCCCTATCTCTCGTGCCTATGCTGTTAAAGCTCAGAGACAGGCACCACCTTCCCCTCACTCTCTTTGTCTCCTCCCAGGTGGCAGCTGGAAGTGACTCATTATATCCCAAATCGATGACAGGGCTGGGAGTGTGGTTCAGTGGTAGAGCGCGTGTTTAGTGTGCACAAGGTCCTGGGTTCGATTCCCTGTCCAAAAAAAACCCAAACCACAAATTGAGGAAGGTGGGTGGAGGGTTGGAACATTCTAGGCATGGAACAGTCTTCTGGCCCAGGCTGGAAACACAGACTGTCTTGTGTACCTCCACCAAAGTCACTGTCTAGGGGCCTCCACTGACCCACAGGACCCCCAAGGCACAGTTTGTGGCGTTTCCAGCACCCAACACAATGCCAGGCACAGGTGGGCCTGTAAGTACCTGCTAAATGACAGAGGAGCTCAGACACCCAGGAATTAGATAGGGAGACAACAAACCCAAAACTCTAGTTATTCAAGTATTGATGAGTAGTAAACTGAATCTTCGATTTACATTTTTTTTTTTTTTTTTTTTTTTGTGGGTACCGGGGGAACGACCTCAGGACCTCGCGCGCCAACAGGCACCCGTGCCACTGAGCGATATCACCGGCCCCTTTTTTCGTATGTGGGTTCCGGGAGTCGAACTCGGGCCTTCGCGCTTGCAAGGCAGGCGCTTACGCCGCTGAGCCATCTCACCAGCCCTCGATTTACTTTTAAATGTGTCACAAAATCGGATGGACTGATGGATAGAAACAAGGATGCCTAAATGGACAGATACCCAATAAAGCAACATGTCTTAGGTATATCGTGATAAAGCAAAATGTTAATGGTAGAATCCACATAGTGAATACATAGGGGTTCACTGTAAAAGTCTTTCAGTTTTTCCATAAGTTCGGAAATTTTCCATAATAAAATGTTTGGGAAAAAACTTCAGCTGGTCTTTCAAAAAAACATGGCCTAAACTGCTTACACAATTTTAAGAATAAAGATACTAATACAGGGTAAAGTTTTTAAATTCCAAAGCACACCTACACAGAGCCCCTTTGACTTGGCCTCCCATGGAGTCCTGGAACCCCAACCCGCCTTCCCCAGGCAAACAGGAGGAGCTTCGGGAGCCGCCGCAGATGAGAGCCAGAATGGGCTCCCATCCTCTGTGCAGCAGGCCGAGAGAGGGCTCAGAGTCACCCCGCAGACACCAAGTGACCCTTGGCACATGCAGCCCAAAGCCACTGCGAGGAACACATGAGTCCTCCGTTTCCCCTTTAAACTCTGAGCCCAGGACCCAGTGCTTGGAGATTTACCTTGAGGATGACTGAAAAGTCAACATCTTTGGTCTCCTTCAGGCCAAGAGGAATCAAGGGAATTGTAAATGCCTCCCTACAAGGAACATGACAAGGTACATGAGCACCCCAATCCAGCCACAGTGCACCCCCATGGCCTTGCCCCAGCAGCCCAGCTTGTCCCTACCCCTCTCCTCAGTCCAGTCCAGCACACTCCCGGCTGACAGGTTCGCATTCCATAAAGATAACTCCGGTCACACCCTTCCTTCTGTTCCGAAAGGGAGCCCCGCTCCCTGCGATGGCTGAATGCCCCAGCCGAACACACAGGCCCCTACCATCTCTCCAGCCACGTGCTGAGTGTGCTGAGAACCCATGTGTGCCAAGCCTGTGTGTGGGTTTCTCACTGCTTCCTGCCCTGAGTTTGCCACCTGCTACACTGGGTGTCCTTGTGGTCCTCAATCCCCATCCTCCTCCTCCTCCTCTTCTCAACACAGTGGGTCTCCCCTATCCAATATCCTAGAGTGCCTTGTCCTTTGGGGCACATCACACCAGGTGTCCACTCACCTGTTCAGGGAACGCCCATCCGACGCCTCAATACACCCAGCTCCCGGCCCAGGGCCCGACTCGGCCCACCACTTCATCTCCACTCCCAGCGCCTCCCACTGACCACTGGGTCACCCCACAGGCTGCCCTGGGAGTGCTCCCCGAGCCCACATTCCTAGGGGCAGGGCCAGCAGGAAGTAGACCAGTGCAGCCTGTGTTTTGCGAAGAGGGATTTAGCTCCCTGACCTGTAACAGGAGACCTCCAGCCCAGCCCAGAGAGAAGGCCAGGAATGCTGGGCAGGGTGAGTGGACAATGGGCTGTAAACTGAAACTGCCACCGTGGCACAGCTGTGAGACACACACAGGTAAGACACACACAGGTGAGACACAGCCCAGGTATGTGGCTTCCCCAAAGCCCGCCTAGAAGGCTGGAGTCTGGCAGAGGGACCCGAGGGCAGGCCAGGCCTCGCTCCTCCAGGCACTAGTGCTGTCCTTCCTCAGCCCACAAGGGGCTGGAGGCAGGCGCTGCTCTTCCCATGACGTCCAGGCGAGGAGAAGAGGAGCAACAGGTGTCCTGAGGACCCAGCACCGGGGCACCCAGCCCAGTGTGGTGCTGAGTTTTCTCATCTGCACAGTGAGACTATTTCTTCCCTGCCTGCCTCAAGGAAGTGTTCAAAGATCTACAGTTCTAGGAAGGAAACAACATTTTTTAATTTTTTTTTTTTCTTTTTTGTGGGGAGCACCTAAGATTAGAGAAGCAGGAGGAAGGCACAATGTTGACTAAGACAAAATGGTATCTGTCCCTCTGAGTGATAGCTGCCACTGGTACAGTACCAGGGCAAGGATGCAATCAAGGTTTTCTCTCAGCACCAGCTACCAAATCCTGGCCCCACTGCCCAGGGGAGGACCTGTGAATGTGCTAAGGAAGACACAGCTGTGAAAATGGCTAGACCAGAGGATGCAAACACAAGGTGCTCCTGGGAGTCTGCGCGTCTCCCCTCTCCTCAATGACACAGCGGACAGACTGAGGCCACCCCAGAGCCACAGTGACCACAGAGGGGCATTAACGCTCATGATGGACATCCCTGCTGTTTAACACAGCAAATGCAAGTGTGAAACAACCTCCATTTATTACCAAAGCTTGCCCGCCTCGCCTCTCCGAGGAACTGGAGCTTTTGGGCAGACCATGGAATTTAACACCCACGTCTAGGCTGGGAGAACCTTCTGTGCACTGCTGCTGACCAGGCTTCCAAACTACAATGGGAACCCACAGGCGAGGCGGCCAGGCCAGGCACCAGAGGAAGGGCCAGCAGGGCTTTGGGCTTCCAAAAGCCAGGGGCCCTGCAGAGGCTTAGGATTCCAAGGTGACTCCAGGTCCCCAAATGTCTTTCTTCTGTTACTGCAGTGAACTATTTTGCATTTGAGTTTCCCCTGGAGCCCACCCACTTGTTGAGACACCTCCCTTCCCCAAAAGAAAAATGCATAAACCTTTTTTGGAGTTATTTCTTCTTAAACAGGGGCTTCCATCACCTCCACTCCCCCCCCGCAAAAAAAGTAGCTCATCCTGGGTGGAAGACTTCCTGAGCTTTTCTGTTGGCCACACCTCAATATTCCATCATCTACAAACACTCCCTAAAGAATGCTCCTGAAGAACAACATTCATTTCTCAAATATTTAACAGGATATATTTCTGAAGTGTCTCCACTGTCTTCTTGGAGACTTGGGTGGCTCCCCTTTGTTGTAAAGTACCCCTATAAAGGTAGTTTAGGCTCTCTTGCATCCTACCAAGAGGAAGACTGGGGGCAGGCCCTGTGTTTGCTAAGGGCCGAGGGGACATGGCCAGGCCACATGGTCCCCATCTGGGAGGCCAGCTCTCACAGCTACCCAGAGAGACACTTCCGGGACATCTTTCCGCAGAACCACCATGCAGCCCACGTGAGAGATCCCAACCTCCCTGTAGACTCAGACACAAAATTCTCTGTAAAACACGCCCAAGGGGCCCCCAGGACAAATGTCTTTTTGTCCAACAATCCAGGTATTTCCCATCCAGTTCTAGACTCATCCCTTTAGCCTGGCACTCAGCTCAAGCCCAAATCCAATCACTGCCTTGCTTCCCGCAATCAGGGCTGCCAGTCTCCCGCGCGCCGCCTGAGGCGGGCGTGGACTTACTCTGTGCTCTGGTACACTCCCACCGAGATGTTGAGCCCTTCCAGCTCCTCCTTGAGCATCTGCAGGTCTGAGTTGACAAAACTCAGCTCCAGGCGCACCTGCTCCCGCACCTTCTGGTTCGTGGCTACTCTGTTGGAAGAGAAGGAGAGAAGAGGCCTCAGCCAAGAATCCCAGGTGCCAGGTGGGCAGACCCAGTCCCTAACCCCTGCTCAGGGCCGCCTGCAGAGGAGTCCCAGTCTGAGATGCTGGGCGCCTGCCCCATCGTAAGCCACAACTGCTGGCAAAAGGACCTGGGGATGTAGCCAATGACACTGTGAGCTTACGCACAGGAATCCTAAGATCCCTGCGATGAAATAACCTTGAGAAAAGCCTGCTCCCAGTCACCCCTAAAGGGCCACAAATGATCCCCTTAAAAGGACACGGATAAGCTGACAAGCTCAGTGGCACACGCCTGTAATTCCCACTACCTGGGAGGCTGAGATGGAAAGATCTCTTGGGCCCAAAAGTTCAAGGACAGGCTGGGCAACAAAGTGAGACCACTGCCAGGTGTGGTGGAGCACACCCGTAATCCCAGGTCAGGAGGCTGAGGCAGGACAATCATTGTGAGTTTGAGGTCAGCCTGAGCTATACAGTGAAACCCTGTCTCAAAAAATTAAAACTCTGAACTGCATTGTGAGACCATGCCTAGAAAAAAGAAAACAACAACAACAAAAAATTAAAACAAAAAACAAACAACAAATGAAACAAAAGAGAGACCACTGTTTCAATGGGGGGGATAAAAATTCTCAACAAATAAGAAATAAAAGAGAATTTACAAAACCTAACAAAAGGCATCTACAAAAACTGACAACTAACCCCATACTTAATGGTGAAAGGCTGACTGTTTTCCCCTTCTGAACAAGGCAACGAAGTCTGCTTTTGCCACTTCTTCTTTTTGTTGCTGTTTTTGTTGACTGAACACAGAGCCTTCACACTGAACTACGTACATACCCCGCCCTTTTTATTTTTTCTTTTAAGACATGGTGTGACTTAGTTGCCCAGGCTGAACTCCAACTTGCAATCCACCTGCCTCAGCCTCCCAGGGTGCCACCACCCCTGGCTCCACTTTTGTCCCCTCTAATCAACACTGTACGGCGATCCAAATGAAGAAATTAAAGGCACCAAATTGCAAAAGAAGAAATAAAACTGTCTTTATTTACAGATGGCTTTATCTTTTTGGGGGGTTGGTTTGGTTTTTTATTAGTACCTTTGCAGTACATAATGATGACATTCCTTGTGGGGAGTTATCTTACACAGTATGTAGAAAACCCCAAGGCATCCACAAAACAAATGTTAGAACCGATAAATTTAGCAAAGTCACAGGGTACAATCACTATACACAAATCAGGGCTAGGGGCATGGCTCAGTGGTAGAACCATGGCCTTGGGTATGATCTCCAGCACCAAGAAGAAAAGAAAAGGGGTGGGGGGGAATACACATTAAATTACTTCCATCCAGGCATAGTGGCACATGTCTATAATCTCAGGATTCTAGGAGGCTGAGGCAGGAGGATTCCAAGTTTCAGCCCAGCTTGGTAAACTTAGTGAAATCCTGTCTCAAAATAAAAAATAAAATACAGGCTGGGGATGTCAGTGTGAAGGCCCTGTACTCACGTAACTACAAACAAACGAACAAAATTCTATTTCTACATATTAGCCCTGAACAACCTCAAACTGAAATTGAGAAAACTACTTCATTCACAAAAGCATCAGAAAGAATAAAACATTCAGGAATAAATTTAACAAAAGTAGTGTAACACTTGTACCTGGAAAACTATGAAACAGTGCTCAGATGTTAAATGGAGTTACTCCATGTGTAATGTAAGGATTAGAAGGCTCGTTATGATCAAAATGTCAAGTCTCAGCCAGGCGTGGTGGCACACACCTGTAATCCCAGCACTCAGGAAGCTGAGGCAGGAGGATTGCCCTGAGTTCAAGGCCAGCCTGGGCTACCTAGTGAGTTCAAGGCCAGCCTGAACTACATAGCCAGGCCCTGTCTCAAACAAACAAAAACAAAAACGAAAAGAAGTCAAGTCTCCCCAGTTGCTTTACTGATTCAATGCAATCCCAATCAAAAATCCCATAAACTCTGTAGTAGAAATTGACAAACAAATCCTAAAATTTACACGGAAATGAAAAGATCCTAGAATAGCCAGATTATTTTGAAAATGACCAAATTTGGAGGACTTCTGATATTTGATTTTAAAACTTACTACAAAGCCACAGCAATGAAGACAGAATGGAGCAGACAATGGAACAGGTCCAGAAACAAATCTTTACATTTATGGTTAACCAAATTTGACAAAAGAAATAAAGTTCAACAAATGATGCTAAAGTGATTCAATACCCAGAGGTATGCCAGAGTCCCCAAGATCACCCTTAGTTCACTGATTCAGCAGGACTATCGCGACTCGTGGCTTTGATACATCAGAGCTACAAGCCAGGCACAGTAACTCATGCCTATAATTCCAGCACTCAGGAAAGCCGAGGCAGGAGGGTCTCAAATTCAAGCCCAGCCTGGACAATCTATTGACTTAATGAGATGCTGTCTCAAAAGAAAAAAATAATTTTTTTAAAAAGAGCTGGGAATGTAGTTCAAAGTGAAGTCCCTGAGTTCAAGCCCCAGTACTAAAGGGGGGAGGGAAGGGAGAGGGAGGGGGAGGGGAGGGGAGGGTAGAGATATAAACAAAGTCAGCAAAAGGACAGGCCCAAAAGGCCCATGGGGTGAAGTGAAGGAAGCCAGGCACAGGTTTCTAGGAGTCCTTTCCCAGTGAAGTCAGAATATGCTTAATCCCTCCAGCAACAAGCTATAATTATATATATGCAATGTCACCTACCAAAAAAGCGCTTTAGAGACACAGTGTCCAGAACTTTTACTAGGGGCTAATCAGGGAGGCGCCTCTACTTAGCAAAATTCCAAAATTCCAGGTTCCCGAAGGAAATCAGGCAGCTCAGCATAAACCGCATAATTTGTAGAAACAGTTTAGGCACAATGAGCTCATTTGCCAGTCTGGGAAAGAGGAAACCCTCCTAAAATCTAAGTTTCCAGACGCTAGACATGGGCCAACCTTGCAAGCAGGTCTTTCTAAGGATAGCAGTCTCAGGCTTGCTGTGTGAATTCTTTTCTGTGCAAAGGACAAATAATTAACCTCAATCTAAATCTCATAACATACACACATATCAAAATGGTCACAGAATACAATTTAAAAGGTACACCTCTAAAACTTCTGAAAGAAAATACAGGCCAGGCATGGTGGCACACACCTATGATCCCATCACCGGGCAGGTAGAGGCAGGAAGATCATGAGTTCAAGGCCAATTTCAGCTACATAGTGAGTTCAAAGCCAGCCTGAACTACAAGGTGAGACCTTGTCTCAAAAAACCAAACAAGTGGGGGCCGGTGAGATGGCTCAGCGGCTTAAGCGCCTGCCCGGCAAGCGCGAGGGCCCGAGTTCGACTCCTGGAACCCACATACGAAAAAGGGGCCGGTGATATCGCTCAGCGGCACGGGCGCCTCCTGGCACGCAAGGTCCTGAGGTCGACCCCCCGGTACCCACCAAAAAAAAAAAAAAAAAAAAAAAAAAAAAAACCAAACAAGTAACCAAAAAACATAACAACCAAAAAGAAAATACAGGAGAAAATCCTCATGATCTTAAATTGGGCAGATAATTCTTAGCTACACACCAAAAGCACAATCCGTAAGAGAAGAAATTGATAAATTGGTCACTGCCAAATTTTAAAACTTCTGCTCTTCAGAAGACATCATAAGAAAATGGAGGAAATAAGACATGTAGCTCAGTGGTAAAATGCGGGTTCAGGGCCAAGAATGTAGCTCAGCGGCACAAGTGCCTACCTGGCAAGCGCAAGGTCCTGAGTTCAATTACCAGTACCAAAAAAAAAAAAAAAAAAAAAATGTGGGTTCAGCCTATGTGAATACCTGGATTCAACCCATAACATGGAAGGAAGGAAGGAAGGCAGGTAGACACACACAGACTGAGGGAAAATATTTGCAAATTACATATCTGATAATTTGTATGCAGAATATATAAGGAATTCTGTTAATTAAATAATTAAAAAGACAATTTATTTTTTTTAATCAGCAAAAGATCTGATAGACATTTTTACCAAATATACATGAATGGCTAAAAGCACATGAAAACAATAGTCAGTATCATTAGTCAGCAGAGAAACTCAAATTAAAACCATAATGTGATACTGATACATAATGAGATAGCCACTAGATTGGCTATAATAAAAAATGATACTAACACGTGTTAGTGAGGACATTGGAGAAACTGGAACCTTCACATACTGCTTGTTGGAAAGAGAAGAGCCACTTTGGAAAACAGTTTTCTGTTTAACATTTCTAAAAATGTTAAACTTACAATATAGCCTAGAAATTCCACTCCAAGAAATCTACACAAGGGCTGGGAATGTAGCTCAGCAGGTTCAGTGCCTACCTGGCAAATGTAATGCCCTGAGTTCGATTTCTGGCACCACAAAAATAAAAAAAAGGAATCTATACAAGAGACCTAAAATATGTGTACCTAAAGACATGTATGTGAACGTTCACAGTAGCCAAAGTAGAAATCATGCAAATATCCATTAACTGATCAATGTGTGATGCTCACATGTTATACTCACAGAATAACAGTCTTCAACAGCATAGAGCAACAAACTCTACCCAAGTCTTCAAGCAGAGGCTTTGACGTCAACCCCAAGATTTTACAGATGTCCTTCATTGCACAGGTGAGAAATCACAACAAAAATGAATAACAAGCAGGCACTGAGCCAGACCCGTGCTGAACACATGCCCATGAAACGCCCCTCTCACGGGGTGCTGGAATCGTCCTCACTTCATGGCTGAGGAAACTCAAAGCTCACCAGCCACGAGCTCCAGCCACCTGGAGACTACCTGACCACTGCTTCCTCCTCAGCTAGGAAAACCCAGCTGTCACCTGCTCGCTCTGCTCCCACCCATCCACCTTTCCCCAGACAGCCAAGTGCTGACCTGCTTCCTCTACTGTCTACCTGTCTACTCGGACTCTCCGCCTCCTCCTCTGGCTGCCCAGGTTTTCACACCTGTGTGTTCGGACTTCCCCTGCCAGGTGATGAGCTATCAGATACTCAGTTTGGTGAGTATCACTGGCTTGGAGATTTCTTCCAGGGTGGCTTGAGCACCAGTAAGAAATAACATTTTATATCACAAAGTAGTGCATGAGCACGCAAGCACAACCCTGAAACAAAGCCTTACAAAAGCTAAAAGTGTGATGCACTCCAACACAGTCTATTCTACTCTAACACCTTCTTTAAAGAAAAAAAAATGAAGTTTGCAACTCTCCAATTTTGGATTTTCCAACACTAACTGGGTTTCCAACAATTCAGTTCAATTCTGATTCCAACTTCTAGAGTTAGCACAGACCCCACAGGTTAAGGGCTCAGTCCCACAAGACCCTCCCCACTGGAGGCACCAGTCTCAGGTCCCAGGGGAAGGAGATGATGTCTGGACTTCTGACCAATCAGCTATAAATCAGGGGTACCTACAACCCCCTCTTCAGGTTGGGTAATTCACTAGAATGACTAAGAACTCAGGAAAACTGGCTAACTCAGAACAGCCAAATGAAAGACAGGTACAGGACAAGGTACGGCAGGGAGGCGTGGAGAGGCACCACGACTTCTCTGGGTGGCCACCCTCCCAGTGCTTCAATGTGCTCACCGCCTGGAGGCTGCCTGTATCCCATCATTCAGTAGTTTTATGGAGATTTCACTGCCTAGACCTGACTGATTAAATCACTGACCTCAATCTCCAGGCCCTCTCCCATCTCTGGACGTAGGGGTGGGAGGGAGAGCCAAGAGCTGCAATCCTCTTATCAAGGATTGGTCTTTCTGGGGATCAGGCCCCACCATGAAGCCTCCTACCAGGAGTCATCTCATCAGCATACAAAAGATACTCTTATCACTCAAGAGATTCCAAGGGTTTTAGGAGTTTGGTGCCAGGAACCCAGAGGACAAGGGTTTTAGGAGCTCAGGGACCAGGAACACAGGAACAAAGACCAAATATTTATTTTTTTTATTATACCACAGCATGATGTCTTTAAAAATGTTTACTTGTTGTCTTTATTATACCACAGCAACCCACTGAATTGATTTCATTACATGCCATGGGTCGCAGCCTGCCGTTCGTAAAACCCATGCTACACAGGTGTTATTGAGACAATGACTGATTTACTAGCCCATACTGTCCACAAGACGCAGAGAAGAAAACTTCTCAGCCTTCAGTACTCGGAACATTTCACTTCTTAGCAATTTGTTTCCTTTAGTTGAGTACGTAACGTGGTCCAAATCACATTCCCTTCTTCACACTGCCTGCCAGGAAGCTCAGAGACAAACTGTGGCTCCCATCAAATAAGATTTTCGCGGCGTGTACCAGCCTTGCCTCCTGCTAAATCTCTATATTCTTCTTCCTCTTGCCCCCATATCTCCATTCATTTTTACTTTAATCCTATGTTGTACAAGAGTGTAAATATGCGTCAGATCTACTTTGGAAGGAGGCAAGATAAACAGTGATAATTCCTGGAGGACAACATTCTATTTCTTTGTATTCCTCCTGGAAGCCGTCATAGTCCTTTCTCTATCACAGGGGCTCAACACACTCAGCCTGACTGGCTCTTGGCAATACAGTGGGTCCAAAATAAACATGGAAGCTGGGCGTGGCAGTGCACACCTGTGATCCCAGCAGTCTGGGATGACGAGGAAGAACAGCAAATTCAAGCCCAATCTGGGCAACACAGTAAATTAGCAATAAATAATAAAAAAGCCTGCGGATATAAACTAGTGTGAAGGCCCTGGGTTTAATCCCCAGTACCATAAAAAAATGAAATGAAGACCTTAAGACTCTCATCTAAATATTCAGAAAACATCCACATAATAGCAACTTTTGATTTCTCCACTTTTATATATTAATTTGCTAGGCATCCTCTCCCTGTCTTGGCAACAACTTACCACTTAAGATTTGCAGCCAATCAATGAGCTGCTCTTTGGATGTGGCCCTCTTTGTGTAGGGCACGCTGAAAAATGCTGGTAGCCAGAAGGGATGTCAGGGTTGATTTCCACGGTGCTGCCTTTTAGGTGCGAAGATGATTCAGAAATCAACCCTAGGGTTTGAGCAGTTTCTAGTGTGGCTGAGGATTTGTGTTACGGATTCATTGGTGGAAGGCTGCTTCTTGAACAAGGTGCAGCAGTTCCAGATGATAAGTGGGCCCAGAGGTAGCTGAGGCAATGGGTAAAAATAGAACAAGCTGGCTCAAATCAGGGATTAAGGCCAGAGCCTTGGTCTTGTCGATGCCAATGCTCTGTATCCAGGCTGCCTTGCTGGATGAAAACAAATGGTTTCTATGGGTCTTTTCAAAGGAACGTGGCCTTTTTAAAAAGCTTTTGCTTGGGAAATACACACTGAGGCTGCTGTGGTCTAGTAACTGACGTTACAGCCAAAAGAGAACTTGTGGCTGACCAGGATGAGGCGCATGGGAGTTGCAGCCCTTTCCTGCCCAGAAAGGGCCCCCATGAGCCTCCATGGCCTCCCTCTGGCTTGGGCCCCCACGGGAAGGCGCATTCCCCTGGGTTTCCCATGAAGAGTGGCATATACTGTAAAAATGAAGAATGAGAAGGCATCCTGCTTCCTCTCTGTGAATGATCAAGCCAAGTGTCAACACGGGAAGGAAGGCCACAGTCAGCTACTTCCTGTCACTACTGACCATATCCACATACTTTCCCTCAACTTGGAGCCTCTGAGGCCCTTTTCACCACACCAAACCCCTATGTGACAACGGCTTCCCTGCCCCAAGTCCTACATCTTCTTAATGTGCCTGTATTGTGTCTTAAGGACACATGTAAATTTTGCATTCTGGCCCATGTGCCCCTATTTGTTTTAGTGTACATTTTTCCCCCACCCAAGTCTTTTTAACAAAATTGTCTCTCTGGGAACAGGTACCACACTGATCCAGTGACTTGCACCTGCTTCAGAGACCTTCCTGGAGCAGCTTAGCTGACTCTAGGGAGCTGTCTTCACCTTGTTTTTCCAGGAACTGCTCCGAATCCTTCTCTGCCAGGGATTCAGGAGACTGGCAAAAGACTACCCTGTGCCCTGGTATGGCCACCCAGCTGAGGCAGAACATGAGCTGGGCTGGCAGGACAGCTGCCTCCTGCTCATTGGTCAGCTGGCACCAGCCCCAAAGGTCAAGGAGGGCTCACACACCCAACTGTAGATATGACCTGGCCCCTCGGATCTGCCAACATGAGCTGTTGTTACCTCAAGTCCCTCTCATTACAGCCAACGCCACACTGGCCTAGAATTTTATGACCCTCTAGTCAAGAGATCGCACAATGGACTGGAAACCTGTGTGACTTGTTCACTTGTCTTTCAGGGAGCTGCTTTCTTTCCCCCCATAAACTGGCTGTCAATATTTAAAAGTTCAACAATCAGAAGAGTAAAAAAAAAAATCTTCAACTTCTCCTGGGGGTAAGAAAAAAATCAGATCTAGCAACTCAGACCCAGCCCCCCGTGGGGCAAATTAGAGTTGTCCCTCCAGAGAGGGTGTGCCCCGGGCATTTCACCCTGGTCCCCACCAACCCCAGCCCCATTCACTCACTTCTGCGGGCACCTGACCCCTGTAAGCCTCGGAGTGAGGCACTCCTGATCTAGTTTGACAACTACCAGGGTAAGAGCACACCTGAAGCCCAGACAGAGTAAGTGACCTAAATCTCACAAAGACCATCATTTCAGTTTGGGAAAAACATCTTTTTTTTTTTAAATGTGGGTACTGGGAGCCGACCTCAGGACCTCGCGCTTGCCAGCAGGCGCTCATGCCACTGAGCGATATCACCGGCCCTTTTTTTCCTTTATGTGGGTTCCAGGAGTCAAACTCGGGACCTCACGCTTGCTGGGCAGGCGCTTATGCCACTGAGCCATCTCACCGGCCCAACATCATCATATTTTTATCTCAGCTTTTCTCAAGGGTGGTAAAGGAACTGGAAAAAAAGAATATTGTCTTTGCTGACCCTGAAAAGGTATCTTTAAAATATCTGCTACCTTTCTAATAAAACTCTGGGGAGCTCAGACTCTAGGCTGCTATGGATCAGAGACAGAGAAGATCTTGAAGGACCTGCCCAACTACAGCGTTCCCTTACCTGTACAGGTAAGGGCTGTGACCATCATTTCTGCATTTCTACATTTCCTAAACGTTCCCTGGCCCCCATTCCAACTGCTCTACCTCCAGTGGGACAGCTGGGATTCAGAAGAGAGACAGACACCAAGGGCCAAAGAATGACCAAAATGACCCCTTCCCCATAGCAACAGCCACATAATCATAATCAGTTGCCCAGGGACACCGCAGGCCCAAAGCTGGTCTTGGCCAAATGCCCTATTTGTTTTCCGGAAACCGTTGGTTGAGTCAGATTAATAAATACCTTCAGGGTTTCCTGACAACATTCTCCAGAGGGGCACACTGCGCTGGTAGGTCACTGTGAGAATCATTAACCACTTCTCCCCACCCCCACTCCTGCCCGCTGAACGACTGCTAACTTGACACTGAGCCTGAGGCTGTTTGTTGGCTGATGTCAAACAAACAGCACTGACCTAGTTCCAGCCTGAGAAACTCCCAGTCCCCTGTTCAATGAGGCCTCCCCGAAGACCCCACATCTCTGAGGCTGCGCCACCCCTGGCCGCCCCACGTCAGTGGTGGTGAACCTAAGGCACACACGGTACTTTTCATTTAAGACAAAAGATGTTAATGTATGAGTTGTTTTTTCTAAACAAAAGCCTCAGCATTCAGGTTTAATTGCAGCGTTGGCACTTTGCGATAAAGAAGTGGGTTTTGGGTTGTACTTTGGGCGTTCGTCTCTAAAATGTTCGCCATCACTGCCCTAGGTCAACCTCTATCACGTTTCTATTTCATCATACTATAGAAAGTATTGCTTCTTGATGTGATCTGGTTTGTTTACCATTGCACAAAAGTCTCCTTGCCGGCTGAGGGTGGAGCTCTGCGGCAGAGCACTTGCCTGCCACACGCAACCCCCTGGATTCAATCCCCAGCACTGCAAAACAGTCTCCCCTCAGCGAGAGATGAAGCGTGGCGTGAGCACAACCTCACCTGCATCATACGCAGCCTTCTCTCCTGCCCCTCCTGCCTGCCACTTGAGAGATGCTCGATGAACCCATGAACCAGCAAAGCAGTACAGCCCTCTCCTACGGAGGCCACAGCGCAGCGCTGCCCCTTCAGCTGCAAAGCTGGCCTGTCAAACTATAGAAGTGTCAGCCACGGGCCGGTGAGATGGCTCAGCGGCTTAAGCGCCTTCCCGGCAAGCACGAGGGCCCGATTTCGACTCCCGGAACCCACATACGAAAAAGGGGCCGGTGATATCGCTCAGCGGCACGGGCGCCTGCTGGCGCGCGAGGTCCTGAGGTCGACCCCCGGTACCCACATAAAAAAAAAAAAAAAAAAAAAAAAGAAGTGTCAGCCAGAGCCCAAAGCCACAAAACACACCAGCCAGCCTTCCAAGCCCAAGGCAGAGGGTGCCAAAATCAGGGGAGCCTTTCCTGAGCTGCACAGGCCTCCTGAGGTCGACTGTGCTACGGGAAGCTGACAGTTCCCAGGTCCACACTTGTCTTGGAAGGGACACTCTCAGACACTTTAAAAACTAAAACATTACAGTATCTCCCAGTCCCCTCCAGAAACAATCTCCCTTGCACCCAGTTACAAAAGGAGCTGGAGAGGAGGTTCAGACAGCTTCCTGCCATCCAGGAGTACCAAACCCAACACAGGCACGACTGTTAGTCCTGATCAAGTGGCGAGTTCCAGGGAGTTGCTTCTGTTATTCTTGTGCACCCCAGTGGTACTGTACAATAAAAGAGTGAAAGTAATTCATACAGTTGTTAAAAGCACAAACAACAAAGAGAATAACACGAAAAGGGAGAATCACCTCCACCCTCATTCCAGTCTTGTTCCTAAGAGACAACTGCTAAGTTTCTTTGTCCTTTTGTGCACATGTCCAAGTCCTTTATACACGCACGCGCATGGCATGCTACACTGCTTTTTTGTTTTTTTTTGGTTTTCTTGCAGTTCAGGCTGGCCTTGCACTCTCTTTGTAGCCCAGACTGGCCTCAAACTCACAGGGATCCTCCTGCCTCATCCTCCCAAGTGCAGGGATTACAGGTGTACACCACCACGCCCAGCTTCCTTTTCCTTTTTCTTGTCTTTTCTTGCCTTCTTCCTCTCCTCTTCTCCCTCTTCTCCTCTCTCTCTCCCCTTTCCTCTCTCTTCATGCCCCTCCCTCTCCCTCTGTCTCTGAAGTACTAGATTGAACCTAGGGCTTTGCACATGCTAGGCAAGTGCTCTACCACTGAGCTACATCCCCAATCCTTTTCCTACACCTTTCTTTTCCCCATTTAATATCTCATCGATCTCTCACACCAATTCAAAAATGAATTTACCCCAAGATCAAGCTCAGAAACCCTCCTCCTGTTCTGCCAAGTGCTCAGGAGGCAGCGCATGGGACCCCTGAAGCTGGGAGCTCTTTTACAAACATTTAGTTGATATTTTTGTGCTTCCCAACAGCCTCTCAAGGCAGCTTTGTGTTTCCCAAGGGCTCCAACACTGAAGCTGACCCACCGAGAACACCCATTATCCAAAACTGTGCCCACATTTGGGTACTCCCCTCCCTTCGACCACCCCATATCTCTGAGAGTCTGAGGACACTCCAAGGGAATTATAGTTTCCAACACACAGAATGAGTCCCTTCCTTGCCAAGTTCATGAGGCTGAAGCAGGAGGACTGCTTGAGTTCAAGGCCATCATGAGCTACACAGCGAGACCCTATCTCAAAAACGTAATCCCAGCACTCAGGAGGCTGAGGCAGGAGGATCACCGCAGGTTCAAGACCAGCCTGGACTACAAAGAGAGTTCATGGCCAGCCTGAACTACAAAATGAGACCCTGTCTCAAAAAAAAGAAAAAAGAAAGGTGGACATTGGCAGTAGAAATATCCTAGGTGCTCCTTTCTGCCCTCTTTTTCCTTATACATTCAACACACCTTTACCAAGCAGTGATTCTACCCCAGGCATCGTGCTAGGCAGTGGAGAAACTGTCAAGACCCACAGAAAGCAGGGAGGACAAACACCAAGGAGACGCTAACTGGACTTCCTTCCAATGGAGCCGGCGCACTCAATCGAAACCGGGTGCCCCGCTGTCCGTGTCCCTCCCCAAACACACAAACGGAGTAGGCAGAATGTCTGTCTTTAACATCACCACACTCTAGGCAAGAAAGGACTCAGCCCAGGAGGCAGCAATGAGGAGAAAGCTGAAGCTGAACGCGGATGGCAGGCTCGGGAGTGTAGGCAAGGCTGCATGGGCCGCAGGGGAGCCTGACTTCCCAGCTGAGGCAGGAACCCAGAGCCACCTACTTCAGAAGGTTTTCTGCTCCCGTCCTCATCCGCACGGCTTTCAGGATCTGCTGATTCAAAGCAGCCCTTTGATTCTGTAGTTTGCTCCGGCCAGTCTGTGCGAGGGGATTACATCCCTAGGAGAAAAATCAGAGATGCTGCTTTAGAGATGAACCACTCTAGAAATGACAATAGTGCTTAATAGAACAGATGTTTAACAGAAAGACAACCTTCTGAAAGTAAAAGTAAACGTCAATATAGAAAATGGATAAAATATTGAAAACTATAAAGAAAATAAGTCGTTCAATTAATACAACTCCAAAACAGCCGCTGTGAATCGGTCTTCTTCCTTCTGGTCTATATTAAATGCATGTTGTTATTCTCCACGTCGGCAGCTGTGTCAGGAGTCCCCAAGACCACCCGGACGTTGAGAGATTTGTTAGAAAGTTTCACAGGACGTGGTGTGTAGTTGGGATTATGACTCATGAGAGCGGCTCGATAAGGATGCATACGTAGCTGGATCATAAGGAAGTACAGAAGCTAGAGGAACCGAGTGCGGGCTTGCTTCACAGTCTCCCGCCCATGCTGGGTCACAAGGAGCACCCTCTCTCCCAGCACCAAAAATCCAGCAACTCTAGCTGGGCATGGTGGCATACATCTGTAAGGGAGAGGCAGAGAAAGAAGGATTTTAAGTTTAAGCCCAGCATGGGCAACTTAGCAACTTAGGGAGACCCTTTACCAAAATTAAAAAAAAAAAAGTAATCCCAGTACTCAGGAAGCTGAGGCAAGAGGGTTACCATGAGTTGGAAGCCAGCCTGGGCTATTTAGTGAATTCAAGACTAGCCTGGACTACATAGTGAGACCCTGTCTCAAAAAACCAGAAAATAGGGCCGGTGAGATGGCTCAGCGGCGTAAGCGCCTGCCTTGCAAGCGCGAGGGCCCGAGTTCGACTCCCGGAACCCACATACGAAAAAGGGGCCAGTGATATCGCTCAGTGGCATGGGTGCCTGTTGGCGCGCGAGGTCCTGAGGTCGTCCCCCTGGTACCCACAAAAAAAAAAAAAAAAAACCAGAAAATAAATAAATAGAATAAGGGCTGGGAGTATAGCTCAGCACCAAGGCCCCAGGTTCAATGCCCAGTATAAATAAATAAAATTTTATTAAATGCAGCAACTCGTATTCAAAGTCTCTGCTCACATTAGCTTATTAAGAGAACACCCAGCACTTGCAGAGGGAGCTGACCCCATAAGCACACTGCCTAGCCAGCACCAAAGTTCCAGGCTCCCAGAAGGACAGCAGGGCTTCACCACAAACCACGATGTCTGCACCACCAGTCTCGGCAGAGGGGACCACCCTTACCAGCTAGGGAATTGTGGGAAGACTCCAGGGGCCGGGTTCCCACATGGCAGCCGGGGCCAACCTTGCAAGCAGGCCCTATTAAGCAGTGTGAGCCCTTTTCTGCACAATGGCACACACAGCTTGTCATGTTTTGTCACTTAGTACTCCATCCTGAGATTCTCCCCATCACAAGGTGCCCCTCAGCTGGGTGCTCTGGGCGGAAGAGGCAGGAGGACTGCAAGATTGAGCTCAGCCTGGGCAACTTAGTGACTTACCAAGACCCTGTCTCAAAATTAAAAAAAAGAAAAAAAAGTGGGACTGTAGCTCAGTACAAAAAAGGCCTGAATTCAATCCCTAGTAACATCAAAAAAAAAAAAAAAAACAAAAAACAGAAAAAAACAAAGAAGTGTTCCTCAAACACAAGTTTTGTGTCTTGTACGTGTAGTACTGTATATTGAACTTGGGCCCTACGTGTGCTGCACAAGTGCTCTACCACCTGAGCTACACCCCAGTCCCATCTTCTGTTATTACTGTAGCTATCCTAGTGTGCATGGTATCCCACTGGAATTCTGAACTGCGTTTCCCTGATGATTAATGATGCTGAACATCTTTTCACTGGTGTAGGCTGGAGGTGTAGCTCAACAGCGGAGCACTTACTAAGCACGTATTCAATCCCAGCACCATTAAAAAAAAATAAATCCCTCTGCTTGTTTCCAAGGCTATGGCTTAGGACACAGACCCTAAGCTGCCACAGGTAAGAACTCCTGTCCCACATCGGTCTCCTTGGTCTCTGTCTGTGGACTCTGGTGGGGTATGCGGTAAAACTCTTTTCACGGGCTTATTGACCTCTGCTGTCGATTTTCTCTGGAGAAATATCAAATCAGATCCTTTGCTCATTTTTAAGCTGGATTACCCATCTTTCTATTTATTGAGATAAAAAGCATTATTTTTCACGATTGCAAAAGCAAGCATCCCACTCTCCCAATGTGCATGCTTTATTATTAGTGAAGGTAAACATTGTTTTTCATATAGTACTGATCACCTGGATTTCTTCTTCAGTGAATCATCTGCTTGTGTTCTCCCTGCCTAGTACAGTATTTTCTGGGGTACATGGATTACAATGTTTTATGCTATAAAGTTTAAGATCAGAAAAAAAAATACTTTCATTTACACCTAATGGTGTTCTCCCCACCCAGACAGACAGAAACCCTGGAATCTGAGGCAGGACCACATTCCTGGCCAAGGCTTATCTGCCCGCTGTGGCTACTCCCTGGGAGCGGCCTGGAGGCGCTGCACACACCTCGCCTCCCCTCCCTTCCCCAGGCCGGCACCACGCCCATGGCCTAGACCCCAGGGAGGAGAGGTGGGTTATCGGTGGTCCACCCTTCTCAGGGGTCCCCGTATCAGCGGCTTCTGGACTAGCAGGCCAGACATGAGTTACAGTTCTCCCTCTACAAAGACTTCTCATTCTCACCGCCTCCCCAGCAGGTCCCATTATTTGTCCCCCATGCAGTCCCCCACCTAGTTTTCCCGTCTCACACTTTCCCCCAGGTTCAAACTGTACGGATACTCAGAATCTGAGCTAGCATGGATCCTGAAGTTAGGACTGTATCTTTTTTTCCCCCTGGTACTGGATTGAACCCAGGGCTTTCTCGCAGCGCTACATCCTCAGCTCTTTTTTAACTTTTTTTTTTTTTTTTTTGTGGGTACCGGGGGGTCGACCTCAGGACCTCACGCGCCAGCAGGCGCCCATGCCGCTGAGCAATATCACCAGCCCCTTTTTCGTATGTGGGTTCCGGGAGTCGAACTCGGGCCCTCGCGCTAGCCGGGCAGGCGCTTAAGCCGCTGAGCCATCTCACCGGCCCTTAACTTTTAACTTTTGAAACAAGGTCTCCCTCAGTCGCTAAGTTGCCCAGCCTGAGTTCAAACCTGTGATCCTCCTGCCTCGGCCTCCCGGAGTACCAGGATTACAGGCCTGCGCCACCAAACCTGGCTAAACCATTCAACAATATCTGGTTTAAACTTAAAATCCTTTGTCAGATATAAGATAAAAATGTCTTTAATGTTAATTTAAACTAAAGGGCTACAATAACTATCGGTCTCTTCCTTTTCTTCTTCTGAAAATTACTATGAAGTGCTGGTCTGATTTGACTCAGTTACCTGGTTCACCAATGCTGTGTTTTATTTTACCAATAAGCCTTAACAGTTAATCCCTTTATGTACATTCCCAAAGTTCAGATAAGCAGCCATTCCAACATAGGATAAGAACTTTTTCCTGCTTGGAGATTTTAACCAACTTCTGGAATTGCTAAGTCCTAACCAGCCCACGGTTGTGGGGTCAAGTTTCTAGATAAGACATAATTCGTAGGTTAGATCTGACTGAGTAATTGGACCCAAAACTACATTACTTCTTACTGACAGGTAGGAATGCTGAGCCCTGCTAGGAACAACAGAAACATCCACTGGGCACCCAGGAAATTTCCCTGAGAGATAAGTGTGTCCAAGACCACCAGAAAGCCCCCCTGGAATCACCAGGGGCTGCTGGGGGTGGCAGTCCCCCTCCCACAGTCCTCAGCCACATTTCTCCTCCCTGGCTTTGTCTAATAGCAAGGTTCCCAGACCAGCCCTTGCAGCTCAGTGGCAGAGACGCATTCCTGACAGGACACAGAACTGCTCAAAAACGGCGAAGATTTGTGCCAGGGAGCAGGGAAGTACCTGTCACACCAGCCTGGCCTGGGAACCAGGGCCGCTCACTGAGCTGTCCCGGCCTCATAGGTCACTCCTGACAAGGTCTTGCAATGAAGTGAGTCTTTCTTTACATAAAGTCTATTTGGTTCCCTGCGCAGGATCAGGTTTGGGCATTTTGGTCCTGAAATCTGGAAGGATGGTCTGACAGCTCCCACCCAAGAACAGCCAAGTCCTGATGGGAGTCAGCACCACTACGAGCTTGGTGGGCCTCTCCTGGGAGTCAGATGCTATGTGGATCCAGATGCAGCATCTAGGATCCCGCAGTCTGGGGCACGGAGTTTAAGTGAGCTACTGGACTCCTTCCTCAGCTCTGGGGTGGTCTGTGAGGCAGGCACAGCAGTAGCAATGTGTGCGGATGCCGGGGAGCTCACCTCCCAATCCCCAGCAGCGCAGTCGTGTGCTTCCTGGCTGAGGACTGCCTGACGTCACCGCTCATCCCTTGGGGGAACAGTGATCCATGCATGCTCTCCCACCTCACGGCCCACGTCGGTCAGAGGTGGTAAATTCTGTTCAACTACTAAAACAACCATGAAGCTGGCCATGGTGGTGCACACCTGTAAGCCCAGCATATGGGAGGCTGAGGCGGGAGCATTGCCACAAGTTCAAGTTCAAGGCCAGCCTTGGCTAAAGAATGGTCCTCTTTCCTCCCTCACTGGGGCCCCACTCTATGCAGCGCCTGACACCTGCCTGCCTCCTTTCTACCTTGGGAACCAGGGGCGGGGAGGGGGAGCTTCTTCCTCATGGCCAAAGATAAAGCCTAACATGTAGCTATGCTTCCAGGAAATTTAGGGCAAACTGAAAGCTTAGGGTCTAGGTCAGAAGTAAAGCTGATTGCAAGGTGAAAGGACAGGACTGGGGTAGCACCTGGCCAGAGACCCTCATTCAGAACACAGGAGGACAGGTGCTTTTAGCTGCTTCTTTAGCATAGATATTTTCTTTGCTTTTCTCATTCCTTTCTGGTTACACAATCCCTTACTCTATCACCAAACTCTGGAAAATAGAATTGTTTATGAGTTCAGCAGAGCTGTCAACCAGAAAGCACAGAAATAGCATGCCATGCCCTGCAGTACACACATACATCTAATTTAACTTTTACCACACCAGAGATTCAGGGAAGGCTGGATGGAGAGAAGCTTGCTCTTACATGTCAATAAAATAAAATAAAATAAAAACATGAATTGGTACATATAAATAGCCCTCCTACCCTCCTTGGGTCTCTGCCAGGTATAGGGCTGGTGGTGGAGGCCCTGCTGCCTCCTTCCAGCACCCCAATCCATTCCCTCAGGAGCGGGGTGGGCACAACACAAATCAATACTTAACCACAGCCTTGAATCCTTAAGTTGCCCAGGTTGGGCTCAAACTTCTGAGATCCTGCTGCCTCAGCCTCCCAGAGTGCTGGGATTAGACATGTGCGACCACACCTGGCTCTGAATAAAAAAGGTTTTACTGTAGCTTCCTGCTATACCTGAAATTACCAAAATGTCCATGAATCAAATATTTCCGAACCCAACCAATGACCTCAGTGTAACTGAGGGTACACGTGGTAGCTGAAAGTCCTTATCTAGAAAGTGTCTATGTATGTGTTGAAGGTGAGGGCTAATATCTATATTGGATCTTGAGTTTGTATATTTCTGTGATTACTTTTTATTTGTAACAATTTAAGTTACTTTTGCCAGGTGTGGTGGGACACACCTATAATCCCAGTACTTGGGAGGCAAGTTCAAGGCCAGCCTGAGATAGTGGGGCCCTATCTCAAAAAACAAAACTTATGTTACATTTATAATGCAAACAATACTGGGGAAATATAAACTATCGAAGTAGTTGTTTTGATCACACACCCTTTTCTCTTCTTACACATGAATTGAGACAGAGGAATTTTCCAAAGGCTTAGGCCTTAGGCTGGGCCTGGTAGCTCATGCCTAGAACCCCAGCACTCTGGGAAGCTTAGGCAGGAAGATCCCAAATTTGAGCCCAGCCTGGGCAATTTAGTGACTTAGTGATCTTGTCTCAAATTAAAAATTAAAAAGTGCTGGGGATGTAGTTCCCATGAGAAGGTTTTGGGTTTAATCCTCAGTACTTCAAAAATAAAAAAAAAAAAGCTATGGCCACAATGAACTCAGTGGAAAGCCAGAGGGATTCACATCTCAGCACTGTCTCTCTGTCCCAGGTGCCAAGGGAGACCTTGCTCCAGCCAGCGCCCCCAGCTCGCACTCTGCCAGACACCCAGCCCTCCAGCTGAGCTGCACCTGCAGTTCCACCGTGCTGAGGCCATCTCCAATGCAGTCTTTGTGTCACAAGCCTCTAGGAGCTGAGCCAAAGGAGGAAGTGTTGATCAGGCTAAAGTCGATGCCTAGCAGCATCAGGTGGTATTTTGGCAACTGTCCAAATAGCCCCAGGAAACAAGGGACATTTAGGGTTCCAGCTCATCTCACTGACTCTCCTCTGAGTCACCATGAAAATTCTGTTCTGCCAGAGGACTTTCCTGGCCAGAACCTCACAGCGTGAGGCGTGCCAGGGACACCTGTGGGCTGCTGGGGCACCAGTGCAGCTGGGCCCCTCACCAAGGCCATGGTCAGCCTGAGTCCAGCTTAGCCTTTTGGACCTAGCTTATAACACAGTGGGGTAGCTAGGGTGGGGAGCAGAATCTCCAACCTCCATCCCTCCCCTCTTCCCTCCTTCTCCACCTTAGAAAGGACTGCAGCTCCAAGGGGAATGGGTCCAAACAGCTACAGGACAATGCCAGCACCCCAGGAAAGCTAGAGCTCACACACACGCTCACACACACGCTTGTGGACCTGGTCCATCAGAAGGCTTCCCACACAGGTGCACACTCATACATGGCACACAAGTGTCTAACACGAAATCAGACCCCGCTAAGATGAATGGTGCAGAGGAAGGAACTAGGAGATTCTGGGTTTCAAAAAAACAAAAAGAATTCTCCTTCCTTCTCCACTGGAGCCTCCAAGAAGCCCAGTGTAAACACGGGCCATAAACCAGGACACAATGAACCTTGGGGCCCTGTCCAGCCTGCAGGTTTCTGTGAACAAGGAAAACTTCTCCTACAGCTCTTGAGTAAAAACAATGGAGCTAAATTCATTTGGGGGCATTTGTGTTCCCTAAGGATGCAGAGGCAGAGCAAACAAATGACAATGCCACACTCTGTACTCTCTCCCTTCCACTAGTGCTGAGACCTTTCATGCAGGGCCTCTCAGCAGTCCTGGGGAAAGGCTTTCTCCACCCTGCCCCCACCCCAGCTGGTTTTCTCCCGGCCAAGAACAGGTTTTCCTGAGGAGTTTTAGGACTGGGGCCCCAAAGATGGAATCTGCTATTATAATGCAGTCTCCTGGAAACTCACATTACTCTGCGTTTAACTACAGAACACACTGTCTTCTAAGTCTTTCAGTTGGAAGAGTATAAAAATGGGAGAGGGGGTACCTTTCTATTGCTCATTCCTTTAAGAAAAGAGTTTATAGTAATCTGATAGAAATATACTGTTGAAGCCAGGTGTGGTGGCACATGCCTGTAAATCCCAGCACTGGGGAGGCTGAGGCAGGAGGATCACTGTGAATTTGAGGCCAGCCTGGGCTACACAGTGAGTTAAGGCCAGCCTGAACTACATGGCAAAGCCCTGCCTCAAAAATAAATAAATAAATAAATAAATAAATAATTTT
Organism: Erethizon dorsatum; assembly: GCA_028451465.1. Classification (NCBI taxonomy): domain Eukaryota; kingdom Metazoa; phylum Chordata; class Mammalia; order Rodentia; family Erethizontidae; genus Erethizon; species Erethizon dorsatum. The sequence goes on from CM051834.1 coordinate 97,853,763, forward strand.
TAGAAAGGAAATATACTATTGAGACTGAGGCAGGAGGCAAGTTCAAGCCCAGCCTGGGTGATTTAGCAAGACCCTGTCTCCAAAAAAAAAAAAAAAAAAAAAAGGTTTTTTTTTTTTCAAAATTTGAAAAAGGACTCAGTGCAAAGGCTCTGGGTTGAATGGGGGGAGGGGATAGGGGATGATTCTATTGAAGCATTATAAATTTAGTGAGGGGAAAAAAAATAAGTGAGAAGCTAGAGAAAGATAAAAGTATAAATATGACATACCAGAAAGTTTTCCTTTTACTTTTTTTTTTTTTTTGAGACAGGATCTCACTATGAGTTCAGAGTGGCCTTGAACTCACAGAGATCCTCCTGCCTCAGCCTCCCAAGTGCTGGGATTAGAGGGGTGTGCTACCACACCCAGATAGTTTTCTTTTTTAAAATTCAGAGATCTCCCAAATTGTTGACCCAGACCAAGACGACAGGGCTTGTACTGAGGTCTATGCTCAATCTGGAGCTAACTGGTGTCCTCTACCTCTGTGCAGCCAAATCCTTTGCAACCCCAACAAAACCCTGATTTAAAAGAGACACCTGCCCTCCCCACCACTGATTATCTTGCACATTTAAGGTTCAGGTCCAGTCACCAAGAGGGACTTTTCAGCAATTAGGTTTCATTTATATGCAAGCCACATGAACACAGCTGAAGCTCTGAACATGGCCCTAAAACCACCTTACTTCTTGTTCTGTGATCTCAAGCAAGGCAGCTACTTTCCAAGCATGGCCCAAGTTGTCACCACAAAGTATCAGCTCCCACCCCAGCTCAGCACCCCAGGAAATTAAGCCTCCCTTGAACGGCAGAATACAGCAACTGGGAGTACAGCTCAGCAGCACAGCACTTGCCTAGCATGCTCAAGGGCCTAGGTTCAATCCTCAGCATTCAAAAAAGGAAGAGAAAAAAAAAGCCAATGTGTCCCAGAACATGACGAGGTCAGGCATAGAGCTGTCACACTATAATACTTTTTGAATGAATGGAGCAGAATGGCATTTTAAAGAAAAGAGGAAAGGGAGAAAAGGCATAACAAAGAGAAGAGAAGCCTCACTTTAGTAGAGATAATGTGATCATGTGTATGCAAAATCCTGTCCAAGGACAGGGTGGAGGAACTTGATTTGGGGACAGATTTATGACAGTCTGACTGCACTTCCAGGCTTGGGGTCCCCATTCACTGCCCCTGGCTGGCTCAGCCACCCAAACCACATGGTAGCTGCTTCTAATCACCTCCCCAGCTGGTTCTCCCTGGATCTCTTAAGAATCCACCCACCCAACTTCTTCACTTTCAGCTTTAAAAAGGTTCTAGGGGGCCAGGGATATAGCTCAGCAGCACAAGCGCCTGCCTGGCAAGAGCAAGGTCCTGAGATCAATTTCTGGGACCAAAAAAAAAAAAAGGGGGGGGCTCTGGGGCCCTGAGGTAGAGAAAGAGCTTGCATAGCATGCACAAGACCATCTGCTTGAATCCCAGCATGTCAAAAACAATCCAAAACAGGCTCTAGACTTTCTCATTCCCCTGTGGGGCTGGGGATGCAGCTCAGCAGCAGAGTGTGCTTGGCGTGTGTGAGGCCTGGGTTCCGTCAGCAGCACCACACAAATAAATATAATAAATAATATATAATAAGCTTACCTTGTCCCTTCTCTACCCCCATCTCCCTCCAGCAACCACCTTCTCTGCCCTTCTCCCCTATTTTCTGCCACACTGACTTTTGTCCCCAGTTCTCAACCCCTAGTTTTCTAACAGCTCCCTGAAGGACTAAATCCAAAACTCTCCTGGGCTTTTCAGCTTGTCAACCTCACCTGTCCACTAAGAGACTTACCTCTCAGCTTTGTTCATACCACTCTCCGGGTTTGCCCCTCACCTTGCTGCCTATCCCCTAAGAGGACCTATTAGTCCCTTCAGTTCTAGGTCCCTTCACTCGGTACCCCAGCTCGCTCTCACACTGGTGCTTCCCACAGCTGCATTTCCAGCGAGATGGGATCATCTCTTGCATATCCCACAGGTAACCTCGAATCCACCTGCCCCTCCACACCAGCCTGCTGTTTCAGCCTATCTCAGTTCAGTGTGACCTGACACCTAAAGCAGATACTTCGGATTCCTGTTGGCAGTGCCCTCCCCACCACATCCTACCCCACTAGTTATTCCCATCCTTGCAGGCCCTGCCTGTGCCCAGGCTCCCATCCTTCCAACCTCCGCACTGGCATCCCTACCTTCAGGCTGGACCCCTGGTCTGAGTCAGGGTACAAGCTGGTGAGAAGGAGGGGTGGTCAAGGCTGTGTTGCCAAAGCACTTTAAACTGATGGACATCATTAGCCTGTATCAGAGTAGGAAGGACAAAGACGATGGAGATTACTGGAGGCTAGATCCCCCCAACTCCACCCTGCCTGGCTCCACCATTCCCTCTCCACCCCCCTGAACCTCTGACACCTCCACTGGCAAAAAGGTCTTTCTGTGCTAAGTACCTCGCATGTCTTGGACTGCTTTAAACACTTTGATGACTCCTAAAATTCCTCTTCCTTAGGATGAACGAACCTTAAGTAGTCCCCACTTACACCTTCACACCCCCAGGAGGTTCCCCCACAAGCATTCACAATTCCGTGGCTTTGCCCAAGCTGTTCCCTCTGCCTGAAGCGCTCGTCCTTCCCTTCTTCGCCTGAATAACACCCACCTGTCACTCAGTGAGCATTTGTCTTAGGTCAAATTGGCTCAGGTCACAAATCAGGAAAGATTCAAATGTCAACACCTTTTCTTTTCTCCACACAAAGAACACTCTTTGGACTGGTATGACTTAACTCAGCCATAGCACAAGGATCACCACAAGGTCTTGTTTTCTAAAAAGATGCTTCTAATTGTACAGCAGCGATTCATCTTATGTTGCACTCATCCACCACCAGAGAAAATGCATCTAAAAAACACCCAACCACGCATCCTTTCTTGGCTTCCTTGCCATCCACTGCTCCCCCCAACCACCAAATACTCCCCTGGGACTCAAGCCCTGGGGGGGGTCCCACAGGAAAACCTGTTCTGGAAAGCGTGGGACCATCACTCCCAAAGGTATTGCTCCATCCTTCCTCACCCACACTCTGCCAGTTCCCCTAGGTGCTGCCAGAGGCCCATAAAGCCATCTGTTCATTGGACAAATAATCCAGAGAGGAAACTCAAGTCCCCAGAAAAAGGCAGCAACTTGTCAGAGGCCATCCAGCAATTTTGTGGGGGTGGCAATCAGGCCTAGGGCCCTAGGACCAACATCTAGGGATTCCCAGGCCAAGCCTCCTTCTCCAATTCTATGGCCTGTGATCCTCTGTCCCAAACGCCACACATAATTAGAAGTTATAATCCTGTAATTCTATGATGACATCTTTGCACTTAAATATACTTCAAAACAGCTTTTTTTTTTTCTTTTAAAGCTAAAAGCAACTTTAAAAAGTAGTTTTCCCATTCTTCTCCGCATTCCCAGATCTCCCTCCTGTCCTACCTTCACTGCCTCTCACCAGTGATCAAAAACCCAAACTGGTGAGTGTCACTGGAGAAAAAGAAAGATGTGAAGACCACTTAGGAACTGGATGGCTACACTTTGGAACAATTAAGAATTGATTGTCCTGTAGGAAACAGTTTCACTTCCCTATTTATAATTAGGCACTGTGCCTTGGATCCTATCTGCTATGAAAATACCAACGACAATCGCTCAACCCACCTAGTCATCGTTGGCCAAAGTTTATTTTTAAACTCACCGGGACCTGCAAGGAAGAAGGTGTGCAGGGTGTCACCGTAACTTCTGGCTCGAAAACATCTTTGCCGGCCCTGCCGCTTGTGGGCTTCCCAACACCCCAGCTGACCCTGGTTGAGAATGCTTGGTGGTGGAATGGGGGGCGGTTGGTGCTGGGGATTCAACGCAAGACCGTCCCAGGAAGCTGCATCCCCAGCCCCCCTCCTTTTTTTTGAAACAGGGTCTTGCTAAATCGCTAAATTGCCTAGGATGGGCTCGAACCCGAGATCCTCCTGCTTCAGCCTTTCAGAGTGCTGGGATTACTGGCGTGAGCCACCACGCTCGGCTCTGGGGTCGCTTTGGAGGGACTGAGCTTCTCGACTGTTAATTCCACAACGGGAGGCAGCGGGGAAGGCAGAGCCCGAAGCTCGCAATCGCCCGCCCAGTTTCTCAGACAACCAGATAAATCTTCTTTAGCAGAAAGTGGGAAGGGGCGAGGCCGCCGCGTTCAGCCTCCAGGGCGACCCTAAGCGAGGGGGCGGCGCCCGAGGTCCCTTTCCACTGCCGCTGCGTCTACGCCCTAAGAAGTCGAAAAAACGGACCTTGGAAACATTTTGGAGGAAAGAGGCGACCGCCAGCCCGCCTGGAGTGGACGCTCGGGCGTAAGCTGGGTTCAGGTCACAAGGCGCCGCGAGGGCGCGGGCGCTGCCGGCGCAGGTCCTTCCCGGGCACGTGGGGTCGCCGCGGGGCGACCGGAGCCCTCCCGCGGACCCCGCCTCCGGGCTTGCACCTGCACGCGGGCGGCCGGGTGCCACCTGCTCCGCACGCCCGGACGCCGCCGCCGCCGCCTCCTGCCCTGCTCCCCTCCTCCTCCGTCTCCGCCGGGCCAGACCAGACCCGCGCGCCCCCTCCCCCTCCGGGCCGCCCCGACCCCGGCCACGCGCTCCCGCAGCCCCCTCCTCAGCCTGGGGGTGGGGAGGCGGTCTGGGGCCCGAAGCAGCCCACCTTCCGAAAGTAGTCTTCGCCCTCCTTCTCCAGCGGCTGGCGGGCCGCGGGCAGCAGCGCGTCGGTCATGCTAGCGGCGCGGGCGCGCGAGGCGGACTGAGGTGCAGCGGCCGGGCTGGCCCCAGACGGCGCCAGGCCCCGCCCCGCCCTCCAGGTCCCGCCCCCACCGATGCCCCGCCCCCAGCCCTCGGGTTCGCCCGGGAGTCCCCGAGACCCTTTCCCTCTCAGCCCAGAGGCCCCGCCTCCGAGCCCCGCCTTCAGTCTTCGGGGACCCCGAGTCCACCCCAAGCCTGCACCTGGCAGCCCCGAAACGTGGGCCACTCGCGCCCTCTGAAACTCGGGGCCCAAAGCGGGAGACGTTGCTGGCTCAACACCATAAGTGCCACGGTGGCGCATGGGACAGCGCGAGGGTCTCAGCGGCAGCAGCGAGGCTCCGGCTGGGGATTCGCCCCTTTCTCTAGCTCCACTGACTCTGCAATGAGCTTCCCGCAGGAGGGGATCCCTGTGCCACCCATCCCTTTGCAGCAGGGCTGCAGAAACTAGGCAGGTCAGCTGGAGGTGGCTGGAGAGGGGCCACCTGTGGAAGGAACCTCCGGAGAGGTTTTGTGTCGGAGAGACTCGCGGATGCCCTTGACGTGTCTTAAGCGCCACTCCAAGCCTCAGTTTTCTCAACTGCAACATAGGGCTCGCCTATTTCTCCGGCTGGTCGAGGACATTAGACCAAAGGTGTGTGGTAAAGCTTGTAGTTGAGGCGTACGGAAGATCTTATTTTAGGAGAAAAAGGAGGATTTCTGGGGCTAGAGTTGCACTAGTCACACAAGTATACACTGGCTGTAGACAGACCTCGGTCAGTGCTGCCCTGCTGCGGGAGCTGGAGCTGGGAGCTGGGAGCTGGGAGCTGGGAGCTGGGAGCTGGGAGCTGGGAGCTGGGAGCTGGGAGGGCCCAGCCCGCGGGGCCCAGCCCAGCCCTGCCACCTGCCTGCAGTTACTACCTCCCCCGCCCCCAACACAGGGACAGCTGCTGCTGCCTTTCGCGGTCGCGGTAAATGTAGCAGGTAAAACACAATCTGCATTCAAAGCTATCTAATCATTGGCTCTGTGTTTTCTTTTTAAAGTGTTTTAGGTGTTGTTGACAGTTTTTAAATAAACAGCGGCAACTACCACGTAAATGTTAAATACGTATATACATACATACATATATACATATATACATACAAGTTTGGTGCACGCCTGAAATCCTACCTCTTAGGAGGGTGAAGCAGGAGGATCGCCGGGAGCTGGAAGCCAGTTTGAACTACACATAAGTTCAAGACCAGCCTGAGCTACATAGCAAGACCCTGTCTCAAAAAACTAAAATAAATAAATAAATAAATAATAAAAGTTTAAAATCCACCTCGCACCTACCGAACCTGTGAAGTTTCAAAAGAAAGTTTTCAAGCCAGTGTAGTGCTGTATGCCTGTAATCCCAGCACTTGGGAGGCTGAGATAGAAGGATCTCAGCAAGTATGACGTCAGCCTGGACTTCATAGTGAGTCAAGACCCTGTCTCGAAGAAAAGAAGGAGAAGGAGAAAGAGAAGGAGAAGAAGGAGGAGAAGAAGAAAAGGGCAAGAAAGAAGAAAGAAAAAGAAAGTGTTTTCAGAAAGGGCTATTTAATTCTAGGAAAGAACCTGTAGAGTCCTAACCAGCTCAGTGGTAGAACAGGTGTACTTCATACAAGCTGGTCTTGATGGCACAAGCCTGTAATTACAGCTCCTGAGAGCATCAGTTCTTAGGGACTTGGGGTTGGAGGCCAGCCAGCTGCATAGTGAGTTCAAAATCAGCCTGGAGCTGAGTGTGGTGGCGTGCACCTGTAATCCCAGCACTCAGGAAGCTGAGGCAGGAGGATTGCCTCTAGTTCAAGGCCAGCCTGGGCTAGATAGTAAGTTCAACGGGAGCCTGAACTACATAGTGGGACTCTGTCTTAAAAAAAAAAAAAAAAAAAAAAAAAAAAAGGGCCGGTGAGATGGCTCAGCAGCGTAAGCGCCTGCCTGGCAAGCGCGAGGGCCCAAGTTTGACTCCCGGAACCCACATACGAAAAAAGGGCCGGTGATATCGCTCAGCGGCACGGGTGCCTGCTGGCACGCGAGGTCCTGAGGTCGACCCCCCGGTACCCACAAAAAAAAAAAAAAAAAAAAAAAAACGCTGGGCTATATAGTAAGACCCTGTCTCAAAACAAAACAAAACCCACTTCCCTTCTCTCTTACCATCAGAAGCAAACATCCAGCTAATTTCAACACACATTGCTCTCCCTATACTTAATCCACTGCCCCAGAAATGTCCTAGCCCAGAGTGGGAGTTAAAAATAGCCACTTGGGCTCAGCCCTGGGGCGGTGGCTCACTCTATGACATGTGTAATACGAATAAACTGACCAATAAGAGAACCTGAACTGTGGCCAGGAAGTTTATGGACATCATGCTGTATTTTCAAGACCCTGCTGCAAATAAAGGGAATAACTGCTGTCCCCTGGGCGAGTGAGAAGCCCTGGTCTCAGAGGAGTAACCAAGGGCACAAACCCCCTTAGCTCAGGCTGCTGACAGCAGTCCTGCCCGCTCCCCTTCGTGTCTTCCCACTTCCTTCTGCCATCTCCAAGCCCAAAATGCCTTTGCAGTTTGTCACATGTACATGTCACTTGTACTATTGCTGACTTTAAAATCACTCACCTTGCTGGGAGTGGTAGCACACTCCTGTGATCCCAGCACTTGGGAGGCTGAAGCAGGAGGACTGCCCAGAGTCTGAGGCCAGGCTTGATTGCATCGTAAGTTCAAGGCCAGTCAGAAGTACACAGCGAGATCCTGTCTCAAAAAACCAAACAAACAAACAAAAAAAACCAAATAAGTAAATAATTTGCTTTATTTAAACAAATTTTATTTGAAAAGTCAACTATGACATAACCATAAGTGTAAAAGATAGTGGTACTTTGCCCTGTGGGGAGAGACACATAAAAGTAAATACAATGAAAACGAAAGTTCATTATATAATCTAGCCTGACATCATTGCCTCTTCTGGCTGCTGCTTCTTTCATTCAAAAGGAAGAAGAGTAAGAAAAGAAAGCTTGCTGTTAAAGACAGCATAGGGGCTGATGCAGGTAGAAATGATTTAAGTGTGTTACGTGTATGTATGAATCTGCCAAAAGAAGACCCATTACTCTGCATGACCAATATGCACTCATTAAGAAAAGATATGAAAAGGCATGTGTGGTGGTGCACACCTGTAATCCCAGCACTTGAGAGGCTGAGGCAGGAGGATCACTGCGAGTTTGAGGCCAGCCTAGCCTATGAAGTGAGCTCAAGGCCAACCTGAATTGCAGAGTGAAACCTCGTCTCAAAAAGATAAAAAAAAAAAAGATATGAAACAAAAAAATAAATACCATGAAAGAAAAAAAGAAAGAAAGAAGGACTAGCCCTTTCTAAGACTATTTCCTGGGTGTCTTCAGAGGTCAAGGTGAGTCCCAGCCAGTCACCCATCCCTGGGCCACATGAATCATCTGAGTGTCACTCCTTGGGACCCTGCACAACACTCCCCTGACTCAGAGAAGGGGGCCATGGGCTTCACCTTGCATCTCTGATATCACTATGACCGGGGAAGGGGAGCCGCTGCTTCTGACCAACAGGGAATCAGCAGAAAACCTCCTACTCGTCAACCCCATTGGCCTGTTCAAAAGAGCGACGGCGATTCCCTGTGCTCCTAACCAAAAAGCTAGGAGGAGAATTTCTGAGATAGGCAAAAGATTGAGATCTCAACTGCAAGACAGATGTGGTGGGGCATACCTATAATCCCAGGATTTGGGAGGCTGAGGCAGGAGGGGTCCAGCTCAAAGCCAGCAAGCCTAGACAACATAGAAAAACCCTGTTTCAAAACAACAAAAACCTCAACTGCAAACACTGATTTTGCCAAGTCCCATCGTACCATCTGGTTCAGGTCAGTAGTTGGCTGTGCAGGGACCTAATTTCTCTGGGTAAAGTGCAAGTCTCACCTCGTAAGATCTGCTTGTTGACAAAAGGAGCATTGACTTCTCTGGGGACAGCCTGATGTATGTTCCTCTTGGGGAGTCTGATGAAATTTGCCAACTTAAATGCAGAAAATTACAAAGCAATTGTGAGGGTTTGGCTATGGTTCAGGTGTGTCCCCAAAAGGTCATGTGCTGGAGGTGTGGTCCTCAGTTTGGTGGTATGGTGTTGGTGGAACTTTTAAGAGGTGGAGCAACGTGTGTAGGTCATTGGGGGCATTAAAGCTAGTCTCTGGTAGAGTAAGTTAGGTCCGGAGAGATGGGTTGTTAAAAAGCAAGGCATGTGCCACCATACCTGTAATCCTAGCACTCAGGAGGCTGAGGCAGGAGGATTGCCACCAGCATGAGCTACACAGTGAGTTCAAGGCCAGCATGAACTATATAGCAAGACCCTGTCTCAAAAACAAACAAACAAACAAACAATGCTACCCCCTATACTTGGCTTCTCCTGCACATGGCCATTTCCCTCTTGTCTCCAGATGAGGGAACTCTTACCAAAGACTGGACAGAGGGTGCCACCCACACTTGGATTTTCAGCCTTCAAAACTGTGAGCTACATAACCCTCTTTTCTTTACAAAATATCCAAGTAGTTAGTTCAAGCAACAAGAAATAGACTAAGTAATCCTTAAGTAAATATAATTCATCACAGATTATGGATCAAATTTTGCAATTTTTATAAGAAAAAATTCTTAGAAAGAAATACACACTTATGATACCATTGAATGGCACCAACTAGAGAGGGCCACGTGGAGCTCAGTAAGCACTGGGTCACCTTGGCCAGACCCTTTGATTCCTTGTTGCCTTAGGTTCTTACAGCCTGGCATGGTGGCAACACCTGTAATCCCAGTGCTCTGGGAGGCTGAGGCAGGAAGAGCACAAGGTCAAGCATAGCCTGGACAACTTAGTGATTTAATGAAACCCAACTCAAATTAAGAAATACAAAAAGAGCTGGCTTCCAGGCGTGGTGGTGCATGCCTATATTCCTAGCACTTGGGAGACCGAGGCAGGAGGATCGCCATGAATTTGAGGCCAGCCTGAGCTACATAGTGAGTTCAAGGCCAGCCTGGACTACAGACCGAGACTCTATCTCAAAAAAAAAAAGCTGGAAATATAGCTTAGTGCAAGAGCCTTGCGTTCAATCCCCAGTACCACAAAGAATAAAAGAAAGAAAGATTGATTTATGCACAGAAGTCTTTTACCGTGTACTCATTCTGTGCCAGGCAGTGTAAGAACTTGCGGTGTGATAGCTCAGTTCATTCTCCCACCTCTCTATTAGGCGAGTGCTTTATTATCCCCACTTCACAGAGGAGGAAGCTAAGACTCCGAGGTCACCAGCCTGGGAAGTGGCTGAGTCAGGGCTGACTGATGCTCTCCGGTACACTATGCTATAGACTGTACTGTTCCTTGTGATTTAAAAGGAAAAGTATTTATGTACACAGGGAAGAAGTGCTTAGAGGTTAAAAATGAGTCAGACAAACCCGGCAGGGTGATACACACTGTACCTGTAATCTCAGAACACTGTGGGTGCTGAAGCAGAAAGACCACATTTCAAGCCCAGCCTGGGCAATTTAGCAACTTACCAAGACCCTGTCCTACATTAAAAAATAAAAAGGGCTGGGGGTGTAGGTCAGTGCAAAGGTCCTGGGTTCAATCCAGTACTGGAGGAAAAAAAAAGCAAAGTATTCTGATTGGCACACAGTAGGTATTTTAGGCATTTAAACAGACTTTTAGAGCTCACTGAAGTGAGCATCTAGTTCAAGATTATGGCTAAGTGTTGATTCATGTCATGCCTACTCGCACTTCATTTACAAAAGCATCATAAAGAATACGCTGGCCAGGCATGGTGGCGCATGCCTGTAATCCCAGCACTCTGGAGTCTGAGAGGCAGGAGGAAAGCTGCAAGTTGGAGGCCAGCCTAGGCTACAAAGAGTTTAAGGCCAGCCTGGTTCCTCAGTTTGAAGGCCTTGGATTCAGCCACCAAGAAAGAATTTTTAAATAAAATAAAAATTTCTGGGCATGGTGGCTCATTCTTGTAATCCCAGCACTTGGGTGGCTGACATAGGAGGGCCGCCGTGAGTTCGCGGCCAGCCTGGGCTACATGGCGAGGTCAAGATCAGCCTGAACTATATAGCAAGACCCTGTCTCAAAATAAATAAATAAATAAATAAATAAATAAATAAATAAATATTAAGAAAGATGGAATGACAAAGAGTATGAAGTATTGGTAAGAATGTGGAGTACACAGAATCCCATATATAGTTTGTGGGAGTAAACACTTTGGAAAAATGACTTGTGTGTTTGTGTGTATATCTGTCTGTGTGGTGCTGAGGGGCACACTCAGGTCCTTGCACATGCCAGGCAAGTGTTCTACCACTGAGCTACACCTACAACCCTCTTTAGTATTTTCTTCCAAAGAATGCACGCATAACTGATGACCTAGGAATTCCAAGTCTGGGTAGATATCCCACAGAAATGCATACATCAATTAACCATAAAGTATGTGCAAGGATTCCACAGCTGCATTATTCAACATAGTTCCTAACTATAAACTATCTAAATGCCCATCTACTATTGTTACAGCTGGTGTCTTGATGTCCCCCCAAAACCTGATGCGGTCATAGGTGGGGCTTTTTCACAGGTGGCTGAATCTAGAGTGTATGAGGCTGGGATTAAGGCTGGGTAGTGCTAATTCAGTCTGCTGACTGGTTTGGCACCGTCCTAATCTCAGCAGTTTAGATAGAGTATAAAAGGGGCAGAAAGAAGCTGCGAAGGTCCCTTACTTGCATGCTTTTGCTGTCTTCTGCCTGCCGTGAACTGTTTCTCCTCTGTGATTCCCCTCTGCCACGCCCCTCTGCTATGCCACCCTGCCTTGGAGCCAGCTAATTATGCACTGAAACTGCTACAAACTGTGAGCTAAATAAACCTTTCCCCCTTTAACTTTGGGTGTCAGGTATTTTGTTCCAGCAACAAGAAAAGTAACTAAGACAACTGTAAAATGGGTGAATAAATTGCTACATAGTCACATAATAGAAAATTGTGCACAGTTAACACATTGCTATCATGTATAGCATCATGAATGAATCTTTTTTTTTCATGAATGAATCTTACAAAAGATATTTCTGAGTAAAAGAAAACACACAAAATATTGTATGACAGCATTTTATATAAAGTACAAAACAAACTAATCCATTCTGAGATTATTTCTTCTGAGATTCTAGAAACTTTCTTTCTTTCTTTCTTTCTTTCTTTCTTTCTTTCTTTCTTTCTTTCTTTCTTTCTTCCTTCCTTCCTTCCTTCCTTCCTTCCTTCCTTCCTTCCTTTCATTTTTGGTGTGGAGGATTGAACCCAGGGCTTTTTTTTTTATGTGGGTACTGGGAGTCGACCTCAGGACCTCGTGCTTGCCAGCAAGTGCTTGTGCTGCTGAGTGATATCACCAGCCCTTTTTTCCTTTATGTGGGTACCGGGAGTTGAACTCAGGACCTCGTGCTTGCTGGGCAAGCGCTTATGCCGCTGAGCTATTTCACCGGCCAGAACCCAGGGCTTTTGAGTGAAGCTGCATCCCCAGCCCTTTTTATACTTCTTTAATTGCCCAGGGTGGGTGGGCTCAAACATTTCATCCTCCTGCCTCAGCCTCCTAGAGTGCTAAGATTACAGGCATGCATCACCATGCCTGCCTGCCTACTTGCTTTTTTGTTTAAATGATGACTGTGGACAGCAGTGCAGATCATGCTAGGGGTTTCTAGCCCACTGGTCTGCAGTATGGATTTTGGAATTGCCAGTCCCTGCAACTGTCTAAGTCAATTTCTTGAACTAAATCTCCATCTCCTATTCATCCTGTTGTTCTGGTAGAACCCTCCCTGACACAGGGGCCATTGATAAAGTTCAGATTAATAATGATAAAAATGTATCTGGGAGCATGGGGACGGAGACAGGAATCATGTGTTAAAGCTATTTCTAAGATGGACTCTACAGAAGTTAGCCGTAAGGCTTAAAGTAAGAACGAGAAATAGGAAAAAGAAAAAGGTAAGCATCATATTCCATGAGGTAGCATAGATGGTTATGCTGTGATGGAGATAAAGAATTCAGGAGCATTAAAGTGTTTGGGATGGGAGAAAACCAAATATTTTGAAACACGGTAAATTTGAGGTACTTGAGGGACTCTGACTTGCTGTGTATCTGGCTGGCTTCTGAAAATGAGTTTGATTCTTAGGAAGATGTCTGGGCAGAAGAGAAGAATATAATTTTGGAAAGAACGTCTCCCTGTCTTCCTTGATTTATTCCCTTTTTCTTTTAGTTCATTTCTGTGTGTTCATCTTTGTACTTTTCTCTTCCTTGCTTCTTTTTTTGTGCGCTGAAGATTGGACCCATGGCATTGCACATGCTAAACACACACTCTGCTCCTGGGCCACAGCGCTAGTCCTGAGTTTTTTCCTTCATGAGATTGTTTTCTAGAGGCTGTATCCATTGTACATGTTCTGTGTAACTATAAGCGGTGAAGGCTTTTGACTGGTATAATTAAGACAATTTCTAAAAAGTGTACTGTGGCTCAATCCAGGGCCTCGAGCATGCTAAGCAAGCATTCTACCTCTGTGCCACGTCCCCGGCCCCATGACAATTCTTTAACGAAGAACCCGGACACTTTTCCACTCTTTGAACTACTTGGCTCTAACCCTGAGTCCTTGGAGATGGCTTCTCTGATATTTTAAGCTTCTGGTTTCCAGCTCCTTTTTCTATGAATTCAATCCACCAGCCTTCTTTTTTCCAGGGTTTCAAAATTTTTAGTTCCCTCCTAGTTTCCTTTTTTGTGTTAGAAATGTTTTTTTCTTGCTGAGCATGATGACACACACCTGTAATCCCAGCACTGAGAGGCTGAGGCAGGAGGATTGTGAATTTGAGCCAGCCTGGACTACATATTGAGATGCTGTTTTAAAAATAAATAAATAGGGCCGGTGAGACGGCTCAGCGGCTTAAGCGCCTGCCTTGCAAGCGCGAAGGCCCGAGTTCGACTCCCGGAACCCACATACGAAAAAGGGGCCGGTGATATCGCTCAGCGGCAAGGGTGCCTGTTGGTGCGCGAGGTCCTGAGGTCGTCCCCCCGGTACCCACAAAATAAATAAATAAATAAATAAATAAATAAATAAACAGAAAAGAAATTCTATTTCTTGATCTGCTTATGGCTACATGGGTACATGTACTTTATGAAAGTGCACAGAGCTGTGTATGCTTATGATTTGTGCATACACAGTCCTCCCTCCCCTCGCCCCTCCTCCCTTTCTTTCTTTCTTTCTTTCATACTGGAGATTGAATCCAAGAAGTGCTAAGTGACATTCCCCAGCCCTTTTAGTTTATTTGTTGTTGTTGGTTTTGTCTTTTGTTTTGTTTTGAGACAGGATCTCACCACATAGATCAGGCTGGCCTTGAACTGGCTATGTAACCCAAGCTGGCCCAGAACTCGCGATCCTCCTTCCTCGGTCTCCTAAGTGCTAGGATTATAAATATTCATCACTATGCCTGTCTTATTTTATTTTATTTTTTATTTACTGTAGTACTAGAGATTGAATTTAAGGCCTTTCACTTAGCTACATCCCCAGCCCTTTAAAATTTTTGTTTTGTTTTGTTTTTTGAGACAGGGCCTCACTCTGTAATCCAAGCTGGCCTTGAACTCATTATATAGCCCAGGCTGGCCTCAAACTCATAGTGATCCTCCTGCCTCAGCTACCCAAGTGCTGGGATTGCAGGTATGCACCACCACACCTGACTTTTTTAATTTTTGAGACAGGGTGTCACTAAGTCACTACATTACCCAGGCTGGGCTTAACCTTGCAGTCCTCTTGCCTGCTGTCAGAATGCTGGGATTTCAGGTGTGCCCCACCACACCTGGTTTAGAGTGGGTTTCTTTGTGTGTCATGAGTGACCATCCTACTTCCCCACTGATGTGAGGACCCCAAGGAAAAACATTACTTCCTGCTCAGGTGATTCAGACCATCTTCTTATCTGCAGCCTTCTGACAGAGATCCTGAATTTGTATCTTCTCACATTGTGATTAAGAAAGGAAGGTGTTACTAATCCCTTTTCTGCAACTAATTACAGAATGCCATGGACTGGGCAAACTGTAAAGAAAAGAGGTTTAAAAAAAAAAAAAGAAAAGAGGTTTTGGGGGGTTTTGTTTTGTTTTGAGACAGGGTCTTGCTCTGTAATTCAGGCTGGCCTTAAACTCACTATGTAGCCCAGGCCAGCCTCAAACTCGAGGTCATCCTCCTGCCTCAGCCTCCCAAGTGCTGGGATTACAGGCATTCACCACCGTGCCTGGCAAGAGGTTTCTTTTGGCTCCCAAGGTCAAGGGGCTGTATCTGGTGATGGCCTTCTTGCTGGCAGAGTCCCTGAGGAGCGCAGGACATCACATAGCCAGAGACAGAGAAGGTGCTTGTGTGTCCCCTGGTCTCTCTTCTTATAGAACGGCCAGCATTAAAGCAGGCGGATCCACCATGGTGACCTAATCTAGTCCTGGCTAGCTTCTTTAAACACCGTTATCAGATTAAATTTCCAGTGGCTGCGGGGTGTGGTGGCACTTGGGAGGCTGAGGCAGGAGGATTACTGTGAGTTCGAGGCCAGCCTGGGCCAGTGAAACCCTGTCTCAAAAAAAAAAAAAAAAAAGTTTCCAGCTGCTTAATAACTTACATCAGCTTGGGAGGGGACAGATCATATTCAAACCATTAGTAGGAGGACATGTGGCACTTAGGCTGATGCTGTTTTGCATAAAACGCATGATGTTTCTAGGTTCCCTCTGCCAAGAATCAGGGGTGTTAGGTTGGAAATGACGGGGTCCCAGGTGAAGCGTGCAGTCACTGTTGAGGACACTTACAAAACTTCTGACCCACAGTCCCTGGAGAATTTCTGCAAGGACTTGGAAGGGGCCTCTGAGCCTCAGGGATCAGGGGTCAAAGGGCTGATTGTTACTCTTTTATTAAACACTTGTGATTGCTGGGAATCTATAAGTGAAACTCTCAGTAATAAATTTATTGGGTATTATTTCTTGCCCCTGTAAGCTATAAACCATGGGAAAATTAGTTTGAGCCATAAATAAATTTTTGTTAAAAATCATGACTTTCTGAAAATTCAGTGCTTGGTGCACAATTTATAATCCCAGCACTCTGGAAGGCTATGGCAGGAGAATTGCAAATTTGAATCCAGCCTGGGCAACTTAGTGAGACCCTACCTCAAAATAAAAAATAAACAAAGGGCTGGGGATGTAGCTCAGTGTGAAGGTCTTGACTTCCAGCCCCAGTTCTGGAAAAAAAAAATCACGGACTTTCATCCAGGCACGGTGATACATACCTGTAATCCCAGCTTTCCAGAAGCCTCAGGCAGGAAGATCACAAATTCAAGCCCGGCCTGGGCAATTTAGCAATTTGGCAAGAACTTGTCTCAAAAATACAAAATAATAAAAGGGGCTGGGGATGTAGCTCAGTAAGACTCTGGTTTCAATCTTGCATACCAGAAAAAATTGTAAAAATCAGAGGTTTTCATGTTTTGTCTGGACGCATGGGTTTCCCCTGCAATCTTCTTTTACATTCAATATTTACATTTATATTTACAGTGACAGTTGATGGTTAAATGATGCTCAGGGGGCCTTGCAGTTCTTTAAGAAATAGGAACATACCTTTTTTTTTTTTCTCCTGATACAGGGACTTGACCTCAAGGCCTTTGCATGGAGCTACATCCTCAGCCCTTTTTAAATTTTTTGAGACAGGGTCTTGCTAACTTACCTAAGCTGGATTTGAACTTGTGATCCTCCTGCCTCATCTTCCCATAGTCCTGGTACTAATATACATAACAGGTGTGTGCCACCATGCCTGGCATGATGTCTTTTCTTTAGTATATTAAAGGAATAGGCCTTGTAACGTATACAAAAACCTTTAAAATTAAAGTGGCCATACTTAAAAATGCTTTGGAAAGAATAATAGGAATATAACTAAAAACAAAAATTCAAGTAGTACAAGGCCGTATACATGCATCCCTCCTGCCCTACCCGGATTTCCTTTCATCAGTGGTAACCATCTTACCTGAAGTTTACTGGAGAATAGTACGTGCACACTATATTTGTGGATGTATTTGTCTCTATACTATGAATGCAAGAACCAGAATAAACATGGCTACTCATGTTTTCTTTTAACATAAATAGCAACATTCTGTGTATTCTCTCTCTCTACTTTTGCTCATATCAACATACATTGGAGCACATGCCTCGTTTGTTGTCTTTTTCTTTTTATCTTTTATCCTGCTTTGTATCTCTTCTATTTTTTTCCCTATCAGTCTTTTGTAATGCTTTATAGGATTACTGTAGGTTATTCCAGTTGCTGATTGCTGTTAACAAATTATCACAAATCTTAATGGCTTAAAACTAGAATGATCATTTCATTATTATATCTCATGATTCCAGGAAGTGCCTGAACTCAGCTAGGCTGGGGGTCTCTCCTGCAACGGGTCATCCTGTGGCTAGAAGCGGATCTATTTAGAAATCTTCCTTATTCATGGTATCTGACGATTGTTATGCTGATTAACTGGGACCTTAACTAGGTCAGGAACTGCGACACAGGACCTCTCTGTTATCAAACCAGGCCCATTTTGCCAATCACTGAAAAAGAGAAAGGGTTTATTCACAAGATGGCCGGGCATGGGAGAGTAACTCTCAAATCTGGTGCCCAAGGATAGGGGTTTGAGATACTTATGGGATAAAGAAGCCTCAATGGTCCAAGGCAGGGAGAAAGGACAGGCTAGGCAATTCGAGGTCTGCACATGTATATCAGACCCTTGGCTCTGCGCAGGACACATATTCGGAAAATGGAAGTGTTAGTGTGACCTAGGGTGGAGTTTGGGCCTTCTTTAATTTTTAGGGCGAAACCCCTGGCCTTGAGGGTCCCAACAGATCAGGCGTGGCTCCTTCCTGTAAGTAACACCAGTCAAGGAGACCAGCAGCCATAAAGGGAAGGAAAGAGCCTTAATCAGCACAGCAGTGCTGGGAAGTACAGATAGAGACTCAAAATCTGTCTTAGAGGGGCTGACAGAGAATTGGGGGCTTGCAGAAGAGGGTAACAAAGGCAAAGTTTGGGGTTTGCATAGCTGGGGTTTTGCATAGCTGGAGTTTGCATTGCTGGCAGTTTAGGTGATCCTGGCCAAATCAAGGTGTGGTTGATCAGTGTCATGGACTGGTTTGGGGATGTTCTATGAGAAGCCGGGTGTGGTGGCACCCTCCTGTAATCCCAGCACTCTGGGAGGCTGAGGCAGGAGAATCACAAGTCCAAGCCCAGTCGGGGCAATTTAGTAATTTAAGGAGACCCTGTCTCAAAATAAAAAATTAAAAGGGCTGAGGATGTAGCTCAGTGCGAAGGCCCTGTATTCAATCCCCAGTACTTGGGGGAAAAATAAGTTGTTCTGGGAGAGCCATCATTGACTGTTGGGGAGATGACAGCTCCTGCTTTGGGGTCAGCCTCAGGTCCCATCATGGGTAACTGTCCTGCTTAGGGAGTGACCTCGTCATGAGAGGGTCTTCGAGGCTCTGCTTTTCCTGGAATCGAAGGTGCCTGCAGGTTCAGGACAATGATCAGAGACTTCTGGACGTCGCTCCAGGGGGGCTGGGACAGGACGGATATAAAAGCTGGCAGTTAGATGTTTCTGCAAATCCTGAAAATTACTTTAGTTCCTCTTATCTTGGTGTCCTCAGTCTTGAAAGGGGATGAGACAGGACAGGTAAGTTTAGGGCCAGTAATCCTTGTAACACAGACACTCCCGGAGTGATTAGCATGGCTACATGCAGAGTGGAGCAAAGATCTCAGATTCCTTCTGCTTTTATTACCAGTTGGGCTTTTGTAGGCCCAGCCTCCAGGTCCCTGTTGTAGTCTGACGTGGAAAGGCCACCCACATGACACTCACACAGACTAAGTCAAGGGGTCAGGGGCTTCACATGGTTTGAGCTGGACAAAGGCTGCTTCTATCATAGACAGCTAAGTTTGGTGGAAATACTACGGGCAGTCAGACAGGGCTGGGCCCTTGAAGGAGTCAGTGCGGAAGATAAGATCACATCACAGCTGTGGCTGGAGGCGCATTCATCAAAGGCCAAGCCTCAAGATAAAGATGTAATGACTGCACCTCCCCAAGGGACAAATAATATACTACAATCCATATTCTAGATAGGCATCAGTCATCCAGGTGGGGGACCAGGACCTCCTGACCCATCTCTTCCAAAAAAAGGTCCTTGTACTTTCCTTGTACGCTTGCTATGTGACCTGCTTCCCCATTGGATCAGTATTACCTAAGCGACTATACTTATAATCTTATTGGTTGATCATAACTTTATCTCACGTTGTACCCACCTTGTGATTTTGCTCTATAAAACTTCCTTTGAGAAGTGGGCTCATGGGCAACTCACTTTCCAGTTCCCCTCCTGTCTCTCTCTCAGGAAGGAGCTGTCTCTCCCTCAATAAAATTTTCTCCTCTTAACCTCCATTGTTCCTCAGAATTCATTCTTCGATTTTGGGGAATACAAATTTGGCATATTGGACATCTAGCAGGTTGAGAGTTATAATATTTCCCTGTATCTTTGGAGGTCCTACATCACTTCCACTTCCTGAACTATAGGTTAGGCTATCATTACCACCATAACCCATAAGTCAGAGGTGTTATCTATAGCAAAGCTTATGGGAATTTATAATAAATTGTTTAGCTATGTGGTCACTAAATTGTGTGTGTGTTTGTGTGTGTGATACTTGAGATTGAACCCAGGGCCTTCACTCTGTGCTACATCCCCAACCCTTTTCTATCTATCTATCTATCTGTCTGTCTGTCTGTCTGTCTGTCTGTCTATCTATCTATCTATCTATCTATCTATCTATCTATCTATCTATATATATATATTTTTTTTTAGACAGGGTCTCTCTATGTAGCTCAGGCTGGCCTTGAACTATGTAGTCCAGGCTGATCTTGAACTCACGGCTATCCTTCTGCCTCAGCCTCCCAAGTGCTTGAATTATAGGGATGCACCACCAATCACAGCTAAGCTTGGTGGTTTTTATTTATTTTTTTTATTTTATTTATTTTGGTTTTTTGAGACAGGGTCTTGCTGTGTAGTTCAGGCTGAACTTGAAATCACTAGGCAGGCCAGGCTGGCCTCAAATGCATGGCAATCCTCCTGCCTCAGCCTCCCAAGTGCTGGGATTACAGGTGTGCACCACCATACCCGGCAGAACCTGGTGATTTGTAAAGTGAAATAAAAGAAAGTACCTAAGGGCCAGTGAGATAGCTCAGTGGCATAAGCGCCTGCCTGGCAAGCGTGAGGTCCTGAGTTTGACTCCCAGCACCCACATTAAAAAAAAAAAAAAGAAAGAAAGTACCTAAAAGCAAGTGAGATGGGTTCGGTTTGATGTGCAGTCAAGATTTGTCCTCTGTCTTCTCTCCATGTGGCCTGACTTCCTCACAGTGTGGAAGTTAGGGTTCGAGTGAACATCTGAAAAAACTGAAATTTGCTTTTTTATTTGCTGGCCTTGAACTCGCAGCGATCCTGCTGCCTCAGCCTCCCAATGAAAAAACTGAAATTTGAAGCTCCGTGTTTTTTAGGGCTTGGGTGTAGAGAATGTTGTACCGTCACTTCTGAATTCTTTTGATCAAATCCCAGACTTGATTCAGAGAGAAGGGGCTTAGAGTCCAGACTTGTCAAACAATTTGCAGGCCATGGTTTTAATGAATGAATCAATTAAAACCCAATGAAAAAACTGAAATTTGAAGCTCCGTGTTTTTTAGGGCTTGGGCGTAGAGAATGTCGTACTGTCACTTCTGAATTCTTTTGATCAAATCCCAGACTTGATTCAGAGAGAAGGGGCTTAGAGTCCAGACTTGTCAAACAATTTGCAGGCCATGGTTTTAATGAATGAATCAATTAAGCAGCACTGGAATTGAACCAAGGTCTTTTACACTGAACTATACTCCCAGTCCTTTAGAAAATTTTTAAAATTATATACTAAGTCACTAAATTACCTGGGCTGGGCTCAAACTCACCATCTTCCTGTCTCAGTCTTCCAGAGTGCTGGGATTACAGGCATGTGCCACGTGCCTGGTTTATTTATTTCTTTTCTCTTTTTTTTTTTTTTTTTTTGTGGGTACCAGGGGTCGACCTCAGGACCTCGCGCACCAGCAAGCACCCGTGCCGCTGAGCGATATCACCGACCCTTTTTTCGTATGTGGGTTCCAGGAGTCGAACTCAGGTCCTCGTGCTTGCCAGGCAGGCGCTTGCGCTGCTGAGCCATCTCACCGGCCCTATTTATTTATTTTCGAGATGAAGCCTTACCACCTTTCCCAGGCTGGCCTTAAACTCTGGGGCTCAAGCAATCTACTTGCTCAGTCTCCCTAGCAGCAGGGACTAAAGGCATATATCACCACTCCCAGCTTTTGGTCATGATCGAAAACTGATGGGGTTTTTTTCCTTATACTCTTGCTGGGGATCTAGCTCAGTGGTAGAGCATTTGCCTAGTATGTGCAAGGCCCTAAGTTCAATCCCCAGCATTGCAGGAAAAAAAAAAAAAAAAAAAAAGATAATTTATGTTTTTGTTGTGCTGCCCACTGAACCCCTGGTCACAAATGCTAAGCAAAAGCTCTATCACTGAGCTACATCCCTGGCCCCCCATGACTTACTTAACCCTAAATACACCAGACATAGAAAGACACACACTTTACAATCTTGCTCATCTGCAGACTCCATAGAAGTCTATCTCATAGCAGTTGAGAGTGGAATGGTGGTTACCAAAAGCTGGGGAGAGGAGAGGTTGGGGACGAGGCTGGGGAAAAGTTGATCAGTGCTTACTAAGTTGCAGTTAGAGAGCAGCAATAAATTCTGGTGTGCGGTTGCACATTAAGGTGACTGTAGATAACAACGTACTGTGCATTTCAAAAAGCTAGCAGGAAGGATTTTGAAAGTTTTCACCATACAGAAATAGTAGATATGTGAGAAGACAGATATGTCTGACCTGATTTAGACATTGTGTGTGATGTACATATATATCAAAGCATTACATGGCAGCCCACTAATATCTATAATTTGTACGTGTGTGTATATGTGTGTGCACGTGTGTGTGATACTGGGGACTGAACCCAGTGCCTCTGCACTGAGCTACATCCTCAACCCTTATTATTTTTTTGAAACAGGGTCTCGACTGGATATAATTTTCGTTTTTATGGATCAGTTAAAAATAAATTTTGCCAGGAGCAGTGGCACATATCTTTAGTCTCAGCACTCTGGGAGGCTGAGGAAGGATTGCAAATTCAAGCCCGGGGTTGGGTGGGGTGGGGGGCAATACTGTAGTACAAAGGCCCCAGGGTTCAATCCCCAGTATTACCAAAAAATAAAAATTAAATATTTTTTGAGTGGTTACTACATGCCAAAAACTAAGGCTCTGAGGACACAGCAAGGGAAAAAAAGCATATGCAATAAGGAAATTAAATTACATAGTATGTTAGAAGGCAGTAAATGCTATGGAAAAACATGAAGTAGACTATCGGGGCAGGGGCTGCAGAAGAAAGGGTTTGGCTTTTACAAAGTGTCAGAGGGAACCTCACAGAGAGAGTAACCTCTGAGACCAGAGGAGGGGAGGCAGCGGGTCCTGAGGTATCTGGGGGAAGAGCAATCCAGCAGAGGGGACAGCGGGTGCTCAGGAACAGCCCCACTGCCAGAGAAGCCCGGGGTGGGGAGGGACAGTTTACCCATCCCAGTGACTCAGAGTCAAGCAGCCTTCTGACCCTGGGCTTCCTGCCAGGTGTTAAAAATGAAACTCAGCTAGTACAGGTGAGGGTGATGTTAACACCTGACCCGGAAAGGGAGTTTAGGGTGGAATAACAGCACCCCACTTGTCAGTCGTTTGTTTTTAAGGCTCAGTAAAGGAGCCCTAGCATCCCGTACCCCTGTGACATAGCGTCTTTTTTTTAATTGTCTTTTTGACACATGGTTTCACTATGCAGTTCAGGCTGGCCTCGAACTCACGGCAACCCTCCTGCCTCAGCCTCCCGAGTGCTGGGATTACAGGCGTGCGCCACTGCAATGGTTCTCCTTTTTTTTCTACTATTTTGTTCCTTTCTTTTTTTCTCTTTGATCTAGTGTTGTCCCCAGCTGCCTGCATGGGCATTTAAGTTCCCTGGGTCTTTGAAATTCCAGAAGTCTGGAAGGGGACTCTGCTTCTGCAACTACAAGGAAGATAAATACAGAGCGAGTGTGAGTGTGCATGTGTGCGTGTGTGCAGCGCCCTTCGCCTCCGTCTTTTACAGCGGTTCCCACCTCGATCCCGCCCGCCTCCAGCGGCACGAGAAACCACAGCGGGGCGGGCGGGCGCTGCACCCGGAGCACCAGCACTGTCCCCGCAGGTGGCCGGGGTGGGGGTGCACTACAGAGGACCCGGCCTGCGGCGGGACAGTTGGGTGGCTTTCAGCTTCTCCCTGGCGTCTTCTGACCTGCGGTCCATGGCAAAGATATCTAATCCTTCGAGGCAAGTCCTGCCTGGGTCCGCCCGGAACTGGGCGAGACTAAGCAGTTCCGGTCGAGGGCAGCAGGCACTTCAGATCGCGGGGGAGAAAGCGAAGTGTTTTTGGCCCACCTAGGCCCCCGTAGCTGGGGGCGGGGCCCGGAAGGGCTCTGGGGGTTCGCGCTGGACGGTGACCGCGTGGAGGATCTGGTCCGTTGTGGCACCAGCCTGGATCCTCTTGAAGAAGGTGTGGAACCCATTGGTCGGCAGGGTCTGTAGAAAACAGGCCTGGGGTCCAAGGTTCGGGACACAAACGTACAACTCGATGCTGGGGCTTAGCTCCCTCTGGGCACTGGAACTCGGCCATTCAAGGAGGCGTCCGCTAAGCTCTCGGGAAGAACGTTGGGAAGAACGTTTGGAAGAACAGAGAGAGACCCAGAGGCTGGGAGATGCAAAACTGACGGAGCATCTCGAGTGTCAGCGCAGGGTGGCCAGGCAGTATGTTCCCTTGGGAGAACGTCTGCTCACAGACTTGAAAACGAGAAAGAAATGAGCCATGGGGGGGGGGGGAGTGCATTTCATGCAGAGGGATCGGCCAGTGCGAAGGCCCAGAAGTTTAGCAAATTGAAGGACAGACAGGATTGATGTGGGTGGAAAAGATGTCACAGGACGGACAGGGGCTACATCTTGATATGTAAGGGGTTTGGGTCTTACACTAATTGTGTGGGAGAATCATTGGAGGGGTTGCATAGGGAAGCATGTATATTTTTAGTATTCTGTCTTCAATTTTGAGGCTAGTCTGGTTGGAGATGGGCAAGAGTAAGGAGAGAGATTAGAAAAATAATCTGGAGACAGTAGTCTGGAGAGTTAGCAATAGCAAGTAGTGGTCTGAATGGATATCAGAACTATTTGCTGACGGACTGTGAGGGCAAGATGAGTCAAGGTTCTCTCTAATATTTCTGGTCTGTTCGACTTAATGACTTGATTGGTTCAGCAAAGTATGTATTGGGTATCCAATAAGGCGGACTGATGGCAGCGCTGGCCTCCTGGGAAAGACAGAGGAAGCATGGTGAGCCCTTGGGCCAGAAGTTACTTGCATACTTTCCATTGGTCTGGGTGGGCACTTTCCAAAATAGAGAGGATCTCTTCTCTCTTCCTACCCTGAACACATCCTGCCAGATTGGTTGTATTTCTGGGACATCTCCACTGATGCTCCTTTTATTCCCTAGTTCTAGTTTATTTCCCAGTTCTAATCATTAGAAATTTTGCCAGATACTGGCTCTACTTCTACCCTCTTCTTAAAAAAAGGTAGAGAAAATCAAGATATATCATGTACAGGTACAGATTGCCTATGATGAATGTGATTATTATGTATATCTAAATTGTACCAATTAACTTAAAAAAAAAAAGGCAGAGAAAGTCTAGTTTCCTGAATGCTTCTTCTGTATTTGGAGACTGCCTTTGTGTTTCCTCTAAGACATCTCTGTCCCTCATGCAACATCCCCAGTTGTGTAATAAATTCAGTTTAAAGCACCCTCAGCCTTAATTTGTCAGAGCTCTTCTCCAAGCAGAGCAGACTCTCAGTACAGCAGGGCCATCACTGGCATAGCCCTCATTCTAGACGTCAGTACAGCTGGGATCATCTTAGTTTTCTTGGCATGTATATCACCCCATGCTCTCAAAAGAATTTGTTGATCAAATCTGTTATTTAAGGAATTTCAAGTCTAATAAGGACAAAATTACAAGGTTTGCAAGTGCTAAAATATGTAATGTAGAGAGGAAATACTCTATATGTGCTAAGAAAGAAGACTTGGGGCAGGATGAGGTCCTTTGGAGACAGGTTAAAATTTAGCTGTGCTGGAGGACAAGGACCAAGCACGCGTGAATGAAAGTTACTGCTGCTGTGTTAGGCATCTGTTCATATCATTTCTCTATTTCTGGTCACAGCCATTTCCTTATCAGGTGATATGTTGCCAAGTCATCAACTATTTGGCCTTTTTTTTTTTTTTTTTTTTTCTGGCTTTTTGAGAGGGTCTCACTATGTAGCTCAGGCTGGCCTTGAACTCATGACAGTCCTGCCTCAGCCTCCAGAGCACTGGCATTACAGGCACGTGCCACCATGCCTAGCTTATTTGACCTTTCTATTTCAAATTCTTATTTTGATAGTGCATGAAAAATTTGAAGTGAAGCCACTGGCCTAAACATGCTTTTGAAGTGGACACTTCAAAAAAAGAAAGAGCGGACACTTGATCTGTAGACTTTTTCCCTCCCTGACCTAGAATGTCCTTTATTTATTAGTATTAGATGCTTTTGAGGATTGATAAATTATATTTTTCTTTTTTTTTTTCTTTCTCTCCTTTCCTCCTCCTCTTCTTTGCCATCCCCTCTTCTCCTTTTTGGGTGCTAGGGATTGAATTCAGGGCCTTCTGCATGCTATGTGTACATTCTACCACTGAGCTACAGTCCCAGCTCCTGATTCATTGTTTTCTAAGCACTTTGAAATTTAATACACTTGACTACATTTTACAATATAATATGGTAGGCCAATAATCAGTTACTCCTGCTTTGAAGTTTTAGTGGTAGGTTAGACAAACATTGGTAGAGGAGGGACTCCACACCTTAATTAAAGTTGCTGGTCCTGACAGAAAAGTTTATTGGTTAAGAATTAGCCATGGTAGCTGGGTGTGGTGGTGGCACATGCCTGTAATCCCAGCATTCAGGAGGTTGTGACAGGAGGATCACCGCAAATTTGTGGCCAGTCTAGGCTTCATGGTAAATTCAAGCCCAGCCTGAACTACATGGCAAGACCCTGTCTCAAAAAAAAAAAAAGAGCCATGGAGCTTAGTGACAGTTCTGACCAGGAAGAAAGAAGGCATCTGTACTTATCTACTCTTTCCTTAGATACTTTCAGTTGATTCTAGAGTTCTCATCTTCACCATGCTTGTAATCCCAGCATTCAGGAGGCTGAGGCAGGAGCTCACCAAAAGTTTGAGTTCAAGGCCAGCTTGAACTACATACCAAAACCTGTCTCAAAACAAAAACAAAACAGCCAGGCATGGTGGCGCACGCCTGTAATCCTAGCACTCAGGAGGCTGAGGCAGGATAGTTGCAAGTTCGAGGCCACACTGGGCTACAAAGTGAGTTCAAGCCCAGCCTCAACTGTGTAGTAAAACCCTGTCCCAAAAAACAGAACAAGGGCCGGTGAGACGGCTCAGCGGCTTAAGCGCCTGCCTTGCAAGCGCGAAGGCCCGAGTTCGACTCCCGGAACCCACATACGAAAAAGGGGCCGGTGATATCGCTCAGCGGCACGGGTGCCTGTTGGCACATGAGGTCCTGAGGTCGTCCCCCCGGTACCCACAAAAAAAAAAAAAAAAAGAACAAAACATTCTCATCTCCAGATCAGCCTCTATGCAGATTAGTTTCAGGGCTATTTTCCTCCTTGATGCTGTGACACACTTAAAATTACCTGGGGCTCCCATCACCCACAGAACATACCATAGATCCTGCGGCACTGTATTCAAGGTTTTCTGCACTATATCCTACAGCGCCATATTCAAGATCTGCAGTATCCACTTTCCAGTTCCATCCTATCCTTCCCTCCTCCAGCTCAGCTGGATTACTTTTTTTTTTTGTGTGTGGGTACCGGGGGTCGACCTCAGGACCTTGCACACCAGCAGGCGCCTGTGCCGCTGAGTGATATCACTGGCCCCTTTTTTCGTATGTGGGTTCCAGGAGTCGAACTCGGGCCCTCACGCTTGCTAGGCAGGCGCGTACGCCACTGAGCCATCTCACTGGCCCCTGGATTACTTTCTTAATACACTGACAACATCGACATTCCGACAACACTGGCATTGCCTCTGTGTGTGTGTGTGTGTGTGTGTGTGTGTGTGTGTGTGTGTGTGCATGCGCATATGCTTGCTGGGTATCAAATCCATGACCCTTTGTATGCTAAGCTTGTGCTGTCCTGAGCTATACCCCAGCCTAACACTGCCTTTTTATACGTCATATTTGCTGACGGGAGGTAATGCTTCTGTTGGGAATCCCGTCTTTATGTGCAGTTATCAGTATTCTTCTCGTTCCTAAAGGTGGCTCATACTGGGTTCTTCACGCTCTCAGAAGCATGTAGTACATACAGGGTTCTGCCGGGCTGTGTGTTTAGTTTTCTACACCAGGGTCTAGAACTGGCTACTACCCAAACACAAGGCCTTCAGTAAGTTTTGTTCCAGGAGTAAGGGACTGTGTGGGTGGTATCCCTGGCTTGGAAACGGAGTTGAGATCTGGTTCAGTTTTGTGCTTATTAACTGTGGACCTCAGGGCAGTTGTTTAATTAGTGTCCTTCTGAGGACATGATAAATGCACTAATAACATAAATAACTTACCATACCCTGATAAAGAGGGAATTCGTTGTTATTAGTAGCAATAATTACCATAGTGCCTGGCTAAAGTGCCACCTGCTCTCTGCAGTTCTGTCCTGCCTGTGGTTAGAGGTGGTGCCTTCCCCTCAGAAGCCCTGTGGGACCTAGTCAGCCCCAGTGGTCGGCCCTCATCTGCCGCCACAGGTGCCACTTAGTCGTCTGCAGATCTTGTCTCCCCTTTCAGATCAGAAGCACTGCTAGAACAGAGCAAGACAGCACGTAGCACTGGTGGGACCTGCCCTCTCACCTTGGCCCGGTGCTTCTCAGCTGGGAACAACTGGCAATGTTGGAGACATTTTTGGTTGTCTCTCATATAGGGAAGTGTGTGTGTGTGTGTGAGTTGTTGCAGGCATCTAGTGTTGCAGGCTAGGGATACTGCTAAAATCTTCCAGGACTGCGTATCTCGCCACAGCAAAGAATTATCCAGCACAAACTGCTGGTAGTGCTGTGACAGACACTCCAGTTTAGCTAAGAATCGTGCCGGGTGCACATGCAGTAACGGAACAAGCATACCATGTCTCTAAGGAATGATGAAAATCTTGGATTACAGGGACCAAATTGTAATTTTGCTCTTTACGGTAAAAAATGACATTGTATCTGATATTAACTGAGCGTCACTGTAGTGTGGCACTATGCTTTCCTGTCTAGACATGATATTTAATCTTGTTACCAGCCTACAAAGATGTGCTCTGTCATTACCCCCATTTTACACTCTTGGAGGCTGAGGCCTAGAGAGATAAATTATTTGTCCAAGACCACAAAACTAACGAGTTATAGAGTCAGGGGATTTGAACTCAGCTCTTGTGGTCTGCAAACCTGAGATTTTGTCTGCCCTGCATTAGGTTAGATTCCAGGAATGAATGACCTAAAGACTCTAGCAAGCTACAAGTAAGATTTTATGGTTATGAAACTGGATACCCCTTTACTTTTTTTTTTTTTTTTTGCATTAAGCATTGAGCTGGGACACTGTACCAATGAGCTACATCCCCAGCCCTTTTACAATTTGTATTTTGAGACGGGGTCTTGCTAAATTGCCCAGGCTGGCCTTGAACTTGTGACTTCTACCTCAGCCTCCTGAGTAGTTGAGATTATAAGCATGTGTCACCAAACCCAGCCCATTTTATTTTTCGTGGTGCTGGGGATCAAGCCTAGGGCCTCACACTCCAGCTTACTTTCTGTCTTTCGTTTTTTGTTTCAAGAACAGAAAGCCGGGGTCAGGGATATAGATCAGTGGCACAGCACCTGCCTGGCAAACACGAGGTCGTGAGTTTGACACCAAAAAAAAAGAATAGGAAGCCAGCCGGGCGTGGTAGCACACTCCTGTAATCCCAGCACTCGGGAGGCTGAGGCAGAAAGATCGCCATGAGTTCGAGGCCAGCCTGGGCTACATAAACGAGTTCAAGTCCAGCCTGCACTACATAGTGAGACCCTGCCTCAAAAAAACAAAACAAAACAAAACAAAAAAACCACTAAGAATAGGAAGCCAGGAGGCTGAGGCAAGAGGATCACTAGAGTCCAGGAGTTTGAGGCCAGTCTGGGCAACATAGTGACCCCCTATCTCAAAAAGAAAAGTAGATAACAATTTTTGAAGTTATACATCAATGATGCAATCTTTTTTAAAGTCAGTTTTTCTTAGAAGGTATATTTTATGTAACATGAAATCAGTTAACTAGATTTTGCCTGGTAAACGAAGTGCTTTTGTATTTGAAGTTGTCTTTAAAAAGCCAATGAGCAATCATCAAAGTTTATAGACTCTCAGGCAACTAATAATGTTCAGTTACGGACTCTAGAATTAAAGCACCTGTATTATCTGGTTTTAAAGTGTCCCTGTGTTTTAAAGCATAAAGAGTAACATTTTATCTTGTATTAAAGTTACATTTCCAGGCTGGGGATATAGCTCAGCAGCACAAGCGCCTGCCTGGCAAGCGCAAGGTCCTGAGTTCAATTCCCAGTACCAAAAAGAAAAATAAAAAAAGGAAACTAAAGTTACATTTCCTATTTGTTGTGTACATTTTTTTCTTACCAATCATGGTTGTTTTATTTATTTATTTATTTGTTTATTTATTTATTTTTGAGACAGGGTCTCTCTCTGTAGTTCAGGCTGTCCTCGAGCTCACTGTGTAGCCGAGGCTGACCTCAAACTCATGGTGATCCTCCTGCCTCGGCCTCCCAAGTGCTGGGATTAGAGGTGTGCACCACCATGCCCAGCTTCGTGATTGTTTTAGTAGTTGAATCTCTGCAGAACGTTTTTTGTTTTTTTGTTTTTTTTTTTTAGTGTGGGTACCGGGAGTTGACCTCAGGGCCTCGCACTTGCCAGCAAGCACTTGTGCCGCTGAGCAATATCGCCGGTCCCTTTTTTTCCTTTTTGTGGGTTCCAGGAGTTGAACTAAGGACCTTGCGCTTGCCAGGCAGGCGCTTATGCTGCTGAGCCATATCACCAGCCCGCTGCAGAATGTTGACAGACAACAATTGTATAGTTTTACAGAGAAAACTTGAGATCAAGAGCCACACATAGTATTTCAGTATGACAATCATGATATTATCTTTTTTTTTTTTTTTGAGACAGGGTCTTTCTGTGTAGAGTAGGCTGGCCTTGAACTTGCTTATGTAGCCCAGGCTAGCCTCAAACTCACAGTGATCCACCTGCCTCAACCTCCCAAGTGTTGGGATTATAGGTGTGCTCCATCTTGCCCAGCATGATATTATCTTTGAAACACATTTTTTTTTTTTTTTTGGTACCGGTGGTTTGTTTTGTTTTGTTTTGTTTTTTGGTACCAGTGAAACACATTTAAGTGTCTATCTTAGTATAGATTAGCCTTTTTGGTCAGTCATCTCCATCTAGTACACAAAAAGGCTCTCACCTAATTTGTTATCCTTTAATGGGATGTCATCGAAGAACTGTGTGACGTTGTCTGGACTACTCAGTGCCTGAGCATCTCTAAGTGTAGTGACACATACATAATATACACACCACATGAAGTTTTAAAAACCTATCACTTGACTGGTGATCTCATGCTGGCTTGACATGTACCTCTTATCACAAGTAGCTGGAGCACAAGAGAAAGGCAGATATCTGAGTCTAAAAGAAAAGGTTATCACCATAAATAATCCTAGTTTTACATCTTAGAAAACCTGTACACAGTTTCGGCTGTGTACCTGTTTCATGAGGAATGGTTAACATTACCCTCCAAGTCAGTTCTGTGTGTAACCATTTACCAAATACTGCTGATGTGGTTTCTCCAAGGAAACATTCCGGGCTGTGCTATGATGCAGTGTCATCTTGCGGCTTGACAAATAGGTTTGTAAGGAGCTAGAACTGTGTGTGTTAACAGTACCTTTGCATACCAAGATGTAAAATTAAGATGAGGAATGTGCACAAATGATCGTTCAGTGTTGTAAAGATTGGGCAGTAGTATATCTAAAGCTGTGGTTGGTGTTTTAACTTTCAGGGCACAGAATAAATTAAAATTAAAAAAAAAAATAAAGTAGAAATGCCTAATTATTGAAGTAATAAGTATACATGTACTTTTGAACACACATTATACACTGTGTATAATAACAATAGTAATAATAGTAATAATAATAGTAATAGTAGCTACCACTTTTAAAGTATTTACTTTGTGCCCCTCTTCTTGCTAGGAACTCTGTAGACATTATTTAATTTGCATAACTCCATGAACTAACTATTACTGCCAGGCATGGTTGTGCATGCCTGTAATCCCAGCACTTGGGAGGCTGAGGCAGGAGGATCACTTCGAGTTCAAGACCTGCCTGGGCTAAAAGTGAGTTCAAGGCCAGCCTGAACTGTATAATGAGACCCTGTCTCAAAAAGACAAAAAAAAAAAAAAAAAAAAAAGAAAGAAAAAAGAAAAATCTATTACTGTGAATGTCCTTGTCATTTTGCAGATGAGAAAATTGAGGCACAGACAGGTTAAGTTGACCAAACTCTAGTGCCAGTAAAGTTGAGCTGGCCTCAATGTCCATTGCACTGATGCTCAAAAACATGCCCTTAGTTAACCCTTAGTAACCTACTTTCTATTCTGAACTTTTAAAAATAATTTGTAAAAAAAAAAAAATTTGGGGCCGGTGAGATGGCTCAGCAGGCTTAAGCGCCTGCCCGGCAAGCGCGAGGGCCCGAGTTTGACTCCCGGAACCCACATACAAAAAAAGGGCCGGTGATATCGCTCAGCGGCACGGGCGCCTGCTGGCGCGCGAGGTCCTGAGGTCGACCCCCGGTACCCACAAAAAAAAAAATTTTTTTTTGTTTTTTTAAATGTAAATAAATTCACAATTTTGAATTGGAGTTGATAAAAACTAGGCAGTCATTTGTGTCATATTACCCGAAACTGTAAATCTGAGGAGGGTTTAGATTTGGCTAAAATGTATCAAATGCCTTTTCTTGTGTGATGTAACAACTCAGCCCTTTTCTGCATAGTAGGACAAAGAAATAAGTGTAAAGAACATGAACTGTGGAATAAGGAGATGCGTGAAATTTAAGGAAGCTCAAGATTTGGGTAAATGAGCAATCCCCAAAGGAAGTATTCTGGAGTCAGGGACGCTGCTGTAGAAGTTCTGGAAGAGGAATACAAGTAAGTGTTCTGTCATAGACCTCTGCATACCGTGTGTTACTCCAGCAACTTGATTTTTTATTTTTATTTTTATTTTTTGAGACAGGATCTTGCTATGTAGTTCAGGCTGGCCTTGAACTCACTGTGTAGCTCAGGCTGGCCTCTGCCCCGTGGCAATCTTCCTGCCTCAGCCTCCTGACTAGTGGGATTACAGGTTGCATGATGATACTCAGCTGTTCCATCTATTTGAACTCTCTTCCCGAATATAATTTGGTTTTTATAATGAAATTTAGTGAGAAGAGCAGGACAGTTTTTCTCTAACTTATTTCTGACATATGTTTGATAAAATACATTGTTTTCTAGACCATATTAAAATCTAGATATAGCAACTTAATTTAAATTGTTATATTTGAATAAGAAGTGACCAATTCATTATATTTAAGAAATGAAATTTCCCCTAATTCATTCTAACTCACCATCCCCTTCTCTTTTTCTTTCTTTTTTTTTTTTTTCAGGCAAAAGACCAAAAAAAACAGTCCCCCTTCAGTATTAGACTCTCAGAGATGAAAAGGGGAGTTTTAAGTGATTTCATAGACCCTTTAGTGGAGGGTCCTCTGCTGGGTACTTCAGCACTGTTGGCTCAAAAGGAGGTATGATTTTCTCCTCACAGCTATTACATTGCTAAAGCAAATAATTGAAACATCTTAAGATTGCTTCCCCTCTCTCAGCTTTTTTTTTTTTTTTGGTACCAGGAATCGAACTCAGGACCTCATGCTTACCAGGCAGGTGCTGTGCCACTGAGCTGTGCTGTGCCACATAAACTTCTTATTAACTCCTCTCATCCCCCTGTCAGATCTTAGAGGACTTAGTGAGGTTTCCCCATCAGAACATGGAATCAAGAGAATAAAATTCTATTTTGAAAATTAAACCGGGAAGGAACTTGGATGTGATGGTGGGCTCTGTAGTCCCAGCTACTTGGGAGGCTAAGGCAGTAGGATTGCTTAAGCGCAGAAGTTCAAGGCCAACCTGGGCACCACAGTTAGATCTTGTCTCAATAAATAAACTGTAAAAAAAAACACAAGTAGATCCGAGCAAGGTCACTTTAAAAGGTAATACAGCTCTGGGACCAGCACCACAGCAACCTGCACAAACATATAACATGTCTAAAGAAGGGTGTGGGTTGCTGGTCATGTAGCTCAGTGGTAGAAGGCCTTCTTAGCATGCAGGAGGCCCTGGGTTCAATCCCCAGCACCAAGACAACAACAAAAACCCCATGTATGTTGCTCTAAGTAACATCGAATGTATTATACTACATAACATGAAAAAATTTAACTGATTTTTCTCCAGGTCAAGAGTGAGTAGTGCTAGGAATGGTGGTTCATGCTTGTAATCCCATCACTCAGAGGCTGAGGCAGGAAGATTTCTGTGAGTTCAAGGCCAGTTTGAACTACACAGTGAGACCGTGTCTCAAAAGGAAAAAAAAAAAAAAAAAATAGAATAGCAACCAGTCATTCTGTGGTCCCCAGTGTCAGGAGGCAGCAGCTGGGGATTCCCTGGGCAGCTCTGATGCCGTGCTGGCTCCTCCTCTTCTCTGACCCTTGTGGTCTCTCTGCAAAACCCCTGCACACCTGTGGTCCTCTTCAGTCACTAAGTCCTGTGAGACGGTCTCTGATTACCGAAGCGAGCCTGTGAGGGCACTTTGTGCATGGCAAAACCCAACACTAACCAGAGTCATTATCATGGTTTAGTCATCACCTCAGACTGTATCCATTTTCTACCAAGTGAGAAAAATGTATTTCCCCTTCAGGTCGTAGTCAATAAACAACACACAAGTTAACTCTGGAAACATTATAAGCATTCAAAGAACACAAAGGTCAACAGCGTATGTGCTAAAATATTTAAAGAACTCTTTTAAAAAGCTGAGGCTGGTAAGATGGCTCAGTGGCATAAGCACCTGCCTGGCAAGCGAGAGGTCCTGAGTTCAACTCCCAGTACCCACATAAAGGAAAAAAAGGGCCGGTGATATCACTCAGCAGCACAAGCGCCTGCTGGCAAGCGCAAGGTCCTGAGGTCGACTCCCGGTACCCACATAAAAAAATAAAAATAAAAAAAATAAAAATAAAAAGCTGAGAGTGGGGATATAGCTCAGTGGCACAGTGCCTGCCTAGCAAGCGTGAGGTCCTGAGTTCGATTCCTGGTACTGACAAATAAATAAAGAAGTTTATGTGGATAATTATGTCTATGTGAAAGTGAGATGGGCAGTAGCTTAGAGTCTGTAGTTACTGGCGGTTTTGAGTCCTTACATGTTACTTAATTATTTAGTTATAAACTGGGCATGGTGGTGCACGCCTGTAATCCCAGCACTTGGGAGGCTGAGGCAGAAGGATCGCTGAGAGTTTGAGGCCAGCTTGGGCTATCTAGTGAGTTCAAGGCCAGCCTGAACTACATAGGAAGACACTACCTCCAAAAAAAATTCTTTGGTTATAAACCAAAATGCTATTAAGGATTGTAAAACTGTAAATTCTTCTTTCTAGGATGGACACCCTCTACCTTTGTGTCTTTACAACAGAACAGAACAGACAAATTTGTTCTTGGTCCTGGAGATTTTATAGATGAAGAGATAGATGTGCAAAACTCAAGTGGTAGTTAGGCGGTGGGACGTGTGTGGCTGGTTGTTGTGGCACCTTCCCTCTCCCTGGAAAGGAGCGTGTGACCAGCGTGTGACCTCCTCTTTGTTTATAAAGCTTTATCTTTTAGGTGTGTGCACTCTAGTACCCTGTACATCAATGGATCCTCCAGCATTGGAGCAGTTTCTATGCGGGGGCCAGTTTCTAAAGTCAGGAGTGTAAGGTGAAAGTCATGTGCAGGCACATATACTTGAAAAGTCCCAGTTGCCCCTAAAGTGCTGTATCCATGGTGCTTAGCCCGCAGCTTTCCACAGTAACTTGTGTGCACCAGTACTTTAAGAAACTAGACTAAAATTAAACCTCTTTATCTTAAACCCTTGGCCTGGATTCATCATAAAGATTAAATAAAGAACTTATGACAGTGTGCTATATGCTGTAAGGAGGAGGAAAGATAAGCCTCTTTCTTTTTTTGGAATAGCATAATCTATTAGGAAACTGCGTTAGTCAGTTTTCTGTCACTGTGGCAAAATACCTGACAGAAGTCAACTGAAAGGAGGAAAGGTTTGTTATTCTGGCTCACAGTTTCAGAGGTTTCAGTTGATGGTCAGCTGCTCACTCTCACAGCTGCCTGGAAGCAAAGAGCAAGTGTGAGAGGAAGGGGCCATAGGCAAAAGATGCCCTTCAAGGGCACACCCCAGTGACCTACTTCCTCCAACTAGGCCCTGCCCCCTAAAGTTCCTACCACTTCTTTGTAGCCCATTAAGCTATGGTCCATCAGTGGATGCATCTATTCATGAGGTCAGAACCCTCATGATCCAGTCACCACCCAAAGGCACTGCC
Source organism: Erethizon dorsatum (assembly GCA_028451465.1). NCBI lineage: Eukaryota > Metazoa > Chordata > Mammalia > Rodentia > Erethizontidae > Erethizon > Erethizon dorsatum. Next base: position 97,889,498 of record CM051834.1, read on the forward strand.
TCTGAACACTACTGTATTTTTTTTTAACACTGCTGTATTGAGGAACAAGCCTTCAACATGTGAGGTTCTGGGGGCCATTTAAGAGTAGTCAGATTTCCTGTCTCTGGGACAAAATGCCCAATACCTACATGTTAAAGAAGAGGCTTAATCTGGCTCACAGTTTGGGGGTATTCAGTCCATGGTCAGCTGGCTCCAAGGCAGAAACAGCATGGTAGAAGGACATGACGAAGGAAAGCTGCTCACCTCATGGCAGTCAAGAAGCAGAAGAAAAGGGAGAAACTGGAGACAAAAGGACAACCTTCCAAGTCCCACCCCTCAGTGATCCGCCTCCAAAGGGCCCCACCTCTTAACAGCACATTCAGCTACTGAACTAATCCATGGAGGAATCCACTGATGAGTACGCCACCCCATGGTCCTATCACTTTCCATACACATGAGACTTTTGGGGGCCCCATAATAAGATCCAGACTGTTAGTCATAGGTCACATGTGGCAAGAAGTTTACATGTAGTGAGGCCATTGGCACTCTCTTGTTGCCATCTCCATGTCAGTGTGGAAGATGGCTGCAGTGGTTCCAGTTGGCACATCCAGTACAACATTATCTGTAGAAGGACTTTCTTCTTGGTATCTTGTCCTGAGAGCAGAGAAACATTTCACATCAGTTGCACAGTGTGTCTGGCAAGGGAAATGGGACCAAAGTGACTGGCTTCAGTAAGACATGAACCCCACTTGCTAACCCTGTTCCCTGACAATGGGGTACCTGTCCTGAAGTGAATGGTGACATAGAGGAAGGCAGCAACCTCGGGGCTCTGTGAGGAAAGGAGGAGGCACAGTGGCTGTTGGACAGGCAGCAACAGCATCTACCCAGGAAGTACAAAGCACTTTGCTCAAGGCTCAGCACGCTCAGATTCACAAATGCTTACTGGCTGTGAACCTAAGCTTTGTCCTTTCACACCGACCTTTGAAATATTGTCAAGGAGAAGCACTTGGCCCTTGCTTCCTGCCGTTCCAGCATGGTCTGTGTGGCCCTACTGAGCAGCCACTTTTAAGCCCTGTCTTTACCTTATGTGGGGAGGATGAGGTTTGCAAGTTAGGGTGTGAAATCTGACACTTTCCAGCTAAATTCTGTAGTTTTAACTTTTTTTTTTTTTTTAAGAGAAAAATGAGCCAGGCATGGTGGTGCATGCCTATAATCCCAGCAATCTGGGAGACTGAGATAGGAGGATCTCAAGTTTGCATCCTGCAGGGGCAACTTAGCAATTTAATGAGACCCTGTCTCAAAATTAAAAAATAAGTAAAAGGACTGGGATGTAGCTTAGTGAAGAAGTCCTGAATTCAATCCCCAGTGCTCACCTGAACCAAAAGAAAAGAAAAATTAAAGCTACGTAATATATCATGTTGAATCACTTCCAAGTAATCTAATTCTATTGAAATTTCTTTTTCTTCTATTTTTTTTTTTTTTAAGAATCTTAGTGAATTTGGGATAGCACCTAAAGCAATTGTTACCACAGCTGATTTTGCTTTCAAAACCAAAGATAGAATCCAAGAACAGGCCAGACGGTTGGCAGCTGCTACTACCCCAATTCCTGGAGCCACTCTGCCTGATGACTTCATAATGCTAACAAAACGAGAACTTAATTCTGACTGTTCAACTCTTGTGTCAGTGATTTGCATGTTTGATGGTCATATTAGGGATAGTTTGGTTGCACGTAAGAGCAGCCTTCTTAGACTAGAATTTTAAGTGCAAAAGGGGGTGTTGCTGACATGGTCTTGTATCAGTGCCACACAGAGTACTCAAGAGCTGCAGCCGTGGATCTGCTGCTGGGATGCACCGAGGTTGGAGCACTGTTAGGAACAGGGTGGGTTTCCCGTCCATCTTCCACACAGGCCAATGGGCTCTCCCCAGCTGCCTCATTCTGCCCTGTTGTTCTAAACACCTCCTTGCTCTGCTCCTGGGCGCGTGGCCTGCTGGGGCAGCCTCAGACCTTCATGGTTTCCTTGGCCACATGCTTGGCCGGGACAATCTAGAGTCCCTGTGTGTCCATTCCAAAGGCCCGGGGGAGAGAACGTCTGATTACATTCCCAAGGTCAGGGCACCCCTCACACCCAGTGAGCTGTGGCTGGGATGGCTGGGCCATGCCATTCTGATGTGGGTGAGGGACAGGCTCAGGCAAGACAGGCATAGGAGCTGGCCCAGGACTAGAAGCTGCCTGTTCCATACTGTAGCTGCTGATGTTGTAAAAAGTTCATTTTTAATGTCTTGATATGCTAGATTATCTGCTGATTTTGTATTACTAAGAAAAATGCGGTTGGAAGGAGGGACAAGGAGCTGGTTCTCAAGAAAAGAGAAAGCCACGTCGGCAAAAACCTGGTAAGTCTATTGATTGTCATTAATTCTACAGCATGCTTTTTTGTTGTTGTTTTGGTTTTGATTTTGATTTTGGTTTTTTGAGACAGAGTCTCACTATATAGCTCAGGCTGGTCTTGAACTCACTATGTAGCCCTTGAACTTGAACTCATGGTGATCGTCCTGCTTCATTCTCCAGAGTGCTGGGATTACAGGCGTGCACCACCACACCCAGCTCTAAGGCTTTGCATGTGTCATGCATTATACCTCCCAGAGGGATTGTACTGGACCCATTCTTAACAGTAGTGCATGAAATTTCATGTTTCCTAATCTCACTAAAACTCTATCACACTTTAACCTTATTATTTTCTACTTTTTCCTTTGCCCGCAGCCTTAGACTGTGGGTGAGCTCTCTGAGGGCAGCCAGCATTTCCTGTGGGTTCTTCCTGGTGCAGGGAGCTGTGGTTACTCACTTCCTGTCTGAGTGTGGGTGGGGCGGGGCAGGTGGGAAAGTCCTCTAATGATGTATCTAGTGATGCACCTCTGACCTGAAGCTGCAGCCCTTTACAAGCACAGATGTACTTCCAAAGAGGGCCAGCAAGTTGAGGTTTTTATTTGTGGTTGCTCATGACCAATGCCTTTGAAATCTCTTTTAGAGATCCCAGAGTAAAAATCTGTGGCTGGGCATCACCTCCTGGAGGCTCTGAGGGATCAGAGGTATTGGCTCACTGGAACCTGTTTCTTTCCGTTCGTGAGGTTTTAGGGTTAGACACAATTTGAGAAATCAGTCGGATCCCATTGCTGTGGAATACCCATCCCCTGAAACCCCTCTCATTATGTCAGGTAACGTACTCAGGAACACACCTGCACCTGAGACAGCCTTAGTCTGTTCAGATTCGTAAAATGGAGTTGTGTTAGTGTCGTTTGTGCAAGAATGTGATTTAGTCGTTAGGAGCAGCATAAATGAAAGTGTGGTAATGGTTTGTTTGGATTAATCACCACATTAGTGTTTTATGGGTTTGCTTTTCGCCATGCAGTGACTTACCTTAATGCTACTGTACATATTGGAAAAAGGATGAAGGTGATGACTACTTGCCCAATAACGTGACCTTTGCACCCAAAGACATCACCCCGTGCATTTCACACCTAAGGATATTTAATGTACGGGGACTGCATCCCCACCAAGCACTGACTGGAACTTCAGGGGAACATTTCCATCTTTTCCGTGGAGGATCTGAGGGAGCCAGCAATCTTCTTGGAGATGTTGGACTACATAAAGGAAGAAAATTGGGAATTTCAGGCCAGGTAAAAGTGTTTCTGTATACAAAGGTGGAACCACTGATGAACATACTTTCTGTGTTCAATCTGCCCTGCTCTTCATTGAGCGAGTGAAAACTCCGAAGTGGTTGAGTTTTTCCTGAGTGTTTTCTGGAAGACTTGTGAAGCACACCTTCCTGATTTTAATATAGGGTTCCCGACAGCCTTTGCCCATCTTCTTAGTGGGGTTTATGTGCTGCTGGGGTGAGGATTGCTTTCTCATCTTTGTGGGGCCAGGCAGAAAACCACTCTTTTTTTTTTTTTTAATTTAAAACAGGGTCTCACTATGTTTTTTCATTTTGGGGTTTTTGTTTGTTTGTTTGTTTGTTTTGAGACAAGGCCTCACTATGTAATACAGCTGGCCTTGAACTTGCTTATGTAGCCCAGGCTGGCCTTGAACTCATGGTGATCCTCCTGCCTCAGCCTCCCAAGTGCTGGGATTACAGGCATGTGCCACCACACCTGGCCCTCACTATGTATTATTTTTCTTTTCTTTTTTCTTTTCTTTTCTTATTTTTGAGACTGGCTCTCGCTATGAAGTTCAGGCTGGCCTTGAACACACTATGTAGCCCAGGCTGGCCTCAAACTCTTGGCGATCTTCCTGCCTCACCCTCCAGAGTGTTGGGATTACAGGCATGCGCCACCATGCCTGGCTCACTATGTATTCTAAATTGGCCTTGAACTCACTATGTAGCCCAGGCTGGCCTCAAAGTTATGATCTTCTTACCTCAGCCTCCAGGGTACTGTGATTATATGTGCATACACAAAACCACTCTTACCCCTTTGGTTAGTGATATTGTAATTAAATCTGCCTCTCCAAATTCAGGTGCTACTATTGAACTATTCAGGTGCAACTTGGACTATTTCCTACTGCTACGTGTCCTAAATTGGGAACACAAGGTTAATCTTCATTTGGAGACTTGCTTTTTACTTCTGGAAAGATGGATAGCTTTTGCTGATTGCCCATCTCCCAAATGAACTGAGAGTTCTTTCTTAAAATACATTTAGAAAAACGATTACTTTCATTTCATTATTACCTTTTCAGTCCAGTTCTTTAACAAAAATGAAGTTGTGGGAAGCTGTTTCCCAGAAGGACCAGAGTCTTTACAGGCACTGTTAGAGCAGCCGTAGTCTTCAGACCTGGCCACCAGCACTGGCCCTGGGCCACAGTGACCAGGAGAGAAACATTTCTGCCTCTCTCCTTGTGGAGGCCCTCTTTCTGCTTCTGCAGCGCTGCATGTCCCTGTGCTAGGACCTGAACTCATCACCTCTACAGAGGGCAGAGGACAGCTGCTGCCTGGAGGCGTTTGCTTCTGGTCACTGTTTTCCAAGATGACCGTTTTCGAGGCTGTGTTGTTCTGCGGCTCCCATTCACTTCTTTCTTGGTGATCGAGAGATGCTGCTGTGCTCTCTTCATAGCGTCCTTCCAGTAGCGCCGTCCTTCAGTGAGGACACACCTTGGAAGCTCTCATTGCTCATGCGAAACCTTGTCTTTTGAAGGTTCTTGGTGTGGGTGCCCCAGAAGAGCGAGATGATGATATTTATGCCACAGAAACTCTGTACAAGTATGACACCATTTTGAAGGATGAGGAGCCCGGAAGTGGACTCTGTGGCTGGACGGCACCCAGGCAATATAAAAGTCAGAAAGGTAACTGCACAGGACCTGGACCCAAGGGTAGGAGTAAGTGTCAGGACCTCAGGAAGAAGGGAGTGCAAGAGCCATCCTGGAGTGTTGGCCTCCATGGGGTATGGGTATGACGTATGGTCAGAGGTGCAGGATGGGAAACAAAGTGGGGAGAAGGGAGGCCCGTGTGTGATGTAAGAAAGAAGTGGCGTTTAGCTCAAGCCAAAGCCAAAGCAGCTTGTCAAGATGGGGCCGTGCTGGAAAGGAGGGAGAGGATTGGGATCAGGCAAGGACCAAGTGTGTGCACAGGTGCCCGTGCTGCTGGTCAGAGCTGGCAGTGGGTCAGAGGGAAGCACTCAGGGCTCAAGGAATTGGGTGAATGGCCAGAGTAGGTCAACTCCAGCGGCAGGTCAGAAGCCCAGGCCCGCGGTGGGTGATAGGGACACCAACAGCCTGCAGCAGATGGAGCATGGTGCCCAGCCTGTGTCCCCACTTGAACCCCCGGCTCTTAGGGAACTCTTTTTTTTAATTAGTGCATATTAATTACACAGAATATTGGGTTATACTGTGCCGTTTTCATGTGCGTATGTACTTTTGATCGTATCCATTTCTTCTCCTCTTCCGCTGAGCCACTTCCTGTCTAACAGTCTTCCTGGGGAGCTCTCATTGGCATCATCTCCGCAGTCTGAATCTGAAGTCAGTGTAGTGCTGGCTACACTGTGGCTTTAAGTAGGGTTTCAGTTTTTCAATCCAGAAATGGTGCCGGGGCAGACAGCGTGGAGTAGGTATTAGCAACAAGTGATTCAGAGCCGATCAGCCTTGGATTTGAGTCTCAACCCTACTGCCCACTGAGACCTTGGGCACGGCTCCCAGCTTCTCTGGGCATCAGAATCTTCATTTGTGAAGTGAGATTAAAATCCATTCCAGAGGTTGGTGTGAAGATAAAATGGCATAACTGGGCATTTGGCACACAGATCCCTGATTGAATTGACAGTCCCTACTACACCTTGATTATAGTCATAATAACAATTTAAAAAGTCAGGAGAGGGGCCGGTGAGATGGCTCAGCGGCTTAAGCGCCTGCCCGGCAAGCGCGAGGGCCCGAGTTCGACTCCCGGATCCCACATACAAAAAAGGGACCGGTGATATCGCTCAGCGGCACGGGTGCCTGCTGGCACGCGAGGTCCTGAGGTCGACCCCCCCGGTACCCACAGAAAAAAATAAATAAATAAAAAGTCAGGAGGTGAGAGCTGAGGTAACACAGTCTATTCAGACATGTTTAGCTGTTTAGGAGTTTTGTTGATGATTTTTTTCCCCCTTGCTATTGGGGATTGCACTGAGCTACATGCCCAGCTGGTCAGGGTTTACAAGGGAACAAATTTAATACAGGACACATAATTTATAGAATTATTTTATAATGTTCACCCCAAGAGTCAAATGCAGAAGAGTTCAGGAGATCTGTCCACACACTAGAGACCCAAAGAATCCAGCTGAGGGCCGGGATCGCAAGGCAATGTCCTGCACGAGTCCAGCTGAAGACCTAGAGCCCATGGCAATGTCCTCCAAGAGTCCAGCTGGAGGCCTAGAGCCCACAGCAATGTCTCATGCAAGTCCATATCAAGGATCTGCACTGGGAAGGCCCAAAGGTCAGTGGTGGAAGCTAGAAATTCTGCACCAGCAGGATGAAGGATCTGTGCCAGCAGGCTGAGGGATCTGCACCGAAGCCAGGAAGCGATGCCCAAGGTAAAGACCAGAGCTCCCCTGAAAAGAACAGCAGCCATCCTCAGTGACAGCGAGGACCCAAGCTCCTCTGATGAGAACAGCCAAGTTCACGTCAAGAAAGCCAGTGTGACAGCTTCTCCAGGAGAACAAACAGCATGCCATCTTCCTCTCTAGTTCTCTTTTTATGCTGTTGGCAACAATCCTCAGGTGGGCCTTGCACACCCAGCACCACGCTGATTCAGTTCAGCTGTGTGTTACAAATTGACCATTAGCTAATCCACCCCAGCAGCCTTTAATTTTTTTTTTTTTTTTTTTTTTTGAGACAGTTAGTCCTAAGTTTCCCAGTCTGGGCTTGAACTTTCAATCCTCCTGCCTCAGCCTTCCAAGTGCTGGGATTACAGGCGTGCACCACCATACCTGGTTGCACAACTTTTAAAGGTAGTTTGTGTAACAGAAGCATGAACATGAGACCACCTCTAGGAGGAGACTCCAGCCCCTAGAACCCCGGTAACATTATCAGCGGCAAGACTAGCTCCTCTGCACTGTGAGCTGGGCCTGCATCAGGACTGAGCTGGAGCTTGGGCAGGTGCTTGTCCTATCAAAGAAGCTTATGGTATAGAAAATACAGTTCAAGTGCATAGACTTTGCCAGAACCGCCCAAAGCAGGATATCCTGAGACTCCCGGGGGTCTTTGGTGACAGGGTGACAGGGTGTCTCCATGGCCCGTGGACAATCTCTTATTCTGAGTCCAAGGGCGTTGGTCATTCCTTGTCCTCAGCTGTGATTATTATCTTCTGTTAGAATTTCATTTGTGAAAAAGACAAATGTACCTTTTAATTTGTCCTCAGGTCAGATTACATTCTGACCTGATTGAGCTGCCTTTTGTCCCTTATTTGGGTTGTTGCTAAGGAAATTGGGAGGTACAGTTGTCTCCCTATGCTTCTTCACCTCGTTTTAAAAATGACTCTCACTGTTGTGGTTTCTATTTTGCCCATAATTTTCCTCTTGATGGTTTTTCTTGTGACCTTTTACTCCATAGAATATCCGGAGGCTTAGGAACTAAGGTCTTTTTTCTGAAAGTAATGTTGACGTATTGTCTTAGGAGGCCGCAGCCTTGTGTCCTGGCTGCTAATCAGCCAAGGGTGGTACGGGCGAGGCCACCAGTCACTGTGTCAACAGAGGTGTGCGGACTTTACGTGCCACTCTGTGTTCTCCCGAGTGAGGTCACCTGTGACATGCACTGTTTATGTTGTTGGAGATAAGAATAAGAAGCTCCTGTCTTTCGTTTCACTCTAATTGTCCCTACTTCTGGAATTAATGACATTATTTTGTAGAATCCGAGAAAGACCTTGGCAAAATTTTAGATGTATTTTCCTTGGCTTCTAAACCTTTATCATTTAAGAAATTAAAAAAAAATTTTTTTTTGTTAAGACAATTTTATTTTCTGGTTCGGTACTTAAATGTTTGCTGTTATGTAATCCGAGTTGTTACGTTAATGGAAACAGTAGGGTAATTCCGTTTTCCAGAAAAACATTGTGAAGTTGAGTGTGGTGGCCCATGCCTATAATCCCAGCACTGGAGAGGCCAAAGAGGAGAACTGTGAGTTTGGACTATATAGTGAGACCCTGTCTGGAAAAAAAAAATCTGCATTAGAAACATCAGTCAGTAGCTCTGTTGTATTCAAAACATCTACTGCTAAATCGTCCACCAGCCCATCCCCATACTGGGTGGATAGAACCCAGGGACATCCTGCCACTAAGTGACATCACCAGCCCTTTCTATTTTATTTTGAGACAGGGTCTCACAAGTTGTGCAGAATGGGCTTAAATTTGCAGTACTCCTGCCTCAGTTTCCTGAGTCACTGAGATTAAAGGAATGCACCACTGTGCCCAACTTAATTGCTAATCTTTTAAATCCAAACTTCAAATTAATGATTATTTCCGTTAAAAGAGACATTCCCCGAGCTGGAGATGTAGCTCAGTGGTTGAGTGCTTGCCCAGCTTGTGTGAGGGCCTGGGTTGCATCCCCAGCACCATGGATATCATTCTAGGTGCAGCGTAACTCCAGGAAAAGTAGAAAACTTTCCCCAAACCATTGGAACCCACAGTCCTGGTTCCTCCTGATGCTCAGAAACCAGTGTGAGCCACGTTCCCCGGACTCCGTAGCAGCAGCTGAGTGGAGGAGGGGAGTGGTCAGCAAAGTGGGTCAGGTCCAGGGAGAGCAGCGGGCCTCTTGGGACAATCTTGTTTTTGTGAGATTTTGTTGCTGCGCGTGTGAAATGTGTGCTCAGGACAAGCAGGGCTCCTCCTTTAACTCCCAGCAGAGCCTTGTGCTGGTGGCACTCATTCGGGGGCTGGCAGAGGATGCTGGGGCTCAGGAGGGGCACCTGGCCATTTACCTGTCAGGACTCTTTATTTAGAGTGTTCCACACTCTAATCAGCTTTTCTGTTTCCATTCAGCAAACATTTGTTACATACCTCTGAGACAGACGTGGCCTGTGGTTTTTCAGAATAGAGGCCAGGGGGCAGTGCAGCCTGAAAAACCACACTGGGCATTACAGAGGCTCGGGTGTGTTTAGCTGTGATAGTGAAGATGTTCTAACAGCAAACAGATGCATCTAGAACAGTGTTAGACGTGTAGCAAGCTGCTGTTGTTACCAGAAATGCCAAATAACACCAAAGGAGAATGTAAGGTTTTTTTATATGTAAGAAAAGGAGGCAGCATTTAAAATGGTAGAGAAAGTACTCATTTGACTTAGGGTTCAAAGACAACCTGTGCCGAGCTTGGGGATGTGGCTCAGGAGTAGCGCTCAGGCACGCAGGAGGCCCTGGTTCCACCCCAGCATCCAGCAGACACACAGGTCGCCAAGTCCCAGGCCCAGGGAGCCCCGCCAGTGAGGGCGTGGCACAGACTAACACAGCACAGAGGTGCTGTCAGTGGAGAGGGGAGTCCTGGGGTCCCTGGGACTCCTTCCTGGGGTGGGGCTTTGCGCAAGAATGACTCAGACGGGGGCTGTGCTCCCCAAGCCTCTCACAGGTGGGAGGGCCCATATTCTAGGTAGGTGGCTAAAACCCCAGGCCTTGCACTGAGAAGCTAAACAGAACAATGCCGTGGCAGAGGGAGAAACACTTTGAATCTAATGGGGGATATAAAGATGGGGCATGCACAACCAGGCTCTTCTGGATTCTTGTCCTTTCCTCTTTCCTTTCGCTTTTCTTTGTCTTTCTTGCTTTCTGTCTCTCTCCCTCTCTCCTCTTTTTTATTTTTATTTTTTATTTTTAGTACTGGGGATTGAACCCAGGGCTTTCACACTAAGCTACATCCCCCATCCTTTTTTATTTATTTTGAGACAGGGTCTTGCTAAGTCACTGAGTTGTCTGGGCTGGGCTTGAATTTGAGATCTTCCTGCCTCACCCTCCGGAGTGCACGTGTGTGTTGCCCCTATGCCTGGTTCTTTCTTCCCTTCCTCCTTCCCTCCCTCCTTCCCTCCCTTCCTTCTGCTGGACATTGAACCTAGGGCCTTGCACATACTAAGCATGTGCTGTACCACTGAGCTACATCTCCACCTCTCTGGGTTTTTGTATGTGGTACCATGAGAATGTTTTATGGCTAATCTGGGAGTCTCTGTATTTCAGAAAAGGTAATCAGAGTAAGACGATTTTTTAAAAATGAAGTTTCCTGACAGTGATAATGCCACTCTTTCCTGGTCATTGTATGTTTTTTTTTTTTTTTTTTTTTTTTTTTTTTCTTTTTTGGAGATAGGGTCTCGCTATGTAGTTCAGGCTGGCGTTGAATTCATGGTAGTCCTCCCGCTGCAGCCTCCCGAGTTTCCTGGTCTTTCATATTGCCACACGTTGGAGCCAGGTGATATCTGACACCGCCTGGAGTTTGGGAAATTCCAGTCATATCAGCCCTGGTGGGGTGGATGGGGGTCAGTGTAGTGGAAACACTGTAAACAAGTCCAGGGTGCACCTGGGACTGAGGGCTGCAGCCAGAGCGGGGCCAGGGCTGCTCCTGTGGCAGGTTCAGAGTTGACAATTCTAATTTTAGGGAGCTTCAAAATCTAGAAAACAGGCTAAACTGAACTACGTGTTTGTTATATCAAGTACAAGGGAGACCATTTAGTGTAGTCATTTAAAAATATCTAATATCAGGCTAGGGGTGTGGCTCATCGGTGGAGTGCATTCCTAGCATGCACGAGGTCCTAGATGTGATCCCCAGCATCACCAAAAAATAATAATAATGCTTTCTTCTGACTTATCTGTTCTTCCATCATTAATGCTTTCAGAATGAAAAACATCTGAATTTTCCAAATGTATTTAAATTTTAATTATCATTTGAATTACTAAAAATAATTCAAGTTGTTTCAGTTTGGAACTTTAGTGTAACTGGAATTCTGAATTTAAAAGTAACTAACTTAAAGATATTATTTATTTCGAAGCCTTGATCCAGGGATACACAGTATGCACCAACTGAATGCCTGCAAGCAGGGGAGTCCAGGAGAGACGCCTGTCCAAGGTACGTGTCACAAAGAAGATGGAAGCAATGGCACTGAAAAAAATCTGTGTGATCAAAGTCAAAATGGAAAGTTGTACTTTCCCACTGAAGTTCTCGATATGCTTTTGCCTCCCAAACTGTAGGAATCATGTCGTTTACTGTGAACAGCATATGTAATAGTGTACCTATCCTTTTTCAGACCTGTCTTTCCACTCTCAGTTTGGGCTGTGTTGTAAATGCACAACTTTTGCTTTAAGCACATCTGTTTTTCGGCGTTTAGTGATGATCTAGGAGTGGAGTGCGTTCGTCTCGTCTGCACGGCCAGGGAAAGTACGCTTCTTCCCTTGAGGGATACGGTTGGGCAGCGCCATTCGTGAAAGCCCAAAAGGAACGCGTGTGTCTAAAAGGCTGAAGAATGCGGGGAATCCCCTGCAGGGTGCGGCATAAAGACGAGTAGGAGAGAAGGCCGTGGGTTTCGAGGGAATGAGCTCCGCAGCATTGTCGTTTGGGAGCCTAGTGGCGTCTGGAGATGATCGCCCGAAACAGAGCTGTGTCCCCGCCCTCCTTCCAAACTCCTCTCCCTCGTCTTCCCTGTGTCAGTCAATGCTCCTCCAGCGACCACTGCTCAGACCACAAAGGGAGAGCCCTGGTGCTCGCCCCCACCCTGCCGCACGAGTCCTCTCAGCTGTACCTGCAGCACTCACTTCCCTGCATTCCGCTGCTCCAGGTCTGGCGCCTTCTCTCACGCGGGCTGCGGCTGCGCCGCGGCCTCCTTCCCCGCTCGCCTGCCCGTCTCAGGTCTCAGTCCGTTCCCCTCAGCGGCAGCCGGCAGCCGGATGGGAAGGGCTGCGTTACCTGAGTGTCCCTCGCCACTCGCCAGAGGCAGACAGGCTCCACACAAGGCCCCGCGCGCGCCAGTCCTGCCTGCTTTTCAGTCTACGACGTTCTCTAAACCCCTGTGGTCCAGCCTCATGATCCCCTCTCCGCCCATGAACCTGCCAACCTCGGTGCCACCTCAGGGCCTGTGTGTTTGCTGTTTCCTCTGCTTCTGTTCTTCCTTCGTCTGGCATGTGTTTTTTGTTTGTGTGTGTGCTCTTGTTTTGTTTTTTGAGACAGAATCTTGCTACGTAATTCAGGCTGATCTTGAACTCACTATGCAGCCCAGGTTGGCCTCAAACTCACAGCGATCCTCCTGCCTCAGCCTCCTGAGTACTGGGGACTATAGGCATGTGCCACCATCCTGGCTGGCCTGTGATTTTTTAGTTAGGACTTATTTTAGATATTGTCTCTCTCTCTGTCTCACTTTTTTTTTTTTTTTTTTTTCCCCCCACCACAGGAGATTGAACCCAGGGCCTTCACACTGAGCTACACCTGTAGGCCCCATTTTTTAAATTTCGAGGTAGTGTCTTGCTGAGTCACTGAGTTGCCCAGGCTGGGCTAGAACTTTCCATCTTCCTGCCTCAGTCTCCCAGAGTGCTGGCGATATAGGCGTGCACATACCCAGCACAAATACTACCTCTTTGGAGAGGCCTGGAAAGTTCTCTGACCGCTGAATCTGCTAGTTATCTTCCCGTCCCCACTGCCAGCCTACTTACCTAAGTCATCCTCAGTCACATCATCCCATTTTTTCCCTGTGTGGATCTTTGGCTTGTGTTCTGCCTGTCTCTCTCACAAGTGGAGGGACCTCATCCTCATTGTCCCCCGCCACTAGGCCAGTGCCTGGTATGGAGTTGGCACCCAGGGAGAGCTTGTGATGCTGGGAGTGCATGCTTGGTGGGCATCTCTGTGCTCTGAGCCAGGGTTTAGCTAGCAGGGCTGTGGGAGCAAGGCCACTGCAGCCAGGGGTCTGCAGCCCTAGGAATCAGGCTCCTCATCCCAGGATCACTTGCACGCCCTATAAACCTCTGAGTACTATCATTGGGCTTTTTGTCCCCCTTTGGGGCTGGGGATCAAACTCAGAGCCTCATGCACTAGCTTTATGCACACCTGGCCTCTGTCTCAAAATTAAAAATAAAAAAAAGGCTGAGGATATAGCTGAATGGAAGGCTCTGGGTTCGATACCCAGTGAGACACGCAGACACACACACATAAACACACACAATGTGGAAAACTTTAGTCCTTTTTAATCTCACTTCTTAGAAATAACCACCATTTGCCAGGCATGGTGGTATACACCTATAGTCCCAGCACTTGAGAGGCTGAGGTAGGAGGATCACTGTGAGTTCAAGGCCAGCCTGGGCTACATAATGAACTCAAGACCAGTCTGGGCTACACAGAGAGACCCTGTCTGGAAAGAAAGAAAGAAAAAGAAATAACCACCATTAACACTTTAATGCATATTTTTTCTATTTTCTTTCTCTTCTATCTGAAAATGTGGTCATCTTTTAAATAAGGTGGTTGTTAACATGAACATGGTTGTTTATTTTCATTTTTTCCTTTGTTGATAGTTTATCCCAAATGAAATTATTCCTCACCAGTTCTCTGGGCTGGGACCTGGTCTTATGTCCCTGTTTGTTTGTGTTAATTTCTTCTCAGTTGGCTCTGCCTTGAGGACACGTTTGACCCTCAGCTCTGCGGTGACCTGGAGTGTGTGCCCCTAGGTACACCTGCCTGTCGCTGGGACACCCGTGATGCTCTTGGTCTTAGGTGTCTTCATGTATCTGACTTCCTTGCTTCAGGGTCCCGAGGGCAGAGGTGGCTCTGCCGTGTTCATGGCTCTGTCCTCAGCCCCTGGCCTGAGCTACTTATGCGAAGTGAAGACAAGCACACTGGTGGGAAACGACATGAATGAAAGACTTCCATGTATTAACACTGGGCAAATGAGGGAAAGTCCTCCTCCGGTGTTTTTCAGCCAGTGCGCCAGCGCCTCCTGAGCCCGCCGCTGCCTCCCTTCCCGACATGAGTTGCAGGCGGAGGAACGCAGGACCGGGCAGCGCGCCTCGTCCCCGCCCCGGTGCTCGCAGAGCTCCTCGGTTCACCTGCGCACCAGCTCTAAACGTCGCTGCACCCACCCATCTCTCTAATCCGACCCCAGCCCACACGACCTACTTATTTCCCGTTTCTCTGTTTTTGGTCACATTTTGAAACCCGTTGCCTCCACCTAGTGCCTGATCATAGCTGTTGCTCTACAGTGCCGAGGACTTTTAAACTTTTTCCTTTCTAATTTTCAGGTGTTTATGGTAGAACCCTAAGCATCTTAAATTTCGTCACTTATAGAGATAAAAAAGTAAAAATCTTGTGTACAAGATGGGAGGGGAATTGCAGGGAGAAGAATATTTTAAGATTCTTTTGTAGTTTGGCTAATGAAGCAAATAAAGTAAAACTAGTTCTTTCAGAAGAAAATCCCGTTCATCCTCCCCATCCACTATCTGTGAGCACCTCCTGTACGGTGCCCTCTTACAACGACATCTCCTGGTAACATGTTCAGCCTGCTTTCATCATCTCCTTGAAGGCCGCACTAACAAATATCTGATAATGTGACCCAAATATATAAATAGCATGTAATTCCAATATCCACTTTATATTTTCTTATAGTACACATTTAAATACTGGTTGGGTTAATTAACCCCAGTTTCAAAGAGATGCTAGGAAGCAGAAAAAAGTATGAAGCTTGAGAAAATTGCAGTGAATGCATTTCTCATTTGCTTTAGTTGTTTAGATCTTTTGTGTAAAATTGGTGTCAGCACTTGAAAGCTATTTGGGGAATAATTATTCCTTATTCTTCTTGCCATTCCTTTCCAGAATGTCCTTGATACTCATAAAATAATTTACAACAATTCGATGTACAAGTTACCTGGTGGGACATGATTTTCAAAAACTAGCGTTAAAAAAAAATCAAAGGTCAAATTCTGAAATATCTGATGAATTCTAAAACTAGAAATTATAGGCATTTGTTAACTGGGTTTGGAAAATAGCCACACTCCTGAAACATCTTGAAATTTTTCTTTAGGTGGAAAAAGTTGATTTAATGACTTCCATTACCATGACTTTTTGTTTGTTTTGATTACCTGCAAATTAACAGCCCAGGCAAATGTTTTGGTCTGAATTGAGGTGATGAGTCTAGGCCCATGCAACTTGTTTAGCTTTATCTTTTCTCTATTCTTTCTTTCTTCCCCACCCCTGGAACTGAGGAGTGAACCCAAAGACTTCGCTCTAAGATTCATTCCCATCCTTTTTCATTTATTTTATTTTTTATTTTGAGGCAGGGTCTTGCTAAGTCCCTTGGGGTGGCCTCAAGCTTGTGATTCTCCTGTTCAGCGTCCTAAGTAGCTAGGATTATGAGTGTGCCACCATGCCCAGCTTTAGTTATTTTTAGCTATTTGTTTGTTTTTGTTTTGGGGAGTGGTTTGAGGCAGCATCTCACTATAGTGCAGGCTGACCTTGAACTCACTTATGTAGCCCAGGCTGGCCTCAAACTCACCTCAATCCTCCTGCCTCAGTCTCCCGAGTGCTGCGATTACAGGCATGTGCCACCCAGCATTAATTATTATATATATTAAGTTGTTTTATGCTAGTTTTTAGTAACTTCACTTACAAGATGAATTTTTATAAAATATTTTTTTGTGAAAAGGAGATGATATATGAAGGGCTCACAAATTCTGAGCTACGGGATTCAGGTGCTCATCCTCCTTATATCCCTAAGAGAGTAGGGATTCTTGTTACCCCTGTTTTAAAAATGGGGAAAGAGACTTGGAGAGGTTGGGCCACATGCCAGAACCACAGGGCTGGCTCTAAGCCAGGACTGAGCTGTTGTCTGGTACCAGCTTACCTGAGGATCCACTACAGCAGACGCGTGGGCTTTCTGCCCTGACTTCAGGTCCACCTGTGTCATCCTGTCACAGCAGAGGCAAGGCATACACTCACAGGGGACTGAGAGTCGAGAAACAAATGAGTTTTTTAATTGGAGAAGCTGGTGGCCAGCAGGAGTCAAGTCTGCTGACCCCAAGCCTTTGTTTCACAGCTCCTTAAATACACATTTGGGGGCTTTACAAATATCCCTTGGTTGCCATAGAGACCACATCTTTTACTACATCATTTCTTTGGAATGTCACAAGGTCCTTCTCAAAACATCAGGCTAATTGACACATAGGATGTGGGCACGGTCAGCCTGACCATTGTTTGCTGTAACTGTTTCTCCTTTTATAGGTTTTATGGTTAATTGGGAAGAGGTCTGAGGAGTGAGTTTATCTATGGGTTAGTGCCTTAATATCTAGCAGGGTTGGGGAGTGAGTGCATCTAGGGGTTAAGTGAAGACAAACTGAAGTCTAAAAAAGAAAACGGAGTCACTTTAGCCATATCAATCTGGCAGGCAAGGGACAGCAGAACCCTGCTTGGGTTGCACAGGTCCTGCATTGAGGTTCTGGGGGCTTCCTGACTAGTTTGACAGTGTGTTGTCTAATTTGTTCACCACTGAAGCAGAAGCAAATCAAAGTGTGGTAGTGGTTATGTAAAAAATTCTTATCGGCCAGAGATGCAAAGTAATGTATTCATGGCTGAAATGGTGAGCGGTCTGGGATTAGCTTTAAAATATTTCAGGGAAAAAACTGGGTAAGAGGGTAGGTAAGGCAGGTTGGGAAAATCTTGCTGCAGAGCTGTTGAAACTGGGAGCAGGCATGTAGGAACTCAGAGCCCCAGTCTCCTTGGGTTTATACGTTTCCATAATAATAAAAACCCAGTGAATAGCATCTGGGTCACGGGGCCATTGGGCACCCAGTTCAGGTTCCTGGTGGAGAGAGAAAGAGAGAGAGAGAGAGAGAAAGGATCACTGAAAACCTTGGGATCCAGATCTACTTCAGAAGTTGCTTATGGGCCCTCTCTGTGGACCTGTTAGCAGAGTTACTGTATTCATTTCCGTAGAATGCCTGCTCAGCCTGGCGTGGTGGTGCATGCCTGTATTCCCAGCACTCTCAGAGGTTGAGGCAGGAGGATTTCAAGTTCAAGCCCAGCCTGTTAGTAATAGAGCGAGTTAGTAACATAGCGAGATTCTGTCTCAAAGAAAGAAAGAAAAAGGGGGGGGGGGCAGAGATGGGCTTGGGTTCCATCCAAGGGTTGGTTCATCCTGTTTTTCCCATTTGTAAAATGCATCAGCCCTGTTTAACTAGCTGTTTGTCCCAGTAGCAACTAAAGAATCCATTCTCTTTCTATTTTGTTTATTTGTGAAAACATTTGCATCAAAATCCTAACCCTCACCAAGACGACTCCCTGACCCGAGTGGTGTTGCAGGGTGCAGGAGGACAGGCGGGCAGGCTGTGAGGAAGAGGTGGGCTGTTCTCCAGGACCTCCTCCTCTGGGTGGGCAGTGAGGGGACAGGGTGGGGTGAGGCATTAATGTTTCTTCTCTCCCTTCTTCTATTTGTCCCTTTTGCTCCTCTGACCTCTTGGTCCCTCAGGGGCCCTGGGCACACAACCACTCAGCCTCCCCCATCAGGTGCTCACTTCAGATCTCAGATGGGGTTGTAGGTGTAGCCAGGGCCCCCGGATGCCCTCAGCCTAGAGCAGAGACTGCAGAAGCAGAGAGCTGGGGTGTTGGGGAGGTTTCACTGAACAGGTGAAGCTGCGATTTAAAACCCAAATCAGATATTTTCCAGCCCGTGAGGTCAGCAGGAGTAAAGAGGAAGCTACATAAAAGAGTGCTGTGTGTGGAGGGAGAGGCGGAGTCCAGAGTGGCTGGATTGTGACAAGCACGGGGAGGAGGTGTGTGAGGTCTGGGCTTCATCCAGCAAGGAAGGGCCATGAGGGCGAGGCCTTTGACAGGGGTCACATTTGCAAGATATCACCGGGGGATTTGCCAGGGCTAGGGAGGGGGGAGGAGCTGCTGAGAATAACAGAAACTTTCAGAGCAGGGCTGCCAGAGGCGTCAAATAAAAATACAAGGCTTCCAGTTAACTTTGAATTCCAAATCATGAATGAATCGTTTTCAGTATAAATATATCCCGTGCAATAATTAATCTGAAGTTCAAATTAAACTCAGCATCCTGTATTTTTTCCGGTGATCCTATTTCAGAGTCATCTTCCTAATGCAGATCTGATCTGTGTGGACCACTGCTGTCACGACTTGACTTGAATAATTCTCGGGCCCACAGAGCATCATATTTCTTTTCCGCTGGAGTATTAACATAGTGAAGAGTATTTTCCAGTACCGTCTTTGGTTCAGTGTCACGGGTCGCCTGTGTCATTGGTTCAGTGTTCGCCAGATCCATCTTAAATGTCCTTGCTTTTTGAATTCGGTGATGATACCATGAAATCACAGGTCCAATGGGCGGGTTATTTTTTGTATACCTATTACGATAAACACAGGGGTATAAGTCTCTCTTTATCCCCATTGTGTCTGAACTTTGCATCCGCACCCTGGGGAATGCCAGTGGAGCAGGGAGCTAGGCCGGGCTGGGCCTCAGCAGCTCCGCCTGGAGTCCGGATGGGAAGAGGATTCCCGGGGCGCTTGCAAACCCTGGACTGGATTCGACCGGGATGAGGTAAAGATGGGAAAGTAGGAATTGGCGCTCGGCTCGCAGGAACCCAGCAGGTCCCAGAGGAGCGGGACCGTGTGGCTGGGGTCCCACTGCCAGAGGAGAGCCACGCGGGGTCTGGTGAGGGCCGAGGACAGGGCTGGAGGTGGCGGTTGAGGAGCCGAAGTCCCTGCCGAGCAGCGCCGCCCTGCAGCGGCGTGAGCTGACGGTGGAGAGCGCTCGCGGGGTTTGGCCGTGGACTGGGGTCTCCTTGTGCGCACCACGTCCAGTGTTGTGGGTTTGTTAAGAAAGCTTCTCCTCGCGCTTGGGAGCAGTTCGGGTCGGGGTCAGCCCTGGGCTGGCCGCAGAGTTTTCCCGGGTTTCACAGTGTGGACTGGAGCCGCCGGGACCGCGACTGTCAGAGCTTGAAGCCGTCCCCTTTCCTGTCGGGGCGCCGCCGACCCCGCAGGTCACGCCAGGAGCCCAGAGTGCGGAGCGCGATCTTGGCGCTCCTCCCGCGCCAGGGTCCCCACTGTGGAGCTTCCCGACGCCACAAGGCTCTCCTCCCCGGGGCACCCATCCGCCCTGTGGTACAGAGACTCCTGGGGGGTGGCAGCATTTCTTTGAGCCTCTCACTTCTCGGCTCAGTCCGTGGATCTCCACAGGCTCCTGCCTGTGCCTTTCCGTGGTTGGCTGCTGAGCCACAGGGTGCTCAGGGACTGCCCAGTGCCCGCGTGTCACAGGCCGTCCTGCTGGGGCCAGACGGAGGGGTTGCACGGGAGAGTATCGAGTGACTGTTATGTGCTACCCTGGGAGTAGGTACCATCATCTTCATTTTACATAAAAGGAAACCTAAACTCCAAGAGATTAAGCACATGCATAAGGCAGGAAAAACAGAGCTGGAATTCGGCCTCCTGACTGCATTCAGTGTTCTGGAAACTTCCTTGAGGTAAAGGTAATTACTGGCTCTCGCTGACTGCAGTAGATGGGGGAGCATCTTCTGTGTGCCTAAGCGTGAGTTCCAACACACTGACCACAGTTCAGGCAGACCTGCTGGTAACGTCGTCCTGGTTCTACTCCTATCCTGGATTCCCTATTGTCCCACAATCCCTTTCTTCATGACTGCTATCAGATACATATACTCACATTTGTTTGAGTAAATATTAGGCTGCTGTAACAAAGAAGTCCAAAGTACAATACAGTATACCTCAGAGAAGTTGTGGTTCAGAGTTCAAGGCCTTAGAACCTGACTAATAATTGTTCACAGAAGTCCTGCAGTTTCACAGAAACCACAAATATACTCTGCAATTGTTTTTTTGGTGGGAGGTTTGCAAGTAGCCAATCCGAGAGCATTTTTCAGTTCTCCTTGCTGCTGATTGGCTGCTACCCTGTAACCTATCTCTGGCAGATGAACCAGTATTCTGCATCCTAACAGGTTGCTGTACCACGTGTAGCTATCTCCAGTGTTTCCGTTTTGTTCTTAAAGCCCTAAGATTCCCTAAGATGTGGTCAAAACACCCTACACATTTAAGGTTTTATTAATACAGTATTTTATTAAATTATGTAACTGTGGGAGACATAACATTTAGGATTTAAACTATAAAAATAGGCATTTATAGGTATTTTTCTGATCATATCTGAAAGGTGTGGTTTTTCACAATTCGCAGGAGCTCTAGCAATGTAACCTCTGCAAATTTCAGGGGTCCACTGTAGCTCAAATGTAAATTTATTTCTGTCCCACATAAAATTACAGGCAAGTGGACTTCAACTGTAGTCTTCCCTGGTTCAGATGTCAGGATCAATGAAAAAGAAAAAAATAAATAAAAAATAATAATAAAAAACATAAAGTTTCTCCTCCAAAAATAAAAATAAAAAATAAAATAAAATTACAGGCAAGTGTTTCAGAGCCCATATGCACCACAATGGCCTCCTTAGCTCCAGCCATCACATTCCCACCGTCAGGTTGGGGGAGAGCACATGGCTTCTTTTTAAAGCTCTAGCCTGGGAGATGGCACATACAACTTGTACTTACATCTCATGTTGACCCAAACATTACACAGATAATCACAGCTGCAAGGGAAGTTGGGAAATGTAGTCTTTCACTAATTTAAATTGCCAGGCAGATGGGAGCCACTATCATAATAGCTTTGGGAAACCCTGGCAAGATGGACAGGCTGTTCTTATTTTAATTAGAGTCAGACTACCTGGTTTAGAGCTGCGCTCTGCTGCCAAGATGTGATCTGGGCAAGTTGTATAACCTCTCTGAAGCTCAGTGTTTTCTTCTGCACATCGAGGTAATGATAATTATTAATCTGCGTGTCTCAGTGGAATGTTGGGAGGCCCAAATAAATTATTGTCTCTGAGAGCCTGGCGTGGGCTGCCAGGTCAGATGGGGCCATGTTGGGACACCCAGAGGGGCTTAGCTGGGTTTGTTTTCTAAGCTGTAAGTACTTGGTGCCAGCTCCCACGGTGATTTGGGGTGAAAGCCACACATCTGAAGGTTTTCAGTGTTGTCTTTCCACTCTGTGGCATACCCTGTGCTACCATCGCAGCACCTCCTTTTTGTTCCTGATTGGTTGCCTACCTGGCTGGGTTCAGCACCCCTCCTCTATGCACCTTGCTCCTGGGCTCCCCTTGTTCCCTCAGGAGAGAGTCACTGGCCAAGCACCCCCATGACTCCTAAGCTCTGATCTCATGTGGCTGAGGAGGGCCCTGGCACAGGCCCACAGGAAGGAAGCTGGCAAGCACCCCTAGCAGTGCCAGGTGGACCCTTTCCCCACCTCTGAACAGCAGGCACCAGTGGCAGTGACGGCTTCTATCCCCCAGCAGACTGCAGCCTCACTGGTTCGCACAGAACCTGTTCCTGTCTCCGAAGCCTCCCCTGATTCTCTCCCTCCAGGGCGGGGTCACATCCCTCCTTTGGGCTCCCTTCATCCCCTGGAGTCTCCTCATCCCAGCTCTGATCACTCTGGGCTGTCCCTGGCCGGCAGTGTGTCTGGAGTCTGCCTCCCACTGGTCTGCAAATTCCCTGGGGCAGGTCCAGGCCTCCCTTGTCACAGAAGAACCCTGGCATCACGCACAGGAGGGCCATACAGTGGGCTCTCTATGGGACTCAGTGATTCCACAATGGGGTAGGCTCCCAGTGAGCTCCCCAGTGGGTTCTCTTTAGGGTCTAAATCTGAGTTCTCTGTCCTCCAACTTGGAGTAGGAAAACGGTACCTGCAGTGATGAGGGGCCAGCACTAGGTCTAATCCTTGATGACCCCTCACTCTGGGAGGGCACGCAGTCCTTTTTGAAGTCTGAGTTTTCTCTTCAAGGGCACACAGCAGATTAACCTTCATGACTGGGTCTTGTATTAGGCTTTTTGTTACTATAATGAAATATCAGGGGCAGGCTGCTTTCTAATGAAAAGAAGTTTATTTTGGCTCATGGTTCTGGAGGTATGAGGACCAAAACAACACAGCTCAAGCTCTGGCCAGGGCCTCCCATTGATTGTGTCACCTCATGGTGAATGGCCTTCTTGCTGGCAATCTTGAGGTGGTGGCCCGGGGAGTCACATGGCAAGAGACAGGGTGTACCATATTCAGCTGTCTCTCTCTTTATTATCCACAGGATTCAATCATGGTGTCTCTGTCCCAATGACCTAATTTAATCATTTCCCAAATGGGCCATTTCTAAACACCATAATGTTTCCATCATTTAATATATTAACAGAAGACTTTGGGATTAAATTCCTGCATAAATTTAGTGGAAGAGGGGATCATATTGAAACCTTAGCAGGTCTGATTCCTTTCAAAGTTCCTACACAGGGTTGGCACACAGCAGGCCTTGTGGACACTGGGTGGGCACACAGCAGGATCCCTAAGGAGCTGGGTCCTGTGTAGTCCCAATAGGAAGTGGGCTCCTACTTACCCCCCCCCATAATCACTGAATTGGGAGGTGTGTGAAGACCGCAAAGGGAAGAAAGGGACAGTGAGGTGGGCCAAGGGACTTAGGGCGCAGGTCCCTGGAAGCTGGCAGTGCGGGGGCAGGGCCTAGGGCCTACTGGCCCACACTCCTGGGTCCTGGGGGGGCACCAGAACGCTGGTCATCTAGGGACCCTGGGGACGAAGATCAAGGCTCCTGGGTTATTTGAGAGGAAAGAGATACAGGTCTGGATGCCCGACTCGGCGGTGGAGAGGCCAAACTGAAATGTAGGTGCACGCTTTTAGGCTCCCGAACGCGTCTAGTCAGTGTCAGTGGGAAGGATGCAGACAAGTACGTGTGACACTTTGGCAGGATATTTTATTGGGTCTCTGCTCCCTGCCCGACCGCCGAACAGTCCGAACGGGCCAAACCAGCCACGCGGCCCCCGAAGCGGTACGTGTACTTGCGCCCACCGCTCTTTTGCACGATGTCGCGGCGGTAGTAGTAACGCAGGCCTCGGCTCAGCTTCTCGTAATTCATGCCTGGCTTCCTCTTGCGCTCGCCCCACAGCCGCGCCACCTAGGGCGGAGGCCAGGCGGGGTCAGAGAGGGCGAGGGGGAGGGGCTGTGCCGCGATGGGCGGGGCCGGATCGTGCTGGGTACAGCGGGTCCGGGGGTCGTCTGGGCTGGGGTTCCGCACCGCCCAGCCGGGCTGAGATGGGATTGGTTGAGTCTGGGGTCCAGGCGGGGACACGGCTTGAGCGGAGCCTGGAGAGGGCGAGGCTGGGGGCGGGGCCAAGGACTAGGCCCAGCGAAGGGCGGGGCGAGGTCGTACTAGGGCGTCCCGGGCGGTACTCGGAGGGCCCGGGGAGCTGCCCCACCTCTTTGGGGTCACACAGCTGGAACTCGCGGCTGTTGCCAGTCCAGCGGATGCAGCTGCTACGCGCTCCGTCGTGGAGCAGCTCCAGAAGAAACTGCCACAGCTGAATGGGACCTGCGAGGTGGAAGCAGGTGAACACCCAGGTTTCCCAGACCCAGACGCCGCCGCTCCGACGAAGGGAGTCGGGGCTCCTCATCTCTAAGGCTCAAGGGTCCAGGTCTTGCCAACTTTGGACCCAGAAATCCAGAATTCCTTGCGGAATCCTGATCTCTCCGGACCACTTGGGGAATCCACGAGTTTGGGATCCCAAGGGTCAGCCTTGGCCGGGATTGTAGCGCACGCCTGTAATTCCTGCATTCGGGGTGACTAGGCAGGAGGATCGCAAGTTTGAGTCGAGTTTGGGCAATTTAGTGACTAGCGAGACCCTGTCTCTAAAGTTAAAAATAAAACTGGGGCTGGCTCCCTGTGCAAGCCAGGGTTTAGGCACCTAAGCCCCGCCCCCGGCCACGTTGCCGGTCCCGCCCCTTGGATGCCGAGGCCCCGCCTCATCACTCCGGCTTCGCGCCCTGGGGAGTCTTCCAGGACCTCTCACCTCGGTGGTTCGTTTTGGGGTAACGAGTCGAGTTGGCACGGTCCGACTGCTGGCTCGGTTCGGAGGAGGTGGTGAGAGCTGAACTCTGGTACCCGTTCGAAGAGAGGCTGCAATCTGTGTGCAGCCCCAGATTCCACGAGGTGGTACAGTCCGAACCCGCAGGCTCGCCCCACGAAATGGTATAGTCCGCGCGAGGGTCCCCGTAGAGGTCACTGTCCCAGTAGGTGGCGCCGTTGGGGACCACAGAATAGTCCCAGCTCGCGTTGCTCCTGGCGGCCCGGGCGTGTGACCACGGGGCGGCACTGTTCTGGCCCTCCGCCCCTCCCGAACCAGCGAAGGGGGCGTGGCCCGGGCCGGGGAGGGCGGGCTCCAGGGTCTGGGAGACCCGGCTGCAAGGGTCCGAGGGGGTGCGCGCCGCGTCTGTCCAGTCTCCGGACCACTTAGGGGCCTGAGGGGCGAGATCTGTGAGGAAGAATCGAACCTAAGTGAGGGGCGCCCAGATGTCCCGATTCTCGGACCCTACCGGAGTTCTGGGAGTCTGCGGACCAGGACCCCCAGATCTAAGCTATGCCACCTTGAGAACGCAGGTGTCCCCTCTGCTAGTCCCGTCCTTCAGCCTGAGCACTGGGAGCCAGGACCCAGTCCTCTCCTGCCACTGCCTCTGTACGCACACTCACCTGCTCCCCATGCATATTCTGGATGTGGTAACGCGGGGCTGCAGTCTAGGTCCGGGAACCCTGAGAAGGATAGGGTCGCAACTGAGTTTAGGAAGGGTGGGAGCCCGGACTTAAAGACCTCAATCGCCTATCCACTCTGGTCTTTGTCAGGGGTAGGGAGTTAATCACCGAGGACCCTGGGCCCTTTCTCCAACTTCAGGCATCCCCCTACTCACCCGGGGAGTCCAGGCACGCCCCCCTCCTCTCTTGGGTTTAGGAGCCCAGCCTCCATCCTCCCCCCAGCACCTTGGGGTCCCAGCCCGGCAGCCACCTTTCCAGCACGTTTCGCTTGTCGGTGTGTCCCCTTGGAGTGCCAGTTCAGGGAAATAGAAGCCAAATTCGGTTCCTTCTGCAGGCAAAAAAGACGTTAAGGCCGGGTCAGGGGTCAGCAGCGGCCCCCACCCAGGCATCCTCCCTACGTATAGTCTCAGCCCCAGCACGTACCCAGCCCTGACAGCTTGTTCCCCGGAGGCACTTCCTGTGGTGGGGTCTCATCGCAGCTCCACAGGTCCATAGGTGCTCGTTTGGAATGATCTGGTAGGGAAAAGTCCAAAAGGCCATAGATGAGCTGGTGACCTTTAGGGACCCCTTGCCTCCCTGGGACTCAGGTGTCCAAGCTTCTGCTCCCTCTTTCCCCAGGAATCTGGCACCTTGGCCTCTAGTCCCTTTTTCTCTCAGACCAGGAATGAGGGGCTTCATTCCTCTTCCTCTTTCAGGCCCCCAGCTCCTTCCTAACCCAGGCTCCCAGATACCCGGACACCCAGACACCCATCCTGTTCCCACTTTATAGCTCACCTCCGGCGGGTTCCTCTGCCCCCAGATGGGGGTCTCAGCCCCATTTCATACCGTGCACCCCCTCCCCCGGGACCTGGGCAGGGGGGAATTTTCCAAGACGTCAGAGCAGGGGGTCACAGCCTGGGTCAAGTTGCAGGTCCAGGGGCGGGGCTGAGTCCCCCTTCCCACCAGGGATGCGGCCTCTGGAGCTGTCCTGGTGCAGGAGTGGCTTGGGGAACAGTGGGCTGGGCAAGGCGGGGGACAGGGGCCGGGTGTGTTTATGAGGCGATGGGGGCTGGGCAGAGTGGGCTGGTTCTCCGTCTTGGGGATTTGATCCTGGGACATGGGAGGTGGAGGGAGGAGGGCCTGGGGTCTGCTGGGCTACGTCAGGCTTATCTGCAACAGGAAGAGGGATTTCCGGCCAGATCCCCCCCCCCCCCCGTCCCCAGCGTCGGTCCAGGTCACAATTAACAGAGTGACCGCAGGAGATGGAAGCGGACCCTGCATCACCCCCCACCCCCCAGAACGAGTTGCAGAGGATGTTCTGGAGCTGCCCAGGAGTATTGTCAATCATAATAAAAAATTAACATCAGCAACACGGATCATAAAAATAGTAATAACAGCTAACATCACAGGAGGAGCCATGTGCATGTCAATGAGCCATGTGCATTGGGTCTTCATTTAAACCTTTTATGAGGTAGATACAACTCTTTCCCGTTTCATGAAAGGGAAAATCGAGGCAGACATCTTTCTGTTTCATTTTCCAAAGCCCCATATATTTCTGAGCTATAATGGTTTGGGACAACTGGGAAATTTTGTGTATGAATTGAATATGAGATATCATATGGGCCAGGCATGATGGTGCAGGCCTATAATCCCAGGGCTTGGTAGACTGAGGCAGGAGCCCAGCCTGCACTACAAAGCAGACCTTGTCTCAAAAAAAAAAAAAAAAAAAAAAAGAAAGAAAGTGAGATAACACATGGAATTACTTTCTTAGATGTGACACGTGATGATCATGGTATTCTATGAAGTCATTATGAGGAAATGAACACATACTTAGGGATGAAGTGTTATAATTTTGTGACCTGCTTCAAATGATTTAGCAAAAAGCAAAAGCATACATGTAAATGTTCATACACACATGCAATATTCCAGACATATACTAAATACTAAAAACCCTGAAATTCAGTAACTAGTTGTCCTCTACTTTCATTTGCTGAGTCTGGCAACCCTTAATTTAGGCAACCTGGCTTCAGATACTGTGCTTGTGCCCATATTTGCCATTAAAAATGTCTTAATGTGGACAGTTTCCATAGTTACCCAGCTCCTTGGTCATGAACTATTTGCCGTTCTGGAGGGTGGAGGGTAGCGCTGCTCTCTTGTTCATTTTACAGAAGGGAAACTGGATCTCGAGAGGGAGTCACTTGGGGCTGGGCTTGCATGGAGCTTTGAGAACCACTGAGCGCTGGGCATCATTCGTCCCTCATCCACTCACCTACGGGCCTGAATCTGAGTCCTGGCCTGCACTGCCCGCTAGGCTGCCTCCCCCTGAAGCAGGCGTTTCTGCTGTTTGTGTGTCTGTCCATGTCTGCCTCTCCTCTGGTTGGTGTCTGTAGCTCTGAGTCCCTGTTGTACCAGGCCTGATGCCAGTGAAACCTTGTCACCAGTCCCTGAGTGTTCCTGTGTCTTCCATCTGTCTCTGCGATTTCTCCTTTCCCGCTGCGCTGATAGTCCTTCAGCTTCCCTGCGTCTGTCAGCTCCTCTCCATCTCTTAGCATGTTTCCCCCGTCAGGACGCCTATCCACAATTTTACCCTCCTTTCTGGAATCACCTCTGGTCCCATGTCCCTGTGGCTGTAGTGAGAAGGGGGCCAGGGGTAGGAAGGGCCAGTGATGGGGGAAAGGGGGCTTGAAGTCCTTTGCGGGGTGGTCCAGGCCAGGGGGCTGAAGGGCACTTCCTGCCAGGGAGGCCCTCATCCCTCTGACCAGACTGGAAAATGTGACGTCAGAGGGGCAGTCAGGGGGGAGACAGGAACAGAAATCTGACACCTCTCCTGGGTGATCTTCCTCTGCTGAGGCCTTGGTATCACCCCCCAACCAGTTTCTGATGGCCTTATCCCCAGAAGACCCTCCCCCCTCCCCCCCCACTCCCACCCTGCCATCTCCCTTCTCTGCAGGACCTGCCCCAGCACTCGGTGGAAGTCTCAGAGTGATGGTGGTCTCAGAGCTCTTTCTGAAGTGCAAATCTGTGACGCCAGCCCCTGCTTGCTGCCTGACTTGTCCCAGCTTCTTGGGACACCCTGTTACGTGCAGGTTAAAGCTTAAGCTCTTAGCTTGCCGTTCCAGGTCCTGCACGGACCCCTCTTCAGCAGGCAGAAGCAAGTCTGGAGCCAGGAAATGACCTACAGACACTTGGACGAGAAACAGGCGCACTCAGATACTGAGACGCACAAGTGCGAGCACTGTGGGCTGGTGTTTGCCAGAGTGGAGAAATGGCAGACAGCCCAAGACCGAGGGGAAGGATGACAGTCTCACAGCGGACGCTTCCTTCAAGAGGCCCTCCCTGACCCGCAGATCGGTTCTGTGGTCTATGTCGGCCATGGAGCCTATCCTGTGAGTGGACCACGGTCCCTAAGGAAGCAGGACCGTACGCATCAGTCACTGTTGTCCTCAGCACTGCCCAGGCCTGGCTGAGCGTGCTGAATGGGGAGAGCTGAGCTCGCGAAGGGCAGGGCCCAGAAGACCCCCTATCTGACTCAGTGTGAGGAGCACAGGCTGGAGCAGGACACCAGCCTTGACTTTTACTTTGTCAAAATCCCCCTTCCTCCTCTAGAACTGGCTGCAGTCAGCAAGCACTTACAAGTTTTGAGAAGCAGCAGCACACCACAGGGGCTCAGAAATGCCACCTGGATGCCTGCCTGGGTAAACTCTTGAGGTTCCCACATTCTCAGGTGGAAGATGCCAAGCCCCATCCCCACAGAGTGCCTGCAAGCCCAGCCAGGGATGGAAATGAATGTAAATTTATTGAAACTTTTTCAGGGTGGGTGGGTGGACAGTTGGAGGTTTTCCAAAGACATCTATGGGGAGAAGCCAGCGCCCGGCCGGGTGGGAGCGGGTGCCCAGCCACAGACCCTATCTCAGGCCCAACTTCTTCTTTTCCTTCTGCTTCTTTCGGACCACGTCCAGGTTCCGGTCCTTCCACATGCTCTTGCGGAGCTTGATGGGGCGTGAGCCCACGTACTTCCCTGCAGGGATGGAGGGCTCAAGGTCAGGCGTAGGCCGGATGTCCGCCTTACCCACTGTGCTGCGGGGAGCCCTCACTCACCGTTCATCTCACGCATGGCACGCACATAGTCACTGGGGTCCTTGAAGCTGACGAAGCCGTAGCCCTTGGTCTTGCCCGTGCGCTTGTCACGGATCACCTTAGCCTTAAGGAAGGATGGGAAGCGGCTGAAGGCGCGTGCCAAGATGTCATCATTTACCTCATTGCCCAGATCTCCACAGAAGATTCGGAAATCATCTGGGGTTGGGAGAGAAGAGGTCAGAGGATGCAGGTGCTGGCCCAGTGACTGCCCTGTTTGACTATGTGAATGACCCCATCTTATCTGGAAGGATCCCCAAGCCTCCCCCTTCTGTCCCTGCAGTCTCTGCCTGGGGACCCTTAGTAATTAATTACCAGCCAATACTTGTGTGGTATCTAACCTGCACCAGGCACCCTGCTAAGCACCTGGCTTTTCTTTTTCTTTTTTTACACATCTAGTGCTCCCAACAGCCCTTTCACCCTGAGGCACAGAGGTCAAGTCAATGCCCAACTTACATGAACAGGAGGCGCAGAGCTGGGACAAAAGTGCAGGCATCTAGCTTTACAGTCTTTTTTTTTTTTTTCAATGTGGGTACCGGGAGTCGACCTCAGGACCTCGCGCTTGCCAGGCAGGCACTTATGCCACTGAGCTATCTCAACGGCCCTGGCTTTACAGTCTTTACTTTTAACCTTTAACTGAATTGTTCTTCCTCACCTCAAGGCCATTGTCCACTCCCATGATGAAGCTCTTAATTCTGATCTGGCCCTGGCCTCCTCTGAGGGCGCAGGTTCCTTAGTCTCCTGGACACCTCCCCATGAAGTGCCTTGGGCCCCAGCCTCCTGGGACGGTGCCTCAGCACACAGGCTGCACTTGCCTCAGCTCTGCTTTCTCTGCAAAGCCCTTCACCTTGCACTGGGAACACACCATGTGAGCCTTCTCCAAGGCCAATGTCCACTGCCACTCTTGGGCACATTCTCAGGGTTAGGCCTGTGCCTCTACTCACCATGCACAACCCTGATGAATCACCATCCCCAAGGGCACATGCTATCATTCCCTTTGTGGGGACAAGCACGTCAGACTGGACGGCTAAGGGACTCGCCCAAGGTCACAGAAGTATGGTTCCAAGCCCATACTGGCCCAGCATAGGCAGAGGCTGTTTGTCCCTAGTCTGGCACAGGTAGATGGTCCCAGAAGAGGAGACGGCAGTCAAGGATGGGGCAGGAGGTGGGTTCATTTTTTCCCTCAGCTATTACTGTGGTTACCTCATAGCTTTTGTGGTGATTAAGGACACTCTGAAAACAATTAGGTTGGGCCGGTGAGATAGCTCAGTGGTATAAGTGCCTGCCTGGCAAGCATGAGGTCCTGAGTTCGACTCCTGGAACCCACACAAAGGAAAAAAAGGGCCGGTGATATTGCTCAGCGGCACAAGCACTTGCTGGCAATCACGAGGTCCTGAGGTCGACTAACGGTACCCACATTAAAAAAAACAAAACAAAACAAAAAACCAATTAGGTCACCCTAGAAGCAAACAATCTAACAAACACAGAAGGTGGGACCTTCTACAAGACAACTGGCCTGGACACTTTTGGTTTTTTGAGACAGGGTCACACTGCATATTCCAGGTTGGCCTGCAACTCATGGTGACCCTCCTGCCTCAGCCTCCCATGTGCTGTGATAACAGGCATGTGCCACCACACCCAGTTTGGTCTGGATACTTTAAAAAAATTATACACAAAATAAGGATGTGGAAGAGAAACCATTCTTATTCACGTGGCTGTGGAGGCACCGCCTAAAGCCCAGCAGTGACCAGGCTGGCTTCCTTCCCCAGCAAGGGATTCAATGGCATGTGTTCTTCCTACCCTCCTCCCATGGAACGCTCTTGTTCCTTAGGTTGATAATCCTGTGCACAGCTTACAGGTGGGGTCAGCAAGCAGAAGTGTCCCCTAGGACCTGCTCTGACCGCCTGGCTTTATGGCCAACCTGGGCCAGGTGCTGGTTGAAATCCACGTGCCGCGCCTCCCACTCTGTCTTACATGAATGAGCACTCACTTTTCTTGGGTCAAGTGAACACCAGTATCTAACTGCTCTTCTTTAGCCCAGGGGATGGAACCCAGGGCCTTGAGTGTGCTGGGCAACTGCTGAGTTACACCCCTAATGCCCTTAGTCCAATTTAAATAGAACAGAAAAAACGTAGAAAGCAAAAGATAAATACATAAAACTACATATATTCTGGCTTGGGGAGAAAAACAGCTATAACAGAGTGTTGGGGCAATTGCAAAAATAACAAATCGAATAGAAGATGTCGCCGGGCATGGTGGCGCATGCGTGTAATCCCAGCACTTGGGAGGTTGAGGCAGGAGGATCACTGAGTTTGAGGCCAGCTTGGACTACATAGTGAAACTCTGTCTCAAAAAGACAGGGAAATAAAAAAAAGAATATAAGGTGTCACAGAATTACTGTTCTGGGATGTGATAATGGCACTGTGCTATGAAAGAAAGAGCCTTTCTTAGGAGAATACTAAGATATTTAGACGTAATAACTTCACTTGTAACTAGCTTCAAGTGACTGAGCATAAAACAGTAAGGGGCTGGGGACATAGCTCAGGTACAGCATTTGCCTAGCATGCCTGGGTTTGCTCCCTGGCACTGCAAAAACGGCAAAACCCCACAGCAGTTAACAGGAATAAAGAGAACAGGGGGAATACAGTGAATAGGGCAAAATGTCAACTGCAGAATCTTGGTCGTGGGCAGGCCATTCACTGCATCATTCTGGGCTTAAAATTTTTTCATTAAAGTTGGGGGAAGCCAGGAGGGGTGGTGCACACCAGTAATCCCAGCACTTTGGAGGCTGAGGCAGGAGGATCACATGTTTGAGGCCAGCCTGAACAACACAGTGAGACCCTGTCCCAAAAAACACAGTTGGGGGAAGAAAGAATGCTGTTTGACCTTGAGCAGGCCAGGTTCCTCAGGCATAAAACAGGACAGAAAGCCTTGGCCTATGGCCAGGGGAGGGACCCGCCCCTCAGTGCTACAGTCTGGCCTTCCCCAAGGTAGGCTAACAACAGTGGAGTTGTGGAGTTGCCTGGCTCCCCTTCCATGGCCACGGCCCACAGAGGCAGTAGGGCCTGTCTGTGGTTCAGCACAGCTTGACCTCACACTGCGGCCCACTCACCGGCATCCCACTCCAACAGGCTAGGATCCTCCCAGCTGCTTCCAGCTGCCGTGCGAATGCAGCGTTTCAATTTCTCTGGCTTTCCTTTCTTCTTGTCTTCACCCATGGGCTCTGGCACCTGCAGAGCAAGGGGGATGGGGTACAAAGGACTTGCTACAGTCTCTCACTCTGCTTTGGCCCTTGCCCTCCTTCCTCCAGTTAAAGGACTGGATATGCTTCTGGGTGGGGTATCCGTGTCCACCTCCCTCTCCCTTGAGTCCTCCCTGCTCTGGACAGGACTGTGTGAAAGCTCACAGACTCCTGCCTGTCCTCCCACTGCTATGTTCTCTGCTTACCTCGAGAGCCATGAGGCCGGGAGGTGGCTCAGGCCGAGGGGGCCGGGGTCGTGGACGCAGGGACAGAAGCTCAGGAATGCGCAATGGGGGCAGCAGGCCCCGTACTACCTCCAGTGGGAGGGGCAGGGGCTCGGGCTCAGGCAATGGCATGGCCAGGGCTAGCGGCAGGCTGGGGCCAATGACTGCAGGGCCGGCTGGAGCACCTCCTGCCCCCACGGCCACCGCAGCACTAGCTTCCTCCAGCCCAGCCGCCGCTGCCACTACTGCCTCCTCCTTCTCTTTCAGGCCCAGCCCCAGGCCTAGGCCCAGCTCTCGGGGTGCTGCTGGCTCTTCCTGTGGGCGAGAGGGGGGCATGAATGTGTCATCTACATGTATCAACTCCCCACAATGAATGAAGTCATTATATACTGTGAACACGCAGAATAAAAATAAAAATTTTTAAAAGAAGGAAAGCATGAGAGAGCCAGATCACAGGCCCATATCTTATCCATCCCTCTCCATACAGCAAAGCCAGAGAACAGGCAAGAAAGGAACTCTCTAGTAAGGCAGAAAGAGAGAAACATATGCAAAGAGGGACAGACAGACACAGGTAAAAACACGACAGAGAAATGGAGAGGGACAAAGGAAAAACAGAGACAGAGACAGACATACACCCACAGCACACATTTCCCTCTATTCTCTCTTAATAAAGAAAAATACATTGAGTCACAAAGAATAAAGACAGAGACAGAAAAGACCAAGACAGGGGTATGAATATGATCAAAGTGTTATATGCATGTATGAAAATATCAGTGAAACCCAATATTCTCCATAATTAATATGCATTAATAAAGAGACAGAGACAAAGTTAAGAGAAACGAGCTGGAGGAAAGGCAGAACCGGCAAGGGCTTCCTGCCCACAGCATTAGTTCCCTGTGCACACTTACTAGGGGAGGCCTCAGAGCAGCCATGGAGCTCAGGGGGGGACCCGGGGCCCGAGCCATTGGTGGCAGCATCATGGGTGGTCCAGGGGGCCCAGGCAGAGGGGGCCCCACGAGGGCCTGGTGTGGAGGCCGCAGGGCCATAGGCCGGGGAGCACCTGCTGCAGAAGAAAGAAGAGAATCTGTCAGGGTGTTAGTGGGAGAGTTCGGGGGCTTGGGGAGCGAGTTGCGTGGTAGTGATGACCCTGGCCCCCTCACCTGCTCTCTGTAGCACGTGAGGGACGAAGGCTGGACGCAGGACAGCGGCCCTCTGAGGGGCCACGGCTGTGGGAGAGAGAGATGGGGGGGTGTGTCATGGGGGATGGGGGCACTTGGAGCAAGGTGTGTGTGTGCATGTGTGCGTGTACGCACAGTGTGTTTATTCTCAGCATCTAAGAAATCCTGAAGAGTCTGGGGATCCTTCTGAGATGTGGGGGTCCTTCCACTGGTTCATTCAGCAAAAACTGACCATGAGGATCTCCTGTGGCCCCTGCCCTGTTGTGGATAATGCTAGAGTCCCTGCATAGACCAAAGGTTCTCAGGAAGCTCCTATCGAGAGCAGGAAGGAGAAGACATTACTACGGAGTGACGGCCCCGGCTAATCAGAGCTAGAACGGGGGAAAACCAAGGCAGAGGGATCTAGGCCAGGGAGCTGTCAAAGCTGTCAAAGCCCTCTGACCCAGGCAGCATGACTAGAGAAGGCTTCCTGGAAAAAGAAACCTGGGAGCCGAGCCCCAAAGGATAATGAAGAGTTAGGCAAACAGTGAATGTAAATGTTACTGGCAAGGAGAATCTTTATAAGCAAAATCTTTATCCCTTAGCTGGACATGGTGGCATATGCCTGTAATCCGAGCACTTAGAAGGCTGAGGCAGGAAGATAGTCATGACGTCAAAGCTAGCCTGGGCTACATAGTAAGTTTAAGGCCACCCTGACTACATAGTGAGACCCTGTTTCAAAAAAACAAGGAAACAACAAAAGCAACAACAACAACAACAACAACAACAACACCTTTTCTCCCTTTTCCACTTAGTGTGATTGTGACAGAAAAAGTGGCAGGTTGGAGAGCATTATGAGAAGTGTTGCGATGGCAGCAGGCATCTAAGCACAGCCTTCTTGGCTGAGCCATGAATGTCCTTCAGAGGGCACTGAGAGCAGGTTAGAAGATAGGCAGGATGACTTCTGGTAGGTCTGATTTGCCTTTTGATCAAAACCTTACTGAGCAGTGTGTTAACACTTCTTAGATGTTATTAGATAAACAAGTATAGCAGGCTTTAGAAAACGTAAATAACAAGTTTGACTTAACAGAGATTATTATATCAGAATTTTACATCCAAATAAGAACACACTTCTTTTTCATATATACAAGGAAGTGATGTCGTAAAAATTGTGTGTGTAGGGGTTACCCAAACAAAAGGTGGAAAATGCAGAGAATGGCTTGTGAAAAGGATAGGCTGGGACATTACAGTCAACTGAAATCAGCAACAGGGGAGAAGGGACCTCAACAAAGCCTTGCTGGTTCAGGGCTTCTGGGGAGGCTGTGCAGATCTCTCTCTTGAAGGCGCCAGGTCATGCAGGGTCTTGACTACTAGTTAAGGAGCTTAGAGCTTGTTTGGGGGTCTGTTAGCTCTTTATTAGATGTAAGTCATGCTTACTCTGTGGCAGGACCCAAGAGTTCTGCCCTTCACAAAGCTTGTCTTTTACAGGAAGCAAAAGATGATAATCATAATAAGTAAATGGAATAGCTTGTTACAAAGTGTTAAGTACTGGGGAGAAAAGTTAGGGATTAGGAGTGTCAGGAGGGGGGTTGGTTTGCAATGACCAGGTTAAGCCCAA
Organism: Erethizon dorsatum; assembly: GCA_028451465.1. Taxonomy (NCBI): domain Eukaryota; kingdom Metazoa; phylum Chordata; class Mammalia; order Rodentia; family Erethizontidae; genus Erethizon; species Erethizon dorsatum. Next base: position 97,924,914 of record CM051834.1, read on the forward strand.
ATTGATTTGAAATAATCTGAAGTACACAATCAGGTTTGTGTTTTAAAAGGATGACAACCCGAGAATGGAAATGAATGGAGAAGGTGATTTAAAGCAGCAATTCAGACAAAAGGCTGAAGTCACCTAAACCAGTGTTCCTGGTTAAATAGGGGGTTCCTGACCCTGACCTACCTGCTCGCCGCAGGAACATGGCTTCTCGAGCCTCTGGACTGTCCAGGTGACTCCGATCACCAGGGCCAAAGCCAACTGTTGGGAAAGGAAAGATGAGGATGGTGGAAAGAGTCCCAGGCATCCCTTTGTACCACCTTGCCTGATCCTCTAACCCTACTGTCAGCCACTCTTTACTTACCTGGGCCCACAAAAGGAGGACCACCCACCATGGGAGGAACTACTGTGGCTGCAGCGGCTGCCCGGGCCTCCAGAGTCTGTTGGACCTGTTGGGGAGAAGGTTGGGATGATGGGAAGAGGGGATGGACTCAGTGCTCCCAATTGGTCCTGGCTGGCTCACCCCAGGAAGCCAAGACTTTCATTCTTTGTGCTCTGTGTAGGGCTGGGTACCTACGAGGTCTCAGCTAAAATTCACTTCTCGGGGAGACTTTTTTTTTTTTTTTTAATGAGACTGGGTCTTGCAGTGTAGTTCAGGCTGGCCTCAAACTCAAAGCAATCCTCCTGCCTCAGCCTCCCAAGTGCTGGGATTACAGGTATGCGTCACCACCCGTGGCACAGGGAGGCTTCTGAGATCACATTAGCTAAAGCAGTCCTTACCCTCTCCTCAGAGCAACTTCTCTCACCATCCCATTTCATCTTCCCCACAGCACTATCTGAAATAATGTCCAACCTGTCCTTGCCATCTCCAATACTACCATCCTGGCCCAAGCCACCATTACCTCTTGCCTAGATCACTACAGCAGCCTCTTTCTCAGTCTTCTGGATTTTATCCTTGCCCTCTACAATCCAGACAGCTGGAGCAACTCGATCAACTTCAAGTTGAAATATATCACCCTTCTGCTCAAAATCCTCCAATAGTTCCCCATCTCAGTAAGTCTTTATGGTAGCACCTAGGGCCCTACTAGATTTGCGTTTCATCACCTCTGTCTGTATCTTCTCCCAGTGTCTTCTTTGCTCATTCTGTTCTAACCACTGACCTCCCTGGAGTTCCTTGAGCGTGAAATTATGTTCTTTACTGGGATCACTCTTACCTCAGACACCTGCATAGTTCCTTCACCTCCTTTGTATCTTTGCTTCAATGTCACTGCCTTACCTTCCTCACCTGTGATGATAAACCTCTGCCTTCTTACCACACCTTGACCTATCTCTTCCTAGTAAAATACAAACTTAGAAAGCATCCAATAACTATTTATTAACGGAACAGAATGAACCAGTTTCATTTAATAGTCCTCTCTCCCTCCTTCCCTTTCTTTCCACTAGCCACATACAAACTGACTACTGAGTAAATTTTGAGATTGAGGAAGTAATTATAAATTTTAAATACAGAACATTCTCGTCAAGCACAACATGCTCTAGAATATAAGGTACCAAAAGAAATACTGTCTTTGACATTACTACATTCTCAGAGCCTAGCACATGAAATATTTGTCATGCTATTAGTCAACAGGCCAAAATGTCAATAGCTCTCTGTATACAAACACTGTGTTCAAGGCATTGTTCTTCATGACTTACGCCTTAGCTAAAACTTACCTGTTGATATGTGTTGGTTGCAATAATTGGGCGGATCACAGGAGCTGCTGGGACCTGCATCGCGTCTACTGTGGGGACCGTGGGCACCGCAGGCACAGCAGTTGGGATTCCGGTTACTGGAGCCCCTAGAACTTCCTGCTCAAATCTGGGGGTTCAGGACAAACACCACAGGTCAGGTCCTTCATCCCTGCTAACATCTCCATAACCCCCAGCCCCAACACCATCCCGAAGGTCCCACTTCCTCATGACAGAGCCATATCTTGAGCCTATCGAGGCCTGGAGGCTACAGGATTCAGTAGCTCTGGTTTTGGGATGGCTTTTATCACTCCCTCTCGCGGGCCTTACAGGGCCATCTCCGCCTCCATTTCCTTCAAGCGTTCCTCGCCGCTCTTGCCCGGGATGCCGGCGCCAGGGCCTGGGACCACAGGTCCTCCTGCACCCGGGAGTCCCGGGGCTGGCCCCGCCCCGGCCATTGCTGCTGCAGTCGCTGTCGCCGCTACTACTGTCTCGGTTTAGCTGCCGCCGCCGCAGGTCCTGCTGTCTTACTCTCTGGCTTCGTCAGAGTAGTCGCCTGCAGATGACGTCTCGGCGAAAGCGACGGACGCCGGCACATGACGCTATACACCCGCGAGCAAGGACCAATGAGACATGGCCACACCCCCAAGAAGGACTGCTAGCCTACCAGAGTGCCGTAAAGAAAGATTAACGGGAAAAACTGGGTCTCTCGGAGCTCGGCAGAGAGGCGCCCACGCCCTCATGGAGGAACGTGGGCTAATCAGAGCGAAGCAAAGTCAGTTGGCCCCATCCCTAATGTGGAATCTGGACCTTTGAAAACGCGGAAAAGTTTGGAGGCCCCTCCCAGGCCACCGCGAGTCCGGAGCCGGGAGTTTGTAAACACTGTGAGGTCCGCGTCTACCTCGGCGCCGGTGGAGACTGGAGACCCAGCGTGGATGGGGCACTCCTCCACTGAGGTGGACACAAGACTACCGGGGATTACCGAAAGACGAGGGAAATTTGCAGGAAGCTCTGATCCGGTTTTCTGGAGAAGGGTGCATCTGAAAACATTTGCTACAGAAAATAGGGAGGAATGTTCTAGATAGAAGCAACAGCTCATGCCAAGGCAGAGAGCATATGTATGGGTTCTGCGCCCTTTCTGAGGAAACACTTCGCTTTTTTTTTTTTTTTTTGATGGTCCTCAAAGCTTTTTATTATGACTGTTTTCAAACATACACATTAGAGGGAATAGTATAAAGAACCGTGTCCCCATGTACCTCAAACACTGCCAATATTATACACTTTCGGTTTCATCTCTATAATTCACTTATTTTTCCTGGAGTATGTTAAAAACAAATTCCAGACATCTATCAATTCACTCATAAATGCGTCAGTATATCTAACAGATAAAATGATTTTTTAAAAATCCATTAAGTATGCTGTTGATACCATCAAATTAATTCCTTAGGGCCCGGCGGGGTGGCGCACTCCTGTAATCCCAGCACTGCGGAGAGAGGGGGCTGAGACAGGAGGATCACCTCTAATTCGAGCCCAGCCTGGGCTACATAGTGATTTCAAGACCAGCCTGAACTGAATAGCAAGACCCTGTCTCAAAAAACAAACCAACAAAAAATTGCCTTAGTTTCATTGAACACCTGGACTATGTTCCGAAAACCCAGACTGTTCAATTTTCCCTGACTCGAAAATCTCGTTGTACAGTAGAACTGTAAAATCAGGGTGGAAATAAGCTCACACATTGCATTTGGTTGGTTGACCCCCCCGCTCAAAATTTACTGGTTGCCTTGGTATCTTTCAGTCCCCATCTTGAATCAGCAGAAATGAATGCTAGACTAACGCTGGCTTCGTTTGCTTTTGTGATAGATACAGGATTAAGGAGAAAATTGGAAGCTTTTTTTTTTTTTAACATTGTTAACTAAAGTCTGAATTTTATTTAGATTTTCTTAGTGTTTGCCTAGTCTCCCTATTCTGTTCCAGCATCTTGTCCAGGATACTGCATTACATGTAATTGTCATGTCTCTTTGAGTTCCTTTTGCCTGTGACAATTTCTCAAACTTTCCTCTGTTTTTGATGACTTTGACAGTTTTTTTTTTTTTGTTTTGTTTTGTTTTGTTTGAGACAAGGTCTATGTAGTTCAGATTGGCCTTGAACTAAGTAGCCCAGGCTGGCCTCAAACTTGTAGCAATCCTCCTGTCTCAGCCTCTGGAGTGCTGGGATTACAGGCTTTCACCACCACACTTGGCAACTTTGACAGTTTTGAGGAGTGCTTTTTAGGTATTTCATAGAAGGTTCCTCATTTGGAATTCGTCTGATTTTTTCTCCACATTAGACTGGAGTAATGGGTCTTTTGGGAAAAGACCACAGAAGTAAAGTTCAATTCTTATCATATACCAAGGACCACTGAAGGCAACCTTCGGAAAGCTGTGTGGCAAATGTGCCATAGGTTCACTACCACTGTACAGTCAACATAACTGACCACTGTGGATATTAACGCTAATCACCCAGCTGAAGTGTTTGTCAGGCTTCTCCACTACAGTTACTTAAAAAAAAAATCTCCTTTCCACGCTCTTTAGAAGAAAGTCCTTATGTACAGCCAGGATTGAGTAGGGAGTTATGCACCACCTCAAGGGTGGAATATCTACATAAATTATTTAGAATTGTATTGTGTGGGAGATTTGTCTATGTTCCTCATTTATTTAATCATTTATATCGGTGTGGACCCATGGAAATTCATATTTTGGGCTATAATTCAATACTGCTTTTACTTATCTAGTTCCAACTTTTAACTCTTATTTTTGTTGTTCTTGTTCCAGTGCTGCAGCCTGAACCCAGGGCCTCATAAATGCTAGGTAAGCATTCTACCACTGAGCTATACCCCCCGCCCTACTCTTTATTTTTTGAGACAGGGTCTTGCTATGTAGTTCAGACTGGACTTGAACACCGAAACGACACCCAGGATTTGGAGGCAGACTTATTTATGTCGACAGGCACTTATCAGGATCATTGCAAGAATATCAGGCCCCAATCTCTGGTGGTCTAGGGCTTATACAAGATAAGCAAGCAGGAAGTAGAGAGGCAGAATGGCCTGTCAATTGGGGACTGGTTTATACAATGTGCATCACAGTAACCAGCCGTTTCTAAGAGACAGGAGCAACTGGAACTGGAACAGGACCTATCACCTGGGCAACTAAGAAACTGAAGTATACTGGCTGGGGGGTCGGGCATTTTCTGCTACGGAACTATGTATTCCAGGATGGCCTTGAACTCCAGGTAATCATTCTGCCTCACCCTTCTGAGTGCTGGGATTATAGATGTGTGCCACCACATCCAGCATTTAAGATTATTTATAATACTCAATATAATGTAATAGTTATAGTTGTGTTCTTAAGGGCATAATGACAAGAAAAAAGTCTGTGCATGTTTAGTAAGGATGAAATTTATTTTTCAAATATTTTCAATCCCTGATTGGTTATTAAATCAATGGATGTGCTCAGATGAGGAACTCTCAGATACAGGAATGGGGACGGTGACTGCTTCATAAGTAGTGCTGTCGCATTGTATCTCATTGTATCCCATCAGGAACACAAGATGTTATGCTTCTTCCTTTGATGAGGCCGATTGACCAGCTATGTTATTTTTTCCCCTAAAAGCTTTAGCAACCCTTGATCTGATGGTTATTATCTATATCTACCACTTAATGGAAGGAAAATAGTGGTTTTTGAGTCTGTCATTCCTCTAAAATTACTACGTAGGAAATGTGTCAAAGCATAGTTTAATTTGCCTTTCTTGGAATATCTTTTCTGAAAGTTGTCCATTTTTATATTTTTCCCATTCTTCTTGTGGCCTTGATTTTTCTTTCCCAGTTTGACATTACACAGAAACACACACATTTATGGTATAAGTTGCAAATATTTTTGTCAAACTTTTTTTTTTTTTTGCCATGCAAAGACTTACTTTTATGTAGACAATTTTGTCAGTATTTCCTCTTATTACATCTGGACTTTGAATCATATCTAGGCAAGTTTTCCCTACTTATAGTTTACAAAGGAGTTCATCTTCACAGAGCTCACATTCTACTCAAGGAAGAGAAAAGATGAAGAGCACAGTGTATGTTAGATTTGTTGTGGACAAAAATTGAGCAGGGAGGATGGCTAAGGATCCTCACATTTACAGTCTGATAGGGAGGTGGGCTGAGTTTGGAGGAGGGGCCAGGACCCACCTGTGGGCGGGGGAACACTAAGGACTGTGCATAGGACAGCAAAGGTGTAAAGACGGGGAATAGTAGCCAGGGATGAGGAAAGCTGGGAGACAGGTGGCTCTTCAGGGCGAGAGAGGAGTTGTAAGCAGGGAGGTAGAAAGGAAGGATCAAGATCACAGAAATGTCAAATCTCCCTAATTTGTAAGTATACCTTGAAACCAATAAAAGTAGTTGTTCTTCTGGAACCAGGCAGGTTAAGTAGTTTGTTTCATTTGGGAGGAAAAAAAAAAATTAGCAACAAGAGGCTGGGAAACCTTGAAAAAAAATAAAGGCCTGAGTGAAATCCATTTTCCAATATTACTATGTATTACAAAACCTTTATAATGGGCCGGTGAGATGGCTCAGCGGCTTAAGCGCCTGCCCGGCAAGCGCCAGGGCCCGAGTTCGACTCCCGGATCCCACATATGAAAAAGGGGCTGGTGATATCGCTCAGCGGCACGGGCGCCTGCTGGCGCGCGAGGTCCTGAGGTCGACCCCCCGGTACCCACAAAAAAAAAAAAAAAAAAAAAAAAACTTTATAATGAAAGCACTGTGGCAGTGGCACATGGAGAGTTACACATACAATGGGTCTGGAAAGAACAACGACAGTCTATTTTTTTTTTGAGACAGGGTCTTGCTATGTAGTTCAGGTTGGCCTCGAACTCATGGCAATCCTCTTGCCTCAGCCTCTCAAGGGATGGGATTATAGGCATGCATCACCATATCTGGCATGACAGCCTAATTAAACACAGAAATTTGGTGTAGGAAAATGTGGTACTTTAAACCAGTGGGTAAAGTTCTACTTTGTAATGGAAGAATAATCCACACAGTGAAATGCACAAGGCCATAAGAGTACAATGAAGGCAGGTATGGCACATGCCTGTAATCCCAGCACTCTGAGAAGCTGAGCCAGGAACATCTGTTGGTTCAAGCCTAGCCCAGGCAACTTAGTGATTCAGTAAGACCCTGTCTCAAAGAAGGATCAAAATTGAAAAGGGCTGGGGATGTAGCTCAATGTGAAGGACCTGGGTTCAATCCCCAGTACCACACACACACACAAAAAGTGCGAGGTGAGTTCTGACCAATCTGTAGACCAGGGGAACCCATACTGCTCTTGATATAGAATGTATTTCCATTACCCTAGAGCAGTGACAGCAAACCTTTTAGAGCTTTCAATTACATAAACAGGCTGCTGCGGCACGTGTGCCATAGGTTCACCGCCACTGCCCTAGAGTTTCCTTCTCTCCTCATTCGATCCCTGCCGCTCACTCCTTTTTCAGCGGCAACTGCTGCACTGCCTGAGAATTTACTAAGTGCTACTGGGGCAGATGTGAAAGAAGACAGCACTGAATGTGTTTGCTAGGCTAAATTCCAAATGCCTAGATTTAAACGACAAAAAAGGAAACTCTAAAAACCCTGAGAAAGTCTTCTCTTAACCCCATCCCACCCTCCACTCTAAGGGGCTCCTCAGTGGCCCTCATACCAGCACAGTTCACCACGAGTGTGTGCTGGAGCCTCTCTTGACACCCGCGTGGCTCTACTCAGGCCCTTTACAGTGTACTCTGTCTGAAAGTCACACCTCCTCCACCTGCTTTATTTTCTCACAGCAGTTTTCTTCCAAAATAACTGTACCTTACTTACCTCACCAACTGTCCCCCCGCCCATCACTTCCTAAAGGCAGGGTCTTTGGGCCATTTTGTTCAGTGCTGTATCCCCAGCGCCCAAAGGAGGTGCTCAATTACATTTGCTGAGGGTGAAAGTGATGCAGGGACCTTAAGGGACACATGCAGTGTGCTCCTGAATACCCCATTCTCTTGGCTTTGGTGGGATGAAAGGGCAGGATAGGAATAGAGAGGAGCAGCAGAATGGCCCAAGGGGGACTGCGGGTATGTGCAGGGACTACAGGCTGCCTATCCTGACAATGCTTCCTTTTGAATGTTTTACTGGGGGAGGAGTGGTGTTGGGGTGAAATTCTTGGCTCCAGATTGAGCCTCTTCCTCATCTGCACAGCTGCTGCAGGGCCCCCTGTGCCTGGACCCAGCGCAGGCGCCACTGCGGCAGGGACAGGCCCTGGCAGAGCTCTTCGGAGAGGGCGGCTTGGCCCGGCTGCTCCCACCTGGGAAAGGGCACGGCATCAGAGGGGAGCCTAGCCCTCCAGACCCCCACCGGCCTTCTGCCATCCCCAAGGCCTGCGCCTGACTTCCCACCCAGCTCAGTCCTCCTCACCCCATCTCCCTCTCTTACCAGTCCCCCACAACCCCCTGGAGTTCTGGGACTCGTTCCAGCGCCTGTTTCAGCACATTCTCCAGCCTCTTTAGTGCCTGCCCCAGGCTCTCCTTTTGCTCCTTTTCCTGGGATGCCTGGATCTGCAGCAGCTCTGGAGGTTAGAAGCCCGGGAGACGGCACTGAGTCATCTGGCTTGTTGGAGCCTCGCAGCCAATGGGGTCACCAGATCTCCAGTCACCTAGTCCTGTCCCTCCTCCTGAATGCTCATGTCAAGGGCAACCCCAACACAGGCCTCGTCCCGGACACCTTCTTCCTTCCCCACGACAGCCCATCAGTCTGTATGGCCCACTCACTCAGGTTCCCAAGTTTTTTCCTCTGTTCCCTACTCTTCCTGTTAGCCTCCTAGGCCCCAGGCCTGTCTCTCACTCTGGTCACCCTCTATTTGGCAGCTAGAATGATCTTCCTGATGCCCAAACCTGATGTGTCCCCCCCCATCTTAGCCCCTTCCAAGGCTCCCTAGTGCCCGCAAGCTCCTCAACTTGGTATTAGTGTCTGCATTATGTGACCCGCTCGGTACTCTGGGAAAAAACCTGTCCTCACTCCAGGGCCCGAGTGAGATACCATCTTCCCTTTGGAAAGCCCTTCCCAGCATCTGGCATCCCAGGGCTTTCTCCTCAGCCTGCTCCAGCCCTTCGCTCCAGTGGTGTTTTCCCCCACGACTGCGGTTGGGCCTAGTCCCTCTCCATGTGCCCAGAACAGGCTGATCTCAGAGCAAGTGCAGATCAGCAGCATGGTTGGACCTCTTGGGCCTGAATCCTGACTTTATCCCATCCTTGCCCTGTGACCTCAATCTCTGACACTTGTCCTTTCTTTAGCCATCTCTGCTGTGAGACAGGCATAGCTGTAGGCTAGCAGGGAGGGGCAGATTGGAGAACTTGGGAGACGGGACCCACAGGACTCACTGACAGGTTGAAGGGGGGCAGTTAGGGAGCTGGGAGGAATGAAGGATGACTCCAGGGTTTCTGTTGTAGCAACTGGATGAGGAAGATGGGATAGTTACCAAGGGGAGGAAACCAAAGGAAGAGGGACAAAATAGCTCTTTGGAGTAAAGAGGACTGAGGGTTCTCTTACAGATATGTTAAAGTTCAAGATGCCCATGAGGTGGAGACATGTTATGCCACATCTCAAACTGTTCTCCTGATTCCTGCACATTTCCTTGTGGAGAGGTGGAAGGCAGGGAGCCCCAAACTCAAAAGCCCGAAAGTGGTCTCTTTCTACTTGCTGATGGCACCCTCGATTCTATTCTTTTCCTGATACTGGGGACTGAACCCAGGCCCTTCATAGTGAGCTACATCCCCAGCCCTTTTTTTTATTTTGCAATGGGGTCTCATTAAGTCACTAAGTTGCTCAGGCTGGGCTCTAACTTGTGATCCTTCCGTCAGCCTCCCAGAATGCTGGGATTACAGGTGCGTGCCACTGCACCTGGCTCTCCCAACCCATTTCTTATCAATTCACCTTCTATCTATTTATCCTTTGATTCCTTTCTATTTGCTTCTACCATGGGAAATCCCTTGGGGCTGGATAGCTCTGCCCTCACACCCCATCAAGCTGTCGGGGCCAGCACCTGGACTTCTCAGAGTTTATTTCCTCATCTGTAAACTGTGAGTCTTAATAATCCTTCCCCTCACAGTAAGGATTCAAAGAGATGGTGTGTACGCAGACAATTATTGCAATCACACAGAGACACAACATGCTCACTGCACGCCTGGCTGAGTCTTCCCAGAAATTCTCTAATTCTTACTGTGTTTACTCCACTGAGGAGGAAACTGAGGTATGGGCAGATCACACAGCCAGGAGACAAAGCACTGAGAAGATAATCCAGGTGGTTTGACCCCACAGGCCAGCTTCTAACTGCTCAAGTACACTACCTGACGGTGATGAGTGCTCGGCAAATGGGTGGTCAGCGTTGCCTAGTGGTTGGGAGCACAGACCCACGTCAGGCTACCTGGGTTCAAATCCCAGCTCTGTATGTGGGCAAGCTACTAAGCCCTCTGCATCCCAGCTCCCTTCTCTGTAAAGTGGAGAGAAGAGCAGTACTCACCGATGGGCTTGCTGTGTAGATGTAACAACTGAGTATGTTCCAAGCACACAGTACACGTTGGGTAAGCAGTAGGTGTGGGTACTGAGAATGGGCAGGGGTGCAGGGTATGGGAAACAAGGCAGCCTACCCTGTGTGGACGGTCCTGGCGGCAGACCGGTCTTCATGTGAAGCAGATCCCTGCACCGGAGACTCTGCTGGTCCTGGAGGAACAGAAGGTCCTGGCGAAGAGAGGCAGCCTTTGGGAGGAGCAGCTCTGGGCCCTGGAGGGAGGGGGAAGGACAGTCACCGAGGGCAGGAGTGGGATGGTGATGGGCAGACAGCAGACAGTCCCACGGGACAGGCACTTACTTTCCCTGCAGGCAGCCCCAGTGTGTGGCTCAGTGCTATGAGGCTGAAGCCCTTGGGGGATGCGGGGTGCAGCTGGTGGATGGATGGTAGGATCGTGGGCAGGGGCTTCGACCTGGGGGAGAAGACCAGCCTTGATGGAGCATGGAGAGAAGGGCTTGAGTTCCAGAAGGTCTGGGGCCAAGGAACTTGAAGGTGGGCCTGGGGGTAAGATGTCGGACTGGGCCTGGTAACCTGAGGGTGAGGGCGGACAGCCTGGGAACACTGGCGTGACTTCTTTGGAGGAGGTTCAGGGAGTGACAGACCTGGGGCAAGGGAGATGGTGGCTGGGCTTCAGAGATTACCCTTCAGGGCTGTGCCGCAGCAGGGCGCTCAGCAGAATGTGAGGCAGGTGCCGGGCTCCCTCCTCCAGGCAGCCCAGCAGCTCTTGGCTCTGTGGTGCCACTGCCTCAGAGGCGGGGATCACCTTTTGCTGAACCAGAGCCAGCACCTATTGGGAGGGAGAGGTACGGGTGAGCAGTCCATGTGGACCCAGCCCTATCCCCAGCAGGTCTAGTCCCCCCGTTCCCCACCTCAGACCTCGTCACCCCAATACCCATCTCACCTCCCCGGGGCTCCGGCCCAGGCGTGTCTTGCTGGCTGAGTTTCCCTTGATGAGTAAACGAATCTGTTCCTGGGTCTCCCCCTGGGGAACCAGGAGGCCATGGAGACTAGCTGCGTGTCCTTCTCACCTCCCAGGCTGAGGCCACCCCTTCGCACAGGTCCTGCTTCCCCCTGGGATTCTCACCCTGGGCCGCCTCCCTGCCTAGTGCTTGATCACAAGGCCCCACACCTCGGCTCTTGCCCTCTGCCAGGCCCTGCCTCTCACCACCCGCTGCCGCCAGTGCAGAATGCGTTGCTGCTTGGTCTGTAGCTCCCGCAAAAGCAGCTGCCGATGTCCAGATGCGTCCTCCAGCTCCTGGCGCTGGGCACACAGGGCTTTGAGCTCTGCCCGCAGGCCACAGCCTTGGAGGCCCAGCATTAGCGCCTTCCTGTAGGACAAGCAGAAGAGAGCAAAGGAGAGGAAGGAGACTGAGACCCACTCTAGGGAAGGAGATACATGCACAATGAACCCTAAACACACAGATACACCTCAAGGAAAGGGAGGCAAGGAGGGGAGTCACAGGGACAGAAAACGTCTGTGTCCTGAGACGCCTGGGAGACAGACGGCCTAGAGGCATCTGCCAAGGGAGCCCCTCACCTCTCGCTGGGTCCAAGGCTGTGTCTCTCCACCTCTTCCACCAGGCACTGGAGGCGGCCAGTCAGGACCTGACGCTCCTTCAGAAGGGTTCCCCGCTGCGCAACCAGTGCGCCCACAGCCTGCCAGCCCTCCTGTGGGCGGGTACAAGGTCTGTGTTAGCATGATCCATGGGGGTGAGAGGGTTGGGGACACTGGGAGGGTAGCTGGAGGTTACCTGAATGAGATGCACCGTGGATGGCAGGGCTTGGCTGGAGTCTGCTGGAGCCAGAGCCTGGGGCCTGTGTGAGGGCACAGCTGCTGAGGGAGCAGCCCTGTGTCCTGGCCTTGGTACTTGGGGACAGCCAGTGTCAGCCTGCCCACTCCATCGGGCACTGGGATTCAGTTCTGCCCCACCAGCATGGCACTGTGCCTGATCCTGACTCTGTCTCAGGTCACCCACCCACCTGTGCTGACTAGAACGTTCCACTCCACACCTGGATTTCTCCATGTCTCCAAGCCCATCTCCACCACACAGGGACCGGATCTCCGCCTCCCGCTCTGCAGCCAGGTACTCCAGGGCAGCCAGGACATGGCCTGGGGGGTGGTTTGTCAGCAGTGTCTGGGGAGCAGGAAGGGTGAAGTCAGGCTACAAGGGGGCTGGGCGGTAAGCTGGGGCTCCACAGGAATGAGATAGTAGGATGGAGGGTCAGGAGTTGGCACCCTGAGGTTGGATCATGGGTCTGGAGGGTGTGGCCTTTTCAAGAGCCCCACCTTCTCACCTCTACTGAGCTAAGCCACTGCTGGTAAGAAGTTCCAAAGTGGTCATCATGACGGCTTCTGTGGGGTTGGGCAAGGGGACAGGAATGTTATAAGATACATCAGTTATCCCTCTACTTTTCACCACCATCCTACAAGGTAGGGGCTCTCAATGCCCCCATTTTACACGAGGAAACTGAGTCCATCTATACCTGCTAGACTTGTGTTCCCTGCTAGATTTAGTCTGTTAGCCTGGCTAAGCCTCTTCACCAGAGTACACCTCCCTTCCCTGCCTCCTTAGCACCCTCATCCTTCCCCATCCCCCACAGGCCTGACCACCTGGCCATCACTGTCTCTTATGGGTACGTCTCCTCCTTTTTCCAGCTTGGGAGCCCTGTCAGGACACAGCCTGGAACTGACATAGCCCAGAAGCTCAATGTCTGAGGGATTAATAAAAGAGTGACTTCCTGCCTCCAAAGCCTAGGTTGTTTGAAGGGTTCCTGGAGCCTGGGGACACTCACTGGACACTGTCTCCCCTGGCCTGGGGCATCAGGAGGTTCTGCAGGAACTGGGCCCGGAGGGTGCAGGCTGTTCGGACATCACACTAGAGAGAAGAGGATGGGACACGAAGGGCATTCAAGTGTCTGCCTGATTCTGAACTCCTCACCCTTCCCCAGGGCCCAGGACTCTTACCAGGACCACAGGCTCCAGGGCCAGGGCTGCTGATGCCAGAGATCCAAAGGTCACATCTACTTTGGCCTTCCTGGAGGGAGGAGTGCAGTTGGCGCTGGCATCCTTGGCAAAACACATGCCTGTGCCCCACTTCCTCCCACTGCCAGTGTGTTTAGTCATGGTGATTGCCGAGCCTGGGCCCCAAGGGCCATCTTTGAGATTAGGCCTCTCTCATCTCACAGCAGGACTACTGCCTTGCCTCCTTCACTGGTCTCCATGCTCTCGCCCCGGCCCCTGACCACCTAGTGGTCAACAATCTTGTTAAAACCTAGGGAAGATCATGTCACTGTTCACATCCTCCACCACAATGGAGGTTTTCCCACCACAGGCAGAATAGCAACAGTGGCTACCAGTCACTCCTCTGAGCACTTTACACAACACACCTAATTATCATCCCTGATGTAAAAGGCTGGTAGAACATTAGGTCTAGTCCACAGATCTTGTATTGAGGTGCCAAGAAGTTAAATACTTTGCCCAAAGCCACACAATTGTAAATGGCCGAGCCAGGGCTGGAACTGTCTCAGAGTCAAACTCCAATGCCTCTGGGGCACTCCAAACCTATCCGATGCCCCCCTCCTCACCCAGTCCCTCTTGCCTGAGAAACCTGGGCTGAGCTGGCTTCCTAGCTGTTCTTCCCACAGGCCAAGGTTGGGACCTCTGCTCTTACCCTCTCCAAGGAAATTCCTCCCCTAACTCAAATGTTACTTCCTCACATGTTACTGCCTGCTCTGAGCCTCCCCTTCTCTTTGTCATATGGCCTTGAACTTATCCCTGCCTGAAACTGTAGAATCTGTTTTTTAGTTTATGGACTGCCTTTTTTGCATCAGAGAATAAGCTCCAGGAGGACAGGGAATTGTCCCGTGTCTACTGTTGCTTTTTCCAGAGTTGGTGTTCTAGATATACAGTTGGCACCTCTCTTAGCACCAGAAATACAGAGGAATAAGGTGACAAAACTCTGGCCTTATGGACCCTAAATCCTATAGGTGGGAGCTGAGAATTCTGAAACCCAGAAAGGAACAGGGTAAGGTCTTTAAGGATGACTGCCCTGATAAGGGCTGGTCCCTTGGGTACAAGGCCCACCTCTCTATGTCCTGCAAGCGCTTCAGCTGATTCTGTAGCCACCGCATGGGATCTCGGAGCCTATGCTTCTGTCTTCGCACAGCCCCAGCTTGAGCCCGGAGAAGGAGAGCTCGATGCTGGGTGTTGCGCATGCTCTGCAGTGCCTGCTCTGTGGCCATGTCTGTGGTAAGAACAGGGGTGGTTGTCAGCACCTCCCCAACCCTGTATTCCACTGCCCATCTTCCTGGCCCCATGGATCACCCTGAGTTTCATTCTCTTGCTCCATCAGCTCCAGGCTCTGGTCTAACTCTTGGATCTCAGCCCTTATGCGGGACACAGTGGTTTCCAGCTCCAACTTCCGACGGACCTGGTGGGATTGGGTATAAAGTCAGATGCTTGGTTTGACTGGGACTTAGCCTGGCCTGACTATCTTTTGGGGGGCACCAGGTTTCTCATCCACGGGGTGGGGAAGTAGTAGAGGGTTTTTCTTACGCAGGCTAAGGTACTATCTGGCTCCCTCCTTTCTCCTCGGATTGTCTCACCCAACCTCTCAGCCTCTTTCCTTTTCTTTTATTTCTTTCCCTATCTCTCTTCTCTTTATTTCCAGTATCAGGGATTGGGGGATTGAACCTGGGGCCTTCCTACTGATCTTCATTCCTGGCCTTTTTTTTTGAGACAGGGTCTCAGGCTGGGCTCAAACTTGTGATCCTCCTGCTTCAGCCTCCCACAGTGCTTGGATTGAGGTATGCACCACACCTGGCTTCCCAACCTGTTTCTGTCCGTGCTGGTGACACCCACATTTCTGTCCCAGTCTTGATCTCTTCTCTGAGCTCCACACCTGGAGTACTGAAGCCTTCTGGAAGCCTCCACCTAGATGTCATCTGGGCTCCTGGGACCTACTGGGTCCCATCCTGGCCTCAGCATCTCCCCTCACCAACTTTGATGGCTTTCCTGCTCTTACCTGGCTTGCCCTGGACTGTAAACCCTGGGAGGTAACAGAGATCAGGGCTGTTTGACAACCCAGAATTTTCAGCCTACCCAGCATCAGGCTGGGTCTACAGACAAAGATCTACAAGTTCTTTTTTGGATGAAAGAGAATCTTATAGCACAGTCTTCTCACCTCTGGACTGTCCTGGTGGCCATACCTAAAGAAATGAGACCACAGTTAGGAGATGACTGGGGCTTCCAGGGACAAGGCAGAAAATATAAGGCTGTGGGTAGGGACAAGGTTAGATGGGAGGGGAAGATAAGAAGGGATGTCTCTGAGAAGCATTTACCAGAATAGATTTCCCCGAATCTTCTTGACATTCCTACAGTGGAGAGATGGAGGAAGGAGTTACTGTGGGACTTGCCCATGACCCCTTTCCTCCTCCTCCCTTTACACAGCATGGCTCACCTCTGACTGCGCACGTGCTGCACGATGTAGGCCCAGATGTCAGCCCCCTGGCCCAGACACAGCCTGTGGGGACAGTGCATAAAAGTTGCCTGGGGCATCACACAGGTGGAGGAGCCTCACTTCCAGGGTGATGATGGTAAAAACTCACTTCTGGAGGAGAGAGGGCTCATGCTTTGGGGGGTAAGATATTACTTCCTTAGTCGCTGAGAGGGTGGGCTTCTAAGCATGGGAGTATACTCATTCCATTCATTTCCCAAGCTCCAGTCATTTCCCAAGGTGGGGTGAGGGACGTATGTGAACATTGCTCCTGTGACTAGACAAGGGCCATCGCGCCTACAGATTCAGACCCCAGTGGGGACTGTTATTGCTAACTCCTGAGTGTCCTCCCTGGCTAGGGTTGGGTGGCGGTGGGGAGGTGCCGCTGGGTCAGCCTTACTTTGGATACCCTGCTTCCACACGGGGAGGGGTCTGCATTAGCTGAGGGACAATCCTCAATGGTGTCAGGGATCCTGCTCTGGGCGGCATCCCAGGGTGGGGGGTGGGGGTGTGAGGATCACTACCGGGGCTCCTCACTCAAATCCAGAATCCTCTCTCTGAACATACTACTCCTGGGGTGGGGAGCCCTCAGTAACCCGGGGCGGGGGGTCGCGTCCTCAATGAGGGGTGGGCTCTCACTCCTGAAGCCTGTCACCAGATGGGGAGCCGTCACTCCTGCAGCGGCCTCACCTGCGCAGCGTCGACTCCGGGGCCCGGGCTACTGCGGGCACCCCCATCTCTTCGGCCGCCCAGCGACCCAATTCCCGCGCTTCCTGCACTAGCTCCATGACAGACCCACGGCCTCCGCCTCCCGCCCTCTCTTCAAGTGTGGCGCCTGCCTCTGACGTCACTAACGCGCCGGCGGTGGCGTCGTCAGTTGCCAGGCAGATTGCCCGCGCGGCGCTGCTCAGTCTTGCAGCTGTCTTGCTGAGTCGCGCAGCTCTCGCCCTTCCTGCGTGGGTCGCGTTGACCGAAGATGAAAAGGGCGCAGAGATGTTGGCACTCGCTCGCCTTCTGTCGTTGTCTCGCTCACCACCAGCTGTTCCCGAAGAGGCAGAATGTCCTTAACACTTCTCTTTGCTTTCTGGGCAAATGGGACTTGTATCCTAAGAGGAAGAGAACCAGAGGAGATTCCAGACTTACTGCTTTCTCTTTCCGTTTCTCCTTCCTTTTTTTCTTTCTTTTCTTTTCTTTTTTTTTTTTTTTTTTGTGGTACTGGAAGTTGAACCCAAGGCTTCACATTGCATACGTCCCCAGCCATTTTTAGTTTTAAAATTTTTATTTTTAAAAATATATTTACTTTAAAAATTTATATTTACTTGATTTTTATATTTTATTTCATTTATTTTGTGGCACTGGGAATTGAACTCATGGTCTCATGATGCCAGTCAAGCACTGTATCACTGAGCCCCAGCCCTGTTTTATTTTATTATTATATATATATATTTTTTTGAGACTCGGTCTCACTAAGTCGCTAAATTGCCCAAGCTGGGTTCGAATTTAACAAGCCTCGTGGCTCAGCCTCTCAGAGCATTGGGATTACAAGCCCGGCTACTTACTGTTCTTTGATTTTAGAAACAGGGCGTTTCTTGTCTGAGTGGGGAGTAGAGGCAGATAGTGTGTTACTCATGTGTCCCTGGCGTGCAGTCTTCCAGGTGTTCATTCTTGCTTCCCATTTCCTAAATGTTAATGGAGCAGACTCTATCCTGCTTGATGCTTGGGATACTGTGGTGACAGGACAGCCTCGATTCCGATAATATGAAGCTCACAGCTCAGTGGGGGAGGTAGATGCATGACTAAATAGGAAATAAGCAGCAGAGCTGGGTTAATTTGGGACACGAAGAGCATAAGAGGTCTATGGGATGGCCCAGAGAGCTTGAGAGTTCTGGAGAGCCCACCAGCGATCTGGTTGTGTAGGGGAGTGAGTGTGAGGCCCAGAGCAGAGGAGAACTCAGCTCAGATAGGGCCCTGAGAAATGGCAAGCTTAAGGGCCTTTCACTCACCACTATGTCCAGCACAGAGCCTGGCTCTGTCAGTAGTTTTTGAATGAACAAATAGAGGGGAAGTTGATGGTATGAAACTAAACCTCGGTGTTCAGGGAAAAGGCTGGAGCAAGATGTGGGGTGGGCAGTGTTGGACCAGGATGGGCTGAGATGAGACTGACGGGTCTGGCCCTGGGGTTAGATTGTGGTGGTGATGGTGGATATCCGATGCTCTGGCCTGGGGCTTGGATCTGGATGGGGCAGATCTTGAAATGGGGACCTGGAAGAAAGAGCAGCTTTGGGGCAAAAACTGAGGGTAATGTGAGAGCCTGTAGGTGTAAGGAGCCCAGGAGACAGTCAAAGGGTGGCTCAGGCCTCTGATCCAGGGACAAGGGACCATGATCACCACTGAGATAGCAGGTTTGAAGGATGAGCTGAGGGTACCTTCAAACACTTCTCAAGGATTGAGAAGTTGGAGAGAGTGATGTTGACTGCCAGGCAAACTGGTGGGCTTTCAGGAGGAAAGATTGGCAGCTGTGACTCCTCAATGTCTGGTTTCTCAGCAGCTGCCCTGTCCCCCAATATCTCCACCTTTCTGCCATGCATGAAGTGTTTTGCTACTTAAAAAAAAAATCAGTGAGATACTGTTGGGTCTACAAGTTTTTCAGGAGCTTTGAACATGTTTGAGAACTTTAAAATAAATAAGCTGTTAAGAGAATGAAAAGCAAAGTTGCAGACCGGGAGAAACTATTTGCAAGACACAAACCTTATAAGGAACTTGTATCTAAAATACATAAAGAACTCTTAAAATTCAACAATAAGGAAATAAACAATCCAATTAAAAACATGCAAAAGGGGCTGGTGAGGTGGCTCAGCGGTGTAAGTGCCTGCCTGGCAAGGGCGAGGTCCTGAGTTCAACTCCCGGAACCCACATACGAAAAAGGGGCCGGTGATATTGCTCAGTGGCATGGGCGCCTGCTGGTGCGCGAGGTCTTGAGGTCGACCCCCAGTACCCCCCCAAAAAGAAACATGCAAAAGGCATGATCAAATATCTCACTAAAGATGCACAAATGGAAAATAAATGAAAAGATGCTCAATGTCATCAGGGAATTGCTAATTAAAACAATAGGCTTGGGATAGTGGTGCACATCTATAATCAAAGCACTCTAGTTGAAGCAGGAGGATCATAAGTTCCAGTCCAGCCTGGGCAACATAGTAACCAAGAGGCCCTGTCTCAAAATAAATAAGAGAGGCTGGGGATGTAGTTCAGTGCAAAGGCCCCAAGTTCAGTATCCAGTACCACAAAGAACAAAAACAGTGGAGCACTTGGGAGACTTGGGCAGGAAGAACTTGAGTTTTAGGCCAGCCTGACTATGTACGGAGACCCTGTCTCAAAAAAACCAACCAACCAAACAAACAAATGACATTCCATTACACATCTACTAGAATAGCCAAAATCCAAAACACTGACAATACTAAATGTATTTGGAGCAAAAGAAATTCTCTTTCATTAGTGGTGGGAATTTCAAATGATTCAGCCACTTTGGATGACAGTTTGGTAATTTCTTACTAAATATACTTTTACCATATAATCTAGCACTTCCTCATTACTCAATTAAGTATTTAAAAAAAACCCAGCTCTTTGTTTTATGTAATCTATTCTTTTTTTGTTTTGTTTTGAGGCTGGGTTTCATTATGTAGTTCAGGCTGGCCTTAAACTCAGTATTTATGCCAGCCTGGCCTCAAACTCACTGTGATTCTCCTGCCTCAGCCTCCAGAGTGCTGGGATTACAGATGTGTGCTACCATGGCTAGCTTCTATTCTTTTGACTTTTTTAGATAGGGTCTTGCTATGTAGTTCAGGCTGGCCTTGAACTCACTATGGAGCTCAGGCTATCCTCGAACTTGTGGTGATCCTCCTGCCTCAGCCTCCTGAGTGCTGGGATTATAGGCAGGCACCAACACGCCTGGCTCTATTTTTCTTTTGAGTGATACTAGTCATATACTTTCTCTTTTTTTTTTTTTTTTTTGTGGGTACCGGGGGTCGACCTCAGGACCTTGCACGCCAGCAGGCGCCCGTGCCGCTGAGCGATATCACCGGCCCTTTTGTCGTATGTGCGTACCGGGAGTTGAACTCAGGACCTCGTGCTTGCCAGGCAGGCGCTTATGCTGCTGAGCCATCTCACCGGCCTGTCATATACTTTCTGAACTGACATACTTTTATTATTTTTTGGTTAATCACCAGCATATTAATAAGCTTTAACACAAGCATAAAATCAGTTTCTTGAGAAACTGTTTTTAACATACTGGTTGTTTACATTATATTTCATGTGTGATGTGGCTGCATATTAATATCCTTGATGGTCAGAGGGTATGGTCACGATGACTCTTTTTTTTCCTTTCACGGTTCTGGGGTTGGAATTAGGCCCTCACACATGCCACACAAGTGGTTTACCACTGACCTACAGCTGCAGCCCCTGCTCACTTCATAATCTTATCATTCTTGGGTGGCATAGCATCTGAGTTCTCTCCCTATGTCTTCAAGGCCTTTGCCTCCCAAGATAATGTCCTCTTCACACTCAGGGGAAATGGCAGTTATATACTCTCCCAGCCTTCCAGGTAGCCAGAGCTCCAGCCCAGCTGTCTGTTTTTTCCTGCCAGGCTGGGTTTGAACTTGTGATCCTCCTTCTTCAACCTCCCAGAGTCCTGGGATCACTGGTGTGCACCACTGTCATAGTTTGTGTCTAGATGTCCTCCAAAGCCTCATGCAGTCACAGGAGGACCTTTTTCAGAGGTGGCTGGATCTAGAGTGTGTGATTGATTCATGGTGCAATGCTAGGATTAAGGGTGCTAGGATTAAGGGTGGGTGATTACTAAATCAGTCCATGGTTGGTTTGGCACCGCCCTAATCCTGGTAGACTTGATACAATATAAGGGACAGAGATAGGCTTGTCTTGTCTCTTGTTTGCTTTGCTACCTTCTGCCTGCCTGTTTCTCCTCTGCAATGCCTGTCTCCCATGCCACTGTGCCTTGGAGCCAGCCGATGATGGTGTGAAACCCCTACAAACTTGACTTTAACTTTGGGTGTCAGGTATTTTGTTTCAGCAATGAGAGAAAAGTAAACTAAGAGGCACCATGCCTTGCTTCAATATTCCAGCCCCCTACCCATGACACCCGGCCTCTCTATGGGACCCTCATCACCACGTCTTTCTGTTTGGAAATAACGGCCTCATTGCCCAGTGATTGTGCACAGCAGAGTTCAAAACCACTGCCAAAGGGAACTTCTGCCCACCCAGCTTCCATGCCAGGGTTCTTCCTAGCATCCTGATTGGTCGCACAGTCCTGGAGGATAGGGCTCTTCTTTGCCAAGCTGTAGCCTCATTTTTGTCCACTTACCAGCATCAAGGCCAACTGTACATTCCAAGTAGATACTGGCAGAATTGAATTAAATTTTAAGACATCTAGTTGGCATTTGCTGGAGAATCTCGTGTCAAAATTGACGTGCGTGTGTGTGTGTCCTCTACACATCACATTTGGTGTCGGAAGTGTGGTACTGAGTGGTGTGCAAGAGTAGGAAGAATATTTTAGTCTTTTTTCCTTATTTTTTTTTTGAGACAGGTCTTAGTATGTAGCTCAGGCTGGCCTTGAACTCACTGTGTAGCCCAGGCTGGCCTCGAACTCAAAGCGATCCTCTTGTCTCAGCCTCCAGAGTGCTGGGGTTACAGGTGTGCACCAGCATGCCTGGCTCCTGATTTCAAATAGCTTGGTACTCCAGACACCGAGAAGCAGGTGTCCCACTAAGCCCAAATAGATTCTTACAGCCAGGATTAAGTTGTACAATTGTTTATATTTAGTAGTTTGTTCATGAGCTGGGAAGGTTACCTTAATAAGAATACTACAAGAAGCGATAAGGGGTAGCTGGGGATGCCCAAAACAATGCCAGTGACAGCCAAGCACAAAGCTATTCTGGAGGTCGCAGCTGCCTGTTCATAGTCACGTGATTCATTGTAGCGCATTGTCTGAGTTTCAGGGGAGAAAGGAAATGAGAAAGGATGGGGAGACCTACAAGACTGTAAGGACCCAGTGTGTGGGGGGGCTGAACCTACAGGAGCCCCCCACCCCTGCCCCAGCAGGCTTCTAGCATGGGAGGGAGAATAAGAAGCTGAGTAAGCGTCAGGGCCAGGATGGAGCGGGGGGATGCAGACTCCCACCTTGTAGGATAAGAGTATGGCTGGAAGGCCGAAGGGAAGGCAAAAGATCATGGCCAGGATGGACAGGATGAAGTAGCTCTCGATGGGTCTATCAGACATGAGTACAGACTCCTGGGGTAGAGAGTGGGTTAGGGCTGAGTATGGCTTTGGAACCCTTTCATTCCTCCCTACTCCCTCCCTTTTTACCCTAACACATTTCTCCTTGGCTTCTGTAAAATCTCCACTGAATCCCTTTCAAATTCTCATTGCCTCCCTCTAACTCCTTCTGTGAACCCTCTAACCTCTAACCCCTGTCCATTAGAACTCTTTACCCTAAAATCCCTAAAATCCCCCTTTTTCCCATAACCTTTTCTCTGCATCCTAAAATTTCCTCTGTCCTCACAATTACTTTGAAGAGCTCCAGAATTTCTCACTTGGCCCCTTCTATTGTCCCCTCCAAATTCCCTGACCCTGATGACTCTTACTCCCTAAACCTCAACTGATGCCTTGCAATATTTTGTTCCTATAACACTATCATTATCCCCCAAGCAGCCTTCTCTTTGCTCCATAAAACACCCTATGAGACCCTCACATTAATATTATCATTTTCATCTGTAAAAACCTTCATTATAAAT
This sequence comes from Erethizon dorsatum, assembly GCA_028451465.1. Classification (NCBI taxonomy): domain Eukaryota; kingdom Metazoa; phylum Chordata; class Mammalia; order Rodentia; family Erethizontidae; genus Erethizon; species Erethizon dorsatum. The sequence continues at coordinate 97,947,537 of CM051834.1, forward strand.
TCATCATTCCCTTCTAAATCTCACTCCATAAAACTTCTACAATAGCTCTTTCACTGATCCTTTTATAATATCCCCCACTTTTCCCTATGAATCAGTCATGGTCCTGCCCTAACTCATAAACTACCCTCACTAACTTGCCCTCACTTGGTTTCTTCTAAGACTGCCTATAAACTCTAATTCCTCTCCCTTTTCATCCATATAGCCTCTTCTCTGTCTCCTTATAAAGTCCTTGCCTGTCTCCCTCTAACACCTTCTCTTTACCCCAAAACCAGCTTCCTGACCCTTTGAGCTCATTCCCCATCCACTTAAAACCTTTCCCTGTTCTCCTAAACCTGTGTCCCCTCTAAATACGTCTTTATCCACTTATCTACCCTCTCTGCCTCCTTATGATACCCTACCTGCCACCACTCCCTCTCCCTCCTATCCCCTGGTGTGTGCCCCCATCCCCACCCCCCAGTACAGCACCTAGATCTGGTACTATCAGGGCTGTGCCAGGCTCAGGGGTTGCCATGGAGACCAGGCAGGCCCTGCCTCCCAGCCTTTCTACTTCTATTGTTTGATTGGAAGTTGTGTATAATGGGGTGGGAAGCCAAAACCTAGCTGCTGATTGGTAGGATGGTCCTACTTTCTCAGGTGATTGGACAGTTTGGTGCGGGGGTGGGGAGATGACTACTTGAGGCAAGAATGACTTAGGCCTGGGAGACTTGGGTTGCACTAGGCACCCGTGAGTGATGTGATTTAACACTTGGAGTCAGCTTCTTTGGCAGTGGAGGGAGAGCTTTACAAGGATTAATATCTTTTCTTCTGCATATTTGACATGTGTGTATCTTTTTTTTTATTTTAAAGAAAAAAATAGAACAAAAATTCAAAACAACATAATAGGAGGGTAACAATGATTAATACATTGCGTATTGTTATCTTTAAACTAGTTACTCAGGGTACAAGATATCGGCACTCAATTGTCCAATCAATATTAGCACAAACCTTTCTTTCCAATAAACTAAGAGAAATTAGTAGTGTATCTTAACTATCTTGTATATGTATACATAGTTTTTTCTTTTCCCATCCTTCCTTTTTCCACTCCCCCATCCCAGTTCCTCTTTCCTTTTGAACAGTTTCTTCCTGTTTTACAATATCTGTTTTACATTTTGGATGTTATTTACTCTTTCAGCTTCTCACACTAGGGAGACAATACAATGTTTACATATGTGCGTCTGGTTTATTTCACATATGAGTATGGGACACGTGTGTATCTTCTTTGGTGATGAAGTGTCTGTCCAAATCATTTGCCCTTTTTTTTTTGAGACAGGGTCTCAGTGTGTAGTTCAGGGTGGCCTTGAACTAACTGCATAGCCCATTCTAGCCTGATCACATCGATCCTCCTGCGTCAGCCTCCCAAGTGCTGGGATTACAGGTGTACACCACCACGCCCAGCTTCTTTTTAAAAATTAAAAAAAAAATCAGTACATGTTTGCAGTACATAGTTACATTCATCATGAAGAGTTGGTACTTTTACATACACATGTTAATTCTTTTTACTTCCCCTACTCTTTCCCTCCTTCTTTTTTAACAGTGTAATTTGTGTAGCAAAAGATTTTAATTTTGATGAAATCTAGTTTTTTTCTTTTATGGATGTACTTTTGGTATTATGGGTAAGAACTCTTTGCTTAACTCAAGGTCAGAAAGATCTTCTGTTTTCATCTAAGTTTAATAGTTTTATACTTCACATTTAGATCTATGATCCATTTTAAATTAATATTTATCTAAGATGTAAGGTTTAGCCTGAGTTGGTTTTTTTGTTGTTGTTGTTTTGGTTTTTTGAGACAGGGTCTCTCCATGCAGTTCAGGCTGGCCTTGAACTCACCGTGTAGCCCAGGCTGGCCTCGAACTCATGGCGATCCTCCTGCCTCAGTCTCCCAAGTGCTGGGATTACAGGTGTGCATCACCAACTCCTGGCAACTGCGGGGAAGCCCCTTCAAGTTAGCTCCCTGTGGCAGATAATTTGTTAAAGAAAAGATGTCTTAAAAAACCAAAGTGACCCCAGAACAGATTTAAGAGAGTGAATTGCTACCGTCAGCAGGAGGCGGCTTTGCCCTCCAGTGGTTAAGAGCGCAGCCCAGCCGGAGAGGCAAACTGCCTGGCTCCCAGCTCCTCTGCTGACTCACTGTGTAACCTACCCAGTATCTTGCCATCGTCCTGTGCTCCCTTCCTCAGTCTATAAAAATGCAGGCCATAGGGCACGGAGACTGAAAAAATTAACACTCAAAAAGTGCTAAGAGGGGCCGGTGAGATGGCTCAGCGGCATAAATGCCTGCCTGGCAAGCGTGAGGTCCTGAGTTCGACTCACAGAACCCACATACGAAGAAAGGGCCAGTGATATCGCTCAGCGGCAGGGGCGTCTGCTGGTGCACGAGGTCCTGAGTTCGACCCCCAGTACCCACACATACACACAAAAAAGTGCTAAGAACAGTAGCTTACACTTGACTAGAAGTTCGTGCTATTACTATCATTATGAAGAAGAAGAAATAGTCAGAATCTACCACCTAAAAAGGCTCACAGGCCCAGGAGATTTTGCAGGTATGTTCACACCAACATTGAAAAAGTTGCTGATTCTTATGTCATAGAAATGGTTCCAGAACACAGAAATACACAGAACACTTCAACTCATTTTATGTTGCTGGCCCTGGCACTGTGTAAACTGGATGAGAACTGCCCCAAGGTAGAAACGACGGGGCAGATTCACATAAAAATACGGGTGCAAAATATGATACAAACAAGCAACATCACACATTAAAAGAATAATAGATTGTGACCAGTAAGTTTTCCCCAGGAGCACAAGTATGGTTTCTTGGGAATAATTTTGTTAGTGGGCTGAAATTCCATGTGATCATCTTAATAGATGCTGAAAGTATAGTATTTGATATAATTCAACATGAATTTTTAATTAAAAAAATGTTGGCAAGCCAAGAACAGAACATAGTAGAACAGATGGAATTTTTATCAGCTGTTTGTACCAATTTTGTGACTTAGTAGTAAAACACTGGAATTACTCCATATGGAGATGGAGACAAGATTAGGATACCTGCTATTACTGATACTAATTCGTACTGTGTCGAAAGGTTTAGCTAAGAAACTAAAAAAATATATAAAATGAAGTATTAAAATTGTATTATAAGTAATTAGAATTTCACATAAGTAATCCACACATGTAAAATAATTTTATACCAATTAATTTCAGTAAAATGGCCAAGCAAAATGTCAACATTAAAAAATTACCCCAAATAACAACTTAGATTATCTCCATAATATGGAATGAAAAAAGGTCTATTGATAATAAATAAAATAACCCCAAAGGGGTTGTAAAAATACAATATGACATACTATGTGTATAAGTAGGAAGTCATACCATAAAGGTGTTAAATCTCCTCAATTTGATAACTAACTCATTGTAATACAATCTAATTCAGATTTTTTTTTTTTTATACCGGGAATTGAACTCACGACCTTGCGCTTGCCAGGCAAGCGCTGTGCCACTGAGCTATATCCCTGGCATTTTTGTTGTTGTTGTTGTTGTTTTGTTAAAGGCAGGGTCTTGCTATGCAGTTCAGGCTGGCCTTGAACTCACTATATAGCCCATGCTGGTCTGGAACTGGCAGCAATCCTCCTGCCTCAGCCTTCTGAGTGCTGGGATTATAGGTGTGCACCACCACGCCCAGCCAGAGAGCAGTTTTAAAATGGAATATGGCAAGCAGATTCTAGAGCTCATCTAGAAAGTGAAATACATGAAAATTCCTAAGAAATTTTCAAGGAATGACAATGAGAGATTTGACCAAATTGATAGCAAATAACACTATAAAACTGTGGTAATTCAAAATTGATTTTGGATCAGAAATAAAATCTAGGAGCAGTTACACATTGATATAGAAATTTTGTAGAGAGGTGACATTTAAAGTTGGGGGAAAAGACAGATTAATATTTTTTTCAACTGAATATCTAATTGGAAGAATAAAATTTGACTATCATTGCCTATAATACAAAAAATAAATAAATGGATAGTATAGATGGAATAAAAAAAAAACCCCAATCATACAATAACTTATAAAATATTGGGAGAAACTATAAGAACATATTTAAAATTTTTGCTAATAAGGTATGAGACCCAGCACAAAGGTGAATTTTGATAAATTTGACTTTATGACTTAAAAATCTCTTTGTGAAAGAATGGCATGCACCATGTTAAAATACATGAAAAGTACTTGCAATATTCAACAAAAAGGATTAATTTCTATGACATAAAAAGAACCCTTACAAATATGTAATGGACAAACATAAAAGCAGGCCAGACTCTTCTGCGGTGCCAGGAATCGTCGGTGCCTTGTACCAGGTGGTGGTTTCACGAGGGTGCTGTTTGTGAAACTGTACACACCACTGTACACCGATCATTTGTGCACTTTCATGAACTTGGTTAAAAAATTTAATGAGGAGACCCAGTGTACTGTAGATTTAAATGAGATTCTGATTCTACAACCCTCTTCCTCACCAAAGGTGACATATTAGTAAATAAGACTTCATCAGGCTTGAAGACTTCTAAGGGGTTAAATCACGGTCACCCTACATGGTAGCAATGAGTGTCATAAAGTTTTCTGAGGTTAGAAATACAAGTATGTGTGGAACAAAATCTTCCTTCGCAGCTGCTTATCCTGTTTAGATTCTCCCTCTTATCCCACGCAGATTTCATTTGCCAGCCAGAAAAAGGGCCCACAGGTTTATGGTCAGCTGCTGGAATCCTCTGAGTTATCACTCGGGGAAGGAAAGGGAAGTCTGAGAAACTAGGAATCGATCCTGTGGCCCAGAAAAGTAATGTATAGAGGGAGATTATTCACAAGTGGAACAAAGGATGTTGGGGTTGAAAATCTCTAGTACTGATGGGGGAAAGATCTTCAAGGTTTAGTGGTAAGCAGCAGCAAAGAGTAACATCAATGTGTCTGAACATCCGTGCACATGGAAACGCACAGAAATGTCAGTGGAAAAAGGCACAACAAATTACTGACAGCAAGTACCTTTGAGGGGGAAAGTATACCAGATGCAAGCCACAAAGTGAGCGCCTCGTCTCTTCCATATCCTTTGCATTGCATGAATCTTTGAGTCTCTTGGTGGGAAAGTTGCACAAAAGTCATAACTAATCAGATTTTAGGGTCCAAGGGGAAGGGAGAATTGAAAAATTATCTGGTCTGTTTGAGCACATGGGAAATTCTGTTGAGAGCAGTCGTGCGGTTCTGAGAGCTTAGAAACAATGGATGTAGGGACACATAGATGACAGAGTAAAGAAAACAGAAGAGGAAGAACAAGGAGGAAGAGAGGAAGCAGAAAAAAAGATAAAAAGAATAAATCTTAAAGAGGTCACGTAGATGGATTGGTTTGCACTTCAAAAATTAGTGCAGACAGAGGACGTAATTACTATAAACTGCTGGCCTCAGTTATGGAACATAGAAAAATATAAGGAAATGTATACTCTACAAAGTGAGATTTAAAAAAATCATGACCTCATTTTCTGGGGAGTAGTAGGGAGAGATGGGAGGGTAGGCTGAGGACCAGCTTGACGTGGTGCAGAGCAGGCAGTGATTGATATTAATAAATTGACATAAAAATTAATTGAATTGAGAGTCTGTCCTGGGCCTAAGTGACTTGTGGCGAGACCTGCAGCTGGCTTACGGACAGGTTCCTCCTTAGGCCAAGGCCAGGACCAAAACTAGCAGACAGTTTGTGATGTCCTGGTGCCTCAAAGCAAGAGAGATACTACAGCTGAGGACTTTTTTTTTTTGCTTTTTGGTGTCAGGAATTGAACTCAGGACCTCGTACTTGCCAGGCAGGCGCTGTACCACTGAGCTGTATTCCTGGCCCTTAGCTGAGGACTTTGACTCGACCAAATTCCTTCTAGCTCAGTAGTCTCAATTAGCAAATAATCAGGTTACTAGTTAACCATGATCTGCATCTGTGTGCTTTTCCAAAAATGCTTTGTTCTTTGAATCCTTGAGCCTTGCCTGTGTCAGCAGTTCACCTCCATCACTTCCTGCAGCCCACCAGCATACCCTCTAATCAAGCTGTGCACCTAATAAAGGCCAGGGACACCATGCCTCTTGGTCTTAGTCTTTCTGTAGGCTCTGACCATCCCAGTTCCACTTGTAACTGAAATATATATATATATATATATATATCTTGTCTGTGTTTTATTCTGTCGTCGTACCCCTGAGCAAGAGATCAGTAGTCCTAGGCCAGGTGCCTGATAAAGGTAAAAGCGCTGAATCCACATGTTTCATTATAGCAATCCAATTAATGATGTATTGAGAGCTAAGGAGGCAATTTTTTGTTTTGTTTTATATTTACATGGTGGTAAATACCAGATGAATGCGAGACAGTAGAATACAGGTTGGGGTTGGGGAGTCCAGGAGCTGAAGCTGAGAAGAAGACTGGCTTTCCAAGTCTTGTAGCACCATTGGGAGGGCCAGGGGTGATTGACTCTCCAGACCAGTGTGGCGAGCGGCTGAGCTGGAGATCCATCACACATGCCGGGCTAAAGCAAGGCCAGCCCGAGAACATGGAGCACCCGAGGCGAGCCAGACAAGTTGTTAGACAGGTCCTTTCTCCCATTAGGAGAAGGGTTTCACCTGTTATCAACCACTTGCTGATTGTATAAATAAACACACTGTAGTCATTGGGCAGTTCCTTTCTCCCATCAGGAGAGGGGGCTCCACCTGACCTCAGCTTTCTACATTCTGACTGTTGTCTTCACTTCTTCATCCTCCATCGTCCTCCCCTGGGAATTTCAAGAGCCGCGCTGGATGCGCAGACCAGTGGTGGCGAACCTACAGCACGTGTGCCACAGCAGGCTGTTTGTATCATTGAAAGCTCTGAAAGGTTCGCCATCACTGCACCACTAACACAACAATTCCTTCTGACCCACGCGGAACACAGAGCATTGCTGTGCAAGCAGTGTAATTGATGCACAGAGGGGACCACAGAGGAGTCATGCAGCATTGTAACAGCTACAGTTCAGGAGGACAAAGATTTTTGTTGCTTTCCTCTTTTATTATTTCCTATAAACCTCCCAAGCAGATGAGTGTCTCTGTTGGGTGTACATTTCAAGCTATAACCCCAGATGTACAAAAATAACATAACTTTTTTTCTGCGTCTGATTTGGTTTGGATGGTTGGGGCTATAGAAACAGACCAACTATATCCTGCCTCAATAGGATAGTTTATTTTCCATTCAACTCTCAAGGCAGATAGGGAAAGAGAGATCATTCCTAGAATGATTCAGAAACCCAAACTGATGGGGGCTTTGCCATCTCTACAAAATATGGCCTTCAAAATTACCCTACACATCACTTGCTCCGATGGCCAGGGAAGAAAGATTATGGAGCAGTGCCCATTGGAGGTGTTTAAAGGCCAGGCTTGTTTGTGGCACTCATCAAATCTGCTCACAGGACCAAAGTCAGCCTTGTGACCACACAGGGAAACCAATGAAGTGTGGCTGAGTAGCGCTCCCAGGAAGAGAAGGCCATGGTGTTTGGGGAGGTGTTGAGAGTCTCTCCCACAGCTCAATTTCTACCAATAATCCTCATGTCCCTTGAGAGTGAGAACTTAATTCTGCTGAATCTAGGGTTCTGAGTCTGAATGTGGTTTTGTCCACAAAACTAGAGCACCAGAAGCAGCCCCTGGACATCTGTTGTCCACGTTTCATCTGGATCACTGATTTTATTTATTGTGGATAGTTCCTACATTATCGCAGTTCCTCTCTGATGGTCGTATCTTGCTGTGGCACTTGGAATTCCTAAGGACCTCACCTTCTCCTCACCAAGCTGGGACGTGGGATATCTACCTTGGCTGTTTGAGGCCTTTTATTCCTAGACCTCCCCACCATGTAGCTCACCTTCTTTGAGATCTTGTAGCCTGTCTAGGACTTATCTGCAAAGAATAAATACAAATAACATCTGGGGCCTTTGACACTACTGTTCCTGAGATGCAGGCAACAGGGACCTCTTTATAGATGTACTGACATCTAATCTCTCTCTACTTCCCCTCTTGCATGAATGGGGGACCAGTTACTTTTCCAGATTGGGGGAGAGGGCCTCTTCATCAGCTATTCTGCAGAATCTATTTTGTTCCTGTAAGTTTTTCCGTTCTTCCCCTAGAAGTTGACTTTTTGGATCTCAAAAGCTGGAAGAGAGCAGGGTGTGCTGGTGCAGGCCTGTAATCCCAGCACTCTGGGATTTTGAGGCAGGAAGATGGCAAGTTTGAGGGAGGCCGGGCAATTTAGTGATTTGTGAAACTGTATCAAAATAAAAAAGGCTGGGGATGCAGCTCAGTGTGAAGGCCCTGGGTTCAGTCCTCAATACAACAACAACAACAAAGCTACAAGAGGGTTTCTGTTTTATTTTCTAACTCTTGCTGTTGCTCTGAAACACTAGAAGCCTATCATCCTAGCTTAAATGGGAAACAACTAGACAGTAATTGTTGATTCATTTTTCTGAATATCCTTCTACCTTAGCAATTGTTATGCCTGCTTTACAGACAAAAGAACCAGACCCAAGAAAAGTTCTTGTTTAAAAATATTCTTTTTTTTTTTTTTTTTTTAGACAGGGTCTTACTGTGTAGTCCAGGGTGGTCTTGAACTCACTATGTAGCCCAGGCTGGCCTCGAACTCACAGCAACCCTCCTGCCTCAGCCCGGCTCAAGGATATTCAGTTTTTAAGAGTCACGGTGGGGATGTAAACCCACATTTATCCCATTTCCATGTCTCTGGGCTTCACAATGAGGACATTCTGATTTTCACAGAGTCTAGGAGACATAGCCCCTGCCTCTCTCTCTCTCTCTCTCTCTCACACACACACACACACACACACACACACACACACACACGAAGCTGGAACATTCTTTTCAGTTTTATTGGTTTAAATATTTTTTTTTCTGAGAGAGCAGCCCAGTGTCAAGGAACTAAGGGTATGTAGGGCGCTGAAGGCTGGAGCCCAAGGTGGATGAAGATAACTCTGGAGGCAAAGTGAGCTGAAGTGGTACAGGCAGGAGGCCTAGTTGTTCCTAGGCTGCTGAGTTGCTTGGACACAGTGTTCCTTGGTTGGTGGGTTTCTTGCTAGGGGATGAATTAGCTGTTGAGTTTCTTGCATGGTGGCTGGTCAGTGTCTTGGTGGGTGGATCTACTGGGGTGTAAACCCCTATCATGCTGTGCCTGGCCTTCAGTAAAATAGGGCAAATCCATAAATGAGGCCTAAACCAGTGAGTATGGAGAATACATCCAGCCAACCAGTTCGGCCTGAGTTGACGTAAGCTTCTTCCCATTCGCTGTTCCTGTTGGCCTGTGTGGTCTGTAGGGGTGGGAACATAGGTATGGGTTTCCGGTCCAGAATCCCTTGGGAGAATAGTCAGGGCCCTCTGGCTTTGAGGGCAAACCCTTACCCAGGTCCCAGGACAGGAGTAGATGAAGGGGGCAAGCAGAGGACAGGATGGGCCATGACTGTGGCATTGTTTTACCTTGTGGCTGAAGTAGGCACCTGCGAATCCCAAGGGAGGGAAAAGAATTACGGCGAAGATGGTCAAACATATGTAATTCGGAGCATAAAAGTCCAGTTCTTCCTGCGTCTGTGTACCCACCGCACCTGGTGGAGCACCTGGTGGAGCACCCGGGGCAGGTGGGGCATCTGGGCCAGGTGGAGCATCTGGGCCAGGTGGGCCTTCCGGTTTGGGGCCCATGATCTTTCCACTCAGATAAAGACAGGTCCCAGTGTTTTGAAAACAGAGACCCAGGCCACTACTCCTTCCCTTGCTCTACCCAGAATTCCAAGACCCAGATCCTCAAAGGCCAGTTCTTCACAATGGAGAAAACATCACCTCAAGTCCTGATTGGCTGCTCTCATCAGAGGGCGTGGTCTCCGTTGCGGGCTACTTCAGGCCCCACCCCCTGTCAGGACACTGACCCCGCCCATCCTGAGAGGGATTGGTGGGGAGCACTAGGTTTGGGTCTTCGCTTTTCTCACTTCCCCACACCATACCCTTTTTTTCTGGACAGAGGGAGCTGCCAGTGCCAGGAAGGCCTCCCCCAGAGCTGTGGAACAGAGCAAGTAAACAAGTGCAGTAAGAAAGCTAGACTTACTGACAGAAAGAGGGAAAAGGAACAATGCCAGCAATGAACGATATTAAATTTTTAAAAATTCTGTAGTCCATTCTGAGAGGAAGAAAGAATAGAAAACGAAGATAAAAAAGAAGGGCTTTATTAAAGTAGGACACTAACTAATAAATGGAAAAGGAAATCACCATGGTAGTGGGCAGAATTCTGAGATGGTGCCAAGATTCCTGTTCCCTGGTATAAATCTACCTTCTTCTGTTATTCAATCAAGCACTCAGCTGTATGTTGTTCTGAAGGGATTTTTCAGAAACAGTAAAGGCTCCCAAGTCAGTTAACTTGAGGGAGACTATCCTCAGTGGGCCTAATCAAGTGAGTTCTTAAAAAGGACTCTGTCTTATTGGCAAAAGAGGTAGAAGGCGTGAGAGGATTGGAGTCTTTTTAGCTAAAGGTGTAGGAGGCCACGTGGCAAAAGTGCAGGTAGCCTTAAGGATCTAAATTGTGCCATAATCACATTCATTTGGAAGAGGACTCAGGTCCAAATGAAAACCCAGTCTGGCTGACACCTTAATTTTAGCTTTATGAGATCTTGAGCAGATAAGTAGCCCTTCTGACCTACAGAATTAGGAGTTAATAACAAATAACTCATGGGAATTTGTTGTGCATTATTAGAAAATTATCCATAATCCTAGCCCTCTGGGAGGCTGAGGCAGGGGAATTGCAAGTTTGAGCCGAGTCCAGGAATTGAGCAGCTTAATGAAACCCTGTCTCAAAATAAAAAGTTAAAGAAGCCTGGGGATGGAGCTCAGTGTGAATAACTTGGGTTCAATTCCCAGTATTGCAAAACAAACACAACTAACTATAATTTTCTAAAACCATAATAATGATTTAGGAGAGAACCATCAGGGATGCCAATATAGTACCATTGGGTTTTGGCTGGTTGTTCCCCTAGGTGATAGTTTTAGGGGAGTGTAGGGTGTGAAGAACCAATTTGTAAGGAGTTGGAAGTGGGTGGGAGGGGACATAGTAAAGTCCACAGATGTAGACTCCACCATGGTTTGCCAAAGACACGACCGGTTTTAAGTACACACAAAGACCTAGAAGCAGTAACAAGAACAATGGCAACATACATAATCCAGAAGCCAGGAACTTCTTCGTGGAAGGAATTGGTTAGAGTGTTTCAAGGAGCCTAGGGAATACTCCAAAACAATCACAGTAACAAAAATGCAGGGGCCTAAAGTGGGAAAGGACAGAACTAAAGATTGGACGGGATGAAGAATGCATATTAGTTTCTGGTGTCTCCCTTGGATAAGGGGGATGTCTTTGTTACTTTTTCATTGCTGGGACAAAATACCTGACACCCACACATTAGAGTAGGAAAGGCTTATTTCAGTTCATGGTTTGTGAGATTTCAGTCCATAGTCAGCTGGTTCCAAGGCAGGATGGCATGGCAGGGGGACATTGCAAAGGAGAAACAACTCCTGGCAGAGCAGGCAGGAGGCAGCAGAAGCAGCAGCAGCCAAGCAAGCCTCCCTTTCCCTTTTATCCCATTCAGGCTAAGAGCTTCTTGGGTGGTGCCATCAACACCCAGGGTGGGCCTTCCCACTATCCCCACCCAGAACTGTGCTAAACCAATCAATGGGCTAATTTAGTACCACACACCCTTAATGCCAGCATCACGCACTCTAGATCCAGCCAGCTCTCAAAAGCCCCACCTATGAATGCATGAAGTTTTGGAGGGACATCTAGATGTAAGCCGTAACAGGGGACTTTGGAATGGGAGTGTGTGGGGTCTCTTGATTAGTGAGTCCCTCGTCTGAGATGGCTTTGGGATGGTAACTTATTTTAGACTCTGTCTCCTGGACTCATTTCCTTGGGCTCTGTTTCCTGCTGTTAGAAGACAGCCATCAATCTTTCACTCTATTTTTTTGAGACTGGGTCTCGCTACGTAGTTCAGGCTGATCTTGAACTCACTATGTAGCCCAGGCTAGCCTTGAACTCATGGTGATCCTCCTGCCTCAGCCCCTCAGTGTTGGGATTATGGGTGTGTGCCACCATGCTTGGCTCTTTCACTCTATTGGAGAAAATTATTTTTTAAACATTTCTGTTTTTGTTTTTCTGAAATTTCCCTAAAAGTTTAAAGCTGGGTGTCGAGATCAATTTGGGCAACTTAATCAGACTGTCTCAAATTAAAAAAATTTAAAAGGGGGAATGGCTGGGGATTTATCTCAGTGTGAAAGCCCTGGGTTCAAGTCCCAGTACCACCAAAACTACCACCACAACAAAAAAAATTTAGATTAAATTGTATTTGTCCTGTTCAACCCTGGCCCTTTCTTTATTTTCCCATTTGCTTCCTGGCCATTAGTGAACAGTTTTGCTTCACTGTGTGCTCCTACTGTGATGAGCTGCCTCACCACAGATCCAAGGCAATGGGCCCACACAACCATGGACTGGAACCTCTGAAACTGTGGATCAAAATAACCATTTATCTGTGTAAGTTGATTATTTCAAGTATTTTGTTATAGTGATGGAAAACTAAGTAATATAGGCACTGCATTTGAAAAATATTTTAAAGAATAATCTGAGGTCTAGAGCAATGCTATCTTTCTCCACAGTTAATTTCCATTTGTTTCTGCCAGACAAACAAAAGTTCTGTTAATCTGGGACCTCTTTCCACGTGTGACATTTGAGGTTGATGGGTGAAGCCTATCCATCAGATGATGCAGGATGCCAGGCTGATTTCATATATTTGATCTTTATGCTGATGTTGTAACTCTTTGGGGCACTGGCTAAAAAGTGTGGGGGCAGTTCTTGGACTTTTGAGTTTTCTTCTTTTGTAAGAATGCCAAAATCAAAATCTGAGAGCTAGAGTGGGTTTTTATTTGTAACTTTTTCAGTAGTTGGAACTAGAAAATATTTTTTAAAGGTAAACTAAAACAGGAGTCCATCCCAATATTTCCAATTCGAAATTAAAAGTACAGTTTTTACCTAAAATTTCCTGTCTCTCTGTCTCTCTGTCTCTCTCTGTCTCTCTCTCCTGGGAGTTAAACCCAGGGCCTTCTCACTGAACTATATCCCCAGCCCTTTTTTTATTTTACATTTTAAGACAGTGTCTTGCTTAGTCATTAAGTTGCCCAGGCTGGGCTCGAGCTTTTTTTTTCTTTTTTTTTGGTGTGTGTGTGTGTGGGTACCGGGGGGTCAACCTCAGGACCTCGCGCACCAGCAGGCGCCCGTGCCGCTGAGCGATATCACCGGCCCTTTTTCGTATGTGGGTTCCGGGAGTCGAACTCAGGACCTCGCGCTTGCCAGGCAGGCGCATACGACGCTGAGCCATCTCACCGGCCCTGGGCTCGAACTTTCGATCCCGTCTCAGCTCCCAGAGCACCGGAGTTACAAGCAAATGCCATTATGCCCAGTTTACACCTCTTTTCTTAAGCCAAAATCCAAGTTCACAATGACACAAGAAATGATAGAATATCATTTAATTGTTTACTTTATCCAATTTGTTTAATCAATCTCAGAATAATACCACCAATACTACCACCTAAATTGAAGTTACAGTTTCTAAAACATTAAAGGCTCACTTGTTTCTTTTCCTTTTTTTTTTTTTTTACATGTGGGTACCGGGAGTCAAACTCGGGCCCTCGCGCTTGCCAGGCAGGTGCTTATGCCCTGAGCTATAGCACCGGCTCTATTTTCATTTTCGGAGATTTCTTTTTAAATACCAGTTTGTTTTTTATGGTACTGGGGATTGAACTTAGCGCTCCACACATGGTAGGCGAGTGGTCAGAGACGTTGGAATGCCTGGGAAATACTTTCCATATTCATTGGGTGAATCAGAAGCCCAGACTGAAAGAAAACCTGTGGAACTCCTCCCTTGTAGTCAGGGTTTACAAGGGAAAAGATTTACTACAGGACACATAATTTATGGGAACTCTAGATAAGATCTACCCTTCCCAGACCTGACAGGTGGATTGGAAGGGAATGTGCGAGAGGGTTATGCAGCACAGGAAGGATGTTATGGAGGACGGGAAAGGAGTATGGGGGATGGGAGAGAGGGTACCAGACAAGGAGTGAGTTATGGGGACTGGGAGAGTTGTGGGGCATAAGGGGACAGTTTTGGGGAGACTGCAAGGGGGTTGTGGGGACTGAGGTGGGTTAGTGGACAATCTGGATGGTGGTGTGGGGGTGGGGAAGAGGTTACCAGGAAAGGAAGGGGGTTGTGGGTTGTGGTTACCGGAAGATAAAGAGCACAAGGAAAATTGCTGGGGGCTGATCAGACCCCTGGATACCTGTGGGGGGAATGACAGGGAATGAAGAAAGACAAAAGACAAAATTTAAGGTACAAGGGGGACCAGGAGGAACCTGTCTCTAGTGGACAGGCACAACAGTTTCACAGTTGACCGGCTTCTATTAGCCAGCAAGAAGCGCAGGGGGAGGGGCAGCACACTTTCATGGAACAGCGACTATAGAGAGTGGGTAGACAAGGAATAAGCTAATGAAGAACCAGATTTTCTCTATCCCCAGAGGCCTGTATTTTGACAATGGTCCTTAGCAGATGCTATCTTGCCTCAGGAATTCTGGGTTATCAGCATTCCCCCATAGCCAGGGGCACGCAGCTTTCCGTATACCTCCCTGTTCCTGAAGCTGAAGCAAGGTCACACTGACCTTGGGACTGCGGGTGGGGGTGGTGGGGTGGTTGTGGTGGGGGATGGGGGTGTTAAGTCAAATAGTCGCAGGTCCCCCATAATCTATCACATAGCCTGGTCTCTAACAGAAAACATTACAAAGAGATGGGGAGGAGATTATGGGATAGGGAGGAGATTTGAGGGACTGGGAGGGAGTGAGGTGTTGACAGTTATGGGATGGGGATTACAGGGGCATGTAGAGAGGATTATGGGAGACGAAAGGGGGTACATGATACAAAGTAGAGAATATTAGCAGCAGCAAGGGGCCCATAGGAAGGTGGGGGGCATTACTGGAGATTAGGGAGAGAGTTAATAATACAGGAAGGAGGTAACAGGACAGTGAGGGCTCATAAACACTGTGGATCATCATTACGGGGGTCAGTGTGACCACTGCTGGTGGGCCAGGGTCAGCTTCCAGGTCTCCTGACTGGTGGGATCAGTTTAGCCCATCCCCATTCCTGAGGCCTGTGAGGTCTCCCTTCTCCCAGGCTGCCTGCAGATCCCGTTTCTGGCCTCTGCCTGCCACAGATGCAAGTCTGCAGCTCCCTGGGCTCTGTGGGCCTCTGGAGGCAGAAGATGTGGTCTCTGCACCTTCCCACGGACCTCCTGCAGAGGACTTCCTGCCTCGGCCACCGTGGCCTGTTCTGCTGTTATCCAACAGGAGCCTGGTACCCGTGGTCTCTGACAGGGCGAGAAAGGCGCAGCCCTACATCTCCACACCCACTTCCCCTCCCAGGGACGGATGCCCCTGTCTTCTCCTCCATCCAGGGATCTCCTTCTGTCCTCTATTTCTTTCTTTCTTTCCTCCCCCTCTTCCTCCTCCTCCTCTCTTTTCTCCCTGGGCTCCCAGCCTTCTCCCTAGGATTGACCTCCAGTTTCTCAGAGGGACACCTCCCCATTGGTTCCCTTTTCTCCCTAGGACCCACCTGCCCTTCCCACATCCCACCACTCCGCTTCTTCCCTGGAGCTTGTGTGTGTGTGTGTGTGTGTGTGTGTGTGTGTGTGTGTGTGCGCCCATTACTGGGGATTGACTTCAGGGCCTTCACACTGAACTACACCCCAGCCCTTTTAAATTCTTTTTATTTTGAGACAGAGTCTCTCAGAGTTGCCCAGGCTATACTCAAACTTGTGACCCTATTGCCTCAGCCTCTCAGAGTGCTGGGATTACAGGCCATTATTTTTTCCATTATTTTTATTTCACTGTGTCCATTGTCCCCTTATCCTAAGTTATCCTAAAGGTACTTCTTGCTCCTCTTTTTCCATGGGTTCTGCCCAGGCCACCTGTCTACCCTGGCCCCAGCCTTCTCCCTAAGGGAGCTCCCTCTGGATTCCCTTCAGCTCTGCCCCAACGAAGGACCCCTCTCTGCCCTGGCTCAGCTCCCCCATCGGTACTCCTTCTGAGGACACTGCCCCTACCTCCTTCCCCATTCCCACAGACCCAAATGCCAGTAGTTTTGGAGAGGGAGCAAGGATGGAGAGGAAGTCTAATATGGCTTTGGCTATGGGCCTAATGAATGTCATTCTGGGACTGCTTGTCATATTCTTCACTCCCTCTATCCACTGTGCCTGATGACACATGCCCCATGGTCCTGGAGACCTGGAGAATGGCCTGGCCCCTCACCCTCAGAGTATTGGGGATGGTGGACCCTCCATCCCCTGCAACAGATCCTTTGACTCAGATGTCCATGCTCTCACTGTCCCTGGGACAGTCCTCCTTCCACTGGCAGGAGGAGAATTATAAGTCATATAAGGAAATCTCTCCTTTTTTTTTTTTTTTTTTTGTGGCACTGGGGATTGAGCCTGGGGCCTTTGCATTGAGCTTACATTCCTAGCTTTTTATTTTTATTTTTATTTTTTTGAGACAGGCTCTTGCTAAGTTGCTATATTGCCCAAGTTGGGCTTGAATTTGTGATTCTCTTGCCTCAGCCTCACAGAGACCGGGATTACAGGGGTGCACCACCGTGCCCTGTGACTTATGAGGAGGCAAAGGGCAGATGCGCATGTATACGGACAGACACAATGTCAGAGTCATGCAAAGCTTATTCTCAGCTGCTGTTCCCTGGGGTTTTCTCAGATCCAGACTCATCCCTGCCATGCCTGGAGCCCACGCAATCTGAGTCTTGCCCTTTTGTTTTTGGCACTAGGTCCGCAGAGTCTGGACCCATAAGAATGGGAACCTGCTGTGTCCAGTTCTCCATTCTGCTCAGTGTGGCCAGAGAACTCCCAAATTGTTTGCCAGATCACATCGCTCCCCAGTTTATACCATCCTACAGGTTTCCACAGCACTTGAAATAAAATCAAACCTTCACCCAGGCCCTGTCCTAGCTACTCCCACCTTCCTGTCACACCAACTTCCTCCCCACCTCAGGCCCTTTGTACTTGGCATTCCTTCTGTTTGGAACGTTCCCCCTAGATCTTCTCACACTGGATTTATCTTTAGATCAAATGTGCTCTCCTTAAAGACTCCTTCCCTGACTCTCCACCTCATGTTACCTCCCCATCTTTGCCGTACTAGTGACTCCCTTTCTGACCTTTGATCATCTCTGCCATCATCTCATTTACTTCAGTGTTGATCCTTTGCCTCTGCCATGGGCTGTATCTCCAAGAGAGCCATGGCCGTGTCTGTCTTGGTCACCACCTGGCCCTCAGCGTCCAGCACAGAGGGGGCCTGGTGCACAGTTAAGATCCTAAAATGTTCATGTGAAAATAATGGACAGATGGCATCCTTTGCCATCATGGAACCAACCAGGAATCAATCAGGAATATTCAGCTTGTACTTAAGACCTGCCTACAAGTTTATAGTTCGGTTTTCAGTTTTTCTCCCTGAATTCCTTGCACACTGGTGGCATATCAAAGAAGAACCCAAGGTCCTAGAGATTTGCTTCTTTTCTTTTAGTTTTACATATATGCGTGCGTGTGTGTGTATGATCCATTTTGAGTCAAGTTTTGTGCATGATGGGAGGGTCCAAATTAATTTTTTTGCATATAGAAATCCAATTTTCCCAGTCCTAATTGTTGAAAAGGATCTTCTTTCCCTTCTGAATTTTCTCATCACCTTTGTCAAAAATCAGTTGGTCATACATATAAGTTATTTCTGGACTTTCAATTCTCTTGCATTGAGCTATGTCTATCTTTATGGCCATACTACACTGTTTTGTTTTCTATAGCTTTGTACTCAGAAGTGAGGAACTGTGAGCTTTCCAATTTCATCCTACTTTTTTGAGATTGGCTATTCTGAATCCTTCCCATTTTCTATGACTCTTAGACCCGCTTGTCAATTTCTACAAAAAATAAGCAAGCTGGGATTTTAATAGAGATTGCATTGAATCTTTCGATCAATTTTGGGAGTATCACCATCTCAATAGTATTGATTTTTCCAATCCATGAACATGGGATATCACTCCATTTATTTAGATCATCTTCAAATTCTTTCAGGAATGACTTATAATTTTCATTGCACAACTTTTTACTTCTTTTGTTCAACTTATTAATTCTTTTGTTAAATGCTTTATTTTTGATCCCACATGAATGGAATTGTTTTCTTAGAAATTTCATTTTTGAATTATTCATTACTGTATATAGAAATAGATTTGATTTTTGCATATTGATCTTGTATTCTGCAACATTACTGGACTTGTTCAATAGTGTTTAGTATTATTTGTGGATTGTTTAGAATTTTGAATCAATTATGAATCAAGACAGTTTATTTTTTTCTTCCTTCCCAATCCTTCTTCCTTCCTTCCTTCCTTCCTTCCTTCTATCTTTCTTTCTTTCTTTCTTTTTCTTTTCTTCTCTTTTCTTTTCTTTTTTTTTTTGACTAATTATTTTGGGTAGGACTCTAGTACACTGTACTCTAGTATAATGATGAATAGAAATGGTGAGAGTAAAGCACATCATTGTCTTATTCTTTATTTGAGCAGGAAAGCCTCCAATCTTTCATAATGAGATATGTTAGCTGTGGGTTCTTTTGGTTTGGTTTGGTTTGGCTTTGGTAAATTCCCTTTATCAGACTGAGGAAATTCTCTCCTATTTCTCATCTGTTGAGATTTTTTAAAATCATGAATGAATGTTTGATTTTGTCAATATTTTTTGCTTCTATTAAGATGATCATATAGTTTTAAAATTTATTCTTTTAATATGATGTTTTACATTTATTGACTTTTTTTTTTGTGTGTGGGTACCGTGGGGTCGACCTCAGGACCTAGCGCGCCAACAGGCACCCGTGCCGCTGAGCGATATCACTGGCCCCTTTTTCGTATGTGGGTTCCGGGAGTTGAACTCGGGCCCTCGCGCTTGCAAGGCAGGCGCTTACGCCGCTGAACCATCTCACCAGCCCTACATTTATTGATTTTTAATGTTGAATCAATTTTGCATTTCTGTGGTAAGTCCCACTTAGTTAAGGTATATAGTTCTTTTCATATATTGCTGAATTGGGTTTATTAATATTTTACTAAACATTTGTGGATCTATATTCATGAAAGAGGCTAGTTTCTAGTTTTCTTTAGATGCCATTGTCTGGCTTTGGTGTTCGGTAATACTGGCCTCATATAACAAGTTAGGAAGTGCCCCATCCTCCTTTGTTTTGGAAGAGTTTGTGAAGGATGGATATTAATTCTCTAATGTTTGTTGAAATTCATCAGCAAAGCCATCTTGGCCTGGGATTTTCTTTATGGGAATATTTTAAGTTACAAATCTCTATTTGTTATACATATCTTCAGAACTCCTTATGTCAGTTTTGGTAGTTTATGTCTTTCTAAGAATTCTTACATTTTATCAAAAGTGTCTAATTTGCTACCATATGTTGCTCATAATATTCCCTTTTAATCCTTTTAATTTTTATCAAGTTGGTAGTGATATACCTTTGATTCTTTTCTTTCCCTTCTGGTGCCAGAGGCAGAAATCAGGACCTCATGTATATGCCACAAGTGCTCTACCACTAAGCTACATCCCCGCCCTTATTCTTTTTCTTTCTACCTTTCTCTTTCTTTCTTCTTTCTTTCTTTCTTTCTTTCTTTCTTTCTTTCTTTCTTTCTTTCTTTCTTTCTTTCTTTCTTTCTTTCTTTCTTCTTTCTTTCTTTCTTTCTGTCTTTCTTTTTCTTTCATTCTTCTTTCTTTCTTTCTTTCTTTCTTTCCTTCTTTCTTTCTTTCTTTCTTTCTTTCTTTCTTTCTTTCTTTCTTTCTTTCTTTCTTCTCTTTCTCTCTCTTTTTCTTTTGAGACAGGGTCTTGCCATGTAGTTCAGGCTGGCCTTGAACTCATTATGTAGCCCAGGCTGGCCTCAAACTCACAGCAATCCTCCTGCCTCAGCCTCCCAAGTGCTGGGGTTACAGGTGTGTGCCACCATGCCCAGCATCTCAGCCCTTGCTCTTGATTTTGATATTTTGTGTCATCTCTCATTTTTTTCTTGTTAAATCTAACTATAGGTTTATCAATTTGCTAGATCTTTTCAAAGATGCATTTTTGTTTTCATTACTTTTCTCTATTATTTTTCTCTTTCACTTATTTCACTCTAATCTTTATTAATTTCTGGTACTTGTTTTGGGTTTAGACTGGTCTTCTTTTTCTATATTTTCAAGGTGGAAGACTAGGTTGTTGATTTGAGGTTGCTATATGTTCTGATATAGCTGTTCACAGTTATAAATTTTGCTCTAATCACTGCTTTGGCCGTACTTCATACATTTTGGTATGATGTGATTTCATTTTCATTTACTTCAAAAATTTAAAAATTTTCCTTGTAATTTATTTTTAATGCATTAGGAATTTAGAAGTATGTTGCTCAATTCCCATAAACTTGTAAATTCTCCAAATTTTCTTCTGTTGTTTCTAATTTCATTCCATTGAGCTTGGAGATCTTATGTTGTATGATTTAAATCTTCATTTTATTGGTACTTGGTTTATGCCCTACTTAATGATCTATTTTGGAGAACATTCCATGTGCACTTGTGAACAGTGTGTATTCTAGTGCTATTGGGGGGAGCATTCCATAGATGTCAAGTAGCTCTAATTGTAGATTTTCTGTCTAGTTCTATCCATTATTAAGAGTGGAGTATTGAAATCTCCAGCTATTATTGCTAAATTCTTTATTCTGTCTTCCATTTATCTGTATTTACTTCATGTATTTTAGGCCTCTGTTGTTAGGTACATATGTGTTTATAATTGCTACATCCTCCTGATGAAATAGCTTTTTAGCATTATAAGATATTCCTGATTATCTCCAGTAACTCTTAATTTTGTCTTAAAATCTAATTTCCCTTATATTAGTATAGATACTCCAGTTTTTATGCTTGCTGTTTACATGATCTGTCTTTTTTCATTCCTAATTTGCTTTTACCCTTGAATCTAAAGTAGGTCTCTTGTAGGTAGCATATTATAATGGGTATTCTTGTACCAACATTATTCAGATTTGATTGTACTAATTTTATAATGAAATTTAAAACATGTTAGAAAGCAAAACTTCCTCTTGCTATTCTTCATTATTCACAATATTTTTGGTCATTCTTCAAATTTTTTCTTTATGAATTTAAACATTTCTTCATCTAGTTCAAAGAAAGCCTTCCATTAAAATTGTCACTAGAATTTCAGGAAATATTTATGTATCTCTTTATTGGCATTTTGACACTACTAAATTTTTATATATTTTTGGAGAATATATTGGTCTTTCCATTTTTTCAGTTTATTCAGTGTTGTGTAATTTGTTTTAGATAATACATCATTTACAGTTAATATATTTCTTTTTTTTTTTTTTTTGTAGGTACCAGGTGTTGACCTCAGGACCTCAAGCGCCAGCAGGCGCCTTTGCCGCTGAGCGATATCATTGGCCATTTTTCCGTATGTTGGTACTGAGAGTCGAACTCAGGACCTCGCACTTGCCAGGCAGGCGCTTATGCCGCTGAGCCATCTCACCGGCCCAGTTAATATATTTCTAAGTATTTTATATTTATTTCTGTGTCAAAAGAAATTTTTACACTCATTTTTAATTAGCATAGCATAAAATTTCAAGTATGAAAATGTTATTCATTTAATGCATTTGATATCCAACAACCTTAATAAATTTGCTAATGAATTCTAATAATTTTTAGCAAAGTTGCTTTGATTTTCTAGATAGTCCAAGCTTTACAATTATAAATTCATCTCATATTTTCTGGTATTTATTGAATTATATTTCTAGATTTTTCTGATTGAATCATCTTTTAATTTCTGGAATAAACTCTATTTAGTCATATGTATTTCTCTGTTGGCAGAATGGTAAATTCTGATTGCCAGTTATAAATTTCGCATCTACAATAGTAAAATAAAATTGGATGATGATGAGTTATTCCACAAATTTTAATATTAAATTTGAGCCAAATTAATAAAATATATTGGGCAGATATCTGTCACTTTCTATGGTGTGAAAATATTTAAATATATCAAGAATTGTCCATTCCATAAATGTGTGACCCCAAACTGAGTTATAAAACCACCCAGGCCTATTGCTTTTTAAAAAGGTAGATATTAAATGAATGTTCCTATTTATTCTGCAATGATTGGTTTTTTCAGGTTTTGCATCTTTGGGGGCGGGTGGTCAGTCTTCCTCATTTACATTTTGCTAGGATATGATTCAATTCCTGTAGGGGTTCAAATTTGTTGCTTATTGAGTTGCATATAGTATTCCATAAGTTTTTGTCTCTTTTGTATCTGTAGCTATAAAGTCATTTTTTCTTTAATATGTAATTCCATTTTTATTCCTAATCTTGTATCATATTTTTCTTCTATTTATTTATTTTAAAATTTTTATCTTTATTAGTACATGTTTGCAATACCTAATGATTACATTCATCATGGGGAGTTGATCCATGTACATAACACATCTTAATTCTTTTTACATCTCCTTCTCCTCTCTCCCTTCCCCCTCCCTTTATCTCTTGGTCCTCTTCCCATTTGCAAAAGACCTATCTCCCTGTTTCCTACTTTTTTATTGTAAAAAGAAAAATAAAACAGAATTTCAAAACAAGATAATAGGAGAGTAACAATGATTAATACATTGTGTATTGTTATCTTCAGAGTAGTTACTCAGGGTACAAGATGTAGGCATGAGATATTGTCCAAACAATATTAGCACAAATCTTTCTTTTCAATGAACTAAGAGAAACTAGCAGAATATCTATCTTAGCTATCTTATATATATATATTTTTTTTTCCTTTTCCTTTCCTTCCTTTCTCCTTCCCCCCATCACAGTTTCTCTTTTCTTTTGAACAGTTTCTTCCCAGTTCACAATATCTATTGTACATTTTGGGTCCTATGTACTTGTTCAACTTCTCACACTAGGGAGACAATATGATGTTTACACATGTGGATCTGATTTATTTCACTTATGAGTATGGTCTCGAGTTGCACTCGTTTACCTATAAAAGTCTCAAATTTATCCTTCTTTATGGCTGAGTAGTACTCCATTATATAAAAAAAAAACCACATCTTTTTTATCCATTCCTCAGCTGATGGGCATTTGGGTTGTTTCCAAGATTTAGCTATCATAAATTGTGCTGCTGTAACCTGGGTACACAGATATCGCTGTGGTACGATGTTTTTAATTCTTCTGGGAAGATACCCAGAAGGGGAATAGCTGGGTCGAATGGGACCTCCAACCCTAGTTTTCTGAGGAATCTCCACACTGACTTCCACAATCAGTGTTGCCAATCAGTTGCCAGTCTGCACTCCCACCAACAGTAGAGAAGAGTTCCTTTTTCCCCACAGCCCCACCAGCATTCGTTATTCGTTGTTTTCTTGATGACAGCCATTCTTTCTGGGGTGATCCCAGCCAGTAATAGGAGTAGCAGTACTTGTAGTAGTGGTAGTAATAAAGCTAGTGAACCAATCAGGAGTTAAAACTCAAGAAAGGAAGAGGGTTTGGGTGAAATGATGGAATGTGGAACCCTTAGACAGCATTGAGTCTTAGAGCTTGGGTCCAATCCAAAGCTGAGAAGCAGGGTCTTTGGTCACCATGGTAACTGCTTAGGCCACAGAGAGTTTCCTTTTACTAGGTGAAAAATTTGAGACTTAGGGTTTCCTTATTTTGAGTTTAGGACATTCCATTTAGGACTTTGAAGTACTGAAGTCTGGAAGAAAGCAGACATCAAACTCCATGCAGGACCTCGCTGAAGAACCTCTGTACCCCTAGAACCAAAGGTGCCTCTCAAAGACCAAAGCCAGTGGTCGGAGTGAATCTTGCCGAGAGGCCTTGGCGCTTCATTCGTCTAGTCCAGTTCTCAAACGCCAGAATTATGGGGAGGGCTTGTTCCAACACTGATGGCTGGGCCTCACTGCCAGGACTTCATATTCAGTAGGTCTAGGGTGGGACCGAGAATTGGATTTCTAACAGATTCCCGGGTGATGTTGACACTCTAGTCTGGGGATCACCTTTTGGAAACCACAGCTCAGGACTATGTTTTCCCCTGAGTGCCCCAGGAAATCAGTGGCTTTCTCTAACGGGGCTGGTTGTTCCCCAGTGCATTGCCAATGCTTTACCTCTGTGTCTGACCCACCCTTGAATTTATTAGCAGGGGCTGGAAGGCTGTAGCTCGTAGTCATGGCTCTGTTCCCAACCCAGTGGTCTCCCAGAGAAGATTACATGAAGGCACACTTCTCTTTGTGTTAGTTTTTCATTGCTATGATGAAATACTCGAGAGCAATCACCATAAAGGAGAAAAGGTTTATTGTAGCTCATAGTTTTAGAGGTTTCAGTCCGTGGTTGCTTGTGTCCATTGTTTCTGGGCCTGTGATGAGGCAGAGCATCATGGCAGGGAGTCAGTGGCGGAGCAAAGCTGCTCATCAGCTAGGAAGGAGAGACGTCAGGGACAAAATATACCCTTGAAGGGCACACTCCTGATGTCACACACCACACACTCTCCAGCTAGGCCCCACCTCCTGAAGCCTCCTCCACCTCCCAATAGCCCATTAAGCTATGAATCAATCAATGGATCAATCCACTGATGAGATCACGTGCCCCACAATCTAAATCACCCCCCAAAGGCCCCACCCCCAACACTTCTGCATTGGGGATCGAACCTTAAACAAATGAACTTTGGGGAACATTTAAGACCAAGCCGTAACACCTTCCATCTCCACAGACAAGACTGCCACCAAGAAGAGCAAGTGATCACAGCTGAGTTTTCAGTATGGGCCCCTCAGCTGTGTGTGTCTAGCACTGTGAGTGTTCCACTCATCATTTTACACACTTTCACCTTTTTTTCCTGATGATCTGGCAAAGCCAAAACCCTCCTAGTAAAAGAACCACGGCAGAGAGACTCTTCAGTTATTTCACCTCATTCTTCCAGGGGATGAACACAGACCCTGTTCATTTGCTCTGGGTCTCCTTCAGCCCCACACATGGAGCTAATATAAAGGAAATGTGGAAAACATTCAAATTCCAAAACAATTCTGAGCGGGGACTTGTTGGCTTGCAGGTTGTGTGTGTGTGAATGTGAGCAGCAGTATGTGCTGTTGTTTCTACCTCTAGAACCCTTACTACATCCAGCTACACTGACGTTGTTGCCGTTTCTATTCTCGCCAAACTACTTCCTGCCTCAGGACCTTTGCACTCACCATCCCTACTGCCTGCAATTCTTTCCCCCCAGATCTCCTGGTGCTGGCTCTTCTTGTGCTTCCATTCTCACCCAGATGTTCCTTTCTCAGAGGGGCTTTTCATTGCCCACCCAATCTGACCATTAGCCCCTTGTGGTCTCTCTCTCTCTTCTCATTTTAGTTATTCTCCTCTTAGTGCTTGGCTTACAATTAAATAATTTCTTTATTTATTTCAGTGTTTTTCTTCTTTCTCTCATGGGCTATAAATTCCAAGAGAGCTATAGTTTTGACTGCCTGAGTCACCATATGGCCCTCAGAGCCCAGCCTGGGCCTAAAGTACAGTGAGGCTTTCCTAGGCATAGCAATGAATCTGCCTATCACACTCATGTTCCGTCTGGAAGCGAGACCTACACAATATATACTGAACTAAACAGGAGTTCAAACTGAGAGCAACAATAAACAGGGCAATTCACTGTCACCCAGTCCCCTTGTCTGTTGATTCAGGAGGGCCTGAAGAAAGGCCATGGGTGGGGTAACACCCCTTACATACATTGCACCAATCAGAAGCCCTGGATTTAGGCACTGGAGGCACGCCCACATCAGAGTAGCCAGTCATAATGAAGTGGTGGCCAACAGAGAGCCACACCCCTGTGATTCAGATCACCAAGGCCCCTGCCTTTGGGACTGAGGAGGGAAGGGAAGTCTGGGGACGTCCGGTCAATGACAGGTCATGGGGAAAGAGTGGGGAAGTTAAGTGTGTGTGTATCTGGGAGAGAGGTATTTAGAGGAGACACGAGTAGCAGGGGGAGACAGGGAGGGGGCATGTAGAGAGGTCAGGAGAGGACAGAAGAGGGGTGAGAGGCATTATGGGGCCTGCAAGGCCCTTATATGAGAACATGGACATGTTCTGCGCCTTGGCTTGAGGCACTGTCCCCTGGCTTGGGGCACTGTCAGTTTTCAGCACTTTTCTAGCCAGTTGATTTGGTATGTCCTCATTTTTGGGGAACTCAGGTGACCCCTCTCCCGACCCTGTTACCCTTGCCTGCAGGTTCCACTACCCCATTTCTCCTCTCCAGGCCAGAGTCCATGGCTGTTGTGACTGGCTCCAAGCACCCAGAGTCCCAGGTCATTGCAATGGAGCCGGTCTACTAGGGACAGCATTTCCCCTATCCACAGCAGGTCACTCTGATGCCCTTGCTCCCCACGAAATGATTGTTGGTTTCTCTCCTTCATATCCCCCTTCTTCATCCTGTTAGCATTCCCAGTCCTCGTGTTCTCCCTTAAGGTGAGTAACAACTTGCTCCCAAAACTCTGTCCTCATGTCTGCCTCCTCTTTCCCCTCCCCATCCCCACTCCTCCCCAGGGATCTCTTGTGTTCCTCTGGAGGTCCCCTTTCCCTCTTCACCATCTAGCTGCCCTTGTTCCTCCTCAGGATGTCCCCTCAGCTCCTCCAACTCCAGTGTCCCTGCCCAGACCCACCCCCTCATCCTGCCCCCTGGTCACTTCCTTTTTCCCTTGGGGGCCTGAACCCTCTTACCTTCTTCACCCACCATTCCTGATCTCCACTCCCCTCTCTCACTGGGGATGCCTATCCCACGTCCCCCTTCCCTCTGGGAAACACTACCACCAGCTTGGCCTCCCCACCCCCAGACCTGGGAAGTACAATTTTTTGGGGGATCAGAGAATAGCTCAGAAAAATCTCAGGCTGACCTTGGGCTTCAGCCTCTCAAGCATCCTGGTGGGCTCCATTATGATAATTAGCTCCATTGGAATAAGAGTTCTGAAGCAGAAAATGTGAGATCACCCTGAAAGTCTGCCCCCCCCCAGTAATGAACTGGTCCTCCTGGAGCCTTTGAATGTGGGACATCAGTAGCTGCTCGTGCTGGAGCAAGTCTCCCATTCTGCAGAATTTTTAAGAGCAATAAAGTTGATGAAGAAGTTTCTGCTTTTCCTTTTATCTGCTACATACGTGTGCACCTTCATGTGTTCACCTGGCCCTGCGGGTCCACTTTCCCAGGCACCATGGGGCTCATTCAGATGACCATTTGTTTAATGACCATTTATTGGGTTACATTGCCGGGTGCTGTTTTAAGCCTTAGTGGTCCAATGCTGAGTCAGACAGATGAAGTATCTGCTTCCTTAAAACTTACAGGGGCTGCGGGTGAAGCTCAGTGGTGGAATGTTTGTCTAGCACTCATAATGTCCTGGATTCCATCACCAGCACTGCAACAACAACAGCAAACCAAAATAAAACCAAAAAATTTTTTCTTACAGAGCTTATTAGCAGGGAGGAGAGAGAAGGGGCTTTGGCTGAAGGGAGCCTGCAGTTGATCCAGGGAGTGACGAAGCTGCTACTCAGAGGACAAAGAGAGCAGCAGGTTTTTATTGAGCTGGAGTGGGCTAACGTCTGGTAATTCTTATTGGGGAAGGGCACGGTTCTCAAAGATGTTCCTTGTGATGATTCAGACCACTGGGTGGTCATGGTCCACTCGTCCTAGGGGCTGTTGAGATTTCATATCGCTAGTGCCATCCTGCTGTACAAAACAGCCAGGTCTTGTAGACCTAGGATAGGGCTGAAAGACTTTAGGGGCTTGGGCTGCCATGGCTGCTGAATACGCACAAAGGTAGGGAAAGAAAAGAGAGGAGAGAGGAATATAAAACCCAGACCAGCTCCCATGGGTGGGAGGCCAAGCTGACCCTGCATCACGGTCTCGGATGAAACGTTTCTTAAACGTGTCTCCGTGCAGAGCTGAGTAGAATCCGACCCCGGGGTGAAGACAGCGAAGGGGACAGACACACTGTGTAGACAGAGATGCCAAGCCTTCATCCCACTTTTGTCACCCATCAGACATCTGTAGGCCCGAGTGAAGGGTCAGCGTTCTCAGCAAAAGCAGCTGTCGGGTCCCCGGGAAGCAACCCAGGCACTGAGCACAACCCGCACATCAGGGAGGCTACCTGCAGCAAAGGCAATGGGAAATTGATAGTATATTGCCCAGCTGTGTGACCTCTAAAATTAGTGATTTTTAAGTAGACTAAATGCAAGTGAAACTAGAGGGCTTATTTGGGTTTTTCCTTGGTAACAAATTCTTGTTCACAAACATTCTGCTTTGGTTTTATCAGGGTCTAATGATGGATGGGTCTGTTGAAACACGCCATGCTATACAGGGTGAGAGTTTACTGGCCCAGGAGTTTATTTTGTTGTTCGAGCCTTCTGTCCCACCATTGTCTCACCATGGTGGTCCCTAACTGTCTCTTAGGCAGGAGGGGATAGAGGCTGGTCCACCACAGGAGCAGAGGAGAAGGGAAAAAGATAGTTGGAGTCTTCAATGACCTCCCGATCCCAGAATAAGGATGGCCTGGAAACCTTGTCGCCCACTCTGACCCACTGACTGCCCTGAAGGTGGGGGAGAAGCAAGGTGCCCGCCTCCCAGTCCCTAACTCCACTTTCCAGGATCTGGAGGCCAGGGAGGGACCTGTCCAAGAGGTAAAGGGCACTGGGGAGTCCACTATCTTATCAGGGAGATGCAAATACATGGCAGAAGTCATGGTCACAATGAGGTCCTTCACTTGGTAAACACTGCCTTGGGCCAGCCGGGGCTGGGGAATATCAGGCACACCAGGGCACACAGTGGTGACTGTGACGGCCTGGATCCTGTCCTCAGGGAGATGAAATATCACCAGGTTGTGACAGCCTTGAGTGGTCAGGGCTGTGATGGAGAAATGAGGCGTTTGAGTAATCAGGGCTGGAGCAGGGAGCCCAGGATCCAGACTAGGGTTAGGCCAGGAGGGTTTCCTGGAACATCTGTGCCACAAAGGACCAGGAGCAGGTGAACATGGGCCAGAGGAAGCCACATGTGCCACAGGCCTGAAACGATTGCTGTGAGACACGCTGTGAGGGGCAGGCAGAGTCCCTGAGCCTGCAAGGGAAAAATGGCAGATGGGAAGGAGGAGGGGCAGCCAGCGGACTGAACCTGTCAGGCTTAGTGGGGTGCCAAGTCCCTGAGTGCAGATATGAGCCTGGTTCCAAGAAACTTTAGTTCATATTCTACTTAAACCCCACTTATTGTTCCCCATCTGTTTATTTTATTTTTAAATATTTTTTGAGACAGGGTCTCGCCTTGTAGTTCAGGCTGGTCTTAAACTCACTATGGAGCCCAGGCTGGCCTCGAACTTGGGGTGATCCTTCTGCCTCAGCCTCCCAAGTGCTGGGATTACAGGAATGTGCCACCATGCCCAGCCCCCCTCTGTTTAATAGTCCATTCTCAGACCCTTCTTTCTCAGGAAAAGAAAAAACATTTTTTTCCCAATTCTGACTACTAATTGTGCTCAAACATACCTCCCATTATCCATGTGCCCCAGGCTCAGAGAAATCTTGCACCATTCCACTAATTGGCTTGTATGGCACTTGCCACATTCTAGTGAGAAGTCTTTGTCCTTGAGCCCTGCCAGAAGTTGTCACCCTGAAACAGCACTGATTATCCACCCAGGCTATAGTCTACCCAAGATGCCAAAGACGTTGGGCTCGCTCCACTTTATCCAGATCCCCCCGTGGGCAGAAGCCTCTGTGTCCACCTCCTCGAGATGGGGGTCGGTGTCGCTTGGATATGTGATAAGAGGATAATGTGCACAAGTGAGATAACCCACCCCCAAAGACACAGACCGTGAGCACTATCTGAAGGCTGTGTAATCAGAGAAGGGAGTAAAAATATTTAATCACTGGCATGGCTGGGCACTGCACCATCAGATGGACAAGGCCACGGGGCTGGTACAGGGTCAGGTTGAGGCAGGCATTCCCTTAGGTAGTTGGGTGTGAAAGGTCTGGGGGCTCAGGCTCGGGTAGTGGACATCTCAAAATATATGCCCAGCCCTAGACTTTAAAGACTCAAGTGTGAGGCACATCCTGACACAATGCCCTAAGAAGGGCACACGTGACTTCTGTGTTCCTGCCCAAAGCCAACAACCTGAATCTAATCATGAAGAATAATCAGCGGACTCAAACTGAGGGAGAACTTATAAAGTACCTAATTAATACGCTCAAAATGACAGCCACAAAAGTGAGGAAGACTGAGGAATCGTCACAGATTAGAGGAGATCAAGGAGACATGAAGACTAAATGCATAGTGTGATCCTGGCTTGGATCCTGGACAAGGACAGGACTTTAGTGGGAAAACTGGGAAAATTCAAATGAATTCTCTAGCTTAACTAAACTATTAATGTTAATTTCTAAAGTTGGTCATCAGATCATAATGATGTACAAGAATGTCCTTATTCATAGGAGACACATGCCTAAGTATGGATAAAAAGCATCCTATTTCCCACTCACTTTCAAATGATTCAGCCAGAACAAATTACTAATTTCACATTTTTCCTCCCTCTCTCTCTCATTCTCTCTCTCTTCCTTTCTCTTATATAGCAAATCATTAAATACGGGTGAAGGGCAGACAGGTGTTTACTATTTCTGTAACTTGTAGGTTTGAAATATTTAAAATAAAAAATTGAAATTTACAATAACACAAAACTAAAAAGTGAGCAAGGAGAGAATACAAACAAGGCAGAGACCGGAAAGGGACAGCCCTGTTTTGGCAGAGGTCTGCAGAGATCTCGGTCAGCCACCTGCTGTGAATGATGGTCCCTTCGTCCTGCCATCTGTGACTTCGCTTGTGGGGTCCCTGATCTGTGCAGACATAATCCTCATGGCTGCCCTGGAACCTGGGCATTTTGAGGGTAGGGGCTGGTGGGCCAGGGTGGAGAGACTGGAGACAGGGTGGGCCCCTGCAGAGTTCCCAAAGACAGACCTCTTGAGAGCCTGCCCAGGGTCCCAGGATTGCTAGTGGATATCCCCACCACCAAGGAATTAAGTCATTTTTAACACTCAGCAATGTTTACTGAGTATCACTGTGTGTTGGAGGGGCACTGTTCTCAGACCGTATATAGCAATAAACACAGTCAGGTCCCAGTCTTCTTTCTCCCAGATCCAGATGGACATCACACAAATAAAAATTAAATACGATGTCAGTTGGAACATGAAGTGTGAATGAGGAAAGGGTAAGGGAATGAAACACAGTGGGGGCATTATTACAGGGAGGATTCTCAGGAGAGGTGACATTTGTGCTGAGGCCCACAGAAAGTGAGAAGGAGTTCTGCGCATATCTCAGGAAGCCGGTACCAGGCAGATGGCGCTGCAAGCACCAAGGCCCTGGGGCAGGAATGACTTTGGTCTGTACAATGCCCATGCCCATCAAACCAGCACAAAGATTGAGGCGGGAGAGGTGGTGGGGCCGGACCTTGCAGGAATGATTGTGAATTTCATTTTGAGCAAGAACGGACTCTTTGGGGTTGTAAGCAGGGGAGTGATGCCTCTGTATCACGCACCGTTCAGAGAGATGAGACTGAGCCCGTGAATGGGTGGTTGTATGCAATGCGGTCTGCGTGACTGTACCCCTGCTGCATTCTCTCTGGGGGTCCCCAGCAGCAGGCTAGAGATGAGCAGCAGGTGTGGGCCTGGATGTGTGTGGGGTGTAGGGAGGAGCTCAGGGCGCCCACCAGCTTTGACTTTCCCAGGTGACCTGCTCATGAGAAGGACACTCCCAAGGCGATTATCTTATCAGCTGCACTCACACCTGGCCCTGGAGCCACGCCCACGAGGCCAGAGCATAACCATGCCAAGTACCCCATCGTCTCACCACCCCCTCACTGCGGCACCAGAAGCCCCTGCCTGGGGGAGGATGTGGGGTCCCAGACTTCCTGGAAGTTGGCACCAAGCTTGGGCCAGTTTTGGGCACATCCTCTCCCCATTCTGCACCTTAGTTCCTCCATCTGGGTTGGGTTGGGTGGGGCAGGGACAGGAGAATGGTAGAGTGCTGCTGGGACCCTCTCTGAACCTCTAAGTCTCAGTTGCCCCCTCTGCACAATGGGACTGATAGAGCTGCTGCCCTTGGGAGGGTTTGTTGCAAGAGCATGCAAGGCCACATACATACGGAACACGGTGCTGCTCCTGTGTGGTCTGCATTTTCTCCTCAGTGATAGCACGTAAGGGCCAGGCTCCGGGGTCCAACCTGGGTTAGAGCCCTGTCCTTGATGCTTAGTCACACGAAGTCCTTACCCTGTCTGGGCCTCCGTTTCCTCATCTGTACAACAGGGGTAATAAGAGAAGGTAAATTTTCAAGGGCTGTTGTGAGGCGCTAATGAGACCATTTGAGTAAATCGCATAGGACAGGCCCAGCCCATAATAAGTCCTCAGTAAACAGCAGCCATGATGACTGTTACGATCACCCTCCTCCTACGGGTGAACAGACATGTGCTATATGACCCACCAGAGGACACTCTGCAGCCCACCTACCCAGTTCTGAGTCCTGACTCTTTCATGTCCCAGCTTGGGGATCATGGACAAGTGATTTGACGCCTTTGAGCCTCAGTTTCTCCATCTGTAAAGGGAGTTCTTGCCTCAAAGCATCATTGGAAGGCTAAATAAAATAAGGGAAAGCCCTTAGCACACGGCCGGTCACAGAATGAGTACTTGTTTGTTCTTCTTGGTGGTATTGCTGTGGTTGTCCCCAATGGGTCCCGATCTGAGTGGCAGCTTGCCATGGGATTTGGGGTGGCTGGCAGCCAGGTAGAAAATGCCTAAGCTATCCAGGCCCGGAGGTCACCCCAAGGAGCTCCGTAATCAGCTGTGATCAGCTGGTTGTGCTCCACCCCTGCCCTTCCTGGGTATATCAGGGCTGGTCCAGACCCCAGGCTCTGTCTGGACCAAGGAGGGCAGAGTACCAGGCACCATGGGGAAGGCAGTGCGTGGGGGCCCAGGGGCCGGGGGCTGGAGGGTAGGGCAGGGGTCCCAGTGGCATCTGAAGCCTCCCTTGCTCCACCCCATTCCCAGGAGAATTACGAGCTCTACTCAGTGGAGCTGGGGCCCGGGCCTGGTGGGGACATGGCTGCCAAGATGAGCAAGAAGAAGGCAGGTGGTGGGGGAGGCAAGAGGAAGGAGAAGCTGGAGAACATGAAGAAGGAGATGGAGATCGTGAGCATGGGCCGGGCAGGGGTGGGGGCGGAGGCATTGGGCAGGGATGGGGTCTGGTGGGAGCCAGAGAGCAAGTTCCCTGCACCCCACCACAGAATGACCACCAGCTGTCAGTGGCCGAGCTGGAACAGAAATACCAGACCAGTGCCATCAAGGTGAGCTGGGGTGGGAGTGGAGGGCACAGAGTGGGGAAGAGGGGGAAAGGGGGAAAGAGAGAGGAAAGAGAGAAAAGTGTTGGAGGGCCAAATCCAAAGAGACAGAAAAGCAGGTGAAAAGAGGCCGAAAAAAGTGCAAAGCCTGAGACAGCAGGGCAGAGACAGGCAAGAGACAGGGAGAGAAACAACAGGAAGAAAGCTAGTGAAAGAGAATGGTGACAGAGAAGAGAGAATGAAGGAGAGAGGGAGGAAAGGGCAGGAATGGAGAGATAGAAACGAAGAGGAATAAGACAGACAGGAGAGGCAGAGAGAGAAGGAGAAAGGGGTGCATGGTGAAAGGAAGGTCTTCCAGCCCCCACCATGTCCCACTCCTCTGTCCCCAGGGCCTCTCTGCGAGCCTGGCAGCAGAGCTGCTGCTGCGGGATGGGCCCAACGCGCTGAGGCCACCGAAGGGCACCCCGGAGTACATCAAGTTTGCCCGGCAGCTGGCGGGAGGTCTGCAATGCCTTATGTGGGTGGCTGCTGCCATCTGCCTCATTGCCTTTGCCATCCAGGCCAGTGAGGGTGACCTCACCACTGATGACAATGTGAGTGGTCGGTGCTGCAGGGCAGACAGACATAGGGACCAAGGACATTGGACTTAGTGTTACTATTTGCATTTGTTGCATGACAGAGCCTAGGACTCAAGACAAAAGGATGCAGGATGGGGATACAGAGCATAGGGATGCTGTTCTGAGCATCCCTATGCTCAGACAATCAAAGATGATGATACAAGGACATCAAAGAGGAGCCTTGTGTGTCAGGGAACAAAGATGGCATTTAAAGATATGGAAATACAATGTATATGATATGAGATTTGGAAAACAGAGGACATGAGGACAAAGGACAGACCAAGGACACAGCCCAGGGGACAAAGGGACTCAGATATGAGACACCAAGGCATAGGACATAAGGGACACAGGACACAGTACACAGGGAGAAATAGCCATTAGAGAAGCACAGAGACAGAGGAAATGGAGATTCAGGGCAAGGTGACATTGGGTATGTGACAGAGTCAGAATAAAGGACATGGGGACTCAAGGACATGTGTTACATTGAACAAGGGCTTGAAAATGCATAGGACAGGTCATATGGGGTGAAGACAGGAATTTGGGTCATTGGGCACTGATCATGGAGGACACAGAATATGAAGCATAATGTCTGCAGCACATGTGAATGGAAATAGGGACACGAGGACACAGAACTAGTGGTCACGGGGGACACAGAGGGCCACATAAAGATTATGGAAAACAGAATATGAAACTTGGGACACATGGACTATA
Organism: Erethizon dorsatum; assembly: GCA_028451465.1. NCBI lineage: Eukaryota > Metazoa > Chordata > Mammalia > Rodentia > Erethizontidae > Erethizon > Erethizon dorsatum. The sequence goes on from CM051834.1 coordinate 97,982,412, forward strand.
GGCCATGGGAATACAGGAGACTTAGGTGGACATGGGGAATGTAAGACTTGGAGGACACAGGAAAAGGGAACCCAGAAGACCAAGGAACATAGTGACATGGAGCATAGGTCACAGGATATGGGGACATGGGAGACCCATGATTCAGGAGCCAAGGAATATGGAATTAGGTACACAGGGGTGACAAATGTGGGCTATGCAGAACAAAGGGATGGGGGGCTCGGCCACAGGGAACGGTACGTGAAACTTCCCAGTTAGAGTGGGGAATACCACAGAGGAGACCTAAGGACAGAAGAAGCCAGAGAGCAGGCTGGTGCCCTCCAGCAGGGAGCTTCCAGCCCGTGGACAGAACTCCAGCCCCCTCTTCCCACAGCTATACCTGGCGCTGGCCCTCATTGCCGTGGTCGTGGTCACTGGCTGCTTCGGCTACTATCAGGAGTTCAAGAGCACCAACATCATTGCTAGCTTCAAGAACCTTGTGCCCCAGGTGGGTCCCCAGCTTCTGGCCTCTTAAGATTGCAGAGGCTCCAACCCTATTCATGCAGGCTTCCTGACATCTCTCTGTGGTCCCTCCCATCAAGTCCAACTCGCCCTCGTCTATGGCCTCCAACTCTCCACATCTTTTACCTCCCACTCACATTAAGCTCAGCCATGACCACCCTCACCCCACCCTGCTCTACTCTGGTATCTCTGCCCCACAGCAAGCTACAGTGATCCGAGATGGGGACAAGTTCCAGATCAATGCAGATCAGCTTGTGGTGGGTGACCTGGTGGAGATGAAAGGTGGGGACCGCGTGCCTGCGGACATCCGCATCCTGTCGGCCCAGGGCTGCAAGGTGGACAACTCTTCGCTCACTGGAGAGTCTGAGCCACAGACCCGCTCACCGGAGTGTACACATGAGAGCCCCCTGGAGACCCGCAACATCGCCTTTTTCTCCACCATGTGCCTTGAGGGTCTGTGAAGCCCCTGCCTGCCTTCCCCAGCAGCCACATTGCCGCCCCTGCTTCTCATTATGACCCCCACTGGGCCCTCTTATGCTATGTTCTGTGCCACACACCTCCTCACCCCACATGCCTGCTACCTCTCCAGAGCATAGTACTTCTCTGGAGGGTACCACCATTGGTACCCTCTTCCCATGTCACACTGTCTCCTTCCCATGTCACAGTGCCTTCGGTGCTGCTCCTCCTTCAGGGCACACTGCCAAACATGCCTCTGCTGCTGCCCACCCCCCTGAGCCACCCTCCTGTCCCCACTGCAGGCACAGCCCAGGGCCTGGTGGTGAACACAGGTGATCGAACCATCATTGGACGCATTGCCTCTCTGGCCTCCGGAGTGGAAAATGAGAAGACGCCCATTGCCATTGAGATTGAACATTTTGTGGACATCATTGCAGGCCTGGCCATCCTCTTTGGGGCCACATTTTTTGTGGTGGCCATGTGCATTGGTTATACTTTCCTGCGGGCCATGGTCTTCTTCATGGCCATTGTGGTGGCCTATGTGCCTGAGGGGCTGCTGGCCACTGTCACAGTGAGTGGGGGAGTTGGAAAGGGGTACAGGAAGCTGAGAGCCTGTACTTCTGTTTGTCCATTCATCCAGGTGTGGACTCATCACCTCCCTACCTGTCCATCCATCTGATCTACCTCCTCATCTATCCTCCACTTTCCCCATTCATCCATTCTCCTGCCCATCCCTCCCCCACCTTTCCATCATCCATCCATCCAGCACTCACCAGGCTTCTCTGGGCCATGCCTTGTGCCACACAAAAAAGCTCAGAGATGAACAGGCAGGGTACTGGATCAGAGGAAGTTGAGGTCTGCAGTGGGCAGGCAGCACGTATCCAGGCCTTTGACAGCACCCAGTTGGAGGCCTGCCCAGGGGAGGCCCAGGGGACTCATTTTGTCATTTTGATTGTGCTGATAGTAGAACCTCAGCTGAGACAGCTTAGAGTGTGTCTGGGCAAAGAGGAAGGCATCCCTAGGAGAAAGCACAGGCTGGACAAAGGCTTTTGTTTGCTTGGCAGAAGAATGTTGCAGTCAAAGTGCTGTAGCTGGGATAAGGAACTCCACTGCTTTGGGTGAGAGGCAGGGGGCCTGGAAGCAGGGACTGGTGCCCACACCTGTGTCCCCCCCCCCCAGGTCTGTCTGTCTCTGACAGCCAAGCGGCTGGCCAGTAAGAACTGCGTAGTCAAAAACCTGGAGGCTGTGGAGACCCTGGGCTCCACGTCAGTGATCTGCTCGGACAAGACAGGGACCCTCACCCAGAACCGCATGACGGTGTCTCATCTGTGGTTCGACAATCACATTCATACAGCTGACACTACGGAAGACCAGTCAGGTACTGAGATGGGAGAGGACTGGGGCTGCAGCAGGATCCTTGATGGTGGAGATCTGAGGCAGCCTGGGGGAGGCTTTGTGTTATTGGGAGGTGGCCAGATTCTGGGTCATCGGAGGTGACTCAGCTCCAGGCCCACAAAGGGACTCTACATCCAGACTCACAGAAGACTCAAAATTGAGTCTGGAGAGAAGGCTTGTCCTGCGGTAGGAGGAGGGAATTGGGCCACCCCCAGGCCTAGGAGGAGACTCCAACCTGAACTCAGGGGGAGGGGCTCGATTCTGGTCTGGGGGATCCGCTCCCTGCGGGCCCAACCCACTCTGGTCTTCAGGGCAGACGTTTGACCAGTCTTCGGAAACGTGGCGGGCGCTGTGTCGCGTGCTCACCCTGTGCAACCGTGCCGCCTTCAAGTCCGGCCAGGACGCGGTACCAGTGCCCAAGGTGAGCGACTGGGGGATTCTAGGGGATGCCAGGAGCCTGGTGAAGCCAGGTAAGACACTGACATCAGCCCCCTGTTCCCAGCGCATCGTGATCGGAGATGCGTCCGAGACTGCGCTGCTCAAGTTCTCAGAGCTGACGCTGGGCAACGCCATGGGCTACCGCGACCGCTTCCCCAAAGTCTGCGAGATCCCCTTCAACTCCACCAACAAGTTTCAGGTGTGCAGCCCTGGCAGCTGGCCCGGAACTACTCCGCCTCGCCCACCGAGCAGCCCTGTCCACCTGAGGGCACTCCCACGTCGGGCGGGGCTTAGCTCCCCCTACCTCTCCCAGGCCAAACCCCATCCTTACTTTCCTTCTCTCAACGCCAGCTCACTAAGGTCAGGCCACGCCCACATCCAAGCCCCACCCACAGCCTCTAGAGCGAGAACCTCCACCTGCTCTTGGCTAACAGGCCCTCTGCGGGGAGTAGCTCACTGTCAAATCCTGCCTCCAGCCCCCTGATTCTGCCCATTCCTTACGCCCAGGACCCTGACTCCGGGCCTAGCCCCGCCCGAGCCTTCAGCCTCTGCCAAAGACCTGCCCAACACACCGGCCCGGCACTCAGTGCCCTCCCTAGACTCTTTCAGGCCCCGCCCCCGCCATCCGTGGCCCCGCCCCACCCCTTCTCCACCAGCCCCTCTTCCCACAGCTGTCCATCCACACCCTGGAGGACCCGCGCGACCCTCGGCACCTGCTGGTGATGAAGGGCGCCCCCGAGCGCGTGCTGGAGCGCTGCAGCTCCATCCTCATCAAGGGCCAGGAGCTGCCGCTGGATGAGCAGTGGCGTGAGGCTTTCCAGACTGCCTACCTCAGCCTGGGAGGCCTGGGCGAGCGCGTGCTCGGTGAGACTGGCCTGGGCGGTGGAGGGGGCGACCCGGTGCGCGGGGAGGAGCGTCCACAGACCCTGTCCGTTCTCAGCGCAGCGGCAGCTGACCTGCCCCAGCCACACACTCACCATCAACTTCCCCTGTCTCCTGACCGGCGTCTGGCTTCAATTCCCACCCCAGTTGCACTCTTGTCTTCACCCTGATCGTCCACATCCATAAACTCCTTGATTTTCCCCAGCCCTGGCCCTCACTACCACCTTACTGTGTCCTCCTTTTGATCCTTTGCCCTTCCCTTAAGTCCCTGCCTCAACTCAAGACATTTCCTGATCCTTGTCTTGACCAATCTCCCTCAATTGTGTTGACCTCTTAAATTTCCCTAGTCCTTGCCTCTACCCTGGAAGGTACAGACCTAGGTCTTTTACTTGATTTGCTTTGTGATCTCCAGCAAGAAATGTTCCCTTTCTAAGCCTCAGTTTTCTCACCTGTGAGATGGGGATGCACTCGCAGGGTGGTTGTGAGGATGGATTCGGTTGACGTGCTGGGCACCTGCAGGCGATTTGTGCAGGGGGCCTGGATATTTTACTACTCTCAGCCTTGCTGGAGTGGGGTCTGCCCAGACTTTTCTCTCACTTCCCTGTTTTCTGGCCAGGCTTCTGCCAGCTCTACCTGAATGAGAAGGACTACCCACCTGGCTATGCCTTCGACGTGGAGGCCATGAACTTTCCAAGTAGTGGCCTCTGCTTTGCGGGACTTGTATCCATGATTGACCCACCGAGGGCCACTGTCCCTGATGCTGTGCTCAAGTGCCGCACAGCAGGCATCCGGGTACGCCATCAGGGAGGGGACAGTCAGGACCCTGTGCCAGAAACCCAGCTGGGAGTAGTTTCATCCAAAATATATTAATGCATGATACTGAAAAGTTCTAGGGCGTGATACTTCAGATAAAGTTGGATTCAGGAGCTTAGTGTCATTAGGACTTTGACTTTATGTCTCAGCTCTGCTTTTCTTTCTACTGGCTTTATTCTCAAGCAATCCCTCAATTAGGGACAGCAAAGATCACTTAGGGACAGCAAAGATGAACCCCCCACCCCCACCCCCTGGCAGCTTTAACTTATAGCTTTCCTTGGTTGGGTCACATGCTCACTCTTGAACCAGTTGCAGTGACTGGGGAATACCTTGCCCAATCTTGGTCAGTGACCTCACTTCAACCAATGGCCTGGGGAACAGAGATGGTTCCCAATGACAAATCAAGGGTAGAGGAGCCAATGCTGAGTAAGCAACTTCCAAGCCCTTCTTGTAGTCTTTAAGGCTCTAAAGACCTGGCCCCAGTTACCTTTCTCAATGCACTCCTTAGCCCTGAACCCCTTGTTCATCCTCTCCTTCCATGCTCTTCTCCCTGGCATTCCACAGTTCAGGCATGTTCTAACCTCAGGGCCTTTGCACTGGCTGTCTTTCTGCCAGGAATGCTCTTCCCCCAGATTTCCATGTGGCCAACTCCTTCCCTCCTTTTGGGTCTCTGCTCAAATGTCACCTTCTCCATGAGGCCCTCCCTAGGTAAAATGGCCTTCTTTCAATGAGCTTAACTTCCTCCCTCCCTATATGATTCATTTCTCTACCTATTTCCTGTCTCCCCCACTACAGTATCAGCTCTATAAGAACGTGGAATTTTGTCTGTTTTGTTCCAGCCACATAGCAGGTGGTAGCACTTGGCTGAACAAATGAATAAGTGTATAAGCAGCTGTCTATCAGGGAAGACAGGGAAACTGGGCTGATCTGAAGGAGTTAAGGGGCTGCTGGTCCCCCCCAGGTGATCATGGTTACAGGTGACCATCCCATCACAGCCAAGGCCATTGCAGCCAGTGTGGGCATCATCTCGGAAGGCAGTGAGACGGTGGAGGACATTGCTGCCCGCCTCCGCATGCCTGTGGACCAGGTCAACCGGAAGTAAGCCCCCCTGGCCTCTCCATGGTCTCCCTGCACCCCATGCAGACTGAGGCCCCATGAGGCCCTTCCGCCCCTCCCAGAGATGCCCGTGCCTGCGTGATCAATGGCATGCAGCTGAAGGACATGGATCCATCAGAGCTGGTGGAGGCACTGAGAACCCACCCCGAGATGGTGTTCGCTCGCACCAGTCCCCAGCAGAAGCTGGTGATAGTGGAAAGCTGCCAGCGACTGGTAAGATTGCTGTGGAGGGTGGGCCAGTAGGCCCTGGGCTGGCATCTCGCTGACCACCTCTGTCCACTACCTGCAGGGTGCAATTGTGGCTGTGACAGGGGATGGTGTAAACGATTCCCCGGCCCTGAAGAAGGCAGACATTGGTGTGGCCATGGGCATCGCTGGCTCAGATGCTGCTAAAAATGCAGCCGACATGATCCTGCTAGATGACAACTTTGCCTCCATCGTGACGGGCGTGGAGCAGGGTCTGGGCCAGGATGGGGAAGGGGCAGGCTCTGTGGGCACAGGAGGAAGTGGGCTGTGAAGAATTGAGGTGCCTGCTGTACCCCCCACAGGCCGACTGATCTTTGACAACCTGAAGAAGTCCATCGCCTACACACTGACCAAGAACATTCCAGAACTGACCCCCTACCTCATTTACATCACTGTCAGTGTGCCCCTGCCCCTCGGGTGCATCACCATCCTCTTCATAGAGCTCTGCACTGACATCGTGAGTCTGCAGCCCTGGTGCCCCGCCACACACACACGCATGCACACTCACACACAGGGTGCCCAGTGACATCTGCCCATGGCAGACATTATAACTGAGGCTATCACGGGTATTCTTGGACACAGAGAGAGACAGACAAGACAGAAGTATACAGCAACAGCCAACCAAAAGTGGGCACACAGTTAGGCATCAAATAGATCAGATAGGCATGGACAGATCCATGGACACAGGCAGCTCAAATATGGACAAACAGAAACGTTAACAGACAGAGATCTGGCCAGACGGGAATCACAGATGGACATCCCCCAACAGGCAGGGACAAACAGACCCCCTCAGGCCCCAAGGCAGACGGACAGAAAGCAACCACAGACACAGCCCCGAATGCAGCCCGCTGCCTGGTTATGTTGACGGATGTTTATTCAGTGACACACAGTGCTCACTTTGGCCAGGTGTGCACTAATGTAGCTGATGTCCTAATGGCTGCCCTGTACCTGGGTTTTATTGTTATCTTCCCCATTTTACTGATGTGCTCATTGAGGCAGAGATGGGCTAAATGGCTTGCTTCGAGTCACACAGCTACCAGGCAGGAGCCTCAGGGCCTGTGCCCTTGATTAGTACACACTGGTGCCACTGTTGTCACAGACAGTTGGGAGGGAGGGAACATGGTCACTGGGACAGTGAAGAGAGCAGAGATGCAGAGTGACAAAGAGGCATAGAGACGGGGACACAGACACAATCACAGAGAAAGTGACTAGAGGCAGGGATAAAAGAAACAGAGTAAGGGACAGGAAGAACAGAAAGGAAGCAGAGAGGCCCAGACTGGACTGTCCTAGAGACCAGAGGACAAAACAACAGAAGCAGAGAGAGGAGGAAAATGAGGAGGAAGATGGGGTGGGGAGAGGAAGGGAGAGAGCAAGCCAGAGAGCGAAGGATAGTAATGACAGCAGGTATTCTCATGGAGATGGACACAGGGAACCTGTGACAGACACACTGACATGCCCACAGGGCCAGCTGGACCCAGGCTGTCCCAGCAGGTGCAGTCACTGCAAATCCTGTTGGTCCTGCTCTTGCCCAGAGGTTGAAAGTGGGGGTGACTGCAGATCCTTGGGGACAGGGGCCCAGGCAAACCCTCAGCCCTGGTTCTTTCTGCCTTTGGCCAGTTTCCCTCTGTGTCCCTGGCATACGAGAAGGCTGAGAGTGACATCATGCACCTGCGCCCAAGGAACCCAAAGCGTGACCGGTTGGTCAATGAGCCCCTGGCTGCCTATTCCTACTTCCAGATCGGTGAGTGCTGTGGGTCAGGAGGTGGGGCTGTTTAGTAGGGTGGCTCTTTGCCTTGGGCTCCCCAACATGACACAGGCTCTGGCTTACTCTGGGTCTCGGTGTCTTGCTCGATACTGGGTTTCTGTTCTCTGCGTCCATCTGTCTGTGGTGGTCTCTCTGGTACTCCTGGTGTCTGGTCTCTTGGTCTTTTGGAGATTCTCTGGGTGTCTCTCTCCCTGCTTTTGTCCCGATCTGTCTTCCTGTACTTCTGTCCCTGTACCACTCTCCCTTGTGTCCCTACCAATCTCTCTCAGGGCTCTTACGTCTCTCTCTGTCTCTCTGGGTCCATCCCTGTCTGTTTCTGTCTCCATGGCTGCTTCTGTGTCCCTGGTTCCTTAGCCTTCTTTGCATATCTCTATCCCTGTCTTTTTGTGACCCTGCTATGCCTCCATCTCTGTCCCTGTCCCTCCCTGTGTCTCCTTGCTTCTCTCTCAGGTGCCATTCAGTCATTTGCTGGCTTTACTGACTACTTCACGGCCATGGCCCAGGAGGGCTGGTTCCCTCTGCTGTGTGTGGGGCTGCGGCCACAGTGGGAGGATCATCACCTGCAAGATCTTCAAGACAGCTACGGCCAGGAGTGGGTGAGGCCCCGCCCCAGTCCCTCTCACCTCACAGCGTCCTGCCCAGCGCTACATACTTTGCATGTGGCTCGCGCACTGCTCCACGTGGGACTGAGTTCAGCCAGAGTATCCTGGGCACCCATTCTCTGCCGACTCTGGGGTCAGGGGTCTTTCCCACACTGTGTCTGGCTGTGCCTCTGATGCTCACAGCAGCAGCTGCGGGTGGGTCCTGCCCCTGCCCTGACAGGAGCACACCATCTTGGGGAAGGGGCGAGCACCCTTCTCTTACTTTCCCTGCAGCGCCCCTCACAGAGTCTTGGCATGTGTGGCCATTCCGATGAAGGTTTGGAGCACAGTGAGGCTAGATGCAGCTGGCAGAGGTGTTTAGTTTGCTCGGAAGAGTAACAGACTACAGATCAGGATATTCCTCTTAATCATTTATTGTCATGGATGAGTGCAGACCTGGGAGCCAGACTGCCTGGATTCATGGGCTGGTGCTGCTCCCCACCAACTGTGTGACCCTGAGCACAGAGAGCCTTCCCTCTCTGTGCCTCAGCCTCTTCACCTATAAAATAGGGAGAATACAAATGTCTGCCCCAGTGGATTTCTGTTTGTTCCTGGGGCAGCAACATCAGTGTCACTGGAAACTCATTTTAAATACACATTCTCAGGCCCCACTCTAGACCTCTGGGGTCACAAACCCTGTGGGTGGGGACTGGAAGTCCTTTGGGGGCCTCATCCCCTTTGGGGACATCTGGTGCATGCTGCAGTCCAAGCTCCACCGATCTCCTGCACAGGGTTACTGGGAAGATGGGGTAAGATAACTCACAGGGAACACTTACTGCCTGGGGCACAGTAGCTTAGCTGCTATTAACATGAGCTGTGCTGAAGAAGGGACTGGAGTGGCTGCCCCTTCAAGTGGGTACATGCCCTCTGTTCCCCAGAGGCCCACCTAGCCCACCTCACTCATCTTGCCATCTGCCTGACCCTGGAGTCCTGCCTCAGGATTCCAATTCCCTTCTCCCTGAGCCCCTTCTTTTGGGTGCCTGGGAAACTCTGCCTCCCCCTTTCACTGTGCAAGTAGCCTGACTCAGCCTACTGTGTGCCCAGGCAAGGTTCTCCAAGCTCTGTTAGACTCTGGGGTCCTGCGGGTGCCACTTTCCTCTCCCCCAAGCTGACTCATGTGAAGGGATGTGAGCTTTTAGGGGTTCATGGCCAAATAATTTAGTGCCTGGTGCCTGGAGAGGCTCTAAATTGGGCTCAGGCTGCCCTTGTCCCTTCCTGGTCCACAGACATTCGGGCAGCGCCTGTACCAACAATATACTTGCTACACTGTGTTCTTCATCAGCATTGAGATGTGCCAGATTGCCGACGTCCTCATCCGCAAGACCCGCCGTCTCTCTGCTTTCCAGCAGGGCTTCTTCAGGTGTCCGCAGCTGGCCCCAGCTCTGCCCCATCCTGCCTTCTAATACCTGGTCCCAACTCCCATCAGGTCCTGCCCAGGGCTCACCGCAGCCAGCAAACATCATTCAGCGTTCCAGGTGCTAATGTATCGATACATGTCCTTACCAGGTGGTCAGTTGCTCCCCCATGGGGCTCCCACTGGCCTTCCATGTTTCAGCCACTATCAGGTGACAAGGACAGGGCTGGCTCCTGCTATTAGAGAGGCATGGACACTCTGGTGGTTCAGGTTTAGAACATCTCCCTGAGGCCCATGACTGCCTTGACCCAGTGCCCTGCTTTCTGTCTAGTCTATCCTTGTCCCAAATCTGCCCTCTGAACTTGTCCCATCTTGCCCTTCCTGCAGGAACAGGATCCTGGTGATCGCCATCGTGTTCCAGGTCTGCATTGGTTGCTTCCTGTGCTACTGCCCCGGAATGCCCAACATCTTCAACTTCATGCCCATCCGGTGAGGGTCGTGAGGTGCAGGCAGAGGGATGGGGGTATGGGACACAGGCTTGGGGACAGACTTCACCTTGCCATCTTGCCTGTGCCTTCAGGTTCCAGTGGTGGCTGGTCCCCATGCCCTTTGGCCTCCTCATCTTTATCTATGACGAAATCCGGAAACTTGGAGTTCGCTGTTGCCCAGGGAGTGAGTATGGAGATTGGGGACAGGGGGCCAAAAGGTCCTCAAAACAGCTGCACTTGACCACCAAGCTCTTGACACCTCCATATTAAACTGCCATTGCCCCTAACCTCTGAGCTCCCTGTTCCCTCCGAACAGCATGCCCCCAGCACTGAGCCTCATTTTTCCCTCTTTTCCCAGGCTGGTGGGACCAGGAACTCTACTATTAGAGGACTGCTGCCTTCTGGCTGTTCTGCTTCCGCTGGAGGCAGGTGGAAGCAGGGCTCATGGGAATCTCTGGATGGCACAATGGAGTCCCACCCCCTCCTGTGTATGCTTCTGCAGCCCACGGTGCCCCAACCTTGGAGGAACCCTCCCAGTACCCTTCCCCATCTCTAGTCCCCACCCTCCTGGAGCAGCAGTGCCTGGCACAGTGCTCTGGGGTGGCTTTGACAGAGCTGGCAGCTCTTGGGGAAGTGCTTAGGATTTCAGTCTGGACAGGAGCTGCCTGTGCACTCTTCATTAAAAACACCCTCATGCTCTGCCTGACAGTAATAAAAGCATCCTACCTTGACTGTGCTTTTATTTGGTGCCAAGTGCTGTCTTAAGCATTTTCCATCAGCACCATTGCTCTCCACAATCCTATAATACAGTGACAATTTGTTTAGGCTGCAGCATCTCCAGGGCCTTTATCACAGCCTGGCATATAGTAGGCACTCAGTAAACCTTCCTTAGGAAAGTGGACTCCCACTTCCTTGCCAAGGGTTACAGAATGTAAAGGCCAGCTGGGTTGTGTCCACAGGTGTCCCCCAGAGCATGGCCTTTCTTCACTCCGCTCCCCTTGCAGCTTTCAGTTCTTAGCACCTCTTCTCTCTCCTGGGGGATCCCTAATACACAGGCCAAAATCTCCACATCAAGTACGTACGTCCCCTGCCCTTCACAGGGCCCTGCACTCTGATTCTACTTATTCCCTCCTTTGGCCCTGCAGTGACCAGTTTTGAACGACTCCTGGAGTTACCCCCATCCCCCTCTCAGCCAAGCTAACTCTCCCACTGCTGGAGAAGCCCCTGCCCCACCTCTGGCCACTCCTCTCTCCAGTACCCGTTTGTCTCTCATCCCTTCTTTTTTAGTTTTCTTCTGGGCCCTGGGCTTCTCCTTCCTCTTCCCCACATCCCCTGGTCCCAACATTTCAGTTCTGTTTCTGCAGTGATGCTCAGATCTGTCCTCAGTCTCCCACACTAGATCTCAGGTGACCCACACTGGCCCTTCCCTCATCTCCCAAACCTGCTGCCACCTGCTGTTCAACCTCACCGATAGCACCACTGTCCTATCAGTGTGGATCCTTCTCCCTGGGAAACATGGGGAGTCCTCAGAGAGCTTCCAAGCGTCAAGCTTGTAGCTCCCTGGACTCCTTTGTGTCCCTTCTTAACCTGTCATTTCCCCACTGTGCCCCCTGCTGAGGAATAAAAGCCCACCGGCTACCACCACCTCTCAGATTTGGCTTCTGACCACTCTCCTCCTACTTCTGTCCCGGCATCCTGGCTTCAGTCTCCTCCACACAAAAGCTTCCTAAAACCAAGTTTCACCCTGTCCTTCCCCTGCCTACAACTCTCCATGGTTCCCCATTGTCTTGGTCAACTCCACAGGCAGCCTTCAGAATCTTCTGTGCTCTGGCCCCTGCCAACTTTTCACAAGACCCAAATTCTTATGCTGCCCAGAGAAAGCTAGGCCCTCACTCTGGCCTCCAGACTTTCCATCAACCCTGCTCCACTATCTCAACCTTTGGGTCTCAGCTTATACACCCTCCTCAGAGCCCACTCTGCTTCCTGGGGGGAGGTGACAGCTCCTCTGGGTCCCCCATAAAGCCTGTTTCCCCTTCACTGCTGCCTTGCTCATCACAGTCCACCACTGCCCAGGCATCAGTCATAGCCTGATCATTCTGGCCTGTGCTCCCCACACCACAGCCTTAACCACTCTAGTTTCTCTACTTGAGCCCATGTGAGATGGAATTATTTCAGACAGCTGGTCATTTCTGCAACCTTCACTTGTCCCAACACACATAAAAGCTAGGTAGGTCAAGAGATGGAAGTGTCAAAGTGACTCCACTATCTCTCTCCCTAGAAAGGCTGCAGGTGCCCCATCAGTTTCCCTTCCCCATCAAAACTGGGGTAGCCAAGCACTCCCAGCTCCCAAGACACCTGTGAGTGATGTTTACTCAGGGCGCTGAGCTACGTAGTGGCTTTCCCACCTGAGAACACCAAGATTCTCACGGCAGAGATGACTTTTCCTAGGACTGAAGTTAAATAATATGAAGGACCATGACAGCCTGGCAGGAGGGGGCCGCTGTCCTATGCCATTCCCTGAGGACCTCACTGGGAATACCAGGGCTGGAGAGAACTTTCCTCAGTGCAGGATTTACATCAAGGTGGAGCTTAAGTGTGATATTCAAAGCCCTGCCCTGACACATCCCACTGGGGAGAGGGAGGAAATGGACAAAGAGCTGGCCCAGTGGACCAAGGAATGGAGGTGACAGTGACGGCAGAAGGTGGTATCCAGGACAATGTCCAACCAGTTGGGCTTAAATACTCTATTCGGCTGACCTGTACTCCACCTTGAGAAAACCCAAGCCAGAGTTTGATCTGAGGGCCACAGACCTGAGTCAAAACACTGAGAAGCTAAGAATCAAATCTACACCCCAGTCCACTCCCCTTCACGGTGGGCCCATGGCTTGAATGATGTTAAGAATATGACCGTGGGCTGGTGATATGGCTCGGTGGCATACGCACCTGCCTGGCAAGCACGAGGTCCTGAGTTCGACTCCCAGTAGCCACACATTAAAAAAAAAAAAAAAAAAAAAAATATATATATATATATATATATATGACTGAGCAAATCATCTCAGGGAGAAGTTGAGAGATCAATAGCAAAACCAAAGGTCACTGCCTTCTATACAATGAGCTACAAATAGATGTAAGCAGGGAAGGGTGATGTAGACAGGTTTCAGATAGAACCCCTGGCTGCCATACAGAGGACGGATCAGAGGGGAAAGTTGATGCTGGCATCTTGGAGGCAACCAGCCAGGGAAGGGCCTAGTTGAAGCTGTGAGGAGGAACCCCCAGGAGCCCTCTCTTGTATTCTTGCACCCCTCCATCTCCTGTTCCCTGGCTTCTGTGGCTGCTCAAAGATCATCTACTTCAAGCCTTCAGTCCACCACAGGAAAACAAGAAGCCTGAGGAACTGCTTCAGGAGTACAGGAGAAGTCAGTACAGTAGGCTGGCTAGCAACCCAGCTTGCTACCTGGTTCCAAAGCCAGAACAAGGGTGGGCATGGTACTGGGAGACAGTTCCTGAAAGAGATGGAGGCAAAGACAACTTTCCAAATACTGTTTATTTCACTAAAACCTGGAGAGAAGCAGGGAAAAGGAATGACAATGTCTGGGACACTAAGCCTAAGAGTGCACGTTGACAACAGCAACATACAGGGCCAAGGTGCTGAGGGCCAGCAGCCCCGTTACCACTGCTCGGGCCAGCAGCGCTGTCCAGCTGCCCAGGGAGCAGAGGTGGACGAAGGTCCTGTGGGGAAACATCACAGTGAGGGAAGGAGAATAGAAAACCCACCCCTATTTGGACCCAGCCACACACCCCAACCAGCTCACTCCATGACAAAGGCCTTGTAGACACTAAGGAACATCAACAGGAGGACAGCTGGCCGGAAAGTGTGGTACAGGTCATAGCGAGTTATCATCCAGACCTGGGCGGATGCGACGATGTAATGGACCTGGAGGGAGGGAGGCAAGAAGTTGGGGTTGGACCTTGGGGAGAAATATGGCCACCAGCGAACAGGTATGTGTATATCTGTGGCAGGGAGAGCAGGACTACGTACCAGACTGATATTGGAGTCAATGCTCATCTGGATGTATTTCCAGTCAAACTCAATGCCTCGGGCTCCGACCCAGAGAGGGATGCAGCTGAAGAAGGTAAAGGGAGGGCTTCTCTGGTACCCAGACACCCTCAGAACCCAGACTCTGTGCCCCCACCCTCCAGCACCCCTGTGGAACCCAAGTGTCCTTTCTCAGGATCTGAGATCCAGGCTGCTGCACACACCGGGACATAATGAGCTCAGCAGTGGCCCAGCCCAAGGCAGCAACCATGATCTTGTACTCGCCCTTGCCGGCATTCCTGGACATGACAAGGTTTAGGCCTATCAGGTCTGCCACATCCACGCTGGCCTTCATGAACTCCTGTGGGTCAGAGTGAAGCTCGAGTAAGCACGGGGGCTGCCAGTCCCACTCCTGCACTCCCTGCCCCTTCCTCACCCTACTCACCCCAATGAAGTCATAGATGCCGCCCTCCCAGGTGGGGAAGAAAGTGGCCAAGAACAGCATCTGAGAGCAGAAGGCAGAAAGGTCATCTCAAGGTGAGGGGAATAATTCACGTGGGTCTTGGGGGAAGTCAGGGTACATGTGAAGAGCAGGATACTGGTTTTGGGGTCCATCTGGGAGAGGGTGGTAAGATCATTAAACTGGGGGAGATAAGAGGGTAGGTTCCCTGCTCGCTGAAGGGCTGGAAGTCACAGGAGAATCTGAATGAGGTCTAGAGGTGTTGGTGTGGCTTCCTGGGCAGCGTTAGCACCGTGGGACACCCTCAGGGTTAGTTACCGGTCTTTATCATATCAAAACAAAACACTTCTTGGCGAACCTTACAACTGACATTCAGTTTCACCGAAAGTGCTAAGTAAAAGTTGCTTCGAGACCTCTGCTTGAGTTCCCTCCCTTCTAAGGTCTAACCTCTTAAAGAGAAGGGAGTGGTCCTCATGCAGAGTCCCCAGAGCAGTCCCACAGTGGGGGAAAGCAGAGAGCCAGGTCCCTGGGTCTAGAGAGCCCGGGCGCCAGACACGTGGGTTCCAGGCGGCCCTCACCTTGCATAGCTGCACAAAGAGGTAGGTGACCCCGGCTTGGACGCACTTCCAGAAGGCGTTGTACTCAGACCTGGAGAAGCGGGCGGTGAAGGGTCGCCCCGGACTCCGCGCCCTTTCCGCCCCGTGCCCACCCCGCACTCACAGGCCGCTGCACTTGTACGTGATGAAGTAGGGAAAGTAGGCGAGGGCGAAGCAGTTTCCGAAGTGGAACAGGGTCATGACGCCGGCAGCCCCGTCCCGCCGGAGCGGGAGCCGCGGGGGCGCCTCCGGGAGCGGGTCTCCGCTTCTGCCGGCACTCTTGCCCGGCCGGGGCCTGACGCCCACCTGACTGGCCCGCCCTGAGCGCGGCCTTCTGGGAGTCGTAGTCCGGCCTGGGGCGTCGCGCTCGTGACGTCAGAGCGCCGCCGCCCCGCCCCCTTCCCAGTACGCTGTGGTCTGGCACTAAGTGGGATGGCGCTGGGTGTCCGCTGCGGCGGGCGTTTCCAGTCGCAGCCGTTCCGTTTCCCGACGTGAACCCTGACCTGAACGCGCAGTGACTGGCACAGAGACCGGGCGCAGTTGTGAACACGGGTTTTTATTTCGCCCGGGGAGCTGAGAGAGAGAACGCAAAGGAGGGGCTTTCTTGCTCTACTTCTCTCGGCTGAACATGTAGCAGAGGAGGTCGACCACCCGGTGACTATAGCCGTATTCGTTGTCGTACCTACAGAGGGACGGAAAGGAGGCTTCAAGGCGATCCCATCGACCACCCCCAAGAGTCTCCCACGATCCTCTGACACCCTTTTTCCCTTACCAGGCAATGAGTTTCACGAACTTGTCATTGAGGGCGATGCCAGCCTTAGCATCAAAGACGGACGAGTGGGTATCAGTGACAAAGTCCGTGGAAACCACCTGGGTGTCACAATTGCAAGGATAAGGTTGGGTAGCAGAGCAAGGACCTCCAGGAGCTCAGGCTCTTACTCTTAAGGTACACTGTCTTATCACTTCTAATATTTGATGGAGCCTACTGTGTCTGGGGACAGGGTGTGACCAAGGAACATGGAAGTTTTGCCTGTGGGGGGACTCTCAAAAGGACAGGCCACAAATACTGTAAAGTTGTACCAATAATGTCACTTCTTGGTAATAAGGTGGGTACTTGGCATGGGTCCTTATGGAGGCTGCCTCTGAGGGTGGCCATGACACTGGGTCTCAGTGACCAGGATCTGGCAGTCTTGGGTACTCAGTACAGTGTCTGAGGTGGAAGGAGCTGCGGGCACACAGGCCCCGTGGGTTTTACTCCTAGTAATGGAACACAAAAGGGTTTTCAGAAGTGGAGGTGATCTGGTCAGATTCTGCTAAAAGGATCCTGGTACTTCTGTGAATGGGCCCACAGAAGCTAAAGCAGGGACAAAGCACCCAAGCAGATGTACAGAGATGGCATTCCTGATGGAGACACCCACTCCCAGCGAAGACATAGATGGTGACATCCACTCCCAGACACCTGGCATGGTTTGGCTGTGAGCAAGTGTTGAAAAACTAGGAGTGTGTTGAACAACTGCAGTATGCCAGGCCCTGGTAGCTATGATCTTGGAGTGCACATAATATCATGGCCAACAGTGACTAATTATGAAGTAAAATTTTTGGTGAGGAAAAGGGCCACAAAAAGAACCATCTTTCAAGAGGAAGGAGCAGGGGTTGAAATAAAGAATTGGAGGGAGGGCCAGTGATATAGCTCAGCGGCATAAGTGCCTGCCTGGCAAGCGCAAGGTCCTGAGTTCAACTCCCAGTACCCACATAAAGGATAAAAAAGGGCTGGTGATATTGCTCAGTGGCACAAGCGCCTGCTGGCAAGCGCGAGGTCCTGAGTTCAACTCCCGGTACCCACATAAAAAAAAAAAAAAAAAGAATTGGAGGAAGTGAGAGCAGACTTGTAGCCGAATGGGGGGAAAGTGTTCTAAACCTCTGGAGCAAGTGCAAAGGCCTGGAGGTGGGGAGATCTACTTCCCCAGGCCTGCAGTCCCTATCTTGACACACAGAGAACAGCTCGTTGGCAAGTGGAGATCACCCTGAGCCCCATCTTAGAGGGCTTCTCCCAAAGTCTCCTCAGCCCCTACCTCATCCTCGGTGTAGGCAAGGATGCCAGCCATGGGTCCCTTAGCTGCTTCTTGTACAGCCTCCTTGATGGCTGAGTAAGGGGCAGGCTGGGCCAGGCAGCAGGTGAGGTCCACAACAGACACGTCTGGGGTTGGCACTCGGAACGCCATTCCTGTTAGCTTCCTGGAGAATCCAATAGTAAGGGTGGGAGTCAGAGCCTGCCTTTTTGCTTTGGGGCCATCCAGTCATTCTGAGGTTTGTCCCCCTCCCTGGTCACAGCTTCCTGTCCTCATACCCTTTGAGGTCTGGGATGACTGCACCCACAGCTTTGGCTGCCCCTGTGGAGGCTGGGATGATGTTCTGGTGGGCACCCCGCCCATCTCGCCAGGCCTTCTTTGATGGCCCGTCCACTGTCTTCTGGGTGGCCGTGTAGGAATGGACTGTAGTCTTGGGAAAGAAGATGGTTGAGGTGAGGCTTTCCTGCTCTTAAGGTCCCTTGCCTTGTTCTTCTAGGACTGGGTTGGTGGCTGAGGTATAGAGGCTGATGGGCTCAGCACCACAGACCACATGGAGGAGAGGCACATGCAGGCTAGGGTCCCGCCTTGCCTGAGTGTCATACACTGTTTTAAAACCGAACACTATCTGGGTGTGGTGGCACACGCCTTTAATCCTAGCACTGGGGAGGCTGAGGCATGCAAGACCCTGTCTCAAAAAACAAAACCTGAACACTAACACTGTCCACGGGTGGGCCTCTCCTCTCAACCCACCCTCTCCCTGCTAACTCCATACACTAAGCAGGGCCTGAGAGGAGGTTGGGTTTCCCTGCCATCCCCACTGCCCCAACTTACCATCAGCCCTTGCACAATCCCAAATCGCTCGTGGATGACCTTGGCGAGGGGGGCCAGGCAGTTGGTGGTACAGGACGCATTGCTGAAATGGCCCACACGTGCGAGGGGCTGTGAGATGAGTCAGCCTCCCTCCGCCCGCTCTCTCTTGGGTTTATACCAGCCTTGGTTTAGTGAGAAGTCACGATGGGGGTGAGAGGGGTCAACGGGGTGCATTCAGGCACGGAGACACCTGAGGTGGAGCTGGGGAGCCTCCCCACGCATGTCCTCCGGAAGTCATGCGTTTCTAACAGGTAGTTTCAGGGTGTCATGATGATGATGATGATTGTGAGACTTAGGGACAGAGAAGCAGGAACAAGCGGATGTGAAAGAAGCATCAAGGGTAGCAGGATGGGGGAAAGTGAGTCTGTCCCTTCCCTTCACAGGCTGGTGTCCCCCCTCAGGATGTTACTGCCCGTTACCTGACAATTTTCATGGATTCGGGGTTATAGTTGTTCTCATTCACCCCCATGACAAACATTGGCGCATCTGGTGAGGGCGCACAGATGACCACACGGCGGGCACCTGCTGAGATGTGTGCCTAGCAAGGGAGCACAAGGGTCAGTGCTTCAAGGGTCACAGCCTCCCATCCAGCCCTGGGCACCTTACCCCACTTACCGAAGTTGCCTCTAGGGATAGGTACACGCCTGTGGCCTCCACCACATAGGGGTTCCCGACATCACTCCAGGGTATTTCTTTGGGGTCCTTGCTGTGGAGAGGTGGCAGGGGTGTGAGGGATTGTCCCCTGTACAGGCCTCACCTTCAGAGTTCACAGCCTTAACTGTGTGAAGACATTTTACTGATGACCAGATACCTGCTTGGCCTGTCACTGCCTATCCCCACATCCCATGCATACCTGGCTGCCCCAATGGGTGCCATCCTGCCACCTGGCCTTGCTGTTCATCACTACCCCATATAGGCCATTCTTCTATGCCTGTACTCCCCCTGCCGTGCCTGGGTACAGGCTGCTACCTCCCTAACTCAGGCCACTACTCTCTCAGGGGGACCATCCCTGACTATGTTCAGTGGGATCTGACCCTTTCAGCCGTAAGGGCCCCAGAGCGAGGACTTCATGCTGTGAGGCCTGGTCTGCTGCTTCCTGGTCTTCACTGTATGCCCTCCTGGACCCTCTTTACCACCAGTTCCTGCAACAGGGCACCCCGCCAGAGGCTGAGAAGTCCCCGAAGGCAGACAACTGCATCCAGAGGGCTG
The DNA here is from genome assembly GCA_028451465.1 of Erethizon dorsatum. Lineage (NCBI taxonomy): Eukaryota > Metazoa > Chordata > Mammalia > Rodentia > Erethizontidae > Erethizon > Erethizon dorsatum. Next base: position 98,001,744 of record CM051834.1, read on the forward strand.
GGAGAACTGTGGTCTGAGGCAGGCAGCCTTGTGGCCAGCAGGGGTTTGTCAGCAGAGAGTATAGAAGTAAAAGAGACTTTCCTGTCCCTGTTTTATCAATCTACATTTTTACTTGATATTTTGACAAATGTTTGTATCTGAAATATATTAAACATCTATTGCTGTTTTCTACTTGGCTTTAATAAGCAAGCATGAAATGAATCAACTGTATGGCAGCCTTGTCCCTTTAAGAGTTTACCACAGATAACAGGGATATTTGCTCTATGATTATTTGTTTTCATCCATGCCATCTTCCAGACCATTTCATAATACAAAGGCTGGTCTGTTCCTTTGTTACCGATCCTCTCCTTTTGCGGGCCTTTTTTGTCTTTCTTTCTTTACTCTTTTGTGGTATTGAGGATTGAACCCAGGGCCTTTACACTGAGCTACATCCCCAGACCTGTTTTAAAAAAGTGTTTTTTTTTTTTTTTTTTTTTTTTTTATTTTAAAGAGAAGAAAAAACAAAACAAATCAAAAGAAGAACAAATTTTCAAACCAACATAATAGGAGGGTAACAATGGTTAATACATTACGTATTACTATCTTTAAGTTAGTTATTCAGGACACCAGACATTAGCATTCAATTGTCCAAACATTATTGGCACAAACCTTACTCTTCAATGAACTAAGTAAAAATGGTAGTGTATCTATCTTAACCATCTTATATATATATATATATACAATTTTTTTCCCTTTCCCTTCTTTCTTTTCCCTATTCCAGTCTCTCTTTCCTTTTGACCAGTTTCTTTTTGATTCACCATGTCTATTGTACATTTTGGATCTTATTTACTCTTTCAGTTTCTCATACTAGAGAGATAATACGATGCTTACACATGTGCTTCTGGTTTATTTCACTTATGAGTATTTTCTCGAGTTGCATCCATTTACCTATAAAAGTCTCCAGTTTATCCTTCTTTATGGCTGAATAGTACTCCATTGTATAAAAATACCACATCTTTCTTATCCATTCCTCAGTTGATGGGCATTTGGGTTGTTTCCAAGATCTGGCTATTACAAATTGTGCTGCTATAAACATGGGTGCACATATATCGCTGTGGTACGATGTTTTTAATTCTTCTGGGAAGATGCCCAGAAGGGGAATAGCTGGGTCAAATGGGACCTCCAACCCTAGTTTTCTGAGGAATCTCCACACTGACTTCCACAGTGGCTGTACCAGTCGACACTCCCACCAACAGTGAAGAAGGGTTCCTTTTTCCCCACAGCCCCTCCAGCATTTGTTATTAGTTGATTTCTTAATAGTAGCCATTCTTTCTGGGGTGAGATGGTATCTCAGTGTTGTTTTAATTTGCATCTCTCGAATGACTAGTGATGTTGCACATTTTTTTGCATATTTGTTTGCCATTAGTATTTCTTCATCTGAGAAATGTGTATTCATCTCAGATGCCCATTTTTGGAGTGGGTCTTTAAATTTGGGAGGTCTGATTTTTTTGAGTTCTTTATATGTTCTCGATAGTAATCCTTTGTCTGAGGAACAGCTGGCAAACATTTTTTCCCACATTGTGGGTTGTCTCTTCACTCTGTTGGTGGTTTCTCTTGCTGTGCAAAAGCTTTTTAATAAGATGAGATCCCAGTTATTGATTCTTTGGGATAGTTCCCGTGCGGTTGAGTTTTTATTCATAAAGTCTTTGCCTACACCAATGTCTCCAAGGGTTTTACCTATCCTACCTTCCAGCAGATTTAATGTTTCTGTTTTAATATTTAGATCTCTGATCCATTTTGAATTTAGTTTAGTGCATGGTGAAAGATATGGATCTAGTTTTAATCTTCGGCATGTGTAGTAAAAAAGTGTTTTTTGAGACAGGGTTTCACTATGTAGTTCAGCCTGGCCTTGAACTCACTATATAGCCCAGGCTAGCCTCAAACTTATGGCAATCCTCCTGCCTCAGGCTCTCGAATGCTGGGATTACAGGCATGTGCTACCATGTCTGGCAAAGTTTTTTAATTTTTGAGACAAAAGAGTCTTACTATGTTGCCCAGGCTGTGCTCAAACTTGTGATCCTCCTGCCTCAGCCTTCCAGAATGCTGGGAGGTATTTTTAAAACTAACCATTCTAGGCTCCCAGCTGACTCTGTGGACTGCTAGGGACCATTGCTGGAGCCTGGAGGAGCGCCTGCCCCACCCCCAGCTGGTGCCATTACCTGCTGGCCCTGGGGCAGAGCCCAGAGGACTTGGGAACTCAGGGCCCCACCTCCAGTCCCTGGGTTCTCCACAGCACAGGGCAATAGAATTGACAACCCACAGACCAACCTGACTGACGAAGACACTAATACTCAGGAGGAGAGTCTCACTGCAGGACCGAAGCGATGCCCTTCCACAGAGACTGGGCAAGAGACAGCCTTGGATGATAGGCTTGGAGAAGGTGAGCGCTGAATAGGGATCTCCTGGGATCCCCAGACCAGGAAGATCACAGGACCTGTATTCTGTTGTGGGAGGCCAAGTTTGGTGGGAGCAACCATCATAGGGGCTGGTCCTGAAGAAGGAGGCATTTAACCTAGTGCCAACATCCAGCAGAAATCAGTGCTCTGAATTACTGCAGATAAATATTAGGGGAGCCTAATTGTCTTCACTAAAAATAGAATCCTCTTTGTTTTGGTGAAGGGTTGTTCATGTGTGGTTCTAGGGTTTGTCAATATCCATTTGACACTTGATGGCATTGTTGCTGAATTTACTACCATGACAATGTAACATAATAGTGGCTGGCAATTGGTTTTCTCCCTATGCTAATACCTTGACAGCCCGGTGGAGGGGGGTGGGTCATAAAAAATACTGTGGCTTGCTCCTGAAGAAGGGGCACAGGGCCAAAGAATTTGCAAATTCCAGAAGAGAAAACAACCCCAAAGTCAGAACCATGGAAAGGCAACAAAATGCCTTCAAAACCTCCCAGCTCCCCCGAAATCAGTACAAATTGGTACAGGGAGGGAATCATAAGCTACACAGCAGATAGGTCTGAAAGGAAACCAATGGAGGTAAAACAGTTCTGTAAGGTGCTTGGCAAATTTATAAAAGATATAACTAATCACATAATGACCATAATGAAACAAATGATCAAAGAGTCTAGAAAAGACACTAACAAATGGCTAATGAAGCTAAAGAAAGAGATGCAAAACATGAATGCCCGGCATAGAAAAGAATGAGAGGCCATAAAAATGATCAACACAGAAATCCAGGAGATTAAGAACGTATGGGCAGATTATGAAAGTATGGGCAGCAGAAACAACCAATGCAAAGACAGAGTATCAGACCTAGAGGACAGGGCTGTGGTCATTGATCAATTAATGAGAGACCCTTTAAAAAAACAACAAAGGAACATGAAAAATGGATATGATAGCTCCTAGATGACTCAAAGAGGTCTAATATAAGAGTAATCAGAATTAAAAAATTAGAAGATACCACAAAGGGCATAAAAACTCATTTACACAAGTAATAGCAGGAAACTTTCCAGAGATGGAAAAATAATTTAACATACAGATAAGTGAAACATATAAATCCCAAATAAACCATGATAAAAAAAAAACCCACTCCATACCACATAATAATTAAAATACCAGAAATACAACACAAGAACAGAATCTTAAGGGCTTCTAGAGAAAAGAAATGAATCACCTATAAAGAAAACCTATCAGAATTACAATCAATTTCTCAACACAAAATAAAGGCAAGGAGAACATAGAATGGAGTGTTTCAAGCTCTTAAAGAAAACAACTTCTAATACAGACTGTTTTATCCTGCAAAATTATCTTTTAGAATTGATGGAGAAATAAGATATTTTCATGATAAAGAAAACCTAAAGAAATTCATAATCACCAAACCAACACTCCAAAAAATTCTCAAGGATATCCTAGAAAGAGACAATGAAACTAAAACACCAAAAGACCCAATAAAAGGAATACATCAGTAGGGAGAGTAATTAAGATGGGGAAGAAAGCAAAACAGCAACAGGAAATTAATACAATGACAGGAGTAAGTCAATACCTATCAATTATAACTATCAATATAAATGGACTTAACTCATTAATCAAAAGACAGATTAGCAGAATAGATTAAGAAACAAAACCCAGTGGTATGCTGTATACGAGAAACACATTTAACACAAAACAAAACTCATTAGACGAAAAATCAAAGAATGGAAAACAATATTCTATGCAAATGGTAACCTGAAAACAAGCAGGAGTAACTATCCTGTTTTCAGACAAAGTGGATTTCAAGCCAAAGCTGATCAAAAGAGGCAAAGAAGGACACTATGTATTGGTTAATGGAACTATTCAACAGGAAGAGATAACAATTACAAACATATATATACCAAACCTCAGTGCACCCAACTTCATAAAACAAACTCTAACAGACATAAAAGATCAAATAAACATCAATACAATTACAGTGGGGGATCTCAATACTCCACTATCACAAATAGACATATCGACTAAATAAAAAATCAACAAAGAAATATTAGAGTTTAACTAAAGCTTCGAACAAATGAACTTGATATATACAGAGTGTTGTATCCAACAAGAAAATACACATTATGTTTGGGTGCATGTGGTACTTTCTCCAAAATAGAGCATATACTAGTTAATAAAACTGCCTAAGTAAATGCAAAAGAATTGAAATTTTAGTATGCATATTATTACATCACAGTGCAATGAAACTAGAAATCAATAGCAAAAGAAACCACAAAAACTATCCAAACATAAGGAGATTAAATGACACACTCTTGAATAATCAATGGGACACAGAGAAAATTAAGGCAGAAATAAGACAGTTCCTAGAATTAAATGATAGTACCAGTACAGTGTACCAGAATTTATGGGACACAATGAAACCAGTCCTACAAGGGAAGTTTATAGGAGTGAATGCCCACATCAATAAAACAGAATGAGTCCAAATAACGTAATGATGCATCTCAAGGTCCTAGACAAATAAGAACAATCCCAGAGCTTGTACAAGGAGGAAATTATAAAGATCAGAGCAGAAATTAATGAAACAGAGACAAAAAAAATTACAAAGAATCAATGAATTGAAGAGCTGGTTGTTTGAAAGAATAAAATAGACAAACTCTTAGCCAATCTTACCAAAACAAGGAAAGAAAAGACACAAATCAATGCAATTAGAAGTGAAAGGGTGAAATTACAGTGGACGCTGCCAAAATCCAGGAAATTATTAGCAATTACTTAACAAACATAAATGCCAAACGATTGGAGAACTCAGAAAAAATGGAGAGATTCCTAGGTACATATAAATTGCCAAAACGGGCTGGTGAGATGGCTCAGCAGCATAAGCGCCTGCCTGGCAAGCACAAGGTCCTGAGTTCGACTCCCAGTACCCACATACGAAAAAAAGGGCCGGTGATATTGCTCAGCGGCAAGGGCGCCTGCTGGCACGCAAGGTCCTGAGTTTGACCCCCGGTACCCATAAAAGTAAATAAATAAATAAAAATTGCCAAAACTGAATCATGAATACTTTTTTTTTAATATGCGGGTATTGGGAGTTAAACTCAGGACCTTGTGCTTGCCAGGCAGGTGCTTATGCCACTGAGCTATATCACCAGCCCAAAAATTTTGAGCAGTACAATAACAGGTAATTAAATTGAAGCAATACTAAAAAACAATACCAACTAAGAAAAACCTTGGACCCAATGTATTCACAGCCTAATTCTACAAAAACTTCAGGGAAGATCTAACACCAATATTCCTCAAACTTTTTAATGGAACTGAGAGGGAAGGAGTACTTCCAAAATCATTCTCAGAAGCTAAAATTATTTTGATCCCCAAACCAAACAAGGGTCAAACCAAGAAAGAGAATTACTGTATAGGCCAGTTTGTCTAATGAACATAGATGCAAAAATCCTTAAGATAACTGGCAAGCTCAACAGATGTAGAAAAAGTCTTTGACAACATCCATGAGCCATTCATGATAAAAAAAAAAAACCCAAAGAAAATAGGTAAAGAAGGTCCTTATCTCAACATGATAAAAGCCACTTATGACCAACCTACTGCTAAATCATATTAAATAGGAAAAAGCTGAAAACTTTCCCTCTAAAATCAGGAAAAAGACAAGGATGTCCATTATCAACACTCCTGTTCAACACAGCCCTTGACACATTAGCCAGAGCAATCAGGCAAGAGAAGGAAATAAAAGGGATATGTGTAGGAAAGGACAAAGTGAAAATATTATTATTTGCAGATGATACGATCCTTTACTTAAAAGATGCAAAAAACTCCACCAAAAAACTCCTAGAATTGATAACCAAATTCAGTAGTATAGCAGGAATACAATATAAACATACAAAAATCAATAGCTGGGCCAGTGATATAGCTCAGCAGCATAAGCACCTGCCTGGCAAGTGGGAGGTCCTGAGTTCGACTCCCAGTACCCACATATAAAAAAAAATCAATAGCATTCCCATACAATAATAATGAACTCACTGAAAAAGAAATTAGGAAAACAATACCATTCACAATAGCATCAAAAAATGAAATACTTAGGTATTAACATAAGGAAATGAAAGACCTCTACAATGAAAATTACATCAGAATGAGAAAGGAATTGAAGAGGACATCAGAAAATGGAAAAATAAACCTGTTCCTAACTAGGCAGAACCAATGTAATCAAAACAGCTCTACTACCAAAACTGATATATAGATTTAAAGCAATCCTGATCAAAATACTAACATCATTTCTTACAGAGCTAGAGAAAACAATCCTAAAATTTATATGAAATCAGAAGAGATTAAGAATAGCAAAAGTAATCTTGGGTAACAAAAACCAAAGCCAGTGGCATCACAATCCCAGACTTGAAGTTATAAAGCTACAGTGATTAAAACATCATGGTACTGGCACAAAAACAGGGATGTGAATCAATGGAACAGAAAAGACAAAGTAGAAACAACCCCAGGCTCATACAGCTATTTGATCTTTGACAAAGGAGTCAAAAACATACACTAGAAGAAAGAGAACCTCTTTAATAAATGGTTATGGGAAAATTGGATATCCACCTGCAGAAGATTGAGCCTAGACCTATATATCTCACCATGTACTAAAATAAAAATGGATAAAAGATCTAAATGTTAAAACAGAAGCAATCTACTGAAAGATAAAGTAGGTACAACTCTTGAAGACATAGGCATAGGTAAGGACTTTCTGAACAGAACCCCAGTAGCACAAGAAATAACACCAAGAATCAACAAATGGGATCATATCAAATTAAAAACTTCTGCATAGTAAGGAAAATAACCAACAGAGTGAAGAGACAATTTATAGAATGTGAAAAAAATTTTGCCAGCTATCCCACAAACAGAGGACTAACATCAAGAATAGATAAAGAACTCAAAAACATTACATCGGGGCCGGTGAGATGGCTCAGCGGCTTAAGCGCCTGCCTTGCAAGCGCGAGGGCCCAAGTTCGACTCCCAGAACCCACATATGAAAAAGGGGCCGGTGATATCGCTCAGCGGCACGGGTGCCTGCTGGCGCGCGAGGTCCTGAGGTTGAACCCCCGGTACCCACACAAAAAAAAAAAAAACAACATTACATCCCCAAAAGAAAAGACCCAATCAAAAAATGGGAAACCAAAATGAATAGATACTTCTCAGACGAAGTACAAATGGCTAATAAATACATGAAAAAATGTTCAACATTGCTGGCCATCAGAGAAATGCAAATTAAAACTACACTGAGATACCATCTTACCCCAGAAAGAATGGCTAGCATCAAACAATTTAATAATAACAAAGGCTGGTGAGGATGTGGGGAAAAAGGAACTCTACTACATTGTTGGCGGGAACGTAAACTACTACAACCACTATGGAAATCAGTATGGAGATTCTTCAAAAAACTAAAAATAGAAATTCCATTTGACCCAGCTCTATCCCCCTTCTTATCTTCCCAAAAGTTAAAATCGTATTAGGGATATATGCATACCTATGTTTATAGCAGCACAATTTATAATAACTAGAACTTGGAAACAGCATATATGTCCATCAACAGGTGAATGGATAAGGAAATGTGGTATTTATACAGAACGGAAGATAAACTTGAGGCATTTATAGGTAAAAGGATACAACTTGAGAACCTAATGTTAAGTGAAATAAGTCAGACACACAAGTGCAAATGTTACACGGTTTCTCTTCTACGAGAAACATTATACACACACACACACAGAGTCAAGTAGACGAGAGATAAACAGGAAGTAGGGAGAAGTTCAAATACTTTCCCAAATTACAAATTCTATTGTTTTAAAAATATTTCAATATATATGCTAATTTATTTCATGTATACTACTAGTTTATCTTTGTTGAAAAGAAAGATGTGTTGTTATGTGTTTATTTCTCTTTTGTAAGAATCTTTTTGGTTTATGTCTTATACTCTGAATATGTGGCCTGGGTCTGTGTATTGTTGAAGATAACTATATACAGTGTAATAACTATCGTTATTCTCATTATTTGATTATGAAATTTTGTTTTAGTTTTTCATAAAATGAAAAAATTAAAAAAAACCCTAATCCTTCTACACATGCTTACTGAACACCAGCCTTACATACCTACATTTTGAGTGCTTTACCTGTGTGAAACTTATTTACCCTTCACAACTCACAAGTCAGTACTATTAATGTCGTTTCTGGGAGAAGCCAGAGAGAGCAGAGGTGAAGGCAGTGAGAAGCAGAGGTGGGTGGAGTGCAGGTGGCTGGGCGCAGGACCTGCGCCTCTAGCTACACTGCCAGAATGAATGAATGAATGAATGAATGGGCTTCCCGCTTCTCCCTGGGCCAGGATACATGCTCTGTCATTGGCTGTCAGTCCACATTTTCCATCATCTGACCCAACTAGCTCTTCTCTAATGTCTGCATTTTTGTCTTGCAAGTTGGTGGCATTTTATTATATTATATTATTTATTTATTTATTTTGAGACAGGGTCTTGCTGTATAGTGTAGGCTGGCCTTGAACTCACTTATGTAGCCCAGGTTGGCCTCAAACTCACAGTGATCCTCCTGCCTTAGCCTCCTGAGTGCTGGGATTACAGGTGTGCACCATCACCCCCAGCTTATTTTATTATTTATTTTATTTTATTTATTTATTTATTTTGAGACAGGGTCGTGCTATGTAGTTCAGGATGGCCTTGAAGCCACTATGTAGTCCAGGTTGGCCTGGAACTCACAGTGATTCTCCTGCCTCAGCCTCTCAAGTGCTGGGATTTTAGGCATGCATCATCACACCTGGTAAGTTCTTCTGTAGTAATTGCTGAGTTGGCATGGGACAGTCAGTCCCAGAAGATTCCAGCTCCTCCCCCAACCTGCAACAGGCCCTGCTCTCTTGCCCATAGGACTGTTTCGAGGATTGTATTCATTCATTCATTCATTCATTCATTCACTTACTCATTCATTCTCAAGGAAGTACTGTTCCAGGGCCTGTGGTGGGCAGTGCCAAAGTGAGCGCAAACCAACAGGACCTTCCTGCAATGAGGTCACAGCCCTGTGGGAAAAGGCCCTTCCAAGGGTTCCACAGACACTTGTTAACCCCAGGTGTGCTCCAGCTACCACTGTGGAGGGCATGGTCATCATGCCTACCAGATACGTGAGGTGACAGGCTTGGGCGAGTTTGGTCCCTTGCCTGAGGTCACCCACTAGGAGTGGGCAGAGCAAGGTAGAGTGCACACTAACAGCTCATGCTAAGTGCCTGGAGAACACCGACAGGGCAGTGGTAGAGTACAGACCCATGGCAGAGGTTGTTGTAGTGACCTGAGTGGGAAGCATAGAGAAGGGACAGCTATGTGCAGGTCAGGAAGGTGCCCCAAGTGGCAGGAACGATGGTGCCCAGACAGGTGGGAAAGGACACAGTGTGTCTGACAAATATTCTTACTTTGACACAGGGTCTCGCTAAATTGGCCAGGACTATAATCTCAGCACTCTGGGAGGCTGAGGCAGGAGCTTTTTCCATTTTAAGTGACTTGGGTCTCCTGCCTTCCCTCGCCCCCAGCAAGCAGAAGGGGGCCAAGTGTGGACATGCTGGGAGGAGTGTTGGAAAGCTGTAGATCTCACCTGGTGCTGTGGAGGGTTGATTATGCCTGTGTGTGTGTGTGTGTACACGTGTGTGTGAGTCTGAGGCAAACCCAGGGTGAGGTATGGCGAATACCTTCCTATTTTATAAATTTTAACTCTTTGATATTTTGGAAATGTTTATATTTGAAGCATAGTAATACATATTACTGCTTTTGCCTTACAGATTTTCACCCTATCTTTACATGAAAGGTGAGTTTTACTATGTAGGTGGGTACTGGCATCAGTATTGCCTCAGTGTGAGATGCAGGCTCAGAGCCCAGTGTGACCAAGGGGACATGGAAAGGTGGCCGTGTGGGGTGCATGGTTGGTGTGGGGCCCATCAGGAGCTGAGACCTTTGTTGGGTGATAAGAAGCCATTGGGGATTTAAGTAGGAGAGTAACCTTGTCAAGTGGATGTTTTCACAAACACTTCTGGCTGCTGGGTAGGAGCTGGCAGGTAAGGCCTGGTGGAAAGAGCTGGCTCCATGGCCATGCTGCTCCTGGAGAGGAAGAGGTCTGGGGGTTGAAGGGGAAGCAATTGAGTTACAGACATGATGAGCCAATACGCCTTGGAGGAAACAAGTGGATGTGTGTTAAATACAGTGTTCTTGAGAACCATAGTGTTTGTGTGTGTGTGTGTGTGTGTGTGTGTGTGGCTTACAGACCTTTGAGGAGTCAAGGTCCTTTCTGAGACTGTCTCTCCAAACTAGCACCCAGAGGCATGCACATGCACAGTTTGAGGAAGGAGGTTTACAAACTCCACGTGAGAGGCTGGAATCCCAACCTTGCTGGGTTGCAGACACGCACGGACATACTGCCCTTACCACTGGTAGACTTTGATTGCTTGGTTGTTCACGATCAACTGTCCATTCTTGTGTTCCACTTTCCCTTTGTATCTGCCATGCGTGGAATCATACTTGAACATGTACACCTGCAGGAGATAGAGTGGATCCTAGTCTTGGGTGGCAGAGAGAGCTCTCCTAGAGTCCCCACCTTGGTGTAGGTTCTACACTGCAGCTGGAGCCTTCCACAGAGCTCCCTGAACCCCCTCCCCACCTCAATCCCGCTCTTTCTGGTTCCACCCTCTGCCTGCTTCTCACCATGTATTGTGGATCAATGAATGGGTCATTCACAGCCACCACTTTAACGCCCTTCTCCATGCAGGCTCGCAACACCAGGCGACCAATACGTCCAAATCTGTCCAGGGACAGGCAGAGGAAGGGATGGAAGATAAGAGGGTAATGGGGATGCTACGATGTCAGCATCCCCACCAACATTCATGTTGAAATGTAATCCGCATTGTGAAGTACTAAGAGAGTGAGGTATTCGGAGGGTGAGGTCAAGAGGGTGGGACCCTCATATGGCATTATAACAGCTTTATAAGAAGAGACCCAAACTAGCAAGCTTGCTCTGCCTCACCATGTGAGGCCCTCCATTGCCTTGGGACTGTGCAGTCCCCCCCAGCAAGAAGTCTCTCAACAAATGCTGTCCCTCGACCTTGAACTTCCTGGCCTCTAGAACTAACTAAATAAATTTCTTTTCTTTATATATTGCTTAGTCTCTTGTATTCAGTTCCAGTAACAGAAAATGGACTAAGGAGGATGCCCACTCAAGGGGCCTGGGTGGCAGTCCTCAGTGTGGGAGAAAAGGCAAGCATATCTGCGCAGGCCATTGTTGCCTCTTGCCCACATGAGCTCACCAGTCTCAACTCCATTTTCTGTTTCTTCCTTCCATCTGTCCCTTGTCCCCTATTCTTAACCTTGTAGCTGGATGGATTTGTTAAAACTTCAAGTCAGATTATGTCTCTTGGCATGAAAACCTCCACGACTACCAGTAAAACAATATCCAAACTTCTTACCAGGGTGTACTTGGCCCCTGTTGTACCCCCTTTTCTGCTACCTTCTCTTCCTCCCCTTTGTGGTCTCTACAGCAGCTTGCACTGACGAACTTACTTCATGGCTGTCCTCGAGCACACTGAGCTTGCACCCCGGAGCTCTTGCTTCTCCATCTGCCTGAAGGACTTTTTCCCCAGTGAGACACAGCTGGTGCCTTTTGTCGCTCAGGCCTCACTCTCATGACACCTCCTAGAGGCCTCCCTGACGCTGCTAATATTGCCCTCTCCAGCCTCACAACACCACTGAGGTCTGCACAGTTCACCGCACGTGTCCCTGTACCGTCTTGCTTCTGTGTTTGATGACTGTCTTCCCCGGAGTGGGAGCTCTCCAGGGCAGGCCTCTCTACCCCGTCTCCACTGGGTCTCCAGCTGGCACAGTGAGTACAGGCAGCCGAGAAGCGAAGAGACGCCTCAGCCAGTCCAGGCCCCAAGCTTCAGGAGTGGTCCTGGGCCAGAGGCAACTCACCCATTGATGCCCACAGTCAGCTCTGGAGTCGCAGGTGCTTTCTTGGGTGGTGGTGAAGGAGGAGGTGGCGGTGGTGGCCTGACTTCCTCCTTGACTGGCTCTGGTTTAGGCTCAGGCACAGGCTGCGGCTCTCGTGGGGGCGGTGGTCTGACCACTGTGGGGAGAAGGGCAAGTTGGGGAAGGGAGGCAATGAGCTCTACCACTCCATGAAAGGCAAGGAACAATCTTTGCCCCCCAGAACCTGTTGCTGACCGGTCTCTAGTGGCCAGCTGTGTAGCCCAGTATTTCCCAGACCCACTTGATCTGCAGAACGAGAGAGGCACAGAATGGTTTTAAAATATCAATGCCAGGCCCCCTTCTCTGGAAACTCAAATTCAGGGAGCACATAGCTTTAGCAATTCCTTGGGGGTGTATTCTCTGTGCCTCAGTTTCCTCCTCTGTAAAGTAGAGTCCTTTCAACAAAAAAGAAAAGAAAAAAATAGTGCTTTCTCTCAGAGGGTCACTGTGAGGATTGTACAAGGTAACATATGTAGTGTTTAGGGTAGAGCTGAGGAAGCATTCCACCTTTATATCTCAAAGATCATTGCCTGAACCTGTGAGATAATTGTCTGATATCTGATTATCAATAAGATATTTAACCTTTTTTTGTGCTTCCAAACCTGGAGTGTATTTTACACTTAACACACACCTTAGTCCCATGGTCCTCAAATTGTAACGATGATACCACTTACCTGGGGAGGACTCTTCCTAGAAAAATAGGACTCAGTGAGTCTGTACTGAGGCCCAGGAATACTGGTTTTAAAAAATTATTTATTTATCTATTTAGAGACAGTCTTGTGATGTGGACCAGGCTGGCCTCAAACTCCTGGTCCTTCTGCCTCAGTCTCCAGAGGGCTGGGATTACAGGCGTGTGCCACCATGCCCAGCAGAATCTTGTTTTACACAAGCACGCAGGTGGTTCTTACCCTCAGGGAAGTTTAGGAGGTAGAGTTATCAGACCTCACAAAACAAGTGGGAACCACATCAGCTCCCACCTCGCTGCATGTGCTCCCCACCCTATCTGTGCCTGGGGCTGTACTTCCGCCCGAGCTATAGGGGAATCCTTCAGGAGAACAGGGGAGAAGTGGAGGCAACAGTCTGGGTGGCACAGGTTTCAAGCTGGGAAGTCAGACTTGGATGTTAGCCCTGGTTTGGTCACCTGCCACTGTGTGGTGTTTGGGCAAGTTAATGAACCTCTCTGATCTGTTTCCTGGATGTCACAACTGACCTTCCGTCTAGAGGCTACTGAAAGGGTTCAGTGAGATCTCAAGTCTCACAAGTGGATATTGATTTTAGTAGAGGAGGGTAGGAGTCTGATCCTCAGTATTCATGAGGGATGGGAAGGAGAAGAGGTTGGGGAGGACTACATGATATTGGTAGGAGTTGCTTTTGGCATGGAAATCAAAGGCTTCTTAAAAACAACAACAAAAAAAAGGCCCCTGGAGGTGATGGGGTGCATGCCTCCCTCCCCTCTCTCCATTGCCACAGAACTATGGCCTGAGGCTGGGCTATGAGTGTTTCCAGTAGCAGTGCAAGTTCATAAAGGTACAGTATTAGTCATTGTTTATTGATGGCAGTGACCTTGAGGTTCCTAATGACCTTGAGAATGTTGGCATTCCCCAAAGTTCTATCTCTGCTGTCATAAAAGGGGGAGATTCGTCCACCTGGGTTAAGAGTGGGGATCTAGCTAGGCCCACTCAGTGACCTTTTAGAAGAAAAGCCCCCTCTCCTCCCCTCCACAATCTAGGTGGTTACCTGGTTGGGGAGTGCTGGGCTGACTAGGTGCTGTGTTGAGCTCTCTGCATACATCATCTCACTGAATACGTGAGGCAGTGCTAGAAAACACTTTACAGAGGGGAAAATGAAGCCCAAGGTCACAGAGCCCGCCATACCCGAGCTGTTAATCTACTAACTTTTCTTGGGACCCTGAACCCCCCACCTGCCCAGCCCCACCTACCGCGCCCACCCACTTGTGGGAAGCGAGGAAGCAGGAGGGCATGGGGGCAGTCCTCCCAGAAGACCTAGGTTTCTTTGGTTTGAGTATGTGGGTGTACATGCGTGCACACGTGTGCTCACACACGTGCCCCTCTGGCTGGGTGAGGCAGGACAGCCCACGGCCTGAAGCACGAGTCAAGCCCTGGGCGGAATCCAGTGCTGCCATTCCTCGGCTGAGTCAGCTAAGTGGCCTGCCCTCTCTTAACCTCTGTTGGCCACTCTGAAGCCCGGACCCAGAAGTACAGGCCTCACCAGCTGGTGAATACACGCCTGAATGTGAATATGCCGGCCGGGTAGGTCGCAAGTGTCCTGCTTTGCGTAATATAGTACAGTGGGACCGAGCCCATGAACACTCAGGGCCTCTTTCTCGCTAGTCCCCGCGAGGGTCAGTTTTGATGGGGGAACCAGTCCGCTAGGTTCCTCCCCCGGACTCCGGCCAAGAGCCGCCCCTCTCCTCCCTGGTCTTGGCTCCTGCTCCTGCGCTTCCCCTCGCGCTGGCGCTAAGCCTCCCAGCCCCGGAGAGAGCCCCGAGGTCCCCGCAGTGGCGGCAGAGAAGTCGCCGGGCGGGGCGGGGCCTCAGGGAGAGGAAGCGGCTGCGGAGGGGAGGGATCCTGGACGGTGCGCGCCCTGTGGGTGGAGGGTGCGGCTCGGCTCGGGAGGCCTCGACGCCTTCCTTGCCCTTCCCGGGGTCGCAGCGGCGCCTTCCTCACCTGGGCATGGCTGTCGCAGCAGCTGGACTACGGTGACATTGGTGAGGACGACGTCGCGTCTTGACATGGCCTCCTAAGGTTTCATGGCCTGGCTACCCCGGGACCCGAGATGTGACTGAGGTGCGGGGCGCCAGGGCGCACAGCTTCTCATCGAGGTGTCACAGTGGCCAGTGACGTCACAGACGAGGCAGCGCGCTGGCTGGGAGGAACCCGGGCCACCTCACTCAGGTGGCCACCAGTCCAAGGCCTCCCACTCACATCTGGAATGGAATCTCCTGTTTTACGCTGGCCATCACAGATGTTTTTTCCCCTCTCTTAGTAGAATGCTGTCTCCGTGTTGTTCCTGATCTCTGGAGAGTTATCCTTGCTGTTTCCTTTTCCCTGGAAACAGGTCTTCCCTTGGCTGCTTCTTGGTTTCTTCCCATGTCATCCTTTAAGACTCTCCAGCTAAAGTTCCTTGCTTTCTTAGTGACTATCTGCCCTCGCCCCAACCGCCTCAATCTTTTACCCACCTTTCAGGAAAGCTTTCTCTCACTTCCCCATCCTGGCTGGAGGTTCCAATATGCAGAACTACTCCAGATCCTGACGAGGGAGGCTGAAGCAAGAGGATCACTTGAGCCCAGGAGTTTGAGGCCAGCCTCCAGTTTTGTTGCCCATCTGAGAAACAGACAAACAGGGCTGGGGATACAGCTCAGTGGCACAGCACCTACCTGGCAAGTGCAAGGTCCTGAGTTAGATTCCCAGTACCAAAAAAAAAAAAAAAAAAAAAAAAAAAGACAACCCTGCCCAACCCAAAGTAACCCAAACTACTTTAGAACTGTCCTTTCATTGTTTTATTTCCCTCCTAGCATGTCACATTGCCATCTGGTTTACTCATTTGTCTTCTTACCAATTGTCTCCGCCACTAGACCATAACTCTGGAACAGCAGGGACCTTGTCTATCTTTGTCACTTCTATATCCTGTTGACTAGAAGAGTGTTTGGCACTTAGAAGGTGTTTGCTCAATAAATAATAGAGGCCTACCTTGGAGATATTGATTTCTGCTTCAGATCACTGCAGTGAAGCAAATATTGCAGTGAAGTGGGTCATACAAATTTTTGGGTTCTCAGGGCAAAAAAAAGTTAGGCTTACAGTATATTGTAGTAAATGTGCAAAAGTTTATGTGTAAAAACACTAATGTAAGCTGGGCATGGTGGCACACACCTGTAATCCCAGCACTTGGGAGGCTGAGGCAGGAGGACCACTGAGAGTTCCAGGCCAGCCTGGGCTATATGGTGAGTTCAAGGCCAGCCTGAACTACACGGCAAGACCCTGTCTCAATAAATAAATAAATAAATAAATAAATAAATAAATAAATAAATAAAATATTTTTTAAACCTTTTTTGGGGGGAGGGGGGATGAAGTCTTGCTGTTTTGCCCAGACTGGCCTCAAACTTTCCATCCTCCTGCCCCAGTCTCCCTAGTAGCTGGAATTATAGGCACATGCCACTGCCTACCTCAGTATAACTGGGAGCATAGCTCAGTGGAAGAGTGCTTGCCTAGCATGAGCAAGACCTTGGCTTTAATCCTTAGCATTGCAAGAAACAAAACAAAACAAAATAATTAAGGCATTATTGCTAAAAAATAAAAAAAAATGCTAGTGAGTGTCTAGTTCCAGTATTTGGAAGGCTGAGGCAAAAGGATCATTTGAGTCAAGTTTGAAACCAATCTGGGCAATGTAGCAAGATCCCACCTCTAAACAAACAAACAAACAAACAATGCTAAGGATTATCTGAGCTGTTGGAAAATGGCACCAATAGACTTGATCAACGCAGGGTTACCTCAAAGCTTCAATTGTAAAAAATGCAGTATATGTGAAGTACAGTAAGGCAAAGCACAATGAAATGAGATTTGCCTGTGTTTATGAATAAATAAATGCTGCTTCTTCAGGTTTCTTCTGCTCCCCAGTCTTTCTTTGAGAAACCACCAAGTCATATCTCCTCACAGCACCCTATTCCTTTCCTTGTAGCTTTTCTTGCAATGTGTCACAACCTAGCTGTTGATTGCTGGCTCCATGTCTCCGCCATGGGCTCTGAGCCCGCCATGGGATGTGTATTCTGACCTATTTTGTTCACCATGGTGCCTCCAGTGCCCAGTACAGGGTCTGGCACAAAGCAGGCTTTCAGTAAGCATTTGGGAAAGAACAGGTGGACAAATGGCACCTTCCTCTAAAGCGTGGTATGGGGGGTTGTTTGAACTTCGGTGACTCACAGGCAGGCACCTTCGCTTGTAGGGCCAGTTGACACCAAAGGCAGCTGTGACCAATATTTAGGGGTGTGGGAATTTGTGCCATAGGAGTCACCATTCCAGAGAGAAAGGTGGAAGCAAAAAGTCACAGAATGACTTCTTTCCCCAAACCTCCATGGGAACTCAGTTTGTCAAGTACCTGCCAGGGGCAGAAATTGCTGAAGCTTTCCTGCCTGGATGGCCTGGGACAAGAGGGACTGAAAATAATTTGGGGAAAAATGAGGTGATTTCAATGAATCAAGGCCAAAATTCAGATGGGTAATCCAATAAAGGGGGACAGATTTTAATATGCACAATCAAGGAAGAAAAAAAACAGCACAAACAAAACCAGGAATGAAAAGGGATTGATTTTATGCAACTTCACAACATGTTTGAAAATGTAGATGCATCTGAAAAATTTTTTTTTCAAAAATATAAATGATCAATCTGGGCATGGTGGTGCACACCTGAAATTCCAGCCGCCTGGGAGGCTGAGGCAGAAGGATCACAAATTCAAGCCCAATCATGGTAATTTGGTGAGGTCCTGCCTGTAAAATAAAAAAAATTTTAAAAGGGGGTGGGGTTGTAGCTCAGTGTGAAGGCCCTGGATTCAATCCCCAGTACTCCCACCCCCAGCCCATATCAAAACTGGTGTTAAGAAGAAACAGTAAATCTGACCAGGCCAATAACAAGAGAAGAAATAAATTATGATATGTCCTTCCAAAGCCTGGTTCAGATCCACATCACTTTACGGGCAGACCTGCCGAAGCATTGGGAACAAATATTCGCCATTCCATACTAACTGCAGCAGATCCTAACTAGAGCTGGGAAGCCCAGTGCAGCTGCTATTCAAAGAGGGCTCTGTGTAGGGCGCTTGTTGTGAGTCTATTTGATGGGCAAGCCATTTATGTATGTACCCTGCACTCGCTTTGCAGTGCCTTGGGGACAGCCGTGGTGGACCAGCTACTGAAACTTCCTCCATTCACTCTAGCAAAACAGCACAACCATGTTACCAAAAGCAGCTAAGGCCCCTGACAAGAGAAGGGATAATTCCAGGCTAATCTCAGTTCTAGAGACCCTGCCAATGTCCTGAATCACATAGTCACAAAAGGGAACAGAGAGACTAAGAGAGAGAGGGATTGGGGGTGACAGGAGATGGAAGAAAGGCAGAGAGAGGATGGAAAGAAAAGATGAAGTGCATTTCAGAAGAGAAGCCCTACTTCTCAGGTTGGGGCAGGTTAGAGCTCTGAAGCCAATCACCCACTCTTCCCTGCTAGGCAACCTCCTTGCCTGGGACACTCCATCATTTAGGGACTAGATAGGGGTGGGAGAGCCACACCGAGGGCTGTCCAGGGACAGCCTTTGTCGTGAGAGCATGAAACCCGGAAATAGATGTGATGAGCTCAAGTGTGTGGAGGTGGCCCAATTAGTCACCTCTATCTGCAGAGCTGGGGGAAGGTCTCTGGCCTGGGATGCATGGTACTGGGTGGAGCTGACTGCCCAGGATCTCGGGTGGAACCTTGGGTCCTCTGAGGGGAGTGGGCCTGGTGCCCTGGTTTGAGCAAAGCCTGAAAACAAGTGCAGATTCTCGACACACCTGATCTCCCACACACATAACTCTGCCACCCCCACCAGCTCACACCCTGCACATTCCTTCGTGCCTGGCCTTCCCACCAGCAAACCCATTTCCACCCCTGGTATTAAACCCCATAGATCTTTCACCCCTGCACCAAACTGTACCCACCCACTGGCTCTTGGTCACCTCCATCCAAACTAGCTCCCCGGTAGATACGCTGCTGCAGACCTAGCAGCCACCACTTGCCCTTCCTTCTAATGTCCCTCTTCAGCCATAGGCCAAACTCCCATCTGTTTCTCCCTCCAGCCTGAGCCAATAAGTCAACACTTGGGGCTTCAGGTCAGGGTTTATGAGGCCCCAGGGGAGAAGGGCAGGAAGGAAGAGCTCCTGACCCCAACCCTCGTGCTGGCTGACAGCGCCTGCTGCCCCAGGTCCTTGGCCCCTCCCTGCGGCTGCCTCAACCTGCTTTTCAGGAGACACTGCGTCTCAGCTCATGGCAATCACCCCCTGCCCTTGCCCAAGGGCTGGGAGGCAAGAGGACTGGGTTCCATGATGAGAGCATGATCCTGACTCCAACCCTGCACAAGGGACTCCTACTGTGGGGACTCAGACTCCCTTCCCTCCAGCGCACTGTGAGACTGAGGCTCAGGCTTGGACTCTCTTCCCTTGGCTTCTTCTAATCCCCTATGTGTTTCATCTACAAATATTCACTGTACCCCAGATAATGTTCTAGAAGCTGGGGATATAGCAGTGACCCACACAGATGAAGGCCCTGTTCTCTGGAAGTTTATGGTTTGGATGTCAGACACAGTAAGAAATAAAGACGGTTTTATTTTTTATTTATTTATTTTATGTGGGTACCAGGAGTCGAACTCAGGACCTCACACTTTCCAGGCAGGCACTTATGCCGCTGAGCCATGTCACCAGCCATAAAGATGGTTTTAGGTCATAGTACATGCTATAGAAACAAAAGGATGATATTACAGAGAGTAACTAATACCATGTTGATCTCAGGGGTGCTCAGGGAAGGTTTTTTGGAGGTGTCATTTGAACCAAGTACAGAATGAAGAGGAGGAGATTGTCTTGTGAGGTGCTGGGTTCTGAATTCTAGACAGAGACAAGAGCAAGTGCAGAATCAATGGAGTAGCAATTGTGTGGTGTGTGGTTGGAGAAATGGTACAAGACCTGTGTGGCTGGAGCAGAGTACATGAGAGTGTGAGCAGGGGTCCACAAGAGCAAGGTCTAATGACTCCCCCAACTCTCCTAGAGTTCTTCCCTCCCTCTGCGCCTCCCACCTTTCCAGACTCTCACTGCTGGGGAAACCGGAGCTGAGGTCCCTCAGAGAAGAAATAGGGCTGCAGGATCACAGGGACCCAGGTCTGGCAGGTTGTTGGAGGTGGGTTTGTAAAGGAGGAGACCTAGACCATGGGTGAGGAATGAGAAGAGGAGATGTTGGGCAGGGCAGACACCCTCCTGTCGGGTGGAGGGCCTCAGAGGGGCAAGGAGCAAAGATGCTAGAGCTTTCTCTATGCATGACTCACCCTTTCTTCTTCCTCTTCATTGCTCAACACCAAATCTCCCTGGGAAATACCTCCTTGACTGGTGACCAAGTCACTGCCTCACAGGCGCAGTTGAGTCATGAGGGGTGGAGAAGAGGGCAGGAGGCAGGATAAATAGCAGTCTTGCTTCCCGGGCTCCTCTCTGCATTCTCCCCATTTTTCCAACAACATGCATCCTGCCAGATTACTCAGCTCCTGCTGCCTCCTCCTGCTGCTGGGGGCCTTGCCTGGATGGGCAACTAATGACGACCCTATTGAGAAGGTCATTGAAGGGATCAACCAAGGGCTGAGCAAGGCAGAGAAAGAGGTTGGCAAGGCCCTGGAAGGCATCAATAATGGAATCACTCAAGCTGGAAGGGAAGTGGAGAAAGTTGTCAATGGACTTAGCAACATGGGGAGCCATGCCGGCAAGGAGATGGAAAAGGGGATCAACCACGGCTTGGACAAGGTAGTCCATGGGATCAACAATGGCATCGGACAAGCAGGAAAGGAAGCAGAAAAACTTGTCCATGGGGTCAACCACGCGGCTGGACAGGTTGGGAAGGAGGCAGACAAAATAATCCATCATGGGGTCCACCATGGGGTCAACCAGGCGGGAAGTGAAGCAGGGAGGTTTGGTCAGGGAGCCCACCATGTTGTAGGGCAGGCTGGAAAGGAGGGGGAGAAATTTGGTCAAGGGGCCCACCATGCTTTTGGTCAGACTGGGAAAGAGGGAGAGAAATTTGGTCAAGGGGCCCACCATGCTTTCGATCAGGCTGGAAAGGAGGCACATAAGTTTGGTCAAGGGGCCCACCATGCTTTTGGCCAGGCTGGAAAAGAGGGAGAGAAGTTTGGTCAAGGGGCCCACCATGCTTTTGGCCAGGCTGGAAAAGAGGGAGAGAAGTTTGGTCAAGGGGCCCACCATGCTTTTGGCCAGGCTGGAAAAGAGGGAGAGAAGTTTGGTCAAGGGGCCCACCATGCTTTTGGCCAGGCTGGAAAAGAGGGAGAGAAGTTTGGTCAAGGGGCCCACCATGCTTTTGGCCAGGCTGGAAAAGAGGGAGAGAAGTTTGGTCAAGGGGCCCACCATGCTTTTGGCCAGGCTGGAAAAGAGGGAGAGAAGTTTGGTCAAGGGGCCCACCATGCTTTTGGCCAGGCTGGAAAAGAGGGAGAGAAGTTTGGTCAAGGGGTCCACCATGCTTTTGGCCAGGCTGGAAAAGAGGGAGAGAAGTTTGGTCAAGGGGTCCACCATGCTTTTGGTCAGGCTGGGAAAGATGGAGGGAAGTTAGGTCAAGAAGTCTACTATGCTGCAGATCAGGCTGGGAATGAGGTGGAGAACTTTGGTCAAGGGGTCCATCATGCTTTTGGTCAGGTTGGGAAGGAGCAAGAGAAGTTTGGCCAGGGGATTCACCATGCTGTGAGTCAGGCTGGGAATGAAGCACAAAAATTTGGTCAAGGAGTTCACCATACTGTGGATCAGGCTGGAAAGGAGGCAGAGAAGTTTGGTCAAGGAGCCCACCATGCTTTTGGTCAGGCTGGGAAGGAGGGAGAGAAGTTTGGTCAAGAAGTCCACCATGCTGTGGGTCAGGCTGGGAAGGAGGGAGAGAAGTTTGGTCAAGGAGTCCACCATGCTGTGGGTCAGGCTGGGAAGGAGGGAGAGAAGTTTGGTCAAGGAGCCCACCATGCTTTTGGTCAGGCTGGAAAGGAGGGAGAAAAAATAGTACAAGGGGTCCAAGATGAACTTAGCCATGCTGCAAAGGAGGCACAACAGTTTGGCCATGATATTCAAAATGTTGCAGGGCAGCCTGGGAAAGAGGGAGGAAAGGTAATCCATGGTGTCCAACCTGGGGTCAACCAGGCTGGGAAGGAGGTAGAGAACTTTGGCCAGGGAGTTCACCATGCTGTTGAACAGGCCGGAAAGGAGGCGGACAAAGTGGCCCATGGGGTCCATGCTGGGGTCAACCAGGCCGGGAAGCAGGCAGAGAAATATGGCCAAGCGGTCAACTACGCTGCGGGTCAGGCCGGAAAGGAGGCGGAGAAACTTGGCCAAGGTGTCCACCATGCTGCTGGTCAGGCCGGGAAGGATGTGGACAGGTTGCAGAAGGATGTTCATAATGGGGTCAACCAAGCCAGCAAGGAGGCCAACCAGCTGCTGAATGTAGGTGAACAGGTGGGGAAACTGGGGAAAAGGGGCTGGAAGGGAGAGGTTAAACCCTTGGGATATTTGGGCAGCTCATGTAGTCTTCATTGGTCAAAGAAGCTTGGGAAGCCACATAACTGTGTTCCCCTTCTCCCTTTTCCTTCTCTCCTAGTAAGGAGCTGGTGATTAGTTGGTCAGATAAATTAAGCTATCTTATTTGCAAAGCCTACCTCAAATGTGTGCAAGGGACCCAGTCCCACCTTCAGGAAATTGCCCTCCTACTGGAGGGATCTAAAGTGAAGAACATGTTGTCTTTCTTGGAAACAGTTTTCAAATCAGGGCTCTCAACTGCAAACAGAATGATTGTTGAGAACAACCAGAGTGTAAGAGTGAGCACGGGGAACAGCTTTTGGAGATAAGCTCCTCTGTGCTTAATCTTTGCAACAATCCTCTAAGGTGGCTGGGATGAGGATGCTGACGCCTTGATGCTCAGATAAGAAAACCTGAGGCGAAGGGGATTCGTCAAGGTCATGCGGCGAGTGCTTAGTCGGAGAATTACAGGTTGTGGTTCTTCCTCTTCCTCTACACTGCCTGATCAAGGGAGGCCTTCTGAAGGCTTTCTCTCGCTCATTTATGTAGGGGAAACAGATGTTAGGGCCTAGGAGAGCAGTGTTCACAAAACAATAGGCATCAAGGAGGGAGCTGCTTGGGGCATAGCAGGAGGCTCACTATGTATTCCTCAGTTCTCCATTTTCCAGTCTCCAAGAGCAGTCCCTGGACTAGCACCTTGTGAAAACATCTTGAGGACTGGCCCAGGCCGCAAAGCTCAGAGCCACATTTTCTGGCAGACAGGGAGCCAGGGAGGGCTGGGTGGGGAGGAAGCGCCAGTGAAGAAAGAGGGCCCTGAGTCAGACCACCTGAGTGGAGGCTGGGGAGGGTGGTTTGAGGTGGGACTTGAGATAGCAAGAGCAGCAGGGGTTGGGGCGCAGCAGGGGTTGGGTTGCAGCAGGGGAGACACTGCTGAGTGATGGGGTGAGGTCAAGGACAGGGACTGGGCTGAGGTAGGGTTGAGGCTAGACTGTGTAGAAGGGTTGATTTGAGGTCAGGGCTGAGGGTAAACTATGGTCCTGGTATTTGCATGGCCCTTCCGGGTTTGCCTTCCCATTAGGGCCCTCGGTGATTAGGAGTGTTTCCCCAACACCAAATTAAAAGGAGTTCACGAAAAGCCAGTCAACAGGAGGCAGGCATCCACTCCGTCTCTCAAACAACTCCCACAGCCTTGTGGGCTTTGGGTTTTCTCTCCGGACAGAGGGTGAGGATGCAGAGTCAGCCCGTGCCTCCCACCCCAGCCTCAGTCACCCTAAAGGGGAGCAGGTCACTGGGTGAAAGGAACCTGGGAGACCCTCAAGGGTAGAGGGGAGGTAGTGACGCTCTGGGCTTTGTTCACAGGGCTCTCAACACAGCGGGCATACCGGCCAGCACGGAGGAACCGCAACCACCCCATTAGCATCTGGAGTAAGTCTTCCGGGCATAGCATGGACCTGGTGGGGCGAGGGTGGAGGCCACTTGGAGTGGATGATGGGGGGGTGGGAGCTGGTGACTGACCTTTGCTCCTTGAATTCCAGGCCTCGGTCAACAAGCCTTTCATCAACTTTCTGGGTCTGTGGAGAGTAAGTGTATGGTTTACTACTTTCTGCTCTTTGTCCTGAGAGATGATCTTCCACCCCTTCCCCATGGCTTGCTTGGGGACAGCTTCTCTGTGGGCAGACTCAGTCTCTGTAGAGACATCCAACCTGTTCTCCTGGCTGGCTCCTCCCCTTCATCACCTGCTCTGGCTTTCAGCTCTTGGGTTCGCTCCATTCCCACTGAGGCAAACAGAGCTGGTAGAAACAACCTCCAGGGCACTTGAGCATCTGGGAGCCAGAGAAGGAGGGGCTGCTGAACCATCTCTCCACACGCCCTCGTGGCGCCTGCCATCTCTCCTTGGATTCCCAGTAGCTGGCTGGCTTCCTTCTCTGCCCTCCTGGGAATAGCTCTGTAACCCCATCCCTGTTGCCTTGCGTCAGTGTGCTGGGCAGGGGGCACTCAGAGCTCTTTTTCCCTGGTTGAGAGAGTAAGGTTCCTGGGGACTCCTGGTCCTCACTCTGGGCCCAAAGTCCTATTTCTACCTTTGTACTTAGTATATCTATTGCCTGAGATGGGGATTCATGGCTGAGGGCATGCGACAGTCCTATTCCAGCCTGGGCTACAGGGGTGGCAGAGGGTCTTCAGAGGCAAAATGGAAGGGGCTCCTTGCTTTCTACAGAGACTCCAGCCTCTCTAATTGGGAGGACTGGATCTTTATTCTTTCCAAACGAGGTGCCACCATCCTGAAGCTGGTTCCTAGAACACAAACAGTTCCTGGGCTAGAGTAGCAGCCAGTGTCCTTCTCACTTCTTGAAAGTGGAAGTATGGGCCCAGGTCTGGGTGCCTCATGGCTGGGCACCCTACATTCATTCCCTCTCTCCTCTCTTCCAGAGCATCGCCAACATCATGCCCTGAACTGATGTCCTGGCACACTCATGTTACTGTTGTCATACCTGCTGAAGTGACCTGAGGAGCTGGGCGTGGGGGAGAGATTCCCGGACTCTCTTAATAAGGCTGTACTGAGATTTGTGAATAAATGTGACCTGCTGTCTTCTCTCATCATGGCCCACTGTGCTCCGTAAAGAGGGATGGGAGTGGTGGGGGGGGCTTGCATATTCTCTTCTGGCTTTTTGCTGAAGGAGCTGGGGTCTGCTGCACAGGATGGATCGAGGTGGAGATTTCAAGCTGATCAGCTCAAAGAGGGCAGTTCATGGGGACAAGCCATGCTTTGCTAGTGTGCAAAGTTTGTGCTCAGCATTGGGAAGACCACCCATGCAGGAAAAGCCACCGTTGGTCAGTGGTGGGGACATAGAGCACCAGGGAGAGAATGGGGGTGCCTAGGTGGAGACCAAGGGGGTAGCATTCTCATTCAGGGGGTGTGGCACCCAGAGAATAACAATAGTAGCTTGTTTTTATTGTGTAATGAAATTGTGCTGGGTGCTTTAAATGCGTGGCATAATTGAATCCTCCTAACCACTCAGTTAGGTAAGAGGTACTGTTACTGGCCTCATTACATAGGGAGGCACGTGGAGGCTTGCAGGGCTGGGAAATGAGACCAAGTTTGCATGATCAGTAAGGGGAGGGAGAGAGCTACGAATGCTATTCTGTTTGGCACCACAGGGATAAGGAGAGAGGACAGAGACACCTGGGAGAGCCCTGGAGGAAGGGGAGGGAAGGCAGAAGGCTCAGGCAGCAGGAGACGCTGGTGACAGGAGGAGGGCCTCTTCACCAGTGATCGAATGGAGACACAGAAGGCCTGGTTTTCAGATCCATGGACCACTCAAAGCCCAGAGGAGTCATGATAACAACCACTATGTACTGAACACTTAATAGACTACAGTACCATGTGAAGGCACTTGTAACCGCTTAAGACTCCCATAATTTAAAAGCAGAAGTCCTCTTACTAGCCCCATTGTCTCGGGGAGGAAACTGAGGCTTAGTGGGGCAAAGGCACAAGGTGTGAGAAATTTGCGGGCCTGCATCTGGTTTCCAGCCTACTGCCAGAGTCCTGCCTCTTACACTTGTCCCCAGAATCTCTGTACCACTTTCCAAGCACTGGCAGGGTGCTGGCATCCTCCATTCCCATCAGGAACAGGTGCCTGGGGGCAGCTTATTCCTCCCTCCCCCTAAGGGCCATAATTTCCTCCTCTATAAAAATGGTGAGGTATCTGCAAGTATGGACTATAATCATTGCTTCCAGCTCCTAAATTACATCAATTCTGGGACCAAAACTAAGAGGTAGTGCTCTTGCCTTTGGGGAATTTGGCCATTCAGGGAGACAGGCATGTAAACAGAATATTAAAACAAATACAAAACAATGCATCAATAAGAAAGCTAAAGGACATACTAGGGAGTGGAAGGACAATGCATCAATAAGAAAGCTAAAGGACATACTAGGGAGTGGAAGGACCTGCATTTGTACAATAAACAGGTTGTCCTTGAAACTCTATTCACTGCCTTTTTCCTTATTTTGTAGAATACCATCATTTTATTATGACTGTTCCTTCCCTTTGCTCACCATATTTTACTTTGAAAATGTTTCAAAAGTACAAAAAAGATGAAAGAGTTTTACAGTGGACACCTGCATTCTCACAACTTAGAGTACACCCTGAGCATTTTATTACACTTGCTTGATCACGTATCTGTACATCTAGCCACCTATCAGTACCTTTTGGATGCCTTTCCAGGTAAACTGCAGACATCTATTTGCCATACTTTACTAAACAGAGCAGTTCATTCACAGCAGACGCTTGCTGAGGGTCTGTTCTCCCCTGGACTCTGGTTCATGTACCCTGGAAGAGCCCCTACTTGAAGGAATCCTACAGCGCCTGCCTTTGCACAGGCAATATTGAAGAGAGCTTGTTCTTTTATCAAGTAGAAGTTTTCAGTGACTTTATTTATATGTACACTTTCTTCCTGGGTTTGCTTGGAGTGGAGTTAGATCCTCAAAGTACCAAAGAGATATGAGATAATGCATTATACTTGTGTATGCATATGTGCGGTGGTGGGGGGGTGTGTGTGTGTGGTATTTGAGCACTGGCTTGGGCAGCCTTGGGAAAGGCAATGGAATAAGAGTGAGCAAGAAGTGGGCTGCTTTGCGGAGAAGGGTGGAGCAAGGCCAGGGAGCAGCAGAGAGGAAGGACCAGTTTCTGCAGATGTGGAAGAACAGGGAGAGGAGTTTGGGTGGGGCCCTCACAGCTACCTTTTATTGGGTGCTTACTGAATCTGTGCTAAGCACTTACAGACATGATTCATCCATCCTCACAACTACCCTATGAGGTAGGTACCATGATCATCCCTCACAGATGATGGAACTGAGGCTCAGAGAAGGGAGCGTTGCCTGAGGCCACCTAGCTAGTGAGCTGTGGTGGCAGAGCTCAGTACTTCCTGATGGTAATCTCCACTGGTGAGGTGGCTGGCTGACCTGTGATCCTCAGCAAGGGGAAAAGTGTTCCTCTAGAATTGGTCCTCTTTAAAAACAGGTCTCTGCATTTGGCCCTTTCAGGACATGTGCATGCATGTGTGTCAAAGTTAAATGGCTGCCAAGAAAGCACTCCGACAGTATCAACACACCCAGCACTGCCAGGAGCACACACTGCATACTTCTGGGTGCCAAGCACTTCCCTGAGCTCTTCACACATATGTACTAAACCTGGTGATCCTCACATTCACCTGTCTTTACCGACAAGGAAACTGTTGCACAGGTGGGTGAAGATCACACTAGGAAGTGGTGAAGCTGACCTTGAACTTAGGCTCCAGGAGAAGCACTGTGAATACCGTGAGCCAGCTGGTGCCAGTGTGACCCCATAAAGAGAACAGAAACATAAGTGAGATTCAAGGCCTTATCTTTTCGCGATACTCAGAATCCAACCTCCATTCTCTCCCTGAAGTTTCCTTCTTGGTCTCTGTATTCCCCAAACCTCCACATTTTGTACCCTAGAGGAACTCTGTTAGCACCTGCCTCAAAAGTCAAAATATTCATTCAAAGAACCAGCTCTTCAATTCACTGATTCTTTGGTGGTTTTTTTTTTGTCTTTTTGAGACAGGGTTTCCCTATGCAGTTCAGGCTGGCCTTGAACTCACTTTGTAGCCCAGGCTGGTCTTGAACTCACAGCGATTCACCACCAATCCCAGTTGTTTTGTTTTTGTTTGGCCTCAATTTCATTAATTTCCACTTTGGTCTTTATGATTTCCTTCCTTGTACTGGATTGGAGTTTGGACTGTTCTTGTTTCTTTAGGACCATGAGGTGCATCATTAGGTTGTTTATTTGAGCACACTCTTTTTTTCTAAAGTGAGCATTCACAACAATAAACCTCTCTCATAGGACTGCTTTCATTGTGTCCCATAGGTTCTGGTATATTGTAGTGGCATTATCGTTTGGTTCTAGGAACTGTTCAATTTCTTCCTTCATTTCTTCTGTGACTCACTGAGTACTTAGGAGTGTGTTACTTAATGTCCAGGTGTCTGTAAAATTTCTGTGGTTTTTTTTTGCAATTGATTTCTTGTTTCAGTGTACTATGATCTGATAGTCTATATGAAATAATTTTGATTCTTTTGTATTTATTTAAGCAGGCTTTATGAACTAGTAGGTGGCCTATTTTGGACAAAGTTCCATGTGCTGCTGAAGAATGTGTACTCTGTTGTGGTAGGGTAGAGCACTTTATAGATACCTATTAAGTCCATTTGTTTGAGGATGTGATTCAGCTCTGATACTTCTTTGTTGACTTTTTTAGTTGATCTTCTATTTATAAAAGTAGGGTATTGAGGTCTCCTACTATAATTGTGTTGGTGTTTATTTGATCTTTTATGTCCAGTAGTGTTTTATTAAGTTGGGCATGCCAGTGTGTGGTGCATATACATATTTAAAATTGTTATCTCTTCCTGTTGTATTGTTCCCTTAATATGTAGTGACCTTCTTTGCCTGTTCTGTTTTAGCTTGAAATTCATTTTGCCTGAGAATAAGATTACTACCTCTGCTTGATTTCAGGGTCCTGGTGCATGGAAAATTGTTTTCCAGCCTCTTGATTTTTAGTCTATGAATTTTGTTTTGGGTTAGATGTGTCCCTTGTATGAAGCAAACAGTTGAAGTAGTTTATTGATTTGTTTTGTGTTTTTTTTTTTTTTTTTTTTTTTTTGAGAAAGGGTCTCACTATGTAGTTCAGGCTGGCCTTGAACTCTTGGTGATCCTCCTGCCTCAGCCTCCTGAGTGCTGGGATTACAGGTGTGAGCCACGCCACACAGTTTGAGTTTTTCTGTTTATTGGTTTGTTTTGTTTTTTAGCCAGTCTGCCAATCTGTGTCTTGTAGCTGGGGAGTTGAGGCTATTTACACTGAGAGTTATTTATGAACGGTATTGACTTATTTCTGTCATTGTGCTATTTTTCTGTTTTTGACTCCTTTGTTTTTCATTTTTATTCAGTTGCTCAGCTTCTGGACACCAACGAGACAATAAATAAAGTAAAGAAATAATCTACAGAATGGGAAAAAATTCTTGCTAGCTATTTTTCTGACAGAGGACTAATATCTAGAATTTATGGGAAAAACAAGACTCCCCCGCAAAAAAAAGATCCAATCAAAAAATTGGAAACTGAACTGAGAAGACACTTCTCAGAAAGAGTACAAAGGACCCATAAATGTATGAAAAAATGCTTATCTCTGGCCATTAGAGAAATGCAAATTAAAACACTGAGATTCCACCTTACTCCAGAGAGAATGACTATCCTCAGAAAATCAAATAATAACAAATACTGGCAAGCCTGTGGGGGAAGAGGCACCCTTCTACATTGTTGGTGGGAATGTATACTGGTACAAGCACTATGGAAATCAGTGTGCAGATTCCTCAAAAAACCTAAAACTAGCAATTCCATCCAACCCAGCTATTTCTCCTATAGGTATCTTCTTAAAAGAGTTAATGGAATCATACCAGTGATGTATAAATACCCATGTTTACAGCAGCACAACTCATAATAGCTAAATCTTAGAAGTAGCCCATATTTCCAGATAAATGAATAAAGAAAATGTGTTATTTATACACAATGGAGTACTACTGTGCCATAAAGAGGGATAAACTTGAGTCATGTGCAGGCAAATGGATGCACCTTGAGATCATAATTTTATATGCGGATCTCAGGAGTCAAACTCAGGACCTCACACTTGCCAGGCAGGCGCTTATGCCGCTGAGCTATATCACCGGCTCTGAGACCATAATTTTGAGTGAAATAAATCAGACACACAAGCCAAAATATCACGTATCTTCTCTTATATGAGAAACCCAAAGTATAAATCATAAAAAAGGATAAGACAATAGGAAACAGGGAGCTAGTTCTTTTACAAAAGGAAAGGGGATCCAGAGAGGGGACAGAAAGAGGGGTATAAAAATAATTAAGATATGTTAAGTACATGTACCTACTCCTTTATATTTGTGTAAACATTATGTACTGCAAACTTAGGCCAATAAAGAAAAAAGTCAAAGTTTTTGCAATGGTCCTCCAAGCCCCAGCATCTGGATCCTTTATCTCTCTGACATCAAATCCTCACATCTCCCCACCAATCACAATGGTTCTCAAAGTAAGTAGGCTCCTGCCTGAGGGCCTTTGCCCCACTGTTGTCTCTTCTAGGAATACTCTATCCCCAGATATCCTCATGGCTTGCTCTCTTACTTCCTTCAGGTCTCAGTTCATTGGTCACATCTCAAAGAGCCCTTCCCTGACTACCATATTTAAAATACCTGGTTCTTCTCCTCCTCTATCCCCTTCTCTCACTGCGTTTTTCTTCGTAGTTAATATAGCTACCTGATAACTTTATTGTCAACTTCTCCCACCATGACAGTGAGCTCCGAAGGAGAAAAAGGCAGATCTTGTTCTCACGTTGTATTCCAGTGCCTAGGGGAGGTGTGGCATGGAGTAGCAACTCCATAAAGGTTTGTTGAATGAATGAATGAAGTAGTGATTTAGAGAGAAAAGCTGGAACAAGAAGGTCTTAGACATGACCCAGGCATGTCAGAGTTGGGGTGCTATTAGGTAATAAAAGGGAGAGATGGAGATGTTGGAGAAGAAGTTGTTTGGTATCAGACAGATCCAGGTCACATTTTGACCCACTCTTTTCCCATGATCTCTTCACATATGGTCTTGTGTGTGAGGTTCAACCACTCTGGACCTCAGTTACCTCATCTGTAAAATGGGAATAATATTGACCGGACAGTGAGGATTGAGGTCATGAATATGAAAGCATATGACATTCCATTTGGTTCATAACACGTTCTTAATAAATGTGCCATAATAGTGACCTGAGGTGGCTCCTCAGGCCCAGGATGCCTGGGGGAAGTTTATTCCAGAAAGTAGGACATGGTTGTTTGGGAGAATTTAAATGGTTTCTGGATATGACTTTGAGGAACTGAATCATAGTGAGAAATTTCCTCTCTTCTCAGTTTTCCTCTAAGCTTTAGATTAGGTTAAAGATAAAGATTTAATTTCTGGGCTGGTGTGCCTAAACCCTCTCTCATCCTTTTTACAAAGAGGGTATAGGAGCTGTAGCCAGTTGTAATGCAATGTCGTTGTTTGTACCAGTTTTTCTGGCACTTTCTATCTATGGACAAGTGATCCTGGCTTTCCACTTACACTGGTAATAAAAAATGTATTCTCTTAAAATATACTTAAGTCAGAAAGTAGGCGGTCTAGGGGCTGGTGAGATGGCTCAGCGGCTTAAGCGCCTGCCCGGCAAGCGCGAGGGCCCGAGTTCGACTCCCGGAACCCACATACGAAAAAGGGGCCGGTGATATCGCTCAGCGGCACGGGCGCCTCCTGGCGCACAAGGTCCTGAGGTCGACCCCCCGGTACCCACAAAAAAAAAAAAAAAGAAAGAAAGTAGGTGGTCTAAAGAGAAATATTAATGGAGAAGAGTGAGAGCAGATATACAGCACCATGGAAATGGACTTGGCGGAGGGAGTACGGGAAGGAGTCTTGAGTCAGCGAGTGCTCTGCCCGAGCTCTTCCTCTGCCCATGACCCCGACCTCCATCAGAAGGAAACAGCAAGCTCAGGGCCTGAGGTCTCCAGCACTAACCTCGAGGGCCCTATATTTACTCTTGCACCCTCTCTGCTCACACAGAGCCTCAGAGCAAAACCCAAATCAGCTCCATGAGGAGAGAAGTTAAGGGGCTTTGACAAGCAGGGGCTGGTAGGAGACACCAGAATGACAGAAAAGCCTTGATAAGCTGGAGCTGCAGTTCTTATTTTTATTATTACCACCATCATTATCATCATTATTAAAGAGTCAGCGATGGAACAACATGGATGCGGAAACTGAGGACAGTCAGGAATGGTGTTTACACGGTAAGAAGTGTCGGATGTTACAAGTTTGGGTGCGGGTATTGGGGTGGAGACAGAGGGAGAGACTGACTGGAACGCATTGAGAAAGACAGATGGAAACCAGCCCCTCCTAACCAAGAGATGAATCCCAGTGATTCGAGGCAGTGCCAAGTGGGAGGACCTAGGGCCTCTGAGAATAAAGAAGCAGTCACACTTGCTAGGCAGGGATAAGACCAAGGGAGGGTGCCCAAGTTCCTTCCAGAGCTGGGACTGGGGGCAAGGGCCATGGTGCTGACTGATGGCTCCTGACCTTGAGCTGACCCCTTCTCCCTTGCCAGGACTGCCTGGCCCCTGGCGAAGTGGGGGAGGTGGTGTGGTGAGTGGCTGCAGTCCCTCCCCTCATGAGTGCCATGAGCTCACACAGGCATACATGCACCTCCAGGGCCAGGTAAACAGGATGCAGCCTGGGTCAGGGCCCTCCCTGGTCTCTCCCTCCCACTCTTCCCTGGGGGTGGCTGGCCCACCCAGCTCCCTGCTCTGAGCCTGGAGCAGCCTGGGTGCTAAGTGAAACACGCTGATGGCCACTATCAGGGCCTTGCCATTCTTTCCCTGATGCCTGGGGCCCCCATGGAGGGCTTTCCCCAGAGCCCCAGGACCTGAAATGCAGCCCCATGGCTCCCAGTGTCTCTCTGTGGGTTGGAAGGTATGAGGGCAGTTACCTTTAGGTGACAGTGTGGGAAGGAGAGAGATGAGAGCTATGAGGCCAACTGAAACTGAGAAGGGCCGCCAGAGGTTACCTGCTTCCCACCCTGTGTCCCCAACTCAGGTTGGTGTACATTAGGGTCTAGGGCTGGTCCTGTCCAATGGGCTTTCCTCTCCTTGCTCCACTGCTAGGGTCCCGCCTAATGCCTCTCTCCTAAGTCCTCTCACCCTACCGCCTCCAGGAGACACTAACACCTATCTCCTCATGTGCCCCATCCCCACCCTGCGCCCCAAATTCCTGGGCTTGGGCAACTAGAACACTTTTGTGTCCGTCTCATCTCTGGTCTCCCTCCCTCTGTGATGCGTGGCTCCTTCTCTGTTTCGACACAGGCTCACAATTACAACTCATTACCCTATCGGGTAGCTGGGTCCTGAGTCACTGGGGGAGGGACCCTGGGCTGCCCAGCCCTGTCGCCTTCTCCCAACCAAGAGTATAAGGAGTAGTGACGGGGAGAAGGACTCTGGGAAGGCAGGGGTATCTGGGAAAGGAAGAGAGAGGCTGTAGACCTAGAAGGCAGAATAAGAAGGTAGAGGGAGAAGGCAGGAGGGCTCGCAGAGCAGAGGAAGAGAAAAGGTCACAGAAGCAGACTGAAGTGAGAAGAGGACTCTCCAGAGAGAAGGAGCTGGGCGGAGATGAAGCTGCAGGTGTCTCTGGCCAGCCTCCTGGTGGCCCTGTGCCTGGGCAGGGGGGCAGCTGGTCCACTGCAGGGTTCTGGGACAGGAACTGGACAAGGGATGGGAGATACCATTAGTAGTGGAATAGGGAATGCCATTGGTGAAGGAGCTAAAGAGGCAGTCAGCTCTGGAATCCAGGATGCCATTGGCCAAGGGGACAAAGGAGGAGCCAGCTCTGCGTTCAGAGAGGCCAGAGGAGATGCACTCAGCAATGGGCTTGGGGAAGCAGCCCATGCTTTTGAAAACACGGGGAGTGAGCCTGGCAGACAGTCCGAGAACATCATTCGACATGGAATGGATGCTGCCCACAACCCCACTTCTTGGGTAAGTGGCTAGGAAGCCAGGTGTGAAAATGGGAGGCTATGGGGCAGCTCAGTTGAAAATCATGGCAGTCACACTAAGTGCAGGTATATTGTCCTTGCAGGGAACATCTGGAGGACATGGCATGTTTGACTCTTATGGTGGCCATGGAGGCCAGGGCCAGGGAAATTTTGGAGGTCCAGGGTCTCCCTCGGGCCATGGAAACCTTGGAGGCTCAGAGGGCATCTTTGGAACCAACTCCCTGGGAGGCTCCTCAGGGCAGGGAAGCAATGGGGGGTACCTCAACCTTGAGACCAATGCTCAGGTAAAGTAGGCACCCTGCCCTGATACCTGCCCTCGCCTGCTCCTCACACAACACTCTCCACACCTCCCTGGTCCTTCCAGATCCCACACTGAGTCTCACCCTCCCTGCAGGGGTTTGTGGCCCAGCCTGGCTACGGTTCAGTGAGAGGCAGCAGCCAAAATTCAGGGGTAAGAGCCAGAGTTTGGGGACAGAGTGGTTGTCTGCATGCATATGACAGAAAGTAGGGAAGAGACAAAGGGGAAAGAAAGAGAGAGAAGAGGGATGAGGGTAAGAGGAAGAGGAGGCTGGGAAGAGATGGGTGTGGTGGGAAGCTAGGAAATGAGACGGGAGGAGGGGAAAGGAAGGGGGAGAGGCTTGTGGAGATGGCTTTGATAGAGATCTCTATACCCACCGGTGCCCTTTTCTCCACAGTGCACCAACGCCCCACCTACTGGCTCCAGTGGAAGCTCTGACAACTCCAGGGTAAGAGGAGGGCAGCCTGTGGTTATCTGCACTGAGGAGAATGGGACACTGCTCCTCTTAGGCTGGGCAGAGAATACGCCCCGGCAGGAGAGCAAGACGGGGAAAGACACAATCCTGGGTCCTCATCCTCATCCTTACTCTGTTCTGCTCCTCAGGAAAGCAGCAGCCACAGTGGTGGCAGTGGCAGCAATGGTGGCCATGGTGGCAGCAATGGTGGACATAGTGGCAGCAGTGGTAGCCATGGTGGCAGCCATGGTGGCAGCAGTGGTGGCCATGGTGGTAGCAGTGGTGGCCATGGTGGCAGCAGTGGTGGCCATGGTGGCAGCGGTTCTGGGTCCAGCCATGTAAGTTCTGCTCCTTGGGTGAAGGCAGGGATGGGTGAGGGTCCTGGTGGTCCCTGCACAGGAGACAGGCTCTAGGGTTTCCCTGGAAGGGGCTGCAGCCTTGGAGCAGGTGATATGACTGGCAGTTGTCGTCACGGGGCTCCCTCCATCTCTGCTCCCCACCTTCCCAGCCCCAGCCCAGGCTTTTTACAGAAGCATGTCAGGTTTCCACAGAGCTGTCCTGCCTACTCCGCTCCCTAACTTTCCACTCCATCATGTGGGGAAGTTCTGTCTCCTTCCAACTTCTCTTCCTTGCCCACCTGGAAGGGTGATGGAGGGAAGAAGATGGGTGGGCACAGAAAAATAGGACATTCACTTGAGAAGCTCCCAGGAGAATGAGGTTAGGATTGCATGCACAAAAGCTAGAGGACATTTACAGAGCTGAGGTGTAGATGACACTAATGACTATGGGGTACCCACAAGGACCCTGCATTATGGGTGAGGAGGCAGGGGAGGGGCTGCTTTAGAAGGGAGGTCCAAGGGAGGGGTGCTAGAGACAGGTCACCCCATGGGCTCCTTGGGGCCTGGGAATGTTGTCTGGCCAGAGGAGGTGAGTGATCATGACAGGTCCAAAGAGCGAGCTTCCTTAGTTTGCTGCTTCTTATACTACCCCCTTACCCCCATCTAGGGCATAGAAACTTCTAGGGATTTTGATCAAAGCTTTTCAGTCTCCAAGGTAAGAAGGCCTCTAAGAGTCCCTTCTGCTTACTATGATCTAGCAAAGGGTCCATTTGCAAGTCCTTTGAAGATGACATATAAACTCTTGCTTTCTTTTCCTCAAAGGGAACTGGCTCTGATACAGGCAGCAGAGATACGAGTGGTGGTGGAAACAAACATGAGGTCAGTGGCTGGGGAGCCCACAGGGGCCCAGATTTCCTTCCAGCCATGGGAAGCAAATGCAGAGAGGTCAGCCCTTGAGGCTGGGCGTGGGGTCCCCTGAGAAGAGGAGGATTGCTGCCACGGAGGAGCTGGGTACAACGCTGTCCTCTGGGGGTTGTCACTGGTGCTCAGGAGGGGGCTGAGTGAGTCTTCCCTGTTCTTCTCCACAGTGTGACAACCCAGGGAATGAAGCCCGCATAGCTGGAGGATCTGGGAGTGAGGTGAGAACCAAACTGCCTATTATGACTGTGACTGTCCCCATTCTCAGAAGTCCACTCCGCTCAGCCCCACTCCTGATAAGCAGTTCCATCCAACACATCTCGGGGGGAAATCTGACAGTTTAGGCAGAAGAAACCACATGCATATTACTAAAAATAGTCTCCCAATAAGAGTGGCTTGGAAATCCCTGTGTGATGTCTCACTGCGTACTGCAGACTGGGCCAGGAAGAATCCTATGTAAACCAGCGCTTTTAGGAATGCAGTCATTTCAAATGTCCCATCCCAGGTGTGAACAGAGCTCACAGAACTCTGGCAGAGAAGTGTTTTGGAAAGTTCATTGCCTCCCAGTTATTCTGGAATTCTGGGCATTAGGTGTCAGTCCTTATGGTGCTGACAGAGCAAGTGTGACACTCCTGTCCACACCTAGAGGTCTTGTGCAAAGGCAGGTTCTGATTCAGCAGGTCTGGGGTGGGGCTGAGATTCTGCATTTCTCACCGGCAACCGGGGGAGGCTGTGGCTGCTGGGCTGGGCAGTGGTGACCGCCAGAAAGTTAAGAAACATTCTCCCAGTTTGTATCTAGTTTGTTTCTAGTATTTTATATACCAAAGTCTTAAGTACAAAGGAAATCAAAACTACCAATCTCCATGCCTGTAATTCCAGCACTCGGGAGGCTGGGGGATGAGGACTGCCATAAATTTGAGGCCAGCACAGGCTACATAGCAAGTCTGAGGCCAGCCTAAACTGTATAGTGAGACCCCTTCTCAGAAAATAAACAAACAATTCCACCCCTTAAATAATTATCAGTCTTTTTCCTCCATGGTTTCCGCTCTTGGTATATTGCCGTAAATGTCTTTATTCTCTTCAGGTATTACGAATACTTGTATAATTTCATTTTTAAAAACGTAACTCCTTAATCCATCTGGACTTTATTTTGCTGTGTTTGGTTTAGTCCTACTCCCTGATCTAAGCATAATTATCCTACACTTTGGATCAGAGCTGGGTGCTCCTTTATTTTGGGAAAACCAGTTAAAAGCAAAGGGAAGAAACTGACAAGGTGTATCACTAGTATTTTCCCCCAAATACTTAACTGATATTTCCAGTCCTGAGTACTGAATCATTTCCACCACTGACATAAAATGCCACTTGTAAATACCTTCATGTCTGGGGGAGCTTCTGCAAGTTTTGTTTTGCTAAATGGATCCACTGGCACAGATACCACATGGCTTTATTTACAGCAGCTCACAGTACGTCAGTATCCGCCAGTACAAGTCCCTCCTTGCCACTGATCTTTTCCAGCATTTGTTTTTCTTAACCTATTCCCAGACCTTTATCCTTCCAGATGAATTTCAAAATCATTTTGACAAGTTCTCAAAGAGAATGCCATTAGGATTTTTGGAGGAATCATATGAAATCCATACATACATTTTTGAAGATGGCTCCAGGATCTAGAACAGGGATCTGTGTTTCACTGTCTTATCCCCTGGGGCTTCAGCAGAAGACAAGGGGGCCCCAGGGATCCTGGGGACATCAGGGTAGGGGAACAGTAAGCCTTGAGAGTAGAGACCGTGCCTGTAGTGAGCGGAGGGAGGTTAACTCTCCAGTAGCAATGCTAGCGGAGCGCTTAGCCTGGCCGCAGAGCAGCTGACTGTACCTCTGGAAATGGGAAAGTGCTGATGCAGGAGCTCACCTCCGATTTAAGAGAAGACTGACTGACGAGCCTACCCGTGGCCACCTCGGCTCCTGCTGACTGGCCAGCTGGCACCCACTTTTTGCCCAATGCAGCCATGAGCCCAGCTGGGGGCCTCCAGTTTGGTCAATTCAGGTCAACAGTCCGGTTTGCATCTGCTTCCAAAGCAAGGGAGAATTCAGATGCTTTGGTGGTGAAGCCCTTCCTGCTGGATTTTGGGCAGCTTGCAGAGACAAATATAAACAGGGATGGTGACATTCTCCATAAACACCATAAGCCACATAGTAAGCTGGTCCATCACGTGAGGAAGTTGAAACAAGATCTGCCAGGCAGGATGAAGTTCTGGGATGTCCTCTGTCATGCTCATGCCTCAGTTCCCTGATTCTGAAATCCCTCATCTGCAACCTGCTATCCTGTCCTTTCCTCCCACTGACTTCATGTTCTGTCTCCCTAGGAAAGCAGAGAGAGTGGTAAACTTGGGAGCTCCCATGGCAACTCTCAGGCGAGCCCTGCGGGCAGCCGGGGTGGCATTAGCAGAAGGGATGGTGGAATGTGGGCAGAAGGCCAAGGGCTTGGGAGAAGAAACAAAAATACCAGTTTCTTCTTGTAAGCTGCTCTGAACTGGTGTCTGGTGACCATCAGGAGACAAAAATGACCATGTGGGTCTCCGTTTCCCTCCTCCATTCATCCATTCTCTCCCTCCTTTCAGTTGACATCAGAGCCGTGGTTTCTTTGCAAGGGGGAAAACTAAACAAAAATGATAGAAAAATGGTCAAGGAACTATTTGCAGAAAACATACTTAAGAAGTCAGTGTTGAGAAGTGAAAGTTGCTGAACTTTGGGTTAGAAGATGGGGGTTCAAATGGCAGCTTGTCACTTGTCATCTGCACGTCTCCAGTCAAGTCAGCGAACCTCCCTGAGCCTGGGTTTCTTTGGATAAAATGGGGCAATGACACCTGACTGGCTCACTTTCCACAATTATGTTAGAGCTTTCTATGTCAGAACTAGATTGAGGTGGTACAGAGCGCTGACATAAAGACAGATCCTGGGATCAGCTGCTGGGCACCTCTGAGTTCCAATTTCCTCATCTATAAAATGAAGTCATCTGTAGAGAAATATGGCAGAATAAGGCACAGTGCCCTGCACATAGTGGGACAATATTTAGCCACTTTCATTAACAGTGGTGTTTTGGGGGGAGGCAAAAATATAAATAAAAGTCAAGTAGGGCTACATGGTTGCGATCATTTTGGGAAGTCTTTTTGAGGTGGAAATTTTAGGTGTCGCATAAAGGAGAGAAAGTGGATTTACAGAGAGGAGCAGATGGGCTCAAGCAATAGTGGAGATGAGAGGGCCAGGAGTATGTACGATGGGTTGCAATCGTCTTGAACATCAGTCTCCTCCTTCCCCGCCAGGGACAAGGATCCAGAGAGGACAGTGAAGGAAGTGAAGAAGTCAATAAGCTCAATTCTGTGGTGAGTGGAGGTGTTACTCTGCCTTGGTTGGGACTGTGGGTTCAAGCATTCTGCACCCCCTCTTGAGATCTCCCCATATCTCCTGCCCATGCCTCTTGCTCACAGCGTAGTTTCTTAAATTCATCCCATTTCTCCTCTATTCATCAGGACTCTGAGACATCTCCTGGAGTCTTCAACTTCGACAGTTTCTGGAAGGTGAGTTCTGTAAGGTAGCTCTGCTCACTCTCCTTTGGAAAACTAGCCCCTGTCCCTTGGCCCTTGGGCTGAAATCCTCTTTCTGTACCGACAGGCAGAAGTAGCCCTGCCCCTCTCCCTGCCTGAGGCTCTGGGCCAATTACATTATGACCTGATATGGACATTCTTTATGTTTTCTTTGCAGAATTTTAAATCCAAGCTGGGTTTCATCAACTGGGATGCCTTAAACAAGGTATGTTCTCAAAGGCTATGCAATGGGAGGAATGTAGGAAGGAAAGCTATACCTCTGGCTGGTGAGCCAGGAAAACAATAATAGTGGTCATGAAGAAGGTGTTTAGGCCAGTACTAAAACCAAAACCAACATACAAACTGAGTCTTGAAAAGAATGGAGAATTTGCAGACAACTGGGAGCTGGGGATGAGTGCAGGGCATGAGCCTCTTTAGTGCCTCAACATACAGATCAGAGCTGGTTTGGAATATCAATTTCCTCTTTGGATCTGGAAGGTTAAGGGGACAGCCTGATTTAGGGCAATGATGGTGAACCTTTTAGAGCTTTCAATGGTGCGAACAGTCTACTGTGGTACGAGTGCCATAGGTTTGCCACCACTGTCCTAGGGATAGACTGAATGCAGGGCCGGGTGGAGCTAAAAGGCCCCATGAGGACTGGAGCACCCAGAGGAAGAAGGGAAAAAGACCTGGACAGCTGCCGAGTGCCTGATGGGTGACAGGCATTACTCTGGGCCCTGTACACATGTAATCTGAGGAGACAGCTGGGTCAGAGAACCCCTCTCCCTTTCCACCCTGCCCATCCCTCCCTCTCACAGGGGAGCCCTTGGCCAGCCTGGTTTGACACCAGAACAGCAGAGTTGACGGGGCTGGGCTGTCAGGGAGGGGCTGAAGGCAAATGGACAATCCAAACCGCTTTCCCGGCAGAAGCTGTGAAACGTGGCCTACTGCTGTGCTTTATTTGAGCCCCCCCCTTTTTTTATAAGAATATGAATTAGTTGCTAAAGTATAAAAGTTGAGAGACTTTAGCTGGGCACAGTGGCACATGCTTGTAATCCCAGCACTTTGGGGGTTGAGGCAAGAAGGTCACAAGTTCAAGTATCATCTAGGCAACATAGCAAGACTCCTGTCTCAAAATAATGTGCAAAGGCTCTAGGTTCAAACCCCAGTAGGGGGGAGATAAAAAAGAGAGAGGGAGAAAGAGAGAGAGAGGGAGGGAGAGGGAGAGAGGGAGATAAAAAGAGAGAGAGAGAGAGAGAGGAGATATGAATGTTTAGATTTCTGGTTTCTTAAACATTTTGTCATCCTGGACCCTCCTTTCATGGGGCAGTGGATGAAAGATTGGGGCTGAGTGGCAGCTGCTTTTTGCCACGGGTCCTTTTTCTCCACACTGCACCCACCCTGCCCATCAATCATCCCCGCCACCAGAGTGGCCTCTGTGAGCAGTTGAGGTTCTGCTCCTTCATGTGAGAGAGTGAAGATGAGGATCCCTGCCTGCCCTAACCCTGTGGCCTTTATGGAGAAGGGGGTGGTGGTGGATGGGCAGGCAGCCTGAGCCAAATTTTGGGAAAAGCAAAGTCTAACCTCTGGGAATGATGGGGATGGGAGAGGTCAAAAGGTCCCAGCTGCACTGAATGAACAAAACAAATTCTCTTTTGTAGAGATCAGTTTCTGACAGGGGCAAGGCTCCTTGCTGTGGACCCTGGGGCGCTTAGAGTCTGATGGAAAGGCCAGGGCACACTCGGGTGGTTACCAAAGAACCAGGACGGACAGCTAAGCATTTCTGCCATCTTGCAGGGGCAGGAAGGGAATGATCACAGTTGGCCTTCCTGGAGGAGCAGATACTGTGGAAAGATGGGCAGTACAGAGATGAAGGAGAGGCGTGGAGCTCTGTTCTCCTTCACAGTTGGGGCGAGGGAGCTGAGGACTTCAGCCAGAGAGGGGTGAGGAGAGGGGACTCTAGGTAACGCTCCTGGTAGGCAGGGGCTTCTCAAGCCCAAGGGTGTCCAGATGTGTCTAGATGACAGCGGTGGGCTACAAGGTCCCTGTAGATTTTTAAAGCAGGGGTCTATGCCCCATGCCTTGGTCCACCCCCAAATCCCTACTGCTCAAGCTTCCTCATAGAGCTTATTTCTTTGCCCAGGACGAGAGGAGCTTTCGCAACTCGTGACCTCCAGGCAAGGAGCTACCAGCTGGATGGGAGACCCCACTCCCTCCCTAAAGAGCCCCTCCCTCACCCCAATCTTGTCCCTCACCCCCAAATTTGGTCTCATGCTCTTGAAATAAATATCAGCTGCCCCATATGCTGGTCTCTGCTCCTTTTATTTATTCCATCTCTGCTGTTGGCCCCAGGGGTTGGGAGGAGTGGCCACAGCCCCACAGATTTGGGTGGTGTGCTGGAGGTCCGAGGTCGATTGGCAGCTGAAAAGGTGGGAGGCTGGGGACACTTTGCTACAGTTATGTTGTACCCTGGTAGGGTGGGGCCGGGAGCAAAGAGTGTCCAGTGTGCTGGGAAGGCCACTGGTCAATGGCTCAGAGATCTAGCCTCTCTCCCTGTTTCCAAAATAGCTTCTGGTGTCCCAAGAGGCTCCAGGGTTCCCCCTGACCCTCCAACCTTAGTCACAGTAAGATTCTGAGGGAGGAGATACAGCAGAAGTCTGGGCTGAGGTGAGCAGGGGTGGGCTCCTTGCTAAACTGCTCCCTGCTTTTCATCCACAGGGCCAAATCCTGTCCCCTAGCACCCGGGTCCGCCTCTACTTCCGAAGACTCTGGGAGGTAGGAGAATTTCCTACCTTTAAAGAATTGGTGATCCTGATTATCATGCCCTGCCCATGCCTCCTCCAAGGCAGCTGCCCTCAGCATGAGCTGACCTGTCACGAAATTGCCCTTTTCATTTTTGAGGCGGGTCATCTCACTCCAGTCTTTTTATTTTATTTGTATATGTTTGCATTCATCTTGGGGTTACCTCAGTCTTATCACAAATGCCAGGTCATCTCATTCCAATCTTATTTGTATATGTTTGCGTTCATCTTGGGGTTACCTCAGTCTTATCACAAATGCCACCTCAAACCCAAACACCCTCAGCCTCTCATTGCTTATCTTCATGGAACCCCTGAATCCCAATGCTCTCCCCAGTCCTTTCCCACAGCGGCCTGGAAACCCTCTCATAGCAGGTGGCCACTTCCCACCCTGAGTTCTGGCTCCCCTGCCACTCTCTTCTCCCTCTCCCTCCAGGATTTCAAACGAAGGACTCCTTTCTTCAACTGGAAAGAAATTACTGAGGTAAGGGGTGAGGTGCAGAACTCATCACCTCAGTTGCAGAAACAGAGCTGGGGACTTGGGTCAATCCCTTGACAGGTGACTTGCTGAAGCTGCTGTCCCGGTTTCTTGCCCTGACGCCCTCTCCACCATCCTGCTGCTTTATACAACATGGAGTGGGAGTGGGCTGGATAGAGAAGCTGTGAGTCACTGAGGAGAGTACAGGTGGGAGGGCCTCCCTCCAATAAAAGCCCAGGGCTCTGGCCTTGGGCTCCACAGGCACAGAATCATGAAGCGGGCCACCATCTCTGCTCTGCTGCTGTCCCTGCTGGGCCTGGCCTGGCTACAGGGGACCCACAGCTGGGTGGGTACACAGGGTGAGCAGGTGGAGGGGGACTAGGAGGGGGCACAGAGAAAGGGACCTGGGCCTGGGATCAACTTTCAGGTGCTAGAAAGGGGCACCATGGCGGGAAGCTGAGGGGAGAGAGGACAGGATGTTGGGGGAGGGGTGGTCAGGCAAGTGGGGGTCTGAATATCTGGCTCTTGGGAAGGATGAGCAGGACCCCAGTCCTGTAAAAGACCACACCTCGTTCTGCATGGCCACTGGCCTATGGGAAGCAGAACCCTTGGGCACTGCCTGGGCCAGCCATGGGGGCTGGACAGGTGGAGAGTCAAGGCCTTCAGGTGTCATCATGCACACATGTAGGACCTGTGTGGCTGTGTTTGATTTTTTTGAGAGTACCG
This sequence comes from Erethizon dorsatum, assembly GCA_028451465.1. Classification (NCBI taxonomy): domain Eukaryota; kingdom Metazoa; phylum Chordata; class Mammalia; order Rodentia; family Erethizontidae; genus Erethizon; species Erethizon dorsatum. The sequence continues at coordinate 98,045,751 of CM051834.1, forward strand.
GGAGTCGAACTCAGGACCTCACGCTTGCCAGGCAGGTGCTTATGCCGCTGAGCTATCTCACTGGCACTAATATTTTTTAAAAAGTTAGACCAAACAGAAACTGTCTAAAGGCCGATGGACAAGCAGTTTGTGACCGCAGGGTCAGGGCTAAGGGTGGAGTTAAGGCTCGCTGTCAGGTGTGGACAAGGCAGAGAGTTAAGCCAGACAGGACTTGACCCCTGCACTGAGAGGGAAGGTGTGAATGGCGGGGTCCTAGTAGAAAAGGGATAATGATGGGAACTAAATTTCTCTCCCAATGCTTAGAACTGCCCACAAGGCAGGGGAGTACACTCCTTCCTCTGCTTCCTGGATTATTTTTCCCCTTTCCTTCCCTCCTTTGTCCAGGAGCTATTTCCTTCCCTCCTTTGTCCAGGAGCTAATGCCCGTCCTTCCAAGGACCCTAGAGAATAGCGACTATGTGCAGGGCTTAAAGGGCCTGTGAAGAGAAGCAGGGTTCGGTGTAGGCAAAGGCAGGCTGGGCTGAGGGGTTTGGGCTGCCTCAGAGCAGCCTGTGTGGGTTCCACCCATTCATCATTCTATAGCATCTCTGCCCAGGGCTGCCAACGTGCCAGGTGCGCGGGTGGGGCTGGTGTTGCCCAACATGCTTCTCCACCACTGCTCCCACCTTGAGTGTGGAAATCTGTGTCCTACATCTATCTGGGCCATCAGTCTCCTCTAGGCCACTGTGCTTACCATGGACCATTAGAGGGGTGGGATGGGTGAGATGCTGGGGCTTTAAGAGGAGGGCAGAGCTTAGGCAGCAGGATGCTGGCACTCCAGAAGTCTGGCAAGGCCTGCAGAACCATGGAGATGCCAGCTGTGGCTCCTTTTTCCCTCTCAGGATGTAGACATGCCATCAATACAGAAGAGGACAGGTGGTGCTAATCAGGTGGGTCTCTTTGCTCTCAGATTCTCCTGGAAGGTCCTCCATCCCTCTCAGCCTTGGGAGTGGCCAATCTGAAATTCTCCTTTACTCTCTATCCAATAGTTTTCTCAGCTTGACACAGGAAGGCAAGAGGTGGCAGGTGTAACTTCCAAGGCAAGCTCTCTATCACCGATACCTGATCTAGACTCCACCTCTGTCCCTGGTCTCCTGCCTTACCTCCCAAGCCTCACGCGAGAGTTGGGAGAGGTGCCAGGGAAGGAGGCGGCAGGTCCTTTGGGCTTAGACAGTTAAGAGTGGTGAGGGGTGGGCTCCTGTGGCTGGGAAAATCTTCCAAATCTGATTTGTAAGAGGGGAAGGCAGGGGCTTTAATGTCCAGTCGGAGCAGGGAGGTGGGGTGTTCGGTCCAAAGCCACATGCCTTCATCCCTTTTTCTCCCATCCCCCACCCCCACAGAACTACTACTACAACCAGCAGGCGTATCCCACTGTGCCCAGTGGGCAGCACTTGATGAGGAGCACCCCCAAGGTGAGGCTTGCAATGCCTAGTTCTACGGGGCTGGGCAGAAGAGAGAAGGGAAGTGTTCACTGCAGGGCCCTCCCTGCTCACTCTGAAAGCCAGGCCGCTGCATCCCTTTGGAGGCAGACCTGTGCCCTGTGAGCAGTCTGGAAAGTGGGTAGGGATCAACACTCCTTCAAGCTACCCTCTCAGCAAGCAGCCACAGAGCAACAGAGAAAACCAGGAACCAAGAGCCTCCCAGAGAGGAGCATGGTTCTGGCAAATCACCTCCCACCTTCCACCCAGGCAGCTGGTCTTTCCTCTGCTGACCCTTTTTGGGGAGTGAGCAGGGGAGAGGAAAGCAGACTAGCCCTTCTGGGAAAGCTGGCCCAGGAGCTCTTGGTGGGTGGGAAACCAAAGCCTTTATGCCTCAAAGGAAATAAAAGGAAACAGTATCCCAGACATTTGTTTTATACAGTTGCAAAGAAGGCAATGTTATGGCAGGAAATGAGTATGCTGGTTACTAGTTAGGCTAGCGAAGCACGGCTAGTCCAAGAATCTCCCTCTCTCAGAACAAGAAAGCGCCTACCCTAGAAGGGAGAGAACTTTCTATGCAGGGATGGGGAAGAATGTGGTGAGGGAAAGGAGGTACAGATGCCATTAGCACTGCCTGGTGGTGTCCCCTTGGCCACTGTCTGTGGCCGGTTTCTATCCACCCAGCAGGCAGAAGGGACACCTCAGCTCTTTTCACTCCCTGTGGTCGCTGTGCTCAGAGGCCATATTAAATGTCATCCTGGACACATCCTTAGGAAAAAATCCCATAGACTGAATGTCCCCAGTGAGACTGAAGGGCTTTGGTGATAATCCTTGCTAGTGCCTGCCCCAGACAGGGGGCCCGTTCTGAACCCCAAGACCAAGTCAGGGCATGGAAAGGCCACCATAGCCACACATCACCACCTCTCATCTTTTCTCCACAGGGAGTAACCACAGCTTCATCCTCGGTGAGTATGGGGACTGAGAAAACCTGGCTCAAGACAGAAGAGGCCTGAGGCCAGAGTGGGTGGAGGGGACAGTGCAACATCCACTCAGCCCTTCTCCTGTCCTCCAGGCTTCCCGGGCACAACCTGGTTTGCTGCATTGGCTGAAGTTTTGGTAGGTGAGTGTCAGAGAGAGTGACAGGAGTCCACAAACTGGGAGCTGAGGCAGAGTCAAGACTGGGACCTTGGCATTTCCTCAGACCTTGGTCAGCAGTGCCACAAAGTGAGGTTTCCTTTAGGTGGATGCTGGCTGTGGGGATGAGGAAGGAGCAGATCCCATTGTGGGGTGTGAGGAAGAGTCCCAAGAAAATGATTCTGGACATATGGAAAGCAGCCTGAGTGCTGAACAGGGGAGGGAATAAACAGAGAGGGAGCCACGTGGACACACAAGAGGAGGATGGCGTGCTGGGGGAAGGACAGGAACAGGACAGGGACTGTCCGTGGGAAGTGTAGAGAGAAGAATCTTTGGGGATAAAGGATGAAGTGTGGCTCCAGAGGCAAAGCGGTTAGAGATTAACTTGGTGGAACCATAAAATTTGTTTAAGGTAGGGGCAAAAGTGAGGGGAAATGAAGGTGGACCGGGCAGGACAGCAGAGGAACTGTGGGAGCCTGGAAATTGGATGAAAGGACATCCAGTTGCAATTGATTTAGGAGAGGCCACACTCTATCATTTAATCGTCTCATTTTTTTTTCTAGAAAATTATTTCTGGTCACTACTGAGACCAGCTGAACACCAGTCTTCAAAGAGCCCAACCTCGCTTCCCCCAGCCTTCCCAGCTGTGCCACCCTCCCGGGTGCTGACAGCCACATCTGCTGGGATGAGGACCTCTTCCCACGCTGCTGTGGTGTCTTGGTGATGACCAGCTTAACGGAATAAGCAGCCACTTTCTTCACCTACTCTATTTTGTGACCTGACATTTTTCCAGAAAAGAACCTCACACTTTTGAGTTTCTCTGTGGAAATAAAATATGAATCCTGGTTCCCAAAGGCTTTTACAAATTGTATTAATACTAGACTGATGGCCTAGGTCAGGGAGGGTGGAAGAATGATTTAGGGGTGGATAGTCTGTCTTCCTCCTGAGAACGGTATCAAGCATGTGTGGTAGGCAGAGAGAAATAAGACCTAGATTTTAGTCCTGACCCAACAAGAAGCAGCTAGCTAATTTCACCATGCCTCATTTTCTTTATCTGTAAAAAAATCATCTTTGCCCAACCTATCTGGATACCATGCCTACTGGATGTGAAGTAGTCGTGGATGTTTTAGTGGCCTGAAAGGGCAACAGTAGACTGTTCAAATCAGGAGGCTGGAGTAAAGAAGTTGTTCAAAGCGAGACCACTCCTGGTGGGGCAGGGAGAGGACAGGATGTAGGAGTGAGGGCTGGTAGAGAATATGCCTGGGGATGCAAATATACTTGTGCTAGTCAGATTCGTGTTGCTGTGACAAAATACCTGAGAAAAACAACTTAAAAGAAGAAGGGTTTATTTTGCCTCATGGTTTCAGAGGTTTCAGTTCATGGTCACCTGGTCCTGTTGCTTCTGGGCCTGTGGTGGGGCAGTACATCATGGCTGGGCGCATGTGACGAAGCAAAGCCGCTCACCTCATGTCCCCCAGGAGACAAGATATACCCTTCAAAAACAATTAGGCTCCACCTCTTAATAGCCCCCTCAACTATGAACGCATCAGTGAGGTTAGTGCCTTATGAGCCAATCACCTCTCTAGGCTTCAACTTTGAACACCGCTGCATTGGGGGTCAAGTCCTCAATACATGAATTTGGCAGGGGACACTTCATATTTAAACCATAACAACATTTAAGTGTGGATGAAGGGGAGCAGTTGGGTTGATGCGTCTAGGAATTTGTGGGGAGGCTTGGGTCAAAGCTATTATCTTATATACAGCTAATCTGAGTTTCCAGGATACAGGGAGGGAGGCAGAAAACTGCTTCACTAATGACCCAGTGGAAGAGGCAGAGGCTCTGGGCACATGCTGAGCTCACGGTTATCACAAGCTGAGGAGCCCTTGCGCCAGGGGTCTGCAGTGAGAGCCTCTGAATCCCATCTAGCTGGTGCACTGTGCCCTGCAGTGCTCCCCTGATATTCCTGCAGGGGAACAGGAAGTAAAAGGAGGACATGAGCACCCTGCCAGTCTAAGTGACTCCCTCTCAGATTGCAAGGTCCTGGAGGTCACGGCCCCTGTCTTCCTTGGCTATTGCCCCAAACCCAGTAGGCATAGGGGGCCTCAAATAGTTTAATAAAAGGAACCTAGCCCCAGCTGATCCAAGCTGGCAGGGAGAAAAAATGAGACCAGTCCTTGGCTCTTCCCCCCTCCAACCCTGACACTTTACTGGAATTGTGGCTACAGGGTGGCATTCATCCCAGTTCCACTCTGTAGGGAGATCCTCGCAGTACCTCCTAACAGCCACGGGGAGGAGCACGTGGAGCAGTCCCAGAGAGGACACGCCATCCTCACTAGTGACAGGCGTTTCTGGAGGTGAGTGAGGTATGGGAAATGGGAACTGAGGTCTCCTCAAGCCAGTCTCTGAGAGACTGAGGGGGAAGTGGAGGTAGCCAAGGTGGTTCTGGACTCTTGGGGTGTTCTTGGATCAAAAGGCTGAAAGCAGTTCTTCCAAGTTTAAAGTAACAGTTGAAGCAGACTAAGGTTCTATGGCGTAGGGAACCCCCAATAAAGGGAAGTCACCTCTTCTGAGGCCTCTATAGTAGCCTCCTAAAGTCCCAACATTCATTCTCCCATGACCGTCAGGAAAGATTCCCTGCTCAGAACGTTCCACAAACTTTTCATTAGTCCTACAAAGAAATGCCAGCTGCTCACCAAGGCTGTATCATTTGCTTCTGGCCTCCCTCTCCAGTCAGCAAGTACTTGGTAGGACAGCCCCTCATGGGACACCAATTGTTCGTTACCCATCCCTGGATCCAAGATCCTCAGAAGGCCATTGCTTCTGCTGCTTTCATGTCTCAATTCTTTTAAAAATTTTAATTCTTAATTCTTTCTTTTCTCTCTCTTTCCTCCCACACCCTCCTTCTCCTCCTTCTCTTTTCTCCCTCTTCTTCTTCGTGGTACTAGGGAGAGATCCCAGGGATGCTTTACCACTGAGCTCAGTCCTTGAATTCTTTTTTTTTTTTTTTTTTTTTTTTTCAATTTTAAGAAACAGTCTTGCTAACTTGCCCAGACTGACTCAGAACTTGGATCCTCCTGCCTCAACCTCCTAAGTAGCTGGGATCACAGACATGCACCACCACGCCTGACTTGCTTATTTTCTTATTTCTTTTCAGTTATCAATTTAAACGTCCCTCCCCAGCCCATCTTCACCAAGTATCACCATGATATCACCCTGCTTTTTTCACAGCACTTGTCATTGTCTGAAGTTATCTTGAATAACGTGGATATTGCAGATAGTTCCCTGATTTATTTATCTTTATTATGGTCACAGATTGTGATCTGTTTCCTCCACTGTAACATAAGCTCCACAGAGCAAGTACTTGGTCTGCCTCGTATTCCCAGCACCAAGAGCACAAGTAGGTGCTCGGTAAACATAAATTAGCAAACTGGAGGAGGGGTTGTAACTGAGTGGGAGCACCCCAGGAAGTCTTCCTGGGAGAGGTTTAAGCAAAGGGCACACAGGGTGGGTGGCAGAGGAAGAAACCAGACCTGCTGGGCAATGGAGCTGCTTTCTGGGGTGTGTTCTTATTAACACTGGCAGAGGGAAAAAGAAAACACGGAACGAGCAAGCCTTGAGTTCTGCCTCCTACTACCTCATATCCTCTCTTAATATCCCAGCCCCAACTGCCTTTTTTTTTTAATTTTCATTTTATTAGTACATGTTTGCAGTACATAATGATTGCATTCCTCATGAGGAGTTGGTACATGTACATGATGCATCTTAATTCTTTTTTCATCCCTGTCTCCTCTCTTCATCTCTTGGTCCCCTTCTGTTTTGCAAAAGATCTATTTCCTATTACCTACCTTTTATTTTGTTCTTTGTACATATTTTGGGTTTCTCATCTAAGAGAAACCATGCAATTTAACATGGTCTGTGGTGGATTAACTAATGGGCAACTTGTAACACCCAGCTGAACTGAATCAGCGTGGTGCTGAGCATGGAAAGCCCACCTGAGGATTGTTTCCAACAGCATAAAAGGAGAACTGGAGGGAAAGATGCTGTGCTGTTGATCCTACTGGAGAAGCTTGTCACGCTGGCTTTCCTGACATGAACTTGGCTGTTCTTGTCAGAGGAGGAGCTCCGGTCCTTGCTGTCACTGAGCATGGCTGCGGCTCTCTTTGGAGGAGCTCTGGTACTTACTTTGAGCATCGCTTCCTGGCTCCAGTGCAGATCCCTCAGCCTGCTGGCACAGATCCTTCATCCCATTGGCACAGACTTTCTAGCTTCCACCACTGACCTTTGGGCCTTCCCAGTGCAGATCCTTGATACAGACTTTCATGAGACGTTGTGGGCTCTAGGACTCCAGTTGGATTCATGAGGGGCATCGTCATGGGCTCTAGGTCTTCAGCTGGACTCATGCAGGACATTGCCTTGGGATCCAGGCCCTCAGCTGGATTTTTTGGATCTCTAGTGTGTGGACAGATTTCCTGCACTCTTTTGCATTTGACTCTTTGGGTGAATATTATAAAATAATCCTATAAATCATGTGTCCTGTATTAAATCCTTTCCCTCGTAAACCCTGACCACAACATGGTCTCAAAGTGCATCCATTTTTCTATAAATGACTCATCTATCCTTCTTTATGGCACAGTAGTACTCCATTGTACATAAATACCACACTTTCTTTATCCATTCATCTGTTGCTGGACATATAGGCCTCTTCTAAGATTTAGCTATGAATTGTGCTACTATAATCATGGGTATTCATATATCACTGTAATGTCTTTAACTCTTTCAGGAAGATACCTGGAAGGGGAATAGCTGGGTCAAATAGAATTTCTAGTTTTAGTTTTTTTGTTTTTTTTGTGGGTACCGGGGTTCGACCTCAGGACCTCGCGTGCCAGCAGGCGCCCGTGCCGCTGAGCGATATCACCGGCCCCTTTTTCGTATGTGGGTTCTGGGAGTCGAACTTGGGCCCTCGCGCTTGCCGGGCAGGTGCTTAAGCCGCTGAGCCATCTCACCGGCCCTAGTTTTAGTTTTTGAGGAATCACCATACTGATTTCCATAATGGTTGTACTAGTTTATGTACACCAACAATGTAGAAGGGTTCCTTTCCCCCACAACTTTTCTGGCATTTGTTATTATTTGATTTCTTGATGACAGCCATTCTTTCTGGAGTAAGATGTTTTAATTTGCATTATTTTAATGGTCAGAGATATTGAACATTTTTTTCATGTATTAGCCATTCGTACTTCTTTATTTCATTTGCCCATTTTTGATTGAGTCATTTATTAGAGGGGTCTAATTTTTTTGAGTTCTTTATTTATTCTGGATGTTAGTCCTCTGTCCAGGGAATACCTGGCAAAAAAATTTTCCCATTCTGTAGGTTGTCTCTTCAATCTGTTGGTTGTTTCCTTTGCTATGCAGAAGATTTCAATTTGATATGACCTCATTTGTTGATTCTTGATGTTATTTCTTGGGCAATTGGGGTTCTGTTCAGAAAATCCTTGCTTAACCTATGTCTTCAACAGTTTTAGCTATTTTATCTTCCAGCAGATTAAATGTTTTTGTTTTAAAACTTAGGTCTTTAATCCATTTTGACTTTAGTACAGGGTGAGAGACATGGGTCTAGATGCAATCTTCTGCATGTGTGATAGCCAGTTTTCCCAGCACCATTTATTAAAGCAACTATCTTTCCTCTAGTGTATGTTTTTGTCAAATCAGATGAATGTATCTGGGGTTGTTTCTGGCACAAAACATTGATCTACATTGACCCACTCATCCACATGTCCGTTTTTGTGTTAGTACCATCCTAGCTGGGTTTCTTTCCAGGGATTTTATAACTTTTCATAGTTTTTCACTTGTGTGCTTACCAAAGCCCTGAAGACTGGGTGCCCATCCCTTCAAGCCCCCTCCCAACATCCAGAGAGCTGGCTCCAGTGCCTCTGAGTGTCTATGATGTAGCAATCAGGCCTGGACCTCACCTTCTATCCACACTCAAGTTCTGGCAGATTAGGGATGGGGTGGGGGCAGGTCTGTGGGGTTTACTGGTATTCTCAGACAGGGAACAGGGAAGTCAACCAGGCCTGGAGATGTGATTCCATTACCCATGTGGCATACATCCGAAGTATAACTGAAGCCTGAGTGGGTTCCCTTGTCACCTGTCACCTGAACTGCTGTGACCTGCCCCCACTGAATGCTTTCTACCCTCTCTGGACACTTGGGGAACACAGACTCACGAGTCAGGGCAGGAGTGTAGAAAGGACTCTAGATTTTAAAACCAGCATTTACAGTAACAATCAGGTAGAGATGCAATTACCTTGAAAGTGTCAGGAAGGTACCAAGTGAAAAAAATATATAAGCCCAATACAGCCAGTTTTTCTCAAGCATAGGAACAGAATTTCTTTGGTTGAGCACCTGGAGTAGTTGGCTTGTGTTTAGAGGAATCAAGCACCTATTATAAAACCTAGAACTTTAACCACTAGGACCAGAACTAGGACACTAGGTTCGTCTTTTTTTTTTTTTTTTTCTTTGCAGTACTAGGGATTGAACCAAGGCCTTTGCATTGAGTTACTCCTCCAGCCCTTTTTATTTTTATTTTTCATTTGAACCAGGGTCTGGCTATGTTGCCCAGGCTCGGCTTGAACTTGTGATCTTCCTGCCTGAGCCTCCCAGAGTGCTTGGATTATAGGCACCAGGGCACCTGGTGGTAAACTAGGTTTAAACATGTGGGTGGTGTGGGAAATGTAAGAGGCACCTGGAAACTGAGGCAACTGCAGGTTCACTACGTGGTACACATTAACTGAGTGCCAGGAACCTCTTAGTTCTTTGTTTTCATTTGTTAAGAGTGTGTGATTTCAGCTGGGTGTGGTGCCAGCACTCGGAACCACTCTGAGGCAGGCAGATTGGAAGTTTGAGCCCAGGCTGGTCAATTTAGTAACTTAGCAAGGCTCTGTCTCAGAATAAAAATAAATAAATAAATAAATAAATAAGGGCTGGGGATGTAGCTCAGTGCAAAGGTCTCGGGTCCAAAAAGGTGTGTAATTTCATTCATTTAAATTAATGCATGCCATCTGTTGCTGTACAGGCTGCACACCACAAAGGATGCCCGGCAAAGGAGCCAGTGAGTTTGTGCCCTCTCCACTCCCAGGCAGGGGTCTAATTCACATAAAATGCTACATGGGCTGGCCAAGGCCCTTTTCAGGACACTACTCCATTGCACAGCACAAGAGCAATACGGACTCTGGCTCTAGAGAGCGGGGGCTCTAATGCTTGCCCTGCCACACTGACTGTGTGGCCTTGGGTAAGTTATTTCACCTCTATATGCTGCGGCCCCATCACCTACAGAATGTGGATAATTATAGGACCTATCTTAGAGAATCTCTGATATCTCCGTGAGATCATGCATTTAGGGCATTTAGCACAAGGCCCGCCACAGAGCAAGCTCCCAATACATTGGGTAATATTATTATTAGCATTATTATGTGGGGAGAAAAACATTGGGAGGTAGGTTGTGAAAGATCAATGACAGAGCAGCCTCTACAGCCAAACAGATGATGGTGTTTGGGCCATCTGTGCTTTGGCGTATCCTTGCCAGAACTGAAATTAGAATATTCCACGAGCTCATCTAAATGTAGTTGATTTATACAAAATCTTTCCATCTTTGTCTGGTTCTAGATTCCTCCCACTCCTGGAGATGGCCCTGTGCTGATGGAATGGTGGCTAATGAGCTCTTCCAGTCATCGTTAATTAGTAAGCATCTCTTAAACATAAAAACTGTGTCCTCGAGAAAACGTTTTGGGATGTACTCCACCCACCCCAGTCATTCCCTTACTTTTCCGCTCCAGGAGCACTAACTGTACATGACATCCACTGCCACATGGCCATCGATGCTCAGTGAGTATTCTCCACCACTGTGTCCTCAGGTGGCTCTGCAAAGGGAGAGATGCCATTCTACAAAGCAGGGAGGCTTTCTGAGACTAAACAGCAGTAGGGTACCTGGGACTGGATTGTAGGGGGGCAGCATGTGAACTGAAGTGCCCAGCCTGTGGGGTTAATAAGATTGTTCATGAATGACATGTCGCCCTCCCACCCCAGGCCTGATATGCACTGCATCAGGCTGAGCTAGGAGACCCACCCTCAGATAAGGGCTTGCCTTGCCCTGGCGGCACTCATCTCTGTCCCAGCACCTCCCTATTACACCAGGAACTGGTTGAGCCACCTGAACGCCATTGTAGAGAAGGTTGCTTCATCAGGCTCTTTTGTCACTTTGAGGTGATCCAAATCCCAAGCTAGGGGTGGGGTGTGTTGGGAAGAGCTCACTGAGTGGAGCAGACACTCAAAGTTCAAAATATGGAATTGGCTATCTCTAAGATGTGATTTTGCTTCTTTTATGTTTCTCTATTCCTTGCTTTCTTAGGTCAAGACAATTGTCTCTCTGAACACCCAAGAGTAAAAGATGGGCAGTTGACTGATGGGAGGGATCCAGGCCCAAAAGAGGAACGGATACAGCTTGGTAGAAGGATGCTTGAATATGAATTCTAACACAGCAAGGTTGGGTCTACCTGAATTCTGTAAATAGTATGGTGCTGGGGAGATAGAAGATATAGTACTTGACCTAAGGAACTTAATATTCTAAGGAGAAGCAAGAGAAAACATAAGTTACTCTAGGTGCAATGTCAGAGAGATACCAATGAATTGATACAGCAATTTTGAAGGGGGGAAGGTGTAGGAAGTGAGTAATCGGAGAAATCAGGGAAGCTTCACTCAAGGTGGGCACTGGGTCCTGAGAACTCAAAATGAGAGAAGGGCATTGGAGGAACAAGAAACAGCATGGCCAGATAACTAAAGGAGAAAAAGGGGCCTATTTGGTAAGGAGTCCAGTTTGGCTGGAATGTGATTTATTTACAAAGAAAGTAAAAGAAGAAAGTAGACAGGCAGATTGAGTCCAGAGTATGGAAGGCTTTAGTACCAATATGAGGACTTTAGACAGATTTGGTAGCATGGGGGAAAAAAGCCTAAAATATTGGAGGAATGAGCAATATGAAGAAAAGAGGCAAAGACAAAAGGAGAGGTTGCAGGGTGCCACTGCCAATCTCTGGGAAGGACAAGTCCAACTTGTCTCCACCGTATCCACATTTGCGTGAAGAGATCCATTTGCAGTCTCACCTTCCAAGTGCCTGGGGCAGAATGTGAATTGAGAAATCAAAGGCAAGCGGAGAACAGTCCCTACCTCCACCTCCCAGAGCCTCGGAGGTGGGTGACATGATCTGGGGGTGAGTCAGTGGGGTGGGGACCCCACTTCGGTTTGTATCTACCAACTTGGGAATATAAAGGGCAACTGATGAGGCCCCGCCTCAGAGCACCCCAAACTTGACACCATGAAGATCCCCGTCCTTCCTGCTGTGGCTCTTCTCTCTCTGCTGGTGCTCCACTCTGCCCAGGGGGCAGCCCTGGAGAGTCCCGAGGTGAGCATCTGACCCGTGCTTTTATTATGCCTATCATTTGCCTACCCCTCAATTTCTTTATCTTCTAACCATAACTGGAGAAGTGGCTTTATTTTGGATATAGTCAGGGGCTGAATGAGAAGCTGAGGAAAGGAGGAAGGGCACAGAATATTCCTGGGAAGACACTTAGGGTCACAGATGTATATATTTCTGGAAGCGATGGTGAACTGTGGGTGGAGACTAGTTTACTGAATCCTGGGAGTAGGCAAGGGCTGAGGTGGGTTGTCTGGGTTCAGCCTAATCCTTGCTTCTGCTGCTCCCCTATGAAGAGCTTCTGGGTGGCTGGGGGCTTCCTACTACCTCTGGAGCCTAGGCCACAGCAAGACTCCTTATGATCTACGATCTAGTCCCCAGGTGGCAAGGAATCCTGGGCCCCTTCCTACTTCTCTCTTATCCTAAGGTGGGGAATGGTGTCCATTCTGGGTTTAAAAGTCTAACATAGGGTTCTCAAATCAACTGATGAGGATCCGAGTGAGTGGCGTGGATGAGCAAGGGGCTGTTTGGGGCTCCTGGGTCTCAGCTGAAGAGAAGCAAAGGAGCCCAATCTAAAAGGAGGCAGTATCGATTCCATCTGAATGTTGCTAAGTGGGAAAATGTGGCCATTTTGATCAGCATTAAAATTTTCAGGAAGAAGTAGATATCTGGATTTATGAATTCTTACTAATTAAAAATGTTTAATTCAAACTGAGAAACAAACATGCCAAGCCACTATGAAATCTAAGCATTCAGATCCAGCCTGGATCTTATGTACTTGTGAATCTTTGTGGTGAGGAAGGAATAAAGAAGCTGCCAAGATGGGATGCATGGAGGAGGAAAATCGAGGTCACAGCACTGGTGGCAATAAAGTCACAAAGAAAACTAGCCTCCGCCAATTAAATGCAAGTAGCTCACCTCAGCAGCTTGGCTCCCACCTGCACGCTAATCTTCCCCACCCAGCTATACGGGCTAAGCATGGGTGTTTCTAGAATGCCTCAAATCTATGACTCCTGGAATTAAGTCAACTGCGGAACAATACTAGCTAGTTTCTCCTTGGAGGTGTCCTCTTTTCTCCACCCTCTCCTCCACCTGCTTCTTCCTATATGGATGCAGACCGGGGTTGGAACTTCTCTTACACTTGCCATGTTCTGTCCCTTCCTCTCCCACATCTGCCAACCACGTGCATCACTAGAACAGAGCAGCTTAACTGAGGTCCCAAGGTGGACAAGGTAGAGTTGGCAGGGTGTCACGTGGGTGAGGCACACGTTACATAATCATTTGCCTCTTTCTTTCTCCCTTTCCAGGAAGAAACTACCATTGCTAATTATGCATCAGGATCAGAGGTAAACAGCCTGTTTTCCCACACTCCAGCTATGAATGTACCCCAACCTCTGTGCTCCCTAGCAGTTTCTTAACACCTTACTTTTTGCCTAGGCCTTTAACAACCAGTTCCTGAGTATTGACAACTGGAAAAATGTGAGTATGATTGCTTAGTGCTGGACCCAAAATATCTACTTTATAAAGGAGATTAACAGCTTGGGAAGCTGCCCCAGTCCTTTTCCGGAGGGCTGGGGTTAATCTCTATCTCCCTGGAACTGATCTCACTCTGGCCTTTCTTTTTGCATAGAATTTCAACCCTGAAGAATTCATGAACTGGCATGCCCTCGTGGATGTAAGTCCCTGGGTGCTCTTTCCTCTTGTATTATGGCAAGGCAGGGCTCATTTTAGCCCTTTTGGCTCATTCCTGAGTTCTAAGAGGCAGTAACTGCACTGCCTGGGTGCTGTCCAATGCATTGTCAATAAAAGAGTCCTCAGGAGGTTGTCACAGCTACTATACTCTATTTTCCTAAGAAGGCAGTCAGGAAACAGAGCCACAGAAAGAGAACTAGAAGAGGAAGACTTTAGTCAAGATTCTATTTGAGTCCCCTTACTCTTTACAAAGAAACAGACCCACCCAAACTTAGAAGGCTGACTCAGTGACAGAGCTGGACCAGAGCTTACATCTCATGTCTTCACCTTATTTTCTATGTGACCTCAAGCAGATGTCTTCAGTTATCGGAGCTTCACTTTCCTCATCTTTGATGTGGGGACGATGACAATGCCCACTTCAAAAGGTTGCTGCAGAGAAGTTAGTGTAAGACAGACATAGAATATCAGCTCTTACTGTAATGGTCAAAAAACAGCACCATGGGTACTTTGGGAAGTTCCTTAGGTGAGTGCTTCCAGATCCCTGCTCACATGGCCTCTTCTTTTCTTTTAGTTCATCAAAAGGTCACTTCCTTTCTTGAACTGGGATGCCTTTCCTAAGGTAAGAGTGGTGTCCATCACGATGACGGGGGTGGGGGGAGTGTGGGAAGTGGCAGCAGACTTGGGAGGAAGAGAGGGGACAATGAAAGAAGAAGCCCTCTTCTCATCGAAGCTAAAGGAGATCTTAGCCTTTGTATTCAGAGAAGAATAAAAACTTAGATGACTCCAGACATTCTTTACCATCAGTGTCCCACCCTACACTGGCTTTCCTGTGGGAACTCCAGCACCAAGGGCCCCCAATCTGACCATAGCCCCTCTCCCTCCAGCTGAAAGGAATGAGGAGTGCAGTTCCTGATGCCCAGTGACCATTTCCTTCAAGACCCAGGACTGCTGATCCTCACTGGAAGAACCTCACTGAAAAATCTGATTCCTATCCCATAGTAACTCTTTCCTGGTTCAATATACTAATAAAATGCTTTCCACCCAAGCAGCTCCTTTCGCTTTTTTCTTTTTTGGTATTTTGAGACGAGGTCTCACTATGTACTTCAGGCTGGTCTTGAACTCACTATGTAGCCCAGGCTGGCTTCAGACTCGCAGTGATCTTCCTGCCTCAGCCTCTCAAGAGCTGGGATTACAGGTGTGCGCCACCGTGCCTGGCTCCAAATGGCTCCTGAATCGGTGATTCTGTCCCTCTCCTACTGGGCTCTAGAGAAGCATTAAGGTTGTTAGGCAGAGATCTTGATTTCAAAGAGAAGAGCAGGGAGATAGGAGGAAATACTGAGGACACACTGGTACTGAGCCAGGCCCATTTTGCTTGACATGTAGTATGCCAATCACAGAAGTGACAAGTTTCACAAAAGAGTTTATTCATGAAGTGCTAATCATGTGGAGACAGGGCCACAAATCTGCCTCCCTGTGATTAGAGTTTAGGGGTATTTATGGGATAAAGAAACAGGGTGGTCTGAAGTGTGGGGAAAGGTAACTGGAGGCAAGGAAAGGTGAAGTGGTCAGTAGTCTGCACAAGCATAAGCAGATTCCATAGCTCTGCATAGGACAAGTATTCAGAAAATGGCATGTTAGCATCACCTGTGGGTAGCTTTTGGCTTTCTAATGTCGAAAGTCACTCATTAGACACTTCTGCAGCCCACTTCAGGGGTTTGGTGGCTTCAACTGGTATGAATTATAGTAGGCTATCTCCACATTTTTAAAACATGCACACACAGCCCCCCAAAAACTTCAATCATTACCAAGGTGGACATGCATCAAAGGCATTATCTACAGCAAAGCTAGTAGTGGTCTATTACTTTCTTTCTTTCTTATTTATTTATGGTTTTTGGTTTTTTGAGATAGGCTCTTGCTATATATTTCAGGCTGGTCCTGAACTCACTATGTAGCCCAGGCTGGCCTTGAACTCAAGGCGATCCTCCTGCCTCAGCCTCCTAAGTGCTGGGATTATAGGTGTGCACCACCACACCTAGCTTATTACATTATTATTTAATTTTTTTTTTGTGGGTACCGGGGGGTCGACCTCAGGACCTCGCGCGCCAACAGGCACCCGTGCCGCTGAGCGATATCACCGGCCCCTTTTTCGTATGTGGGATCCGGGAGTCGGACTCAGGCCCTCACGCTTGCAAGGCAGGCGCTTACGCCGCTGAGCCATCTCACTGGCCCTACATTATTATTTAGCTAAGGGATATCTATAATCAGCAATGAAAGCAAGTAACCACTGTTTCCTTGAAAATAAGACCTAGCTGGAAAATAATCAGGCTTGAAAACTAAAGATCAAAAATGCCAGCCCTAATTAGCCTATCCTTGCCTTACCTGCCTTACAAAGTAGCCACCGAGCAAGAGAATAGTGATGGCAGGATGACAGTGATAGCAAGATGCCCAAGAAATCAAACCTCCTCCCTGACCTCTCTCCCACCTGGCTTCCGAAAACCTAATTTCTTCTGTGATGGCAATTTTACATAATAGAGCTATCTGGAATCCAAGATTCAGGACCCAGCTAAATCATATGAGCTCATCTGAAATCCTTTTTAGAAATTAGGTAGGTCACACGTGATAGATTAACTAATGGTTAACTTGTAACACGAGAGGGCAGTGAGGTGTCACATATGAAGAAGGGGCCAGCGGGAAGCACTGGAGCAGAGATCTGGAGGAGATGAGGAAGGGTCACTTAGGCCAGGAGGATGGAGAATCCAGGCTGAGGACCTGCCAGTGCGTGGGGTCCAGAGGCAGCCATAGTACCTACCGTGTTAGAGGACAGCAGGAGGCCATGACACTGGTGCAGGTGAGCGGGTGAGTGGAGGCGAGCACAGGAAGGTGATGAAGGCCCATGTCGTGGGACTGCACAGGCCACAGAGAAGAGTTTGGATTTTATCCAAGTGAGCCAGGAAACAACAGAAAGGTTTTGAGCCAGTGACGCACACCTGGAATCCCAGCTACTCCAGAGGCTGGGGCAGGAGGATCACAAGTTTGAGGCCAGCCTGGGCAACTAGTGAGACCCTGTTGTGGTGGATTGACAACTGGTGGTCAACTTGTAACACCCAGCTGAACTGAATCCGCATGGTGCTGGGTGTGGAGGGCCCACCTGGGGACTGTTGCCAACAACATAAAAAGAGAACTGGAGAGGAAGAGGTGGTGCTGTTGGTTCTCCTGGAGGAGCTTGTCGCGCTGGCTTTCCTGATAGGAACTTGGCTGTTCTCATTGTTGGAGGAGCTTGGGACCTCGTCGCTGAGAATGGCTATGGTACTTTTCAGGGAAGCTCTGGTCCGTACCTTGGGCATCAATTCCTGGCTCCGGTGCAGATCCCTCAGCCTGCTGGCACAGATCCTTCATCCCGCTGGTGCAGACTTTCTAGCTTCCACCACTGACCTTTGGGCCTTCCCAGTGCAGATCCGTGAAACAGACTTGCATGAGATATTGTTGTGAGCTCTGGGCCTCCAGTTGGACTCGTGGCGGGCATTGCCATGGGCTCTAGGTCTTCAGCTGGACTCGTGCAGGACACTGCTGTGGAATCCAGGCCCTCAGCTGGATTCTTTGGGTCTCTAGTGCGTGGACAGATTTCCCGCACTCTTTTGCATTTGACTTTTTGGGCAAATATTATAAAATAACCGTATAAGTTATATGTCCTGTATTAAATCCTTTCCCTTGCAAACTCTGACTACAATAATAAGGAAAATTAGTGGTGTGATCCTGAGCCTTCCTAGGCCTCCACTTCTTTACCTGTGAAATGAATGAACTAATAATTGAGAGTGATAATAACCACCCTGTGGTGTCCTTGTGAAGGTCAAGTGACTTAAGTATGTGGAGCCCCTTGCACAGGCCCAGGTGTAGAGCAGATTTTCAACAACTGCTTGTTTCCTCCATTTTCCCAGTTTCAACAGAGAGCTGCCCCAGTGACCCAGATTCATCCACCCATTCACCCAGCCAGACACTAACTGCAAAGATCTTGAAGCATGGAATGGATTCAGTTTTGACTCCTGCAGACGTATTCTGTTTGGTCTGTGCCTTGTACTTAAAATGCTGAATTGGGATTATCTCTGATTTCTCTTGGGAAAAAAAAAAAGGGAAAATCAAAGAATGGACCTGCAATTGGCTTAAAGCCAAGTAGCAATTACCAACTTTATACGGGACATGGCTACCACCTGGAAAGTTTTACTTATTTACATTGCTTTTTGGCTTTTACAAGCAACTAGTTTGCAAACTAGCATGCAGCTTAATTAAGGAAGTGGACCATAGGGGAAACTAAACTTGATTCCTGCTTTCTGGAGCTTATAGACCAGATGAAAAAGACATATAAGCGTTGGTTATACTATTCCTTCTAGTTAACTAACAATAATACAGAGAGGACCTAAAAATGGGGTTGTAACAAGGACTCAGAGGCTGCTTTCACTGAAAAGCACTGACTTCACTTGGGCCTGCAGATGCCTGATGGGTAAAAGTAGGATAAAACCTTGGCACCTTTGCCTCCATTTTGCATCTGTCTCCTTTGTTCTAAGTCATTTTCTCCTACAGGCACTTCAGATTCCAGAAACAGGTCTGATCAATAAGCATGTCGTGTTTCCACGCCTGGCAACACCAGCTTTCTCATCAGGGATCCCCATCCCCCACCCCACCATGACCATTCCTGAGCTGATGATCAACCATACCACAGTTTGATCAAGGCTGCTTGACTATGCATACTTCCATCCTCCCTTTCCTATCTAATTTGCAAGCTCATGTCAGTAGCCCTGAAAACAGGGCTGACAACCCCTGATCTCCCTTGTCTTTCTGATACAGCTATGTTGAAAATTTTCTTGTTCTGCCTTTCAACATTGCCTTTCCCATTTGTTTCTGGGGTGAGTGGTCAGAACTGATTTACTGAAACTTCCCAAAGTCAGGGTCCCTCTGGCCTAGAACTCCAGCAACAGAGTGACCAACAGAGAAGAAATAACTGGAGACTGGTCAAATTAAAGTGAAAAAATTAATGAAAATGCTAAACAAAGACTGAGTATTCTCAAGTTGGGAGATAGAAAGTGGAGTAGAGGATGAAGCGGCAAGGTCCTTAAGAGACATTTATTGAGTAACCAGATTTTAGAGGAGGACTAAAGGATCCTAGAGGGCTGTTGACCGATCCAAACTCAGAAGCTGGGAAAGTAAAAAAGGACTTTATTTGGGGTCTTAGAAACTGTAATTCAATACACATGGGTTCAGACAGCTCTGAATCAGTTGTGAGAAAGGCAGGAAAAGGGGAGTTTATATGTTGAGAAGAAATGCTGGTTGCCAGGTATGGTGGTGCACACCTATAATCCCACCACTCGGGAGGCTGAGGCAGGAGGATCACTGCAAGTTTAAGGCCAGCCTGGGCTACATAGTAAGTTCAAGGCCAGCCTGAACTACACAGTGAGACCCTGTCTCCAAAAAACAAAACAAACACACACACACACACACAAAGAAGGAAAAAAGAAAGAAAGAAGAAAAAATGCTGGCTAGGTGACCCAAAGGAGGACAAAGAAAACAGAGTAAGTATAAACAGAATGGAAATATCCATGAAACAAGGGTTGAATAAGTGCATGACATGCATCTTGAGGCTCTGGGCACAGTGTAATTGTCCAGTTGGTTAGGTCCTTCCAGATGCCTGCAGTCGAAAAGTGGAGGTGGCCAAGGTTCACATTCCACACAGGAGCTGGAACCCTGCGTAAGTCCTGCTTCCATAATGGCCTACCAACTCCATTTTGAGAAGCTCTTTCAATATTCTCTCCTAGAAATTTTCCTTTTATTTTCATAAGGACTAAGAGTCATCAAACACAAGTTAAGAGTACTGCTGAGATAAAGCAGTAGTTCTGAAAGTGTTGTCCTCAAACCATCACGATCACCTGGGAACTTAAAAGAAATGCAAATTATTGGGCCCCGCCCCCAGATCTATGAAGTCAGAAACCGGGGGTAGGATCCAGAAAACTGTTTTAACAAGCTCTCCAGGTAAGTCTGATGTGCTACAGCTTGAAAACCGCTGAAGAAAGGAAAGTTAGAGAAAGATTAATCCAAAATTCAGTGCAGTAGTTACTTCTGGGGGAGAGATCCCCATGTGATAAAGGAGGGGCATGTGGGGGACGAAGGGAGTGACAAAAGGCTTCCACCATATAAAGCCACACCTCTTCCTTAAATACAGTCAGCCCTCTGTGTCCGTGAGTTCTGCATCCATGAATTCAATCAACCGTAGATCAAAAATTTTTAAAAACTCGCCTGTATGGAACACATACAGACTTTTCCTTGTCATTATTTTCTACAGGTGATTTGAAGTATACGGGAGGCTGTGCATAGATTACATGCAAATTCTGTGCCATTTTACGGCAGACTTGAGTATCCGAGAATTTTGTTATCCGCAACCTGCATCCCACAGGAAACTGAGGAACAAGTATATATACAATTTATACACATGTATGTGTGCTGTTTTTCACATTAATATATTATTATTATTATTACTACTACTACTACATTATTTTTGCCATACTGGGGATTGAACCCAGGGCCTTTGTAGTGAGCTATATCCCCAGCCCTTTACAGAAATGCACTAACATGGTTCAGAAAATTCAACAAATGTAAGACAGGATACCTGTGCTCGCTGCGAAAAGGCCTATGTAGAAGAAGATATCAATAGGTAGCCACACTTCCCTGTATACTTTATACAAACAACAACAGATACATCTGATATGGACACTATACCACCTGTTATACAAGATGTAGAGATATATGTCGCGATATGAAACAGTCTTCAAGACATAATGAGAGAGAAAGTGGCAGAGCCATATGTTGCCATGTGGTTAAAGAAAGACATGACATAAATATGCACTCGTACGTGCATACAGTGTTTAGAATAAACTCAAACGACAATGATCACCTCTAGGGAGTGACGTACTTCCAACTTTTATCCTTTTATGAAAAACAATTTTTTCATTACAATGTTCACGTTACATATTCAAAAGAATAAGTTAAAAACTAATAGGGCTGGTGAGATGGCTCAGCGGCTTAAGCGCCTGCCCGGCAAGCGCAAGGGCCCAAGTTCGACTCCCGGATCCCACATACGAAAAAGGGGCCGGTGATATCGCTCAGCGGCACGGGCGCCTGCTGGCGCGCGAGGTCCTGAGGTCGACCCCCCGGTACCCACAAAAAAAAAAAAAAAAAAACTAATAGTCCTTACCAAAGCAAACACACAAGAAATTCTTTGCATTTTAAGGTAGTAGGACTTTATCCACGACTGGCTGAGTAGCTACTTCTTCCTGAATGAATGAAATAAATTTCTCACATTTACCATATCCTTTGGTAAAGTGAGGTTTGTGGATCAGAAGCAAGAGCGTTGCTTGGTGCTTGCCTGTTAGAAATGCGGAATCTCAGCTGATCAATCTGAATATGTATTTTAACTAGACTCTCAGCTTATTCAAATACACAATGCAGTTTGAGAAGCATTGCCTTTGGCATTATAAACGCTAAGCAAGATGCTTTCAAGGAGCCTCTGGTCCACTGAAGACAAAGAAAGTGCATGAGGAGAAAAAGCTGGATGTTTGGAAAGATACGTTTCAATCCAACAGAAGGGAGGAATTACTTTTGAATCAGTGTTTAACAAAATGAAGGAATAGCTTTTGAGCTGGGCATTCATAAAGAGACTAAAAACCAAAACCAAACTCACTGATTACCTTTACAGGTCACAGGGAACAGATTCATTGTGAAAATTAATAAATAAAGGGAATAAATCAAGCATTTATTCATTTTTCCTGGATAAACTGTACCTTGGGGTAAACAAATAGTTTTTATATGAGACTTTGAAGCTCATAAATGCAAAAGAAATAACAGAATTATAATATTATCATTATTCAAAACTTAATAAAATAATGGATCTAGGCTAGCATCTATAGGGGAGAATAATTTTTTTCTTCTGCCCTTCTGGGTTCAGTAACTACGGCATACACGTGAACTGATGGAAGATAGGTTAACAGGAGGAAAGGTTTAACACATAGGCGCTTCACAGAAAAGAAGTGTAAACCTAAAAAAATGGTGAGGCTTGAGAGCATATATACCATTTTCACAAAGGGTGATACACTAGGGTAAAATGACTGAACAAAGGAAAAGGGGTTTGGACTCCTAGGAGCAGTAAATTGTGGGGAGAGGACACTAATGGGAGAAAAGGGTGTAGAATGAATATCCAGTGATAAAAGTCTTTTCTTCCTGGTAGGAGAGGCATCTTCACAAAGGAAAAATTAAGTCCTTGCTTTTAGGCAGAAAGGGGGAGGGCAGAGAGTTCCTCCTGGGTCTGCTGTTTCTTAATTGCCTTCAGCTCAGAAAAATTTTTATGCCAAAGTGGCATATTTTGGAGTGGTATTTTTTCTTTTTCCTTACTTTTTTTTTTTTGTGTGGGTACTGGGGGTCGACCTCAAGACCTCGCACGCCAGCAGATACCCGTGCTGCTGAGCGATATCACTGGCCCTTTTTTCGTATGTGGGTTCTGGGAGTGGAACTCAGGACCTCGCGC
The DNA here is from genome assembly GCA_028451465.1 of Erethizon dorsatum. Classification (NCBI taxonomy): domain Eukaryota; kingdom Metazoa; phylum Chordata; class Mammalia; order Rodentia; family Erethizontidae; genus Erethizon; species Erethizon dorsatum. Next base: position 98,068,058 of record CM051834.1, read on the forward strand.
TTGCTAGGCAGGCACTTATGCCGCTGAGCTATCTCACTGGCCCCTTCCTTCCATTTTCATTTGCAATATTAGGGATTGAACTCAAGGACTTGCACATGCTAGGCAAGTGCTCTACCACTTGAGCTATAGCTGCAGCCCTTTTAATTTAATTTTTTTTTTTTTTTTTTTTTTTTTTTGCCAGGGTTGGCCTCAAACTCACAATCCTCCTGCTTCAGTCTCCCTAGTAGCTAGGATTACAACTGTGAAACACCTATGTGTGCCACCGTACCCAGCTTGGAGTAGCAGTCTCAGATCTCTTTCACGTCAATGCCTGCTAAAACCATCAGATGAAAAGCTATTGGAAAACTTTAGTAAACTAGGCTGACACTCCATGAACCCATGGATCTACCCAATGCTGAAAGAGAGGTAAGGAGACATGTTTCTGCAGATCTGACGCAACATAAAGTATAGAGCATTGCCAAAATCACCCCAGTATCTGATGAAGCCTTTACAATCTAGATATAACTACCAATTTTCAGGAAATAGGGTACAGAGAAACATGATAAAGGATTTCATGGGGAATAAATTAACAAAATACACAGCATTTCATATGAGAAATCCCAGGGGACTGATGACCCAGTTTTTTCAACGAAAACAATATAGAAGGGGGGTGGGGACTTAACGATAAAAACCAATTTAAGAAGCATATCACTTAAACATAATATACAAATCTTGTCTGTGTTAAACAAATGAGTTAAACAAATCAATTGGAAAAGAAAAGGATTTATGAGATGGTGAAGAAAATTTGAATAATGACAGACTGATATTGAGAAATTCTTAACTTTTAGATCTTAAGGTGTTACTGTAGTTAGGTTTAAGCAGTCTTTATTTTAGAGACCAATGATGATGAATTTATAGATGAAATGATAAATATAGTAGGGTGAGTAGTTTGAGGTACATAGGAAATGAGGTTGTAATTGCAAAGCTAAAAGAGACAGAAGAGTTCATTACGCTAGCTTTTAAATTTTGTGTATTTTGAAATTTTCTATAATAAAATTTTTTTAATTTTTCAAAAAATATATGAAGTATGCTTTTGGAGCATGGAGAGGAAGGAGAGCTGGCAGTGAGGACACTGAATGGGGACGCTGTAATTCAGCTTGGCCATGGAGTAGGTGTTGAAGGCTGGAAACGCAGGTTGGGTCAGATGATAGAGGTCCATGAATGCAAGGCTGAGAAATTTCCACTTGACCCTGTGGTCAGTAAAGAGTCCTGAAGGTTGTAACCACCACATTCAGAATAACAAGAGCCATGCTTGTTTGGTCCTTATCATACGCCAGGCATCATGCCAAGTGCTGCATATCTATTATCTCAGTTGAACCACATAATAACTCTACTACGCTGGCATCATTATTCCTATTATAAATCTCAGAGAGATGAAGTAATCTGTCCAAGCTCACACAGCCAGTACCTGGCAGAGCTGGGATTAAACCCGCGCCTCTGACATTACCCCTTGTTAACTGGAATAGTTCTGGCATCACTTGCTTTATAACTTGGAGTTTCATTTAATACTTTGAAAGAAATGCTTTTGTTCTTCAAAAAACTGCTGAGGACAATGGGCAACTGCTGAAGGCATCTAAGAGAGTATAACACAAACTCAATTCTTTTGATGTTTCTGGTCACAAACCGAAATGGACAAGAACCAAATCAAATTTCCCCATATGGTCACCATCGAACATAACCACTGAATTTGATTTGACCAATTCGGTTTGCAACCAGAATCATGGAAAGAATTAAGTTTGTGAACCAAGGTACCACTGTACTAGTCACATCATCTGTGGGTGGCCACTTTGCCAAAGCCTCAGTTTCCTCATTTGTAAAGTGGGAATAATATCAATACTTAATAGGGATTAAGAAACCCTCAATAAATGTTAGTCTAGTTTTATGTGTATTAACAATGACAGCTGTCATTATCATGCTATATTACTCTAGTCAGTTCATGACCCAGGTAGATTCCTAGAGGACTAATATTTGCAACTGTATTTGTTTGCGCTCTTCTGACAAGTGAAGAAATTCCAGCTCAGAAAGGTGAATTGGCTTTCCTAAGGGCACCCAGAGAGTATGTTAAGTATTTTACATTCATATCATTTAATTCTGTGACTTAATGAAAGAAATACTACTGTATTACTGTGTCCATTTTACAGAAAGGAAAATAAAACTCAAAGGGGCAAAATCATAGCTAAGCTTAACTTTCTGTTACTGAAGTTTCTAATCAGATTCCTGAATGACAAAATCAAAACTGAGATACAAAGTTGTAGATTAGTGTACTCCAGCAAATGCCATCTCAGGGACCCATGGGGGAGAAACTCTTGAATATGTATGCAAGGAGGTAGGTGCAGCAGCAATGTGGTAGTAGCTTAAATCTGGAAACTACCTACATGTCCATCAATAAAAGAGTGGATAAATAAAATAGTGTATATCCATACAGTGGAATGGAAGGGACCCAGCAGTGAAAATGAATGTTGCCTAGCATGCTTGAGCTCCTGGGTTTGGTCCCAAACCACTCCCCCATCCTACCTACTATGTGAAATGATTTATGTAAAGCTTAAAAACATACATAACAATATTTTATGTTTGTTTGTGGTGCATCCATTGCAGTAAAAGTGTAGAAACATGGATAGGAAAGATCCCCCACTCATTTAAGGATTTTGCTACCTCTGGGAAAGGAAGAAAATGGGATCAAGAAAGATGCAACTAGGGTTTTCATTCTATCCAAATTATTTTATTTCTTAAACAAGCCTAAAGCTATGTTGATTCATGTTGGGAGGTGTATTCATGAGGCTCGATAATATGATTTGTCATGTTTTTACGCATTTGAAATAGTTCATAACATAATATTTTAAAACAACAATAAAGATAGTTTAAGTTCAAACTGCCCAAAGCCATTCAACTATACACAAGGACAGAGATTCGGTGGTGCTCTTCTGCCTACCTCTGAAACACCAGCCCCTTAAAGAGTCTGGTTTGCTTAGTTATAAGCCGCACAACTGGGGCATAGTGGAAGGAATCCAAGAACTGTGACAGGGTGAATGCCTTCAATGCTCCTGAGAATTGAACAGAAAAGCTACCACTCTTGATGACTAATCTCCCACGCAAACCTCCCACTGCATTTCCTGATACCCAACAGATAAATGTACAACATTCCTGGGTGCTGCTCTTCCAAACCAGTGAAAACCCAAACAAATAAAAAGCTCCCAGGCTTCTTCCACTAGCAGACCCCTCACCTTCCTCGTGATGTGAACCTGAGCCTTTCCCAGGCTGGTGACCTTAGGTAATGTTCTTTAGTGCTGCCCCCAACTGCCACTGACCCTTTTCACATGTACCCTCCTACCAGGTAGGTGCTCCACTAGCCATGGGATATCCAGTCACCCCAGGAACCCTGAAAAACCCCTTTTATATTAAATCAGATCATGTCACATCCTTACTTTCACCCTTCCCATGTTCTTCCCACTTTACTGAGGACCTTATCTCCTATGTCCCCTGGCCCCTTTGCTCCCTTTGCTTCAGCCACCCAGCCTCCTCAAACAGGCTGAGCTTATTCCCTTTGCCTGCGTGCCTCATTCCCTTCTTCCCTGGCTCCCTCACTTCATGCAGGTGTCTGTAAAGATGATACTTCCTCAGGGAGACCTTCCTACTCTGACTACCTAGATTATAGTATCACTGGTCCTTTTGATCTTCTAGCCCTACTCTCTTCTCCCTATAGCCAGAATCCTCCCCACTATGACAAACCTCACTCTCCACACATATCACTCTCATCACTCAGTCCCAACATGGCACCAGGGATGAGCCTGGAAATTCTTCCAGCACCACTAGTCTGACAAGAACATCTCTCAGGGGGACCTCCAATCATCACAGATCTCTCTTATAGTTTATCATTAGGGTAGCTCTGTTCACTGATTCCTAATAGAACATCTGGGAACCCTCATACATGGAAGTAGGGGCTAAGAAGGCTAATTTTTCAATCCTCAAGTTATCTTGAAATGAGATTGTTCAGAAAGACACATAGCCAGGCTAACTAGATTAAGACTAAGGTCTCATTCACTGTACAACTTAAAAAATTGTGTCCCACTATCAGACTAACTGGTTATTTCTTATAAAACAAATCGTCTTCAGAACTATGTTGCCCTGGGTATATTTTTGTATAACTCATTCATTGTAAACATTTACAATGTGGCACAACTTTCCTAACAAATTTTGCTTTGGTATCTATTCATTCTTCAATAGACGTTGATAAAAACCTTCCAAGGCCTCACCCGACCTCAGAGATGCCTTATTCAGCCCCTCCCTGTAAAGGCCCTGCCTGAGAATATTCCTTTCCACTTGAGGCCCAAACTCACAGTTCTTACTGTTCTCCCTGAAGAAGACTATTTGCAATTCCAATGTGGCTTCCAGCTTCAATGCTAACTTTACCTCTGATTCCCGTGGTTGGGTGGCTGCTAAGGATCCTGAGCTTCAGGATCCGGCTCCGCCTTCCCTTCAAAAACCAGGATCACCTCAACGCCACAGAATTACACCCAGCACTTCCGGTCTTTCCAGTGTACTTCCTGTCGGAATGCGCAGGCGCGCTGTGGCTCTGGACTGTTTTTGGCTCTTTCCTCTCCACTTCCGTTAAGATTGGCTTGCTTTCCCCAGGCCGTTCCACTGACTGTTTATCACACCTGATTTGGTTGCGGAGATTCACTGGAAGGCACCTTGCGTGGTGGCTGAGGGACCATTCCCCCTTATCTTTTAAAAAATATATAAAAATTTTTTATTTATTAGTACGTATTTGTAGTACATAATGATTGCATTCATCGTGTGTGCTGTCCCCCTCCATCAATGCAGACCCTGAACAGCCATGCACATTGAGACGGTACAGAAAAGGCAGGAAAGCTGAGGTACAGTGTGGGGCACTGAGGTTCAGTCCTGAAGCAGAGGCCTGTGAATCTCCAAACTTTGAGGCAGACGCTGAGCTCCTCAGAATCCAGAATATGTACACGCGAACGCTCTCTCTCTCTCTCTCTCTTTCTCTGCACGTGCATACACACACGGGGGAGGGGATGGTTCTTTATAAATTACGTGTTGAGATGGTGATACTGTGAACATGTTGGATTAAAGTACGTCATTCTTTTTATTTCTAAATTCTTTTTATTTCTATGTGTCTATTAGACAAAAAATTTAAACAATTTTTGTTGTATTTCTGTCAGATAGTGCTGAGGTTGATACAAGGATACATTGCAAAACTCTTAACTGGTACATAATAAATGTCTGATAAAATCTTTAAATTTATTTTTAGAGATTGCTTCCCTGTGAAAAGCTGTCTACCTTTTGGAGCTCATCTGTAACTGTGGAGACACGCAATAAAGTGAACACAGAAACCAGGAGTTTTCAGATCATGATAAATAGGTGCTGTAAAGGAAATAAAACAAGGGCAGAGAAATAGCAGGAATTGGCAATGTCTGTTAATGAAGGTGACAGGGAGAGCCCCTCTGAGCTTGTAGCCTTTGAGTCAAGACCTGAATGGCTGAAGGAATCGGCTCTGGACAGCTTGGGGCAGGGACTCCAGGCCGAAGGAACAACCCCTACAAAAGCCCCGAGGCAGGAATGAGGTGATTATAATTGTTTTTTTAAATCAATTTTATTGGTACATTTTAGATATACATAATGATAACATTCATCACATTTACCATAGGGGTTTGTTCCTGTACATGATATATCCCAATTCTTTTTTCTCCAATTCTCTCCCCTCCCTTCAACCCCGCATCCCCTTCTTATTTACAAAAGCTTTGTTTCCATTTTTTCCTTCTATTCTCTTTTTTTTCTTTTCCCTTACTTCCTTTCCCCCTCCCTTGTTCCTCTTCTCATTTGAACATTTTCTTCCTATTTCACAATGTCTGTTACACATTTTGGTCCTTATTTACCCTTTTGGTTTCTCACACTAGATAAACAATGCAGTATTTAAACATGTGTGTCTGATTTATTTCACTTAAGAGTATGGTCTCAAGGTGCATCCATTTAGCTAGAAATGTCTCAAGCTTATTCTTTATGGCAGAGTAGTACTCCATTGCATGAAAAAACACATCTTCTTTATCCTTCCTCAGTTGATGGGCATTTGGCTATTTCCAAGATTTAGCTATTACAAACTGTGCTGCTATAAACATGGGTGTGCATATATCAGTGAGGTACAGTGCTTTTAATTCTTTCAGGAAGACACCAAGAAAAGGAATAGCTGAGTCAAACAGAACCTCCAGGTTTAGTTTTTTGAAGAATCTCTACACTGATTTCCACAGTGGTTGCATCAGTCTGCACTCCCATCAACAGTGAAGAAGGGTTCCTTTCTCCCCACATCCCCGCCAGCATTTGTTATTGGTTGATTTCTTGATAATAGCCATTTTTTCTGGAGTGAAATAGAATCTCAGTGTTAAAACTAATTTGCATCTCTCAAATGACCAGTGATGCTGAACATTTTTTTAATGTATTTCTTTGCCATTTCTACTTCTTCATCTGAGAGGTGCCTGTTCATTTCAGATGCCCAGTTTTGGTCTTTAAATTGGGGGGGGGTCTGTTTTTTTTTTTTTTTTTTTTTTTGAGTTCTTCATATATTCTAGATATTAGTCCTTTGAGGAATAACTGGCAAAAATTTTTCCCATTCTGTGGGTTGTCTCTTCATTCTGCTGGTGGTTTATTTTACTGTGCAAAAGCTTTTTAATAAGATGAGAGCTCAGTTGTTGATTCTTTGTAGTATTTACTGTCCAATTGGGGTTTTATTCATAAAGTCTTTGCCTACACCTTCAAGAGTTCTACCCATTGTATCTACCAGCAGATTTAGTGTTTCTGTTTTAATATTTAGATCTTTGATCCATTTAGATTTTAGTTTAGTGCGTGGTGAGAGATATGGGTCTAGTTTTCATCCTTGGCATGTGGAAAGCCAGTTTTTCCAGCACCATTTATTAAAGAGGCTATCTTTCTTCCAGTGAGGGTGTTTGGCCTGTTTGTCAAAGATAAGGTGGCTGGGTGTGTTTGGAGTTGTTTCTGCATCTTCTAATCTGTTCCATTGATTCTCAGTTCTGTTTTTTTTTTCCCCCACCAGTACCATGCTGTTTTTATCATGGTAGCTTTGCAGTATAATTTCAAGTCAGGGATTGTGATGTCTCCTGCCTTGCCTTTGTTGCCCAGAATTGCTTTTGCTATTCTAGGCCTCTTCTGGTTCCAAATGGATTTTAAAATTGTTTTCTCTAATTCTGTGAAGTATGGTATTGGTATTTTGGTTGGGATTGCATTAAATCTGTATAACAATTTTAGAAGTATGACCCTTTTCAGTATATCAAGGACAAAAACCACATGATCATCTCAATAGATGCAGAAAAAGCATTTGACAAAGTCCAACACCCATTCATGGTTAAAACACTACAGAAAATTGGAATAGATGGTCTTTATCTGAATCTGATAAAAGCCATCTATGACAAACCAACAGCCAACATCATACTAAATGGACAAAAACTAAAATCTTTCACTCTAAAATCAGGAACAAAACAAGGATGTCCACTGTCACCACTCTTATTCAACATAATTCTGGAAATATTAGCCAGAGCAATTAGACAAGAGAAAGAAATAAAAGGAGTAAGGATAGCAAAAGAAGAAGTTAAATTATAATTATGTGTGGATGACATGATATTCTACATAGAAGACCCCAAAAATTCCACCAAAAGACTTATAGATTTAATAACCAAATTCAATAGCATAGCTAGATACAAAGTCAACACTCAAAAATCAATAGCCTTCCTGTACATAAATAACAAACTCAATGAGAGAGAAATTAGGAAAATAACACCTCTCACAATAGCATCCAAAAAATGAAATACTTAGGAATCAATCTAATGAAGGAAATAAAAGACCTTTATGTTGAAAACTACAGTATCTGAAAAAGGAGATTGAAGGGGATATCAGAAAATAGAAAGATATCCCTGTTCTTGGGTAGGAAGAACCAATATAATTGTTGAAATAAAAAGAGCTCCTTGCTAAGGAAAAGAGTAATAGAAAATGAGACTGCAGAGGTGGAGGTGTCATGGATGGCAAGTCACAAGGACCTTCAGGCTGTGGTCATTGGTATTTGAAGTGTGACTGGAAACTTTTGCAACTGTCTCCACCCAGTTCTTGGGAGAATTAAATCCTACGACTCTAAGGTATCCATTGCATGTAGTGAATTAGGTTATCTCCTTTTGTATTAGAGAATGGTATTAGCAAGTATCATCTTGAGAAAACTGAGCTATTCTCTAAGGGGGTTAGTTCTCTCCCAATGCCCTGAGAAAGCTGTATGAGAGAGTAATTAGCAAGAAACTTGAAGAAGGTCACTGTGCAGTGTGGAGAGAGGATAAAGTGGGGACCAGGAAGCAGGAATGGAGGCAGGGAAAGCAGTGAGGATCCTTCATAGTGGCCAGATGGGAGATAGCAATAGCTACTACTGCAGTGGTAGTGAGGTAGGATATAAGAAATAAAAGGTAGAAAGGAGAGAAGGAACTCACAATTAAAAAATTGTACTTTGTAAGAAGACTGCAACTTCCAGGACTTGGCTGAAGTCACCCAAAGCAGGCCCATGCCAACATTCCTTGGCTAGATTTACACCACTTCTCTACCAGACCCACCACTGAAAGGCCATAAATTGGCTCAATTAAGAAAATAAGGAACAGGAGATTAGCCCTGCCATAATAACTGTCCCCATGTCAACAGTCCTTGGCCAGATTTACTTCTTCCCTACCAGACCAATCCCTAGAAAGCCATAAATTGGCCAAACTAAGAGAGTAAATAAATAAAATGGTTGAGTGAATCCAGAGATTTACTGAATCCTAACCCTAACTTATTCTTTAAAAAATGCCTGCAAACTGGCTAGTACTCTTTGGAGGCGAGGGTTGGGTGGGCACTTTTTCCCCCTAGCTTTTCACCCCCTCAAGAAAAGTATAAATGTACTCAGTTCCAAACTGTAATGTGTCTCATTTCTTTGAGTGCCCGCACTCCTCTCTCGAGTGCGTCCTATACTCTCTGCCTTTGCCTAATAAACCCTACCGGTGCCTCTTTCTGATGCATCCTGAAAATTATTTTTCTGTGAGAGGAATCAGTGAGCCTGCTACAGGGAGGTGGGTTCAGTCTGAGAAACTCTCAGGCCCAGTCTGAGCAGCTGGATAATGAGAAGGGAACATGTCTTTTGGAAACTGGAGTCAACCAAAACCAGTGAGTTAGACACAGGGAAGAAAAACAAAAGAAGAAAGGCATCAAAGATGACTACTGAGGGTTGGTGAGATGGCTCAGGGGCGTAAACGCCTGCCTGGCAAGCGCGAGGGCCCGAGTTTGACTCCCAGAACCCACATACGAAAAAAGGCCGGTGATATCACTCAGCGGCACGGGTGCCTGCTGGTGCGTGAGGTCCTGAGGTCGACCCCTGGTACCCATAAAAAAAAGAAAAAAGATGACTACTGAGATTTTGGTCTGAGCAACTGGGTGGACGCCAGTGCTGTGTATAGTGATTTGGATTCTAGTCTCAATTCTGCTGAGTGACAAGCAATTTCCTCTCTCTCTGCCAAGCCCTGGTTTTCTCATCTGTAGAATGGGGATTGCCATGAAGCAACTTGATGAGATCCATGAAAAGCACAAGTCTGGCACATGGTAAGCACTGAAAGTGCCATTATTATTTTTGTAATCTTTCCTGCCCCACTAGCATCCCGAGGAAGGTAAAAGCGTGTGTGTGGAAAACATTCAGGCACATCCCTGAGTCTCAGATTCCTCCTCTGGAGGAGGGAAATTATGATAACGCCATCCCTCCAAACACCATCATGAGGATTCAGTGATGTCTTGGATGCCAAGTGCTTAGTACTCAGTATAGTAGGCAATAATTGCTCTGTAAACAGGACCTAAATGCTAGAGCTATACTTTGTTGATGTTTTGGTGAGCAGAATCAAAAGAGCCTGCATTTTCTTCTGAAAGGATACACACTCATTGAAAACATGAAACTAGTACAGAATTATGTAAAGTAGAAAATGAAAGTTGATCTACCTCCCTCCCCCAACTCCCTAAATAATCAATGTTGACTGCATACCCTTTCAGTATTTCACATACACACACATACATACATGAGTGCATTCATGCTCTCTTTGAGGAGGCTGAGAATTCAGACTCCAGAGTCACAAAGATCCAGGTTCTAATGCTAGCCCTGCCACTTATTTGCTGTGAGATGCTGGGAAAGTTATTTAACAATCGCTGGAAGTCTCAGTTTCTTTGTCTGTAAAAACAGAAGTCATGGTAATGCCTACCTTATATAAGGTGTGTACAGAGGTATTAGCTCCATGCTTACACCTAACAAGATCTCAAGAATACAGAGCTAATATCAAATATATCTATTTTAAGATTATACACAGTACTGTTTTCTTTATGCTGTTCTGCAACTCCTTCTATAGCTTACTAAGAGGTCTTGAACCTCTTTCTATACCAAGTGTGTTAGTCAGCTTTCCATTACTTTAACAAAATATCTGAGATAATCAGCTAAAAAAGAGAAGGCTTATTTTGGCTCACAGGTTTGGAGGGTTCCATCTGTGGTCAGTTGGTTGGCCCTGTTCCTGTTGGGCCTGTGGTGAGGTGGTATTTGTTGGCAGGAGCATATGGAGCCCAGGGGGCAAAGAGAGAGGAGACTGGAATCCCAACATGCCTTTCAAGGGCTGCCCCAGTGACCCAACTTCCTCCCACCTCTTAGAGATTCCACAACTTTCAACAGCACCATGATCTGGTGACCAAGTCTTTAGCACACAGACCTGTAGGAGAATTTATCCAAACCATAGCACCAAGACTCCCTCTTTCTCTCTCTCTTCCTTCCTTTCTTCCTGTCTTTTTCTTTTTTTCCCCAATACTACAGATTGAATCCAGGGCCTATTCATACACACTAGGCAGGTGCTCTATTACTGAGTTCCATCCTGGTCCTCCTTTGATTTTTTAATTTTGAGTCAGGATCTCACTAAGTTGCTTAGGCTGGCCTTGAACTTGCTATCCTTCTGCTTCAGCATCTTGATTTGATGCAGGGTTAGGGGATGGGCCCCTGCCACTCTGCATCCCAAAATTTGTGGCTGGATGTGAATAACAGAGGGCCCAGCCTGTGTAGACCCTGGGCCTCCCAGAATTTGAAGCAGGTAATAGCATATCTGCCCAGAAGATGGCAGGCAGAATCCAGGAGAGGACAGCATGTACCCCAGAGAAAGGATGGGTCCTTTCTAGTCTTCTATTTCTGTGGCCTATGTCCTCGGGACCCTGTGTGACTTCGGAGATTGCATCTTGTTTCCCTTTGGGGGCAACATTGCCCTACTTTCACTTCTCACTGGGGGTCTAAGGCAGAGTTCAGACTGCGGACACCAAGCTCACTAGGTCCCAAGAGCTTGATGTCACTGTTTCACAGAACCCGCTCTCTAGAATATTTTTGCATAATAAAGCCAGAATAAGCTGGCTTTATGACTACTCAATAGAGTTATTTCCATTCTTTTTTCTTTTAAGGGGAATTTATTTGTTACGGTGAATGGTGATTTTTCATTTCGCCCCTCTCCCCACCATGCACATACCGCTCTTTGGTTCTAGGATTCATTCCATCTTTCCAGAATATAAGCCCCCCTCCCCTTCTCTCCCAGAACCAACCTCTTCTCTATGCCGTACTGATTCACATCCCACTTTTCTTGTTTTACAAAGCTCAGACGTCCTCTTTGCTCAAAGGCCCTGCACTGCTTACCCCTTCACTTCTTTCTCCTTTTATGAGAGAATTGATCCTGGATTCTTGAGGACCATTCCCTTGTAAGGGGACAACCCTTAAAGTCACATCTGCGGAGGAAGTGTGTGTGTGTGCGCGTGTGCGCACGCACACATGCTCAAGGGGCAGACAAATGTTCACCTGCCTGGGATTAAAGGTCTACAGTGGGTGTGGTGATTTTTTTTTTCTCACAAGATGGCCATTACATGTTTGTGAATAATAACCCTTTTTCTGTCTGACCCAGGGGCTTTGTCAGGATCAAATGAGATAAGATTCTGAAACCATCTTGTGACATGGAAGTACTTTTTAGCCTGCTAGCTATCACTAGTAAATCACCCATGCCTTCCTCGTGCTCTGGCAAAAAGGGCACCGCAGGCGGCCTGGGTTTGCTTCCAACTTGTTGATAGTGAGTAGCAAGTTTCTTCCTCCAGCAAACTGGTTTATTTGTTCACTTGTTTAATACTTACTCTGTGTCAAGCATGGCTCTGGGTCCTGGGGATGCATAAGTGAACAAAATACACAAGTTATCCTAGAAACTACATTTAAGAGGGGAAGACAAGTAGTACAAAGTAAACAAACAAAAACCAAATAGTAATAAGAAAGAGAGATACTTGAGGCCAATAATAGTAGATTGAATACATGAATTTCCTTTTGCTGCCTCCTGAAATTATACTATAATGACAATAAAGAAATCTTTCATTAAGAGTACCCATAAGTTCAGATATAACACAAGAAGACACAATAACACCAAAATGTAGGAAGCTGGAAAACAGATGAAAGTTGGACTACGCACCAACAGTGGGAAAAGCCAAGCACCAAACAATTTCCCCCCCTGTGGAATCCATACAAGGCTCATGAACTGGTGGCAAGGGGTATTTCTAAAAATGGAGACAAACAGCAAGCTGGCATAAGGGACATTGGTTAAAAGTTTATTTAAAATAATTCTTTCCCAATTCTCTGATGTTGGGCTTTTGCCCCTCACTAGGAGAAGACTGGAGTCCTATTCTCTGGAGAGGACAGCAGCACAGAGAGGTTTTGGAATGTGGGCACCAGACACAGTTGGAAGAGGGAGCAACATAATACAAATAGGAGATTAAGGGAATGCCGGATGTTGAGATTCCTGGCATTCTCTATTTGGCTCCTAAACTGCTGACAGTCCAACTTTTATCATCTAGAAGGAGGCTGCAAGAGTCTTTTCTGGGAAATTTGATCAGCTCAAGAAGAAAAATCCCAAGTACTGACCTTGGGAGTTCCCCAACTAAAAGGTCCAGTTGGATTGTGCCACAGTGAGGCCAGTTCATACGCTCACAACCTCCATCCACCATGCACTCCCTGTGGGAGGCAGCCTCTAAGATAGCAGAGACGCTCCCTCCTGCTATTCACACCGTTTTATAATCCTTTCTCCCTTTGAGAATGGGCTGAGCAAAAATGATGGGAAGTCACTTTGAAGATGAGGTTTGCGAAGAGGCAGTGCCTTCTGCCTTGCCCTCTCTTGCTTCCTTGCTTGCTCACTCTGCTGAAAGCAAGCTGCGAGGTTGTAAACTGTCCTTGGTGAGGCCCAGGCAGCAAGGAGCTGAGTGAGGGAGGCCTTCAGCACACAGCCAGTAGGAGCAGGCCCTCACTCCAACAGTGCTCAGGGCACTGAGTCCATGTTTTTATTGTGACTATTTCCAAACATGATCAAAAGTAGAGGAAATAATGGAACCTAATTAATTCATTATTCAGATACCACCACTTATCAAGAGGTTTTGCTTTTTGCCATATTTGTTTCTTCTTTCCTTTACCTTTTAGTGTTTTTTTTTTTTTTTTTTTTTTTTTTTTTTTTGTGGGTACCAGGGGTCGACCTCAGGCCCTTGCACGCCAGCAGGCGCCCGTGCCACTGAGCGATATCACCGGCCCTTTTTTCATATGTGGGTTCCAGGAGTCAAACTAAGGCCCTCACGCTTGCCAGGCAGGCGCTTACACCGCTGAGCCATCTCTCCGGCCCTCTTTTTAGTTTTTAAAGTAAGCTCTAAACATGTCGTATTGACCTTCATATACTTTTTGTGTATCTAAAAAAAACCCTTCCTTCCTTCTTTTCAGTATGAGCAGATAACCAAGGATTACAGATATCTGATGACAGTTCCTAACATAGAGGACAGAAACCAACACCAAAAAAGGCAACTCAGAACAAGGAGAAGAAAATCAGAGTGGCTATTACAACCATGAAACAAGACCAAGATGTTATAAAGGGAATAAAATAGCATACCAGTACATTAAAAATGATAGCAAACATGAAATATAGAAAGCCTGAAAGATAACTAAAAGAAATCCCATGGAAAGCAAACACTTGGAGAAACAGAAAATGGGAACATTAAAGGGCCAGTGTAGGAGGTCTAATATCCCCCCAAATAATTGGAGTTCCACAAAGAGAGAAGAGAGAAAATGAAGGGAAGTAAACTATCACATAGGGTTTCAAGAGACTCCCTTCAAACCAAAGGATAGTATTTTGCAGATTGAAAGAGTCCATCAAGTACCTACTATAGTAGGTAAAATTTTAAGATACTTAAGAGGAAGAAAAGGTGCCCACAAGCTTCCAGAGAGGAAAAAATAATCCACCTATGAAAGACAGGAATCACAATGTCATGGGAATTTTCCACAAGACTAGAAGCTGGACGGCAGCATGACAGTGCCTTTCCATTCTCAAGGAAAATGATGGCCAATCTTGATTCCACTCAGAGCCCAATATCAATTAAGCACAAGAGTAGGATAAAGGCATTTTTCTGACACTCAGAGTCTCAAAACAGTCACTGTCTAAAGAAGTAATAAGAAGATAAAAACCAAGGAGGAGAAACACAAGAGCAGAGAAGCAAATAGGCTCTCAAGAACTTCAGGGCCAGCTGTGTACTGGACATCAACTACTACCAGTCCAGATTGGAGCAGGTCAGAAAGTTCTGGGGCGGACTGCTTCCAAAAGATGAGATCCGTATCCTACTAATACCTCTCTTTTGAGATTAGACAATTGGTGAAGCATTCAGTGTTAAAATTAGTGCTAACAATGTAGAAAACTAAGCAAATGAAAAAACAAGGAATTATTAATTTCAAGGAATGGAGGGAAAAGATAGGCAGTTTAGAAAAAGTAATTGAAGGTTACTGTAGAGCTTCAAGGTGAGTGACGTTTACATAGTTATGATAACGTGACCATGGAATATTGTTCTACCATAGTTATGATGAATCAGGAGAATGCAGGGTGAAAGGGTATATGGATATCATTTATATTGAGGGAGGAAAGAGTTAATCTCCATCGCCATATGGCAAGTTAACAAATAAGACCTAATCGTTGAAAAATGAAGAAGTATAATCATATAAGCAAGTCCTTTAAAGATAGAAAGAATACATATTTTATTGAAAAGAGGCGGAATCAGTTGCCTCCAGGAAGTGGTTTTCAGGACAGTGGTGGAAGGTGGGCAAAGAATGCTATTTTTTTTCTCAGAAAACCATTTGACTCATTAAACTACATGCATGTGTAGCTTTTTAAAAAATAACAACACAATCATCAGCTAGTGAGGAATGTGATGACGAAGTGAGTGTATCAGAGGGAGGCAATTTTGGAGTGGGTTGAGGATAAAGTCATTTGAGCAAATCAAATTTGAGGCACAGACAGCCTGAAAGAAGAGGATCAGCAATGGGAGGATACAGGGAAAGAAGGCTCCAGGCAGAGGAAACAGTAAGTGCAAAGGACCTGTGGCAAGACAGCTTAGTGAGCTGTTCATAGCAAAAGGGAAGAAAGAAGCAAGGAGTAGGGCTTGGAGGGATTGAGAGATGAGCTTGGACAGATGGACAAGTGCCAGGTCATGCAGAGTTTTACTGGCCCTGGGAAGGGTGGTTGGGATTTTATTCTAAGGGTCATGAGGAGTGTTAAAGTAGAAGGATGGATTTTTGTTTTGAAAAGATTTTGATGTATAAACGTGCATCCCCATCATGCTAGACATTAAGTGCTTTGTAGGTATAGTATTGAACTCATTTAATTCTCCTAAGAACATGGTGATGTAGATTCTGTCAGCTCTATTTTTTCCCAGTGAAGTTGAATCACACAATACTAGGCTGAGCTTCAAACTCTATAGACCCTGCTGCCTCCCTGGAGTCCTCTTTGGTTGGTCCAATGGAGTATGGAGACTATTTACAGAGAATCTCAACCCTCAGTGTGCTCCACAAGCACCTGAAGAGCTTTAGAAAAAAGAGAAGTCTTCACAGAAACTCCTCAGGTGACTAAAATGCCTTCAAAGAGTTATCAGTCTGGAGATTTTCTAAGATTCCCCCAAGATTTATGATTTTGTCCTCACATTTTCCTTTCTGTCACAGGTCATTGGGCCTTGGAGCAGTGAGGGACGGCTCTTGGTTACTCTTTGGCCTTCCATTCCTTTCTCAGAGCTCAGGCATTTCATCTCTTCCGTCCCCATCCTTGACAGCCCAGGCTTCTCACGGGTCTCCACTCCGCGACCACATCTTTGTCACCTTTCCTTTCTCAGAATTTCGGCAGTCAGCCTCCACCTCCCCCCTCAACTCTCTGTACCAAGTGACTGCACACTGTGACATGAACTGTGCTTCCTGACCTCCTTTCTCTTCCTCAGCGAGGTAACAGATCAGTGGGGAAAGAGAGTATGCATCTTGTGAGGAGCCCTGAACCAGGGGCCAGAAGCCCATCTTGCTGAGGTCTTATAAATGTTGATTCACATCTCTGAGTCTCACTTTTTCTTCTCGCTAAGTGGCTATCTTTGTGCTTTTTATCAGAAGGCTTTGAGACCCCTGTGATTTGATCCTTGCCAGCTCTTCCAGCCGTCAGCAAGCTCCAGCCACTCTGGCCTTTCTTTCCTGACACAAGTTCAGGTAACTCAGGCCTTGCACTGGCTTTGAACCCTTGACTTGGACTATCTCCCATTAGTTCTTGGCATGGTTCCTTCTTGTCATTCTGGTCACAGCTCAAATAATCATCTTAGTGTGGCTGCCTCATATCACTTGTTCAAAAGTAGCCATCCACTCCCCTCCTCAAAGCCATCTTCTACCCTTGACTCATTTTACTGCCTTCATAGCACTTAGCATCACCTCGAGGCATCTTTTTACTGGTCTACCTGTCCGCCTCTCCCACTGAAATGCGAGCTGCGCAAGAGCAGGAATCTTGGCCAGTATCTTTACTGCTGTGTCTTTAGCACCTAGGCAGGACCTGACGCTTACTAATGTTTGTGGATGAATGAATGCCCACAGCCCTGGAAACTCGAATGGTCCAATGTTTGCTGTGGCATTTCAGCAACTTTAGGTGGCTCTACACATGGATGACTTTTCACTTAAAACATCTGCATTTGGGACCAGTATGCTTATTTTCCTAACTGTTTCCTCGAGGCTGGTCATAGCTTGGGATGACAGGTGACAGGAGATGGCCTATCTCTGGGGAAAGGGAGCCTGAGGTTCTACTAGAGCTGCAGACAGCCCTTCCTTGGGAAAGCCACATGTGGACAGTCTATTTTTGTGGAACTGGCTCCCCACTTCCATTGCTTAAGCCTCCCATCTTTTTTTTTTTTTTTTGGTGGGTACCGGGGGGTCGACCTCAGGACCTCGTGCGCCAGGAGGCACCCGTGCCGCTGAGCGATATCACCGGCCCCTTTTTCGTATGTGGGTTCCGGGAGTCGAACTCGGGCCCTCGCGCTTGCCGGGCAGGCGCTTAAGCCGCTGAGCCATCTCACCGGCCCCTCCCATCTTTTACCTTGGCAGGAATTCGAAACTTTGCCAAGTGGGTTACTAGACTCAGCTTCTGATGGCTTAGAGGTCTTTGACCCAATTTCCTGGTTGGAGGTGCAAGTGGAATATGATAAATGTCCTCATTTCCTGTAACTAGAGCAAAATAATGAAAGGAAAAAAAAAAAAAAACCCTGGGGCAAAAGTATTGAACCGCAGAGGTAAAATAAGGTGAAAAAAAAAAAGAGAACTAATAGAGACTCAGAGCTGAGAGACAGGAAGTTTGAGGGAGAGGAGCTAGTACCTTGGAGTATGTTTTCTTTCAAACCTTCTCCATGCCTGCCCACTTCCACCTTCTCCAGCCACAGTGATCACCCCCAAACCATACTATATGTGAACTCTGGTTGTGGTCAGTTGAGAATTTCTGAGGCAGGGGCATAGCAACATCTTTTGCAGAAAGGAGAAGTGAAATCGTCAATGCCAGGTTCCCCTTTTCCTGCTGCTTGGGCTGGCAGGTCACACCAAGCCAGCTCCCTCCACCTCTGTTTCCTGGTAGCAGCTTTAGGCTGCCGTCTGTGTTATTCATTAACCAGGCACTAATATTTCTGTTTACACATCTGTCATCCTGCTTTGAGGCAGGAGATTCAGACAAGTCTCACAATTGTACAGCCACCCGGATGGTCTTGGATCAGGCCCAACCAGCCATATTTAGCTAGTGTTTATCATGTCCAAAGCCTTGTGCAAGAGCCTCATACTATCTGTAGCCAGGGAAAGATAAAGATTTCCCCCAGGAGGGTGTGATCTGCTTGCCAAGTGGAGCACAGGAGGTAATTATTAGTATCTCTTGCCAAATCCATGTTTGGTGTCATGATAGGAATTAGCCTGGGTTGGGGGGAGTGTATATCCCACGTAAATTGGCAAGGGCCACAAAGCAGGGCATTCTCCACCCTCTCCCCTTCTGCCTCCCTGCCCTACTCCTCCTACTACAAAGAGCATGTCATTAAACATTGTCCAGCATACCCCTGGGGACACACATTTACCTAATAAGAGAAGGATACTTTGCGAAGCCTCTTCCTGGCTATTCCATCCTTGGGTGACCAATCCTCATGGAAAAGGAAATAGCCCCTCTTTCAGGGAGCTGCTCACCAGATGAAACTCCTGCACATTCGCACAGTATTCTACAGTTCCTTGCCTCTGTCATGAATGTTATCTCTTTGACCCTAACAACCATCTCCCTTCAATGGTACACAAGCTGCCAGAGTGGACTTCTTAAAATGAAAATCAGACCTGGGAGTGGAGGTCAGCGATAAAGCATGTATTTAGTACGTGAGAGACCCTCAGTTTGATCCCCAGCATGGCAAGGAAAAAAGTGGAAATCAGGTAATTCTACTCTTTCTTCACACCCTTGAAAGGTTTCCAGAATTTGAATGGCTTCCAGAAGCTCTGAGAATACATTCAAACTCTTTTCTCTGCCCTAAAGGGCTTTGTATGGTCTTGTCTTTGCTCTTCTTGACCTTATTTCTGTCACTCCCCAGTTCACAATTTTACTGCCCAGACCTCAAAGTGTGGCCTCTGACCCAGCAGTGTCAGAATCACCCAGTCACTTGTTAGAAAGGCAACCTAGGGCTGGGGATATAGCTCAGTGGCACAGTGCCTGCCTGGCAAGCATAAGGTCCTGAGTTCGATTCCTGGTACCAAAAAAAAAAAAAAAAGAAAAAGAAAAAAAAAGAAAGGCAACCCAGGCATACCGTGAGTTTGCTCCCAGATAAGGTCAACTTTTGAATCAGTAGGCTGATAAAGCATATTGCCTTTCACACCATGAGTGGACACCATCCAATTGGCTGAGGGTGTGAATAGAACAAAAAGGCAGAGGAAGGGAGAATTTGCTGCCTCAGTCCAACAGCTGGAGGGTGGTACTGGCCTTCTGTTCTCATTCTAAAATTTATCCCATCCATTCTCCTGGGTCTCAGGCCTTTGGTCTTGGACTAAAGTGACACTATCTGCTTTCCTGGGGCTCCAACTTGTGGGTGGCAGGTTCTCAGCCCTTAGAATTGTGTGAGCCAAGTCCTCATAAAGAATCATAAATATTTTAGGTCATTTGTTATGTATCTTCTATTGGTTCTGTTTCTCTGGCGATCCCTGACCCATGTACCTACTGACTCCAAAATCCTGGGGGAAGGAGGACAGTGATCTATGGCTCAAAGCACCCTCCTGGTGATCCTAACCCAAGTTCAGGTTTGAAACCACTCTGCCAGTGCCACAGGCCTTCTTTCTGGTTTTGAGTTGCTAATATTTTCTCTCTCCTCAGGGCCTTTGTACTAGAAGTTCCTGAACTGAGAAAGAAAACATATTTTATATATACCCAATAAAGTACTCCTCAGCCATAAAGAAGGGTAAATTTGTGAGAAAATGAATGTGCCTTGAGACAGTAATGCTAAGTGAAATAAATCAGACACAGAAGGTTCGATATCTTATGGTTTCTGCTACCCAAAATATAAATAATTTAAAGAAAAAAATAAAGATTGATGATAGGAAACAGGGATACAGACTGTGGAGATGGGAAGGGGAGTTGGAGATGGGGGAAGATGGGAAGGAGGGGAGAGAAGAGGAAGCAAAAGTGATTAAGATGTGATATGTATATGTCCCAGTTCCCCACGATGGATGTAATTATTACATATCATAAACATATTCTCATAAAAATATTTTAAAAATAAAAATGAAACAAAAAGACTGCTCCTCCCATGGGCCTTTGTACAGCAACTCCTTTTCCTTGTCAGGACTCAGCCGGGCATCACTGACTCTGAGAAATTTTTAAACCTTCTCTGCCTCCCATTCTACTTTCTCCTAAACTTTGTTTCTATTCCTTTGTAACTAGGTTCCATTTGCCAGTCTATGACCTTGCTTGTGTACTTGTTACTTGTTTCTTCACTATTCCCCCTACTTGAATGGAACCCCCAACAGGGCAGGTGTCTTTTGTTCACTGGGTATCGCCAGCCCCTAGGAAAGTGGCTGGTCTACGTAGATGGTCCTTTACTTAAGAAGGATCAACATATGATTTTTCAACTTTAAGGGGGTGCAAAACTCATTCAGTAGAACTGTATTTTCCATTGAGGTTTTGGATCTTTCCCTGGGCTAGTGACATGCAACATGACGTTCTGTTATGATGCTGGGCAGTAGCAGCAAGCTGCACTCCACAGTGCTCTGTGTGACTAAGCTATGGTGTTTGGTTGGCTAGGTGTGTTAATGCATTTTAGACTTATGATATTTTAAAGGTATGATGGGTTTATTGGAACAAGCCTTCATCATAAGATAAGGAGCATCCACAGTAATCAATCCATATTTGTTGAACAAATAAATTAATAATTTCCCAATGAAGAAATGGGTTGACACATCAAGTGATTTGAAGAAGGTTAAATACTTGGAAGTAGCTAAAATATCTTCTGAAAGTCTCAGACCAGTGCTGGCTATTTCCCAACAACCCCATGAGTCCCCAAATGACTTCGTTTTGTACTTACCTGGTTAACAAGAGCTGCTGCATCCCTGAAGAACCTGAGAATCTTGGAGTTGGAAAGGGCTGGCCAGTTCACGTGCTCAGCCCTTATCAGATGTGTGTTTCCTCAATGTTCTAACATGGGTGGTTGCTAATTTCTACTTGAATGTTCCTGGAAATTAGGGAGTGACTGCCTGGCTGGGGGAGTCAGTTCCGTTTAAACAGCCCCAGCTGTTTGAAAGCTCTCTGCCTGCTGTGAGCTTTGCTCTTTGCTACAGGGCTAGATAGAATACCTTTCCTGTAGAATGGGCCTCATCACATCCCAGCCTCATAGCCACACAGCAGCATTCTCTTACTTCCTTCTCCTGTAGCAGTGGAAAAAAGCAGGCATTTTGGAGTTGGAAGACCTGGATTCGGACTCCCTTTTACCTATTGACCTTGGAAAATTACCTTAATCCTCTTTGGCTCCTTCTCTGGCACAGTGTCTGAAATTTAATATGCTTTATTATTATTGTTATGTTGTTTAAAATCTCTAAAACATTTTGTTTAATGTTTCAGGGTTTTATTCCCTCTCTGATTCAGTGTCCTTCTTATAAATGTGTCAGTACTGAGCATGATTACACACATCCAAGTGGAGTGGTGCTATTCTCAACTTGTTTAAACTTGTTTCTTTTAATACCACCTAAATCAAATTAGCTTTTTAAAGAACCTGTAATGCATGGCAGACTCATAATAAGCTGAAACATTCCAGATTTTTTCTCACATATTCCTGCTAAACCATCCTATAGTTGATTACCTAATATATGATTTCAAGGATTTTTAATTTATTATTTACATTTCTTTGAAGTGACAAAACATCTGTGCTTCACACAAATTGACATCTCTAAATAATACTCTACAATTTCTCAGCAATTTTATATCTACAGTTTTGAGTGTGAGTGTGTGTGTGTGTGTGTGTGTGTGTGCACTGAGGATAGAACTCAGAATCACATTTCACTCTTCAGAATACTCCTGGGAGATGTACTTTATCTTTATTCCTATGACTTGGAAAGCTTGGACTTACTAGTAAGATGCCCAAGTACTGAAGTCAGGGCTCAGAGGGTGCTGGTCCAGACTTCCTTTGAAGAAGGAAACCAGAAAATGAGCTTTTGGGTGGGTGGGAGTAATAAAAAAGGCTTTCTGGAAAAAGCTAATATTGAGGGGAGTTTTGTAAGAGGGGTCAAAACAATTGATCAGAAAGTTGGGAGTATGGGATGGAGGTGAGAGGGGAGGCAAATGCAGGAATAGTCTCTCTGAAGAATAATTTCTTAGACAGATTGGGTTCCTAGACTCAGTCATTTACTGAGGCTCACCTGCAGGGGCCCCAGATCCTGTCAGCAGGGTGGAGATGTCTCTCTATTAGTTTCACATCTCCCCGGGTAACTAATATGTAGCTCAAGCTGCAGACCACAAGGCTGGGGGCTAGAGAGTTAGTTAATTCAACTAGGGATCCTTACTGTGGAGAAATGAGTCAAGGAGGTAGGATTAGGAAGGGAGAAGGCACAAAGCAGGCAAAGGGATGATAAATTATTGGAGGAGAAATTTTGATAACAGGGAACTGTGGACTTCTGAGCAGGAGGGAACTTGTTTTAAGGCCCTGGGATAGACGAGTAGCTCTGAGTTGGGTTTCACCTGCATCCTCTAAGTCCAGCCTTTCCCCATCCTCAATCTAACAAGATTCCATCAGTGTCCTCACTTGTTTCCCCCCATTACATTTCCATCTGAAAAGGTCTCTGTGGTTTCCACTGCATCACCTTCTCCCTCTGGCTGTTCCACTGGTCCTTCCTGCTGTGTTTGTTCCCTCCACCCTGACTTGCAGAAGTGTTACAAAAATCGTGGACACTCACTTCACAGTTTTATAGTCTTTATTTTCAGTCTGTTGGAACAGATTGTTTTTTCCTGTGCTAATCAGTGTCAATCTCAGAATGGTGGGTGCCAAGCCACATGCTGGCCTGTGTGGGGTAACACGAAGGGTGAAGGGATCCAGACCTCGGTTTCATGGGTGAGACACAATAACGTGACAATGAATGAAGTACACATAGAAAACAATGGGTCAAACTGATACAGTGAAACCCAGATCGGTAGAGATCTCAGCATGTTTTGGAGATTCCCTTGCCCTCATTTAGTATTTCTCTTCCGTCTCTTTCCCATTGGCTTCTTTCCAGCACCAACAGCCAGAGCAGTGTCTAGGTGCTGTTTCTAAGCATGCAGCAAGATTGCTTTAGTACTCTTTGCTTCCTCCAGATCTTTCCCTTCCACCAACTTTCTCTCAAAGACTGAATTCATATTAGCTACCTTGCTTCCAACATCCTGGCCAGACAGTGCTTCTAGGCCTAACCATTTCTTCTCATGTCATTGAGCTATGTTCACTTAGGAAGGAAAATTCAGGTGGGGATATCAAACTGGCAAGAGAGGTTTTTACCAAGTTCCAGTCATAGTTTGGGCCTGAGGATTCCTGCACCTGGGAGCTGCCCATCTCCCTGGCTGCCCAACTCCGAGCGCCCCCAAAGATCCAGGAAATCATTAGTCTGTGACCAAGTCTGAACTTGGCATTCTGTCCGTTTGACTCATGCCCCTGTCCCCGCTTGTCACCTCTGCTGTCTCTTTAGCTCTGCACCCCAGCAGAGAGAAGCCCTGATGGCGCAGCAGCTGCAGCCCTTCACCAAAAGTCCTGCGCACCACCGAAGAAGAAAAGTAGAACAGCAGCGGGTCCAGGGTGGCATTGAGAGAGCTGAACACCACAGCCTCCTCCCGCCATGGGGGGCTTTCCCTTAAGAAAAACCCCACCAAGTGCGACAAGTTGTAAGGTCCAAAGCACAGCAGGAAGTTGAGCAGGGTCACGACAGCCAGTCCCACAGCTCGCCGCCGCCTCTGGGCCCCGACGTGAGGCTGGGTAAGCATAATCCACACGAAGCGCCAGTAGCAGAAGATGGTGACCACCATGGGGATGAAGAACAGGACCAAGCACAGCTCCAGCCGCACGGGCAGCACCAAGTCTAGCTGCTCTTGGGTGAAGTTCTGATAGCAGGTTACTTCGTTTCCATATCTCACCTGCTGGGTTGAGTTCAAGTACTGAACAACGATCACAATGGTGCAGTGACCGAAGGACAGGATCCAGGCGACCAGAGCAGCGATCACTCCATATATAGGCCGCCGAGAAAGCTTGTACCGCACAGGGAAGGCCACTCCCAGATAGCGCTCGATGCTGATGCCTGCCAAGAGCCACGTGCTGCAGTAGATGCTGCTGTAGAAGCCGAAACCAGTAAGAGCGCAGACGATCTGAGGCAGATACCAGCGGAAGTTGGACGCAGCCTCGATGATCCGAAAGGGCAGCAGCAGTAGCAGCAGGAGGTCAGCCATGGTCAGGCTGAGCAGGAGGATGTGCACGGGTGCAGGCTGGGGCTGGCGGACCCGCCCCACAAAGGCCCTCAGGGCCAGGAGGTTGGCAGGGAGGCCGGTGAGGAAAATGAGGATGTAGGCTATGAGGATCAAGGAGCTGTGCCAGTCAAGCATCATTCTGGAGGAGGATGGAAAAGTGCAGAGTCAGGAGGCCCCACTCACAGCCTGCAGACTGTCCTCCTCTGGTTCAGGATGCAGACATCCTCCCTGGCACGCTCCCCGTCTTCCCAGCCCAAAGCTTTCTGCTGCCACCACTGCTTGCTCACACCACCTGCCAGAACTGCTCAGAGCAATTATTGACTTTGCCTTGGGCGGGATATTAAGCAGCAGTTATTACATTTGCCATCCTGCGTCTCTGGGGGAGACCAACTCTTGGCTCCCCAAGGGAATTCCCCCTGTAGTTTCCCCGGCCTTTCTCCTACTGGCCTCACAGATACAGGAAGTTACCGTTATCAGTTTCCGTCTTGAGCCTGTGGTAGAGGAAGGCATCACAGCCAGAAGAGGGCTGCAAGGCATGTTTCAGGATAAGGAGGCTGAGAGAGCCCAGGCACTGTGGACCCTGGGCTGGCTGTCCCAGCCCCTAGCCTACCTCCCTACCCTCCTGTCCTCTCCTTCTGCAGAACACAATTTTCCTCCACCTTATTCATCCCTGTTTGACTTCTCTGGGATGCTATTGAAAAGGGGAATCTGGGGCAGCGAGGGAGGAAGTGTGAGCTAGCGCTATGCTTTGGGGCTCGTCCCCCACATACTGTAAAGATGTTCAGAAAAGCCCACAGGCTGCAACTGAGCCCGGTATTTCGCCTATAAATAAAAGAACTCCAATTCTTCATGGTTTGACTCAGTTTCCACCGGATCAGTAACCCTTGCTGCCTACACACATCCATCCTCTCTGGATTCCCCAGTCAGAGGTTTGTTGCCCCGTACACAGGATAGCCCCTGCCTCTGGGGTCTGACCCTTGTATTTCAGTTTCTCCAGCACCGCCCCCCAACGCATTCCTGTCAACATTTGATCCTGCAATCAAGTCCCAGAGCACAAGCACTCAGTTAGCCATCTTGCCTTGTCTTTGTTCTTGATAGATAGCTTCTTGAGGTTAGTCCTGAAGGCAAATCTGGTAGCCGTGGGGAAAGAGGAACAGCACCTTAGCTACTGCTGCTGCCCATTTCACACAGGAAAGTATCGCAAGGAGCCTGGCTGGTGGAAAGCTTTTATACCCCCGGGGTCACGTGACCAGACCAGAGAAAAGAAGCACTGTTTCCTCCCAAACCCAAAGTATAGGGCCTCTGCATCTCCATTCTCTCCCTGGGGAGCCTCTCTCTGACTTCCCAACACAGATTTTTCTGTCCTAACTTCCTGTTTGTTTTTTATTTTAACCCCAGGCATTTTTACCACGTCCCAAGTCAAATTCACTTCTTTTCTCTTTCTTCGGTTAGTGCCTACAATGTCAATTTCATTATCAGAAAAGAAGTTTCCTGCTTCCTTTTATTCTTCAATTTTCTCTTTTCTGTATGTATGGTCCCCTGCCCTCCACCCTAACAATTTTCCTGTGCTTCTCAGATGAAACAGATTGGTTCTAGGATACTAGCTTCTGACTTATTATGGTAGAAATAGCGTGGGATTTAAGGTCATGCAGATGTCGGCTCAAATCCAAGTCCCTTTATTAGGACTCTGGGGCAGATCAATTTTCTGAACTTTTGTTTCCCTTTCTGTCAAGTAGGCATGGGAATATTAACCTCACAGGATTTCTGAAAAGACTTGATGAGATTGCAGATACAAAGTGCATGGTCCGGGGTTTAGCATTTAGTGGATGTCCTTAAGTTCGTCCTCCTCTCAAGCCTGTTGGGCAGATTCATAGAACAAGAGCCATTTGGTAAAATATCTGGAGGCTTGGATGTGCCATCTCACTGGGGAAGTGTTAGGAATCCAGGACACCCAAGGTCAGGTGCCTGTATGGCTCCTCACAGGGGTGTGACACTCAGCACTGGTCCTTTCCCTCTTGTATTCCCTCTCTCTTGGGCTGAACTACCCCTGTCCTTTTCTCTCTTTTCCCCTCTCTGATCTGCTTAGAGCTCCAGGTTAGAAGTTCCTGGCTCCTTTTACAATATGCACCCAAGAAATCCAGGTGTGGTTGTCCATGTCTGTAATCCCAGCACTCAGGAGGGTAAGGCAGGAGGATTGCTGTGAGTTTGATACCAGCCTGGGCTATGTGGTGAGGCCAGCCTGAACTACACAGGGAGACCCTGTCTTCAAAAACAAACAAAAAAACAACAAGAACAACAAAAAACAAAAAAAGCAATATATATCCATGGAAATAAGGACAGTCACAACACGGTTCTCTGTTATTTTTGCAGTGCTGGGGATGAAACCCAGGGCAAGCCCTCTACCACTGAACCATACCCTGAGCCCCACATTTCCTCCTGACCTAGGGAATTGGTGTCTCTTTTGCCATCTGGGGCCTGATCCCTCCTTACAGAATCTCCATTCTTTCTCCAGGACATGCCGATTCCCTATTGATTTCTCATTCATTCATTCCTTTATTCTTTTTGTGGCCTAGGACCCTAGATTCAGTTACCTTGATGTTTAGCTTTTCATTCTCTTCAGCTCTGCTCTCTTCTAGAACTAAGGAGTTTTACCTCTTTTATTTCCTTTTCTCAGCACACATAGGCACTTCCCAGATAAACAGGGGAACTAGAGGGACCATTCTGTTGCTTACCAAACTTACCTGTGTCATTTTGCTTTATGATTTTCTATAAATATTCATGAGGATCTGGATTTAAATGCAAACAGAAGCTTACCAGAAAGTGAGTATTGAGGAGGAGAAGCTGCCTATTGGTCCTCCCCACCCCCATCCCCACCAAGCCCCACGCCTTCCTCTGTCATAGTAGTGTGTGGGTTTTGTGGAAGATGTCACTCTGCCATGTTCAGCATAGCTACAAAGGTAACATAACAAAAGAAACTTGAACTCATGTCTCAAGATGCCCATCTATGTCATGCAACCTCAGGCTGAATTCAACAGGTAAGATTTCACAACAGTCATAGGTTTTGCAATGTCTTCCAAGTTCAATTTCTTTTATTGTCATTATAACTTGGTCTATTATTATAATAGAAAATTGGACTAATTAAAGTTCTGTAGAGTCATATTCATGTCATTATTTCTTAGTCACCCTCATTCCACTCTAATCTGGATGCTGGCCTTATCTTTCCATAGGATCTTCTATTCCTAAGGTTAGCAGTGACTTCTATGTGACTAAATCCAATGGACATTTTTTTCTTATTCAACTAGTATATAATATAATTTCTTTTCTTTTTTTTTTTTTTTTTGGTACCAGCAATCGAACACAGGACCTCACACTTGCCAGGCAGGTGCTGTGCCACTGAGCTATACCCCCAGCCTTATAATATAATTTCTTGAAACATCCTCTTTTCATGAATTCTGGGACCTTGTATCCTTCTGGTTTCCCTCTCTTTCCTTTGGTCACTTCTTCATTTCTTTTGCTAGCTCACCTTACCCTACTCAACCCCTTAATGTTTGAGCTGCTTAAAACCTAGTTCTAAGCCCAGTTTGATGGCACATACCTGCAATCCCAGCTACCCAGGAGGCTGAGGCAGGAGAACTACAAGTCTGAGTCCAGTCTTGGCAATAGTGAAACCTTGTCTCAAAAAAATGTTTTCGAAGAAACGGGCGGGGGCTGGGAATGCTGGGAATGTAGCTCAGTGGCAGACCAGACACAGGCCCTGGGTTCAATCCTCAGTACTACAACAACAGCAGCAGCAGCGGCAGCAGCAACAACTATAAACTTGATTCTAGATTCTCTCCTGTTTCCATCCTCTGTGCTTGTCCTAGTTAGTAACATGAACATGACATATCTTTCCACTTATTTAGGTCTTCAATTTCCTTCTGCAGTGCTAGTTTTTATCACAGAGGTTTGGTATGTCTTTTCTTAAGTTGATTCTAAAGTATTTTGGAAGTGTTTGCAAATTTAATTTTTTTAAATTTTATTTTCCCATTGTTTGCTGCTCTCGTTAACTTCTCTTACTACTCCTTCCTTGCAGATATCTTAGGTTATCATAACACATTTATTACGGCGGGGGTTTGTATAGAATGAACATAAAGTCCAGCTCCCCTTATGACAGCCCATTAAGGTAGGGAGCTTGGCCTTTTTGCTCACCACTGTCTTCCCAGGGTCTGGCCCAGAGCTTGACATGGCTTAGGCTCTCTATAACAATTCCTGGATGATGAATAGATGGATAAATGGAAGAATTAGAAGTGGGGGGGACAGTTATCAAAACCTCAGAGGTGTTTGTCCTTAGATGCTTCATTTACCTTCTTCTAGGAGTTGATAAGAAATTCCAGCTAATAACTATTTGAGAACCCTTGTGGATTAAAGCACTCCCCCCAAAAGGCCATGGCAGTCTTTCTGAATGGTCAGTATTGATAATTCAGGGGAATATACATTTATTATATAGATTCTCCTTGCTAAATAATGGGAAAGTAAAAATAGGAGACATTATACAATAAAGGAGAATAACGGATTTCACCAGTTGTGGTATTAACAATAAACAGAGAGTTATTGCTTCATTCATTCATTCACTTACTCAATAATCTGTCTACCCCCTAGGACGATGGTGGCAAACCTATGGCACGCATACCACAGCCGGCTATTTGTGCCACTGAAAGCTCTAAAAGTTTCACCTTCACTGCCCTAGGATGTGCCAGGATCTGTGCCATGCATTGGAGATACCAGGGTCTGAACACATAGATGTGTTTTTGCAATTAGAGGTTATATTCTAGCAGAGAGTAATAGACAATAAACAAGTAAATATGATCACAGAAGCCCTCACACGGTGATGTGCATTATGGAGGAAAGAAGTGATGTGATGGGAAAGGGAGGGTGGTCAGGGGCTGGCGGGGCTTCTTGAGTCAGGGGCTCAAGGGCCATCTGTGAGCTTACCATAGAGCTGAATTCCGAGAAGGGGCTATGAAACCATGGTCAAGGCCAAAGAACCAAGTGCAAGGCAGAGAGCATCTCTATGCGGCAGGATCGGAGGGCCTGAGCAGTGGGAGCACAGTGAGCAGGAGATGAAGTTCTACAGCACCCTTTTGACCACATGAAACATTCGGGTTCCATCCCTAAGTAGTGGGAAGCCACTTGGGGCCGTAAGAGAGTTGCATGGTGTGATTTTGATTTTAGAGGATCCGATCCTCTGCTAAGTGAAGAATGGTCTCCAGAGGGACAAATTGGAAGCAGAAAGATCAGCCAGGGAAGTTCCTTGCATATCTGAGTTGGGATGGGGGGTGGATGTTGGTGTGGATTAGGGAGAATGTAGCAGTGGATGCAGGGAGGACCATGCGGGATTTGGGATACCAACCTTGAAATAAATAACAATAAATGAAGGATGGAGAAATGGAACTTTCCCAGGAAAGAAGAAGGAAGATGATCCTAGGACATACGTTCAAGTGGATTCTGAGATTTTGTTGCTCTCCTATGCCATACAGTTCACTCTGCTCCCATTGGTGCATTGCTTTCTTTGAGCCCCTGCAGTGGCTTCACAAAGGCAGATCACTCTACTGTGGAGGTGACAATTTATGCCCTCTGGCATTTGCATGTCCTCTGTAGTTGCCACTTGAACAGCCCTTCCTCTGTCATTTGAACAGTGCTGTCCTCTAGCTCGGCAGCCTTCACAGAGCCCACCTCCAGTGCTGCAGAAATAAACAGGAGCATCTCAGAAAGGCATCTTGGGAGTATGCTTTGGACCCTGCCTGTAGAGTGGGCATCTGGAAGTTGTTACCACCCACTGCTGGTCACCATAGCCCAGCCTTCCTCTGCAGAGACCTCCCTTCCTTCACTCTCTGTTCACCTGCTTCCTGTGAATAACACCACTCCTGGCCAATACAAACAGCTATAATAGCTACATAATGGCCCCTTCAAAAGTTATTCACATCCTAATCCCTAGAACCTGGGAATGCTACTTCACATGGCCAAAAGGACTTTATAGATGTGATTATGAACTTGAGATGGGGAGATGATGTTGGGTTATCTAAGCTGGCTTAAATGGAATCACAAATGTTCTTATAAGAAGGAGGCAGAGGGAGACTTCAGACAGACAGAAGAGGAGAAGATGATGAGATTGTGGAGGCAGATATGGAGTGATGTGGCTACAAGCCAAGGAATGGCAGCAGCCACCAGAAGCTGGAAAAGGCAAGGAATGAATTCTTCCCTAGAGCCTCCAGAAGAAGAGATGGTCCTGCCAACACCTTGTGCTCCATCTCACCCAAACCCTTGGCTTGAGTCACCCCAAAAGTGACATCAAGGAAGTTCCCGCAGGCAGTTACCCAACTGTCCTGACATGGGCCAGCTGAGATTTCAAAGAAAGAACAACTAACTCTTAGGTAGTCAGTCCACAGCATTTATTCTGGGAACTTACTTCCAGAGCAGGCTGTGTTGTCCTTGCGATGGACAGCAAGAGAAAGGGATGTTCTACTTAGCTGTGTCTACCACGAGAAGGTGGAGTACTGGGTTTAGATGAAAGTTTAAGGAATTTGGCTTAGGGATAAGGCCATTTTCTTTCAGTGTTTTGAGTCATAACTTGTACACCTTTATCAGTACCTGGGAATGCTCAAGGTCCTGGCTTTGGTCCCTGCAGGGAAAACATGCAGCTGGATATGTCACAGACTGGTCAAGGTTCTCTGGGTTGGAAGGTCGGGACTGAGAAAAAGTGCAGGTGAAGAGGCTCTTCACCTTCATTTCAGGCCAGTGATAGTGACTTCAGATTTCTGGCCTCCAGAACTGTGGGATAATAAATTTCTATTGTAGGTAGGTATGGGGACATGCACCTGTAATCCCAGTAGCTGGGAGGCTGAGGCAGGAGGATTGCAAGTTTGAGCCCAGCCTGGGCAAGTTAGGGAGACCATCTCAAAATAAACACTTAAAAAAGGGCTGGGGATGTAGCTCGGTGCAAAGACTCTGGGTTCATCCCTCAGTAACACACACACACACACACACACACACACACACACACACACACACACACTAACGAGAAATAAAGTATGAAGCCATGAAAAGACATGGAGAAACCTTAAACACATATTGCTAAGTGAAAGAAACCACTAAGTGAAGAAACCTGAAAAGGCCACATACTGTATGATTCCAATTATGTGACATTCTGGTTCACTGATTCTTGAACGGAGTAAAGGATGAATAAACCAAGTGCAGAGGATTTTTAGGGCAGCAAAACTTTTCTGTATGACACTAAAGTTGTGAATACATGTGCTTATACACTTACCAAAACCCACAACTGGCAAGGCATGGTGGTGCACCCTGTAATGCCAGCACTCTGGGAGGCTGAGGCAGGAGGATTAAGTTTAAGCCCAGCCTGGGCAACTAAGTGAGACCCTATCTCAAAATAAAGTATAGAAAGGCCTGGGGATATAGATCAGTACAAAGGCCTTGGATTCAATCTCCACTATCGAAAAAAAAAAATCATAAATACATTTTTATTATTTTAAGCCACCAAGTTTGTGGCAGTTTGTTACAGCAGATGTAGGAAACCAGTATATCCCGCAGAGACTTACTGCCCATTCTGTGACACCATGTGCCAGGTCCCATGCTAAGACCTTACAAAGATAAATTCTTTTAACCCTTAAAATATTCTCTGGGCTTGGCACACTTGTCCACTTTTACAGATGAGGAAACTGAGGTGTAGAGAGGTTGTTAGGTAAATTGCCTGAAGTCTCATCTGGTAAATGGAGGACTGAACTCTGAACTTGGGACTTGGATGTAGGGTTCATGGTCCTCACACTACGCTGAGCTCCCCACTGTCCTGGGAGGGCCCCAGCTAAAGGAGGAGGAGACAAGGACCCAGACACGTCTGCACGTTCGCAAGCTTTCCTGCCAGTGGATCCGCTACGTTCCCCAGCAGCACAGGGCATGATCTTCAGCCCCAGGATCCCAGGGTCCGGGAGGCTCTCAGCCTTTCACACGCTGCAGTGCCTGCTCTTGCCAGATTCCAGACAGGATGGTTTTCTATTCCTCCTCCCTCCCCTTTTCCAAACACTTTGGATACACAGGGAATAGAGAGAAGACAGCATCGACGGTTTCTCTCTGCCCAGCTTACCATATCGTTTAGCTTTTGTGGTTTCCATAAATGTTTATAAGGATCTGAATTTGAGTGTGAAACAGAACTAAGAACTTGGGAGGTGGACTTCCTCCTGGAACCCTGGAAAGGTCATCTGACCGTTTGCTTCCTCCTGTCCCCCTTCTCCATCTGCTGTCTGTGCCCAGCTGGCCTTCAGACCGGGAAGAGGACTGAAGAGTCCCACCCTCTAAAAAGACAGGGCTTCCGGGCCAGACCCCAGGCAGCTTTCATGGTTTACACCACCCTTGGAAGAGGCCAGAAGGCAGCTGGTTGCTTCCCTGGCTGCCTCTCCGTGTTGACCTTGAGCAAAGGAGGAGAGGCGGGAGAGTTTCCGGACAGACATGGAAGCGGAGCAGATTCCTCGAGGCGAGCCGGATGGCTCAGGTGCTGGCTGATCCTGCAAAAGGTGAGCCCAACTGGGGGCAAAACTGGTCCCTCTGCTTTTCTTTCCCAGGGCTACGCCCTCTACTTTCCTCCACTGTGGGTTTCTAGCCCATAACATGACTCATTTTCCTCCAGTAATTGTGACACTTTGGGAGCTACCAAGGTTTCTGTTCCAGTTTGCAGAATCATAGGGAACTTGAATTAGACCACTGATTCTCCACAGGCATGAAGAGGGGATCAGAAACTCCTAGGCATGTGTGTGTGAGAGGAGAGATCCTACATGTGGTTCAAGAATACCAGGCTGCCTCTAATCCCAACACTCCACGAGGCCGAGGCAGGAGGATGACAAGTTTAGCACAGCCTGGGCAACTCTGTTAGACTTTGTCTCAAAATGAAAAATAAAGAAGGGCTGGAGAGGTAGTGCAGTGAAAAAAAGACAATACTAGGAAATTTTTGAGAGGAAGGAAAAGCCCTGGTTTTCTCAATACAAACTAGAAAGTAAAGTTTGTGTTTACAAGAAACAGGAATTGGTTAAAGATAGATTGAGAAACAGTGATGCAGTTGATGTAATCCTTTAAGACTGGCCCTCAGACACGTTTAGATAAACGAGGATCTTCTGTACGTGAAGTCGCGCTTCACAGCCCTCTCTGTCAATGCGGGTTTGCACACCCGCGGGGTGCAGTGTGAGTGCAGAGGGCGAGGGGAGGACGCAGATGGAGTTTTAGCTTGGCAGGCTCTGGCAGGCGTCCCATTTTCTTCTCCCTGGGCTTTTGTTCTGCCATGATCTGAAGCCATAAAAAATTAACACCCGAAGTCCCCTTCTGGCTTGAAAAGTTTTTGACACTTACCAAGATAAAAGCCACTTATCTAAGTTAGGGACTGTCAAAATGTGCCCCAAACCCAAACACCAAAGGCTTAAGCACATGGAAGTTTTTGTTTCTCATGTAACATGAAAGAAATAGGCAGCCCAGGCTCTTGTGGCTGCTCAGGACCACAGCCTGGCTCTGCCACCCTTTCTGCCTCACCCTAGACTTTGGTTTTGGCTTCATGATCATAAGGACTTTCTTTTTCTTTCTTTCTTTCTTTCTCTTTCTTTCTTTCTTTCTTTCTTTCTTTCTTTCTTTCTTTCTTTCTTTCTTTCTTTCTTTCTTTCTTTCTTTCTGTTTCTTTCTTTCTTTCTTTCTTTCTTTCTCTTTCTTTCTCTCTCTTTCTTTCTTTCTTTCTTTCTTTCTTTCTTTCTTTCTTTCTTTCTTTCTTTCTTTCTTTCTTTCTTCTTCTTCCTTTCATTCTTTTGCAGCACTAGGGACTGAACACTTTACACTGAGCTACATCCCCAGCTGTTTTTTAAATTTTGAGACAGGGTCTCACTGAGTTGCTAACTTGCCCAGGCTGGCTAAAATTGCAGTTCTCCTGCCTCAGCCTCCCAGAGTGCTGGGATTACAGGCCTGGGCCACCATACTGTGCAAAAAGGGTCTACATTCAGAGCAGAAAAACAGGGACAGGGAGAACAGAAAATAAGAGACACATGGAAGCTGGATCTATCCCTCTCTTAAATCAAGAAAATGATAGCTGGACTAGAAGCCACACACAGGGGACTTCCGCTGGCTTCCCACTGTGGCTCCTGATGACTCCCAGCTGTAAGAGTCTGGGAAAGTGAATATTCTTTAAGCACATCCCCAGCTTGACGAAGAGGAGGTTTGGTTAGTGAGGAAAAGGGAGAGGGCCCCCAAATTATATAAACCTTGATTAGCAAACATGAAGAGCAAAAATCTCTAAGGCTCAAATAGCTAAAGTACATGAAAAGCTGTGATTTTAGATTTTTATAAATTGTTATTACTGGTGTACGACATACGGAGAAGAAAGCACAGTAATCTTAGGGATAGTGTGGGACGAACGCTACCACATCCGTACTACATTTGTGTAGCCACCACCCAGGTCCAGATATAAATCTGTTTCTCGTGCCCCTTTCTGTTGGCAAACCACCCACCCCCAAGATAACCACTATTCTGACTTCCGCCACGTAGAGAAGGGGATTTACCATCCTAGGTGTTAGAGGAGAAGGGCTGATGTG
This sequence comes from Erethizon dorsatum, assembly GCA_028451465.1. Taxonomy (NCBI): domain Eukaryota; kingdom Metazoa; phylum Chordata; class Mammalia; order Rodentia; family Erethizontidae; genus Erethizon; species Erethizon dorsatum. Next base: position 98,103,072 of record CM051834.1, read on the forward strand.
TGGAGGGGAAGAAAAGGGAGGAAGAGTGAAACCAAATGCACGTTGTCGTTTGCTATTACTGCTGTCCTCTGCCCCTTAAGTTATTCTAATTCCCTTTGAATACCCTCCTTCTCAAATGTCACCAGAAACCGAAGGTAGGTTGTTTCATACTCTCTGACGTGATTCTGTGCTAAAGCTTCCAATCAGTGAGAACTGGATTCTGCTCTCTGTAATAGAACAACCCCAAGTAACAGTGCTGTAAGTGAGGTAGAATTCTGCTCTTCTGCCGCATACAGTAGAAGCCATCTGCGGGTATGCAGCATAGGCAGCCCTTGACTATCTTTGGCAGCCCCAGGAAGATTACAAAGGCTCATCTTCCTTTTGGGTCCCTGCTCTACAAATCCTAGGATGGCCCTTGCCTTCATAGTTAGTCCAAAATGGAAGCTGAAGCCCCAACCATCACATCTGTATTCCTGAAAACAGAATGGAAAAAAGAGAAGAAGAAATACTCACCACTTCTTATTTTGAGAGATTTCTCAGAAGTTCCAGTTCTCCTAATAATACATTGGCAAGAGCTTATTCAAGTGGCTACACCTCACTGCAAAGAAGTGTGAGTGCAATGTGCTATTAGAAATCAGGCTTTAAAAAAAGTGAAGTACATGGGCCAGTGAGATGGCTCAGCGGCTTAAGCGCCTGCCCGGCAAGCGCGAGGGCCCAAGTTCGACTCCCGGAACTCACATACGAAAAAGGGGCTGGTGATATCGCTGAGCGGCACGGGCGCCTGCTGGCGCGTGAGGTCCTGAGGTCGACCCCCCAGTACCCACAAAAAAAAAAAAAAAGTGAAGTACAGAGGCAAATTACACTTTTGCAACCTTTGCAGATAAACCTCCCCACCCAGATTCTGCAGCTTTGCTCTATGTCCCCAGAGGCCTCCTGTGCACCTCAGAAAGCCCTGGCCCTGCTTACCACATCTACTCGGGGGTTCTCAGGAAAATGGGAGAATTTCCTGGCAGATGGGAAGGAATGAACTGCCCAGAGCATGGCAGCCAGACTGTTGTCGGACCCCCTGGCTCAGGAGGGCTTCCTAGCATCGGATGCACCTGATCTAAGCCAAGTTCCATTAGCAGCAGTCAGTTTTGTCTCAGGGACAGAAAATTAAATGTGAGCGTTTTGTTGAGGGCGGCCCTGCAGCCAACTCTAATTAGGCAAAATTGAGATTATGTGTATCTGTATTTTCTCTGATACAAGCACCACTTACTTTGCAATGTAAGAACTCACTTAATCCCAGCACTGGGGGACAGAAGCCAGGAGGCCACTGCCAAAGCAGCCGCCACCCTGCATGGTGGATGGGGGGTGCCTGTGTGGGTCTGCTGTGTCCTTCAGTGCCAGTCCAGCCAAGAGCTGTGGGCCACAGTGGACACCGCCGCAGAAGCAGAGGCAACAGCAGGCAAGGGGAGAGCTCTGCTCAGAGCATCAGAAAGGGGTCAGGGCCTCCGGTGCCCAGGCAGGGCGGGAGTGGCAGGTCTGGCCACACTCGGCCGAGGACAGGATGAGCTGCCAGGCTTGTCAGGGGTGATGAGAAACGTGGAATCATGGGAGGCTCTCAGAACGTTCTGACTGAGTTGGGGAGAACAGGTTGTTAGGTTCCTCTCCGGTTTTCTGTGCCTTTTCACCAGGTTTAACCCACAGAGCAGTTCGCGAAATACCTGTTGGTGCCTCTGTTCTTGCTCATAGTCAGACAATCAGTGAAGTCACCTGACTAGGACAGATTTCACAAGTCAGATTTCCCATCCTGTGTCTCTCTCGCACCTGCTTTGGCTCTCTACTTCCCCGATTTCTCTTCTTTCCACAAGTACTCTCCCTGGACAAGAAGAGCTCTTACAGGATTTTGAGGCTTTGGAAGTGCCCTCCAACCACAGGAAGTGACAGCGGACATGACAGCCTGTGAGTTGCACCGGTGCTCAATCCTGTCTTCCTGTCACAGACACCTCCTGGGCTCTGCTGAGTGGGATGAACAGGGTTTGAGGGAGGACAGGAGTTTGCCAGCTCTCTTCTCACACGGTGGCTTCTGGTCATTTAGGACACAGCATGTGCAGAGTCTCTTGTCCTGCGGTCACTGCCCAGATCTCCAGGCTGCCCCACTGGCTCTGAGTGGCTTAGCTGGCCACGTGTGCCTATAGTGGAGCCCAGGGCCAGGGTCAGGGGAGCCACAGAAACAGAGAAGACAAGAGCAAGTTCCCAAGCACAGGAGGAGGGAGCTCTGTGTCAGGACGGTGACACTGGTGTGCTACGCTGTTCCCAGGCTGCACTAGGATGGCGGCCCTTCTTGCTCCCTCTGGACAGCATACTGGGATACTCATGATGACAGTGACCTTGTAATGGCTGATTGTATCCACTCCTGTCTTTGTTTCCTTAAACTCACAAAGGTCTTTTCTTTTTTATTTTTTGAGACCTGGTCTCGCTAAGTTGCTATGTTGTCCAGGCCGGCTCAAGCTTGAGATCCTCCAGCTTCAGCTTCCCAGGGAGCTGAGATGACAGGTGTGGGCCACCATGCCCAGTTGGTCTATTTGATACGACCTGGAACCATGGACTGCATTGCTAACCTCTAGCTGCTCCATACCGATGGGTCTCAACCCATTTTGGGGGGCGGCTGAGTTGGAGGAAAGCTGGGCAGCAACATGTCGCTCTGTCCTGGACAAAGATGGACCCAGCTATGTGGCATCTTCTCTGGCCTGGCAGTACTGACTGAGCCTCGCCTCCATTCACAATCACATCCATCCTCCTTTCTTCACCACTGCTCCCCGTCAGGTTGTCCCCACTAGTGGTACCCTTCGGTAAGGAGTCTCCCATGAGACCTGGCACTTCTCTGGGCTTTCCACAGAATATCCAGGTAAAACTCTTCAGGGTTCTGTGAAAAGGACAGGCCTCAGCCAGGTATGCTAGTGCATGGACGCCTGTAATCCCAGTGTCCTGGGAGGCTGAGGCAGGGGGATCAAAAGTTCAAGCCCAGCCTAGGCAACTTAGTGACTTAGCAAGACCCTCTCTCAAAATAAAGAATTTTTAAAAAGAGCTGTGGAGGTAGCTCGATGTGAAGGTCCTGGGTTCAATCCCCAGTATGAAAAAAAAAAAAAAAAAAGAGGCCAGGCCTGTGCCTTGATTACTGGTCTTTCAAAGGGGCAGAGGACATTTGTCTTCATAGGAGTCACATGTCATGGATAAGAAGAGCAATAGGTGAGCTTTTCAAAGCCAGCCCGACACCCTGCTTTCTTCCCAAATCCCTGCCTCTGTAAATCTAATTGCTCTCCCTCAGAAATCCAAATTATGATCTCTCCCAGGCCTCCTTTTACATCTGGAGTCCTCGCAACCCACTCCTCTGGAAGATTCTTTCCCGCCATTTGCCCTCACTCCCCAGTTGTTCCAGGCCTCTGCCCTCAGTTCTTTCTTCATCTCCTCCCCTTCCCATTCCCTACCCTTTTCCTAGACTACATCAAGTTGCTGTTCCTTCTCCCAGCATGATCCAGCCAGAGCAGGTTAAAGTCCCTGGGTTTGTGTCACCATTCATAAAAACTGGCACTGTTGACTTTCAAGTCCACAGGCTTCCGCTAGCCCAGAAAAATATCCTGAGCCAGGTGGCCCCACATGGCCCACACAGTCTGAGGGCTCAGGCTCAGTTCTTCTCCCATGCAGCCTGTCTTTCCTGGTGGTCTCTGCCAGGTCCCTGCACCACCTCCTCTCTTCTCACCGGGATCTGCTCTCTCAGCCTCCAACAGCCCTAGCCTTCGCGGGTGCTCTCGAGAGTCCCTCAAATGGGGCAACTGAGGCACAGAGTCGGCCCAATCATGCAGCTTCATTTCTCTTCGAATGAGCGGGTATAGAGCACTGAACAAAGCAGATGTGTTCTTGCCTTTACGGAATTTACTTTCTAGGTGGTGGGAGGGATGAGAATACATAACAGCATCTGTGTGGGTATAAACAGTAATTTATTGTCATGGCATGTTCCACAAACAACATAAAACAGGAAGACATAATGATCATGAGAAGGGGGTTGGTGTGCTTTAACTGGATGGCAGAGAAGTGTTCTCTGAACGGTGACATTTGTGCTGAGCCCGTATGAAGAGCTGGGGGAGGACACTGTGGGCAGACAGGACCGTTCACTCATGAAAAGGCGCTGAGGCAACACAAAGCTGTACGTGATGGAGGAATGGGGCTTTGCACGTTCCAGGCAAGCGTCAATTCTTTCACTGACCCACACCCCAGCCCCTGACTGGTGGTTTTTAAAGATTTCCATAAAATTGTCTTCCTGCTCCTATATCTGTCCAAGTGCACGTCTTCGCCCCAGTCATCGTGGAGTCCGTGAATGATTCAAGAAGCCATTTGTCCCATTTGGTCATTTGTTCTTCCATTCTCTCTGTCTCCAGGCCTCCTTGTCATCCCACATGAGCCACTTTCTAGATTAGTCTAAGAATTCTTTGTATCTCTTGACAAACTACACTTGCACTATTTTACTTCTATTATTTCCTTAGATGTTCATGACTTTCACATTTGAGCCAACACCACAAACTTCCTACCAAGGAAATGTTGGGGATGGAAGTACTGCTTTTCTCCTTGAGCTCTGTCTCACCTCATCTCCTACCCTCTCTTGACATACAGAAGTAAACACTGGCCATGAATATGACTGAGGATTTGGGGGCGGAAGTCAAGCACAGTGGTTCCCATGATCCTGGGACCCCTGCAGTTCCCTCCTTTCCACTCTGGCCACCTAGTGGTATCCACACTGTGCTCCTGCCCAGGCGGTGAGCTGCATAAGCAGGATGAGAAGGAAGAGCTCCAGGCCTGAGAGTCCTTCCTGCTTTCCGGATGGCCTCACCTCCTTCCCCCTTTTACAACTCTCCTGTCTGATAAGCTCTTGGGAAAGTCAGGCTTCCATGAGGCACCTGGCCCTGTCTGGGGTGCATGTCTTCCCAGTACTTCCCAGTGAACAGTCCAGAAGATGGCTCCACGCTGGCCTTTGGAGTATTCAGGAAGTTTTACACAGGCTGCTGTTTGTTTCCCAGCCCCACCAACCCATCCTCCAGAAAAGAAGAGGGTGGGAGGCGGTATCTGGGTAGAGAGAGTGTGCATGGGACGGGATGGAGTCAATACTGTGCAAATGCATACACATTCCTCGTCTCACGACCAAGTTCCGTTCCCGCGACTAGGTTGTTACATGAATTGGTCGCTAAGTGAGGAATTGTATATAGTACGTATGTCTATCACAATGTTCAGAACAAAGAAATGGTCAAAAGAAACTCCAGCTTGATGACTTGCTTTTATTTGCATATCTCTTACATGCAGTACTATAATGTATAACAACAAAAAACTACAGTACTGTACTGTACAGTACAATCAGCAAAAGTACAGTACAGTATAAACAAGGTGTACTGTACAAAAAAGACATTGAAGCTCTATAAATAAGATGTACAGAACTGTACAAAAAAAATACAGGTCCTAAAGCCAAGTGGTGGGCTGTAAGTTCAACCAGCACGCCTCAGTAGTAAGTCCGAACAGTCATTAAATAGATCCTTAAACAAGGAATATCTGTATTTAATATAACTGTACACTGGAAAAAACAGAAACAGTTGTTTTCATGGTACAAACCAGTGAATATGAGCTTTTGGATTATTTTTACTTAGAGGCTGAGAGGTCCAGAGGAGGCAAGTAGGCATTCCAAGCCCATCTCAAAGAAGGGAGCTGCCCCAGAAAGTCTTTAGGCCGGGCTTCCAGCCCCTTCCACAGTGCAGGTTCTGTCACACTTCTGTCACAGTTCAGCACCCTCCTCAGTCACCAGAACCATCCACAGCCCGCACGGGAATGTATGGAGGAGTTAAGTGCTCAGGTTGAGAGTCAGACTAGCTGGGCTCAAATCTCAGGCCCATCCCATTGCTAGCTCTGCGGACCTTGGCAAGTTACTTAACCTATAGTTAATCCATGCAACTCTGGCTTCCAGGGTCAGTGAGTCTGCACTCGGGAGCCAGCAATGTGGGAAGGAGGCCTGCCTGTGTAGCCTTGGGTGAGGTTACTCATCCTCTCTGGGCCTTAGTTTCTCCTCTGTAGAATGGGGATGATACCACACTCACCACTGGAGTTGCTGTGAGAATTGCAATGCTATGTATATGTGTGTACGTGGGAGTATAAATGCACATACAGTCATTCCTCGGTATCCATGGGCCTCCTCTCCCCTGCAGCTACCCAAATCTATGGATACTCAAGTCCCTTACATAAAATTGGGCTGGGTGTGGTGGTGTATGCCTGTAGTTCCATTCACTCAGGAGGCTGAAGCAGGAAGTTTGCTTGAGCCCAGGAGTTCAAGGCCAGCCTGGGCTACACAGGGAAACACCTGTCTCATAAACAAACAAACAAAATGGGGTAGTATTTGTATACAACCTATGCAAATCCTGTATACTTTATATCACCTCTAGTTTACTTATAATGTTTAATACAATGTAAATGCTATATACATAATTGTTAAACTGTACTGTATAGGAAATAATGACAAGCAAAAAGGTCTGCCCATATTCGGTATACACATGACTTTTGTTTTACTATTTTTCGTCTGTGGTTGGTTGAGTTGGTGGATATGGAAGGGCCATGGATACAGAAAGCCAACTGTATTTATCAGCACTTGCTGTTACTATTATTAATATTTTTTAAAGTTAAGGCTAATTTATATGTAACAAAAACAAGCCAATTTAAAAAACTTAAGGAAATCATAATGCCAGTGGTTCATAAATATGATAAAAATTGTGATACTGATGTTTGATAGCTGAAGTGAAGCATTAGGCTGGACCTAGCTTCTTACCTTCTGCTTCGTACCTCACTGTCTCCTATTGACTTTTTGGATCTCACTTTTTTTTGTTTTTCATTTTTTTGGGGTTTTTTGTTTGTTTGTTTGTTTGTTTGTTTGTTGTTTTTTTGAGGCAGGGTCTTGCTATGCAGTTCATTCCGGCCTTGAACTCACAGTGATCCTCCTGCCTCAGCCTCCCAAGTGCTGGGATTACAGGTGTGCCCCACCACACTCGGCTTGGATCTCACTTTGATGTTTCTTTTATTTACAGGATTTTCTATCAGGTATTGCATGGGAAACCAGCTCTTTATGTCCTTGCTGAATTAATCTTAAACGTTTCTACTATTCCATCTTAAGAATTACACTTGGGAGGATTCCAAGCCTTCTTCCATCTAGGATTGCCAGATATCTGTTATTGAATAGATCAGTGGTTCTCTGAGTGTGGCTCCTGGACCAGGAGACAGCATCATGTAGGAATTTACTGAAATGCAAATCCTTTCCCCCACCCCAGCCCTGCTGAATGGGAGGTGCAGAGACAGAGCCCGGCAGTTTGTGTTCTGACCAGCCCTTCAGAGGTTTTGATGGACGCAACGGTTTGAGAACCATTGTCATGAAAGAAGCGTGGGCCCGGTGGTTTGTGATGGTTAACTTTATGCACCCGTTCCGGTTGACTAAGGGACTCCCAGAGAGCGCGAGCGTCTTTAGTTGCACTGTTGTGGCTGTCTCAACGTCCGGAGTTGATCCACAGTGTTTTCCTTTCATGGTCTTTGATTTGGGGAAGAGCCGGAAGTCACATGATGCCAGAACCGGTGAATAAGGTAGATGAGGACGGACCATAATGTTTTGTTTTGTTTTGTTTTGTTTTTTTATATGTGGGTACTGGGAGTCGAACTCAGGACGTCACGCTTGCCAGGCAGGCACCATAATGTTTTTACAAGGCTGTTTTTACAAGGTATTGGAGGTAGCATTCGTCATATTTTTTTTTAATTACACCTCATAAAGACTTACAAAACTGCTTCAGAAAGTGGCAAGAACAATGCAGTTAGTCTGTTCAAAGCAAGGGTGGGATGTATTGTAAGAGGGATTAATGGCACTGTCTTTTATTGTAATACATTTATAAAAACACAAACATTCACTGTAAACTTTGATCATTCCTCGTATTGATTTTCCTGGGTTTCCAGCTTACAGACCAGGAGACTTTTCAGCCTCTATAATTGCATAATCTATATCTATATCCTTATCTATATCTATATGGAAGAGAAAAGCATAATTGCATAATCCAAAATAAGTCCCCAAATCCTTTTCTCTCTCCATATCATTCTCATGCTCTTTCTCTGTCTGTCTACTACCGCTTCAGTTTCTCTGGAGACTCCTGATTTATACACAGCTGTTGGGCATTTTTCAAGGTCATGGTCCTGTCCTGGACACCTGGTGCTTGCATGAAACTACAAGGCGAGGTTGTGAACATAAGGAGCAAAGGTAGGAGGGGATCCAGCTCACCACCTTGATACCTTTTGACCCATGCGCCCTCCTGACTCTTCTGCAGGCAGAGCTCAGTATATCAGGCGGTGTGGTTGGGAAGCCCTCCTGATCAGCTGCGAGGTCTTGGGGAGTCACTTTGCCTCTCAGGGCTTTGTTGTAGAACAGAGTCCTGTGCGAATAGAGCAGGTGAGTTTGGGAGAATAAAGGAGGTAATGTGCAAACACTTTGTAAAACTGAAAAACGCTCCTCTGTGGTGAATTGTAACCAGACAAACTCTGCAGGAGTGGTTCTCAACCTCTTTTCAGGGGCCGCACAAGGGGCAAAATATGTTCCTGTGCTGGACAAATTCCCGAAGTATTCCAGCCACAACGTGTCCTGTTCCACTCTTCATCTGGAGACAGCATCATCTGGGAACTTACTTGAAATTCAAGTCATTGCCCCCAACCCCAGACCTGCTGACAGCCTAGACTCAGCAGTACCAGGCGGCTGAAGAGATGCCTGTCTGTCTGTCTGTCTGCCTGGTGGACATGACCTAGGCATTCCCTGTGCCCCAACCCCAGCCCAGTTCAGTCTCTCCAGCAGTGTCTCTCTGGTCCTGTTCTCTGTGTGATCTCTCCCCTCCCTAGTCTGTCTGTGCCTTGGCAGGGAACTCCTTGTCTCCTGATTCTTTCTTTTCCATGCCACCAACTGTCCTTTCCCAGACCGTAGTAGTTGCTGGGGAGCCTCACTAGATTCTCATTTTTTATTGAGAAGTGGTCACTTCCAGAAGGAAGTCTTCAGGCTTCTTCCAGAGTTGGAGCTGCCTCTGGCTCCTTTGGCTCTGTCCCAGACTCTTACAGCAAGATGACCTGTGTCACTGCAAAAAGGCAACAGCTGATTACTTTCATGAGAGAATCTGAGAAACCTCAGCTCTTCCTCAGAACTGATTCCATCAGTCTAAGGTACTGTTTCCCAAGCACAAACCAAGTACTCTTTTCCGGTGTTCTTTGTGTGTGGTGGTGGTGGTGGGGTTTGAACCTAGAGCCTTTGCACTGACCTATATCTCCAGCCTTTTTATTCTTTATTTTGAGACAAAATCTTTCTAAGTCTCTAAGTTTCCCAGACTGGGCTCCAACGCTCTAATCTCCAGCTTCAGCCTCCTGAGCAGCTGGGATTACAGGTATGCACCACCATGCCCAGATCCCAGTGTTCTTTTGGCTTCCAAGTTTAGGTATCTGGAGAGGCACTTCAAAGGGCCATGTGGAGTTGTGGGCGCCACCACTGGCCACCTTGGTCCCAGCCTCCCAGGGGTCTCCCTGCTGAGTGGGAGTGGACAGGTCATCTAGCCTCCTGTGCTACTGTCCCTTCCCTGGGAAAGGGAGGCGATGATAGTGCTCAGCTCATGGTTTAGAGGAGACTGAAAGTATTGACACATCTAAAGCTCTGGGAATAAGATCTGGGAACATAATCCTGACCACGAGTTTTGTGAGTTGTCCTTGTCTGCTATCCTGGACTCCTTGATGTGTGACCGTACTGTGATCCCATCATTTATTACATCCCAGACTACTTTTATTTGCTGTCTCCTCTTCTGAAAAGTCTCAGCTAGTTTTTATTCTGACCCCAGGGCTCAGCTACAGACCCATCAGGCGTGTCTGGGGGCAGACCTTTCCTCCACTGGGAAAAGGTAGACTGGTTCCTGGGTTACCCAGCTGTGGTGCCAGGGGTATTAAGTGCCATGCCTATCTCCTCTGTTCTCTTTTCCAGCACACCTGGTCTCTGGCCACTTCTATCCTGCACACCTGTGAACATGCAACGGTTGTAGCAGTTTTTTCCAACCTCACGGAGCTTTTTGCTTTTGCTTGGAGTGCCCTTACCCCAGACCCTGTGTGGCTGTCTCTCTGTCGTTATTCCAGTGTCTCTTTGGTGCCCCATCCTTGGCCATTTCTCTCCTACAGTAGTCCTCTCTCTTCTTCATCATAGTACTCAGTTTTGTCACCTTCACTGTGCTTTATTAAATCTAAATTGTTTTGTTTATTAACATTTTTTTTTGTCAATAGTCCCTGGTGATTTGAGCAGGGGGATCAGGGTGCTGTTTGTGTCACAGACTTGGCTTTATGTTGCTCCGGTAAAACTCCTTTGTTGTGCCTAACAATCAGAAATGCACACATAGGTAGATTTGCAGCTAAACCAACAAATCATTTTTTATTTGCTACCTCACACCACCCCTTGGCCCAGAAAGAGGGAGGAGGAAGCCACTTACGTGATCCAAACAACAGCCTTAGGTCTCTTGGGCCTTTTAGCTGTTTGATCAAATGGTAATTAACTAAAGTGCTTCTTGTTCCTGGGGAGTCCAAATGCCAGGCCCAATGACCAGAATTCCTCCAACTCTGGCACCCATCTAGAACATGACTTGCATGAGAGCTGTAGCTTCTTCAACCATCATATTCTCAGACCTGACACAGAGCAGGTGCTCAATAAATCCAGTTGGTAAAGGGAGAAATGACAGGCAAATAAAGATGCAGGCAGGTGTCTGTATCTCTGGACAAAGGAGTGTCTTTGTCACTCTGAACCTCTGCCAAGAGAACCTTTTGGGAGATCTAGCAAAGTGGCTTAGAGTAGATGGAACATTTAAAATAATGCCAAGCCTATAGTAAGTTATATTTCCTGTTCCCCCAGGACCAAGGCAGGAGCACCAGAAGATTCATTTTCCCTGGTATTTAGTGTTCCTTGCACCACACCCAGCTGCTGTGGGAAAAATTCTCACCAAAATGGAAGTTGGTGGGTCTCTTCATTGTAGAGGTAGGCCCACAGCACTGCCAAATCCCAGGGGCAAGACGCAAGTGAGTAGAGCAGCTTATCTTCCACGGGGCAAGCCCTGCTCCTGTGTCAGATCCCAGCCAGGAGGCACGTGCCCAGCAGAAAGGAGCCAGACAGACCGAGGCACAGCCGGGTGTCCTATGACTCTGCGTGACCACCTTGAATAGTGGCAGATGCTGTAGCAGGAGGTTGTGGGTGGAGCAGGCAGGGCTGCTTTCTTCCCAGGAGGATACACATGGCCAAGATGTTGGCAGGGGACAGATGGCACAGACAGACTACAGGGGAAGAGAACTGTCCACACGAAGACCATTGATGCCTTCCGGATTGCATCATCAACTTTCTTGGCACAAACAACAGACACCCATCCCCCTACCCCCCGTTTGGCTAATCAGTAAAGGAATTGTTTTTAAAACACATTTGGTAGCTCATGTAATCTTCAGGATGGCCAGAGAACCGGGCTTGGAGATTATGCTTGGGTTACACCCTGGAGTCACCACTGCCTTCACCCAGGGCGCTGCCACCCTCCCCAGAATGGCCTCCTGGCTCCACATCACAGCTTCTCCCAGGCACACTAACTGGCAGCACCTCGTTCACAGCCTGCGCCCTAGGTGGGAGGGGACTCTGGAAAAGCAAGTTTTGGAATACTTCAAGAGGCACAGACTCACAAGCTTGGCATCCAGACATGCTGGGTGGCCAAAATGGATGACGTGAGTCCCTGATAGAAAAGGAATTGTCTAGCTTTCCTAGATGCAAGTCTTCCAGTTTCCAGATCCTGGAGATGTGGCCGCTGCCTGGCTGGGCATGTTTGAGAAAGGCCTCTCCATACCTTTCAGCCTTGCTGATACAAGGGCATAGGAAACAAACCACTCAGGGTGGTGTATGACTCGAGCATAGGAATAAGTGCGGAAATACTTTTAAAACTTCGGAGTATACTTGTGGTTTAAGCCATTATTGTTACTTAACGAGCTGTCACCAGCATCCCCCGAGGCACGGGCCACACCTGCCCCAAGGGCTGTGCCCTAACACTTGCATGTCAGAATGTGAGAGAAACCACTAAAATTATGATTTAGTTAGCCTTGAATCTGCTCTAATTTATTTTTAAAATTGTAAAAGATATAATTCAAGTATCTGTTCATTACTAATGACAAGTTCTCTAAAATATATTTGTCTTAGTTGATTCTGGGTGGCAGTGACCTTTATTAAGTGGAATAAACAATATAAAGAGGATTGAGACAAAGTGACTTCAGGAATGGCCAGGTCCAGGTGCTCAAATGCAACTACCAGTCAATTGTCTTCGTCTCTGCACTGCTTTCCTCTAGTGGCTTTGTTCTCAGGTGTATCCTCTCCAAGTGGTGACAAAGATGACTCCCAGAAGCTTCAGGATTACATTCTACTGTTCTAACCTTCCCATGGAAAGAGAATGGTTCTTTATGAATTATTCTGGGATAGATTGACTCTAAAGGGGTTGGCTGTGGCATGAGCCCAAGGAGAGGGTCACATGTTCTCTCCTGCAACTGGGTTGCTGCTCCCTCCCGCCAACATTATGCCACATGATCAGAGAGGGAAGAAAAAGTGGTTGGCTGAAGGAAAATTGGAAGGAGGAGGAATGGATGCTGGGCAGGTACAACTCTAGGGACCCACTCACAGTAGCCTGGGCACTGCCATATCGCTGGCTTGCTGGATACCAGGACATTTCTCCGCTCTGGCAAGGATGACCAACTCTTCTTGATGCCTCCCCACCTCAACTTGTCTAATCACTATACAAACATATCTCCTAGTCTCTGTTCAGTTTTCTTGACTTTATTATTCTGGCTTCGTTTTATTACTGGAAGAGAAGTTAAGGATAACTTGTTCCCCCGCTGGATGAACCCATGACCATTTGGATCTCTCAGCCCTTGCCTTTTCTGGATGCTCAGTAGTTTAGGAATCTAGCTTCATCCCATCCCTAAGCAGATGGCCCTGGGAGATCAGCCCTCAGTGCATATTTATGAGCTTGCAGAATAAAGGTACAGGATTCGGGCATATCTGCCACCTCAAGGTCTCCCAGGAGCCAAGAACCCTAACTCTTGAGCTTGGTAAGTGTCAGGAAGAGAAAGGTCAAGAGTTGAGCTCTTCCTCAGGCCTCTTTGTCTGCTGGGTTTCCCCCAAAATTCCATTCCTACAAATTTAGTTATTTTCCTCTAGGTCTCAGGCCCTGATTATTCATTCAGCATTGCTCTCCTTTCATAATCCAGGCATCCTGCTTTATGTCCTCTGGCTGATTATTCCACATGAACTTGCCTGCTGCCTGTTTTCTCCTGCAGGCCCATCCCTGCCCCTGCTGCTCTTCTTGCATGGGCAGCTCCCCCTCCTCGGGATCCAGCTAGAATTGCTCATCTTCGGCCTTGCCTCACAAAACTTCCCTAGAAGCCTAACACACATGAGCATCTGAGAAGAAAGCGGGGCCACTTGTTCAAATGCACACAGATGGTCCTCACCTAGCCCACTGCTGCCTGGGGGGAGGGACCCTGGTTCTGTCTCCTGTGATGTCTTCTTCTCCCCAGTGTCCTACCCCCTGCCTCTGCACTATGTCTGCCTTCTCACCTGTTCTGTCCTAAGCCGTATAAATCAATGGCAGCATCAGTTCTCTTGGAAACTGATACAGACACATGAGAGTACAACAGACGTTACACTGCATCACTCTACAATGACTCTATCTTGCCTTGACCCATGTCACATGACCCAGGGCCAGAGGTGACTTCATTCTCATTGCCATGAAGCACAAACCTTGACTACCATCCCGAATCTTTCTTTTTTCATTTTTTAAATTTTTATATTTTTTTTAAAGACAACAAGTAAACATTCTCATGTATTAACAAACTCAAGCATTAGAGAATGTACAAATACCTTTTGGAGAAAAATATTACTCAGTATAAGATTAAGCCATGTAAAAGCTAGGTAAAAATAGAAGACTAAGGAATGGAATAGTCACAGTGAAATTGCATTTTCATACTAGGGAGACAATACGATGTTTACAAATGTGCATCCAGTTTATTTCCCTTGTGAGTATTTTCTCAAGTTGCATCCATTTACCTATAAAAGTTTCCAGTTTATCTTTCTTTATGGCTGAGTAGTACTCCATTGTATAGAAATACCACATCTTTTTTATCCATTCCTCGGTTAATGGGCATTTGGGTTGTTTCCATGATCTAGCTATTACAAATTGTGTTGCTATAAACATGGGTGCACATATATCGCTGTGGTACGATGTTTTTAATTCTTCTGGGAAGATACCCAGAAGGGGACTAGCTGGGTCAAATGGGACCTCCAATCCTAGTTTTTTGAGGAGTCTCCACATGGATTTCCACAGTGGCTGCACCAGTCGACACTCCCACCAACAGTGGAGAAGGGTTCCTTTTTCCCCACAGCCACTCCAGCATTTGTTATTGGTTGATTTCTTGATAATAACCATTCTTTCTGGGGTGAGATGGAATCTCAGTGTTGTTTTCATTTGCATCTCTCGAATGACTAGTGATGTTGAACATTTTTTCATATATTTATTTGCCATTTGTATTTCTTCATCTGGGAAGTGTTTATTCATCTCAGATGCCCATTTTTGGATTGGGTCTTTAAATTTGGGAGGTCTGATTTTTTTGAGTTCTTTGTATGTTCTCGATAGTAGTCCTTTGTCTGAGGAACAACTGGCAAACATTTTTTCCCACGTTGTGGGTTGCCTCTTCACTCTGTTGGTGGTTTCTCTTGCTGTGCAAAAGCTTTTTAATTACATGAGATCCCAGTTGTTGATTCTTTGTGATACTTCCTGTGCAATGGGGGTTTTATTCATAAAGTCTTTGCTTACACCAATGTCTTCAAGAGTTTACCTATTCTATTTTCCAGGAGATTTAATGTTTCTGTTTTAATATTTAGTTCTTTGACCCATTTTGAATTTAGTTTAGTGCACGGTGAAAGATATGGGTCTAATTTTAATCTTCGGCATGTGTAGAGCCAGTTTTTCCAGCACCATTTATTAAAGAGCATCCCAGAATCTTATTTTCCTCTTTACTCCATTTTTAATCTGCACTCTCTCCAGGAGCAAGACTTCCCAGCCCTCCTGAGGACCATTTCTCTCTGGCATACATCCCCTTTCTGTAGAAATGGTGGGGTAGGGGGAGAAACCCTCTCTTCTGGATTTAGTTGTATCATTCTACCTTAATACTTTTCTCAAATGCTCATGAAAATCTGGATTTGATTAAGAAAGGGGTGGAGTGGGGAGAAGGAACCATTGTTTCTTTGCCCTCTGGAATTCTGAAGAGGCCATCTGTCCCCACTTTGTCCCACTGCAGTCCATGTACACAGCTGCTACATGTGCCAATCCATGCATTACTTTAAGGGTCTCAGGACTTCTTTCGGACTCCTTTTCCTGATGGCAGGCAAGGTGTGCCTGGTCCATCCCCTACCACTTATTACTTAGAGTCAGTAGCAGGACTGGGAGTTGGGAGGAAAGCTGGTGGGAGAGCTGGTGTGGTTTGCATTGGTAAGCTCTTCAGAAAAAGCTGGTTTTATGCTGTCACTTTGTAGAGCACCTTGCCAGCTTCTACCAAAACTGAAAATAACATGCCATGCCACCCAGGAGAAGACCTCTCCCACGTGTGTACAAATGTAGACACACAGCAATGGTCAAAGCAGCCTTGATATGCTGATGGAAAATAGGAAATTAAGCCAGGTATGGTGGCGCACACCTATAGTCCCAGTACCCTGAGGGACTGAGGTAGGAGGATTGCAAGTTGTCTAGGCAACTTAGTGATTTAGCAAGACCCTGTCTCAAAATAAAGAATGTTTCAAAAGATCTGTGGATATAGCTCAGTGTGAAGGCCCTGGGTTCAATCCCCAAGTACTAGGGGGAAAAAAGAAAGAAAAGAAGAGAAAATGGAAAATTATCTAAGTGTCTATTAATAGAATGGAAAAAGTAAAACCTGGCTTATGGATATGATAGAATATTATGGCAAGCAAAAGAAACCGATGAGATCTGTAGATATCGAAGACAAGATTTGGGGTGGAAAATAGCTTGTTACAGAATGACTTGTACTGTACAATTTTTCTGGACATTTGAGAAAGCCCAAATGAATACTAAACAGTGTTTCCAGACTCAAGTACAAAGCACACTTTAAAAACAGATATGAAGGATGCACTTAAATTCCAAAAGAATGTTGCCTTTATCAAAGAAATTAGGAAATTCAGTGAAGGAGAAGCATGATGAAGACATGGAAACATCAACCTTAAAAATCTGAAGAAATATGATTAAATGTTAATATGCATTTGTCTTGCATGATAAATATGCATATTTATTATTAAGTTTCCATGCTTACATTTTAAATCTAGGTTTAAAATTAATGAAGAAAGCATGGCTGAAACTATGATAACTTGTGTATTGACTTGTCTTTTGGTTTCAAATGACTGAAAACCCAAATCAAACTACCTTAAGCTAAGAAGGGAGACTTTTTGGTGTTTGAATCTGAAAAGTCCCAGGGTAGGTCTGCTTTAGGACATCAAATGCCTGGATGTGTTTTCTCTCTGTTCCACCTATTTTGAGTTGGTTTCAGGTTTAGGCAGCCTTTTCAGCTCAAAGAGGCCACCATAAGAGATGGGCCAGTATCCAAGTTCAAGTTCAATATGAGAAGTTCTTTCTTCTAATAGTTGACAGGGAAGGGCCAGGCTCCACTTTCTTTGGTCTGGATTGAGTCACACAACCCTGTGTGGACTGTCCCTGAGGTCAGGGGTTGACGCCTGCTTATGGTCCTTGTCCTCATCACACACCTACCCCTGGACTGTGAGATGGGATAATTAGTTGGTTCCACCAAACTACATTACAGAGGGCATTATAGTAGCCAGCTGTGTGTCTCAGTACCCTTTCCTAAGGGATATAGGAAGCAATCTATATGTTTTATCCACTTGGCATGATGAACAGCAAAGAGTATGTATGTGTGCAAAAGTGGCAAAGTGGGATTTGGACCCACCCTTATGCTCCATGGAACAGTTTTTGTGTAACTTTACCCGAGCCTCACAGAGGGTCAAATAGACCCACAACATTCCAGGATTTGTTAAAAAGAAAAAAAAGTTTTCTTTTGATTTTTCTGGTAGAAGTAGACCAATTCAGTACAATGGCACATGAAAAATAAGATTTGCAAGTTTTGGAGGAGGTCAAAAGTGAATCATCAGATTACTCATGCATGGATGATGAAGATGATCCATTATGCTAAAATACATGCTTTCATAACAGAAGAGTGGTGTGGGTGGGTGATGATGATGATGATGGCTTTGACGCTGGCCATGTAAGCCAAAGTTCCTGTGACAGTGACATGGAGCAAGAATCGACTGATACAGACACAGGGAATGCAGACCTCCTTGATTCAGATGATGAAGAAAACAGCAATGTGAGTACATATTTGACTAGTTGAAATGTTGCAAAATGGCCACTCCACCAAATGGAACAATCCAATGTTAGAACTAGGTCTGAAAATATAGTGAAGGTCTTAGCAGGGGTGAAACGTATTGGACAGAATGCCAGCACTGCCACTCAATGTTGGAAATTGTAACAGATGAAATGCTACAAGAAGCTGTGGAATACACAAAGGCTGAAATGCAAGTAAAATGTTCCGTGTGCACCAATGCCATATTCAAAAGTATTTATTATGACACCTCACTAGCTGAACTGAAAGCATTCATAGTTCTGCTGTTCTTAGCACGATTTTCTTACGGTGATCACAGGAATGTAAAAGCCTTATGGAAAAGCCATGGGTCAAAATATGGCATAAAAATTTATGTCCTTGTAGATGTGAAGACTTATTACACTTTCAGTTTAGACATTTACCCTGAAACTCAGGATAAATCCTTATTGGTATAGTAATAAATCGAATGATGCTGTAAACAGACTTGTTGCTCCCATCTCCCAAACTAATCAGAATGTGACATTTGACAATTGGTTTACTGGTTTCCAATTGATGTTACATTTGCTAACAGAGCACAAGTTGACCAGTGCAGGAACTGTACACAGGAACAAAGCAGAAATTCCAAATGAAATGTTGCAATTTCAAAACAGAGAATTGTATAGTTCAATCTTTGAATTTCAGAAAGATATAACACTGGTCTCATATGTGGCAAAGAAAAGCAAACTGGTACTGCTGATGTCAACATTGCACCATGATGGAAATATTGATAGGAAAAACTCAACAAAACAGAAGCCTGAGATGGAAACTTTCAACAACAAAACCAAACATGGAGTAGATGTTGTTGATGAGTTATGCAGCAACTATGATGTCACTTGAAACACAAAGCATTGGCCAATGGTTGTATTTTACTTGATCCTAAACATGTGTGGCATAAATAGTTTGATAGTTTACAAAGAAAATAACAAGTGCAAAATATCATGGAGAAGTTTTCTTAAAGGATTGGGACTGGAGCTCATAAAAGATCATTTACCACAGAGGAAAAACAAAATGTTTCTGCCCAGGGAACTATACAAAAAATTGTGGAGCACAGTGGTAAGCTAACAGGTGAACAGGCAGGTGCAGCATCACAAAGACCTACTATGATAACAGGGAAACCAAAAAGATGGCAACTGTGCCCTACAAGAAAGTACGGAAAATAAAACATACATGCTATCAGTGTAAGCAATGCTTGTATAGGTAGCATGCAGTTGTCATGTGTGAAGACTGCCTCGGGTGTGACAGTTGAAGCAAAGCTTATTTCTGTGGTGGACTTTTGTTTGTGTTTACATTGTAGTTCACATAGGTTTTTATTCTTTTTTTTTTTTTTTTTGGTAGCGGAATCAAACTCAGGACCTCATACTTGCCAGGCAGTTCTTGTGTCACTGAGCTATATCCCCGGCCCCAGGTTTTTATTCTTGATGTTATCTTTTAGGTTTTGTAAGCAAGTAAACAGCTCATGTGAAAATGTTGATGTCTATTCTAAATGCACAATACATACTGAGAATTTAATAATTTATTTTATTGATACTTTATGTTCCTGTTAATTACATGCTGTATAATATAATAAGAACCTCCTGACAAAACAGCAAGACCACTGAGATGTTAAGTATGTCCTACAAAAAGGCCAGGAAAGCAAAAGACATGTGTTGTCAGTGTACACGATGTGTGTGTATGGAACGTGCTGTTGTCATGTGTGCAGACTGCCTTAGGTGCAATAATTGAAGTAAAAAAAATTTTTATAGAGTGCTATTG
This sequence comes from Erethizon dorsatum, assembly GCA_028451465.1. Lineage (NCBI taxonomy): Eukaryota > Metazoa > Chordata > Mammalia > Rodentia > Erethizontidae > Erethizon > Erethizon dorsatum. The sequence continues at coordinate 98,122,368 of CM051834.1, forward strand.
ATGTTTTCATTGTAGTTCATATGGGAATTTATTTCTGATATTCTTTTTTAGACTTCGTACACCAAAAATAAGTTGACGTTGAAAATTTTGATGCTTAATTATAAACACTCAAATTTAAAAAAAAAGATGTTATTTTTTTCTGTTAAGTACTCATTGTTTAATATAATAATGCTCATAAAATTAAAATTAATAATTCATCAGTAGAAATATTCTAAAGAATATATACACCTCGATGGCAAAATTAGTCTTAGGCTCCAAGGGCTACTAAGGAAATGTTGCACACCCCAAGGAGCAAAGGGAAGACACCCCCTCAGGGGATGACTTGGGGTTGAGATTTCTACACCTCTTTACTTCTTTTGCTGGGGAACTCACTGCAGTTCTGATCACGGCCCCCCTTTTTGAGTCCCCCACACCCTGCAAACATGACACCAAGCTGGCTCATCTACTCTCTTGTGAAGCTGGCATTGGCTGCACCTGAGCTCCCATTTCCTCCCTTGGGGGCTGGTTCTCTGGCTGTTCTTCACCCTGCCAACAGTAAGTCCTGCCAGTTCTGCAGCCTACCAAAGGCTTTGCACACAGCTGAGGGGGAGGAATAGAAAATCAAGGTGTCTATGCACGCATTCAGAGCACTCAGCAACACTGTGCATGACCGCCAGTTGTGACTGCTCTCCTGAGAGAACCTTGCCACACGAGACACATTCTAGGGCCTGTAACAGACCAGGAGATTGGAGAGAGTCACAGCAGCCATGGCTCTCCAGTCCTTCCTGGTCCCCACTTGGGGCTTCGAGAGTGTGATCCTCACAAAGCGACAATAGCAGAAGGTGGTGACCCCCATGGGGGATGAACCAGGCACAGCTCCAGCCATATGGGCAGCACCAACCTCATAGCAGACGTGGAGCTGTCGGCATCTCTCATGTTGTTGGTCAGTAAATACTGGATGATGATCACAATGCTGCAGTGTGTGAAGGACGAGACCCCGGAGACCACAGCAGTGATCACTACGTACAGGGGCCAGTGCCAGAGCTTGTACTGTACTGGGCAAGCCACACTGTGGCAGCGCTTGAAGAAGATGCCTGCCAGGAGCCATGTGCTGCAGTAGATGCAGGTGTAGAAGCCATAGCAGTGAGTTCACACAGGATGTCCTGTAGGGGCCACAAGAAATTTTAGGTGGCCTCAATTATCTCAAAGGGCAGCAGCAGGAGGTCTGCCACAATCAGGCTGAACAGAAGGAAGTGCACAGGTGCAGGCTGGGGCTGGCAGACCCACCCCACAAAGTCCCCCAGGGCAGGAGGTTGGCAGGAAGGCCAATGAGAAAAGATACCAGGTAAATGGAGAGAAGTGCTATGCTCTGGGGCTCCAGGGCCATCTTTCGTGCAGAAACAGAAGATGGGATCCGAATCCTGACTGTGGATTTCCCAAACCCAAGTTAATCCATTCTCAAGTTCACCGTAGCTTCTGCTTCACAGAATAATTGCTGCTAATCCTTCAAACTGAGCACTTTTCTACTTCCTGTGGGTCTGGAGAGAGATGGCCTTCCTGCTGCCCCACCAATTACTTGTCTAGCACACTTCCCCTCTCCATTTACTCCCTCCCCCTACCAAAAAAAAAAAAAAGAAAGAAAAAGAAAGGAGAAATATTAGTGTTCACCCCCAATCCCAGAAAAGTTTGCAGCTGTCCACAGCTCCACTAGAAAGAGCACTTCCTAAGGGGCAGTGACATCATCTTTTTGTTCATCACTGTGTCTTTAGTACCTAGAATTGTGCCCGACACATAGTAGGTGCTTAGCAGACATCTGGAGATGAATGAATGGAGTTATGAGAGGTGACAGGAAGAGCTGCTTCATCACAAAGGAGTAAGCCAAGGCCATCTGAGTCCTACTCCAAGTTCTACAAGGCCAACTGGTGTTTTTCTCTCCTTATCTTTGCCTCTTTTTTTTCTCTCCCCAAGTCATTGTGCTTGAACACAAGATCCTTACCTGTACTTCTGAGATCAGGAATTTGTTAAGCCTCAGGAAAAGCAGATTAAGCTCCAGGTGAACTTCAGATGTCTGGCTTCTTGGTTCCAGGCTGAGCTTTTAAAGGAGACTCTGGGTTTGGGTGGGAAATGGAAAGGGTCTTCTGACTCCAGTCGCAGCCATGTGACTCTGGGACAATCACTCCAATCCCACTCAGCATCGCCTTTGCTTCTCTGTAGCACATCTAACCAGTGATTTCTCTGGAACTACCACAACTCCCAGCGTGCCCTTTCTCACCCCCAGAGATAGCGTGTGTGCATGAGATTGAGGTAAATTGAGAGTAACCTCAGCGCTCCTCTAAGTTATCGCTAAAGGTGGGCATTTAAGAGGAAACAAGAGAGGATGGGGTTGTAACACAGGGGTACAGCGCATACTTAGCATGTATAAGGCCTTGGGTTCAATCTCATCAATCAATCAAACAAAATCAAACTTGAGATCTTAACCTTTTCCCAGTAACATAGTCCTGTTCATATCATTCAGCATTTGAGAATATCAGAAGTAATGGCCCAGATGCATGGGAGATTCCTTGCCTCTTCGACTATTTGTTTCCTCCCTGCTTTTACTTTGTCCCCTCGGGCCCACACTAGCACCATCTCCAACTTGCCCTGGCCCCTTTCCCATTCTGTAACCTCATCCTGCTCTACATTCTGTCCTCTCTTCATAAGGCCAGCTACATGCCTTCCTTCTGTCTCATCTCTTTATAGGGCTGCAACCTCAGTGGCCTCTCCCCTGGGCCCTTTTTCTTGCCTTCTACTGGAGGCAGACAGATGCTTCTCTAATGGGCTTTAAATGGGCTGGATCTCGCTGCGTGTGGTACAATTCACCTGTAATCCCAATACTCTGGGAGCCTGAGGCAGGAGGATCAAAGATTGGAACCCAGCCTGGGCAGTTTAGCAATTTAGCAAGACCCTGTCTCAAAATAAAAAATAAAATAAAAAAGAGCTGTGGATGTACAAAGGCCCTGAGTTCACTCTCCAGTACAACAACAACAACGACGGCGGATCTCAGAAGCAGGTGGAATTCTAAGCAGGTGGTCTAACTGGACCACCTATTTCTCTTTCACAAACAGCAGGCCTTTATACCTGGGGGAGTCACATGGTCAGAAAGAAGAAAGTCAATAGTTGAGCTCTTGCCAAGGCAGCTTGACCTCCTGGGCCCCCACCAGATTCTGTTCCCAACAAACATTTTTCCCAGAACCCAAATCGTAACTGTTCTTTGGGGCTTCCTTCTCCCTCTGCATTCTATATCCTTTCCCCAGGCAATTATTCCATGTTATTCTGCACACACAGACACTTCTTGCTCCTCTCTGCCCTAGCTGCACCTGCTCAGCCCTCCCCATCTTTTCTCTGGAGGCCCCTAACTTGGTCAGTTTCCATCTCTTTCCAGGAGGCTGCAGCTGAAATTGGTTAGAATTGTGAGCATTGCTTGACTTCTTCTGGCCCCTGGGGTCCCTTCTTACAAATGTTCTCACCACAGACATGGACTATCATGAGTCCAAGTTGCTGCAAGGGTGAGCTGGGTTCTGGGCCTTTCTTTTCATTCATTCCCTTCCAGTGGGCTGTGCCCTAGTTGGGCCACCCTCTCTTCTCACTCTTGTTTTCTTGCCCTGTGCATATTGCTCACTGTTGGTGCCTTGAGATACCCAGAGGAAAATACAGCCACTGACAGGGATGCTTTATCTCTGCTCTGGGGATGTGTGTGACTTGACACCAGTTGCCTGACCGTGTCAGCTGATACTCTCCTCTTTCCCCCTGACCTAGGAAAAGTGACTCACAGCCACGTTCTCTCCCAGTAATCATCTCTTGTCATTCAGCTCTTCACTCTCCAGTCCCCACTTTTTTTACCCTGGTATGCAAGTAGTCACTGCGCATTCCTGATTTCTTACCCTCCTAACCCACATGGTTGGGACATTGCAGGCAGAGGGACAGCAAGTCCTGAGTTGAGGCTCAGTGTGTTCAACGCATCTAAGGAGGTCAGAGCGACTCAAGAGGACCAACTAAGGGCAGAGTCGTGGCAATGAGGTCAGGCAGTTGGCAGGACCCAGCACATTTGAGGCCCTGTGGCTGTAGTCAGGATGCAAAATGACATCTAGAGCACAATCAGAAGCCCCTGGAGGGCAGGGGAGTGATATAATCTATTTCACATTTCCAAAGGATCACTCTGAATGCTGAGCTGAGTGAGGAGGAGGCTGGGGCAAGAGCTACCTAGGAAACTGTTCTCTGGCTGCCTCTGGGAAAGGGCCCATGTAGCCTTTTGCACCATGAATAAATTTCTAAGTATATGTGTGTGCATGTGTAGGTATCACTTTACCCCCCCCCAAAAAAAAAAAGTTAAAAGCAAGCAAAAATATTCACAGCTAATACAGACTAAGCAATTATATGCTATGCTACTCACTTCAGGGACATTTGATCAGTTTGATTTGCTTGAGAGCCACTTAGGGGATGAGTAAAGCACACTTCTGGGTGTGTCTGGGTGGCTCATGAAGGTGTGACCTTGGGATCTATATCTGGTCCCTTGCGCTTCCTCTCTGGCTCTGTTCCTATGTTCTGCTTCCTGGCTACCATGAACTAAGTAGCTTTGTTCCACCATGCCCTTCTACCACAGTGTTCCTGCTTTCCAGCCAACTTACCATGGACTGAATTCCTGAAACCATGAGCCAAATTAAACCTCTCCTCTTTTAAGTTGTGGATGCAGGATATTGTGTTACAGCAACTGAAAAGCTGACTTTCCAATGCTGTTTCCATTATAGCAAGATAGTCTATGTAGGCCGCAAGCAGCACAGCACACACTAGATAGCCATGACGTTTTCCTCTCTTGAGCTGTTGAGTGTCTTGGACCAATGTAGACATACCAAGAAGAAGGCATATCAGCCTGGCAGCAGCTGGATCACTAAGTCGCCTTACCCCACCCACTGGGTATTATCCAGCCGTGAAGCTGTCCAGTCAAATGGACACAGAGCAATGTCTCTGTGCTATTTTAATGCAGCCTTATTTTTCTGATTATTCGTGGGCTGCACATCTCTCAACAGAGTGCAGGCTTTCTTAGCTCCTAATGACCACACTGGGCTAGTATCTTGCTATAGCTCTTAATTACAGCAACAGAGGCCAGTGCTGGCTCATTTGCAGACTTAATGATAAGATATTGGGTAGCTTAGAGATTTTCCAGGGGGCCTGGAGAACCAGGCTGCAGCAATAAAGGAAGCTGTGCAGCCAGGGTGGTATTAGAAGTCATGCCTGTAACCCGAGGCAGCAAGTGCACAGGACCCCTACACGTCACATATGCACTGAACTCTAAGCTGTAGGACCACATTCTATACACTACCACTACTGCCACCACCAGAAGTCATTTTCTACCCTCCTGCCTTCTTTGCACCATTAGCATCAGATTCAGATTTTGGGGCAGGTGCTCACTGTAAGTGTCAGGATGCTTAGAAAGATTATCAGCTTCTCCAGTGGGAGGTGGGCTCTTTAAATGCAAAAGGAGTTCAGATGTCAGGCAGTGGGAAGATGGCCAGTGTTCCCAACAGGGGTCTCGGAGGTCGGGACCACCCAGGCCACTTCCACTTTTTAGGTCCTCAGTCTATAAAAAAAAAAAAAGATCATGAATCCCAAAATGAGATTTTTTTCCCCCCAGGACATCACATAAGTTTATTTCAGATGTAACAGCAACGTTAAAATTGAAAAGTTTAATTTTTAACTGCACCAAGTAAATTTAACCATTTAAGTATTTTTAAAATTATTCCCTCCAAAAACTGAGGGAGCTTTTCTTTTCCACCACCACAAACCATGGTTTCCCGACAGTTCTCTCTCTGAAGGACTTTTCAACTGATGAGAAAACTGCTTTGGAGATATTTTAGAACTCTTTTCCCCAAATGAAAACTAATTTGGGCAAATTATATATTGCATAGATTTCCCTGCAGATTCTCATTTATAGACTTAAACGCAATTTATCATGTGGTATACTGTTAACCTATTTGTCCCACAGTAAAAACCATCTGTCTTGAAAAGTAGGATGAATATATCCTGTGATCTTCTAGTTAATAGAATTACTGGGGCCGGTGAGATGGCTCAGCGGCTTAAGCGCCTGCCCAGCAAGCGCGAGGGCCCGAGTTCGACTCCCGGATCCCACATACGGAAAAGGGGCCGGTGATATCGCTCAGCGGCACGGGTGCCTGTTGGCGCGCGAGGTCCTGAGGTCAACCCCCCGGTACCCACAAAAAAAATAAATAAATAAAAATAAAAAATAAAAAAAAAATAGAATTACTGATTTATCTCAAAGATTATTTTTACGATTTGCCAAAATAACCAACTCAACACTGGACATTAATCTTTATCAAAGACATATGAACTAGTAGTGCCCAGTATCTACCTCTCCTATATCTTCCCTTCTGTAAGTAGGTGGAATTATTTAATACCAGCTTGATGGAGGGCAACTAACACTTTACAAACACTAAGAATTTAGATTAAGTCACTGACTAGTGTGGAAAAAGAAACTCTATAATGACAGGAAGCTTACACACTCAATTCAAACTTGAATATTTTTCTTCTGTCTTCTGTCTTTAAATAACATGTACTTAATTTTGAGGCAGCTATCTGGTTTGCAGTAACCACATTTAGGGATACATTCATAGGACTGCTTAGATAGTCCAGGTGAGATAGTTACAAAAATAGAGGCAGTGTCATCTCAGAAAATTCATTTGTATATCAAAATCCATTTTGATATCTGGAAGTTTACAAAAAGGCTGAATTCTTCATGCTAATTATGCTTTCTGTAACTCAAGCACTCTTCTCTTAGCAAGAGCAAGCTGAAACTTATCCATGAAGGTAAAGGTGCTTAATGTTAAACATTTCTTCTAAGCTTGGATTTAGATTAAGAAACTGACACCAAAATAACCAGCATGGTCTTTTTACATTTTCACTAAGATTAGAACCCTATAGACTCATTCATCAACCATCTCCCTTTAAAACATTTTCTTGGCACTCAAGACTGCTGGAGTCTATTTTGCTTTGTACTTTCACATTTCCAAATGAGAACTTAAGGTTACAAAGTGTGTACAAACATTCTATAAAGTAGTTTTGCCATGTAACTTATTTGGAGATGAGACTTTTACATATGAGGATAAATATTACAAATCAAACCTCCTTTTAAAGTCAAATGACAGAAAACTCAAGCTTTGTGCATTGCTTTCAAGTCTACCAAGAATGTTTCTTGAGCCACCACCACTGACAATCTAAAAAATTGCAAATATCGAGATTGGACAACGGGAGGAAAACATGAATATTTCAGACATCTCATCTTATAAAATGTTATCAACCGGTCCGAAACACTCCCTACTTGCCAGATAATGATCTAGCATAAAACCAGTCCTGTCAGTAGTGGAGGTCACAGTGATATTTGTACTATTCACACTTTACGCTTCTACCTTTCCAAGAATAGAAGCAGTTGGTTTCGATAATTCCTCTTATCCCAAATCCTTAAACACTATATTGTAGGCACAGAGTATGAGCAAATCTGGGATATTCTCTAGCAGATGAGTATCATAACTATGCTATTCTCAAAAAATACTGTCTAGATATTCTTTCCTATATAATTAAACACTCACTGGCAACATTTTTAACAGTCTGTATCGGTTGACATTAAATGAATTTATTGTGCCACAAGTCCATCTAAGCTTTCCTCTAGGTGTTTTAAAATATGACCAAAAAAACATGTCCAAGAAAAAAACACCTGCTTCAGTATTATTTAGAGGTGTTAACCTGTAAGGACATCAACTCCATTTTTAAAGTTAGACAATAGCTATAGTATTGTTGGGCTTACTGAAGAAAAAGGACAGGTGAAAAAACTAAATCATGATAAACTTCTTTAGGTCAGTTAAAGGCTATTATCTCTAGCTATTTAAAAAAATTTAATCTCACCAGCTCACACCCTAAATATTAATGCCTTCAGTAACAACAGCAGGAAAAACAAACTTGCTGACAACCAGTCCACTCATGAACAAAAAAGCAGTTTAACTCACATACTTAGACCAGCGTATACCACCATGTAACACTACCTACCCAAACTGCACCACCCATCAGCAAGAAGATAAAAATCAATTGCTTTAAAAATTTAAATAAGCTTAGTATTTCTTACAAGGATAACAACGGTCCAACTCCTGAGAGTCCTCAGAAGCACTAAAGGTGGGGTGAAGGCAACATCCAGGAATAAGCATCCCACAAATAGTCTTTAAAAACCCGAAGCACCACAAACACACCAAACTTGTCTATGAATCAGAGAAAAAGATATTGCTGCTGTGGCTTTTTGTCTTTTGAAATAAACAATATTTGTAGGCTCTGCCCTTCAATGTGAAAGCAGGATGTTAAAAAAAAAAAGCTAAAAAATTTGAAATCCTTTGATACCCAAATTTTTCAGGTTATATGAGAGTATCTGTCTCTATGCACCTTTTCCAACAACAGATATTTGAATCTTTAACATTATTTTTCTAATTAGGATGGGTAAAAATGATATTTTCCTGTTAAGCCTTTCTAATTAAGTGTGGGACTAGACGGACTACTTAATAAATATTGTTGGAATAGTTTGGAAGAATTACAACTAAATGAGAAAAATTAAAACCAAGTGAGTTAAAGATCCAATATGTTTTAAAAATCTGTAAGAGTTATAGAAATGTTACATAATTTTAAGCCTTGTAAATGAGAAGGGATTTTCCTATCACGATGTAAATGTAGAAGTCATCAAAACATGGCGACCAATTGGAGCACATAAAAATATAAAACTTAGGGGAAAAGGGACTATTAACAATAAAGATAACTATCTTTCCTCATAGCTATATTCAAATTGTAAGTCAAATAAGAAAAAAAGTATTGGTAGAAATACAAATGACTGTATAAAATATGCAAATATTTTATCAGGCAGATTAGAATTAAAATAGTCCAGAGCGTGCTGGCGTCAGCTCGGCTGGGCCACAGCGCCCAGCTCTTTGGCCACACATTACTCTAGAGGTTTCCACGAAGGTGTTTTTGCACATGATTTAAATGTGTGGTCTCAGAGTAAAGAAAAGCATGAGTGGGCCACATCCAATCAGTTGAAGGCCTAAATAGAACAAAACTGACCTCCCTCAGTAAGAGAGGAGTCTCCAGCAGGCTGCTTTCAGACTTCATCTCCAGCACTGGCTCTTCCTGCTTTGCCAACAGACTAACCTTTCAGCTCAAACTGCAATTATTTCCCATGGGGATATACATATATACTATTGGTTCCATTTCTCTAATACATTGAATTACTAAATTTTAAATGTCAACCTTTCAAAAACTAAAATATGATATATTTCTCTTATTGGCAGGGTTATGGGATCTTTTATATACTGTTAAGGGAGAGAGAGCTGATTCTACAGAGAAGGTAATTTGTTAATATGTATCAAAACTTCCAGGCCGGTGATATAGCTCAGCAGCATAAGCGCCTGCCTGGCAAGCACGAGGTCCTGAGTTCGACTCCTGGTACCTGCTTATAAAAAAAACTTCAAATGTATATAGCATTTAACTCGGTGGTACCACTTTAGGAAATGCACAAGTACACAAGCATGTATGTAAAAGGACATTCCTTGCATCATTATTTATAATACTAGAAAATCAGAGATACTTGTGCTTATTATTCATCCATGTATGCAGCACCAAATACCCACTACATGCTATGTCCAGCCTGAGGTACCCACATGAGCATACAGTATACAGTCGTGATGGTTATGCATAATTGTCAACTTGATTGGCTTTCGAGCTGCCCAGAGGATTAGTAAAGCACACTTCTGGGTGTGTCTGATGGAGACCTTTGGGGTCCACGTCTGTTCCCTTGCCTTTCTGGCTCTGTTCCTCTGCTCGGCTTCTGGCTTCCATGAACTTGAAAGGGAAAAACTATACAAGAGAAATTGTTCTTTTTAAAATTTGTTCTTTTGAAACTGCCTAGCTCTGTAACTGATTCATGGCTTTGTAATTACTGTCTTGACCCCTGTAACCACGAGAGCGTAACCAAACATGCAGGATGTCTGATTGTACCAAGCTTCATGACCATTAATCTAGACTTCTAACTGATGATCATTAATCTAGCCTTGTAACCGATAATCTCACCCTGACAGCTAATTAGAAGAATGCCAGGCTGTGCTGTCTCGTCTTTGTACCTCCTGCCTGTGCATCATGTAAAAGCCCTAGACCACCAAAGATCAGGGCCTGATATTCTGGAAGTGATCCCAATCAGTGCCCATCGACATAAATAAAACTGCCTCCAAATCCTGGGTGTCGTTTTGGTGTTTCTGCTTGCTGTTGCAAACAGTAGCTTTCCTCTGCCACACCTTTTAACCATGATGTTCCTGCCTTGAAGCCAGCTGATCATGAACTGAATCCTCTGAGACCATGAACCAAATAAACCTCTCCTCCCTTAAATTGAGGTGTTGGGTAATTTGTACCAGCCACGAGAAAGCTGACTAATACATCTTCGTAACCACAGGTTCCACATCCATGGATTCAACTGGGAGTGGATGAAAAATATTTTTTTAATTACATCTGTACTGAAAGTGTACAGACATTTATCTTGTCACTTATTTCCTAAACAGTAGAACATCACAACTATTTACACAGCATTTACATTGTAGTATTATAAGTCATCTAGGGGTGAGCTAAAGCTTATGGGAGGATTTGTGTAGGTTTTATGCAAATACTGTCTTTTTATATAAAGGACTTAAGCAACTGTGGGGTTAGCACCTGAGGAGGGTTCTGGAACCAGTCCCTCTTGGGTACCATTGGACAACTGTAGGAATAAATAAAAATGGACATAGTGACTACTGTCACAGGCTTCCTATCTAGCAGGAGGAGTCACATTAGTTAAATGAACACACAAATACATACCTCATACTGTCACAGCACAGTAAAATAGTATCAAGGAGGAGAGATGCTTGAGAGTGGGTGATCAAGGAAATCATCTCCATACACATGATTGGGGACAGAAAACCTGAAAGGGGCCAGAAAGCCAGATAAACTGCCAAGGAAAATAGTGGAGGTAGAGACTGAGAGGCTGGGCTGAGGGTCAGAGAGAAGGCCAGAGCCAGAGTGACCTCCGTGCAGAGAGAGAGGTGTGGTTGAATGGAGCCATTGAGGATGGCTTCTAGACCACTGTGCACCTATCAGAAGGGCCAAAGTGAAAATGTTGACAACTCCAAGGATCTCTCTTCTATTGGTGGAGGGAACGTAAAATAGCGTGAGTGTCCTGGCAGAGTTAGAAGGCACCTTAGAAACTAAACATAGAACTGTCATATGACTTAGCCATCCTTCTCCCGGGTATTTGACCTAGAGAAATGAAAATTATGTCTACACAAAAACCTGTACATGAATGATGCAACTCTTCATAACTGCCCTAACCTGAAAATACCCCGAATGTCCTGAGATGGGTGTACAGATAAACACCTTGTGATATACATAATACATTGGAATCCCACTCAGCATAAAAGGTAACAAACTACTGATGCTCACCATAAGTTGGATGAATTCCAGAGATATTATGCTATCTGAAACCAGCTCTGATAGAACCATAACTGTGGTTAGCAGTGGTGGGAGGTAAAGGGAAGATATGAGTATAATTGCTGTTTACCATGATTGTGGTGATGGTTACAGGAATTTATATGTGGTGAAATTCACAGAACTGTACACCCCTTCCTGACAAGTTTTGTTTTATTGTACAATCATTTTTAAAACTTTAAAGTATTAATTTTTTTTGCACTACGGGGGGGGGGGTTGAATCCAGAGCCTTCACACTGAGCTACATCCCCAGTCTTTTTAAATCTTTTTTTTTTTTTAATTTTGAGACAGGGTCTTGCTAAGTCACTAAGTTCCCCAGGCTGGGCTCAGACTCATGACCCTCTTGCATCAGCCTCGCAGAGTGCTGGGATTACAGGCATGTGTTACCACTCTTGGCTAAATCTTCATTTCTTTAAAAATAGAAGGATGCCAGGATTTCTGGCAGGGCAAAGAGGTAGATGGAGTTGTCATTTATGGATGTGAAATAGGCAGGTGATGAGGACAGATTTGGGGGATGAAATGAAGAGTGAACTTGTGAGGTTGTGGTGTCTCTGTCGATATGGGGCTGGAGCTGGAGATGTAGCAGTCATCGAGGCTGAAAGCCGTGGTGGTGAACTAGGATGTGTGGGAGAAGGCGTTAGTGGGAGCAGGGTGTGGGAGAGCACATCTGCTATGGACATGAAGAGGAGGTAACACCATATTTTCCAAATTAACCATCCTAAGGCTTAATTGACATACGATAAAAAACATCTATGTTAAGCTCGTACTTCAGTAAGTTTTGGCATGTTATGGGACCCCCCCACCATAATCAAGTTATAGAATATTTCCATCACCCTCTAATGTCCCTTGGGTATCTTCCCTCTCTCCCATCCCCAGCCCCTGGCAACCAGTGCTCTGCCTTCTGTCAGAAGCTACGCTGTGAAGCAAAGAAAGGTCAGCCAGAAAGAAGTAAGTGGAAGACTCCACTGCAGAGCGAACTGACAAAAAGAGCAGCAAGCAGGGGCTAAAAGAAGCACAGTTCCAGCCAAGCATCATGGCTCACACCTGTCATCTCAGCACTGTGGGAGGCTGAGGCAGAAGGATCACAAGTTCAAACACTGCCTGGGCAACTTAGTGACTTATGGGGACACTGTTTGAAAATTTTGAAAAAATACAAAAAGGGCTGGGGATGTAATTCATGGTGAAGGCCCTGGGTTCACACTTTAAGAATTTTAGAAACCACAACTACCGGTATCTGTTTGAGGATTTAAAAAAATAAAACAAAAAAACCCAGTACTGCCAAAAAAAAAAAGAAAGAAAGAAAGAAAAAGTGCAAACTTGATATCAAAGCTGTCAGTCAGATGAAAGGGTTCTATCCAGTCTTTCTTTCTTTCTTTCTTTCTTTCTTTCTTTCTTTCTTTCTTTCTTTCATTCTTTCTTCTTTTTTTGTCTTAGAATCGTATACTCATGCAGCCCCAGCCAGTGAGCGCTCAGATGTCCCCTTGTGAATGAGGGGAATCTTGACATCTCAGTGCCAGAGCTAATTACGGAAACCCTGGGAAACCTCCCCTGAGTCCAGCCATGACAGGTTAGGCAAACACCAAAGTTACACAGCTCCTACATAGCAAATAGGCAGAGTTTAAAGTATTGGAAAATAAAAGATGTCATTGGGTAGGTTCTGATAGGATACAGGATTCTTCAGTGTAGGCTGATCTATTAGATGGGATATAGGATATTTAAATGTAGGCCGATCTATTTATTAACAATGAGTTTGGAGATAGGTGGTCCTGCTACAGCAAACAGAAACACCAAAATGACACCCAGGATTTGGAGGCAGATTTATTTTACGTCCATGGGCACTGATTGGGATCACTCCTAAAATATCAGGCCCTGATCTCTAGTGGTCTAGGGCTTTTTTATATGATGTATAAGCAGGAGATACAAAGGCAAGACAGCACAGCCTGGCATTCTTCTGATTAGCTGGCAGGATGAGATCATCGGTTACAAGGCTAGATTAATGATCATCAGTTAGAAGGCTAGATTAATGTTCATGAAGCTTGGTACAATCAGGCATCTTGCATGTTCGGTTACGCTTTCGTGGTTACAGGGGTCAAGAAAGTAATTACGAAGCCATTAAGCAGTTACAGAGCTAGGCACTTTCAAAAGAACAAAGTTTTAAAAAGAACAATTTCTCTTGTACAGTTTTTCCCCTTCAGTCCCAGTTCAACAATCAAGGAGTCAGGCCCTTTCCATTCTTCCTCTCTGCAGCCCTTATCTTAGTTTTCTTTCTCGAGTCGTAGTCTTATGCCCCCAATATGGCTGCTGTAGCTCCAGGTATCACATCCTTACCAATAAAATCTTCCAAACCAGGGAGGAAGAAGAGCAGCTTCTCACAAAGCTCTTGCTTTTATGAGGTGGAGGAAAATCTTTCCCAGGGGCCCCCCAGCATGCTTAACTTCCTGTTGGCTGGAATGGGGTCGCAAGTTCACCCTGAGATCAGCGAGGGGATCAAGATTGTCCTGATCAGTGCCCAGCATGACTTGACCCCTGGGGCTGGGTGACCTGCAAGAGGGGATGTTTGATCTGGTGGTATCACTCTACCTTTCTAGTCTGCAGGCAATAACATCCACTTCTTCCCCCAAATATTACTGTATCCTGTTTCTTCTTTTATAACATTTCTCTCTCCTGGCTCCACACTGCCACGGGAGATGAATGCTTTGCATTTCCCCACTTCGACCAGTGCACATCCGCTTCTCTTCCTTCTCTCCATTCTCTCTCTGGAGTGCGGTCTCAGTATCCCTCTCCCAAGCGCAGGCCTCCACCAGTTTAAGCTTTGCTCCATCTCCTTGTCGATGGTTCCCCAGAACCAGCCTCCAGGGAAGTCAGCAGGCTTCCCACAGATTTTAAGAAGTTTTAGACACCACAAGTACCTGTATTTCTTTGGGGCTGATTTTTTCTTAACAGAGGAATCATGTTCTCAGACGGAAGAAGGGCAAAAGCAGGGCACTTGCTCACTATTTCCTTCTCGTTGGTCCCTCACTCCAGAGTTATTTCCCACTTCCAACTCTCATCTCCTGGGACCTATGACCTGACTTTTCTCCCAGGCTCCTTTCTACTTCTACTGATGCTCTGCTTCCTCCATTTGGATAATTCTCACCTCTTCCTTCTGTTTTCTGCCTCCCTTCCACCTTTACCAGCCCAGACCCTGACTTGTTCTTGGTTCTCCCGGGCATGGAGCTGAAGCAGATCCATCTTTCCTGTCCTGTGTCACAGCTTCCCTGTCCCAGAGGGCACAGGCACAGCCCTCCCAAGGCTCTGGTCAGGGTGACACATTCAACTCAGGGAAAGGCATCCACTTAGCCTTCTCCCAGTAGCTCCTTCCTGCTCTGCTACCACCTCTGCCCTCCTCTGAGCTTGTGGGGCCTTGTCACTCTCTGCCCTCAGTGCAGATGGCCTGAGGCCTCTTTCACAGTTTCTCCGGGCTGGTGAGATAGCTCAGCAGCACAAGCGCCTGCCTGGCAAGCGCAAAGTCCTGAGTTCAACTCCCAGTACCCACATAAAGGAAAAAAAAAAAAAAAAACAAAAAAAAAACAGTTTCTCCATGCCTTCTTGTGTAGCTTTCCTGGGAATTTAAATGCCCCATCCCCAGTAAGCTGAGACAGCGATGAATCCCACCTCTCCTTCCTCCTGTCTTTCTAGCTTGAGCAGCCTTAGGTTTCAGTGAAACCTATTTTCTTCCGGGAGAGTTCCTCTTGTAAACCTTTAAAAACATGCTTAATTCATCAAGTGTACAGTTGGCCAAATTTGCACATAATTAGCTAAATTTTCGTGTAATGAGCAGAATGTATATTGCCAATAAACTTCATTCTCCAGAATCTTCATTCTCTAAAATCACAGACAGTCAGCAGCTTGGCTGACCAAGCAAAACAGAGCCTTGCTCTCCCTCCTGGAGGGCCCAGGACTCTTTGACCCAGAGATGCAGCCTGATTTTCGACCCACCACGGCTTGGGGTAAGGACTTTTTACACACACAATTGTACCTTTATCCTTATTTTATATCTTTCAGAGAAACAGGGCCCTGCATTAGCATCTCAGCTGAGGCCCCAGGTTGACCTCCTTTACCCACATGCCTGCTTTGCATTTACATCTCACTCCACCCTTACCCAGACTCACCCTGGCTCCTTCTCCTGGAGTGTGGACTCCCTTGCTGCCGCTGAGTTGCAGCTGCACAAGATGGGCTCTGTCGCTGTATGGAATGAGACCCTTTCTCTAGCTCGGTCATTCTCAGATTCTCAGCAGGAGAATACTGTCCCCCCAAAAGCTAAAAATGAGTGCTTAGGAAGCTAAACAAGGAAACAAACAAACAAACCTAACCCCCCCAAAAAAAACCCCACACAAAATACTTACAGTGGTTTGTGTCCTTCCAAACGACCACACGACATAAATAGATAAACAACATGTTTGTTCCATTGAAACTTCATGAGCCAGGAAAGAAAGGGGCTATGTAGGAAAAATAAAAAGTATCCAAAAAGTCTCCGTGAGAGGACAACAATGCACAAAGTTTGAGAAATATTAATTATTAAATTATTAATTATTAAATTATTAAATATTATCAACATTAATAATTAACTGTCTGCCATGAGTCAGGTGCCCAGTCGTTGGTTCTCTTTTGCAGTGACACTGTGGGTCCTTCTTGTCTCTGTCTTGGGCGATCCATCTGGTTTGACCCCCTTCAGCATCCCCAAGACTTCCACCCTGCTCTGATCCCCCCCACCCATGGGAGACTCTCACATGGGAGAGGGCTGATACTCCATCGTCCACACACACACTCCCACCGCCACCCCTCTGCCACTCTCCTCTCCCTGCTCACAGGGCATTGGGCAGCAGCCCTAAGATCCATCCTGCATTCCAAGAGCCCCTTTCCCCTGGCTTTGTGGGGGGACATTGAAAATAACTACAACACTCCCCTCACCACTACCCGGGTGTCTGTTCCAAGTGTTGTTGACTTCTGCCCTCCCCATACCCCTAGTCTTTTGCTTTGTCACACTGGGAGGGGGTGGTGCCGGGGATGGTTGGGGACAGCAGAATCAATTAAGCTGCCTCTAACTCCTTACTATAAGCCCTGGAGGTGGAGTAACACTCCTGTTCCTCACGGCTTTCTTTAAAATGTGGGGTGTCAACTCCTCCTTCTCAGCTTTGGGTCAGCTTTAGGACCCGTTCTGGAGTCTCAGGATTCCACAGCACCTGTCTTCTCCGGAACCACGTAAACCCATGTTCGTGTCAACTTCGTAGCAGCCACTGTGGTGAATCCCTCGGGCAGGAGAGAAGAGCAGCAAGAGGAATAGTTTGTGTGTTCATCTCTACACAGAGGTAACGTCTCTTTCCACCTTCAACTTGGTCCCCTACCCACAGCCAATCCTCAATCTCCCAGGAAGAACTCACTTAACCACCTTAGTATTAAAATCCCTGAAGTTCTGAGCCCAGCCATCTACATTTAGTAGGTGCTCAATAAATGCTATTTACACTAAGCTGTCCAAGAGCAAACAGGTACAGGCACTGCTCT
Organism: Erethizon dorsatum; assembly: GCA_028451465.1. NCBI lineage: Eukaryota > Metazoa > Chordata > Mammalia > Rodentia > Erethizontidae > Erethizon > Erethizon dorsatum. Next base: position 98,139,477 of record CM051834.1, read on the forward strand.
GGTTCCCTTGCTGGGAAGAGAGGACCCTGACCAGCTGTCTCTTCAGTGGGAAATGGAAACTTAATGACATTTCCGTGAATGTAACCCATAAGAACGTCCATCTGTTTTTGTAGTAACCTGAAGTCAACCATGCTAATGACCTTAATTAATCTGTTTTTTCAAGAAGGTTTCTTTCCTGGGAAGAGGATGTACCAGCGCAGGTGGTCAATCTGCTTTGCCTCTGGTTCTGTTTCTCTTCCTAGCTTGTTTACGTTTGTCCTGGCCACAAAGCATCCCCTGACTTTGGAAGTCTGACTAAACTGGGTCACTGTCAAGGACCTGTAGCTGAAGCGGGGCCCCAGAGCAGCTTGGGGGCTCCCACGTTTTGGAGTGAATTTAAATCTAACTTCTAGTGCTTCTTCAAGCACCCACTAGTTCTGGGATCTGAGGGAAAAGACTTCCTGTCTGGGCTCCCCCTCACCCAGACGTGTCCAACCTGGGGTCTGCAGGTTGACCATGATTATGTAATGTTATAATAAAATATATATGAAAATTTTGTTACTTACATACATTAATAAAATTATATATTCTCTCTCTCACTCTTTCTCTCCCTTTCTTGCTCTGCATGTGTGTGTGTGTGTGTGTGTGTGCATTCGTGCATGTGTGTGTGTTACCGGGGATTGAACCTGGGGCCTTTGCACTGAGCTACATCCCCAGCCATTTTTTTTTTTTTTTTTTTTTAATCTGAGACAGGGTCTTGCTAATTTGCCCAGGCAAGGTTTGAACTTTCAGTCCTCCTGCCTCAGCCTCTCAGAATGCAGGGACTGCAGGTGTGTGCCACCGTGTCTGGCAGATATCTTTTTTATCCTGCCCAAGGTAATTCCTCTTCACTCAATGCAGCCCAGGCAACCAACTCCCAAGGGGTGATAAGGACAGTACCTACTGTGTGGCCGCAGAGGCTAGAGGAAGACAACATGTCCGCCTCCTACTCCTTAAGGCAGGTTTGCCATTGTTTTCATTTCTCCACCCCAGACCCTCTTGCTAGCATCTAGGCATCTTGCCGTTTAGCCCTTCTTCAGAATCTCTGTGTTTTGCTTCCATCCACCACACCCACCATACGGGAAAAACAGGAGAACAAGGAAAGACCATTTTCTTTTGCGTGCCACCTGATTTATTTGGGTCATTTTGCTTCTGTCATGGTTCATAAGCATCCTTAAAGATCTGAATTGGTTGAGCAATAAAAACTTTCTGGAAAAGCCTACAAGGGAGGGCAGGTTTCGCTCATCCCTGGAGCCCTGTCTCCCCCGCCCCTGACCTCCTGGATAGGAGCAGCTCTGAAGGCTGGATTCCTGCCCTTTCCTGTCCCAAACCACAGACAGCTCTCCTTGTCCCAGGCACTGGCTCATTTTCCTCCAGAGCAGCCTCTCAAGGGTGGGAGGAAGGGAAGGGAGGTGGGATCTCAAAAGTTCAGCACATCCCTAGGAAGTCCAGGTGGCTGCTCTGTCCCTGAACCGCACCGTGACGGAGCCTGCTGCTGCAAGGTCCTTCCTGGCTTGAGTTAGGCTCTGCCCTGGGGACATACACTTGCTCCGCCTTCCTGCCCCAGAGGAGCTCAATTTCAGCCCAGGCCATAAGGCCACCTGTTCTGAAGCCCTCCTTGAGTCCGCCCCTGATTTCTAAGTCGGACAGTCCTGCTCCAGCCACTCTCCTCCCTCCTTCACCTTCAGTTCCACGCTAACCTCCTGACTCCCAGGGCCCCAGCCTCCAGTCAGCCTTCCCAGCAGCTCGTGGAAGTCCACTTGGAACCTGGATGATGAGAAGTAGTAGACGAGGGGGTCGACACAGGAGTTCAGAGTGCTGAGGAGCAGCACGTAACTCCTCCACGTCGGGCTCTTGCCCTGAATATAGCCCACTACGTGTGACACATTGTAGGGCCCAAAGCAGACAAGGAAGTTGAGCAGAGAGGCCACCACCAGCCCCACCACCCTCCTGCGACGGCGCCTGCTGGAGCTTCGGCTGAGGATCCACACCAGGTGGCTGTAGCAGTAGCTGGTGATGAGCAGAGGCACCCCGAAAAGGACCACACCCATCTCCAACCGGACGGGCAGGAGAATGGCCAGCTGATCCTCTCTGAATTCTAGGTAGCAGGTCCCGTTAGTGCCCTGGCTCTGGGTGGAGTTCCCACAGAATTCGGTGACATAGACCACACTGCAGTGAGCACCCGCCAGGAACCAACAGATGCCGCTGACCAGCCCTGCCTGAGCCAGCCTCGGCCGGGTCTTGTACCACAGAGGGTAGGCCACGCTCAGGAGGCGCTCAACGCTCACAGCCGCCAGGAAGAGGGAGGTGAGATAGATGGTGGTGAAGAAGAGGAAGCCGGAGAGGGGGCAGAGGATGAAGGGCAGTGGCCAGCGCATCCCGCTGGCCGCCTCCACCATGCGGAAGGGCAGGAAGAGCAGCAGCAGCAGGTCCGAGAGGGTCAGGTTGAGCAGGAGCACATCCACAGCCACTGGGCGGCGCCGGAGTTTACCCACGAAGATCACCAGGGCCATCAGGTTGAGAGGCAGCCCCACCAGGAAGGCGAATAAGTACACGGAGAAGTACAGCCAGTGGTTGCCGGGGAAGAAGGACCGGTCTAGGTTTGTCCCCATCGTCATGGCCACTGGTACAAGACAGAGATGGAGGTGGCAATCTGGGTGGGGGTCTTCCTTTCCCTTTCCAGAGCATCTAACCCATCAGCCAGTAACCTCGTCACCAAGGCCAACCTGCACATCCCCACGTTTTTCCTGGCAGAGTCCCGCCCACCTTCCTAGTCCTACCCTGTTTCCTGTCATTCCCCAAGCGCAGAAAGCACCAAAGCACTCCTCCACCCAGCCCCTCGGCCCCATGCTCACCTGCTTATTGGAGAACCCAAGCGCTCTGCTGTGCAGCACCTTGCCGGCTTCTGCAGAACAAGTGGGTGAGCTATTTATTTGCAGAAATGATAAAGACCTGGCAGTGCCCATGACGTCACTCACTGTGGAACAGCAGCACAAAAGATGCCTTGAGCTCTGTTACCAGGGCTGCGTCAGTATGCAAAAAGAAGAGCAAATTCCACAACCATGTGCTTCGCTCCTCTGGCCGCTCAGCTGGGATGCCCCAACCAGGCTCAAGCCAACTCCGACTTCTCCTCCCCTCTCTCCACTTGAATTTTGTCTCCTTCTCTAGAATGGCACTTTTCCAGTTTGCCTTGTAAGGGCAGGAGGCGTGATATGGTGACAGAGAGCTGGGCTCTGGATCTGGCTCTCTATCCTGCTAATTTTGTGATTTGGGGCAAGTGACTTCAATTCTCTGTGTCTCCCTTTCTTATCTATAAAAGATGGATAATCGTGGTAATAACCTCATAGACTAAGATATTAATACGTGTCAAATGCTTAGAACACAGCCTGGTACTGTCCCTGCTGTAGTCCCTGGTTCAGTGCTGGCTTGTCACTGAGATGAAGATGATAATAATGGTGGTTATGGTGATGACAGTAGCAGCGACTTTAGTGACATATGACCCTACTCCTTAGGGCACCACAGTTTTATGTCTCACATCCTTTTACCTCACAATGGGGCAGTGATTTGCTCCAGCTGAAATACCTTGTTAAATATCACCACCAAGGTTCAAGCCCAAGTTCTGGCCAGCTTCAGAGATAAGGTACTGGCTCACTCAAATACTTACCAATTACAATGCAATAGCATTTCCCACCCACTAGAATGGTTATGAGCAAAAAGCCAGACAACACTGAGACAGTGAGAAGCTCCTGACCCTCCTCTTCTTCCCCTATGATGGCCAGAGAGGAGGCAGTTTGGTCAACAGTTGTCACACCTACTTCTCCTTGCTTCCTTCTGCTCATCTTCAGTCGCCCCTAAGTATGGACTGGGACAACGTGGCTTGGTATCCTCCTAGGTTACTTTGCAACCACTCACCTGGCTGGTGGGACAGAAGGTGGAGCTTGGCTGTGGCTAAGGTGCCCTTCTCCGCAAGGCACACATGCTGCCGCCTTCTCTAAAGAAGCAGTGGTAGCAAAGATCTGGAAGGGATCCAGGCCTATTAGTAACACCTCCAACTTCCCCCAACCCCAGTAAGCTGTGGTTAACACAGCTAGCTCTCCTGAAGATTCCCTAGTTTGGGCCTGCCATTTTTTGCTGGAGACATGACAGCTGTCAATCAAAGAGCCATATCTCCTGATGTCCCTAGTACTGCCTCCGTGACAGCTGTGACTATCCTGGATACCCCATACCTGCTCTAGGAGATGTCTGCCTTGATTCTACCAGGCTTGAATTTGATCCAAGTAGTGGAATTGAATTTGGGCCAGTCAGCAAATTCCAATCAGAGAGCTTGAGTGTAGTAGACCAGTTGGGACCAACAGGCAGGCTCAGATTTAGAGAAATCAAAGGCTGGAATTTAGACCCATCTGCTTGCTGGAATTTGGACCAGTCACAGGGATGCATATATAGAACATAATCAGCACGCCCCTCACACTTCTAAGATTGGTCTAGGAGGCCTTCCTCTTGATTCCGCTGTGCTGTGGCATCACCCCAGTGAAGCTACTTGTGATTTATTTCTCAGATGGCGTGGTCTTGGGATTCTTATCCTGAGTAGTGAGTACAGAGTGGTTGTTGTTAAAAAAATAATAATAATAAAGCTAGAAACACTAAGGATGTTAGCTCTGAAGAGCTCCAGAGACCAGCAGCTGACAGGGAGCAGTAGAGGCAACTGGCAGAGTTGATAGAAGGCATCCAGTATTGGCGTTAGAATTAACTGGAATCTACCAGCACTGAGGCTCCGAGCTGTAACACTAAGGGCTAAGGGCCATTGGTGCGCAAAGCCCGGAGCTGCTAGCAGAGCTGCACTTTGCCGATTCATGCTTTCTACCTGAATTGAGCAAAAGAACCCTCAACCGATTGGTGACAATACCAAGTGTTGGCAAGGAAGGGGAGAAACCAGAGCTCTCATTCATTGCTGTGAGAATATACAAGAGTACAGCCACTTTGGAAAACAATTTGGCAGTTTCTTAAAAAGTTAAACATTAATTTACCGTGAGGCCCAACAAGTTCATTATAGATATTTACTTACAAGAATTGAAAACATACGTGCACCCAAAGTCTTGCTCATACATGTTCATAACAGTATTCGTCATAGTAGCCAAAAAGAAGAAATAGCACCACTAGCTAATGAATGAATAAACAAATATGGCACATCCATACAATGATATTTTATTTGACAATAAAAAAGAACAAACTACCTACACATACTACAGCATGGATGAACATTATGCTAAGTGAAACAAGCCAGACATAAGACCATATCTTATGTGCTTCCATTTATATAAGCTGTCCAGCATAGGCAAATTCAGAGACAGAAAGTAGATTAGTTGTTAGCCTGGGGACTGGAGGCAGAAATGGAGACGAACTATAAATGAATGCAAGGCATCTTAGTGGGGTGGTGAAAGTTCTAAGACCTAGATTATGGCAGTGGGTGCACATATCAGTAAACTTACTAAAATCCATTCACTTGTATACTTCAGCATGGGTGAATTTTATGATATATACATTATATCTCAAGTTGTTAAAAGTATAGCTGGGAACAAAAAAAATGTTTGCTGTCATTATGGTTTTATTGGGGTGGGAGTAGAGTGGGAGGGAGTATAACAAAGCCATCAAAATCAACAAGGCAAAGAGAATCAGAAAACAATGCAGGCAGAGGGACCTAGGTGCACAGATTGACCTCCTAAAGGCACTGGCAGAAGGTTTAGGGCTCAAGGGGGGCAGAAGTTGGGGTGGATCACACAGGACCTCCCAGGCTCCAAGAAAAAGCTAGATTCTCCCCTGAGTGGGAGGAAGCACAGGAAACTAAGATCAGTGACCCAGCATCCAGCAGGGGCCCCAGAGCCATGGGAATAGGGTGATTCCTAGCATGATAGGGACAAGCAGTGGGTCTACCCAGGCTGGAGTTGAGACTTTTACTAAAATTCTTGAGTATCACTACTGCACAAGGGCCAAGCTTATTTCTAACTTCCACAGAAAGTTTCTTAACCTCTCTGGCCTGTCTGTTTCTTTATTTATAAAACAAGGGTAATAGAACTTCTGGTGGAGTGCTATTAGAAGTATTTATTCCTTCAACAAATGTTTACTGAACATCTACTATATGCCAGTCTCTCTTCTAGATGCTGGGGTTCTACCATTGAATAAAACAAAAATCCTTGCACTTACACGTATTTAGGCACCCAAAGAAATAATTTGTTTAAACCAGTTGGTACGTGCCAGCTGTGTAGCTATACTTGTGCTCCTATAGGTGGTGGCACTGTTGTCTTTAGAGGAAAAGTCTGGTTCCTAGCAAGGCCGCATCTGAGCAGATGCCCAGGTGTCTGTCTCCTTCATAACTACCCTTCTCTGCCCTCCCTCTCGTGGGCTGGGGTGCCACCTTTCATCTTCCCCAAATGTACCACCAATCTAGGTGTTAACCAGCACCCCGAGTTTTCGAATGTCCCTTGACCCTTGGGGATGCTTGGAAGAATTATATCCTACTGCCAACCCTTTCTTGCTGTAGAGCCTGGGGAAAGTTTCTAAATCACACGATATGAAGATTATATACCTGGCCCTGGGGCCATAGCTACCTTATGAAGGGCTTCCGGGCAGGTGGTGGAAAAGCACCCCTCTCTGGGGTGCTGCTCTGCTGTTGGAGGAATGGATGGTGTCTTTCTTCAAATTAGAACAAGATGCTCCTTCTCTTGAATGGAAGCAAGTCAGGCCCGTGGCTGGGCGAGCAAAGCACAGGCTGGAATTCGGTCAGTGTGAGCCCCCTCTGCCTGGCGTCTACCCATCTGGACAGCATTACCTGGATAAACTGAAGAGTTCTGTGAGCCACAGAACTGTTCTGTACACACAGGTACTAGAGAGGCTGAAGCAGAAGGATTGCTTGAGTCCCGGAGTTTGAAAGCAGCCTGGGAAGCCTAGTGAGACATTGGCTCTTAAAAAACAAACAAAAAGATGGGAAAGTATAGTGTGAAGATGAAATGAGACAATAGTTACTATAAAGCACTCAGCAGGTCTCTTATTAGGGCCTCCACATTGTTTGCAACTGTCAGGGGCAGCAGCTTATAGCCCTCCCCCCAGGTCAAGTTATCTTGCCAGCTTCCAGGTTGCAGTTCAAATGCTGCCCCCTTCTGAGTTCAAAATGGTATGACAGCATCATTATCTTGCCTCCTGCCTCCGAAATTAAAATGGTCTTTACAATAAATATGTCAACAGGGTGGTGAACCTCCGGATTAGAGGCAAGCTTCTCTCCTCCGTACTGTGAGCACGAGGCCTGCCCGTAGTCCGCCAGCAGACAGGCAGTCAGGACTCGGGCATGGGACAGAGCTGGAGACGTACCTCGCCTGCGCCCAGCTCCTGGCCTTCACTCTCTCTCTGGACCAAGATGCTGCCTCTCCAGGCTCAGCTCTTCCCACGAGTGGCTCTGGGCAAGGCTGTCCTGCAGTTCTGGCAGAGGCCTGGAGAAGCAACCGGACTGTGCTCCGTGCCCCTTCCTCCTGGCAGGGGCTGCTACTTCTGGGATGGTCCTCCTTGTATTCTTGTAGCACATATCGTCCCCCGGTCAGGACCTGTTCCCAAGTAGCCTGTCACCAGTGGATTGAGTACTACACTCCAGGCCCCTGTGATGAGCCCCAACTTCCTCCAGGAGCCTCCCATGCTGGGGTGCACGAAGCCAGCCACATTGGAGGCATTGTAGGGTCCCAGGCACAAAAGCAGTGTGAGCAGGGCCCCGCCAGCTACCCAGGCTGCCTTTACCTTCCGCCTGTGGCTCAGGCCCGAATGGACCAGTGCCCGGAGGCAGCCCACGTAGCAGAATGCTGTGACGATCAAGGGTACAAAGAAGAGCAGCAGAGAGAAACTGAGGCGGGCAGGGCCGGCGGAACTGGGGTCCCAGGCCTCCAGGCACACAGGGGAGCCATTAACAGGTTTGTTGATGCCCAGGGAAGTGGTGCTATTGTGCAGCCAACCTCCTGGAGCCTCTAATACAAGAACCACCCCCAGGTGACAGAGGACCAGGACCCAGATGGCCACGCACACCCCCCAGGAATAGCGCGGCCTCCGGAGGGCTTGGTAGCCCAGGGGGAAGGCGGCCCCCAGGTAGCGCCCCACGCTCAGAGCAGCCAAGAAGATACCACCTGCATAGAGTGGGCCGAAGTGGGCCAGGGCAACGATTGGGCAGAGTGCGGCCGGGAGAGGCCAGGCCCCCCAGGCCAGGGCCTCCACCGCCTTCAGGGGCAGAGAGATGGCCAGCAGGAGGTCAGAGCAGCCCAGGTGGAGGGTGTAGACCAAGCTGGGGGTGAGGCGGAGCCGCGCGTGGGCCGCCGCACCTCGGATGGCCAGCACGTTGAGCGGGAAGCCCAGCGCAAAGGCGGCCAAGTAGAAGGCGAAGGAGAGCTGCGGGGGCAAGTCCATGGGGCTGGAGGCGGTGGCCACCACTGCTCCTGTGATCCCCTTGCTCCCTGTCCTCAGATAGCCAGCCGGGGCAGGAGGAGCTCTCGGAATCCCACTCTGGCTTCCCCACAGCCTGGAGTGTCAGCAGCCCGCTGGTGAGACAGCTGAGGAAGCGGAGGCCCACAGGAGGAGGCGGTAGGGGCTGGATCAGAACCGAGGACTTTTAGCCTTTGGTCCTCGGCTGTCTTTACACCATGTGACCTCTTACGGGGAAGGGAGCAATTTCGGTGTAATGGAGAAAGACAGAATGCAGGTGTGCTGTCCCAGAAGAGGGACCATCTTTCGACTCCTGAGACTCTGGGGAGAGAGGGGAGGGAGAGTTCAGCACAGGGCTGGCAGAGGGCATGAGGGCATGGGAGTTAGAGCCCTGAGTCCGCTGCCTCCCCCACTCCCTGGCAAGAGGAGCTGCTCCCAAAGTGTGGAGCAGAGTGGGACCCGTATCTTGGAAGAGGAGAAGTCAGAGTTTGGATACAAGGTACACCAGGCAGAGGGGTGGGCAAAGGGGGTCCCAGGGGAGAGCCCGGGGTAAGCCAGTTTGCATCAGTGTCCTGAGGAACAACCTGAGATCCCAGGGGTCATGCTGGGTGGGAAGCCCTGGGAGTCTGGGGAATAGTTGTTGGTGAAGAGAGGAGCCACAGGAAGAGGGACTCACCTCTTGATGCTGCCAGATGTTTCTGAGGCTCAGGAGTCCCCTCACCCAGCTGCCAGAGGATGCCCGGAATGGGCAGTGAGCTGGAAGGGAGAGAAGGGCGGGGTAGCAGGGCCATTAGCTGAGGCACTAGCAGCTTCGGTGAGCAGCTAATGGGGCATCCCAGGCTGGAACTGAAACAGGGCTGCAGGATGTGGGGGGTCCAAGAAGATGCTGGGACACAGAAGGGGGTGTTGGCAGGAATGGGGGTTTTGTGTGGTTAGATGAGGTCTATACAATCAGTGCCTTGAAGGGACAGGGTGTATGGGGTGCAGTCAGAGCACAGCTCTGTGTCATTCCCACTCACCCACTGCCTGCTCAGTCCTGCCCCAGGGACCAAGTCTTCCTTACTGCTTGGTGAAGGCGCAGGCAGACCCCAGCCTTTGTGTCAGCTCACACCTGGAGAACAATGTTCTGCTGCGACTTCAGCCATCCAATCCATCGTCATGCAGTAATGTGAAAGTGAGTTAATGATAGAATCATCCCAATAGACATTGTAAGAGCTGCAGGCACCCTTTTCTCAAGAAAGGACTCTTCTTTTTTCCCTTTTCTTTCCCTTCTGGTTCTGTGATAGTGGTTTCTGACCTTTGCAGTGTTGGCAGAAGATGGGAGAAGAAAGGGAAAGCGACAAGCCAGAATCTTGTGGTTGGCCCTGGAGCAATCAGCCTGTGGTCCCTGCTCGGACTTTCTCTGAGGAGCACAGGTGTCTGAGCTGATTGCTTCCTGGGCTTCAGGGAGGGGACATTGGCGTGTGCTCTGTGGAGACAGACAGTGCCTCCAGTGGGTTACTTGGCTTGTTCCTCTCAGTGCTGGGAATCCAGCTGGCCACTCGTCTCCCCATGGGGTGGGGGTCATCTTGTCTTTCTAGGAAGACTTCTTGAGCAGAATTTAAAATGGTCTTGAACTCTCTGTCTTTATCTCTGTCTGTCTCTGTCTGTCTCTGTCTGTCTCTGTCTCTGTCTCTGTCTCTCTCTCTCTCTCTCTCTCTCTCTCTCTCAGATGTGGCTCATGAAAGCTCTCTATCTCCAAGATTCTGTCTCTATCTCTGACTGTGCCCATATCTCTTTGTCTATCTCTGTCTCTTTCTCTTTGCCACTTCAAAGTGACATCACAGTCGTTCGGCTTCAGATTTCTTAGGGGTATATGTTGGTCACCAGAGTGCTCTGCCCCTTCCAAATTCCAAGTCACCTATAATCAGCTCCTCTCATGGACTCAGAACCGATGTGGTTCTCAGTGTATCAGTACCTCCCTCCACAGAAAGTATCAAACATCCTCGGGGTCATGAAATTGTTTTTTTCCAAGGCCGTGGTAGACACCTCACTGTGAACAGAGAAGTACTTGATAGCTGTTGTTGAGTATTTTGTCTCTGAGAACACTGAGAAACTAACAGAACTGAGAAAGGATCAGAGTGCCATGTTACTTCCCGTGACAAGTGCTGGGAGAAGAGCAGAGTTCTAGGGAGACAACGGGTCTCCCAGATCTCTGCTTTGGCCCCACCCACCCGGCAGTTCAGTCCCTCTCCAGTGTCACCTGCTCAGAGGGCCTTCATGATTCCTCTATCTGAACCCACGCCTCCCTGCCCTATATTCATCCTTGTGTTCACTCAAATCTCCTGTGACACTTCGACACTGTGTTTGCCAGCTTCTCTGCTAGGATATTGGCCTTAAGAGAGCAAAGATTTTGGTCCACTTTGCCTATGCATGGTGCACAGTAGTTACCCTGGGCCCTGGAGGACGGTGAGACCTCCAGGGTGGAGGGGCTCGGGGGAGGCTGCCCCTGTGCTGAAGTCCTGGGCCTCCGAGCTTCCTGGCCACCTGCTCTTCACGCCTCAGCAATGTCTATTGACAGCCACATCTCATGGTCAATGGCTCATAAAGTCAGTTTATGTCAGCAGCTGGGCTCACAGGATGGGAAGGTACCCAATGGTTGCCAGGAGCCTGAGCCAGGACTCATCGGGCTCAGGGCTTCCTTGAGGTCCTTTCAGGGCCTCGTGCCCTAAGAACATTTGGAGACCCTGGACTACACTAGGGACCTCCAAGAATGGTTCTGGGTCCTATCATTTTTGTCTCCTACCAACAGACTCTGAACTGGATGCATTAATTAGTGCCCAGTAAATGTCTGTCCTTATAAAATGAATGGATGATTGAATGACACTGGGCTTCATTTTTAGGTACAGAAACCCAAAACCTCCTCCCCTCATTCAAACACTTTTCAAAGTCCCACCTTCCTTCAGCGATATTAATGGTATTCACAGGAACTCAAACTAGGAACAAAGTGGATTGATGGTAAAAGCAGTGGATCCTTCTGTTGTAATTCTAAGAATTACCATTCTAGGATTGAGCAGAGATGGGAAGAGAGGGTGGGAAAGGAAGGTGGCACTTCTGGGGAACCTAAATGTGTTGGCACATATTGTACATTTGTCACCTGAATGGTTGGTTAAGCATACATCTCTGCCCTCTGAGGAAAAGGGGCCTTAGCCCCTTAGCTGGGCAGGTAGATGGGTGGAGAGAGTTTAACCTGACCAGGGGAGGGGACCAGGAACACCCACCTGGAACATCTGAACCAGTGAGTACAAGGAACTGGGAGGAGAGTGACAGTGAATGACAGGATAACTGTGAGGTTTCTCTGGGCAAGTGTCCTTTGAGGTTTTTTTGCAGCTGTGAAAGTGAAAGAACTTGGTAGGTCCCCTTTTGAGAATAGTTGTGAATACTAAATTGGCTTCCCTTTTTTTTTTTTTTTTTTTTTACATGTTTCAAGAAATATAAGTAAATGATGGGAATTCGGTTGTTTAGGGACTTCTGGTTTCTGTACTAGACCTTTTGTAATGTGACTTCAATATACATAAGATCAGATCAAACTTCCTGTACTGTCTCAAAAAATAAGAGAAGGCTGGGGATGTAGTTCAGTATGAAGGACCTGGGTTCAATCCCCATTAGCCAAAAAGTTAAAAAAAAAAGAAAATATCTTGAGCCACCTGCATGGTATGGAGTGGCATCTCCACTTTATAGATGCAGAAACTAAGGCTCTGGCATGTTGGCAAAATCTGACAAAGATCCCCCAGCTGGTTAAGTAGAAGAACTAAGACACAAACTCCCACAGCTGCAAAGCCAGGCAACAAGACCACAGATCCTTCAACCTGCTGACTTTGTCACAAAATAACCATGACTCACTTTCCTTCTCTCTGAGCCCCACAGTGTCATCCCCATCTCCCCGCCCCCGCTCTGACTCCACAGATGGGAAAGAATTCTCACATTCTTAGAAGTGGCATCCGCGCCATTTTTATTGTGCAGCTCTTTGTCCATGGTGTGTGTCCTCATCGGTACATCTGCTCAGCCCCTGGGACCTGAGGGCAGGGCCGCTGCAGTGTCATCCTCTCCATGGAAGCCTCACTTGCTGGTAGTCATGTATTTGGGGAGAAGCCAGCTAGGGACAGTGCCTCTTTCTAACTCATTTCTGTCCTTCCTTGGGATTTTCTGAGGGGCAGAAATTGAGCTTAAAATCAGTGAGTGGGGGTGGAGGGGTCAAAAGGAGAGGGAAGGGAAGAAGAAAACTTAGTGACACGTGGGTCCCAGCAGGGACACAGCAAGCTGGGGCAGGGATTGGGAGCAGGTAGATGGTGGCAGACGGCTGGGGCTGGTAGCTGTACAGCAGGGTGGGTGTATAGGTGAGTTTCTAGGTGAGAAAGAGAGGAAGAAAGACAGGGACAGGCTTTTTGGAGGGTGGGGGTTACCAGTGCTAAGAAGGAAGTCTGGCTCTGAGCCAGCCCAGGTTCTCCACAGTGACTGTGGTGGGGTGGGGGTGACTTAGCAGTGCCTGGGGACACTCTGGGACCTCCGTGGCTCCTTCAGCCTCGGGCATTTTCACCACAGCTGGTTCTGGCATCAGTGCTTGAGAGTTACATACTCCACATCTTCACGCGCCTGGGACCGTTCTCCAACACCAAACTTCACTAGCTCTGAGTAATGGATCCCCTCATCTTCTGAAAGATCCGGCACCACATTCTCATAGTCACCCTGAGAAAGCCACATTGTGGTGAGCCTGACCTCACCGGCCGATCTCCCATCCTCAGCTTTCTGGACATTCTCTTCTTCATTCCACCTGGGGGGCCAAAGCCCAAGCCAACCCATCTTGTCCAGAAACTGGCAGCGCTCAGCCCCTGACACAGAGGTATCTGCTCTGGCTGAGCAACTTCTCTGATTTGAATGTGGACCCTAAATTTAATGTGTTGGAAAATTAATCCCCAAATTCATCTGTTAATGGCATTTGGAGGTGGAACTTTTGGGAGGTGATTGGGTTAATGGGTTAACAGATTAATGGGCTACGGAGAGAAGAGCTGAGAACTGAGCTCTCACTAGGCGTGGTGGTACACAGCTATAATCCCAGCACTCTGGGAGGCCAAGGCAGGAGGATCACAAGTTTGGGTTCTGCATGGGCAACTTAGCAATTTAGCAAGAACTTGTATCCAAAAAAAATTTTTTTAAAGGGCTGGGGAGGTAGCTCAGTGCAAAGGTCTTGGGTTCAATCCCCAGTATTATAAATAAATAAATAAATAAATAAATAAATAAATAAATAAATAGATCTCCCCACACCATTGTTCCATGCCTTGTGCCACCTCAAGACTGTAGAGAGCCCCCACCGGGAAGAAGTTCTCATCGGATGCAGCCCCTTAATCTTGGACTATGAGAACCACGAGCCTCTTCACTTCATAAATTATCCAGTCTCAGGTATTGAGTTACAGCAACAGAAGACAGACTAAAACAGCAACCCTCTTCAAATGACACCCAGCCTGAGTCACCATGGATGTCTACTCAAGTCCTTCCACATAGGGCTCCAGCTGAGACCAGCCCCAGGTCTCCCAGCCTCCCGCAGCCCTGCCCTCTTACCACATGACGTTTCTGCACCACCGAGTATGTGACTGAGTCGTCACTATTTGGGAGAGGTCTCTGCATTTCAGAGGTCCCTGAATCTCTGAGCGAGAGAGCAGATAAATGGCCATAAATGGAACCTTTCCCCCGGAACTTCCTTCTTTCTGCTGACTCCCTTAGGGCCTCAGCAAGATCCCAGCCTCCAGCCCTCATGGGAAAACAACTCGATGCCTGAGGCGCCCAGTGCTCGCAGCAGGAGCTGATGAAGAGGCGGGCACCTTTGTGTATCACAGTGTCTCAGCCTGTGAGGCCAAGGCTGACTCGACACGCATGCTCCTGACTTGAGGAAACAGGTCCCCTTCCTGTGACTGTTACTCCCCCCACCCCGAGCGTTATCGTGGGGGAGGGATGGGTACAAGTGTGTGGCTGTGTCTGGCCGGTAGGACAGGAGCTTCCCCCTCTCACATCCCTCCCACGGTGCCACCCTCCCAGCTCCTTAGTACCCAGTGCTCGGTGCATCCGTCTCAGGAAAGCGTAAGGTGGCATAGCTGATGCTATCTTCTATCACCGGATTATAGCATCCCAGGGAGTGGGGGCCTTCCGAGAGGGGCATCCTTCTAACCTGGGAGAGAGACAGAGTTGGGCTCCGACTCTCTCCTCCCCCATTCGCTCCCCTGGCTTCTGACTCCCTGGATCTCCCCAGAGGACTTTTTATCACCCTTCTTCACCTAGGGTCATCAAGGGCACCCCTGCATTTCTACCTTTTTATTCTGCACAAAGAAGCTCTGATTACTGGAATTTTCCTGAAGCCCTTGCCGGCTCTGTGCCCTCTTCCTGCTAAGAAACAAAGGCTCTGTGAGAGTCCAGGGAACAGGAAAAGGGGCATGCAGATTCTGCAGGTGGGAGCTTGGGGATGCATCCGCGGAGGGCAGGGGGAAGAGCTCACTGTTGCTGAAACTTCATTCCCCAGATGGCCAAGATGATGACGCCCAGGCAGGACCCGATCCCTATGGCCGCTCGCCTGCCAAGGGTCTCTGGGCTGTCTGGTGGGGAAAGGAGAGAACGCGTTCACTCTGCTCTGTGGCATTAGCCTGGAACACATGGTCCAGGTCGCCAGTCCTGGTCTTGCGTGTTTTCTCCCGCAAGCATGGGACAGTGATGGAGAGAAAGAGAGAAGCGGCTCCAGGCCTCGGGACCTCCTGGTAGGAGCAAAGGACTACGTCTTTCTTTGGAGCAGGAGCCCACACAGAGCTGTTACTTCCAGCCTCATAAACAGGTACAACCATCAGGGAAGTTTTTAACCAGACTATTAGAATTTAAGATGCTCCAGGCCTTGGACCCAGAAATTCCAGGTGGGGACGCATCCTGCACCTGTCCTTGCAGAAGTGCCCAAAGCAAAAGACCCACATACTTTGGCCTTGAGGAGGGCAGAGGAGAGATGGTATGGGCAGCACTTGTTCAGGGCACACAGAGCAGCCCTGAGAAGGAGGCAGAGCTCTGGTATCTGAGAAGTGGAGTCCCAGGCACAGTGTTTTATGCAGTGCCCAATGCATTTCCCAATAGCGTGCTCAGGATCCTTTCCTCCAGCCTCCTTTCCTCTAGCTCTGCAGATGATGAGTCTCTATACTTATAGCCATGGCTGCAGCCATTCATCTGAGAAAGTACCATCATCTTTAGATGCCATACATGCACAGATACAGAACAGTCTCCAAGACTTCTTATTACGTGTGAAAAAGAGAAGTCCAGGGCAATGTGTGAACTTGTGAGCTCTGCTACCATTTGTAAAATGAGGAAGGAGGCATAGGAGAAGATCTATATATGCAGATGGAGTGTGTGTGGGAAACCTATCCCTGTGCAGAGAGCTGAAAAGCTGCTCACAGGGAGGAGACTCAAGTTCTCAGGGTCAGGAGTGAGAGTATCTGTCTGTCTATTTACACTTTTAGGCTTAAAATTTGTTTTACCATGTACTTGTATTATCTTCCTTAAAAACTCTAAAAATAAAAAAGGAGCCTATCAAGGGAGAGACAGAGAGACAGAGACAGAGAGGACTTGGGATGTCTGGAAAGTGGGCGCAGTCTGAGTGGGAATCCTACAAACAGGCAGGAGACACTCAAGCAAGGATATAGGCAGAGAGAGAGAAAGACCCGTGAGGCAGGAAAGGGAGAGACCTCCAGAAGCGTGGGCAAGGTAGAGGGAACGGAAGTGGGACACGGGGGCTGCGGTCTGGCAGGCTATCTTGGGGCAGAAGCTGAAGGAGCAGCCAGGACAACGAATCTGAGAAGAAGGCAGGGTCTTACAGTAGACGGTGAGGGTGCTGGGGGGTGACTCGCCCATGCCCAGCCTGTTGGACCCCTGGCACCAGTAGGAGCCCGAGTGTTTGATCTGCAGAGGCTCCAGCCTCAGCGTCTGACCATCATACTGGAGGTCTTGGTTATTCCAGTCAAACCAGCTGTAGTGTGACGCAGGAGGGTTGGCGTCACTCTCACAAGTCAGTGCTGCCTTCCTCCCCTCCATCACTCTGTCTGCTGGGGTGAAGGACACACGCAGCCTTCGGGGTGCATCTGTAAGGGAAAACCAAGTCAGGGCCTGCTCAGCCATCAACTCCCAGCCTCCAGTTCCCGCCACTCACACAGAACTTGGAGCCTCCAGATCTTCGACGTGGTCTGTCCTATGGAGTTATTGATAGAACAGCTATAATTTCCGGCATCTTCTGGGGATATGGAGTTGAAAACTAGTTCTCTTCCTTCTTTCAGAAGACTTCCATTTTTCTTCCAGAAGAAGTGGACTTCTTTGGGGTGGCTCTGTGAGAAGTCACATCGGAGGAGGACCCAATTCCCAGCGTGAATCTCTGACCTGGGTGTAATCTGCACGATCTTCACATTTCTGGGGGCATCTGCAGGGCAGGATCTAGGCTGACATCTCCCATCTCTTCCCCTCTTGCTGACCCCAGAACTTCCTGTTCCCTTGTCCCTGGGTCTGGCTCTTATCCCTCAATTTTCTGTTGAAGATGGTAGGCCAGGCTCCTGCTTCCTTATCCTTTCAACCCCCAGATTCCCTTGGGGCCACCTCCCAGGTTCCCTGCCCTGTCACTCACACTGGACATCCAGACTGATGGGTGATGACTCTGAACACCACTGGTTACAGGCTTCGCAGGTAATGGGTGGGGTGTCCCAGGCAACCTTGTGAACCCACAGCACTTCAGTGGATGTCTTATTCCAGAAGTTTCCATAGCGCCAGTTATAACTGATAACATCCGGGTTACTGGAGTGGTATCTACAGAACAGCTTCACGCTGTCTCCTTCTCGTATCAGTGTGTTTTGAATCACCACAGTCACCTCCTTGGGGGGATCTGGGAGCAGACCAGAGAAGCAAGTAAATACTGCCAGCTGCCATAACACATTTCTTCCTGCTTCCTCTTCCCCCTCCCTGTCCCCCTGAACCACAAAGTTCCTAATTGGCCCAAGGAGGACTCATACTTTCCTCTTGCATCTGTGAGGACAGAATGCTGCCCTGGCCATCTGCCTGGCTGTGGTTTGAGAGAAGGTGATACACTTGTTAAGAGCACAGCTATTGCTGGGCATGGTATCGCATGCCTGTAATACCAGCACTCAGGAGCTGAGGCAAGAGGATTGCTGCAAGTTCAAGGCCAGCCTGGGCTACACAGTGAGTTCAAGGCCAGCTGGAACTGCATAGTGAAACCCTGTCTCAAAAAGACAAAAAAAAAAAAAAAAAAAAAGAGTACAACCATTGCCTAGTGCTGTGGTTCAGCTACTTGAGAGGCTGAGGCAGGATTGCGAGTTCAAGGCTAGCCAAGGGAACTTACCAAGATCTTGTCTCAAAGAAAAAAAGAAAAAGGGCTGGGGATGTAGGTCAGTGGTAGAGCACTTGCCTAGCATTTCTGAGGTTCTGGGTTCAATCCCCAGTACTAGGGTATTAAAAAACAAAACAACAAAAAAAGAGCACAGCTCTGCAGCCAGACCCTACTTCTTAGAGTGGTGAGACTGTGGCCTTTGGGCCTTTACTTGTCTGTCAGATGGGTTCCTGAGGTCTGAACCTCCTGGAATTCTCCCAAGGATGAGCTAGGAAAACGCCCTTAGAGTGGAGTGTGGTGTGTAGACAGCACTCAGTAAGCACTGGGCTCAACTCAGTGACAAAATTCAGGTCAGGGATGGTGACACGCAACTGTAACCCCAGTGAAGATGTAATTTGACCCAATGAAGACGTAATTTGACAGTGAAGAGACATTTGATCCAGTTGCCCTTGAAACTTTCAGAACCTCTTCAGAACCACTGTCTGGTGACCCCGTGTTTCCATATTCCTCAGGGAGACCTGGCATCTACATTCATTCATTCATTCATTCAACAAACATCTACTGAGTGCCTTCTAGGACCCAGGCCCTGGTACTAGGAATGCAACTATGAACAATAAAGCTCCAAGAAGCTTATATGTTGGGAGGCCCTGGCTTCTGCTTGCTTTTTATTTTAGGAACCCAAGAATCCCCTGGACCCTATCTGCCCTCCTCCTTCCCCCATTTCCCTGTTCTCTCCCAGGAGCCAGAGGCCCTGTGACTGCTCACACTGGACATCCAGCTCAGCACTCTGGCCACTCTGGCCATGGCCATAAATGTTTTCTGCTGAGCAGGAATAATTCCCAGCATGCTCAAGGAGAAGGGTGGAGATCCAGAATTTCTCTTCTGTCTTTCCCAGGATTTTGTTCCCGTTGTGATACCAAGTGTAATTTTTTGCAGCAGGATTGGCCAGTGATACACAAATCAGCTCTACTGATTTTCCCTCCTCAGCGGGCGATGGGTGGATCTGAACCATGGAAGGTTCTGGCGCATCTGGAAGAAGGGGTAGAGGCAAATGGGGAAGTAAGGACAGCACTCCAACCTGTTGAGTAGCCATGACAGCCCTTGCTGTCGCCTCTTGAGAGCCCCGCTAACCTCCCCTGCCAGGTCCAAGGAGGCTCACACAGCACTTTGAGATTCACTTCTTTCGACCTCCCCAGGCCCACGTCATTGGAGGCCTGACAGACATAAGTCCCGTCTGTTTCCTTGGTCACTTTGGGCAGAGTTAGCGTGGGCTGCTGCTGCTCCTTCATGAGGATCCCATCCTTGAGCCAGGATATAGTCTTGTGCTCTGGGTTGCTGCTGGTGACCTGGCACGTCATGATCACAAACTCCCCCTTCATTACAATGGCTTCTCTGGGATTGACCTCAATCTCCAACTTTGGGCGGTCTGGAGGAACAGAAGGGCAGTTGGGGAGGGGACGGGATTCTCATGGGGTGGGAGGTGTCGAGAAGTGGCAATTCTTATTCTGACAAAGCAGCAGCCTGCACATACACAGTTCCCTTTCAACCCAGGGGCCTGTCACAGCCTCCTCACTCATCTCTCTGCTTTTCCCTTCTCCACATCCCCTGCCATCTGGTCTCTACCAGCAGCCAGCAGGATTCCTAACGCTGTCCGTCAGAATGTGTCACTCCCTGCTTGAAGGCACCCAATAGATTCCACACAGGACTGAACTCCAAAGCCCTTCCTGCAGCTCAGGACACCTCATGTCCTGCCTGCTCTCTCTCTGCTCCTACCCTGTGACCCCCAAAGGCAGTGAACTTCAATCTCGCTGAACCGTGGAAGGTATCGCTGACAACCAAGCCCCCTCCTCAAGCCTTAGTACTTGCACTTTTTTTTTCAGTACTAGGATTGAACTCATGTCCTTTGCACTGAACTACATCCCCAGCCTTTTAAAAAAAAAATTTTTTTTTTTTTAATTTGGAGACAAGATTTTGCTAAGTTGCTAAGTTACTCGGTCTGGCTTGAACTTGCAGTCCTCCTGCCTCAGTCTCCCAGACTGCTAGGATTACAGGTGTGCACTTGATCTTTCCTCTCCCTGAAATGCTCTTCTCCTGACCTAGTCTTTCCCATCTTTCAATCAGCCTAAGCATTTGCCTTCTTCAGAAAAGTTTCCATCCATCACCTCCGTCCTCACTGCTGTATTTTTTTCTCAATACACATGCCATTGGCTATGATTATGCTCAGGATTTCTCTGTGAATCTTTCGGGAGTTTGTCTGCCTCCCTGCAATGCTAGCTCCATGGGGAACAAGCCATTGGCTCACTGCTGTACCCTTCTCCCAGCTGGCAGCCACAATAAAGTCTGGTGCCTGGTAGATCTGCAGTAGATATTTATTGAATGAGAATGAATGAATGAATGAATGAATGAGGTACAAAATAATGATGTGAAAAATGTCTCCTCAAGGAGGAACAAAGAAACCTGACTGAGTGATTCCCAAAGCGTGCTGTGCCTGGGGGAGAGGTTGCTTCACTCTGCGGGGCCAAAGCAGAGACAAAATGAATCTGTGTCCTCAGTGCAAGGGCTGACAAGGGGGACAGTGGAAGAGCCTGGGTCGTTCCTGTTGGTGACCAGCTGCAGGCTGATTGCATACCCCTCCCCTCTTACCCTTGGTGGGGCCCAATGGATGGCTGGGGAGAAGGTGACAAGGACAGCATCTTTTCCAGGGGGTGCATCAGGGACACTCACGCTTCACATCCAGCTGCACTGTTTCCTCGGAGAGCACTTTGGAAGAATGCAGCACCTGGCAGCTCAGGGTCTTCCCGTGGTGAGTCCACTGTGGCCGGAACATTAGCGTGCTCTGGGTAGAGACTTTGTCAGTGGAAAGGAAGGCGGAGTTGTAGATGGAAGGGAGGGTGGAGTCGAGCTCCTCCAGGGACCAGTGCAATTTGATGTCGTACTCAAAGCAGGCAAAATTCAGCAAGCAGGTGGCAGTGACTGACTGGGACTCCTCTATTCTTGAAGGGACGAGCTGAAGCTGAGGTGGAGGAGTGGTTTCTGCAGAAGAGCAGGGGTGACGATGGGGGATTGGGAAGTTAGGGACCCATGAACACACTAGCCATTCACCCCGGGCTTTGGGCACCTGCCTCAAATAATTCCTGCAGGAATCCCTTGCCAGTCCATCCACCTCCTTGTCCACCAAAAATATGCTCTGAGAGGCCTTGGGGACACTAAGTGTCCCTGTGGAATTGTACTTTATTTTCACTTTCTGATGATTACTTTCTAAATGGTTTCAAGATCATTCTTCCCACCACCCCTGAATTTGGCCCATTTAGTTCAGCATGCATTTCTTAGCTTTGATGACACACTTGTATTTGTGTAATGGCCTCAGTTTTGGAGGCCATTACACCCTTTAGTAGGGTGAGCTGTGTGCTGTGCGGCTTGCTCTCCAAGAGCTGGACCACACATCAGGCAGCAGGGGCTGAGACGGAATCTCTCACCCAAACGCAGAGCTGCTTAGCACCGACCACAGGAGCGACCACATTCTACAGGGCAGAAGCCCCTGGCCCTATATGATGGTTCATCTCCATGCCCTGGAGTCATCTAGCAGTGAAGGACTGATTAGCATCGGTCAACAACACTAACACAGCGGGAGATTCCACTTTAAAATCTGGGTCTCTATCCTCTCTTGAAAGATCAAAAGATCTAGCAAGCTGGAACCCAGACTCCAGAATGGGTAGGAGACTAGGGGCAAGGGGGCATCTGAGGTGGGCCAAGTGCTCAGGCCACAGCTGACCATAGCCCCATCTTGTGCTGCCCATGTCACTCGCTGGTGTCCCCTGCCTGACCTCTGCCACAACTCGGTTTGTCATGACCCCTGTCCCAGGAGGTGGGCGCTTCCCACCCCCTCCTTGCCCCTCTGCTGAGTCAAAACATCCCTTCCCCAAGGCCTTACTGGAGACATTGAGGTAAAGGAAAGCCATCCATTTGTCTTCTTTCTCTTTGTCTTCTCTCCATGTCACCCTCATCCCCAGCTTGCCACTGTCTTGGACACCCACCGGGTTGATGCTCAGGGTACAATTATTTTCTGCCTTTTTCACCCTTTTCTGATGAGAAAAGATCTCCCCGTTCCCTGTCTTCTTGTAGAGAACAGTCCCAGTGTAGTCTCCGATGGCATCGACGTACACAGGGGTGTGGTACAGCGTGAAGTTATCCAGCAGCTCTTTATACTGTCTGTTTTTGTACGTGCAGGGAATCCAGACGCAGGCCCCCTCCCAGGCGTAGATAGTTTCGGGGTGTTTAAATGTCCAGCCAACCGAGTCACAGAAAACCAAGTACTCTGAAACCCATGACAGTGATCAGAAAGTGTTACTGAGGGGGTGTGGAAAGCTTTCAAAGGAATAAGAGATCCTCTCTGAAGACAGAGGGACAGATGAGATACACAGGAGGAGCAAGACACAAGACACAACACAACTCTCTCCGTGAGCACCCTGCCTGCCCCCACCCCACACTCCCCTCCTCTGGCCCAGACCTGCCCTCCTTCTCCAGTGCCCACTGACGCCCCGGAACCCAGGTACCTGCCTGGCCACAGGAGCAGCAGGAGCCCGGAGCCGAGGAGATGCATGGTGTCCTGTCTGGCGGGAGTCAATGAGCTGGGAAGAGTTTGTCTTTCAGTCTTTGGTTAGTCACTCCTTGTCCACTCACCAAGCTCTGGCCCCTTACTCCTGACCCTGGGGGCCACGTCTGGCTGCACTGTGGGGATGTGGAATCTGGGGTGCCTTGCCTGGGTCGGTGAACTTGTTCTTCAGGGCAAGAGCTTCCTTCCCTTCTTCTTCCTTCCTCCCTCCCTCCCTCTCTTCCTCCCATCCATTCACTCATCCACCCGTACTTCTCTGAACTTCCTGCCCAGCCCTCAGACTCAGAGCAGCACCAGACCCCTGCAGTTCGAACCTCATGCACTGGGCCACAGGGACCTTTCCTAGAGGCCACTGGCGAAGGGTTTTACAAAGAGCAGAGTCATGGTCAAACCTTGATTTTAAAAACAAGGTAAAAAGTCATTCTAAAACCAGTCATGACATATGAAACAAGGAGAGCATTTAGAGGGAACTGGAGGTTCCTAAGTGGAGGATGTGGTCCAAGGGATCCACACACATGCCCCAGGGACGGGGTAGAAACATCGATCGACCAAGACGAAAGTCTTACCTTGTCTCAAGGTGGTGGCTGTCTCAGTTTAGCCAGCTATTGCCAAGCGGGAATGGGGGCTCAGCACTGTCTGACCTTCCACTGCTCTCGGTGAAAGAAGAAGCCAGATGTTCATGGGAATGTCCTGCTTTAAAGACAACACACACCAGGTGTGGTAGCTAGTGCACACCTATAATTTTACCACTCTCGGAGGCTGAAGCAGGAAGACTGTGAGTTTGAGGCCAGCCTGGACAACTTAGCAACTTAGCTAGACACTCTCTCAAAATAAAAAATAAAAAAATGACCGAGGATGTAACTCAGTGTGAATGTCCTCGGTTCAATCCCCAGGGCCAGGGGGGGAAAAATTCCAGAGTGCTGGTCAAACAGAACTTATCTGTGGGCTGAAAGCAGCCATGGGGCCACCAATTTGCAAAAGATCCTCTCTGTGTCTCTGTGTCTGTGTCTGAGTCCATCTGTCTGTCTGTCTGTCTCTCTCTCTCCAACGAGCTCACCCTCCACCATCTTACACTTTTTTTTTGTGGGTACTGGGGGTCAACCTCAGGACCTCGTGCGCCAGCAGGTGCCCGTGCCGCTGAGTGATATCACCGGCTCCCTTTTTCGTATGTGGCTTCCGGGAGTCGAACTCAGGACCTCGCACTTGCCGGGCAGGCGCTTATGCTGCTGAGCCATCTCACCGGCCCCCATCTTACACTTTTGCATAGAGTTACATTTACATTTACATAGAGCTAAATTTGAGTCCCTATTTATATGGTTGTAACCTCCGTGCTGGCCCCCAGAGAGCTGGGGCAGGATGCGCCCACAGAGTGTGTCTCCGGTGTCAGCACGGACCCGTGTTCCTTCCACCCACCTCACCAACATTTCCCACGCCAGCATCGCCTCAGTGACCCCCTCTGGCTGCTTATCTCCCCAGGCTGCAGGCTGCACGCAAGGGCTGCTGGCTGTCTGGTACCAGCTGTGGGGAAAGCTAAGCTGCTTGCTGAAAGCAGGAGGGGGTTCTGTTAGGGACAGACCTGGCCTGGACAGGGATTAGGATGAGAAGGATGAAGCCACGTGAGATCCTCCCAGGCAGAAACTGTCCACAGGTCTGCAGATGCTAAGAATGTTTCACACAAAAAAAGTCACCAAAGTCACAGTCACCTGGGGAAAGCTGAGTTAAAGAGTCAAGCATGGTTCTTTACCGCAGGGCTTTTCAAACCTTTAAAAAGCTTTATATCAGTGATGGCGAACCTACAGCACGCGTGTCACAGCACGCGTGTTTGCATCGTTCACCATTGCTGCTCTATATGCATCATAGATCTCCAAACGTGAGGGCTGGAGCGTAGTACACTGCCCACCCTTCTTTGGCCACGAGGTCTGTATTACCTTATCCACCAAAGGCTTTGCAGGATTGTAGGGTCAGATCTTTGCCTGAGCTGGAGAGGGGCAATTCCGGAGGAGGGCTACATGCCCACCCAGCACAGGCAGTCTCTGAAGCATAAGAAAAAGGGGACCATGTGCTCCCTTCAGCAGCATATATACTAGAAAAGGGGGACCATGCCTGGGAAGTGGAAAGCTGAGGAGGCAGGTGAGGGTGGGAGCTATAAGCGTTAGGCACAAAACTCAAGGCAAGGGCGCGCTGTCCAGATCTGTGCCCTGCCCAGTGCAGGCCTTTCCAGGCCTACAAGCCAGCTTCCCGGACCCCATTATTCCCTCCTAGGCATCCAGTGACCAGCCCTATTCTCAGAAGACTCCCCAAGCCTTGCTCAAAGACAGGAGTCCGGCTACAGCCTGCTGTAATGTGGCAAGAGAGACGAGGGTGGTCCTCGCTGCGCTCCCTCCTCTGGGAACTGTGTCAGGCACAGAGTGGCCACTCTGTGCTTTGCGTGCTGAATACAAAAAAAGAGAGAATAGCTTTTACCTCTTTCCTGTTGTCTTCCCTCTTCAGGGACCCTGGCAGCATCTAAGAGTGAAAGGGGAAGTACAGTGAAGCCTCCCAAGACTGATTTTCATCCTTCTTGGCCACGCCCCCTGCCTCTCTGTGGCTCTGAGGGTGACCACAGGCATCTTGATCTGGCCAGCAAGGGAAAGAGGCCCTGGAGGGGACATGAGCTCGGAGTCAGACTGGAAGGAGCACTCGAGCACCCATGGCCAGGTCTTAGTTTCAGCATATGGATTTTTAGTATCAGATCAGCTTTCAAGCTGGCTTTTCCACAACGCCCTCAACAATTGGTAGAATAACTAGATGGAAAATCAGCAAGAGTCTATATGAGCTCAACAATGTCATCAACCAACGAATCTCATCAAAATACATAGAACCATCCCTTCAGCAACAGCATAATACATATTCTTTTTAAGAACATGGAGTACATAACAAGATGAATTATATCTAGGACAATAAACAAACCTCAGAAATTTGAAATAATTTAAAGTATTCAGAGTACATTCTCTAACCACAACAGAATCAAATTGGATACCAAAAATAGAGAAATAAGAAGAAAGTCTTCAAACACTTGGAAACTAAACAACCTACTTCCAAATAATCCATGGACCAAAGGAAAATTCTCCAGGGAAATAAAAATTATATTGAACTGAAAGAAAATGAAAATACAACGTATTGATTTTAAGGAGGACAGAGCTAAAGCACAAGAGGGAAATTTAAGTACTAAATACTTACTCTAGAAAAGAAGAAAAGGCAAAGCTGGAGATACCACACTTCCTGACTTCAAAATATACTGCAAAGATAGCCGAAGTTAGTGATGTTGAGCTTTTTACATAAAAATGTATGGTAATGTCATAAAAACTGACACATAGACCAATGAACAAAATTAAGAGTCCATAAGTAACTACGTGTATCTAGAGCTAACTGATTTTTGTCAAAGGTGCTAAGACTATTGGCAGTGATTTAAATAAGTGGTGCTGAGGAGATTAGGTTAAAAAAAAAGCTAAAAATGAATTAAATGTAAGAGCGGAAACAAGCTTCTGGGAGAAATGTTTCAAGACATTGGAAAGGACAAGGAAATTTTTGGATAAGATGACAAAAGCACAGGAAACAAAGCGAAGAATGGACACGAGATTTCACCAAATGAAAAAGTTTCTGCCCAGCAAAAGAAACCATCATCAGAGTGAAGAGACAATCTGCAGAATGAGAGAAAATATTTACAATCCATACATTTAAAGGGGTTAGTAATCAAAATATATAAGGAACTCAAACAACTCAATAGCAAAAACAAAACAAAAAACAACCTGACTTAAAAATGAGTAATAGAACTAAATAGATGCTTCTTAAAAAGAAGACATCCAAATGGCCAAGAGGTACATGGGAAAATGTTCACCATCACTAATCATCAGAGAAAATGCAAATCCAAACCATAATGAGCTATCACTTAGCCTCACTCCAGTAAGAATGGATATTATTTAAAAAAAGACAAAAGCTAACCAGTACTGGCAATGATGTAGAGAGAAGAGAACATTTGCACACGTTTGGTGGGAATGTAAGTTAGCACAACAATTGTGGGGAAAAAAAACAGGTGGGAGGCTCCTCAGAAAATCTTCAGAATCTAGGGCTTGATGAAGCATTCTTGAACATGACACCAAAAGCATGATCCTTAAAAATTAATAAATTGGACTTCATCAGAATTAAAAATTTGGGCTCTGCGGAAGACCCCATTAAGAAAATGAAGACCTGGAGAAGATGTTTCTGAACTATGTATCTGACAAAAGACTCATCGTAGAATGAATATGTGAAGAACTCTCAACATAAAAAGTTAGGGCCGGTGAGATGGCTCAGCGGCGTAAGCGCCTGCCTTGCAAGCGCGAGGGCCCGAGTTCGACTCCCGGAACCCACATACGAAAAAGGGGCCGGTGATATCGCTCAGTGGCACGGGTGCCTGTTGGCGCGCGAGGTCCTGAGGTCGTCCCCCTGGTACCCACAAAAAAAAAAAAAAAAAGTCACACAATCTAATTAAAAGATGGGCAAAAGACATAAAGAGACATTTCACCAATGAGGATACACAGATCGAAAATAATCATATAAAAAGATGTTCAGCATCACTTGCCTTTTTAGGTAAATGCATACCAAGACCATAAAGAGATACCACTCTGACATACATATTAAAGCAACTAAAATTAAAAAAAAAAAGTATAGCAGTGTCAAGTGCTGGAGAGTATATGCGGAAACTAAATCTTTTATATATTGCTAGTGAGAATGTAAAATTGTCCAGCAAGTTCTTCAAAAGGGTAAGTGTGGAGTTACTGCATGGCTCTATAGCTCCACTCACATACATATGAAATGTCCACCCAGAAACTTGAACACAAATGTTCATAGCGCCATTATTCATGAGAGCCCAAAAGAGGTCCCTCAAGCGATGAATGGATAAATAAAATATGGTATATCCATACAATGAAATATTTGGCAATAAAAAATTAATGAAGTACTTATAATGGTTGCCACAACATGGGTGGACCTTGGAATATTAAGTGAAAGAAACCAATCACAAAATGTCACATATTTATGATTCCATTTATATGAAATATCCAGAAAAGGAAAGTTTGTAGAGGCAGAAAGTAAATTTAGGGTTTGCCTAGGGCTGTGGGTGGGTGGTGTTGAGAGGAAGTGAGCAATGACTCCTAATGAGTGTAGAATAATGGGGGTGGTAAATACCCTAAAATTGTAGTAATGGTTTCATAACTCAGTTAGTATATTAAAAACCATTGAATTCTATACTTTAGATAGGTGCATTGTGCATATGTTAATTATATCCCAGCAAAACTGTTAACATATAATAAAAACCAATCCAATTTAAAAATAGACAAAAGGGGCTGGGGACGTAGCTCAATGGTAAAGCATTTGTCTAGCATGCATGAGGTTCTGGGTCTGATGCCCAATACTGAAAAAAAATGGACAAAACACATAAAGATACATTTCATTGAATAGGCTATATAGGTGGCAATAGGAACATAGAAAGATTTCAACCTCACTGGCCATTAGTAAAAAGCAAATTAAGACCATAACAAAATATCAGTATATGCCTATTCAAATAAAAATAAATAGCAATACCAAACGCTACTGAGGAAGCTGTGAACCTGAGTTGTTCCTACATTGCTCGTGGGAATGTAAAATGGCACAAACACTCTAGAAAATAGCCTGTCAGTTTCTTTAAAAACTGAACTTAATGTACTTACCATATGATGCATCAGTTATACTCCTAGGCATTTTATCCCCCAGCAAATAAAAACATGCGTCCACTCAAAGGCCTGTACAAATTACTCACCATAGCTTTACTTGCACTAGCCAAAACCTAAAAACACGTCCTTCAGTGGGTGAGTGGTTAAATAAATTGTGACATACGTATACCATGAAGTGCAGTCATCCTTCGGGGTCTGTGGGTGATTTGACCTAGGACCCCGACAGACACCAAGATCTGTGAAAAAGCTCAGTTTCCTTATCTAAAAAGACATGATGTTTGCATATAACCTGGGCACATCTTCCTGTACAGTTCGTTTTATTTTTCTGTAGGGCTGGGGATCAAACCCAGGGCCTTGCACACACTAGGTAAGTGCTATACCACTGCTACGTCCCAAGCCTCTCCTATCTACTTTAAATCATCTCTAGAATACTTCTAATACCTAATAAAATATAAATGCTGGGTGAATAATTGTTACACTGTACTTCTTAGGGAATAATGATAAGAAAAAAGTCTGCATTTTTGGTACTGATGCAATTTTATTTCTGAATGTTTTTGAACCACGGTTGGTTGAATCTGGGGATGTGGAATTTGCAGACATGAGGGTGATTAGAAGGGAGGAAGTGTCGATACATGCAACAAAAACAACGTGGAAGATTCTGGAGGTCATTACACTGAGTGAAAAAAGCCGGCCTCAAGGGATCACCTGCTGCATGGCATTCTTTAGATGACGAAATTATAGAGCTGATTGCTGGTTGCCAGGGCTTAAAGATGGCAGGACAGGGGAGCACATGTATGCAGGAGATCTCACAAGGGAGGTCTTTGTGGCGATGCACTGGTCCTATATCTTGGCTGCAGCGGTTGTTACATACGTGACAAAACAATGTGGAACTGTGCACACACCATGCCAACGTCAGATTCCTGGTTTCGATACTGTACTATAATTATGTAAGAAGGAGCCGTGGAGGGAAACTGGGCGAAGGCCACAGCAGATCTCTCTGTTCTATCTTTGCAACTTCCTGTATCTATAATTATTTCAAAATTGAAGGGTTAATAAGAAAAGAGCCAGCAATGTCAGTATGGGACTCCAGGCTTGTCTCATGCAAGGGACCCTGCAGGAATTCAATCTCTGCTCCTCACCTGGAAGGATGCCTGCGGCTTCTGCTGGCCACCATGACGGGATTGCTGGGGGTCCTGTAACTGTAGGAACCTGAGTGATGGGCTCATGGATGTATCTGGTTTCTGGAGGCAAGGGACGGGGACAGAACTCCTGAGAAAGGCCACTTGGATGCCTTCGCTCTTCTTTCCATCTGTCCTTACAATGAAGGGGAGGGTCTCCATTTTGGGTGAATGACTGTCACCTCCTCACTGCTTAGCTACATGTAGAGCCACCTGCTGCCCAGCTCTGTAAGATGGGAATGATTCTAGCGCCTTCCTCAAGTGTCGGTGAGATCACGCATGTGACCCACTCCACAGCACGGGATGCCTGGGTTCAAATCCCCATTCTCTATTTGTCACCTGTGGCATCCACTTGGCCTCCCCTTTAAGGATGATGCTGATGCTGGCATTCCTCTCTTTACGGGGGTGTTGCAAGATCACCCTTGGCGTGATCACAAGTGTGTGAAGCACTTCGCACAGTGACAGTCATGGAACATCTAGACCTGTGATAAAATGACAGTTCCGTAAAAGACAGTGGTCATTACAGACCTTGTCACTTGCTCTGCAGACCTAACTCTGTGGTGACATTGATTCCTACACCTCTGGCTGCTCAGCCCTAGCCTGAGTTTGACAGAAAGTCCTCAGAGAACTAACTGAAGTCAGGAGGGGGAAGGGACAAAGAGGCCTGTCATGACCACAGCCCAGGCGTCCTGCCTCCTGCCCATGGCTGTTCATCGCTCCTCCCTTTTAGACCCTGAGACCCACTCACCTCGATTCGAGGCCAGCCAGAGCTCATCTCTCGCGTCTCTCCCTGTCTTTAGACTTCTGTGCTGTGAGTCACTGTTTCAGAATGGTGTCATGGGTATTTCTCTTATTTGGCTTGGTATTTCTCAAGGGAAGGACACCATTTTCCTGTTCCTGGGGCCTCTCCTGGAGCCTAAACTTGCCAGAGTGTTGCCCACCAAACCTGCACCTTGTGCTTTCTTTAGCATCTAAGCAAGCAGCGGGAATCATCTTTAACTCCTCTCTCTCCCTCCTCTAGGGTATTCGTTCCTCCTGCATGGGTCCTACCCCGGCCCCTCTGCCTCTCCATCTCCAACCACTTCCTCTTCCACGCCACAGCCTCCTACACTCTCTCCCTTTTCCTGCGGCTCCCCTTTGCTCACTGCCCACCTGGCTGTCAGTCGGTCTGTGAAGCCTCAGGTCCCTCCAGAGCCCCTCTGATTACCACTCTCCAGGGCTTCCCAGTTCACTCAGAGTCAATGCCCAAATCCTGCCTGTGGCCTTCCAGGCACTTTGTGATCCCACTCCTTTGGGCAGCTACTCTAGCTCTGCTCAAAATCACTGGTTTCCTGTGGGTTTGTTTGTTTGTTTGTTTGTTCTGAAGTACTGGGAATCAAAACAAGGGCCTTTGCACTGAGCTATATTTCCAGCCCTTTTTACATTTTTTATTTTGAGACAAGGTCTTGCTAAGATGCCCAGGCTGGGCTCAAACTTGCAATCCTCCTGCCTCTGCCTCCCAGAATGCTGGGATTACAGGTGTGTGCCACCACACCAGGCTCACTGGTTTCCTTCTTGTTCCACAAATGCAGCAAGGATTTTCTCACCATGGGCCTTTGTCTTGATTTTGGCTTTCCTTGGTCCCACATTTCCCAGAATCTCATGGAACTCCCTCCCTGCTTCTGGTCTCCACTCAACTGCCTGCTCTTCCTAACAGCACAGCCTGACCCAGCACACTCGACCTTCCCTCCACTTAGGCCTCATTTTCCCTCCCCCGCTATTTGAATGCAGTAATGTGTTTGCTTATGCATCTGCTCCTTGTCTCTGCCTCACAGTGACAGCTCCAGGAGGCCAGCGAGGAGTTCTCCGTGGGCCACCCACAGGCCTGGCACACAGAGGTGCTCTGGGAGCCCATGCTGGATTCTGGGGGCAAGAAAGTCCCAAAAGCGCAAAGTGACTTTGAGTCTAAACTGTGCTTCTGGGAGAGTTAGTCCTCCCTGAAGGACGCTTCTCCAATCTCACGGCTTCATTGTTCCCCAAACTTTCTAGTTTTGCCTAACACTTTCAGGACTTTGACTCTGTCTGTGGACCACCTGAAACTTTTTCAGTTAATGTATTTCTTTTTTCTTTGTTTTTTATTTATTTATATTTTTTTAGTACGTGTTTGCAGTACACAATGATTATATTTATGGGGAGTTGGTACATGTACATAACACAACCTAATTCTTTTTTTGTCCCCTACTCCTCCCATCCCTCCCTGCCTCTTTCTACTCTTGGTCCCCTTCCCATAAGCTCTATTTCCATATTCTTCTTCAATTCTTTTCTTAACCCCCTTTCCTTTTCCTCCCCCATCTCTTGTTCCTTGTCCCGTTTGAAAAAGATCTCCCTACTTTCTATTATCTATCTTTTATTTTGCTCTTTATTTATATTTGGGGTTTCTCTTATAAGAGGAACCATGTGACATTTAAGCTCATGTGTCTGATTTATTTCACTTAGTATTATGGTCTCAAGGTGCATCCATTTACCCAGAAATGCCTTAAGTTTATCATTCTTTATGGCAGAGTAGTGCCCATGTTTATAGCACCACAATTTATAATAGCTAAATCTTGGAAGTGGCCCATTTGCCCATCAGCAGATGAATAGATAAGATAAACGTGATATTCATACACAATGGAGTACTGCTCTGCCATTTAATACACTTTTTTAAATCACTTGATTGAATTTTAACTTTTTTTTTACTTAGCCTCCTCCTAAGCATTTAAAAAAAAAAGCAATCACAAGTTTGGTGTGCTGGGTTCCTTTTATTCTGACGCATACTAAATGAAGCATAAATAGGCCCGTAAGAGTCACTTGGTGCCAGCCCCACCCCTCCTGGCTTCTCTGGGACACCAGCATGGTGCTGCTCCCTTGAGCTGCACTTGGACTTGGACAGCCGGAAGTTATTCCCCCCTCTCATCCCCGGTTATTGACACTGCTCTGCGAGGGGCGAAGTCCTCAGCGTGCATTCCTATCAGGCCAGACCTGCTGGAGCCAGAGTCTATTGTCAGAGTGTGTCAGGGTTGGTGAAGCAAGTGCACAGACCTCAGCAGGAAACTCCCATCCTGGTTGTGGAGGGAATCACCCCCCCATCTCATGCCCTGTGGCCTTGCTTTAATAAAAACAAGTTCCCATTGAGGCCTTCACACCAGTGTGACTTCCGGCCATGCTTAGCCTCTCCTGAGGCCCTGTCACTTCCATTCCATTCTCTGAGAGGCTCCTGCTCTCCTTGGAAGGACTTACCACAAGTCACCATTTGGTAGTACAGTATGTGAGAGGGACTATATTTGATCTCTTTCCCTACAAGACTGAGGAAAAGGCCAGCACCTGAGCTCAGTCCTGTATCCTCTGTCTTCAAAAACCAGGCTCCCTAATTCTTAACCCCCTTTGTCAGTTGCCTACAGCCCCACAGCTTTATTCTTACTGCTCCCCCAGCACCCCAGTGCCCTGTTCTCACCAAACGACAGGTAGGCACAGTGGGAAGAGCATGGCTTCCCAAGTCAGGGGTTGGAGCTCAGGACCCAGGAGGGGTCTACCGGTACCAGCTAGGGACCTTGAGAGAGTGATTTGACCTCACTGCACCTTTGCCACTGCAGCTTCTCAAACATCAGGGAATGCCAACATCCCTCGAGGACTCCTCAAAATGCAGATTGCCAGGTCCTTTGCAGGAGTGTCTGGTTCCCACATTTCTGGGGTAAGGCCTGGAATTTGCCTTTCTAACAAGTTCCCCAGGAGATTCTGATGTTGCTGGCTAGTGATTGCACTTTGGGAATCATTATCATAGCTGTTAGGGAAAGTAAATGGAGGTTAATTAAGGTAAATTATGTAGAACTGTATAACACACAGTTAGCACTCAACAAATGTTAGTCGTGATACCATTTGTACCAGGGAATCTAGCCCTTTAAATTCCTGACAGTTGTGTTAGAAAAAGTGCATCTTTAAGCCAGCAATGAATCCAAGGCCTGGCCACATCATTTCCTTGCTCTGGCTTTTGAGACAATTAGGGCACACCGTGGTGGGACAATGACTGGACCAAAGGCTGAACCAACAAAATAAGCCTCCAGGCACAGTAAACTATCACCTTTGTAGCATGGCATACTTCCACAGACCCTTTAGGAGACCCTTATAAAACCACCAGAGCAGAATGTTTGCATGAAATGAGAAAAAACTAAATAAGCCTTTTAGCTTCACTTGCTCTTAGTCAATTTAAGATCGCTAATATTAAAGGTCACACAGCTGGGCCATACGTTATTAGCTTCACTGGCTTTGCTGTGCGGGTTGTGCTCAGTGCCTGGGTTGCTTCTCGGGGACCCAACAGCTGCTTTTGCTGAGAACGCTGACCCTTCACTCGGGCCTACAGATGTCTGATGGGTGACAAAAGTGGGATGAAGGCTTGGCATCTCTGTCTTCACAGTGTGTCTGTCCCCTTCGCTGTCTTCACCCCGGGGTCGGATTCTACTCAGCTCTGCATGGAGACACACTTAAGAAACGTTTCATCCGAGACCGTGATGCAGGGTCAGCTTGGCCTCCCGCCCATGGGAGCTGGTCTGTTTCTTCCAGCCCAGCCTCGTGCTTTCTCAGCAGCCCAAGCACCTAAAGTCCTTCAGCCCTATCATAAGGCCAGGAACTGTATGCAGATGCTGACGCCAGCTGAGAGAGGACCTCGGCAGTTCCTGAGCGAAGCAGACCGTGTGTGAGCCCACCGGGTACAAGCCTGGGAGGTCTTGCACAGGATGACAGTGCCAGATACAAAAAATTCAACAGCCTGTAGCTAAATGACCACCCAGTGATCCAAATCCATCACAAAATGAAATTTTTTAGAACTGCATCCCTGGCCAATAGGAGTTCCTGGACTTGAACTCACCCCAGCAAATCAATAAAAACCTGCTGCTCTCTGTTCTGTGGGCAGCAGCTTGGTCACTCAACCAAAAAGCTCCCTCTGCATAAAGCTTTGAGCTTATGTGTGTGCTTAGCATATTTGACCCACTCTCATTTCTGCTATCTCTGGGTCTAAAGATTCCATCTTTTGGTATCAGAATCCTGGCAAAAACACCTAGCTTCTCTGAGCCCTAGTATTCTCCTCTTCACAGCTTTGTCCTGGGGTCCCTTCTCAGGACAGCTTGAGCTTCCTGAAGGGGCTGAGTACACAGCTGGTCCCTAACATCTGTTTGGAAGGCTGGAGGGGCAGAGCAAGGCAGGAATGTGAGGGGTGGCCGTCTAACCAGGAGAGGCTCGTGGACACCTGGATCTGCTGGTCCCACTTGACCTGCACAGGCCAGAAGTTCATGTCAGAGTGCAGACCCAGGCAGGCATGGACAACAGAGAGTGGCGGGGACCGTGGTGACTGGGGAGCATGTGCCCTTCAGAAGGGGCAGCCTGCCTCCCTTCAGCGAGACTCCTGCAAGCGCGAGCCTGGTGTTGTCAGATGAACTGACCGCAGTTGACGTAGGAGTGAGGGTTGTGTGAAATCACCCAGAACCCAGAACCCAGACCAGGCCATGCCTGCAGCAGCCAGAGAATGAACAACTTAATGGTGGTTGACTCAGGCTCAAGTTTAGAATCCCTGGGCCCTCGCCCCCACACAGGGCCCAGCAGAAAGGGAGGTGAATCCCTGGGATCACAGTGGAAGCAGTAGGATGGCAGGCTCCCCAAAGATGCATCAGAAACCATCGGGATCTAGACAGGTATTTTGCATCAGGACATTTATTTCATGTCCCTTTTGTACATGTCCTGGGGCCAGGTGTGGGGGCAGGAGGTCAGGCAGGGGGTAGCAATAAATAACACGGACAGACAAAGCTCCCTCCAGACAGATGAGGTTAAAGGATGGTGGAGGGGAGCCAAAATGTGGGGATGGGGGTGCTGGCGGGGAAGGGGCAGCTGGGGAGGAGGGGGAGGCCAGGCCCCAGGACCTCACTGTCCCCTGCCCCATCCCCTTCTGCCCCAGCCCCTACCACTTTGAGGAGGAAGGGAGCCCACAGCCAGTGAGGGCCAGAGAGGGTCCTGAAGGGGGAGGCCACATGGGCCGCCCCTACTCCCTCACTTGACACGGATTTCAGCATACTCAGCTAACTCCTCCGTCAGGGTGTAGCTGTCCTTGGTGGGTCGTTTTCCCAGGTCTGAGTGGGAATAGCTCAGGTCCAGCTCCGGGGGTTCCCCGCGAAGGCCCAGCAGCCTCCTCTCAGATCCCACACGCCTCTCACTCTAGTGGGGGAGACAACTCATTAGCAGGATCCTCTCCCCAAATTTCCCCATGTGAAGACTGGAATGCTTCCAGTTCCCCATCACCCCAGAGTTCAGCCCCAAAGTGCCAGGCAAGCCTTTCTTGAGGAGCTCCATCCCAGAACACCCCAAGGTCATTACCGCATTCCACTCTGGGCCCTTTGCTAGTGCTGATGCCCCAGCACCACAATCTCCTCATTACTTGAGCTTGAAATCTCCCTACAAAGTCCCTTCCTCCAGGGTGATTTCTTCAACATAGAAATGTTAGGGGCACACAGGGCAACCCAGAACACCTGCCCATATCAGTCTCCTTGGTCAGATCTTTCCAAAAGCTTGCAAATAACTGCCTCGGGAAGTCCTTCCCCTCCTCAATCTGAGAGACCCTGTAGGTACAGCTTTGGCTTCCCCATCACACTTCGCACCCCCATCCCCTGCCTCACAGGTGCTTGGACACACGTACACAGGACAATGGCCACAGACAGAAGCAGCAGTAATGGGCCAGAACAGACAAGGCTGGGGCTTCTGGGCAGGACCAGACTTAATCAGAGACCACCTCGGACGCCTGACGAGGATGCACACATGGACACCAACCCCGAGGCCCAGCGCAGACCTGGAGGCAGGCGCACTGAGGCCCCAGAACCTACCTCCTGGGGCTCTCAGTGACATTCCAGGGCAGAGACCTCTCTGGACTATTGGAGAAGGAAATGCAGTCACAGACACAGGCAGGAAGGGTGAGGGCCCCACCCCCAAGCTCCCCATAACCTCAGCCTGGCACCTCCCCACCAGTCTCCAGGGACAACGCAGCCCTCCGCAGTTCCTTCCTGACCTCTCCCTCTTCCCCTTGGCCTCACAGTCCCTGCCCGGAACCTCAGCATCCCTGGCACCCAGATCCCTGGCTAGCCTGGAGCCATGGGGCCCTGGTCCTCACCTCATACTTCTCTGGTGCCCCAGAGATGCGGAAGTCGCTGCTGTACAGGACGTGGGGGTTGTCCCCTGCCGAGAAGCTGGGGCTCTCCGTCACATTCTTTCTGCAGGGCAGGACACGTCAGTCCGGTGGGACTCTTAGGTCTCCTTCTCCCTACCCTTTCTGCATGTTCCATCTACCTTGGACTTTGGCCCCAGGAACCCCAGAGTGGCTTTCACCCCTCTCTCTAACACAGAGCAAACGCACTTTTCAGAATGACTAGCCTCACTGTGTCCCCGGGCTCTCCACCCCTCCCTGCCTCCAGGGTTCCTGTCCTGGCTGAAATTGGCAGAGTCACGTTCCTGGAGGCAGAGAGGCTGGAGCACAGAGTATAAGCAAGCAGGTCACCAATGGTCCCCAAGGTGCTCAGCCAGGCCCTGCCATGCACCTGGCCAACAGTGGCGCAAGAATGTGCCCTCCCCACACTGCTCTCCCTTGCCCACCTCTGATCTCCCACTTTCCCCCACACCCCTTGAGCCTCCCCATCCTCAGATCAGCCCTGGCAGGCACTTACTTTCTCCGTGTCTGGGTGATGTAGCAGACGATGGCAATTAGGATGGCAAAGGCAACCACAGCTCCCACAGGCCCAATCTTGGCCCACATCAGTCGGTCTGAGGACAGAGAGGACCCAGGTACCTCAGGGCTGCTGCGCAGGGAGCAAGACACCTGGGTTCTCAGGAGAGAGGCCAGGGTGAGAGTCTAATATTTGCACTGCTATGACATCCTTGCCCTGACTGACGAACATGGAAGCTCTTGGTTACACATGGGTGCGATCCCATTAGCTGCTGGAGGGCCCAGTATGGGCTGAGGAAGAGCAGGCAAACTCAGGACAGCCCC
Source organism: Erethizon dorsatum (assembly GCA_028451465.1). NCBI lineage: Eukaryota > Metazoa > Chordata > Mammalia > Rodentia > Erethizontidae > Erethizon > Erethizon dorsatum. The sequence continues at coordinate 98,176,885 of CM051834.1, forward strand.
CATCACCAGCTACGGAGGACCTTCTGCTACTTGATCAATCTGCACAGCTGTCCCATGCTCAGGATCCAAGGGAGTCCCCTACTTCCCTCAGTCCCCACCCCAAGGCCACAGCACTCACGAGCTCCCTGGAAGGGCAGCTCCAGGCTCTTGGTGCCATAGAGGTTCCTGGAGGTGCAGATGACACGGGGTGGGGCCTGGGCCTGTCCCCGCAGCGTGAGGATGCTGGTGAGCAGGAGACCACTTCGCTCTGAGTACACGAACTCCCGCTCCGTCTCGTTCACGGTCACATTGCGTGATGGCAACTCAAAGGCCACAGATGGCTCAGGGTTGGATTTCACCACGCACAGACACTGCACCGTGTCACGAGCTGCAGCACAGTGCGACTCCAGGAGGATCATGGGGGCAACTGCAAGGTCAAGGCCAAGACAGAGTGGGCTGGAGCCAGCTGGAGGCCAGGCTGCCAGGGACTCCTTGGCAGGGCGCATAGTCAGGGTGGCCAAAAGTGGGGGCAGTGGCTATGTGTAGCAGTCCCAGTTCCCCTGATTTTTTCCCTGTCCTGATGGAGAAACGCAGAGCACCTTGACTACTCTGTGACCTGGCCAGCTACACGTTTTCCTTGCAGGATTGAACCCCAGCCAGGGCCCTGAACATTCCCAGGCACTGATAAAGGTGTTCAGAGTATTCCCCCAGAAAACTTAAAAAACCACCAGCCCCGGCCCTGAGCCACGTTGAGGGCATCGCAGCTTAGCCCCACCCCATCTGTCTGTAAGTTCCCCTCATAAATGCTTGTTTTTAATTTTGTGTATTGAACCCAGGGCCTTCACACTGAATTACATCCCCAGCCCTTTTTATTTTTTCTATTTTGAGGCAGGGTCTCACTAAGTTTCTACATAGCCCAGACTGGGCTTGAACTTGCAATCCTTTTGCCTCAGCCTCCCAGAGTCGTGGGATTACAGGTGTGCACCACACCCAGCTCTAATAAATGCTTTGGACTGGCCCACTCTGGTCTCTGGAGTTCCTTTCTTTGGAATCCTAACTGGCCCCACCTTGGGAAGGTTTCAGGTGCTCCCTTGTGGGAAACCTTCCTGCTGCTGCTTTTGGGGCAACTCCAGCTTCAAAATGGGCCAGAAAAGAACACTACGTCACAGAGGCGAGTTTCATTTTCCCTCTGCATCATCTCTAACTTTGTTTCCCTTGTTAAACATAAATCAGAGCACTCCCTGCTCAAAGTCCTCCTCCAGCTGCTCCCTAGGTCACCTGGAATAAAATCTAAATTTTCTGACACTCTCTCCCCTCACCCTACTTCCTTCCTTTCCAGCTATACTGGCCTCCTTGCTGTTTCTCAGGTTCATGGAGTTCCCTCCCACCCCAAGGCTGAGAACTCCTCCTTCCTCCTGCAACAGCACCCGGGTACCTGCCGGACTCTCTCTCTCTCTCTCTCTCTCTCTCTCTCTCTCCCTTCCTCCACAGGAAGGTCTCTACCCAGGTGACATTTAGGACCTCCATGGAAACCACCTGGCTCACTCCCTGCCTCGCTCACTCCCTGCCTTGCTCAGGTTTTCCGGAGTACTTACCCCACCCAGGTTACACACTGACGTGATTGTTCCCTCATTTCTGTCCAGGTAGAGTCTTGCTCCATCTCTACTCTGTTCCCCACACTTAGAAGGGATGAGCTATTAGATTCTCACGGCTGCAGGGTCTCACACACAGAGCCAGCCTGCTGCCTCCTTCCAGTACCTGCTGTCCCCCTTCAGTCCACCGAAGATGCCCCCCACATGCTTCTTCCCTAGGGTCCCTTGAATCCTGGCCCTCCTTGCCTCATGGGACTCCCCACTACCATCAGCACCAAACACCACCCTCTACCTATGGTCACATTGTTAAGCTTTGCTTTGCTTTGCTACCATTTAATTGCAAAAACAGTATTGGGGTGTTTCGTCTTTCTTTTTCCAAAAGATGAGATTATATTAAAATATCAAATATTGCTTTTTAAGCTATGTTCTTTATTCCTCCTGGACAGTCCAGCACCCTTTTCTGCCTGCCCTGGACTGAGCACTGGATCTCCAATAGTTCTGACCTGAATCTACTTACAAAGCCCCTTCGCCCACTCACCCCACCTATTTTTAATCTCCAGCAAAAAATGAATGTGCATGAACAGCGATGGGCCAGGAAGCCACATGAGCAGATATATTCACGCCAGTGATGATTCTAGTCAGAACCTCAGTGCATGCACTTCTAAGTCTACTAAATAAAAAATGACAGGCTCTAAATACTGTTTAGACAAACGTGTATTACGCTTGCTGTACTGTCGATCAATCAACGTACCTCAGAACAAGCAAATACAACAAATCCCAACTAACAGAGGCTGAACTTGGTCAAAACCCTTCCACTCAAGATAGCCCAGGTGGCACTCAGGTGACAAGTGTCCACCTTGAACGATGGGGGTGGTGGTGGTGTTGGTGATGCCAACCCCCTGCCGTGCCTGTGCCTGGTATCTGTGCAGCTTTATGGGCAACCTGGAGAGCTCTGAAGCCCTGACATGATGCTAGGTGAATCCCTAGAGGCACAAAGGACAGGGGGTTTGAGTGCCAGCTCTGCCATCTACTGGCTGGGTGAGGCCACGCAGCTTCCCTGTGCCAGAGAGTTGGAGTTATCTGCATAAACAGAGCGTATCTTTAACTCAGAAGCGCCACAGGAAGACAGGTGCAGGAGCGTGTGGTGAGCGCTTAGCATCCACCCAGTGCTTATGGTTAGGGAGACAGAAACATCCTTGAAGAAGCGACACGTGAAGAAACCCTTGGTCCTCACAACTGTCCTGCTGGCAAGACATTATCGTCACACCCTTTTTCAGAGGAGGAAACTGAGGCTCAGCCAAAGATAGGTCACTTGCCTGAGATTTTGCAGCAAGAGGGGGACAGAGCTGGGATTCTGACCCGGTCCTGCTCAGTTCTGTGGGGTGCCAGACACCAGTAAAACTTCAGTTTTCTATCAAATGGGGTACCCCTCTCCCCAGTCATGCAGTTGTTAGAACAAAATAAGTCAGTCCAGGCATCATGCTCGACTGCACATCACAAGCACCCAGGAAGGGTGCCTGCCTCCTGGGTGCCCCACTTCGTGCTGGGCCCCGTTAGCAGCAGGACAGGGAACCTTGCTCAAGGAAAGCCCTGGTAGTTGGGGACATCATCTGCCCAGACAGAGGGGACCTGAGGGCTGCACTCCCAGAGGGAAGGGGTGTGAGGGAGGTGAAGCAGTCAGAGCTTTAAGAGCCGAGGCCCACAGGAGTCTGGGAGATTCCCTTCTCTGACCAGTCTCCCTAGCTGCATGGCCTCAGGGAATTCTGACCTTTCATTTTCTCCTCGGTCAAGGGAGATGATGATGACACAGCCACCATAAGGACTTGGCAAGATAACACCTGTAGAAGACTGGATTTGATGCCTGGCCCAGGGCAGGCCAGAAAGAGTGCTGCTGACCTGCTCTTATGACACACGAGGGTGTGGGACTGTCCTGGAACCAAAGGTGAGGTGGTGGTGTATACATTTTGGGGTCTCCCCTCAGACTCTCAAAAGGTCCTCTGACTCTTAAACCTAAGCCAGACGTGGTGGTGCACACCTGTAACACCAGCCCTCTAGGAGGCTGAGGCAGGAGGATCACAAGTTCAAGACTAGTCATAGCAATGTACCAGCTTCACAAACTCTGTCTCAAAATTTAAAAATTTTAAAAGGGTAGGAGTGTAGCTCAGTGTGAAGACTGCAAAACAAAACAATAACTAAAGAATCACTGGCTTGGGGTGTAACAGGCAGAAGTGTACAGCAGAGTGGGGAGGGATGCAGCCCAGGAATGGCAGGTATGAAGGAAGCAGAGTACTGTACACCATGATCACTGGAAGCTGTGAAGGGGCGCATGATCATAGGTCAGCAGGAAAGTGGGCAGCCTACCATGGCTTGGCCGTGCAAGATGGCACTCCAGGAATAATCTGCATTGGCCGTGTCCTGATTACTGCTGTGTGCAAAGTACTGAGCGTGGACCGTGCATTGATCTCACTGAAGTTTCTGGCAAACCCCAGCAGGGGCTGTTGTAGACAAAGTAACTGAGGCACAAGAGGTCAAGTTTGAGACTAATGCCAGAGCTGGGCAGAGCTAAGGAGGAAGCAGGGGAAATGAAAGCACAGAGGGAGTTGCTTGAAGAAGGGGAGTGGAAGTGGGATTTGGCTGCTCCAACCTGGAGTGGGGGTGGGAATGGGGTAGAGGGTGCTGCCCATACAGAGGAGGGCAGGAGAGACGCTGGTCTGCAGGGAATGATGCGCGACAGGGCCAGGACAGAAGCTCCTTACCGCCATCCATCACATCTCTCTAGCTGTGCTCTAGCTGTTAACGAGCTTGGTGTCTTCATCCCATCCCTCACTCCCACAGAACCGCACAGCCCTTTGTGCATAGTGAATGACTGCTCAGTCAGTGTTTTCTGATGTCATAGAAAGATGAGGTCACCTCTGGGCAGTGCAGAAGCATAGAATCAGATCGTCTGCATCTGAATCTCAAATTCTTCCATTTCTTAGCTGTGTGACCTTAGGCAAATGGCATAACCTCTCTGGACCTCAGTTTCCTCCTCTGTAGACTAGCTACAAGTAATAGGACCTCCCTCATGCAAACGTCATGAAGATGAAATGAGCGGGTCCCTGTACAGTGTTTCCAACAGTGCCTGCTAAATAGCAATGCTCCGCAAGGTTAGATTTCAGTTTAGTCAGTGGAGAGGGGAGGTAGCCACAGGATTCCAAGATCTCCTTGGCCGAAAGCTGACCCCAGGATGCAGAAACAGTGTTCTCAGAGGGATTTGTATTTTCTTCCTGTGGATTTAGCTTCCCTACCATTCCATCCTTGTCTGCTGGTAAATTTGGGCAAAGCTGTAACCCAGGGGTCCCATACTGGTCCCTCTGTCACCAGTGAGGAGGGAGGGGTACTCACATTCCACTGACACATTGAAGGCAGTGGCCCTCTGGCCGTACTGGTTCTCAGCCACACACCAGTATTCCCCATCATCCTCGGGTGTGACTGCCGGCAGCTCCAGCTGCAGCTCGCTCTCGTAGATGACCGTGGCCAGGATCTGCTTCTCCTTGAAGATGGTGAGAATAGGGTCCGGTTTGCTCTGGGTGGAGCACAGGATGGACACTGTCTCCCCCTCCACGGCCACCATTGTTCCATTCACTGTTGGCTTCCAGGGTGCATCTGAGGGACAGAACAAGTGGCTGTTGGTCAGAAACCAGGTGGTGTTGCTGCCTCTGCCAGCCAACTCCCATCCCCAAATGTGACCCCTGACACTCCAAACCTTGCACACACATGCAGGATGGCTCACGTGACCCCAGTCCTGGCTGCCTTGTTTATACGAACACTGGTTCTACAGCCAGAATCTTCAGATCTGGAGCTACATACTCCTTCCCAGCTGTGTGTGGACCCATGTCTTAACCAGAGGGACTCAGTTTTCTCATCTGGAAAATGGGCTTAATGATAATTCTAATCTCATTCAGTGTTCACTGAGAATCTGCCAAGTAACAGGCACTGTTCTAGCTTAAACTAGGGCTATGTGAGCAGATAATATATAGATAAATAAAAATATTTGCAAAGTGGGGCTAACCACTGTGGAGAAAAATAAAGGGTTGGAAGAGGAAATCAGGGGAGATGCAGTTTTAAACAGGATGGTGAGGGCAGGCTTCCGGGAGACCAGCAGGAGGTGAGCAGAGGATGTCTGGGGGAGGAGCGCACTTATAAAGCCCTCAAGAAATGCTGAGGAAACATTGGCTATGGCCGTCATTACTATTGGGGCACTTTGCCTCAATAAGTAATTGTGAATGAGTGAATGAATGAATGGCCTCTGCTTGGTTCCTGGCTAAGAGTCTAGTTCTGCCAGCACCCCTACCCTGTGCCCCATAATGTCCATGTGCACAGAGCTGGGTGAGCCCTGGGGTCCCCTTAACTTTCCTGTCAGAATGACGACTGAGTATGGTGGTACACGCCTATAATCCCAGCAGCCTGGGAAGCTGAGTCAGGAGGACCAGCAAACTCGAGTCCAGCCTAGGCAACCTAGTAACTTAGTAAGAGACCTTGTCTCAAAAAATTTTAAAAAGGGACTGAGAGCCGGATGTGGTGCGCACACCTGTAATCCCAGCACTCTGGAGGTTGAGACAGGAGGATCGCTGTGAGTTTGAGGCCTGCCTCACTACACAGTGAGTTCAAGGCCAGCCTGAACTGCATAGTGAGACCTTGTCTCAAAAAAGGAGGGAGGGGACTAAGGATGTAGCTCAGTGTGAAGGCCCTGTGTTCAATCCCCCGTACTGGGGGGAAAAACTGGAGTTTTTTTCTTTCTTTCCGGTATTGGGGATCAAATCCAGAGGAAATCTTCTACTGAGCTACATCCCCTGCCCTTTTCATTTTTTTTATTTTGAGAAAAGATCTTGCTAAATTTCCTAGGCTGCCCTCAAACTTGGGATTACAGGAATGTGCTACCTTGCCTAGCACAAGTGGGCTCATTTTAAAATGCAGATTCCTGGGCTGGAGTAACTCAGTGGTAAAGTGTGAACTTTCCATCCCTAGCACCAGGGAAAAAAAAGAAAAAGGAAGGAAGAAGGAGGGAGGGGGGGAAGAAGGGAAGAAAGAGGGAAGAGAGGAAGGGAAGAAGGAGGGAGGGAGGGAAGGAGGGAGGGAGGAAGGGAGACAGATTTCTGGGGCCAGGGCCAAATCTACTCTCAGACCAGTCAGGGGCGGAATCTGTATTTAATTGGCTTTCCTAAGTGGCAAGGACCAATTTTGTATCTTTCAATCTTGTCCTCTGGTTCAGAACAAGTACGCACCAGATGCCTATGGCGGGAATGAAGAAACACCTTGACAGCCACCCTCCTCTCCATCTTGTCCCCCGCAGTGTTCATGGAAGGTCCCCTTTCCCCTTATCGCCCCTGCTGAGGTGTGTGGCACACAGGGCGGGGACTCACACATGACGCTGAGCTCCACGGTGCGGTTCTCCTGGCCATAGGAGTTCTCTGCCAGGCAGGCGTAGACGCCATCCTCCGCAGGGGTCACCTCCTCCAGCTCCAGGTACAGGCTCTCAGCCACCGCCTCCCGTAGCACCGTCCCGTCCCGCATCCAGGTCAGCAGCGGCAGCGGGTTGCTGTCAGCCCCACAGAGCAGGCTGACGTGGGAGCTCTCGATGGCCTCCACCGAAGTGTTCATCTCCACGATCACAGGGGGGTCTGAGGGCAGTGACACGGGTCAGTGGGCGAGCGATGCGACAGGCCGGCCCCGCCCCCGGCCCTCTCCGACCCCGCCCCCAGCTCATCAGACCCGGCTCAGGCCCGCCTCGGCCCCGCCCTCATATTATCCTGGTCCCTCCCCGGCCCCCGCCCCCCGGCCCGCACCCTGGCTCACACTTGACGTCCAGGCTGGCGTAGCCCTCGAACTGCAGGGTAGTGTTGGGGAAGGAGGCCTGGCAGCCCAGTCGGTGGCCGTTGGCCTCCCTAGTGGGCATGAAGTGCAGCAGCGACACCTGCACCCAGGTGCCCTCGTCCTCGCGCAGCCGACCCAACACAGTTGGTTCCCCCAGCCCCTCATGGCCCAGCCAGGTCAGCTCAGGCCGCAGCTCCGGGCAGTTGTCTGGCACCATGCAGCTGACCTCCACTTCCTTCCCTGCCACTACCTCCGGGGGTACCACGATGTTGGGCGTGTCTATGTGGGGGGGAAAAAGAAGAGCTGAGGAGGCAGCATTGGACTGCTAGTCACCCCCACCTGTCCAACTCCGTCCCTGGTATCTTGTCGCCTCCCATGTGCCCGGACGCTCAGTTCCCCACAGGCTTCTCTTCTCTTGACTATCAGAAGCCCTCACACATCTGATCAGGTGCAATAATAACGTGAGCAATATCCCAGTCGCCTGAGTATGTGGGTTTAAACTGCCTGTCCTTCCAACAGTGCTAGAGAGCAGGTGTGACTATTATGTTCATTTTGCAAATGAAGAAACTGAGGCCATGTGCGTTTGGAACCTGTCACTCTGGCTCCAGCCTCTGTGCTGTGGACACTATGTTATCTTCCCAAGAAATCTCTCTCCAGTGCTTGCTTTGATTTACCTGTGTGCGTGTGTGCATACGTGCGTGTGCATATGAGGTCTGTGTAGTTTACATATATGTGCAGCACATGTGTAGGTAGGATGTGTAGTGTGTGTGTGTGTGTGTGTGTGTGTGCTGTGCTTGTGTGGTTTCTTTCTATACCTAGACTATAACCTGGTTCCTCTTTGGGGAACCTGAATCTAAGCGCTCCAATCAGCAGGGCCCCCCCAGAAATTAGGCAGTAGGAATACCAGCAATGAGGCAATGGGCTCTATTTTGATTGCCAAAATTACAGTGCATGGGCCTTGCACATGCTAGGCAAGTGCTCTACCACTGAGCCACATCCCGGCCCAGGATTTTTTTTTTTTAATCTAAATCAGCAGCCAATATTTAAAAATTAGGAGATTACACTGAAAAAAAACCTCACTTTGGAGTTCCTTCAAGATTCTAAATGCCTGACACCAATGGCCCGGTGCTCTGCCAGCCAGAACTGGGTGCTGTGTGCCAGGCACTGCCCAGAGCAACCATTCACTCATTGGCTCTAAGTGCTGTTCTTATCTTCATTGTACAGAGGACAAAATCAAGGTCCACAGAAGTCAAATAACTTGCCTGAGGTCAAGTAGCTAATGCAGTGATCCAGAGGCCTTGCTCCCGACCCCTGGGCACCACTGCTCTAGATGTTCCAGGAGAGTAAAAGCAATAATTTTCCTCCGAGGGCAGTCAGACTACTTGGGGCCCTTCTCTGCTCAATTCTGTTATCTACATGGTCCGCGGGAGCACTGGAGTTTGCACCCTAGCCATGTCAACCCTCCTGAGCTGCCATCCAGAACTCCCGGGAACTCCTGGGACAGACTGCCAATCCCTGGCCCACCCCAGTGCTGCCGCCACCCCCTCGCTGCCAGCATGGCCTCTGGAGAACTCACTGATGATGTCCAGGACACTGTGCTCCGAGAAGGTGTACTGGTTGTAGCCTCCCAGATCCCCGCGGAAGTAATACTTGCCACCCAGTTCTGGGCTGAGGGTGCTAAGCAGGAGGGTGCAGTTGCGCAAGCCTAGGTCTCCCAGCAGGCGGCTGCGGCCCTGGAAGCTCTCGTGGACAACTTGAGTGCGGGACTTGAAGACCACCGGGGGGTAGTTCTTGGGATAGGGGCTGTTGAAGTACCATACTCCGTGCACCACAGCTGGCCGGAGCTCGTCAGGGAAGTCGAAGCGGCAGGGGATGGAGACACACGTGCCCTCAAAGGCCGAGATGGATGAGGGCATCCAGGCGCCCCAGTGACCCCCTCTGGAGGCTGTGGGCAACCAGGACCACCAAGGCTGAGAGATGTGCCCCACCCAATTATCCCCTCCAACTCCCATCACCTGCCACTGGCCTGGGACCAAGGCTTAGGACCCCCAGAAACCCTCGCCACAGACATTACCTGAAATCATAATCCAGAACAAAGGCAGTGCCGTAAGGAATATCATCTTGTATAGTAAGTAAGCGAGCCGGAGCTGGACAGGACGAGGAGCAGGTTAGAGGCCAGAGAAGTGAAAGGTGGAGCTTCCTGAAAGGCTTAGGAAGAGACCCTTGCAGAGCTTAGCTGCTGCTGCTCTCATTTATGATCACAAACGTGTTTGCGACACTAGCCATATGCTGGGCTCAGTACCTTGCTTTGCTACATTAACTCCTCTGATTTCTTTGAGGTAGGTGCAATCATTATCCTTGTTTTATAGCTGAGGTCCAGAGAGAGCAAGTAACTTGCTCAAGGACATGCAGCTACACTGTAGTCTTAGCCACCAAACTGATAATAATCATCAGCAACATGCTTCTGGGGATCTCCAGGAACCAAGGACAGAGCCAAGGCTAGTCAGCAGCAGGAAACAGGAAGCAAGGGAAACCAGGAAGAAGGGGAGGTTGGTACCCTGTCCCTTACCTCAGTCTCCCTGAGTTGGGAATATCTTCCAGTGCCACTTGGGGCTGTGAGTCAGCCAACCTGCAGAAAGTCAGACAGGTGCCAGGGCATGGGGGCCTGAGTCCTAAGTGTCCCTCTCTTTAGATAGGTATTGTGGGTTGTGGGTTGTGCTAAGTCTGCCCGTGTGGTCTCCATTGCCCACAATGCCTGGGAGCCTCCCACACAGCCACAAAGCTCCTCTATGGCACTGCCCCCAGCTGGGATGTGGGGGAGCTACTGGGAGGAGATGGGGAGCAGCATGTCAGGTGAAAGGGCGGGGGGCGTGGTGAGTGGGGCAAAGGAGCAGATGTCCCACGGCTGAGGCCTGGGGGTGGCAAGCAGGGACCCAACCTCATCAATGACTGGGTTTCACAACATCAGCATTCCCAGCATGCCGCGTGAATTCCTGCCGCCCTCTCCTACCCTGCAGCCGTCCCCTGGTGTCCCAACCCTCAGCAGAGGCCAGTGCCCAGTACAAAAGAACCCTGTTCCCTCAAGGCGAGGGTGCCTCATCCTGGGGGTTCCTGGGGTAGGTGGGTTGTGAGAGGAGTCGCCACTTCTGACCAGGCTCTGAGTGGGGTCAGGGAGGTCTCAGGGTTAGTGAGTCCCTGGTCCCCGGCTGCTCCATGGGTCGCCTCAGGGTTGGAGCAAGGACTTCCAAGTGGCTGGATTTCCCAGCCTTTGCTGCCCTCTTCCCACGGACACAGATGCATGCACAGACGCATGTAAACACTGGTATAAAATGTGACAGCCAGGAGCAGCTCACACAATAGAGACGCTGAGGACACTACCAGAACTAAGCCTCCGTGCTCACAGAGCTGTGCTGCCACTTGCTCAGTCTCCCTCCTGGGCACCACAACCTGGGCACACCTAGGCATGACATTCAGATGCACATGTGCTGCCTGTGTGCTGTGCTCATGAGACACAGGGACCTGCATATACACACTGAAGTGTAACTAGGGACCCAGGCACAAGCCAGCAGACTCACGGCAGATGCAGTCCTTGTGCCTGCAACAGCAAAGCGCATGAGACAGATGCAGGTGCGGACCAGCCACACAGCCTGGGCAGACACAGGAAACAAGCGTGCAGACCATGCTCTTTTTTTTTTTTTTGAGACAAGGTCTTTCTAAGCAGTTCATGCTGGGCTTGGATCCACTACAGAACCCACGCTGGCCTCGAACTCAAAGTGATCCCCCTGCCTCAGCCTCCTGAGTGCTGGGATTACAGGCATGCACCACCGCACTGAGCAAACCATGTACTCTTAATGGGGTTGGACAGATGCTTAGGGTAGGAACCCAAACAATCTTGGCTGTGACCATGGTCTGCAGCTCTCTAAAAGACCACAATGCGTGAACGTACAGACGGTCTGCCTGCAGTGCTGAATTTGCAAGCAGGAGGAGTAGGAAAAACACATCTACAAAGTTCTTTTGCCGGAGTGTAATAAGAAAAGTTGAGAAACACTGATAAAGAGTAGTTTGCAAGGGAGGTGTGTACACAAACACACACACACACACACACACCTGCTGTGGACCCAGGTGCCAGAATTTGCCTGTTCACAACCCACTGCACTCACCACCTCTCCGAGTGCAACATGCAGGGGTCTGATCACTGAGCATCCTGTTCTTTGCTGACCCTAGACCACTGCTGCTTCATCTGTCCCAACCTTAGGGGCCCCAGGGGAGCTGCTGCCACAGAGCCTCTAACCATGAGGTGTGCCAGGGAGGTCCCCTTGCTCTTCCTTCCTGTAGTTTCTTCCCAAAGCCCCATCACTGTCCTTGCCATGGTCCCTGCATATTTTACAGCAGCCCTAAGCAATTCTGGGCCCCATCCTAAATTAGTGCTATTTGCAGAGACCCTCCACGGCCCAGAGCCCCTCACCCCTTGCGCATGCTCTGAGCACCACTCGGCCTGTCCACTTGTGCCCCCAGGGTGCTCTGCCCTCCCGGCGCTCAGTCCTCTCCACCTCTGTACTCACTCGGATGCTCTGGCTTCTGCGCCCTCTGCGCTGGCAGCCCCGCTCGCAGTCCCCTGGCCTCCCAGGGTCTAGGCCCCCACTTGCAGGTCCCTCCCCTCCTCCTGGGTGCCAGGGGCCGCCTGCCTCCAGGGCCCAGCTCCTCCCTGCCCCTGGGGGAGGGGGGCACAAAGGGGCCCTTGTCACCACAGGGCTTGGACTGGGCGGCCTGATGCCTGGGTTCTATTAGCTCCTTCCTGAAGGGGATGGGGGGCGCTGCCTCACTCCTTTCCCCCTCCTCCATCACTGTGTACCCAAATCCTAGGTCCCTGGAGGGGGGATTGGCTAATCTATCTGGAAGTCCCAAGCTGAGGGGCAGAAGATATTGTCCTCAGGGAACTGGTGGCAACATTACACGGGACCCTGATCCTGAGAGACAAACAGAAGCCAGTTGGGGCAGGAGGAGGAGACAGGTCCTTCCCTGAGGTCCTTGGCCTCAGTGTCACCTCCATCCACCATGCCTAGTGTCACCCCCACCCCAACCTACCCCCAGCCCTCCTGTTCTCTTTTCCTCTTGGCTTTTCTTGCCATCCAAAATGACCTGATGTGTTATCTGCCTCCTCCCATGAGAACCCAATCTCCACGGGGACCAGGCTTTATCTGCATTATTCTGCGTCTGTCCCTGCTTGTTACTAAACATGGAGTGGGTGGCCAAATGTATTCCTCGAATACCCGCTGGTGGCACCTGTTGCTCCTCCTTCCTGGGAAACTGTCCCCCGCCCACCCCAAGCTCCATTCCGCCCCTGCCCACAGCCTCCTTGCACTTACGCTTTGATGTCACAGCCTCAGCAGGCCTTCCTTACCTGCCTGTTGATTTAAATGTTGTCCTTTCCTTCACTGGGATTCAGCCTGTCCTCTGCTTCCCACCTCGTCTGGAGTCCTCCGAAGGCAGGGTTTTGGCCAAAAAACATCTGTCTGTCCATGCACCCTTGGGTCCCTAGAGCAGTGCTTGATGCACAGGGAGCTGTCTGGCTCTCTGAGCGGGTGAGGACCCCCTGGTGTGGACACCATGCCCTTCCCCTTGGTGTGACCTTTGCAAGGTATGTGGGGGGTGCTGGAGGTGGTGTGACTAAGAGCACAGGGCTTAGACATGAGCAAAGGGGAGGCAGGGGAGGAAGGTCACTTCTCCCAGGGGAGGACCGGAGGACGGGGGTGAGGGTTGGGGAAATCCCTCGGACTAGGGAGCAGAAGGCTGAAGGGGGAGGGGGAGTCCCGCCCCCACCTTGGGTTTCATGATGTCAGACTCAGCCCGTGCCTTTCCCAGTCTGGGACAATGGCCCATTGAAAGTGGGGTGCAGCTTGAACGCCTGGATCCTGGAGAAGAGAAAGGCCTAGTGCCTGGGCTTTGCGGGAGGACACCGAGACCCAGGGTAGTGTCTGTCACAGCCTTGTGTCCAAACAGAGCTGGCTGGGGTGGTGTGCCTGTGCGGTTGGGCCTGCGTTTCCTCTCTGGGTGTGACTGCAGGCCATTCCTCGGGGGACGGATGCACAGGCCTGCGTCCCACAGAGACAGCCTGGGCTCTAGCCTGCAGGAGTGAGCCAGGTTGGGGTAAGAGTGCATGAGTAAGGGCGATGGGGGCCGCAAAACGAGACAGCAGGTGTCCGGTCCAAAGGGGACAGTCACCAGGTAGAGCCAGGTGCCAGTGCTGCCCAGTCAGCCAAGGTTTTGGGAGAAAGCAGGTGTATTAGTTTGCTAGGGCTGCTATAACAAAGTACCACAAACTGTGTGGCTTAAAAACCAGAATGCAGCCAGGTGTGGTGGTGCGCGCCTGTAAACCCTCCTGCTGAGGCAGGAGGCTAGCCAGAGTTCAAGGCCAGCATGGGCTAAATAGTGAGTTCAAAATACTACAAAATAAGACCCTGTCTCAAAAAACAAAACAATACAAAAAGAAGCAAAAACAAAACCAAAGTGTATTGTCTTACAGCTTCGGAGGCTTGAATTCCAAAATCAAGGTGTTGGCAGTATTGTCTCCTTTTGAGGACTAGGAGGGGATCTGTGCCAGGCTTGTAGATAGCCATCTTCATGTTCCCATGGCATTCCATCTTTGTGTGTCTGTCCAGATTTCCCTTTTCCTCAAGGACACCATTCATATTGGACTAAGACCCAACATAACGGTCCTATTTTAGCTTGATTACCTAGGTAAAGACCTTACTCCAAAGAAAGTCACATTCTAAGGTAATGGGGGTTAGGACTTCAATGTGTGAATAATCAGCCCATAACAGCAAGAATTTTTTTGTGTGTGAAATGTCCTGGTTTTTGGTTTTATTTATTGCCAGGCAGAATGAAGCTTCATTCTCAATACTCAGAGTCTCTTGAGTGGGGGCTGGGGCTTGGTTCAGCTGATACTGGATATGGGGATCTTGTGACTCAGAAGTGGCAAAGATGAGACCAGGCTAAATATTACAACACACACACTCCTACCCCGCAAAGCTTATTGGGAGGGAGGGGAGAGAAAAGGGCTTCAGCTGCACTGGGGCTTTGGCTGAAGGGAGTCAGCAACTGGTCCAGAGAGCGACCGAGCTGCTGCTCCCTGAACAGAGACAGAAGTAGTTTTCTACTGATCTGCTGGGGTGAGCTAAAGTCTAGTAATTCCCATTGGCTAGGGATGCAGTTCCAAAACAATGTTTCTTCTTGTGATGGATTTGGACCTCCAGGTGGTCACTATCAACTGTGGAATTTCGGTATCTGGCACTGTCATCCTGTGCAAGACCTCCCAGGCTTGTACCCGGTGGGCTCACACACGGTCTGCTTCGCTCAGGAACTGCCGAGGTCCTCTCTCAGCTGGCGTCAGCATCTGCATACAGGTCCTGGCCTTATGATAGGGCTGAAGGACTTTAGGTGCTTGGGCTGCTGAGAAAGCACGAGGCTGGGCTGGAAGAAACAGACCAGCTCCCATGGGCGGGAGGCCAAGCTGACCCTGCATCACGGTCTCGGATGAAACGTTTCTTAAGTGTGTCTCCATGCAGAGCTGAGTAGAATCCGACCCCGGGGTGAAGACAGCGAAGGGGACAGACACACTGTGAAGATAGAGATGCCAAGCCATCATCCCACTTTTGTCACCCATCAGACATCTGTAGGCCCGAGTGAAGGGTCAGCGTTCTCAGCAAAAGCAGCTGTCGGGTCCCCGGGAAGCAACCCAGGCACTGAGCACAACCCGCACAGCAAAGCCAGTGAAGCTAATAACGTATGGCCCAGCTGTGTGACCTCTAATATTAGCGATCTTAAATTGACTAAGAGCAAGTGAAGCTACAGGTGTTTATTTAGGTTTTTTTCTCGGTAAAAATTTCTCATTTCATGCAAACATCCTGCATTTGTGGTTTTTATAAAAGTCTCATGAAGCTGCTGAAACATGCCACACTACGAGGGTGATGGTTTAACGCACCCAGGGGCTTACTTCAGTGCCTCGGCCCTCTGTCCTACCGTTGCCCCACCATGGTGGCCCCTCACTGCCTCACAACCCAGAGGCACTTGCTGTTCTCAGGCAGGCCTGACAGCTCCACACCAAGGATCCTGAAAGTGTGGCCCTGGCCAGCAGCTGCAGCACTTGAGGAGGTGTTAGAAATGCAAGCTCTAGGCTTGCTGAATGAGGATCTCCAGCGGCCCCACAATCTGCATTTTACTGGGCCCTCCAGGAGACTCCCTCTGATGCACACTCAAGCTTGATTGCCTCTGCCTCACAACTTTTCACATCTTCCGTCTCCATCCAGGAAACCCATCCGTCAGCCCACAGTCCTCTGGATCCTTATATCTACACCTGTCAGTGGCAATCCCAGTGTCAAACAGAAAGGACCTTTTACTGAATCGAGCAAACCAGGAACCTGGGAAATATGGTGGCCAAAAATTCCCAAGTCCCAAGGACAAAGGCTTGCTGGCTGACATGGGGTCTTGGGCTACTCAGGAAGGGGGGGGATGTTATTTGCCATTCCCACTCTTGTTTGGGGGTACCGTGTATAGAGCTTTGATATATGGGGGAGAGGAAAGGGATTTTTGAGGGGAGGGGTAAGAGGCAGAGTTCATCGTGATTTTCTGTGTGTTTTCTGGAAAACATTGGGAAGGGGTGGATATTTTAGCATTAAAATCAGGGTGGGCAGAACATCACTGTTCTGGGGGGGGCTTCTCTCCAGTGTACCAGGTGTGCTTTTTACTCTGGGTCAGCTGCACGGGCGTGCTGGTCAGTGCCTTCCATTTTAGTGTCCTGTTGGGCCTGTGTTTGTTGGGTTAAGTGAACTAAGCTTACTGTGAAAAGTCAGTGAAGCTGAAATTATAAGGCTACAAAAAATAAGTGTGACGACCTCAGGCTCTGGGGCACCCTCCACCCCCTCGCCTCCTTCCAGACCGCCAGCCTTTCTAAGGCAGAAGGCAGAAGCTGGTGGTGAACAGAGCTGATCTGGCTCCCAGTTGGTTTTAGTTTGGCTTGCAGAAGGTTAATTTTAAAAAGCAAGTTCTTATCTGAGTTCGGTGGTCTCAGCATTCTGGGAGGGTAAGCCCAGCCTGGCAACTTTGCGAGATCCTGTCTCAAAATCAAAACAAAAAGGGCTGGGATCAGAGCTCACTGTGAAAGTCCTGGGTTCAATCCCCAGTATGGCAAAAACAAACAGAACATAAGTTCTTTTAATCAATTGCCAATATTTTAAAAATCAGCACATTTCAGGCAGGGCGTGGTGGTGCACATCTGTAATCCCAGTACCCGGGAGGCTGAGGCAGGATTACCATGAGTTTGAGGCCAGCCTGGGCTACATAGTGAGTTCAAGGCCAACCTGAATTATATAGTAAGACCCTGTCTAAAAACAAACAAACAAACAAACCAGGATATTTCATATAAAATAAGGCTTCTATCTTCTCTTGATGAAGTCAGAAGTTCTCACTCCCGGGCATGGGGGCCATCTCTTGGAGCTCCCTTTTCCTGGGGCACTGGGCTCCTCCCTCAGTACTGTATTTAATATTTTTTTGTTGTTAGTACTTAATATTGAGGCCAAATTGCCAGTGCTCTTTATCATCACGGAGGAACTGCTGTAATCTTATGAGCTAGGAAGGTAGTGAAATACTTGTACCATATCGGTCTCTGTATCAAAAGTAGGGCAATCAGAATGAGAATGATACAGTTTTCAAGCAGAATGGGAGGGAAATTAATTCCCGTGGAGTCCAAGAGTATGCCCATGTTTCCTGTGCAAACTGTGCCCTTACTGAGAGAATGCAACTCCCCCACCCCCACCCCGTCCCTGTACTGGGGACTGAAATTGAACCCAGGGCCTTCACACTGAGCTACACCCCCAGGCCATTTTTTTATTTTTCATTTTGAGTCAGGGTCTTGTTAAGTCAGTGCGTTGCCTGGGCTGGGCTTGCACATGTGAGGCTCCTGCCTCAGCCTCAGAGGGCTGGGATTAAAGGTGTGCACCATCGCACTTGGCTGAGAACACAAGAGGCTCTTATGAAACAAACTAACACTCTTCACTCACTGTACCTTTCTAGTCCCTGATGGACAGTGATTCTCAAACTTTTTGGTCTCAGGACCCCTTTACTCTCTGAAAAGTTATTAAGGGTCTCAAAGAGTTTTTGTTTAAGATTTTGTAGGTTATATCTACAGTTGCTTAATGTATTAAAACTTGAAGAGCTGGGATGTAGCTCAGCAGTACAGCACTTGCCTAGCATAAGCATGGCCCTAGGTGTGATTCCTAGCACCACAGAGAAAGACGGGGAGGGTAAAGCTCAGGATACACAAGCACGCAATCCATCAGCCATCAGAGCAATGATGTCATCATGTCACAGAGTCTTAGAAAAACTCCACTGTGTGCTCATTCAAGTGAAAATGGCAAATGATGTTTTAGTAGTTTCCACCACTTGTGGAGCCCTGGAAGGAACCCTTTGATCTTATTCAGAACCTTAGGCATTAGTGTCTGTGACCCCATGTTAAGAAGACTCCAGGGCCGGTAAGATAGCTCAGTGGCATAAGCGCCTGCCTGGCAAGCACGAGGTCCTGAGTCCGACTCCCGGTACCCACATAAAGGAAAACAAGGGATGGTGATATCACTCAGCAGCACGAAAAAAGAAGACTCCAAGGCAGTGCAGCTCGATGATAGAGCGCTTGCCTAGCACGCATGAGGCCCTGGGTTCGATCCCCATCACCACAAGCAAACAACAAAAAACAAACTTGCCATTAAGAAGACTCCAAGGAGAGGCAACTATAACTTTCATTCTCTGCTGTTACAACATAAATTCCAGGTCTTTTGAAATGGGGAAAAAACAGAAAACAAATTTGTTTCACCAAGTTTTTTGGCAAGGTGTAGCACACACCAATCCAGTGCATCCCACTGAGCTCTGGCCCTTGTAAGGCAGAGACCAGAATAAGCCCCTGGCTTAGGCCCTTGGAGGGGAGAAAGGACAACAGATCCTCCAGTTTGAAAAATAAAAGAACCAGCCATTTTATTCCAAGACCATTGTTGGAGGGGATAGGAATAAATAAGGGAAGGCAAGGGGGTTAGGGCAGGAGACTCTATGTCTTGCAGCATATCCCACACTTCGTGTTCTTACAGCAGCTGCAGCAGAAAACGCAGATGGGAAAGTGGGTGTCCCGCCTCCTTAGCCTCTGCAGTGCAGGCTGTGAAAAGGAAGAAAGAGTGAGCAGCTGGGAGAGGGCACGCTGTGGGGACCAGGGCAGGAGTCTCAATCGCTCTTACCGTGAAGCTGGCCTTGGCTTCGGCTGTGTCATGGGGCTGAGGGTCTGCAAGCTGCCCTGTCTGAAAGAGAAGGGGCACTGAGGATGGCAGAGCTCTCAGGCTGCCCCCACCCCCCTGCTCCTCTCCCAGTGGTTGAGAACACATGGCCCAGCTGGTCTCCTAGGAGGGACTTTGCTTTCTTGCTCTTCTCACGCTCCTTTGGGCATTCTCCTTCCTGAAAACCTCGCAGATTGGTCATTTCCTCTCCCCATAGCCACTACTCTTCTTAGGATATCACCCTCACCTGTCTGGATGCCAGCATCAGCTACTTGGAGCATCTGCCTGCATCTTGCTCCTTATAATCCCGTCATCATGTAGCAGAATGACTTTTAATGTTACCCATCAGATCATGGCTTTCCTCACTTTAAAAGCCAACAGGCTGACCCTGGCACTTACAGGATACATTGCTGTCTACACAGCTGCACCCTGAACACCTTTGATCTCATCTCCCAGCACCACCCTTGCTTAGCCAGCTCTCCGATCTTTCAGTATCTGTGCTTGCCCCACTTGCTGCCTGTTTGCTACCCCATCTGTTATTCTCCAAGGCATAGGCACAATATCATTTTCTCACCAAACACTCTTGACTGCCAGCCCCTGTCCCCACTCCGGTCCCCCTACACCATCTTTTATGCTATCCACGAGCAGCATTTACTAAACACAGTTGTTCGTTTGTTTGAATCATTCATGAACTAATGCCCTGATGTAAGCTCCATAAAAGCAAAAAATCTCTCTCTTCTACCGTGTGCCCTGCTTCATCCCCGCTGTCCGCAGGCAGGCTTGACACAGAGTAGCGCTCAGTGATACCAGTACAATTAGGTCAGAGGTCCCCCCATATCCCTGCCACTCTACCCCATCCCTGTTCTTCCAGCAGGTACGGGTCCCCCAGAGCTGGCCTGACTCAGCAGTGCCCCCCACCCTTCACTCCCCACCCAGAGATCTGGCTCTCCAACCCAGCGGGGACCCAGGGCTCTCACCTGTGGCTGGACAACGGAGCCACTGGTCAGGCTAGCAAGGAGGAGGACCAGTAGGCAGGCAGCCCGGACCTGAGTGTTCAGTGCCATCACGCAGTCTGGCCAACCTACTGTTGGGTCTAGGGTGCTCTGCTGTCTGGGGCTCAATCACTGTCTCTTTTATGAGGCCTGCTGGAGGAGGCGGTGGTCTGAGCCCCCACCCCTTTGCCCTAACTCATTTCCAAGAAGGTGGTGGCGCCGTAAAGGCGGGAGAGATAAGCGGGAAGAGTGACAGGGACAAGCGACAGAGTTGTGTCACCCTTGGCCAGCAGAGGTGTATCTAGGGGGTGGAGCAGACAGGGCCACAGACACATTCCTCTGGCCAGCTACCTGGGAACACTTTTCCCCAGTGTGATGTCACCCTGTTGAGCTCAGAAAAAAACCCCACTTTTGCCCCAGAAGTTGGAGAGTAGCAGCACAGTGCCCCTCACTCCCACCCTTCCTGGACGCCCTCATTCATGCCAGTGTGGCCGACAGGCGCAGCATAGCTGCAGGGAGGGGTTTCCCATTGTTCTGGGGTCTCTGCACGCGCACAGCTCCTGGGAAGGACGCTGGATAGCCAGTTGCCTAGACTGCAGTTCATGTTGGCTGAACCCCACCATGGAGTTTTCTGAATGGCAGGCTTTGAGACATGGCTCTACTGGCTGGAAATTGACTACAGAAGGTGGCAACACCAGCATCTGATGTGTGCATCTTATATGCCCGCACATTAATTCCCTTTTGTGTTAGCCATTGCCACCTGGCCTCCATGTAACTGCTGGGCTCTGCTCAGTATTTTGGGGTCTCAGCTGCCTTCTCAGCCACTGACCCCAGAGGTGACTTCTCTGATGCCAAGTCTTGCGATCTTCATCACCAAGCTCTCTACCTCCCCACAACAGAGGCACACAGCAAACTGTGACCGACCCTCTTATCCAAGTCCCCACTCAATGCCAATCGGGATCAGCGGTGAGGGGAGTATTTACACCACAGAAACTGGTGACCACCACGGCTTTTTAGAGCTGGTTCCCCACGATGCCACTGGCTGGGGGATGAACCAAGGCTGACTGCAGTACCTTCATTCCTATCTACCTGGCCCACCTTACAGTACACACATTCCAGGGGACCCACGAACCTGGATTCCAGAGATGGGCCTCTGGCCATCGTGCCTGACTCATGCCAGGTCTATCCAGCATTACCCCTGCTGTGAGAGCCTCAGGAATGATACCGTCAATGAACAAACACTTCTTCCTGGCCCCTCACTTGAAACCATGCAAATGGATGGGCCCTGGCATGGAGGGCTGCTCTGTCTCATTCACTCCACATGGCAGCTAACCTTGCCACACTTTCAGAGATGGCTTCAAAAGGGAAAGCCCAGGCAAAGCAGACAGGGAGACTAGTTACTGCACTTCAGGTGGTGGCAGGGCAGGGAGCTCAGCAAGGTGAGCAGCTGGCAGGCCCAGATCTTGGGGGGATGAACTGAAGAGGGGCTGCACACCAACCCCTGGGGGAAGCAACAGCATCCTCCAGCTCTAGCAAGCATGGCTGCATTGGCTCAGGCCAGGTTTCATCATCAGCCAGGGGCAGGGGTCACAACACAGGCGCCAGAGCCCCGGTGTGCGGCGACAGGCTGACGGGCCAAGCCTGGCTTCCTGGCCATCTGCCCTCCCTGGGGGTGGGGGGCTCAAGGCCAGGCCCCACCATTGGCTGGTGCAGAGGGGAGGGCTTCAGCCCACAAGGGCAGGGCCAGGAGTGAGGTCTATTTTCAGGAACTGGTGATGCGGAGACCCCAGCCTCTCCTCCAACAGCACGGGACAGGTCCTTGACCCTAGGTCCTCCCACCCCAACCCTGCATCTGCACCCTTGGGGCCTCAAAGAGGATATTCAACCCTTAATTCCTCCATCCATCCGACCAATGGACAGGGCACCATCCGTGTGTGATGGCAGAGACCGGTACACTGCCACCAACACAACAGCTGAAGTCCTGGCCTTGGAGAGCTCTTCACTGACCCTAGTCCCTCCCCAGGCCTGAGACGGACAGACACTGACAGACAAGGCGGGGGCCACATGGGGCCAGTTTATTGCAGTTAAATACCTCTCTCTCTGTTTTTTTGACCATTTTTCCATAAAGAAAATTAAAACACACGCACACACACGCACGCACGCACGCACACACACACATCCAAAGGGGAGCAGGGATCCAGAAACAAGAGGTGGGGTGGGACACGGCCTTCCTGCTTAGGTCCAGGCCCCGGGGTAGCCTCCCCAAAGCTCCCTCCTTCCCATAAGCACCCTGTCTCAGTACCTCTAGAGACCAAGGAGGCAGCAGGAAACAGCAAAGCCTCTGTCCTCCTCCCTCTCGCCCCCTGGTGAGGCCACCAGGAGTGCTGGGGCTTGGGGAGGACCAGAAAAGGGAGGCAGACAGACCGGTGGGGAGGGGGGTCATTTCCAAGTTGAGAAGGACAGTGGGTAATGTATCCACAGAAATGCATTATTTCATTTCATTTCATTTTTGTTAAAAATCTACTATAAAAAAACGCAGCTGGGGGAGGGGCATGTGTCCCTCTCTGTGCTAAGGGCTGGGGGCGGGGCGTCATGGTGAAGTAGGCATCACTGCCGGGCACTCTCGCCCACCATCTCCAGGTTGTGCTGCTGCAGCTGGGCTCGAAGCAGGGCGTTCTCATTCTTCAGCTCCTCGATCTGTAGGTGCGACAGCGCACAAGTTAGTCAGGGGCTAGCTCCCGGGTCCTGGAGTTCCCAGGGCACCAGTACCCACCTGTTGCCTCAGGAGCTCGTTGTCGACCTGCAGCCGCTCGGCCTCCTTGAAGGTCTCCTGCATGCGCTGGTTGGTCTGGCGCAGCTCCCGGATGTAGTCGCAGGCCTTCGACAGGATGCCCCCTTTACTCTGGGGTGGGGGCGGGCGAGAGCATCAGATGGAGCACTGCCCATTGGCCCATCCCAGGACAGCGCCAGTGCTGTGTTTCAGCCAGGCTTCCCAGAAGGGGCTGGGGAACTGGGGCTTCTGCAGCAATGGAGGACCAGGTGGCCTCCTAACCAGAGGGCAGGGGACACTTACTGCTCCTGTCTTGCTATTGTCTGCATTACAATCTGGAATGATTTTTGAAAGCTGGACGATCCAGTTGTTGATCTTGTCCCTCCGCCTCCGCTCCACTGCAGGAGAATGGCAGTAATAACGGCTACCCAACAGTGCTTACTGCCCCTGCCTGACAGCTTGCCACAAAGGACAGACACTGTCAGCCCTGAGCACAGTGAGGCCTGGTACAGGCGCCACCCAAGGCCACAGTGCTAGGAAGTGCGAAGACAGAACCCTGGCTGCACTGCTTCAGAGGACGACAACTAACACCCCGATCTCAAGGACCACATACCCTTGGCCAGAAATCAAAAGCTACGGACTCCTGGGCATGGTGGCACATCCCTGTAACCCAGCACTCTGGGAGGCTGAGGCAGGAAAGTGCAAGCTTAGCCTGGGCAACTTAGCAACTTAACAATACTCTGTTTCTGGAAAATAAATAAAAAGGCCAGGATGTAGCTCAGTAATGGATTTAATCCCCAGTACTGCAAAGCAAAGCAAAGCAAAGCATACACACACAAAAAAACCCCAAGGGACTGTGATTGCTTTCTTTGGCCCACCCAGCATATGTATAAAAATCTGAGTCATTTAAAAATGAGGAAATTTCATGTCATAAGGATCATTTCTGGTGTCTTTTGGAAAACTGCAGCTCTGGACAGAGTGGGCTCGTACTCTTAGGAGGTTAAGAAGTGGTCAGAGTCCTTTTACATAGGACCCAGGAACACTCTGGCTTCCACAGCCCTGGTATGGATTCGCTACACCTTCCCAGAAACTCTGGATCCCCTGATCTTATTTTTCTCATCTGTAAATGAAATCTGATCATGCCTTGCCCCTGGTTAAAGTCCTTCTGCAGGGCCCTGGCAGCAAGTCCCAGCTCCCCAGGACTGGCACTGTGGCTCTCAGAGGCCTGGCTCCACAGGCTTTGGCGCCTAGGAACAGCATGGCCCTGAACCTTGAAGGCCAAGGATGGCAAACTGATGCAGAAGTTCACCTGAGGAATCCAGATTTGGGATTTCATAAAACTCCACGATCTCCCTCACAGTCACATGCGCCTTCCCTCTGACCCATGTCACATCCTTAGGATGCCTCTGGGGGGGCAGCACACATCTGAGACAGAGACCCCAGTCTCATAGCCTCGAGGTGCAGCTGCCCAATCTTTCAGAAACTTCTGACTTCAGGACTACACTGTGGCACACAGAAGGCCTGGGTGCTCCTACTTCTTCCATACGCCTCTGCCTTCTTCCCAGGAAGGTTTAAGGGGTGTGCAGTGCTTGTGAAAGGGATGGGGCCTACAGCTAGGTGGGATCTGGAAAACAGGGCAAGGGAGCACTTCATGAGGGGTGGGCAGGGAACCTGGGGGAAGGATGGGGAGGGCATACTTCTCCTGAGCTCAGCACCGCCCCAGGCCTGCCCTGCCCTGAAGAGTGCTCCTGGCCCACAAGCAGGCACAGCCCACCTCTTCTCTTGGTCCTGTCCCTCCACTATTTTGGACCAGCCTTCACCACCTCCAAGTGCCCCCGACTTGGACTGAGTGACCCACCCATGAGGATTCTCCTTCCTGTGCTCTGACCACCGTTCATTGTTCCCAGGCCCTCCTTTCACTCTCCTCTTTCTCAGCACTGCATACCATGCCAAATGAGACTGGGGGGCTGGGATGCATCTTCACTGGGCTCAGGAGAGAGCTAGGGGCCCTGTTATAGTCACAGTGAGCAGAAACCTGCCACCAGGGACGGCCACCTCTGATGGGAACACCATGGCCAAGTGCATCAACGAAGCTGAGAATCCCCAGCCCAGGTCTGGTGCACCATGACCTGTACACCCCTTACCACCATGTCCCTCTGCAGCGTGCCCCATCCATCCCCAAGGTCTCAACAACACCCCCATTCCCTGCAGTCTAGCACTCGTGGAGCTGGGCACTGAGCGCAGCCCCAGCTCACAGGCCCTGTTCATTTCAAGCCATTTGCACTTCTGAAAAACCTAACCACCTGCCCCACTCTGTCATGCTGGTGTCATACTGCCACTGTGAAGTGCCTATGAGCAGGTACTACCAATCCCACTGTGTACAAAGTGCCTGGGGAAGGTAGAAGGGTGGGAAGCAATGTTTCCTGTATAGCCTGGGGGCATGACAAATCCTCAAAGAAAGACTGGGCAATGGATTTAGTTACCGAAAGTAGGCACATCAGGCAGCTAAGCAGCAAGATCCCAGAAGCGGTGACATGAAAACATGTTGGGGGCTGTGGGGTGGTAGGCAGGGGTTGCAGGAAGAGCCCTGTGTGCCTTGCCTGCTCTGCCTGTGGAGCTGGACCTCATCTCCTCCAGGGCCTCGCTCCTTGCGTTCAAGGCTGCATTAAGCAGGCGGTGCCATGTCAGGCCTGTGCCTTGGGAAGACCACTGTGGCACATTTGAAACGGAGGAAGACCAAGGTCATGTCCACTCCATGGACACACTTCAGTTATACCGCACAACACTAAACACGCAATTCAGCAGGAAAATCTACCAAGATTGAAGGCAGATATGGGCAAATCCACAAATGAGTTGGAGATATCAACTCTCCTCTCTTAACTGACAGAACACATAGACAAGAATTCAGGACAGAAAATACAAATATACTCAACTACACAGCCTCTGTGATCCTGAGGGAATCCCCACCCTACAGCAGCAGACACACGTCCCAGTCATGCACACGTCACTCCACCAAGCCGGGCCACGTTCCAGCTCTGAGATCGGCATCGATACATTTCAAGGAACGAAACCATGTACAGTATGTTCCCTGACCACAAAAGAACTAAATTAAAGATCAATTATCAAAAAAGATACCCAGAAAAACCCAAAAATATTTAGAAATTAAGCAACACACTTCTAAATAGTTCCAGGGTCAAAGAAGAAATCACAAGGAAAACTGGAAAATAGTTTGAACTGAACAAAGATGAAAACACAATTGACATAAACGGGATGCAGCGTAGAGGAAAATCTGCAACTATGAAGACTCACATTAGGGGAAAAACGGTCTAAAATCATAAGAAGTAAAGAGGGAGCAGCAAAGACTAAAACTCAGCAAATTAAAACACAAGTAAGTACGAGGAATGAATTAGTAACACTAATAGTGAAAACCAATGACAGAGAAAAACCAATTCAGTCTGGCCTTTAAAAGTCAGATTTCACATAAAGATGTAAATTTCTGACACTGGGCTGAAATTCTGCCACGACAGCAATGGACTGACCTGTGAGCCCCAGTTCAGTGGAGTCCCCTCCCTTCTGTCACACCAAGTGACACTTCACTCCCCCAGGGGCTCCTGCAGAAGCCAGAGACAGAGAAAGAGGGGAAGAGAAGGGGACGCTGGCATGAAACCCACTTCAGCACAGAATCTTGAAGTGTGCGGACATGGGGTGAGAAGAGGGCAGAGTTGAAAGCCACGCTGGCCTTCGCTCCTGTCATGGTAACTGTGACAGGGCTGCCTTGTGCTGCTCTGGAGAGGGAGAGGAGACAGGAAGTTCTGCGTTGGAAAGCTGAGTTTGAGGCATCACAAGGATGGCCAGAGGCAGAGATTCTAAAATGCTCTTCGAATAGGGGCGTGGAATCTGAGCGAGAATGGCATAGAAACAGCTTTTGTGTACCACCAGGTTCTGGATGGTGGGTGACACCTGGGAGGACACAGAAAGGCAGTTCTCACAGAGACAGACTTTTTTTTTTAATGTGGGTGCCGGGAGTCGAACTCAGGACCTCGCGCCTGCCAGGCAGGCGCTTATGCCGCTGAGCCATCTCACCGGCCAGAGACAGACTTCTGCAGAAAAGAAAGAATAGATGCCTACGACTGGGGGTGGAGTTTTGGGGATACCAATCAACCACAGTTTCCGAGGGCCACTCCTGAGCCCCATGGGCCACAACCCTGGGACAGATGGAAAAAGAGGCCAGACCTTAAGAACACCAGCAGCCAAAGTCATCCCCAGGCTGCCTAATGTAAAGCGGCTCGTGGGAAACTTGGAAGCACAGACTCCCAGGCCTCCCCTCTGATCTAGTAATTGTGAACCTCTGGGGACAGCCCTAGAGACTGGCTGTTAATGAGCCTCCCAGGAAAAGTTGGGGGGCCTTGCTCTGAGGCACAAGTGGGGAAGGAGAAGCAAAGGCAGTAAGAAAATCAGAGAGGATAGAGCAGAAGGGAACAATCCCAAAAGAAAGGGGTCAGGCAGGGTCAGATGCTTGGACCTCACGCAGGAAAGGAAGCCAGTGGATTCGGCAATGAGATCATCACCGGTGATCAACAGAGCCAATCTGGTAGGGCCGAACAGCCTAGGGGAAGGGGAGGATGGGGACACAGCAAGTCAAATGTTCTGCAGCTGGAGGGAAGGGGTCACGAAGAGGCTGAGAACTACCCAGAACAGCCTGGAGGCGGATGGATCCAGGCGGAGGCGGAACGCAAGGGGTGGACAGCCGGCTGAGGAGCGCACAAGTGCGATGCCACAGTCTGACCGTGCAGCGTGCCATACACTGTCGTACCTCAACTTGCAGCACGCTCACTGGAGCCTTGGGGTGGTCAGTGTGATTTTAAAGAGGTCAGGTACAGAGATTAAAACCAACCTGAGGCTGCGTGGCCAGGAAGTGGTGGACCTGGGGCTGCCTTGGTAGCTAAGCTCCAACTCACCCTTCCCCTTCAAAGCAATCCGACCTCAGCATGAGGCCCCGATCTTCAGATGCTCTCCCCACACTCATCCTTTTTATACCCTGCTGTCTGAGGCCAGACACCTGCACTTACCTCCTGCTTTCCTAGCCTCTGGCTTCCCCTCCCACCCCGGCATGGCTTCTCACAAGACGCTGTGTGATCTGGTGGCCCCCACCTCAGCTCTGCCACCTTTTCTTGCCTGAGTTCTATTCTTCAAACACACTTAGGGCCTGGGTGTTTGCACACATTCTTCCTGCTGCCTGGGACTCTTCCTCAGGTCCCAGAGTGGCTTGTTCCTTAAGGTGTTCTCAGGCCCTTGCTCAAACGTTACCCCTCAAGAGGCCTTCAGAGCACACAGAATCCTGTTCACTCCTCGCCCAGCTTATCTTTCTTCAGGAGCCCTCTCGTGCCACCTAATGTTACGCTGTAGCTGCATGTAGCTTCTTCCCCTCACCACAGTGATACTAGGACAGCTGAGACCACATCTACCCTATCACCCAACCACCCAAGGGCCCCCGAGGGGCCAGCCCAGGAATATGCATGTTGGCCAGAGGTCTGAAGCCAGCAAGCTCCTTAGCATAGAACCACACAGGCCCACAGCCCCCAACCCACATCGTACTGCAGGATGCAGGGCCTCGGCCTGGCATTCAAGGGCTTTCCTGACCCTCCTGGGTCCCCTCCCAAGGCAACCACAGGAACTTCTGCCACACCAAGCCAGCACCCACAAAGCAACCTGACCCTCCACTCCCGATCCCTCTGACAGGTGGGCACAGGCTTGCAAGGGAGGCCTTGCCCAACGCCCTCAGCCACAGGCTCTCTGTCTGTTGAGCCTGTGACACTCCAGGTCAGGCTCCAGACCTAGCATAGGGCCCACGCTGCCCAGCCTGGGATCCACGGTCAGTAAATATTTATCAAATGTTAGCCATTTGGGTGTCACTGCTCCCTTGGCGTCTGCAGGCTGCTATGTCCACCAATCGAGGTGACCAGCTGAGGTGGGAACAGGAACAACACTGAAGAACGAATGGTCTCAGGGTGACCTGCTGTTTCTGGGAAGGGCAGGCTGCTTGGGCCTTGGTTGGCCAGAGGCACAGCTTCCTGTGGCTTCCTCCCTCAGGACCCAAAGTGCTGCCAGATGGAGGGCAGGTGGTGTGGGAGTGAGAGGCAAGGGCGCAACAGCTGCCGTGGAAGGTTGGCCAGGGGTAGGCAGGTTGACCCAATTTTTCAAAAAGAGCAGGAAATTCATATGTGAACATTGAAGTGGCTACTTTAGATGTTGGCAATTACTTCACAAGCATGAGCCAGGCATGACCAAACACTCAGCCAATTTCTCTTCATGCCATCTACCTCTGTTCCTGACACCACCTTCTCCCCATTTCAACCTTTCTAACATTCAACAGACACATCTCGAACACTTGGGATCCATCTGGTAATGGGCCAGTGCTGCTTCCCTGTCAGATGTCAGGAGTGGCTGGGGCTGGGAGGTTGCGGCCTGGGCTGGCCCCACCTACCCCTTGGCTCTTACCTCGTTATGCTGAGCTCTTCGTCTCTCATCTCGAGGCGTTCTGGTTCCGTCGATTTTTCTAGACAGAAAAAAAAAGTGGGCATGTATTAGCTCAGACCCACATGTCCAAGCACTTACTAAATAGTCAGACTTGATAATCATGTTTGCAAGACAAACCCATGCACACAAAGGGAAGAAACAGTACTTTCTAAGCAGAGCGGACTAAGAAACATCCTATACCTGCTGTGTGCCAACCTGCCCAGCTCCTAGGCCAGAAAACCCTCCCTTCAGCCCCAACAGCAGACCCTCCCAGTGTCCCCTGCTCCTGGGGACAACACTCCTGCACCTACGGAGAGTAGGGGTGTGTCCGGGGTGCAATCGTCCGTTGCGTCCCTGTCTGAAGCACATCCTGAGGCGTCATCATGACATAGAACTGGCCTGTAGTGACAGCGTTGGTTAATGGTAAGATAAGGACAAAACTGGAAATGGTTGGAGGCTTCCCTGCCTGCCAGGCCCATCGCCTCCCCTGCCTTCCGCCCCAGCCCCTCCTCTTTTTACCTCCGGCCTGCAAGCTCTGGTCTGTAGTCTGTACAGATACGGCCGTTGTATCTCCCACACTGGATGCTGGGAAGTAGGCAAACCGTGCTTCACCACTGACAGCCTCAGCAGCTGGGCTGCCACCATTGCTGAAGGGATTTTGGATTACAGCCTGGAGAACAGGAGGACAGAGGCTGCCCTAAGCCATCTCCCCATCCATCCCCCTTGCTGGTGTGCTTGGTGGGTAGTACACACTCTACAGAGAGTGGCGACCCCTCTGTCCTGTATCTCAGACAGCCCTGAAGCTGCACAGGTGTTCAGCCGTCACTTGCTGGGCCAGTTCATTTTACTCGAAGAGGCTTTCTCCCGAGAGACACGTCTCTTTTTTTTCCTTAAATTTTTGAAACAGGGTCTTACTATGTAGTCCAAGCTGACTTCTAGCTACACACTGGCCTCAGTCTCCCAAGTGCTGGGATTATACACGTGGACCACCACACCTGGCTCCTCATCCCATTTACATAACAAAAAAGAAAAAGTCAAAGCAACATACAGCACAAGAATTCACCTTACACAATAGGGATCTGACTCCACAGGCCTCATAACCTGAAGGCAGCATCTGTTTGCTACCTGCCCCATCCCCTGGGGCTCCCCAAGGGCAGAACCTGTGCTCCCTCCCTCCTCCCCCCCAAGATGCTAGGCACCTACCAGCGGGAAGGGTGCGGCAGGACCTGGGGGCACAGAGGCAGCAGCGGGGCCGGGGCGTTGGGCTGCCCCGTCCACACCCACCTGGGTCACAGCCTGCTGCCCCCCCGCGAAGGCAGCTGTGGACACGACGCTGACGGCGCCAGCTGTGTCGCCCTGGCCATCCAGCTGACCATCAGTCACCTGGACTACGCGGTATGTCACCTGCAGGGGGCAGCAGAGCGACGAGACCGGCGCTGGGGCTGGGACTGGAGCTGGGGCGGGGGCCAGGTCTGAGCCTTTCCCAGCACACCCGCCACCCTGGCTCAGCCCTCCGCCGACCGCCGGGCGCCCGGCCTGCGCCTCACCTGTCCTCCATTATTCTCTGTGCGGAACTGGTACTGGATGTTGTGGTCGCCGAACGCCGCCTGCTGGACGCTGGCGATGGCCACCGCCGTCTGCTCCTCCGCCCCAGGGCCGTCCCCGCCTGCGGTCGGAGGAGGGTCGGGAGGGTCAGCGCCGCGCGAGGTCCGCGCACCCAGCCCCTCCGCGGGCGCGGGTCCAGCCCCGGTGCACCGCAAACATTCACCTTCCTGCAGCTCGACGCCCTCCTCTGCCTCGGGTCCCTTGTCGTGGCTGCGCGGGCACGGGAGGGAGAGAGGTCGGGCCGGGGTCGGGGCTGCCCGCGCCCCCGCCCCGGCGCACGGCCCCCAGCCAGACCTCGCAGCCTGGTCCAAGGCGGGCGCCCGCGGGCAGGGGGACAGGGGCGTCAGGAACCGGGCGCCCCCTCCCTCGCGGCCTCCATTTTGAGCCGGGCCCGTCGGCCCTCGGGATCATGGCGGCCCGGCCGACGGGCCGAAGGGCCGGGACCCGGGCGCGCGAGGACACCGGCCGGCCGGGCACTCTTACCTGGCGGCGGCTGCAGCGGTGGCCGAGGCAGCGGGATCCAGACCCGGGTCCAGCATGTCCATGGGGGGGGCGGGGGAGGGGGGGGCGCGAGGCCCGGGGAGGGGAGGGGGGAGGGGAGGGGAGGGGAGGGGGCGGGCGGCCGGGGGGGGGGGCCCGAGCCCGGCGCTCACGCCGCGCGGCAGGAGGGGACGGAGGAGACACGGGAGCCGCTCGCGCTGATCACGGGGACAAACAGTGGGGTCATGTGAGGAGGAGATGCCGCCGCCGCCGCCGCCGTCGCTCCTGCGCCCGCCGCCTCCTGCTCCAGTCGCAGCCGCCGCCGCCTCCGCCCGCCCGCCGGCTCCGGGCGCCCAAGGCTCCGGGACGCTGCGCGGCCGCCCCCAGCCCGCCGCACGCGGCCCTCGGGCCTCCTTCCCTGAGCGGCCGCCGCCGCCGCGACTTTTTTTTTTTTTTCACACGGCCCGCCCTGGATGGCCGCTGCCTGTCCCCTGGGTCACCGGCTCGCGCGCCCGCCGCCCGGCCTGGCTCAGCCCGGCAGCGGATCGCTGCTGCCGCTGCGGCCGCTTTCTATTTTTCCCCCCTTTTTTTTCCTCCTTTACTTGAGCTGCGCGCGCGCGCGGCGGCGGCGGCGGCGCGAGCCCGGGGCCGACGCGCGCAGGGGGAGGGCAGCCCCCGGGGAGCGCGCGCTGTCGGTCTCTGATGGTGGGCGCGCGCGGGCCCGGGTCTCGGCGGGGCGCGAGCGAGGTCGCCACCGTAGCCTCCCGGCGGCGCCGACTGGAACGCGGGCCCGGGTGGAACGCGGGCCCGGGTGGAACGCCGGGGGCCTGACAAGCTGCAGGGGTCTGGAGACAGGAAAGTAGGTCGGGGACGGGGGGGGGGGGTAGAATGGGAGAGGCGCGCAGACGCGCGCTCCCGGCGACGTGCGCGAAGGGGAGGTGCGGGGCGCATGCGCACGTCGGGGCGGGGCCGGGGCGCGCACGCAGGGTCGGGTGTAGGCTGCGCGGGGGCACGTACTCCTGGCCTGCGGAGGAGAAGGCAGGCTGCGGGTGGACCCAGGTCTTCTGACCCGGGACTCCGGTCCGGGTAGGAAAACGGGACGTGGCATTTTCTAAACACTCCGAAACTGCCCGGGACCCCCACCTCCCGCAGCAACAAACGCTTCTCTCAAGACAGGCCTTGTGATTATCAATTTTATTAGACTTGAGAGGAAGATCTTCAGTATTCTCTCACATTAAAAAAAGTACTAGCCCAGCGTAGTGGCTCACGCCTGTAGTCCCAACACTCCTGAAGGCTGAGGCAGGAGGATTGGAAGTTCGAGCCCAGCTTGAGCAACTTAGTGAGACCCTGTCTCAAAATTCAAAAAGAGTAAAAAAAAGGGTCGGGGACTTAGCTCAATGCAAAGGCTGTGAGTTCTGTCCCCAGTACCAAAAACAAAGTACAAAAGCTACATACAAAATGTAAGATCAGACGACTAAACTTTCCCGACTGAGGGCCAAGTTCTGCAAGAGAAAGAAAGAAAGGTGTGAACTGGGCAGGCACGGAGAGGGTCTGCATGGGCTGAGTGGGGTAGGGCTGTTTGCTCACCTTCTTCAGCTTCCGCTCTCGTGAGGCCTGAGACTCTGTCTCTGAGTATGGGGGCGGCGCTGGAGGGTAGTAGGCCTCCTCTTCATCTAACTCTTCCTCCCTGTATGGTCTTCTCCTCTCCCCTGGCCCCTTTCTCCTCAAGGCCTCTTCTAGTAGCCGCCCATCATATTGGGGATCCCTGGACCTGGAGCCATCATCCCGAGGGTCCCGGGACCGGTAGCGGGACCTAGGGTCACCAGGAGGGCGGTCCCTACACCTGAAGTCGTCATAGTAGGGATCCCGAGAGTGTGGAAAGTCCCTCGAGTTGTCTGGGTCGTAGAGATCATCACGGCTGCGGCTTCGAGGGGGTGCGCAGGCCGGTCCTCTTCTCCCGCTGCTTACAGGAGACCTCCTTCCCGATTCCGCAGAGCCTGGCCGGGTGAGGTCATCCAGAGTATCCACAGAGCGGGCTCGGGGCCGGCCACTCCCTGCCCACTCCGTGGGAGGCTCCTGCTCCCATTTTCTGGGACTCCGAGGGGAGTGGCGACCCCATTCCTCATCCCGGATTGGGCTGAGTGCAGGACACCGGGAAGGTCTGGATCGCCGATCATCCTCATGGAGGGAGGTGACTTCACTCATGGCTGTAGGGAAGAGGGATGTCACGGATGCTGGGAAGAGCCCAGGGGTAGGGAAGAGGAACTGTCTGAGATCTGTAGCAAGCACTCCGGGGCAGGTATTAAGGAAACATGGCTCCCCCTGCCCCACTCGACCCAGGTCTCCTTACCCCGCTCCACACGGCCATTGGGGGGGCCAGGACGAGAGGGGTCAAAGTTGGCCAGCTCCTTCTCCATGTAGTACAGGACTCGCATGGAATCATCCTGCTGATTGGCCTGGATCCTGTAGCCACTACGGACTTCTAGGGACAGGGGCAGAAGTGACCGGGTTTGCAGGAAGGATGCTGACCCGCCCACTCTGTCCCCCCAATGCCCAACCTTGGAATGATGGAGTCTTACCAGAGGTCGCAGTGCTGTCCGTGTCTCGAAGCAGGGGTACCTGGGAGCTGTGGCCGCCCACTAGGGGACACTGGCTGTCAGTGGCTGCCCAGCCCGTCTCCCCATCCACTCTTCCTTCCAAGGA
This sequence comes from Erethizon dorsatum, assembly GCA_028451465.1. Taxonomy (NCBI): domain Eukaryota; kingdom Metazoa; phylum Chordata; class Mammalia; order Rodentia; family Erethizontidae; genus Erethizon; species Erethizon dorsatum. Next base: position 98,210,684 of record CM051834.1, read on the forward strand.
AGCCCACCCCTGCCCACTCAGGCTCTCCCCAGGCCTCACCTGAGCTGTTCCTGTCGAAGTCTCCAGGGTACCCTCCAGGGTAGCCATTGTAGACAGGGCCCATGGGAATCATGGCTGGTGGTGGGGGTGGGGTCTTGGCAGGGGAGAGGTGGGCGTAGGTGCTGGGGGCATAAATGCTTGGCACCCCTGAGGTGGCTGCTTTGCCAGCAGCATACACTACGAAGGCACAGTGAGCATGAGAAGGCATCCAGGCGCCAGGCTGTCCTATACCATGACAGCATTCTGGAGGGATCTAGGCTGGTAACTCCCCACTCATTCCATTTTTGCAGGACCCCCCAAAGCCAGGGGACCTCCTATCTCCTATGAGATTCTCTGAGTCCTATCTCCTATGTGATTTCTCGAAGAGCTTTTGGAATAGGGTGCGCACTGGCAGCCCACAACTCCATCTGGCAGGCCAATATATTTAGCATTATGGTTGTTTGCCAACATTTGCCAATCAAAAAGTTTTATGTGGAATTCCAACTTTCCAGGCACCTCATCGATAGATGCCTCTGTATGCTTTTAGCAGACAGTGGGCAGAGCCACCCTTCTAGATAAGGTCCACATGCTGGCCCACCACTGTCACCACAAGCAGAAACCAAGTTTCTCCTTGGGTGGCTGAGCCCCTGCTCTAGAACAGTGAGTCATCTGGGGGCTCCCATGACCACTCTGCTGTCATGCGTGTTGGGTGCCTCTCCCCTCCACTGGGTCATCTCACAGCCAGATGCAACCAACAGGGGTCTCTGGAGTTAACTTGTCTGCCTCTGCCTATCAGCAAAATACCTCCTTTCAGGTTTCCAACTCCTGGCCACACCTATTCCCACCCTGCCTGCCTGGCTGTAGGCTTGACAGCTCAAGGGCAAATCCTTTTTGTTTCCTTCCTCCCCAGGCAGAGTCCCAGGGCTGCTCCTTCAGCAAAGTTACTTCCTCCTCGGGACTCCGCAGGCTCTGAGTGGGACACCCCCCCACTCTGATTTAGCTCACAAGCAGAAGTCTAAGGATTCAGCCCCACCTAGGAGAACTCCCTTCATTATCTGAGGTGACTTGCCCATGCTGTAATTAGCAGTGGGAGCTCCTGCTTCCTGATTAGTGTGGGGGGGGGACTGCAGAAGAAGTAAGGGGGGTGCTTTCGGTGGGTGACAGGGTCTTGCCATGGAGAAGTGTGGCAGCCATTGGAGATCTGTAAAATGGACTAACACCCACCGCCTGAGCCAAAGCTCAGCTAAAACAATGAGGGGGCCAGGATGGCCAGCATCATCCGCAGCGCAGTGGGGCCTGCTCAGCGGAGAACTGCACAGAATGAGGCTGCCTGGCACGGACGTCAGTGGCCACAGGAGCCAGTATGGGTGGTGGCACTGCGGCTCCGTCCTGCGCTCTTTCCCAGGCTCCCCTTGACGCTCACATCACCCCATGAGACCTCGGAGAGAAGGGAACGAGGATGCCTGGAGCTCACACGGATGCCTGTAGCTCACACAGCAGGTGTCACAGTCCCTGATCTGCACCACAGCCTCAGACATCACTGATGCTGACAGTGGCAATGGGCAGCAGCTAGCAGGCATGGTACACAGGCCCCAATCTGCGCTAAAGGCTGCGCGCACGGGGTCACCCCAAATTCCCAGACTCGCCCCGAACAGTAGGGCTCCTTTGCCAGGAGCCGCACGTCACAGGGGAGAAACTGAGTCTCCGAGAGGGCAAAGCACTCGCTAGTCCTGAGCCTGCCGGCCATCAGGGCATCCAGCCAGCTGGGAACCTCCACCTGCCCCTGCTTGGAACTGCCTGTCATTCCCACAACTGCGTGCACTTTGGGCTGTGTGCCTAGAGGCTGGTCTACCCAGACACCCTCCTGAAGGACACTGAGAAACCAGCAACAGCTGTTGTCCCCGCAGATTGGACTCGGGCAGCGATGAAAGGGAGACTTTCTTCCTGTTGTGAGATTATTTTTCTTTTTTTTTTCCCCTGTGGTACTGGGGATTGAACCCAGGAGTGCTGAGCTACATCCCTAGCCCTTTTTATTTTTTTTGAGAGTCTCACTAAGTTGCCCAGGCTGGCCTGGACCTTGCAATCCTGCCTCAGCCTCCCAAGTAGCTGGAATTACAAGCATGGGCCGCAATGCCCAGCTTAACTTTCTTCTTTTCTTTCCCTTTGTCTTTGGCCCCTTCATCTCTGATCCCACTTCTATTACTAATCTTCCACAGGTGCCTGCTCTGATGTGCTACACACTTCCTAAAGACAGGGTCCACGCAAAATGGGCAGCGTTTGTGTATTTTGAAAATTTGCTAAAATTACATGGTGTCATAAACCTTATTTGATTACTTACCATTTTTCATTTGAGATTTTATTTTTAAGGGGCGTTTCAATTTCCTGTGAATAATACCTTGTACTAATGGGACATTTTCCTTTCACCATGTGCATAAATTATACTTACAAGAAAAACCTCAAAGTAAATGAAAATTAAAAGTCAAAGTAAGGAAATGATAATCCAAAATAGCAGGTACTCCTTGGCCTACTTTCTCATTGCTTACCTCCACGTCAGTGGCATTGTCCTGGGGGGCAGGAAGATGTGTCCTACCCCACGCAGGACTGGAATCAGGTACTTACAAGCCTCCGGGCAGCAGCACTTCTGCGGGCAGCAGGGGCACCTGACGTAACAGCAGCAGGTGTGTGGGCAGCACTGACACCAGCAGATGCTCAGGAGGAGAAAGACAAGAAAGGCAGCCAGGCACACCACGACCACAAAGAGCCAGTCTGCAGAGACAAGGACAGCCCCTGAGAGGGAGGGGACAGAGAGTGCCTCAGGGCAGTGTGGAGCTGACACTTAGGAGAAAGGGGCCTGTTTGCAAAGCTCATCAGGGAACCTGCAGCCTTTGCTGGATTCTCCGTGCCAGAGGCTGGGGTGCAGCGGCAGAGGGTTGCCCAACTCTACAACCCAGTCCCAAGTGAGAGACTCCCCTGGGTTCAATCGGACAAGGCAGAAAGTAAGAGGCAGCCTGGCCAGAGCAAGACAGACTACAGCCTCCAGAAGAAGGGAGAGAGCCACAGCCCAGACCCCAACCCCTGAAGAACACAGCAGACGCCAGTCACTTGAGCCCTTGCCTACACCCCAAGACCATCCTCAGCCAGCCCAGTCCACCTGCAAGCCTACAGCCAGGCCACTACCTGTCCCAGAGTCAGGCAGTGGGTTAATGGGGACCCATAGCGAGCGGTGGTTAGGGGGTAGAGAGAATAACAGACAGAAGTGGTGTGTTGGGGCTCCTGGGAGAAGCCCCCCATGGAGGGCTCCTCTCTCCCCCTGTACCTTCCATGGGCCCCGCCTGAAAACCAGGTAAGAGCTCAGTCACCCCTGAGGTCCTGCCTGGAGGGACAAAAGAGAAACAGGAGATTATGCTGGCCAGAGCCAGCCCAGGCCACCCCTACCCCTAAAAATGCCCAGCTCCAGCTGGCCAAGGCAAGGAGTGCCCTATGGTACACAGGGAGGGGCTGGTGGCGCGGGAGGGGCCTGTCCTCCACCCCTGCTATGAGCCTTCCTTCACACCATCCACCCACACTCTCTGGCCCCACAGGGATCCTGCACACAGCCCATGGGCTCCTCAGGGCTTGACCTCAGTCCTAGCCTTGCATCCTCCTCACCTACGTGGGCCCTGTCATCCCAGAGTTCCCACCCAGGTGACAGCAGAGTAGGCATGGTGCTACTGTGGCCCATCAGAATGTCTTACAATCTGAAGAAAAATATAATACTGCATATAATAATGGATTCTTTTTACAACACAGTCATAAAAGATGTATACGTATGTTTAAGTGGAAGAAAAGGCCCATGAAGGCAAAAGTACCTGTGGCCCATGCAAGTCAAATGTGGTCCTGGTTCTGTAACACAGGAGGGTCCAATGTCTATTCATGTGTTCTGTCAGATATGTGCATTGCCTAACCCAGTTTCTGACTTCCCTCAGGTGCCAAAGGAGCTCTGCCCCACAAGCATTGTATTACACAAGCCCACACACACACTCTCACCACCCCACAGCAACAGCCCTCTCCAAAGCTCACGTGTGGCATCACGTGCCCCAGGGACGTGGGGGGCAGAGGCATGTCAATTAGTGGTCCTCAAAGTGTAGCCCTGTCTACAAAGCCAAAACTCTTCATAATGGCACTGTTGGGCCGGTGAGATGGCTCAGCCTGGCAAGCGCGAGGGCCCGAGTTCGACTCCCGGAACCCACATACGAAAAAAGGGCCGGTGATATCGCTCAGCGGCATGGGTGCCTGCGGGTGCACAAGGGCCTGAGGTCGACCCCCGGTACCCACAAAAAGAAAATAATAATAATGGCACTATTGCTGGTTTAGATTTGAAATGTCTCCCAAAACACATGTGCCCATAGCCTGATTGCCAGCTGATAGGCTTCGGAGAAGGGACTGGGTCACTTGGGCTTTAATTCATCAGTCATTAATCCACTGATCAGGTCACACTTGATGGTATCATTGGGAGGTGGTAGGAACGAGAGGTGTGCCCTGGTTGAAGGGAGTGAATCATGGGGGCGTGACCTTGGAGACTTTACCTAGTCCCAGACCCTTCCTCTGGCTTTTTCCCTCTCTCTCTGCTTCCTGGCTGCTATGAGGGCAGCTTTCCTCTGCCACCATGTTTCTGCCTCACCTCAGGCCTAAAGCAATGCAGCCAGCTGACCATGGTCTAAAACCTCCAAAGTTGTGAGCTAAAATAAATCTTTCTTCCTTAAAGTTGATTTATGTCAGGTATTTTTTTATAGTGACAGAAAGCTGACTAATACACTAAGGCAATGTTTGCCTTTTCCCTCTGCTTGTCTCATAGTATACAGTGGGGGTTTCCGGAGGTTGACACGATGATGTCACTGCCCTGATGGCTAATGGATTGTGTACTTGTATATCTTTTGCTTTAAAAACTTCCCAGTTTCCTGAAGTGTGAGAGGAGAGTCATGAGTCTGAGGCCAGCCTAGGCTATATAAGTTCAAGGCCAGTCTAGACTACATGGCGAGACCTAGCTAAAAAAACAAAACAAAACAAAACAAAAAATCCCCAGTTTCAATTTCTAATATGTTAAACAACTGCAGGTAGAACCCACAAAAACTTTAACAAAACCTCCAAGATCCTCAATAATATTTTAGAATGTAAACAGGTCCTGGGGTGAAATTCTGAGACCCACTGGTGCCAGCTGGGTTTTACCAGAGATTCCTGGTCACAGGCACGTGAGCTCCACCACCTGCACTTGGGCTCCTGTCCTGCGTCACAAGCACCCTGGGCTGTGTTCCCTTCACACGCTCTGCACACGCGCGTGAGGACGCTGCACAGCCCCTGGCATCTCTTGCACAGCACACACCATCCCAGAGGATGTGCTGGCTTACACGGAGCACCCCGCCCGTGACAGTGCCCCCTCCACGCAGGGCACGGCGGCCCCCAAGCCAGACCAGGACTGCTAGTGACACCTACCCTGCACCTGGCACTGCTTCATTTTAGACGCTCTTAAACATCCATGCTTCGTGTAAATCACACAGTGCCACCCCAGCAGGGCAGAAGGCAAAGCTGCTATTTTGGCAAGGGACTTAAGGTGCACTGTGGCCCCAGGGATTGGCAGAAGATGAATCCAGCCTCCTCTCAGTTACACAGGTGGCCCTCAGTATCCAGGCAGACTGATAATACCGGGGTGGGGGGTGTAACATCCTCACAGGACATGGACAAACTTCCTTCCTTGCCATCATCCCCTAAGCAGTACAGGGTAACGATTACTTACGCAGCATGCCCACTGTTAGCTGTACTAGGTTACTGCTTAACACAGAGAGGGTTTCGGGTATACAGGAGGATGCAGGTGGGTGGTATGAGTACTGTCATTTTATAGAAGGAACTTGAGCATCTTTGGATTTTGGTGTCCTGGCACTGACTCCATGGATATTAAGGGACAACTGTATACACAGTCAACCCTCTCCACCCACTTCCTCACTGCTGATCAACTCTGATCGTGTCTCTCAGTGTTTCTTAAAAAAGACACTGAGAAGAGGTAGAGCTCCCGATTCTCTCCACTCTTAGTTTGGCTCAGGCTGACCTGAAACACTGCAGAGGGCAGGGTCCCTGCCTGGGGTGCAGGGCAGAGAAACCCAAGTGACTGGCCGTGCCACAGGGGAGAGCGAAGCAGGCAACAGAGCCCACAAGTGGGCTGGAGGACGGAGGGCAGACACAGAAGTGGATAGAAGGGCTGTCCCGCACGTCCCCAGTGCCCAGAGCCCAGCCCCACTCACCGAGCACGATGAGTTCTGCGTAGGCCTCATTGTTCCCCTGGAGGTCCTGGGCTGAGACCACGGAGCAGTAGTATACACCACTGTCTCCCCAAGCCGTCTGCTCAAAAGTCAGGTCAGCATCTGGTCAGGAAGAGAGGTGTGAGGGCACCTCAGGGGCAAGCACCTGGCCCTGGCAGGGCCTGAGCACCCCCCCATCCCTTACCCATGGGCCAGCTGGGGAGGGGCTGCAAATGAATCAATTAAAAAATTAAACCATTTTCACCTCTGGCATGCAATTTTTTTTCTTTTTTTCTGGTATTGGCTTTTGAACCCAGGGCCTTTGCACTGAGCTACATCCCCAGCCTTTTTTTATTTTTCATTTTTTATTTTGAGACAGGGTCTCCCTAAGTTGCTAAGTTGTCTAAGCTGGGCTTGAATGTGTGAACCTCCTGCCTCAGCCTCCAGAGTGCTGGCATTACAGGTATGTGCCACCATGCCTGGGTAGGATATGTTACCTCATACACTGTGAACACTGAACATGGGTTATTTCACAAAGTCCGGGGTACAGGCATCATCCTGTTTCGTAGGAGAGATGACCTCACCCACCCATAGTCGTACAGCTCACCGATGGAAGAGCTGGGACACACTGACTCCAGGGCCAGCACTTTTCTACTCAGAACATCCTCCCGATGGCCTCTCAAAGCCAAGGCCGAACCTCCCCCGACACAGCCTCGGAGCCTGGTACAGATCTGGGGCTGGGCCAGAGGAAGGAGGCACTGCTAACTAGGCCACATTGCAGACAGGAGGAGGTGCCTGGGCACCAAGGGAGAGGGTGTGATGTGTGGGAGAGAGACCAACTCTCCCAGTTCCCACCCCCTGTGCTTCTGTCCCTACATTCCAGGTCAGGCCCAGGGCTTGGAGCTTGGGGCCTGGGACTTGGGACTTGGGGACTGGGGCGTGGGGACGCTCTGGTCTGCAGCTGCCCTAGGCAAGGAGCCTGTTAATTATGCCACTAATGAAAGTCTTTTTAGCACATCCTGTTTCCTAACTACTCCTCAGGCCCTAATTAGTTAAATTCCTTCAGCCATTCACCAGTGTGGGACAGGACGGCACCTGCTTGGCAACGCTGCCATAGGCCACAGGGGACGGGAACAGGCTAGAGATGAGCACCCCAGCCAGGAGAGCTGCACAGGTGCTCCACACCACTCCAAACGCCTTCCCTGGCCCACGGGGCCCTTGGGACATTCTGACCACACATCGCCACCAGCCTCAGCCCCATCACCTCCTTCACTCACTGCCCATGTGCTGGGCTGGGCTTGGGCCTGTCTCAGCTTCCCCTCCAGTGGTTCTGTTTCCACACCGTGTCTTCTCCTGGCTGGTTCCTTGTTGGTACCCAAGCCTCAGCAGGGAGGAGTGTTCCCTGGCCGTCCTACTTTGCACAGCTCCCTGCCCAAGTGCCCGTCTCTGCCCTGGTGACAGTGAGGGCTTCATGCACCAGAAATGAGTCTGTCTAGGTCAGTGGTGATGAACCTACGGCATGCATGCCACAGTGGACTGTTTGTATCACCAAAAGCTCTGAAAGGTTCACCATCACTGGTCTAGGTCGTGATGGCCTCAGATGGGGCCTGTCCCGGGATCAGACACAGGCCCTCCTCTCCTCATGCTGACCTTCGCTAGTTCCTGTTGTCTGCTCCAACATTCTGGACACATGTTATAAACAGACACTTGATCCATTCAGCCAGCACTCAATAAATACCAAATGTGTCCTATGCTCCAGGCAGCATTTGAGGCAGGGGGCATACAGGAAAGCATGGTTCTATTTGGTCTGTGTATTTTTGGGTTCCCCCAGACCTCGTCAGGGGAACCTTGAGGTCAGTTACTTTCATAATACTGAGACATCACATGGCCTTTCCCTTAATCTTTCCTGAGTATACTGTGGCTTTTTCCACAGGGTACGTGACATGTGAGTGACAGCACAGTAGATCAAAGAAGATTTGAGAATCCAGCTTCTTCTACTCAGCCAGATGTTATAGAGATTTACAAAAATAGGAAACAATGCCACTCTTCTCATTAAAACGTTTGTGGGGGAGGGGGTTGGAAAATATGGTTATATTTTCATAAAAAGTATTTACTCATTTATTTTTGGTTTTTTGAAACAGGGTTTCACTACACAGTTCAGGCTGGCCTTGAACTCACTATGTAGCCCAAGCTGGCCTTGAACTCATGGTGATCCTCCTGCCTCAGCTTCTCAAGTGCTGGGATTACAGGTGTGTGCCACCACACCTGGCAGAAAAATGTATGTTATTTTTGTAATGAGTTTATGATTGTCTTTGAAATGTTTTTAAAATGCAGTTTGCTAGCTACAAAAACACAAGCTTATTGAGGTCCTCTATAATTAAGAGTGTAAAGAGGCACTGAGACCAAGACTTCTGAGAACCACTACCATGGAGAACTCACCCTGGGAGAGCTCATATTCTAAGTACGGAAGAGAGACAAATAAAAACTAACCATATTGCATATCGGAGAGTGATAAGCTGTACGGAGCAAATGAACTGGAAAGGCAGCAAGTACCAGGCAGGGAAGGAGAGCTGTGCAGCTGTAAATGAGGAGGCCAGGAGGCCCCCAGAGGTGACCTTCAGATCATACATGGCGGAATGGCAGCTTTGCCTCCCCTCCAGAGCCAGGCATTTAGCCACCATTAATTGAGCTATTGCTATGTGCTAGGCAGGCCCCTCTGCATGAATCCATTCTTTCACTGAATCTTCAAAAACTGTGAACCAGATTCTCCTAAACATAGGTTTTCCTTCAATGCCCCTTTGGCCGTCATTTCCATCTGTATCTCTGAGAAACAGCAGTGGGTGGCTGCCACATGCTGTGGTCTGGGGCACACAGTTACTGCTCACACCAAGCTGTCCTGCAGGAGGGTTTGGGTCCATGGGGTCAGGTGAAAAAGGTCAACAGGAGCTGCTCAGTTGGGAAGAAAGTGGCCAAGAAACTATGGAACTGGCCTGGCTGGGGAGCTCATCCTAGCCTTTTCCCGTCCCCCAAGGGCTAATACAGAGGTCCAGAGAGATTCTAATCATGCATCCCCAACACCGCAACACAAGAGCTGGTCCCTGCCCACGGCTGAAGAGGTGGACAGGAACCCCCGCTGTGGCAAACAATTATAGAGGCCAGAAGTTGAAACCTGGGATCTCCAGGGCCGGATCTGAGCCTTGGTGTGTTTTGTTTGGACTGCATGTTTTCAAAACCCACAAGAAATATAGCTTTCCGGCTTCTTCTGATCAATCCTAAGGCCTCAACCTACTTCCTTCCTTCAGGGTGGAGCCTGTTCCTGGTCACAGTGGCTGGGCATGGTTTCAATTGTTTCAGGTGCAAGGAAAAGATGCCAGTCTCCAGAGGGAACATAGCGGGCCTCCTCGACTCTGGCCTCTGCTTCCTTATCTACACATACCAAGGGCAGCCTCATGATTTCCGAGGTCCCAAGGGCTCTCCGCTCCAGTATTGCTGAGAGTGGGCAGTACATGGCCCCAAGCAGCCTGAGGTGGAAAGAATGGGGCCTTAGATGCAGGTGCCCCATGTTGCCTGAAGCAGGGAAGAATGGGAGGGGGCACAATCCACCTGGGTGGAGGGACACCTCCGGTTTGCCCAGGGCAGCTGGTGACCCTAGGAATACCACAGAGAGGTCCACTTTGCCCTGCCCTCAAAGTGCAAGTGAAGGAAGCTCCCATGGCTGTTGGGGTTCTGAAAGGACATGGTCACAATACACAGTTACCTACCATGGCCTGTATCAAATATGGCTCAAGTCAAGGTCATTTGAAAGACCCAGGCCTCCAAGGTCTCTGGACATGAAGGTCCCCACTGAATAAAGCCTGAGGGTGGCTCTGAGGTTTTGTATCCAATAGAGGAGCCCAGATTCCAAGGGCACTCTCCCTATGTGGTTGTCCTGACAGGGACTGGAAAGTCAGGACCAATCCAGGTTGGCACAGCATAAACCCCCAAAAAGCCTCAGGAATAGCAGGATGCTTCGGACTGAGCTGGTCCCTCCCCTAAAACAGGGCTGATGGGCTCTGTCCCTGCAGCCCTGCCTTTTATCTGGGGTCTAACAAAGTCAGAAGTATGCACTATGGCCTGGTCTCTCGGGGGTCTCCCTCCCTATTCTTCCCCGATGCCCCGGATCAACACCCTATCATTCTGTAAGGCAGTGGAAGGACACACCCATTATGTGGGTTAGCCCTCACCCCCCACCCACTGCCATGGTCCCCTCCCCTCTGCCTTCTGGATTCTCCAGGGCCCAGTCCCAGCCCCGCCTCAGATCAAGCTGACAGTGCTCATAAGGTAGGCATGTCCAAGTCACTGCACATGGCACTCACCTGACATGAGCTTCTTTTCACCACTTAGCACTGTCTGAAATTCTCTTACTCTTTCTAAACCTGCTTGTTCACTGCCATCCTAACTTCGAATGCCATCTCCTGGGGCAGGGACTTCGGCTGTTCTGATCACCACTCTGTCCCCAGCACCTACAAGAACACTTGGCACCACTGAGTGTGGTGGCACATACTTGTAACCCCAGTACTCTGGTAGGCTGAGGCAGGAGGATCGAAATTTCAAGGACAGCCTAGGAAACTTAGCAAGACCCTATCTCAAAATTAAAAAAAAAAAAAAAAAAAAAAAAAAGGCTGGGGGTGTATCTCAGTGCAAAGGCCCCAGGTTCAATCCCCAGTACTGGGGGAAAAAAATCACATGTCCCTTTAATTCACTCATGTCACCTCCCCTTTGTTCCCTGGGTGAACACAGAGACTAGGGGATTGGGGACTAGGTCCAAAGTAGCTGAGGTGGAACCCAGCTCAAACCAGCTGTGACCCTAGGCAAGTCACTTTATCTCACTGGGCCTCTGTGAAATAACAGTAATGGAAACAACTCATTCTAATTACTGTGTGGTCTAAATGAGTTCATATATGTGAACCTGGGGTAGAGTCTGGCACTTAGGCGGCTCTTCTTCAATAGTCCTTTCTATGTATATAAACTCTACTTCTTACTGCAGGAACTTTTAGTATTATTATAAAATAAACCCCTGCCTCTCTCTCCATCACCCTGTTTCCTTTACCTGCAAGCACCTAATAGTCTAGATTGTGCTTGTCTCCCTCACTGTGATGTGAGCTCCAGGAGGGAAGTGATTTGCCGGTTTGGTTTATGGCTATGTCCTCAGGGCCTAGAATAGCACCTGGTATACAGTAGGTACACAGTAAATCTCTGAGATAAAGGAATGCATGGATGGACTGAAGAAAGGATTCTTCCCTGCATCGGTCCTTTCTGACACTGATGCTCATGAACTCCCAGGGCGGACTCCAGGCTGGGCACCAGGGAACCAGCCCACACCCAGGCGCACCAGCCTCCTCTCCCACCCCACCTCGCCCCACATACTTCCCGTGATGGTGATCCTCCGGCCCTGGTAGTAGTCTCCCAGGGTCACAGCGTTGCCCTGCTTGGTGGCCACAACTCTGACGGTGCGCACGCTGTCCTGGCATTCCACATATGGGTTGTAGCCGGGGTTGCCAGCTGCCAGCTGGGCATTGATCTGGTTGTCCACGCTGGCTGGGGAGAATGCATCAGCGATGCGGTCCCGGCAGAAAGACTTGTACTTCCAGATCACAATGGGTACCGTGGGGGTCGAGGTCATCTGGTAGGAGCAGGGCAGGGTGACGGGCTGGAATAGGATCACTACGTGGTAGGGGTCGGACACAGTCACCTGGACAGCACTGGCAGGCACTGAGGGCAAGAGGAGAATCAGCAGGGACCACTGTGAGCTTGGGGAGTTACTTCAACAAGAATGAGCAACATCACTTGTCACCAAGTTGACACTTAGATGCATATGGCTTTACAGAGTGCCTGGCACTCATTGTTCCTTAATCCCCAGGATGGGTGAGGCAGCTCCCATAATCATGTCCATTTTATAGAGCCATGGGGCTGAAAAGTGGTAGATACGAGGTTGCAGAGCCAGATTTCTGGAATATGCTGTCCATTTCTCTTCCCAGACCTGGCCCCTGAACCCCTGAGGGTCTCTTCCTTTCACCGTTCTCTCACAGAAAGGGACACCGCTCTCATATGGGCGAACCCAAATGCCCACTGTCTCCAGGGCTCAAGGAAGCCCTCACTTCAAAATGAGTTGCCAAGGGTTCCAAGTTACCCGGGCTTTTGTGAAGTTTGCAGTTGTTTGAATGAACCGCTTCCACACCGAGTGGCTGAACACGCCCCCCCCCGCAATATCTCCACCAGCCTCCCCTCTTCACCCTATCCCAAAGCCACCTCAAATGCGTCCCCAAATGTGCTCGGTGATAAAGGACCCGCCCCCGCCCCCCACCCCCGCGAGAAAGAACATCGGACCCAGATGGGAGCCTGCCAGCGGAAGATGGTTTCGGGTCCACAAGTCCATCTCACCGACGCTTCCGCGGATACTGTGGAGTCTGCGGGGAAGCGGGTGGGGTTGGGGGTGGAGAGTCCCAATCCCACATCCACTCGAAGCCTGGGAACCCTTTCCTATCTCTTTTTCCAAGGAAACATCTGATCCAGACTCCAAATGCCCTCTCCCCGTTACCCCAATACTTAGGACACTCGGGGTGCGCCCAAGACCCCACCCATACCGGACTTTCCTGTGATCGGCTAGTCCTTCACCCCCGCCCCACAAAGAGTCCCCCCTTTTTTCTCCAGCTCCAGGGGTGAGGATTCCGGAGTTTCACTTCCTGCTGTCTCCCAACGAGGCAGAGGGAGCGTCCGCGAGACGGATGGGGGAATCCCCTCACCTGGGCACACAGAGGCCTCCCCAAACCTGCAGATCCCGGGCCTCTGCGCCCTCCCCCCGGGACCCCCTGTTCCCCCACCTCCCTGGCCGCTGAGAGCTGTGTCCGTCTCGCTTCTGCAGCGTCCCCCCGCCGGCGCAGCACCCGCGCCCCGCACCCCGTACCTGTGCACCAGGTGCTGAGAAGGAGCCAGATGAGGACGACCGCGGCCGTGTGGGAGCCGGGCCCGCAGGAACGCGGGGAGGCCGCCGGCGCCATCACGGCCGTCTGGGCTCTTCTGGCCCGCGCGTCCCCTCCCAAGTACCGGGAGAGTAGGGGGCGCGGCGAGCTCCAAGGCCGGCGGGGGTGCGCGCTCCTCCCCTTCCCGCTTCCGTTCCTTGTTCTTTTCCAAGCCCAACCTGCCGCGCTCTAAGAATTTGAACCAACAAAAACAAAGTGGACGGAGCGCACGCTTTCAGCTCTCGGGGGGACACCTGCTGGCCCAACGGTGACCCTCCGGGCCACTCCACCCCCCGCGCGCCTCGGGCAATGGATCGGCCCAGGTACACAGGGGTGGGAGCCAAGGGCTGGGCTTGGGGTGGGCGGTGGGGAGGGGCTCCTCGGCCTCCCTCCCCGGAAGTGGGCTGAACCAGGTGCGCTCCTGCCCCCAGGGCCTGAACCAAGTGACCGGCCCGCTAGGAGGGAGCCGGCGGACCGCGGGTCCCGTCCACGCGCTCCAGCCTCGGCCCAGCCAAGCGGACCGAGATTCTTGGGAACAGAGACGCACTTGGCGTGATTCACCTGTCAAGAGTGGGCGGGTCCCGCCGCGCACCTGTTCCTTCCCCGCCCACACCCCCGTCCCCGGCCGGCGATGGACCCGCCTAGGTGCGCCCCGCGGGGCGGGGTGAGTCCGAGCGAGGTCCGGGCGCCAGCTTCTCCACTCGCCCTGGGAGTCCCCGGGCCCGGTTGCGCTAAGGTCCTGTGGGCTTCCTGTGCCTAAGGAGTTGAGAGAAGTCCCTGGAAGGAAAGCTCTGCACCCCCTAGGGACGCCCGAGGGGACTCGGACTCTCCAGAGTTGGAATTTATTGCGAAAGTTTTCGCCACCTCCCCCTACTCTCAACTCTTGGTTCGGCCCCAGGGCATCCCTAGCCCCAGGCCAGGCCTCCGGAAACTGGCTCTTAAAGGGGCCGAGCGAGGGCGCCAAGCCGGGGACCAGTTTCCGCCCAGAGATCCCGGGAACTAGCCACCTGCGCCGACAGTGGGGCGCGGCGGGTTGCGGCAAGCAGCCTGCGCTGCTTTCGGCGCGACTCTGCTGCCCCCCGGTGGCGCCGAAGGGATATGCATCCTGGGGGACATAGCGCTTTCCCACAGAGAAGTTGCAAAGCGGCCACCGGCTGGTGAGTCAGGTAGCCAGGTGTGTTTTGTTTTATTCCATCACGTACTGTACTCAAGTCAGGTCACGTCCCTCCGCGCAGAACCATGCCATGACGCCTCGCTCCCAGCAGAAACCAGAATATCGCCCTTGAGCTCCCTCTGGTTCAACTTCATCCTCAGTGACCTCCTCGTTTCTCAGTCTGCCTCTCAAACTACCTCAGGGACATCGCCATGCTGCTGCTCCGCCAGGACACCCTTTTGGTGTTGACAGCATGGTCCTTCATCTCTTTTAGGGCTTCACTTAGAGCTCACCTTTGCAATGACCTCTTCCCTAGTCACTTGTAAACTTTCAACCTGTCCACATGCCTTCACCACTTTAAATTATTTTATTATGATAAATTATGCATACCATAATGTTTATCATTGATCTGTTTGTAAGTGTAAACTTCGGCATTCTTCATTACATTCACAATAGATATCGTGTGCACCCAAACCTTTTTCATCATCCTCAATATGAATTCTCAGCCAATTAAACATTTCTGATTCCTTCTTGCCCTGCCTCTAGCCACTAGCGTTTATTCTATGTTATGGCTATCGAATTGCTTCATATAAATGGAATTACATAAATTTGTACTTCTGTGTCTGGTATATTTCATTAAGCATATTTTCAGTGTCCATCTGTATTGCAGCATATATCAAAATTAACATTTCATTCCTTTTTATGGCTGAATAGCATTCTGTTGTAGACCACATTTTATTCAGCCATTTGTCTGATGATGGACATCCAAGTTTCTTTTGTCCATCGTAAATAGTGCAGCTTTGAACATCAATATAGAGCTATCTGCTTTCATTTTTTGTGGCTATACACCTACGAGTGGAATTGCCAGGTGATATGGTAGTTCTATTTTTAATCTTTTGAAGAACCACCCAACTGTTTTTCCACAGTGACTGTACCCTTGTACGTTTTTACCAGCAATGCATGAGGGCTGCAATTTCTCTGCACCCCCACCAACACTTCTTGTTATCCATTTTCTTGATTTTAGCCCTCCTAGTTAGTGTGACATGGCATTTCATCACGGTTTTCATCTGCATTTCCCTGATGGCTAGTGATATTGAGTATCTAGTCTTCTTTGGAGAAATGTCTATTCAAATCCTTTGTGCCCCCCCCTTTGAGAGAGGATCTCGCTGTGTAGTTTTAGACTGGCCTTGAACTCACTATGTAGCCCAGGCTGGCCTTGAGCTCTTAGTGATCCTCCTGCCTCAGCCTCCTGAGTGCTGGGATTACAAGTGTGCATTGCCATGCCTGGCTCCTTTGCCCATTTTTTAATTGATTTTTTTTTTATTGTCAAGTTGTAGGAGTTCTATATATATTCTGACTATCAATCCCATATTAGATATATGATTTTCAGTCAGCTCCCCCCTCTAGCTTTTTAAAAAATATCTTGATAGTGTCCTTTGATGCACAACGTTCTTAATTTGTTGCTCAATTTATCTTTTTCTTTTGTTGCCTGTGCCTTTGACATCATATCATATTTGTTGCCAGATCCAATGTCATGAAGAATTCCCAAACATTTTCTTCTAATAGTTTTATAATTTTAGCTCTTAATTTTGAGGCATGTTAATTTTTGTATATATAGAATAAGGGTCCAACTTTATTCTTTTACATGTGGATATCCAGTTTTCTCATCACCATTTATTGAAAAAACTGCCCTGTCTCCCATTAAATGGTTTTGGTTCCTTAGCCAAAAATTATTATTATTTTTTTTTTTGTGGGTACCGGGGGGTCGACCTCAGGACCTCGCGCGCCAGCAGGCGCCCGTGCCGCTGAGCGATATCACCGGCCCCTTTTTCGTATGTGGGCTCCGGGAGTCGAACTCAGGCCCTCGCGCTTGCCAGGCAGGCGCTTAAGCCGCTGAGCCGTCTCACCAGCCCCGAGCCAAAAATTATTGACTCTATATGTGAAGGTTTATTTCTTGGTTCTCTTTTCTGTTCTGTTGGTCTTGTCTCCCCTTATGCTGGTACCATATTATTTTAAGTACTGTAACTTTGTAGTAAGTTCAGAATTGGGAAGTGTGAATCCTTCAACTCTATTCTTCTTTTTTAAAGGTTGTTTTGTGACAGAAATTTTGAAGCTAACTAGCAGCATGATACTATATTAGGACAAGATGTACTCATGTAGCCCACCATGTAGCTAGACCACAAAACCCACAGCCTTGAGTCCCAGCCTGCCATGTATCACACACAACTCTTTTTCTTAGAATGGCCTGACTCGGGTCAGTCTGACCCCCTCCAGCTGCATGGATTGCATTTTCCCACCTAAAATTATATATCCTGTTTTTCTAACATATTTCAAGGACTTTCTGCCCAGCAACAGGGCAACAAGCTATAGTTAATGTAACCCAATAAGAACCCACCACGCTCGCGAGCCTTTGTACCTCACTTTTACAAAACCTATATAAACTGTACTCAAAGCTGACTCTGGGCTGGTGATTTGGAACTGGCTCCCACCAGACCACCGGCATAATAAAAAGTTGCCGTCCAACTCCTTGGTGTGGAGGAGCATCTTCCTTTCGGTTTGGAACTGGTTCTGCAATAGTATCAGCTATTTGGGAGCTCTTCCAATTCCACTTGATTCTGAGGATTTGCTTCCACTTCTTTGAAAAAGAATGTTAGAATTTTGATAAAAAAAAAAAAAGAATTTTGATAGGCATTGTGTTGAGTCTAGACCACTTAATGTTAAGTCTTCCTAGCTATGAACATAGGATATCATTCTATTTATTTAGATATTCTTTAACTTCTTTTAGCATTTTTCTATAGTTTTCAGTGTATAACTCTCACTTTCTTGGTTTGATTTATCCCTAAGTATTCAATTATTTTAGGCACTATTGTACATGGAATTGTTTTCTTAATTTCCTCTTCACATTGTTCAATGCTGATGTATAGAAACACAACTACGTTTTGTTTGTCGATCTTGTACCCTGAAGCTTTGCTGAATTTACTTATTAACTCTAGTAGCTGTTTTGTGGATTCTTTTGAGTTTTCTAGATATAAGATCATGTCATTTGTGAATAGATATAGTTTTGCCTTTTTCTTTGCAACTTGGATGACTTTTATTTCCTTTTCTTATCTGATAGCTGTGGGTAGATCCTTGTGAGCATCCTTGTCTTGTTCCAGGTCTTAAAAAGAAAGCTTTCTGGGCCAGGGATTTAGCTCAGTGGCACAGCACCTGCCTGGCAAGTGTGAGGTCTTGAGTTCGATTCTTGGTACCCCCCCCAAAAAAAGAAAGAAAGCTTTCTTTCAATATTGAGTATGATGTTAGCTGTAGGCTATTCATAAATATCCTTCACATGTTGAGGAATTTGCCCTCTTGTTAGTTTTCTGAGTTTTTTTTTAAAAACATGAAAAGATCTTAGATTTTGTCAAATTCCCTTTCTGCACCAATGGAGATGATCATATGTGATTTTTTTCCTTCATTCTATTAAGAAACAAAGGAAATGTCAGATTCTTTATTAACTGGTTACCTACTTATGTTGAGCTACCCTTGCATTCCTGCCTGCATTTTACTTGGTCATGGTGGATACTCCTTTAATATGCTAATAAACTCAACTGCTCATATTTCGTTGAAGCTTTTTGTATCTAGGTTCAGAAAGGATACAGTCTGTAAGTTTCTTTTCTACTGGTATCATCTAGCTTTGATATTAGGGTAATGCTGGCTGCATAGAACAAATCTATTTCTCCCTTTGATTCTGTCATTTTTTGCTTTATATTCTGAGGTCCATTATTAGGTGTGTAAATGTGAGCATTGTATTTTTCTTGCTGTATTGAACTTTTTATTAATGTATAATGTCCTTCTTTGTCTCTGATTTAAAGTCTATTTTTTCTGATACTTGCATAGCCACTCCACCTCTCTTTTGGTTACTATTTCCACAGAATATCCTTTTCCGTTCTTTTCACTTTAAACATATCTGTGTGTTTAGATCTAAAGTGACTCTCTTGTAAACAGAATATAGTTGTTTTTTGTTTTTTGTTTTTTGTTTTTTCTTTTCCAGTGTTGGGGATTGAACCCAGGGCCCTGCAAATGCCAGGCAACCATTCTACTATTGAGCTATATTCCCAGCCATTTTTACTTTTTGAAATTTTGAGACAAGGTCTTGCTAAATTGCCCAGGCTGGTCTTGAACTTGAAATCCCCCTGCCTCATCCTCCCACATAGCTGGGATTATAGGTGTGTGCCACCATGCTCTGGATCATTTTAAAAATCCATTCGTTCAACCACTGTCTTTTGATGTAAAGGAATTACTGTAAGGAGTGACTTCTTCCAGTTTGCTACTTTTTTTTAATATTTATTTATAATTATTTTATAATTATAATTATTTTCTTCCTCATTTTATCCATTATTGCCTTCTCTCTGTTCAGTTTTTTTTTTTTTTTTTTTTTTTTTTTGTGGGTACCAGGGGTCAACCTCAGGACCTCGCGCACCAGCAGGTGCCTGTGCCGCTGGGCGATATCACCGGCCCTTTTTCCGTATGTGGGTTCCAGGAGTCGAACTCGGGCCCTCATGCTTGCCAGGCAGGCGCTTATGCCGCTGAGCCATCTCACTGGCCCGGTAGTAAATGTTTTAATTCTCTTCTCATTTCCAGTTGTGTATATTCTATAGTTTTTCCATCATGTTTATCATATAATATCCTAAAGTTGTAATGCTCCATTTTGAATTTATACCAGCTTTAACAGCATGCAGAAACTCTGCTCTTGTATAACTGTCACCCCTTTTCTGTTGATGTCACAAATTACATCTTTGCACATTTTTCCAGTAACAAAGATTAATGTTTTTTATGCATTTTCTTTTATATCATGTGGGAAATAAAAGTGAAATTACAGAGCTGGTGATATGGCTCAGCAGCATAAGTGCCTGCCTGACAAGCACGAGGTCCTGAGTTCGACTCCCAGAACCCACATAAAGGAAAAAATGGGCCGGTGATATCACTCAGCAGCACAAGCGCCTGCTGGCAAGCGCGAGGTCCTGAGTTCGAATCCTGGTACCCACATAAAAATAAATAAATAGTGAAATTACTATTTCACCAAAACAACAATAAAATGAGTTTTTATAATTGCCTATGTATATCTTTACCAGAGAGCTTTATTTCTTTATATGGCTTCAAGTTACTGTCTGTAATCTTTACATTTCAATCTGAAAGACTCTCTTTAGCATTTTTCTTGCAGGGCACGTTTAGTGGTAATACATTCCTTTAACTTTTATCTGAGGATGTCTTAATTTCTCCCTGATTGTTGGAGGATAGTTTTTCTGGTTATAGAATTCTTGGTTGACAGTTGTTTTGTTTTGTTTTCCTTTCAGTACTTTGTATGTATCAACTAGAATTTTGCCATTAATCTTATCGAGGATCCTTTGAATGTAACACGTTATTTCTCTTTTCTGCTTTCAAGATTATTTTTTGACACAATCTTGCTATGCTGCCCAGCCCAGTCTGGCCTCAAATTCATTTTCGCTCTGCCCTGGCCTCTCAAGGAGCTGGGATTACAGGCATCACTGCATCTAGAAAGACTCTCTCTTTATCTATGCCTTGATAGCTTGATCGTAATATGTCTCAATGAGGATCTCTTTAGGTTTTCCTACTTAGCTGAGTTCAGTGAGCATTTTGGATTTGTAGATTTAGGTCAGGTTTGGAAATTTTTCAGCCATTATGTTTTTGGATATGGTTCTTTCCTCTTTCTCTCTCTTCTCCCTTTGGAACTCCGACAATATGTATGTTGGTCCCAGCCATCTCTTAAACTCTGTTCAGTTTACCGCTATCTCTCTTTTTTTTTTTTTTCTTTCTTTCCTTTAGATTTTTTTTTTTTGAATAGTCACAGTGAAATTGCATTTTCATATTAGGGAGACAATACAATGTTACAAATGTGCATCCGGTTTATTTCGCTTGTGAGTATTTTCTCGAGTTGCATCCATTTACCTATAAAAGTTTCCAGTTTTATCTTTCTTTATGGCTGAGTAGTACTCCATTGTATAGAAATACCACATCTTTTTTATCCATTCCTCGGTTAATGGGCATTTGGGTTGTTTCCATGATCTAGCTATTACAAATTGTGTTGCTATAAACATGGGTGCACATATATCCCTGTGGTACGATGTTTTTAATTCTTCTGGTCTTTCCTTTAGATTTAATAGTTTCAGTTGTCTTATTGTTTACTGATCTTTGCTCTGGCTGATCAAGACTGTTTTTTGGATGCTTCTAGTGAATTTGTTATTTCAGCAATTGTATTTTTCAGCTCCAGAATTTTCTTTTTTGTTGTTGTTGTTTCTTCTTATATTCTCTTTATTGATATTCTCATTTTGTTCATACAACATTTCCCCATCTTTGTCTGTGTTCCTTTATTTAGAACAGTTAAGTCTTTGTCTAGTGAGCCCCCTCCCAGGCTTCCTCACACACGCATACCCCCCCACCATGGGTCATACTTTCTTCTTTGTAAATTGTGTGTGTGTGTGTGTGTGTGTGTGTGTGTGTGTGTGTGTGTGTTTGGTTGAATGTTGAATGTAGAAATTTGAATCTTCTATTGGTGGTAACTCTGGAAGTCAGATTCTCCCCATTCCCCAGGATTTGCTAGGGTTTTGTTTGTTATTATTGTAGGGTGTCTCTGTGCTAATCTTAGGCTTTTCTGAGCTTGCACCCGTCCTGAGCTTGTGCAGTGTCTTTCTAAATTCTCCTGTATCCTTGGTTGCTTTTGAAGGTCCTAATCCCAAAGTGTCCCGTGTCCAGGAGTGGATAAAAACATCCAGGAGTGCAAACCCAGGGCTCTCTATCCCTTTATGTCCTCAGGAAGTCCTATTGGTTGGTGAGTGTTGAAGCAATGGTAGCCCGTCTCTGTGCCTGCACCTCTGTGATCGAAAGCAGTGACCCACAATGAGGACACAGAGCCCTGGCATCTGGAGGGCAGGGTCCTTACTGCTCACCCCCTACTAACGACACCAGCTGAGCACTTTATGTACAACAGTGCGTCAAACCCTTATAAGAGCCCTATGTGGTCAGCGCCATTAAAATCTGAAAATGAGGGAATTGAGGTTTACAGAGAGAAAACCATTTGACCAGCTTCCCGTGGCAGGAAGAGGCTTCATTGCATGGTCCATAAATACATGTGAGGCAGAAATCAGCTCCTGATGGCTGGGGGCTGACGGGACACTAACAATGGGTCTTGCTGTTGCTAGAAGGTGTCTTGGAGCTCACGTACAGATCATGGTGTCCTCTCCCGAGCATCAGCAGTTTTCACAGGATTTCGTCAGACACAGCCTCCTCTCTCTGTGACTCTAATAGTCAAGACAAAAATAGGTGCATTCTGCAATTACGTCTCGGCACATGAAGCAAACAGGAACCTTGTCCCAGCCACAAAACACTAAGCATCCTCCTACCCCAGCTACTATGAGTGACTACTGCTTCTTTGCCACCTGCAGTTTTAGCTTCACTCCATTCTGCTCACCTTTTAGATAAGATAGAATTAGTCACGCTTCTGACAGCACCCAATCCAGAGTGACTCCCACCTCCTTGAACGCTTCCACAAATTACATGACAGAGCCCACTTTCTGTAAGTCTTTTCTGACAGCTTCTTGCTGAGACACTGCACTATTCCTCGTGGTGTGACATCTTGCCTCGCCGCGTGAGTCAGATTCACCCGAGTTACTTCATGGGTGTGTTTCTGAGGGTCTCGGGACCGACACACACCTAACCCATTCTCACTCCAAGGCCTTTGCATGCACTGTGCTTAGTGCAGACTTCACCACCTCTGCATCTTCATGGTTCGTGTTTAAAGATATCTGCTTAAATATCAGCTCTTCAGAAGGTCTTCTCTCCTCTCCTCCCATTTGTCTGTCTGTGTTTGCTTGCTTGCTTGCTCAAGACAGGATCTTGCTATGTAGTTCAGGCTGACCTTGAGCTTGCTATGTAGCCCAGGCTGGCCTCAAACTCATGATCCTGCCCAGACTCCTGACTGTTGGAATTGATTACTCAGCACTTCTTTGAAATACTCTCTGTACTAGTTTGCTACAGCTGTTGTAACGAACACCGCAGACTGTGTGGCTTAAACAGTAGACACATTTCTTCATAGTTCTGGAAGCTAAATGTCCAACATCAAGGTGTTGGCATGTTTGGTCTCATTCTGAGCAGCCTTTCTCTTTGGTTTGCAGGTGGCCGTCCTTCCGCCGTATCCTCATATAGTCACCCTTCTCTGTGTATTTTCTGTGTCCCAATTTCCTCCTCTTATGAGGACACCAATCATATCGGATTAGAACCCACCCTAATGACCCCATGTTACCTCAGTTACATTTTAAAATGTCCTTTTCCCAAATATAGTCACATTCTGTGATCTGGGGGTTAGAGTTTCAACATGGGAGTGGGGGACACAATTCATCCCGCAGTAGTCTCTATCCCCAGTTTTTCTCTCCTCACTTTTTCTCTTCAGAGCATTTACTATGATCTGATATTTTGGTGATCATTTATTTGTTTGCCATTTATCTTCTCCCAGTGTAAAGACAGTATTGCTCAGCAAATATTCCGTGTGTGCCTCTACATTTCTCAGTCCGACTATAGTTAGGTGGGGATATGTAATTAATTCTAGTTAGTAGCCTGTAAGCAAAAGTAATGTGAGTCCTTCCCAGGCAAAGCATTTAATTCCCAGTGCATGACTCATTATCCTCCCTTCTCCAGGCATAGCAACCAGTGATGTTGTATGGGGTATCTATAGGGATCTTGTGAGGTAGAGCTGTCCACTAGCCAATACGAGATGTGTAACGTGAAAAAAGAATTGCGTTAAGCCACTAAGATTCCAGAATTCTTTTGTTACATAGCACAATCTAACCCATCCTGACTAATACATTCCCACTAGAAGGTAAGCTCTGAGAGGTCAGGGGCTTTGCCTGCATCCCTAATGCCTGGTGCAAGGTGGGTAAGCAGTAATTATTATGGAGTAAGTGAATGTGGCTGGCATAGGGAGGTGAGGCTGTGACTGAAACAGCTGTTCACAGTGGACATGGAGTGTGAGTGAGAAGTAGACCTCTGCTATTTTAAGTCACTGAGGTTTGGGGGAAGTTCATCATAGTATCAAATAGCCTATCTTGGCTGATACCAAAATTAGTTTTGAGACAGTTAGAGGTAAGAGACTCCCAGGGACAAAGGGCAGGTACACTCCTGGGCCTTAACTGAGGCCCTGCTGCCATTGAAAATATGGTATATATGGTATATCACCTTCCCTACCCTCCCCAGAACAATCTCATCAACCTTGAAACTTAGGTACACCATTAAAGCCAACATGCCTCTCCCATAGTGTCTCCAAGAATAAACTAGATGAAAAATAAAACTGTTGGGCAGCCGGGCATGGCAGTGCACATCTGGAATCCCAGCGCTGTGGGAGGTTGAGGCACAAGGATCAGAAGTTCGAGCCCACCCAGGGGATTCGCGACTCTGAGACCCTGTCTGAAGAGAAAAAGGTCTGAGGAGGAGCTTAGTGGGAGGGCCCTGGTTCAAATCCCAGTACCACAAAAATACAAAAGGGCTGGCTGGTCATGGCAGCACATGCCTGTAATCCCACACGTGGGAGGCTGAGGCAGGGGGATTGCCATGAGTTCGAGGCCAGCCTGGGCTACATAGTGAGTTCAAGGCCAGTCTGAGCTACATAGTGAGAACCTGTCTCAAAAAACAAAATAAATAAATAAGTAAATAAATAAATAAAACTTTAGGGTTCACAGAGGGACAAAGGACAAACAGGCTGCTGGGCTTTTAATCTGTTCCTCATTAAAAGCATGATTTGTGTTTTCTTCTGAGGCAGTCAGCAAAAAAGAGCTGCTTTTGCTAAAAGTAATGACTCTACTTGTGTCTGCAGATGCCTTCATTTTGCATCTTTCTCCTTTATTACCTTAAAACTTCAGGTCAGATCCCCGATCAGCCCGCGTGGAGGGGACTGATGGTTTAGGGAGTGTCTGTCAAGAACTGGTAACACAGGGCTTCTTCGCCTTGAATTTACCTAACCTATCTCACCCTCCTTCAAGACTGAGGACACCAGGATGACAGATTCACAGGGACCCTCAACCATCAGGTTTTTTCCCCTGGGATGAGCACCTAGAAGTCTTTGATCTTTGCCCTAAATCTACAGTTACCTTAGATCCCAGCAGAGCCTCCACTCAGCTGAGACTGTGCCCCGGCAGGAGCACTCATGGAAGCAGAATTGCCCCTCAAGCCATGAGGATTTCTCCAGAACTACAAACCAGGCCTGAAATAATCGTCAACCGCATCCTAGCCCACCTCAACAACCCCTTAAAAACGTGTGGTTTCCTTTGTTTAGAGGCCAGTCTGGTCAGAGCAGTGCCACTGTTAGCTCCCCAAGCTCAAGCCCATCCCTTCCCTCTTCCCCTCGCTCTCCTTTAAGGGGCTGCCCTCATCTCCATCAGGACTGTGCCCTCAGTAGCTTATCTTCTCCTTAAGCTAAAGTCCCTTCCTGTTTTCTCTGACTCTCCATTTAAGGCTTTTGCCTGTAAATTCGTGCTGTTTCCTCAATTTTGATTTCCGTTTTCACTGAAGCAAGGACTCGTACTAGCTGGTAACAGCTTCAGTAACGAAATGCTGTTGTAACCAAAACCCAAAATAGATAGCATCATCTTAGATACACTGGGAACAAGGAAACATCCTCCAGAGAATGGAGACTGTTGCCTGAGATGCTTTGGAATTCAGATAATGTCTTTAAGGAACTTGCGGCTTTAGGAGAAGCACTTGGAATAGAGGATATTAGGAGTGGATATTGGCCAAAGTTGGCTGAAAATTGAGAAAGACAAAGCCCAGAAATCTCTATTTTTTTTTTTTACCAAGGATAAACTCAAAAGAATGGCAAGAGTTAAATCATTGTTAATTAACTATTGTGAAAATCTCTGAGTGAATTAAGAGCCTATCAGAAAATGCTTTCAGGTGGACAAATGTTTCTGTGAAAGATAAAGGATATAGGTCCCCAAGGAAGCCAGATAAACTGGAAGGTACCCGTGGTATGAGAGACAGGGAGAGGGAGAGATAGTCGAACAGAACTGTGGTTTTTAAAATTAAATGGGGCTGACTGAAGGTTTACAAAAATCCTTAGGTCTCAAATTTGGGGGACAGAAAGGAGGCTGAGAAAATGGAAGCTGTCTCAAGGAGTCATATCTGCCAATGCCGCTTCAGGCGTACCCAAGGAGGACAATGGACAAGGGTAAAATTCCCTGGAGATTGGAAATAAGAGCCAGAGAATCACTTAGGAGTCCCCAGCCCAACCAAGGAGCTGATTTGATACTAATTAAGGAATCCTCCCCACCAACAAGATATGAGGCCCTTACAGTGTCTTCCCACTGGATTTTAGTAACAGTACTGACCAGAGATTCCTGAGTATCTTCCCTTCCTCCCCTTTCTGATGGACAGGAAGCCATTTTGTCCCAGTTCATCACAGTATATTAGATATGTATAGGGTAAATAATTGGCCTTTTTAGTTAATTTGTTCTGACTTAAATGTACTCATTTTGTTTCCTCCACAGCTCCTGTGGATGTTTGAGTTTTCTACCCTACAACCTACAAGAAGCCATTTGGTGACATATACTAACTATATTCCTGAAAGCACGCAGACCAACATTCATTCCACTGCCCAGGGCTAATCAATGGGTTCTGTGGGTGACTTCACAAAGCCCAGCATGGCTCTCGGAGTCATCCTATTGTCTCAGTCCACCATGCTGGCCACCCTGTGGCTCATTAGCCTTTCTTTCCCCACTCTCTGGGCCCAGCCATCAATCAGCTGTTCCTACAAGAGTGTGTGCCAGCAGGCCCTACTCTCAGGCAATGATATTGTCCTGAAGTGCCACCTTCCTGGGGCACTCTGGTATTTCTCCTCCATTCTGGGGGAGGATCTCTTCCTGGTCAACTCAATGCATAGTATAAAGAACCTGCCTGGGGGTGGCCTGCAGTTGATCAACCCTCAGCCCTCCCAGTCAGGCCTCTATCGCTGCCAGGACAATCACCATACCCTCATGGTAGAATATGAGATTGACTTCCAGGATGTCACCACCCTGCACACTACACACAAAGCCCTGGACCAACAGCCCCTGCAGAATGAGACCCTGAGGCTAGGAGGTGAGGTGCTCATCTTCACCCAGTGGGAACCCTGGCAGGACTGTAGCCGCTGTGGGGTACCCGGCGAGCGCAAGCGCCTGGGCTACTGTTATGTTGAGGAGCCCCAGGAGAAACCCATGCCCTGTGGACTCTACCTGAGAGAGGAGAAGCTGGCACACACCCGCTTGAGGCCTGAGCTCCAGATAGAAGCCTGCCTTGTACCTTATGACCCTGCTAAGGATATAGACCAGCCATACTTCATCTTTGACATTTACCAGCTGGGCAAGTTGACCAACAACATGTGGCTTACCTGCCCCGTGGCCTCCGTCTACAGGTAACAGGACCAGGGCAGCAGCCCTACCATTGGTCCACACCCAGGCTTTGTCTCCTGTGTCCCCTGGGCTGGGTTTTCCTCCAATAGAAACAAGGCTCCTCCAGCCCACCAGCCTGCATGGGCACTGTGTGCGGGAGAGCTTGCCCCGATGTACATTCAGCAAGCATTCCCTGATGCTGCCTCTCAGCTTGGCCTTGGGCAGGTGATGTTGGGGACACAGTGGTGACTAAAAAGACCTAGTCCCTGCCTACACAGGTGCCTGTATGCTCAGGCATAAAGCCTAGAGACCAAGATACTCAGGCCCATGCATCAACATGGTGAACCTAATGTCAACAGTGACCATAGTGTGAATTCCATCTCCTGATTGGACCCTGATTAATATGGTTATGATTAGTTGATTTTCTTTAAAGTACTTTATTTTCTAATTTATTGATCTCTGAGTTTCTCATTTCAGTTTTCTGTATTTGTTGGGTTAACATTGTTATTCTTTTTCTAACTTCCTGAGATGTTTGCTAGATCACTCATTTTCATCCTTTCTCCTTAAGTATGTATTTATGCTATAAATTTCACTTACACACAACTTACCTACATCCTATAAGTTTTGATAAATTATTTTTTATATTTAGTCAGTTATAAATACTTTCTATTTTCACTAGTAATTTCTCTTTTGACTCATTTGTTATATAAATATTATATTGTATAATTTTTTGATATCTGGGGAAGTTCTTGTTATCTTTCTGTTATTAGGTCCAGCTTAATTCTGCTGACCTAAAAGTATGATTCAGTTCTTTCAGTATTTACTGAGACTTCCTTTATGCCCTAGAATGTGCTCATCATAGGAAAATGTTTCATGTGAATGTGAAAGGAATGTATATAATTTATAGGATTATTTTATAATGTTCACCCAATGAGTCAAATGTAGAAGAGTACAGGAGATCTATCCACACACTAGAGACCCAAAGAATCCAGCCGAGGGCCTGGATCTCATGGCAATGTCCTGCACAAGTCCAGCTGGAGGCCTGGAGCCCATGACAATGTCTCATGCAAGTCTGTATCAAGGATCTGCTCTGGGAAGGCCCAAAGGTCAGTGGTGGAAGCTAGAAAGTCTGTCCCAGCAGGAAGAAGGATCTGTGCCAGCAGGCTGAGGGGTCTGCACTGGAGCTAGGAAATGATGCTCAAGGTAAGGACCAGAGCTCCCCACAAAGATAACCATAGCCATCCTCAGTGACAGTGAGGATCTGACCTCCTTCAACAATGAGAACAGCCAAGTTCAAATCAGGAAAGCCAGTATGACAAACTTCTCCAGGAGGATCAACAGTGCACCATCTTCCCCTCTAGTTCTCTTTTTATGCTGTTGGCAGCAATCTTCAGGTGGGCCTTCCACCCCAGAACCGTGCTGATTCAGTTCAGCTGGATGTTACAAGTTGACCATTAGTTAATCTACCATATCTCTTATAGCCTTTTAAATATTTTTTTATTTACTATAAATCTTTTATAACAAACTTGGCTGTATCCACTTGGATTTTAAAGTGTCTTTTTTTTTCTTTTTTTTTTCAGATTGTTACTTTGTAAACTTGGCTGACTGCCAGTAGACCTCTGAGTAACCTTGAATCAGTGTTCTTATCTTAAACTAACAGTGAGCAGAGAAAAGAGCAAGTTAACACTACAATTGCAATTCAAGAATTTGCAATGCACAAGAAATGTTTTACATTTTAAATTAAGCAAAAACATCAAATCAAATTGGAAACCAAAAGTACGTTTACCAATTAGCTAAAATTTGTAATTTGATTCCTCCTGTAAAACCTCCTTAGGCTCTCCAGGACTTTGGCCGTTCAGCCCCAGTCTGCAGCTGCTCCAGCTTTCAGGCGCCTGCAGGCAGCACCAGGCTGGTGACACTGAGCAAAAGCTGGCTTTGTGGCTCCCAAAGCCAGGAGGAGACCCTGGGCTCTGACTTGCTCCATGCTGGCTTTGAAATGAAAAGATGACCCCTGCTTTATCCCTCCAATCTTGGCAGGAACAGCTGGGCCTAAATCTCTTGGCCTTGTGCCTCTGTCCCAGCCCAGCAACCAGACCACCTGGCTGCTCAGGCATTCTTTTAGTTTCTGTCCCCATCTGGGCCCATCATTATCATCACCCCATTTCACAGGGTGCTCCTATTTTTTTTTTCTATCAGCCTGCCTGTGGCACCCCCCCATATATCCCAGCACATTAAGCTAAGCAGCTTTTTTAACCTTTGCCCATCATGGCACAAATGATTCTCTCAATTACTTTTGTTTTTAGATGAATTAGACTACATTTCTCCCCAAGTCACCAGCCGAGCCCAGGTAACCTCGGACTTACACATTTTTCTTTGCTCATTCACACACACAATTACATATTTTCCTCTCACACTTTGGACTCACACACTTTATTTTACACACACACACACACACACACACACATGCCTCCTCTTTTCCAGTTGTTTTTATCTAGGTGTTGGATTCTCTAGCCCCTCCCTTTGTGGGCCACCCCCACAATTCCAACACTCTGTGAAAGCTTTCCTCACAGCAGGCCGCTCCCACATTCCCTACTTGGGATGTAGGTTTCTTTTGACTTAATCCAGATCAGACTGTGAGCCTTTCTCACAGCAGGCCACTCCCATGTCCCTAGCACCCCTACAAGCCAATGTTTGTTGCAGGCCACTCCTGCGTTGAGGGTGTCGATGTCCGATTTTTGGTCCAGGTTAGATTACTCAGTACTCCCACAGCAGGCCACTCCTGCCTGCATTTCCTACTTGGGGTGTAGGTTTCACCTGACCCAATCCATGTCAGATTACTAGGTACACCCAGGGAGGTGATCAAGCACCCTGTAAGGACGGGTTTTCCCCCTTGGGCCCCCAACTTTACCATGGTCCTATAGCATACTGTTGTTCCAGAATCATCCTGAATCCCCTCAGGTCCCATTTGTGCTGACAGGGGAGAGGTCTCCGGGCTGTGGGAAGGCTGATATCCTCTCCAAGCTGAAGTTTCACCTGGTGATGCCAGAGGTCTCAGGATCCCCTCAGCTCAGGTCCTCTCTGGCCTACAAGCAAAGGAGACAGCAAATCTATCATCTCCTGTCCCTTTGTGGTTGCCAGAAATGTTGCAGGATTTAAGAGACGGGAGAGACCAAAAGGGAAACAGGAAGATTTTATTTTTGGATGTATATTGGCTCAGCTGATATATTTAAGATGACTGAGCAAAGGACAAAAGACAGGTTATAGCTTACATATATTTGGTCAAGGGAGTTGGCCTTTGGCATGAAACTTGTGGGTGGGCAGGAAGAGAACAAAGGCAATTGTCAAAATGTGACAGTTTTGTATCTTCTTGGCCCTACTTGGAACTAAGAGGATGTTATGGAAACAGGAGGTTATAAAATTTTACTTACAGGGACAAAAGTTACTGCTTCAGTACCACTGGTCCTTTGGTTAGTACTGAGCAATATTTTTCCATGCTTTGACTTGCAGCTTTTCTATATTGTTTTATTTAAGGTAAATCTAGGAGTAGGTCAAGCACTTGCCTCTGGCATGCACAAGGCCCTGGTTTCAATCCCCAGCAGTGCAAAAGAAAAAAGAATAATGTATTTTAAGTAGTATATATTTAGACTTTTGTTTTAGGGTTAAGCATGAAAATCTTTGTTATTTTAATTGGAATATTTAGTTCATTTGTATTTAATGTAATTACACATATATTTGGGCTTAAACCTACCATCTCCCTATTTGCTTTTGATCTGCTCTGTTATTTTGTTGCTTTTGGATTCATTAAGTGTTCATTATTACTATTTTCCATTTCCTCCTCTTAGCTTATTTACTTTGTATTCTCTTATTATTTACTCTATAAATTACAACATTAATTCTCTATTCCTTAGAATATAAGATAAATTTGTACCTGTAGTGTTCCCTACACAATGCAGAAGCTTTACAGCCCTGTAGCTCCATTATTCCTCTTCTGTCTATGGTGTGCTTGTTGTCAAGTATTTAAAATTTACATATGTTTTAAACTCCCCAAGAAACCCTAGACAGTTGTGTAGATCTGAAGCCGTAGAGGCTGCAGTTCCAGGGAGAGTCTGGCCAAATGCAGCCTGAGGTGGTCCCCACACGGGGCAGGGACTGAGAGCCCCAGGCTTAAGGAGCCAGGTAGATGAACAGCAAGGACCTAGCTGAACCTCGGACTCCACCATCTCTCCCTTGTCCTCTCCTCTTTTGTCACTCTGGCCTCTGTGTTCTTCAAACACCTGGACAAGGCAGCCACGTGGCTACTTGTGGTACTCCTTTCGGGTGTGTGGGGAACCTCGCTTCTTCTGAGGAGGCCAAGGCAGCTGGGCCCCCTCCACGAAACAGCTCTAATCCACACGCCACTGTCCCTTTCTGGCCCCCGTCCCTGCTCTGTTTTTCTCTTGAGCAATTCTCTCTACAGTCTACCGTCCTATCCTTGGGCTCCTGCCTACTCACTGGCATTTCTTTGTCACTTCAAAAGCATATTCATCATCATTTGCGGACAGGTGCAGGGTAGTGAGAAATCTGAGTCCTCCAATGTGCACATTCCCAGCTGAGGGCAAACAGGACTGCTTCTCTTGGTCCAGCTCTCAGACTGTTCACAAGCATCCTTTTTGTGATCTATTAAAAAAAACTGGAGGGGGGCAGTGAGATGGCTCAGCAGCATAAGTGCCTACCTGGCAGGCGCAAAGTCCTGAGTTCGACTGCCAGTACCCACATAAAGGTAAAAAAAAGGCAAGTGACATCACTCAGTGGCACAAGCACCTGCTGGCAAGTGCGAGGTTCTGAGGTTGACTCCCGGTACCCACGTTAAAAAAAAAAAAAAAAAGTTTTTTGGCAGTACTGGGAATTGAACCCAAGGTCTTCACATTGAGCTCCATCCCCAGCTCTTAGCTAATTTGCTAGGTTGAACAGGTGGGACTCAAATTTTACATCCTCCTGCCTCAGCATTCCAGAGTGCTGGTATTGTAGGTGTGCACTGGCACACCAGCCTTTCTTTGTGGTCTATTTTTTAGTGTCACATTCTTCACAGTTGTGTGCTTTTGATGGTGATTTTACTGTTTAAAGTGGCTCCCAAGCACAGTGCAAGAGAGCTGTGATAATAGCAAAAGAAACCACAAGAACTTCCTAAACACATGGAAATTAAATAGCGTGCTCCTGAACAACCAATGGGTCGCAGATGAAATTAAAGAAGAAATTAGACAGTTTCTACAACTGAATGATAATGACAGTACAACTTACCGGAACCTATTGGACACAATGAAAGCAGTCCTAAGAGGGAAATTTATAGCAATAAATACCCATATCAGGAAAATAGAGCAAGTACAAATAAACAACTTAACGGTAAACCTCAAACTTCTAAAAAAGGAAGAGCAGGCTAAGCCAAAAGCTCGTACAAAGGAGGAAATTATAAAGATCAGAGCAGAAATTAGCATATTGGAGACTAAAAAAAAATACAAAAAATCAACGAATCAAAGAGTTGGTTCTTTGAAAGATTAAATAAAACCGACAAACCCTTATCCAACCTTATTTAAAAAAGGAAAGAAAAGACACAAATCCACACAATTAAGGATGAAAAGGGTGATATCACAATGGACCCTGCAGAAATCCAGATCATCTATATCTACTTTGAAAACTTGTATTCTAATAAGATGGAAAATGCAGAAGAAATGGACAGATTCCTAGATACATATGAATTACCAAAGCTCAATCAAGAAGATATAAAAATCCTAAATAAACCAATATCAATCAATGAAATTGAAGATGTAATTAAAAACCTCCCAACAAAGAAAAGCCAGGCCCTGATGGATTCACTGCTGAATTCTACAAGAAATTTGGAGAAGATCTAGCACCACTACTTCTCAAACTCTTTAATGAAATTGAAAGGGAAGTAATACTCCCAAATTCATTCCTGGAAGCAGGCATTACCCTGATACCAAAACCGGAGAAGGACCCAACCAAGAAAGAGAACTACAGGCCAATCTGCCTAATGAACATAGATGCAAAAATCCTCAATAAGATGGGCCGGTGAGATGGCTCAGCGGCTTAGGCGCCTGCCCGGCAAGCGCGAGGGCCTGAGTTCGACTCCCGGAACCCACATACGAAAAAGGGGCCGGTGATATCGCTCAGTGGCACGGGCGCCTGCTGGCGCACGAGGTCCTGAGGTCGACCCCCCCGGTACCCACCAAAAAAAAAAAAAAAAAAAAAAATCCTCAATAAGATACTGGCAAACAGAATGCAGCAAATCATCAAGATTATATACCATGACCAATTTGGATTCATCCCAGGGATGCAGGGATAGTTCAACATATGAAAATCAATAAATATAATACACCATATTAACAGAGCCAAGGACAAAAATCATATGATCATCTCAATAGATGCAGAAAAAGCTTTTGACAAAGTCCAGCACCCATTCATGATAAAAACCTTACAGAAAATGGGAATACATGGCCTATATCTCAATCTGATAAAAGCCATCATGACAAACCAACAGCCAATATCATACTAAATGGACAAAACCTGAAAGCTTTCTCTCTAAAATCAGGAACAAGACAAGGATGTCCACTGTCTCCACTCTTACTCAACATACTCCTGGAAACTTTAGCCAGAGCAGTTAGACAAGAGCAAGAAATAAAAGGAATAATGATAGGAAAGGAAGACATTAAATTATCATTATTTGCAGATGACATGATACTATACATAGAAGACCCCAAAAACTCCACTAAGAAACTGCTAGATTTAATAAGCAAATTCAGTAGCATAGCTGGATACAAAGTCAACAGTCAAAAATCAATAGCCTTCCTGTACACAAATAACAAACTCACTGAAATAGAAATTAGGGAAACAACACCTTTCACAATAGCATCCAAAAAAATGAAATACCTAGGAATCAATCTCACAAAGGATGTAAAAGACCTCTACACTGAAAACTACAGTACTCTGAAAAAGGAGATTGAAGCAGATATCAGAAAATGGAAAGATATCCCTTTCTCTTGGGTGGAAAGAACCAATATAGTGAAAATGGCCATACTTCCAAAATTGTTATACAGATTTAATGCAATTCCAATCAAAATTTCAACAGCATATCTCACAGAATTAGAGAAAACAATCCTAAAATTCATTTGGAACCAGAGGAGACCTGGGATAGTAAAGGCAATCCTGGGCAACAAAGGCAAGGCAGAGGGCATCACAATCCCTGACTTGAAATTATAGTATAAAGCTACTGTGATAAAGACAGCATGGTACTGGCTAAAAAACAGACCCGAAGATCAACAGAACAGAGTAGAAGATGCAGAAACAACTCCAGACGTATTAAGCCACCTTATCTTTGACAAAGGTGCCAAACACATTCACTGGAAGAAAGACAGCCTCTTTAATAAATGGTGCTGGAAAAATTGGCTCTGCACATGCCAAAGATTAAATTAGACCCATATCTTTCACCGTGCACTAAACTAAATTCAAAATGGATCAAAGATCTAAATATTAAAACAGAAACACTAAATCTCCTGGAAAATAGAATAGGTAAAACTCTTGAAGACATTGGTGTAGGCAAAGACTTTATGAATAAACACACAGGAACAATCACAAAGAATCAACAACTGGGATCTCATCTTATTAAAAAGCTTCTGCACAGCAAGAGAAACCACCAACAGAGTGAAGAGACAACCCGCAACATGGGAAAAAAGGTTTGCCAGCTATTCCTCTGACAAAGGATTACTATCAAGAACATACAAAGAACTCAAAAAAATCAGACCTCCCAAATTTAAAGACCCAATCCAAAAATGGGCATCTGAAATGAATAAACACTTCTCAGATGAAGAAATACAAATGGCAAATAAATATATGAAAAAATGTTCAACATCACTAGTCATTTGAGAGATGCAAATTAAAACAACACTGAGATACCATCTCACTCCAGAAAGAATGGCTATTATCAAGAAATCAACCAATAACGAATGCTGGAGGGGCTGTGAGGTAAAAGGAACACTTCTCCACTGTTGGTGGGAGTGTCGACTGGTGCAGCCACTGTGGAAATCAGTGTGGAGATTCCTCAAAAAACTGGAATTGGAGGTCCCATTTGACCCAGCTATTCCCCTTCTGGGTATCTGCCCAGGAGAATTAAAAACATCGTACCACAGAGGTATATGTGCACCCATGTTTATAGCAGCACAATTTGTAATAGCCAGACCTTGGAAACAACCCAAATGCCCATCAACTGAGGAATGGATAAAAAAGATGTGGTATTTTTATACAGTGGAGTACTACTCAGCCATAAAGAAAGATAAACTGGAGACTTTTTTAGGTAAATGGATGCAACTCGAGACCATACTCAGAAGTAAAATAAACTGGACCCACATGTGTAAACATCGTATTGTCTCCCTAGTGTGAGACGCCGAAAGAGTAAATAAGATCAAAAATGTACAATAGATATTGTAAAATAGGAAGAAACTATTCAAAAGGAAAGTGAAACTGGGATGGGGGAATGGAGAAAAGAAGGGCAAAAAAAGATATATATATATAAGATAGTTAATATAGATACATTACTAATTTCACTTAGTTCATTGAAGGGAAAGGTTTGTGCTAATATTGTTTGGACAATTGAACGCCAATATCTTGTACCCTGAGTAACTAATTTAAAGATAACAGTACGCAATGTATTAACCATTGTTACCCTCCTATTATGTTGTTTTGAAATTTTGTTCTATTTTTTTTCTCTTTAAAAGAAAAAAAAAAAGAGAGAGCTGTGATATGTGTGCTTGGAAGAGAAATGAAGTAGGGTGATAAACCTGTTACAAAACAAAAGGGGCTGGTGACCTCACAGCCCATGCAGCACACTGCCGCTTATCTCACTGGCCAGACCTGAGGCCTGAGCTCATGGAGTGTCCTGCCTAGTGCCTGGTCCACTGCCACAGTGCCAGTCCGCCATGCTGACCTCCCTGTGGCTGCTTCTCAGCTTTGCCGTCCCAGTGCTGGGGTTCTACACTCCTATAAGCTGTCCTCAGGGCCACAAATGTCAGCTGGCCCTGCTGTCTGGTAATGATGTCCTCCTGGAGTGCCCCTTCTTCAAAGCATACTGGTACTGCCACTTCTCGCTAAGCAAAGAAGGCTGGCTTATCAGCCCCTCTGAGATCTCCAACATAGAAGTAACACTGGAGGGCAATCTTGCCATTACCAACCCGCTGCCATCCCAGACAGGCCTCTACCACTGCTGGGAGGAAAACAATAGCAAAGTGACCCAGTTTGAGATTGACTTCCAAGACGTCAACTTCCTGCATGTTACACACAAGGGACTAGACAAGATGCCCTTTCAGAATGAAAGCCTGCGTGTGGGTAGCAAAGAGCTCATCTTCACCCAGTGGGAGCCCTGGCAGGACTGTAGCCGCTGTGGGGTGCCCGGCGAGCGCAAGCGCCTGGGCTACTGCTATGTTGAGGTGCCCCAGGAAAAATCCATGCCCTGTGGACTCTATCTGAGAGAGGAGAAGCTGGCACACACCCGCTTGAGGCCTGAGCTCCAGATAGAAGCCTGCTTTGTACCCTGTTACCCTTCTAAGGAAGTGGACCAGCCACAGTTCATCTCTGAGCCTTCCCAGCTGGGCAAGTTGACTGACAACATGTGGCTTAACTGCCCCTTGGCCTCCATCTACAGGTAACAGGACCAGGGCAGCAGCCCTACCATTGGCCCACACCCAGGCTTTGTCTCCTGTGTCCCCTGGCTGGGTTTCCCTCCAATAGAAACAAGGCTCCTCCAGCCCACCAGTCTGCATGGTCGGTGTGCAGGAGAACTTCTCCAGATGTTCATTCAGCAAGCATTCCCAGCTGCCTCTCAGCTGGGTCTTGGGCAGGTGATGTTGGGGACACAGTGGTGACTAAAAAGACCTAGTCCCTGCCCACACAGGTGCCTGTATGTGCAGGCATAAAGCCTAGAGACCAAGATACTCAGGCCCATGTGTCAACATGGTGAACCTAATGTCAGCAGTGACCATAGTATGAATTCCATCTCCTGATTGGACCCTGACAAATATGGCCATGATTTGTTCATTTTCTTCTGTTATGTTTGTTTTCTATTTCATTGACCTTTGGTCTTTATTTCCTTTTGCCAAATTTGTTGGTTTAAATTTGTTGTTCTTTTTCTAACTTCTTTTGAGATCACTGATTTTCATTCTTTCCATATAAGTATATATTTTTACTATAAATCTCCTTAAGGACAACTTACCTGTATCCTACAAGCTTTGATAAGTTATATTTTTATCTTTAGTCAGTTCTAAATACTTGTATTTTTAATGGCATTTCTCTTTTGACTCATTTGGTTATTTAGAAGGTCTTAGTTACTTTGTCACTGGGACACAATATCCAACACATACAACTCTCAGAGGAAAGGTTTATTTTAGCGCCCAGTTAGTGGAAGATTCAGTCCATAGTCAGCTGGCTCCACAGCAGGGTGGAAAGGTAGAGCGATGTGGCAAAGGAGAGGTACCTCATGGCATGGTGGCAGGAAGTAGAGAGAGATTGAGGGAGAAGGGAGAGAGAAGACCCTTAGAGGCCACACCACGAGTGAGCCACCTCCTTGGACAAGGCTTCTCTTCCCAATATCACATTTAGCTATAAACTCATCAGTGGACTAATCCACTGATGAGTAGCATATCCCCTTGATCCAACCACCTTCCAAAAGCACCACCAAGAGCATGTGGAGCTTTGGGGGGACAGCTAGATATAAGCCATAACAGAGACATTATATTGTGTATTTCTTGGTATCTAGGGAAGCTATCTTACTATCTTTCTGTTAGGTCCAGCTAAATTCTGCTGACTAAAAAGCATGATTCAGTTCTTTCAGCGTTTACTAAGACTTGCTTTATGCCCTAGAGTATGATTATCATAGGCAAGTGTTTCACGTGAGTGTGAAAAGAACGTATATTTTACGCTCGTTGAGTGCAATGTTTCGTATATTTGGATTAAGCCATTTATCATTTGGTTCAGTTCTTTAAGTTTAGGTTTCATGTTCCATCAGTTACTGAGAGTTGTGCATTAAAATCTCCAGCTGTGTTGGTGGGTTTGTCTATTTCAACACTTACATGTTAAGTGAAGCAAATCAGACACACAAGCTTAAATATAGCATCGTTTCTCTTACATGAGAAACTCAATATACAAGTAAAGTGCAAAATAAAAGACAGACAGTAGGAAAAAGAAGAGAAAAAGTTATTGTAATCCAGCATGGACAGTTGATCTGAAAGTATACCTTGATTTAGTATAATTGTCTTATGTGATTTATATGTTTTTTTGGACTGTTAGTCTGGCTGTTGTTAATCTGTATATGTGATCCTTAGCTTCATAAGGATTTATGAGATAAATAAATGAATCCAATGCTGGAATAAAAGGAGGGTGAATGGGAAGGGGAAAAAAATTGAGATATGTTGTGTACATGTACCAGTTCCTCACAATGAATGTAATCATTATGTACTGCAAACATGTACTAATAAAAATTAAAAAAAATTTTTTTTTTACTTTTTATTTTGTTTTTGTTGTTTGTTTGTTTGTTTTGTTTTTTGAGACAGAGTCTCACTATGTAGTTCAGGCTGGTCTTAAACTCACTATGTAGCCCAGGCTGGCTTGAACTTTCAGCAGGCAATCCTCCTGCCTCTGCTTCCTGAGTGCTGGGATTGCAGGTGTGCACCACCATGCCCAGCAAATGTCTGTTAATACTTTTGACTTTGATGTCTACTTTTTCTGATATAGCCACCACTCCAGTTGTCCTTTGGTCAGTACTTGCATGATATTTTTCCATGTTTTTACTTTCAACTTTTCTGTATTCCTTTAAGATAACTCTAGGACTAGAGGTGTAGCTCGGTGGTAGAGAATTTGCATGGCATGCACAAGGCCCAGGTTCAATCCCCAGCAGTGCAAATGAAAAAGGTAGTATATATTCAGACTTTTGTTTTAGGGTTAAGCATGAAAATCTTTGTTATTTTAATTGGAATGTTTAGTTTATTTGTATTTAATGTAATCACACATATATTTAGGCTTAAACCTACCATCTCCCTATTTGCTTTTGACCTGTTCTGTTGTTTTGTTGCTTTTGGATTCATTAAGTGTTTATTATTACTATTATTCCATTTCCTCTTCTTAGCTTATTCGAATTGTATTCTCTTATTATTTACTCTATAAATTACAGCATTAATTCTGTACTCCTTAGGATATAAGATAAAATTGTACCTGTAGTGTTCCCCACACAATGCAAAAGCTTTAGAACACTGTAGCTCCATTATTCCTCTTCTGTCCATAGTGTTCTTGTTGTCAAGTATTTTAAATTTTACATATGTTTTAAACTCCCTAAGAAATTATCCTTAAATGCTCAATATTAATTTAGTTTTATACATAAATTTACTCTTCTGTTGCTTTTCATTTTTCCATCACATTGCTTCCATTTGGGATCATTTTCCTGCTGCCTGGGAGTCCTCCTTCGTATTACATTTAGTGGGCTTGGCCACAGTGAATTTTGTATGTTTTCATCTGGAAACATACATATATATTTGCCTTCATCATTCAAGAATGTTCTTACTGTGGTATAGAATTGTCATTGGAACTTACCTGCTTTTAGTGCTTTGAAGATATCACTCCATTGTCTTTTAGCTTCTGTTATTTCTGTTTAAAAGTCAATTTGAAAATCTCGTATTTGTCACTTTGCAAGTAATTTTCTTTTTCTCCTGGCATGTTAAAGATGCCCTCTTAGGTTTTCAGCAGTGTTTTCCTGTAATGTACTTAGGCGTGGTTTTCTTTATGCTCATTCTGGGTGGGAGTCAAAGATCTCCAACTTGTAGTTTGATGTCTTTCACAAGTTTTGGAAAGTTTTCAGTTAGTATCTCTTCAGATATTGATTGTGGTCTTGTCTCTTTTCTGAGTCTCCATTTACATAAACATTAAGACTTTTCACCATTTCTCATATGTCTGTTTGACACTCTTCTGTGTTTTGTTTACTTTTGGCTTTGCATGCTCCAGTAAAGATATTTTTCTACAGGCCTATCTTTCATTTCCCTAATCCTCTCTTCTATTACATCTAATGAAGTTGTTACTCCTTCCAGTAAATTCTTAATTTAATAAATGTTATTATTTAATTCTGGTATTTCCATTGGATTTTTCTTCTGTACAAGTTCAAACTCCTCATCTTGTCATCTTTCAACCATATTCACCATCGTTATCTTTTTCATGTGTGGGCTGGGGATTGAACTCCGGGCCTCCCACATGCTAAGTGTGTGCTCTATCGCCAGCCCCCATTGTAGTTCTCTTAAAACCTACAGTTGTTATTAATGAGAGTGTTGGTCTGATATGAGCTACTGGATTGTGCCAGTAAACAGAAGTCTCCCTGACATTCTTTGAAGAATATCAGGGAACGTGGATTTTCATATGCAGTCTCTTGGATGTATATGTTGGTCCCTGATTTAAACACACTAAAAGTACTCTAGGGGAGCCAATCATATAATCCTTCAGGCCAGATCCAGCCAGCTGTGACTTCTCATCTACATAAAATGAAAGCTGGAAGTGGGTTTTCTCACAGTCTCACCACCACTCCTCCTATCTTCTAGGAAAGATTCTCTGGGCTGAAAGTCAGAGACAGAGAGGAGGAGACAGAGGGAGAACAACAGGGACGTTGACCTCATGTGTGTTAGAGGGACTTCTTAGGGTCCTGGGAAGCAGACACAAACCCTAGACAGTTGTGTAGATCTGAAGCCGTAGAGGCTGCAGTTCCAGGGAGAGTCTGGCCAAATGCAGCCTGCGGTGGTCCCCACACGGGGCAGGGACTGAGAGCCCCAGGCTTAAGGAGCCAGGTAGATGAACAGCAAGGACCTAGCTGAACCTCGGACCCCACCATCTCTCCCTTGTCCTCTCCTCTTTCGTCACTCTGGCCTCTGTGCTCTTCAAACGCCTGGACAAGGCAGCCACGTGGCTGCCTGTGATACTCCTTTCGGGTGTGTGGGTAACCTCACTTCCTCCAAGGAGGCCAAGACAGCTGGGCCCCCTCCACGAAACAGCTCTAATCCACACGCCACTCTCCCTTTCTGGCCCCCGTCCCTGCTCTGTTTTTCTCTTGAGCGATTCTCTCTACAGTCTACTCTCCTATCCTTGGGCTCCTGCCTACTCACTGGCATTTCTTTGTCACTTCAAAAGTGTATTCATCATCATTTGTGGACAGGTGGAGGGTAGTG
The DNA here is from genome assembly GCA_028451465.1 of Erethizon dorsatum. NCBI lineage: Eukaryota > Metazoa > Chordata > Mammalia > Rodentia > Erethizontidae > Erethizon > Erethizon dorsatum. The sequence continues at coordinate 98,251,763 of CM051834.1, forward strand.
AGAAATCTGAGTCCTCCGATGTGCACGTTCCCGGCTGAGGGCAAACAGGACTGCTTCTCTTGGTCCAGCTCTCAGACTGTTCATAAGCATCCTTTTTGTGACCTATTAAAAAAAATTTTTTTGGCAGTACTGAGAATTGAATCCAAGGCCTTCACATTGAGCTCCATGCCCAGCTTTTAGCTAATTCACTAGGTTGACCAGGTGGGACTCAAAATTTACATCCTCCTGCCTGAGCCTCCCAGAGTGCTGGTATTGCAGGTGTGCACTGGCACACCAGACTTTCTTTGTGGTCTATTTATTAGTGTCACGTTCTTCACAGTTGTGTGCTTTTAATGGTGATTTTACTGTTTAAATTGGCTCCCAAGCACAGTGCAAGAGAGCTGTGATATGTGTGCTTGGAAGAGAAATGAAGTAGGATGATAATCTATTACAAAACAAAAGGGGCCGGTGATGTCACAGCCCATGCAGCACACTGCCGCTCATCTCACTGGCCAGACCTGAGGCCTGTGCTCATGGAGTGTCCTGCCTGGTGCCTGGTCCTCTGCCACAGTGCCAGTCCACCATGCTGACCTCCCTGTCGCTGCTTCTCAGCCTTGCCATCCCGGTGCTCGGGTTCTACACTCCTGTCAGCTGTCCTCAGGGCCACAAATGTCAGCTGGCCCTGCTGTCTGGTAATGATGTCCTCCTGGAGTGCCCCTTCCATGGGGCACACTGGAAGTACTACTTCTCGATAAGCAAAGACAGCCCGTCCTTCGACCCTTCCAAGGCCTCCAACATAGAAGTAATGTCGGAGGGCAATCTCGCCATTACCAACCCCCTGCCATCCCAGACAGGCCTCTACCACTGCTGGGACAAAAACAACACCCAAGTGACCCAGTTTGAGATTGACTTCCAGGACATCAACTCCTTGCACGTTACACACAAGGGACTGGACGACACTCCCTTGCAGAATGAAAGCCTGCGTGTGGGCGGCAGAGAGGTCATGTTCACCCGGTGGGAGCCCTGGCAGGACTGTAACCACTGTGGGGTGCTTGGCGAGCGCAAGCGCCTGGGCTACTGCTATGTTGATGAGCCATTGGAGGACCCCATGCCCTGTGGACTGTACCTGGGGGAGTCCCTGGGTTGGTTATCCCGCATGCGCCCTGAGGTGCAGGTAGAAGCCTGCTTCGTGGAATGTAGCGACAAGTCACTTGCCCTGTTGGGCTTTGTCGTCTTTGACAACTTCAAGTTCAATGAGCAGCAGGAATCTTTGTGGCTCCCTTGCCCCTTAGCATCCATCTACAGGTGATGAGACCTGGCTACCACCCCTGCCTCTGTCCCCAAGCCAGCTGGCCTAGTGGGAGCCTGGGGAGGGCAGTTCTGTTCAGGCACCGCACAAGCTCTGTGGTCATTAAGGTAGTGCCAGATCCAGCTTTCAGGAAGCCCCATGTCCAAGGTGGAGATACCTGGAGTGGTCAGAGCTGGAACAGAAGGAGCTCAGGTGGAGTGATGGGCTGTGCTGGGGAAGCCCAGAAATTAGGGGGTCCCAAGAGACTGTTGCCTCCTCTGGAAGGGTCCAAAAGGTCCTGGAGGAGAAGACAGTGACCCCAGAGTTCATGTTCATATGTTGTTTCCTGCCTGGAGCCCCTGGGAGATCTTCCCTTCACTCTTTCTTCCCGGCCCTTCCTCTGCCCCATTAGGTGCTGTAGCCAGGGCCCGGACAAACTATCTTTGTGCACGGCACCCTCTCCCACCTCACTCCCCCTGCCCCAGGAGCTGTGGACTCAGAGGAGACCTATTTTATGGAAGGGGAAACTGGCTCGGAGGGTGCAGTCCTTGCCGAAGGGACCCGTGGGCGGACCCTATGTTCCATGTACTTGACTGTGGGTTCCCCCTTCCCTAGATGCCCATGAAGCCCTTCTTGCGTGGGACACTGGTAAGGTGGAGCCCAGGCAACCGCTGGCCCCCTGCAGCCACACGCTCTGTGGAATTTGGCTTCGCCCCCTCTATCAGGTTTCCTTCTTGAGTAACCCAGCTGCAACTTCTGTTCCCCTCTCTGTCGCTCTGGGAGCTTTGTGTGTTTCTCCCTAACCTCTTTGCTTCCTCTGCCATTAAGTATAAAAGCAACCTGTTCCCAGAGAGCACCGTAATTTGGAAGTACAGCAAAAGGAGTTTGAACCTCCTCCCCCCACCCCATGGGGACACCTAGTGCATGTCACTTGCCTCAGGGGTTCCCCAGTGCAAACCACAGAGAACACAGCATAAGAATGGAGGGATTCATGGAGGAATCCAGGGGTGCCTTGTTCCTCCTCCTCTTCCTCCTCCGTCCTCTTTCTCCTCCTCCTCCTCTCCTTTTTTCCCCCTTTGATTTAACAACAGAACTTTATTTTCTCACTATCCTGGCAACTGGAAATCAGATGAAGTTTTTTTCTGTGAGAAGTGCCCTTGCTTCTGTCTGAGAAGATGAAAGGAGTGGCATTTCTTTTTTTCTTTGTCATTATATAGCCTAAGCTGGCCTCAAACTCACAGCAATTGTCCTGCCTCAGCCTCCCGAGTGCTGGGATAATGGCACACACCACCATGGTCAGCAGGAGTGGCTTTTTTTTTGAGACAGGGACTTGCTGTGTAGTTCAGGCTGGCCTTGAACTCACTATGCAGCCTGGCCTGGAACTCGTGGCAACCCTCCTGGCTTCTGTAGTGGTGGGGGACTCTTGGCCTTCTTTCTTTGGCTTGTGGCTGCCTTACTCCTCTCTCTGTTCCATCACAGCACTTGGCTGCCTCCTGCATGTCTGCATCTCTTAGTCTCATCTCCTTCACCCCTAAGACACCAGTCGTATTGCATCTAGGGCCACCTATTCTGATAGCACCTTGTTCTAACCTAATTACATCTGTAACAACTCAATTTCCAAATAAGGTTCCATCCTAAGTTCTGGGGAAGATGTGAATTTGAGGGGGCCACTACCCAACTCAGGACAGAAGTCTCGTTCACCATGGCCTCTTGGGGTCATCGTGATTTAAGAAGGCGAATGACAGTCACGTGCCCACCACAGTGTTTGGTCTGACATATGGTCCCACACTTATGTAGAGGTCAGCTACTGCTTTTGTGATTTTTGGCCTGGTCCCAGTGTTGGCTGGTGAGGACTGCCCCCCTATTCTTTGGTCATGCTCGCTGTGCACCCCACCCATTTATCGTCACATTTTCCCTGCCTGTTTATATGCTCAGCACTGTTCTGGGTGCATGGACATGGTACAGGACAGAAATTACCAGCACTCCTGCCCTCAGGGGGAAATAAAATGTATTTTACATGGTAATAAAGGCTAATGGGGGAGCCGGTGAGATGGCTCAGTGGCGTAAGCGCCTGCCTGGCAAGCGAGAGGGCCCAAGTTTGACTCCCGTAACCCACATACGAAAAAAGGGCCAGTGATATCGCTCAGTGACACGGGCACCTGCTGGCACACGAGGTCCTAAGGTCGACCCCCGGTACCCACAAAAAAAAAAAAAAAAAAAAAAAGGCTAATGGGAGTAGAGAAGATTGAAACTGTGAACCAGTAAGTCAGGGAAGGCCTCCTTGAGAAAGAGCCATTTGGGGTAAGAGTGAAAGGTGGTGGAGAGCTGCGTGCACTGAGGAACAGCAATCCAGGTGGAGGGAACAGCCAGGCAGGGAGCCCTGAGGCAGGATTGTGTCCAGCATGTCTGAGGACCATCTAGGACACCAGCGTGGCTGGGCAGAGTGAACGGGAATAGAGCAGACGAGGCCAGCATAGCACTTAGGACTGTTCTTTCTCATTCCTCCAAATAGGCTACTGGGGAGGCAGGTACAATCATTACCCTCTTCTACCAGGTAAGGAGGTGGAAACTCAAGGAGCTGGAGGCCTTGGCCGAGGTCATAGCTGGTGATGGAGGCAGTGGTGGGAGCACCCGGCCACACAGTCCCCACCTGCCCCTGCTAACTGCTGGCCAGTGTAGTGGCCGCCAGGGCAGAGGGGCCAAATCTCCACCTCCCTTCTGATGTCAGTCCCCCTTTCTCCTAGGGACCCTGCAGCTAACTTTGTCTCCCTGGCAGGCCCGTCAGCTGGGAGGTTAACAACAACTCCTTGACCTGGCAGAACGAGCTCTTGGGCAAGAATTTCATCGCCTCCCTGAACATCCCAACGGGCGGCCAGCAGCTGCAGATCTTCCAGCCGGCCATTTACAGGTGCTTCGTGGAGCAGGAGTTCATAGCCCAGTTCAACCCCCTGGGTGTCCTGGAGTCGGCAGGCCATGTGCAGAGAGAGAACAAGACTCAGGCCTCAGACAGGAGTGCCCACCACGTGCCCCTGAGGTTGAAGCTGCTGCTGTTCATGGGCACAGCCTTGGCCTTGGGGCTGCTGCTGTTCAACACCCTCTACTCTGCCCCAGGCAAACGCGGGAATCACACGCTGCTGGTGAAATAAACTAGCCCTCAGCCTGGATCCCGGCCTCCTCCTGTCATTGGTCCCGGCTTCTTGCCTGGGCCACACTCCCCTGGGAAAAGTTGTCTGACCTGGGAGAATAGCCGAAGGTAACTGAGCCCTTCCTGTTTCAGCTCTGGACTGCTCAGGCACTGGTAATCCCCACTGCACAGAAGAAGAAACTGAGGCAAGGCTGGCTAGCTGCTGGAAGGTGGGGCTCCAGTTCAAACCTAGCTGGCCTGGCTCAAGCCTGTGCTCCTCAGGAGGAACAGAGAGGGAGCCCATTCTCAGAGTGAGTCTCTGGGTGCGGTCAATGGTAGCCTCCTCCCTCACCCTAGCCTCCCAAGTAAAGATGTGTGTGTGTGTGTGTGTGTGTGTGTGTGTGTGTGTGTGTACAGATGGGCAAAGCTCCAGCCCCCCAGGTCTGCATGGGGCTCCCTGCCTTTCCCTGCTTGTCCCTTGTCCCACTCTTCCCCACCTGTGCTGAAGCCTTCAGGCCCAGCCATAGCTCCCCAAGTTGGGGCCCAGGGTGGTCTGGACACCTGTCACCTTTCCCTGCTCTTGAAAGGGAAGAAGCCCCATCAGTCCCTCCACAGAGAAAGGTCCCAGGTCTGGCTCAGCTGATCCCCCACCAAGCCTGGCTGTTCCCAGAAATGACACATGCTATTCAGTAGAGTATACAAGTAAGGAATGAAATATTAATGCCTTTTAAAATTCATTGCCCTACATTTCCACTGTGAAGCAGTGACAGGGCCAATGGGAAACTCTCCCAGAGAAGAGCCGGGCCCTGAAAGACAGGGCAGAGCGGACCCCCTCTGGGCCTCACGTGGCCCAGGGACTCATGGGTTTCTGCCTGAGAATTAATAGGGCCTCATCAGGAAGCAAAGGCCAAGAATACCAACAATAATTGTGGCAAATGTTGTTAGACCTCCTGGTGCCACAATCACCCATGACACTGCTATACTATTAACCTTTTTTGCAGTTGGGAGCGTCAAGGCAGAGGAGGCACAAGCAACCTGCCTGAGGTCACACAGCTTGAGAAAGGATCGGTGATGGGACAGGGAAAGGAGATCTCTGTCCCCTTCTGCTCCCCGCCCCCCCATCTGCTTCTTGCATCCACATTCCCCTGGCCCCATTTTATGGGAACTAAAGGTGGAACAAGTACCCGCCCCACCCTGGCTGGTCTACACAGCCCTGAAGGTCTCAGGACCCAAAGTTGAGGCTGTCTGCCCACTGTGGCAGCACCCCCAAAGGTGACCCCAATGACTTCCCACCTCCTCGTGTCCACACCTTTGTGTCATCCCCTCCATTTCAGTGTGGACTGGACCTGTGACCTTGCTTCTAACCAGTAGTGTGTGGCAGTGGTGTTGGGCTATCCCTCACTCCCCTGTGATTAGCAAATTAGAGCAGAATTGCACTGGCTTGATAACATAAGCAGCTCCTATTGTTTGGATAAGTGTCCCTAAATGCCTATATGTCAAAAGCTTAGTTCTCGACCCATGGTGCTATTAGAAGGTGGTAGAACCTTTAGGAGGTGGGGTATAATGGAAGAGAGTTAGGTCATTGGGGGTGTGCCCTTGAAGGGGGTATTGGGACATGGTTCTTTTCTTGGTCTGTCTCTGTTTGCTTCTTTTTGCTTCCTGGATATCATGATGTGAGTAGGTTGTCCTACCATGTGCTCCTGCCGTGATGCAACTGAACCAACCAACCAACTAACCATGGACTGAACCCTCTGAAACTGCAAGTGTTTACTTCCTATAGCTTATCTGAGGTATTTTCTTACAGTAACAAAGCTAATGCAGCAGCCATTTTGAGAAAGCCCATGTGGCAAGGAGCTGTGGGTTGTGGGGACTTCTGTAGCAGCTGCAAGTGGCCTCTGGGACCTGAGGATGGCCTCCAGTGAACAGCCAGCAAATATCCCAGAGCTTCAGTCTCACAACCAGAGGGAAGTGAAAGTAAATTTGCCAACAGTCAGTGGATCTCAGGAGCAGATTGTCCTCCAGGCGGACCTTCAGATGAAAACAAAGCCTGTCAACACCTTCACTGCAGTCTTGTGAGAGCTGGTGGGAGACCCAGGCATGCCTGCCTGCACTTCTAGCCACAGAAACTGTGGGGTTATAAATGGGCACTGTCTTAAAGACACTAAATTTGTGGCAATTTTTCATGCAGCAACAGACAATTTATTATAGCAGTCTGAAGGCACCAAGACAGCCAGACTCTGTACCAAGAACTTCAGGATCATGAGCTCATGGCATATTTATGACCACCCCAAATGACTCCTGTTTTTCATAGGAGGAAATCGAGGCCCAAAGAGGTGAATTCGTTTGCTCATGTATATAAAGTTAATCATGTCAGTTGTGGCTGCGAAGTAAATATCCCTGAAATCAAGAGATTTTTAAATAATAAACTATTATTTACAAGTCTCCAAATTGGCTGGGCAATTCTGGCCTCAGCTGGGATAGTTCATGCTTTTTGTATCAGCTGTGAGCTGGAGTCAGCTCTGCTGATCTTGGCTGTGGCTCACTTATTTGGGAATCAGCTCCCTGTAGGTTGGACTAGACGTCATTGGATGCAGAGACCGAGATCTCCTCCACATGGTCACTCTTACTCCAGCAGCCAACCCAGGTTTGACCACAAGGGGGTGACAGGGGTCCAAGAAAACAAGCGGAAGTTGCAAGGCCATGTGAAGCCCAGCCCCAGAACTCTCGCACTGTCTCCAGGGACAAGGCTGAGGAGGCCTCTGCTTGCCATGTGACCTGAAGGTCAAGGTTTCAGAAGGACCCTGATGTGTAAGAAGCCACCCCAAACTCAGTGGCTAAAAAACAACAATGCTGTATTTCTCTCTCCATTCTGAGGGTTGGCAATGTAGGCTGGGCCCAGCTGGGTAGTTAGTTCTTCTGGGCATGCTGGGCCCTTCACATATCTGTGGTCATCTCAGGATGGCTGAAGGGCTCTGCATGAGGGGGCTGCATGGCAGGTGGTGGGGAGCCTCCAGCCTCCCACCCTCCAGCAGGCACAACATGGCATCACGGTTCCAACCCAGGAGGCCAGGGCTGCAGCTAGCCTGCTCATCTGGAGCCGTCTCACCTCTTCCCTTCCCTAGCATCCTCCACCTCCTTATCTATGTTCCCAACTTATTATTTGAGCTTCGCCCTACCTCAGTAGCCTTCTGTATTAGTCAAAATACATTTGCCTACAAGTAATGGAAATCTAAGCAAAGTAGTTTAAGCTGAGGAGTTTATGGGCTCTTGGAATTGGGAAGTTCAGGGGTAGTTCCGCTTCAGGCAGTTAGAGCCAGGTATTCATACAATGTCCTTCAAAGTTGTCTTCCTCCATCTCTCTATTCCACTTCGTTCTGCGTTGCCTGAATCCTCAAGCAGATGCTTCCCAATGAGACCAATGAGATAGACAAACAATAGGCACCCAGGATGGAGTCTTAAACAAACCAAAATTGGCCCTGGAAAAATTAAAACACAAAGAAAAGGAGGTTTACTGTTCAAACATCAGAGGCTTCTGTTTCAAAGGACAAGGGCCTGGGTAAAATGAAATGAGCCCTGGGAAGCTGGGGTGCAAAGGAAGTCTACTCCTCCTGATGGCAGAAGCCTAGCTAAAAGCCACAACCACATGGTTTCCTTGTCTCATTTTCATGTGCCCGCCAAGATAGCCCAACAAAGTGCATATAAACCCCTATCCAAACTTGGGCTCCTCCTCGGTATCCTTTCTTGGAGCCCCTCTTAGTTAGCGAAAGCTTTTCCTTGTTCTTTCTAATAAACCATACTTAGTTCATTCCCCACTGCTGCGTCCCTGGACTTCATTCTTCAACATCCTCAGGACAGGAGCCCAGAGGGAGGAGAGAATCGGTCCCACCAAGAGAAGAGGAACTGGCCTCCCGCAGTCCCAGCATTACTTCACAGCAGCCTAGCAACCTCCATGGAAAGAGAGCACTTTTGTAAAAATGAAGTTAGGGATGGAATTGAAGACCTTGTAAATTCAAGACTCGGCAGGCACTTTACCGCTGAGCTACACCCCCAGCCCCAAGGGCACCCTTCTTAGAACAGCAGCATTATCAATGTGGCAAAAATAATGGAGTGTTTACCATGTGCCAGCACTGTTCTAAGTACTTGGCAGGTGTTAACTTATTCTCATCGCCCTCTATAAGGTAGAAATAAGAAACACTCCCATTTTACAGATGAGGAAACTGAGGCATAGAGATTAAATCCATGATTAAGGTTACATGGATTGTAAGTGGTGAGACTGAGAGTTGCTTGCTTTTAATCACCACAGAGTTTTAGTAGAAAAATAGTAATAGTAGCAAACCCTCATTCAGAGCAGATACTCGACTGTATTCAGAGTGTCAGGAAGTTATCATCATTGTTCTCTTAGTTACTTTCCTGTAGCTGGGACAAAATGCGCAATACCCATAACTTAAAGGAGGAGAGGATTTTTTGGCTTACAGATAGAACCCGTGATTGGCCAGCTCCTGGGCAGAAGCAGCACAGTGGAGGAGAGCTGCTCACATCACAGCAGCCACGAAGCACAGACAGAAGGGACGAGCCTGGAAGGGAAAGATATGCTTCCAGGTCACACCCCCAGTGACCCCGTCTTCTGACCAGACCCTACCTCCAAGAGGCCGGCTATCTTGCCCCGTGATCCAGTCGCCTTCCATAACCCCCGTGGGTGAGTCCACGAGGCCTCTGGGGCACATCCTTGATCTGAACCATAACAGTCGCCATCCATTCAATTCCTCCAGCAATGCTGTGAGGTGGGCACTATTACCATCTCCATTCCACAGATGGGGAAATCGGGGTCACATACAGAGCAGCTGGGCCTTGAACGCAAGCAGTGGGTATGGAATCTGCTGTCCCCACATCCCAGTCTTGAGCCAGGAGCAGAGCCAGCCTCAGAGAACTTCATGGAGTGAGGCGGGAGAGGGTCCCCAGGACAGGAGAGCCCAGTGCCCCAGCGAGCCCCGTGCCTGCCTCTCCCTCTGTCCTCCACTGCCACCGGGCACAGCCTTCCCAGAGCCATCTGTAGACAGACTCACCCAACACAGGCCGGGCCAGAAGGGTGAACCCAGGCAACCAGGCCAGTGGCCGGGCCTGAGTCACTGGGCAGGGCTGGCCAGGCCCCTGAGTGGCCGACGTGGGCCTGTGCCAAGGAGGTGTGGGCTGGGAGAGGCGACAGCTGCTCCAGGCAGCTGAGGTTCCTTTTGCATCTTGGCTCATGCACTTGCACTTGACCATGACCTTGACACCCAGCAGACCCTTGCAAAACAGTCCTTGCCCACCGCCCTGACAGGAAACCCAGCAAGCCACCAAGTCGTACTTAACACACTTATGAGAAACCAAGACATGGCTATTTCTAGCCTTTGATTTGTCTGCCAAGTGCAAACTGGGCACACATAGTGGCATCTTATGAGTGGAGAGCCCCCTGCTCCTCACAGAGGCAGCAACTCGCTTTGCTGCACAGATTTGTCGGGATCTCATGTCAACTTGTGGCGGGGGGGGTCCACATTTTGCAGTAGGGAAACTGAGGCTTGAGACAGATGGTTCATTACTCACAGCCTCATGGCCAAAACATAGCAGGGCTAGGAACAGAATCTGGGAGCTCTGACCCAGCAAACTGCCTGGCTGCACGTTTTCTACCCTGCCATCAACCCCTTTAGGGACTAAACTCTGTTTTTGGTTGTTCCTGGGAATCTCTGGAGCATTCTACCTACTTTGGGCTTCCTTCTTCTTTCACACTTCTTTCATTATTTTCCTTCTCTCTGCTACTAAAGTGTTTTCTTCTTGTCTCTTCATTCCTGATCTTTTATCCTTCCATCTTTCTTCCTTTGTTTTGTCTCGATATCTCCTTTTTTCTCTCTTTCTGTCCCTCTCCTTCCTTCCTATCCCCTCTTTTCTTCTCTCTTTTTGAGATGGAGCCTTGTGTTGTCCAGGCTGGTCTCAAATTCCTGGGCTCAAGAGATGCTCCTGCCTCATCTTCCCAAGTAGCTGTGGCTACAAGTTCATGCTACCATCCCTGGCTCTTGGTTGTTGTTGTTTTGAAATAGGTTCTCACTATGTAGCCCAGGCTGGCCTTGAACTCACAGCAATCTGCTTGCCTCAGCCTCCCTAGTGCTGGGATGACAGGTGTGCACCATCATGCCTGGCAATTCATTTTTAAATCAAAGCCACAATCCTATTTCTCACAATGGCTAACATTAGAGTGGGCTTGGCATGTGTCCCAGCTCCTCCACATATGAAAACTCACCTGGCCTCAGTCAATTCTCTATAAATGCCATGTTATCACCATTTTGCAGATTTTGCCAGGTAACGCCCACACCAGTTAGACAGCCTGGTGTCTCCTCCAGGCGGAGTTCCCTGTGCGTGTGGGATTCGCATTGCTCCTGCCACTGATGCCCTTGGCATTTCCGTAGCTGATGTTGCAGTCACTGCTGCTGAAATTCAGGTGAGGGGCCCAGAATCTCCTCAGCACAGTGCTCACTTTTGGGGAGCTGAATCTTCACTTATCCTTGTTCGGTGGTGATCTTTGTGGTGGGAGGTTCACAGAGGGGCCCCCACCCCAATGGCCTTGCATAGATGGGGTCACCTCTCTGTGCCTCTGTTTCATCATGTGTGGGAAGAGCCGGGCACCCACACCTTCTGCATTCTCATTGCTGGGAGGGCAGAATGAACCAACCTGGGGGCCACTCACTGCTCAGCACCTGGTCCGGAGCAGCGCTTCCTGCTGCTCCCCACGGCGTTGAGGCTGTGCTCATTCAGCCCCGGCCTCGCATCGGGCACAGCTTTTCCCGCATGGGTCTGTCCATGTGGACAATTCCGGGCTTCCCAGCGGGACCCCTTCCTGCAGACAGCGCGTGTGAGCCCTCAGGGCTCAGTGCTGATGTTTTTGTCCTCCTGCTCAGATGTCCTGGGGAGGGGATGGGGACACTTAACGAGAATGGGACATGGTGACACTCAGGGTCATATGAGAGGAACCCTCCAGATTCCAAGCTCTTGACTTGCAACCTTCCACCCCAACTGGCCAGCCTGCTGGCTTTGCCACTGTGCCTGCCGCCCCATCTCTTCCCTGTTCTCCACTTCCTCCCTCCAGAGATGAGCAGCAGCCCCAGCTTCTGCCGTGAGGTTTTTCTTCCCAAGATCGTTAGGCCACAGTCTTGTGATTCACCAGTGTGACCCACAAAATCATTCTTTGTGATTTCCTATCCTGATTCCTGCTGTGCTCCTTCCCACATAACAACATAAGGAAGTAGAGATCTACTGGGGGGGGGCAGGGTGGCTCCTGCAGATGAGAAGCCAGCAACTGCCTCAGGGCGTGGCAGTGAGGAGTAAAGGCATTAACACATTCACGGCTGGTCTGTGTCTCCAACCACACGGTGGTGTGGCATCACTGTCCCAGGCATGACTGTACCACTTCTCCCACCTGTGGTGCAAGCCGCTGACGGGACAGTCATGCGGGTACCACTGGTGGTGCAAGCCGGTGGGACACATTAATTCATGCTAGCCACTTGGAGCAGTGCTGCGCTCGAAATCAGGGGGTATGTTGGGGACCGTTGTTACTGTAACAGTCAGCATCACCGTTTTGGTGTCTGTACTAGTTATCTTTTAGTAACAAAACCTCCATTTCTTTCTTCCTTCCCACTTCCTCAGCCTGCAGTGTGGCCTCGAGGTCTCGAGCCACTGAGCACCACCTCCCCGGGGGACACGATGGCAGGATACAGGGTCTGGTCCGGTGTCACCGAGAACATTGCAGATTTCTGCCTGGTTCGAGCCACGAGCGTTTGGGCTCTGCTACAGCAGTGAACCATATAGATTTCTGACCATATAGAGTCGGCCATCTGCATCTGCAGGTTCCGCATACATGTGGGTTCAACCAACTGGGGACTGAAAATATTTGGGGAAAAAATTGCATCTGTACAGAACATGTGCAGACTCTTCCCTTGTCCTTATTTCCTAAACAATATAATAGAAGAGCTATTTGCAAAGCATTTCCACTGTACTAGGAATCTAGAGATGTAAAGTATATGGGAGGCCCTAATCTGCCAAAATAAAACTCATTAATCCATATAACCAATAAAAAGAGTTCAAGAAAAGAATATGAGATTCAAAAAAAAATTGCAGCTTCAGGAAACAAAATTACCCAAGGTTCCTATGCTTTTATCCCCCCCCCAGGAAACTCACTCCCCAAATTCCTGAGTCTAAGAGACGCAGCGAGCCTGTGAACTGGGCCCATGCGTTTTACTTATATCAATAGAGCCTGTGCTTTCCTTCCTATGCTACCGATTCACAAACCCCACAGCACTCCACCGCCACGGAAACAAAACTACTAACTGGGTGCCACATCACTAACTTCAAACACGGCAAACGGTTTGCATTCCACAATAGCCCGCTAACCACAGCGTAGATCTTCCATCTCGAGCTCACACCCAAGGCCACAGAGAAACACCTGGCCCCCCTGGCCCCGGGCCACAGTGCACAGCTCGCTTTCACACTTGCACTCTATTTACTCCGAGTGTGTATTTCTTTGATTCTGCCTAATAAATCTGCTTATGCCTCTCACTGACACCCTGAAGTGAGTTTCTGTGATATGAGCCAGCAAAACTACTACCTACTCTCTGAGTGGGGGATGAGTTGAGCTCCCCATCTTCTCTTTGGGGATACCTCCTTGGACCCTGTCTGGTGACGTTCTTCCTCCCAATTTTTTTTTTTTTTTTTTTTTTGTGGGTACCGGGGGGTCGACCTCAGGACCTCGCGCACCAACAGGCACCCTTGCCGCTGAGCGATATCACCAGCCCCTTTTTCGTATGTGGGATCCGGGAGTCGAACTCGGGCCTTCGCGCTTGCAAGGCAGGCGCTTATGCCGCTGAGCCATCTCACCGGCCCACCTCCCAATTTTTAATTATGAAAAATTTCAAATCTACAGAAAAAATTGAATGAATATTCCCATTACACTCATACACTCACCATCTAGATGGTCTAATGAACATTTTTCTAATCTTGCTTCAGCACGTCTATTAGTCCATCCTTCGGTTTATTCATCAATTCATCCGATTCCTTTGATGTGTTTTAAAGTGAAGGATTTTTGTTTTTTTTTTAAAGTGAAGGATTTTAAAGCAGAGTGCTATCGAGAGTTCAGTGCTTCCTGTTCTTTTCTGAAGTAAAGTTTGCGTGCAATGAAACGTGCGTATCTTAAACATGCATTTGCCACATTTGGACCGGTGCATACATTTATGTATTAGTAGCCCATATTAAGAGAAAGAACACTTCATTACCCATAAAGTTCCCTTGTTCCTTCCCAGATAATCCCCACACCCCAGTGCACACACCCAAAGGCAATACTGCTTCTGATCTTTTATACCTTTACAGTTCAATTATCGGGATTCATGACAAGTGCATCCTGGGAGTGACCTTAATTAAATTTTGTGGTTGGTAGCTATAGTTAATTCACAGCTTCCTTCTATATTACAGTCCCCGTAATCATGCATAGCAGGGAGGCAGAGACTCCAAAGGCAGACAGCTAGGACAATCCCCAGTGAGGACACTGGTATGAGCAATGACTAGCCATAGTACTAAGTTCCTGCACCACACTAGTTCAACCATCAGTCATCCTTGGTATATGATGTAGGATGCTACTGGCTGCAAGTAAAGGAAGAACAAATTCCAAACATTTCAAAAATTAAGGGCCTTTATTATTTTATAAAATATAGTTCTGGGCCAGTGAGATAGCTTAGCAGCATAAGCGCCTGCCTGGCAAGCGTGAGGTCCTGAGTTCGACTCCCGGTACCCACATACGAAAAAAGGGCCCGTGATATCGCTCAGCGGCACGGGCATCTGCTGGCTCGAGAGGTCCTGAGTTCGACCCCTGGTACCCACAAAAAAAAAAAAAATATATATATATATATTTAATATATATATAATATATAATATATATAGTTCTGCAACAGTAAGGAGGTTCTACAGTGGTCAACGTGTCAATTGAGTGATGTCCTCATAGACTCATTCTCCTTGGCATGTTGGCAATGTCATCCCTCATGGTGACAATATGGCTGCCACAGTTCCAGCCATCAGTTCCTGTAAATGCAAAACACTACAACCTTACACTTCCTTTTGCTAGTATTGTACTCTGCTCATTCCTTTTCCTTTCTTTAAGTGTTTAGATTCTCTGATTTTGTTTTTGGTACTAATGGGATTCTAGCTCTTGAAGATTATGGGCTCTTTTGAGTGCTGTTGAAAGAAATTACAGAGAGATGAGAAGAAAAATTATCTCCTTCATTGCAGCTGCAGAAAACAGACATTTCTCAGCATCACAAAACTCTTCTTGCAAATATTCTTTGTAGGCCACAACAACTTCAAAGATCATCGATACATCTTGTGAAAGGAAACTTTAACTTTCCAGAATCTGTATTTAGGATTTGTTGTCTTACTTAATAATCTATTGCCCTGGGAATAATATGGAAATTGGCCTCTACACTCTGAAAAGGATAAATATTTGTGAGGTTTTTTCCCTTTGTTAAGCCAGAAGAATGCTATTACCACCCCCTCTCCTCCCGCACAGATGGAAGGAAAGAGAAAACATATGACCGTTATAAATCTGTTTTAGACCAACAGTTTGAGAGTCTACTTTCATGCTAATTAATGCCTCCTCAAATTGCCACATTTGCTCTGGGAGGGAGCAAAAGGAAGTTTCTTTCTCTTGCATTATTTTTCAAGAGCAGAAACATCCTCCCCTCCCCCAAAGCCTCCCACGCACCAGCCCCTGGGGGGGGGGAGGGATTTTCCCGTCGTCGTTGTCTGTCGTTAGTCCGAAATGTGTCACAGCCCTTTTCAAAGGCCAGTCCCTACATAACAAAGAGACAGGAGACCTCAGGCTGGCTTCGACCTTGCGGAGGAGGCTGAGGCTGCTTTTCCTGAGTACATGACCAGAGTTAATAAACAGCCTGATAAAATAAGGAGGAAGAGTAAAGGAAAATGGATTTGGTTATTAACAATGCGGATGCCCAGTTCCCCATGGCCGGTTCCCGCGTCCGTTCTGCTTTTCTGTCTCACGCGGAACAAAACTCAGCACTCAGGTACCTCGGAAGTGGAGTCTCTGCTGGGCGTGGCTTCTGAGAGAAGGAAGTGCCTGCCCATATCCCCGCAGAGGAAAGTTCCTGCTCATCTTTGAGGCTTTATGATCAGGCAGGCTATCACAAGAGACTGAAACCCAAAACAGCTTAAGCACAAAGGGAATTTATTGGTTCTTATAATGGAAGGTCTAGGGGAGTTTGGATTTCAGGTATGACTGGATCCAGGTGCTGAAATAATTCACTGAAGACTGGGCCTTTCTCAGGCTCTCGCATCTGCTTTCTTTAATGTTAATTTAGTGTGCACACAGCTCCTCTCCTCCCGGGGCAAGGATGGGCCCTAGCAGCTCCTGCCTTCAGCGTACCAGATAAGCGACT
Organism: Erethizon dorsatum; assembly: GCA_028451465.1. Classification (NCBI taxonomy): domain Eukaryota; kingdom Metazoa; phylum Chordata; class Mammalia; order Rodentia; family Erethizontidae; genus Erethizon; species Erethizon dorsatum. Next base: position 98,267,616 of record CM051834.1, read on the forward strand.
GAGGCAGAACAGAAGCTCTCTTTCCCAGCCTTCCCAGCCAGAGTCCTAGGGCTGTGTCTCACCGAATCCACCTGAGGAATGGGCTCATTGATGGCCATGGGGGATGAGACTGACCCTGTCCAAAGCACACAGACTTAAGAAAAGGGAAGCTTGATTCTAAAAGAAAAACAGAAAAGGGAAATGAAAAAGGGAAATGAATCCCCATCGGGCTAATCTATCTCTCATGGACAGAGTGCAGTCCTGGAAGTCCAGTACTGTCCTGTTTTGTCAGGAGGAAAGTTACTCAGCTGGGAGGTCATCCACGGGGCTAAATTAGCTGGGCGTCTCCAAGGAGGCAGTGTTGGAAGCAGAGCCTTAAGGGACAAGAATTTTCTTTTACTCTTCTTCTTTGTAGGTACCTGCAAGGGCAGAAGACCCAAGGCAAATCAGTCTGCGGTGGGTGAGTGGACACAAGCACGCATGCGTAAGTAAATGCCTGTGTGAATGAATGAATGAATGAATGCCTATAGGAAGGGAATGTGTCCACAGGGCCTCAGAGGGAGCCCAGGAGCCCTGTGGTAAGGAAGCTGGAGCTGGACTGTAGGCTTTCCTGGGGAAGTGGCGAGGGCAGACGAGGCTCGCAAGAAGAGAGTGCATTGGGAGAGCCCAGAGAGGCCACATGGGCCCCGGGGTGACCACACCTGGTGTCTTCCTCCGCTCTGAAGGCTGGGGCACCTGCAGGCCCTCCAAGGCTCCTAGCTCCTCTTTCTCTCCCCCTTCATTCTCACTTCCTCTCTGTGTTCCTTAGACACACCCAGCTCCTTCCCACCTCAGGAAGCACCTGTCCCCAGGAACTTTTGAGGCTGGGTCTCCCTCAGCCCTTAGGTCTCAGCACGGTCCCTCCTCAGAGCGGCCCTCCCTGACCACCTTGAGTTACAAGTCCCTGCCCCTAGCCTTTCCCAACCACACCACATGCTCTACTTCCTCTCTCGGAAACTGTTAGGTTTGTGGACCTCTCATGGTCGCAACTGTCATCACAGTGCCCAGCACAAACCCTAGCACAGAGGAGGTGCTTGGAGGCTTGTGATCCAGCAGCTCAGAGCCCCTCACCTAGGAGCCATGCACCTAATCCTGGCTTCGCTCCGTGTCCTTCTCCAGTGCAAGGGCGCTGTCTCAGAACAGCAGCATCATGCTCCTCTCCTCCCTGCCCCCCCACACACACACACAAAGGCGCACGCGTATGCACTCAGGGCACAGAGCACAGGGCTCTGGCGCAAGTTTAAGGAACTCAGACAGATAGTGTCTAGTGCAGAGCTCTGGGCAAAAAATGAAAATTATTACACAGGGCGTGGTGGCACATGCCTGTAATCCCAACACTTGGGAGGCTGAGGCAGGAGGATCATCACAGTTCCTAGGCCAGCCTGGACTACATAGTGAGTTCAAGGCCAGCCTGAACTACATAGTGAGACCCTGTCTCAAAAAACAAACAAATGAACAACCCCAAAAAGAAAATGGAAATTTTTTATGATGCAATCAGTTCGGCCAAATATAACCTGGAGAGGTTTCCCAGCAGGTCATGTTGAGGTAAGATAGAACAAAAAAAAAGGTAGAGGAGCCAGGGGTATAGCTCAGCAGCACAGCACCTGCCTGGCACGTGCAAGGTTGTGAGTTCAAGTCCTGGCGCCAAAAAAAAAAAAAAAAAGAGGTGGAAAGGAGACAAGGAAAATCATAATTTCAAAATCGTACTTTCAAGAAAAACAGCAGCTTTGGGACACCATTACTCAAGTTACAATGCCTTTTTCCCTTTCAGGAAACTCCAAAGGACAAAAATTGCTAAGCCTGTAAACTGGGGCCTGTGCTTTTCACCTGTAAATCGAGCCTGCGCCCCCTTCCATCCTCACGGAAGCAGCACTATAACCAGGAATGCACAGCTCTAAACTTTAACACAGGCAAATGACTTACATTTTGATTCAGCCCTCAAATTGGCAGCCTAACTGACAGTAGGAATATGCATCCTAAGGTCACCTCTCTTGATGACACCCCAAAATCACATAAAACCCCCAGCCCCAGACCGTAATGTGCCTCTCTTGAGGCCCTGCAATCTACTTTCTCTGAGTACTTTCTCTGAATACTGCTTTAACTCTGCCTAATAAACCTTTCCATGTGTCTCACTGATGCGTCCTGCAATTATTTTCTGTGACAGAAGTCAGTAAACCTACAACCTACAGCCTGTGAGTGGGGTGAGTTGAGGTCCCCATCTCCTCCCTGAGGGACCTCCTTGAGCTCTGCCTGGTGACAGCATGACTTCACTGATGGTCTGAGTCTGGCTTCACCTCCAATCCGCTGCCACCCCCCCCACCTCAGCTGCGGTCCCCTGCACTTAGGGTGGAGAGAAGACAGCAAGCCTGTCACCAGGTAGGAGCAGCTGGATAAGAAGGACTCCCATGGCCTTTGGGCTGGGCACTCACAGCAAGGGGAGAGAGACAGAGAGGAGCAGGAAGTTCTCAGGTCTCTCAGCTGGTCTCTCTAGGAATTGCCTTTCCTTAAATCCCAGAGCTCAATGGTTTTTACCCTTTAGGTCCCTAGGGGATGAGGGACAGGGATTTAGAAAAGCCAGGGGAGTGGAGGATTTCCAAGTAAGGATTTGAGAAACAAAATGAAGACACTAAACTAGAAGCTGTGGCTGCTGTCTACCACAGTGGTTTTGAAGCTTCTTTGACTTTCAGAGGGTTGTGGTGGTGGTGGTGGTGGTGGTGGTGGCGGTTGTTGTTGTTTGAGATGGGGTCTTACTATGCAGTTCAGGCTGGCCTTGAACTCACTTTGTAACACAGGTGTCCTCAAACTTGCAGAGATCCTCCTGCCTCAGCCTCCTGGGAGTGCTGGGATCACAGGTGTGTGCCACCACACCTGGCTTGTAAGAGGTTTTATTTATTTATTTATTTATTTATTTATTTATTTATTTATTTTTCCTCTTCAGTTGTGGGGACTGAACCCAGGGCCATTGCACTGAGCTACATCCTCAGCCCTTTATTTTTTATTTTGAGGCAACGTTTTGCTAAGTCACTAAATTGCCCAGGCTAGGCTTGAACTGGTGATCCTCTAGCCTCAGCCTCCCAGAGTGCTCAGATTATAGGCCTGTGCCACCATGCCCAGTAAGAGTTGTTTTATATCACAACCCAGGATACACACACACACACACACATACCACTGAAAAATATTCCAAAAACAGCATTGACTGGTGGCTAGAGACAAACTCTGATATTCTGAAAATTCTCTTCTGTTTAATTTCATTTGAAAAAAATACTGGTAGGGCCAGTGATATGGCTCAGTGGCATAAGCACCTGCCTGGCAAGTGCGAGGTCCTGAGTTCGACTCCTGGTACCCCCATATTAAAAAAAAATACTGGTAATGACCATCTCAACTGGTCTCATGAACCATTAATGAGTCACTATGATTAGTTTGCCAAGCTCTTATTATACATTAGAAAGTATGTTTTTTAACATTTAAAAAAGATGGGAGTGTTGTACCCATAGAATATTCCTGTCTTAGCCAGTTTTCTGGGACGGTAACTAAGTACCAGAACCTGGGTAACTTATAAAGGAAATAGGTTTATTTAACTCCATGTTTGGAAGTACAAGAGCATGGCGTTGGCACCTGCACATTTCTGGCAAGGGAAAAGCAAGCCAGAGAGAGCTTACTGTTACAACAAAGCCACTCCTCACAAAAGCCATTCATCTCCTCATCCTTGAGGACAGGGCCCACATGATCCAATTGCCTCTTCACAGTCCCACGATGGACATTAATCTTCAACTTGAATTGGAGTGGGAGCATCCAAACCACAGCAGTCTCCCCTTGGCCCTCCAAAACTCATGGCCTTCTCACATCCAAAATGCATTTTTTCCATCCCCAAAGCCTCAGAGTCTTAACTCACTCCGGGATCGACTCAGGAGTACAAAGTCTCATCTGAGACTCAAGGCAAACTCCTAGTTGTGAGCATGTAAAAATCGAGACAAGCGGGCCGGTGAGATGGCTCAGTGGCGTAAGCGCCTGCCTGGCAAGCGCGAGGGCCCGAGTTCGACTCCTGGATCCCACATACGAAAAAAAGGGGCCGGTGATATCGCTCAGCGGCACAGGCGCCTGCTGGCGCGCGAGGTCCTGAGGTCAACCCCCCGGTACCCACAAAAAAAAATAAAAATAAAAATAAAATAAAAATCGAGACAAGTTACTTACTTCCAGTGCACAAGGGTGGAGCAGGCACGAGGTATCCATTCCCACTCTTCTATGACTCGGATGTGGTTTTGAGTGTGTCCTCCAAGGGATCACAGGTTGGAGGCTGGGGCCTCGGTATAGAGGCACTGAGATGGTGGGGCTTTTAGTAGGTGGAGCATAGTGGGTCACTGGGTGTACTGTCCTCAGGGGGATTAAGTAGTGCTTGTGGGATCCCATTTATCTCTCAAAGGAGTAAGTTGTTATAAAAAGAACAAGACCAGCCCCTCCTCTCACCCCAACTTCCTATCTCACTATGTGATCTGCCCTCTCGCACGTGCTCCTGCCGTGATGATGCCATCTGCTGTGAAGCCTTCACCAGGGCTGAGCAGAAACTGGAGCCATGCTCTCGAACCTCCAGAACTGTGGGCCAAATAAACCTCTTTTCTTTATAAAGTACTGAGCCTCGGGTATTTTGTTATAGTAACAAAAAACCCCAGATAATAAACATTATAAAAGGCAGAGATAGACAATAATAAAGGGGTCACAGGCCCTAAGCAAGTCTGAAACCCAGCAGGCCAGATGTTAAAACTTAAACGTCCATGTCTGGCATGGTGACCCCAAAGAAAGGTAGGGGTGTGGGTCACCAAGGCCTTGGACAGCCCTCTGCTTGTGACAGTGCTGGGTGCGGCCCATGCATCTGACCTCATGGGTGGCATCCTGGTGCCTGTAGCTCACCCAGGCCAGCTTTGTGGGCTGCTAGTGGTCTCAGGAGCATCGCACCCCTGCAGCTGCATTCAGCGTTGTTTTGGGAGTGGAGGGCTGTCTGTGGCAGCTCCACCCACATGACAGGTTTCTGTTTGGCCCGGAAGCTGCACGATGCATCCTTTGTGATCTAGGTGGAAGCTGCTGTGACCCCACAGCTCTTGTGCTCGTGGGCCTGCATAACGAGGACCGCATGGCCATCATCAATGCTTGTTGCCTGCGCCCTCTGGAGAGGTTGTGTGAAGCACTCCTGGGCCCACTGGAACCCCAGCATGGTGCTGCCATAAACCTCGGGATAGCCGAGCCTGGGTCTGTTTGAGCCACAGCTGAGGCAACCAAGTGCTGCACTCGGGTACGGGGAGCACTCTCAAGGCAGCAATGGGCAGAGCACGTGGGAATCGCCCCAGGCTTGTTCCCCAAAACCATTCTCTCCCTGGGCCGGTGAGATAGCTCAGCGGCTTAAGCGCCTGCCCGGCAAGAGCGAGGGCCCGAGTTCAACTCCCGGAACCCACATACGAAAAAGGGGCCGGTGATATCGCTCAGCGGCACGGGCACCTGCTGGCACGCGAGATCCTGAGGTCGACCCTCGGTACCCACAAAAAAAAAAAAAAACATTCTCCCTTCCTGGCCTCTGGACCTGTGATGGGAACAGTGGTCACCAGATCTCTGAAATGCCTCTGAGGCCCTTTATCCACCATCCTGATACACAGCATGCATTGCCTTTTATCCACTGTAATCTCTTTAGCAAGTGGTCACTGGGCCACATACATAGTATCCTCCCCTGAAAATGCTGTTCTTCTCTAACATGTGGTCAAACTGAGAGCTTTCTAAAAATTTCAACGTTGCTGCCCTTTGATTATAAATTCCATTTTTAAGTCGTTGTTTTCCTTTTTCAGCTTAATGTAAGTGGTTAAAAGTAACTATATAGTTCCCTAAATGCTCGTGGTTTAGATACTTCTCCTACTAAATATTCTGTTTCATTGCTTCCCTCCTCCCAGTACTAGGGATTGAACCCAGGGCCTTCTTCCTGAGCTACATCCCTACCCCTCCTCCCCTCTTTTTTGAGAAGGTTCTTGCCAAGTCATCAAGTTGTCGAGGCTGGTCTCGAACTTGCAGTCTTCCTGCCTCAGCCTCCCAGAGTAATGGGATTACAGGTGTGCTCCACCACACACTTGTTCCAACTGTATGGCAACTGCCAAAACCCCAATATCAAACAATAAAAAAAGACAAAGGTGGGAACTTATTGGTACATATAATTTAAATGTTCAGGTACATGTAGCTTCTGGTGTGGCTGGATCCAAGGGCTCAAAAGATGGCAAGAGGAGCGCCAGCTCCTTGTGCCTCAGTGTTGGCCTCATTCTCAGGCTGACTCCTCACCTCTGGATGACAGCTGCCACCAGCGACTCCAGCTCATGGCCACTGCCCAGCATTGTGAGAGAGAACTGTGCCACGTATTGCTAGCCTGGGAAAGATCACACTGCAAAATTCAAGGCAGTTTCTACTCAATGCGTACTGCTCTCACAAGAAAGCATAATATCGTAAGTCAAGCCGCTATAGTCAGGGCCTGTTTGTGTATGCAAAATACTCTTGAAACAAGTATTAAAATAAAGATATTGGAAGTAAGCCTGGTGGCTCAACTCAACTTGTAGCAAGCTAAGAAACAGAAATAAAAGGCATACAGATTAGAAAGGGAGAAACAAAACCGTCTCTATTCCCAGGTGACATGATTTTTTATGTAGAGCATTCCAAGAAATTTATAAAAATAGAAATAAAACAAAAAATCTTCCTAGAACTAGTAAATCCAGCAGATGTAAATCCAGCTGTACCAATAATAATATTAAATGTTAATGGATTAAATGATCCAATCAGTAATCAGAGATCTTCAGTTTGGATTTTTAATAACCAAGATCCATACAACTATAAACAGAAAAAAACATGAGATTCAAAGACACAAGAAAATGATGAAAAACGATGTGTCGTGCAAACATCAACTATAAGGAAGTTGGAGGGGCAAGAGGAATATCAGATAAAATAGAGTTTGGAAAAGTGCTACAGAGATGAGGAGGGATATTGTATCATAAAAGGGTCAGTCCATCAGAATATATAACAATAAACATCTATACGTACAAACATATACCTAATAATAGAATACCAAAGTACACAGAAGAAAGCTGGGAGAAATGAACAGAGAAACAAACGACGATAAACATTGGAGACTTAAAAACCTCGCTTCCAATAATGAATAGAACGACGAGGTAGAATATCAACAAGAAAATAGATTTGAATGGCGCTGTAATTCATGTAGAATAACAGACATTTGTGGAACACTCCACCACCAACAACAGGATACACATTTTTCTCAAGTGTATGTGAAACATTCTCCAAGGTAGGCCCTATCATAGGCCATAAACCTACATAAAGTAAAAGAATTGAAATGTAAAGTAAGTTCTTTGATGAAAATGTGATGTCAGAAAGTAATTTGAGAAACTGACAGGTAGAAATTAAATAACACACTTCTAGTGATTGTTATGGTTTAGATCAAGAATGACCCCCAACTCCCATGCACGGAGAGGAGGGGCTTTGGGAGGGTGCCTGGAACATGGGGAAGCTGGAGCTGATGTGATAGCGGAATAGGATGTGAGGACATGGGGCCTACTGGGAAGAGCTGGGTCACTGGGGGCAGGCCCTGGAAGGGTGTATCTCCCTCCCCAGTTTCTCCCTTGTTTCTCTGCTTTCTGGTCACCATGATGCAAGCAACTTTCCTTTACCCAGGCCCTTCCACGGCGCTGTTTCTGCCTTGGAGCCTGCTGGCCGTGGACTGTGACTGTCAGACAAAATAAACCTCTTCTCCTTTAAGTTCTGAATGGCAGGTAGTTGTCCCAGTCACGAGGAAAGTGACCAAGACAGTGATGCCACCTCCTCTTCAGTGTCGAGGTGGAGCCCAGGGCCTCACACTGGCTAGGCAAGTGCTCTACCACTGAGCTGCACCCCCCAGTAACACACTTTTAAATAACTGAAATCACACTTTTAAATAACCAATGAGGCAAAGAAGAGATCAAGGGAAAGTTAAACATTTTTTGAGAGAAATAAAATGAATACATAACAAATTCAGTTATTAGATGCATCTAAAACAGAGTTTAGAGAGAAATTTATACATGCAAACAATTACAGTAAATGAAGAAATAGCTTGAATAAGCTAAGTGGTTTAAACAACATGAAGTTAGTTCCCCTAAGAGAGCTTTCTTCACCTTCTTGCTGGATTTTTTCCCATGGGAAGAAGGGGTGTAGGGAGGAAAAGAGGGTGTGGAGGGAAGACAGAGAGAGAGAGGGAGAGAAAGAGAGAGACAGACAGACAGACAGACAGAGGCTCTCTTGTAGCTTTTCCTCTTTTTGTGTGGACACTAAGGCTCCACTCTCATGACCTCATCTAACCCTATCTAGCTCCCCAAAGCTCCAAATGCCGTCATACTGGGGATTAGGGCTTCTATGAATTCATATAAATTTGGAGAAAGGGCACAAATGTTTAGTCCATAACACATTTTAAGACACTGGAAAAATAAGAAAGAACAAAATCTAAACCATGAAGAAAAAAGACAATAACAAAAGCTATAGTGATTAATGAAATAAAGAATAAGAAATAGAGAAAAATAAAGGAAATTAAGCTTTGATTATTTTATTCTACTTTATTTTATTTTATTTTATTTTATCTTTGGCAGTACTGAGGATTGAACCCAGGGCCTTCACACTGAGCTACATTCACAGCCTTTTCAAATTTTTTTATTTTAAGACAGGGTCTTGCTAAGTCTTCTAAGTTGCCTAGGCTGGTTCAAAACTGTGATCCTCCTGCTTCAGCCTCCCAGAATGCCTCCCAGAGTGGCCTCCCATGTGCCACCATGCCTGGCTTGATTATTTTAAAAGATCAACAAAATTGATAAACTTTTAGCTAAATCATGTGAGAGAAAAAAAATAAGAAGACTCTATTAGAATCAGAAATGGAAGTGGAGACATTACTATTAACCTCACATAAATCAAAATCACTATAAAGGGATACTATGAACAATCATAAAGCAATGAATTATGTAATTTAGTTCATATTTAGTCTGTTTTGTGTTGCTACAACAGAATACCTGAGACTGGATAATTTATAAAGAAAACAAGTTTACTTTTCACCACTCTTGAGGCTGGGAAGTCCAAGACAGGGGCCATATCTAATGGGGGCTTCTCAGTATTCTCATATCATCCATGGTAGAAAAGTGGAAGGAAGAAAAGTGGAAGCCAGCCTGTGTGCAAGAGAAAGCACAAGGGGCAGAGTCACTTTTATAACAACCCGCTCGTGGAGTGACATTAACTGGCCCTCATGGCCCAACCTCCTCTCCTTAGTCCTTACCCCTCAACGCAGCTGCATCTCAGGTTAACTTTCAACACATGAATTTGGGGAGCACATTCAAGTCATAGCACATGAAATGGATAAGGAAAGACATAAACTACTGACATAGACTCAAGAAATAATGGACAATGTGAATAGACCACCAATAAGTAAAGAAGTTGAATTAATAATTTAAAAAATCCTTCTCCCCCTGGCCCCAGCCAAACCCCAACCCAGATGGCTTCACTAGTGAATTCTTCCAAAATTGAAAAGAATTAATATCAATTCTTCTCAAACTTCTCCAAAAATTAGAAAAGAAAGCCACAGTTTCCAATTCATTCTATGGCGCCAGTGTTACCCTGATACCAAAACTACACAAAGGTATCACAAAAAAATTATCAATATCTCTTATGAACACAGATGCCAAAATCCTCTACTATACATAATAAAAAAAAATCGAATTCAGCAATATAAAGACAGTTATATACCATGACCAAGAGGAACTTATTCTGGGAATGTAATGATGGCTTAACATGTGAAAATCAACTAGTGAGACATACCACACTAACAGAATAAGAAACAAAACGTCTGATCATGTCAAGGACGTAGAAAAGCATTTGAGAAAATCCAATAGGCTTTTGTGATTAAAAACAACACTCAATAAACTACGAATAGAAGAAAATTTCCTCAACTGATAAAAGGTATCTCTCAAAACCACAATTTAGGGCTGAGGGCAGAGCCTGACCTATACTTCTTGCCTAGCATCGGTGAGGACCTGGGTTTTATCCCCAGCAACACACACACACACACACACACACACACACACAGAGTTAATAGTGGAAGACTGAAAGCACTGTGTTGAATCTGTATCACTTCTGTTAAACATTATACTGCAGGTTCTAACCAGGGAAATTGGGCAAGTAAAAGAAATAAAAGGGGGCCGGTGAGATGGCTCCGCGGCCTAAGTGCCTGCCTTGCAAGCGCGAGGGCCCGAGTTCGACTCCCGGATCCCACATACGAAAAAGGGGCCGGTGATATCGCTCAGCGGCACGGGCGCCTGTTGGCGCGCGAGGTCCTGAGGTCGACCCCTGGTACCCACAAAAAAAAAAAAAAAAGAAAGAAATAAAAGGCACCCAGATTGGAAAGAAAAAAGTAAAACTGCCTGTATGAATAGGTGATTTGAACTTGTATGTAGAAAATCCCAAATTCTACTAAAAACTATGAGAAATAAAAAAGTTCATCAAGGTTTCAGCATACAAGATTAATATAAAAAAAATCAGTTGCATTTACATACACTTGCAATGAACAACCAGGGGATAAAATTTTTAAAACTATACCATCCACAATAGCGTCAAAAATAATGAAATACTTAGGAATATATATATAACAAAACAAAAGAGGGGGAAATTATTCTTTGAAAACTAAAAAACACAACAGAAAGAAAATACGACAATGGGAATGACTCACACATTCATGGATTGGAAGACTTAGTATTGTTAAAATGACAATATTGCTTAAATCTATTAATTCAATACTATACCTATAGAATCCCAGTGACTTCTATGTAGAAATTGACAAGCTGATTCTAAAATTCATATGGAATTCCAAAAGACTTAAAATTAGCAAAGCAATCTTGAAAAACAGAAACGAAGTTGGCAAACTCAAAGTTCCTGATTCCCAGACTTTCTACAAAGTAATAGTAAGCAAGACAATGTGGTGTTTCCATAAGAATACTCACGTAGATCAATGGAATAGAATTGAAAGTCCAGAAATAAAGCCATGAGTCTATAGTCTGATTTACAACAAAGATGCTGAGACTATTAAATGGGGAAAAGAGTAGTATTTTCAACAAATGGTGATGGGCCAACTAGGTAGCCACATGAAAAAGAATGAAGGTGGATGCTTACTTTACCACATATATAAAAACTGATTCAAAAACAGATCAAATCTTGAATGGGCTAAAACTTTTAAACACCAAAGGGAAAATCTTCATGATCTCGTAAACGGCAATGGATTCTTAGCTATGACAGCAGCAACAACAGAAAGCTGTACTTTATCAAGATTAAAAACGTGTGTGCTTCAGAGGACACCATCAAGACGACAACTCCCAGAATGGGAGAAAATATTTGTAAATCATGTATCTGATATGAGATTTTTATCCTGGCTATATAAAGGACACTTACAACTCAATGCTAAAAAGACAACTTAATTTGAAAATGGACAAAGAATCTGAATAAACATTTCTCCCCAGAAGATAGGCATATGGCCAATAAATACATGAAAAGATGTTCAGTAGAATTTGTCTTTAGGGAAATGCAAGCCAAAACCATAGTGAGCTATTATTTCTCACCCCTAGGACGGTTAGAATTTTTTTTTAAATCAGATAATAACAAGGATGTGGAGAAATCGGAACCCTTGCACACTGCTGATAGGAGTGTCAAATGGTGCAACCACTTTGGAAAACAGTCCGGTAGTTCCTCAAATTATTAAACACAGAGCTACCATTTGATTCAATAATTCCATTCCTAAGAGAAATCAAAACCACATGTACACATGAAAACTTGTACATACGCCAGGTGTGGTGATGCATGCCTGTAATCCCAGCACTCGAGAGGCTGAAGCAGGAGGATGGCATGAGTTCAAGGCCAGCCTGGGCTACATAGTGAGTTCAAAGCCAGCCTGAACTACACAGCAAGACCCTGTCTCAACACAAAACAAAACAAAAACTTGTACATGAATGTTTATTTCCTCAGTATTCATTGTAGCCCAAATGTGAAAACACCCCAAATATCCACCAACAGATGAACACAGAAATAAAATATAGTAGGTCCATATAATGGACAATTATTCAGCCATAAAAAGGAATGTAGGGGCTGGAGATATAGCTCAGTGGCACAGCACCTGCCTGACAAGTGCAAGGTCATGAGTTCAATTCCTGGTACCAAAAAAAAAAAAAAAAGGAATATGGCATTGATACATGACACAACAAAGATGAACCTTGAAAACATTATGCCCAATGAAAAGAGCCAGTTACGAAAGGCCACGTACTATTAAAATCTATTTCTCTGAAATGTTCAGAATAGGGAAATGTAGAGACAGAGACCAGATTAGTGGTTATTTAGATCTGAGAGGAAAAAGGGGATGAGAAAACTGTTAGAGGGTATGGGTTGATTTTGGGGAGTGATGAAAATGTTTCTCAAAAGTAGGGTAATTATCTTCAAAGAGTGACACGAATTTGTTCCCACATCCTAGAAATCTACAATGTGATTCACCTACAGGGGACTGTGGAGTCTCCAAATGGCAACCCTACCTGCCACTAACACTGCTAGCGCTGTCATATCAGCCTGCACTTGCCATAGGGCTTTCTCTTGTGCTGGATCCTACTCAAGCTGTCCGCATTTCAGGTCCATAGGTAAATGAATCACAGCAGTGCTTTCAAATGAAGTATATGTTGACTCCAAAATCTAAAAGGGCCCACAGGCACTGTGCTTTCTCTTAGTGTCATAGGGAACCTGATACAACAAATTCTCCTTCACATAGGAAGGGATATCTCAACACACCCCGAATCACCGGACCCCAAGAACTTTTGCTGAGGTGACAACCCCAGATATTTGTGGGATTTATTTTCTCCCTCTGACCTACAAGTGTTTTGCCAACATGTCTAAAGCAGTTGCGACTTCATGTTCATCAGATCCGATCACATCATCAATGTAGTGGACCAGCACGATGTTCCAAGGGAAAGAAAGGGATTAAGGTCAATTCAGATCATGTTATGACATGGAGCCAGTACACTGATACAACCCTGAGGTGGGAAGTGATGATGTGCTGCTGGCTTTGACAGCTAAAAACACACTGTGTCTAATGGTTTTTACTGACAAGTATAGATTTTTAAAATTCTAGATCAATAGCTGCATGCCAGACCAGGTGTGGTGGCACACGCCTGTAATCCCAGCACTTGGGAGGCTGAGGCATAGCAAAACCCTGTCTCAAAAAGACAAAAAAAAAAAAAAAAGCTGCACGTCAGGTGCCCTCAGGATATGTATTGATTGCTCTAGCACCAAAACCCATTTGGACAAGCAGTTGCAACTAAAGTCACCACCCAATTAAGTTTACAATGACCCACTCTCTTTCTCCAAGATTCATGTCTTTTTCACAGGCTGAAACAGTGAGTTGAGTGGAGCGGTGAGTCTCATTCAACTACGTCTCTTAAATCCTTAATGGTGGCACCAGTCTCTACAATCCTACTGGAAATGTGGTATTGCTTTTGATTTACTGTTTTCATCACTAGAGCTCTAGAGGCTTCCAGTTGGCTTTTCTTACCATAAAATTCCTACTCCATGAGTCGGGGAGTCCATATTGAAATTCTTCCAGTTACCCAAGATGTCTATCCAACTATGCATTCCAACATTGAGGAAATAAATGGGATGGTTTCAGGGACCCATCCGCCTCTCTTTGCAACAGACCTTCTCTAAAATTCCATGATGGACTACAGTGATGTTTTGGATCCCCAGGAACAAGTGAGTTCAGACACAGTGTCCAGTAATCTCTGGATAGTCTGCTAACTTTCCTTTCCCCCTGCATAGTTATTTTGTCATGGCCACAAGCATGTTTGGAGAAGTCTAAGAGGAAGATTCGCAGCATAAAATTTAGGCAACATAACAAGTCTTTCCTCGAGGGCACCCAGCCTCTCCTTCATTCGAGGACTCAAGAGTGGGAAATGATTGAGAGGCTATGGCTCTCTGTTTCGGTCCCCTGGGTCAGACTTCTGTTCTCTAGACCCAGAACTCACTCACTTAGGTCAAGAAAGAGGTTACTAGGCACACATTTATTTCCTTTCCATGATAAACTAATGAATGCCAAGAATCTTCCCAAGTCAGGCCACACTCAAGGTTGTCTTACTACCCACTATAATAACCATGCTCACCTCATCTTTGGCATATAAGTGCCACAAAGATCCCTGCCACTCTGGGTTTCCATCATGCCTATTGCATTTACGAAGTTCAGTTCAATGGTAGCTATTTCCACAAGCATTTTGACATACAGAGCTCTTCAGAAATGCTAAAATAGACTTTCATGAATTTATTTCTGATAGCTACAATGAAAGTTATGTCTCCTTGACCCTCCCAGTGTGCGGATGAGCAAATCGTACACAATAACACCACTCTAGCATTCCCATCCCTCTCAGCCTTTGGATACTGTGTTAGTGATCTTTCTGTTTCTAGTACAAAATACAGTATCTGACACCCACAACTTCAAGGAGGAAAGTTTTCTTTTGAGTCAAGATTTTAGAGGTTTCAGTCCATTGTTTGCTGTCTCTAAAGCAAAGCATCATGGCGGAAGGATATGGTGGAAGAAAGCTGCTTGGGGCCGGTGAGATAGCTCAGCGGCATAAGCACCTGCCTGGCTAGCATGAAGTCCTGAGTTCGACTCCCAGTACCCACATACGAAAAAAGGGCCAGTAATATCGCTCAGCGGCATGGGCGCATACTGGTGTGTGAGGTCCTGAGTTCGACCCCCGCTACCCACAAAAAAAAAAAAAAAAAGAAAGAAAGTTGCTCACCTCATGGCATCCAGGAAGCAGAAAATACGCTAAGAGCCCAATGGAAGTTATACCCTTCAAAGTCATACCTCCAGTAACCTATTTCCTTCAACTAAGCCCCAGCTATGAGCTCATTTAGTTTGAATTCATTGATGGGCCAACTGATGAGATTAGCCACCTCAGTATGAGTCTTTGGGGGACATTTCATGCTTAAACCATAACATATATCTTCTGTTACAGTGGGGATCATCAAACTGCAGCCCACAGGCCACATCTAGCACACAGAAAAGTGGTTTTTACACTTTTAGTTGAAATCAAACCAAAAGAATAAGAATATTTGTGACACATGAAAATGACATGAAATTCAGACTTCAGTGTTCATAAAAAAGTTTTATTGGGGCCGGTGAGATGGCTCAGCGGCTTAAGCGCCTGCCTTGCAAGCGCGAAGGCCCGAGTTCGACTCCCGGATCCCACATACGAAAAAGGGGCCGGTGATATCGCTCAGCGGCACGGGTGCCTGTTGGCGCGCGAGGTCCTGAGGTCGTCCCCCCGGTACCCACAAAAAAAAAAAAAAAAAAAAGTTTTATTGGAACACAGCCATGCTCATTTACTTACAAATTATCCTTAGTATTTCCATGACAATGGGAGAATCCAACATTTGCAAACTGAGACTGGTCCATAAAACTTAAGTCATTTATTATATGGCCTTCTATAAGAAAAGTTTGTTGACTCACAGTGTTACAGAAATGTGATATCAAACCAAATGGAAGACTCTTTGCACCTGAGGAGTTGGAAGGCAACCTTTGTTATGCTAGGGGGCTGAGAATCAAGTCTCAAATCATTAGTGCAGAGTCAACTTAGAGTTTAGCTTAAATACAGTTTTGCAAGCTGGAAATACAAAGCTGATTGCAGGCTATTATATGATTAGTTACATAGGCTAAGGCATATGTTGTCAGGCAGATTTGTTCTGGGCAGGCTCTGCTAGGGAGGGGGCTGCCTGAGCAGGCAGGTGAAATCAGGCAAGCGTGTCCTGGACTGGGTTATTCTGTCCTAGGTGGAAAGTTCCTGGAATAGGCAAGCAAAACAGAATATGTTTATAGGCCAGAAAGTACAGGCAATGCAGCTGGATTCAGTCAGATAAGGCTGAGTCAAACTGTCTCTGAGTTACAGCTGGCGTGGTAGTCAAGGCTGGCTGAGTCTACATGACAGGCAGCGTGAGCTTAGGCAGAGGCTACTAATCGATTTCTAATTTCTGCCATGAAATTTCTATAAGTTTGCCATTACAATACTCTGCAATATACCAAGGAAACTCTGACAGTACAACATAGTACAGTCAGCCCTCCATATCCGTAGATTTCACATTTGTACATTTGTGGATTTAACCAAATGTGAATTGAAAAAAATATATACATATGTATATATATCACATCTATTCTGAATGCACACAAAGTATTTCTTGTTATTCCCAAAATAATACAGTATAACAACTGTTTACATAGTGTTTACTTTATGTGAGGTATTATGAGTAATCTAGAAAGTATACAGGAGGATATGGGTAGGTTATATGCAAATACCATACCACTTTGTATAAAAGACCTGAGCATCCTTAGATTTTGGTATCTTTGAGGGGTCCAATCCTCCATGAATACTGAGAAATGACTGCATAGGAAAACTTTGGATCCCTGTATCAGTCAACCAAGCTGTTAGAACCATTCTCAGCCCTTTAAGCTCAAACATTAACTCTTTGGTTAATAGACCAATATCAATAAATTTTGTCTGATCCAACTTTGTCTTCTACCTTGATTTTACTCCCCCCCCCGACATCCATTTCCATATATATTCCCCAGTTTTCTGTTGATATTCATTGGAAAACAGAAAGCGGCAACTATTTGGATGTGTATTGTGCTGCGTCACTTTGTACCTCTCCCCTGGGGTTCTTCTGAGCCTTGAGTTATAGGTATCAGAAGCAAGAAGAGGTGCTAGGATTGGGTCCCAAGGAGCATCAGTGGTACCCTAGGGTACACATTACAGTTTCCTCAGGCAGGGAGAACTCACCTCTGTAGGGAAGAGTGAAATGGCTGCTTCAATTGGTGGAGGGATGGCAAAAGGTAGAGGTGTGAAGTCCCTAGATGTACTGAAATCTGCTCACAGGTCCTCACCCCAATTTTCAGGATACTCTTCCTTTCCAATCAACACCCTGATTTTAACAAAAAGGACGCTGTGAGGTTGGAATTTCAATTTTTGTTGTGTTTGAGCCACCCACAGAATTAGACTTTGGGTTTGGTTTCCAGAAATCTCAGCCCTGTGACTATGAGAAATAAGAGTTTCTTTCAGGGCAGCCACAGAAGCTTTCAGGTCCCTTATTCAGAACATAAGCTGGGAATTTAAAGCTCTGAGCTCATCGTTTTCTTTCCCCAAGTTTTCCAGCACAGTAAGAAGCCACGAACCAATCCCACTACATTCCTTAGTTTCACTAAAATGTTCAGGGGAACCAAAGACTTGGTCATGCAGAGCCTTGCCTTTAATAGGAACTTCATATGGAAAGCTGTTAGGATCTAGGTAACTATTTTGACACTTGTGCCACGGCTACCACTCCCGCATCACTGGAAACAGGGTCATTAGTGACTTTAAATCTAATTAGGTCAGAGAACCAATTCCAGAAAACCCAAAACTCATTTGCAAGATTTTGAAACCACTTAGTACTGTCTTAGCAAAGCCGAACCTCTGAAATACATACACACACAATACACACACACACACACACTATCTCTTTACAGCTGTTTTTTCTGTGCTTGGTCCTAAAATTCAAAGCCCACAGGGCAAAAAATCAGAAAAGGAAGATAGAAGTAAGATTAGGGAGAGCAAGGAAAAATCTGGAACTCACACACACAAACTGGAGTCCAGGAGATGGACTGAATCGCATCAGTACTTGTTGCTTCTGACTTTGGTTGTGTGGGTGTCCTACCAAAACCAGGGTCTTTCATCACAGGGCTAAGCATACTTACTTGGCCCAGGAGTTGGAAAAACTGAAGGAGGATTGGGGAAAGTGGGACAGTTGGGCCCTGGTTGCCACCTAATACCTACAAGAGGAGCCAGCAGATAAAGTGCAACTGGAGTAAATTACAACATTGTTGCCACTTCACCTCTACTCAACAAGTCTCCCACAAGAATGTCCCCTGTGGGCCACCATAACCAGAAACATGTGGGCACATAGGGAAGGAACGCTGGGAAATGTAGTTTAACCTACCCCAGTTGACACTGTACAGAGCCACCTTAGACTATCTTTAATCAATCTCCCACTGTCAGGAATTGGAGCCATCCATTCCCCCTACCTCCCAAGAAGCAAGCACACCTCACTGAAGCACCTGTCAGCACCCTGAGCAAAGCACAATCTAGTCTCATATGAAAAAGCAGATTCCTGGGCCCGGTGAGATGGCTCAGTGGTGTAAGCGCCTGCCTGGCAAGTGCAAGGTCTTGAGTTCGACTCCTGGAACCCACATAAAAAAAGGAAAAAAAAAAAAAAGCAGATTCCTTTCAGCTAATGTGATTTGCCCTCAATCCTTCCAAAATAAGAACCTTAACAGAATTGTACTCAAGGGGCTGGCTGAATGACAAGAGCCACTCCATTAGCTCTTGGCAAGAGATTTCTCCCCTGCTGACAGAGTGGAGGAGGAGGAGGCTTTGGTGCAGGCCATAATGCAACAGAGAAAGGTGTCTTCAGCCAGGGAATGCTGCAGGTGGTCAGCCTTTGGGAAGCACTGGCAGTGCTGCTGGAGAGATTTCTGGAGTCTTTTCCAAGTTGGAGACACAATGCCTCTGGCCCTGGAAGTGTCAATAGCCTGGGTCTTAGGAGTGTTTTTCCTTTCGGATTTGAATAAGAATGGCTTGAGCCCCTGTTTTGGTTTGCATGTAGCTGTCTCCCCAAAGCCTCATGCAGTCATAGGTGGGGCTTTTTCAGAGGTGGCTGAATCTAGAGTGTGTGATTGATTCATGGTGCAATGCTAGGATTAAGGGTGCTAGGATTAAGGGTGGGTGATTACTAAATCAGTCCTCTGATAGGTTTGGCACTGCCCTAATCTTGGTAGCCTGGATACAACATAAAGGACAGAAAGAGGCTTGTTTTGTCCCTTGTTGCTTTGTTACCTTCTGCCTGCCATGAACTGTTTACCCTCTGCCATGTGCCACTCTGCCCTGGAGCCGGTGGATTATGGACTGAAACCTCTACAAACTGTGAGCTAAATAAACCTTTCCTCCCTTAACTTTTGTCTCAGCAATGAGAAAAGTAACTAAGACAGTCCTCAACTTCTGACTTGGGAGAAGCCCAGAATCCTCCTTGCCATATCAACAAACTCTCATGGAGACTGTTGTTTTCTCTGAGTTATCCTCAGAGATGATGGTTCAAGGTGTCATGGCCTCAGTCAACAGTCTACATCTCCTAGTTTCTTCTGGGGAGGCAGCCCAATCAGATGTAAGTAGAAGTCTTTGGTGGGGATCTTGGCAAGGCCCTGCCTTCCAGTACTGGGGATGGAATGTTAGGCAAGCATGCTACTACTGAGTTATATCACTGGGCCCTTTTTAAATTTTTATTTTGAGACAGGGTCTCACTAAGCTGCCCATCCTTGCCTCAAACTTGCAATCCTTCTGCCTCAGCCTCCTGAGTAGCTGGGATTACAGGCATGTGCCACAGCCCCTGTAGGAAGCCTCTTTAAGATGAGCTGAATCACCCAATGGCAACTTTTCTTCCCCACATTTTTTTCCTCTCCTTTGCTTTATACCCCCTCCTCCTGAATATGGCAGGATGGCTGAGGCTCCTGCCGACATTCTGTGATCCCGAGGCTTCAAGCTACACCCTAAGGGTGGTGGCATAGCAGCGTGTCAGTAGGAACCTCAGTATCCCTTATGATATTGAGAAACCCCGTCCCCAGCCTTGGAACACATACTTCAAGTGTTATGTGAGAGAGCAATGAATTACCTCTTCAAGTCACTGCTGTTGCTGGCTTAACTTGTGTCTCCTGCAGCTGATACAGAATTCTTGCTATGTGAGAGAACATCCTTTGTAGTACACTGTATGTCACGGCTGGGATCCAAATGTTCCCCCAAAGGCTCATCATGTTGAACGCTTGGTTTCTGATGGAATTGTGGGAAGTTATGGATAATAAAGCCTGTAACTTTGTCAGTGGAATAATCCACAGATAATTTGATGGCATTGGGAGGTAATGGGCCTAGCATATTTCCCCTAAGATAAGACCAGGTCTTATATATTAATTTTTGGTCCAAAAGATGCAATAGGGCTTATTTTCAGAGGATGTCTTTTTTTTCATGCACAACAGTCTACATTTATTCATTTATACATGTACAAAAATCTGCACTTCTTCACAACAGAGCCAACTGATCTCTCAAACCGTGAGCCAAAACAAGCCTGTCCTCCTTTAAGTTCTATATGTCAGGTATTTTATCCTAGCAACAGAAAGGTGACTAAAACACAGTATTGCTGTTCCCTCCCTACAAGATTGGAATTTCCTGCCCTGTTGACTTCAAATGGCCAGTGAATAAGTGAGCAGAAATGCCACGTGTCTCTTCCTGGCAGAGGGTAAAAGAGCCAGTGTGCGTCTCCCTTTGTTCTCTTTTACCTTCCACCATGACAACCAGAAACATTTCTGCTAGTGGTTTCCACGTGGTGTTCTCTGATGGTATTCAGGGTCCCAGTGGACCCAAGATGGATATGTGGTGGGAGTGAGAACAAACCTTTGTTTTAAACCACTGAGATTTTGAGATGAAGCAAAAAATGGCCTGGCCAGAGGCAATCAGAGGCCAACGAGCTCTTTGGAAAGGCTACTCTGGAAAGGATGCCCGGAACAGGAGTAAACCAGCCCACCTCAGACCTTCCCCTTCCAGCCAGTCCAGAGGCGCCATTGCACACGACCCTCTGCCCAGGGTCCTAGCATCTAGAAACTGTCACTAACCAGGACGGAACTGACTGCTGGTTTTCAATTTCACTGTGGCTTGTGTGTAGGATTGCAGACCGTGCAGGTCCTCAGTGTACAGTTTCATCCCTTCTGACCAGTATATATGGATGTGAGTTCTGCACCATTATCGGAGTACAGAACACTTCAGTCCTTCAAGAAATTTCCCTTATGCCTTTTTGCAGTCACTTCCACCCCACTGCTCTGGACATAACAGAGGTGGAGGCAACTACTATTCTGATTTTTATCACCATCAATTAGTTTTTCTTTCCTTCCTTCCTTCCTTCCTTCCTCCCTCCCTCCCATGTTCCTTCCTTTCTTTCATTTGTTGAAGTGGGGGTCCCACTGGGTTGCCCCTGAACTCTTGGGCTCAAGGGATCCTCTTGCTTCAGCCTCCCTAGTAGCTGAAACTATACATGGGTCCTATAGTGCCCAGCTTCCATCAGTTACTTTCGCTTATTCCAGAACTTCGCACAGATTAATTTATACAGTCTGTGCTCTTTTGTATCTGGCTTCTTTCCTTCAGACTAATGCTTTTGAGATTCATCTATGTTGCTGTATCAGTATTTCTTCCTTCAACAGTTTATATCTGCTTATCTATTCCAATAGATAATTGGGTTATTTCCAAATTTTTTTTTTACTACTACAAAGATTACTATACACATTTGTGTGCAAATCCATGTGGACATATGCTTTCATTTCTCTTGGATAAATACGAGTTGAATTTCTGGGTCACACATTAAGTTTACTTTGTGTGTGTGTGTGGTACTGGGGATTGAACTCAGCACCTTCACACAGCTACATCCCCAATTCTTTTTATTTTGAAGCAAGGTCTAAGTCACTGAGTTGCTCGCGCCGGGCTTCAACTTTCAATCCTCCTGCCTCAGCCTCCCGGAGTGCTGGGATTACAAGTGAATATCTCTTAATCCATCAAGCAACATGAGAGAGAAAGTCTCCGCAGTGGAGAATGAATCAAGCCCTGACTTTTGCCCTTAGCTGTGGGAAGGTCACTCTGAACCCTGGGAAGCTTTGGCCTGGGGAGCACCACTGTGTATGGGCGGCCTAGGGTCACTCCAGACCATTTCTAACAACGTGACTTTCAGTGGGGGCTTTGGGCCAGATGCGCCAGCTTGGCTGTGAAGGGGCTGGACACCAAGGTCAGCCTTGGGGTGGTCTGTGATGTCTGTGTGACCGACACCAAGGCTGGGGTGAGTTGCCTGTTTGGCAGGACCTTGGGGTCCTGGACCACACTGTGCTTAGAGAGGTCAGAAAAATGATAAAATGTTGTTAGCCCCCCCCCAAACTCCATACACAGTCTCTCTAGGTGTCCATGGGGGACTGGTTCCAGGACTCTCCGAGGAGACCGAACTCTGTGGTGTTCCAATCCCTTGTATAAAACAGCACGGATTTACCTGTGACCCACACACATCCTCCTGTGTACTTCAGAACATGTCTGGATGGCTTATGCCACCTAATACAATGGCACTGTCACATAAATAATTGTTAAGCTCTATTGTTTAGGGAATAATGACAAGAAACACCCCCCCCCCCATATTTCAATCCAAAGTGGGTGGAATGCACAGATTTAGAAGTCTGGGGCATGGAGGGCTGACTATCTATGTACCTATGCATAATATATATATATATATATATATATATATATATATATATATATAATATGTTGAATAAATAAAATACACATCCTTTTTAAAAATATAAAATCCTGGGCCGGTGAGATGGCTCAGTGGCTTAAGCGCCTGCCCTGCAAGCGCGAGGGCCCGAGTTCGACTCCCGGAACCCACATACAAAAAAGGGGCCGGTGATATCGCTCAGCGGCACGGGCGCCTGCTGGCGCGCGAGGTCCTGAGGTCGACCCCCCGGTACCCACAAAAAAAAAAAAAATATATATATATATATATATATATAAAATCCTAACTATTTGTGATGTACTCTGACGTTTTCTTTTCTATTTTATTATTTCCTTTTCTTGTACTTTATGCTGTGCATGGCCCATTAAACTGATTTCACAACCACCTTTTGGGGCGCTGACCCGAGCTTCTGCAGCGTCGCAGTGCAACCCCCTGCGGCGGGATCTCGTGGATCAACTGTGGAACGAACAGTCAGCCTGCAGCCCGGCCCAGGCGATGCCCTTGGCCCTGAGCACCAGAGGGCCCTGCCTTGGCCTAGCCTGGCTGAGGCCCTCATCGTGGGCAGGGAGCCCTTGGGTCTTCGGGGAGTGCCCACCAGAGCCTTCTTAGGCTGCGCTCTAGGTCCCCAAGACCCTGGTCCCCACACAGCGCTTGGAGTCCACTCCCTGGCTGGCACAACCTTCCTGGTGAACACACCCAAAGCTAAGAAGTTGCCAGCAACGGTCCTTTGTGGGCTGGGGAGTAAGGATGGAGCTTGGGGTGCGGGCAAGTTGTCCACACTCATGCACGTGCGGCCCTTTGAAGTAGAGGAGGGACCCAGAGAGCCAAGGAGAGAAGGTCACGTGGGCAGGACCTCCGTTTGTGGTGAGCTAACTCTGGATACAAGACCCCGTTTGCGGACCCAGCAACCCTGAGAGGGGCTTCAAATCTTGCCCTGCTCTCACAGGCTGGGGTCGCCCTCCTTCCTGCCTCCTCCCACCAGGCCACTTCCCTCGCTTTCTTCCCAGTCCTGGGTCTGTGGTGCCTCCTCCCATTGCTTTACTCCCCAGGGCGGGAGCCCAGCCGTCCCTCCCCGCTGCTGAGAACAGTCGGAGGCCGCAGGGAAAGGGGGATCTCACAGCGCTTTACTTCTGGACTGAACAGGGCCGGGAGGCAGCGGCCCTCAGAGGCCGGCAGAGTGGGGAGGGCGGGACTTGGCTGTCACTTCAGGGATGGCTGCATCCAGCTGCGTCTTCCCTCTCATGGCCTCCGGTATTGACCACGCTGTAGGCTCTTAGAGGGGAGGGAGAAGGCTGGTATGGTAAGCAGGTGAGAGGCTCAGTCTCGGGGTACCCATCAGGTTGTAGGCCCCATGTCTGCTGGACTTACCTGCCACGCTTCCGGCACAATCGGGACATCTGCCTACACTTGCCACCTGTGGGTGCGGAAAACAGATCAGCCATGAGTCGGAACAATGTTGACTGTACGTGCTCTGGGGCTGGGGGACAGGCCATCTACCCGGTCCCTCAGGAAGCTCCCAGTTACTCTACACGAGAGTAAACAAGAGACACACGTGAGAAGAGTCAGTGCGAAGTTTCCATGTAGGCACAGGGATGAGCTGGCAGAACGCTCAGACTGCTTTGTGTATTTTGGATTCAGTTAGCGCATATTTGCTGTGCACCCACTGTATGCCAGGCACTGAACTGGGTACTGGAAACATAATGGGGACAAGAAAAAAGACCCGGCCTTTGGACAGCTAACTTTCTGGTAGGGGGGCAAACAGAAAATTAAGACAAATGCATGGATGGTGACAAGCACTGTGAAGAAAAATAAAGCTAGGAAGGAGTCAAGGAGGCCCAGGGGCAGGGAGCATCCTCACAGGGATGGATAGGAGGCCTCCAGGAGGAGGTGATATTTGGCCAAAGGCCTGAAGGAGGTGAGCAGGAGCCACGTGGAGGCAGGAATGGAGGAAGGGCGCTCTAGGTGGAGGAGCAGCCTTGCAAAGGCTCTCGGGTAGGACAGCACAGATGGGCTCGGGACCTGGCATGGGTAAGGGGGATCTCAAAAGCCAAAGGAGCCAAGCATGGTGGTGCAGGCCTGTAGTCCCAGCACTGGGGGAGGCTGAGGCAGGAGAATCACAAGTTTGACCCCAGCCTGGGCAACTTAGCGACTTAGTGAAAGCTCCTTGCTGTAGCTGACAAACATTCTTCTCTTATCTACTCTGCTCGCTTATATTCTCGCTTGTTTATCGTTGCCTCCCCTGGGCCGGTGATTCTTACATGCCATAGGATGTTGCTGAACTCCTCAACCCTCTGGGCCTTAATTTCCCCACCTGACAGGGAACAGGGCTTGAACACATGCTGAGCAACTGAGGCTACTGCACCTGACCCCGATTCAAGGGTCAGGCGTGTGTGACCAATCTCGTTTTATTATTCTTAGTGTTCTGCCTCCTGTCTTAAGGCAAAGAAAAAGGGTGTGGCTGTGCCCATTACCCTGATGCAGAAGCTGCACAGAGAGGCAATGACATTTGGCACAGGTTGGACAGCCTGAGTGACAGCTCAGCTCCCTCCCCAGGACCGAACCCAGGGCCTTCATACTGAGCTACATCCGCTACATCCCCAGCCCTTTCTAAATTTTTTATTGGAAGACAGAGTCTCTCTAAGTAAGTTTCCCAGGCTGGGGTCCAACTTGTGATTCTCCTGCCACAGCCTCCCAGAGTTCTGGATTCTAGGTGTTCACCACCACACTGGATTTAAGCGAGAGCATGTAAACAGGGGCCCTCGTGTTTTATTTCTCCTTGCATGGCATTTTAAAACCCCTTTTTAAAAGATTAGATTCTCAGGGCTGGGGATGTAGCTCAGTGGTAGAGCACTTGCCTGACATGTGTAAAGCCCTGGTTTCATCCCCAGCACTGCAATAAACAACAACGACAAAAGTTTCTCTGCTTGTTGTTCCTCTCTGCACCCCTTCCCTGCCCTGAGCTGGGCCGTGGGAGGCAGACGGGACAGGCCACATCGCTGGGGCCTCTTGCCCTCCACTGCTGGCAAGAGATAGGAGGGAAGAGGAGTGAGTGGTCTAGGGTTCCCTCCTGGTTGCATTACAGTGAGGTGGTGACTGGAATCCTCTCCCTGGGGCCACTGCTCCTAGCAGCAGCCCTGCTACAGTTCCACCTCTCACCAGGCCCTGGCACAACCATTACCTCCCCTCACCTTCAGATTGGAGTAACAACAGCTCCCCATTGTCACCAGACCTGGGGTGCTGTGCCATCCACCATAACCCCACCCCTGCCTCTGCAGCAGTCCCCTGCTATGGCCTGGATATGGTTTGAGTGTGTCCCCGCAAAGGGTGATGTATTGGAAGCATCGTCCCCAGTGTGGGGTGTTGAGAGGTCCTGGAACCTTTAAGAAGCAGGGCCACATGGAAGATAATGAGGTCACTGAGGACATCAGCTCTAAAGAGGTTGAAGCTTTGAAAAGACACTGGTCTTTCTGAGTAAGTGAGTTGTTATAAAAATAAAAAAATTAAAAAAAAAAATCAAGGCTGAGACAGGAGTGGTGGCTCAAGTCTGGAATCCCAGCATTCTGGGAGGCTGAGGCAGGAGGAACACGTTTGAGCTCAACCCAGGTAATAAAGGGGATGGGAATGTAGCTCAATGTGAAGCCCCTGGGTTCAATCCCCGGTACCACAAAAGAAAAAGAAAAAGAAGAGGAAGGAGGAGGATGAGGAGGAAGAAAAGGCAAAGAAGATGAAGAAGAAAGAGGAGAAGGAGGAAGATAAAGAGAAGGAAGAGGAGGAAAAGAAGAAGGAGGAGGAGAAGAGGAAGGAAAAGGAGAAGGAGAAATCTATTTTTTGACCATTTGCATGAATCTGGGCCTCATGATTTGTTTTAACCAGTAGAATATGGTGGCAGTGACAGTGGCCAGTTCTAAGCCTGCACACTTCCTCTCTGTCATTCTCTCTCTCTCTCTTCTTGAGCACCACCACGTGTTCAATCTCAAGCGAGACCAGTGGAAACTTAGACAATGAGGTGAAGAATTGAGGGGCCTGTACAAACAGGGCTCCCCTCTGGCCTTCAGCTGATCTCAGGTGCATGCATAAACCCAGCAGCAAGCAGAAGAACCGCCCAGCTGCGCCCAGCCTACATCTCCAAACTGCAGTGGGGGAGCTGAATTGAGGGCCTGGGATGCTACAGAGCTGCAGATGTGCCTGGTTAGAACAGCCTCGCCCAGGGGCCTTCGAGAACTTGACCTTGGGTCTCAGTGCTGGCCAAGGCCCCTCTGGGTCTTGGTGCCCTTCCCCTCACCCCCATTCTTACTGGTGAGGATGACGATCCCTGTGATAAAGAGCACAGCTGCCACCAGCAGCCCCCGTTTCCGGAGCGTGTCCACATCTACGGAGAGAGACATGAGTGGAAGGTGAGAAGCACCTTGGCCTTTCCTCCCCACCTCTTCCTGTGGCTGACTCACCGTAGGAGAAGGGGTCCTTATCTGGACCTGGAAAGAAAGACAAGGCACAGGTTAGAGTCAGCAGAGGTCTGGGCAGTGAAGGAATGGATGGCAGATTCAGGAAGTGGGGACATCTGGGTCTCAGCCTTTCTACCCTTAGAACAAAACACAAGGTCCTTATTGCACCACACAATCTGTCCCCATCACCTCTCTAACCTCATTTCCTCACTCCACCCCTCACCACACTGAATCCCCACAGACCTCCGGCTGTCAAGCACATCAGACACCTTCTAACCTCAGGGCCTTTGCACTGGTGGCTCCCTCTGCCTGGAACGGCCTTTTCCTAGACATCCACATGGCTCCTTCCTTCACTTCTTCAAAGCAAGGCCTCCCCTGCTCCTCTATATGAAATACTTCCTTCTCACTCTCTGGCACTAACCCTGCTTCATTTTTCTTGATAGCAAGTTAAAACCACCTGGTAGATAATTACTAGAATTATTATTTGTTGTCTTTCTCCTCCCACTAGAATGTCAGTTTCTTGGGTGAGAGATTTTGTCTTTTTTGGTCATGGCTGTATCTCTGGCACCTAAATCAGGGGCTGCCATGCACAAGGCACTCAGTGTTTGTTTGTTTGTTTGTTTGTTGTTTGTTTTTTGCAATACTGGGGGTCAAACACAGGACCTTCCCCTTGAGGTACATTTTTGTTTTTTGTTTTGAGACAGGGTCTCACTAAGTCTCTAAGTTGCCTAGGCTGGGCTTGAAGTGTGATCCTCCTGCCTCGGCCTCTGAGAGTGCTGGGATTAGAGGTGTGTGCCACCACACTTGGCAGGGTCTTTGTTGCACAAACAGGTGAATGGACTCCCTCTGTTACATGTAGGTGTGGCATTCCCTTCACGCACTGGGTGTTGGGTGGGCAGGAAATGGGGGACTAGGTCTAGAGGGAAAGAACCAGGTGCCCTGAAACAGAGTCCCGCTGATGCACAGCTGACCTCAGACATGGTGAGCCCAACCATGCCTAGAAGAACCACCCAGCTGAGCACAACCTACATTTCACACTGTGGAACTGAAAGCTAAATAGACAGCTATCATCTTAAGCCTCTGCATTTTGTCGTGGCTTGTATGTAGCATTTACATCTAGTCAGACATTCTTGTGTACCCTCCCTCTGCCAAGCAGGACATCATTTATTCTCTCCACATGTGTGTCCTTCAAACGTGCTGGGCCTGTTCCAGGTGCCAGGAATGCACAGAACCTGGGAAATGGCTGTTTCCAGTGTGGGAAGGGAGTTACTGACCAGGTTGTCTGTGGGTGTCATTCCTCCTGATGTATCTGCCTGGCGTTGATCTGTGGTAGAGGGCCGTGGTTCCTTCATTGAGACGAGCAGAGTGAGTGACTACAAGTTGGGGAAGGGCAGGTGGGAGTCATGGAGGTAGAAACAAGGACATCGCTGCAAGTCAGGAACAGGGAGAGACCCCTCCCCCACATCTATGCAAGTGGCCTGCAAGGGACAGGCACTCTGTGCCCTCCACCCAGGGAGGCAGCAAGCAGTGGTCAGCCCCTCCCCAACCCAGTCAAGACTGGCTGCCCCAGTCCCCAGCTGGCCTGTCTTCTTGAACCTCTTGGGCCACCCTTCACATAATCCAGGACTAGAAGGTAACACCTGGCATGGCCAGACGGGGGACTTGTAGGACTCTGGTCCAGCCACCCCACCTAGAAATGCTTGCTGCAAAAAGTTCTGAGTATCCCTCTTCCCCTAAATCAATCTCTCTCTCTCTCTCTCTCTCTCTCTCTCTCTCTCTCTCTCTCTCTCTTTCTCTCTCCTCTCTCAGTATTGGGGATTGAATCCAGGACCTTTTACTAAGCAACACCCCCAGCTCTTTCTTTCTCTTTCTTTCTTTTTTTTTTTGAGACAGGGTTTCACTATGCAGTTCAGGCTCACCTTTAACTCACTTGGTGGCCCAGGCTAGCCTCAAACTCGCAGTGATCCTCCTGCCTCAGCCTCCCAAGTGCTGGGATTACAGGCATGAGTCACCACGCCCATCTTCTATTTTTGGTTTTTGTTTTTTTTTTTTTCATTTTGAGATAGAAGACAGCAGCCGAGAGAGGGAGCAATGCAGTCATAATGACAGTGCTTAAGCTCCTTGATGCAGCTCTGCCCGAAATAGCATCCTCTAGAGTCTACAGAACTTCTACAGTCAATAAATCTGTTTGTTTTTTTTTTTTTTTTCAAGTTGGGTGTTTTGTATCTTACAACTGGAAATCTCTTGCCCTAACATGAAGAAGACAGATACAAAGGAACCATCCATAGCCCCATTTCCCAGCACCAGCCCTGAGAAGAGAACTGAACAAAAGGTGAACAAACACCACCTAAGTCCATGGTGTTTGGGAAATGCTACATTCCGGATGATCCCTCTTGGGGACACTTGGTAAAAATTAGCTTCATGTAGGCTCTGAGAAGTCCTGCCATAGAGAAACATGTTTAACCCAGAATTCCCCAAACACCTTTGACCACAAACCGAAACAATTTTTAAAAATCTACTTGCAATTCCCCCAACAGGTCCTTTGAGCAATGGACATTAGATAGGGAATTAAATAAAATAAAAACCAGAGCCTGCTCTGCTCAGCCCTGGACTCTACCTACCTTCCTTGCTGCTGGTCTGTGGCCCTGGATCCGTCACCAGAAAAAAAGCACCCGTTCCGGTCGGTTGCTGGATCTTGGTCTCCAACTCAGCTGTGTGCCCG
Source organism: Erethizon dorsatum (assembly GCA_028451465.1). Lineage (NCBI taxonomy): Eukaryota > Metazoa > Chordata > Mammalia > Rodentia > Erethizontidae > Erethizon > Erethizon dorsatum. The sequence continues at coordinate 98,297,247 of CM051834.1, forward strand.
ACTTGCTGTGGGGTCTCAGGAAGGTTGCTCTGAGTCTCTTTTTCCTCAACTGTAAGATGACGATAAGGGTCACTCTGATCTCATAGTGTTTGGGTGAGGATTGGAGGAGCTAACACAGGTGAAGCGCTTGACCTGTGGCCCTCACGTAGTAAGTGCTGTAGGTGTTTTGTGCAAGGAGAAAGGATAAGGTTGCTCATGCGGCACTGTGTGCAGCAGGAAAACCTGAAAGCCACCACTGTGCCCACCAGCAGGGTGTGACTTTGCTCACTTCGCTCATTTCCCAGCCCCTGTGCAATGCCAGGCGGCAAAGAGGAACAGAGGAGTCTTCTGCAGCAACGTGAGAAGAGGCCCACGCTACTATCGCATGAAACAACTGGACAAAGCAAGTTGCGGGACAATCGCCTGCTATTCTTTTTTTTTTTTTTTTTTTTTTTGGTGGGGACCGGGGGGTCGACCTCAGGACCTCGCGCGCCAACAGGCACCCGTGCCACTGAGCGATATCACCGGCCCCTTTTTCGTATGTGGGATCCGGGAGTCGAACTCGGGACCTCGCGCTTGCAAGGCAGGTGCCTACGCCGCTGAGCCATCTCACCGGCCCTCGCCTGCTATTCTTGAGCTCACAGAAACACGGCGGGCAGCAAGTGTATTTTCTGCAGGTCATGTGCCCGTGCTACTGTAGGGTGGGGACCACGCACACTCACTGTGGGCCTCTCCGAGAAGGCCGAGGGGGGAAACAGGGTGGGGGCGGTGGGCAGAGGGATTCTGTCTGGCCTACATTTTTATTCTTTTCCGGGAGAATGTGCTTCTGTGTTCTTGGATCACTAATCATTAATTTGAAAAAACTGGGGGAAAGTGGCTCATGCCTGTAATCCCAGCACTCTGGGAGGCTGAGGCAGGAGGATTGTAAGTTTAAGCCCAGCCTGGGCAACCTAGTGGCTTAGTGAGACTCTGTCTCAAAATAAGAAATTTAAAATAAGGACTGGGGATGTGGTTCCAGTGAAGGCCCTAGGTTCAATTCCCAGTACCACACACACACACAGAAAATGAGGGGGCCTCTTTGAATTATATTCCCAAAAAGTTCCAATTATTTGAAAATCCAAAAAAAAAAAAAAATGAAGAGACAGATGAATGGAAGGAAAGAATGGGAAGAGCACTGGAACTTCTAGAGATGTCCGCAAAGTTCTATTCTTTGACCTTCGCGGTAGTGACATAGATATTCAATTTAGGATAAATCACTAAATTGTACACTTACGGGTTTTGTGCTTTTCTGTGTTTTGTGTTTTAGAAGTGAATGGAGCCAACTGGCTGCTCCAACACAAAGTAAACTGGAGGGCACAGGGCAGGGGCGGGTGGGAGGAGAGTCAGGACTAAAGTGACCAGCCAGAAATCCAGAGCAGCACCGGAAGTGAGGACTCTGCCCTGCCCCCTGCCCCCTGCCCCCTGCCCCTGCCCACTCACCATCAGCAGGCCGGGTGGAGGTCAGAGGAGTAGACTGGCCGTCTAGGTGGGCTGCATCTGGCATCCAGAAATACGAGGTTAGGGAGAGAAGGAAGTAGAGAAAGGCCACAGATAAAGACTGGGGGGTTCCCATAGCATCTCAGTTTTGGTGTAATGAAATGACTGAAGTCATCCAGCCATTTATTTGCTAAGAGCTCAATCTTGATGCCTGGGGCTCCCCTACGTCAAGACCTGGACTCCTACATCAGCCACGCTAGAGCTCCTTCTCGGGCATCTTGCTGCCAGTTACTTTTACTAAGACTCGGAGAAGTTCTATCTAGATAGGTGTTCAGCTCAGTTTTCTAAATACCTTTTTGACCACAAACCAGCACCCATCCAATAAGAGCCCTGGAACCTCCTCTGAGGAGCCTCCTTCCTGATTCAGTGGGGCTGGTACCCATGTCTTGGAGGTTGTCATGGAACCCATGCCTACCCAATCAGTTGTCTGTGCCTGTCATCACCACGATCAGCTCATAGGTGGGCACATCACCCAAAGCTGGCCAATGACACTCAGCTATGGGACATTTGGTGGATTGGGGAGATGGAAATTCTCTTGCTTTTGGATACTTAGCAGGCCAGTAGGGGCCATTTTGGCCCATAAAAGGAGAAGCTGACTGAAAATGAAGCCAACAGAGAGAAAACAGAAAGAACCAAGAGCTGGCAATTTTTCTGATAGCCCCTACATTGATCCATGCCTGAAGGCCTATCCTGGGACTTTTTAGTTACACAAGTTCATAGATTCCCCAGTTTGGCCCAAGTTTGAGATTCATCTTGTCAGACCTGTTCCCCTTCCCTCACCTGGATCTTCTGTTAGAACATGAGTGTTCACAGTAGTCAGGTCCACTGTAGAAAGGGATGTGACGTTCTCCAACCTCTGTCCTGGAGAATCAAAGGCGAGATCAAGAGGGGGCCTCTGCTCCCCTTTTTTCACCTTTGCTCCCACTCTGAGCAACTTTTGGAAAGCTAGAGGGCTGCTCCAAAGGAACCACTTAGCTTCAACTGTATCAATCTGTGATCCTGGAAGTGTTTTAAGTTACACTCGTGCCCCATACATGTCTTAGTTACTTGCCTGTCCCTGGGACAAAGTACCCAACACCTGCAACTTAAAGGAAGGGAGGTTCATTTTGGCCAGTTTTAACCCTGGTTGTTGGATCCAAGGCAGAAATGCCATGGTGGAAGGGCCTAGCAGAGGAAAAGGTGCTCAACCCATGGCAGCCAGGAAGCAAAGAGAGAAGGGAGGAGCTGGGGACGAGAGTGCGCCCTCCCACACCATGCCCCCAGTGACTCCTAGCAGCGTATTCAGCTGTGACTTCACCAATGGATGAATCCCTGATGAGTAAAGCATTTCAAAATCCAATCACCTTCCAAACATATGAGGCTTTGGGGGGACATTTTAGATCTACCCTGTAACACCCTGGGACCCTTCCTTCAGCCCCCTCTCTCCACCCATTATTGCGGGCTCGTCTAGGAAGCCCCAGTGCTAGGGTCAGCTGGAACCCTGGTTTTATTTTCTTTACTTTTTATTTTTTTGTGGGTACCGGGGGTCGACCTCAGGACCTCGTGCACCAGCAGGCACCCGTGCCGCTGAGTGATATCACCGGCCCTTTTTTCGTATGTGGGATCCGGGAGTCGAACTCGGGCCCTCACGCTTGCCAGGCAGGCGCTTACACCACTGAGCCATCTCACCGGCCCCCTGGAATCCTGGTTTTAAATGCTGCCCCCAGTGACTTCCTTCCTGTGTGACCTGGAGCAAGTGAAGTCCCCTCTCGTCTCTGAGCCTCAGCTGTCTTGTCTGCAAAGTGGGGATTATAACTGGATCTACTTCACAGGGCTGCAGAGATTGAGTAGGACAAGGGTCTCCACACAGTGTCACACATAGTCAGTGCTGGACACATCCACTGCCCTGCTCCAGCCTCTGTCCCTCTCACCCAGAAGTCCCAGCAGCCTCCTCCCTGATCGCCTGCTCTGGCCACAGTGTGCTCCCACCTGCAGCCAAAGGGAGCCCGTGCCCACCTGAGTCAGGGAAGGCCCTCCAGTCTCTGAGCCTGTCCAGGCTGAGGTCTCACCTGGCCCATCGTCCCCTCCCTCTGGTCCCCATCACTTCTCTATCCTCTTCTCTTTCCACTCTGTACCTTGCTCACCCAAGCCAGCCACACGGTCTCCCCACCACCAGACAACGCTCACACACACACCCCCAGATACCTGCACAGCTCACCTCTCTGCACCCAGTGTCACTCTTCCCTGGTCCTTCAGACCAGCCTGTTTAAACAAGCCTCATTACCCTCCTTTATTATCCCCCAGTGCTATCGCCTTTTGGGCTACTACACAACTTGCTGACTTGTTGGTTACTATCTTTGGCCTATAATATCCACTGCTTTTTTCTCTCAGTGCTTAGATCTGGTGCATAGTAGATGCTCAATGAATTTCTTTCTTTCTTTCTTTCTTTCTTTCTTTCTTTCTTTCTTTCTTTCTTTTTTAATTTTCACGACAGGGTCAGTGAGTTCATAGATGAATGCGCAAGTAGGAGGTGTGGCCTGATGGGAGGTAGGTCACTGGGGTCATGACCTGGAAGTATGCACTCTTGTCCCCAGCTCCTCCATCCTCTCTTTGCTTCCTGGCTGCCATGGGTTGAGCACCTTTTCCTCTGCTAAGCCCTTTCACCATGGCATTTCTGCTTGGAGCCAACCAAGGCAGCTGGCCTTGAACTCACTATGTAGCTCGGGCTGGCCTCAAATAAGTGGCAATCCTCCTACCTCAGCCTCCCGATTGCTGGGACTACAGGCATGCACCACTCTGCCCCAGCAACAAGCACCTTTTGAATAACTGAAAGAATACAGGAAAACCAAAGAGAAATGGGGGCATTTTCAGTGGAGCAAGTGCTCTGGGTTATGAAAAAGGCAGAATGGCTATAATTCCAGCCTTGAATTTCAGTTTCCTCCTCCATAAAGTGGGCATAACAGCATGAATAAGAGCTAAAGCCCATACAAGCCAAGGGGCATAGCACCTGCCTTGAGGAAAGCATCTACCAATGCCAGTGCGGTGACACCTTTGAGGAGCACTTTGCCGGCAAGGTTGAGAGGCTCCTACTCTCTGGACTAGCACCTCCCTACCTCCCCACACCCCCCCCTTTACAGTGTATCACCCAGAGATCCAGGGAGCCACTGTGTTGGGAACCCAGGTTTCCTGGCTGCCGAAGAGAAAACTGACACCGACCTCCTGGCCAAATCAAACTGGCTGAGTTCCTCTTGGAGGTGAAATGGAGGGTGCTCAGCAGGAAAGGCGCCAGCTAGACTCTCTGGAAGCGACCACCAAGGGCTGAGCTGTCCAGAGAGGGTGTAACCCCAAACCTGGCTAGGGGTTCCCACTTCCTGGTGTAGGCTCAGTAGGAGGGTTGGGGGGATAAGAGAGAGCCTCCAAACCCACCAACCCCCAGGGCTCCAGGGCAGGGTCTTACCTCTGATGGGCACAATCAGGCCAACGATGGTGAGGAGACACAGGCGACTGGAGGGCAACATCTGTGGGATGAGTAGGACCTGGGATAGGTGAGGTGTGGCCTGGGGCAGTCCCTGGAGGTCCTGCAGCCCCAGTGCTCCCCTCCCCAAAGCTGGCATCTCTGGACCCCCTTGCTGCCAGCCTTTGGGGCTCAGAGGTGGAGACCGCAAGCAGGCTTTGGGGCTCAGAGGTGGGGGTCCCAAGCCCCCGCCCCTTGCTCTTCCTGTAGATCTCAAAGAAAACAAGAAGCCGCAAGCCTACCTGGGCACCCAGCAGTGCCCAGAGCACAAGCTGCTCCCCCAGCCAGGCACGGACCCTCACGAGGGCTGGCAGGGAAGGGCAGAGGACTCTGGGCACAACAGAAGAGGGCTCCCCACTGCCTAGGGGCACAGGGCCGGAGCCTCGAGGAGCGGCAAGAGGAAGGGTGAGTAATCCACTCCTGATCACAGGGGAAAAAGTGAGCTATGTCGGGTGGCACTGCAGACAGCACGGAGCCCAATGCTGGGCAGCTCCGAGAGGGGCTGTCTGCCAGGGATGGAGCAGAGCTGGGGAGACTGAGGCCGGAGACAGGAACCGCGGCCGGGCGTGTAGAAGGACGTGGCCATGCATGGGAGGCGCAGAGGTACCGACCGGCCGGTGCCCTGCCCACCTGAACCGGAGCTGGGGAGAGGGGCTATGGGCGGAGAAGGAGCGAGGGGCGACTTACATCAGAGCCGGGGATCGCGAGCCGAGCTGCGGCCGCGAGGGGCCAGGGCAGCGGGAGCAGCGTCCGGGCGAGGGTGTGGCCAGGAGAGCGCGGCGGGCGGGGACCCAGACGGGCGCAGTCATTTCCTCTTGGGTTTCCTGGCTTCGGAGCCCGGGAGCCCCGGGTGGGAGCAGGAGGGGGAGACACTGAGGACGGTGGGGGGCTGGGGTGGCCTCCACCCACCCGGCCAGGGGGCGGGCGGAGGTGGGGAGGGTAGAAGGGGAAGGGGCCGCTCCGGAGGTGTGAAGGGAGGGGTGTGGGAGCGAGGAGGAGGCGACTCGGGGCCCTCGGGAAGGAGGAGGAGGGGGACAACTCTAGGCACGCAGGGGACAGCGACCCTGGTACAGTTCTACAGCCCCCACCCCTGTGTGCCCACAGATGAGAACACACAGACAGAACAGGGAAAAACCAAATGCACATTTATTAAGCTCAAGACGTGGACACCGAGGGGCCAGGAACGGATGCTCTGGAAAGAGACAAAGAGGTTGGGGGAGCAGCACATGGGTTCCTGGGGAGCTGGGGGTGGACTCCCAGATCCCAGAAGCTGGAGGCCTGAGTCCCTGGGTCTGGGATGCAGACAGGCTCTTTGGGGGATCGTCATTGCCAAGGCCTGGGAAGGGACAGCAGGGTGCAGCGGCTCCAGCCTTAGGGTGGGTGGGGCGGCTCATTCGGGGGAGCGTCCCCGGCGCAAAGCTGGGGTCCCCACCGCCTTCACCCGATCCTCAGGCTCCCGCGTGAGGCGGGGACAGCAGTGGAGGTTCCCTGGGGCTGGATTTACACACCGCCGCCGCCAGGGGCTGGGGAAAGAGGAGGGCTGTGTTAGTCCGCGGAGAGGCACACAGTCCCCTCCCCATAGCCGCTGGGCTCCGGATCCCCAGGTCCTGGAAGGCAGACCCCTGGGGGCTGTCACTCATGGGCAAGCACTGGGGACCTCTCACCTCCTCACGTCCTGCTGCCTGCTCGCTGTGGGACAGCTCTGGGGCTGCCGTCTCTCCCACAGACTGAGTCAAGGAGGGAAACACAGCTGTGGTGGGGCCCAGCCCCGAAGGCCAACCTGGGGTTTTCCGGTGTCCTCTTGCCAGAAAAGGAGTACCCCACCCCCTTCTGCACCCCATCTCCTCCCAGGCCCTCATGCCTTTCCTATGTCTTGCATCCTGTACATTCTGACCCAACAGAATTCCTTTTTCCACCACAGCAGACCTTCCTTCAACTGGGGGGGGTGGGGGGGGTGTCAGGATTCTGCACAGATTCTCAGACTGGGCCCCAAGTGTCAGGGCCAAACATCAGCATCCACACTGCACCCCACCAGCACCCACAAAGTGCATCGCTTAATGTCCTCAAATTTCCTTAAGAGAACATGAAACAAAATATGAAGTTTCACACCCAATTCCCCCAAGCCCTTCTCCTTTTTAGTTATCACAATTGTATAAGAGGCAAAGAGATTCTCCTCTTTTGATTTTTTTTTAAAGGCCCCTGGAAAGGATGCAATTCCACTAAAAACAGGTCAAGATATTTTTGTATAATGAAGACTAACACTCTCAAGGAGTCATGATCTGCCATCTGCATGCCGCTCCCCGCCCCTCTCTTCCTTCCACCTTCCATCCACCTGCACCCACTGTGCCCCCTCCACCCTCCTTTTCCCCCAACACCCCACCCCTCCTTTCCATCCCTTCCTAACTCCCCTTTCTTCCTCCTCCATGTCCTCTGGGATCTCCATGCTCTTCATCATGCATCCCTCTTCTCTATCGCAAGCCTTTCTCCTCCAGCCCCATACGACCTACATCCCCACAGCTACTTTCCCCAACATGAATTTTTAAGTCTGTATTCTATGCATCTCTCTTTTTGTTTTTGTTATAATTATTCAGAAACCCACCCTCTTTTCCTCCCTTTTCTTTCCTTTCTCTTTACCTCCACTCTAGATAGGTCCAACTGGATGATAACATATGGAAAGCTTTCTATTCTCCTGTGGTTCCCCAGGGCTCAGCTCCCCGATCCTGGCTGGCAGCTGTCCTTCTCCCACCCAGGGTCCCTCCCAGCCAGGCTTGTGCCCTTCTCCCTTGGGAAATGTGTTTGTTCTTGCTTTTGGAGGTTTAAGCGTTTGTTTCTGGGAATCTTTGTACTCTGGACTCTTAGGATGTTTCCTGTCCCACTGCCCCCTGGTGGCCTGACATCTTCCCTCTGCAGGGCTCAGCCACCTACGGAATTGCCCTTGTGCCTCTGTTGGGGTCCACGCTCTGGCTCTAGCATCTCAGAGGCTGTCCCCATAAGGATTCACCTTTCCACTGCCACCAACCAACCACCCAGAACACACATGCGCATTCTTACCCTCACCTGAGGATGGAAGCTCCGACTTACAGGACTTGCAGGTGGGGCTGTGGAGGCAAAGAGAGAGAGTATCAAGGGTTTGGCAGTTCCCGGCCTTCTGGGCTCTTCTACCAGGGAAGCACCCCGAGGCCCCAGGCTGCCCTCCCCACCCCCTCTCCCCATTGTGGCCAGACCTCTCAGACCTGGAGTCTGCCTTTCTGCACTTCACCTTCTTGCCTGTTGAGAGAGAGAGAGAATGAGAAGCGAGGGACAGAGGACCCAGGGTATGGACAAAAGCCAGTGGAGGACCCAAGGCGCCCAAGGATGCCAGGGCAGCCCAGAGAGGGTCAGACTTACTGATGATGATGATGATCCCCAGCAGGAACATTATGGTGGCCAGAGTCATGCCCACTGTCTGCACCGTGGCATAGTCTAGGGAAGACAGTAGGGAGGTCAGGGCAAGGGTGGGCCTCACCCACCTGGAGCCTCAGACCTGGATCCAGGCTCCAGAATCCAAGACGTTGCAGGCCATGCTGATGCCCCTCCAGTGGGCTCACAGGAGGACAAGAGCTGGGGTTGGGCCGCATCTGCTCCCTTTGGCCTCTGCCCGCCACACTTCTGCCCTGCCCTCTCCCTCAGATAAACACATGCAACTGCTTCCTCCCTGGCCCTGGTCCTGTCCACCATTGTCATCTACCTGAAACCACTACAGCGGTCTTCTCTGTGGTGTCACCATCCTGAACAATAGGGGACCCTCTCACAGCAACAGCGTCCTGCTCAGCTCAGAACCCTCCCTCCCAGCTCCCACTGCACTCCAGGCAAAAACCAAGGTCCTCACCAGGGTCCTCAAGGCCCCAGTCCAACCCACGCTATCCCTCAGTCCTCTACTCCAGCCATGATGGCCTCCCTGATGTTCCTGGAGCGCATCAGGTGCTGCCCTGCCTCAGGACCTTGGTACTTGCCATTCCCTCTACCTGAAACCTTTTCTCTAGATAGCCCCAAGGCTTCCTCTCTGAGGAACTTCTGGGATTTATTCTGATGCCAATTCACCTCTCTTTGTCCACTTAGAATTTTCCCATCTTCTCAAAACTTTCTAAATCCATTCCCTTTTATTTTTCTTCATGAGAATTATTCTCTCACAGTCTTGTCTCGTAAATAATTTTCATTTTATTTACTTGAGTATCTGTCTCCCATGAGTGTTAGATAAGGAGAGCAGGCAATTTTGTCCATATTACTGCCTGCAGTATTGCTAGGAAGCTGGGACATTAGCTGGCATAGAGCATGTGCTCAGTAAGTATATGCTGAAATGTGAATTTGAAGAGCACCCGCTGTATACCAGCTGTGAGCCAGGCCTCTGGCCTCAAGCAGTTGACTTTCATGTTATGACTAAGCAGGTGCCAACAAACTGCACGAATGAACAAACCCATCAAAAATCCAAGTCATTGCTGGAGGTGGCGTGGTTCCTTTTGCCACGGAGTCAGGGAGGGCCTTGCCTAGCAAGCAGTCAATATTTGATCTGAGGCCAGAAGAAGGAAAAGGAACCAGGAGTTCCTGCAGCCAGCTACAGAGAGTGCTAGGAAGGTGAATTCCTGGCAGAAGGAGCAGGGAGCGCAAAGGCCCTGAGGCGAGAAGAAAACTGACATATTGGAGGAACAGTACAGATGGAGAAGAGGGGCGTGTGCAGGAGAAACTGGGGCTAGATCCTCCAGAGTGGGGTAGAGCTTCCATGCCATGAGGACAGTATAAAGGCTTCATCCAGGTAACTCTTCTCACAGTCCTCAGAGCTGGCACTACTGCCATCCTTTGTTTACGGAAGGTCCCAGAGAGGCAAGTCACTTGCCCAAGACCACACAGCTAGAGAACAGATAAGCCAGACTCGAATCCAGGGGACCTGGGCTCAGTGTTATTGCTTTTAAAATGTTCCCTGCCTGCTTCTCTAGTGATTTCAGTGAACCCACCCACAGTCCTGCTGACCAGAACATACTTTAAGCACCCATTCAAGTCCCTGGAACCTCAAAGGGGCTCCAAGAGAGTATGAGACCACTTCCTTCCCCCATCAGGTTCTGCCCTCCACACAGGCAGCTGATGTGACTGTACCCATGTGATCACACAACAGTGGCCCATGTATCATGTAGCTGCAGCTGGAGCTTTCAGCATTGGCCTGTGGGGGTCCGCAGCTACCCTTCCATCCAGCCCTAGGGAGGCCCCCATCACAAATTTCTACTCACCGTAGAAAAATGGGTCAAATTCCTCAGGAACTATGGGAAGGAAGGCAAGAAAGAGAGAGAAATAAAAGTATTTCAATGCTAGCTTTCTTAATATTTGGGGAGGGGCACTGAGGATTGAACCCAGGGCCTAAGCATTGAGCTACATCCCCAGACCTTTTTATTTCGAGACAGGGTCTCACAAAGTTGCCCAGGCTAGGCTTGAACTTGCAATCCTCCTGCCTCAGCTTCCCAGAGTGCTAGGATTACAGGTGTGCATGACCATGCCTGGATAAATTTCTTAACATTTTAGAGGATCTGGATGGGGCACTGGCCCAGGGATTTCTTTGTGGAAATCGGAGAAAGAAGTACCTTGCTCTGGATGATATAGACTTGTGACAGGATTCAGGCTTGACAAATGGAGCATAGAAAGGATTCCAGCCCCAACTCATTCATTCCATCAATCAGTTCCATCCCCTGTAAAGTGTACAATGTACCCAACCATACATGGTAGTCCTGGTCCTAGACCCCTTCGAAATCTAATGCAAGCATTGGGCTGAAAAACACAGACACAATCCCATTTACATATAATGCCAGGTGTTGACAGACCCCAGTCCCACTGGTGGACCTGAGTCCATGGCTGCCCCTGGACACTCCCTAAAACTTCCCAGGCATCTGCTCTTGCTCTCTTCCACTTGCTCCTGCCACCAAATCTACTGCAGAGGAGCTGTGGTGATTCATACCTTTTATTACTTATTTCTAAGACACCAGTGATGTTAAGATTCAACATGGCTTTTGCAGTGGCATTCCTGGTATGTGTGGATGTATATTACCACACAAAACACATGAGACACACTCATCCACTCAGAAATGCTAGTGCATGGGTAAAGTGCAGGTGTGTTACAGGGAGTGTGGTGCACACCTGTAATCCTAGCACTCTGTGAGGCTGAGGCAGGAGGATCTTAATTTCAAGCTCAGCCTGGGCGAATTAGCAAAACCTCATTTCAAAATTAAAAAAATAAAAAGATCTGGGAATATAGCTCAATGCAAAGGCCCTGGGTTCCATCCCTAGTACCACCACACACATATACACACACACACACATGTGTGTGCACCTGTGGATCACCTCTTTCTCATCTCCCACCTCCCTGCCACAAACCCCATGCCCTTTCAGGAGAGCTCAGAGCATCTTCCCATTCCAGAAGTGTGTCCCGATGGTCCTCTACTTCCTCTGCTGTCCTCATTAGGTTCTACCTTGTCTGGAGCTGACTTCCGCAGAGCTTGAGCAATTAGGGGAGGGGTGCCAGAGTGATGGCATAGTGTCCTTCTCTCCCCTTCCGGGCTCCTCAGAGGAGGGTGGCTTCCTTGAGGTTGCCTGGGGCCATGTAAGTAATTCTGGCCAATGAACTGTACGTAGAAGTATAATTGTCACTTTAAAGGCTGGAGCATCCAAGTGCCCATGCGAGAGCTCTCTTTTGTCTCTGGCCTGGTGACCTGAACATTCAAGATGGTGGCTGCTCTAGTTTTGTTTGGTGAGTAGAAAGGCTTTTGATGGACACAGAGCATCAGTGAGAAATAACTCTAGTGGTCCTAATCCACTGAGACTTTGGGTACTGTTTGTTACCAAAGCAAGCTGTAGCCTAAACAGACTCATACAGGGGTCCCTGAGGGAAGACCATGAGTAGCATTAATTTACACAGTGTGTCACTTTGCCATTTTCGGAGCTCTGTCCAGTCTTCAAGGCTCAGGTTGGCGTCTTTAATAGCTGCCAGCACTTGTTAGTCTCCCCTCTGACCCAAGAGAAAACAAGCCTTGTGCTCAGAGTCTTCTGCAGGAAACAAAAATCTGTGTAGAATTTTGTGTCAATATTGGGTTTTCTTATTTATGTATTTAGCCAGCAATGGGTAGCACTGACTCTGTGTCAAGCTGCTTCTAAACTCTTCACAATGTTAACAGATTTAATCTTGGCAGCCACTCTGACAGAGGCACTGTCTTCCTCCTCATTTCATAAAATGGGATGCTGTATCCAGAAAAGTCAAGTCACTTGCTTCAGATTCATTGTTATGCTTGCCTTCAATTAAGACCAACCCCCCCAAAAAAACTCTTCATTTTGCACTTGTGATGGCAATATAAAATGAAGCTAATTAAGTATTTTAAAAAGTTAATCCTAGAAGTATGAGGCAGGAGGATTCTGAGTTTGAGCCTAGCCAGGGCAACTTAGTCACTTGGGAATACCCTGTCCCAAAATAAAAGTCTAGGAATGTAGCTCAGTGTAAAGGCCTGGAGTTCAATCACTCCCCAGTACTGAAGAAAATAAAAAGTTAATCCTTTGAAAAAAAAACATTAAATGAGTAGCAACACAGGGAACGTTTAACATTTGAATATGGACAAAAGTTTGAAGGTGGTACTCAAAAGCCTAACCAGGGACACAGTGTCTTAGTCCCTTGAGCTCTATCTTAGTTTCCCCACCAGATGCTGAGTAAATTTGTTTGACTCATCTCTACCATTGATCATGGCATTTACAAAAAGCTCTCAAAGAATTTTCCTGGAATGAGTAAGTGAATGAATGAATGAATGAATGAACGAATGAACGAACAAATGTGAGGCCCTCCTAGGCTGCACCAGGCTGCACCAAAGGTGGAAAGGTTGGATTATCTCACGTTTGTCTCCTGGTTTTCCGCACACCCTCCTCCAAATTTCTCAGGAACCCACTATATGAGTGCCGCTCCCAGAATCCTTTTGGGCTCCTCCCCAGTGCAGGTGCTCCCTGCAGAAGGTCCTCTGTTTGTCCCCATTGGCCCAGCAATCCAAACCCTCGGGTGTGGCTGGGCTAAGGGTGGAATCAGGAGGCAGAAGAAGGAATGTGCACTACTTCTGGCCAGTTGCCAAGGAGAGATCAAGAAGGAGGTGGTTGCTATGGCAACCTGGGCAACTTGCGAGGTGATGGGTCTCATCACTGCAGGCTGGGTGGGGTCTTGTGTGAAGCTTGAGGGTTGGGCCCCATCTTGACTCTCTCCTCCTTTTGTACCTCCTCTTGTGGCCCCTGCAGGGCTGGCTTCTGGCCAAACTGAGGGTCCCTCTCAGGGACAGGGACCCAGGCCCAGTCGCATTCATGCATCCCCTTTCTGTTTGCCCCTAATTCTCCCTCCTGTTCCCTGGCAGGTGGAAAGAGCCTCACCTTCCTCCCCTTCTCTCCCGAACAATTCATTAATTCATTTCCCTAAGCAGCTTGCAATGCACAACATGCTTTTCCTCCTCTGGGATTTCCCAAGACCTGCGGGCCTCTCTCATGCTGTGACTGGGAGGAGGGGGTGCTGAGGCATCTGTCCTCCCGCCTGGGCCCGTCTGCTGCCATCGATCCTGCTAACCGCCACCTCTGCGAAAAGAAGCCCTGGGCTCCCGCCAGACCTGCTGGCTCAGCCCTGCCCCCTCTCCCTAGGGTGGTTTCCAGCCTCTGCAGGCCCCCCACCCCGCCCTGCTTCACATTCTGCAGATACGGCTCAGTGCAGCAGCCCCCGCCGGCTGGGAAAGGGGGAAGGGAAGGAGCAATCAGAGTGGAATTGGGGTTCCCTTCACTGCTGGGGGCTCCTCAGCATCCCTGGTCCTGCCCTCAGTGCTGGACACCCTTGTCCTGCCCCCTCCCCTACTGAAGCATTCTGTCCCCTGCTCCACAGTAGAAGGAAGCTCACCAGAGGGACTGCTGGGTGCAACAGTGAGAGTGAGTGTTTAAGTGGGTGGATATCTGGGTTAGTGGGTGTCAAATGTAAGTGGTCTGCTGCAGGATAAGGATGGGAGGGACATCTGTGTTTGCACACCCAAGTGCACCTCTGGTACTGGAAACTACCGCTGGCTGCAGGCTGGGAAGGAGGGTCCCAACGCGCCATTCCCACCCATGGAGGTTCACTGCAGTGGTTCGGGCCCCACCCCATGCGGCCCCCTTTCTGTTCCTTTCTCTGCTTTTCTTTCTCTCCTTGCCTCTCCATAGTTGTCTCAATCCCTCTATGTCTCTGTGTCTGATTCTCTTTCTCTGCATCTTTCTGTCACTCTTTCTGACACTCTGGGAGCCTCCTATCCTTCTGGGTCTTTGTGTCACTGACTCTACATCTCCTGCCTGTCTTGGCCTTTTTCTGTCTCTTTCAGATTCCCTTAGTCAACCCCCACCCCCATTTTGTCTCTTCTTTAGCTGTCCATCTTTTCCTCTGAGCCTGCCTGTTCAGGATTTCAGTAAGCCCCCACCATAGGCGTCAGTGCTGGACTAAGAAGGATATGGACCCCCCTCCCCTTGCCCAACCCATGGTCCTGAAATCTTACCTCTCTGGCTGCACACCCATCGGCTCCCACCCTCAAAGCCCATCTCTTCCCCACTGCTACCACCACTATGCTGGACGAGCCACTCGGTTTCCATAGCAACCTGTCCGAGCATCCTTTCTCCTGGGACCGTCACACTCTAATTGTAGATCCCGCACCGGGACTACATCGCCAGGGAGCGGGTGTCCCAGAGCCCTCAAGGGGCCTCTAGGGGTGCGCAACAGAGGGCTCCGCTGGGGCAGAGGCAGACACCCCCTCCTCACTCCCCTCCCTTTCAGGACTAGAATCTCTCCACACCCTCTCTCTTCAGCACTTAGATCCCGGAGCCCACCCCCACCCCCACCCGCCCTGGCGCCCACTCCCCAAGCAACACGCTCACCATCTGTAGGGGTCTGGGTTGGGGTCGCCATGCTGAGCAGGATCAGGGAGCTGCTGGATGCTGAGGCAGCGAAGGTGCGGCTGCAGCAGCTGGAAGCAGGACAGACTGATGTGGGGGGGAGATGGGGGAGCCCTGGTGTTGGGGGTGCCTGTAGCCAATGGGGGCCCGGGGAGCCCGCCCTCATCCAGGCCACCCCCGCCCCCGCCCCCGCCCACTGCCGGTGTCCCCGCCCCTTTCCCAAGGGTGGGGGCGCCCCCTGCCGAGGCCAAGGGGGCTCCCAGGCTTTCGCGCAGAGGGACTGAGAGATCAAGGAAGCGCTGTCAGGAAAGAAAAGCACGTTTTATTGGAAGTCTGGGCGGCACGCGGAGTCCGTGGGACAGGGCTGGGGAGGGGGGCAGGCGCGGTGGCTGGAGGCGCGCAGGTGGTGGGTGGAAGGCGTCAGGTGCCAGGGGAATCCTGTGGGGTGAGAAGGGTGAGAGGCGACGCGGACCTCAAGCCCAACCCCTCGCAATCCTCCCACCTGGCACTTCGCCCCTTTTCAAGCTTCCCTCCCTCTCTTCTTCCCTCCCCTGCCCGGTCTGAGCTGCAGGACCTGGCAGAGTTCCAGGCGCCAGGTGTCTCTACCGCCTGCGGGTGGACAGACCTGCGGGGGACACAGAGAGTTCGGGTGTCATGAGGGGCAGCCCCGTGGTTTCGGATCGAGCACCTTCCTCTGTGCGCCCAGGGAAAGCCAGGAAGGGCGAACCCCTCAGCCCGCCCTGAGCCCCAAACACCCGCAGTCTCCCCAGACTCACGGCGGATGGAGCTGCGGAAAGTTCCCTCCTCTTCATCAGGTTCCCCGGTTCTGGGAAGAGAGAAGCAGAGGGAATTCGGCATGGAAGGGAGAGGGAGGCAGCCGCTTCCAAGAAGCTACACGGCCTTGTTGCGGACCTTTTCCCACACCGTGTCCGAGGCCCAGATCCCGCGAGGAGCAGGCTGGGGGCGCCCGAAAATGAGGAGCGTCCCGGCGCAGCTCAAGTGTGTGGCCAGAGGCCTTCCAAGCAGGTGGTGGTGAGGACCTCCGGGGAAGTCGGCAAAGGGACGGGGGAGGATCAAGGGACCTCGGTAGACTGCCAGGAGACTGCCTGGGTTGGAACTCCAACGCTCATCTCCCAGTGACAGAGTGATCTTGAGTAAGTGACTTTACCTCCCTGTGACTCGGTTTCCCCATCTGTAGAGTGGGGTTGATGACGGCCACACTTATCTCTTAGAGATGTGTGAGGGGTAAATAAAACAACAGGCAAGGAACAGTGACACACGGTATACACCCAGTACATATTAGCTATTGCAACGAGGTTTATCATCGTTTTAACATGCGAAGGTATTCATACCTTGCTTGAACTTTATATTTTTATTTAAAGGTGAATCAAAGCGCTAGGAAGAGGACTGCGAGCTAAACTGGGCCACGTGTGAGGTGATCTCATTTCACCGCGCCTTGCTCTTTCCCTGAACTTTCTGTGTTGTCAGACTTTGTGATTTTATATCTGTGTGGCTGTTGCAACCCACGGCCACCGCCCCCCACTGGGCTGGAACCTCGGCCAGGCAAGGCGGGAGGTGATTTCATCGCTCGATCCCAGGACCAGACCTGGGGCCTAGCACATAGTAGGTGCTTAATACGTGCTCACAGAAACAGGTTGGGCGGACTTTCCGCCTCTCCCCCTGCGCCCCTCCAGAGCCGGGAGTGGGCGGGCAAGGACGGGGAGGGGCCTCTTACCTCTGCTGCTGGTTGAACTTGCACCGGCACCTCTTGCCTGTGGGAGTAAAAAGGGGGCACAGAGGCTAAGTCCCTCTAGGGGGCGCCCGGGTGCGCTCCTGCAGCAGTGCGCCCACGGGAGGGGTGGAGCCGCGCGGGCGGGGGCGGGGCGGGGGCGGGGCCGGGAAAGACCTAGGTGGACTGGGCGTGGTCTGCAAGGGGGTGGGCGGGATGGGGGAGACCAAGGCGGGCTGGGGCGTGGCCTGGACGGTCAGGGGGCGGGGCGGGGCGGGGCGGGGCGGGGGCGGGGCGGGGCGGGGCGCAGCCACTCACTGAGGATAATGAGGATTCCCAAAATGAAGAGGATCCCGGCTATGGTGAGGCCGCCGATCCTCAGGGATTTGTAGTCTGCGGGCAGCGGGGAGGAGGGTGAGGGCAGGGAGAGGAGTACCGCAGCCGATTGGGGAGGAGTGGGCAGGGCAGGGAGGAGGAGTGGAGGAAGGAGATCAATAGGGGTAGGTAGGGCCGGTGAGATAGCTCAGCGGCATAAGCACCTGCCTGGCAAGCGCAAGGTCCTGAGTTTGACCCCCGGAACCCACACAAAGGAAAAAAAAGGGCCGAGGATATCGCTCAGCGGCACAAGCGCCTGCTGGCAAGCGCAAGGTCCTGAGGTCGACTCCCGATACCCACATAAAAAAATAAAAATAAAAATAAAGAAATAGGGGTAGGTAGATGTCAGAGGAGAGGAGGAGGGAGCAGGGTAGGGAGGTGGGAGGGAGAGACAAGGGGTGGGTTAGGGTTAGGGTTAGGGTGGGTGGAGGAGGGAAGGAGGATGGAGTGGAGGAGTGGGGCGGGGAGGGAAGAAAGGGCAGGAGGCAGCTGAGGATGGGCTAGGAGATATTGAGAAACTCAGTCAAACGCAGAGAGGCAGAGGGGGATCAAACAGAAACAGACACAGGGAGCAACCAGACAAGGGAGCGAAGACAGCCAGAGCAAGGGAAAGAGAAGGACGGCAATATAAACTAAGAAAAGGGGAGGGCAACCGAGGCCCTCGCTCAGCTCCCCCTCACCGTAGGTGAATGGGTCGTGCTCCTGTGGTGCTTCTGGAATGAAAGAGAAATCAGGTTAAATGCTTCTTAGGATCTTGGACCAGAAGGAGCATGAGAAGACCATTTCAGGGCTCTACCTTCTTGGGCTGAGAATTTGGGGGTCTGGGACTCTAGGCAGGCTGTCCACCCTCTCTGGGTCCTATCTGTCCCCTTTCTACTGTCCTGGGTGGGGTGGGCATCTCACTGCCCTAGCACGCTGATGTCTTACAGCTGGTCTGCGAGTCCATCATTCTATCCAGGAGCCAGCTTCCAGGCTTCCCCCTCCTTTGCCTGACCCAGAGCACTCTCTCCCCTGCCTTAAATGCCAGCCTGGGATTGAACCCTACTCAAAGACCTCTAAGTTCCTGGTGTTCCCACTGAGTTATTTATGGCAGGGTCTTCCACTTGGTTCTCGAATTGTGTCCTCCATCCCACCCCACCCGCGGCCTCCCTTTACGCACCTGCATTGGCCATGGTGAGGAAAACCAGGAAGACAACCAAGACATCACTGAGGGATACCATTGTCCTGAGAGACAGCAAGGGGACAGGAAATGTGTACCCTCACCACCACCCCTGAATCCAATGGGTTAAGTCAAAGACAGTCTAGGGACTTAGTCACAAAAGTGTTGGTTACACAGCTTAGTTGCCTGAGAAACAGGCACCCTCTGCTTCTCAGATTGGGACCATTTCACCAAAGCAACTCACATAACTGGGGTCGCATGCAGCGCAGCACAGCGAGGTTAGGGGTGAGAGTCCACAGACCTCTCCACAGGCCTCCACCTCCACAGCAGGGCCCGGAATCCCCCAACCTACCCCAGCAGGGGAGGCAGGATGCCGCCTCACACAGGTGGAAAGATACACACAGCAGGGCACACCCCAGTCCCACCTGCCTCCGGCTCGGTGGCCTCGAAGTATCCCGGACAATTGCCGCTTTCCTGCCCTCAAAGCCCGCCCGCTGTCTGCTTGACCCTGGGTATAAATATCTCCCACTTCACCCTGGAGGAATTCGCCTCGCTCAGGCCACCATGGCAACAGCTTTCCTCCCCCCACTCGGGGGTCAAGCACAACCCTGCTGGGGGAGGCCCAGCCGCCACATGGCCACAGGCTGCCCCTCAGGGCAAGGCCACCCAGCCTGCTCTCCTGGGAGCCATGAGAAAAGGGAAAACACTCCCTCTGCCCACCTCCAAGTGACATCTTTCGTAACTAGACAACTCAGGCGAGTGACGTGAGGCCCACATTTGTGGGCCTAGGAGAGAAAAGACAGATGCCAGGGCCAGGGACGCACTTGCAAACACGCGTGTTCACACACACACACACAATCACACACACGCAGTGATGGGGCTGGAATGGAGTCAGACAACACCCTTTCCACAACTGCTAGTTGGAAGGTGAGGTGTAGACACAGTCGGACACACATAAATCTCCTTTAGGCCTCCAGTTCCCCCAAACAGTGAAACAAGCAGACCTACGCATGTCTGAACCCCACGCCAGCTTGGGGCTCACACGGCAGCGAAGGGAGGAGCTGCACCCTCACTCCCACGCCTGCGAAACCCCAATGTCACACTATCCTCCTTCTTGGGCCAGGCCTGCCTGGGAAGCCACAGGCTGGCCACTCCTGCTCCCAAAATAGGCTGCCTGGCCAGGGGAGGGAAGAGGTCTGGAGGGAAGGGGTGGGGGACGCTCACCCCAGTCAGGTTGTCCCCTGCTGAAAGAAGGCCCCCAAAAGTCCAGCTGTGCCCTTGGGGGCTGAGCACTTTGGACCCCCTGGCCCAGTGCTGGATGCGCCACCCCGGCAGGCTCCCCTCCTGGCCCCACCCCACCCCTGCCCTCCCCAGCCAGCAGCTGTAACTGGAGCCCGGGCTGGAGGGGGGCCAGGGGGCGGCCCCCAGCCCAGACTGCCCTGGCCCGCTATGTTAACTCTCTCAGCTCAGACTGAGGAACAGCAGGCCGGCCCTGTGGACACGCACACTCACCTTGGCATAGCGTGCTGAGCTGGGGCAGGGGAGTGACTTCTGCGCCGCTCCCTGGGAATTGGGCCCAGCTGGGGCCTAAGGTCAGGCAGCCCAAGTGCTTAGGAGACCACTGACCTCTGACCTCCATGTTCTGTGAAACCCTTGACAGTACTGTCCGGCTGTTCGTGGGGTGAGGGCAGGGAGTTAGTGTGTATGCATCTGTGTGTGTGCTGCCTGCTGCTGACTAGGATTCCACCAGTGGTACACACCACACACACACACACACACACATACACACACGGCCATAGAGAAACCCAAAGACACAGACACGCAACCAACATGTCTTATGTGCAAAAGACCAACACAAACAGATCTGTGTACATGCACACACTCATGCTGATTGACTTCTATACAGAGACGCTTAGACCCACGCATCTGTCCCCTCTGACAAACAGAAACGAAGATACACATTTTTGTGAAGACATGCTCACAAATGGCCCTACAGAAATGCATGATTCCGCACAGAACTCATGAAATCATTCAAAGGCACCGACACAGCCAGCAAGGACGTGAAGGCCAAAGACCTTGTGTACACGCAGAGCACATTTCCATGGCCACACAGAGCAGATACAGCAGTCAAGGAGACTGCCGTATAACCAGCCACTGTGTCACACAGACACAGACACACATGCTGTGCTCACGCCCCACGTGGGGGCAGACAGCACACAGCTGACCACACAGTCACGGCCACAGGGGTCTAACGCACTGCTCCCACACGCCAGAACCACAGAGATATATTTAGCCTTGAACTTTTCTTTCCCTGGACTTCTGTGGCCCCATGAAGAAAACATTTCTGGTGTCTTTGTGGGCAAACTAGGCCCATAGGTGCTGGTAACAGAGAAACTTAAGGTTAGGATTGGACTCTGCACTCCTGGTTGTGTGATCTTGGGCAGCCATTGGGACTTCCTAGTCCTTCAGTTTCCTGGGTTACAAAATGGAGAAATAGTTAAAGTCATACACATTCCCCTGGCCAGTCTCAGAGGTCTCCGAACTTGACATTGTCTTTTCAGCTCCATTTTAGAGATGGGAATACTGAGGTTTAGCCAAGTGGAGCTAATTCTCAAAAGGTCCCTCTGCTGGTAAAAGAGAGAAATGCCCCATGCTTAAGCTGTCAGAAGACTGCCCAGACACAACAGGACAGAGTCGAGAGCATTACACATGTTCACACCCATGCACACACACACAGAGGCACCTGGTCTCAGAGAACCAGGCAGCTTCGAAAAGCTCCCACATCCCTGTTGTCTGAGCCCTCTCAGCCTCTGCCCCTATTGGCCCAGCACCCCAGGGTCACCAGCAGTCCCTGGTTAATGATAACCCCGCAGCACTGGGGAGTGGGGACAGGGGACACAAGGGTTCAAACAAGGAGGGGCATCTGGCCAGCTCTTGGCCAACCCAGCTTCCTTCCCTGATGGATCCAACTCTGGAGCCTCAGGTTCCAGGGTGGAAGAGCTTAGCGCTTTCCAGCTATATCATAGTGCCAGTGACTTAACCTCTCTGTGACTCTGTTGCTCCCTTTGTAAAATGGAAAGGAAAAGAGTATTCACCTCAGAGGGAGGTTGAGATGATTGATTATCTGAACAATCTAGATCAGTGAGAACAAAACCCGGCACACAGTAAGTGATTTTTTTTTTTAAGAGTTAGTTGTCTAGGGCCAGTGATATAGCTCAGCAGCATAAGCACCTGCCTGGCAAGCACGAGGTCCTGAGTTCGACTTCCAGTACCCGCATTAAAAAAAAAAAAAAAAAAAAAAAAGAGCTGTCTAGCTGGGCATGAGAGCGCAAGCCTCTAATCCCATCACTCCAGGAGACTGAGGCAAGAGAATCACAAGTTCGAGCTCAGCCTAGGCAACCTAGTGACTTACTGAGACCCTGTCTCAAAATAAATAAATAAATAAATAAATAAATAAATAAATAAATAAATAAATAATAGAGCCACGGATGTAGCCCAGTGCAAAGGCCCTGTGTTCAATCCCCAGTACTGCGAAAAAGAAAGTTAGCTGTCATCACTGTCACAGTCACTCTTCTCATCCATGCTGGTGTGAGGACACTGCAGGGCAAGGCGTGCTGTCAGTGTGCGTTCAGGCCTATGTTCGTCTTCTCTGTGTCTCTGGCACCAAGCTCTTTATCTGCACTTGCAAAGACCCTGTCAAGAGGTTCATGATGCCTACTTTTCAGCTGGGGAAACCGAGAGCCAAAGGGGCTTGCTCAAATCACAAGTTGTTTGGGTGCAGGACTAGGACCTGGAGCCAGTTTGTCCCCAAACCTGCTGACCCCTTTGGGGTACCCACTCTGTGCTGAACCCCAAGAAGGTGAGTTACTTTAATCATCACACTGAGTCCCTGCCTCAAACTGGAAAGTGAGTGCTAGGAGTGCCCCCATTTGACAGGTGGGAAAACTGAGAACCTGGAAGGTTGAATAACTTGCCTGACGCCAAACAGGACTGGGTTGGACCCTGGATCTCTACCTCCAGATTGGAGCTGTTAAGCCTCTGATCTTCCAAGTCTTCTCTAGGTGTGCACCGCAGGGCAAGAGAGGCTATGGGTATTTCTCAGTCTTGACCCTAGGCAGTGAAGTGAGAGTGACACCACGAGACTAATTATTTAACCTCTGTGTGCCTCAGTTTCCCCTTCTGTGAAGTGGGCATAGTAATACCATCTCGCAGGGTTGCTGTAAGCACTTAATTCTCAATTCTTAATACTCAATTCTTGTAAAGACAGACAGACACATACTAAGTACTCAGTAAATATTACTAGGTCACATTGAGTAACAAGTGTCATTTTTAATATTTTTTGTGTTTAATGGACAGACAAGTATTCATGAATTCTGATCTCCAAAGACAGAAAGCAAAATAATATGGGGAGGCTGTGGACCCAGCTGTCTGGGTTTGAACCCCGGCTCTGCCTCCATCTGGGTCACACTGAGCTCAGGTCACTTGACCTCTGTCCTCAGTTTCTCCAGCTGTAAAACAGCGATGAGAATAGTACTGACCCCAGTGGTGAGACGAGAGTCAATACGTGAACGCTGAGGACACAGCTTGGTGCGGAGTCATGCTGAAGAAAGATGGCATCATTGTGGTTAAGTATTTCCTGGGGTTGAGTCTCTGTCCCAAATGTGCCTGAGCATTTGAAGGGTTAATCTCAGGGGAGGGGAGGGACGTCCAGTGTTTGGGGCAGAGCAGCAGTCCTTCCAAGGGTGGCCACCAGAGGGAGCAGCTGGACCTGCGCCGGCCCCTGGGAAGCCTTGGTGACAGCACCCACCACACCCTCCTGAAGCCTGGAGAGGAGGCTGGCTGGGAGTGGCCGGGATGTCCCCCAGCCCCAGTAGCTTCTCCTCCCACCGCCTCCTCCTGTCTGCAGAGCCATCAGTCCCCACCCTAGTGACATCCTCCTTGGGCTCCGGGGAAATGGGGCTGAGTGGGCAATCTGGGGAGGGGGCTGGCTGGGAGTGGCCAGGGTGGCTCAAGCCCTGGGTGGCCCCACCCCCTCCCAGAGAGCCATTCAGTCCCTTCCCCAGGGCTGCTCTTTCTATGGCCTCTGACCCCCTCCTCCTTCCTACCCCACTCTGCCTGGCACACCCTGGGCCCAGCACGTCCCTTTCCCAAATCTTCAGGGAGAAGGGGCGTGGGAGGAGGCAGAGAAAGTACGAGGCTCTGGAAAGAGGGGGAAGGGAGCTGAGAAAGAGACACCAGGAAGAGGGACACACACACACACACACACACACACACACACACGCCAACAGAGACCTAAAGAGACAGAGACAGAGAAACAGAAACAAAGATAGACAGAAATAGGGACCAAGATTGAGAGGGAGAAACAGACTAACAGAGAGGGAGAGGCAGTAAGACAGGGAGAGAAAGAAAATCAGACGCCAAAGAGGTAGAGGGAGGAGAGCGGGCTGTGAGAGCCTGGGAGAGGGCAGAGCTCCCTGTGGCGGGATGCAGGGGCGCTGGGCACAGGACATGTAGCACCCCAGCCAAACTGGGTCCAAGACAAGTGGCAGAGGTGGCCTAGGTCTGGGGCAGAGGGCATGGCAAGGACAGGGACTCTGCTGCTGCGGCTGCTGCTCCTGGCTGGGGCAGGGGTGGGGATGGCCTGGAGACCCCCAAAGGGAAAATGTCCTCTACGCTGCTCCTGCTCCAAGGACAGCGCCCTGTGCGAGGGCTCCCTGGACCTGCCCGAGAGCTTCTCCCCAACGCTGCTGTCACTGTGAGTGTCAGGCCTTCTGTGGGCCTGAAGGTGGGGATGGGAGTCCTGGAACTCCAGAGGTAGGGGTGGGATACTGGGGTCCCTGAGGAATTGGGAACCTATCAATATCTTGGACAGCAAAGGATGTTGGGAGGCATGAAAGGGGGCTGCTGGGATTTGGAAGGGTGCAGGGGGAGTCCTGGGGCCAGAGGGTGAGCTGAATGTTTGCCAGGACCCTTGCCAAGCAAGGAGGGCAGCAGCCATGGGATGTAGCAGAATGCACCCTGGCTCAGGTCATGGGCTTCCAGAGAGCAGAGGCCTCTGGTGCAGGACCAGATCACTGGCAGGAGAGGTTTTCTCCTCACCCACCCCTGCCCATGCACATCCCCAGCTCACTCGTCAGGACTGGAGTCACCCAACTGAAGGCCGGCAGCTTCCTGAGGACGCCATCCCTGCACCTGCTGTGAGTAGGGCCTGGCTGGGCCAACCCCAGCTGCAGGCCGTGGGTATCCATGCACGGGCATGTGGGGGCGGTGTACATGGAGCCTGGCAATGGCCAGGCCAGGTTCTTGCACATGCGAGGCTGTGAGCACACATGTATGTGAAAGCATCGGTATCCATGCACACACGCACACCCCTGTACAAGTGTGTGTGCCCTTGCCTGTGTGGGTTGAGGGTGGGGCAAGGTTAGAATGTCAAGTAAGCATCCCCAACTCTAGAACATTCTCTTTCTTGCTCCCTGACCAGCCTCTTCACCTCCAACTCCTTCTCCACGATTGAAGATGATGCGTTTGCTGGCCTGTCCCACCTGCAGTACCTGTGAGTAAGGCCCGGGGCTGGAAGGAGCAGCAGGAGTCTCTCTGTGGCTCCCAGAGTAGGGGAGGTAGAGGCTGGTTCTGGACAAGGACTAAAGAAAAAAAAATTTAAAGGTCTGGGGATGTAGCTCAATGCAAAGGCCCTGAGTTCAATCCCTAGTACTGCAAAGGAAGGGAGAGAGGGAAGGAGGAAGAAAAATATGGTGGACCCAATGGTTATGGTGCTATTGGTGATAAAATCTGCGGGCAGGTGTCAGTGACAACCGTCAGTGTGGTGGGAGTTAGTAATTCCGGTATCGGTGCTGATGCTGGGAATGGTTGTGAGGACGCTGGCATTGGTATTGATGACAGGGTACCATAGTTGATGCTGGGTTGCTGATGACAGTGAAGGTGTTGGTGTTTATGAAAACAGTGGCGGTCATGATGCTGGTAGTGAGTGACGTGAACACTGGGAATAACAGTGATGCGGTTGGCACTGGCGCGGCCAGTTTGTAATAATGGTGGCAGGACTGGTGAGGACGGTGGTAGTCTTTTGGTGTTGGATCCCAAAAGTTGCATTGGTGATGCTTATTGATGCTGCTGGTAGAGTTAACAGCAGAAGAGGTGGTGATGTTGGTGACAATGGGGACAATAGCAGTCACTGGTACCGGGGTTGGCAATGGTGACAGAAGCACAGGTGAGATGCCAGTGACCGTGGTGGCAGTGTTTATGGTGAGGCTGGCAATGACTGTAGGGCAGGTTCTTGGCTCCTGGGGTCATGGGCTGGGCCCCTGGTGAGCAGACTTTCCCTGAAGTTGGTCAAGCTGGGGGGTGTGCAGCACCTCCTGGTACCTCATGGCTTCCATGGGGTGAGCCCCCCAGCACTGTGGTCCTCCCCCTCACCCCACTTTCCCTCCACAGCTTCATTGAGGACAACAAGATTGGCTCCATCTCTAAGAACGCGCTCAGAGGACTTCGCTCGCTCACACAACTGTGCGTGCCTCCGTTGCCCCGCCCCGCCGCAACAGGCGCCCGCCCTCAACCCCAAGGACGCAGCATGTCCTGGCAGCTGCTAATCTTCCTTCTCCTCTCTGTCCCCCAGAAGCCTGGCCAATAACCACCTGGAGGCCCTCCCCAGGTTCCTGTTCCGAGGCCTGGAGACCCTGACTCACGTGTGAGGCTCAAGGGGGTTGGAGCGGTAAGGGGTTGGAGTGCTGGGGTGTCATCTGGGCCCCTTTTGGGTCAGCACAGAAGCATGTCTGTGAAGACTCTCACCTATCTTTCCTGTACCCGTGGGGTGCTATCCTAGACCCTTGCCTGGGGAAGGTCCTGGGAACATGGCTCCAAGGGGTGAAGGCCAGGTTGTAGCCCCTCCCTGGCCTCTTGCCCCAGGGACCTCCGTGGGAACCCGTTCCAGTGTGACTGCCGTGTCCTCTGGCTGCTGCAGTGGATGCCCACCGTGAATGCCAGCGTGGGGACTGGGGACTGCGCGGGCCCCACCACCCTGACCCACATGCAGCTCCGCCACCTGGACCCCAAGATGTTCAAGTGCAGAGGAATAGGTGGGGGTTTCCCAGTGGAGCGGGAGGGACAGCAAGGGTCTCAGAGGAAACCAGGAGAGCAGAGGCAAAGGCTGCTGGGGCTGCAGCACTGACCTCACCCCCTGCCCTGCCACGTCCTGGCTGGGAGACCTTGAGCACACAGCATTACCAACTGAGCCTCAGTTTCCTCATCTGTAAAATGGGGGTAATAAACAGTGACAGAGGATTGCTGTGAGGATTGAATGATGTGTCCATGCCTGAACAGTATATGACACAGGGCCTGGGACAAGAGACCCTTAAATGTTCACTCTCGTTGATATCAAACTAACCACTTTAAAATTCTTCCTACGTGCCAGGAATTGTGCTGGGACCTACATGTGCCGCGTCACTTCACTTATATTTGCTTTCCTTTTGCATTTCCACAAATGCATTTTGGTACCTTTTTGGGTGCAGGGCAGTGCGGAGAGAACAGCAGTGGTGAATACAGCCCCTCACAAAGCCCATCGTCCAGAGAAAGCAAGGCACCCCAAACAGTGACCGCCCAGGATGGTCAAAGCTGGCATAGGGGAGGTGCAGAGAGAGAGGTCAGATCAGGGCAGAGGAAGCTGTGGGAGCTGACAGCCAGGGCCAGCTCGGGGGTCAGGAAGTGCTTCCTCAAGGGCTGGCCCTGGAAGTCTTGACACAGATGCTATTAATAAAATAACAATAGTAACAATAGCAGCTGGGTGTGATGATGCATGCCTGTAATCCCAGAACTCTGGGAGGCTGAAGCAGGAGGATCACAAGTTTGAGCCCAGCCTGGGTGACTTAGCAAGACCCTGTCTCAAAATAAAAGGGAAAAGGGGCTGAGGATGTCACTTAGTGAGACGACCCGGGATCAACTGTAGTAGTAATTATTATCTGTATATAAGACATGTTTTTGGTCTGTGGAATTCACAGAATGGGGGATTTAACTCAAGACTCATTGTTTTGTTTTTGCTGTGTTGGGTAATGAGGCCAGGGCCTCACGCATGCTAGGCAAATGCTCTACCACTGCTAAACCCCCGGCCCAGGGGTCACTCTTTATTGAGTTATTCAACAAATATTCACTGAGCTCCACGCTGTGCCTGGCCCTACAAGAGGTAATGGGTGCACTGGTGACCAAAATCCCTGAGTCCTGTGATTTCCAGTTCTGGGAGCTTGGGGTGACAGACACTAAATAAAACATGGCCCAAGTAAGTACATGCTACACGTTGTGATGAATACAGGAAGTGAGGAGATGTTAAGAGGAAGTCCTTTCTTACAGGGGGTCAGAGAAGGCTTCTTTGAAGAGGGCGCATTAGCCTACATTTAGCTAGGGGAAAAAGAGAAGGAAGGGCACTCAGTAGAAGGGGACCAGCATGAGAAATGACCCTGAGGCTGCCTGGAGCTTGTCCTGTTTGATGATCAAAGGAAAGCAGGTGTGCTGGGGGGACTGAGAGAAAAGAGGGACACCTGAGGTCAAAGGTGGCAGGGGCCTCACTGTGCAGGGCTTTGAAAGCCAGTTACCATGGAAGCTAAAGCTGTTCTAACAAAGAGGCTCAAAATACCACTAGTTAGGGAAGACAGATGGGACCAAGATGAGCTGTCCAGGTGGGTGGGACAGCTCCTGTGCAATGTCCTTGTTTTCGTGGTTGAAGCTGGGCTGTAACATATCCGTGCATCAGCTTGTGAAAGGGAAGGGAAGGAGGACAAGTCCCAGACAAGCTGTTTTCACACAAGCAAGTTATACTTCTGCTCCTGTCCATTGGGAAC
Organism: Erethizon dorsatum; assembly: GCA_028451465.1. Taxonomy (NCBI): domain Eukaryota; kingdom Metazoa; phylum Chordata; class Mammalia; order Rodentia; family Erethizontidae; genus Erethizon; species Erethizon dorsatum. The sequence continues at coordinate 98,325,299 of CM051834.1, forward strand.
TTGGTCTTGACATGCCCACACCTAACTCCTGGCAGGGTGTTGGCGGGAGTGCCAGGACAATGTGGCTTCAGGCTGAGCCACCTGGTGGGCAGCTCCACACTTGTGTCATGGAAGATGAGAGGGATGGGGTTTCGTTGGACAGCTGCCTTCCTGAGGCACTTAGCCTCAGCTTCCTCACCTGTAAAGTAGAGACCATAACAGAATATACCTCAGGAATGTTACCAAGTTAAATGAATGTTTACCTGTAATCCCAGCACTCCATGGAGGAGAGGAAGGAGTATCTCTAGTTCAAGTCCAGCCTGGGCAACTCAGCAACTTAGCGAGGTCTTGTCTCAAAATAAAAAATGAAAAGGAGCTGGGGATGTAACTCAGTGCAAAGGCCCTGGGTTCAGTCTGAGCACCGCCACCACCAAAAAATTAAATGTGCTGTTTCTGAGGGATTATTTAATGATGCCAAACAGTTTAGAAAATACAACTCACATTGTGAGTTAATGTATCTATAGATTAAAAAAAATTTTTTGCTATATAACCCTACAAGTTGAACACCATGAATGGCTCTCATGGCAGAGAGAGGTAAACTAAGGCTCCTTGAGGACCCCTGGGATCTCCTGGGCCTGCCTGACTCTCCCATGCCACCCCCAGAGCTGTCCTGGTTCCAGACAGTCCGGGAGTCGGCACTGGGTGTGGAGCCCTTCTCCTACCAGGGGGAGCCCCACGTGGTCCTGGCACAGCCCTTTGCAGGCCGCTGCCTGATCCTGGCCTGGGACTACAGTCTGCAGCATTTCCGGCCCGAGGAGGAGCTGTCAGGTGAGCCCCCTTGCTGTCCCCTCTTGCCTGCCCCCAGCCTGCCCGAAGGCCTGACCGCCTCCCGCTGCCCACAGCGCCCTCCGTGGTGTCCTGCAAGCCGCTGGTGCTGGGCCCGCGCCTCTTCGTGCTGGCCGCCCGCCTGTGGGGAGGCTCGCAGCTGTGGGCAAGGCCCAGCCCCGACCTGCGCCTGGCCCCACTGCAGGCCCTGGCCCCACGGAGGCTGCTGAGGCCCAACGACGCTGAGATCCTGTGGCTGGATGAGCAGCCCTGCTTTGTGGTGGCTGATGCCTCCAAGGCGGGTAGTACCACACTGCTCTGTCGCGACGGGCCTGGCTTCTACCCCCGCCAGAGCCTGCATGCCTGGCACCGGGACACGGATGCTGAGGTCCTGGAGCTGGACGGCCGCCCCCACCTGCTGCTGGCCTCTGCCTCCCAGCGCCCGGTGCTCTTCCACTGGGCTGGTGGCCGCTTTGAGAGGCGCACGGACATCCCTGAGGCTGAGGACATCTATGCCACACGCCACTTCCAGGCTGGTGGGGATGTGTTCCTGTGCCTGACACGCTACATCGGGGACTCCATGGTGAGTCTGGGCCCAGCCAGGTGGGCAGGCAGCCAGGCTATCCAGCACAACCACCCCATGATGGGCATTTCAGCACTGAGCCTTTGGGCACACTAACATCTAACCTCTGACCTGGTCTCACATGCTGACCTTTGAATTCTGACCCTTTTCCAACACCAACTCCAATGTTATACCCCCCAAGGCTAGCTGATTCTAAACCACTCTCCATGTCCCCATACTGACACTGCTCCCGAGACTGATTCTACACTCCCCCACACACACCAGCTCTGGCTCTGTAACTCTGACATATTCCAGGATGTTTAGCCACAGCCTCGCCCCTCCCCACCGTGACCCCACACTCCAGGGCTGACAGTGGTGATAGGCCCTGCCCATCCTGTGCCACCCCCATTCCCAGCTCTCTTTCCAGAGTGAGGCGCAGCTAGGGGAGGGTTCACAGTTCAGAAGAATTCTGGAGTTGATAGAGTCTCTGGTGGGGAACAGACTGGGGACGGGGATGGGAGCCAGGTACCAGGGAGGAGGCTGGAGAGGGTGGGGGATGGGCCAAGGTGTGACCAGAGGAGGTGGAGAAATGTTATAACTATTGTAGGTAAAACCAACAGGTTCTATTGCTGACTCTTCTATGTGTTGTGTGAGGAAGAAAAAGCTCAAGAACTCTAAATCTGTGGCCTGAACAGCTGGGTGGTGACATTTTTATTTTTGGAGGCTACTGGAGATTGAACCCAGGGCCTTGAACATGCTAGGCAAGTGCTCTAGCACTGAGCTACAACCCCTAGCCCATGGATGGTGACATTTATAAAGTTTAAAATGCTGCAGGATTTTGGGGACCTACAGGCCCATTTCCAAGCTGTTCCAAGTCCTCCCGAGCCTTGAGGACAACAGGCAGGGCTGGCCCCCAGGACCCTGGTCCTAACCAGCTGCCCTGCCCCCCAGGTCATGCGCTGGGATGGGTCCATGTTCCGCCTGCTGCAGAAGCTTCCCTCACGCGGTGCCCACGTATTCCAGCCGCTGCTCATCGCCAGGGACCAGCTGGCCATCCTGGGGAGTGACTTTGCCTTCAGCCAGGTCTTTCGCCTTGAGTCAGACAAAGGACTCTTGGAGCCACTGCAGGAGCTGGGGCCCCCGGCCTTGGTGGCCCCCCGTGCCTTTGCCCACATCACCTTAGCTGGCAGACGCTTCCTATTTGCAGCCTGTTTCAAGGGCCCCACACAGATCTACCAGCATCATGAGTTGGACCTTAGTGCCTGAGACTGGACAGGACCTTGGACGTGGCTGGAGGCTGACATGGGGAGCCTCAGGCATCTGGATCCCCTCTTACCTGGCCTCCTGGCTCCCGCCAGTCCTGTGAGATACTAACCACAGGCCAGATCCACCAGCCACAGGTCTAGGCTTTAGCCCACCTCTTGGAGGATCTGGGCCGACTGGGTTAAATGGAATGTCACAGTTGCTGGACCTTCTGAGCTGACCTTCCAGCGCGGCACAGCATCCCACGTAACTTGGGAGCTCAGGTTGGGGCACCGCAGGGAGCCGGAATACAGAAATCAAGGTGGGGGGTTGTGCAGAGCTCCCGTGATGTCTGAAGTCATCAGCTAGACGTCTTCCTACCTACCTGCTCCCTATGAAATGTGAGGTGAGCAAATCTTTCCCCTTCAAACTCAGCCTGGCCAATCGCATTCACGGGGAAGTGCCCGCCTCCATGACGTCACAGTCGCGGGGTAGTTTTCCCTGCCTGACCCGGTAATTCCCTCTGCTGCTTGTGCGCATGTCTGCTGCCAGAAGCTGTTCCCGGCGTTTCCTCCCTCTTGCGGGTGCGCAGGCGTGGGTGGCAGGTAAGCAAAAGGCGGGAATTGAGAGGTTTCGCGGGAAACCCCTGGTACCACTCCTGGTACCACACCAGGGCCGAAGACAGAAAGTGTGTGAGCTCAATAAACGCACTGTGCACCCGGCCCGCCCGTTGCTGTAGGATCACTGGGCGAGGGAATTTTGTGAATGGCGTGGGGCGAGGGTCGTGTTTGGAAAGGAGGTTCAGGGAGGCTTTTGGCACCTCCCAGGGGGTCTCTAAGGACTGTGGGCTCGCGATTATGGGTGGGTGGGGTGCTCGTGGGATCTTAGAGGGTTAGAGTATGATTAAGGAAGAGCTCACAATTTTAGTGTGGGTCTCTTTTTCCAGGTCATGTCTTAAGAACATTATAGGAGATATTTTCGGGTGTTTTGGAGCGTTTTGGGGATTTTATGGGGGTGGCTCATGGGAACCTTTTGGGTGCCTTATTGGCTATTGGGGAGTTAAAGGAAATTTGAGGGTCAGGGAGAATCTCATACTGTATGGCCACCGTGTATTATCAGGGGTGTCATGGGGGACCCCTATGATATAAAGGTCTCACAGGGACATCTGGGTACCCGGGAAGGTCTCCTAATGAAGCAGAGCCTCAGTGGTGAGAGGGTCACAGAGGTCTTACTATCGCAGTCAAACTGTTGCGCACTCCCGGAATGGTAGGCTGACCCTGTATCCTTGTTTTTCTGGGATGCATCCAGTGTCTGTCCGGGTGCCCCAGCAATCCATCCTGTTAGGGCTTTCACCCACAAAAGTGTCCCCCATTTGCCACTAGAACTTCCTCAGCTGCACGTGAGGCTCCCCTGGCTGTGGAGACAGGGAGCAGGGCCTGTGAGCTCCACCAGGCCATGAGGCCCTGGCCTTTTCCAAACCAGAGAATCAGCTCCCAGTTCCTGTGCCACCCTCAGTGGGTGCCCACCTCCTCCTGCCCCCACCCCCCACCCCAGCGTGTGCACAGGGAGTCTTGTGTCTGCCTTGACCAGAGGCAAGATCGTTTTATATTAAACATTGAACACAGAGTCCCCTTCTGTGAGAGGTAAGATGCAGCCCTGGCAAGTCATCGGAGGAGAGGAGGGGTGCCACCCTGGGGCGGGGGTCCTGTGCAAAGCCAGGACACGGGGATAGAAAAAGCCCTCGGTGCTCTTCTGGCCGGTTGGTCCTCAGCAGTTGTGAGCAGAGCCTGGGAGAGGTAACGGGGTCAGCTTGAGGGTAGACAGAGTCCTTTCTCCCCAGCTCCTGCATGCATGTGCGCTCACACCCACACCCACACACCTCACTCCCTACGCGCCCCTCGGCCCGCGCTTCCTCTTACCTGGAGTGATGAGAGGTGGGGCATCTGCTGGATGGTGACTGAGGAAATAAAAATGGTGAGATCCATATCCACCCCGATTGTCCTGTCCCTCAGGGCTAGAGACATCACAGCTTGCCCAGACATTGCTTGTTGGCTATCTTTCCAGCGTGGTTTGTGCAACACTAAGGGGCTATGGCATTGCAGAATTTGGGGCCCTCTGGGAATCATTAGCTATGAAAAATAAACCTGAGAAATCTTAGCGGCAGAGCCCAGAGGCCTGTCCTCTTTCTGCAAGACTTAGCTCTCTCACCCTGGAAAGTGTTGTGCATGAGGCAGGTGTACCTGGACACATCTTACCTGGGCTTCTGGCTGAACTTGCACTTGCATTTTCCACCTGTCGGGGGGAAGGGAAGTGGTCAGAGGAGAAGACGCACAGCCCTGCCAACCCCACTCCTCGCCAGCTCCTGCACTCACTCAAGAGAACAATGAAGCCGAGGGCACACAGAACCGCTGCACAAATGAGCCCGCCGACCCGGAGCCTGTGCCAGTCTGGGAGAAGAGCAGAGGGGACCTCAAGGCCAGCCCAGGTCCTCTCCATCTATTTCCCCCCATCCACTTGATTGATGTGTACTGAGCATCTACAGTGTGCAGGGCTCTGGGGAGGTGGTAGTAAGAAAGCAAACCAAAACCCTAGCCGGGCTGGTGCACACAGTCTAGTTTATGTCCACGCAAACAAGATGCTTCTTGTCGGTCAGGTGGAGATAAGCAATGTGAAGGAAAATAACCAGGGCAAGGGATGGACAGTCAGAGGGTAGCTCTTTAGAGAGTGATCAGGGAAGGGCTCTCTGAGGAAGCTACATTGATCAGATATCTGCAGGAGGCGGATGTGTGAGAGAAAGTGCCACACTCCAGGATGGCAGGTGCAAAGACCCCAGGGCTGCAATTGTCTGAGGACCAGCAGGAGGCCAGTGTGCTGGAGCAGGAGTAAGGGGCAGGAAAGGAGGTGAGGGCAGAGGAGGGGGGGGAAGGAGTGGTTCAGTGGAATCTGGAGGCAGAATGATAATTCGGGTTGAATTGCTCACCTTTTCCAGGAAGATGCCTCATGTCAGCCCTTCTCCCAGCGATTGGTTGAACCAAATGGCTTTCTGTGGACCATCCTCACTTCCTGCCTGTGTCTAATTGCCTTGCTGGCATAGAATCCTCCCCTGGGCCAGACTGTCATCTTTTGTTCTTCTAATCCACTGCTTCTATGGTTCAGTGCCCTAATTTTAGCCCCTTCCTATCCTGGCCTCTGGATCACCCACATCAGACCCTCAGCCAACCCCATGTGGCACTGTTGGTACAAAATAGTGTGTGGGCTAGGAAGGCGGTGAAGAGCAAGGCTCACCATAGTAGAAAGGACTGTTCTTATCTGCAAAGAGAGAAAAAAGAACATGGATACAGGACAACAGCCCACTGCAGGGTCCCAGGGAGAATTTGGGGGTGGAGTGGGACACCTCTGACTCACCTTCTGGGTCATTGGCGTCCAGGGCAGGCAGGCCTAGGGAAGGGACAATCAGAAAGAGGGGATATGGTGATGCTTGCCTCAGCAGAGCCCTTGAGCAGGGCCCATGGAGCCTTGGGTCTACCCCGGGCACCCTGGGGACAGTCACTACCTCCCGCGGGCACAGAGGTCCTGCCCCAGCCTGGCTGCCTGGGCATCACAGAGACAGGGACTCACCCACCCAGCCCCACACCTTCGAGCCAAGCCTGAAATAGTTTCTATGCTGAGTGGTTTTGCCCAGCATTTGGTTGAATACTTCTAGACACATGGCTAATCCAGGCCTCTGCAGAAACAGGGGACTTTTCTCATCAAGATGACAGATGTCTTCTGTTCCCAGGGCTGTTTGCCCCACACCAGCCATACTCAGAGTCCACCTCCCTGACTGCACCACATGCACACCGCACCTGTCCCCAAGTTGGCTCACCGTCCCCCTGCAGAGAGACTCCCGGCCATCAACTTGAACGCACGTTATATAAAAATGCCACTTTACACCCTTGCCCAAATGGACTCCCAGCATTGCCCAATACAACAGGCAGAAAGAAATGTAATGAAAGCAAAGGGCAAGGGTCTCATTCTGGCTAAGAACACTGTGCTGCCTCAAGTCTGGGCCTGAATTCTGTGAAAGGGGATTAATCATTTTTAATTGTTTCTACAGCACCAACACACGTGCTGATTCTGGGCTAGCAACTGTTCTAAAGTGCTTTAAAAATATTAACTGGTTTAATCCTTGCAATGACTCTGTGAGTAGGTGGTGTTATTCTCCTCAGGTTTACACATGGGGAAACTGAGGCACAAAGTGTTCTGTTCACTTGTTACGTCACCACCAGCCTCAGAGGTGTTAAAGCAACCCTCAGCTGAGCCTTCTCTCCTCGATGTCCTCAGTCATACAAGAGAACAGGGAAGACAGTGACTTTCTCTAGGTGTGTGAGCCGCTGCTATAGAAGGCCCTGTCCCTGTGTGTCCCTTGAAATCATGAGTGTGACACTCCTTATGCTTGAGGGGATGCTGTCCCCAGCGGCCACCACTCACCCCCCTAGGGAGACAGGAGCAAGTGTGAAAGCACACAGCTTGGCACCACCCAGCTGGGGGGCCAGGGGAAAAGGCATTTTGGGGGCCGCATACTCACTGGCCAGGAAGACGAGCAGGCTCAGGACCACCTCTTGCATGTCAGAGCGCCGCCCTACAGGAGGCCAGGGAGGGTTCCAGCCTTAGCAGGGCCACCAGGGTTCCAGGCCCTGCGCTTCTGGCTCCCATCACCCACTCCCGCTCCACACCCACAGAGAGCACAGCCCAGGGTCCATGCAGGACGGTGGCACTGAAGGAAGAGGAAGCCCCAAAGTCACGTGGGACCGAGTGAAGACTCAGGCCGGAGGAGGTGCAGCTGTGTAACTTGCTGGACAGGGCCTTCAGGATCTTAGGTGAACAGCTCCGCCAACCAAATCAGGGAGACCCTGCTCACCGTTTTCCCCATCTGTGAGATGGGGAAACTGAGGCGAAAACTGGAAAAGGTGAAAACTGGAAGCTCAGTTTCAACCACGCCTGGCTCCCCAGTGGCTGCTCCTAACTCAGGCCTGCTGGGGCCTCAGGGTGTTTTGGGAAGTAGGGTGTTGGGAGCCAGGTGGCAGGAGGCCCGGGTTCTGGGGAGTGTCCCCATAGACAGCTTGGAGCCTGCCTGGCTCTGCCCAGACTTTGTAGAGGGAGTGGGGAGGAGCTAAGGCCAGGCCTCAGCTCCATCTTCATCCCACCCTGTCCCTGCCCCTCAGCCTCTACGCAGGACACTCTCCAGCTCTAGTCCTAGCCAGGCTCTGACCCACCTCTAATCCCAACCCTGACCCTGGAATCACCCCAGCCCAAGTCCATATCCCCCCAGACTCTGGGCTGCCCCACACCCCAGCCCCCTGGCCCTGCCCCAGGCCTCACCAAGCTCTTGCTGCCACCCAACACTCTTTCCCCGGGGAGGCCTGCCCGGCACACAGAGCACTTTTACCCCATCCCGGCCTGGTAGCCATGCTGTCCTCCCTCCGTGCCGGATGTCTACAAAAACTCCCTGTGCATCCCCTGCCCGCGCCCCCCCTGCCCAGCTGCTGCAGGCACGCAGTGTCACAGTCTCGATAGCAAAAGCTAACACTTACCCAACTCCCCCGCCTGGGACACTGCCTGTGACCTTGCTGTGTTTTCACTCATTCAGTTCCCAGCAACCACTGAGGTCATCTATCCAGTCCCCATTTCTTTCTTTTTCTTTCTTTCTTCCTTTCTCCTTCCTTCCTTCCTTCCCTCCTTCCTTCCTTCCTTCCTTCATCACAGGTACTGGAGGTTGAGCCCAGAACCTTTGTCCTGAGCTACATCTCCAGCCCTTTTTAATTTTTTACTTTGACATAGGGTCTCACTAAGCCACTAAGTTGCCTAGGCTGGGCTCAAACTTGTGATCCTCCTGCCTCAGCCTCCCAGAATGCTGTGATTATAGGCCTGTGCCACCACACCAAGCTTCCTGCTCACATTTCGCCAGTGGCAAAACCCATGCTCAGAGAGGGGATGGAGCTGTCAGCCACCATGGTGCAGGTGTGTCCCGCGAGTTTGTAGACTCCTGCATCTCCTTGTGACCACCCCTGGAACTGGGTTCCTCTCAGCTTTCCCACTAACTCCAGACGCTAGACCCATAACTCTAATTTGAGCAATTATCTTTTTTTTTTTTTTTTTTTTTTTTTTTTTTTGCGACAGTGTCTTGCTATGTAGCCCAGGCTGGCCTCAAACTCCAGGCAATCCTCCTGCCTCAGCCTCCTGAGTGAGAGCAACTATCTTTTGCAGGAAGAGGGCCTCAGCTTTGGAGAGCATTACCCAGGCATCTAGGCTCTAGGAAGGTTTAGGGACAGCTGGAGTGGGTGGTGGACAGCCTGTTGTCTAAAGCCACCTCAGGAGGCTTTGTTGCCACACAATGATCCCAACACTAGCAGTAAGCTCGGATGCTTGCTGAGTGCTCAGCCCACACAGGCCTGTTCTCAGCTCTTAACTTTGATTCATTTACTCTATGAAGTCGGCGCCATCTTTGCTGTCGAAAACTGCTCCGCCCCAAGCTAATTCAGCTTAATGCCCTGTGCTTCGTCACCTAGCGACTGTTAGTGCTCATTTCTTAAGTCTCTTCCCACGGGCTCCTCCAGGATCCCCCTGGTCTGGGAGGCCCTGCTATCCCCGTTCCCATGAAACCAGAAGCATCTGAGACCAGGGAGGCGAGGGATGTCTTGGCTGCGCCCCTGTCTCTGCCCAAGGATTCCCAGGCTAGGCCGTCTGGAGGCTGCCGGGAGCTGAGCCCTGGGCGTCTGCCCTCTCAGGCCGTCCTGCTCCAGAGGGCTCTGTCAGTTTCCAAATGACCTGCAGTTGGAGGCCGCCTCAAAGAGGAAGCAGCTGGCACTGGGGGCTCTCTGTCCAACCGCCTCTGTTCCTTCCCTGCCATAGAGGTCCCAACTCCGGCCCACGGCCCGTTTCTGCCATCTGCCCTCTGCTGTCCCCTGGAGAATAGCGCCATAGTCTAGGGTGTGAGGAAGGGTAGTGAGTGCCCACTGGCAACCAAGGGTTGAAAGCCTACAGCAGAACGCCTGCCTTACAGCCTCCCCCCGCTGTACCCATGGCCATGAGACAACAGAGCAATGCTGGTGGAAACCACACAAGATGAAAGCGGACCTCTGATGTAAGACTCTCATTCCTCCCACTGAGCCCTGACCGCCTCTAAAGTCAGCATGCACGGACCTCCTTATCCGAAGCTAACAGGCCTGGGAGGGCAAAAGGAACGGCCTTGTCAAATTGCAACTTTAAACATACGATTTTAGACATGGTGCTGGCGCCTCTGGAAGACCCACAAGGCGCTAGATGATCCAGAAAAACACATTTTTCAGATAATCCCATTTGCTACCGAGACTCTTTTTCCATGTCCTCAAACCCTGACAAAAACCCCAATCTCTCACCCTCATGGCGCGATTCCTCTCTTGGAAATTCGCCTGCTGTTTCTTTTGACTCTGACCTGAATAAACTTTATCTTTCTTTTTGTTCTTGCTTTGGTAAATTCCTTACCACCTGCATCACCAGCCCTCTGTGTGCTTTCTGTCACGGTACCCTCCTCCTCTGTATCCCCCAAATCTCCTAACCAGCTCCCCATTGTACAGCTTCTCCAGGAAACCCCATCCCCTGTTCTAGTAGTCTCTGGGACTCACATGCCCCCAACACCTAGATGCCCCCTCTCCACCCGTCACCCCCCATCTGCCCAATGCACCTAAATCCCCCAATCTGTTTAGATACACCATCCCCCAGCACCCCAATCCATTGGCCTCTGGTCCATTCAGACACATCCAATCTACTGCATACCACCATCCCAGCTGTCCTGAGCCCCCATTGAATGGGTCCAACCCTCACCCCAGCTGTGCAAGGCCCTCAGAGAATGATGGGGAGGGTCACCCAAGGGGAGGGGAGAGGACTTTCTCCAACCTCCTGTCCCCAGAAAAGGATCTAGAAGGGAGAAGGTCCTAAGGTTCTCACAGCAGAGCTTCTCTGTGGTAGGGGCAGTGAGGGGAGAAGCAGGGAGAGTTTGAGGGCAGAGCCATGGGGGACTTGGGAAGAGGGGACCCCAGTCACTCACCTGTGGCTCCCTGGCTAGGTGGAGGAGGAGGTGCTGGGAGAAATCGAGAACGCAGCTGCCAAGACTGAGTCTTTATCCACAGCTGCCACGCCCTGAGCAAACCTGGGCAGGTAGAGAACCAGCTGGTCTCCCCGAGGCTCAGGGGCTCCTCCACCGCATTCCTCTCTTAAAGGGACAGCTCCTCCCCCTCCCCAGCCCCTGTGACAGGGAGCTCCCTGGAGTCACCAAGGCCACAACAGCCTCAGGTGAGGTGGAGGGAGAGCAGGACAAGCTGGAACTTGGTCCCTCAGAGTAGGGAGGGACTTTCTCCAATCTCCTGAACTCTGGAAGAGACCTTGATGGGGCAGGTGCTGGGGTCTTTAGTGGCAGACTGCCGTCTGGCAGGGACATGGAGGAAGGTGACATCAGTGTAACAACCTTACTTCTTTGATTTGGTCTGTGCATTTTGCTTGGGGGAGGGTTGCTGGCAATCCTGGGGGATATGAAGTCCCCTTCGAGGCCAAGTCTTCCTGTTGACATAGGTTAAGGGTCAGGAGAAGATGCTGAGATGATCGAGGTCAGGATGTGAGGGAGACAATGCAACAGCAGTAAGGGTGGGGGCCGATGGGGGAGCTGTGGGGCTGTAGATCAGGGTGCACCTCCCACCCTGCCTTGGGGAGACTCCAGAACTGCTCCCCAGAACCGAGCCAGAGTGCCCTAGTTCACGCTCCTCCCAAGGGTGCCAGGGCCAGGTGGCCTGGGGTGCAGTGGCCTCCCACCCTAGACGAGGTGCCTACACCATGCTCTGCTCCCTCCTCCATGCTCCTCCCCGTCCTGCCCCCTCCTCATGGCATTCCTTCCGGCTGGGGTCTGAACAGGCCCCCACATGGTCCCCTGCTGGGGGTACCCTCTCCCCCCAGTTCCGCCTTCTGAGACAGAGGGACTTTTGTCCGGGGGCTGGATAGAGAACAAGGCCCCATTGAGTGGCTGGCGGGGGATTGGGGTCACAGGGAGGGGCAAGGCCAGTGAAGGGGTGGTTCTACCCTGGCCACCAGCTGGACTCCAAGCTACCACCAACAGCCTCGTGGGGGTGGGGATGAGGGCCACAGGCGCCAGGCCAGGGAGAGTGCATAGAGCAGGACAGAGAAAGAGGGTCTGGGTCACAGCTCTACTGGGGACTGGCCTGCTGGGGGCAGGGAGAAGGACCCTACTTGTTGTCAGGGAGGGAGGGCAGGTGCAAGCAGTGCTCGCCCAGATACACACTTTCTTTATATGCTCTCCTCTGTCCAGGCCCAAGGACAAGGCCTCCAGCCACCCCCCATTAAGGAGGGGCCAGGCCCTAGAAGGAGAGAAGGGGGCATTAGTGTGGCGCTCCAAGCAGGAAGCGCAGGGGGTGATAGAAACAGAGGAAGCAGAGGCCCCAGGGAGGGTGGACGAAGGGTGGTATGTGGATCCCAGACCAGTTAAGAGGGTCTTTGTGCCTGGTCCCACAACCTCTCTTTCCCGGATCCATCAAGCTTGAAGGTCCCCCGGAACACCTCTTGGTGGTCTTGAGAGTGGACTGGTGTCTCCCTCTGCAGGACAGATCCAGAACTGCAGGCACCAGAGAGCAGGAGGTGGCAAGTGCATGGTGGCCTCGAAGGTGGTCCTTTACCCTTCATGCCTACCTGTCTGTGCTCTCAGATGCCAAAGGAGTCAGGCAAGAATTGATAATACGTCAAAGCAGGACAGGTGTGAGACCATAAGGTGCAGTGGTAACTGGGAAAATTTGCGAAAGGAAGAAAACAAGGTGTAGGGAAATTGCTGCGTGTGCTACCTTTGTGAGGGAGAAAGAATGAACAGGCATATAATCAACTAGGAATAAAATACCTTAGGAGTTTGCACCACAGCTGCTTCTGGGGAGGGTACTTGGGAGGCTGGAGGATGTAATGGAAGCAAGACTCACCCATCATCATATGTCCTCTTGTACCTTTTGAATTGTTTTAATTAATTAATGTTTTTGAGACAAGGTCTCACTGTGAAGCCCAGGCTGAGCTTGAACTTTCAGTCCTCCTGCCTCAGCCTCCCAAGTGCAGAGTACAGATATGCACTACCATGCTCTGCCCTCCTTTGAATTTTAGATCCTGCAAATGTACAACTTTTAACAAATTATAATTAAAACCATTAAAGGACATTTCAACACAGTTTCAGCCAATGGCTGCTGTATTTTCAATGGATGTCAAAAATCTGAATATTTATGGGGATTTCCAATATTAAAGGTGGGCTCAGATTTTTAAAAATAATTAGGAAAGCCAGGTGTGGTGACATATACCTTTAATCCCAGCAATCAGGAGACTAAGGCAGGAGAATCACTATAAGTTTGAGGCCTGCTTGGGCTATGTAGTTAGTTCAAGGTCAGCCAGAACTGCATAGCAAGACCTTGTCTCAAAAAAATATATATATATTATGAAGGCGAAACAACACATCTAAGGGCTGATTTCAGTTTGCCAAGCTCATATTCTGAAACTTTGACCACCATGATCTTACATTCTGAAGCACAGATGTTTATGGGGCTTATACCCAATCCATGCCAACTACAAATTCTTCCTAGGCTGGACCTGAGCATGCCATGCTCAAATATGCATAGCACTGCATTGGGGCTGGTTGCCAGGAAGACCCTGAGACTCCTGTGTGCATGGGCACCCCGAGACCTTCTAGGAGGGCAGAAGCGAGTAGAGTAAGTAGAGTCGCTTCCTGCTGTCAGGGGCCGGGTCTCTTCTGGAATGAGTTTTCCTGGCTGATTTGAGTGCAGGCGTATTTAAAATGGCCATCCAGTCCTCCATCGGTACTGGGCATAATAATTGCTGAAGCCTTCCAGGCATCCTTCTGCCCCGGCACCTCTGCAGCAGCGATCCTCTGCTGGGTTCTTTCCCCCATCTCCGCATGGCTCATTCCTTCATCTTCTTCAAGTCCTGGCCACCTTCTCCTGTGGCCTACACCCTATTTAGAATCCTCTCCCCCATCCTGTCCTTTCCATTCCCTGGCAACTTATTTCTCCCCAGCATATATTCCAGGAAACTTCCCTTTGCTCTCCTGGTAGTGCATCAGCCCCTCCCGCTGATTTTTATCTGAATTATGGACCAATCTCTACTGATAGTCAGTGCTCATGACATCTTTGTTAGAGGATGAAAGAAAGGTGTTCCTCTCCTTCCCCAGTCCCTCCATCCGCCAGGAGGGCAGAGCTCCTATCTGGGCAGTTGGCCATGGAGGACCAGACTTGCAGGCAGGCCTAGACCAGCTAGCTTGTCAGTGGATGACTGGGACCCCAGATGTGAGCAGGAATTACTGGAAAGCAGTAGCAGGGTAGGCTACCTCTCTGGGCTCCATGTAGCTGGGATGGGGGACCCCACATAGCAGCCTCTTCCCACCCCGCCCTAAGACAAGGACCTCAAACTGGCAGCCCCAGGGCTAAATCAACTATTGTTAAGTCTCCTTGAGTTCACAGGGTGTTACAGGAGATAATGGTTGTTGCTGTGGTTCCACTGCGTCCCCGAAGTGCATGGGCTGGAAATTCAGTTCCCAATTGCAGCAGTGTGGGGAGGTGGGGCCTGAGAGAGGCAAGTAGTCCCAAGGGATGGATTCATGTGGCATCACCACAGTGGCTGGCTCTTCACCAGGGTGTGTTGTTCTAGAAGCAAATTCGGCCCCTCTCACTCCCTTGTTTCCTCCCTGTGCTACTCTTCCAGTGTCTCCCAAGGGATGGCATGGCAGCAAGGACCTCACCAGATGCCATGCTGCTGGATTTCCCAGCCTCCAGAACCACAAGCCAAATATACTTCCGTGCATTATAACTTAGCCCACCTTGGGTATTCTGTTACAGCAGCAGCAAGCCGACTGCTACATACCAGGCTTTCTCAGCCTAATGAGCGTCTCTCGGGAGACCTGGCCTAACTGGCTCCATCCGCAGCTGTGACTTCCCTCCCAAAAAAGTCTTCATTGGTCAACCAACAACAACAGAGAAGGTAAAGAGGAGCTGGGAACAATGCCTGAAATACCAGAAACTCGGGGGAAAACATGTATTTTATGTATATGGAGTGGGGGCAGGGAGACAGACAGAGAGACAGAGAAAGAGAAAGCAAATGAGGCAGATTTTTTTGGGGGGGGGTCTTTTTGAGACAGGGTTTCTCTACGCAGTTCAGGCTGGCCTTGAACTTACTTTGTAGCCTGGGCTGGCCTTGAACTCACAGTGTTCCTTGTGCCTCAGCCTCCTGAGTGCTGGGATTATAGGCGTGCACCACCACGCCCTGCTAATGAGGCAGAATATTAAGAATCAACCAAACTCCATGAAGTGTATTCAGGTTCATTGCACTGCTTATGTAACTTTTCCATAATCAAATAATTCAAACTAAGAGTTAGGGAAAAATCAATAAAAATATAAAATTAATGTTAACACAAAATAATGAACCACAAGATAAAAAGCTACATCGAAAGAAGGGTAAAAGTAAATTTAGAATCAGATAACCAGAAAGTTAAACGGACTTTAATTGAACGTAAGAAATTATATATGCTATAATATATGCTATATATTATTTATGCTATAGATATGATGGGGGGATTGTTTTTTAGGTAAAAGCCTGTGCTGTGTTTGCCCTCCCACAATATCTTCTTCCCTTCATAGGCCGTGGCCTCTCAGTGCCCAGCTCTGCCCCTTTCTGGCTGTGGGTACCTCAACCCCTCTGGGCTACCCTGGAGGCCCCAAGGCTCTGAGGCCTGGCACATAAATTGGGGCAGGAAAAGATTTCTGAAGCTGAGTAGGGTGGTGCGTGCTTGTAATACCACACTCTGGGAGGCTGAGGCAGGAGGCCTGCAATGCAGTGACTTAGCAAGACCCTGTCTCAAAATAAAAATTTGTAAAAAGGGCTGTGGATGTAGCTCAATGCAAAGACCCTGGGTTCAGTCCTCAGTACCACAAAAGGAAGAAGAGGAAGGAGGAGGACGAGAAGATTATTTCCCAGTGCTGAGGCTGACAGGATCCTGCCTGACTGCAGAGGCCGGGCGATGAGTCTGCAGTTCTCAGAGCCAGCCTGGCACCCTTGGCCAAATGTCCCCCTTCCCCCGTGCCTCGGCACAGACGGGGTGCTGCACCCAAAGGGCACAACTCCACACCATCAAACATGGCTGGAGTTGGGTCCCTACTGCTGCCGACTCGCTCTTTCCCACCTGCAATCTTGGCCATGCAGCTGCAGGACTCACGCTCCCAGTGGAGGACGCTGCGGCACTGGGGCTGTGTCCCTAGGGGGCAAGTCGAGTGAACTCAGCTCCAAAGCTGAGATTCCGGCCAGGGTCTGGCTCTCCCTCTCCATCCTGAGCATGTGTGTGTGTGGGGGGGGGATGACAGAAGGTGCCTGGGGGGGTAACTAAGAGTCCCAAGAACAGACAGCAGAGTTCCAAGAGAGGCTAAAACTCCAGAGAACATTCCAGAACCATCACTTTTCCCCCTCCACTGCCCTCCCCTGTGCCTGCCTCTGTCCCCTCCCTGGCTGCCCTCATGCTGGGACATCACAGTGGCAACTCCAGGGCTCCAACTCCCAGCCCCGTCCAGATCCACCTAACTCCAAGTGACCCTTGACCTTTAAGTCCCCCTACTATCTTACCTCTCCCACCTCATCACCTCTTCACTCCCTCCCTCTGCAGTGGCCTCTGAGGTTCCTCCAACACCCCTGGCAGGCACCACCCATGTTCCCTCCTCTGAGTCACTCTCCCCAGCTGTGCACCCCCACACACACACACACACACGCCAGCTCCTTTACTTCCTCCGGCAGCAGGAACACAAGTCGCTTTCTGACAGACTGTGGTGTACACAGATTGGTTACGCTATGGCCTCTCCCCTAGGAAACTGCAGCCCGGAGAGGGAAGGGCCTGGGCCTCCCCACTTGCTGCTGTTTCCCCAGCCCTGAGCACAGGGCCTGGCACATAGTAGGTGTCCAGGAAATATCATGGTGCACACCTATAATCCTAGCACTCTGGGAGGCTGAGGCAGGAAGGTGGCAAGTTTGAGCTCAGCCTGGGCAATTTAGCCACCTAGGGAGACTCTGTCTCTGAATAAATAAAAAGAGCTGGGAATGTAGTTCAGCATGAAGGCCCTGAGTTCAATCCCCAGTACAAAAAAAAAAAGTGAAAACCATACTTAAGAATTATTCATTCTACACCAGGCCAAATAGATGACTCACGCACCCCACCCTCCTTCCGTCCTGGCACAATTTGGAACACCCCCCGCCCCCCCTGCCCCGCCCCCAGGCCTACAGGTGGAGAAGGAAGGAACTCAGAGCCAGACAGCCGGGGCTCACATCCGAGATCCACCACATTCTCATTGTGTGTGTGACCTCGGGCAGCCCAGCTTCGCTACTGAGCCTCAGTTTCCCGGTCTGTACCGCTGAGATAATAATAGCTGTCCCCCTGCAGGGCTGCCCTTTGGAGTCAGTGGGCTGGTTGTGCGGAGGCTGACAGCAGGCCTCATTCTGAAAGCTGGTTCCCTGCCCGGCAGGGGGCGGAGCGGGAAGGGCGTGGCTGTGTGTTTTCCAGCAGCCAACAAAAGGACTCTTGTAGGCAGGGCCCCTCGGGCGTGGAACACGTACCCACCCAGTGGATCCTGGACAAAAGCTTCAGGTCTCCGAGGGGAGGTTTTCCAGGCACCTACTTTCTTTGAAGATTGTGGTAACAAGAAATACTGGTTTGGGGGATGTGATCACCCTGGAGGGGGCTCCCATTTTACCCCTTCTCCCGGTGAGGAGCAGCTGTGAGGGCCGCTAAGGGATCTGTCGCACCTACAGCTCCTGAGAATAGGATCCAATAGGTTTACGACAATCTCTGGGCCCCAGCGATTGGCTCACTGGGGGCCAATGAAAGTGAAGTATTCAAATTTTGTTTAAAATAGGGGTGTGGTGGTGCATACCTGTAATCCCAGCGGTTTTGGAGAATGAGGCAGGAGGATTAAAGTTCGAGGCCAGCCTGGCCTGGAGAGACCCCGTCACAAAATAAAATTTTAAAAAGGGCTGGGGGTGTAACTCAGAGGTGGAGTACTTTCCTAGCATGCACTGGGTTCCGTTTCAGTACTGGAAGAGAAGGGAAGGGAGGGAAAGGAAGGGGAGGGGAGGGGAGGGAATTTGTTTAATACTTGTGGTAAGAAAAGATTTGGATTTTTGACAGTGAAAAATACGCATTTAAGGCCTAGTAACTCTGCTGTCATTTTGCCCCTGGAAAACAAAAACAAACAAAAAACACAGCCTGAGAACTAAGCTAATAATATCACAGACCAAGAGAAATGCTGAGAAACCAAGTTAGCATTTTCATCACCCCATGCCTGACCCTACTATGGAAAATTCACTTAGGTAATACGTAATCTACAAATTTGATTTGCTTGATTCAATTTGAATGAGGTTTTCCTTTAATTGTAAGCCAAACAATCAAACTGACGTACAGAAAAATTCTGTAGGCCCAGGATCGCTGCACTTATCATGTGGTTTTCACTTAGCTTGAGCCAGTGCATTTCTTTTAGCTTAGGTCAGTCCAAGAGTCTCTAGATGTTGATGGTGCTAACCTCAGCCAACTTGCTGTCTGCAGACAAAGCTGCCTCCCGTTAACCTGGACAGGCACCTTTCAGATGAGAGCCAGGGGCTGCTGACCCTGTTCTCCTTTCCCAGCTCCTGCTGGAAGAAAAGCAAGGGGTCAGCAGAGACAGAAGACTTGGCAAGGACAGACACACAGGGGCCTGGGGACTCAGTGGTCCTCCCATCACAGGTGATCATGTGCCAATGCCCAGATGCCTGGCATCGGTGTCAGGGGAGAGCGGATGGCCCTGGAGATGCCCTTGAGGGTCCCGCATCTCAGCCCAGGCCAACGGGAGGACAGGGAGTGGTCACAGCGTAGCTGGAAGGCTCACAGCAGCAGAACTGCTCACTGTGCTCCCCAGCCCAGGAGGCCTTCCTGGACAGGTGCTACCTGTACCCCCAAGAGCAGCCACACTGGATAGGGGCCACACAGTTGGTGCTGCTGAGCACAAAACCCAAGTAACACTGGCAGCCCACCTGGCACGGCATCAGGCAGTGGTCAGGGAGGGCAGGCTCAGGGCTGCAGCTGGGACAGGAGGACCTGTACAGCTCTTAGTGGCTGTGGGGTGGACAGGCCAGCTCTGGAAGAAAACACATGGGGATTAACTAACCAGATAAGCCAGACTATTATGCAGCATTTCCAACCAAAGATGACTGAGGAGCAGAGGGGAGCTGAAAGGGCCAGGGGCAGGTCCTAGGGTAAAGGGGGAAGGTAGAGGGAGGTTTCATGGGGAGGCAGCATAGTTAGGGTGGTGATGATGGAGACATGATGGTAATAATGATGGTGATGATGATGATGGTGATGATGGTCATGGAGATGTGATGGTAATGATGGTGGTGGAGATACAATGGTAATGATGATGGTGCTGGTGGTGGTGGTGGAGACGTGGTAATAACGATGGTGGTGATGATGGTGGTGTTGGTCATGGTGGAGACATGATTGTAATGGTGGTGGTGATGATGGTGATGGAGACATGATGGTAGTAATGATGGTGATGGTGAGGCATTGGTGATGGTGATGGTGGTAATGATAATGAAGATGGTGCTGATGGGTGATGATTGGTAATGATGATAGTGGTGGTGGCTCTGATGATGGTGGTGGTGTAATGTGATGACAGTGCTGGTGATGGTGGTGGTGATGGTGGTGATAATGGCAATGATGGTGGTGATGGATCTGAAATAATATTACTTGATCACTGACTATAAGCAGGCTCTGCTTATGTTCTCCTGGGCATTATCTCTATAATTCTTAATATCTTCTCCTTGAATTCACTGATGAAAACTGTGTTAGTCAGAAACAGTGAAAGTTTATTATCATTTTATCAATGAACAGAGCTATTTATAATTGAGCACGTACCAGGAGTTTACCTTAAAGATGCCATTTTACCATAGTTCACAACTCTACAAGGACTTTCAGCACCCCTTCCCTTTATAGATGAGGAAACTGAGGCCCAGTGATGTTAAGGTGACCTGCTTGACATCACACAGTTACCAAGTAACGTGACTGGGATTACAAACAAGGCCATGAGCTCCACTAGAACACACTCCCATTTGGCAAAAAGTGTCAACTCCCATAGGTAGGACACACTCCTACATCCACCTCTCCCACTCCATTCCACCCGTCTGAGGCCAGGACCCACTGGCGTGTAGACTTCTGGGCCTTTAAAGAGCAGCAGGAGGCTGCCTGAGGACCGTGGGAGTTGCCCACACTCCAGGATCCTGACACATAAACAGGCGAAGGGCGGCAGACCAGAGCAAGTCAGCGCATTGCAGCCAGTACTCAGCTAAAGAGCTCAGGTTTTATCCCAAAGGCAGCAGGGAGCCACAGTAGCACGTTTCTGGCTGACTCTGGGTGACCTTGGAAAAGTTACTTGGCCCCTCTCTCAGTTTCCTCAACTGCAAAACAGAAATAATCACAGCACATCCCTCAGCAGGGGATGTGAGGATTAAATGAACCAATGCACCCATCAGAGTCACTTGGAGCCCTCACAATGCCCACTCACTTCCTCACTGTCCACTCCGCCACCCACCCTGGCACGTTGGCCAGGACCAGTTCTGGCCAAGAGCTATGAGCACAAGTAATACGGATGATGTTCAAAGGGAAGGACTAGAGATCAGAGTGCACATACCAGAGTGGCATCACAGAGCAGATGTGAACTTGAACTATGCCCTGAGACTACTGTGGAATTTGTAGGCAAGGGAAATAGCCCTTGGTCACATGGAGCCATGTTCAGATGAACTTGTTACTGCAGGACAATGAGGCCTATCCTTACTAATCCAACAGCTGTCAGAGCCATCAATCATTGTTGTTCAAGGGTTTAAAGCAGGTGGGGACTTAAGAGGGGACAGTTAGTCCACAGTGGGGCAGCGGCTCAACTTGGGTGGCCTTGACCCAGAGGACTCCTGGAGGTGGTGCTGGGCCAGCTGGTGTGATCAGGCTGAGAAAGACCCTGCCCTGAGAACACACACTCACCGCAGGCCATCATGTGTCTCCAGGGCTGCACAGGAGCCCATGTTGCTGGCATTTCTGTGCCTAGCTCTCCAGCATGGCACACAAGGTCTCCAGGGAGCCCCTGGTAGCACAGAGTTCATGGGCACAGCTCTCTATGCGCACCTGTCCCGGCCCATCACAGGTGCCCAGCAAGCCACAGAAGGTCTAGTACCTGGCTGCATCCTCTGGGCTGGGGGGAGACACGGAGGAGCTGGGCTTAGGGGCGAGCTGTTGCCCCCAGAGGGCTACCTGCTATTGGAGCCACTGAGCTCATCCTGAGTATCCAGGCAAAAGTTTCTGCCCAGGCCACAGATCTTCATGTAGATCTCAGGCACTGGCACCCAGAGGGTATGGATCCGTGAAAGACCATGGAGAGGCTGGAAGCCACCGGACTGTGGCAGCTGAGAATGTGGAGAAGGCCCAGGAAGTTCCTCCAGCGAGGGACAGGGACAGGGGCAGGCCAGCCTGGGACCCTTCACCTGGAACACAGATGTCTGGGCTGTCAGGCAGCTGCACCCAGCCCAGCTCCACCCCCATCCCGCCCCTGCTGGCTGCTGTCCACATCGCACCTAGCAAGTGCCTGAAAGCAAATAATCAGATCCCACCCTTCCCTGCTCAAAATTTTATATTTTATATTTTTTATATTTTATTTTATTTTATTTTAGAGTGCTGAGGATGGAACCAGGACCTCGTACGTGTTAAGCAAGCAGTCTGCCACTGAGCTACATTCCCAGCCTTTTTTAAAAATGAGTTTTATTTTGAGACAGGTGTTGTAGTCAGGGTTTGCAAGGAAAACAATTTAATACAGGACACATAATTTATAAGATTATTTTATAGTAGTCACTCAAAGAGTCAAATACAAAAGAGTGCAGGAAATCTGTCCGCACACTAAAGACCCAAAGAATCCCAGGGCTGAGGGCCTGGATCCCGCGGCAGTGTCCTGCACGAGTCCAGCTGAAGACCTAGAGCCCATGGCAATGCCCTCACGAGTCCAGCTGGAGGCCCAGAGCCCACAACGTCTCATGCAAGTCTGTATCAAGGATTTGCTCTGGGAAGGCCCAAAGGTCAGTGGTGGAAGCTAGAAAGTCTGTGCCAGCGGGATGAAGGATCTGTGCCAGCAGGCTGAGGGATCTGCACCGGAGCCAGAAAGCAATGCCCAAGGTAAGGACCAGAGCTCCCTCAAAAAGTACCACAGCCATCCTCAGTGACAATGAGGTCCCAAGCTTCTCTGACGATGAGAACAACCAAGTTCCTATCAGAAAAGCCAGTGCGACAAGCTCCTCCAGGAGAACCAACAGCACCACCTCTTCCTCTCCAGTTCTCTTTTTATGTTGTTGGCAACAGTCCCCAGGTGGGCCCTCCACACCCAGCACCATGCGGATTCAGTTCAGCTGGGTGTTACGAGTTGACCACCAGTTGTCAATCCACCACAACAGGGTCTCACTAGTTGCCCAGGCTGGCCTCAAACTTGTGATCCTCCTGCCCCAGCCTCTGGAGTAGCTGGGATTCCAGGTGTGCATCACTGGCTCAAAACCTTTCTGTTGTTTCCTGGCTCACTTGGATAAAATCCAAACTCTTCGCTGTGGCCTGTGCAGTCCCACGACATGGGCCTTCATCACCTTCCTGTGCTCGCCTCCTCTCACCCGCTCACCTGCACCAGTGTCATGGCCTCCTGCTGTCCTCTGACACGGCAGGTACTATGGCTGCCTCTGGACCCCTGCACCGGCAGGTCCTCAGCCCGGATTCTCCATCCTCCTGGCCTAAGTGACCCTTCCTCATCTCCAGATCTCTGCTCTAATGCTTCCCGCTGGCCCCTTCTTAACATGTGACACCTCACTGCCCTCTCATCACTATCCCTGCTTAGTGTGTCTCCAGGACAAATGATTACCTTTGAACACACCTGTTTACTTAGATATTGGTTTATTATCTTTCTCCCAAGGATTTTGATCTGTTTTTCAACAAAATTAAGTCCCTTCCATTGGAAAAGTTACAGCCTGGCAAGAGGAAGACAGACAATAAACAAAGAAGTGATTGATAGAAAGGAGGATTTAAGACATTGATGAATAGTTTGAAGGAGACAAAATGGGGGAGGGACAGAGAGTAAGAAGAGACTGGAAGGGGTAACTCCTTGCACAGAGGTGGTCATGGAGGGCGTCTCAGGGAGGTGACATTTGACTTGAGACTTGAAGGATAAGAATACATCAGTTACACAAGGACTTCAAGGAACAGTGTTTCAGGCCGAGGGAGCAGCCAGTGCAAAGGCCCTGGGGTGATGTATCTACATCTGGATGGTCACTCAATAGAGCAGAGTGAATCTGGGGGCAAGTAGGAGGCAATAAGGGCAGACAGGTGACAAGGAAAGTTTTGCAGGGTCTTATCAGCCATGGTTTCATCCTAAATGAGATGGAGTCTTGGGAGAGCTTTGAGGTGCAAGGGATGTGACCTGATTTAGTATCACTGATGATTGCATCTTAACTGCTAGGGGTGGAAGTGGGAAGTTACTGTAGTATGCTGCAGTAAAATGTTTTATTTATTGACTGATCAAACACTTTTATGCCCTTACTAGATAGCTTGTCTTAGTCAATTCACACGTGTGTGTGTGTGTGTGTGTGTGTGTGTGTGTGTATGTCTGTGGTACTGGGAATTGAACCCAGGGCCTTCGCAGTGAGCTACATCCCCAACCCTTTTTTTTTTTTTTTAATTTTGAGACAGGGTCTCACTAAGTTGCTAAGTTACCCAGGCTGGGCTGTAGTTTACAACCCTGTCTCAGCCTCCCCCAGTGCTGGGATTGCAGGGTGTGCCACCAAATTTACACCTTTTAATCCTCATCTACAGTTAGGCACCATTAGGCCCCACTTTAGAGATGGGAAACTGAGGCGTGGTGACGTAGAGCCACTGGGCCAATAGCTAGCAAACGGCAGAGTGGGATTTGAACCTCAGCCCCTTGGGCCCAGTGCCATCTGTTTCAGCACTTTGCCTGCCGGAACACCTAGTGGCCCAATGCGCATTTGCTCCCCACTCACAGGACCCAGAGCCAGAGGATAAATGGAGCCCCGCATCTCCTGTGTGTTCACCCTCAGATCAAGCTGCCGAATATCACGTGGAATACGTTCCGTCCTGCCGCCTGAGTTCCTAGACCCTCCTGACGTCTTAGAGAATGGGTGCCAATTCTTCCGAGGCCCTGGTAGGATGCAGTGCCCAAAGAGAGGCTGCCCTAGGCCCTCTCACCTCTCCCCAGCCCCACTCTGGGCTTCACACTCACATGGCCCAGTGTGGCCCTACCCGCCTCCTGCAGTGGGACCTAGCCGTGTCACATCGTCTGGACGGTGCACTCTTACGAGGATGGGGCTGGGCATGAGGCCAGGAGGGCCCGGGAAGTGGTCCTGAGCCCTTTGAACAGGGGATTCCGTTCCTGGAGAGGGGATGCGGGGAGGAGCACAGGCTTGGGGCATGGGAGACACTTTCCCAAGGTGGCTGGACTCGTCCACCTGAGGAGTTAATTGCAGGCAGAGGGGGCTGGAGGAGGCCTCTGAAGCATGGGCCTGGGGTAGGAACCCTCTGCCGGGTTCTGTGTCTGGGCTTTGCACCTGCTGTTCCCTCTGCCTGCACTGCTCTTCCCCCATATGTCATATGGCTCCTCCTTCCTTCCAATGGTCCTCTGTTCCAAAGTCACTTCCTCATCGAGGCCTTTCCTGCTGCCCTGTTCAAAATTATAATCCCCCTCCACACACAAGTCACCCTCATTCTCCTTTCCTGTTTCGTTTCTAAGACTTGTCACCATCTGACACATTGCATATTTATTTCTTAATGTCTGTCTCCCATGTTATCCTGTGAGCTGGAGGACAAAGGCCATGTGTCTGTTTTGTTCTCTGCTGTGTCCCCAGAGCCTAGAACAGGGCCCGATAAAAAGTCGATGTTCAGTGAAGTTTTGTTGAATGGAAGGATGGTGGATGGATGATGAATGAATTTAAAGACGGATGGAGGAAAGGATGGGTAAATTGATGGGTGGACGAATGTAAATGTGGATGGGTGGATGGATGAATTAAGAGACGGATGAATGAATATAAAGATGAATGGATAGATGAATGGAGGGTGGATGAATGGGTGGATGGATGGATGGATGGATGGATATAAATATGTCCATGGTAGATGGGCAAATGAATGGCTGGAAAGATGGATGAATGAATTGATAGGTGGGTAGAGGAATGGGTGAAGGGATGGAAAGAGGAATGGATAATTGGATGGGGGAATGGGTGGCTAGATGGAGGGATGGATAGAGAAATGTATACTGCATTGTGGAGACGTAGTATTATGGTTTATATCTAGATGTCCCCCAAACCTCACGTGCTCATAGGTATGGCTTTGGGGAGGTGATTGGATCATGGGAGCATGATACTCATGAGTGGATTAGTCCACTGATGAGTTTATAGCTAAATGTGATGTTAGGAGGTAGAGCCTGGTTGGAGGAGGTGGGTCACTGGGGCATGGCCTGGAAAGGTACATCTCCCTCCCCTCCACCTCCCCTCACCCTCTGCTTTCTCTCTGCCACGCTGTGAGCAGCTATTCCTCTGCCACACCCTTCTGCCATGCCACCCTGGCTTGGAGCTAGCCAACTATGTATTAAAACCTCTACAAACTGTGAGCCAAAATAAACCTTTCCTTCTATAAGTTCTGCATGTCAGGTATTTTGTCTCAGTGACAAAGAAAGTGACTAAGACACCTGGTTTTGTACAGGGGAGGTTCAGTGAAAGGATGGCTTGACAGAAGGGAGGGCTCAATGAGTGGACAGAAAGGTGGACGCATAGACTGAAGGAGATGGTATGGAAGGGTTTCATGGATGGGTGAATGGATAACTGTAGCATGGATGGCCGTGGATGAGTAAAATAAAGTTTTCACCTAGACAAGGCTGGGAGTTGGGCAATGGCCCTTTGCCTTCACCTGGACTTGCTGCCCTTGTTTCAGGCCACAGGAGTCTCCTGTCAAGAGCTGCTGAGCTCCACCTCCATGCAGTTCAAGAAGACCACACTCTTGCTGCGGACGTGCCAGCTGGAGGCTGAAGGGGAGGGCTCTGGAAGTGGGGTCTGACCCACAGTAATGGCCCACATGGTAGTGCAGATGCCTTGGAAGTGGGCTCTGGCCCCATCAAAGGTGAAGTAATGAGGGTCTCCAGTGACCTCACAGGTGACCAGGGGGCTCTGGCAGCCCAGCTGGATGCCTCACAGACCACAGATCTCCCCAGGGGGGCAGTCTGCTCAGTTGCAGTGGAAATGCCCAGGTCTGTCACAGCTGCATTGGTCCCTTACCTAGGGAGAGAGGCCAGAGCAGCATCCCCTGTGCGGCCCGGGCAGACTGAGGTATGGCATGGGGATAGGCATGAAGGCAACGGTGCTCAGAGTCGACACCGGAGGGGACCAGATCCTCAGACCACCCCCTCCCAGAAGGCAGCAAACTTGTGGAACTTCTTTTCCCTCAGCAACACATAGCCCAGTGGTCTAAGAGCATAGTTTCAGAGTCAGAAGGACCTGGAGTCCAGACCTGACTCTGTCCCTTGAGAACTCTCTGTGTCCAGTAGCCTTGGTTTCCTCCCCAGCACAATGAGGCAATAAAATGCTGTTTGGGGGTCAGTGTGATCGTATGTGAGGTGCTCAGCAGCCCGCTGGGTCACAGCAAGCAAGCTCTACTGTGGCTGTGAATGTGCCAGCCCAACGTTCAAATGTAATGAACACTCAGAAAACGCTACCAGTTATTGTGATGTGATAGGATTATACATGCAGAAAAAGACCAAAACATATTCACATTGCTGCCACTATATATCATTTAATGGTTCACCCTGGAACATAGTGAATGCCCAGTACAGTATATACTGGCCATTATTATCAGCATTATTTTAATATACCCAAGATTTATTAACTATTATTATTGTTATACTGCTTAGCCCAAGCATGGATATAAGTGAAATGCCCAATATATTTAATCAGGAGTAGTAGCAGTAGCAATAGCAGTAGTAGTATAGGAACTGACACATTGCCGGGACTCAAATCTTGGCCATTAAAATGATACTAACAGTAAATAACTCATGTAGTACAGACTTTTGTATTCATTAATACTAAATAGTGTTAGCTGTTATGATTGCTGTCATTATTGTATTTGCTGTTATATCCTCAAATTATTAAGTTGGGACCAAGCATTTAGTAGACAATCAATAAATAGTAGCTAATTTTAAAAAATAATGCTAATAATACTAACAATAACAGTAGGGTTAACCACAGGGAATAAGCTTAGTAAATACTAGTAGCAGAATTCTGATCCTCAATAATGAAGAGGCCAGCACGTTGTAAATCCCCGATGCACCAAGCACACCAGTTGAATGCGGGTATCCTGGGTTGGGTGTCTAGTCTGGCAAGCTTGGGGTGTTCCGTGACCCCTAGGATGGCCAGGCTCCCTCTCAGGAGCAAGATCAGTCCCAGCTTACGGGTGTGAGTGCCCCACAAGTGTGTGTGCACCACAGCGCTCAGGGCTCCGCTCCTGGCCCTGAACCTCAGGCCCGCATTGCAGGTACAGCGCTCAGTGCAAGCAGGGCCGCTGCTGGGCAAGTGCAGCTGGATAAGACCGCAGAGCCATGCCCTGCAGGGCCCTGGCAGAGCTAGGAGCTGCTGCACTCATGCACTTTGAAGCTGAGCAGGAGGCAAAGGCTCTGCATGCTCAGCGCTCAGCTCACTGCCTGAAGGCTTCAGATCCCCACTAAGACCAGGTGATGTCACCTAGGGTCAGTGTTCCCATCTCGAAAATGGGCTCTTCTTACTGGCCTCAGACTTGTTGTGAGGGCTAAGCAAGTTAAAATAAAGTCATAGTGGGACAGAGCCTAGCACACTGCAAGCCTGAATGAACATGACCTATTGTTATTCTAGAAACAATCACCATCTGGTCTACCTTCCCCACGCAGTGAACTCTGGTGTACCCCTCTTCCCTACCCCAAATCCCCACCCTCACCCCTCCTCTCAGTACTGAGATCAAACCCAGGGCCTTCACACTGAGCTATATCCCTAACCTTGAAAAAAAAAATTTTTTTTTGAGACAGGGTCTCCCTCAGTTGCCCAGGCTGGGCTTGAACTTCCAATCCTCCTGCCTTGGCCTCCCAGCATGCTGGGATTGCAAGCATGGGCCAGCATGCCGGGTGTTTTCTTTCTTTTGTAAGTCCTAATCTATTAGAAAATCATACTGGAGTGTTTACAGATTTACACGATAAGTGGAATTTACATTACAAAAAATAAATGAATAAATAAAGCGAGCAAGGTGGCCTCAAGGTTGGTCTCAACTTGGCCATTGTTGAAGTTGCTTGATAGGTACTGGGGCATTCACTGTACTACTACTCTCTGTTCTTGTTTATGTTGAAATTGTCTATCATGAAGAATTAAATGAGAGGGAGAGGAAGAAAAGAAGGAAGGAAGGAAGGGAGGGAGGGAGGAAAGAAACGAAAGGGAAGGGAAGGGAAGGGAAGGATTTGGCTATAATAAAACTTCCTTCCAGGGGCCGGTGAGATGGCTCAGCGGCTTAAGCGCCTGCCCGGCAAGCGCGAGGGCCCGAGTTCGACTCCCGGAACCCACATACGAAAAAGGGGCCGGTGATATCGCTCAGCGGCACGGGCGCCTGCTGGCGCGCGAGGTCCTGAGGTCGACCCCCTGGTACCCACAAAAAAAAAAAAAAAAAAAAAACTTCCTTCCATCCCTACAGAAAGACACTTGAGTTCTCAGCTGCGCCCTGTATTAGCGGTGGCATTAGTGCTATATGGCTCAGTTTTCCCAGCTCTAAAACAGGGATGATAATAGTCATCATCTACTTGCAGGGTGTTTCTGAGAAAGTGAAAGCAGTGAGCGCATAGACCTGTCGGTCCTTGTAAGTGTGCAATCAGTGTTAGCACTTCTTAGCATCTCTGGGAATTAGAAAGGTAGACATCTCTGATCAGGCTTTCTGAGGGTGGAAAAGGACATCCAGTCACCTTGACAAGGAGGCAATAAGCACAAAAAGTCATCAAGGCACCTCGGGGTGGTATTCAAAATATATAGCAATCCATAGAATACAGGCTCCCACCCATCTGCACACATCCAGCTGGAGCTTGGAAGAGTCTGAGCACCTGCCGTGCCAGGCTTTGGAGTGTGGTAAGTGGCTGGGGCACTCAGGCAGCTCAGGAAGACAGAAGCAGCTGTCTGCGTATGATTGGCATGGCCATCTGGGATACACAGATGAATTCCCACCCCATTCAACCATGACTCACCACCAAAGGAAGAACTTCTCCAGTGCCCAGTAGTGACGTCTGCACCCTGGCAGATTGCACCATATGCCTGCAGGGCCAGGCACAGGATGCGGTCACTGCCCCCAGCAAGTCACAGATCACTGGCACAGCTGGATACCTTATGGATCTAGATGGAGCTCAATGGGGCAGGAGCCAAAGGGCCCCTGAGGTTCCTGCAGGAGCCCAAACTGCCTCCTGGACAACACACCCTGTCCCCGCTCATTACAGACTGCACAGGCAGTGTCACAGGCCTTGCTCTTTCTTTCCGAGGTGAACTGGGCCTCAGCATGGTCACTGGGGCTGCTCTTGAAGTTGCTGCAGAGCCTGGGAGTGTGACCCTCACAGGGCCGGGGCAGGGTGAAGATGAAGCTTTCAGGCAAGCTCCATGCTGAGCCACAGACCAAAGCCCAACCTTAGCATGACTAGGAGGCCATTCCCCTTTGAGACAAGGCTGTCCCCTTCAAGCTTTCGGAGCAGGCTACTGTCTTGCCATTCACCAAAGGTGCCCTGGAGACAAAAGAAGGCCCTGGAGAGCTGGATGATACTCATTTGGTTCAATGTTGCTCCACAAAAAGTAGGTGCTCAAGTACATGTAGAAATGTTTGAGCGTAGGCGCAAAGACAGAACTATCACAGTGAACATCCTTTGCTTTATCCTGCTCAGCATTCATTTCTCCTTTCTCAGGATTTTCCTTCAGAATCGATCCCTGCAAAATCGGTGCATGTAAATCATAGGAAGTTAAGCCCACCCTAATTCCCAACATGTGACTCACAAGCAGCATCCTCAGCTAGACCACAGGAACATAGAGGCTGGGCCTGCAAGTCACCAAATGGGTACCTAAAAGCAATATGAAGCTTGGCATCTAAGCCTTCATGTTATAACCATCTCTTTTATTATTTAAAAAAAATTTTTTTTTTCTTTTTTTGGTACCAGGAATCAAACTCAGGACCTTGCTCTTGCCAGGCAGGTGCTGTGCCACTGAGCTACATCCCCAGCCAATTATTTTAAAATTTTTGGTCAAATCTGTGCTCAGCTCCCCACATAGACATGTTAATCACTTAAGGAGTGTCTGTCTAGAACCTAGTAATACACATTTGTAAGCCCTAAATTTGCCTGACCTATCTTGTCTTCCTTCAAAATCAAGGACACCAAGATTAAGGGTAACTAAGGCATTTTTAGGATTTGCAGGGACTCTGATTGCTAGTTTTGACAATGTCCTGTTCCAGACCCCATGGAGTGATATCTAGAAGTCCCCAGTCCTTGTCCTAAACCTGCAGTCATCTCGGATCTCAGGAAAAGCAGTGTCTTGCCAACCACCCCACAATGAGGTGAGCCCCCTCCACGCGGGAATAATTATCTCACGGGAATCAGATTGCCCTCTGAAGCCATCAGGACTTCTCCAGCGCCACCTCACAAAACCAGTCCTGAGATACCGGTCAACAGACCCGACTGGACCAGGATCACAGAAGCTGCCAGCTAATCAAACCCCAACTCTTGCCTTTGTTCCCCTTTTGTACACAGCCCCAATGCTCTGTCAGGCCCTCTAAGACAGATCTTGAACCTCTGTCTCTGCTTCCCAGCACTGCCATGCTGATTAAAGCTCCTTTCCTGCCCTTCATCACTGCCTGTCTCCTTGATTACTATTTTGGGATAGGAGATTGACCTGGTGGGGACCCCAAAGCTGGGGCTTTTACCCTAAAACTCTAGTAACAGCATGAACCAAGCTGGGCCAGTGAGGGACAGCTCTGGACTTTTCAGGAAGAGGTCTCTCCCTCCAGTGGCATTTGCTAAATGGCAGCCATCTTTGTCCTCACAAGGTGCTGTGGGACTCTCCTGAAAGGAGGGCAAACAGAGCCCAGAAGTGAGGCAGGTTCCAGACATGTTATTTGAGCACTTGGATCCTCCTATGCCTGAATCCAAGAATGTGTAGGTTTTGTTTCCATTATGTAAACCAATAAATTCCCTTTTTCCCTCAAGTTGGTCTTTAGATC
Source organism: Erethizon dorsatum (assembly GCA_028451465.1). Taxonomy (NCBI): domain Eukaryota; kingdom Metazoa; phylum Chordata; class Mammalia; order Rodentia; family Erethizontidae; genus Erethizon; species Erethizon dorsatum. The sequence goes on from CM051834.1 coordinate 98,356,309, forward strand.
AACACCCTTTAGGGTGTTTCTGTTACTTTAACCTGAAGACACCTGAGGCATAGAAACAGAAAAGTGCGTATAATCAGAAAATAGAGATTAAAATGTGAAAATACTAGAAAGAAAATCAAATTTTCCCTTAGGGCCGTGGTTTTGGCTGAGGGGCTGGGATTCCTGGAATCCACATGTCCCTAAAAGCTGCATGCTTACCTGAGTTGTGCCTGGGCTGTCCCTCCACAGCTGGGCCTGGGTCCCATTGGGACAGGCACCTCCCAGATGAAAGCCAGGGGCTATTGGCCCTGTTCTCCTTCCCCAGCTCCTGCTGGAAGAAAAGCAAGGGGCCAGCAGAGACAGAAGACTTGGCAAGGACAGACACACAGGGGCCTGGGGACTCAGCGGTCCTCCCATCACAGGTGATCATGTGCCAATGCCCAGATGCCTGGCATCGGTGTCAGGGGAGAGCGGATGGCCCTGGAGATGCCCTTGAGGGTCCCGCATCTCAGCCCAGGCCAACGGGAGGACAGGGAGTGGTCACAGCGTAGCTGGAAGGCTCACAGCAGCAGAACTGCTCACTGTGCTCCCCAGCCCAGAAGGCCTTCCTGGACAGGTGCTACCTGTACCCCCAAGAGCAGCCACACTGGATAGGGGCCACACAGTTGGTGCTGCTGAGCACAAAACCCAAGTAACACTGGCAGCCCACCTGGCACGGCATCAGGCAGCGGTCAGGGAGGGCAGGCTCAGGGCTGCAGCTGGGACAGGAGGACCTGTACAGCTCTTAGTGGCTGTGGGGTGGACAGGCCAGCTCTGGAAGAAAACACATGGGGATTAACTAACCAGATAAGCCAGACTATTATGCAGCATTTCCAACCAAAGATGACTGAGGAGCAGAGGGGAGCTGAAAGGGCCAGGGGCAGGTCCTAGGGTAAAGGGGGAAGGTAGAGGGAGGTTTCATGGGGAGGCAGCATAGTTAGGGTGGTGATGATGGAGACATGATGGTAATAATGATGGTGATGATGATGATGGTGATGATGGTCATGGAGATGTGATGGTAATGATGGTGGTGGAGATACGATGGTAATGATGATGGTGCTGGTGGTGGTGGTGGAGACGTGGTAATAACGATGGTGGTGATGATGGTGGTGTTGGTCATGGTGGAGACATGATTGTAATGGTGGTGGTGATGATGGTGATGGAGACATGATGGTAGTAATGATGGTGATGGTGAGGCATTGGTGATGGTGATGGTGGTAATGATAATGAAGATGGTGCTGATGGGTGATAATTGGTAATGATGATAGTGGTGGTGGCTCTGATGATAGTGGTGGTGTAATGTGATGACAGTGCTGGTGATGGTGGTGGTGATGGTGGTGATAATGGCAATGATGGTGGTGATGGATCTGAAATAATATTACTTGATCACTGACTATAAGCAGGCTCTGCTTATGTTCTCCTGGGCATTATCTCTATAATTCTTAATATCTTCTCCTTGAATTCACTGATGAAAACTGTGTTAGTCGGAAACTGTGAAAGGTTATTATCATTTTATCAATGAACAGAGCTATTCATAATTGAGCACTTGCCAGGAGTTTGCCTTAAAGATGCCATTTTACCATAATTCACAACTCTACAAGGACTTTCATCACCCCTTCCCTTTACAGATGGGCTCCCCAGCCCAGAAGGCCTCCCTGGACAGGTGCTACCTGTCCCTCAAAGAGCAGCCACATTGGATGGGGGCCACACAGTCGGCGCTGCTGAGCACAAAGCCTGAGTCATACTGGCAGCCCTCCTGGCACGGCATCAGGCAGCTTTTGGGGAGGGCAGGCTCAGAGCTGGGACAGGTGAGGCTGCAGAGCCCATAGCGGCGTGGGGAGGACAGGCCAGCTCTGGGGGAACACAAATCCTTCACTGCACAGACGTCAACTCACTGCCCCAAGATCCAATCCTGTTCCCAGCTCTCTCTTCCGGATCCCAGCCCATGGCGTAGCTTGATGAAAATGTGTTGAATAAACAAATATATCCAGGCGTGGTGGCTCATACCTGGGATCCCAGCACTCTAAGAGACTGAGAGAGGAGGATCACAAATTCTAGTCCCGTGTAAGCAACTTCGTGAGCCCCTGTCTCAAAAACTGCAATAGTGATGGAGATGTAGCTCAGTTCAAAGCCCCTGGATTCATTCCCCGTACCGCCCACCCCCAGATGTTTTGAATCCTGCCTCTGTGCATTGATTTGCTCAGTCATGACTGAACGTGTCCCACATGCCAGGGGTGTTTTAGGGATTGGAGTTACAGCAGTGACCAAGACAGTCAGAAACCCCTGACCTCATCGAGCACATATTCTGGAGCAGAGATTGACAAGCTACTTCCCCTGGACCAAATCTGGCCTACCACGTTGTTTTTGAACAGCCTACAACCTAAGAATAGCTTTTACATGTTTAAATGTGTGGGGAAAAGAATCAAAAGAAGAATAATAGTTTGTGAAGCGTGAAAATTATGTAAAATTCAAATTTCAGTGTCCATAAATAACACATAACCCAGCTCATTTGCTTATCTATTGTCTATGGGCGCTTCTGTTACAATAAAGAGTTGAGGGCCGGTGAGATGGCTCAGCGGCATAAGCGCCTGCCTTGCAAGCGTGAGGGCCCGAGTTCGACTCCCGGATCCCACATACGAAAAAGGGGCCGGTGATATCGCTCAGTGGCACGGGTGCCTGTTGGCGTACGAGGTCCTGAGGTCGACCCCCCGGTACCCACAAAAAAAAAAAAAAAAAGAGTTGAGCAATTGCTGCAGAGTGTTCCCAGAAAACCTACCCCGCGTGCTATCCGGCCCTTCAGAATAGAAGTATGCCAATCCTGTTCGAGAAGGGGGATGCCGGCAATGAACCAGTAATAGACAAAGATAATTTCAGATTGAGAAACTGGGTCAAGTAACAAAGAGTGGCTGAGCTCTGTGGGCTGCTTTGAGTACAGTGGGCAGGTAGACCTACCTGCACAAGTGACATTAGAGCCAGTCCTGAAAGAGCAGAGGTCAACCATATGATACGTGAAAAAAGAGCTCTCCAAGCAGAGGCAGCAGCAAAGGCAAAGGCCCTGTGGTCAGAATGAGTCTGGTGTGTTCCAGAAGCTGCAAAGCGGCCAGCATGGCTAGAGTGAGTGAGCTGGAAGGGGGTGGAGGGTGGGGCGTAGGCAGGGACAGGCAGCCCATGGGGTCTCCAGGAGCAGGTGTGAAGCTAAAGTTTCATTCCCGTGGCAGTGGGGATCCATGGATGGTTTTAGTCGGGAGTCTAGTGAGAACTGATTTAGGCTTGTAAAGGCCTCGTGCCAGGTACAGTAACACAGTGGTACCAGAGCAGCCCTGCCCCCAGCTTTGGGGGTTTCACAGATCAGGGTGTTGCCCATCAGTGGAGGGTTCTTTTGCTCGATTCAGTTGGAAATCATGAATCGGCAAAGTGCAGCTCTGCTAGTAGTCCTGATGTCACCTGATGACATCACATAATGCTGGATGCCAACAGTGGACACAGCCGGCTGCTGGTCACTGCCACTGCCATCTGTCAGTCCGGGAAAAATTGGGGGAGCCAAACTGGGAAAGGGACTGAAACCAGGGAATCTTCAGGAGCGCTAGCTGCGTTCCTTACAGCTAATTAGGATTTGGGGAGGTTGGGGCTGGTAACAATGGGCCCAGATCCCTCCCCTTTGACCTTAGCCATGTCAGGGTGGTGCCCCCAGCCCCCAGCATCTGCAACGACAGGACCACTGAGCTACTCTCTAGCAGCCTGGAGGAGAGTGGACACTAAATAACCAGGGAGGACGAGGCAAGCTGTCCCAGTCCACTGAGGGGACAAGGGGGAGTAAAGGGAAGCAAAGGGGGGGATCACAACAGCCACCACAGGCCATGACCCACACTGGCCGGCAAGGAGAGGGCGAGAGTCAGGCCTTCTTGTCTGTCTCAAGGGGAAAAATGTGGAGGAGCGATTGCCGGTGTGTGTGTGTGTGTGTGTGTGTGTGTGTGTGTGTGTGTTACTAGGGACTGAACCCGCAGTCTTTACACTAAGCTCAGCCCTTTTTAATATTTTTAAATTTTGAGACAGGGTCTCACTGAGTTGCTAAATTGCCAGGCTGGACTCAAACTTGCCATCCTCCTGCCTCAGTCTCCAGAGTACTTGAATTACGGTGTGCACCACTGAGCCTGGCTTACTTGTGCTGTATACTTCGTTTTCTCCACTGGAATCCCAGCACCACCGGGGTAGGAAGTCTTGTGCTTTGGTCACTGCTCTGCCCTCGGTGCGTAGACCGCTTCCTGGCGGTCCCCATGTGCTCACTTCGTCACTGTGGCGGGGAAGGAAGCACTGACCCTAGGGGTGTCTCTGGCTTTGGGAGGAGAGGTGGTTCCAGTAGGGCAGAACCCTGCCCTTGCCTCTGGCACCTGTGGTGGGTGCCACTGTCCAACAAAGGGGAGTTCTGTTTTCAGGACACCAAGCTTGCTTCCCGTGCTGGCAGGTGCCTGCAAAAGGGCTCACCAGCTGTGGGGTCTAGCAGTCAGGGGCTCCACGTCCTCTGGATACAGCTCTTCCTCTCTGCCTGCCACTCAGCGGCCCATGGACTTCATCTGAGCCTCATCTCTCTCCAAGCTGCCCCGCTCTCTGGCTCCATAGCCTGAAGCCTCTGGGCTTCTGAAGACATTGTCTCTTCCTCGGTCTCCATTTTTTTTTTTTTTTTTTTTTTGTGGGTACCAGGGGGACGACCTCAGGACCTCGCGCACCAACAGGCGCCCGTGCCGCTGAGCGATATCACCGGCCCCTTTTTCGTATGTGGGATCCGGGAGTCGAACTCGGGCCCTCGCACTTGCCGGGCAGGCGCTTAAGCCACTGAGCCATCTCACCGGCCCTCGGTCTCCATTTTTGCCAATCAACTTTGATTTGTTCCAATGTCCCTTCTCTGGAAGCTTGCCCTGGCTGCCCAGGCTGGGCTCACGCCTCCCCTGCCCCCAGTCCACCCCCACATTTTCCTCTGATCCCCAGGCACTGCCTGACTTCCCAGCACAGCCCTGTGTTGTCACTGTCTGAGGACAGCTTGGCCCACCTCAGTGCAGTCTGGGCCCCTGGAGATAGTCCGGGCCTTTCTCAGTCACCGCTGTGTCCCCAGCCTCACCCAGTGCAAGGTCCAGCCCTGCGCCACTCCTCCCTGCCACACACTATTAGGGCACAACCTTCTCTCCCTTGTCTTGGTGCCTGCTCATCATCCGTCAACTTGTCACATTCACCCTAACGGGGTGAGAAGGTGGCCTGGGCATCATCTCGGCTGCTGCTGGATCAGGGAGGGCTGGGCTGGGCTGACCCCGGGCCTTCCCAGGGCAGGCTGACTCAGGTGTCTGGGATGAGGCCTGTCACCCACAGGATGCAGTCTTGTGGTTTTGACCTGGGGGACAGAGTGATGTGAACAGAGTGTCTTTCCCTGATGCGAAGGTCAGAAATTCAATTTAACAACAAGAGTTAATATCTAGTTATAACATTCACTTCTTGTGTGTTTATGTTGAAAGGGAAACTGAACACACAGCACACAGCTAGAAAGTGGTGGTGCTGGGATTCTAACCAAGGCAGCCTGACTGGGATCTGTGGTCCCGTCCTCAACCTTATACAGGCAAGCGGGGGCATTCCTTGCATTAGGAAAGTAACAGAAGAGAAAAGCATGCAATGGAAAGTATTCGAGTGCACCACCCTAGCTGGGGACAATTTGTACTCTGTGTGTACACAGATTGAGTAACAAATAGCTCCAAAAATAGCTCCAAATAGCTCCAAAACAGCCTGATCACTGGGTCCTGTGAATATGTTCTGCTACATGGCAAAAGGCACTTTGCAGATGTGATTAATGCCACAGACCTTGAAATGGGAGAGACTGCTCTTGATTGTCCAGATGGGGCCCATGGAATCACATGATCTCTTAAAAGGGGAAGAAGGAGGCTGAAGAATCTGTCAGAAAGAGGAAGGAGAGACTGACCGCGTGAGGAGGACTCGCCTGCGGTGAGTGGCTTTGAAGATGAGGAAGAGGACCACAAGCCAAGGACTGTGGGAGCCGAGACCAGCCCTCAGCTTACAGTCAGCAAGGAGATATGGACCTTAATCCTATCGCCGCCAGGACATGGATATTGCCAGCCATCTGCTCAGCAAGCAAATGACCCTCCCTAGAGCCGTCAGAAAGGAACACAGCCCTGCTGACACGTCGCTGATGACCCGCTGAGAACTGTGTGAGACCTCTGCCCTGCGGAACCGAAGCGTAAGAAATGTGGGTTACTCTCAGCTGCCGAGTTCCTGGCAGTTCGTTACAGCAGCAACGGAAAACAAACATGGTTGGGTGCTCACACTGCCTGCATTTCGCACTGCGGGCCTCTATCAAACCTGTTTGGGTGACTGCTTAATGCTCTTGACAAAGATTGACTGGTGGCAAGGCAAAGGCAGGAGAAGTGGACATTTGTCCTGTGGGCACCAGCCAGTGCCCATTGCTACTGCTAACCTCAGCGTCAGCCTGGCAATCTCCCCAGGGGCAGAGCCTAGGGCCAGGCTGAAGCCAACTGGAGAATCCTCTTCCCCCGGCCATGTGACTGATTCAGGAAGCCGCGAACCAGTGCCACTGAGACCAGTGACCTTCCGCTGGGGCTGCCAGGACACACAGGGCTCCTTCCTGCTGGGCAGAAACCTGAGTGGCTGCCAGGTCAAAGGGGAGTCATCTGGATGTGGAGCCGCTTTGGTAGGAGGTGTCTTGGAGAAACCGAGGCAGGGCTGGTGACACTGAGTGCCTGACTGAGCCAGGCCTGAAATACCCATTCAGAGCCTTAGCTATTTGTGCAAGCCAGCCCAATGAGCCCATGTGGTTTTCTGTAACCAGTGAGCAGAGGGAGGCTGGTAGGTGCATAGGGGAAGGCAGTGCACAAGGTTGCTGTTACCATAGGCCACCAGGTGTCTCCAAGGGCTGCACGGGGAGGCCATGGGGCTGGCACTTCTGGGCACAGCTCCCCAGCACCTCACCCAGGATGTGCCACAAGCATCCCCCTCCCTTGTGGCACAGAGTTCTCCATATGGACCTGGTCCTTGGCTAGCTCATCACAGGCTGGGAAGGGCCTGCCACAGCCCACTAGTTGCACACAGAAGGCCAGCAGTAAGTCCAGCCCTCCCTGAACTATAGACCCAGAGGGATGAGGACTGTGAGGGAGCAGCTGGATGCAACAACGGGTCCTTCTGAGCTGAGGTCAAAGGCCTCCTTGTCATGCAAAAAGGAGCCATTGAGGATGTGGAAGTCATCTTGGAGGTCCCTATTGAAGTTCCCGCCCAGCCCATAGAGGGGCCATGAAAGATCCTTGAAGTCACCAGACATAAGAGGCCAGGAGGCCAGCGTGGGTGTGCAGCACCTCGCAGAACCACTGAAGGAGACACGCACAAGGCTGCCACCCAGGTGTAGCGGCAAGTGGGCCTGAGTCCCGTTCACCTGGGAACACAAACGGGACAACCCCAGCTGGGTCGGACTCCCTCAGAACTTTTGGGGTAGGACCCTGCCCTCCTTAGATTTCCAAGTCTGAGCTTGCCCTTCAGGGGACATGCCCCAGCTGTCATCCAACCTCAGCTGTACCCTCCCAGGAGCCTGTGCCTCCATCACAACCGTCACCCTATGGACACTGACCTCAGGGCATCCAGCCCAGATCACACTGGCCACAGAGCTGAGATACTCGTTGTCCACCCATACCATCTGGGCTGGTGCCCCTGCAGCTCAACACAAAGCAGCAAGTTCCCTGTGCCTTGAAGGCAGCATGGTTGAAAGTGCGGTATGGGGGTCACCTGACACCAAGCTGCTGCTTCTTGGGCTCCACAGTGCCAGGCCCCAGCATCCAGGAGTTGCACCACCCCATTCACACCAGCCTGCAGGCTGAATGAGGCAGCACCCCACTTGCTTACTCTCCCACAGCTAGCACAGTCGCCCCCTGGGGCAGGATGTGGCCCTGCCACGGGCAGCTGCAGAGGGTGGAGTACACACAGGCCCCAGGACCAGGAGTGTCCAAGAGCCACCCGCAGGCCTCAGGGCCCACGTACCTGGCCCACTCTGAGCTGCAGGACCCTGCCTTCTGAGGGCTGGCTTGGAGTGGCCCGGGCTCCAGCTGGGATGTGCCATAGAGGGTCAAGGCTTTAGGACCACGTGGCCTCTGGTGACAGGGCCTCAGCTCTGGTGCCCTGTGCTCATCTTGGACACACAGTTCGAGGCCTGTCTCCATGGCCAGGCGGGCAGCTGGAGAGGGACAGAGGGGGCAGATGTCCCTTCACGTGTAGGTACAGGATAGTGCGCTCGGGTCAGGCGCCCTGGCACAGGTTTAGGTGGAGACGGGGGAGGCTTCCAGCAAGGGGCATTTGGGATAGAAATTCATGTGTGAGGAAGAAGGGTCTGCAAGGTCCCAGTTTTGGGTAAAACTCCTAAGGGAAGGGGGAGCCAATGGGGCTTTTTTTTTCCACACTGGAGATTGAACCCAGGGCCTTCACACTGAGCCACATCCCCAACCCTTTTTATTTTGTATTTTGAGGCGCAGTCTTGCAAAGTTGCCCAGGCTGGGCTCAAACTTGCAATCCCCCTGCCTCAGCCTCCCAGAATACTAAGATTATAGGCCTGTGCCACCATGCCCAGCTTCCCACAGGCCATTTGCAGCAGAAAACCTGGATGAGATGCCCAAAGGCATGAGAGAAGATGAAGAGAAGGGTGGGCTGAGTCCTGGGCATGCCAGCATTCTGAATCTTTAGAGTGGGGCTGATGTGGAGGCACTTGGGGGGGCAGGAAGTGTAGGGTCCTGGAACCTGGGGGAAAAGGTGCTTCAGGGAAAGGGAGAACCAGGCTGAATCAAAAGTTACCAATGGTCAAGCAGGATATGAGCTGAGGGTGGACTGCGGGACTGGGGAGACCTCATCAAGAAAGGTTTTGGTGGCATGAAATTGCAGGTGAACAAAATCCTGACTGAAGAGGGTTTGCAAGCAAAGAAGAGGGAAATTGCTCATAGAGCAAAGAGCTTTTGTGCAGTTTGCTGTACAGTGTCTAAGCAGTGGGGAAGCAGCCAGGTGCGGGTGAGGGATCCACAGGAAGGTGTTTTAAGTTGGGACAAATCACAGTCTGTTGGAATTTGAGAAGGATCCAGTAGAAAGAGCACACGTACTGGGTGCAGTGTAATCCCTGCACTCTGGGAGGCTGAGGCAGGCGGATTCCAAGTTAAAGTCCAACCTGGAAAACTTAGAGACTTAGAGAGAACCTGTCTCAAAATTAAAAATAAAAAAGGGTCAGGGCCTTGAGCTCAGAGGCCCTGGGTTCAATTCCCAATAGTGGGAAACAAAACAAAACACAAAACCTTGAGTGCGCATTAGAGTCCCCAGAAGGGCTACAGGGCCCTTCTGGAGTGGTGGTCTGGGGAGGGACCCAAGAAAGTGTATTTCAACAAGTTTTCTGGTGCTGCTGCTGGTCAGGGGGCCACCCTTGGAGAAGCCCTGACATAGAGGAAGCCAGAGCAGAAAGAATATCGGGGAGATCCGGGGACCGTCACAGGGGTGGAAGGAGCAGAGGCTGTGTCCGTCACAGCAGCCTGGGAGGCAGAAGGCGCTGGAGCACTCGACCCGTCCAGTGGCTGTTTTCCCAGTGACCCAGGCAGTGGAGAGTCATTGTCAGCTGTGACTGAGGTGGGGAGAAAAGGTTTGGCCAGAGGGCAGAAAAGGTGTGAACGCTCACAGGGGTGGGGCCAAGTGAAAGTACTAGGGAGCCAACAAGAGGCGGGTCAGGTCCACCGGCTGTAGATATGCCGAGGCCAGCTGTGTGCAGCTGCGGAAGTGAGGTGGCCTGTGGAGGTGGGGGTCTCTGGTGAGTGGGGGGCACATGAGGGGAAGGAGTAGGCAAGAGAAGGAGCCTGAAATTCCACAAAGTAAGGGATGTGGACGGAGCAGCAGGGGCAGTAGATTGGGTTGCCACTGAGGTCACCTGGGAGTTGGAGTCAAGGAACTTGAGGGTGGGAGGCACATGCTGGGTTTTATCATAAACAAAGGTAGGGGGGCCCTAGAGGGCTGCACTGCTGAGGCCCTGGGTGGTGCCATCTGCCTGTGACCATCTGTCAGCCTTGGCCAATCCCAGTGGTGTGCCATCTGCCCACTCTTTGTCCACCTGTCCCTCTCTCTCCCCGCCTTTGTCCCACCACCTGTTCCAGTCATCTCAAGTGGTTCCATCTCTGACTTTCTCCCTGTCCCTCTGCCCAGCCCTCCTGTCTTCCTGTCCATCTGCCTGGTGATCTGTCTTGTCCGTCTCTCAGCCTGTTCTTTCTGTCTGCCAATGGGCCAGTGGATCCTGTGCCCGCCCATCTCACTGTGCCTGCCCCAGCTCCGTCCTCTAGCCCAGCTTCCAGCCTTACTCACCACCACATATCCTGTTGCGTCATCCAATCTCGCCATCATGTCCTGGCCATGGACCAGGCCTCTGGCACCGGAGTTCCCCTGCCCAGTTCCACCTCCACTCAAATGCCAGGAAGCAGGGCCAGGAGGAAGTGGCAGGGCTGGAGCTACAGCTGTCACCTGGAGAGTGTGTACAGGTGGCCCTGGGGCCCCACGTGGCAGAAGGGGCCATGAGAGGCCCAGCAGCACACTGCTGACCCACCTGGCAGCCCTCTGGCCAGCACTGGACCCAGCCTTCCTGACCACAGTGGCACCTGTGGTTGCAGGCATTGCTGCGATAGAAAGAGGAACCAAAGTGCAGGAACCGGGCTGTGGAGAGTGGGGGTGGGGTGGAGGTGTCTGGAGCCTGAACAAGGAGGGGGCAGGGATCTAAGGATGGAATGGGCTGGGAGCCAGGCTTCTGGGACCTAGAGAAGGAAAGGCTAGAGTCTGTGGACTGGGACATGGGAGCAGGCAGGTCAGGACAGGGTCTCCACCACCTCACCATGGTAGGCACAGCCATTAGGGACAGCAAAGATGTCCAGAGGAAGGCCTAGCACCCAGGATGCCCACACTGCTGGTGTCTGCCACACGCAAGGTCCTGGAGCCAGGGATGGTGAAGGAGTGCCCCCAGTGGCTGCAGTTGAAGCCCACGGGGTGGCTCAGGTCAGGGTCAGCCAGGCCAGCTCCCACCCTCCCTGAAGACTCAAAGGCCAGCCTTCATGGGTTCCCCACCCACCTGGGCTACAATGCCCCCGCAAGGCCATCAAGGGGGCTCCTGCCCCTGGCCACACCCATGGTCCACTGGATGTCGGCACAGAAGAATGAGCAGGGCCACTGCTGGCAGCCAGCACCAGCTAGAAGGTGCTCAGCTGGGGGGTGGGGCTGCAGGCCGGGAGGGGAGTCCTGGGCAGACCCAGGAGTACCCATGATGCCCCCTTGTGGCTGGCTTCATAGCTGGGTTCCATCTGCCCCATGGAGCTGCCCCATGAAGCTGGCTGCTTCTGGTCTGCCCTGAGTGCCCTATCCAAGGCCACCTCCATTAGAGCCAATGGCAGCCTCTCTTTCATATTTTTTCTGTATGCATTTCTCTCTTTCTCTTTTTCTGCCCTATCTCTCCCTCTTCACCTCTCTCCCTCCTGCTAGTTTTCTCTCCATCTCCTTCCCTGGGTTTCCCTTTCTCCCTGTCTGTGTCTCTTCCTCTCTTCTTATCACCCATTTTTCTCCCTCGCTGTCTGTTTTCCTGTCTCTCCTCTGTCTCCCCCCCCTCCCTCCAGTACCAAGGATTGAACCCAGGGCCGTCACAGTGACCTATATCCCCAGCCTTTTTTCTTATTTTGAGACAGGATCTTGCTAAGTTGATAAGTTGCCCAGGCTGGGCTCAAGCTGGGATTGCAAGTGTTCTCCCCCTATTTTTATCTCTCCCTCTTCCTCTTCTGTCTCCATTTCTCTGCCCCATGGTGTTTCCAATTGTCCAGGAATCAGAGCTTATCTTCCTTGGAGGCTGGGCCGGACACTCTCAGCCCGGGTCTTCACTGCTGCTCCTTTCCTCTCCTGGAGGCTAAGGGTCCCATGAAAGGGGATCCTTTCACCATGAGCAGGGCTCCAGGTCTGGGAACAGTATGAGGAAGGGGAGGCTCAGGTTGAGGTGGGGCCAGGGGTCAGCAACTCACATAGGCAGTACTGTGTGGGACCCACAGAGAGTAAAGGGCTCCAGCAGCTGCAGCTCCTAGAGAAGCTGTCATCCTTGCAGGGAAGGCCTTGTCCCCTCAGTCCCTTAGTGCAGGGTCAGATCCCCTGAGGGGGTCATGTCCCTTTAGACCCCTAGGGCCCTCCAACAGGCCCCAGCAATGTGTGTCCAATTACCTCTGATGTCCTCACTCCAAGTAGCTTGCCTCTGCAGGACTGAGAGGAGGCGTCAGCTGAAAGATGCCCCACCCTCCACAGCCCACCACAGAGCCAGAGCATCCTCCTGGTGGCTCCATTTACTGGGTGGCCAGGGTGGGACATAACTCTGTTCCCCCAGCCCACTTGCCCTGCATCCAGGGGCCGGGAGGCTGGCAGAGATCCTGGTTCCATCTGACTGAGGTTGGGCAGGCCTGGGAGCAAGAGGAGGGGCCAGGAAGAAGGGAGGAGGCAGACAGGGCTTTCCTATGGGCACCTAGCCCCCCCCCCCAGGAGCACCACCAACCATTAGCAGAGCCACTCAGGAGGCAAAGCATCTGCAGATGGAGAAACTGCAGTACTTCTTGGCTTAGTGAAGGGGCTGATAGAGAGCTGCTGACCAGAGCACCTCTCCTCCTGGGAACCTTGCCAGTTCTCCCTCCTGCAGGTTAAAGATTAATTCACAGCCTCCTGGGAGCAGAACAAGTGTGGAAGGGAAGCCAAAAGTTGGACCTGGGGAGATGAAGGGATGCAGGCCAGCTCAGGTCCCAATGCTGGGCATTGCAGGGAATGATGGGGGATACTGCCGTCCTTGAGCATTTGAGAATGGTACTGGGGTCCTAGTACTGACATTGTGCAGGAGAGATTGGCCTGGAGAGGTGAATGGGGAGCAGGTCAGGGCTCCGCTCTGTGCACCCTGGAGATTCATGGAGCTCCCTGGACAGAGCAGGTTCAAAGCCAGGAAGTAGAGACTCCATCCTCAAAGTGGGCTCCCAAAGGCACTACTCCAGCCAGCACATAATAGGTAAAAAAATATTAATTGAATGAATGAATGAGTAGCAAAGATTAAGGCAGCCACCTTCAAGCACCTAAATTTCTGTAACCCCAGTACTCTGGGAGATTGAAGCAGGAAAATTGAAAGTTTGAGTCTAACCTAGGCAATTTAGCAATTTAAAAAGCCCCTGCCTCAAAAGAAAGAAAGAAAGAAAGAAAGAAAGAAAGAAAGAAAGAAAGAAAGAAAGAAAGAAAGAAGAAAGAAAGAAGAAAGAAAGAAAGAAAGAAAGAAAGAAAGAAAGAAAGAAAGAAAGAAAAAAAGAGATAAAGAGGGAGAGAGAGAGAGAAAGAAAGAGGACTAGGGATGTAGGTCAGTGAGAAGGCCCTGAGTTCAATCCCCATCACCACAAAAAAAAAAAAAAACCTGAATTTGGGGAAATACATACAGAAAGTTCCCATATATTGCCTGGCACATAGGAAGTACTCAAAATAGTTTCACGGTTATGTTTATTAATATAAACAATACTTAGGGTGCAACAAATAGGGTTGTGGCTAAATGTTGACTGATTGCTAAACTCAAGATTTGCCCAAAGCTGAGTGTTCCCATCTTAGAATGAACCCCTGAAATGTACAAACAAATCAGAAAGTGTATTACAAAGTTATTACTGTCACAATTTCATTATCCACAACTGTAGCAAGTAAATCTGGTTTTCAGGTTGACTGAAAGGGAAAAACTATACAAGAGAAATTGTTCTTTTTAAAACTTTGTTCTTTTTGAAACTGCCTAGCTCTGTAACTGCTTCGTGGCTCTGTAATTGCTTTCTTGACCCCTGTAACCACGACAGCTTAACCAAACATGCAGGGTGTCTGATTGTAACAAGCTCCATGATCATTAATCTAGTCTTGTAACCGATGACCTCACCCTGCTAGCTAATCAGAAGAATGACAGGCTGTGCTGTCTTGCCTTTGTACCTCCTGCTTATACATCATACAAGAAAGCCCTAGACCACCGGAGATCAGGGCCTGGTATTTTGGGAGTGATCACAATCAGTGCCGGTCAACGTAAAATAAATCTGCCCCCAAATCCGGGGTATCGTTCCATGTTTCTATCTGCCATAGCATGACCTTTAGCGAGGTATCATTTCTCCTCTTTGTCAGCAGCCACCTTGCTCCTACAATCTGTAAGTGACTATGGCAGTTCTAAGAAACAGCTCTGAAGTTTTGGTTGTGTCTCCCACTAAAAAGCGGGGTCTCTGTCCCCAGCCTGGCAGGTCGGTGACTGTGTCAGCTAATGAGTTCGAACAAAAGTGAGGCTGGGGCATAAAAAGGCAGAGGCTGCTGCTCAATCTGGAGCCCTGGGCCACGTTGGGAGGAGTTCAAAGGTCCAGAGGCAGCCACGATGGGAGGAAGTGAAGTCCCCTGGACAGATGGGTTGGGAGTCACAGGGGAACCCAGCCTTTGAGACTTCCAGCCCAGGCGCAGATTTACGATAGTCTGGTACCTACTCACCGAGTCACTCTGCCCATCGTGTTTCCAAGCTTAGGACTTGGACATCGTGGAGCAGAGACAAACGTTTCCTCCCTTCCCTGTTCAACTTTCAGAGCCACAGACTCCATGAGCCTAATAAATGGTGGTTCTATTGCACCACCAGGTTTCGGGTGGTTTGTTTTGCAGCCGTAGAGCCAGGAGAGCAGCTCATTTCATACTTGCATTATATTGAAGCAGAGACTAAAATCCGCCTCCCTACTTACATCGCTACTGGAACATTCACAATTATTTCTCAATACGAAATGAATGGCCTTCATAACCATGGTTAATCACAGCAGTGTTTCCACCTGCGAAATTCCCACTGTGCATTTCTCCTTCAACGCGACTGTGAGATGGCAGCATGTAAACCACATACGGAGCTTTCCATTCCAAGTTATCCAGAAGGCTTTTCTATATTTGAAAGGGAATCATCAGATATAAAGGCTAAGTATGAATGCCAAACCTTGCTCATGTCCCCGATGCAGTTACACGCACTCCACAGACAGATTGATGTGTCTGACTCAGAGGGCCAGCAACGATGGGTTTTTTTGTTTTGTTTTGTTTTGTATTTTTGGTACCGAGAATTGAACTCATGACCTTGTGCTTGCCAGGTGGGTGCTGTGCCACTGAGCTATATCCCTGGCCCAATATTCAATTTTTGTTTGTTTGTTTGTTTGTGGTGCTGGGGATCGAACTCAGGGCCTTGTGCATTCAAGGCAAGAGCTCTACCACTGAGCCACATCCCCGGCCCAGCAATGATGTGAAAGGCAGAGTTTTAATAGTCACCCTTTTTGGAGACCAAGACCCTAGCAGAACCTCAAAGCAACCTTGAGATTGTTACAGTTTTCCGACTATCTTCATGGCTTTTTGGCGGCGGATGGCAAAGCTGATGGGAACTGGAGGGAAACTGAGGCTCACTGAACCCTGGCAAAGAAAACCAGTGAATGGTGGCTGAGTAATTCGCTACCCCCAGCCCCTCCACTCCAGGACAGCAGTGACGCCAGCAGAACGCAGAATGGTCGCCATGTTTGTATTTTCCCAGCAGACATTTTTTTTTTTTTTTTAGTAATGGGTACTGAACCCAAGTCCTTCACACAGAGCTTACATCTCAGACATTTATATCTATATCTATCTATCTATATCTATCTATCTATCTATCTATCTATCTATCTATCTATATCTATTTATCTATCCATTTTTGATACAGGGTCTGGCTAAGTTGCCCAGGCTGGGCTCAAACTTGCGATCCTCCTGCCGCAGCCTCCCGAAGTGCTAGGATTACAGGTATGTTCCACTACACCCAGTTGCCAACTGGCTTTTAATGCTCTGCTATGGCTTGAATATGGTTTGTCTCCCAAAAGTGCACATATTAGAAGCTTGGTTCCCAGTGTGGTGGGATGAAGAAGTGGTAGAACCCTGAAGAGGTGAGGCCTCGTGCAGAGTAACTGGGTCATGGAGGTGCTCCCCTCAGGAGAAATTAAGCAGTTCTTGTGGGATCCCAAGAGACTGGGTTATCATAAAGAGTAGCACTATCCCCTCCCCAGCCTCTGGCTTGTTGTCTAGTCCTGTGATCCCTTCCTCACATACTCCTGAGGCTGAATATGGGTTCAATCTTGGACTTTCAACCTCCAAAACAATGAGCTAAATAAGCCTCTTTATAAAGTACTTGGCCTCTGGTATTTTGTTATGGCAATGAAAAATGCACTAATACAAGAACAAACGTCCACTAGGTCCTCTAGAATACGGCCTGATCCCCCTGGGCAAGACAGTGCCCTCTTCAGTACCCCCTCCTTCCAGGACATGTTTATATCTGTTCAGACCCCCCACGGTGGGCGATATTCCTTCAGAGTCCCCAAGACTTCATAAAACACGTTTATAACACATTTTTTAAAGCTTACCATTACAGAGGAAAATTCACAGTCACTTACCTCTAACTATACATTCCTAACAAACCAATGTACAAAACAAGCCTCAAATTATACTCCAAATACCATAGGTAGCAGGACCAGCCTTGTGCAGTCATTTGGGACAATTATGAGTGGGGGGAGGTCTCCCCACGAGATACGGGGTGGGAAGGCTCTGACCAACAAAGCGATGCTGGGGATCAACCTTGCTAAGGCTTTGGGGGCTGGGACTGACAGTTGGAGCATTTTCCAGATGAATGGTTTGCTAGTTCTGACATAGTTAGAGACCACTACAGTGACAAAGGACAAACTCCTGGGTCCTTAAACTGTTACTCATTAAAAGCACAATTTGTGTTTTGTTTTGTTTTGTCTTCTGAAATAATCAGAGACTTAAAAGTGGATTTCATAACTCTTCATTTGGGCCTATGAATGCCCAATAGGTAACTAAAAGTAAAGTTGGACATTCATTTTTGAATCCTTTATTACCTTAAAACTTTGGATATAGGTACATTGCTCATTGAAGAAAAATCAGTAGAGCAAAGTTGATTAGCCCTACATTTACCTATCTTAGCTCATCCCCCTTCAAGGCAGAGGACACCAGGATGAGAGGAATGAGAATAGTTCTCGGGATTTCCAGGGCTTTCCAGCGCTAGTTTTTACAATGTCCAGTCCTAGACCTTTCTCCCGGGAGCAAAGCTTAGAAGTTTCCAGTTGTTGTCCTGAGCCTGTGGGCACCTGAGAGGAAAAGCAGAGCCTCACGGGACTGAAACTGTCACAGAGACGGTCATTGCATGAGAATGGAACCCCCCCCCCCGTGAGCCAGGAGGCGTTCTCCACCACGTGAACCCAGGACTGAGATAATGATCCTGGCCCACCTCTGCCGGTTCTTCAGAGCCGGCCCCCGTCTAACCCTCTTCATCAGAGTGTGCCCCTCCAGCCGCTCGAGCTGGAGCCCTTTCCCCGTCTTTCTCTTCCATTCCAATTAAAGCTCCTTCCCTGCAAATTCATGCTTTAGTTTTAATTTCCATTTCTTCTAAAACAAGGACCCACACTCGCTAGTGACGGCTTTTCAAAGGTGCTTTCTTGGATCTATTTATATTTTAAGAAATTTCTTAGGAACTTGAGATTGATGAGTGATGTGTTATAGTTTTTATCATTTGAAGTCATGAGAAGCAGACGCCCATGCAGCACACACCGCCCCTCCACACACACACACACACACACACACACACAGCAAGTGGTTTTCTGCCACGCTGAGCAAACGCCTTCATTTCTCACCGTGTAGGGACAGCAGTGCCCCCTGGTGGCCATTTGGGCCACTATGAAGGCCAGCAGAAGCTCTAGAGAAGAGTTGGGGGGCAGTTCCCCAAGGGAAGCTGAGACCCCAGCCCAGACAGAGGAAGGGGAGATGATCTCAGGCTGTGATTACAAAGCCTGGCACCCCAGTCTCCAACCTACAGGGCTCTTTCTTTTTTTTCTTTTCTTTTCTTCTTTTTTTGCAAAAACCCGAGTCTTTGTACTGTGCTACATCTCGTCTTTTGTTTATTTTTGTTTTTGTTTTTTGAGACCGGATCTTGTTGATTTGCTGAGTTGTCTAGGGTGGGCTAAAATTTATGATTCTCCTGCCTCAGCCTCCTAGAGTGCTGGGATTACAGGCCTGTGCTACCATGTCTGGCTCAGGGCTGTTCTCTATATTGGCCCAAAATGAATGCCCTTTTTTGCTCATTGAGCATTGATGCCAAGTTCTCCTGGAAACAGCCTGTCATTTTCCTTTGGAGAATTTCCCACACTCAGCTTGTATGGCTTTTACCGGGAATCGAACTTGACCTCACGCTTGCTAGGCAGGTGCTGTGCTGCTGAGCAATATCCCCAGCCCTACTCGTGTGGTTCCTGAAGGTTTGATCCCATCCCTATGCCATACATCAGATGCACAGTGATTTGCTGAGAGGTGGGTATGTGACCCAAAACCTGTCAAATGAGAGCTGGGGGTCACTGGGACTATTTTTGCTGGAGCTATGAGGAAAGAAGCATTTCTTTTCCACTGGAGCTGCAGAGCTGGTCCATGGCATGGAAGACTGGGGTTTACGTAAAGGTAGGGATACAGTTCTGGTTATCGAGGAGCCTACTTGAAAATGAAGCTGATACACAGTAGAGTTGAGAGCAGCTGGATCCAGCAGTACCTGAAGCCAAATTGCTCTAGGGTATTTTCATTTAAGTGAACCATCCTTTTGCTTAAATCAGTTGAAATTAGGGAATCACAATTCCTGCTTGATTTGTGCCAGCCCCTAAGCCCTCTTTTTCTTCTTTCTAAAAATATCTTCATTGCTTCATACATGTACAAACTCAGAGGCCACATTAATCAAAACCATTTTTATTATTTAAAGAGCATCCTGTCATCAGGGGTCCCCAAACTAGAGTCCCCAGAGGGCAGACCAATATTTACATGGGGTGGGGGGTGAGGCTTGGGTGGTCCCAGAGCTAGTGGGCCCGCCACTGTGGAAGACAGGATCTTGGAGGAGGCTGTCCTTGCACCTGTGGGCTGGGCTCAAGCAGGAAAATGTCCCATCCTGGGGCCAGCATCGATCCTACCATGTGAGGCTGGAGCCACCTAGATCAACTCTGGCCCTGGAAGCGTGTGCAGTGAGGAGACACCACAGGTCAGAGCTGGGTCACCATGCCACTGGCTTCGGAGTGAGTCTGGGGAAAGACAACCGGGGGCTTTTGAGGTCTGAGAGGCTTCCCCCGAAGTCCCGCAACTAGTCTCCCTTCCCTGGAAGCCTGTGGAAACCTGTCTGCTCCTTAGTGCTACGAGGTGGGAAGGCTCTGACCAACAAAGCGATGCTGGGGATCAACCTTACTAAGGCTGTGGGGGCCGGGACTGATAGTTGGAGCATTTTCCAGATGAATGGTTCGCTAGTTCTGACACAGTTCTGACTGTCAGTTTCCAAAAAGCATCTGCCTCCATACATTCCCACCCCAGCTCCCATCTGGGCTCAGCTCACCTTTATGGCTTGGAAGATCCACTCCCGGAAGTCACTGACTTTGGTGTAGACGCCCGGCTTCTGGGCCAGGGCACAGCCAGTGCCCCAGCTCACAATGCCGCAGAGCCGCCAACGTGGCGTCCGAGAGATGCTGTCCTCACACACAAAGGGACCACCACTGTCGCCCTGCCAGGGGAAAGGCAAGCCTGGCCGGAGCCCAAGATGGCGGCCAGGAGGCCCTCTGACCCTGAGACAGGTAGCCCTGGGGGTGGTAAGGCCAGGGGCTGCCCCCAGTCCCTCACCTGGCAGGCGTCGACCCCACCCTCAGGGTAGCCAGCGCAAAACATCTTGGGCTTGACCTGGTTCCCGTAGAAGTCAGGGCTATTGCAGACATCATTGCTGATGATGGGGACTCGGGCCTCCTGGAGCACCCCAGCCTGCTGGCCTGGGGGTGTGTGGACAAGGCTGGCTGAAGTTGGGAAGCAAGCACACCCCCTTCCCTCCTGATGCCAAACCCACACCCCTCAGGGTCCCTACGCCCCGTGGTTGAGAGCCATCCACCCAGCTGGACTGTCCTTCCACAACCCAGCTCAGAGTCACCCTCACGGTGGCCCCACAGGCAGTGCGCAGGACTCACCATAGTACTGTGTGTTGCCCCAGCCGGTCACTGTACAAATCTTGCCGTCCACCAGGGCCTGGCCGGCCGCTGGGAGGCACACAGGCTGAATGTACTCTGTGAGAGAGACCACAGTCCAGCCCCTGCTGGTCTGCCCATCTAGTGCAAACCTTCCTGTCCAGCCACCCCACATGCCCTCGGCATGCCCCCTTTTCCTCTGTTCCTTTATAATGTTCACAACAGAGCCACCATCTCCTGAGAGCTGCCCAGGTACTACGTGTTTACCTGCACCACTTCCTTTAACCCCCCATCAGTCCTGGGAGGTTGGGGCATCTATTACTCCACTGTACCGAGGAGGGAATTAAGGCCAAGCCACTTGGCCAAAGTTTCATAATAAGTCGATGGCAGATCCAGAATTTGAAGCTAAGTTGGCCCAAGGTTCATCTATGTTACAGCATGAATCAGTACTTTTTTCCCTTTTTATGGCCAAATGTTAGTGCATTGTATGAATATGTTTATCCATTGTATGAATGTGTTTATGCATTTGTCAGATAATGCACATTTGAGTTGCTGGCATGTTCGGCTGATATGAACAGAGCTGTCATTCGTGTACACGTGTTTGCGTTGACAAGTGTTTCGTTCCTCTTGGGCAAACACCCTAGGAGTGGAACTGTTGGGTCAAATGGTAAACTTTAACTTTTTCAGAAGCTTCCAGCATTTTCCAAAGTGTCCACACCTATCCTTCAGTTAATGTCTGGTTTGTGTCCCCTCAGGACTATTTCCTTGTCACCTGTATACCTGAATGATAAATTTAATCTACAGCCCCAGTCCCCTCCTTTCTCCTCTGTCTCTGGGGTCCCCAAGGTGAGGCTTGAACCCGACTCACCTGTGAGGGGCAGAGGACTGGAGAGGTGGACCAGGGCAATATCGTTGCTGTTCTCCTCGCTGGTGGGGTCCCAAAAGGGAAGATAGCCCCCATGGTAGACCACAGCCTGCACCCCTAGCTGCATGCCCTGGGGTGAGGCCTGCGCCACAGCTCCGGCAAACACTCGCCAGCGGGACAGGACTCGGTTCCGCCTGCCAGGGAACAGGAAGGGAGGCTGGTGGCCTGCCTGGGCATGCCCTCCAGCCTCCGTCACACAGCCGCCCCAACCTGGACACTCACTCTGGGAAGCAGTGGGCAGCCGTCAACACCCAGTCCCCCGAGAGCAGGGACCCCCCGCAGAGGTGGGCTCCGTCATAGCGCAGGCTGACTTGCCACGGCCACCTGCCCAAGCTGGTGTCCTGGCCTCCCACGATGCGGTCTACAGGCAGCTTCCTGCGGCCACAGTCTGTAGGGATGGGGGCAGTCAGGGCGGCGGAACAGGGCAGGGACCCAAGTTTCCAGAGCACCGGCCTGGCCCTAGGGGATCTGAGAGGACATGGCCCCAACCTGGGGAGTTTGAGGAGGATGTGGTCCCACCAAAGGCAGTTTAGGGGACATGGCCTTACCCTGGGCAGTTTAAGGGGACACAGCCCATGCTTGGGAACTGAGGGGAAATAGTCCTGCCCTGGGAATCTGAGGTTGACCTGGCTCCTTGCTTAGGGGACCTATGAAGACACAGCCCTCCCCTTGGGAGAGTCCGAGGGTCCACAGTTCCCCTGGGCACCTAAGGGAGCAGGTTCTGAGTTTCAGGATCTTACCTTGGCAGATGGTAGCCAAAAAACGACCTCTGGGACAGTCACTGTGAGAGAGACAGATGGAGACACAGACGCAAAATATGGAGACCCATCAGGACAGACCACAGGGAAAGGAGGAGTGTGGGTGTGGGTGCAGGGGCTGGGGCCTGGGGCACCCCACCCACCTCTGCCCACTCACCACACAGAGATGACCTCCAACAGCCTCCGGGCATGGGGCAGCCTGCCCTCATCCACGCAGAAGAAGCCCGACGTGCCATTGGCGCCTGCTGTCCGCACGTCCAGCTCTGAGTGGGCCACAGCCCTGGACGGGGCAGGGGTCAGGCCTGCTCCCATGCCACTCGCCCACAACCCCCTTCTCCCACCAAGGGGTTCCCTGGTACCTGAGGAAACCCATCTCCTCGCAGCTGAGACCTGCTGTCCTGGCGTTGGAGCGCGAGGAGCACAGCAGCCGCCACGTCCCCTCTGTCTTGTCGAACACGGTGAGCCGTGCGTCCACAGGGCTGACCTGCACTGCGGAGTGACAGAGCGGGCCGCCTGGATCCCTGGGCCAGGCTCCTGACCACCTCCCCGTGGGCCCCTCAGGACCTGTTCCACAGCCAAGCTGCTCTCGTCCTGGATCCCCAGGGCTCCCTCAGAGCATGCCACCCCCACCTGTGTGGTGTTAGGAAGGACATGAGACTCAGGCCACACTGGTGGCAGGGGAGGGTCTTCTCTTCCTGCTGGGACTTCTAACTAAGCTGGTTTTTGGAACTTGACTTGGACATTTGGGAAAAGGGAAATAGTCTCCAGCCAAGTTCCGGAGGGAATGGCACAGGGGCTGCGTCTGCTGAGGGCCACTTCTGCCCTCTTGAGGGGAAAGATGGCTAACATGGAAGAAACCCGAGAGCTTTCTGATAACTTTTTTTTTTTAGGTTCTTTTTCTTTTCTTTTTTTTTGGTACTGGGGGTTGAACTCAAAGCTTTTTCAATGAGCTACATCTCTGGCCCTTTTTATTTTTTATTCTGCGACAGTTTTGCTGACTCACTAACTTGCCCAGGCTGGGCTTTAACTCACAGCCTTCTTGCCCCAGCCTCCCCTGGTGCTGGGATTCCAGTGGTGCTCTACATTTTCAAAGCCTTGATGCAGCCAGGCTTGAAGAACCACCCCAGAATCAAGCAAGTTAATAATTTCCCCTTCCATTTAGCCAAGTTCTTTATTTTTCCTTTTGTCTTTTGTAGCTGGGAGACCCTTCACTAAGACCAGATTATCAAAATGTTTCAATAAACATCTTATGGTCATTAAAAAAAAAAAAGACAATAATAACTATCTTTCCTGTAGGACTTATCAGCGCCATGAATGCTAAAGTGCATAATTCTCCAAGCAGACGATGCACTATTCATTCATTCCCTCAGGGAGCATTAACTGGACCTACTGCATGACACTGGGAACACAGGGCGACCAATAGAGCCAGGAGCCCTGCCATCACCAAGCCGAAGTCTAGGCAGTGGGTAGACAGACAGTAATTACATAGTCACTCAACCAACACACTAGAAACTGTGCCATGAGGCAGGATGGAATACAGAGGAAGGCTAGAGAGGTCACAGTGGTTATTCACATCTGGGGCAGGATGGGGACAGCCTGCTTGAGCACTGATGTTGCCAGAGGGCCCATCAGTCTGCCCCCACCACACACAGCTGGAGGAATCCTGGTACCACCTAAGTCAGGTCAAAGCCCTGAAGCGCATTTCTTTATATTTACCAAGCACTTGCTAAGTGCCAGGCTCTATTTTAGGCTATGAACAAATTGCCATAGCAATGAACAAATCAGACAAAACCCCTGACCCTGTGGAGCTCAAAGCCCAGTAGGGAAGGTGAATAATGAACTGGACAAGTAACTAAAATATGCCATGTGTCACCACAGAAGAAGAGGCCATGGAGACAGAGAAGCTTGGCAGCGGAGGGAGAGCAGGTGCGGGGCTGAGGTGGCACTTCTCAGCATGTAGGCAGGGAAGGCTGCTCCAAGGAGGTGGCAAATGAACAAAGATGGGAAGGAGGTGAGAAAGACACAGAGGTACATTTGGGGACAGCGAAGGAGGCCAAGGAGCTGCAAGTGCAGGGCTCCCAAGGCTGGGGTATGCAGAAAGGATAGCAAGGAGCTAGAGCAGAGGGGAGCAAGAGAAGGCGAGGAGAGGAAGAGATGCAAGGGAGCAACCCTTGGATGTGGCTGTCAGCTGGAAGGAGGCATAGGTGTGCGCATGTTCCCAGCTTCAGGTGGGGACAGACTGGGGCAGAGATGAGCGGAAGATCAGGCTGGAGGCCGTGTGATGTCCACGTCGGAAGGGACGCAAGCTGCACATTACAGTGGGGCGCCGCAGGGAGAAGAGGTGAACTCCAGACAAATTTTGTAGGTGGAGCTGCCAGGAGCTGCTGAGAGACTGGACTCCCGTGTGAATGTGAAGGAACAAAGGAGAGGGGTCAAAGGGTTTGGTCTGAGCCACTAGAAGGATGTAGCTGCCACTAGCAGAGGTGGGCAAGGTGGAAGGAGCCAGTCAGGGAAGACCAGCTATGGCATCTTTGTCCTCCCCTCAGGATGCTCCAGCACGGCTGTGTCCTCAGGCCACCTTCTGGAAAACCAGGTCTGGTGACAACATACTTTTGCATCCTCCTAGGAGGCACCTGACAAGGCCACATGCAAGCTGAGTCCTCTTGGGCAGCCCTGCAGGTCTGGACCAGGAAAGGCAAGACTACCAAGGAGCACTCAGCCCTGCTCAGCACCCACCGCGTGCCTGGGACAATCCTGCAGGCCTCCCTGCCCCACCAGTTACCAAGGCCTTGCCACACCCCTGGGGACCACAGAGATCCCCTTCCCTTTTCCAGGTAGGGAGGCTGAGGCTTGGAGAGGTGGCGAGACTTGCCCAATATCACCAAGGAGGTGAGAGGAGGGATTTGAAACCAGGCCTAAGGAACTCAACCCTGGATCATGTGCATGTCCATCTCACAGATGCGGAAACTAAGGCTTGGAGGTATATACTTACCCAGGGACACACAGCTAATCCTGGAAAAAATCAGGATTTGAACCCAGACCTCCCAACCTTCACACTCTCTGCTCCTTCTGTGGGTCTCACACAGACCCTTGCCTGTTGCTGCCCTGAATGCACTCATCCCTCTGAAAGCCTCCTGCTCCGGGATGAGGCAGGGGTGCCTGACACCTCAGCTGTATGTTGACCGCCACTCCCTGAGCTCCAAGAAAAGACAGGTTTTAGGACAACTCAGGGGCAACAAAGTCTTACTTTATTTTTTATTTTTAAAAAAATTTTTTTTGTCATATTGGGGATTGAATCTAGGACCTTTGCACTGAACTACATCCTCACCTCTTACTTTTAATTTTGAGACAGAGTCTCCTTAATTTGCTAAATTGCCCAGGCTGGGCTCAAATTTACAATCCTCCTGCCTCAGCCTCCCAGTGTGCTGGGATTACAGGTATGCGTCCCCACACTAGGTTCAAAGTCTTACTTTATAATGACTCCCAGCTGCTTGCCGAAATTTCCAGCAAGAGTGGGGCTTGAGGAAGACAATGTGACTTTAAGGATGTGTGTTAGGGGAGATGTAGAAAGCGTGAGAGGGGACGGGAACATCAAATGCTTCCTCTGATTATTTCTAAAGCTACACGCTATGCCACTGTTTTTCACTTTTTAAATTCTTTATTCTCATTTATATTATTTTAAGCAATGCAAAAAGTATGCTCTGGGTCACCTGGTATGCTTACCAAATTGCCTGATATATTTAGAGGTGTGACAATCCCAGAAAAACAAGCTGGGGGGTTGGGGGGTTGTTTTTGTTTGTTTCATAATTTCCCAGTGTTTTGGAAACATTCAAGTACAACTGGAGGGCAAGAGCCCTGGCACCGGCCACACCATGTCTGAGTCGCAGCTGGGTGACTTTCCAGCTGGAGGCCCAGGACAAGCTGGTGCATCTCAGTGATGATCTGTGCACTGCTTCATCAATCAAAGATTTCACTAGCGCCTACTATGTGCCAGGCACTGGTGGGGCAGGAAACAAAATACCCCAGCCCTTCTGAAAGGTATCTGCAGTAAATGATTAACTGTGAGGGTGAGGTAGGGTTTGCCTGGGGCAGAAGGGATGGCCATGGGGTGGGAGGGACAAAGAGGTGTGGGGGCGTCCAGGAAGGCCTGGCTCCTGGGGACTGAACCTGGAGTTGGCCAAGAGCCAAGCCCTGCACAGACAGCGAGGACAGCTGTCTCTTCCCTCTCCCTTGATTCTTCTCACCCCACCTCCTAGATGAGGAAACTGAGGCTTCCAGCGGGTGGGGGCTGGTGTGAGGCTCTGAGCTCAGAAGCGGCAGTGCAGAAGTGAAACTGTTCTAGGTGTGAGCGGGGGAGTCAGGGCTTTGGTGGAAGTGGGGACAAGAGGAGCAGACATGTGGGTGAATGAGAGGAAGCCCGGGGATTGGAGCCCTGAGAGTGCCCCAAACAGGACCCGATGCCAGAGGGAGGTGGGGCAGACTGTGGGGTTTCAACCTGATGCCCTGAGGAGCCGTGGAGGGGTGTCTGCAGGGCCTCATCTCACTGCTCTGCCATTTATCTGTCACGTGGTCTCAGGCAACTCCACTGGGCCTTAGTTTCCCCCACATGCCAAACACAGGGATGTGAACAGCCCCAGGTCCACAGACCTGCTGGGCAAATCTGCAAACAGGGCTCAGTATATGTTACACTTCACTATGGCAATGAATTCAGCAGTTTCGGGACAAACAACAGCAAGGGCGTTGCCCCCAGTTACCACCCAGACTGCATGGGGGCAAGTCCCAGCCCTGCCACATAGCTGCGTGACCTCTGGCTCCAGTCCCTTGTCCTTTCTGTGCCTCGGCTTCCCCATATGAAAGTGGGCTGCACTGAGGAATGAATGAATGGATCCCATCCAGCCCCGAGGCTGTGCCTGGCACAGGTAAATGCCACCACAGTGTCAGCGAGGATGGGGAATGCTGATGTTGGCTTTTTGTGTCTGGATTTTCGGTTCTTCTTGTAATGTGAGCCGCATCCTTTATGGTATTAGAGGATGTTCAGGGACGTGAAAAATACATCTTACCACTCCACTCCCCCTTTCTTTCCGCACCTCACAGAATGGCATTGTGAAGTTGGCAATGGGGAAGATTCATTCATTCATCCAACAATTAGTTTCTGCCTTTTATCTGTGTGCCCATTCATTTCCTTGACCCTGAAGACTGTCTACCACAGGCATATATCTAAGAGCTACTGCTGGCCCCATCATTTACCAGCTGTGTGTCTTCTCTGGTCCTCACCTTCCTCATCTATAAAATGGGCAAATAGTAGCAACTACCTCCTAGGAGAGCTATAAGAGTCTGCTGAATTTACTGTCCCTCTGGAACAGGTTTTGACCATGCCCCATGGTACAAAACACATTTGTACATCATGATGTAGCCCACGGGAGCTCTGTGATCTGGGGCAAACCACTGCATTACTGAGCCTCAGTTTCCCCTGTAAAATGAGGACAGTAACAATCCCACCTCCAGAGCTGCTGGAAGAACTCATGGGATTCCATGTACATGAATGCATAAAACCAAAACAAAGCAGTAACAAAATTTTTTCTTCCTGGGAGACATGCACTCTGATACTTTCTAATCTAATCTATTTCATACTTACAAAAAAAAATTGGAGCTTTCAACTCCCTCGTTTAATTTCATGGGGCACTAATGGGTAACCCACTGGGAGCCTGAAAACCGCTGGGTCAGACGTGCGAAGTGCTTATTAGACTCATGCCTGGTACGCAGCAGGCACTCAGTACAAATGCACTATTATTATGAGCATTTCAGACGTGTACATACATTCATTCAAAAACACTTTCTACAGAGCTCCCCCCACAAACAGGTTTCCTTCGGGGCTCCTCAGAGTGTCCCAGCCTGCAGTACTCACCCGGGTACAGCAGTTCCTGGTCGCTCCTGAGTAGGACGGTCACTGCAGAGAAGGTAGAGGTGAGGCAGGAGGCTGGGGTCATGGGGTCGGGGAGGTTAGAGGCACAGGGGCCAACCGCTCTCACCAATGGCCCAGGACGCCACCCCGATGCCTGTCAGGAGTAGCAGGGTCCCCACAGTGAGAACTGCCACCTTGGGTCCGGAGCATGTCACAGTCCGGCCACCTGTAACAGACACCATGCTGGGGCCACTGCCAGGTCTGTCATTGCCCCAGGGTCCGGGCACTGGGCCATTCCCGCCCTGCCCCCAGGCCTAACTTATCCTGCTGCACCCTGGGTCCTGCTTCCCTGGGCTGACAGGTTGGCAGGGCTGTCCCTCCCCTGCCCTGTGGACAGCCAAATGTCCAGCTCCTGGAGGGCTTCGGCCGGGAAGGAGACATGGCTGGGCCCATTGCCTCCCTCCCTGACTCCACCCTGGCACTTTCCTGCCACTTACGGGCTCACTCCTCCCTGGTGACACTGCACTGCTGATTTCTCTAGGCACTTTCTGCCTCTGTTCTTGGGCCTCTCACTTTTGCTAACTTGTCCTGAAGCTTTTGGGGTTCTGTAACCCCTAACCTTTTCCCTCTTGGCAGCTCTCTTCCCTCCTGCTTGGCATTTCTTCACTGCCTCCTTTCTTTCTGCTATTGTAGATTCTTTGCCCTTGGGCATCCCCCAAACCAACTTTTCTCATAGGCTCCAACTCCAAGATCAAATTTTTTTCCTGGAGGCTGAGAATCCAAGTTTGGAAAATTTCCAGCCTTACTTTAAAATGTGGGCCTTACCCATTCCTGGCTGGGATCTTGGCAGGTAATATCACCTCTTGGAGCCTCAGCTTCCTCACCTGTTAAATGGGTACCCACCTAGCACCTACTTCTAAAAATAGCACTTTAAAGTTCTTTTAAATAATAACAACCAAACTCTTAATGATGGTTATGATGTGCAAAAGCACTGCTCTAAACGCAAAAGTTACTCGGTCCTCATCTCAGCCCCACATTGTGATTCCCATTGTTCTGATGGCTCCGAGAGGTGGCATCACATCTCCATGGTGACTCGGCCTGAAAGAGGCAGCGCTGAGTCCTGAGCCCCCTGGCAGATTTGGTTCTGGGCACAGTGTGTAACTACAGAGCCTACCACTAATCACTGTGTCATGGTGCCTGAGGGACAGCAAGTTCTCAATGAACGCTTTATATTCATTAGAGCTGTGTGGTCCTGGACAACTCCCTTTGCCTCTCTGAACCTCAGTATTTCCGTCAGTAAAACAGAGTTTTATTCCTTCACTGTCCTGTTGAGCATATGCCGTCTCCCTGACATCACCCTAGGCTCTAGGAACAGACCCCAAAATAAGACAGATAAGCAGACAGCTCTTGAGGGGCTCACACAGGTGGGAGCGTGAGCGGGGAGTAGGGGACATCACAGGAAAAGGAGCCTGATTATTTCCAGGTTGTGGCAAAGGCTATGAAACGAAGGCAGGTTGGGCACAGCAGATGGGGCTTCTGAAGGGGGATCAGGAGAGACTTTTCAGCTAAGAATGGAACGCAAAGCCAGCCATGCCAAGACTCCCAAGAGCACTGTGGGCAGAGAGGGGACCCAGGCAAAGGCCACGGGGCAGGAAGGGGCACGTCCTGTTAGAGGGCTGGAGGGGAATGGCATTGGCCTGGGCACAGTGGTGGGAACCAAGGCTGGGCCAGCAAGAAGCAGCCTGGGAAGAAGCGGGATCTTACTCCCTGTGCGACAGAGGTCCTGGAGGTCTTATGCCAACTCCTCCCCTCGGGATTGAGAGAGGACCAGAGAGAAAAGGCAGCTCAGAACGTCCGCTGACCCTGGCCTGGGCTCTGCTGTGGCAAAGCACCCCCAGCCCTCCCATCTGTGTCCATGGTGGTATGGCTGTGGGCACGGTGCCAGGCCAGTACCTGGAACAGAGCAGGGCGCAGTCCAGGATCTTGTGGGGACAGCCACTGTTGGGGTGACTTAAGAATCTGAGAGCCCAGAGGCTCCCATCAAGGAATGAGGAAACGCTCCATCCCGCAAAGAGGCCCCAGAGGGCTGGGCCAGCCTCGCCCACCCCTGCTGGGTGACCTGTGCCTATCTCAGCCTGCCCCCAGTTCTGCCCCCACCTCCCTTCCTGGTCTGGGAGAGGATCCGGCCTCCTCCAGCCATCAGACCCCCCAACTCCTCTGTCAGCAGATGCGCCTGCCAGGGCTACGTCAGACCAGCCTAGAGGCCCTCGTGTCTCCTAGGGTGACAGGGGAGCACTTCCTTCCCTGCCCTCTGGCTCAGAGGACTTTGGGCACCTCCAAAACAGGTGCCTCTGGTGAGACAGGACTCTTCCTCTCTCTGGTTACCCCAGGGCAAGAGGCTCCTTCTCCATGAGTCTCTGTTGGGACAGGAAGCGCCTCTGCTCTTCAACTCTGTCCTCCGTGAGCCAGGGCTCCCTGCTCCCTACTTCCCCCTGAGACTCTCTGCTCCCCACTTCTCAGGCAATTCCCAGCTGTCCCACATCTCCTCACAGGACGGTTTTGCTCCCCCCATGTAGCTGCAAAGACCCTCAGAAGTGACACTTTTAACTCCCTGTCTGTCAAAATTCACTCAATTGATGGTTCCAGGTCTCCATGCTCCCAGGGCCTTCCCACTAAACTACATCCCCAGTCCTTTTTTAAATGTTTTACTAAGACACTAAGTTGCCTGGGCTAGGCTCGAGCTTGTGATCCTCCTGCCTCAGCCTCCCAGAGTGCTGGGATTGCAGGGATGCCCCACCGTGTCTGAATACGGTCTTCCTCTGAAATAACCCCAGCTTCCTGGGTGACGGTGTCTCCTCTTTGGACTTCTGGGACACCACACACTCCTCATTTTCCTTTTACTCTTCTAAGGGGCCAGCTCTGCAATCCAACTCTCCATCCCCACCCTGAAATCTGGAATTCACAGAATAGGTGGCCTCTTCCCCTTCATCCCTCCCTGCTCCTGTCTATCTCACTTACCTCTGTGGCCTCAGTTTCCCCTCTATCCTCAGGCCTGGACTCTCTTCTGAGTCCCAGACTAGGGGTCCCATGGTTTCCTAGACAGCTTCCTCTGGAACCTTCTGGTCCCTTCCCACCCACCACATCCTATACTGGCCTCCATGTCTCCACCAATCTGGTTTTTGTTTCTTTTTGTACTGGGAATTGAACCCAGGTAGCTCTGAGCTACATCCCCATCCCTTCTTTATTCTATTTTGAGATAGGGTCTTGCTAAGTTGCCCAGGCTGGACTCAAACTTACAATCATCCTGCCTCAGCCTCCCAAGTAACTAGATTACAGGCATGCACCACTATGCCCAGCTGCACATCTGTTGTCCCTCACAGGTCCTGTCTCAGAGGCCCTTGTCCCCAGGACACTTCCCTCCCATACAGGTTGGCAGTTCCCCAGTCCATCAGGCCTCCTGGGTGACTCTCCTGTCCCCCTTCTTTTCCTTCCCCCGGTCCCACCTTGGTCCAGCCCCATCTGACTGCTGAGCTCCCTCTCCTCTCTGGAGCAATATGGAGCCTGGAAAACTTAGCTAAATACCACACCCAACTCATCCCTTTACCTAGAACCCTCCATGACTCCGCAGGATGGAGTCTAAAACCCTCATCCCAGCATCTCCAACCTTGCCAGATATAAGTACGGCTTTTAGAGAGTCAAAGTTGAAACATGTTTCCTCAAATTGAGACAGCCATGGGCCAGTCAGACACCTAACAGAGCTTCCAAAGAGCAACCCAACCAGAAAACTTGAAAAAAATCCCACTAAGAAAAGAAAACAAAGAATAGCCACTAGCACCTCCTTGTGGAGAGACCCAGCACCACCAAGGAATCCCTTGCCCCTCACCTTAGTCCCAACAGAATCTGGTCCAACAGCCTGGGCAACTCATGGCCCGCCCAGCTCCATTTCCACCCTCTCCTCCAGACACACCAGCGCCATCTGCGTGCCCTGCACATGGGCACTTTGCCGCCCCAGCTTCTAGCCATGCTCTGCCTCTGCCTGGCTCATCCCACCTGCTCCCTGCCATTCTTTGAGTCTCCTCAATTCCAAGGCCCACAGTACTGCGATCTTTGGGGACACTTCAACAGCGGTAACGGTGGTCACTGACACAGCCATGGCTCTCAGAACCCCACATCAACTCAGCACTGCCCTAACCCTGTCCTGCTCTGCACTGTCTTTACATCCTCGCCACTATTAGGAAGGGACCGTTATCATCTATAGGTATAGATGAGAAAAGCAGGCCGGAATAGGTGGGACCACCAGCTCCAGTCACCCACCATGAACATCTGCATCCAGATGTGACCGCCACACCCCAAGCTTCTGGGAATACAATGGGCCCCCTCTGCATCTTTCCCTTTGTAGCTAGACCCATCTCTGTCCATCCCAGCATTTTCTGCTTTTCTTCCCTGGGTCATTCACCCACAGGCCCCAGCCCCAGCACCTCCCTTCAGTCAGTTCCAGGAAAGAAACTGTCACAGAGGGGCCAGGCTCTGCATCCACCTGCTCAGGCCAGGTGTGGCACCTTCCGAGTGACTGAGAGCCTGCGTTCCCTCTGGACCACAGCTGCATGGTTTGGGGCCGGGGTTGCTATCTGCACCAAAACTGACAGCCAAAGAGGCCAGAGAATTGCACTCATCATTTCAGCCAATATGTTCAGTGCTTCCTCATGCCAGGCTGTGAGGTCTGCATACTACCATCTCCATTTTGCAGAGGAAAATGGAGCTCAGAGAGGGTTAGCTGTTCGGCCAGGGCCACACAGCTAGAAAGTGCTAATGCCTGGGACTGAAGCCAGCTCACATGGCTCTAGGAAGAAGAGAGGGAGTCAGCCCCAGCTGAGGGAGGCTGGAAAGAAAAGGCTGCCCCTAACTGGGCTTCTCCAGCTGGTCCTCAACTGTGGAAGAGGTAAAAAGGTAGGCAGGCTGCCTGCAGTCTGTGCCACTCCATGCCCGGAGTGCCAGCCACTCCATGGGATGGCTCCTCTCCATCATCCCTGCTGTGGCGTCTGCACTGTCTCTGTCCTCTCCATCCCTCAGGGCTGAGTCCAAAGTCCTCCCTCTGCTCTTTGCGACAGAACTAGGAGGTAGGAGGAATGTCTGGATTTGGAAGGAGTCCTGGGTCCCGGTCATGACAGCTCCAGTTTATGTCCTGAGCCCATGTTCCCAACAACCTCACAGAGGGAGAATTAGGATCTGCACTCGACCTGGGGGAAACTGAAGCCCGCAGAAATAATGTCGCCCGCATGGGACCACACAGCACCGACAGGAGCACAGGAAAATTCAAACACGGGCCTATGTTTGACTCTAGGACCTGAGTCCTTAACCATGACCACCACAGCAGTGCCCCCACCTCAGCCTCAAGTAGAGGCTGGGTCCAGGGTTAGTTGAAAAATCACTGAGGAGAGGGCAGTAAGGGGAAACTGAGGCAGGGTGCCGGAAAGGTCATACAGGGTGGCAGGAAGGCAGGTGATGGCAGAGCCCCACAGAAAATTTGGTTAATATTTAATCAGGTGCAGGAGGCCTCAGAGGGGTGCAGTGGGCCTGGGAGGGGTGCCTAGAATCAGGGGGCTCCGTGGGTGGAGGGTAAAGGAGAGAATACAGCAGGAGGGGCACCAGGCAGAGCCAAAGTTGGTGCTCAGGTAAGGGGGGACTCACCCTCCTTCTCAGCCATGTCACAGCCTCTTGTTAATGATTCCCCAGCTGACCTCCTGGCCAGGACCTGTGGGGAGATGAACAAGGAGGCAGGACTCGGGGAGCCCAGCCCAGCCCAGGCCTGCGCCCCCCAGTCCCAGGCATGCATCCAGGGAGGCTAGAGGGACTGGGCCTTGGCCAGAGCACACCATGATCACGGGTGCAAGCTAGGCTAGGTTCAAGGATGGGGTCAGTGTCTGTCCAGTGCCAGGCAGACACCTGGATTTGCAGGGCTGAGGACCCCCAGGTCTGAGCCTGGGGAGGAGGGGGCTGAGGACTGGAGCTACTGGGGCCAGGGGAAGAGAAGGCTGAGGGCCTGGAGAAGGAGGAATTTGGGGTCCAGGACTCCTTGGCATGAGGGAAGATGGGCCTGGGGCCTGGACTCCTGGGTCCACTCTCTGAGAGGAGAGTGGGTTGGAACTCCTAGGCCCTTGGGGAGAAGTCAGATAGTTCACTCCTCAGGCCCCTGTATTGGGAGGTGGGCATCAGGCTGGGTGGGGCAAAGGGAACCCTTGTCCTCAGGACTGGAACTGTGAGTCTGAGGGCCTTGGTCCTTACCCTGGGGTCCGGCCGGGGAGGGCAGGGCCTCGAGATGGTGCCGGCTTAGGGCTCAATCTCCAGGCCTTGGCCGAAGCATGGTGGCCCTGCAGCGGAGGGCAGCCGGGAGGCAGAGGCGGCGGGTGGCAGCGGTGGCGTGGGGCCTGCTAGGCCAGGCTGCCTCACCTGAGGAGGAGGGGGCTGGGCAGGAGGCGGGGGAAAGGGCGGGGAGGGGCTGGACCACAGGATTGGCAGCGCCAGAGGCCACCTGGCTGGTGGGCCGGACCCACCCCTGGCAGGGGTTGGACCAGGCAGGCCCAGCCACCAGCCTGGCAGGGGACCTGTGGAGGGGCTCGGTGCATCTGTGGGAATGAGCAGGGGGGCACCTGGGGGACTGGAGGGTGGGAGTCGCACTGGCAGGGTCTGCCGCCCCAGCCCACTCTGCTCGGTACTTCTCTTGCCCCTGCCAGGCCCCAGTCCCCACCCACTGCCGGTCTCAGCTTCAGCCCGGGGCCTTTCCCCAGCCTTCTTCCCTCCACTAACCCTTGTTGCCTCTGTCCTTTCCCTGGTCCCCGGCCCAGCCTAGCCCAGGCCCAGCCGGCATTGCCCCACTCATCCCACCCCCGGCCCCCTCCCCCAGCTGCTTTCCTACAAGTCACGGGGGTTGGTTTGCTTTGGCAGCCTCTCTGCAGCCTGCCCAGTGACCTCTGGAGCCAGGAAAGTCCTCGATGGGGGGTTGGGGGGGATTGTCCGGAAAAGGCCAAAGTGCTCAGGGCCAGGCCAAGTGGCCGGAAGTGTCTAGAGGCAGATGCACACTGTCCCGCCAGCAGCCAAGAGCCATCCGCATCAGACCCCAGGGCCAGATGAACACCCAGACAGGCCAGTGTCGCCACCAGACACTGGCCCTGAACCAGGCATCTAACACAGAACACGCTGTTCATCCCAGATTGACTGTGCCCACAAAATCGAACCCACCTGCTCACCCACAAGAGCCCTCTCTGCCCAGTTCACCCCAGACCTGTAACCTCTCAAAGTGGGACACACTGATGTAGCTTAGCTGTGGCCGTCCCTAAACCCTCTGTCCCTGGTGCGCTCCCTCTGCCCAGCTCCCACTTCTCCAGAGATCCACACACAGCTAGGGACACAGCAAACCCCACAGAACCCCTGCCCTCTAGCATTAGCTTTGCCTCTCTCCCCCCACAGCACCCCCAAGCCCAGAGCCACCTCCCGCTCCCGTCCTATCTCCTCCCACTCCCCTCCCGCTGAGCTAATAACTCCCCTCAACTGCGACATTAGTAAGCGTTAAGTGCTTCATCATCCCCATTCATCCCTAAATGTGCATAGTAGAGACCGGCTGCCTGCTCGGAGAGGAGGGGTCTCTGGGGAAACTGAGGCTCTTAGATTTGGGGCGAGACGTAGAAGGTGCAGGAGCTCAGGAGAGATGGTAAATCAAGTCCAAGAATCTTTATTTCGAGAACAAAACTACTTCTGTAAAGAGAGACAAGGCAGAACGGGCCCCTTTCCTAGTGGCCACAGTTGAAGGCTGGTGAGAGAGGGTGGGTGGGGCTGGGGCCAGAGTGCATCACAGGGAGAGGGGACCCCAGGTCCAGCCGGAGGAAGCAGGAGGGTACATGATGCTGGGGGTTGCAGCAGGGCCAGAACCCCCTGCCCCGAACTGTTCTGGGCCCCATCACAACCCCCAGCCAGGCAGGGAGGGGCTGGCCCCAGCAGTGCGTGTCTGAAGCGGGCCAATGTGTGCAAATCAGCAAGAAGGAGGGGTACAGAGCCGCTGCCCCTGCCTCGCCGCCCCCTCCCCAAACAGGCAGCAGAAGCAGGGGTGGGGGCAGCGGCAGTATTGCTTTACCCATCATGCATGGCGGTGGGTGGGCGACGGGGCAGGAGGAAGGCTGGGTGAGGAGTGTGCGCTGCGCCAGTCCCCGTCCCCTCCCACCCTGGCGGCTCTGTTGGCAGGACTCTGAGGCATGGGGAGGCCCCGGAACGCCATCCCCCACTGGGGGCAGGCAGGCCTAGATGTCCCCATTTAGAGCTGGCTCTTCCTTGAGGCGGAGCCCAGGGCCTAAAAGGGAGGGAGAGAGGGGGAATAATGGACCTCCATGGACTGAAACCCTCCCAGACCCTCCGCCCCTTCACCCACCTTACCGGGGCTATTCAGCCACCTGGACACCAGTACAGTTCTCCTTGCTCTCTGAGGTGATGGCCAGGTATTCTGAGCTGTAGGGGGAAAGCAGGGTATAGTCACCCCATGGCCAGTCTGGCCCCACCCCCGCAGAACAAGGTGGGGCAGGGCCTGACACCAGCCACCCCATCCCACCTCTGACACCCACACTCCGCCCCAGGGAGCCTGGACAGATGGCGTCCTGGGTTCCTCCCTCCTCCAGCCCCTCCTCAGCGACCCCACTCACGCATTCTCCTGCGCAGCAGCCTCCGTGGCGGCAGCGATCTTCTTATAGCAGTAAACCATCTCTGCCACCAGCCATATCGTCAACACCACGATGAGCACGTACATCATGATCTCGGACACGATGGATGCCATGTCTCTATTGGCTGGCAGGGGCAAGGGCGTAGCTGAGACCCAGCTCGGAAGACATGGCAGCCCGAGTGTGTGGCATGCTTGCTGAGTGAGCTTGGGCGAGTGCCTTGACCTCCAAGGGTCTGGGCACAGATAGGACAATCACGTTGCTCCCCCAGCCTTGGACAGCCCTGGGGATCACTCTTAATCTGCCTCCCTGTATAACTTGAGGGCACATCTGCATCACTCAGAAAGCTGTTGGGCACAATGCCTAAGAGCTTATACTATAACTGAAACCAAAAGGCTGGGGTTCAAATCCTGGCTCTGCCATTTGCCAGCTGTGTGACCTTGGGCAACCAACTCAACTTCTCTGGGCCTCCGTTTTCCCAAACGCAAAAAGCTGATAACCATGAAATATCCTACACTGAGGTGTTGTGAGAATAAGCTTTTAAAAAGCTTAGAACAAGCTGGATGTGATTGATGGCAAACACCATTAACCCCAGCATTTTGGGAGGGTGAGGCAGGAGGGTGGCAAGTTTAAATGCAGCCTGGGCAATTTAGCAACTTAGTGAAAACCTGTCTCAAAATTTAAAAAGGGGGCCGGTGAGATGGCTCAGCAGCATAAGCGCCTGCCTGGCAAGCGCGAGGTCCTGAGTTCGACTTCCAGTACCCACGTAAACAGGAAAAAAAGGCCAGTGATGTCGCTCAGTGGCACAAGCGCCTGCTGGCAAGTGTGAGGTCCTGAGTTTGACCCCTGGTACCCACATTAAAAAAAAAAAATTTAAAAAGGATCACTGAGTGTGGTGGCACACCCCTGTAATCCCAGCACTCAGGAGGCTGCGACAGGAGGATCACTTCAAGTTTGAGGCCAGCCTGGGCTACACAGTGAGACCTTGTCTCAAAAAAACAAAGAAAATTAAAATTTAAATTTAAAAAGGGCTAAGGATATAGCTCAGTGAGAAGGACTGGGTTCAATCCCCAGTACTGCAAAATAAATAAATACAATTAAAAATATCCTCAGCCTAGTACTTGACTTATCAATAGCACTCAATAAATATTTACTATTACTGCTTTTACTATTACTGTTACAGTCGAGGCAGTACAGCATAATGGTTAGGAGTAGGGGGCTCCAGGCCCAGATTGCTAGGGTTTAAATCCTAGTTCTGCCTTTTACTAGCTGTGCAACATCAGGCAAATGACTCTACCTCTCGGAGCCTCAAATCCCCCTCTGTAAAATGAGGATAATACTCCTACAGCCCCCAGGACTACTGGGAAGAGGACACGAGTTAATATCCATAATGCGCATGGTTGAGCCCACGGCCGGCACTGAGTTGGCTGTTTTCCGGGAAGCCTGCAACCTTTCCACAGCGCTGGCCCCTGCCACCGCCAGCTTCCTTTCATTAAGCCTAAATTTAAACTGTAAAAGGAGCTCGATCAGCCAGGGGATCTGTTGAAGGCCACTTTGGCATCCTCCACCGGATTTCGCAGGTGTCCATCCTGCACCCCTGGCCCCTCCTCTACCTCATTCCCCCGCTGCTGTCCTCATGCCTCTTCCTCCCTGTGAGCTGGGCACTGTCTGCTGCTCCACCCTGTGCAGAGGGCAGGGAGCTTTCTGGGCCAGGACGAGGGGGCCTGGATGCTCCCCACCCCCTGTGCCTGAAGGAGGACCCAGGACAGGGTTCCAGGTCCCCTCCACTCAT
The DNA here is from genome assembly GCA_028451465.1 of Erethizon dorsatum. Classification (NCBI taxonomy): domain Eukaryota; kingdom Metazoa; phylum Chordata; class Mammalia; order Rodentia; family Erethizontidae; genus Erethizon; species Erethizon dorsatum. Next base: position 98,394,502 of record CM051834.1, read on the forward strand.
TCATTCATTCACCCAATGGACATCACTAATGCATTTCCTGCAGGGAGTGGCTGCTCTCAGCCAGGCTCCGTGCTACGATTTCCACCTGAGCCTCCCCCGGCTCCTCGGAACAGCCCCAAGCACAGGACCGTCCAGCCTCCCGGGTCAGCAACCACACTGAGTTACAGCCCGGGTGGCTACAGTTCGATGGTCGATTCTCACCTTTCTCCGGGAAATCAATGCCCGAGGAGATTTACGTAACCTGGTATCTCTGCTCTCTCAATCGGATTAGGACAGGGATAGGCAGGGGTCTGCCGCCATTTTTCTAGACAGAATCACTGAGGCGCTGAGGACAGGTGCTGGCCCAAGAACACACAGCCAGGACTGGCCTCGGAGCCAGGGTCCCGTCCCAAGTGTAACCAACTGCGACCTTCTGAGCTCTCTGCTGCTCTGGGAGCCACTGGCAGCCACAGACAGACCACAGACATCTCAGGAGGCTTGAGTGCCACGGCCCACTCTACAGACAGGCGCTGAGGCAGAAGGGAGCTTCTCACGGGATCAGCGATGCCTTCCCTGGGGAGCCACGCGATTTCTTAAAAACCCCAGACCTTTAAGAGTGCTGCCTGCCCTGGCCACACAGGTAGCCCCCGGATCCAAAGCCCCTGCTGCACCACTGCAGGCTGATTTCTCACCAGCCTCAGGCACTGTTAGCCTCAAGATATTTTCCGCTCCTGCCCTGCATCATTATTGTCCCCTCTGCCCACTCACGCCTCTGGTGGGCTTCCCGCCCTCTTCCACACCCCTCTGGTGGCATTCACACCACTGCCCTGTGGATGTGACTCAGTTCCCCCCTGGGGGCCACTAGCAGGAGGTGTTGTGGGCTGATGGTAACACCAAAACTACAGTGAGACAGCGAGTAAAAATAATTCTAACCAGGCCTGTGCAACACGCCTGTAATCCCAACACTTTGGGAGGCTGAGGCAGGAGGGTCACAATTTTGAGCCCAGCCTGGGCAACTTAGTGACACAGTGAGACCCTCTCTCAAAATCTAAAGAAAAGGGGGGTGCTGGGGATGGCTACTGATGGTAACAATACAACAACATCACGGGGAATGAAAAATACTGTAGTGTGGTATCATGTTGAAAATACTGTAATATCACTGCAATATGACCCATAATATTTTAAAATACTAGAGCACAGAATGGTGGGTAATAATAAAAACATGATAGCATGGCAGAGAACACTGAAAATACTCTAGTTCTGCCGGGTATCGTGGCACATGCCTGTAATCCTAGCATTTGGGAGGCTGAGGCAGGAGAATCACAGTGAGTTTAAGGCGAGCCTGGGCTATATATATACATATATATATATATACATACATATATATACATATATATGTATACATACATATGTATACATACATATATACATACATATGTATACATATATATATATATAAATATATATATATATATATATGCAGTTCAAGGCCAGCCTGAACTGTATAGCGACAACATCTCCAAAAACCAAAAACATTTTAAAAACTTAAATAAATAAATAAAAATACTTTAGCTCTATGGGTTACAAAGATACCATTAAGCCGGGCGTGGTGCTGCATGCCTGTAATCCCAGCACTCAGGAGGCTGAGGCTGGAGGATCACTGTGAGTTCAAGGCCAGCGTGAACTGCATAGTGAAACCCTGTCTAAAAAAAAAAAAAAAAAAAAAAGTTGTCTAGCAGTGTCAAAGTAGTAGGAGAATAGTAGTAGTGTATGACTATAATCCCAGTATTCTAGGAAGCTGAGGCATGAGAATCACAAATTCCAGCCCAACATGGGCAACTTAGCAAAACCCTCAAAATAAAAAATTAAAAAGGGTTGAGGATGTAGCTCAGTATGAAGGCCCTGGGTTCAATCCCCAGCACTGAAAAAAAAGGGCAAAATTATAATACAGTAGATAGAAAATACTAAAATATGATGGATTGTGCTGAAAACACACACTCACGCAAGACCACACAAAGAGCTCTATATTGTGGTGACTATGGTTTAGAATGCAGGCTTTGGGAGGTGGCATATTGTGGTCGCCAATGCGAGACAGAGGCTCATGGTCACAGGTGGGGGCACTCCAGGAGCAAAGGCCCAGTGTAAGATGGAAAGAAGCCTGGGCACAGTGTCCTGAGCCTTCTGCCCTCCCCTCAGCGCTGATCAGGAGAGGAAGAGCCACGTGTCGTTGCCCTGGTATCTGGGCATCCTTGTTACAGCCACTGCGCTGCACCCCACTCTCGGGGCTGACCACCTACCCAGCAGGGTGACGTGTGCCCCAAGTGGCTCATCCATGCCTTCCAAATTGCCTTCTGCTGTCACCCTTTGATAAGAAATGTAAAAACACTAATTCTGAAAAGAATCCCACAGGCATGGTGACAAGAGAACAGTGATTCACACTCAGAACAGAACCCACAGTCACCTGATGGGGGGGTGTCAAATCCAGGTCCCAACTACATGATCCTGGCCACATGTTCTCACCTCCCTGAGCCTCAGCTTCCTCATCTGTACAGTGGGGACAGTAAGACCCCTGCCCCAGAGATGGCTGGGGGGTTCAGCGGGGCCTTCACCAGCAGCACAAAGGCCAGCAGCTATCTGGTGGAAAGGAAGAACGCTGCCTGTTGCTGGGCTGCTGTGCTTGCTGGGCCCCAGGGGACATACTTGCCACAGCTCTTTGCTGGCTCCAGGCCTGGAATAGCTCCCTGATTCTGGGAGCCAATGGGCCACGGGGCCCTGGAAAATTCCAATGTGTGCTGAAGAGAAGATGGCCCGGAAGGGGAAGCGCTCCTTCAGAGAAGGGAGGCAGCTGAAGCCACATGTGGAGATGGCACTGCAATGCTTGGACCCTGGGGCTCCCTCCGTGGCCCCCAAGCTGCAGCACTGGCCTCGCTGAGAGTTTGTGAGACCCCACTCCTGGGCCACCGGGATCTGCTGAGTCAGGCTGAGCATGTCCACAAGACCCCCTGCTGGCCGGAGTGCAGGGTAGCACTTAAGGGGCCACTCTGGGTGACACTCTGCCTGGACAGAGGGACTCGGGGCAAAGGCTACTCAACAAGCAGAGCTGTCGAGCATGGTGGCACATGCCTGTAAACCCAGCAATCTGGGAGGCTGAGGCTGGAAGATACAAGTTTGACTCCAGCCTGGGCAACTTAACAACTTAGAGATACCCTGTCTCAAAATAACAAATAAAAAAGGGCTGGGAATGTAGCTCAGTGTGAAGGCCTTGGGATCAATCCCCAGTACTGCAAACAACAACAAAAAACACACAAAACAAAACAAAACAAAAAAAAACACAAGCCCTCACCCTGGCAAATAAGGTACTACTGTGACCTGGGCAAAGCAGCAAGTGACACCTAGCATGGTGTTCAATCCTCCTAACCTCCTGAGAGAGAAGAATGGCTCCAATAATACCCTGGCAGCAGGGTGCATCTGTCATCCCTGCCTCCTGTAGAACCACTCTGAAGCTCAGACAGCAAGGCACCTGCCACGGGTTACACAGCACGGGCACCAGAGCTGGGATCTGCACCTACAGTATCCATGGGGAGAGCTCTACTCGGACCTCTCCATGGGCTGTAGGTAAGTAGAAGCCACAGCCAGAATGGATGGGGGTGCTGCTCACCCCACTGTAGCAAGGGGGTTGGCTAGCCCAGGCAGAGAGCCAGCCTGCCCCCTACCTGCCATCTGTCCCTCCATCTGGTGTACTCGTGGGTGACAGGGCGAAGAGACAGGCGGGACTCACCTTTGTCCACCACCTCAAGGTGGATCTTCTTGACGACGCTGGTGTTGTGCTCATAGTTCTCGAAGAACAGCAGGCGGTAGACGTGGCATTCATAGTCGCCCGAGTGGTTGTAGGTGACATTGGTGATGAAGATGGAGAGGTCCTGCAGGTCCTTGGTGCCCCGGCTGCCATTCCACACCACACGGCCCTCGAAACGTTCATCCTCCTCCAGTTGTAGCACCTCATTTTCGTAGCGCAGGATCTTGGGGAGCCCAGGGATGGGGTGGGGTATGGGTCACTGCCTGGGCCTGCCTCCCCTCTCCTGACCCCAATATTGTCCCTGCCCTGCACACACAGACACCATTGGCACACATGGGCTTAGGCACCTTGACCTTGGGCAAGGAGGGCACAGGGGGCCTAGATCGTGCCTGGATCCGTCCCAGACCCCGAGACACACAGACTCTCACATAGTCCCCAGTCAGAGTCCCAAGCTGCAGGGGGCTTCCCCACCCTCATTCCCTGTGGTCCTTCCCCAGTCACCACACACACTGCTCAGGCAGGGGCTGGGCAGCCTGATAATTCTCCGGCAGGTGCTAAAAGTTGGTGGTGCCCCCCCATAAGTAATTCAACATATGTACATAGCACAAAGGAGGTTTTTAAAAGGTCCCACTTTCCCTTCGTGATGACTATCCCAGAGATCTTTGCTGGTGACAAGTAATTCTGGTGACATTTATTTCATGCCAGCCCCATGTGTCAGGAGCATGAACTCACTCAACTCTCACACAAACCTCTGGGCAAGAGACCATCACCACCTCATCCTTACAGAGAGAGCTTCAGTGGCTTGCCCAAGGTCACCGGCTGGTCAGGGGTACAGCCGGAAGTTGAATCCAGGTCATTAATCACAGCCACACTATTCTCATCAAAACAAGCAAACAAACAACCCCCCATCTTGAAATCCAGCCTCACTGACTCCCCCACACAGACACCACCCTCCTGCACCCCTGCCAGGCAGCCACACACCTTGACAAACTCCTCCGTGCCCTTCTGGCGGAAGGTCCACTCGGTGAAGGTCTCGGCCGTGGTCTCACTACGGCGCTTGCAGGAGATGCACAGAATTTTGAAGGTCATCCCATATACAGCCTCGGTCTCTGAGTCCACCTCCACGCAGCCCCCCCAGGCTGAGGACACTGTGGGGACAGCAGGCTCCGGTTGGGCAGGGCACCCCCCGGCACTGCCGGGCTCACGGGCTGTTGGCTTTCAGGGCCCTCGGAAACCATCTGTTTCCCCTCAATAATGATTACAAATGGACAGAACTGGAGCCCAGCCCGGCCCATGCTTGCTGTGTGACCTTGGCAATCACTCATCTTCTCCGAGCCTCAGTTTCCCTCTCTCTGTTAAGCGAACAGTGGAAATGTTGTTTTCAGCAGTTGTTGGGAAGAATCTCTTAGCACTGAGGAGGCCCCAGTACCCAGGGCTGTCAATGTGGCCAGTTACTCTGTCTTCCACACCAGAGGACCCCTTCCTCAGAAGGCCAAGCCACTACAGCATCAAGCTAGTGGGGCTAGAACTCCAGGTGCTTTAGAAGTTCAAGGTGGCAGAGTCATTCCCACCATTTCGCTCGTCTGCAAAGCCAGCCTTGGATTGAGAGAAGGAAAGTTTTCAGGGGGGCCAGAACACACTCCAGCCCTGTTCCCTCCTCCCACAAGCCCCTGCGAGATCCACCCTCTCCCAGACTTCTGCCTCTTCCTCTACTCCCCGGGCTCCATCACTTCCAGACCCCCACCCACCTAGTAGGCTCTCAAAAGCTCTTTCCTGCCTCAGGGCCTTTGCACTTCCCTAGATTCCAGGCTCTCTAAATTCCTCCTTCACCCTCTAACCTGCCACCGCCTCTCGCTCCCAGTGCTCATTAGCTACTGGTGGGTCTTTTCCATGTCCCTCAATCTTCGGGACTTCTTGTTCGCCTCCCCTGCTATCTCTGTCTCCATGGGCTCCCCTCCCATCTTGAGCCCTCTCGAGGCTCTCTCTGAGGGTCCCATCACTTTGTGTCCTCTTTCCTGCTCAGACTCTCGCTCCTTACTCCACCTTTCCACTCTCTCCCTTTTAAACTCCGTACTGCATTGTTAGTCCCGTCTGCACCTCCCTCCCTCTTCTCTTCTCGGTCTGCCTCTCTCAAGTTTCCCTCTCCCTCGCTCACACTCCACTCCTTTTCTCTCCTCCGCCTCTCTCCAGCATCTCAGTCTCTCTCTCCCACCTGGCCCCACACCGCGTCTCCCAGCGGAGCACTCAGCACCCCGGGTCCTTCTCGTCTCTGCTTCCTCCCTCCCGTCTCCATCTCTCCCGTCTCGGTCTACCCGTTCCGGTCTCCGAGCGCCGCCTCCCCCACCCCTCCCGCGGCTGTGGGTGTCACATTGCAGCCTGCGGGGCTCTGGAAGCAGCTGACTCCGCGTTTTCTCGCCCCCGGCTGGGCGCCCGCATCCTGGAGGCCGAGCAGACCCGACCCCCACCGGCTCTCGCCCCCCGCACCTCCGCCGTGCCGCCAGCCGGGCGCCCCGCGCGCACAACTTCTGAAGAGGACTTCGCGGCGCCGGGGCGGGCGAGGGGCGGCCCCTGCGTGGCCAGCGCGAGTCCCGAGCGCGAACCCCGCGGCCCCCCCGGGGCCGGCTGCATCCCCGGCCGCGCGCGCCCCCCGCGCACTCACCCAGTGCCGCACCGACCATGAAGGCCAGCAGCGTCCCCATGGCTGCGCCGCGCGCGCTGCGCCCCCCTCCCGGGCCGCCGGTATTAATAGCGGGGCGAGAGGCGGCTGGACCGGGCGGCGGGTAGAATGTCCCCGAGAGCGCGCGGGCGCAGCAGCTGCGGCTCTGGGACCGGCGGGGGGGCGCGGCCCCCCCGCTCCGGTTACCGCCGGGGGCCCAGCCCCGGGGCCTGGCGTCCGGGCATCCCCGCCGCGTGGGCGGCGGCCGCTGCTCGGGCTGCTGCGCTGGCGCACGCCGCGTGGCGCATCCGCCAGGTGTCCCGACCCCGGCCCCGCTCCGGCTCGGGCGCTCTGGCTCCCGCTCGACCGCGGTCTCCTGCGCACTGCAGCGGCGGCGGCGGCGGCCCGGGAGGGGAGGAGGGAGAGAGGGAGGGGGCGGGATGAATCACCGCGGGGGGAGGGCGCGGCCGCCCAGCCTTTGCCGCAGCGGCCGGGAGGCGCCCGCCGCACCGGCCTCTCGGGTGGCGCAGGGCCCGCGGCTTCTGGGCCCGCACGGGCGGGTAGTCTGGGTGTGTGTGACCCCGCCGGCCTCTGGGACCTCTCATCATCCGAGTCTGAGAATGGTCATCCCCGAGACACACAAGAGGATTTAGCGGGCAATTTGGGGATGGGCTCCCTTCTCCAGATTATGGAGGTCATCCTCACGAGTTCCAGGGATGCTAGGCTGGGACGTCTAAGCGACCTGCCCCTAAAAGCTCTGCTATCTAGGCCTGGAGGTCACTGTGCCAAGTGGGCATGGGGCGGAGGGTTGAGGCTCCATCTACTACCCCAGACCCCACTGAAGCAGGAGGAGCACCCCGAGTCCAAACCAGAGATGCTGCTCTGGGGTGCGGAGGCACAGTATTTCAGGATGATCCCCCGTCCCTGACGTCATCTGTCCCTCTCTCCTCTGCTGTCGGTCTAGCCCCCTCCCTGCACAGGGAGCTCACTCCTGCCTCAGGGCCTTTGCCCGGACCCACTGTCCCCCAGGTGACCCAGGTCACTCACTCCTTCACCTCCTAAAGCTCTTGGCTCCAATGTCACCTTGGTCAGATCTTCTGTCCATTCAGGCTACACTGCTTCTCTTGCCACTGACTTGACCTCCTTTTCCTCCTGTGTAGTTGCTGCTACCTAGCATTACATTCTTCGTTTACAGTTTATCTTTTTAGTACCTGTGGCCTCCAACCATGGCACTGAAGGTGCCCCAGGGAGAGGCCACTGTCCTTGGCACCACTGTGTCACAGCACACTGTAGGTACTCAGTGAAGAATAAACGCCATTACTTATTAGACCCTTCTGGGTTGCTGAACTCGCTACTGCTTCCTAAGACTTTGGCAGCAAGTTGGATTATTCTCACTTTACAAATGAGGAAACTCGGGCCGGTGAGATGGCTCAGTGGCGTAAGCGCCTGCCTTGCAAGCGCGAGGGCCCGAGTTCGACTCCCGGATCCCACATACGAAAAAGGGGCCGGTGATATCGCTCAGCGGCACGGGCGCCTGTTGGCGTGCGAGGTCCTGAGGTCGACCCCCGGCACCCACAAAAAAAAAAAAAAATGAGGAAACTCGGGGCTAAGGGATCTGGACTCCTGCTCATCGGTGGTGGGCGGCTGTGAGATCAGTGGATTCTGCCAAAGGGAGAGAATGAGAGTGGGGCTCTGAGCTGTCAGGACCAGGCTGGGAGTGAGACGCTTGGCTGGGGGTGGCTGCCCAGGTCCTACTTTCCAGTTCTGTTGGGGTAAAGTCCCAGAATTCCCCTGACCCAGCATCCTGTGCCAACCCAAGGGTGTGAGGCATGTCCAGGGCAGAGGGGCAGAGATCCAGGGACACCAGACACCTCTGTGGTCTGGGCTTTTACGCCAGCACCTCCTGAGCTGTGAAATTCCCCTGCAGAAAATAACCACCTTGCTGTCCCAGACTGTCCCCTGCTGGGGGATGGTAGGTGGTGGCACAGTGAGGCCTTAGCAACGGGCAGGGGGCAGCCCCTACAGGCCCGCAAGCTGCCTGGGCATCTTCTATGGGTTTGGTCCTGACCTAAGCACAGAACCAGTATTAATTCATTTAGTTCTTCCTACAAGGTGGGTATTGGCATTATGAGTAATTTACACATTTGGGATACTGAGGTACCGAGTGGGTAACTGGCCCTGATCACACGGCTAGAAGGTAGGAGGGGCTGATGATTTCTACAGCCTGTCACATGATCTCTTGTGACCTCCCCTTCCCTCTGGGTCCTACATGACCAGGACTTGGCCTCAGCCCATTTCCTCATCAATACCACAGGTATCCAAACAAACTCCACCCAGGGGGGCTGAGGAGGGCTGGCACCTTGCATGTAAATATGGAGACCTCCAAGGCTAGGCCGGGAGTCTTTGCCTCCCTGTTGGGTGGCCTTAGGCATCTTTTGTTACCACCTGATGCAGTCACTGTGAGAAAAAAATCAACATCGTATCTGGTCAGCATGCTACAGACATACTTGATGCTCACTATTTATTTTTCGTCTCAATTTTTCCAAAATAAGCATAACATCTATTGAATATTTACTCTGTGCCAGGCCCTGGCACATTTATGAACTCCTTGAATCCACCTCATAGTGGTTCTCAAAATATGGTCCCCGAGGAGCACTGCCAGCAGAATCCCAGTCCTACGCCAGCCCAAGTTAGAAACTGAGGCTGAGCGTCCCCTGCACTCCATTTTGTAGCAAGCTCTCCAGGAGATTCTTGTGCAGCTAAAGCTTGAAAACCACTCCCTTAAAGCACCCCTGAGAGAAATGAGGTGTTACTGTGCCCGTTATGCAGAAGAGGAAACTAAGGTTCAAAGACACTGATTTGTTCTGGGTTACATGATTACTGGTAGCAGTTGAACCCAAGCCACCAGGAACCAAATCGTCCCTGGAGCCCCTGTTTTGGACTTTGATGATGCTGGTAGAACATGCTGGGAGGATGCCAGATGGCTTCAATGCCTACAGCCCCTGAAAAGGGATAGATGCCTCCTTCCTGCCACAGCAGGATCTGAGACCCAGGGGAAGCCCCCACACACTCCCAGGGCCCCACGACCACAGCCACAGTCATTTCCAACCCTTTATTGGAGCTCTGTTAGCCCCAAATAAATATAATACATTAAACCCAGAGCTGAGGGAATAGTGCACCCCAGGGGTACCCCCACAACCCCAGCTGGGCAAAATAAGTTAGTGGGGGGCCTGCCAAGGGCCAGGCCAGCTCCCTGGCCAGACAGGTGATGGCAGCTGGACTCGCACACGCTGGTCTAAAGTGCATCTTGGTTCTGTGGTCCCCAGTTCTGCGTGGCCTCTGGCCAGGCCACCGGGAGGGGCAGGTAGGAGGCTTCCGGTGCTCACACCGTGCCAGCGGTGGCCACCGGGGCTGTGTGTGTCCTTCTGTCAGTTTGGGGGGACGGCTGTGTGGCCAGGCATCCTCAGGAGAAGCTGTCATCGGACCGTGGCTGGGTGTCGAAGGGAGGGTCTGACACTGTGATGCCTTGATGCAGCTTCTCCAACGAGAACTTCATCTGTCAGGAGGAGGTGGGCGGTGTGAAGGTCGGCACCGGCAGGGTGACGTCACCCACCCCCACCTGCAGCTGAGAGGCACCCCTGCCCTGGGTCACTTTGTGAGAAGAGCAGAGCCATGCTGTATATGCCCTGTTGAGCTTCCTACAGGCAGCAGAAGATGGGCTTAATGTGAGCCCAGGACCCAGATGGCCTGGGTTAAAATCTTGGCTCTACTACCTACTGAGTGACCCTGGACAAGTTCCTTCCCTGTCCTGGGCCCTCACCTGAAGCACAGGTCAGCAACATCCCTGCTTCATGGGATTCTTTCAGGGGTTTAAAAAACACTAGGACCTGACTTGCAGTAAGTGCTCAATGCACATTACCTATTATTACTTCCCCTCCATGACCTTGGGCAAATTCAGGGACCTGTACTCAGGATGCCATGCACCTCCTACCTATCTATAAAATGGATAACAAGAACATCCCCCAAGAAGGTTAGCTAGGAGGCTCAGGCCATCAAGCACGCTGGGCACTTAGCAAAGCCCAGCTCTAGTACTACTCAGTGTGCTCCTGCTGCTGTCATTCACCTGTCAAGTCAACTGTACCCTCAGTGATTTGAGGGAGACGAAAGTCATCAAAATTTAACTCAGGATGGGGACCCCTGCCCTGCCCTTCCTCTCTATGAGTGATAGGGTTCCAGCCTTAATTCCTTCCCCATCCTATCCTGCACAGCCCTTCCAGCGGGACCATCTCCCCGTGTGCACGATTAGGGTCCAAGGAGGTCCCTGATGTGGGCCTCAGTTTATGGAAGGAGGGATTTTCACCATCACCTGCTACTTCAGCTCTGCTGCTCTCAGGAACTCAGCCAATGCTGGGCTCTCCCTACTTTTCCACCCCCATTCCACCACAGGCACCTACTCTAGCACCCCACTTTTGCTCTGGCCAAAGTCCACAAGGGCCCAAGGACATCTCCATCTGGTGAATATGTTTATTGAGCACCTACTGTGTACCTGGTGCTAGGCTCACATATACAACACACATGAGGTGTTCACTATGTACCTGGCACTTTTCCAAAATGTTGACCCATTTTATCCTCACAAGAGGTAACGTCAATTACGACCCTTCATACAGAGGAGGCAGCCAAGGCTTAAATGATAAAAGCTCTTACACAGGTCACACACCAGAATTTGAACCCAGTTGTCTGCATAGATGCTGCCCTTGAGCCACATGGAGTATCTAGGTTACCCCCTCTTGGAGATGAGACCCCAATATCCTTCAGAGAATCTCTCTCCCCTCAGATCATGTGACCCCTTCATCAGCCCAGAGTGGGGTGAGGGGAACAGTGACTAAGCTTAGCCTGCCCCTGGCTATGGGGATTGGCCCCAGAAGCCAATGAGGGATAGCTCTTTCCTTCAGATGCTAGCCTGGAGCTGCAAGTACCACTTTGGTCATCCTGAGGGAACTAACACCCCCAAATAAAGTCACCTCTGAGGATCAGCAGAGTCAAGAGATGGATCCTTACCACCACTGCGCCGCTGGATCCAGCTGTGCCTGAAGTGAGACCTCCTGGACCGTTTTCCCAGATCCGAACCAATAAATTCCCTCTTCCATCCCTGACTTCCCCAGCAGCTCCATAAGGTGGGGACTAAACAACTTCCCCATTTACAGAGGAGGAAGGTGAGCAGGAGAGGGGAAGGCATCTAACACGGGGTCCCACCCCTCCGCTCCCAGCCAGGGGCCACCCCTACCTCGTCCAGGAGCTCCACAGAAGCCCGCAGGATCTGCCTCCACTTGTGCGCCTCCACGCTGTGGAACTGCTTCTGCAGGGCCAGGATCTCGGCCCACTCCGTGGCCGTCTGGGGAAATTTGCTGCGGGGACGCAGAGCCTGAGTGGGGCCTTGGGCTCCCCTGCCTGCCCCAGCCCCCAACCATGCAGGCTGCACGCTCACCCCTTGGCCAGGGCCAGGCTGTGCCAAGACTCGATGGTGTGAGCTGTCCTCTCCAGGGACCAGAGGCGGTAGAAAAGAAGGGCGTTGAGGGCGATGAGGATGATGAGGCTGCAGAAAAGGGTCAGGGGTCAGGGGTCCTGGGGTTCAGTGCTCCCACAAGTCAGGCACTGAGCTCTGGATCTCCCCTCCCTCCATAATAATGACACCTTGAAGAGGACCATGATCACACCCCGCCCCCTCCAAAGGACAAAACAGACTCAGAGAGGGTGGGAGACATCCTAGGGGCACATGGTCCACAAGCAGAAAGGCCAAGTCCAAACCCAGGGCTGTCTGATGCCCACACCCTTAACCGCCACACCAGGATGCCTCCCAGGGGGACTGTAGGTATGGAGTAGGAGGAGGCTGCAGGGATGTGAGACTAGGGACAGGGGCAGTGTAGGATACGGGACCCTACCTCACACAGATCCTGCAGAGGCAGCAAGGGGGAGACAGAGAGGTGAGAGCCGCCCAGCCCTCCTCCACCCCGGTGGCCCTGAGCCCAGCAGGCTCCACGGCCTCTCCTGGGCTGCTGGTCTTGGGAAAGTGAGACCCAGAGAGCCTCAGGGTGTGGTCAACCCATCCCTCCCAGGAGCGCACTCACCCCCACTTCCCCACGGCATGCACCTTCCCACACCTGTGGGCCTTCACATGCCTTGGTTTCCCAGCCAAGTCTCAGCCCAGTGTCCTCGACTTTGCCAGGAAGCAGCCCTGGCTGCCATCCGGGGCTTGGGAGAAAGCTTGCATTGCCTCCCTGCCCCCTCACCCTGGCCCAGTTCCTCTGGCCTGGTGTCAGGTCTGCCTCCCCTCAGGACTGCAGGTCACTGCTATGTCCCTACCATCACTCAGCTTAGGGCTGGGCACAGAAAACACAAGTAAACTTTACAAAGAATCTTACTTCTTTGGCAAATCTCTCCCCATTCACCAAGCTAATTCCACATCCTGAAGCACCTGCTCCTCCAGAAACCTCCCAGGTCCCCCGGGCCTCTGCTCTTCCAGCAGGGAAGACTGCTCCAGGACAAACTGGGCACCTACTCTGTGTCAGGAGCTCTGCTGGACATGTCCCAGACATCATCTCATGTAATCCTAACTGGGAGGTGGTTCCACAATCCCAAGTAAGCAGAGAGGCCCAGAGAAGTCAAGCATTTGCCCAAGGTCACACAGCCAGCCTGTAGATCCAGGCCTTACTCACACAATGCTGATGAGAACCAGGGCGCTGGGGATGCCTGCCCCAGGGCCCTGGTCCATGGATGGCTCTGAGAAGCGGGAGCTGAGGGAGCCTGTGGAACAGCAACTCAGGGTCAGACAGCTGCAGCCCAGGTGACCCTGCCCCAGAACCCCCAGCTCCTCCACCTGTCCCAACCATACCCCAAAGGAACACACCTGTGGTGTGCATGCCAGCCCGGACGCAGGGGTCAGGGTCTGGGTGCTGGGGCCCGTCACCATGACCCCTCCAGCTCAGGGGCCGCTTCCGCCTCCGCAGGCCTGACAGCAAGCCCCGAGCATCCTTCCCGCCTTCCTCCAGGGACAGCTTCTCGGCCTTGGCTAGCTCTCGCTCTGGGGAAGGCAGAGAGGGCTCTGGATGTCTATACCCAGCTGAGCCACAACCCTCCCCGGCCCTGGCTGGCTCCTGTCCCCTACCCAGGTGGTGGAAATAATCTTCAATGCCACTCCATGAGTTCTTCTCAATGAGAGACTTCACGAGGCTCCACGGCTGTTTCCGGTAGCGGATCTCCGATGACACCCTGGGGGCAGGGAGACAGGGACAGGAGTTAGGGTGTGCCCCGAGCCCCAGGTGGGGTCTTTCCATCCTCTATTTCAGAGACAATGCTCTGCCACTCAGAAAAAACAGACCTGCTCTGCACCCCGTGGCTTCCTGCCACCCCCCCACGCTGGCTAACACACCTGGCCCCTTCTCCATCTATGCAAGTCCCCCAGCTGTGCAGGCACCATCCTCCTCTCTCACACAGATTTCTCAGCCCAGACCTTGCCCCTGAACCTCTTCCATCTGGCTACCGCCCCCCAACTCTACATGGCAGGTCTAGGAGACGGTTCAGCTCCACAGGTCCCAAACTGAGCTCCTAATCACGCTCCAGGTCCCTTTCCCCCACCTTCCCTGTCCTGGTCAATGGCAGTTCCATCCTGTAGTGGCTCAGGAAGACACCTTGAGCTTGTCCTTGACACTGCTCTTTCCTTCCTTCCCACTCACAGGTGAACCTGGACTCTCAGCAGACCCCGTCAGCTCCACCTACAAAATCTGTCCAGAAACTAACTGTTCTCCCTCCACTGCCCCACCCGCTCCCACCGGGACATCACAGAAGATTCCCCACGTCTCTGCCTGCCTCAGGGCCTTTGCACTGGCCATCCCAAGTGACCTCTCACCTCCTTCAGATTCTTGGTGAAATATTCTCAGAGGACCATCTCTGACCAGGGTACTCAGGGTAAAACGCCCTGCTGGCCCACTCGCCCCCAATTCTTAACTTTTGTGCTTTTCTCCAAAGACCTTATTGCCAGGGAACATTCACATAATCACTATTTTATTGGCCAATTCCCCACTGAGACCAGGGTCTGGAACAGAATGGCTACACAGTAGGTGCTCAATAAACAGTTAAACAAATGAACTGTTCACCTACCTACTCACTCACTCTGTCAGCTCAAATATGCCCTGCAGGCCGGAGGAACTGGCCCCAGGGCTCCTTCGTCTACCCTCTGCTATTCAGAGTTCAGGGGTCTCTGGGACCCAACACTTCTGTACCTCTGCCGGGTGGGAACCAACACTCTGCTGCCGACTATGGGTGGGGCAAATGGGGAAGGGCCCTGTGACCATCAGGCAGGCACCCGGCCACTGCTCACCGGAGCCGGGCTTTGTTCCGGGCCAGGCCCAGAATGCAGTAGCGGTGTGCGGTGTAGAAGTAGTCCTGGTACGGGATGCCCTGCGTCAACACCTCCGAGTCCACCACACAGCCGCCTGCCTGTGGGCCGCACCGGAACAGCGTCTGCAGGGGCGCAGAGGAGCGGGGCAGATCAGGGCCACCCCTTCGGCCACCCCTCCTGCCCTGCCACCTGCCCGGCCCCCTGCTGGCCCACCTGTGTCTCCACCACCGAGGCACTCTTGGGGCCCAGTGGGTTGCTGATGGGGATAGTGTATGTCAGCACCCGGCGCTGGTGGCACTTGCTGTCCCCACTCCAGGGACTCAAGGTCACATCTAGGGGAGAGAGGAGCAGAATGAGGAAACCATTCTCTGGTCCTTTGCCCTCGGTGGCAGGAGACTCAGCCTTTTTGGAGGGTTTCAACTCTCTGCAGACTCATCCCAAACCCCCGCCCCTCCTACATGTCCCCACCCTACCCACCCCATGTTCCTTTTAAGAGCCTAAAACTTTATATGTTGGTGACATTTAGACCTGGGACCTCTCAGAGCTTCGAACACCTCTGACCCATCTCTCCACTCATCTGCTACTGCAGCCTCCATTTCTCCTTCTGTATTGGGACTGGCTTCTCCCCTGAGCACCAGACCTAGGGACCTGTGACCTTCTGAACATCTTTCCCAGGAGGTCCCTGGATCCTTCACACCTACCAGGCCCCAAATTCGCCTCAGCATCTCCCAAACCTGTCCCCCTTGGGTCCCCATTCCAAGGGTGGCCTAGTATCCTCCTGGCCCCCACGGAGGCCTGAGTCTCGCCTCCCTTGAGGTGTCAGCTCTGCCGTCTGTGCAGGTTTCCTGAGCATCACCCTCCCCTGGCCAGGGGCTCTCCCCAGCCTCCCCCAAGCCCCTGGGACTCTATCTCGGACTCTATATCTGGTCCAGGCTTGTTCTGAGTCAAGCCTGACCCCACCCCTCATCTACCTAATCTGCCTAGCAAATTCCATGGCTCCCTAGCGCCCCCAGGACAGTGTGATCTCCTCTGCTGGATGTGCCTGTCCTTCCAGCACAGAAGCACGTTCTGTGTGAACGGTATGCACCCCACACAAGGCACAACCTCACTGGCTGCATTCATTTCCCATGGTTCCATTTCATCAACGGAGAAAAAGAAACAGGAAAACCATCGCTCAACCAGCCCCTCCCATGCTCCAACCTCATTCGCAGCCTCCCTCAGCCTGTGTCAATCCCTGAGCCTTACTCGGAGCTCCCCTCTCCACACTTGGCCCTGGTGCCCCCTCCGCCCCCCCCCCCCCGTCTCTCCCAGGATCCGCCTTCTGCGTTCCTCTCTCCCCACTCGCTTCCTTTCCCTTCACATCCTCCCAGGAGCCATGGCTCTCAGATCACAGATGACACTCACAGCCCCCATCCTTACCTCACGCCGCATCTGTAAGATGTAGTATTTTTGTCTTGGGGTGTTTGGAGGGTGCTGAGACTTGAACTCTGGGCCTGTGCATGCTAGGCGAGCCTCGTACCTCTGAGCTACAGGCCTAGGCCTTAATATTGGTACTATTTTAGCATATTGCTGGCTGTTCTCACTGTATTCTGTGCACTAAGGACAGGATTTCATTTACCCCGGGGCTCATGGGCCTCCAAGCTCTGCACAGACCCGACAGAATAGACTTTACATGTGTGATCATTAACTTGTCGTTGTTGTTTTGCAGTACTAGGGATTGAACCCAAGGCCTTTGCACTGGGCTACATTCCCAGCCCTTTTTTATTTTACATTTTGAGACTTAGTGAGGGTCTCACTAAGTCACTAAATTACCCAAGCTGGGCTTGAACTTGGGATCCTTCTGCCTCAGCCTCCCAGAGTGCTGGGATTACAGGCTTGTGCTACCACATCCAGCTCATTAACCTGTATTTACTAAGCACTTACTAGACATTACTATCTTGGGCTCTTTTCTAGTGTTAATTCTTCTACTTCTCATGGGGCCCTGAGTGGAAAGGCATTATGAGCATACACCCCATCATCCAGAAGAAGAAACTGAGGCTGAGGCTGAGGCTGAGAACATAGCCCAAGGTCACTCAGCTAGTAAGAAGCTGAACCACTTCTGCTCCCACAGATGCCAAATGCCCCCACCACGCACACCAGGCCACCTCCTGTCTCCCTGACAGTCCTTCCTCACCCTGCCCTGCGCCTGTGTAACCACAGCATCCCCCGGGCCTGCCCACTGACCTGTGAATTTGCATTGCTGCAGGAAGCCCTGGAGGAAGGGCGAGTCTGAGAAAAGCATCTGCTGCAGCCGCTCGGCACCCACGTGGAAGACAGAGTTGATGAGGAGCCGGCCAGAGAGATCAGGAAGCAGGGCGGCCAGGTCAGCTGGGAGACAGAACAGGGCCCGGTGGGCACTGATCCTGCTCCTCCCCACTCCTAGACCTCTCAGGGTGGAGAGGAAAGCCCCACTGCATGTGTGTACGTGTGGTGCTGGGGACTGAACCCAGAGCCTCTTCAACGAGCTACAGCTACACCCCCAGTCCTTTTCAAAATTTTTTTATTTTGAGACTGGGTGTTGCTAAGTCGCTAAATTGCCCAGGTTAGGCCTGAACTTGCGATCCTACTGCCTCAACCTCCCAGAGTGTGGAGATTACAGGCCTGCAACACCACACCGGACTCGAAAGACTCATCTTGCTGGACCTCGCCAGGGTGGTTCCAGTGGAATCCTGTGACTACAGATAGTTGGCTCCCTGGTGCATCAGCATCAGTGATTGGTTCAGGGGTGGGTTCACTCACCAAGCTGGACCAATCAGAGCCAACGCGAGAGTTTTTCCTTTAGCCTGTGGGAAAAGCCTGCTGTCTTTCTGTTTGCGCTGGGCTGGGGCAGGGCAGGGCTCTATCCACCCCCACATAAAGGCTACCTCAAAAGTAACTGGCTCATTTTACATACACTAACTCATTTACTTCTCCTAACAACAACACTATGAGGTGGGTACTATAATTTCGAACCACACTTTTCAGATGAGGATATTGAAGCTCAGTCAGATTAAATAACGGGTGCATATCACATAGGTAGGAAGCAATACAGCCAGGATTTGAACTCTGGCACTTGGTCTTCCGAGTCTGCACTCTTCCTCATCCTGCCACATAGCCTTCAAAGCAGAGTTCAAGAGAGACAGACTTCTAACAATATCATTGGAATGCCACGCTGCCCACAGCCTGGAATTTTGCTACTGCAGTACTGGGGACTGAACCATAGATTTTCGCACTGAGCTACGTCCCCAGACTTTGTTTCACCTTTTTTTTTTTTTTGTGGGTACCGGGGGGTCGACCTCAGGACCTCGCACGCCAACAGGCACCCGTGCCGCTGAGCGATATCACCGGCCCCTTTTTTGTATGTGGGATCCGGGAGTCGAACTCAGGCCCTCGCACTTGCAAGGCAGGTGCTTAAGCCGCTGAGCCATCTCACCGGCCCTGTTTCACTTTTTATTTTGAGACAGGCTCTTGCTAAATCGCTAAATTGTCCAGTCTGAGTTCAAACTTGACATCCTCCTGCCTCAGCCTACCAGAGTATGGGGATGATAGGTATGTACTGCCAGGCCTGGCCAAACCTTGCATTTTTTAGTCCCTTTGAGCCAATATGTTCCCCACGTGCTTGACTTGTCTGAGTGAGGTTTGTCAGGTGTAAGCAAAGCTAGCAAATAAGACAGGGTCCACCTGCCTCACCTTCTTCCCCCGTGGATGAAGAAGAGTTACTGGTGTCCGTCAACAGCCCCTCCCTGGGCAGCAGGTCCAAGGGCCCCAGGGAGGTGGGCCCTTCAGGTGGGGCGGGCTCTGCACCCAGGGGCTCTGCCACTGGGGTCGCAGTCTGGCTGGAGGAGACGTCTGGCTGGCTGTCCGTCTGCTCCTCCTTGTCCTCCTCTGCCTGCAGAGAAAGGCTTCATCCACCTTGCCCCACCTCCCGCCCAGCCTGAGCAGCTCGAGTCTACACCGGACTGGAGAAGCTGTGCAGCCTTCGGGGCGGCGGTGTGCACACCTGGGGCTCACGGCTGAGCTGGGAGGGGCCCTGGGGCCACCCAGATGCAGGCTTGTCTTGGATGCCTGGACCATAAGCTTTCTTGCCTACCTGTCCACCTGTCTCCTGTCTCACCCGACCACATGTCTCTTGGCCTTTCTGTCTGTCCCCCTTCCGCCCGCTTCTCTTCCCCTGTGTGGTCCTACTTTCCTTGCCCACCTTTCCATCCCCATCTATCCCTTCCCTCCATCCATCCTCCCATCACTCTGTCCATCTCCCCTCTGCCAGTTGGTCCCTTTCTCCCTGCCTGCCCTCGGCCTTCCTCTACCCCTCTCTCCAGCACCTTCCTACTCACCACATCGCTGCTGGCCCGGGAAAGGTTGGGCGTAACACGGCCACGGCGGGACCCCACAGGGCTTGGCTCCTGGCTGTGCTCTGCGGCCCCCGAGGGGGTGATGTCACTCAGGGCGATCACATCTCCCACCTCCTTGGTGCTCCTGCAGGGGAGGAAGTGGGTCCCCTGGATCCCTGAGACCCCCCACATCCTCCTGGGCCCACCACTGTCCACCCAGCACTCCAGGAATTCTGCACACAGCCCCTCATGGTCTCCGCCAGGACCAGCCACCCTCCACCTCCAACTCACCCCAGACCGTTCAGCTGCAGAGGGGAGACATAGTCTTCATCCTCGCTGGTGAGGCCCAGCTCCGACCCGTAGCACTGATGCACCAGGTGCCAGAGCTCGCGGGGACTCAGTGTCTGGGCAAGGAGGACGTGGTGTTGGCCTCACCTCCCCTGGATGGAGCCCTTCCCACCAGCCCTGACTCAGCAGTTCCCCACGGCTTCCACAAGGAGGCGACATGCTCTCCTGCGCCAGACTCTTCCCTCTCCAGCTGGGAATAAGGAAGCAGCTATGGTCCCTCTAGGCCTAAGGCCCTGGTCCTGGCTCTGGCACGTCGGACCTCCCAAGTCCTCACAATACTCTGGCCAGCTGAGGTTTCCATTTCTTACAGAGAAGAACGTGGAGCTCCAGGAAGGGAAAGTCATTTGCTCAAGATCACACAAGTGACCTGAGGCAACTCTGAGATTCAAACTAGACCGGCTCCAGAGCTCTGTGTTCCCACCCCCAGCTCTTTCCCCAGGTGTCCTCAGGAGCCCTGGGCTTTCAGCTGCCCATGGCCAAGGTGGCTGGATGACAACAAGGGCGCTGATGGTGAAACAATAACAGTAATAATGATAAGATAGCAGCAGCAGCTGTATGAACCAAGCTGGTTCTAGGGCTGAGGCATTCTTCTAACCCTTTCACAGGTGCTAGCTTCTGGAAGGAATGCGCTAATGTGATACTATCTTCGTTTTCAGAATAGTGGTACAGAAAGGTGCATGGAACATGTCCAAGGTCATCTGACTGGGAAGTGGCAGAGCTATGAGAGTGGCAGGGGGCTTCAGAAAGCCTCAGAGGAGTTGTCATAACTGAGCATTTATTCTGGGTCTGGCTCTGGGAGCCATGAAGTAGGAATGGTCCCCATTTCTGTGACTTGCCCCTGGTCACACATCTGAAAAGTGATGGGGCTTGAATTGCATTTTGACCTTCCTCTGCCCTCGAGTTCCTTGGAGATGTTGACTGCATTGTCCCTCCCTCAAGCTCCTGAGTGGGACCTTCTGGAACCCATGTTTCAGAGGCCAAAGTGGAGCCGCCAGAGGTGGGGGGTAAGAGCCCCTGAGAAGGTAGGGTGTGTGCAACAAAGCTGGAGGAGCGGGCCTGGGTGCACCGAGGTGCTATAGCCCAATGTCAGTACGCCCTCCCTCCCTGCCAACAGAACGCTGGTTTTGTGCGGTGTGAAAATTTTCCCCAGCCCCAGGGACAAATTATGATGGTCTACACTGACTTGTCCCTCCTTTACCAGAGATCAGCTTCCGGGTCAGGCCCAAGGACCCCCCACTTGCCCCGGGAGATCCTGTGGATGTAGCTACAGGTAAGAAGAGTCAGGGGTTCCTCCTGCTCCCTAGGTTCTGGCACCCCTGGGTCTGTGGTCCCCTGCAACCCACCCCCCAGGCCCCACCCATGCACACCTTCTCCAGCAGCGCATTCTGCCAGAGGCGGAAGATGAGGAGGAAGCAGCGGTCTCGCGCCCCGAAGGAGGTGAAGAAATGCTGTAGGAGAGGGGGGCAGTGAGGGGTGGGGGACTCAGGACAGAGTGAGGGAGCGGCTCCCGCCTTCCCCCAAATGTCCCTGCATCTCTGTCCCGAGGAATCCATTTATCATCCCTGCATCCATTCCACAAAATGTTTATCCCAAGGCTGGCCCAGTGCTGGACAGTGCCCAAGTCACCATGAGGAGGAGTCCTGGGTGGAGTTGGACCCTTCTCCCCGCAGCCTCTGCCCTGCACAGCTGGGGCTGTGATGGGGAAGCCCAGGCCATTTCCCCAGTCCTCATCACTAGGGGTGGCAAATGATCTGGCTTTGGGCTGGCAGAACAGAAGAGGAAGTCTGCTCTGAAGGATTCCCCTGCCCTTCACACTCCCTTCGGGGCCACAGGTGTGACATGGCCATCTTG
Source organism: Erethizon dorsatum (assembly GCA_028451465.1). Lineage (NCBI taxonomy): Eukaryota > Metazoa > Chordata > Mammalia > Rodentia > Erethizontidae > Erethizon > Erethizon dorsatum. The sequence continues at coordinate 98,415,876 of CM051834.1, forward strand.
TAACCCACTGGACATGGGCAGAAGGGCGCGTGGGAGGGAAGCTTTCAAGGGGAGGGGGCATCTGAGCTGCTGGATACATGGGCGACAAGGATTTTACTATCGCTGCTACATCCCCAGGCAGGTGTAGGAGGGGACACAGTGCAGGGAGGAAGAGGAAGCTGCTGCAGGGATCCAGGTAGAGGCGATGAGGGCCAGGCCACAGCAGGGGCTGGGAGACTAAAGGGCAGACAACAGCTCAGAGAGAAGTTCAGGGTTCAGAAGAATTGGGCCCCTGCTCTGCTTGGCTTTGTGGAGGGAAGGGGCAGCCTGTGGAGATCAGTGGCCACAAGGCCCAGTCATCAGGTCCCCTAGCTCACCTTCTCACTCTCCGTACAGATCTGGATGGCATTGGGGATGAGCTTGGCCGTCTTTTCCTTCTTCAGACACGTCACTTCCTTCAACTGGATGGAAATCTGAGGACGGTGGGGAGGTCAGAGGCGCCCGGGCCCTGCCCCCAACCCTCCGCTCGTCCTGCCCCCACGGCTCACTGTGGTCTCCCAGCGGAAGATGTTGCTGTAGAAGCAGATCCAGTTCTCGGAGAGATAGAGGCGGCCCTGGAGGAGGATCTCACGCTGCAGGGCGCAGGAGTAATCTGAGAGCCACCAGGCGTGGGAGAGACAGGCGGATACCCGAGTCACCCGGCCATCCCAGCAGTCCACAGGCCAGCGGGGACAGTGGGGAGGGCAGAGCTGCGGATGAGCTCAGGGGGCTAGGTCTGGGCTGGGGGGTGGGACTCACCCACGATGAGGCGCTCAGCCTCAGGAAGTTTGCTGAACAGTTTCCGGAAGTCCTCATTGCGCTGTTTGTACGTGGGGCTTAGCATCTGGGGGTGGAGAAGTGAGAGCCTGGATCCTACCCCAGCACCGCCCCACAAACCTTCCAGAGTCCCCTCAGGCTTCTCACTCATCCCGACGCTCTCTGAGGTTGCAGTATCCAGCCTCCTTCTAGCTTCTGTTGCCCGTAACACAATGCTCAGCATGATGCCAGCTGCCATTTACTGATTTCTTATATAAGCCAGGCCCTGTGGCAAGTACCACCAGCGCCACCAACCCTTAGTCAGTATGTGTTCCCACCATGTAACGCAGGGCTTTTTCTTAAGGAGAGAGAGAGAGACAAGCCCAGAGAGGTTAAGTCACACAGCACACGAACAGCAGTATCTGTTGTGATGCTGGCTGCTAACCTCAGCATGCACTCCTTGACTGCTGCAGCCTGGGGCTCTTGGCCAGCAGATGGACCCCTCCCTTGCACCCCGCTAGCGAGTACCCTTGCCCAAATACTTACACTGTACCAGCTCTGCATCTTCTGCAAGAGAAAGAGAGGAGTCAGGATGAGCCCTTGGGTCCCCCACACTCCCACCCCTCTCCCCACCCACCTGGGCTTGTACCAACCTTGCTGTTGCGGATAAAGTTCCGGCTGCCCAGACTCTGGGTGCTGGGGGTCCCAGGCACCCCACCCTTCTCCAAGGAGCTATCTGACCCCTTCTCTACCATGGTGCCTGTTTCAGGCTCAGGTGGTGGCCGGCTTGGGGGTAAGAGCTGCAGCCGCTTCCGGAGAGATGGGGAGCTGCTTGGCGTGCTCCGGCCAGAGTGGGGTGTGGTGCTAGGGCCAGGGAGAAGAAAGAGTGGCATGGAGGAGACAGGCTGGGGTGTGGTCAGGCCTGGGTTTGAAGCCCTACCCACCAGCCTATCAAACCCCACCGACCCATGCTCCCCTCCTTGACCTACCCATCTACTCATCTAATCTCATCCTCCCACTGATGCCTCCGGCCACGCACCCATCCCTCAGTCATCGCTCAGTCCACCCATCCACCCTCCCATCTGTCCATTCACCTGCCCACCCAGCCACCCAGCGCCCCTGCCTTGCACTGCAGCCCCAAAGCAGATTCCTAACATTTCTGCGCCTCGTTTACTTCATCTGTAATCCTGGGAATGACAAACACACCCTCATCTTGCTTGGAGAGTTATGCAATGCATGTAAAAGACTTCTAACAGAGCCTGGTACACAAACAGCTCTCAATAACATCTGCTATTTTTTTTAACTTACTAATTCATTCATGCAACAAATATTTATTGAACACCAACTTTCCACTCAGTTGCTCAAGCTAAAACCATAAGCATGTCTCTTAATTTCTTTCTTTTCCTCACCCCCATTTCTGATTTGTCAGCAAGTCCCCCCAGCACCACTACCAAAATCTATTTATTTTTGCTACTGGGAATTGAACACAGGGCCTTTGCACTCAGCTGTATCCCCAGCCTTTCTTATTTTGAAACAAGGTCTTGCTAAGTCACTAATTGTTCAGCCTGGGCTCAAACTTGCAATCCTCCTGCATCAGCCTCCCAGAGTGCTAGGATTACAGATGTGTACACTGTTTCTTCTATGCTGATTCTCCCTGTTCCAGCCTCCATTCCCTATCACCTAGATGTCACAGCAGCCTCCTCCGTGACCCTTCTAATCCTGTTCCTGCCCCCACACCGTTCTCACCGCAGTCTGTGATCACCTGAATCAGGTCAGGGCCCTCCCAGCTCTGAGCCCTGCATCTCATCTGCAGGTAAAAACAATATTCTCACCTGGACCCCCAAGACCCTTGCGACCAGGTCCTATCACCTCCCCTGGTTGTCCAAGCCATCCCAGCCTTTCTTGCCCAAGCTGTCCACCTTCATCCCCACACCCAGCCTCCACACTCACTTCCCTCTGCCTGGAATGTCCATACACAGCCCCAGTGTAATGGGCTCCGTCCCATTCATCTCGCTTACACCTCCTTCCCCAGTCACAAGGCCAGGAATTGGCCCCTCACTGGCCACACCCCGTACTATCTACGCTCCCCATTTGTTTATTCAGTGTGTTTATTGCTCGTCTCAGACTGAACTGCGGTAGGTCTTGGTTGCTACGGTGTCCCTAGCACCCTACCCTACCGTATGGAACACATAAATAATACTCAGCAAACATCGGTGACTGGATGAATGGCCCTGCACTGGCAGGAGCTGGGCCGGCGGAGACCATCAGGTATGGCTGGTGCCCTGGCAGAGTTAACCTTCTGGCAGCAGGCAGATGTTAAACAAAAAGAACCCTCAGGTGACGGTGCGATTACAAACTGCGAGGTCTCGGGAACTTTAAAGGCACGTTCACTGTTGACTCCTTATCAGAAACTGTGTCAAGCTCTCCTCATGATAATTTTATTATTCCTCAAACAGCTCTGTGGCAAACCACTTGACAAAGGACACACAGCAGGTTTGTTTCAGGGTGTAATTGTAATTGTTTCATTACAATTCAGGAGGCATTGATGGATTCCGGGGTGCAGCAGGAGTGCAGTCCCTTCCGCCAGAAGGGACTTTTCAAACTTGTCCATCCTGCCTCCTACCTTTGGCAATGCCCTTCCTCTGTCCAGACTACCCTTGCCTTTATTTTCCCCCACACTGAGGAATGAACCCAGGACCTTCACGTGAACTACATTCCCAACACTTTTTATTCTTTGAGATAGGGTTTCACTAAGTTGCTCAGGCTAGGCATGAACTTATCATCCTTCTGCCTCAGCCTCCCAGAGCACCCTTGACCTTCTCATGCAACCTTCAAGCCTCTTGCTCACAAGTTCCCTCCTTTCTGTGGGCCTCCATAACCCCCTGCACAGCTCTCACTCCAGCTATGACTTCTCTTGCCTGGGCTGTCCTGGTCCCTGCTGTCTTCCTCAGTCCTGCTCAGGACCAGGTGGATGGAAGGCATTCACATAACACTAGTAAAATGAATTAGTGAGATAAAATATACAAATAAACAAGTTAAACAGATGGTGGCCTGGGCCACTGCCACTCTCCTGGACCCAGTCTGCTCCTACCTGCAGCCAGAGGGAGGCTGTGCCCCCAAGTTGGGACAGGACCCTCCCAGCCTGAGCCCTGCACCTCCTGTGGATAAAGCCTAAGGCTGGGCCCTCTTTGCCCACATTCCCTGTCCTCCAGCTCCTGCCTCGCTCTTCCCTCTGCCTCAAATGCTTTCCTCCCAGATGTCCAGGGGCGCCCTCACCTCTCTCAGGTCTCTGCTCCATGGACATGTCTCAAAAGACACCAACCCCAGCCGGGCGTGGTGGCGCATGCCTGTAACCCCAGCACTCAGGAGGCTGAAGCAGGAGGATCGCTGCGAGTTCGAGGCCAGCCTGGGCTACATAGTGAGTTCAAGTCCAGCCTAAACTGCATAGCGAAACCCTGTCTCAAAAAGACAAAAAAAAAAGACACCAACCCCAACACCTGCTGTGAAATTCCACCGCTTTCCCCCCCACTCTCCTTCCCTGCTTTCTCTTCCTCCTCAGCCCATCCCCCAGTGACTTCTGGGTTCTCATCTTTCTCCCCACCAGATGTTAATATCCCCATCCCCTAGTAAAAGGCTGGTGCACAGCACAGCAGGTGTCTCATGCACATTTGCTGCTCTGGACCAAGTGAAAGATCAACCCTCATCCCTCCCAGAACTTGGATGAAACCCGCCCAGTGTGTGATCTGCTAGATTTGGATGTGCAGGTCTCAAGGAATTCCTCCCTGGGTTGCCTTGGGCCAGCGTGAACCTTGCTGAGCCTCCGCTTCCTCTGGTGTATAGTGAGAATAGCAATAGCTCCCGCCTCACAGGGCTGCCTGGAGGAGAAAGCAAGGACCAGTAATACACACAGCCCAGCACAGAGAAGGCACTGTGGTCTGACCATTTGCCTTCTTGGCAGACTGAAATGCAGTGCCCAGCCCTGCCATCATCTCAGCCCATCTTAGTCCCAAATGCCACGCTGATGCTGACAGGGACCTCATGCATCTCAGCCAATATCAGGAGCCTCCAGCTACTTACTCTGTAAATTCAAGCCAAGCACCTGCCCTGGACCTGGCACTGTAGACACAATGAATGGACCAGAATGCTACCCAGAGGGACCTGGATTCTAGCTGGGGACCCACGGAATTAGTAAGAAAACAGGGAAATGAGGATAATGGCCTTAGACACTGGCCACTGCTGCAAATCAGGCTGCAGCATGACCTGGGACCATTGGGCCAGGGGAACCAGGAAATTATTTGAAATGCAGAATTCTGAGACCCACTTCCTATCACCGGATGGGGGTGCGGCCCCAACACAGTCTGATGCATATTCAAGTGTGAATACCACAGAGATGCAGGATGCGACCACAGGCTGTGGCGGTGGTTTCCTTAATGAGTCTGTGAAGGTCTCACTGGGCTTTGGCTCACTTGAGCCAAGCAATGAGAACAAAGAACAGATTTGGCAAAGCATGGGAGAAGACAGTTCTAGGGGCAGGAACATCAAGTTCAGGGGCAGACTGAGCTTGGCAGGGCTGAGGAAGAGCACGGTGGCCAGCAAGGCTGGAGGAGGGGAGGAGGGCGCAGGCCCACGCTGCAGGCCTCTGGCCGCTGGTCAGGGGTTTGGGCTTCACCACTCAAGGGTAGAGGAGAGTGAGGAAGGGCTCTGAGTTGGGGGTAACTTCTCACCTCTCAGGCCTGAAACACAGCCTCCCCTACTCCCCTGAAGCCATAGGTCAAGGGTAGGGCTGCCTGAGGACAGTTCAAGCTCACAAACAGGCAGGGCCCACACCCCAGTTCTTGCTCCTGAGGGCAGGACAAAGAGGAAGTGCTCAAAAGGCAGGGGCTGCCCAACCCAGGCAGCTGTGGTATCAGTGGAGGGCGGAGCCCCAAGTGGGTGAAGGACCGTTATGGAGGTGGGGACTTGTAAGAGGAAGGGGTTTTTGTTACCACAGACTGTTACTCAGGCTTCCTGGGCCCCGGCAAGTCCAGAGCTGCCTCTGGTCAGAGAGAGGCAGATATATACACAGGTGTGCATAAGAAGGAAACTCAATGAGAGTTCCAAGGCCTGCATCACTGGCAAACTGCACTCGCTCACAGTCCCGTGTCTCTCTCTCTCTCTCACACACACACAGAAGTAGTGTCTTAAACATGCTACGTTCAGAGAGCCACAGTCTCAGAATAATTAGCAACATACACAACTGCAGCACCAACATGCTACAGTAACACACCAAGACCCAGAAAAGTTACACACACAGTCACACACACAGAGCTGCAGCACAGCACAGAAACACACAGAGAACTACGGGAAGTCCCAGATAAATAACATTTACACACAGAGCCACAGAGTCTCAGTGAGGCATCGAAAGCAGAAAAGATTCACACCGTCACCAAAGAGAACCACACAGTGAAAAAAGTCACAGGGAACCCCAGCTAAATAACACACACACACACACACACACACTTTAGGTAGATTAAGTCATGCAGTCCTTCTATCCTCAGTGGTCACCATCTGGCAGGGAAGACAAAGCAGAGCAATAGTGTCACCGTGGCAGAGAATCTCCACACTCACACAACCACGAAGGACTGGAATAATCCAGCTCCAGGGCGCTGGGGACACACCTCGACATCACAGTGGCCAGGTTTTGAAATAATGCATAGGACATGTTTTATAAACTGTTAACAGCAGGACAATGTAACTCCTTCCAGAGAGCCAAGGTTATACCCAAGGTCTCAGGAAGGAGGGTCCCAGGCCCACAGAGAGCCACAAGGGGTCTCTCTCTCTCTCCTCACACACACACAAAGCCACAAAGAGTCTAAGCCGCACACAGAAAAGCCCAGGCACATGCAACAATGTCACAATCGAATACACTCCGGAACTTTCACACAAAGAATCAGAAGCGAATGACAAATCCAACCACAGAGGGCCACAGCCACATGCACGCAGAGACCCAGACACACAACAGTGGACACACGCTGGTAACACGTTTGCACACAGAGCCGAATGAGAGTTTCGGAGGTAAACTACAGGCATATACCAGCACAGAGGGTCATGTCGGACACACGTACACACGCTACAGAGTCACAATGGGACAAACACTGGTAGCTCACAGTGACACGTGGAGCCACAGACGAATTAACGGCAAATTACAAACACCAACAGCTAACGAGGGCTATAGCTGCTGCACGCTAGGAGCCCCAGGCACTCATAACACACCCCAGAAACACAATCAGACACACGTCGGTAATTTGTACTTGCACAAATGGAATGAGAAACATTACACACATACACCCAAAGGCAGGTCACAGCAGCACGCAAAGAGCCCCAAACGCACGTATCGTAACACACAGAGCCACAGACGGCATTCGTGGAAATTACACACACCTACACCATGGAAAAGGCTCACAGCTGCTGCACACGCACTAGAAACCCCAGGCAGACCCACAGACACGGCCGGGACAGGCTTCATAATCGGAAACACTCGCACACCGAGCCAGACAGGAGGAGGAGGGCAGTCGCAGGCTCACAGGACCCCCACCCCCAGCAGCCGCGACCGACGAGGACGGTGGGAGGGGGCGCAGTCGGGAGGGCTGCTCGGCCGGCCCAGGGCTCGGCGGCGTGTGGGCCCAGGCTGCCAGGGGCTGGTCCCCGTCCTCCCTCCATCCGGGGCCAGCCTCGCGCCATCGCCCCTGAACTCCCGGGCAGGGGCGATCCAGGCCGGGGTCGGGGGCTGGCTGCCCGCACGAGGAGCCCCCCGGGGCCCCCGGCCAAACCGCTGCAGCCCGGAGCTTCGCGGGCCGGCAGCGCCGACCCCGGCCTCGATCTCTCTCCTCGCCCGCGCTCCACCCGCTGCACCCCGTGCGCCCTGGGTTCCCGGCACCACCGCTCCCCGCCCCCACCCAGGGTCGCCCCACGTGCACCGGCGCCCAGACCCCGCGCCTCCCCGACCGCGGCGGCCCGGTCCTTACTCGAACATGGATGCGGCGCGCGCCCGGCCGCAGGGCAGGGCCCGGCTGAGCGGGGCTGGGCTGAGCTGGGCGACCCCGCAGGCCACCGGCCTCGCCTGCCCGGGCCGCCGCCCCCACCCCACCCCGCCGCCCGCACAAAAGGCCGGAGCCGCCGGAGGCCGCCGCGGCGTCAGCGACACCCGGTTCCTGCGCCCGCCCCGCCGCGTCACGGCGCCGCCCCCCGGCCGGGAGGGGAGACGGGGCGGAACCGGCGCGGCCTAGACCCGGAGAGGCGGCTGGGGAGAGGGCCGGACCCCGGAGAGGGGACGAGGGGACGGGGGCGGGGCAGAGCGCGAGAGACGGGCGCTTTATTAGAGCTGAACACCGTGGCGGCGGCTGCCTGGGGACTCCTCTCCCTTAGACCCCGAAAAGTGAAATCTGTCCAAGCCCCTGGCCAAGAGGGACCTGGGAGCTGGCGGGAGGTGGGGGTGGCACGGGGTGTTGTGTGGGTGGGCTGGGGGGAACCGAAGCTGGAAGGAAGAGGTGGGGCGTGAAGGCCCCCGCCCCCCAGCCTCTGAACCCCAGTTCTTGGACCAGGAGGTACCAGATCGGGCTCTGGGGACTTCTTAGTCTCAATCCGAATCCAGCACCTCTAGCTTTTACCGGTGCTGTGACCTCGGGCCAGTCACCCTAGGTGCGGGGATTCCGCTAGGATAGCGGAGGGGAGGGCATCGTCAGCGCGGGGAAGCCCGGCCTCAGAAATGGGAAGTGACTTGCCAGGCCCCGGGGCCACACGGCTACCTGGCGATGTGCTGGACTCCTTGCCCAAGGAGACAGAAATGTGAATTCCACCGTCCCAGGAGCCCCAGCACGGGGACTTGATCCCTACCTCTCCAGGGTGGGCTGCCTCACACACACACACACACACACACTGGGAATTGAACCCAGGGCCTAGGCGGGTGCTACCACTTGTCTACATCCTCAGCCCCTTTTATTTTATTTTGAAACAGGGGCTCTATGAGTTGCCCAGGGTGGCCTCGAACTTGTAATCCTCCTGTCTCAGCCTTCTTACTAGCAGAGATTATAGGCATGTGGCACTGTGCCCAGATCCTGCCTCTTTTGGAAAATCTCCATTCCCATCCCTCCCTGGCCCTTAACCTTTCTCCCCCGCTCCCCACCCCGGGGGAAAAAAAAATAAAGAAAAAAAAAAATCCCTGCCTGACTTCTCTGTTTTGGTGGATGGCAAGCCCCAACCCTCCAATCTTACTTGACCCCTCTCACCTGCGTGGGATCTGTCACAAACCCTTTCAGCTCACCTATAAAGCTACTCCAGAAGCTAAACTTCCCCACCCCCCTTGACTGCCCCCAACCAGCTCCAGCCTTTATCTTCTGGCCTGGACCATCACACCAGTCTCTTCTCTGGTCCCCTGTTCCTGTCCTTCCCCTCAGTCCTTTCCTACCCACAGGCAGCCCGACCCCGTGAACACCCGAGTCAGGCCAGAGCCCTCCCAGGGTTCTGGTTTTACTTTTAACCCAAGTAAAAGCACAGTGCTCACCTTGGCACCCAAGGCCCCGAGCAGCGACAGACCCGTCTCACCTCTTTGACTTCACCACTTCCTCTCTGGTCTCTCCATTGGTCGTTCCCCAGCCACCCTGCCTTCCCTGCTGGGCCTGTAACTCACCAGGCACATTTCTGCCTCTGTCTCAGGACCTTTGCATTTGCTATCTCTTCCACAGGGGAAAGCTCTTGCCCAGTTTTCCCTGGCTGCCTCCCACCTCCAGATGTCAGAGAAGCCCTCTTTCCACCATATTCCTGTGTCCCAATTCTATTTCTCTCGTCCTGTTTCTTCTTTTGAAATATGTTTACATTTTTTAAGTAGAGAATATTAATTTCAAACAGGAAAACATGGCCATCTATGTCCCTATGACCCATATGCAATCAATGTGGACATTTGGCCATATTGCTTCAGATCCTTAGAAGGAGAAGGAGGAGGAGGAGAAGAAATAAACTATTACAGCCAAAGGCCCACTCCCCATCCCACCTTTCTCTGCCGGAGCACCCAAGGTTCTGTCTGCCTTGAAGTGTCAGCCCTTCCTGTGCAGTTTGTCTACCCTTTTTCTACATCAGGATGCATCCACCAACAATATAGCCTAGTATTCGGTGTTCTTTTAAAAAAGATACACAATTAGGCTCCTACTGTATCATTTTGCAACTTGCTTTCCTTCATCATTGTTTCTGAGATTTTTCCACATCAATACACAGAGCTCTGCTTCATAAACATTCACTCTTATCCAGTGTCCATTTTTGGAAGAAACCACAATGCATATTTCTGCTCCAGGCCAGTGTATGTCTTTCCTTTTTCCCCTAATGCCCTTGAACCTCCCAGTTCCTGTCTCCTTGGCTAGAAGTAGTGAGTCTTTGCGGAAGTTTTTTTAAACTTTTTTTTTGGTCTGCAGGTTTCAGCAGGAAATACCTCTTGCACTGGCCTCTAGTGCATACTTAGAAATACATGTCATGTCCCAGAAGTTGCAGGAAACCACACTTATTCTCACTATGCCTGCTACATAGCATTATTTTCAATCCTACTCTACCTAAGCTTGGAAACAAACTGCTGATCACAGTTTACCACATTGGTTTTATGGCCCTTATGTCAATCATGACCCACAATTTGAAAAACTCTTAGTGAGTCAATGGTGGGGAGGGAGGTCCACTCCAGACTTGCTGGGCCGTGCTCAGTTGAGCTCCAAGTCGGTGTCACAATGTACCTGCACAGGTTTTGTTTGTGCATCTACTTTGTGACTTTATTGAGGCCTGTGAGGCTAAGGCTACAATCACCTGTAGTCCCCAACCCCACCCTCCACCATGAGGAAGGAGAGACAGAGAGACAGAGAGAGAGAAAGAGAGAGAGGGAGAGGATCTCTTTCCTATCCCACCACCCAGGTCCCACCACCCAGGTCTGACCTGTCCTGGGGCAGACTCTCTAGGTCTGGGGTCCTCAATCGCCGTGAGCATGAGGGTGTCGGGGAGCTGGGGGGTGACTCCCCATCACTGGATGGTGTGATCTGGATGGTGGGTACCACCAGGAACCTCCATGGCTCAGGGGCCAGGTCCTGGGCTCCAGCATCCTGCGCCTGCTGCTGTGCTGGGGGAGCAGGCGAGTCCTGGGCACCACCCTGGTCCCCCGGGGGTGCCCAAGGCAACAGGGGCAGGAGCTCGGCCATGACAAGGGTCTTGAACAGCGGCACGGCCTCTAGGGAAGAAAGAAGACAGGTGAAGGGGAGGGTTTCTGTCCAAGACCTTTCCGCCTTCCCCTCTGCTATGCCAGGAGAGATGAGCTTTGGTTAAGAGCGTAGCTTAGGGGTCACAGAGACCTGGTGAGATTCCCACATCCGCCAGTGTCCTCCCCTTGTGACCCTGAGCCTCACTTTCTTCTTCCGGGCGCTGACGGACCTGGTATGACATCCTGGGGGAGTGCCAGAAAGCCCAGCCATGCAGAGTAGCACACAGGGAAGGCACAGCAAGTGTCTGTTCATGTCCCTAGGCTGGCAGTGTTTTCTAAGCATCCACTAAGGCCATGCCCTGGGTGGTCTGTACACTCCGGCCCAAACCCCATGTCCTTTCTAGACGCAAAGCCTGGAAGGAGCCAGGGCTGAGTGGGCTCCAGAGGCCTTGGGCCCCAAAAATAGCTGTTTAAGTGGAGAGAGAGAGGCAGGACCCAGGATTTCCCTTTCCTGGTTGCCCAGAAGTTGCCCCTCCCAAGACAAGCAAAGGCCGAATGGCCGGTGGCCGCTGTGGCCTCTGCAGCCTGGGAGGAAGCCTGGCGGTTCCTGTGGTTGCAGCTGCCATGCTGGTGGGCAGCTGGGGCTGGTGAGGCCCGACAACAGCCTGTTGGTCGGCACAGCAGAGCGCAGCAAGAGCTTCTTGGAATCCAGCTGCCCAGGAAATAGAGAAAGAGACAGCTCCCCTGGTTGGGAACTGTGGGACCCAGAGACAGTTCCCCTGGTTGGGGAAGACCCTGACCCTTACAGGCCAGGCTGGGACCTTACCAGGCACACTAGGACCCCAGTACTCTCCTACCTTATGGGCTCTTCTTCCTTCTATTCTCAGAATTGTATGATGAAGGCGAAAGACCTGGCTCTTCTTTTCCTCTTTGAGTCCTGGCTGGGCCACAGAGTCATGCATGACCTTCAAGCCAGAATAGTCGGGCCCGAGTCACGTTACTCTCTGGCCAGCTGGTAGAGAGGACAGAGAAGGGGGTGGGGTGCTCATACTCTGGAGGAGGCTGAGGGAGGCCATCCCACACTTCCCTTCTTGACAGCCCAGTGAGGAAAGGGCTCTTCTTACCCTAGGCCTCTAGTAATCCACCCCTCGGATTAGCCAGATTCTGTTCCCTGGTTCTCAGTGTTGCTCTTCCAAATTCGGAGACCCCACCCAGTGGCTGAATCCAACCTATTTTCCAGTCTTCATCTTCCTGCTCTGCTCTTCAAGGTCCTGAACCTGAAAGACCCTTCTTCCCTCCGGGGTGCTCTCAGCCTCCATGATGCTATGATTCCCAGCCAGATCCTGCCTCACTGATAGCCCCACCTCCCTTCTGTGTATACCTTCTTCTCCTCCGATGGCCTAAACTATACACTTTTCTCCCCTTTTTTCTTTCTTTCTTTCTTTTTCTTTCTCTCACTTTCTTTTTTTTTTTTTTTGATGGTACTAGGAATCAAATGCAGATCCTTCACATTGAGCTATATCCCCAGCCTTTTTTTGTATTTATTTTTATTTTTTGAGAGTGGATCTCGATAAGTCACTAAGTTGCCCAGACAGAGTTCTAACTTGTGATCCTCCTGCTACAGCCTCCTAGAGTGCTGGGATTCCAGGTGTGTACCACCACATCTGGCTTCCATTTCCATTTTAAATACATAATAACTGACACCAAAGGATGTCTGTATCATACATGTGAGTTATATGTGACAATACAAGGAACCCCACTGTACTACGGTATATCTAAGATTCATCCATATGTTAGGCTAACCATCTATGTTTGTTGTTGTACACTATGCGAATTCCACGCACTATCAAGTTGCCTCTCAGCTCACCTGGCACATGTTACCCCTGAACCCACCCTTCTGTGCTTGCACAGGATCAGTGTCTTCAAGAGATGGCATGGTTGACTCGAGATTCTCAGAGGTTGATTATTTGGGCAAGTCCATATCCTCTTTACCTTTCCTGATCTCTGCCTTTGCAGGTAGATTTCTGAATAAGTTCGTGGCTTGAGTTAGGGCTGTGGGAAAGAGAAAGCTCATTTGAACTCAACAAACTTGGAAACACGGGAAAGTGCTCATGTGCAAAAATGAAATCTCAAACGAGCACAGTTACCTAAAAAGACTCTCACCTTCCTCACCCGAAAAGCTCTGTGGATTGAAGACCATCGATCTCCGTGTTAGGCAGCTTTATGTGACTGTAACAAATACCTGAGGTAGTCAGCTTATAAAGAGAAAAGTTTTGCTTTGGCTCACAGTTTTGGAGGTTTTAGCCCATGATCAATTGGCCCTGTTGGTTTGGGCCTGTGGTGAAGCAGCACATCATGGTGGAAGCACAGGGTAGAGCAAAGCTGCTCACCTCATGGCTAGGATGTGAAGCAAAAGAGGAAGAGGAGGGATTAGGGTCCCCCGTCCCCATCCCCATCAAGGGCAGGGCCTTGAGGTTCCACCTCTTAAAGTTTCCGCCACTTCCCAATAGCACGAAGCTGGGGACCAAGCCTTTCACACATGGTGGGGAGAGATTTAAAAGACAAACCACAGCACACTTTTATTCCATTATCTCTGCTTTCCACACATTCAGAGGAGTAACAGGGAAACTGCCCACTGACAGGCAGTGGTGGGCTGAGTGGTCCAGAGTTGTTCATTTCTGTAGAATTTTCCATGTGAAGAGTTGATGCATAGTCCGAATCTGCATTGATGAAACTACTTTTCACTCCTGTGTGAGCACTCACAGAGTGTGGGTTTGTGTATTTGCGACAAATAGTAAGCAGCAGTGTAGTGTTTACACTCTCCACATACATCAAGATTTGCTATCTTGATGTTTGTTTCTATTTCCAGTAAGCTGTGACTTCTGGTTTTTTCTCTGAATCTAACCACCTGGTAAATTTAGACATCTAGTCCAACCTCACCCGCATTCTCCATATACTTCAGGTTTCTTCCCCAAGCATGTCTGATTTTGATCAAACCCTTCCCATATTGTTTACCCTCAGAAGTCGCAACTCCTCTCACGTTCCATCCTCACTTCTTTGTTCATATCCTGACAGTTCCCCCACGAGGCTGAGCTCCACTTCTACAAAACTGATGTATCCCTGGGTGCTAAGCGGGGGGCTATGGGGCCAGTGGACCGTCCCCTCCCATCCGCCCTCTAGCTCGACCTCCTAGACAGAAGGTCTAGGATGAACATCTGCTTTGTCTTTCTGGCATCCTGGATGAAATGCTGGAGCTCTTACAGCAAAGATACCAAGCCCAAGGCCATTTCCAAACCTTAAACTTGAACTAGCTGGACATCTGGGGAGGAAGCTTGGTGTTCCTCCAGCTGCCCATGGAATTAGCACCTTGACCAGAACAGTACAGGAGGGATGAAGATGGTTTTGTTTTTCATTTGATGAACTAGAGCATTAAAAAGTGGGCCTCCCAAGAGCTTCTTCTTTCTCTCCAGCTTCCTTCTGAGCACCTACTTCTCTATTTTGCTTCTCATTTCATGGATTTTATTCCCCACTTTGAAGACTCTGAGAGGTCCAAGATATGTTGTAAGAAAACATGACTGTTCTGCTTCTCCAAACCTAAAGAAAGTTACTTTTCTGACCATTTGAGTTCATTTCTACAAGGACTTGTCAGGACCAAAATAATACTTTCTTTGTAAAATCACTGTTCTGGAGGCATCTATAATGCCCAGTGGAGCTTCCATCCCACATGGCACCCTCGGATGCCTTTCTGGAATGTCCAACATGGTCGTGGAAGGTCCATCTCCACAGTGAGGATGAGGGAGGGGCCTCTGATCAGCTGCAATTATTTTCTAGGCTTTTTCCTCTTTTACTGGCATGCACATTGTTAGCTGCTCTTCTAGAAAATGGATATTAAACTGCAGACATACAGACACGCTCCTTGTAGTCAATGAACTTACAGCCCTCATCCATAAAGCATGGGAAATGTTATTACCCACCTCAGTGGGTTTTGAGAGAATCTAATGAGATAATATATGTAAAATGCTCAACTTGGGCTTGAGCCCACACTGAGTGCCCAGTCGCTACTGTATATCATCCCAAGGGGGTGCCTGAATGAGCAGCCATAGTTCATGATTTCACCAACCACATTATACAAGACACTGGCATTCATCTAGGAGCAATATAAAAATCCTAGAATGCTTGTCACTTCTCCACGTTAGCTGTGTTTAGCTCTGGGTGTTATTTTACACCATTTATTAGGAAAATTCTTAAAATGAGAAGGTGACATATGCCTGTTCGCAAAGAGAACTAGGAAGGGAGGAACTGGAACAATTCCATTTTGCTCCACAGTCAGGTTTGTGAGAAGAGCCCTCCACTTAGGGCAGGTTTCATTTGGTATGAGTCATTTTTTTCCTGTTTTATATATGGGGATTATGGGTATGTTTTGTTTGTTTGTTTTTGTTTTTGCCTTTTGAAAAAAAATTTCAAAATACCTAAGTATGGCTAATTTTAATAGGAATTAGCTAGGCTGGCCCCTGAGAAGCCGAAAAAAGGCAGGGCAGGACTGGGTAACTGGCCAGACCACTGGAAGAAGCAAGAGCTGCGTATGGAATGCACACCTCTGGGGGAAACTTGGCTCCTGCAGTGGCCCACACTGCAACAGGCACAGTGAGCAGACAGGTCCACAAATGCACTGCGCTTTGAATGTGTTGGAAATTTACAAAGTTTCCACCATCTGCCATGAGATGAAACAGCAAGAAGATCCTCACCACATGGGCCTGCCAGATCCTGGACTTCCCAGCCTCCAGAACCAAGAGCCAAATACATTTGTGTTGTTAGAAATTACCCAGTGTCGGGTGCTGCACTCTAGCAGCACAGCATGGACTAAGCCAGGATCACCCAACACTTGCACGTGGGGCAAAAACACTTCTTTTTCAGAAACAGAAAAGGCCTGGTATGACAAAGTCTCTGCTCAAAAACACTTTTAAAATTTCGGTTTGAAAGCGCACTTGCTCTGTCTAACAATGGGACAGCCTCTGCCGTACTAGGAGGCAGCAAGAAGGTCCCGACCAAACGCTGGCGCCGTGCTCTTGGACCTCCCAGCCCGCAGGCCTGTACCGAGAGCAAGGCCAGAAATCTCACTGCAGCTAAAAATGAAACTGATGCCTACTTATCTCGTTTGACCCAAAAATAGAGTATTTATGTAGCAAAATGCAAGTACAGATTTCACATTGGAGAGGATATTATGGATAACAATTAGGATCCTGGGCCATGGAAACATGTTACCTAAAAAAAAACAGCTTTACCACAGAGACTGTGTAACTGTGGGCCTCAGTTTCCTCAACTGTGAAGTAGAAGTAAAAATAGTACCTAATATGTAAAAGTTTCAGTTTGAGTGTTGAACATATTACAAGCATCTAAATGGGTATTAAAAAGTTAAAAATTAAATGATACATGTATTAGTTTCTTACAAGTCAACACAAATTTGGTAGCTTAAAACCTCAGAAATGCATTATCTTGAAATTCTGGGGGGTGGACATCCACCGTCAAGGGGTCAGCAGAGCTGTGTCCCTCTGTAGGCTCTAGGGCACGGTCCGTTTCCTGCTTCCGAAGCTGTTGCTTGGCATTCCTTAACTTAGAGATGGAAGTTTCCTCTCTGCCTCTGTCTTCAGTGACCTTTTGCTCCTTCCTGTGTCTCTTAGAAGGACACTTATCACTGGATTTAGTTCCACCAGGATATACTACGATGATCTTATCTTGAGATCCCTAACTTAATTACATCTACAAAGATTTTTTTCGTACTAAGGTCACAGTCACGGTTCCTGCGGGTTAGGATATCGACCACAAGTCATCCTACTGCAACATCCAACTGAAAAATCTGTACCTAGCTGCTGAAAGATATGTACAAGAACGATATTAGCAGTTTTACTCCTAAAAGCAAAAATATTGAAAAAAACACAAATGTTTATCAACAAATAGAATGATTAAATAAATGGTGATATATTCTTAAAATGGAATTCTGTATGGCAGTGAAAAATGAATGATGAATGATGCTTGGCGCTGCAAGCATTGGCACAGAGATGCGTTTCCATTAACGTGAAGTCCAAGAAGAGGCAAAACCAATCCATGGTGTTAGAGGTCAGAATAGCGTACCAGGAATTAGTGAGATGGGGGTTAGGATTCTATTTGGCAGTAAGGACAGTGGCCCCAAAATGGAGTTGGGAAGTCCAAAGAGGAGTCTGCCAGGTCATGACCCTCCAGGGATCTTACAAAAACACCTGCCAGGTGTCCTTGGGCTCTCTGGGGCCTCCCCAGAGCATGATCAGGCAGGCCACTGGCTCAAGGGCACATGAGCCCTGCGTGGGCACTGACTGGGCCCTGACAAGTATGGAGTCTTTTATAGGGAAGAGATCATATCGCTTGCACGACAGCCCAAGCTCCCTTCTAGGGGTCTCCAAAACTCCTCGACAAAGAGCCTTCTGGAGTAGCCTACCCACTCACCTCCCGGCTAGTGGGACCTTTATTTCCTTGCCTTTGGCGTACATCTTTCACTTCCCTGCATTTGTATCTTTTAAATAAATTTGCTTGGACCCTACCTCCTCAGTCCACTGTTTTACTCCTCATAACCGTGGGAACATGACCCGTTCCAGGAACAACAGTTTTTAGCCCCAGAGGGAGATGACTAGGACCTCCTGAGTTATTGGAAGTATTCTACGTGTTAATCTGCGTATTGGTGGCGTCCATGTGAAAAATTAATTATATGTATATGTCACACCTCAATAAATAGCTAAAGATAAATAAAATTTTAATGACAGTGCAGTATATCATCAATGTTCAAACTATCTTAACAGCTTTATGGAAGTAGAGTTGCTGTACGACAACCTGCACAAATTTAAGTTGTAGAATGTGTGTTTGATTTTAACCGATGTATATACAAACGAAACCATCACCAGAGTCAAGCTAACAACACATCCACCACCCCAAAAAGTTTCCTCCTGCTTCCCCTGCCGGCCCCGCATCACTCCATCCCCAGATCATTAAAATTTTTATGTTAAGAATTTTTGCAGGCCAGGCGTGGTAGCGCACTCCTGTTATCCCAGCACTCAGGAGGCTGAGACAGGAGAATTGCCATAAGTTCAAGGCCAGCCTGGGCTACATAGTGAGTTCAAGGCCAGGCTGAATTAAATAGCAAGACCCTGTTCCCCCCGCCCACAGAAAAAAGAATTTTCACCAACGACAACAATAACATCATTGCTACGTGTTCTCTTTTAGGAATTACGCCAGACCAGGGAGGAGAACTCAGAAACCCACACACGCTCTCCACTCACGCGTAGGTAGGGGCTGTCTGAAAACTCAGGGGGAAGGGCTGCAGATACAGTGACAGTCAAGAGTCCAGGACGAAGCCAGGAAGGAGTGCCCACAGCTATGATCACAGACTAAGCCTGCAGGGCACAAAAGGCCCGTCCAGCTGGACAGACCGGCAGTCACTTGTTTGGAATACGAAGAACAGGATGGACAACTTGGAAACTGGAATCTTCCTCGAATTGGCCATCTCTGAGCCCCGGGCCAGGGAGAAAACGCGAGCTCACTTGTCTGCACAGGAAGCTGCCTGCCTGCCAGGGAGGAGGTGGGGCTGGGCCGCTGAACTCTGAGTGACTTTCCCACTGCCTTCCTGGCCGGTGGAGCAGAGGAAGATTAAACAACGCACACAGACACACATTTCCCTGAATTAAGAACTTTACTGGAAACCAGGGCGATTTCCTGCTAGGCAGAGGCAAAAGCTTCCTCCTGCCCCCTTACAAAGCTCTTCAGTGAACTGCACAGAAAGAGTTGCCTCATCCCTGAGCCAGAGGTAACTCAAAGAAGAACCGGTAAGCGATGGGATTAGTGCTAGGGACCGGATGCCTGCCACCTGCTCAGACGCATAAATAATGAGATGAAGCTGTACGGGAAAATGTTAGTGGCAGAACTTAGATGGTAAGTGTACAGATGCTCACTGTATGATTTCTTCAGCTGTTCTGCATTTGCAAATTCTCACAAAAAAGTTAGAGAAAGGAGGATATGCACAGGAAGTGAATAAAAGAAAAAATGATAAAAGCAATCAGTAAAAAGATTGTAGATGAAGAATACTCTGCTAGGCTAGGAAACCGACTAAATAAAAAATGAAATAAATAGAATTATTAAAATGGAAAATAAATACAAATAAAAAGAAGAAAAACAGAAGTCACAGAACACCAAAGACAATGCGATGATCTCGAAAGCAGCTGGAAATAAGAGACGGATTACTCAGTGCAGCCAAAATCGGAGTCACTGTGCATTTCTCAACAGCACGAAGTGGGAACGAGAACGATACCGTTGCCATCCTGAGTGGAAAAGCTCTCAGTTTAAAACTGCATCCCATGCAGTCCTTCAAGGGAGAAGATGGAATTGGAGACTTTGGGAAGCAAACATGCTTTCAGAAAGAAAAGCTGAAAAAGTCTTGCTGTACATAAATTTCCACTAAAGAGAAATTTAAAGGATTTAGCTCAAGAGGAAGAAAAGCATTATCAGAGGGAAAATATAAAATGTAAAATGGAACAATGAGCAATAAAAATAGTAAATGTGTGAGCAAATCTAAACAGATAGTGATTTATAAAAACACAATTTGGTTTCCAGCTTTCTTTTAAAAAAAGGACAGGACTGAAACACATGATAATTGAATAAGAGTCAGGATGAAGGACTGTAATTGTTATGGTTTGTGTCTAGATGTCCCCCCAAAGCCTCATGCAGTCATGGGGGCGGGCTTCTAGAGTTTGTGACTGATTCATGGGCCAGTGCTGGGATTATGGGTATGAGTGCTACACCCACCCTAGGGCAGATAGCCTGCATACAATATAAGGGAGGGAAACAGGCTTGCTCTCCAGCTCATCCCTTTTTGCTCTTGTCACTTTTGCTGTCTTCTACCGCCATGAACTGTTGCCCCTGTGCCATGCCACCCTGCCTTGGAGCCAGCTGAGTATGGACTAAAACCTCCACAAACCGTAAGCTAAATAAACCTTTCCTTCCTTAATTTTGGGCATTGGGAATTTTGTCTCAGCAAGGAGAGAAAAGTAACCAACACAGTAATTAAGGTGTTCTGAAGTCTGTGTGTTGTTCCAGGAAAAAAAGATACTGACAAGAAACTCTGACAAGTGAAACATGCATTTAAAATAATAGAAAGACAATGTGTAACATCTAAACTCAGAGAGGGAAGAAGATGGACAAAAAAAATCCCTCATTTCAAAACAAGCACAAAAGGTAAAATAAGAAACATGTATGGGACCAGGTATGGTGACCCACGCTTGTAATCCTAGGCCCTGGGAGGCCGAGGCAGGATGATCACCAGGACTTTGAAGACAGCCTGAACTACACAGGGAGACGCTATCCCCCCCCCAAAAAAAAAAAAAAAGAAAAGAAAAAGAAAAAGAAAAAAAGAAAAATGAAGGAAATAGGATAAACAAAAAGTACACAAACTATTAGGCCTGAAATATTAAAATAGAAGTATGTGGATCAGCTGCTTCAGTTAAAAGATAGACTGCAAAACTAGAAGTAGAAAAAAAAAAGTCTAGCTACATGGCATTTATAAGATAAATAACTAATAGATAGGAATAAAGGAGCCAGGCATGGTGGTGCATGCCTGTAATCCTAGCACTCTGGAGGCTGAGAGAGGAGGATTGCTGTGAGTTCAAGGCCAGCCTGAACTGCATAGTGAAACCCTGTCTGAAAAAGATTAAAAAAAAAAAAAAAAAAAAAAAAAAAAAAAAGGGACATTGAAAATAAAAGGAAGGGAAAATACCAGCAAAATACCATAGCAAAAAGGTAGTATAGCTATTACATCAGACAAAAAGATGCTAGAGCAGTAAACATTTATAAAGGCAAAGACAAGCATGATGTAATAACATAAAAGCACCCTTCGATGCACTAAAGAATAATGTTATCCAATCAGGAAGGAATATGCATTCTTTTCATCACACAGACTATTTACAAAAATTCACAAAACTTTGGGAAGATTGAAAGAAGGGGGCCAAGAAAGCCCCACCCTACCAAGATCCCCACTCATCTCCTGCTGTTCTGAGTACGCCCTCAGCTCAGCTCACAAAGTCTCCCCGTCAGGTCCCCGGAAGTTCCTCCTCCACATCCTCAGGCCAGCCTGCCTGGAGGATTCCATCCCTGTATAAATCCATCCACCTTCCAAAGTCTGGCTTCAGGCTTTCCTCCTCTTCCTCCCCCATCATCCCAAAACAAAGCGCTCACTTGACATTCTGAATGGCCAGAGTGTTGCTGCTTCCTACATATCCTTTTGTCTACCTATCCAAGACCCACCACGCATCAATGCCCCACGCACAGGCAACATCCTCTGGAAACACTGCGGCAATAATCCCCTTCAAGAAATCTTCCTGTCCTTAGTTCTCAAAACAATACGTTTTTCTGGAAAAATCTTTTATTATCACCTTGAGTCATAACAAAGTGTTCACCACCATTTGGGACCTCCTGATAAATAAGAGTTCCTGAGGGCATGTGCTTGGTATTAGTCACAGAGTGTTGATGCCAAAAGTCTGCTCAGGCAATGAATACACTCCTGTATTTTTCTCTTAATGCTCCTATTCATCCGTCAGCACCCAGTTTAGCTAGCCCCTCCTCTAGAAACTGTTCTGATGGACCAAAGCAAAGTGAATCCTTTTATAATGTCCCAGGGCATCCTAATTCTTTATACTGTTTATGCAAGTCATTGTGCATCTGAGCAATCCGTTGGTAAATGTCTCGTTTATTTCACTCAACATTATATTTCCCAGGTGCATCCATTTTCCTACAAATGTCTCAAATTTGTCATTCTTTATAGCCGAGTAGATACCACATTTTATTTATCCAATCATCTGTTGATGGGTATACAGGCTGTTCCCAGGATTTAGCTATTACAAATTGTGCTGCTATAAACATAGGTACGCATCTATCACTGCGTAGTATGATGTCTTAAGCTCTTTGGGGAAGATAACTAGCAGGCGGATAGCTGGGTCATATGAAATTTCTGATTTCAGTTCTTTGAGAAATCTCCATTCTGATTTTCATAACGGTTGTTGCTTATTAAATAGAAAAATTTAAACATGAATCTTTCACGCCCAAGGATACTTTGCTTCCCCCAGACTAAATTTACTAGCACAGTATATCATTGTTATATTTTATCATAGAGATTTTCAAACATTCCTTATACTTAGAAAAGTATAATGATTTGTCTTGTGTAGGACATCTAGCTTTCAAGGTTACCAACATTCTTGCCAATCTTTTGATATAGCTTTCTAAGCACTTGCTGGGATATAATGACATACCATAAAATGTAGCCATTTTGATTGTACACTATTAGCAAATATGTTCGCCCATAACTTTCCCTTGTGGCACAGAAGACTGCGTATTAAATTTTTTAATACATACTTGCTACCTCATTCAGATATGATCTGAGATAAGCTGAGGGGAGGGGCTTGGCCTTTGAAGAGATAGCAGACTTTCAATATCCCGGGGCCACCCAAAAGGAAGGATTTGGGCTCTTAGGGCCTCTTTGCCTCCCTAGAACTCAACCCCAATTGATCTCAATTCAGTTGAGTCAGAATGCACTTTGTCCAGGCCCTTATGAAAGTTTCCTCTCCTGTGATCTGAGAATGGAGAAGAAAAGCCTTCATTTCCTTTACAGTGGGATGCAGCCTCTGACACAGGCCAGCCAGGGATCTTGACCCCTCCCTCAGCCTTCTTGTCTCCAGTCCAAAGTGTCCACTAGTAGTAGCCTTTTCATCCCCCGCCGCCTGCCCCGCACAGGCCCTTGTTCACACAGGAGGTCACGCTATCGCATCACAGATGCCAGACACGGATGACGGTGCCAGGGCAGATGGGGCCGAGCAGGAGCCTTGCCCCCCAGCCCAGCACCTTCCTGGACAAGGGCTGTAGACCCTCAGAGCCTCCCAAGGCAGGAAGTGGGGCAGAGCAATGGGGCAGCAGAGCAAGGGTGGGCGGCCGTGGCTGGTGGGGCTGAGGGCATCCTGACAAGGCAGACACTGGTGGTGGAGGGCAGGGGACATTGCTCACATCCTTTCTACACCACAAGTGGTGGAGGGGTGGAGGAGAGTTGTTTGGGGAAACAGGAAGAAGGGGCGCTAAGCAGAAGAAAGGGGCAGTGAGGGAGGCCTTACTGAGAGCGTCAGCATCTGAAGGCCCACGGAGTGACTCACGGAACACTCAGCTTTTCATCTGAGCAGGAGAGACATCCCAGGGAGAAGCAGGGAAGGGGAAGGGATGAGATGGTTGGCCATAATTTGGCACAGAAAAGCCACTTTTGTTGTATGGTGTTGACAGTGTTTCAAACTGGTTCAGGGGTTCAAATTGTGCCCCATCCCCAGCACCTGCAGACTCACTGCAGATTTATTTTCTGCATCTGCTTCCTCCTTTTTTCAGACTTAACTTCACAAATCCTTTTACTTTATTCACTGCTCATGCACTCCACAAATATTTGTGTCAAGTGCTAGAGATGCGATGGGAAGCCTGTAATGCATGCATGATAAAAATGTATTCAAAAATTTACACTGCTGCTGGGCATGGTGCTGCGTGCCTGTAATCCCAGCACTCTAGGAGGCTGAGGCAGGAGGATTGAATTCGAGCCCAGCCTGGGCAACTATAGAAACTTAGTGAGACCCTGTCTCAAAAAAATAGTGGTTGGGGATGTGGCACAGTGTGAAGGCCCTGGGTTCAATTCTTAGCACTGCAAAAAGAAGAAGGAAAAGAGGGAGAATAGGAAGGGGAAGAGGAGGAAGAAGAAAAAAAGCTTACCATGCAGTGAGTCAGTATGATTTTAGCTAGCACATATTGAGAATTGACTCTAACCCTAGTGACTCTTAAAAAATGAGAAACTGGAGGCCAGGCATGGTAGCGCATGCCTGTAATCCCAGGACTTGGAAGGCTGAGGCAAGAGGATGCCAGGAGTTCCAGGCTAGCCTAGGCTACATAGTGAGTTCAAGGCCAGCCTGCACTACAAAGTGAGATCCTGTCTCAAAAAAACAAAACAAAACAAAATGAGAGAGAGATCAAATAAGTCAGCAGACCTTTGGTGGGAGGTTAACAGAGAATTCCAGAATGTCAAGAAAAACTGTCAGCTTGGGGCAGGAGAACAGAGAAGGAAGAACAAAATCAAATTCCCAGAAAAGCTTCCCAACAGTGGGGAAAGAGAAATCAGAAGTTGGATGTTGCCACATCTTGGTAAAAGTATGTAGGAAATTAGGAAAGTTAGGAAAGTAAAGTCTCCTAATTTGCCTGACTCATCCTGCAAAATTCAACATATCCATTTATTTCTCTGTCACTCAGTATTCTCCATCTGTACAGCTGACCTACTCTAATCTGATGCAGACAGGTATTATGAAAATGAAATACATGATGCACAAATAAGTGCACTGAGACTGTAAAGTGAATATGCTTAAAGTCCCCGCTAACATTGCCGCGCTCCTCTGCCTTCCAGGCACATTCCATTCCTTTCCTTTCTTTCCTCTTCCTTACTGGGGACTAAACCCAGGGCCTTGAGTATGCGAGGTAGTGGTGGCACCCTACCACTGAGCTATACCCCAGAGTTTTGTTTTGTTTTGTTTGTTTGTTTGAGACAGGGCCTTGCTAAGTGGTTCAGGCTGGACTCAAACTTGGGGTCCTCCTGCCTCAGCCTCCCAAGTAGCTGGGATTATAGCATGTGCCACTGTGCCTGGCTAAGGGATAGTCTTACTTGTAACTAACTCATTAATTTCACCACCAGCTAGGGTCTGCCCAAGTCACATAACCGTTATGGGTGGCGCTGCATTGGTCAAACACTGCCTCAACCAACACATTTTCTGCTCTCAAGGACTCCACACTGGAGATCAGAAGGCAAGATAAGCAAACATAGAAGACTGTGCTCAGCACTGAGCAGAGTGCAGGGGAACCAGAATTTCTGTCTGAGCAGTCGGTGTATAACTTGAACCTTTGAAGCACTTGCAATATGAGATAACACTTCCACATTTGCTTTAACTACCTCCAGCCTGTAGGTTCTTGACATTTGGAGTTTTGCACTCAGAAGACCCCTGAGAGAAGGACTGTGTGTCCTTTCCCTGTGTCCACACACCCAGAGGGCCATGCACTTGCACCACGGCCCAATTCCATGCATACACCTGTTCTTACCATATTCAATGAGCTAGACTCGCAGGCGTTCTTAACCCTGGCTGCACACTGGAATCCCATAAAATCAGAGTATCTGCAGGGTGGTTCCCTCAAATCAGGAATCTTCAAAGCTCCTCCTGTGATTCTGACACGCAGCCAAGACTGAAACCCTGAACACATGCACCACTTACACGCGCACATGGAAAGCCTGTGGGTCTTCACAAGATGCAGAGTTTGATTCAGCAGGCCTTGTGTTCTCGCCTAAGGCTCTAGGTTTCTGCCAAGTTTCCAAGTGCTGTGACGCTGCAGGCCTCTGGACCATACTTTTAGCAGGAGCTGGGACCTCTGGCATAGGGTGCTGTTTCTTGTGCCCTCTGGTGGCCAGAGTCTTCCTAGCAGCACCTTGTAAAGAGCTGATGTTGGAAGCCCTCTCTAATACACATAATTTCTGCAGTCTTTACTGATTCTTTCCCCAGAGTCCAGTAGGCTGCATCTTGACTTTGTCCTTGTAGTACACTGGGCAGAGCCCCATCAAGCCTTCCTGGACTCCTGACCTACAAAGCTGTCAGCTCATAAATGTTATGCAGCAGTAGAAAAGGAATAGAGAGTTTTATAGACTACAATAACAGCTCCACAGGCTTGACCATTGACGCTGCACAATTCTGCAATCCAGGCAGATGGATCTGCTCCAACCTCCTGCTCCAATGAGAGGAGATGCTGAAGGGACTGTGCTTCTCTCTCTCTCTCTTTTTTTTTAAATGTGGGTACCAGGAGTCGAACTCAGGACCTCGCGCTTGCCAGCAGGCGCTTGTGCCGCTGAGCGATATCACTGGCCCCTTTTTTCCTTTATGTGGGTACTGGGAGTCGAACTCAGGACCTCACACTTGCCAGGCAGGCGCTTACACCGCTCAGCCATCTCACCGGCCCCATGTGCTTCTCTTTTTATCAAGACTATTCCTGCTGCATTTTTCTTCCCACGCACTTTTTTCACCTTGTGATGTTTGCTGCCACTGACATCTGCAAAAGCTCAGGGATAGCCAGGCATTGTGGTGCACACTTGTAATCCCAGCACTTGGGAGGCTGAGGCAGGAGAACTGCTGTGAGTTTGAGGCCTGGGCTACATAGTGAATTCAAGGCCAGCCTGAACTACATAGGGAGACCCTGTCTCAGAAAAGAAAAGAAAAAGGCTCAGGGATAGGGTGGGGAGTACATCTCGGGTGGTATTTTCCAAAGATGAGCACAGTGATATATTCACCCCACATACCCTCCTTACAACAGGGTCCAGACACTCCTCTATTGAGATATGGGATCTATGTTTTCCTGTTCAATCAAGCAGACATAAGACTATGGTCAGAGTGACAGTAGGCAATTTTCAAGGCTAAGTCATGCCTCTTGTTCTCTCTCAGGATGCTCATCCTTGGAAGTCAGGCACCATGCTGTGAGGAAGCCCAAGCAGCCACATAGGCAGGCTATAAGGAAAGTTGGGGGACAGGCAGGGAAAGTTAAAAGGCTTCAGTGAGGTTTCTGGGAAATATAGAGTTAACCCCCTGCTAGAGAGAGAATAGTTAAGAAAAACAAACAGAGAGAGCTGATAAGGCTGGCCTGGCTCACTTCATGCCAAGACACAACTCCCTCCTCCCTCCATCTTTAATTAAGCAGGAGAGAAACAAAGTGTGTGGGGAGAATATACCATAAAAACTCACTTTGTATATAAAATAAACACTAACACCTAAACACTCACACACCCATATATATAAATACATATATATTTTATTATTCTCACCATATTAATACACTAAAATGCACATGTATCCTTTTTACTAATTTGGCCTTGAATGTAACTCTGCTGTCAATCTCACAAGATCAGCACCTGAACAGCGCAAAGGGACCACAGAAGCGCTTACCCACGAATGTACATGTGGGTAATGGAAGAGGCAACGGCCAAATCGGGGTCTCAAAATCCCAAAAGAGCCAGTCAAGTTATGACAACTCTCAAGGGTGGGGGAGAGTAACTTTCTGGCCATGTAATAAAGAGGCTAAGAACAGAGGCCCCCGAGTGCCAGCTCCGGGCTCCCTACCTTACTCCGACAAGGCAGCTATCTATCTATTTATTTTCTCTCCTTTTCCCAATAAAGGGATTTTGCTTTCCCATTTCTCTTCCCTTTCCAATAAAGTGTTTCATATCTCCTTCTAAACTTATATCTCTAATTTTTTATTGATGCAGTTTTTTTTTTTTTTTTACAGACCCTAGATAAAAATCTACCCTCTCGAGATGAGACATAAGTAACTGGTGACCCATTGCTATCCTGGCCACAGCCCCAGTTGAGAGCCACCATCAATTCCCAGACATGTGAGAGAGCAGGAGCCTTCAGAAGCCTCCAGCCCCATCCTCAAGTCACCGCAGCCCGCTCCTGGTCCAAATCCCAGATTCGTGAGCAGAACAATGTTGCTTTAAGCCACTCAGCGCTGGGGTGACTCCTTACACAGCAATAGGTCACCGAAGCGCTCTCAGATCTCTCCTGAGGACAAAACACTAAATATGATCAGGCATAGGGTGAAAGTGAGGAACCGTGGGTTTTGACAAACTACAGGTGGATCGCCTATTTTTCATTAATTACTATCTTGAAATGGCAGTATCATAAGAAATAAAGCCTATCGCTTATAAACTAGTAGGAAATCAGTCCTAGAACATTTTAGGAAAATTAGTATTTTTTAAAACTTTCTTCTTTGCCATTTACTACATTTGAAAGGTTGTCCTCTTACATAGTTGTCAAGAACAGTGTGGGCCCCTAAGGAAGTGCAGCTTTAGATGTTTTCTCCAGGTGCCCCCCTCCACCTGGTGTAGGCAGAAGACTAAGCCGACCTCTGTGAATCCCCACCTCCTGTTATTGGTGCACTTTTAAGTTTCTTTCCTTTGATTAGGGGCTGGACTCTGACTTACTACTAATTAAGACTATGACAAATGCAATACCACATCAATTCCATGCTCAGGTAAAAAGAACATGGTGACTTCTGTCTTGCTGGCAGACTCGATTGCCTTTTTGACCCAAGGCTTTAACGAAACAAGCTGCCATGTGGGCGAAGCCTGCACTGAGGGAAAACAAAAGGCCAACCGTTTATGAAAAACTGAATGAATTTAGGAGTGACTCCTTTCCAGGCGAGCCACGAGATGAGACACAGTCCTGGCTGGCACTTCGATTGAGGCAGAGGACTCAGCTAAGCCATGCTTGGGTTTCAGACAAAACAATTATCCCAGCACACATTTTAGATGGGCTTAAAACAGCATTCATTTGTTATTTCCCAGTTTCTGTGGATTTCTTAGGCAGTAATGAATAAATAACACCCTACCCCTCCTCTGTCTGCCTTTGAGTCATTTCTTTATCAAATCTTCAGGCATGCTCAACACACACACACACACACACACACACACACATGCTTTCTCACCTGGGTATGTCTACACCAAGTATGTATGTCAGCTATACTGTGCCTACTGGCTTCTCTCCTGGTGTTTCAACCTGGGTTTGCTGAATCCTCTTGGAACAATGTAGCCTATCCCTTGCCCCTAGAAAATATTCCCCCCTGAAGCCTGGGTCCAACTTTGAACCAGGTGAAGCCTCAGACACACTCTCCAACCCTGGATGTCACAATTTCATTTACTCTCCCCCTGGGCCAGGCTGAGCTCACGCTCTGCAAAACTTGTGGCTTCCTCAGGATGTACTGGCTCTTCCGGTAGCAGGAAGAGCCATTTCCTCCAAGTCAGGAACTTTCTCTCACTCAGGCTCCTGCCCCTCTTTTCCTGGCAGTCTGCGCTGGCATCCCTTAGGCCAGTGGTGGCAAACCTATGGCATGAGTGTTATTCTTTTTCTCTTTTAAGACAAAAGATGTTAATATATGAGTTTTTTTATTTCTAAACTAGAGGGCCGGTGAGATGGCTCAGCAGCTTAAGCGCCTGCCTGGCAAGCGCAAGGGCCCGAGTTCGACTCCCGGATCCCACATACGAAAAAAGGGGCCGGTGATATCGCTCAGCGGCACGGGTGCCTGCTGGCGCGCGAGGTCCTGAGGTCGACCCCCCGGTACCCACAAAAAAAAAAAAAAAAAAAAAAAATATTTCTAAACTAGAAGGTCAGTATGCAGGTTTAATGGCAGTGTTGGCACTTTGTGAGAAGTGGGTTTTGTGTTGCAGTCTGGGCACCCATCTCTAAAAGGTTTGCCATCACCGCCCTAGGCCATTGATGCTTCTCAGCTTTGGAAAGCTGAGGAGCAATCTTACCCAGAATAACCCACTGAGGAATCCTCTACTGGAGAAGGCCAGAGACAGGAGGGGCAGAAGTGGACTGTGTCACTCAGTTTTGTTGGAATATTGTGAAGCAGAATAGTCAGAATTGGGGCCACCTGGGAATTTCTGCCTGTTCCCCCTGCATCTCCCCCCTGCCCATATTACATGACAATGCAAGTTGTTTTTCCCACAAACTTGCCTTCAAATCATGTCTTTCCATTTGTCTCCACACATTCCATTTTAAGTTTACATTCTGTAACCAAACACTGTGCCTCAAGAAAGAAAGACTGCTTTGGTGCCCAAATACTAGGTGAAATTTTCCAGGATGCTGGTTTTACATTTCCAATTGACTTCACAGCCAAACATAGAAGAGGATGCTTTCTGTAGTCAGGAGCTAGGCATATCTCAGATACCACCGCATAGCATGGAAAAGAGCTCAGCAAGACTAAGACATCTCAGGTGACCACGCAGACAGCAGTGTGACAGCAGAGAGCTGCAGTCAGAGCCAGGGTGCTCTCCTTAGCCCGAGGCCCTTGAGTGAGGAAGGATGGTCGTAGTTTTCTCACCCTCTGAGAAATGGCGGTGCGCACTGCTCTATGCACTGAGTCAGCTCAAAGTGAGATTTCCTATGAGAAATAGGTGAGAGGGGAGGCAGGTAGTCTGGGGGTGCCTGAGATACAGTAAAGTGCTAGAGCAACAGACTAATGATTTCAGGAAACAATGTGTTGGGAGGCCTGAGTGCTAATTTTTCATGCATTTAATAAATACTTATTGAGCATCTACTAGGTTTCAGGCACTATATTAGGAAGTGATGTTGCAGAGGACAAGATGCATGCAGCCATCAGCTCAAATTAGGATCCATTCCAAATGATACAAAGCCCTAGCCATAAAGCACAGACACTATGAAACAGTATAAGCAAACAGGGAAGAATACTGTAAAACTTAATCTCAGCTTTCAGGTGGACTTTCTAGGTATGATATCATAAAAATAAAAAATATTCATGCTAAAAAAGTCAGAAACAAAATAAAACACAAATGATATATTGATAGAAATGCTTGTTACTCATGTCATAGAGTTAATTTTCCACATTTATAGAAAGCTCCTGAAGTCAACAAGAAAATGTACACGACCATCCAGTGACAAAATGGGCAAAGAACAGAGATAGTTCATAGAAGAAGAAAATCTAATATCTCTTCAATTTCACTTACGTTAAGAGAAAGACAAATTTAAACTTCTATGAGGCATAATTCTTCATGTATCAGATTGGCTATGACTTAAAAACTGATAAACTTTTTTGTGTTATCACTATTTGATGAGAGCAAACAGGCATTGTATGTTGTGGATAGGAACATAAATTGCCATTACCTCCATAGAAAGCTATTTATTTTAATGTTTGTTATTTAAATAATTTATTTATTATAAATATTAGAAATGCACCTAGATTTTAACTAAAAATAATGGTGTTAGAAATTTTGCTTATTAAAAAAAATCAGTGTGGAGATTCCTTAAAAGAAAAATCCTAAAAATAGAAATTTCATTTGATCTAGCTATAACTCTTCTGGGTATCTTCCTGAAAGAGTTAAAGACATCGTATTACAGTGACGTGCATATTTACATTTATAGCAGCACAGCTCATAACAGCTAAATTTTGGAAGTGACTAATATGTCCATCAACAGATGGATAAAGAAAATTTGGTACATATAAACAATGAAGCACTATTCAGCCATAAAGGATAAATTTGAGTCATTTGTAGAAAGATGCATGTATCTTAAGACCATAATGCTAAGTGAAATAAATCAGACACAGGTTAAATGTAGCATGGTTTCTCTTGTATGAGAAACCCAAAATATAAATAATTTAAAGAGTAAAATAAAAGATCGATAGAAAACAGGGAGATGTGGGGATAGGAAGGAGATTTGGGGATAGGGGATGGGAGAGACAGGAAGAAAAGAGAAAGTAAAAAGGATTAAGATATGTGTATGTATCAATTCCCCATGATGAATATATTTATTATTTATCACAATATATGCTAATAAAAAAAGGACACTAAAAACAGAAATGTTTCCTATACACTCACAAATGTGAGGTATTACACAGGTGTAATTTCTAGGCATTTTTTCCCTCATGGTAAAAAATGTTGGACACAATTGACATGTCCACAAATGGGGGCTGGTTAAATGAGTGACAGCACACGCAGAGGTGCGCTGGGGAATCTCCGGCAACCAGCTCTCCGGTGAAAAAAGTACTGATTTATAGCATTTGGATTCTTTATCATATATCAGCAAATATGACTGTAGCTCCTTATTTTCTAAAACATGAAATTTACCCTGAGCTTAGGTAGTATAATTCCTTAGGATCCAGTCTGGCTTCCCTGGCTCCTCTCTCCACCCACCCTCCCTGTGCACCTCTCTCCACCCACCCTCCCTGTGCACCTCTCTCCCCGCTCTGGTGTTTCTCCCAGCGAGACCAGTGACTCCCGAATCTGTCCTCGGCCCAGTTCTCAGAGCTCCAGAATCCATCTGCTTCCTAGGTGGCTTCCCCAGGTTGTTTGCTTACTGGCCCCCTTCAGCGCTCCCTAGCTAGATTTTTTCATGATTCCTCCCAACTTTCCCCCACCCCATCACCCCCCATTTTGTGTGACCCCGCCGTTCCTCCCTAGGCACAAACACATTGTCCTGAAATGTTCTGTTCCTGCTTCTCTCTTTCCTCACTTTATTTTGAAATAGTTTTACATTTACAGAAGCGGAACAAAAATAGTACTGAGAGTTCCCCCATGGACCTTTCAGGCTGCATCCCCGGTCTTGCATGACTCCAAAACAGTGATCGAAAGAGAAGAATTCATATCAGGACGATGCTATATTAACTAAATTCCAAACTTTATTTGAATTTCACCAGCTAATGTCAGCTTGTATTCCAGGATCCAACATAGGATGGTACGTTGGTTTTTCTTGTCATTGTTGCAATCTGTGACAGTTCCTCAGACTTTCCTTGTTTTTCATGACCTGAATGTTTTGTTTTTGTTTTTGTTTGAGACACGGTGTCGCTATGTAGCTCAGGTTGGCCTTGGACTCACTGTATAGCCCAGGCTGGCCTCAAACCCATGGTCATCCTCCTGCCTCACCCTCCCAAGTGTTGGGATTACAGGCCTGTGCCACCACACCCAGGTGACCCTAACATTTTAAAGAATAGCAGTCAAATATTTGTAGTGTGACTCACCATTTGGGCTTACTTGATATTTCATTTTGATGAGATTGAGGTTCAGATTCCTCAGAAGGGATGTCCCCTCCTGGAAGCATCACAGTGGAAGTGACATGGTGTCAGTGATATTACTGATGATGATGACCTTGATCACTTGGTTACAATGGTGTTTGCTGGGCTTCCTACTATACAGTTACCATTGTTCCTTGGTAAAGAATAAATTTTTGTGCACCCATTTTCTTCCCAGGCTCAAGCACACAATAGGTGCACAAAATAAGGTTAGACCTCATTTCCACTTTCCCCACATCCAACTCCTACCACAGAAAGAAAGGAACTAGGAGGTGGTCCTTAAATGGATAAGGTCAACTTGTCTTCAGTATGAAGGGCCCTGTGGTCTTAGTTCTCTGCCCTGAAGCTCTGGGGAAGGGATTGCTACAGCAGACCTTCCAACTGCACCAAAGCTCCATCCAACACCTGCTGCCTCCTTCACAGTCGACTGGAGCAAGATTCAGAGATGCTACGATGACTGGGGCCATCTTAATGGCAGCAAGAGGCAGAGGCAAATGGTACTGGGTCTCATGTCTGTCAGTTAAGGAGCCTGTGAGATCACTGTGGCTGGGAAGGCCCAGAAAGCACAAGGCACAGACTTTCTCACTGTGGAGGCAGGGCCTGGAGGAACTGTCCTAGCTCCATGGGCTGCATCTCCCCTGGAATAAGTCTATCAAAGCCCCCCTCTCCACAGGGCTTGAGCAAGCTTCTCCCTTCTTTTCCAGCCCTCCTTCCATGTCCGTGGCTTTCTATTGCATCTCTGGTTGATGCATTGATTCATGCATTCCTGGTCTGTCTTCTCGACATCCATCTCATTCACACAGCCTCTCAGTAAGGATGTTTGAGCACCCATTGTTTGCCTGCTTACGTAATAAGGTGCTGTGATGGTTGATTGATTGTGTCAACTTTATTTTTTTATTTATTTTTTTTTTTTTTGTGGGTACCAGGGGGTCGACCTCAGGACCTCGCGCGCCAACAGGCACCCGTGCCGCTGAGCGATATCACCGGCCCCTTTTTTCGTATGTGGGTTCCGGGAGTCGAACTCGGGCCCTCGCGCTTGCCAGGCAGGCGCTTACGCCGCTGAGCCATCTCACCGGCCCCGATTGTGTCAACTTTAGTAAGAAGCTCAACTAAATTGGTTCAGCAATTCCACACCCTAGGGTGTGGGACGACCCACCCTAAGGTGGTTTGTCACCTGATTGGTAGAAAGGGGAAATGAAGAAGGATGGATCTGCTTCCGTCTGCTTCAGAGGAGCTCCAGTCTTTGTTTCCTCGATGACCCATGCTCCTGGCTTCTCCAAACTTCTGGGGTCTCTACAGAATAGCCCTTCCCAGACTTCTTCACAGTCTGGTGGAGTTTGTATTTGTAATCCCATGGAAAAGTTATTGGAATTCCAACAAGTAATTCCAATCTACCGCTTCCAGTGCAATCCACAGCAAGAATAAAGACACTAAGGCCTATTTGTAGTTGTGGGGAGCCAAGGGGGTCCCAAATCCAGTTAGAATGATGGCTAACTGGAACAAAGGCCTCGACCCAGGGCCAAACCCAGGTTTTATTAATTCGTGAAGAGGGGAGTGACTCAGGGATGAGTGACTGAGAGAAAGGCGAGAAGTACGTGAGTGTTGTGAGCTGGGCTAGGTAGGAGGCACCTCTGCAATATGCAGAGAGAGAGAGATATACAGAAAGAATAATCTGCATAACACAGATTGAGTAAGTATCTTGTAATTAGGGGTTGGTGCTTTGGCTTTGATGTCTAGTCTTCATGCCCTGAGATGTCATAGATTCTTTCTCCAGCCTCAGTCTTAGCCAACAGCCAGGTGTCACTTGGCCTAGCATACTATTTGGGAGCTATAGGCAGGGCATCACTGGCCTGTCGCATTGTTTAAGGGCTACACATCAGTACTTCAGCTAGACCCATTTGCATTGCTTAAAGCCAATTGAGGGGATAAAGAAATATCCTAGCCAGGGGCCGGTGAGATGGCTCAGTGGCTTAAGCGCCTGCCCGGCAAGCACGAGGGCCCAAGTTTGACTCCCGGAACCCACATATGAAAAAGGGGCCGGTGATATCACTCAGCGGCACGGGCGCCTGCTGGCGCACGAGGTCCTGAGGTCGACCCCCCAGTACCCACAGAAAAAAAAAAAAAAAAGAAATATCCTAGCCAGCTCTGTACATATCAATACATGGCAATAGGGCCAGGTTTAGCCAAAATGGAGACAAATGCTCTTCTTTCAAGAAGAGCCATCCTGGTGGTCCTCCATAGTCTCCACTGAACCTTCTGTATCACCCTCACAGCTTCACACACTGCCCTCTCATGAGTGCATTGCTTGGCCTCCCAGGTCTTCTGAAATCTAGGCAGATGCCTTCCTGACCCCACAAATCTTGCATTCTGCATGCACCTAAAACCAGCACCAAATGGATGATGCCAGGGTCTACTGCCAGCTGAAGTAGTACCCAGTCTTCCTCCTCTCTTGGCTTGTAGAGGTCGAGTGCCTGGATTGCTGAGTACTCTGAACCCAATTCTGAGGAACAACTTCCTTAGGCTATCACCATTCTGGAACATGGTGCTCTGGGGCTTTTTTCTCAACACAGTCTTTCTCTTTTGCAATTTTGAAGCTACAAACAGTGGAATCCTGCTGGTTCTTGTGATGTCCTCAGGCCATCTTTTCAGTTGTCCTCTTCTGAAATATTCACCTTTTCCTTGCTAGTCTCTTCAGCAACCAATTTCTCCTCTGTTCCATCTTTACAGGCCACAAGTTTGCTGGAGCTCCCTTTCCGGCCAAACTCACAACATTTTGAATCATTCTGCTGGGCCCTTGCTCTTGATTCTCAACATAAATCTGGCTAAAAGCCCCCAACAGTACCATGTCAACATTTCAACATTAGACTGCCTTGAAATTTCTTCTGCAAGTTAATTAGTCTCACCCTTAATCTCAGTCTAAGGCAAAGTCTCTGGACATGAGCAAAATGAAGACAAACTTTCTGCCAAGCCATAACACACATCATCTGGAGACCAACAGCCAATGCAGTCCTTCTTCCCAGCAGAAACCTCCTGAGCCTGGTCTTTACCAGCAGCATTTCTACCAGCTTTCTGGTGTTCTGAGCCCTGACCAGAATCTCCCATCAAGTACAGCCTAAGGCTTTCCAAGGCTGCTCTTTCAGTTGAGATCTTTGAACCTTTCCAAACTCTTCCCGCAAGCCAGTTCCAAAGGCTCCTGAACCACATGGTTAGGAATAGTCACAGCAACAGCCCCACTTCTCTGGTACCAAAATCTGTCTTATTTACTTGTCTCATTCCTGAGACAAAATACCCAACACCCAAAGTTAAAGGAGGAAAGGTTTATTTGGCTCAGAGTTCATAGAGATTTCAGTCCATAGTTGGCTGGCTCCAAGGCAGGGTGGCATGGCAGAGGGGCACTGCAAAGGAGAACTAGTCCATGGCAAAGCAAGGCAGGCAGAAGGCAGCAAGCACTGAGTTCAAGCAAACTTAGCAGCTTCTTTCTGCCCCTTTTATATTCTATCTAGGCTACCAGGCTTAGAGCAAGTGCCCAACCAATCAATGGACTGATTTAGTAATCACCCACCCTTAATCCTAGCACCCTTAATTCTAGCATTGCACTACGGATCAATCACACACTCTAGATCCAGCTACCTCTGAAAAAGCCCACCTATGACTGCATGAGGCTTTGGGGGACATCTAGACACAAGCTTTAAAGGGTGCAAAGGGGAATAAGCACCCCAGGTCTTTGCTCTCATGGAACTCAATATGGAGCAGGGATGTGAGGTACAGCCTTGTTAATCTCAGGCAGTGGACAGCTGCCAAACTGTAATAAGAGAAAAGAGAGAGCCAGGAGGTTAACTGGTAGTAGGTGGCTAGTAGAAGGCTTTTCTGAGAAATTTGGGAGGAGGCCGATTCAGGAATCCCTGCAGGAGGTGAGGAAGGCCTGGACCACCACAGATAGTGGATAATGCAGAATCTGCAGGACTTGGGCACTACCTCTGGGAGTGGAGAGAGGAGGGAGGGTAGTGAGTGAAATGCATCTTTGGGTGAGTACAAGGAACTCAGGCATCTGCACATGAACTTTCAGTCTGCAGAGAGCCACCACAAGTATGGCATCTGATTTTTAAATGTTGGTGCTCAGCCCCAGCTAGGAAATGAGGTAGAACCGGGGACCTCCTTTCCAGCACATGGAATCAGTCTCCCAGGCTTGCTGGGTCGGTCCATAGCGGTGGGGCCAGGGCTGCTCCTTGAGTACCGTGTCATTTTCTAAGGTTCAAAGTCTGTATCCCTTTCCCTGTCCATCTCCCTCTTTTCTGTCTCAAAATCTGTTCTCATCCCTCTGATCCCGGCCAATGGGAAGCACTGCAGGACTGGAGAGGAAGTGTTTACTTGGAGAAGGCTGTGAGATACCACTGGAAATACAGGCCAAGAGTGCAGGGAAGTGAGCTGGTAATGACTGGAAATCAGCAGGAAAAGCATGGTATTCGGGGTCAGGGTGAAAGAACAAATTTTGAGGAGAGAAAAGAGAAGAGGTATTGTGACAAAATGGACTAATTGACACCCCTAATGCTCAGACTCCAGAGAAAGGGTATTAAGATTTCAATTGTCAAACAAATCATTTGAAAGCTTTGGTCCCAATCTGAATTATATGTTATAGTGAAGGACTTCCCTGACCCAAGAAAAGGTCGGGACAAGGTGGGGAGGGCATAGTACTTTTCTACACAACTCAGAACAGTCTTAGGATTATATTCTCCAGATTTTCTATACTTTTACCAATTAAAGTCCAACTTCTCATGGATCCTGGAGATGCTTCCCTGTGGTTTTGAGAGATCAAATGGGTCAGCATCACCAAAGGTTAACGATGAAATCAAAATACACCCAAATCCTATCACAGAACTAAGGAAACTGGAGAAAAGCTCTTGGGTTCCCCCCCTAGAGTCTTCTTCTCTAAAATAGACTGGTCAGAGATTTGAGAGTGCAGAAGAGAAGAATTCAAAGAGAAGAATTGGTTTCTAACTGTAGACATCATTTAGAAGACATGTGAAAAAAAAAAGACATCTGGAAGTGTGTCCTGGGTACAACTCTAGATGATCACATGGTGTCAGCTTTAAGTACTCATTTTGCTAATTTGTTCCTGAGGAATAGAGAGAGGCTATTAAAAAAATCATCTTAATTGGCAAAATGCCCTTATCTCTGAGATCCATGCTCAGAATCATGAGAATGCACAGGCTGATCGAACCATGTCTACACAATGCAAAGTCGAGGCTGTTCAACCTAAAATAACTTAAGACAAATTAAAGGGAAATGGCCCGAGGCCTTAGGGCCAGCCTGAACTTCACCAAAATCTTTGCTAGAGATGCGCTTGCAGATACTGCAGGGCATGGGGACACTGGGCTAAAATTGTCTACTTTTAAAGGAAAAGAAAAGGACAATTACAAGAGGACCAGTGATTCACCTCAGAGAGATGTAGTCCTGTCTTCCCTTTTTGTTGTTGTTGTTGTTGTTTGTTTTGTTTTGTTTTGATTTGATTTTTTCAAGACAGGGCCTCATTATGTAGTTCAGGCTGGCCTTGAACTCACTATATAGCCCTGGCTGGCCTCGAACTGGTGGCGATCCTCCTGCCTCAGCCTCCCAAGTGCTGGGATTACAGGCGTGCACCACCACAGCCAGCTCCCAGACGCCTTTGAATTCACTGGGCAAAATCATGATCTCCGTTGGTGAGCACCCTGCCTCTTTTCTACTGGACACAGGAGACACCTGTTCTACCACCAACATCTCAAATTCCCCAGCACATTCCTCAAGTACACAAATTATCTCTGTAGTGCTGTTACATTATTTGCCACATGATTTCTTCCTTTTCATCTTAGATACTTTTTTTCATTGCTGAGACAAAATAACGGACACCCAAAGTTAAGGGGGGAAACCCTCACAGTTTGTAGAGGTTTCAGTCCATAACTGGCTGGGTCCAAGGCACAGTGGCTTGGCAGAGGGGCATTCCAGAGGAGAAAGAGCTCACGGCAGCAGAAGACAGCCAAAAGTAAGCAAGGGAAGAGTGAGACAAGCCTCTTTCTGTCCCTTATATTGTATCCAATCTACCGAGATTAGGGTGGTGCCAATCCAATCAGTAGATTGATCAGCAATCGCCCACCCTTAATCCCAGCATTGCACTACAAATCAATCACACACTCTAGGTTCTGCCACCTCCAAAAAAGTCCCATCTAAAGCTGCATGAGGCTTTGGGGGGACATCTAGACACAAACCACAACACTTTTAAAACTCCTTTTTGAGCCAGGTGTGCTGGCACCCATCAGTAATCTCTGCACTTAGATGGCTAAGGCGGGGGGGGGTCCTGATTTGGAGGCCAGCTGGAGCTACACAGCAAGTTCACAGCCAGACTGGACACATAGTGAGACCCTGTCTCAAGAAATCAATACTACCATACTACTAATAATAATAATGATAAATAAAAATTAAAAATAATGCTGGGCATGGTGATGCATGCCTGTAATCTCAGCACTCAGGAGGCTGAGGCAGGAGGATCGCTGCAAGTTCAAGGCCAGCCTGGGTTACAAAGTTCTTCAAGTCCAGCCTGAACTGCATAGTGAAACATTTCTAAATAAATAAATAAATAAATAGTAAAATACAAAACAGAAAGAAAGGCTCCATAGTTTTAAAAATTAAAGATAATAAAAACCATTTCTGAATCTCTTAAACCCCACAATGCCCAACATTTTTTTCATAACCCCTTTGTATCTACTGGGCAGAGACTTCACTTCTAATTGTAATGTTAACATGTCATGTTCACCTGAAGAACTAACCTTAACGTCCCAGATTCCCACTCATCTTTGCCCTCTGACAGCTTCATTTTCTTAACCCCTCATCTGATAGCCACCACATTCAGGATGTGCTCACTCACCTTCCTGATTCACTGCAGGCTAATGGAATGACAGACACAGGCCACATCTGGGAGGCAGAGGCCTTAAAAGTGAATACAAACCTCACTACAGCAGCCCCTCAACTAACCCAAGTCTTGAAGACATTAAATGCAGTTTCAGACTGCAGGGGGTTTTATCGCCAACTCTACCCCAAACACACCTATTCTATCTGCAAGGAAACTTAATGAAAAGGGTTAACAATTGGTCCAAGACTGCGAGCCATAACCACCATCATCCAACCAAAATTGTTTTGTTTCTGTTCTCAAAACCCAATGCTATTTTTGCTTCCCTATTTCCAACACCACTCATTTCGCAGTGGTTGTCTTGTGCTCTTTTTTCAGCAAACCTCTTTACCTAACTCCAACACTGATTTGCTTCTTCATCAACACTGTACTTGACAGCTGTGCTCCTGGCATTTTCAGAAGCCCCCACTTACTTTGCCCAGACATGTACAAGTCTCAAGAACTTGGTCTTCTTCAAAGGGTAGGTGAGCTTTGGTTATGGTTTGGATCTGGAACATCCCACAAAGGTCCATGTGTTACAGGCTCGCTCCCCTGTGTAGTGTTGTTGGGAGGTGGTGGAATCTTTAAGAGCTGGGGCATAATGGGAGGAGACTTGGGGTGTGTCTTTGGAGGGGACTGTAGGTCAACGGTCTCTTCCTTTCTTTCTTTTCATTTCCTGGCTACCAGGAGGTGAGCAGCTTGCTCCACCGTGAACCCCATGCCCTGTGTATTGCTTTGCCATAGTCCCAACAGCAATGGGGACAAACAACCATGGACTGAAGCTTCCAAAACTGTGAGCCAAAATAAACCTTTCCTCTATTTAAGTTGATTCTTTTGGGTAGTTTGTTACAGTAACACAAAGCTGAACATGTATTCTTTGTTCTACTATGTTTACTAATTCACAAACACCCAACACTTATTAGAAGTTTAAGCTAATAGGGAACAGTTTCAAGGAGGGAAAAATACAATTTTGTCATCCTTAGACTCATTATTTAGGATATGGCATCTCCCTGGAGGGAAAAAACCTTGCTCTTAGAACTTCATAGTTCTAGCCAGGCATGGTGGTGCACACCTATAATCCCAGTACTCCAGAGGCTGAGACAGGAGGACTGCCTTGAGTTCAAGGCCAGCCTGGGCTACCTAGTGAGATTAAGGCCAGCCTAAACTATAAGAGATCCTGCCTCATTAAAAACAACAACAACAACTTCGTAGTTCTTAATTATCTTCTCCCTAAAATGAAGACAACCCTGGGTCTTTCTAGAATTCACTGGATATTATAGGAGGATAGAAAGTGGATTCCTAATTTTTCTGGTGTAGCATCCCCCTTATATGGAATAATTTAGAAAACTATTGTAGAGAAAACTAAAGAGTCCCTTTACTCAGCTTAGTTCTTAGTTAGGATCTTCAGTTGACTCTATGAACCAAACTGACATAACACAGACCAAGAGAAAAGCACATAAATTTTATATTTACGTGCTTATGGGGACCCTCAAAGAGAGCAAAGATCCAAGAAATGGCCAACACAGAAAGCTTGTATAGCTTTTAGACAAGGACATGATAAATTTATGAAGAAATGACAAGGCCAAGGGAATTGGGTGAGGGGTGGCAAACTGTGGGGAAATCCCTAGGCGCTACAAAGAGGGGAGGAGATATAAAGGCCCTGAAAAAGGAAGTATTTTAGTAAGTTTATTCGCACAGATTTATCGTGGCATCAGTTCTCAGTGTCTGGTGATTAGGGTTATTTTTCTTGTCCTGGTACAGGGAAGGCAACTTTCTTTCTCAAAAGAATATCTGTGGCTGGCTGCAGGTCAGCTGGAACTGATCAAATAGTCCTTTTTGCAGCTACTATTTTTCAAGCACTTAAAGTTTAAAAAAATTTCCCTAACTGGCACAGTACAGGGTGCATGATCTTAACTCCTTCCTTGTACTGAAATCCTTACAGTGGGACTCACTTTCCATGGTGGCATTTACACACCTCTCTTTCCTCTGCCCCCTCTCTGGGGATCCCAAACAACCCCTTCCCCACTTCCCTGTTCAATCATGAGAAAAGGATGCCCTCTCTCAGAAGCATCATGGAAGCCAGTGGTCCAGTGGGCATTTTGGTCTCATTCAAGACCTTGTAACTGAAGCCTCCTGTAAGTGAGCAGCTGAAGCAATGGAAAAACTGGTTCCAAGTGATCTTATGCTAGGTCATACCCCGAAATTTATGTACCCTGTGCTGCCCAAATCCATCTCCTACCTCAAACGCTTAGGATTTTTTTGACCTTTGACTTCACCTCTCTTGTTTTCCTCTCATGTTACTTCCCACTGCAGGTCAAAATCTCACCCCATTTGCTCTTCTTCCCTTTCTAACCAAAGGAAAACTTCATGACTGCTTTGTAGGCACATAAACTTTCACTCTTCCTCCCCCTGACCTTTGAGAGATTCCTTTTATAGACCTAGATTTTACCCTCTTTGCTGACAGACTTCCATCATATCTCAAAAGGAAAATTACAAGCAGACACACCATTATAGATTTCTAAAATCCCTTGGAATGAGTATCTGTTGACCCCAGATCACTTCAGAGAGCAGAATTTATAACTGTTGCAAGGGCCTACACTTTAGCTACAAATAAGAGTTAACATCTGCATTAATAGGGAATATGCTTTAGAGGTGGTACATGACTGGCGCGTTATGGAAAACCAGAGTACTTCTAACTGCACCTAGAATACCCATTCAAAAGGGGAGCCTGGCCAGACGTGGTGGTGCACACCCATAATCTCAGCACTCGGGACCCTCTGCTGAGACTATGGGGTTCCCATTCACAGTTAGTATAGCGCCTGTGGTTTGTGCTTGTCTGGGAGAGTCAGAAACCTTTCTCCTGGAGCACCATTTTTCTCAGCAGAGTCATTTCCAGACCTGGGAGCACTTTGCACAACGTGACCCATACGGAATCCCGGGCTCACGTTTGTCCCAAGGCAGTAGTGAAAAGCCGTCCAGAAGATGAAGGGACTCTGTCATTTGTTCCTTCATTCATCACCCAGTTCTCCCTATCCTGTTGTCAGGTCTGCATTCAGTCACACAGTCCTACCATGCAACTGCTGCTACAATGAGTGAGTTGCATGAGACCCCTCTTTTTATTCACATGGCCATGCATCATGTCTTGGGCACACTGTGGGAAGCTGGGACATTTGGGGAACTAAGTCAGTACCCTGGGCTTCAGCAGGGAGGCAGCTCACTGTGTAGTATGGGAAACACACATACCAACAGATAGCAGAGGATGTTCAAAAAGATTTTTCAAATTGACAAAACTTCAGCCAGACTGAGTAGGGAAAAAAGAGAGAAGACTCAAATAATTAAAATTAGAAATGAGAGTGGACATATTATTACTGATTCTACCAAAATGAAAAGTATTACAAGAGAATACTATGAATGATTAAATACAAGCCAGATAATCTAGATGACATGGACAAATTTCCAGAAACAGAAAACCCACCAGGACTGAATTATGAAGAAACAAGATTTGAATAGGCCAAAAAGTAGTAAAGAGAGTGAATGAAAAATCTACAGCACCCCACAAAAGCCCTGAATCTGTTGCCTTCACTGGTGAATTCTACCAAACATTTAAAAAACTGATGTCCATCCTTCTCAAACTTTTCCAAAAAAATTGAAAAAGAGGGAATACAGTGGCACCTTGGGTCACCAATGCTTCTTTTCAGGAACAATTCGGTTCACAAAGAGAAGTGTTCAGCAAAATTTTGCTTCCATTCACAAAACTCTGCATTGGGTGATGAACACAATTACCACCTTCCCCAAAATTATAGAAAGAATTAAGTTTGTGAATGGAGATACCACTGTATTTCCTAATTCATTCTGTAATGCTGGCATTTTCTGATACCTGACACCAGACAAAGACACTACAAGAAAATTACATACCAAAATCTCTTATGAACAATGATGAAAAAAAAATAGCAAACAAAATTCAGCATCATATTAAAAGGATTCTATA
This sequence comes from Erethizon dorsatum, assembly GCA_028451465.1. Lineage (NCBI taxonomy): Eukaryota > Metazoa > Chordata > Mammalia > Rodentia > Erethizontidae > Erethizon > Erethizon dorsatum. The sequence goes on from CM051834.1 coordinate 98,459,454, forward strand.
TCATGTCCTAGTGGGATTCATTCCTGGAATGCAAAGAAGTTCAACATATGAAAATTGATCAGTGTGGAATGAGAAAAAAACTACACGATCATTTCATTTGATACAGAAAAAAATCTTGACAAAATTCAACACCATTTCATGGGGTTTTTTGGTTTGTTTTTTGTTTTGTTTTGTTTTGGTGGGAGCCAGGAGTCCCTCAGGACCGTGCGCTTGCCAGCAGGCACTTGTGCCGCTGAGCGATATCACCGGCCCTTTTTTTCCCTTTATATGGGTACCGGGAGTCGAACTCAGGACCTCGCACCTGCCGGGCAGGCACTCATGCCGCTGAGCTATCTCACCAGCCCATTTCATGGTTTTAAAAAACACTCAATAAACTAGGAACACAGGAAATTACCTCAACATAATAAAAGATACAAATTCAAAACAGAAAAGGGATTTGCTGTTACACTATCAGTAAATAATATGAAAAGACAGTTGTGGTTAAAATTCCATTTACAATGCTGGGTGTGGTGGTGCATGCCTGTAATCCCAGCACTTGGGAGGCTGAGGCAGGAGGATCACCATGAGTTTAAGGCCAGCCTGGGCTACATAGTGACACCCTGTCTCAAAAAAAATTTTTTTTTTCCATTTACAAGCCAGGTGTGATGGTGTATGCCTATAGTCCCAGCACTCAGGAAGCTGAGGCAGGAGGAATGCCATCAATTTGAGGCTAGCCTGGGCTACATAGTGAGTCCAAAGCTAGCCAGAACTGCATAATGAGACCCTGTCTCAACAAAACAAAACAAAATTCCATTTAGAGTAGAATAAAAAATAATAAAATACTTAGGAATTAACTTAGAAATTAAGCTGGTGTTATTTTTTTTTTTTAATATATGCGATTTACTTTCAGGGTTGGGATCCTATTCAGCCTTAAAAAGAGAAAATTCTGACACATTCTACAACATTGAGGAACTCTGAAAACTTATATTAAGTGAAATAAACTAGCCAAAAAAAGACAAATACTTATAACTCTACGTATATGATGTACTTAAGAGTACTCAAATTCAAACAGTCAGAAAATAGTATGATGACTTCCAGGGACTGTGGCACAGTAGGGATAATGTAGAGGTATTATTTAGTATTTTAAGTTTTGCAAAATGAAGAGTTCTATAGATGAAGAATGATAATGGTTGCAAATAATGTGAATATACTTAATACCACTATAACAATTAAGATGGTTAATACTGTGAATTGTATGTGTATTTTAATAGTTCAATAAACCATAAAAAAGTGGTGCATTTATTTAATAGGTCCCTGCTCAGAGGTAAAAGAGATAAATTATATATACACACAGCATGGAGATCCTCAAGATAATTATGTTTTCACATGTAAGTGCTTTCTCCTACTGAAATTTAAAATAATTTAGAAAATCAACCTAATTATAAAAATATAATTATATTGTATGACAGAAACCAGAAAAAAACATGAATACTTTATGATTACAATTGCATAAAATTCCTAAAAATGCTAATGAATCCATAGTGAAAAAAGTTAAATCAACAGTTTCCCTGGAATGTAGTTAATAGCTTCCTAAAGGTAGGGAGGGATTATAAAGAGACATAAGATACTTTCAAAGATGGTAGACGTGTTCATTATCATGATTATAGCATTGGTTCCCTAAGTATATATACATTTCAAAACTTATTTAATTTTGTGCATCAAATATATGCAATTATTTCATAACAATTATATCTTAACCAAACATTAAAAAGAAACTGTTACTCATAAAAATATGACTGCTTACTCATTTTAGAAAACCAAAACATTTGACAACTCTCTTATCAATTCTACCATCTCTCCCCTCATGCCTCAGCAGCACAGAACAGCTGGCTATGTCACAATGCTCCATCCCAGGAAACAGGATCTTCCTATCATTAGAAAGGCCAGCAATGGCCTTGAGATGCATAGTGCATAGAGTGTGTAGTAATCCTTAAAGCCTTTAGATTATTTGCTCTGTTAGTAACCTTAATTGTACGGAAGTGGTTTGAAGGTCCTGAGGATTTTGGCAAACCCAGTCTTTGTTACTTTTCTCATTGTTGAGATAAAAATACATAACACCCAAAATTAAAGGAGGAAATGTTTATTTCAGCTCATAGTTTGTAGGTTTCAGTCCACAGATGGCTGGCTTCAAGGCAGAGTGGCATGGCAGAGGGGCATCACAGAGGAGAAAGAGTCCATGGCAAGCAGGCAGGACATAGCAAAGCAGCAAGCTGTAACAACACCAGCAGCAAGCCTGCCTTTATATTTCATCCAGGCTATAAGCCATTGATTGGTGCCACCCACACTCAGGGTGGGGCACTCAATCCCAGCACCACACCCTTAATCCAAATTCACACACCTTAATCCAGTCAGTTTCAAAACTCCCCACCTATGACCACATGAGGCATTGGGGAACATCTAGATATAAGCCATAACATTCCACCCCTGGTCCCCCTCCAAGACTCATGCACATCCCTTTACACAAAAAGCACTTAGTCCATCTCTAAAAGTTGTTGGAGTCCTAACAGTTTCAACATTGCTGAGAAGTCCAAGGCCAAAGTCTCCGAGATTTAAGGCAAACTCTTAGCTGTGAGTCCCTATACAAATGAAAAGAAAGTCAAACACTCCTCACATACAATGGCACAAGATAAACATCCCCATTCCAAAAGGTACAAATGGGGAATAGAAAGGAATGGGAGCAAAGCAAGTCCAAACTCCAGCTGGGCAAACATTAAGTCCCGTAGTTCCGTGTCCAGCCATCCAGGGCAATCTGTGGCAAGATGTGAGCTCCAAAGGGCTAGGGTGGCTCTGCCCCTATGGCACCACCAGTGGTTGCACCTCTCATGGCTTCTCCCTTGGGCCAGCTTTGCCCACTCCTTGCAGCTTTCCTCAGATGATCCATGTTACTGGCTTCTCCCACCTTCTGAGGTCTCCCTTGCACCTTCAGCTTCATAGTCACAGCTTCACAGACATACCTCTCAGAGGCTCACTGCCTGGCCTCCCAGACCTTCTTCTGAAATTTGGGTGGAAGGCTTCCTGAGCCACAACTCTTGCATTCTGCATCCATCTAAAACCAGCACCATGTGGATGATGCGAAAGTCTGCCATCAGTTGGAGCAACAGCCAGGCTTCCTTCTCTCTGCGCTGTAGGTATCAAGTCCCTAGATTGCTGAGCACTAGGAATCAAATCCTGAGGAAAAACTTCCCTAGGCCTCCTCCATTATGGAACATGGTGCTCTGGGTCTTTGTCTTCAAAGCAAAGTCTTCCACCTTTGCACTTTTGAGACTCCAAAGGCTGGAGTTCTACTAGTTTTTGTGATGTCCTCAGGCCATCTTTTCTATTGTCCTGTTCCTTCTCAGCAACCAAGGTCTTCTTTCTCCATCTTTGCAGTCTGTAACTTTACTGCAGCTTCCTTTCTGGGCAAACTAAAATATTTTAAATCATCCTGCTGAGCTCTTTGTCCTTAATTCTCAGCATAAATCTGGCTAAAAGCCCCCAACAGTAGCCATGCCATCTCTTCAACATTAGACTGCCTTGAAATTTCTTCTGCAAGATTAATTAGTCCTGTGCCAGGCATAGTGGTGCATACCAGTAATCCCACCACTTGGGAGGCTGAGGCAGGAGGACTGCCACAAGTTCAAAGCCAGCCTGGGTTACATAGTGAGTTCAAGGCCACCCTAAACTATAGAGTGAGGCTCTGTCTCAAAAAAAAAAAAAAAAAAAAAAAAAAAAAAAAAAAAAAAAGATGAATTAGTCTGCTGCCTTTAAACTCAAGTCTCTAGCAAAGTCTCTAGACATGAGCAAAATGCAGACAAATTTTCTGCCAAAGGATAACACACATGGTCTGGAGTCCAACAGCCAATGCAGCCTTTGTTCCTAACTGAAAACTCTTGAGCTTGTTCTTTACTGGCTGCGTTTCTATCAGTATTCTGGTCTTCTAAACATTGATCAGAATCTCACATCAAGTACAGCTGAAAGCATTCCAGGGCTGCTTCTCCAACCAGAATCTCCAAACCTTTCCAAACTCTTTCCACAAGCCAGTTCCAAAGGGTCCTGAACCACATGGACAGGTGGTATCACAACAACGACCTCACTTCTGGTAACAAAATCTGTTTAACTTTTCTTGTTGCTGAGACAAAATATCCAATACCCACAGTTAAAGGAGAAAAGGTTTACTTCAGGTCACAGTCTGTAGAGGTTTCAGTTCATAGTTGGCTGGCTCCACGGCAGGGTAGCATAGCAGAGGAGCATCACAGATGAGAAATAGTCCATGGCAAGCAGGCAGAAGACAGCAAAGCAGCAGCAGCAGCAAGCCTGACTTTATATTTCACCCAGACTATAAGCCTATTGGTCGGTGCTACCCACACCCAGGGTGGGACACCCTTAACCCCAGCATCACACCCTTAATCCACATTCACACGCACTAATCCAGCCACCTTCAAAACTTCCCACCTATGACCACATGAGTCTTTGGGGAGACATCTAGATACAAGCCGTCAGTTCTACACAGTGACATTCAAAGGAACATTTGAGGATATGTTTTTAGACTAGTTCCATTCCCGCAGGTCTCACCCTGTCTCTATAGTCATACTGTGTGTTTCTGTTCAAACTATGGACCCACCTGGACTTACCAGGTCTTAAAGGTAGACACATCTGTTTAGCAGATGCTGAACTTCACAGCATATGACTCCTTGGCAGGTAACATGAACAGCAACTAGGGCAGTCGTGGTGAACCTATGGCATGTGTCCCATAGTGGGCATGCAGAGCTGTCTCTGTTGGCACCCAAGCCAAGTCACCCCAGCACCTGAGCATTCAGGATCCATTGTAGTGTTGGCATTTTACGATAAATAAGTGTGTTTTGGGTTGCAGTTTGGGCACTTGGTTTCTAAAAGGCTTGTCATCACTGTGCTAGGAGTAAGGGACCCAATTGATAACTGCTCTCAGATGCACTAGAGGTTGCCACAACTGCTATCTCTTAGAATTAGAAAAATTCATGCCATTCAGGCCATGAAAATTCATAGCATTCAAGATTGCAATAGAGGCCACAAAGCAATACAGTCTTTCCTTGAAAGCCCGGGTTAACAGTTAACATAGGGCCAAATCTGGGCTGGAAGTTGTTCTCTGACATCCTACTGCCACTTCCGAAGCACACACAATTTGGAGCTGTCCATTCATAGACCTTACTTAGTTCTGTTCTCTGTTCAAAGTACTCCCACAGTGATCAGAAGGAAGATAAAACATGCTTTAATCAATAAGACTCCTGGTATAACATGAGCTGACCAATGTATTTTAGGTACTTGGGTCAGGTCACATAAATCCATTATATTAAACCACTGAATGTCCCTGAAAAAAAGGAAACCATCTCAGTAAGCTCCCAGTAGAACTCCATTTAGGTCATCATGGCCCAAAACAAGTCACACCCACAGCTAAAACAGTCATACATGGGGAAAGTGACATTTTTCCATGGCCTCAGGAACTTGGGTTCCATTTAGGGACTAGAAAGAGAACAAAAGGCTGCTTTCCCTGAGATGGTGGAGTGGCTGATACACATTCTGGAGGCCAGCCAGTGGGCCAACCTGCAATGGCTTCTGTCTCAAACTCTAGCAGTGATAAAATGGACAAAAATGACTTTGGTCCTGAAAGCATCCACCATATATAGCTTTCATAGGGAATCTCCTCAGTGTGATCACATGGATGAATGATGTTCACAGTCTGGCTGACACTCCCTCATGAAGCCCACTGTCACACTCTCTTTCTGCTGTGTGCACCTGTGTTCAACAAGCCAGGCACACATTGTCTACATTCCTTTCTCTGGTGTGAATTTTTTGATGCTGAATGAGGGTGCGCTTTTGGCTAAAGGCTTTGCCACATTCACTGCACTTATATGGCCTGTCTTGTTTGTGAACTATCTGGTGCTCACTCAGATTCGACCTTTGTCTGAAGGTTTTCCCACATTCTCTGCACTCATAAGGCCGTTCACCAGTGTGAAGTCTGCGATGGTTACTGAGGGTGGAGTTTTGGGTGAAAGCTTTTCCACACTCACTGCACTTATAAGGCCTGTCTGGTTTATGAACTATCTGGTGCTGCCTCAGATTTGAGCTTTGTTTGAAGGATTTCCCACATTCACTGCACTCATAAGGCCGTTCATCAGTGTGAAACCTCCGATGGGCTTTAAGGCTGGAACTCTGGTTAAAGTATTTTCCACATTCACCACACTGGTAAGGCCGTTCACCAGTGTGGAGTCGCTGATGGATCCGGAGGTGGGAGATTTGGCTGAACATCTTCCCACATTCAGTGCACTTATAAGGCCTTTCACCGGTGTGAACTCTCTGATGGTTCATGAGATTGGAGCTTCGGCTGAAGACTTTCCCACATTTACCACACTTAAAAGGCTGTTCTCCAGTGTGAACTCTCTGGTGTTGGGTGAGATTGGAAATCTGCCTAAATGATTTTCCACATTCCTCACACTTATAAGGTCTTTCTCCTGTGTGAACTCTCCCATGCTTAATTAAGCTGGAGTTGCAGATGAAGAATTTCCCACATTCCCTGCACTCATGAGCACGTCTACCAGTGTGAATCCTCTTATGTTGAAAAAGACTGGAGTGTTGACTAAAGAACTTCCCACATTCGCTGCACTCATATGGCTTTTCACCAGTGTGAATTCGCTGATGTTCCACAAGACTGAAGTGCCGGCTAAAAAATTTCCCACACTCACAGCACTCATACGGTTTTCCTCTATTGTGAACTCTCTGGTGTTGCTTGAGGCTGGAGGCATCATTAAAGACTATCGCACACTTGCTGCACTCATAGGGCCTCTCTCCAGTGTAGACTCTCTGTTGATGAACAAGTGTGGATGTGTCACTGAAAGTATCCCTAGCAGTGAGAAAATTTAATGCACTGTCAGAATTCTTGTGTGCCTCCTCTACACTGGGCGTGATCTGATGCTGCACAAAATCTGATGTGACCACAAAGTCCTCCTTCCCCTCCCCACACATGAAAGGCTTCTGGGATGTGTGGTCTGTGCACGTCTTTCCAGGAGAGGCCCTGCCCTCCTCGCTTCTGGCAGGCTTTTCCTCATTCTTCTGCACCTGTTGCTGGCAAAGGTTTGCGTTAAACTTGAACCCTGTCCTATTTGCCTCACACACATAGGGCTTCTGACTGGCATGTACTGCCTGGTGTTCAGCCAGGTACAAAATGTCTCTCAAGTGTGGGCCAAATGTGTCGCAGGGGTAGGTCTTCTGCATGGACAGAGCTGTCTTAGGATTCTCATCCTGTAATATTTCTTTCACAGAAACATTTTGCTCAGAAGGTAGCTCCTTCCCCTGTGCTCCACAGCAAAAATCTACAAGCAGAGAAATTACAATCAAGTCATATAAACTGATAGAAGGAAATAGTCCCACCACATATGCTTGTCTGATCCCAGAATGAGTGCTTTGGAACCTTGGCAAGACGAGAAATCTTAGGTCAGGGTAAGGAATGGTTGGCTCTCTACACTACCATGCCTGGCCAGGCCACAAAACAGAAGACATCTACAACACAGGAGGGGGTACAATCTTGGGAAGAGAGGCAGGGTCCCCAACTCACTTCTCTACAAAGGCCTTGGAGCAGGGCATTGGCTTCTGGGAAACTGTGAGGGTCATGCAGCAGGTAAGAATGGCCAGGCCCAGGAGAATCTGACTACAACTAACTGGCTGATGTTCAAAGACATCAAGGAAACACACCCTTCTCAGGACATATGAAGTGGAGTCCAGCAGTGAAGAGTGCTGCAGAGGCCACTGTGGGAGGACTGAGACATGGAGACCAGAAAGGTGAGGCCAGCCAGAAGCCCACAGTCAGAGCAAAGATTCAAACAGGCAAGGTCTCAAGAATAGGAAAGGAAACGTAGAGATGAAGAGCAGACATCAGCACTCACACAAACAATGATAAGTATCAGCAAAGAAGCTGGTATGATTTGGACATAGTGACGATGTCACATCCTCCCCCAGCTCCCACTTACTAGACCCGGGCCTGCCAAAAGCCCCCCTTGCCATGGCTGAAGTCATATCCACTCTGTCAGGCACCCAGGGTTCTTTCCCCATCTTGAGATGTGCAATGACATGGCACCTGAAAGATGTGAGCCCTAAGGGAAAGATGGGCAGGGGAAGTAACCCAGAACAGACCACAGGAAAGAAAACTCAGTATTGGGGGCCGGTGAGATGGCTCAGCGGCGTAAGCGCCTGCCTTGCAAGCGCGACGGCCCGAGTTCGACTCCTGGATCCCACATACAAAAAAGGGGCCGGTGATATCGCTCAGTGGCACGGGTGCCTGTTGGCGCGCGAGGTCCTGAGGTCGACCCCCCGGTACCCACAAAAAAAAAAAAAAAGAAAACTCAGTATTACAAATTGAACATACAAGCTTGCTGGCAGGCACATCCCAGTGATTTGCAGGTAGTGACCAAATTAGTGCATGGTGTTTCTGCACAGTCTTGTACAGGACATGTTAGCAAAAGAAGGAGCAGAACCTGAACCACACGAGGGTCAGAGATCTGGACAGTCACCCAGGTGAGAAGTGACAGCTAGGAATGGCTTTATGGGGCTAACCACAAGGGCTGACCACAAGGCTCCTGATGCCTGGACCCTTCCCTGCACGGCTCTGGTCAGTAGGTGTGGGGCTGCTCAGGAAGGGAAGGCACCGCATGTGGCCCTGCCCTGGAATCCACTGGAACCCACAACACACAGAACGGGAACATGGAGGAGAAGCAGTGTTCATGGTGTTGGCATTGGAAAGAGAGTTGTTTCTTATGCAAAGGGGACAGGTAGAGAAGAGCTCAGGACACCTGGGCAATGTGATGGTCTTACCCAGAGAGGCTATGAGTGCAAAGTTCTCCAGCATCACATCGCAGTACAGGAGTCTCTGTGCCTCATCGAGCAGCCCCCACTCCTCCTGGGAGAAGTAAATGGTCACGTCCTCAAAGGTCACACAGCCCTGCTATGATGGGGACAGTTCATTCCATGATCAGTCTCTCTCCTCAGGACTCTGTCTCCATTCCCCACTCAAGCTCCTCCTTCTTCCCAGCTCCAAGGAGACACCACACTCTGGTTAGATTAATAGTGGCTTTTTTAATGCCTCACATGACCACCTTGTGAGTCCACAACAGTGACAGGCAGGAGGACAGAAGGCCACCATCTAAGGTCTGGGCCTGAAGTATAGGGCCCAACCCCCTCTTTGCTGGCCCAATCTCCTAATGTTTCAGTGTTCTGCTTCTCAGACACATACCAACAAGGTCTTGGTCTTCTCCCCAGTCCACAATCCTAAAGCTATATTGCCTCTAATCCCCACATTAGGACTGCATCTGCCTCTCCTACTTATATCCCAGAGGAGGTCACTTGGGCTCCAGCCTGTGGTTACACTTGGGTGGTTCAATCAGCAAACCTTCTTCATTTCTTCTAGTCAATGCAATGTAAAACTATTAATAGATTACATGATTCTTACCCTTTAAGTCAAAATTGACTATACCAAGCATGAAAACAGATATTTAGTGGCAAAGGGCTTCAAGTGTCACAAGCTTAGCTGTATGAGTCCTTAACATTCCCCCGGGTCTAAACCCCTCCCTTGGTGGCTCCAACTCAAAGACATGAATAATGTTCAAGTGAGTATTGGCAAAAAGATTTTACCCAACTGCTTCTGTGCCAAGGGTTTAGATATCTACTAGTTCTCATTGATACCTTTATATGATTGATAGAAGCCTTTCCCACCAGGGCTGAAAAGGCTACAGAAGTGTTCAAAGAAGTTCAAAGCAGTTCTCCAAGAAATCATTCCTTGATTCAGACTTCCCAAGTCCCTCCACAGTGATAACAGCTCATCTTTCATTTCCTAGGTGATACAGTTGGTGGTTAAGGTCTTGGCATTTAAATATTATCATCATTCTTCTTGGAGACCTCGGTCTTCGGACAAGGTAGAACAAGCCAATCAAACATTAAGACTACATAAAAAAGCTATGTCAAGAAACTCACCTCTCATGGAAGGTAATCTTACGTACAGCTCTACTGAGAGTTTTCACAGGCCCTACTGCTGTACTGGGCCTTGGCCCATTTGAAGAATTACATGGTTGGCCTTTCTTGTATGCAGACACCCTACTAGATGCAGAGGCTCAATTCTTGGGCTAATTTGTGTCCACACTAAATATTTTTCAACAGGCAATTAAGGACTACGGACTTTAAATATTGTCACAGATATCCCAAGAGCCTCAGTAGCCCCCTTGTTAATCTGGTACTTTAGTCAAAACTGATAGAAAGAACCCATAGGACCAACAGCTAACTCCTCTCTGGAAGGGTACTTCTCTCTTCTATAGCCATCAAGGTTCTAGGGATCTGAGCTGGACTCATCATTTCCAAGCCAAGCCATGGAAGAAAGTACCTCTGCAGGACGAATCCTGCAGGCCTCTGGGTACCTGCACCTGGGTACCATCAAATATCTGTTTAAATGAGCATCTGATGAGTAAATGCCCCACCATCCCATGCTATATTCCAACACAAGGCTGTGTGCACCTTGGGTATTAACCTCTTAACCATACCCTTATTGTAATTACCCTTCTATTCCTGTGTACTTCTAGGTGGTATGGGCCCACCTGCTACTGTTTACAATAGGCCTTAAAAAAAGAAAACTGGTTATAGTAAGTTCAGCTGCGATCCTCGTTTTTTACTATGGTCATTTTACTATGACATATCAGACATGACCAGGCTAACAATGTTTTATCATTTGTTTTTGATGTTTTTTCTGTCCATAATCTGCTAACTAAAGAAGGCCCCAATTGCTTTCTCCTTTGGGCTCAGCAGTACACCCAGGATGTTGAAGGCAATGCCCGCTTGGTTTGTGGATTATTACCCAATTTCTATACGTCTGGGCTGCATTGGACTTAAGAAAACAAATCCAAGACATGCCTGACACTACCCCCTCCACACCAGTTTTGAAACAATGATGTGGGCACAGCTTTCCCAATTCTCATCATGGAAATGGCTATTTTAATTTTGCTCCTTATATTTAGCCCTTGTATTTTAAACTGTTTCCTTAACTTCATCTCTCCTTTACACCCTATGCCTCTGCAGATGCCCCAACAGCCCGCTGATTCCTCCATCGCCCCCTAGCCCTGAAAGTCAGCAAGAGTAAGAGCCCTAAGTCTCTCTGGTGCCCCCTCTCAGCATGAAGTAGCTAAAGTAACACGGAGTTTCACTGCCCTAAAAATTTGAGGGTCCCAACTGGAATGGGGAATGGGAAGCAGGAAGTTAGATTTTTGCAGGCCTGGAGGCAGGCCGCTGGCAAGTACTTGAGAAAGATGCAGGAAAAGCAAGGAACACATATGCCACCCCTCCTTTCTTAATCAGTAGCTACGGATAAATTCCAAGCAAGGTTATGATCTCCATCTATGGCTCAGAGAATGTAACCTGCTCTAAGCTTGCTGCTAAAGTCCAGCGCAGAGGGTTGAAGCCCCCCACTCACCTGCACCAGGTCCCTCTGCGCTGCCGCCGCCATCAGGGCCTATGGACCCAGCAGGGCCTTCAGAGGCTGGCGACCGAGGAGGCTCCCGCGTGCGGGCTCAGCCCACCACCCGCTCTGCCGTGTCTCCGGCCCAGGGCCGCGCTCCCGGCCTCAGTCCCCCAGTCAAACACGCACCCCTGCACACCTGCGGACACCCCAGTTCCAGGGCTCGCGGCTGCTGCAAAGGCGCGGCCCAGCGTCCGAGCCGCACCGTCCCTCCCGCGCGGCCCCCGCCAGCCCCAACCCAGGTCCCCAGCCTCGCAGAGCGCAGCCCGGTCACGGGGAACCCCTGACAAGCGCGGCGAGGGAAACCCCGGCCCCGCCCCCCGCGGCGCGAAACCCCGCCTCCCGCGCTCGGTGGCCGCGCCCGCCGCACGCGCACAGCCGCTGCCCGCGACCCCGCGTCTGCATCCCGCCGGAGGCCAGAGCGGGGGAACGGGGCGGGGCTCGCGCGGCTCCTTCTCCTCCCCGCAGCCCTCCCCCCCAGCTCGCCTCTTAAAGGGGCCGCTCCCGGGCCGCGGTGGCCGCAGCTGGTCAACAGCTGCGCCCGCCGCCCCCTTCCCCGCACCCTGCGGGCCCTGCAGGCATCGCCAGCCGCTTCGCCTCTTGTTCAGGGACCTAGATTCACGCTGAAACCCGCAGTTATAGCTAATTGGCGGGATCTTCGCTTCATCGCTGGGAATTTGTTAAAAATGAAAGTTGGAGGCAGCAGCCCAAACTTAGGGACTCACAGGTTCCCAGGCACCATTGGCCCTTTTCTCAAACCTCCATGAAAAGATCCCTTGTGCCCATGCGATGGCAGGAGCCCCTTTTCCTGCTACTCTTCATCGGCTCCAGCAAAATGTAGAGAGATGGCACGAACCCAGACAGTCCTGTTTCTGTGAGGTTCTTGCGGAAAGAAACAGAACCTGGAGGAAGACACTTCGCATCGAGGCACTTGGAAGGCAACAGCTTTATTATGCCAGCAGGCTGGTGGAAACCAGTTCCAAATCACCAGCCCCGGCTTAGGGTAAAACAGAAACTTATATATGATTTGTAAGCAGGAAGTACAGAAGCCGATAGAGAATCAGGTTATAACTGGTTACATAAGCTAGGTCATATATTGTCAGGCAGATTGGTTCTGGGCAGGTTTAGTTAGAAGGGTTGTTCATCATAAGGCAGGAGAGTCCAGGGAGGGAGTTGGGGCCGAGGAGGTGGGTGAACTCATGCATGTCCTTGACTGGGCTACTCTACCTCGGGTAGACAGTCCTTGGAACAAGTTGGTAAAGCAGGATATGTTCATGGGCTTGGGAGTGCAGGCAGAGCAGCTGGGTGAGGCCAGACAAAAGCTAGGTCAGACTGGCTCTGAGTTGCAGCTGGCGTGGTTAGTCAAGGCTGACTGAGTCTATTAGACTATGTGGTGGGCTGGGTGAGCATATCTTGTCCTAGCATGGCATTAGACTGTTACTTCTCAAATTTCTGCCACAAGGTGACGTCCATCAGCTTGATTCAGTGATTCCACAGGGTGCGTGTACTTCACAGCATCATGTCCTACGTGATGCATAGGTATAATTTTAGTCTTTAATGTATTTAAAATAAAAAACAGGAGCGTTTCCATTTCGAATACTCCCTATTTGACCATTGTAGCTCTTGCTCTAGATTTTTCTGTCTCTTCCCCTTCCCTACCTTCAAATACATTGTCTGCTTTTATTTAAAAATAAATTTAAAAAACAACTGCATGTTATATTTTTTAAAAAAAGGAAAAGAAAGCAAAGAAAGAAAAGATAAAAAGGTGCCAGATGGTGTAACTGTGTGCTTTTACTTAAGGGTCTACTTGGTGCACGCACACGTGCAGCCCCATCCCCAGCCCGTGTTTCACACGCTGACAGATGTCCCAGATGACCCTGCAGAGAAGCGGCTCCCGCTGCCCTCTCACAGCGGTGCGAGAGTTGTGGGGTGATGATAACAGCTTTTACATGGTGAGAGGGACTTCGTGCCAGCTAGGTCGCCTGTTACCCCGTGAGGTGTGCAGTGTTAGGATCTCACTGTGTAGACTGAATCTCTGTTCTCACTCTGTAGCAGCCCTGGCGTCCCCCAAGGGCTTGTAAGAGCCGGGAAGGCTGAGTCTCGTCGCCACCCCCCCAGCCTCTGAGTCCTTGAATGTGGGCTGCTGCCTCCAACTTTCATTTTTAACAAATTCTCAGCGATGAAGCACTGAGCGAGAACACGTAGGATTAGCACACAAAGATCCCACAATTAGCTATATCTGCGGATTTCAGTGTGAAATGAGGTCCCTGGGCGAGAGGCGAAGCGGCTGCGGATGCCCGCGGGGCCAGCACGGCGCGGGCGTCCTGCGCAACTGTTGGTCAGCTGCTGCCTCCGCGGCCCGGGAGCGGCCCAGTTAAGAGGCGAGCTGGGGGAAGGGGCTGCGGGGAGGAGGAGGAGCCGCGCGAGCCCCGCCCCGTTCCCTGCGTCAGCCTCTGGCGGTACGCAGACGCGGGAGTCACAGGAAGCGGCTGTGCGCATGCGCGGCTACCGAGCGCGGGGGGCGGAATTTTCTTTGCTGTGGGGACCGGGAGTTCCCGGTGACCGGGTTGCGCTCCCAGAGGCCGGGGACCAGGGTTGGGGTTGGCGGGGACCGCGCGCGGGGGGGGGGTGCGGCTCGGACGCTGGGCCGCGCCTTTGCAGCAGCCGCGAGCCCTGGAACTGGGGTGTCCGCAGGTGTGCAGGGGTGCGTGTTTGACTGGGGGACTGAGGCCGGGAGCGCGGCCCTGGGCCGGAGACACGGCAGAGCGGGTGGTGGGCTGAGCCCGCGCGCGGGAGCCTCCTCGGTCGCCAGCCTCTGAAGGCCCTGCTGGGTCCATAGGCCCTGATGGCGGCGGCAGCGCAGAGGGACCTGGTGCAGGTGAGTGGGGGGCTTCAAACTTCTGCTGTGGGATTCCACCCTCTTGGTCCTGGTGCCAACATGGAAAGGATGGCGCTGTTCTTAACTCTTTCGCGTTTTCCATTTCCCTGCCTTGACTCGGGTGCTTAGGAGGAGTCATTCCTGGCATGGGTCCTGATTGTGGGCTGGACAATCTGTAGAGCAGTTTCCACTCCTGAGCTCTGAAGGGTGAGGGGAGAGAGGTTTTCCTGTGCACAGGAACGTGCACAGAGGACCTAGTTGAAAGTGTTCAGGAAACTCAGTGACCGTCATATCTGCTGGGACCAGATAGCGCCCCCAGAATGGCAGGCTGAGGAGCTGGGCTGCTGTTCTGAGGACACTGGGTGCTGTGGACGGTTTAAAGCAGAGGAGGGAGGTGATAGGACTCAAATCTTACTAGCGTCTCTGTGGATGCAGAGTGGAACCCAAGTGTAGGGTGAAGGTAAGGGCAGGGAGGCCAAGGAGCACCCACTGCCGCAGTCAGGGTCAGTGATCCTGGTGGCCAGACCAGGTAGAACTACAGGTGTGTTCTCTGTCTTTCAGAAACATCAGGCTGACCAGGTTGTCCGATGTGGAGGGTGAGGAGGAGGAGGCATGCTCCGTGGTTTGCTTCCTTAGGTAGAAGTATCAACAAGTCATCAACAGAGAGAGAGAGGGAAGTGGCTGCTATTTCAGTGGAAATAGCAGAAGTTAGGTTTGGGACATGTTGAGTCTCTTATGCTCCAGAGACTCTGAGTAGACTTGAAGAATGGTTTAACACAGTTACCCTGTTCTAGGGAAGTGTTCGTTGAGGTCCTGTGAGACAATCTGCAACTCAGACAGTGGGCAGATGATATCAAAACTAGAGCTCTGTCCCAGGACCTGCCCAGGAAACCACCCCCTCTTCTATCATCAGACCACAGGAGGCCTGCTTATGGTGAGACTGGCAGGAAACCAGATTGCTGTCTCTGGTAACAAGCCAGAAAGTTAAACAAAATCTTCTTTCACAGTTGTTCTCTTTTTTGGGGTGGGCTTGATTAATAACTGACAGTTTCTGTAATTTTTGTTGTTATGTTCAATTTAGGACCAACTGCAGAAAGCCAACGATGCTGACATAACCAATCTCATGCAAGTCCCTGCATCTAGTTTGAGGCCCCCACAGACAGTTTTCCAAGCCAACAGCCCCCAGTCAGGGCACACCTGGGCCTTTCCATTTTCTCCATTATAATGCTCTGCCCTTGCTGTGCCTGCGTTTAGATCTCTGAGAAGCCTTCAGTGATGGTGGCTGACTCCCTGGCTACAGAAAGTGATGGATAAATAGCCTCAGCTTTCTTGTTTGGTTGGTCTTTATTTCCACATTGTGGCATCAATGTGTGGGCAAGAGTGTATGTCAGATTTAAGACGGTGAATGTTCAGGTCATGGTGGCAGTGTTCTAAGAAAAAAGAATATGGGCCTGGAGGACTCAGAGCATGAGATCTTGCTTGGACACCATGTTTGGCTTGTTTAGCATCATAAAAACGAATGAGAAAGAGTGTCATGGGGTGGGGGATATGAGGGGATAAGGGAATGTGGCAGGTGGTCAGATCCAGCTAGGAGATGGATGCTGAGGCTTGGGAGTCATGGAGGTGATGCTGCCATGTACCTTAGAGTGGTACTTATTTACCAGTCTGTGTTCTCCCCGGCTTTTGTGGTATCTCATGATGGAGCCTGGGAATTTTTCAGTGAAGCTGAGCAATTAGGTAGGGACAATTGAGACTGCTCAGACTTGCTAGGAAACAGAGAGGAGTAGGGAGAGAAAGAAAGGCCAGGATCCTGATATTTCTTTCAGGAGCAAGCCCACCATGACCTAATTTCCTTCAATTAGGCACCATGTCCTAAAGGTTCCACCACCTCCTCTACAACAACCACAGCCTGGGCTCCAGGCCTTCAACACATGGGCTTTGGGGAACATTGAAAACACAAACTATATATATATCTAAAAAAACAAAAACAACTATCACATTTGGGTAGGAGGATCAGAGGGGTTGGCTTTTGAATAAGTGTGACTGATGAAGGGAGAGCATGAACACAAGAGTGCCAAGGTATCTGGCATCCATGTGCTTCATGTGGTTTAAAGCCAGGAAGAGGGCCAAGTGGGGAGGCCTCCAAAGCAAAGATGAGTATTAAGCTTGGCAGTGGGCACCATCAAAGGCCCAGGGCAGAATGGTATCATGGTTTTATTGGCCAGGCTCTCTCCAGGTACAGTGTACAAAGTGACACACAGGAGTCCACAGAAGTGGCTGAGAAGTAGGCAAGGATGGGGAGAGGGTAGCTGTGATCATGAGTGTGTAGAGCAGGGTCCAGAACTGTGAGGGATGTGCAGGACAAAGAGTGAGGTGCAAATAGGAGTGGGCCTTGACAGGAAACTGAGGGTGAAGAGCAAGCCCCCATTGGATTGTGTCCAAGAAGCATGACTTGCAAATTTAGGAGAAGGGGCCAGCTTGGGCCCTATACTTCAGGCCCAGACCTTAGATGCTGACCCTCTGCCCTCCTGCCTGTCTCACTATAGGCTGTCAAGGTGAACAGGTGAGACATGAGAAAAAAGCCAGTACTAATGGAACAAGGACCTGGCGACTCCTTGGAGCTGGGAAGAAGGATGAGAGAGAGAATTAGTAGGGAATGGAGAGGGAGGTCCGAGGAGTGAGGCTGATCATGGAATGAACTGTCCCCATCATAGCAGGGCTGTGTGACCTTTGAGGACGTGACCATTTACTTCTCCCAGGAGGAGTGGGGGCTGCTCGATGAGGCACAGAGACTCCTGTACTGCGATGTGATGCTGGAGAACTTTGCACTCATAGCCTCTCTGGGTAAGACCATCACATTGCCCGGGTGTCCTGAGCTCTTCTCTACCTATCCTCTTTCCAATGCCAACACCATGAACACTGCTTCTCCCGCATGTTCCTGTTCTGCCTTTTGTGGGTTCCAGTGGGATTCGAGGGCAGTGCCACATGCAGTGACTCCCCTTTCTGAGCAGCCCCACACCTGCTGGCCAGAGCCATATGGGGAAGGGGCCAGGTGGCAGGAGCCTTGTTGTCAGCGCCATAGAGTCCATCCTACCTGTCACTCCTCACCTGGGTGACTGTCTAGATCTCTGACCCTCGTGTGGTTCAGGTTCTGCTCCTTTTGCTAACATGTCCTGTACAAGACTGTGCATAAACACCATGTACTAATTTGGTCACTACCTGCAAATCACTGGGATGTGCCTGCCAGCAAGCTTCTGTGTTCAGTTTGTAATACTGAGTTTTCTTTCCTGTGGTCTGTTCTGGGTTACTTCCCCTGGGCATGTGCTGGCCAACAACCTGCCAATCTTTCCTTTAGGGCTCACATCTTTCAGGTGCCATGTCATTGCCCAACTTGAGATGAGGAAAGAACCCTGGGTGCCTGACAGAGTGGATATGACTTCAGCCATGGCAAGGGGGGCTTTTGGCAGGCCTGGGTCTGGTAAGTGGGAGCTGGGGGAGGGTGTGACATCACTGTGTCCAAATCATACCAGCTTCTTTTCTTATCTCTGCCACACCTTCTCCATTCTTGAGACCTTGCCCATTTGGATCTCTGATCCGACTTTGGCTGTTGGCCCCACCCTTCTGGCCTCCGTGTCTCAGTCCTTCCACAGTGGCCTCTGCAGCACTCTTCACTGCTGGACTCCACTTCATATGTCCTGAGAAGAGCATGTTTCCTTGATGTCCTTGAACATTAGCCAGTTAGTTGTAGTCAGATTCTCCTGGGTCTGGCCATTCCTGCCTACCTCAAGGTCCTTACAGTTTCTCAGAAGCCAATGCCTTGCTCCAAGGCCTTTGTAGAGAAGTGAGTTGGGGACCCTGCCTCTCTTCTCAGTACTATACCATCCTTGTGGTAGAGACTGCCCCTGTTTTGTGGCCTGGCAAGTCACAGTAATGCAGAGAGCCAACCATTCCTTATCCTGAGCTGAGGTTTCTCATCATGCCCAAGTTCCTAAGGACTCATTTTGAGATCCGTCCGGGACATGTGATGGGGCTGTTTCCTTCTATCAAAGTTTATTTGGTTTGACCAGCATTTCTGTGTTCGCAGATTTTTGCTGTAGAACAGAGGGTAAAGTGTTACCTTCTGAGCAAAGTATTTCTATACAAGGAATATCACAGGATGGGAATCCCAAGACAGCTCTGTCTATGCAGAAGACCTACTCCTGTGACACATGTGGCCTACACTTGAAAGACATTTTGTACCTGGCTGAACACCAGGCAGTACATGCCAGGCAGAAGCCCTATGTGTGTGAGGCAAACAGGACAAAGGTCAAGTTCAATACAAACTTTCCCCAGCAACAGGTGCAGAAGAATGAGGAAAAGCCTTCCAGAAGTGAGGAGGGCAGGGCCTCTCCTGGAAAGACGTGCACAGACCACACATCCCAGAAGCCTTTCATGTGTGGGGAGGGGAAGGAGGACTTTGTGGCCACATCAGACTTTGTGCAGCATCAGATCACTCCCAATGTGCAGAAGGCACGCAAGAATTCTGGAGGTGCACTATATTTTCCCGCTGCTCAAAGGCATAACAAGAGCAGTGAATCCAGGGATGCTTTCAGTGACACAACCACACTTGTTCATCAACAGAGAGTCCACAGAGGAGAGAGGCCCTATGAATGCAGCAAGTGTGGGATATTCTTTAGCAATGCCTCCAGCCTCATGCAACACCAGAGAGTTCACAATAGAGGAAAACCGTACGAGTGCTCTGAGTGTGGGAAATTCTTTAGCCAACACTCTAGTCTTGTGCAACATCAGAGAGTTCACACTGGTGAAAGCTCCCACGTATGCAGTTATTGTGGGAAGTTCTTTAGCCGAAGCTCCAACCTCATCCAGCATAAGAGGGTTCACACTGGTGAAAAGCCATATGAGTGCAGCGAATGTGGGAAGTTCTTCAGCCGAAGCTCCAGCCTCATCCAGCATAAGAGGGTTCACACTGGCAGAAGTGCTCATGAATGCAGGGAATGTGGGAAATCCTTTAACTGCAACTCCAGTCTAATTAAGCATGGGAGAGTTCACACTGGAGAAAGACCTTATAAGTGCAACGAATGTGGGAAATTCTTTAGCCACATTGCCAGTCTCATTCAACACTATATAGTTCACACTGGGGAACGACCTTTTGAGTGCAGTGAATGTGGGAAAGCCTTCAGCCGAAGCTCTGACCTCATAAAACATCAGAGAGTTCATACTGGTGAACGGCCTTATGAGTGCATTGAATGTGGGAAGTTGTTTAGCCAAAGTTCCAGCCTCAATAGTCATCGGAGACTTCACACTGGTGAACGGCCTTATGAGTGCAGCAAATGTGGGAAAACCTTCAGACAGAAGTCTAATCTGAGGCAGCACCAGATAGTTCACAAACCAGATAGGCCTTATAAGTGCAGTGAATGTGGCAAAGCCTTCGGCCAAAGGCCCACCCTTATTCGGCATCAGAAAATACACACCAGGGAAAGAAATGTAAAGAATGTGCATCCTTTAGCACAGCTGCACACAACAGAGAGAGGCTGTGACAGTAGGCTTTATGAAGGAGCATCAGCCAAATGCTGAACCTTGTTCATCCATGCTGTCACAGTGGGGCGATTCGCTATTATAGCTAGATGTGGTTTATGCTTTCCGGAGCTAAGCTGGGTTTATCCAGTTTGTCACTGCTAGAGTTTGGGGCAGAAGCCATCTCAGCTTTGCCTACTTTGCAGCCTCTAGAGTGTATCACCCACTCTACCATCTCAGGGAAAGCAGACCTCTGTTTTCTTTCCCATTTCTGAAGGGAATCCTGAGTTTCTGAGGCCATGGGAGGATGTCACTTCCCTATGACCAGTCTAGCTGTGGACATGACCCATCTTTGTCCATGCCGACCTAAGTGGGGGCCTGCTGGCAGCTTACTGTGAATATTTTTCAGGGACATTAATCAGTATAATGTGATGTTTGTGATGGATTTATCCATCCTCCTTGTGACCCCACCCAACTACCCACTGTACATTGCTCTGGTTCATGTGATATTGTAAGAGAAAATTTTGAAACTAATAGCTTCATAGTTGGACCATCAGACTCAGTCAGCCTTGACTGATTACACCAGCTCCAACTCAGAGATAATGTGACTCAGCTTTGACTGCATCCAGCTGTGCTGTAGCCTGCAAACATACCCTGTTTTGCTGGCCTGTTTCAAGGACTGTCTACCAGGGACAGACTAGCCCAGTCAGGGACACACTTAATCTTACCTGCTTCGTTGGCTCCTGACTTCCCCCAGACTTTTCTGCCTTATGATAAATGACACTCCTAACTAAACTTGCCCCAGATCTGTCTAACAACATATGACCAAAAATATGTAACCAATTATAGAATAACCCAATATCAGCTTTTGTACTTCCTGCTTGCAAAACGTATACGAGTTTCTGTTTTACTCTAAGCTGGGACTGGTGATTTGGAACTGATTCCCACCAGCCCACCGGCATAATAAAGTTGTCTTCCAAGTGCCTCAGTGCCATGTCTTCCTCTTAGTTTGGTCCCAGTTTCTGTAACAATATTAAGGGTGTTAGTGACAAGCCTGTCTTTAATCTTTGGTGTTCTGATTACTGTGAGGAGTAGGTTGAGAACACTACTAATGTCTACTAAACTAAAGGGTGTGTAGCCCTTGTGTATGCCTCCAAGTTTAAAGCCTCAGAAGGGGCAATAGGCAGAAACAACACTCAGCCCAGATTTGACCTTATGTGCATTGCTAGCCTAGGTGGACCCATAACTTATATTATGTGGAAACACACAGTGGCAATGTAGGGAGGTTGATGGAGGATTGCCAAATCTAGTTTTCTAAAATGAGTGAATGGTCAGATATTTATGTGGAATATTCTCTTCTAATGCTTTGTTAAAAATACAATTGATGTGTGATTGTGGGGAGCAGCTGAAGCTGGAGATTGATCACACGTGTGGGGCTGGAGCAAGGCTGGTCCTGAGAACAAAGAGCGCCCGAGGCAAGCCATGTGAATAGCTGCTCCAGCTCGGAGAATTCGAAGTGCCCAGAGGCTACCATGCAGGCAGGTTGCTAGGCAGAGGGGTGTCACGTGACATCAACCTGCCTAATGTATAAATAAATGCACTGTGGTGGTTGAGTAGTTCCTTTCCTCCCATCCAGTCACAGTTTCCCAGAGAGGGCTCCGCTTGACCTCAGCTTTCTGTATTCTGACATCTTTATTTCTCCATCCTCCCACCATTCTCCCCTCCCCACCCCCAGAACTTCAAGAGCTGTGCTGGATGCAGCATGCGATAATTTCCAGTATATATATTTGATACACACAATTCTATAAGTTTTGAAATATGTATGCACTCAGGGAACCAACACCATAATCATGATAATGAACATATCCATCACCATGAAAGCCACCTCACGAACATTTATAATTTCTCTTTGCCTTCCAGGAAACCATTAATCACATCCCAGGGAAACTGTTGATTTAATTCTTTTATTATAGATTTGTTTGCCTTTTCTACAGTTGTATGCTGTTGTAATCCTATAGTATTTGTAAGTTTTGTGGTCTGGTTTCATCATACAGCATAATTTTTTTTAATTATGTTGACCTTCTAAATTATTTTAGCTATCAATGAAAGAGAATATTTATATGTGAAAGTATAATTATCTTGAGACTCTCCATGCTATGTATGTGGTTTTAAAAATTTTTTTGTGTGTGCAGGTACGGGGAGTCAAACTCAGGACCTCGCACTTGCCAAGCAGGCGCTTATGCCACTGAGCTATATCACTGGCCCTGGTTTTTAAATTTTTAAAAAATTTCTGGTAAAATATAGAAGTTATAATGTTCCATGTGTACAGTGCAGTGGTGTTAAATATGTTCATATTGTTTGTAACCATCACCACCATTCACCTCCAAATCTCTTTTCATTTTGCAAAACTGAAAATATATGCCCATTAAATAATAACTCCACATTCTTTCCCCACCCTTGTCTCTGAAAACCACCATTCAATTTTCTGTCTGTTTGAATTTGACTAAGTACCTCATATAAGTGGGATCATAAATATCCATCTTACTGTGGTAGCTTATTTCACATAGTATAAGTCCTCAAGATCACCAGTGTTGTTGCATGTGTCTGTATTTCATCTGTTAAAGACTGAAAAGAATCCCAGCTTAATTTCTAAGTTAATTCCTAAATATTTTATTCCTTTTGATGTGATACAAATGGAATTGTTACCATAGTTTCCTTTTAATATTGTTTACTGGATTTTTGTTTTTTGGGTTTTTTTTGAGACAAGGTCTCACTATGTAGTTCAGGCTGGCCTTGAGCTCACTATGTAGCCCATGCTGGCCTCAAATTCATGGCAATCCTCCTGCCTCAGCCTCCTGTGTGCTGGGATTACAGGTGTGTGCCACCATGCCTGGCTAATGTTTATTGTTGATGTGTAGCAACAACTAACTTTTTGTGTGTTGAATTTGTATCTTGTTACTTTGATGAATTTATTAATTTATTTATTAGTTGTAACAATCTGTCTCTGACTCCTTCCCCTCCCCTCCCTTCTCTAGTGTGTTTAGCATTTAGACTTTTCTACATGTAAGAAACTGTCACCTGTGAACAGAACCAATTTTCCTTCCCAATTTGGGTGCTTTTTATTTCTTTTTATTTCCTAATTGCTCTGGCTAAAACTTCTATACTACATCACAGTGGAGAAAAGGGACAGCCTTATTTTGTTACTGATCAAAAAGTTTTTTTGGGCCGGTGAGATGGCTCAGTGGTGTAAGCGCCTGCCTGGCAAGCTCAAGGACCCGAGTTTGACTCCCAGAACCCACATACGAAAAAAGGGCTGGTGATATTGCTCAGCGGCACAGGCGCCTGCTGGCGCGTGAGGTCCTGAGGTCGACCCCTGGTACCCACACACACAAAAAAAAGCTTTTAGTCTTCCACCACTGAATATAAGTTTAGCTGTGAGTTTTTCATAATTGGTTTTTATAATGTTGAGGTAATTTCCTCCAGTCCTAGTTGACTTTTTTTTTTTTTTCGGTACTGGGAATTGAACTCAGGACCTTGTGCTTGCCAGGCAGGCACTGTGCCACTGAGCTATATCCCCAATTTGACTGTCTTTTGAAAATCATGAAATGATGTTGAATTTTATTGAATGCTTTTTCTATACCAAATGAGATTATCATATAGTTTTTTCCTCATTGATTCTATATTGATCCACTTTCATAGGCTGAACTACCCTTGCATCCCAGGAATGATTTCCCTTTGAATGTGGTGTCTAATCCTTTTAATAAACTGCTGAAATTGGTTTGATTTTTTTTTTTTTTTCATTTTTGCTCATAAGGAATTTGGGCAGGTGGTTTTCTTATAGTGTCCTTGTGTGGTGTTCAGTATCAGGGAAGTGTTAGCTTCATAGAATGTGTTAGAAAGTATTCCCTCTTTTTCAGTTTTTTGGAAAAGTGAGACTAGTTGGTGTTAGTTCTTTAAATATTTGGTAGAATTCACCAGTGAGGATATCAGGTTCAGGGCTTTTGGTTAAGTATGTAGAGGGTTTTGATTCACTCTTTTTACTACTACTTTTTGGCCTATTTAGATTTTCTGTTTCTTCATGATTCAGTCTTGGTAGGTTTCTGTTTTTAGAAATTAGTCCATTTCTTCTAGGTTATCCAGTCTGATAGTATATAGTTATTCATAATATTCTATTACAATGTTTTTTATTTGGGTAGAATCAATAGTAATATCTCCACACTCATTTCTAGTTTTAGTAATTTGAGATTTCTTTTTTCTTAATCAATGTAGCTGAAACTTTATCAATTTAAGAAATCCCTTTGAACATCACACTTTTGTTTTTGTTGATTGTTGTTTTTCTATTTTTTAGTTATCTGTACTCTATTATTTCCTTCCATCTGCTAGCTTTGAGTTTAGTCTGTCTTACTGGTTCCTTAAATTGTGATTTTGCTTTTTTTTTTTTTGAGACAGGGTCTCACTATTTAGTTCAGGCTGGTCTTGAACTCACTATGTAGCCCAGGCTGGGCTCAAATTCATGGCAGTCCTCCTGCCTCACTCAGTCTTCCAAGTGCTGGGATTACAGGCATGCACCACCACGCCCAGCTAATGTTACATTTTTTATTTGAGATTTCTTTTTTACAGAGAACCCACTTTTTATTCAAAGAACCCACCTTTTTTATAAAACCCATCTTTTTACAGAGAACCCACCTACTTTTTATTCAGAGTAAAGAAAAACAGCAACTATTGCTCAGATTAAAAGAAATTCAGCCACTGGTTTGGAATCGGTACTCAAACTACACAGGCAATGAGGACAATGTTATGCTAATACAATTGATTTGCTGCTACATTTGTCTATTGTTTGTCTAATATTAACAATTATAAACAGAGCAGCGCAACTAGTATTTGGAACAATCCTTATAGCATTACGGTGTCACGGTGTCAGGCACACTTCACTTCTCTTCACACCGCTGGTTCTCCTTGCATACCTGGGCTTCCTCCTCTTCAGTAAAGTCATTTTTGATATTAAAGATCTTGCCAATCTCCTCAGGAGTTTCCCCTTTGATCATATTGGCAACAGTCTTGCATGTAACATCACACAAACCTTTGATGTCTGGGTACTTTGCTGCCAGAATAAGTTCAAAAAGGGTTCCTTGGTCAACTTTCAGGAATACTTGGTCCCAAACAGGGTTATCAGCTGTTCGCTTTTGTTTGTTCTCATCATCCTCAGGAGGAGGAGGGTCATCCTTGTGGTGGGTACACCACTGAATGACCTTTTTTAGTATTGCTGCATTAACATTTGGTAGAGGAACTGGGTCATCATCTCCTTCATCCATTCCCAAATCTTCGAACATGGTCTTGATTGTCACAGATTGTTTGGCATTTCAACATCAACTTCAAACATCTCTCCATCAGAACTCTGCAGCTTAAGTGAAGGCATGGTGTTTGGTCTCTAAAGGACTGCGGGCCGGAGGCAGACGGGAGCGGGATGTTCTCACACATTGGAGAAAGGGGGCAGCGGATGAAGCCAGTTGAGATCCTTTTTTTTTTTTTTTTGAATTTTTTTTTTAATTTTTTTTTATTTATTTTTTTTTTTTGTGGGTACCGGGGGGACGACCTCAGGACCTCACGCGCCAACAGGCACCCGTGCCGCTGAGCGATATCACCGGCCCCTTTTTCGTATGTGGGTTCCGGGAGTCAAACTCGGGCCTTCGCGCTTGCAAGGCAGGCGCTTAAGCCGCTGAGCTGTCTCACCGGCCTTTTTTTTTTTTTATTTTAAAGAGAAGAAAAAACAAAACAAATCAAAAGAAGAACAAATTTTCAAACCAACATAATAGGAGGGTAACAATGGTTAATACATTACGTATTACTATCTTTAAGTTAGTTATTCAGGACACCAGACATTAGCATTCAATTGTCCAAACATTATTGGCACAAACCTTACTCTTCAATGAACTAAGTAAAAATGGTAGTGTATCTATCTTAACCATCTTATATATATATATATATATACAATTTTTTTTCCCTTTCCCTTCTTTCTTTTCCCTATTCCAGTCTCTCTTTCCTTTTGACCAGTTTCTTTTTGATTCACCATATCTATTGTACATTTTGGATCTTATTTACTCTTTCAGTTTCTCATACTAGAGAGATAATACGATGCTTACACATGTGCTTCTGGTTTATTTCACTTATGAGTATTTTCTCGAGTTGCATCCATTTACCTATAAAAGTCTCCAGTTTATCCTTCTTTATGGCTGAATAGTACTCCATTGTATAAAAATACCACATCTTTCTTATCCATTCCTCAGTTGATGGGCATTTGGGTTGTTTCCAAGATCTGGCTATTACAAATTGTGCTGCTATAAACATGGGTGCACATATATCGCTGTGGTACGATGTTTTTAATTCTTCTGGGAAGATGCCCAGAAGGGGAATAGCTGGGTCAAATGGGACCTCCAACCCTAGTTTTCTGAGGAATCTCCACACTGACTTCCACAGTGGCTGTACCAGTCGACACTCCCACCAACAGTGAAGAAGGGTTCCTTTTTCCCCACAGCCCCTCCAGCATTTGTTATTAGTTGATTTCTTAATAGTAGCCATTCTTTCTGGGGTGAGATGGTATCTCAGTGTTGTTTTAATTTGCATCTCTCGAATGACTAGTGATGTTGCACATTTTTTTGTATATTTGTTTGCCATTAGTATTTCTTCCTCTGAGAAATGTGTATTCATCTCAGATGCCCATTTTTGGAGTGGGTCTTTAAATTTGGGAGGTCTGATTTTTTTGAGTTCTTTATATGTTCTCGATAGTAATCCTTTGTCTGAGGAACAGCTGGCAAACATTTTTTCCCACATTGTGGGTTGTCTCTTCACTCTGTTGGTGGTTTCTCTTGCTGTGCAAAAGCTTTTTAATAAGATGAGATCCCAGTTATTGATTCTTTGGGATAGTTCCCGTGCGGTTGAGTTTTTATTCATAAAGTCTTTGCCTACACCAATGTCTCCAAGGGTTTTACCTATCCTACCTTCCAGCAGATTTAATGTTTCTGTTTTAATATTTAGATCTCTGATCCATTTTGAATTTAGTTTAGTGCATGGTGAAAGATATGGATCTAGTTTTAATCTTCGGCATGTGTAGAGCCAGTTTTTCCAGCACCATTTATTAAAGAGGCTATCTTTCTTCCAGCGAATGTGTTTGGCACCTTTGTCAAAGATAAGGTGGCTTAGTATGTCTGGGGTTGTTTCAGCATCTTCTAATCTGTTCCATTGATCTTCAGGTCTGTTTTTTTTGCCAGTACCACACTGTTTTTATCACAGTAGCTTTATAGTATAATTTCAAGTCGGGGATTGTGATGCCCCCTGCCTTGCCTTTGTTGCCCAGAATTGCCTTTGCTATTCTAGGTCTCTTCTGATTCCAAATGAATTTTAGGATTGTTTTCTCTAATTCTGTGAGATATGCTGTTGGAATTTTGATTGGAATTGCATTAAATCTGTATAACAATTTTGGAAGTATGGCCATTTTCACTATATTGGTTCTTCCTATCCAGGAGCAAGGGATATCTTTCCATTTTCTGATATCCTCTTCAATCTCCTTTTTCAGAGTACTGTAGTTTTCAGTATAGAGGTCTTTTACATCCTTCGTGAGGTTGATTCCTAGGTATTTCATTTTTTTGGATGTTATTGTGAAAGGTATTGTTTCCCTAATTTCTCTTTCAGTAAGTTTGTTATTTGTGTACAGGAAGGCTATTGACTTTTGAGTATTGACTTTGTATCCAGCTACACTACTGAATTTGCTTATTAAATCTAGCAGTTTTTTAGTGGAGTTTTTGGGGTCTTCTGTGTAGAGTATCATGTCATCTGCAAATAATGATAATTTAACTTCTTCCTTTCCAATCATTATTCCTTTTATTTCTTTCTCTTGTCTAATCGCTCTGGCTAAAGTTTCCAGAACTATGTTGAATAAGAGTGGGGACAGTGGACATCCTTGTCTTGTTCCTGATTTTAGAGGGAAGGCTTTCAGTTTTTGGCCATTTAGTATAATATTGGCTGTTGGTTTGTCATAGATAGCTTTTACCAGATTGAGATAAAGACCCTCTATTCCAATTTTCTGTAGGGTTTTTATCATGAAAAGGTGCTGGACTTTGTCAAAAGCTTTTTCTGCATCTATTGAGATGATCATGTGATTTTTGTCTTTGGTTCTGTTAATATGCTGTATTACATTTATTGATTTACATATGTTGAACCATCCCTGCATCCCTGGGATGAATCCAACTTGGTCATGGTGTATAATCTTCTTGATGATTTGTTGGATTCTGTTTGCCAGTATCTTATTAAGGATTTTTGCATCTATGTTCATTAGGGAGATTGGCCTGTAGTTCTCTTTCTTAGTTGGGTCCTTCTCTGGTTTTGGTATCAGGGTAATGCTTGCTTCCAGGAATGAATTTGGGAGTATTGCTTCCCTTTCAATTTCATTGA
Organism: Erethizon dorsatum; assembly: GCA_028451465.1. NCBI lineage: Eukaryota > Metazoa > Chordata > Mammalia > Rodentia > Erethizontidae > Erethizon > Erethizon dorsatum. The sequence goes on from CM051834.1 coordinate 98,487,830, forward strand.
AAAGTTTGAGAAGTAGGGGCATTAGGTCTTCTCTAAATTTCTTGTAGAATTCGGCAGTGAATCCATCAGGGCCTGGGCTTTTCTTTGTTGGGAGGTTTTTAATTACATCTTCAATTTCATTGGCTGATATTGGTTTATTTAGGATTTTTAAATCTTCTTGATTCAGCTTTGGTAATTCATACGAATCTAGGAAACTGTCCATTTCTTCTGCATTTTCCATCTTAGTAGAATATAAATTTTCAAAATAGGTATAGATGATCTTCTGGATTTCTGCAGGGTCCGTCGTGATATCACCCTTTTCATTTTCAATTGCATGGATTTGAGTCTTTTCTTTTCTTTTTTTAATAAGGTTGGATAAGGGTTTGTCAATCTTATTTATTCTTTCAAAGAACCAACTTTTTGCTTCATTGATTCTTTGTATTGTTTTTTTATTCTCCAATACGTTAATTTCTGCTCTGATCTTTATAATTTCCTCCCTTGTATGGGCTTTTGGCTTAACCTGCTCTTCTTTTTCTAGAAGCTCGAGGTTCACCCTTAAGTTGTTTATTTGCGCTTGCTCTATTTTCCTGCTATAAGTGTTTAATGCTATAAATTTCCCTCTTAGGACTGCTTTCATTGTATCCCATAAGTTCCGGTATGTTGTACTGTCATTATCATTCAGTTGTAGGAAGTGACTAATTTCTTCTTTAATTTCATCTGTGACCCATTGGTTGTTCAGGAGGATGCTGTTTAATTTCCATGTGTTTAGGGAGTTTTTGTGATTTCTTTTGCCATTGATTTCCAATTTCATTGCACTATGGTCTGATAATATGCATGGGATAATTTCAATTCCTTTGCATTTACTTAAGCAGGTTTTATGAGCTAGTATGTGGTCTATTTTGGAGAACGTCCCATGTGCAGCTGAGAAAAATGTGTATTCTGATGTTGTGGGATGGAACACTCTGTAGACATCTACTAAGTCCATTTGTTCCAAAGTTTGGTTCAGTTCTACTATTTCATTATTGATTTTCTGTCCAGTTGATCTATCTTTTTGTGACAGTGGAGTATTGAGATCTCCCAATATAATTGTATTAGTGCTTATTTGATTTTTCATGTCCTTTAGTACTTGTTTTATATAGCTGGGTGCATTGGTATTTGACGCATATATATTTATGATCGTTATCTCTTCCTCTTGGATTGTTCCCTTTACAAGGATGTAATGACCGTCTTTATCTCTCTGAATCCTTCTTGGCTTGAAGTTCACTTTGTCTGCAAAAAGAATAGCTACCCCTGCTTTTTTCTGGGTTCCTGTGGCATGGAGTATTGTTTTCCATCCTTTGACTTTCAGTCTATGAATTTCTTTCTGAATTAAATGTGTTTCTTGTATACAGCATATTGTTGGATCTTGCTTCTTGATCCATTTCACCAGTCTGTGCCTTTTGATTGGTGAATTGAGACCGTTAACATTGATGGTTAAAACTGATATGTATTGACTTGTCATGATATTTTCCTGTTGTTGGTTCCCACTCTTTGTTTTTCCGCTTTCCGGCTATTTAATTATATGCCCTGCCTGATGGATTCCTTCTGTTGGGGTTCCTATCTCTTTCTAGAATGTCCTTCAGAACGTTTTGGAGTGCTGGTTTGGTGGTCATAAATTTTCTCAGATGTTCTTTGTCATGAAAGTATTTTATTTCTCCATCAATTTTGAAAGATAGTTTTGCAGGGTACATCAATCTGGGCTGAAAATTATTTTCCTTTAGAGCTTGCAATACATCATTCCAAGCTCTTCTTGAATTGAGGGTTTGTGCTGAAAAGTCAGCTGTGATTCTGATGGGTTTTCCTTCATAGGTGATTTGTCTCTTCTCCCTAACAGCTTTTAAGATTCTGCCCTTCTGTTGAATTTCTGGGATCTTGACTATAATATGTCTGGCTGAAGTTTTTTTTTGATCATGTCTAGTTGGTGTTCTAAAAGCTTCACTTATAGGGGTGTCAAATTCCTTTTCTCTTCCAGGAAAGTTCTCCCTGATTATGTCTTTGAACAAGGTTTTAATGTCATTGATGCTATCTCCTGCTTTTTCATTTATTCCAATTATTCTTAAGTTGTTTATCTTTGAGTCATCTAGCAGCTGCTGAATTGATTTTTCATGGTCCCTTGCTATTTTTAAGAATTTTTCCATTTCATGATCACTAATTGCAAGCCTGTCTTCTATATCTGAGATCCTATCCTCGCATTGGCTTATTCTGCTACAAATACTTTCAATGGAATTTTTTATCTCTTGGATATCTGCTTGAATCTGCCTTATGGATTCCATTTCTTTGCTATGCTGAGCATTCATGGTTTCTATAGTTTTCTTAAGTTCATCTATTTTTTTGTCTGTATCAACTATAGTGTCCTTAAGCATGGTCTTCATTGTAGACATTATCTCTGCAGTTATCTGTGAGATTATTTCTGTTTTAATTTTTTCCAGAACCTCATTCAGTTGCTTTGTTGTTACCACTTCAGATAGGCCAGGTGGGTGGCTTTCGGATTGTCCCACCTCGTTGCTCCCTAGGTTTGCCTTTGGTGAATTGGATGTGTGGGGTTGCATCTTGTTTAAGTGTCGTCTCATTTTTTCTTTCTTTAATTCCTGGGGTGATGTTTGCAAATTACCTATAGTAGGTTACTTTATTGCTAGTGTTTAAGATCTTTAGAAGATGACTACTTCTCTGCAGTATCTTCCAAGTGGAGCTTGCTTTTAGGTTTTGAGCTTTCTGCCAGATCCTACCTCTTCAATTCGTTGGGTATGCGAAGTTGCTGCCTGTTTGGCCCAGTCCTTGATTCTTTGGTACTGTGCCACTGTATTTTCTGTGTCCCTTAGTCAATCTCAATCATGAAATATCAGGAAGGAAAGATGTTTAGAACAATTATTTCACATTTGGCTATAATGTTAACTAAAGCATCAAACACAGCCTAAAAAATGACAGACTGAGCTAACCAGTTATTTACCACTTTTAGCTGTATAGAGTTGCGGTTATATAACAAAATCTAAAACACACCAGAAAAATTATATGCAGTATACAAGTCCTATGTATGTCAATTTTTCCTTGAGGAGTTTAAATTTAAAATGAGTTAAGGAGGAAATAGAGTATTGGGAGAAGAGGAAGGAATTAGATGTAAGGTTAGAGGACCAAGAGGGATCCCACTAAAATTGGGACACTAGTGCAGAGGACAGGTGGTAAAAAGAGAAGGAAGGGATAAAAGGAAGAACAGATCACAACCACAATCACAAAGAAGTTAGAGGCGCTGTTTACACTCATATAAAAAACCAGAGAGAATAATGAAGGAAAGAGCAAATACACATACAGAAACATAAACGAAGATAAAAACAATAAAACAGACAGATCAAAAATAAAACCCCACCAAAAAACAAAACAAAACAAAACAAAAACAAAAAAACCCTTCGCCAGAACAAAAAACAAATCAGTGAGAAAAAAATAAATAAATAAATAAATAAAAATAAAAATAAAAAAAAATAAAAAGAATCAGTTCCAGGTATTGACTGTTGTAGGCAGGTACCTTGTGACAGAGTCCTGTTCTGTGCAGGTCCGTCCCAGTAAGCCAGGAGCGCCCTCTGGCGGGCGGTGAGCAGAGGCGTGTACTTTCAGGCAGAGACCAGTCTAGCTCGCCTCCGCTCTCAGCGCCCTTTCACGATCCCTGGGCCTGAGAGGCTCAGCGTGCTGTCCGGAGCGCGGGTTCCCTGCACTGGTTCCCGCCGCTCTGGTTTTTCGCCACGCCCCCCACAATGGCGCCGGGCCAGTCACTCTCTGGCGCGGGACAGGTGTGGCTGAGAGTCCAGTCTCATTCGCCTGCTGACCTCAGCACACTTTCGTGGGCCTGAGAGGCCCCGTGCTGTCCTGTCCAGAGCACAAGTTCCCAGAGCAGTTTCCGAGCTGCTCTGAGTTTCGCCACACCCCCCACAATGGCGCCCGGCCGGTCGCTCTCTGGCGCGGGGCAGCTGTGGCTGAGAGACACTCACCGCCGGTCAGCGCCGTTCTCCGCCGCTCCCCTGCCCCACCGCTGTCTCAGGATCCTCCGTGGGGGCTCCCTGGGCGCCAGCTGCCACCGTGTGTCCGTAGAATTGAGCCTCCGCGGCACTGCAACTCCCGGGATAGTAGAAGGTGCGCGCGTGCGGTCTGCTCCTTCTTTCCTTCTTCTTTGTTGGAAGTCACCCGTCACTGGTGCCGGGGGTCCCAGATTGTGCTTCAGAACTTTTCTGGGTTTCGGGGAGGCATCTCCCCCTCTCCTGCGCTTTCCGGATCGCTATATTCCCGTGTTCCAATGGTAACTTTTAGAGAGAGTTTCGCTGCCTGCTTCTTACTCATCCGCCATCTTGAGGTCCTCCCCAGTTGAGATCTTTTTTAATGTAAGCCTTATAGCTATAAATTTCCCCATTAGTGCTGGTTTTGCTGTTTCCTGTATGTTTTGGTATGCAATATTTTCATTTTCTTTCATCTCTGAGTATTTTATAGCTTCCTTTGTGATTATTTCTTTGATACAGTGAATATTTAAAAGTGCATAAATTTTTGTAGATTTGTGAATTTTCCAGCTTTCATTTTGCTCTTGACTTCTAACATCATGCTTTTTGTGTTGGGGGAAGATACTTTTTATATCTGTCTTTTAAAATCTCTTGAGTCTTTGTGCTCTAACATGTGGTTTGTCCTGGAGAATGTTTTGGGTACACTTAAAAACATTACATATTCTGTTGTTCTTCGGTAGAGTGTTCTGTATATTTCTTTTAGATAGATTGGTTTATTGTATTATTTAAGCCAGCTTTTTTTTTTTTTTTTTTTTTTTGAGACAGGGTCTTGCTAAATAGTTCAGGCTGGCCTTGAACTCACTATGTAATGCAGGCTGGCCTCAAACTCACAGCTATCCTCCTGCCTCAGCCTCCTGAGTGCCAGGATTACAGGTGTGTGCCACCACACCTGGCTTTGTCCACTGTTTCTGTATTGCTCTTCATCTGGTTGTTATATCCCTTATTGAGAGGGAGTATTGAAATCTCCAACTGTTATTGGAAAACTGCAAATCTTCCTTCAATTCTGTCCATTTGTGTATGAAAGCATTCTACCAGTTACATCCCTAGCCCCCCCCCTTTTAAATTAAGTTGCCAGGTGTGACGAACTTCCAATCCTGCCTCAGCCCCCCTAAATGCTGTGGTTACAGGCATGCACCACTGTGCCTGGCTTGCTTCAGTATTTTAATAGTCTTTAATTAGGTTTGTATTAGTTCATTTTGTGTTGCTATAACAAAATACCTGAGGCTGGTGTGTTTTTTTTATGTGGGTACCAGGAGTCGAACTCAGGACCTCATGCTTGCCAGCAGGCACTTGTACCACTGAGCAATATCACTGGCCATTTTTTTCCTTTATGTGGGTACCGGGAGTCGAACTCAGGACCTTGCGCTTGCCAGACAGGCGCTTACACCGCTGAGCCATCTCACTGGCCCCGAGGCTGGTGTTTTCTAAAGAAAAAGTTTATTTAATCCACAGTTCTGCGGACTTGAGAGCAAGACACTGGCATCATGTTTGCTCTGGTTGAGGGCCTTCTGGCTGCATCACAACATGGCAGATGGTATCTAGGTGGGAGCACATACAAGAGGGAGAGCTCACATGACAAGACAGGAAGCAAGAGAGTAGAGACTGCTAAACTTGCTTTATAAAACCCATTCTGCCAACACTAGTCCACTGCATGAGACAAGCATCAGTCCTTTCTGAGGTCTGGGCCTCCAGGACCTAACCACCTTCCACTGGGTCCTGGTTCTTAAAGTTTCCACCACCGCAACTCCATCACACTGGTGGCCAAGTCTCCAGCTCATGAACCTTAGAGGGACACACATAAACCTCATCCATATCATAACAGTACCTAAATGTTTATAATTGGTACATGTTTATGCTGTTGAATTTTTTCTTAATGTATAATATCCTTTTTCACTTGGAACATTTTTTAAAATTAAATTCTGTTTGGTTTGATATTATTACCACACTCCTTGTTCTCTTTTGGTTGCTATTTGCACCAAGTATCTTTCCATCCTTTCACTTTCAAACTATTTGTATCTTTAGATCTAAAGTGAGTCTCTATAGACAGCGTATAATTGGATCAAGGGGGATTTTGTTAGCCCCTTCTGCCAATCTCTGTGTTGAAGTGTTTGATCCATTTACATTTATAGTAATTACTGATAAGGAAGGACTTCTGTCATTGTGCTACTTGTTTTTGATGCTTCTTACAGCATTTTTTGTCCCTTATTTTCTGCACCACTCTTCTTTTATATTTGATTTTTAAATATGAAGCATTTTAATTCTCTTCTCATTTCCTTTTGTGTTTATTCAGCTATTTGTGTCTACCGTGGAAATTACTCTTAATATCCTGAAGTCCTTTAATTTACATGTATACTATCTTTTTTTGGTTTTTTGAGACATGGTCTCATCATGTAGTAGTTCAGACTGGCCTTGAACTCACTATGTAGTCCTGGCTGGCCTCAAACTTGCTGAGATCTTCCTGCCTCAGCCTCCCAAGTGGTGATGGGATTACAGGCATGCGCCACTACGCCCAGCTAATTTATACTATTTGAACTTTAATAACATAGAAAAACTCATTTTATTCAACTCCATCCCTAACACTTTCAGTTACTGATGTGACAAAATTACCTCTTTATACATTTTATGTCCAAAAAACATAGATTAATAATTGTTTTGTCAGAAGGCAGTAATCTCTTAAATCTTCCAGAAAAGAAAAAGTAGAGTTATAAACCAAAGTTACAGTAATGTACACTTATAAATTTCACATAAACTTACCTTTACTAGAGATCTCCATTTCTTCATGTGGCTTTCCGTTACTGTCTGGTAACTCCTTTCAAGCTGAAGGACTTTCTTTAGCATCTCTTGTAGAATAAGTCTTGATAATTAACTGCTTCAGGTGAGGATGCATTAATTTCTCCCTCATATTTGAATGATGGTGTTGCTGGATGAAGCATTCTTGGTTGACAGTGTTCTTCTTCATGCATTGTGCACAAATATGCTCACTCCCTTCTGGCCTCCAAGGTTTTGGGTGAGAAATCTGCTGATTATCTTTGAATATAATGAACTATTTCTTTTTCTTGCTTTCAGTATTATCTGACTGCCTTTCAACAGTTTGATTATATGACTTAGTGTGGGTCTCTTTCAGTTCATACTTCTTGGAGTTCTTGAATGTTTAGGTCTTTCATCTAATGTGGGTAGTTTTTAGGCATTATTTCTTGAAATAGTCTCTCCTCCCTGTTTTTGCCTATTACAAATTAAAGTTCTGTAACCATGAATATGCAGGTCTCCGTATGGTCACATGCTTTCCTTTCTCATGAACTGTCATCTAGAAGTGCAGTCCTCTGTCTAAGTGTAGGTGAACGCTCAGCATTTTGGGAAACTGCCAAACTGCGTTATAAACTGGTTATGCCATTTTACCTCACATCTGTATTTTCTAAGCTCACCATCTCTTATCCCGTGTTCTAGGTATGTACTTTGCTGACACATATACATCTGTACTCCCATTCTGAAAGGAAAATCTCACCATTACTGATGGATAATAAAACCTACATTGTAAAAATACTTCCATTTCTTGTTTTTCAAAATTATTTTAGCTGGGTCCTTTATTTTCCATATATATTTTAGAATTAGTGTATTTATATCTACCAAAAAATCTTGCTGAAATATTGATGGGAATGGTGTTAAGGATATACATCACTTTGGGAGAAAATTGACATTTTTTTTACCAAGTTGATTCTTCCAGTCCAAGAATGCAATATGTCTATCCATTTATTCAGATCTTTGCTTATACAGTTAGTATTTTGTGATTTTTAGCATGTAGCATCTCCAGCTTAGATTTCTACGTAAATGTTTCAAATTGTTGGCGTGATTTCAAATAGAATGGTTTTTAATTTCAGTGTCCACATTTTGTTGTGAGTGTATAGAAATGCTGTTAATTTTTGTGTGCTAATCTTACATCTTGCAACTTTGCTGACTCATTTATTAGGTCTCAGAATGTCATTTTAGATTCCTTGTGCCTTTCTGTGCGTACTGTTATGGATTGACTTATGCGCCCCTAAAATTACATGTTGAAGCCCAAACTCCCAGACCTTAGAAAGTGACTGCATTGGAGATAAGGTCTTAAAGAGGACTGAGTGAAAAGGAGGCTGTTAAGGTTGATCCTCATCCAATCGGACTGACTGTAAGAAAAGAGGCTCGAGCACACAGATGTGTGCACATGGAGCAAAGGCTACAGGGAGCCATCGGGAAGCCTCAGGCAAGAGGCCTCAGGAGAAACCAAACCTGTCAGCACCTTAATCTTGGACTTCTGACCTCCAGAACAGAGAGAAAATAAATTTCTGTTGCTTAAGCCATCTGGTCAGTTTTTACCCCTAGTACTTGGAATTGAATCTAAGCCTACTGAGCTACACCCCCAACCATTTTTTTTTTTTTTTTTTTTTTTTTGAGACAAAGACTCACCAAGTCACTAAGTTGATCAGACAGGGCTCCAATTTGCAATCTTTCTGCTTCAGCCTCCCAGAATACTCAGATTACAGGCATGTATCTTCTTTCTTTTTTCTTTTCTACTCCTGAGGGTGCCTCCAGCTGCCCTTTTAGCATTCTGATTTATATTTTCATCTGTTATTCATCCGTTTCCAATTTAATCAGTTTCTGCTCTTATCTGTATTATTTCCTCCAATTTTTTTTTTTTTTTTTTGCGGGTACCGGGGGGTCGACCTCAGGACCTCGCGCGCCATCAGGCGCCCATGCCGCTGAGCGATATCACCGGCCCCTTTTTTGTATGTGGGTTCCGGGAGTGGACCTCGGGCCCTCGCGCTTGCCAGGCAGGCGCTTAAGCCACTGAGCCATCTCACCGGCCCATTCCTCCAATTTCTTATGAAAAAACAAAATTTTATAATCAAATAATAAGAGAATAAGTCGTTATTTACATGGTGTATAGTTATCTTCAAAGTAGTTACTCAGAGTACAAGACATAAACCAAAAAGATTCTTACAAAAAAGAAACAAACAGATAATGACAAAAATCTTCCTTTTCAATGAACTAAGATAAACTAGTAGTATAATTAAAACCAATTAGCGGGCCGGTGAGACGGCTCAGCGGCTTAAGCGCCTGCCTTGCAAGCGCGAAGGCCCGAGTTCGACTCCCGGAACCCACATACGAAAAAGGGGCCGGTGATATCGCTCAGCGGCACGGGTGCCTGTTGGTGCACGAGGTCCTGAGGTCGTCCCCCCGGTACCCACAAAAAAAAAAAAAAACAATTAGCATATACAGTATATTGAACTATGTTTAAAACAATGGAATTTGGGGAAATATTTGAACTTCTCCCTAGTTCCTATTTATCTCTCTTTTATTTTGTTCTTTGTGTTTCTCATAAAAGAGAAACCATGCAGTAGTTGAGCTGGTGTGTCTGACTTATTTCACTTATATTCTGAGGGTACATCCATATTCCTATGAATGCCCCAAGTTTATCTTTTTATGGCAGCATGGTACTCCACTGTGTAGAAATACCACATTTTCCTTATCCGTTCATCTGTTGATGGACATACACACTGTTTCCAAGATCTAGCTATTATAAATTATGCCGCTATAAACATGGGTATGTATCCCTGTAATATAATGATTTTAACTCATTAGGGAAGATACCTAGAAGGGGGATAGCTGGGTCAAATGAAATGTCTATTTTTTAGTTTTTTGAGGAATCTCCACACTGATTTCCATAGTTGTACTAGTTTACATTCCCAACAATGTAGCAAAGTTCATGTTCCCCCACATCCTCACCATGATTTGTTATTATTAGGGTTTTCGATGATAGCCATTTTCTGGGGTAAGATGAAATCTCAGTGTAGTATTTTTGTTTTTTGTTTTTTATGTGGGTACCGGGAATCCAACTCAGGACCTTGCGCTTGCCAGCAGGCACTTGTGCTGTGCCGCTCAGCGATATCACCGGCCCTTTTTTTCCTTTATGTGGGTACTGGGAGTCGAACTCAGGACCTTGCACTTGCCAGCAGGCGCTTATGCCGCTGAGCTATCTCACCAGCCCATCTCAGTGTAGTTTTAACTTGCATCCTCCCTTCTCTTGTGTTGGGTTTAATTTGCTTTTGATTTTCTAGTTTCTTAAGGTGGAAGCTTAGATCATTGAGAAGTTTTCCTCACACAAATATTTAATGCTCTAAATACCTCTCAGAGCTCTGCTTTAGCTGTATTCCACACATTCTGATATGTTGTTTTAAAATTTATTTTCAATTAAAATATTTTCAAATTTACTTCATGACTTTGACACTAGGGTTGCTTAGAAGAATGATGTTTATTTTTCAAATATTTGAAGGGTTTCTGGGTTACTTTTTTGTTCTTTGATTCATATTGTATTTGTTTCTATTTTGCTTTTACTACATCAGTTGGGTTCTTTATATAATTGATCATATTTAGGATGAGTATTTCCTTTACTTGTTGCTGTTCAATTTCCTCTTTTATATTTATATGGATTTTAGTCTTTTCCAAAGAGATGCAGGCACTTGATAGCAACCTATTGAGGTATATGAGATTGTCTTAATCTGCAGCTGCAGGTGAATTCCGGAGGCTGAGAAGTTATGGGGTAGGATCTCTATGTTCTGCTATTTCCACCATGTGTACCTCCCAAATCATGTGTGCTGGCACCGAGAACATCCCTATGATACTTAAACATGATCTGGCTGGGCGTGGTGGTGCATGCCTGTAATCCCAGTACTCAGGAGGCTGAGGCAGGAGGATCTCTGTGAGTTCGAGGCCAGCCTGTGCTACATAGTGAATTCAAGTCCAGCCTGAACTGCGTAGCAAAACCCTGTCTCAAAAAGACCAAAAACAAACAACAACAACAACAAAACCCATGATCCATCATTTTACATTTGAATTTCCCTCTACTTCATATCCTCCCTCATTGGATTATGTCATTAATATGGCACAGGTAATTGTTTATGTATGGATCTCTCCTTACTAAATATGAAAATAGCAGTGTGCTGGGCATGGTGGCGCACACCTGTAATCCCAGCACTCAGGAGGCTGGGGCAGGAGGATCGCCATGGCATAGTTAAAATAAAACTGCACAGTAAAGAATAAACTTTATTACTTCACCTGTAATGAACAATGTCCATCACAGTTTTTGCATGAAGTAACCATAGCAAAGGTATTACCATAATCAAATTTCTCAGACAATTTTCCCTGAGTTTGTGGACGTTCCTTCATGGTACTTTCCATACAATGACAGGGAAATCCAGAGGGAAAGTGAAGATATTCAACACAAGAGTCACCTCAGCCAGCTCTCTTCATTTTTCTATCTCAGACTTGTGTCTTCATTTCTATGCATACACTGTTTTATTTCAATCTTACTGTTTTTAGAAGTTAGTGAGTAGATATGAGCAATGAGTTTAGAGAGAATGTTTGTAAGTTGGCCATATGCCGTCTGTAAAGTCAGCTGAATGTATTTTCCCAGTCCTGGTATGTGCATAGCAAAAATTTAGCTAAGTGGAATGCAAATGAAATCTAATGTTGGATCAAAAAACAACACCCAAAGGGACGTAAAAAGAAGATGTGTCATGTACCTGTACCAACTACCCACAATCAATTTATTCATTATGTACCACAAACAGGTTAAAACACACACACACAAACACACCCAGCCAGTCGTGGTGGTGCATGCCTATAATCCCAGCACTAGGGAGACTGAGGCAGGAGGATCACCTTGAGTTGGGGGCCAGCCTGGACTACATAGTGAGTTCAAGGCCAGCCTGTGCTACAGAGTGAGACGCTGTCTCAAAAACGAAATGAAACACAACCACCAACAACAAAAAACATATAATGGCTGTGCACAATGTCCCCATGTCCTTGAATGGTGCTTAACTTACTTACTCAGTAGGTCTATTAGTATTTCTCTCTACATGTATACAATTATTTTAAAAACCTAAAATCTACATTTTCTTCAAAAATTAAATGTTTAACAGTTCTTTCACTTTAAAAATGTATGTAACCTTTTGTTTTGTCAAGACTAATCCATTATTCTTCAAGATTACTGTAACCTTTTTGCTCCTGTTTATCATGTGCAACCTGAAGAGTAGACTAATTCTTCTTGGTATCTTTCATCTATATCTGAATTCTTTGCTATGCTCAAATTCTTCTATATTTTCTTTTTTAACTGATATACATAGGGAAGAGAACACATTTCTGCATAAAACATGAACACATAAAATTTCACATCCCTTTGTTGTTTACATCTGTGGTTTAGATAAGGTTTGAGCATCTCCCCCAAAGTTTCACATGTGAGAAGCTTGGTTCCCCAGTGTGACAGCACTGGGGCATTACAACTTTCAGGGGTGGGCCAAGTGGAAGATAATTAGGTCAGTGAGGGCTCTACCCTCATGGATGGATAAACACTGGTCTCTAGGAGTGGGTTTGGTCTGGCAAGTCTGTTAGTTCAAGAATGGGCTATTAAACCAAGCGTGAGCCAGTCTCTTGCTTCCTGCCTCACAGTGGCATCTCTTCTGCATGCTTTCCCACCATTCTGATCCCAACCACCAGAAGGAATTCACCAGGACCAAGCAGATGCTGGTATTGTTTTTGAATTTCCACAAATGTGAGCTAACAGAACCTTTTCTTTATAAAGTACTTTGCCTTAGGTATTTTGTTATGGCAACACAAAGTGGACTAATGCACAATCCTTTTGTGACTCCCCCTGCATTCAGGACAATGGACAACTGCCACATCTAGTATATAAGTTTGTCCATAAAATGTCCTTGCCAAATGCTGCAGTTACATCTCCCACTTTGGTTTCAGTTTCCACCTACACTTGATTAATATTTTGGTTTCCACTAGCTCTCTTTCTTCCTTGAATTTTCACCTGCTACTTCTTTGACCTTGACTATCTTTTTCCTTTTTCCTTTTTTTTTTTTTTTTTTTTTTTGAGACAGGGTTGCAGTGTGTCACTTAGACTAGACTTGAACTCACTATGACCCCAGGCTGGCATTGAACTCAGTGATCTTCCTGCCTCAGCCTCCCAAGTCCTGGGATTACAGGTGTGTGCCACTACACTGGCTTTCTTTGACTTTACAAATAGCCCTTCTCCACCTGTCCTTCTTTAAGGCACAATTCAAGTTTTGTCTGCTTCAGACATAGTTTTATATATTTTTTCCCTGCTCCAATACCCCTACTGCTGTTTCTTTCAATTACGATTTGTGTTTATTCATTTCTCTCACATACTGCATTGTGATGTTACTGGGGCTCCAGTCTTCATACATTTTGTCAAGGAGGTTGGTCTTCCACATGGAACCTGTGGGCAAGCAGAAGAACGAAGTTTGTCAAGCTGTGACAGTTTTGTTTGTTTGTTTGGTTTTTTTTGGAAGCAGATTTATTTAACGTCAGACAGGCACTGACAGGGAATCAGTTGTCCCTCAAAATGTCAGGCCCCTAAGGCCCAGGGAGGGAGGTTTTCATGGGGTTGAAAAGGGGAGATACAGAGGTAGAGTACTTGGCTATCTTTGATTGGTTTTTATATTCGTCATAGTGACAAGCTATGTATCACAGTGACGGGCTGTTTCTAACAAACAAAAGTAACAGGAACTGTAATCGGAACTGTTACCTGGGCAACTAACAAACCGAAGTATACTGGCTGGGGGGGACGTTTTCTGCTACATTTCCCCCCTCTTTTAGTTTACCTGGCAAATCTTTGTTGGGCACATTATATGTGATCTTTTGAGAGACAAGGCACAACTAGAAGCAGTAACAGGGTTGTCAGTGGTCCTAGAATGGGCTCTAGCCAAGGTCCCAAGATTGGAAAGTTTTCCCACCAGGAATTTGTGGTTTGTTTCCCTTATTATAGGCTGTGACAGTTTTATATCTTGCTGGCCCTACTGAGCCATAACAGTATGTTATGGGAACAGGAGGTTATAAAACTTTACTTACAGGGACAAAAGTTACTACTTTTATCTGTATTATAACAAAGAACAACAGCTGTAGGGAAGGGGAAGTTTGGGAAACTTGACTTTTTGTTTTTAAGTCGTGCTTCACTATGGCAAGGGCCACTCCTTGGCTGTATCACCTCATAGCAGAAAGCATTATGAGCACATACCAGAGCCAGAAGATTACATCTTGGGTCAGGAAAGAGAGCTTTTATGACACACTTTCACTAGAACTAAAGGGGTTGCAAGAGAACTACCTTCCAAGAGCACATTCTCAATGACCTAAGAACCTCCCACTAGACCCCGTCTCCTACAGTTTCAACTATCTCTCAATACTGCCACCCTGGAGACCAAGCCTCCAATCCAAGTGGGCTCTTGGGATGGCACCCAATCCATTTTTTTTTTTTTTTGTGGGTACCGGGGGGTCGACCTCAGGACCTCGCGCGCCAACAGGCGCCCATGCCGCTGAGCAATATCACCGGCCCCTTTTTCGTATGTGGGATCCGGGAGTCGAACTCGGGCCCTCGCGCTTGCAAGGCAGGCGCTTATGCCGCTGAGCCATCTCACCGGCCCACCCAATCCATTTTTAAACCATAGGAGTTGTCTTTATATTTTGCTACTACATAGCATATTGATCAGCAGTGATTATGCTAACATTCTTATGCACAACTGGGAAAAGGTCATGATCCAACCACAAAAGTGAAATGAAACTCCCTTAAAACACAATTCTAAGGTTTTAGAATGCTAGGAAAAATTGTGTCTCTATCCATTGTAAGAAGCATTTTTTTTTTTACCTGCTGTTGTAGTCAGGGTTTGCAAGGGAAACAATTTAATACAGGACACATAATTTATAGAATTATTTTACAATAGTCACCCAAAGAGTCAAATACAAAAGAGTGCAGTAAATCTGTCCACACACTGAAGACCCAGAGAATCCAGCTGAGGGCCTGGATCCCACGGCAATATCCTGCACGAGTCCAGCTAAAGACCTAGAGCCCATGACAGTGCCCCCCATGGGTCCAACTGGAGGCCTAGAGACCATGACAATGTCTCATGTGAGTCTTTTTCACGGATCTGCACTTGGAGGGCCCAAAGGTCAGTGGTGGAAGCTAGAAAGTCTGTACCAGTGGGATGAAGGATCTGCCAGCAGGCTGAGGGATCTACACTGGAACCAGGAAGTGATGCTCAAAGTAAGGAATAGAGCTCCCCCCTAAAGAACCTCAGCCATCCTTAGCAACAGCAAGGTCCTGAGCTCCTCTGATAATAACAGCCTAGTTCATATCAGGAAAGCCAGCATGACAAGCTTTCCAGGAGAATCAACAGCACCACCTCTTCCTCTCCAGTTCTTTTTATGTTGTTGGCAACAATCCTCAGGTGGGCCATCCGCACCCAGCACCACGCTGGTTCAGTTCAGCTGGGTGTTACAAGTTGCCCACCAGTTGTCAATCCACCACACCTGCTGTTGGTCTTATATTGGGAAAGGCTCTGTTAGGGGCTTCATTTTCCAGGAGGGCAATGCTTAGAAGTGCTTAGAGCTAGAGACAGGAGGAAGTGTATTTGTAAGCAGTATGATAAGTTCTTAATCAATAAAGACTCAGATTCTCTTCTCAATCTTAGGGTTCTGTCTGAGGATCAGCTGACATGGAAACCTAAGGCAGATTTCAAAAGGAATCTGACTTGGAAAAGAACACCCCCCATAAAGAACCCCAGTGAATACACAAGTGAGGCAGTAAGTCAGAATACAGGGTCCTTTTTAAGGGTCTGATTAGTTGGCTTGAGCACTTATCAGCTGGCCATATGGGTGTGGCCCAGTCACACGTCTCTTGGAGCCTGTTTCTCCATCTGTACAATAAGGATTACTTAGTACCTGCACCCTGTCTTGTTCTGAGGAGATAGTACGATTATGCCCATTAAGCTTAGCAACCTAATCAAAACACAGTGTAAGGCCTGCTGCCTAGTGAATAAATTTTCAGTGGAATTTTGAGTGCTTATTAGGGGAAAAAAGGGAAAGTAATCCTTAATGTGAAGATTCTCTTGTTCTTCCACCATAGATCCCAGATCAGGGTTCTTGAATGATTGCCTATGTCAGCCTGTCACAACTGGACATAACCTGAAGACAATCTGGCCTTGACATTATGTATTTTTCAGAAATTCAATGCTTATTTAAAGGTCTTGGGTAGGCCCTGATGGCTCCTGCTCTACCCTACTTTCATCATAATCTGTTCATCTGTTGAGGGGTCTCTTCAGCCTGTTTCAGGAGCCGTAACTTCTCTCCTACATTCTGGCCCAGAATTTGTGTGTTGACTGAGTCCTGCTACCACCTAGTTCTTTGATATCATGACCCCAAACCAAAGCTGAATTTACCAGTTTTCTGACACCTTTGGAGTCCTCCCTCACCCTGGGCAGCCTGATCCTGGTGCCCGTTGCACTGGGGTAGGGTCTGAGGAGCAGGAAGGGTGTGAGTGTTTTATGATCCATGCATTCTACCTCATCTCACTCAAGACGCCTTTGTGGGCAGATGGTGGCTAACAGCACCTATGAGATCCAGGCTGCATTGGTCAGATGTGGTGCCATGGCTGAGCTGCTGCGGACACTATCCAAGTGATGCTACTCAACTCATCGAGCAACCTGAAGTTGTTAAGACTGCAGAGACATACGTCATGGAGGGACACCAGGTGAAGTACTACATCTTCACTGACAGCTTATATTCCTTGACTCCTGCTCCAAAAAAAGGAAGGCAGGTAGTCATCCTCAAGGTCCAGACTATGCTTACTGGCGGGACATCTCCATGCACATGAGATGCATGAGATTAGTTTTCACTGCATGGAGAGGATCAGCGATTTTTCCCAGCAGCACTTTCTCAGGAGGTGGGTTATCTTGTTTGGACAGATGTGGACATGAAGTTCAGGGGCTATGTGGGTGTACATATCCTCTCCTCCTGACAAAAATGGGATCGGTCTGAGAAACTTTGTCTAGGAATGCTGACAGTCACAAGGCTATATTCTACAAGATGAAGGGGACTTTTATTACATATGGGCCTTATTCAGGGGATTAGTGCCAGAGGCTTACAGGCTCAAGAAATCCCATCACCAGGCCACGATAATGGACCAAGCCAATCATATCGAGGCCATGTGGCATGATGAGAGCCACTTGAACAAGTACCACAAGCCCACCAAGGTCCTTTTCTCAGAGTACCTGTGCAATGATGACCTACTGGGATATATATTGCAGGAGTAGCAGCAGGGATTGTCCACTATCATAAAGTGGTTAGATATGCACACTTGCCAAAAAATTACCAAGTTACGGGGACTGAGGAGGGAAGCTTTCAGAAAAGATTTAGAGCAGGGTGATGGCCACTTAGCCCTAGTCTTCCTCCTACCGTGCTATCCTTGTTTAAAACCGGTTTTACAACACAAGTTATAACTATGTATCACTTTTTTCTGTGTAGATAAAAAATATGGCTGATGCCTCCCACCACAGGCAGACTTAAGGCAGGCACAGCACCATTCCCCATTCACCGGTCATCTCACATACACATACATTTAGGGAAGTCAGAGTCCACAGCTCACACTCAGTCTCATGATTTGCCACCACCCCGATCTTCCAGCACCCTCCAGGCTGGATGAGTGGTCTTGTCCTATGTTCACAAGGCATCAGAGATGAGATACTTTACAGAACAAGGAATGAGGCTCCTGGACACATGGACTCTTCCCTCCCATGGCACAGTCACAAACAGGCCTGCCTTTCCCCTTGCAGAAGCAAGATGAAAAATGTCATTTTGAGATAGTCTAGGAAGATTATGACTCTAAATGGAGACTTTTCCTGGTGCTTTGCTTCTTCTCTATCCCAGTACCTTGCCAGGTGTCCAGTGAGTAGGTCTCCTGTCTTCTGCCAAACCTTGGTGATTGCTTCTGGCCTAGTTTCAATTTATTAGTCATTTGTCAGTTTCCTACCAGCAGAAAAATATTATTTGTAGATGATAATAGAAGTTTGCTTTGTGGCAAAAACCTGTCTCTTTTACTTAACAATGATTTTTATGTAAGGCTTTATGTGTTCCAAATCTGCAATCTTCTTGCCCTGGAGAACAGACTGGGAAGTCAGTGATAGCAACCATTATTTCTTTTTTTTTTCTTTTTTTTTTTTTTTGTGGGTACCGGGAGTTGACCTTAGGACCTCGCGCGCCAGCAGGCGCCTGTGCCGCTGAGCAATATCACCGGCCCTTTTTTCGTATGTGGGTTCCGGGAGTCGAACTCGGGCCCTCGTGCTTGCCAGGCAGGCGCTTATGCCGCTGAGCCATCTCACCGACCCAACCTTTATTTCTTAGATGCCTGGTAAATTCAGTAGTTTCTGGGCCTTTTCTACATAGAGGCTCAAAATTGCATGTTCTTCTGTCACTACAGAACAATTATTTTTACACAAAAATAACTCAGGAAAAGTTATTTCTGCTCAGTGTAAAATGCAGGTATCATGGTTGGGCTCCCAGACTGCCATCTGTGGCAGCCGAACAGGTCCAGCAGCCAGGTCTCCCCTCAGTCTACGCTCTACCCCCCAGACCATGTCTCCAGGATAAAGGTATCTCAGGGATGGCCTGTCCACCTTTTAGCTCCTTGTCGTCCCAAAGGCCTTTGTGGCCAATTCCTGGCTTCAGCCAGGAATGAATGAATGCTGTGAAGTTCCTGGGTTCTACTGATTTTTGAAAAAATACTTCCTTTTTTAGTAATTACTGCTTTACAGAAAAATGTGTGAACATACACACACGCACGAAAAAAAGAAAAAAATGTATGGAAAGCAAATAGGTTCCCTAACCACCCCTTCATCTTTTCCCCACCTATATTATTTTCCTTATAATTAACCTCTCGCATTATTTTTTTTTTTTTTTTTTTTTTTTTTTTTTTGTGGGTACCGGGGGGTCGACCTCAGGACCTCGTACGCCAACAGGCACCCGTGCCACTGAGCGATATCACCGGCCCCTTTTTCGTATGTGGGATCCGGGAGTCGAACTCGGGCCCTCGCGCTTGCAAGGCAGGCGCTTACGCCGCTGAGCCGTCTCACCGGCCCACCTCTCGCATTATTGTGATATATTTGTTACACTTGATGAGCACATGCCTGCAATCTTAGCATCCGGGAGGCTGAGGCAGGATCACCTCAAGTTCAAGGCCAGCCTGAAATACAAAACAAGACCCTGTCTCAAAACAACAAAAATCTATTATCAAATCTATTGGCTTCTTGCTGGGTGTGGTGGTACACACCTATAATCTCAGCATTTGGGAGGCTGAGGCAAGTCTGGGCTATAGAGTGAGTTCAAGCCCAGCCTGAACTACACAGTGAGACCCTGTCTCAAAAAAAAAAAAAAAAATAAAAAATCTATTGGCTTCTTATACATACAGTGCTTACTGGACTCATATAGTTCTCAACCATGGGTGGTAGGTAATAATGTATGGAAACGCTGTCGCCAAAAGTGGACACGAGAGACGGGCACATGTACTTAGGGATCAAGGCCAGCAATGCTAAGCATGACAGGATGCACGGGACAGCAATCCACTACAACGAATTACCTGGTTCAAATGTCATTAGTGCCAAGGTTGAGAAATGTTCTTAGGTGTAAAATACATGCCTTTAGCTTGTAAAACTTCACCTGTACCATAAAAAAACTAGCAGTATACTTCCATTTCTCCACTTTTTATTGCCTTATAATTTACTTCAGGGGCCGGTGAGATGGCTCAGTGGCATAAGCACCTGCCTGACAAGCGCGAGGTCCTGAGTTCGACTCCCGGAACCCACATACGAAAAAAAGGGCCGGTGATATCACTCAGCCGCACGAGTGCCTGCTGGCGTGTGACGTCCTAAGGTTGACTCCCGGTACCCACACACACACACACACAAAATAATAATAATAATAATTTACTTCAAATCTGCAAGCCATTAAAATTTTTAATGAAATATTAGTTTAAAAATGGAAAGCCTATTATCAAGAAATCAACCAATAACAAATGCTGGAGGGGCTGTGGGGAAAAAGGAACCCTTCTCCGCTGTTGGCAGGAATGTAGACTGGTACAACCACTGTGGAAATCAGTGTGGAGATTCCTAAAAAACTAGGATTAGAGGTCCCATTTAATCCAGATATTCCCTTTCTGGGCATCTTCCCAAAAGAATTAAAAACATCGCACCACAGCAATATATGTGCACCCATTATAATAGCAGCACGATTTGTAATAGCTAGTCCTTGGAAACAACCCAAATGCCCATCAACCGAGGAATGGATAAAAAAGATGTGGTCTTTTTATACGATGGAGTACTACTCAGCCATAAAGAAGAATAAACTGAAGACTTTTATAGGTAAATGGATGCAACTCAAGACCATACTCATAAGTGAAATAAACCAAACACAATGTGTAAACATTGTATTGTCTCCCTAGTGTGAGAAGCTGAGAGTAAATAAAATCCAAAATGTACAGTAGATATTGTAAAATGGGAAGAAACTGTTCAAAAGGAAAGAGAAACTGGGATAGGGGAATGGAGAAAAGGGAAAAGCAAAAAAAAAAAAAAAATATATATATATATATATATAAAAGATAGTTATACTACTAATTTCTTAGTTCATTGAAAAGAAATGTTTGTGCTAATATTGTTCAGACAATTTAATGCCAATATCTTGTACTCTGAGTAACTAATTTAAAGATAACAATATGCAATATATTAATTATTGTTACCCTCCTATTATCTTGTTTTGAAATTTTGTTCTATTTTTTCTCTTTAAAATAAAAATAAAAATGGAAAGCCTTTCACTTTCCATTTCATTTCACTCTTTTGTGTAAACCAAAAAAAATTTTTTTTGGTAAATCAAATTTCTGATGTAATTTTTCTGCTTACTTTAACATTTCTAGATCTGGCAATTGTGTTGTCTGAAATAGAATTTACTTAAAACATTACTAGGTAAAAAAATTATTTTTTTCATTCACTACTTTCAAATAATCTTAGTATTCTCGAATATGTATCATCTACTTCCTACACTGCCTTAAGATTTTTGGCATGCATTTTTAGCAATTTGATTATGAACACTATGATACGACATTCTTCCTGTGAGTTCACTGAGCATTTTGGATTTATCTCGTATTCATTTTTCAATCAACTGAGAAATGTTGATCAGTATGTATTAAATTTTGTACACTACTCCTAATATCCTGAGTACATAAATATATTGCTACAAATCACTGAATTGCTTTAATTTTTTCTATTTTAGGTAATATCTACAGTTACACCTTTAAATTCATTGATAATTTCTTTCATAGTTTAATCTGGTGTTCATGCCACATGGTGTCTGAAGTATATGTCTTTCATTTAGGTGTATTTTTGTATCTATTTTACTCTCAGATCTCCGAATATTTATATACAGTAATTATAAGACATTAAGTATAATAGTCTAATCTTACCTTGTAAATGTTACATATTTTTTCTAATGTTTTATAATCATGCGTCTTTGTATGGATAGCAATTATCATCAGATGGTGTAATTTACATTGTTGCATGCTGCATTTGTTTGCATCTCTTCAGTGTTGGACTTTGATATGGCATTCAGTAATGTGACTTGGCAGTTTTTCCTTTCAAGGCTTGCTTTTAAACTTTCAGTGTGAGACCAGAGAAGTTTTTAGTCTATGTCTCACTACTATGATTAGTCTCACTACTGAGCTCATAGCATTCTGAACTGTTTTATTTACTCATGTTCCTATGCGGGAAGGTTAAAACATTCTGTTCTGGGTAAACTTAAGGAATATTTGTATACTGCTTTGTAGTGTTTTGACCCAAACCTTCAGGCAGTTTCAGGACTAAGCACCTCAGGACTCAAAAAGTTTAAAATGATCTTTCTCCAAAACAAAAAATCTCTCTCCAAAACTTTGCCTTGCTTTTCTCCCATACTGTGCCACCTAGATTCTAGTCACAGGGGATTCAGCGAATCCTTAGTCCCTGTAAGTGAATACAGTCATAGTGCTCACCTCCTGTGTCTTCTGAGATCTCGGTCCTGGCACTGCCTATTTGCCATAAAAACTGGGTTGTACTTGTCATATAGGTGTGATCAAAAAATATTATGAATGCTTAAATTTTTGTTTTGTTTTGTTTTGTTTTTTTGTGGGTACCGGGGGTTCGACCTCAGGACCTCGCGTGCCAGTAGGCGCCCGTGCCGCTGAGCGATATCACCGGCCCCTTTTTCGTATGTGGGATCCGGGAGTCGAACTCGGGCCCTCGCGCTTGCCGGGCAGGCGCTTAAGCCGCTGAGCCATCTCACCGGCCCTTAAATTTTTAAAATTTCATAAAAGATACACTGCCACTGAACTCCCTCAAGATCCTTCCCCACTTCATACTTAACATTCTTGGCAATGTCTACTGTAGGCAATTCTTCAAATTTTTAAAAAATTCAAGATTCCGGAAAAAGATGCCGGATCTGTAAGAAGCAGGCAGTGAACCTCTCCAAAAGTCGCCATCCGGACACTGGAATACAGCGACTGGAGGAGGACAAGAAAGAGGGAAGTGGCTCCCCTGGACCCAGGAAAGATCTGAAGCACAGTTCGGGGCCCACGGAGAAAGTGAAGAGAGAAACCCCAACAAAGAAGGAGGTGGCCACCGGCGCCTTTTCCCTGTGTCGGGAATCCCGACGCGACTGAAGCGGTTCAAATCTGCGGACATGCGGTGACTGCCGGCGCCCCCGGGGACCTCCGCGAAGGAACGCGAGACAGCGGCGGTGCAGGGGAGCAGCAGCCGTGAAGGACACACTGACTGGCGGTGAGTGCTGATGCCCAGCCGGCCCGCGTGCGAGAGCGACTAGCCAGGGCGTCATTGTGGGCGAGGCAGCAGCTTAACTTGAAACTCAGGGCTGCCGCCACTCCACCCACGGCTCCAGCGGGGACCCCCGCGGAAGAACACCAGACGCCACAGTACAGAGAAGCAGCCGTGAAGCACACACTGAATGGCGGTGAGAGCTGACGCCCAGCCGTCAGGCGTGCGCAAGAGACACCAACCGGGCACCATGGGGAGGGCAGCTAAACTTGGAACTCAGGGCGGCCGCCACTCCATCCACGGCTCCAATGGGGACCTCCACGGAGGAAGACGAGACGCTGCGGTACAGAGAGGCACCGGCCGTGAAGGACACACTAACTGGTGCTTTTCTTCCTGGTATTCCAAGACTGAGATTGTCTAAGGATCACAGACAATACTGTGGCACAGAACCAAAGAACCAAGGACTGGGCCAAACAGGCAGCAACTTCTTATCTCCAACAAATTGAAGAGGTAGGATCTTGCAGCAGGCTCAAAACCCAAAAATAAGCTACACCTGGAAGATACCTCAGAAAACTCGCCATCTCCTAAGAGTTTGAAATACTAGCAATAAAGCAACCTAGCATAGGCAATTTACAAACATCACCCCAGGAATTAAACTAAAGAAAGAAAAGAAAATGAGACGACACTGAAACAAGATGTAACCCCACACATCCAGTTCACCAAAGGAAAACCCAGGGGGCAATGAAGTGGGACAAACAGAAAGCCACCCACCTGACATCTCTGAAGTGGTAACAATAAAGCAGTTGAATGAGGCTCTGGAAAAATTTAAATCAGAAATAATTTCTCAGATAACTGCAGAGATAATGTCCACAATGAAGACCATGCGTAAGGATGCTAGAGCAGACACAGACAAAAAAATAGACGAGCTTAAGAAAATGATGGAAGCCATGAATGCTCAGCATAGGAAAGAAATGGAATCCATAAAGCAGATTCAAGCAGATATCCAGGAAAACAAAAATTCCATTGAAAGTATTTGTAGCAGACTAAGCCAATGTCAGGACAGGATCTCAGATATAGAAGATACGCATCGAATTAGTGATCATGAAAAGAGAATTCTTAAAAACAGCAAGGGACAATGAAAAATCAATCCAGCAGCTGCTAGATGATGCAGAGAAGAATAACTTAAGATTGATTGGAGTCAATGAAAAAGCAGGAGATAACATAAATGACATCAGAACACTGTTCACAGACATTATCACAGAACATTTCCCTGGTAGAGAAAAAGAATTTGATGTTCAGGTAAGTGATGCTTATATAACTCCAATTAGCCACGATCAAAAAAAATCTTCAGCCAGGTATATCATAGTCAAGATTCCAGAAATTCAACAGAAGAGTAGAATCTTAAAAGCTGTTAGAGAAAAGAAACAAATCACCTATAAAGGAAAGCCCATCAGAATCACAGCAGACTTTTCAGCACAAAGCTTCAAATCAAGAAAAGCTTGGAATGATGTATTTCAAGTTCTAAAGGAAAATAATCTTCAACCTAGATTGATGTACCCCGCAAAACTATCTTTCAAAACTGATGGAGAAATAAAATACTTCCATGACAAAGAACACCTGAGAAAATTTATAACTACCAAACCCGCACTCCAAAATGTTTTGAAGGACATTCTAGAAAGGGATAACAAGGACTACAACTCCAGAAACCCCAACAGAAGGAATCCACCAGGCAGAGCAAATGATTAAAGAGAGGGAGGGAAAAATAAAAATTAAAAGGGGGGAGCCAACAAGAAAAAAAATATGACAAGGATAAGTCAATACATATCAGTTTTAACCATTAATGTTAATGGTCTCAATTCACCAATCAAAAGGCACAGACTGGCAAACTGGATCAAGAAGCAAGAGCCAACAATATGCTGTATACAAGAAACACATTTAATTCAAAAAGAAATTCACAGACTGAAAGTCAAAGGATGGAAAACAATACTCCATGCAACAGGAACCCAGAAAAAAGCAGGGGTAGCTATTCTTTTTGCAAAGTGAATTTCAAGCCAAGAATGAGTCAGAGAGATAAAGAAGGTCACTACATCCTTGTAAAGGGAACAATCCAAGAGGAAGATATAACAATCACAAATATATATGCAACAAATACCAGTGCACCCAACTATATAAAACAAATATTAATCGACATGAAAAATCAAATAACCACAAATACAATTATTTTGGGGGATCTCAATACTCCACTGTCACAAAAAGACAGATCAACTAGACAAAAAAAATCAACAATGAAATATTAGAACTGAACCAAACTTCGGAACAAATGGACTTAGTAGATGTCTACAGAGTATTCCACCCCATGAAATCAGAATACGCATACTTCTCAGCTGCACATGGGACATTCTCCAAAATAGACCACATACTAGCTCATAGAACCTGCTTAAGTAAATGCAAAGGAATTGAAATTATCCCATGTATATTATCAGACCATAGTGCAATGAAATTAGAAATCAATGGCAAAAGAAACCACAAGAGGGGCCGGTGAGACGGCTCAGCGGCTTAAGCGCCTGCCTTGCAAGCGCGAAGGCCCGAGTTCGACTCCCGGAACCCACATACGAAAAAGGGGCCGGTGATATCGCTCAGCGGCACAGGTGCCTGTTGGCGCGTGAGGTCCTGAGGTCGTCCCCCCGGTACCCACAAAAAAAAAAAAAAAAAAAAAAAAAAAGAAACCACAAGAATTTGCTAAACACATGGAAATTAAATAGCACCCTACTGAACAACCAATGGGTCACAGATGAAATTAAAGAAACTAGACAGTTTCTGCAACTGAATGATAATGACAGTACAACATACCAGAACTTATGGGATACAATGAAAGCAGTCCTAAGAGGGAAATTTATAGCATTAAATACCTATATCAGGAAAACAAGAGCAAGCACAAATAAACAACCTAATGGTGAACCTCAAACTTCTAGAAAAAGAAGAGCAGGCTAAGCCAAAAGCTCGTACAAGGGAGATCAGAGCAGAAAGATCAGAGCAGAAATCAACGTATTGGAGACTAAAAAAATACAAAGAATCAACGAATCAAAGAGTTGGTTCTTTGAAAGATTAAATAAAATCGACAAACCCTTATCCAATCTTATTAAAAAAAGGAAAGAAAGTACTCAAATCCACGCAATTAAGAATGAAAAGGGTGATATCACAACGGACCCTGCAGAAATCCAGAAGATCATCTATACCTGCTTTGAAAACTTGTATTCTAATAAGATGGAAAATGCAGAAGAAATGGACAGATTCCTAGATACTTATGAATTACCAAAGCTCAACCAAGAAGATATAAAAATCCTAAATAAACCAATAACAATCAATGAAATCGAAGATGTAATTAAAAACCTCCCAACAAAGAAAAGCCCAGGCCCTGATGGATTCACTGCTGAATTCTACAAGAAATTTAGAGAAGACCTAACACCACTACTTCTCAAACTCTTTAATGATATCGAAAGGGAAGCAATACTCCCGAATTCATTCCTGGAGGCAAGCATTACCCTGATACTAAAACCAGAGAAGGACCCAACTAAGAAAGAGAGCTACAGACCAATCTCCCTCATGAACATAGATGCAAAAATCCTCAATAAGATACTGGCAAACAGAATGCAGCAAATCATCAAGATTATACACCAAGTTGGATTCATCCCAGGGATGCAGGGATGGTTCAATATACGTAAATCAATAAATGTAATACACCATATTAACAGAACCAAGGACAAAAATCATATGATCATCTCAATAGATGCAGAAAAAGCTTTTGACAAAGTCCAGCACCCATTCATGATAAAAACCCTACAGAAAATTGGAATAGATGGTCTTTATCTCAATCTGATAAAAGCTATCTATGACAAACCAACAGCCAATATCATACTAAATGGACAAAAACTGAAAGCCTTCTCTCTAAAATCAGGAACCAGACAAGGATGTCCACTGTCCCCACTCTTATTCAACATAGTCCTGGAAACTTTAGCCAGAGCAATTAGACAAGAGAAAGAAATAAAAGGAATTATGATTGGAAAGGAAGAAGTTAAATTATCATTATTTGCAGATGACATGATACTCTACGTAGAAGACCCCAAAAACTCCACTAAAAAATTGCAAGATTTAATAAGCAAATTCTGTAGTGTAGCTGGATACAAAGTCAACACTCAAAAATCAATAGCCTTCCTGTATACCAATAACAAACTCACCAAGAGAGAAATTAGGGAAACAACACCTTTCACAATCACATCTAAAAAAATGAAATACCTAGGAACCAATCTCACAAAGGAAGTAAAAGACCTCTACACTGAAAACTACAGTACTCTGAAAAAGGAGACTGAAGAGGATATCAGAAAATGGAAAGATATCCCTTGCTCTTGGGTCGGAAGAACCAATATAGTGAAAACGGTCATACTTCCAAAACTGTTATACAGATTTAATGCAGTTCCAATCAAAATTCCAACAGCATATCTCACAGAATTAGAGAAAACAATCCTAAAATTCATCTGGAACCACAAGAGACCTAGAATAGCAAAGGCAATTCTGGGCAACAAAAGCAAGGTAGGGGGCATCACAATCCCTGATTTGAAATTATACTATAAAGCTACTGTGATAAAAACAGTGTGGTATTGGCAAAAAAACAGACCTGAAGATCAACAGAATAGAATAGAAGATGCAGAAACAACTCCAGACATACCAAGCCACCTTATCTTTGACAAAGGTGCCAAACACATTCACTGGAAGAAAGATAGCCTCTTTAATAAAAGGTGCTGGAAAAATTGGCTCTACACATGCTGAAGATTAAAATTAGACCCATATCTTTCACCATGTACTAAACTAAATTCAAAATGGATCAAAGAACTAAATATTAAAACAGAAACATTAAATCTCCTGGAAAATAGAATAGGTAAAACTCTTGAAGACATTGGTGTAGGCAAAGACTTTATGAATAAAACCCCCATCGCACAGGAAGTATCACAAAGTATCAACAACTGAGATCTCATCTTATTAAAAAGCTTTTGCACAGCAAGAGAAACCACCAACAGAGTGAAGAGACGACCCACAATGTGGGAAAAAATGTGTGCCAGCTATTCCTCAGACAAAGGATTACTATCGAGAACATACAAAGAACTCAAAAAAATCAGACCTCCCAAATTTAAAGACCCAATCCAAAAATGGGCATCTGAGATGAATAAACACTTCTCAGATGAAGAAATACAAATGGCAAATAAATATATGAAAAAATGTTCAACATCACTAGTCATTCGAGAGATGCAAATTAAAACAACACTGAGATTCCATCTCACCCCAGAAAGAATGGCTATTATCAAGAAGTCAACTAATAACAAATACTGGAAGGGCTGGGGGGAAAAAGGAACCCTTCTCCACTGTTGGTAGGAGTGTCGACTGGTGCAGCCACTGTGGAAATCCATGTGGAGACTCCTCAAAAAGCTAGGATTGGAGGTTCCATTTGACCCAGCTATTCCCCTTCTGGGTACCTTCCCAGAAGAATTAAAAACATCGTACCACAGCGATATATGTGCACCCATGTTTATAGCAACACAATTTGTAATAGCTAGATCGTGGAAACCCAAATGCCCATTAACCGAGGAATGGATAAAAAAAGATGTGGTATTTCTATACAATGGAGTACTACTCAGCCATAAAGAAAGATAAACTGGAAACTTTTATAGGTAAATGGATGCAACTCGAGAAAATACTCACAAGCGAAATAAACCAGACGCACATTTGCAAACATCGTATTGTCTCCCTAGTATGAAAATGCAATTTCACTGTGACTATTCCATTTCTTAGTCTTCTATTTTTACCTAGCTTTTACATGGCTTACTCTTATACTGAGTAATGTTTCTCTTCAAAAGTTATTTGTAAATTCTCTAATGCTTGAGTTTGTTAATACAGGAGAATGTTTAAAAAAATATAAAAATAAAAATAAAAATGAAAAAAAAATAAAGGAGAAATTAAAAAAAAAATTTCACCATTTTTTATCAGCCATTATTTGTTGTTTCAGTTCTACTTGTTAAGGGGCCAGGGATTTAGTTCAGTGACACAGCACCTGCCTGGAAGCGTGAGGTCTTGAGTTCGATTCCCAGTATCAAAAAAAAAAAAAGGACGTTCATTTCTTATCCGTGCCTGAGGCAGAAATAGCCACATTCATTCTTAATTTAATGGGTTATGTCTTTTTTTTTTTTTCCTTTTTTGGGGGGAGGATCTCTTTTTTTTTTTTTGAGGCAGGGTCTCACTGTGCACTTCAGGCTGGTTTTAAACTATTGCCCAGGTTTGCCCTTGAACTCATGATCCTCCTGCCTCAGCCTCCTGAGTGCTGGGATTACAAGTGTGCACTGTCATGCCTGGCTAAATTTAAAAAAAATTTTTTTTAATTGGTACATGTCTGCAGTACATAATGATTATATTTCTCATAGGGAGTTGGTGCACGTACATAGCACATCTTAATTCTTTTTCATCCCCTTCCCCTCTAATGGTTATATCTTAGTTTAGACTGTATAACAGAGTACCAGAGAGTAGGCTGCTTAAAAAAACACACATTTGTTTCTCCTAGTTCTGAAGCTAACAGTCTGAAATCGGGGTGCCAATATGGTTAGGTTCTTGGGGTGGCTCCTCTGCCTGGCTTACAGATGACTGTCTTGATATATTCTAACATGGCAGAGAGAGAGAGGATTCTGGTCTCTTCTCCTGCTTATGAGGACATTAATCCTACCACTGCCTCACCTCACCTAACCTAACCTCCCAACAGCCTCACCTCCAAATGCTATCACACTGGACAGTGGGGCTTCAATACAAGAATTTGGGTTGGGGGAGACTCAAACATTCTGATAGCAAATTAAATCAGTTGCCATCAATACTTACTTTGTAGATTTGTATTTTAGGTACTGAGGATTGAACACAGGGCTTTTGTATTAAGCAACATCCTCAGCCTTTTTTATTTTGGTACAATTCTATGGCAATAAATTTCATAATTTCCAGGTTTTAAAAAAAGCTTTTTCTTTACAGACAACACGAGGGTCGGTGGAGAAAATCCCATACAATCTGCAAACAAAACAAAGTGACAATAACAACAAAAAATACTATTTTCCAGGACAGGAAATCAATATATGATGTAATTATACTTTTCTGTATTGGCAAAGAACTCAAAGTTGATATTTTATAAAGAATATTCTTTATAAGAGCATCACCCATAAAATTAAAGATTGACATACATACCAAATGTTGAGGGTACAGAATTGGAATTAGATAATGCTAATAAAAATGTAACATGGTATAACCACTTTGGAAGTTGGTCAGTCTGTAGAATGATAAACATTTACCTCCTTTTAATACAGGCATTGTACTTCTAGGTATTAACTAGTACAAAATTGCTAATTACAGCTTTGTTATAACCCTCTACCAGAACCAATCCAAAGGTCCATTAACAGATGTACAGAATAACATGTTATGACATAGCCATACAAAAAAAATACTATTCAGTAATAGAGAACACAAAAACTCATACATGCAACATGGATGAATCTCCAAATGATGATGAATGAAAAAAGGAGTAAGCCGGGCATGGTGGCACACGCCTGTAATCCCAGCACTCAGGAGGCTGAGGCAGGAGGATTAATTGCTATGAGTTCAAGGCCAGCCTGGGCTACATACTGAGTTCAAGGCCAGTCTGAACTGCACAGTGAAAAAAATCTCAAAAAAAAAAAAAAAAAAAAAAAAAAAGGAATAAAAATTTTAGGTCATTTATATAAAATCCCAGAAAAAGCAAACTAGTTTATACTGACAGTAAATCACTGGTCATAGAGAGGAGGAGGAGCCAGGGAAGAAGATAGGAATTCCTTGATGGATATATTGTTATACTTATGGTGGCTTCATGAGTTTCTACGTGTGAAGACATTTAAATCTATAATTTATATCAATTATATCTGAATGCACCATCAAAAAAATGGTTCCATGTAAAAATGCAGCTCTCGCAGTCCTCTTGAAAAAAAAGACTGGGCAAACATATTGACACCACTGTAATCCTCTTCGTCCTTTAGGAAGACTATCAGTGAAGGATATTTCTACATGAGACGCAAGTCTTTTATCTCTGGACTATAGTATTTCTTCTCTGGCTCCCCTTTCCTGCCAATGCAGCAGTGGCCTTGAAGTGAACAGCCCAAGCAGGCTATGGGAACCCAAAAAAACTGTTAGATTATTTGCTCTGCTGGTCACCATGGCCATAGGTAATACATAAGTCCAATGGTCCTGAGTACATCTGCATACCCTCATCTCTCAGAGCTACGGTGACTGGACTAGAATATTTATGGAAGCACCTTTACATGGGGTAAAACCCCGGAGCTTGCTATAGTCACCCTGTTATTCATATACAGTGTTTCAGTTCCAATTATAATTATGCTTAAACAACTTGTGATTTGCCTCCACGGAATAGTACAAAGGCCACCGAAGTGTGTGTTCACTGAGCATATTGGGGTTACACGATTCATACTTGCTAAGTGGCAGAGGTGATGAATCCAAAATATACTGGCATTAATATAACCAGGGCCTTGGATGGGATCAGAATGTGCAGTGTAGTCCTGAGAATGCCCCACGTGATTATAGGGACTCTTAAGTGTGGATGTCCAGATCTGAGATTTAACACTTGGCTGATGGTTTCTCAGGGTGTTTCTCCAATGTCTATCCTTACGTTGAATAAGCAGACAGCACATCTTCTATACTCCTAAGGCCCTTCTCAGTGGGAAATGAGTAAGGTCACTGATTGATCCCATTTTCAGTGACTGTGTTTTCCTCCTGTGCACTGACTTCTCCAATGTTTAATGGAGCCAAACTTGGGCCTAAGTAATTTTTCACAATTTTAGAACTGAGAAGTCTGTTTTTTCAGTACGGATTCTCTGGTCCTAAAGAAATATGGATTAAGGCTAGATGCTTTCCTACATTTCTTGTACTCATAAGGTCTTGCTCTGATGTGAACTCTGCTGTAAAATGAAGTTGTAGCCCTGGCTAAAAAATTATTCACATTCAATTCACTCATCTAGAAGATGTGAACTCTCTGATGTACAGTAAGGCTAGAGCTTTGGCAAAACAATTTCACACATTCAGTGTACTCGTAAGTCCTTTTCCCAGTATGCATTCTCTTGTGCCCAACAAGTGTGATTTTACAGGTAAAGAATGTTCTAGAGTTGCTACATTCATAAAATTTTGCATTAGTGTGAACCCTCTGGTACTGAACACATCTGGAGGTTTATATAAAAAACTTTGTACGTCTGTTGCACAATCTCTATAACATGAATATTCTGGTGCTGGATCAGATTGTATATGAATGCTTCAGCCATATTCACAAAGCTCAAGTCCTTTCTCCAGTGTAGAAGTATGTGTTGGCTGCTGTAGGCTTCCCACATAAGCTGCATGCGTAAGGCTTTACTCCAGTGTTGTGTTTTATGACCAACTAGCATGGTGCTTCTGCTATAGGCTTTCTCACATTTTGTTAGATTCAGGTGGCCTTTATCCAATGTGAAATTTCTTGTGCTGAACAAGGTGGGATCTCCTGCTGTAGTTTTTACCACATTCATTACACTGATAAGGCCTTGTTCCTCTGTGAATTCTCCGGTGTACAAAGAGTCCAGAGCTTTGTTTGAAGAATTTCCCACATATGCTGCACTCATAAGGCCTTTCTTCACTGTGGATTCTCTGGTGCTGAACGAGTCCATCTTTACGGCTGAAAGCTTTCCCACATTCACTGCATTCATAAGGTTTTGCTCCAGTGTGAACTCGCTGGTGTAAATTGAGGCTCGATCTATGGCTAAAACATTTCCCACATTCAGTGCACTCATACGGCTTTTCACCAGTGTGAACTCTCTGGTGTGAAATAAGGCTGGAGCTTTCTCTAAAGAACTTCCCACATTCGCTGCACTCATAAGGCTTTTCTCCAGTGTGGATTCTCTGGTGCCGAACAAGTATCACTCTGCTTCTAAAGAACTTTCCACACTCACTGCACTCATAAGGCTTTTCTCCAGTGTGGATTCTCTGGTGCCGAACAAGTTTGTTTTTGATTCTGAAGGCTTTCCCACATTCACTACACGCATAAGGCTTTTCTCCAGTGTGAACCCTCATATGTGCAGTAAGGTAAGAGCTCTGAATAAATGATTTCCCACATTCACTGCATTCGTAAGGCTTTTCGCCTGTGTGAAGTTTATGATGTCGAACCAGTGTTACTTTACTCCTAAAGAATTTCCCACATTCATTGCACTGATAAGGTTTTGCTTCAGTGTGAACTCTCTGGTGTTCAATAAAGACAGAACTCTGTCTAAAGAATTTCCCACATTTGGTACATTCAAAAGGCCTTTCTCCAGTATGGATTCTCTGGTGCTGAACAAGTCTGGATTTGCATCTGAAGGCTTTTCCACACTCACTGCATTGATAAGGCTTTATAGCAGAGTGAACCCACTGGTGCAGGATGAGGCTGGAACTCTGGCTAAAGAACTTCCCATGTTCGTCGTACTCACATGGCTTCTCACCAGTATGAATACTCGGATGTGCAATAAGGATAGGGTCTGATCTAAGCATGTTCCCACTTTCAGTCATTTCTTCTCTGTGGATTCTCTGGTGCCAAACAAGCGCAACTTTGTGGCTGAAAAATTTCCCACATTGGTTGCACTCATAAAGTCTTTCCTTAGTTGGAAAGGCTGTGCTATAGCTAGTGCTTGTGTGTGGATTTCCTTCATTACCCCTGGCCTGGTGCTGGAGATGGCTTGAACCACCCAGGGGATCCTCTTCATCATCTATGCACATAAAGGAATTCACTGAGGTGTATGCTCTAGAGCTGTTAACAAACACAGCCGTCTCCTCACACCTCCTAACATCTTTCTCTTCAATGTGCTGCTCCTGAATGTGCTGCTGAAGGACATCTGTAAAGAACCACAGTTGTCTTCCACAGGCCTCACATGTGTGCAGCTTCTGCCCAGGGTGTATTTCCTGATGCTCACCCAGAAACAAAATGTCCTTCACCACTGGGCCACACACTTCACAAGGGTAGACTTTCTGGGTGGCAGTACCTGCATTCAGAGCCCTGACTTGTGACCCTCCTTGAGAAGATGCCTCCTCAACTTCCATTGGAAACCAACAACCTGAAAGCAGAAAATGTTACTAATATATATGGAGATTGTGGTGTGTGAAAGGGGTGACCCCATCACAAATATATGTCTTACACAACCAAGAAGGAATACAAAGGATTCTTGGGAGACTATGGGAACTGAAGTCAGCAAGAGAAAAGGCCTGCTATACTGAGCGTGGCAACATCATACTGTGAGGTCTAGGGGAAAGGGAGGACACAAGAGAGGGATGCTGCAGAGAAGGAGTGGCTGTGCCTCTCACTCATATTTCTGTTTTGAAATATGCACATTTCATAGCACGTTATATGTAGCTTAGTGGTGGAGATCACTGCAGAGGGAATGGAGGAGAATGATGGATGCAACCTTAAAGCTACAAACGTGTGGCTAGCCAGGGTCAAAAGTCACTGTAGGAATGACAATGGGGAAAAGCATTACGAATGGGACTGAACAGATGAAATAAGTCATGGCCCCATCCTTGGTATGAAAATAATAATGGGCACTGGAGAGGTACCTGGTACCCTTAAACCTCAGTTTTAATGTCAAGACATTATTCACTTCTGACTTACCAGAGCCAGTACCCCTCGAGATGGCTGGAGTGAAGTCAGCTGTGTCAGGCACCCAGGTCTGTTGCCCCACCTCCAGTTGAACAACATGAATCCGGGAAGATATAAGTCCTACGTGAAAGACATGGCAAGTAAGGAAACAACAGTAGTGCATGGTACCCTCATTGCCCCAATGACCACAGTAAATAAGTACAAAAAGAACTACTGAGGAACATCTTATAAGAACCAGATTAATGATGTCAAAACTAGTGACCAGGGGCCAGTGAGATGGCTCAGTGGCGTAAGCACCTGCCTGGCAAGCCCAAGGGCCCGAGTTCGACTCCTGGAACCCACATACGAAAAAAGGGCCGGTGATATCGCTCAGAGCCACGGGCGCCTGCTGGCGCTCGAGGTCCTGAGGTCGACCCCCGGTACCCACAAAAAAAAAAAACCAAAAAAACTAGTGACCACATTGGTACTTGCAATTCCTTGAATCAAGTAACAGGAAATGTCATTAGGAGGGAGGTGAGCACAATATGGAAGAAAGAGGTATGATTCTAGACAGTGACTCTCCAGATGAGGTCATACTAGGTAGGAGCCATCAGGTTCACTCCAAGACTCCTGTCCCCATATCTTTTCTTGCAAGGTTTCCAGCCCTAGGTGATAGGGTGGCCTAGGGAGAGAACAGTCAGCACATTTGGCTGGGCTGTGGCACACCCAGCACCTACCCGAGAAAACCTAAAAGAAGCAGTGTCCACAGGGGCCTGTGAGAAGCAAATAGCAGCCCCAGAAGTAAAGGGGAAGGAAAGAGCCAGGCCAGGATGGGGGAAAGTGAGAGGGACTTACCCAGTGAGGCCACAAGGGCAATGTTCTCCAGCATCACATCCAAGTACAGGAGTCTCTGTGTCTCATCAAGAAGCTTCCACTCTTCCCAGGAAAAGTCCACAGCCACATCCCCAAAGGTCACAATGCCCTACATGACAGGGAGAGCAGGGTCCCTGAGCAGCCCCTTTCCTTAGGAATATCAGTCTAACTCTTGCTTCCCCTTCTCCCCAGCTCACTGCATAGAAGATAACAAGGCTGGATGCCACTGCTGCGCTCTCTCTCCTCATACTTCTACTGATCACTGTGTCACCCATATCCATTAAGAAATGTGTAGATAAATGCCATCAAAGCTCTGAGCCTCACGAGAAGGGCCCCACCCCCTCTCCTCACAGTAAATTCCCCTGGGTTCCAAATTCATGCCTCCCTATACAAACAAATGCAAGCTCATTTTTCTCCCTAGAGCTCCTAGGGCCATGTACCTTGGACCATCATTTCATGTTGTCTTTCTGTGCACCATCCCTTCCTCACATTTCTTACCTCCTAGTGCCACTGCCAACCGCATTGCTCCCTCGAGGCATCTTCTCACCTTTCTACTTTCCACTCTACATGGCATCCAGAGAATGCTTGGGACATGCAACCATGACTCTATCCTGCCACAGACCTCTGATGGCTCACAGTCCCAAGGGAAGCCTGGAGCCCTGCTTCAAAGACCTCTCTACCTTGCCCTACTCCTTACTTCAACCTCATCACTCAGAACCATGAGCAGGTAGCAGATGCCTTAAATTCTCTTCCACTGCTGAGTTGCATGTGCTGTCCCCTCACCCATCTCAACCATCCTTTCCACCAAAGTCCTATTCAATGCCTGGCTCCACTTGTCCCCTGCCATTCACTGACTATCTCCCATTTAACCATAAATGTTATCCATGAGCCTGAGTAAAGCTCTCCAGGCTCCAACACAGGTCACCACAAAAGTCTGGTGAACCTTTAAGGATAGAATAAATAAGCACAGGCCCTGGTCTCACTGTCAATTCACTTCCGTAACTGCTGTGTTTCTACAACCATCTCATGACATTCTCCCTGGGAAGCCTTGGGTATAAGATCCACTTCCTGCCCTCCTAACTCTCCCTCAATGCTGACTGTAATGCTTACTAACTCCATTTAGGAGCCCAAGAAAGAGACCCAGTCCTTCAGCCCTGCCCTCATATTATATGGCTGTTATGGCTTCAATATTAAATGTCCTCAAAAGCTAATGTATTGAAGCTTGGTCTCCAGCTGATGGCACTACTGGGAGATGATGGATCCTTTAGAACATGGTACCGAAGTGAAGGAAATTGGGTCACTGGGAGCATGCCCTTGAAAAGTGTATTAGGATCTTGGCGCCTTCCTCTCTCTTCATTTTCTGGCTGCCATTAAGTGAGCAGCTTTGCTCCACAATACATTCCCCACCATGATGCCCTGCCTTACCACAGCCCAAAGCAATGAGGCCAAAATGCCATGGACTAAAACTTCCAAAACTCAGCCAAAATCTTTCTTCCTTTGAAGTTCTTTTATCAGGTATTTTGTCACTGTGACAAAAAGCTACTAACACAGTGCCCATTAGTAGTTTTGTCACCACTACCTGAAGATTCCCTCTCCTAAATATATTTAGTGACTCACAGCCTACCCTGGTCTACACACCTTGTTATGTCTGCATCTGAACATCTTGAACTCCAGACCTGTTTGTTGTTGAGCTATCCACTCACTCTACTTGAAGGTCTCTGGAACATCTCAGACTCAACATGTCCAAAACCTATCCTGATATTCTCTCTGAAATTCACTCCCACAACTGACTCCCTCCCTTGGTTAATATCAGTGTTATCTCTGACTCTTCTTCACATCAGAAGGTACAGTCAGAAAAACAAATCCAGAAGTCATAAGATTCTCTACCTCCACAGCTACCACTCCTACTTGGCCACCATTACTATTCATCTAGACTATTGCAGTAACCTCCTCCATTGCCCCTGATATCTATACTCCACTTTGCAGCCAAGGGAAATCTGCTAATCCTTGATTCAGGTTACCTCCATCCTCTATTCCAAATGTTCCTTGGCAGCCAGGCATGTTGGCACACACCCTTAATCCCAGAACTCAGGAGGCTGAAGCAACAGGATTGCCATGAGTTCAAGGCCAGCCTGGGCTACATAGTGAGACTCTGTCTCACAAAACCAAACCAAACCAAAAATGTTCCTTGGCTCCTAACATGCAGAAAAGCGACACATTTGCTCAGCCTGCTGTTCTGGACCTTCATCCCTATGCTCTGTTCCCAAACATAATGGAGACCTTCAGTTCCTAAATATTGCCAGTTCTGTTTCACCAACACATACCTGCACGTGCTGGCCACCTGTGTGTATAATACCATCTGCACAGCATTCTAGAGGTTGCCAGAAATGATGACCTCTCCATATAACCCTTAGCCTAGATTTTGAGTCCCTGAGTCTGAGGGAACCTCAGAGACCCTAGACCTCATGGCCAGGGGCTTAGCCAGTACACAGATCTGGGACACCATAATTCAAGACCATATGGTTGGGAGATAAGGAGGCCATGGATCTGAGACACCTTCTACTCACCTGTGCATGGTGAGTAAGCACTTCTGCACCCATAGGTACCTGTGAAAAGAATAACACTGTGGGCAACGGGCATCCATGGTGGGGTCTTGAGGACTCATCCAACCCCTCGTCCCTGCTCTGGAGCAAGGTGACCTTCAGGTGACTGTCTAACTTATGGGCCTCACTCATTATGGCAACCTTTTATCAGCTGTTTGATGGTGGATGGCTCAACTTCCCTATGCCTCAATGTCCTCTGTTAAATGGGGACAGTAACAGAATCAACTTCTTACGACTGATGTTGGTATCAAACACATTAGCACATATCAAGTGCTAAGTATATGCTGTCTCTATCTATACAACTGATCTTTTCCTGTTAAACTATAACCACATTCATGACATGAACAAATCTCAAAATCAGTCTGATAATATCAAGTGAAGTTTAAAATATACAAAAATAACTAGTTATGAGTTATATTCACATATAATTAACAAACAATAGAAAGTAAACCAAGGAAAACACAAAATTTAGAATGGATGATTACTTTTACACAGGGAAGAAAGAACACCTTAAGTTTCAATACTGATAAAGTCCTATTTCTCATGATGGGTACTGAGTTCAAGGTTGTTTGTCTTATTGTTATTCTTTATATTTTACCTGTACATTATAAGCATAATTTGGTGTTGAAAGAATCCAACCACCACCATCCTAGTCTAAGCAGAGCTTACTTTAAATCCCTTCCTCCTGCTATGCTTTTACACCTGCTGCAGCCCTATCGTCACAGGTCAGTAAGATGTAGTAAACACAGCTCCACCCTATAATTCCCAATCATTGTTCAGCCCTGCTCTTGACAAACAACACGCAACTCCTTGTACATCCTCAAGCTGGACTCGGGCAGACAGCTACAACTCCTTTGTACTGAACTCTCCCCCTGAAAGTTCCATTGTGACTTTTCCCTTCCACAGCCCCCGATTTATGCTCATGACCCTATGAAGACCTTATAGCCTGTACCACTGTACCAGAGTTGCTGGTCTGGTCTCTAGTGCCAGAGCAGCCCCTCTCAGGTTTGTTCTGAAATGAACCTGTCCTATTGAGCTCCTACCCCTGCTTCTTTTCCTTTTTGTCCTTACAGGTGTGATTTCAATATAAATTAAAATAATCACAAAACGGAACTCGCTCAGATGATAATCATTACTGTATGTGTGCATACAGAAGTTATTGTGTGTGCCTTTAATTTAGGTATTTTAGTTGCCAAATTTTTGTTAACTACCAATATGCAGACATGTAGAATATGAATTCCTTACTGTTGAAAAGCTCCATTAAACTTAGGCCTCTTCTTTCTGTAAATCCCTGCTTCCCTTAGAGAGTTTACTGAAGGAAACTCCACAATTGTAAAATGCTAAGTCTTGAAATGTATTTAAATCTTCTCCCAGCCTCTGGCCAGTTTTACAACTCATTAAATACCTTTCTCAGTGACCTGGGAACCAATGTTTTCAAACACAAATATGGAAGGAGACAGCAACCCTACCACCCAGGCTCTGTGGGTGGATGGAAGTCTATCTTCAATGGATGTCAATTAGCAAACACTTAAGGCTTATCTACAAATTTAGGAATAACTCAATGTGTTTCACAGATCCCACTGGTCAACCTCCCCATCTAATCTATTACAGTACTTTTCTATTAGCCCACCCCAGTGATTAAAAACCCTCCCACCTTTGTTTCAACAATGTTCAGCTTAGTACCTCTCCTTTTGCAAAATTCTCAAAGTCTTCTTTGCCTCTTCCCACTTATTCCAGTAAAATTTTTACTCTGGCTCTCTTCTACTGATAGTCAGATACCACCACAGGGACAAACCCCTGGACCTGTTACTCATTAAAAGCATTGTGTGAGAAAACTTGTCCTGAGACTCAGTGGAAAGAACAGGTTTCTTGACTCCTGAGGAGGTATCTCCATAAATTAAGCAGGTCCTAAAGACTTTAGGATCAAAGGACAGCCTCTAAACTGCTCTTTTAAATCCTCCTTCTCTATCCCTCCCTCACCTTTCACTCTCAAATCCTAAAGGTATAAACTTGGGTCTCCCTAATGCCATGGCTTCCCATTTTAGGGTGGCTGGGGGGATCCCCTGGGCAGTTCATATCCAAGTGGCTATTCAGCAATACTTGATGTTATTCTTGGCACCTGGGAGAACCTCAAAGTGAGAAGGAGCCCACTGGCTTTTAATTTATTCTCCTCTTCCCTAAAACTCACTTCCCTTCTTCCTCTTCCACCCAGAGGCTTTCATCCTTAATGCTAATTTGTAGAGGGGGAAGGAGAGCAAGCAGAGCAGTGGTAGTACTTAAAATGAGGGTCAAAGAGATGTTCCCTTGTTTCTTTAATCTGTAAATCCAAAAAATCTCTTCTCCTTCCCTTTGCCTCTGTAGAAAGCACAGATGCAGTCCCCAAGGGAGGAGCACAGAGGGAGGGGATTTCCCTGCAAATAAACCTAAAACAGTCATAACATGGGTCCTGCCTATAGGAAAGGGCCCCTCTACTGAGGTCCCAGCTAAGCCACCCAGTCATAGGAGAGGGCTGCTCAGAGCTCCTGTTATGGTTTGTGTCTGGATGTGCCCCCAAAGCCTCATGCAGTCATGGGGGGTGCTTTTTGGAGGGGGCTGAATCTAGAGTTTGTGATTAGTTCCTTGTCTAGTGCTGGGATTAGGGGTGTGAGTGCTACACCTGCCCTAGGGCAGGCAGCCTGCATGCAATATAAGGGAAGGAAAAGAGGCTTGCTCCTCCCTTTTGTTCTTGTTGCTTTTGCTGTCTGCCCCAGCCATGAACTGTTGCCCCTCTGCCACACCACCCTGCCTTGGAGCCAGCTGATTATGGACTAAAACCTCCACAGACTGTGAGCTAAATAAATCTTTCTTCTTTTAATTTTGTGTGTTGGGTATTTTGTCTCAGCAATGAGAGAAAAGTACTAAGGTCCCAAGAGTAACGTGTGATCACCCTGGTGGGAGAGGAGGTTGTGCTCCTGTGTGTTCTGCAGGTGTATAAATGCTATGAGGAGAAAAAGGTGGATCATGCCCAGATCACTGGGTTACCACCTATGGCACTGGCCACAGTGCACCTGGTTCCCCTCTCTTCCTACCCAACCAGCAGCTCCAAGCCTTGCGGAGAAGGAGGAGGTGAACACTCGCCTGCCACCAGGCCATGCCCCAGAGACGCACCCTAAAGACAGATGTGTGTTGCCATAACCTTCAACCTCCTCAAGGAGGGCTCATTTCCAACCAGCCTGGGCTGTCCGCAGCACATCTGCCACCATTTCCTGGAGCCATCTGCTCTAGACCTGCCACACCCCACAGTACTCTGGGGCTTCCACAGGTCACATCTCTAGTGGCGGCTAACTCCCTCCCTCCACCTGGTTTCTTGTCTCCTTCTTTTACCTTGGCCTCTAGTTTATCTTCCTATCTAAACTAGTTTATGCTTTTTAGTTATTGTAGACAGGGGCATCTCCAGACTTTTGAAGTCTGGAGTTCTTTACGTGAGTTCTTTACGTATGTTGCAGGGGTGGCCCTGTGGTGACTTTCTGAGGAAAACCCAGCCCTCTGTTTGATTTTGTTCTTACCTTTCTAACTTACTGTGAAAGACACCAGTACATCTGCACACTTTGCAGGGACTCCAGAAATGCCTGGAAATAGCTCTATGCCAGGGATAAGGATACTTGTTTTTCTCTCGGTATAACAGCAATGGGACTAGCTGGGGCTGTGAGATCCTGGGAAAAACTGGGGCAAGCACCATTGCTTGACCCCAGAGAGAGAGCCTAAAGGAATCCTGTTTTTTCTTCATCTCTTTTCTTTTTTTTTTTTTTTTTGTGGGTACCGGGGGGTCGACCTCAGGACCTCGTGTGCCAATAGGCACCCGTGCCGCTGAGCGATATCACCGGCCCCTTTTTTGTATGTGGGTTCCGGGAGTCGAACTCGGGCCCTTGCGCTTGCAAGGCAGGCGCTTAAACCGCTGGAGCCATCTCACCGGCCCTCTTTTTTTTTTTTTTTATTTTATTTTAAAGAGAAGAAAAAAACAAAACAAATCAAAAGAAGAACAAATTTTCAAAACAACATAATAGGAGGGTAACAATGGTTAATACATTACGTATTACTATCTTTAAGTTAGTTATTCAGGACACCAGACATTAGCATTCAATTGTCCAAACATTATTGGCACAAACCTTACTCTTCAATGAACTAAGTAAAAATGGTAGTGTATCTATCTTAACCATCTTATATATATATACAATTTTTTTCCCTTTCCCTTCTTTCTTTTCCCTATTCCAGTCTCTCTTTCCTTTTGACCAGTTTCTTTTTGATTCACCATATCTATTGTACATTTTGGATCTTATTTACTCTTTCAGTTTCTCATACTAGAGAGATAATACGATGCTTACACATGTGCTTCTGGTTTATTTCACTTATGAGTATTTTCTCGAGTTGCATCCATTTACCTATAAAAGTCTCCAGTTTATCCTTCTTTATGGCTGAATAGTACTCCATTGTATAAAAAACCACATCTTTCTTATCCATTCCTCAGTTGATGGGCATTTGGGTTGTTTCCAAGATCTGGCTATTACAAATTGTGCTGCTATAAACATGGGTGCACATATATCGCTGTGGTACGATGTTTTTAATTCTTCTGGGAAGATGCCCAGAAGGGGAATAGCTGGGTCAAATGGGACCTCCAACCCTAGTTTTCTGAGGAATCTCCACACTGACTTCCACAGTGGCTGTACCAGTCGACACTCCCACCAACAGTGAAGAAGGGTTCCTTTTTCCCCACAGCCCCTCCAGCATTTGTTATTAGTTGATTTCTTAATAGTAGCCATTCTTTCTGGGGTGAGATGGTATCTCAGTGTTGTTTTAATTTGCATCTCT
This sequence comes from Erethizon dorsatum, assembly GCA_028451465.1. NCBI lineage: Eukaryota > Metazoa > Chordata > Mammalia > Rodentia > Erethizontidae > Erethizon > Erethizon dorsatum. Next base: position 98,530,566 of record CM051834.1, read on the forward strand.
CGAATGACTAGTGATGTTGCACATTTTTTTGTATATTTGTTTGCCATTAGTATTTCTTCATCTGAGAAATATGTATTCATCTCAGATGCCCATTTTTGGAGTGGGTCTTTAAATTTGGGAGGTCTGATTTTTTTGAGTTCTTTATATGTTCTCGATAGTAGTCCTTTGTCTGAGGAACAGCTGGCAAACATTTTTTCCCACATTGTGGGTTGTCTCTTCACTCTGTTGGTGGTTTCTCTTGCTGTGCAAAAGCTTTTTAATAAGATGAGATCCCAGTTATTGATTCTTTGGGATAGTTCCCGTGCGGTTGAGTTTTTATTCATAAAGTCTTTGCCTACACCAATGTCTCCAAGGGTTTTACCTATCCAACCTTCCAGCAGATTTAATGTTTCTGTTTTAATATTTAGATCTCTGATCCATTTTGAATTTAGTTTAGTGCATGGTGAAAGATATGGATCTAGTTTTAATCTTCGGCATGTGTAGAGCCAGTTTTTCCAGCACCATTTATTAAAGAGGCTATCTTTCTTCCAGCGAATGTGTTTGGCACCTTTGTCAAAGATAAGGTGGCTTAGTATGTCTGGGGTTGTTTCAGCATCTTCTAATCTGTTCCATTGATCTTCAGGTCTGTTTTTTTGCCAGTACCACACTGTTTTTATCACAGTAGCTTTATAGTATAATTTCAAGTCGGGGATTGTGATGCCCCCTGCCTTGCCTTTGTTGCCCAGAATTGCCTTTGCTATTCTAGGTCTCTTCTGATTCCAAATGAATTTTAGGATTGTTTTCTCTAATTCTGTGAGATATGCTGTTGGAATTTTGATTGGAATTGCATTAAATCTGTATAACAATTTTGGAAGTATGGCCATTTTCACTATATTGGTTCTTCCTATCCAGGAGCAAGGGATATCTTTGCATTTTCTGATATCCTCTTCAATCTCGTTTTTCATAGTACTGTAGTTTTCAGTATAGAGGTCTTTTACATCCTTCGTGAGGTTGATTCCTAGGTATTTCATTTTTTTGGATGTTATTGTGAAAGGTATTGTTTCCCTAATTTCTCTTTCAGTAAGTTTGTTATTTGTGTACAGGAAGGCTATTGACTTTTGAGTATTGACTTTGTATCCAGCTACACTACTGAATTTGCTTATTAAATCTAGCAGTTTTTTAGTGGAGTTTTTGGGATCTTCTGTGTAGAGTATCATGTCATCTGCAAATAATGATAATTTAACTTCTTCCTTTCCAATCATTATTCCTTTTATTTCTTTCTCTTGTCTAATCGCTCTGGCTAAAGTTTCCAGAACTATGTTGAATAAGAGTGGGGACAGTGGACATCCTTGTCTGGTTCCTGATTTTAGAGGGAAGGCTTTCAGTTTTTGGCCATTTAGTATAATATTGGCTGTTGGTTTGTCATAGATAGCTTTTACCAGATTGAGATAAAGACCCTCTATTCCAATTTTCTGTAGGGTTTTTATCATGAAAAGGTGCTGGACTTTGTCAAAAGCTTTTTCTGCATCTATTGAGATGATCATGTGATTTTTGTCTTTGGTTCTGTTAATATGCTGTATTACATTTATTGATTTACGTATGTTGAACCATCCCTGCATCCCTGGGATGAATCCAACTTGGTCATGGTGTATAATCTTCTTGATGATTTGTTGGATTCTGTTTGCCAGTATCTTATTAAGGATTTTTGCATCTATGTTCATTAGGGAGATTCCGGCCCTCTTTTCTAAAGCCAGATCTTTTTTTTTTTTTTTTTGAGACAGGGTCTCACTGTGTAGTTTAGGGTGGCCTTGATCTCACTATGTAGCCCAGGCTGGCCTCAAACTCTCAGCGATCCTTCTGCCTCAGCCTCCTGAGTGCTGGAATCACAGGTGTGCGCCACCTGCCCAGCAGCGAGATCTTAAAAGATGCATATATCTTAAAAGATTATGAGTAATTCAACATCTACCTCCAAATGTCACTTCCAGGTTGTATTTCACAAAACTGGAACAGTTTAAAAAGAAAAAAGTTGTTTTTTCCCTCTGTATTTCTCTAAATGTAAGTTAAAGAGTAAAAAGATAAGGCCTCAAAGTGGTTTTATAACAAGGAGAGAAAACAGACAAAGATCACATCTAGCAATCTGCAACTTTTATCTCCCTTTTCTGCCTCTTTCTTGATTTAACTCTATGTCTTTTTGTTTGTTTGTTTTTTGTTTTTGTGGGTACCGGGACTCAAACTCAGGACCTCGTGCTTGCTGCTGAGCGATATCACCGGCCCTTTTTTTCCTTTATGTGGGTTCTGGGAGTCGAACTCAGGACCTCGCGCTTGCCAGGCAGGCACTTATGCCGCTGAGCTATCTCACCAGCCCTTTAACTCTACGTCTTAAAGCAACCAGAGTATTTAAAAAATCGGTTAGGATTTACATAAAAATAAAAGGCATTAATTGGTACATCCTAGTCGGAATTCTGACTTTTTAGTTACAAGCCTGAAACTAAGGGGTAAAAAAGATAATTATAATTCAACACAGCCAATATATATAAAAAGTACACTCTGATTTAATGTAATTACTCTTCATGTCATATATATTTTTTGGCCTGTGTTGCACAGCAAGAATTATAGGATAAGTATGTTTAAAGCGAGGGAGGGTATTTTGAGGAGGATTAATAGCAATGTTTCCTTCACTGTAATAATTTTTCTTTAAACACTGACTGTATATTCCAATCACATCTGTTATGTTTGTAATAATTGACTAAAGTGCCTGCAGCTGCTCTACTTACTTTTTTTTGAGCTTACGTTATTTTCTTTTTAACTTTTTGTCCTTATAGACTTCTGGCTATTTAGTCGTTCACTAAAAAATTGGTTATACTATAACTGTTACCAAATTCACTTGGGAAATTAAAGGAGGTCTCTTTAAAAAAAACATAGACAGGGCCGGTGAGATGGCTCAGCGGCTTAAGCGCCTGCCTTGCAAGCGCGACGGCCCGAGTTCGACTCCCGGAACCCACAAACGAAAAAGGGGCCGGTGATATCGCTCAGTGGCACGGGTGCCTGTTGGCGCGCGAGGTCCTGAGGTCGTCCCCCTGGTACCCACAAAAAAAAAAAAAAAAACACAGACAATGCTGGGTGTGGTGGCCCACGCCTGTAATCCCAGCACTTGGGGCTGAGGCAAGCATATCACCGAGTTCCAGGCCAGCCTGGGCTACACAGCAACTCTGTCTCAAAAATAAATAAATAAATAAATAAATAAATAAATAAAATTAAAAGGCTTATCATTTTCAAAATTCAAAATACTTACATAGACAACAAAATCTTCTTAAAATGTTGGCCTGCTCTTGGTAAAATTTACAAAAACTGGGCTATAAAACAAAGATTTTATATTTTATCATGGTAATTTCCTATATTTTCTGCTACTGGCCTTTCAATTACTTTTATTTATTTTTTTTTTTTATATGTGGGTACCGGGAGTCGAACTCAGGACCTCACGCTTGCCAGGCAGGTGCTTGTGCTGCTGAGCTATATCACCGGCCCTCAATTATTTTTTTTGTGTGTGTGTGTGGGTACCAGGGGGTCGACCTCAGGACCTCGCGTGCCAGCAGGCGCCCGTGCCGCTGAGCGATATCACTGGCCCCTTTTTCGTATGTGGGCTCCGGGAGTAGAACTTGGGCCCTCGCGCTTGCCGGGCAGGCGCTTAAGCCGCTGAGCCATCTCACCGGCCCCCTCAATTACTTTTAAAAACAGGTTTGTTGGGCCGGTGAGATGGCTCAGCGGCGTAAGCGCCTGCCTTGCAAGCGCGAGGGCCCGAGTTCGACTCCCGGAACCCACATACGAAAAAGGGGCCGGTGATATCGCTCAGTGGCACGGGTGCCTGTTGGCGCGCGAGGTCCTGAGGTCGTCCCCCTGGTACCCACAAAAAAAAAAAAAAAAAAAACAGGTTTGTTCCCCCCACCCCCGATACCAGGAATTGAACTCAGGACCTTGCGCATACCAGGCAGGCGCTGTGTCACTGAGCTATATCCCGGGCCCTTAAAAACAGTTTTAAGATAGGGGCTAAGTTTATTTAAATGTCAACTTGTTATAAAGTGTTTTAATTATATACATCTGAAGACTAGTCTAAGTCTTGTCAAAACATACAGTTTATAAACTTAAATATGTGTAAGTTTAATACAAAGCAACTAATAAGTGCTCTCTTTTATATAATTTATACCACATCTAAACATTAAACATATGTAAAATGATCATCTGACATCTCTGCTTTGCATTTGACACAATTCAGCCCTGCCATTTAAAACTTGATCTACATACAGCTAGAGCACACTCTGGGAGGCTAAGGCAGGAGGACCACAAGTTCCAGCCCAGCTGGGGCAACTTAGTGAGTCTTGGTGTCAAAATAAAAATAAGAAAAATGTCTGCGGATGTAGCTCAGTGCAAAGGCCCTCAGTTCAATCCCCAGTACACCAAAAAAAAACAAAACAAAAAACCCCAAAAAACTTGATCTATATCTATTGGCTCTGACTAAACATTTTTTTTTTTAATTGTATAAATGAGATACACTTGTATTTTGGGCAAGTCTATCTGTGGTCATTAACACTTTACTCAACTAGTAGGGGATCTAAAGCTATCCTTTGACTTTGTCAATGCTATTACCCTATGTACACCTATTAAAGGGTTCTAAATTTTGCTTCAAAAAACAAAACCTAAGCATGCATATGTGTGTATATTGATAGATACAGATATATAAAATACATAAAAAAGAACTCTTAACAAGTACTCTTGGATACAGCTTTCTTTTTTTTTTTTTTCGTGGGTACCGGGGGTCAACCTCAGGACCTCGTGCGACAGCAGGCGCCCGTGCCACTGAGTGATATCACCAGCTCTTTTTTTCGTATGTGGGTTCCAGGAGTCGAACTCAGGACCTCACGCTTGCCAGGCAGGCGCTTATGCCGCTGAGCCATCTCACCCGCCCAGGATACAGCTTTCTAAACAAAGCTACCATGCCCAAGTAACACAGGTCTTATTGTGACTTGGTCTTAAACACCCAGCAAAAAAGTATGACCAAAAGGTAAAATAATTAATGGTGGCAAATGCCTCTAATCCCAGCACTTGGGAGGCTGATGCAGGAGAATCACCGCAAGTTCGGGGCCAGCCTGAACTACATAGCGAGACCCTGTCTCAAAAAAAAAGTAATATAAAAACAGAACTAGGGCCGGTGAGATAGCTCAGTGGCATAAGCGCCTGCCTGGCAAGCACGAGGTCCTGAGTTCAACTCCCAGTACCCACACAGGAAAAAAGGGCCGGTGATATCGCTCAGCAGCACAGGCGCCTGCTGGCGCACGAGGTCCTGAGTTCGACCCCTGGTACCCACACACACACAAAAAAAAACAGAACTAAACTGGATACCAAAAGGAGCTTCAAACACCACACCAGCTGTTACTGATACTCTCCAGCCACCCCTCTAACAACTTAACCAACAACCCTTAGAGGTATTCCCAGTCTTACTAGCTTTTCCAAAAATATGTCCTTCAGCCTACCTTAGTATACTGCTGTGTCCCCGCCAAGGGACATATGTATCTCTTGAGTAAACATTTGGCTTTTTGTACAGGTCTGCCAATAAGATGCCAATATACACCAGGCATGGTGGTGCATGACTGTAATCTCAGCATTGAGAGACGAGGTAGGAGGATCCCAAATTCAAGTCCAGCTTTGGTAATACAGAGAGACTTGTCTCCAAATAAAAAAAGGTCTGGGGACATAGCTTAGTGTGAAAAGCCTGGGTTCAATATCCAGTAATGGATAAATAAATAAATAAATAAATAAATAAATGTAAAAAGGAGACAATGAAAATTGTAATGTTAAAACTATTAAAGCCAGGCATGATGGCACACACCTGTAATCCCAGCACTCAGGAGCCTGAGGCAGGAGGATGCCCAGGCCAGACTGGGCAACATAGTGAGTTCAAGGCCAACCTAAACTACACAGCTAGACCCTGTCTCAAACAAACAAACAAAACTGTTAAAAGAAAAACTGCAGCTTCAGGACACAAAAGTTACACAAGCCTTTTTCCTTTCCAGGAAACTCAACCGCCCCCCCCCCACTTTTTTCCTAAGGGTCTTAAAAGACACATTAAGTCTGGGCTTGTGGTTTTCACCTGTATATTACACTTCCTCCCACAGCAAAAGGGCATATCTCAACCTCAAACACAGGAGATTTGCATTCTAACATAGCCTGCCAGTTGAGTAACCTGACATATGGTAGGCACATACATCCCAGATCACCCACTTGAAGACACCCCTAAGTCCACATAACGACGCTTACCCTTAAACCAGCATGCCTCTCTCTTGTGGGCCTGCACTCTATTCTGAGTATGTACACCTGTTTAATTCTGCCCTTATACCTCTCACAGACGCATCTTGGAAATTTTTTTTCTGTGAGGAAAGTTAGCGAACCTACAACCTACACCATGGGTGAGGTGAACTGAAGTTCCCTATCTCTGCTTTGGGGACCCCCTTGTGCAGTGACAGCACACTTCATACTTTCTTCTGAAACAGTCAGGGACTTAAAAAGAGAAAGGTTTTTTTGCAAAAAACAAAACAAACCCCAAACACTGCCTCTTTGGGTCTACAGAAGCCCAATAGGTAAGTAAAACAAAAACTTGACCTTTATTTTGTACCCTTTGTTAGCTTAAACTTTCAGTTAAATTCCTTTTCAGCTCTGTATATAGGTATGTTAATTATTTGGTAAGTACCAGTCAAAGGGTTGGAAAAACACGTGGACTGGTTCTCAATTTACATAATAGCACCCCTTTCAAGGATATCAGCTGGGCGTGGTGGTGCACACCTGTGATCCTAGCACTTGGGAGGCTGACGCAGGAGGATCACTGAGAGTTCGAGGCCAGCCTGGGCTACAAAGTGAGTTCAAGGCCAGCCTGAACTACGCAGTGAAACCCTGTCTCAAAAAGACAAAAACAAAACAAAACAAAGACTGAGGATATCAAGGTAAGGGATTTACAGGGACATTCGACTATGCCCAGAAGTCCGAGTCATCAAGTTTCCAAGAGGACTGCCCTAAACTGAGTGTCACTGTGGCTTCCAGTAGAGTCTCACAAGACTGAGACTGTCCCAAGCAAAAATAATTATCTAATGAAAACCTAAGTGGCCCCTCAAGCAAAAGGACTTCTCCCAGCGCCATGTCGCAAAAGCAGCATTGAGATCATGAACAACCAGCCTCTAGTCCACTCCAGAAAATCTTTTAAACCTGTCTTGATGTTTTCAGTAGGCCAATTTGAGTCACCTCTTCAGATTTGTACCACTATCAGTTTCTTAAACTGAAGTCTTTGCCTATCCTCTCTTACTTTTCATTATGGGGCCAGCATAAAAGAACTCTGCCAGTTCCTCGAGCTTAAGTCCCTTACCTTTCTCTTACAGTCCAATTAAATCTCCCCCCTCCCCTGCAACTCCTGCTTCAGTTTTAACTTTCATTATCAGTGAAGAAAGGACCCGCGGCAGCGGGTGACAGTATGGCTCTGGCTACATCACAGCAATTATCCAGGCGTCCGTAGAGGTAGTCTCCTCAAGGTCTCTTTAACTTTCACTCTATCGCTCCTCTCCCCTGTCCTTGGCAGCCTATAGAAACCTTTTACAGTCTCAACTCAGAGCGAATCTCGGTTCATATCCCCTCAGGAATACCCGCCACAGCGTCCTGAGAATGTGGGCCTAACCGCACAGGCAGCCGAGCCACGTGTGACTCATTCCCCGCTCAGGCTGCCAAACCACGCGTGACTCATCTCCCCGCTCACCCTGCCAAGCCACGTGTGACTCACCCCCTAGCAATCTCTTTCCTAAAGACAGGAGACAGGCCTCGAATTCCCTAAAGCGCCCCTCAATCCCAACTCCAGCCTCCTCACATCCCGGCCTTTCCACTCTCCAGCTCGCGGAGCGACAGAAACGGGGAACGCAAGCAGGGGCGCGCCACTTCCTGACTGAAAGAGAAATGAGCGCGTGCCCAGCATTGGGGTCTTTAGGATTGGGAGGTGAGAGTCTGGACCGATTAGATCGTTGTAGGAGACGCAACACTAACCTGAACCGGGTCCTTCCGGGCAAGCGTCACCATCAAAGCCTGTAGGTGGGGTAAAGCCAGGAGAGGCGGACTCTGCCGTAACTGCTGTCACGCCGCAGCGCCCCCGGTAATCCTCAGGACCGTCTCCGTCAGCGGGGACAACACTGGCTCTCCAGTCTTCCTGCTCACTCTATCTCGCGCTCCACTGACCGCCGAAAAATCGCGTGCAGTAGACACCAGAGAGACCAAGATGACTGTCGCCAGGTGTGTGCCGGAAGTTCCGCCTTGACGCCAGTCGGTCGCACGGAAACGCCCTTTCATTGGTCGAACTTCGCAGGGGCGCGGCGCAGGGGCTTCTGGGTAATATAGTCCCAGGGAGACACGGGCCTTGGCTTTGTGGGCTACCAAGTACAAGCAAAGAGACATCCAGAAGGACTTTGAGAAAGGCGGAGTCGAAACTCCAAATACTGAAAAGACCTTTTTTTTGTTTCTCAGTACTGTGGACTGAACAAGGGCCTTCACATTGAGCTACATCCCAGCCCTTTTTTATTTTTTATTTAAGACAGGTTCTTGCTAAATTCCCCAGACTGGGTTTGAATTTGAAATTGTAATCCTCCTGTCTCAGCCTCCCAGAGTACTGGGATTACAGGCTGTGCCCCCACGCCTGCTAATCTCACTCTTTTTTTTTTTTTTTTTTTTTTTTTTGAGACAGGATCTCTATGCATTTCAGGGTGGCCTTGAATTCACTATGTAGCCAAAGCTGGCCTCAAATGCCAAGTGATCCTCCTGCCATACCCTCCTGAGTGCTGGGATTACAGGTGTGCACCACCACAACCGGCTCACTCCTCGTACAGAGTTTGGTGGTACAAGTCTATAATCCTGCACTCCAGGAGGCTAAATTCTAGCCCAAACTGGACAATTTAGCAATTTAGCAAGACACTGTCTCAAACTAAAAATATTATAAAGATCTGAAGATGGATATAGCTCAGTGTGAAGGCCCTGGGTTCAAATTCAATCGCCAGGGCCGGTGAGATGGCTCAGCGGCGTAAGCGCCTGCCTTGCAAGCGCAAGGGCCCGAGTTCGACTCCCGGATCCCACATACGAAAAAGGGGCCGGTGATATCGCTCAGTGGCACGGGTGCCTGTTGGCACACGAGGTCCTGAGGTCGACCCCCCGGTACCCACAAAAAAAAAAAAAAAAACAAATTCAATCGCCAGTACTTAGAAGAAGAAGAAAAAAGAAAGGAAGGAAGGAGCAGAGTGTGGTGGTGCATGCCTATAATCCCAGCACTCAAGAGGCTAAGGCAGGAGGATCACTGCGAGTTCAAGGCCAGCCTGGGCTACATAGCAAGATCAAGGCCAGCCTGAACTACATAGTGAGACCTTGTCTCAAAAAAAAAAAAAAAATTGAAAAAATTGAAAAAAAGAAGAAAGAAAAGGAAAGGAACGAAAAGACCCACTCAGATCTCCAAGCAGTGTAGTCTGTGAGGGATCACAGCAGTGTTGGAGACATTGTTTCCTGTACTTTTCAAGCTACAAAATCAAACAAGCATGCAATATCATAATGCCACTCTGAAACAAACTGCACTCCTGTTATCTTGTTTCTCTTCAAATATATGTAGACTGAAACTCTGGGATTCAGTCTTGTCAGCTTCAGCACATTTGAAGCTCATGAGAGAGATGTCTGGGTTGTGGACAAAAGCATCTCTCTGGCACTAGTTCTGACAGAAGCTTCCCAACACGTGAAGCCATTGTTTGTGTTTAACCCAGACTCAATACTGTTGTATCTCAGTAGTATTTCTTACTTGATGTTCTTACATATTTTAAAGAAAAAAAAAAACAGATCCAGACTATATTTAAAATAGTAAAAGCAAATTTTATGCATAAAATATTACAGTAGAAGAAGACAGACCTAATACAGAACTGGGCTCAAATCTGAACACAAAGCCAGGAGTGGTGGCACACACCTACTGTAATCCCAGCACTTGGGGGCTGAGGCAAAAGGATCACTGAGAGTTAAAGGCCAGCCTGGGCTACATAATGAGCTCAAGGCCAGCCTGAACTATATAATGAGTTCTTTTTCTCAAAACAAACCAAAAAATCTGAACACAACAAATATAAGTTTGGATTTATAGAAAAGAAGCAGGACAAGGGCCAGTGGATGGAAAATAACCAAGAGAAAATATCAAGAATCATCGGAGAAGCATTCAACTTAAACAGCGCTAACACGATTCTCGTTGAAAGCAGACCAGGGTGATCAGATATCACTTGAATGGTGTGGGATGAGGAACTTGATCAGTCATAAATTCAGGGTGATCAGATGTATAAAGTGGAGGACTATGGCTAAACTGCTGTAGTGAGATCTTGCTCCATCTACCTGTAGGCAACATAGGCCCACTAAGAAGGAACACCGCGGCTGAAGCGTAGAGTGCTTAGAGGTGCCTAACTAAAATTTAGTGAAGAGTCTTTGTCCATCCCTGCTCTTGTCGGAGGGAAAAAGAGTCATTCTATTTGCCTTTGAACAGTCTATTTCAGTCACCTTTTAAGAACCAGCTGAACCATCTATTGAGACTTGACCGTAGGGAATTTTTGCTGGTTGTGAAAGAAGTCAGGTAAGCAGTAAGGGGGGTTTTTATGAAAATAATTTTTCAAAAAAGACTACTGGCTGGATATTTGTAGCTTGACTGCCTGTTAATGGGATTGCATGTTCCCATAAAATTTTCTGAGTGGCCTGCAAAGTATCATGCACAAAGTTTGCCTGTACATAATCTGTTGTGATTTCTCTGAAGTTCATGTCAAATCATCCAGCTTCAGTTTATAGGGCTTTTGGAAAGGAAGAGTTTTAATTTTCAGTGATGTCAAGATACTATGGTAGGAGGGCCGGTGAGATGGCTCAGTGGCTTAAGCGCCTGCCCGGCAAGCGCGAGGGCCCGAGTTCGACTCCCGGAACCCACATACGAAAAAGGGGCTGGTGATATCGCTCAGCGGCATGGGCGCCTGCTGGCGCGCGAGGTCCTGAGGTCGACCCCCTGGTACCCACAAAAAAAAAAAGATACTATGGTAGGAAAAAACTGAAACACTAATTACTGACAAAATGTATTACAAAGCATAACTTAAAATGGAATTTACCAAGAGATAAAAATAAAATACCTCAAAGACTATGAACAAGATTATAATCTCATTACTCATTAGGTTGCACTATAGTTTCCCACTGAAACAAAAGTTTTCTACAGTCACCACCCATTTAACTCTTATTTACAAAATATAAGTCTGGCCTCTTTAGAGTTGGCCTGGTTATTTACATAAATTCAGAAGAATGGCATTGAACATATAGGCTTTTTAAAAATTGCCTTACTGAAACATTTAATAAGGAATCCAAGATTAACCAAGATTAATCCAAGATTAATTTAAAAGCTTTTTGAGGCTGGGAAGATAATCAAGAACTTAACACCAGATTTCGCCTTCAGTATCTACAGACCTGGATGAATTTCTTTGTTTCCTGGGCCTCACAGGAAGTGACCTTCACTCATCTGTAGTGCGGGAAGCTCGGTAAGACAGAGACTATTGGGTTGGTTTTTCCAAGAAAGCCTTGTAAGCATATCTCCATAATCTTTTGTTTTGTTTTTTGTCTTTTTGAGACAGTTTCTCTATGCAGTTCAGGATGGCCTTGAACTCACTTTGTAGCCCAGGCTGGCCTCGAACTCTCAGTAATCCTCCTTCCTCAGCCTCCTGAGTGCTGGGATCACAGGTGTGCGCCACCACGCCCAGCCCCCATAAGTCTATCTTAATTCATTACAACATCAATTAATTCATTACATTCTCATCGTAATCTGATTTTATGCATTGTTCTCAAAAATGATGTTTCAGAGCTGGGTGTGGTGGTGCACACCTGTAATCCCAGCACTCAGGAGGCTGAGGCAAGAGGATCACCATGAGTTCAAGGCCAGCCTGGGTTACAAAGTGGGTTCAAGGCCAGCCTGAACTGCATAAAGAAACCCAGTCTCAAAAAGACAAAAAAATAGAAGGGCCAGTGATATCGCTCAGCGGCACAAGCACCTGCTGGCAAGCGCAAGGTCCTGAGTTCGACTCCCAGTACCCACATAAAAAAAAAATGATGTTTCAGTCAAAGCTTGAATATAACCAATGTTCCCAATTATGTCCTGTTACAGTAATAACAGATTTTTATTGAACTTATGCAAGTAATTATATAGCAAATAATTATAGAGTTCTACCTGGAGCACAGAGCAGGGTGGAGAGTGGATTTTTTGGTACAAAGCAATGGTTCCAGCACAGATGGTGCTGTCTATAAGGAAGGCATGGGAACCGAGAACAGTCTTGACAACCTTGTGGATAGAAAATTAGCTTAGTTTAAATTTTTTGAACTTCAGATAACTGCAGGACATATACATGGACATCACAATAATAATAAAACCTAAGCATTATTTACTATTTCCACAAGGGAATTTGAGAAACCCTGATCTACACCATATATACAATATTTCAGTATCTTGTGTGTGTGTGTGTGTGTGTGTGTGTGTGTGTGTGTGTGTGTGGTACCAGGGGTTGAACCCAGGCCTTCACGCTGAACTACATCCCCAGCCACTTTTTAAAAATTTTTTCTGTTCAGACCGGGACTTCTGGTCTTTTGAACTTTTTATCTATAATTACCTAGACAGAGCCTCAGAGCCATAGTACAGGAGCAGACTAGGCCCTTCCAGGGTAGGGACTAGGCTCTCTGTGAGAATCAGCAATGGTAGATAGGCTTGGGGAAAGGGCAGGCTAGGGGTGACTAATGCACCCCAAGGAGGCCAGGAGAAATATCAGCTCTAAAGCAAGGAGGAGATGCTTTGTAGGACAAGAGTATCACGAGGCCTCTTTGGGTGGTGCCACTGATAACATCAGCTCCCCTCCCCTCCCGCCTTCAGGTAGCTCAGCACTCAGGACCCCGCCTCTCCTGACGTCATCACTAATCACCTCTCCAAGTCCTGGACTCAGGTGCCCTTTCTGAGGCCACCCTGGAGAGATTAATGGCTAGGGCATGATGAGCTGGGACCTGCCTGGAGTGCCACACTCCACCCACATCAGCCTTCCCTGGCAAACAGGTTTTTTGTTGTTTTTTGTTTTGTTTTGTTGCTTACTTTAACAAGTTTGACACAATAGCATTTGCTTTCCTCAGATCATGCTGGCTGTAGTAGTCTTGCCAGAATTCGAGCCAGGGCGTCTGATCCTACAGATGTAAATATCATTACTACAAGTTTTCATTGTCCTTAGCCCTTGGTACACCTCTAATGGACACCTGTGCTGTCTACTGAAAGATCTTTCTTTTTTGGTTTGACTCAAATGTTGACCATTGGCCTCAATGGGGCCTTGGTCTGACAAAGAGCACCAATAGTTCTTGTAATACTTACAAAGACTACTTCAGGATCTTGAACAATATTTACAGTTTATCAATACTAACTTTTTTCAGCACAGGAGGATGATATAGGTCTCCTTAAATATAGGTCCTTTAAGATTTTCTCTCAGTAATATTTTGTAGCAGTGTCAACAAGTTATGGCCTACGGGCTGAATTTGCCCCCTGATCTTTGTTTCTAAGGCCAGTGATTAATTACAGGGATGTAACACTTGTTGTGGGGGGTAAAAAAATTTAAAAAAGAATATGTGAAAGGTTCAGAAGTGACTGAGAAAATCTATTTTATTTATCATCTGGGCTTTTAAGAGAAAGTTTACGTAGCTTTCTGTGTATAAGTTATGCACAGCTTTTGCTAGTTAATTCCTAAATATTCTATGGGATATGTAAATGGTATGTTTCCAACTCTAATTTTCAATCGTACAATAATGGTATATAGACAATACTTTTTTTACTTTTTTTTTTTACTTTTTAAAAAATATTCTTGGGCCGGTGAGATGGCTCAGTGGCGTAAGTGCCTCCCTTGCAAGCGCGAGGGCCCGAGTTCGACTCCCGAAAAAGGGGCCAGTGATATCGCTCAGCGGCACAGGTGCCTATTGGCGCGCGAGGTCCTGAGGTCGACCCCCCGGTACCCACAAAAAAAAATATTCTTAATACATACTGATTTAAATACTAAAGCATTGTGAGCCAGGCATCACGGTGCATAGGAGGCTGAGGCAGGAGGATCACTTTGAGTTTGAGGCCAGCCTAGGCTACATCATGAGTCCAAGGCCAGCCTGAACTACATAAGGAGACCCTGTCTCAAAAAAAAATCATTTTATGTAAAGAGAAATCCTGCAAACTAACATCCTGCTAAAGTCACTTGCTTCTTGTACTGGCTTTATCAAATCCATAGGATTTTCTACACACATAATCATGGTTTCTATCCATTAAGTGATTTTACTTCTTTCTTTTAAATTTGTGTGCCTTTTATTTATTTTTCATACATTCTACATTTCCTCAACCTCCAGTAAAATGTTGAATCTAAGTGGAGATATTGGACATCATTTACCAGTTCCTAATCTTAGGGGCCATGTATTCGGTCAGTTGTAGTTGTTTTTTGTATTTGATCTATGCACTATCACATAAAGTAAATTCTATCTATTCCCACTTTACCAAATTTCTTTTGCAAAGAAATATTGAATTTTTCCAATTAATTTGCTCATAGTTATTAAGATAATCACATGGGTTTCCTTGTTTTTATACGTGATGAATTGTATTGATTGATTTTTTTTTTTTTTTTTTTTTTTTTGTGGGTACCGGGGGGACGACCTCAGGACCTCGCGCACCAACAGGCACCCGTGCCGCTGAGCGATATCACCGGCCCCTTTTTCGTATGTGGGTTCCGGGAGTCGAACTCGGGCCTTCGCGCTTGCAAGGCAGGCGCTTAAGCCGCTGAGCCGTCTCACCGGCCCTGATTTTTTTTTTTTGAAACAGGGTCTCTCTATGTAGTTCAGGCTGGCCTAGAACTCACAACAATCCTCCTGCCTCAGCCTCCTGAATGCTGGGATTACAGGTGTGTGCCACCACACCCAGCCATCAACACAATTTTAGACCATTTTTGTCACCTCCGAAAGAATTTTTGCATACCTTCCAGGGTAACAGCTGAAACCTGCCTGCCACACAGTTAATATTTACCAATCTCTTCCTCCTCTCCACAGTGAAACTTCTCAAGTCCATGTGTTGACCTCTGACAAGCCTCATCTGGACTCTCAGCCTTCAGCATATACAAAAGCAACTGGCCAGGCATGGTGGCACACACCTGTAATCCCAGCACTCAGGAGGCTGAGGCAGGAGGATCGCTGTGAGTTTGAGGCCAGCCTGGGATACATAAGCGAGTTCAAGGCCAGTCTGAACTGCATAGTGAGACCCTGTCTCAAAAAAAAAAAAGAAAAAAGAAAGAAGTGTCAAAAGCAACTAGAGGTGTTTGACTTCCAGCTGGCTACAGGAGGAAAAAGAGCGGGTCGAATCTGACATAACCGTAAGAGCTGAGACTCTTCCCAGCACAGTAAGGTTCCTGCATAGCAGACAGTGGACACCCACTGCCATTTCTAGAAAAAGCTTTTCTAGAAATGCTTCTTTCATTAGCAGAAAATGAATGGATTGATGATCTAATATGTCCATCTTCAGCGAAGATCTGGGCAGGTGACAAAGTTTCCCCAAAGACAAAGCTGTCACTTATGCCCACCACAGAGGCACATTTATTCTGACCATAGGTAAGAATAAATGAATCAAGTATTTTCTCAGTGGCATTGGCTCCTACAAAGTCAAAAGAGGGCCAGGTGTGGTGCTGCACACCTGTAATCCCAGCACTCAGGAGGCTGAGGCAGGAGGATTGCCACAAGTTCTAGGCCAGCCTGGGCACATAGTGAGCTCAAGGCCAGCCTGAACTACATAGTGAGACCCTGTCTCAACAAAACAAAACAAAAACAAAGTCAAAGGAGGTAGGTAACCTGGCTTACATCCTGGGTAAGTGGGAATAGAGGTGTCTTCTGCAAAGTGCAGGATATTGTTCTCTTAGCTACAACAGGCGTGCTTGGGGATGAGCACCCCAGCTGCTCTGAATAATGATAGGAACAGTAGTGTCCCCAAATACAGATGTGGTGCTCTTTCCACTCTACCAACCTATGTGCCAGACTACAAGGCCCATGGTGCTGTGACTGTACTTACGAACAGTGGCATCTCCAGTTAGCAGTATGTTGCCAATCCCTCTAACAGCAGCAGATGTGTCCCCTGGGGGTCTGACAGAAATCAGGAACAGAAATATCTCAGAGCACGTGTTCATTGGCCAGGTGGGCCCAAGTGCTTCCAGATGCAGGGAGAGAAGATTCTCCATCGTAGTTACTGAGCCGCCCCCTCCCGCGGTGACATGTGAGCACGAGTAGAACCCAGGCGCTCTGACGAGGAGGGCCTCAGAGCACAGGTGTGTATTAGAACCTTTAGTGCTGCAGATGTGCTCTGGGCAGGTGTGTCCTGGTGGTCTGGCTACAGATAGGAACAGAAATATCTCCAGCGCAAGTGTGGAGCTGGCCCCTCCAGCTGAATTCTCCAGCAGGAAGGGAGGTCTGGAGTCAAGGAGGGACAGGAGTGTCCAGCGGTGCCTGTTCCTTCTCGGCGGTGGGCCTCTATCAGCAGTTACAGATGTACCTTTGCTGAGTGGGCCCTACACACTCTGACTATAGCCAGTAAGGAGAAGTCTCCCGGGACACATTTCCACTCTGCAGACTTGGTCTTTGCAATGGCAATGGGGGTGCTGCAGGCTGGCAGGTGCGCAGACCAAGTCTCCCCCAAAATGAGCGGTGGTGCTACATATTCTCCTCAGCCCTTCTCCGAAGCTGGCCGCACCAGATAAAGTTGGGGCTCGGGAAAGACACAGGGGCCGCAAAGCTGCCAAGCAGCAGGTATTCCTCTTAGAACAGGTAGAACCTTGGGGGCTGAGGAAATCACTCCCTCCACCCACTTGAGCTCGGGCAGCACCTGAGGGCCATTCTATGTAACTGCAGACCGAAGCACATGCTACTCTTATTTCCTTCTCTCTCACTCTTGAGCCCCAAAGCCTGATCTGCCTGTACAGTGTGTAGTGTGCCTTTTCTGTTGTCCTGGCACCATTTCTCTGTTGGTGACCTTCACTAAACATGGCTACTTTTCCTCACCATCGAGTGTATGCATTGCAATTCTTTGCTTGCTGTACACAAGAGCTTGGAATCTATCTGTCAGATCCACCACATGGTAACACTTTGATCACCATTTGAACATCCTCTTCTGTACAGTTCTTTTTCAGTGAGCTCCTAGTGCCTTCCTCTCAGTCAAGAGTGGGGGGCGGTGATATCACTCAGTGGCACAAGCGCCTGCTGGCAAGCCCTGAGTCCTGAGTTCGACCCCTGGTACCCACAAAAAAAAAAAAAAAAAAGAGAATGGGAGAGAGGATTATTGGAAGGCTTGGGCTGATAAGAGGCAACTGCTGACTCAGGTAGCATGGGGAGGAAAGTCACTTTATTTTATTTATTTATTTATTTATTTATTTTGTGGGTACCGGGGGGTTGACCTCAGGACCTCGCGCGCCAGGAAGCACCCGTGCCGCTGAGCGATATCACCGGCCCCTTTTTCACATGTGGGTTCCGGGAGTCGAACTCGGGCCCTCGCGCTTGCTGGGCAGGCGCTTAAGCCACTGAGCCATCTCACCCGCCTGGAAAGTCACTTTAATAGGAGGAGAAATCTCTCTACTTTTCCTGAGAAGCTACCTGTTGAGGAGCAAGTATACAGCGCCATCCTTCAGGGAGGCCTGCCATGACACCAAGGGAAGGCCAACACCCCCCCAACCACCACCACACACACACTCCAAGATGAATATTGAGTTTGGCTCATTGCATAAGGCCTCTGAGGGATGATGTAAACTAGGAGAGAAAGGCCATGAGTTCCTGTAGAACTTTCTGGGTATAAGAACCAGAAGGCATGCACAGCAGGGAGAGTCCTGCCTGAGGGGAAAACCCAGAGCGTGGGAGGAACAAAGACGACAAGGACAAATACTGGCTCAGGCACAGGCCTGGGTGCAGGCAAAGCTTACTAGAAAGTTATCTGTGAAGGACGGTTTTATGTTGTCTGATCCTAGGTGTGGATCAGACACACCTAGGATCAGGCAAATTTAAATGTCAATTTGATTGATCCCAGGGGACTAGGAAAGCACATGTCTGGGTGTGTCTGTGTGGATCCTGGAGGCATTGCCTTGGGAACTACATCTGATCTCAGCACCGTTCCCCTGTTCTGCTTCCCAGCCACCGTGAACTCAGCAGACTTGCTCTGCCACAGTGTTCCTGCCTTGCAGCCAGAGGACTGTGGAGTACTAGGTAACCAGGGAGAGGCCATTTTGGCGTCCATTAGGCCCTACATTAGAGTCCTTTACTCTGCTTCAAAATGAGCTCTTTTCAGAAATTTGCAGCAAAACAGCCATTGGCATTCCTTCCTGTAACAATCATCTGTTACATTGGCCCCTACCCCTGGCTCATACTTTATCATAGGGATGGTGTGCACTGATGTTCCCAGGGGAGACAAAGAACCCACAGTGCTCTCTGCTTAGCATTTCTCTTTCTGTCCTTGAGCCCAAGCCACTCCCTCCTTCCAGCCCGCACTTTCCCCTTTAACAACATCCTCCCTGCTCCTGTGTGCAGACCTCCCTTCGTCACCCCCATTGTCTCTCCTGCCAGTATATTCTTTTTTTTTTTAAAGACAATAAGTAAACATTCTCATGTATTAAAAAACTCAAGCATTAGAGAATGTACAAATACCTTTTGGAGAAAAATATTACTCAGTATAAGATTAAGCCATGTAAAAGCTAGGTAAAAATAGAAGACTAAGGAATGGAATAGTCACAGTGAAATTGCATTTTCATACTGGGGAGACAATACGATGTTTACAAATGTGCATCCAGTTTATTTCGCTTGTGAGTATTTTCTCGAGTTGCATCCATTTACCTATAAAAGTTTCCAGTTTATCTTTCTTTATGGCTGAGTAGTACTCCATTGTATAGAAATACCACATCTTTTTTAACCATTCCTCTGTTAATGGGCATTTAGGTTGTTTCCACGATCTACCTATTACAGATTGAGTTGCTATAAACATGGGTGCACATATATCACTGTGGTACGATGTTTTTAATTCTTCTAGGAAGATACCCAGAAGGGGAATAGCTGGATCAAATGGGACCTTCAATCCTAGTTTCTTGAGGAGTCTCCACACAGATTTCCACAGTGGCTGCACCAGTTGACACTCCTACCAACGGTGGAGAAGGGTTCCTTTTTCCCCACAGCCCCTCCAGCATTTGTTATTAGTTGACCTCTTGATAATAGCCATTCTTTCTGGGGTGAGATGGAATCTCAGTGTTGTTTTAATTTGCATCTCTCGAATGACTAGTGATGTTGAACATTTTTTCATATATTTATTTGCCATTTGTATTTCTTCATCTGAGAAGTGTTTATTCATCTCAGATGCCCATTTTTGGATTGGGTCCTTAAATTTGGGAGGTCTGATTTTTTTGAGTTCTTTGTATGTTCTCGATAGTAATCCTTTGTCTGAGGAACACCTGGCAAACATTTTTTCCCACATTGTGGGTTGTCTCTTCACTCTGTTGGTGGTTTCTCTTGCTGTGCAAAAGCTTTTTAATAAGATGAGATCCCCATTGTTGGTTCTTTGTGCTACTTCCTGTGTGATGGGGGTTTTATTCATAAAGTCTTTGCCTACACCAATGTCTTCAAGAGTTTTACCTATTCTATTTTCCAGAAGATTTAATGTTTCTGTTTTAATATTTAGTTCTTTGATCCATTTTGAATTTAGTTTAGTACATGGTGAAAGATATGGGTCTAATTTTAATCTTCAGCATGTGTAGAGCCAATTTTTCCAGCACCTTTTATTAAAGAGGCTATCTTTCTTCCAGTGAATGTGTTTGGCACCTTTGTCAAAGATAAGGTGGCTTGGGCCAGTGAGATGGCTCAGCGGTGTAAGCGCCTGCCTTGCAAGCGCAAGGGCCCGAGTTCGACTCCCGGAACCCACATACGAAAAAGGGGCTGGTGATATCGCTCAGCCGCACGGGTGCCTGTTGGCGCGCGAGGTCCTGAGGTCGACCCCTCGGTACCCACAAAAAAAAAAAAAAAAGATAAAGTGGCTTAGTATGTCTGGAGTTGTTTCTGCATCTTCTATTCTATTCCATTGATCTTCAGGTCTGTTTTTTTGCCAATACCACGCTGTTTTTATCACAGTAGCTTTATAGTATAATTTCAAATCAAGGATTGTGATGCCCCCTGCCTTGCTTTTGTTGCCCAGAATTGCCTTTGCTATTCTAGGTTTCTTCTGGTTCCAGATGAATTTTAGGATTGTTTTCTGTAATTCTGTGAGATATGATGTTGTATTTTGATTGGAATTGCATTAAATCTGTATAACAGCTTTGAAAGTATGACCATTTTCACTATATTGGTTCTTCTGACCCAAGAGCAAGGGATATCTTTCCATTTTCTTTTTTTTTTTTTTTTTTGTGGGTACCAGGGGGTCGACCTCAGGACCTCGCGCGCCAGCAGGCGCCCGTGCCGCTGAGCGATATCACTGGCCCCTTTTTCGTATGTGGGTTCCGGGAGTCGAACTCAGGCCCTCGTGCTTGCCGGGCAGGTGCTTAAGCCACTGAGCCATCTCACCGGCCCCCTCTTTCCATTTTCTGATATCCTCTTCAATCTCCTTTTTCAGAGTACTGTAGTTTTCAGTGTAGAGGTCTTTTACTTCCTTTGTGAGATTGATTCCTAGGTATTTCATTTTTTTAGATGTGATTGTGAAAGGTGTTGTTTCCCTAATTTCTCTCTCAGTGAGTTTGTTATTGGTGTACAGGAAGGCTATTGATTTTTGAGTGTTGACTTTGTATCCAGCTACACTACTGAATTTGCTTATTAAATCGAGCAATTTTTTAGTGGAGTTTTTGGGGTCTTCTACGTAGAGTATCATGTCATCTGCAAATAATGATAATTTAACTTCTTCCTTTCCAATCATAATTCCTTTTATTTCTTTCTCTTGTCTAATTGCTCTGGCTAAAGTTTCCAGGACTATGTTGAATACGAGTGGGGACAGTGGACATCCTTGTCTGGTTCCTGATTTTAGAGAGAAGGCTTTCAGTTTTTGTCCATTTAGTATGATATTGGCTGTTGGTTTGTCATAGATGGCTTTTATCAGATTGAGATAAAGACCATCTATTCCAATTTTCTGTAGGGTTTTTATCATGAATGGGTGCTGGACTTTGTCAAAAGCTTTTTCTGCATCTATTGAGATGATCATATGATTTTTGTCCTTGGTTCTGTTAATATGGTGTATTACATTTATTGATTTACATATGTTGAACCATCCCTGCATCCCTGGGATGAATCTAACTTGGTCATGGTGTATAATCTTCTTGATGATTTGCTGCATTCTGTTTGCCAGTATCTTATTGAGGATTTTTGCATCTATGTTCATTAGGGAGATTGGTCTATAGTTCTCTTTCTTAGTTGGGTCCTTCTCTGGTTTTGGTATCAGGGTAATGCTTGCTTCCAGGAATGAATTTGGGAGCATTGCTTCCCTTTCAATCTCATTAAAGAGTTTGAGAAGTAGTGGTGTTAGGTCTTCTGTAAATTTCTTGTAGAATTCAGCAGTGAATCCATCAGGGCCTTTATAGAGAGTCCTTTCTGGTCCTCATCCCGATCCAGGAAGTTAGATTTGTAAACCCAAAAAGAAGTTATTGGAATTCTACCAAGTTAATTCCAATCTACCACATCCAATGCAATCCACGGCGAGAATAAAGACACTAAGACATATCTATAGTTGTGGGGAGCCAAGGGGTCCTAAGTCCCGCCAAGATGGTGGCTACTGGAACAAAGGCCACGACCCAGGGCCGAACCCGGGTTTTATTAATTCTGAAGGAGGGTAGTGGCTCGGGGATGAGTGACTGTGAGAGTGGCGGGAAGTACGTGAGTCTCGGGAGCTGGGCTAGGCCTGAAAATCACCTTTGCAAATGCAGAGGGAAGTATATGCAGAAGGAATAATCTGCATAACACAATTCAAGATAGTATCTAATGTTTTGGGGTTGGTGCTTCAGCTCTGATGTATAATCTTTTATGCCCTGGGAAGTCATAGCCTCTTTCTCGAGGCTCGATCCCAGCCGACAGCATGGAGCATGGCTCTCCATCCCGCCAGGCTCAACCATGTATTGGGAGCAAAGGGCGGGGAAACACAGGCCTGTCACTTTGCTTCAAAGACTACACATCAGGACCTCGCTGGACCTATTTGCATTGCCTAAAGCCAATTAAAGAGATAAGGAAAAGTCCTAGCCAGCTCTGTACATATCAATAGGTGGAATTAGGGCCAGGTTCAGCCAAGATGGAGATAGTTGCTCTCCTCTCAAGGACAGCCATCCAGGTGGTCCTCCACAGGCCTGTGCTTTTCTTTGTTGGGAGGTTTTTAATTATATCTTCGATTTCATTGATTGTTATTGGTTTATTTAGGATTTTTATATCTTCTTGGTTGAGCTTTGGTAATTCATATGTATCTAGGAATCTGTCCATTTCTTCTGCATTTTCCATCTTATTAGAATACAAGTTTTCAAAGTAAGTATAGATGATCTTCTGGATTTCTGCAGGGTCCATTGTGATATCACCCTTTTCATTCTTAATTGCATGGATTTGAGTACTTTCTTTCCTTTTTTTAATAAGGTTGGATAAGGGTTTGTCGATTTTATTTAATCTTTCAAAGAACCAACTCTTTGATTTGTTGATTCTTTGTATTGTTTTTTTTAGTCTCCAAAACATTAATTTCTGCTCTGATCTTTATAATTTCCTCCCTTGTATGAGCTTTTGGCTTAGCCTGCTCTTCTTTTTCTAGAAGTTCGAGGTTCACCATTAAGTTGTTTATTTGCGCTTGCTCTATTTTCCTGATATAGGTATTTAATGCTATAAATTTCCCTCTTAGGACTGCTTTCACTGTATCCCATAAGTTCTGGTATGTTGTACTGTCAGTATCATTCAGTTGCAGAAACTGTCTAATTTCTTCTTTAATTTCATCTGTGACCCATTGGTTGTTCAGGAGGGTGCTGTTTAATTTCCATGTGTTTAGGGAGTTTTTGTGATTTCTTTTGCCATTTATTTCCAATTTCATTGCACTATGGTCTGGTAATACACCTGGGATAATTTCAATTCCTTTGCATTTACTTAAGCAGGTTCTATGAGCTAGTATGTGGTCTATTTTGGAGGACGTCCCGTGTGCAGCTGAGAAGAATGTGTATTCTGATGTCGTGGGGTGGAACACTCTGTAGACATCTACTAAGTCCATTTGTTCCAAAGTTTGGTTCAGTTCTAATATTTCATTGTTGATTTTTTGTCTAGTTGACCTGTCTTTTTGTGACAGTGGAGTATTGAGATCCCCTAATACAATTGTATTAGTGGTTATTTGATTTTTCATGTCCATTAATATTTGTTTTATATAGTTGGGTGCACTGGTATTTGTTGCATATATATTTGTGATTGTTATATCTTCCTCTTGGATTGTTCCCTTTACAAAGATGTAGTGACCTTCTTTATCTCTCTGAATCATTCTTGGCTTGAAATTCACTTTGTCTGCGAAAAGAACAGCTACCCCTGCTTTTTTCTGGGTTCCTGTCACATGGAGTATTGTTTTCCATTCTTTGACTTTCAGTCTATGAATTTCTTTTTGAATTAAATGTGTTTCTTTTTTTTTTTTTTTTTTTGTGGGTACCAGGGGGTCGACCTCAGGACCTCGCGCGCCAACAGGCGCTCGTGCCGCTGAGTGATATCACCGGCCCCTTTTTCGTATGTGGGATCCGGGAGTCGAACTCGGGCCCTCGCGCTTGCAAGGCAGGCGCTTACGCCGCTGAGCCATCTCACCGGCCCTAAATGTGTTTCTTGTATACAGCATATTGTTGGATCTTGCTTCTTGATCCAATTCGCCAGTCTGTGCCTTTTGATTGGTGAATTGAGACCATTAACATTGATGGTTAAAAGTGATATGTATTGACTTATCCTTGTCATGTTATTTTCTTGTTGTTGGCTCCCCCTCTTTAAATTTTTATTTTTCCCTCCCTCTCTTTAATCATTTGCTCTACCTGGTGGATTCCTTCTGTTGGGGTTTCTGGAGTTGTAGTCCTTGTTATCCCTTTCTAGAATGTCCTTTAAAACATTTTGGAGTGCTGGTTTGGTGGTTATAAATTTTCTCAGATGTTGTTTGTCAGGGAAGTATTTTATTTCTCCATCAGTTTTGAAAGATAGTTTTGCGGGGTACATCAATCTAGGTTGAAGATTATTTTCCTTTAGAACTTGAAATACATCATTCCAAGCTCTTCTTTTTTTTTTTTTTTTTTTCCCTGTGGGTACCAGGGGGACGACCTCAGGACCTCGCGCGCCAACAGGCACCCGTGCCACTGAGCGATATCACTGGCCCCTTTTTCGTATGTGGGTTCCAGGAGTCGAACTTGGGCCCTCGCGCTTGCAAGGCAGGCACTTGTGCCGCTGAGCCATCTCACCGGCCCCCTCCAAGCTCTTCTTGACTTGAGGGTTTGTGCTGAAAAGTCCGCTGTAATTCTGATGGGCTTTCCTTTATAGGTGATTTGTTTCTTTTCTCTAACAGCTTTTAAGATTCTACTCTTATGTTGAATTTCTGGAATCTTGACTATGATATGCCTGGCTGAAGATTTTTTTTGATCGTGGCTAATTGGAGTTGTATAAGCCTCACTTATCTGAACGTCAAATTCTTTTTCTCTACCAGGCAAATTTTCTGTGATAATGTCTGTGAACAGTGTTCTGATGTCATTTATGCTATCTCCTGCTTTTTCATTGACTCCAATCAATCTTAAGTTATTCTTCTTTGCATCATCTAGCAGCTGCTGGATTGATTTTTCATTGTCCCTTGCTGTTTTTAAGAATTCTTTCTTTTCATGATCACTAATTGCAAGCCTGTCTTCTATATCTGAGATCCTGTCCTCACATTGGCTTAATCTGCTACAAATACTTTCAGTGGAATTTTTGTTCTCCTGGATATCTGCTTGAATCTGCTTTATGGATTCCATTTCTTTCCTATGCTGAGCATTCATGGTTTCCATCATTTTCTTAAGCTCATCTATTTTTTTGTCTGTGTCTGCTCTAGTGTCCTTAAGCATGGTCTACATTGTGGACATTATCTCTGCATTTATCTGAGAAATTATTTCTGATTTAAATTTTTCCAGAGCCTCATTCAACTGCTTTGTTGTTACCACTTCAGAGATGTCAGGTGGGTGGCTTTCAGTTTGTCCCACCTCACTGCCCCCTGGGTTTGCCTTTGGTGAACTGGATGTGTGGGGTTACATCTTGTTTCAGTGTCGTCTCATTTTCTTTTCTTTCTTTAGTTTAATTCCTGGGGTGATGTTTGTAAATTGCCTATGGTAGGTTGCTTTATTGCTAGTATTTCAAACTCTTAGGAGATGGCTACTTCTCTGAGGTATCTTCCAGGTGTAGCTTATTTTTGGGTTTTGAGCCTGCTGCAAGATCCTACCTCTTCAATTTGTTGGAGATAAGAAGTTGCTGCCTGTTTGGCCCAGTCCTTGGTTCTTTGGTTCTGTGCCACAGTATTTTCTGTGATCCTTAGACAATCTCAGTCTTGGACTACTAGGAAGAAAAGCGCCAGTGTGCCCCTCTCGGCTGGTGCTTCTCTGTACCGTGGCATCTCGCGTTGCTCCGCGGAGATTCCCACTGGAGCCGTGGATGGAGTGGTGGCCGCCCTGTGTTCTGAGCTCAGCTGCTGCCCCCTCCAATGGCGCCCGGCTAGTGGCTCTCTTGCGCGCCTGATGGCTGGGTGTCAGCACTCACCGACAGTCAGTGTGTCCTACACAGCCGCCGCTTCTTGCGTTCCTCCGCAGAGGTCCCTGCTGGAGCCGTGGGTGGAGTGGCAGCCACCCTGAGTTTCAAGTTCAGCTGCTGCCCCCCCCAATGGCGCCCGGCTGGTCGCTCTCTCTCGCGCGGGAGGGCCGGGCGTCAGCACTCAGCGCCAGTCGGTGTTTCCTTCACGGCTGCTGCTTCTCTGCACTGCTGCTTCTCGTGTTCCTCTGTGGAGGCCCCCGGGGGCACTGGCAGTCACCACGTGTCCGCAGATTTGAACCAATTCTGTCGCGTCGGGATTCCCGACACAGGGAAAAGACGCCGGTGGCCACCTCCTTCTTCTTTGTTGGAGTTTCTCTCTTCACTTTCTCCGTGGGCCCCAAACTGCGCTTCAGATCTTTCCTGGGTCCAGGGGAGCCACTTCCCTCTTTCTTGTCCTCCTCCAGTCACTATATTCCAGTGTCCGGATGGTGACTTTTGGAGAGGTTCACTGCCTGCTTCTTACAGATCCGCCATCTTTTTCCGGACTGAATTTTGTAATGTACATACTATATGCAGTTTCTCATTTAGTGACCAATTCATTTAATGACCTAACTGAAGTATGGGAACTTGGATGTTAAATGAGGAATATCTGTCTTTGTTTGTGGTTTTGGCTTCCTCTCCCCCTTGTAGGACTTTTGGACAAAAAGGGGTGAAAGTAGGGTGCAAAAAGACCACTACGTGTATTCATATGGGCTAAGAACTTATATGTTCAATCTCCTGCCCCAAGTAGGAGGCTGGAGTCTCGCTATTGTTTGGAAGAAACCCTGGTAACAACAAACACTCACTTCCTAAATTCTAATAGAATGAGAGAATGTGACCTGGTCCTTACAATAGTCTGCCTTTCACTGAGCTGTTCACTCTCCTTTTTTGGGGAGTGTGCTATCCTGTATAAAAGAAACTGCTTTGCTTAAGTCTGTAGCACGCTTACTATCCAATAAAATTGCTTGTCAAGCCTGACACTTTCTGACTCAAAATTCCCTTCTGTGGACCTCCTCAAAGATCTTATCTGGAAGGGTCCAAGAACCCAGACACTACACAACACAGACACACGAAACTCATAGAAGTGTGACAGGAAAGATAAGGCAAAGTGGAGATAGGAAAAAACTTACATGAAGCAAATGGTAAAAAAAAAAAAAAGTATATTGTTATGTAAAAAATGTAAATGCTACTCATGAGGAGCCTTGTTGAGTCAATGTGTTTCATATTTTGACAAATATCACAGTAAGTCTGCAAATAAGCATTTCAGACTTTCTCATGGCAGTGTGAGATTGTTGTGAAGACGCTGCCAATGATATGAATATAAATAATACTAACACAGCGATAGAGCTTACTTATTATGCTCCTGGCCCAGTATTGAGCACTTTTTAGTTACCTCCCATGAAAGGGTAGTTTTATTTCATTTATTCACTGGAATTTAAAGCAATTCTCAAATGTGTTAGAGCAGTAAAATCCCCTGCAGGACTTATGGAGAATGCCCAATATAGCAAAGCTGAGATGGCTCTGAGCGCTTGTATTCAAAGCAAATCCCAAGTAACGATAATGTGGTCCAAAAACTACTGAATAAGAAACATTTAATATTGCATTAAAGAATTATCTTCTTTTTTCTTATAAATTTAAAGGCCCAGAAAGATTAAGGGCTCAGGCAGAGATACTTAGGAAAGAAAGTCAAGGCCTTAGTTATGAGCATCTGTACGCATCTCCTCTAAGAGCAAGCGAAGCCACGCCCCCTCCTCGGAATCTGAGGCTGCGGTTTTGGAGAACAGGAAAAGGCCTCCAGGTTCCGCTCCGACCCTAGTCAGAACTACGTTTCCCAGAAGGCAGCGCTTCGGCCGTCGGAGGCAGGCGCAGGGCCAGCGACAGAACATGGAGACCGGCATTTCCTGGGCGCCTCGGACTTCCGGTCTTGACGTCATTTGATGGTGGCCGACTCTCCTTATCGCCTGTGCAGTACCTGCAGCGTGGGTCAAAGCTGCTTCTCAAGCCTTTTGAAACCAAGCAGACAAGGACAGCGAGGACGGTAGGACCCACTTGCAGCTACGATGTGAACCGTGACCCCGCCCTGCGCCCTCCCATATCGAGTGGTCCGCCCCGCGCTTTGGGGGCCTCGGCATCAGCTTTCTGTCCACACAACATCTGGAGGCGGCAGCTTGAGCCCTGTGCGCATTTTACGCAGCTGAGACTTTGAGGGTCTACGCTGCCCAAGACTGAAGCGAGGGGATCGCCGAGGCCGCCCTACCGGCTCTGGTCGCCCCCACTCACAGCCTTGCTCCGCCGTCTGCAGCCCATGGCGGCGCCCGCGCTGGTGAGTGAAGGGCTCCACAGTCCCGAGGGCGCTTGGCTCGACACCCTCGGTCCTAGGGGATCCTGGAACTCTGACTTCCCTTTTCGTGCCCTTCCAGGTCAGGGGTTATTAGAATTCTCTCTCTTGCTGTCTCTCAATCTCTCTGTCTCTCTCTCTCTCTTTCTCTCTCTGTCTCTCTTTCTCCCTCTGTCTCTCTGTTTCTCTCTGTCTCTATTTGTGAGAAATAATACTTACTTTTACTTTGAGGAATTGATACATATACATACCGCATCTTGATCGTGTCTGTTTGTTGTTGAGACAGGGTCTTGCTATGTAGTTCAGACTGGCATTGAACTCGCTATGTAGCCTAGGCTGGCCTCTATCTCTGTCCTCAGCTTCCTCCACTGCTGGGATTACAGGCATGCGCCACTATGCCCGGCATTTTGATCATTCTAACTTTTTTTTTTTTTTTTTTTTTTGTGGGTACCGGGGGGTCGACCTCAGGACCTCGCGCGCCAACAGGCGCCCGTGCCGCTGAGCGATATCACCGGCCCCTTTTTCGTATGTGGGATCCGGGAGTCGAACTCGGGCCCTAGCGCTTGCAAGGCAGGCGCTTATGCCGCTGAGCCATCTCACCGGCCCCCATTTTGATCATTCTTAACTCCTCCTTCCTCCTCCCTCTCCCCTCATTAATCAAATCACCTTCTCCTCTCCACAGAATCTATATTCCTGTTTCCTACCATCTCTTTTATTTTGCTTTTTTATTTATAGTTTTGATCTCTCAGAGAGACCATGTAATGTTTAACCTGGGTCTGATTTATTTTACTTAGTATTATGGTCTCAAGATCCATCAATTTTCCTGCAAATGACTCAAATTTATCTTTCTTTTGGAATGACTAGTACACCATTGTGGATGTATCCTGCATTTTCTTTATCCATTCGTCTGTTGGTTTACAGCTGTTGTGAACTGTGCTGCTATAAACATGGTTGCGCCTGTATCTCTGTAATATGTCTTTAAGAGTTTCCCGTTTCTTGGTCCAGGCTTGAGCTTGATACTGTACTGCACTTGGCCTTCATCCCCTTGGATCTGAAATGGGAACATTAATTTTTTATTGAGGGAACTGAAGATGGTATGCTTGTGACATGTGTCTTACAGTGCTCAGCAACACCAAGAGAGCATCGCTTCCTGTGCCATTTCTGGGGAGGGACTCTGGCCCTCAGGTCTCCTTGCCTCAGGCTTCTATCTAGCTGAAAGCTGGGTGAAGGGATGAAAATCTCCAAGGCAGAGGTGAGTTGGGAGCAGTATTTTTGGAATCTCTGCTCTCTAACAGGAATGGGAAGTCTCTTGGCAGGCTGGAAGACAAGAAGCACTGGGTTTATCTTTGCATATGCCATCTGTTTATTATAAATGAATTTGGTCTGCCACTTAACAGCAATGAATCCATTTTCCTGTCTGATGCATTCACCTGTATTTGCAAAGAGAATCAATTACAATATTCATTAATGACAGGAATGTTTTGTCTTTTGGGATGTAAACACACAACAGACTCCAGGTTACTGTCTAGCTTGCCACCCTGTTTACTCTCATCATAGCCCTGATCACCTTCAGGACTTGTCTTATTTATTTTTCCTCACTGGGCCTGTTTTGAGGAAACATAGGTGTCAGCTTTGTTTCTGGGTCTTCCCTGGTTGTCTCATCTAAAATCTCCCCTGTCTTTGTAGTCATCTCATCCTCTTGTTTTCAGAGCCCTTAGAATCATCTGACTTTATCTTACTCATTTATTGTTGAGACTCTGTCCCTAGCCCTGGAATGTGAGTTCCTAGAACAGAGCTGGCCTATAGCATTTACTCAATTAATGGTTGATGAGTGAGAGACTTTACCCTCTGGGGTTCTCATCATCCTTAGATTAAACCTTCCACCAAGGCTACAAAGTCTTCTACTACCAAGCCACCCTCCCATTCTTCTCTCTCACTCCCTGTCCTTGGGCTATACTGGCCTGAACTTGCCAAGCTTGTTGCCCTCTTTCCTTTGTCACATCATCTTTAGATCTCTGCAAGGCTGCCCCTTGGATGTGTGCTGTGTTGAACTTTCCCAGGGTACTATAAGAACAAATAGGAAAAATTCCACCAACAGTGGTTTGGGCAACCCTATGGTGACACCTGAAGTAAACTTTGCAAGGGGAAGGTACAGGAGTTTCTCTGACAAGTGGGCATGGGAATGAGGGAGACTTTGAGGAACCTTCAGACAAAGGGAGCTGCATGGACACAAGCCAGTTTTGTTCAAGGAGGATGAGAGGGCCTGGGGGGTTGCCAAGGCTCTCATAAACTGCTAGAAATGTGTCTCAGGAAGTGAGATTGTGTGGCTGGCAGATCCTCATCCTACTAGGCCATCCTCACCCAATACAAATATGCTAAAGGCTGCTGCCTGTGTTCCTAGACCAATAGATTACATTGTCCTTGATCACTTGTGTTACCTGGTACTTAAGTAATAATACCTTAGGGAAATATGCTGACAGTGGCTCAGAAAGAAAAAAAGAATAGGCTGGTGGCTCCTGGTGGAATCTTCTAGGGAGTCCGCATGCTCCAGCTCCAGCTTGAGGGCAGGGAAAGCTTGTTTGAGCCCTGCCAAATCCCAGGCAGTTGGCATCTCCTCAAGTACCTCTTCTGAAGTACATGATAAGGGCTTCATTCTTCCATATCTATGAAAATATTTTCAGGAGTGGCTGAAATGCTTTTAAATGTGAAAATTATTGGAAATTTTTTTTGCCTTTGTCACTGTGGATTCAGTATCGTGACAGAGGAAAGGGTTATACCCATAGACCCTAGACCAAAGGGACCTGAGTTCAAATCCTACTTCTCATTAAACATACGGTTCTGAGTGAGTTGACTTTGAGCCTCAATTGGCTGATTGTGAAATAGAGATGATGATGTCATTTACCTCATAGGCTATGGGACAGTTAATAAAATTTGCAAACATGTAAAACTTATTTCTTTTTTTTTTTTTTTTTTTTTTTTAAACTTATTTCTGTGACATACAACAGGCACTGCAGTGTTTGCTTTATGAATATTTTCTTTTTAATTCCCATAACAACCTGGAATAGTAGCAACTATTATTGTATTAATGTGGAAACTAAAGCTAAAAAAAAAAAAAAAAAAAAAAAATTCAGAGACTCCCTGGGTCACATGTATGGCATGTATTCAAGAAGCTGAATTTAAACCTCAGGGGACCTGGAGACTTAGTTGCTTTAACAGAGCATGCAGAGGCCTCATTGGTGGGCAAACAGCAGGTTAGTGAGGCTCAGCTGTTGCTGCTGTAATCATTGTTTGAATTATTATTTTCTTCCCAGAACATTTAATGTGCTCCTCACAGTGCACATGGAATTATCATTGTCTGTGTCATTCTTCAACGGCTTCCTAGTCTTTTCCCTTCTACATTTTCTTCTCTGTCAAAGGCACCGTCTGCCTCCTTCTTAAGCTTAGCACTAGCAAGGTTCGAGGAGGTGCTCAGTGTTTTGGGCCTGGGGTCTATCTGAACTCTTGCCAGGAACCAAGAAATAGGCTCTGATCTCACTAGCTTCACAGCCACCCTTACCACCACCTTTTTTTGACTTTCCAGGCATTGGTGTCATTTGAAGATGTGGCTGTGACATTCACTGGGGAGGAATGGAGGCGTCTGGACCTGGCCCAGAGGACCCTGTACCAGGAAGTGATGCTGGAGACCTGTGAGCTTCTGGTCTCATTGGGTAAGGCCTCATTTCTCTTCCAGAGCAAGGAACTTAAAGCCCCTTTTATTCCCCACTCCCACCCCCTGCTGCCCAGGCACAGCTGGTTGAGAAAGCCTCCAAAGGCCACCTTCCCTGCTCCCTGCAGCCTCAGCATATTGTGGTCTGACCTCCTCTCGGTCTCCTCAGCACTTTCATCTGATGTCTAGCACAAGCTGGCCTCAGTCTGACGTGATTGGCCCAGGATGGTTGAGTCAAATGTCTTCACAGCCCAGGTAGCAGGGGTGTTCTCCAAGAAGATGATTCAGACAGGCAATAGGAAGTGTTTGTGCTCAGTACTACTGGAATCTTTCTAAGCAACTTGTCCTTGGCTAAAAGGCATTTTTTCCCCTTAATCCTTCCTACCTTGTGTTTCTTTCTTTTTTTCTTTTTTTTTTTTTTTTGAGACAGGGTCTCACTATGTAGTTCAGCCTGACCTTGAACTCACTATGTAGCCCAGGCTGGCTTCGAACTCAGGTCAGTCCTTCTGTCTCAGCTTCCCGAGTGCTGGGACTATAGGCATGCACCATCACACCTGGCCAACCTTGTGTTTCTTAAACCTTGGCTTAGTCCTCTTTCACACACCTATAGCTGTTGACTAATTTCTCCCTCAGCAAAAAGAAATAGTCTTAAACATCCAGCCTTGAGCAGGCAGCATGAGCTTGCTGAGAATTCATACATTAATTTGATCTTTTTTTTTTTTAATATGTGGGTACCGGGAGTCGAACTCAGGACCTCATGCTTGCCAGGCAGGCACTTATGCTGCTGAGCTATATCACCGGCCCAATTTTATCATTTTTATAGTAACTTTTTACTAATGTCTATAAGGTAAGTGAACTAATATCTATACTGTGCTTAGAATAGAATCTGCACTACAGCAAGTTCTACAGATGTATTTGTTATATATAACAAATGAACAAATCTAAAATGTTCTCCTACTTAAACTTTTAGTGGCTGTGTTACCCAGAAATTGGTCTGAATAGGAATTGAAAGGAGGCGAAAAGTCTCTTTTTTCACAGACATCCAAATGGTTATCTCTGACAGGGTTCTACCAGCCTAAATCCTCCCATTCTCTTCTGGGAGTTCAGTCATCAGTAGGTTAAATACAGTTCTATTTTATGACAGTTTTGATGGGTTGTTGAAAGGGCGCACAGCATTCCAGGTGGAGGGACCAACACAAGCGGAGTCGCTGAGTAGATAGGGAGTTCGATTCCTTAACAGAGATGAAGGACGGTCTCATTTTCCTTTCCCACTGCTGCATCACTGAGCATCACGGCAGACATCAGTGAATATGTGCTACAAAACAACAGGTTGCATTCCAGCCTGCTGGATAAGATTTTCCAGTTGATGTTTCTGTGAGTCCTGTTGCCTCATTCATTGGCTTCCTTCCAGAGCCTTCTGTCTTTTAGCCCTCACATTTGTATGTTTGGCTGAATATTACAGAAGATCACCTCATATTGGTTTTGCCAGATTCTGGCCAGCAAACTCTGATAGAGAGACAAATGGAAAGGGCAAGAGACAGAATATCTTAGCATAGAGTCCAGATACTTCACCGAAATGAAGCCCCAAACTGACTCAAATTCCCAGATTTATTGAGAAACGACAAAGGCGTAGTGTTCTGCTGAGCACAGAGGTTTGTTTTAGGTTGGCAAGACATAGTGAGCGTTTGGCTGAATTGTTAACTTTATCTGATTGTCCCCTAGGGAGCTTCCTTGTTTTCCCTGTAGGGTCCATGTCTGCTTGAGTTGGCGAAACATCCAGACTTCAAGATGTTCCCTCTTCTCAGAGTTACCAGTCTTCTGTTCCTCGAGTCAACCCAAGCAGACATCAATCTGTTGGGTGTCGCAAGGAACTCCACAGGCTTCATTCTGAAAAAAATTTATTACTTCACCTAATGAAAAGCCCAGAGGTGGTGTCGGCTCCCAGGCCAATAGACGACATCCCGGTTCTCTAAGCTTTCTGTCCTGCTCTGGGTCAGCAGACCAGCACCTTTGTAGGGGTCACAGGACAGTGTAGAAACAACTGTAGTAAAAAGCTCCCACATTTGGTTAAAATAATGTGAAATAAAGGCTTTTTCTTCAGAATGGGTACTAGGCTTAGGTCACCTGCTTAGCTTATTCAGCTGACTGTAGTAGATGCCATTCCTCAGTTGATTTGGTTCAGTGTTTTTCAAACATCTGGGCATGAAAATTACCTGAGTGACTCTAAAAACTACCAGTGCTATACTCAGGAGGTGGAGGCAGGAGGATTGCCATGAATTCAAGGCCAGCCTGGACTACATAGTGAGACCCTGTCTCAAAGGAACAAAAACAAAACAAACAAAAAATGTAAAACTACCAGTTCTTAGTCCTTGTGCTCACCAATTTTAATTTTTTTTTTTTTTTTTTTTTTTTTTTAATCTCAGCTTTGCTAGGTAGTCCTGATGCACAGGGAGATGGAATCCTACTGACATAGATTAGGGAATACCTTGTAGAGCAGGGGTGGGGTCTCTTTCTAAGGTTTCCTGGCCTTGTGTTAAAGGTATGTACTCCTATAAACTGGAGACTTTTCCTCTTTACCAGTATACCCATACACCATTTATTTCTCATGGCAGGGCATCCTGTTCCAAAAGCAGAGCTGATGTATCTACTGCAGTATGGACAGGGACCATGGATGATGAAGAGAGGTCTCATACAACGTACCTGTACAGGTAGGGGACCAAGAGTCTGGCATGAGGTGTGATGACAGCCTGCAGATCATATCTGAAATGCTGTGGGTGGCTCCTTTTTGTGGCCTTCCTTGGGTCTTGAGTGATCATGGATCCCTGTGAATTGTGATCGGCTGTCTTCCCTCCCCCAACATACACTTTTTGCCTTTACTTGGAGCAGAATGTGGTATTTCAGGTAGAAGACAGGTTCTGGGCTTATATTATTTGCCACTCACCAGCCTTTTGACTCTGAGGAAGTTACACGACCTCACTGTGCCATTGGTATACAAGTTAGGCTAAGTTTATATGACTTGCTCTAAAAAACAAATTCTAACTTCTTAGTGGCTCAGCAGATTTTTTTTCTCATTCATACCATAGTTCTGTTGTGGGTCAGCAGGAGAGCCCTACACCACATATTATTTAGGGACCCACGTACATTCTGTTGTCAATATGTGGTTTTCAGTTTCCCTGGCCAAGAGGAATAGGAGAGAAGGGCAGTACTCATGCTCACTTGCACACATTTCACTTCCTTTTACATTTCATTGACAAGAACAGAGTTTTGAGCTACATGTAATATCAGGCTCAGAAATGTGGTTTTGCCTTTTGTTCAAGGAAAAGAGCCCATGGTATGAGCATTTATTTAGTCTCTTAAACTTAGCCTATGTTTGAAAAAAGTAGTGAAAATAGTTTCTGCACCATTGGGTTGTTTGAGAATGTAATTAGGTAACAGGAAACTGCTTAGCACACTGCCTCATCCAGGATGGCTTAACAAAAGTCACCTTTATTAGTAGTATACATGTATTATTAGTCATAATGAATAGTGACATTTCAAACTTACTTCCAGATTCAACAGGTGGTCCTTTTTCTGCAGACTACTACCTCCAGCTCTACTGCACCTTCCACCCTTTCTCCATCCAGTCATTGATTGTCCTGTCCATACATTCATGCATCCAACATTCTGTTTGCGAATCTGACTCAGAAGCAGTCCCTAGTCCTCTTGTCTTCTTGGCCTCGCCTTCTTGCAATCTCCAGGCAACAAAGGCAGGACTGCCTTTGTCAGTCCTATATCCTGGCTCCTAAGGGCAGCTAGAGCTATCAAGTGTGTGGATTGGTACCTCTACAGATTTCTGATCTCTTGTTCTGTAGGAAGATACCTTATGGGGGGTGGGGGGAGGGGTGGGGGAGGATATAGGCAATTCAGTTACTCTGGTTTCTTGTGTCCTTTTTGGTAATTTGAGTCATTTAAGGGATTTGTTCACTTTGTCACACATTACTTTTGAAGATTATTTCATCTTAAAATGGTAAATGTTATATATATTTTACTATAATAAAAGGTGAAATATATATGATTTGTATATTTCATTCATATAATACCATGAAAAACTGATCTACCTTCTCAAAAAAAATTTTTTTTTTTTTTTTATGGGTACCAGGGGGTCGACCTCAGGACCTCACGCGCCAGCAGGCGCCCGTGCCGCTGAGCGATATCACCGGCCCCTTTTTCGTATGTGGGTTCCGGGAGTCGAACTCGGGCCCTCGCGCTTGCCGGGCAGGCGCTTAAGCCACTGAGCCATCTCACCGGCCCCACAAAAAAATTTTTAAAAGGTTGTTTCAGTATATTTATATGGGTATACATATTGCCTTTTTGGAACATTACAAAAAGTGTATAATAGTGCATATTGTCTTCAAAGATTTTTATTCTTTCTTCAAGAGGATGTTATTAAGATTCATGGTGCATATAGTTACAGATCATTCACTCTTTTGTATTGTAGTCAGTTGCATGAGTAAACCACAATATGTTTATCCAGTTTCAGGGACATTTACTTGTTTATAGTTTTTTGTTTTCATAAGGAAAGCTGTCATGAACATACATATAAATGTGTTCTCACGCACATGTATAGGAGTTTATCTTACTAATGTTCATCTGACTTGGATTTTTGGATCGTAAGGTAAGCAATGTTACTTTGTTAGATCATATTCTGGTGTTTCTTAAAATGATTACAGTACTCCTGCTTGCCAGGCATGGTGGTGCACGCCTGTAATCCCAGCATCTGGGAGGCTGAGGCAGGAGGATCATTAAAAGTTCAAGGCCAGACTGAACTACATAGTGAGTTTAATGCCAGCCTGAACTATATAGTAGACCCTCTCACAAAAAAGCAAAAACAAAAACTAAATAGTCCTGATTTATTGGGGTGAGGGTATTCCAAGATCCTCTGTGTGTGCCTGAAACCAGCTAGTATCAAACCTTATATATCAAACTCGGGACCTTGTGTTTGCCAGGCAGGCA
The DNA here is from genome assembly GCA_028451465.1 of Erethizon dorsatum. NCBI lineage: Eukaryota > Metazoa > Chordata > Mammalia > Rodentia > Erethizontidae > Erethizon > Erethizon dorsatum. The sequence goes on from CM051834.1 coordinate 98,567,462, forward strand.
CTGTGCCACTGAGCTATATCCCCGGCCTGATAACTTTAATTTCTAAATTAGGCACAATAAGGCATTAACAACAAGTGATAATAAAATAGAACAATTATAATAAAATGTTGTAATAAAAGTTATGTGAATATGGATTCTCTCAAATATCTTACAGTAATATTTTCAGACTGTGGTTGAGTGAGTAATAAAAACACAAAGCAAAACCATAAATAAGGAAGAATACTGTATACTCACTTACACTTTATTTGCATTGTCTGAACAATTCCATGGATTCACATTCCCTACAGTACTTGATACTGTCAAGTTGTTAAGTGTTTTCAATCAAGAAATTATAAAATGGTATCTAATTGTGATCTTAATTTGTTTTCCCTCATATCTTAATCACTTTCCTCATTGCTGAAACAAATACTCAGACCCACAACCTAAAGGAAGAAGGTTCATGTTTCAGAAGGTTTAGTCTTTGTGTGGACTACGGCGTGGTGGAATGGCTTGGGCAGAGGAAAACTGCTCACCTAATGGTAGACAGGAAGTAGAAAGCAAAAGGAGCTGGGGAGGAAGATATGTCCTTCCAGGTCACGCCCCAAGTGACCTCTCTTTCAACCAGATCCTGCCTCCTAACAGCTAGTCAGTTATACCACCCCATAATTCAGTGACCTTCCAAAAGCCCTGCCTATGAGTTTATGAATCTTTGGAGGGACATCTAGATATAAACCATAATAACTCGTTACCAAGAATTTCAGCACCTCTTCATACACTGGTTGACCAACATGAGTGTTAAATTTCTTAACTATAATTTTGAGTTTATTTCTATTTTTTTTCAAATTTTTATTATTAGTATATTTATATATATGTATTTTTTTTAAAGACAGGGTCTTGCTATGTAGTTCAGACTGGCTTTAACTCACTGTGTATCCTACACTGGCCTCAAACTCATGGCAATCTTCCTGTCTCAGCCTCCCAAGTGCTAGGATTACAGGTGTGTGCCACCACACCCGGCTCCTCAAATTTTTTTTTTTTTTTTTTTGGTGGGTACCAGGGGGTCGACCTCAGGACCTCGCGCGCCAGCAGGCGCCCGTGCCACTGAGCGATATCACCGGCCCCCTTTTTGTATGTGGGTTCCGGGAGTCGAACTTGGGCCCTCGTGCTTGCTGGGCAGGTGCTTAAGCCGCTGAGCCATCTCACCAGCCCTTTTTTTTTTTTTTTTTTTTTTTTTGAGACAGGGTCTCACTATGTAGTTCAGGGTGGCCTGGACTCACTGTGTAGCCCAGGCAGGCCTTGAATTTGCAGCGATCCTTCTGCGTCAGCCTCCTGAGTGCTGGGATTATAGGTGTGCGCCACCACGCCCGGCCTCAGATTTTTATTAGTTTATATTTGAAATACATAATGATTATGTTCATTATGGGGAATTGGTGCATGTCTGTAACACATCTTAATTCTTTTTACATACACTTCCACCTCTTCCAACTCCATGTCTTGGTCCTCTTCCCATTGGCAAAAGATCTATCTCCCTGTTTCCTATTATTTCTTTTACCAATTCAGTTTTTGGTTCATGTATTTGAAGCTTTGGTGTCTGTTGCATACAAGTTTAGGATAGTTTTGTGTTCTTAGAGAATGAATTTTTTTTATCATTATGTAATGTCCTTATTTCTCTCGTTTCCTTTGGTCTGCATTTGGCTATCTGGTATTAATATAGCCACATTTCTTCATCTTTTTTATTTTTATTATTCTTAGTTTAATCAAATCAACTAGTTTTTTCTTTTATGATTAATATATTTTTATCTTATGTACAACATTTTATAAATTGTATTATACATCTCTAGTTCTCTATTCTACTTTCTCCCTTGACAGTTTATCTTGTATCTATGACTACACTGCCCTGAAATATAATAATACTAATACTTTACATGGCAAGTTCTCCTGTTTTATTCTTCTTCAGAGATAACAGTCTCTATATAAATTCTGCAATTAGCTTGTCAATATCTATGAAAAACTATTGGAATTTTACCTGATGTGTATTCGATTTATGGACAAACTTGGGAAGAATTATAACTGTTTATTATTAATCTTTCTTTTCATATAGATCCTTCACGTTTTAAATATTAGTTTCCTTTATCTACATGTTATCTGTTTTGGGGTTGTTCACCTGGTCTTTATTCTGATATAGCAGTCTCAGTATATATGTCCGTTTATTTCTCACCCTCCTCTACTGTTGTACAGACTGAATCTTTTTTTTTTTTTGTGGGTACCGGGGGTCGACCTCAGGACCTCGCGTGCCAGCAGGCGCCGGTGCCGCTGAGCAATATCACCAGCCCATTTTTCATATGTGGGTTCCGGGAGTCAAATTCGGGCCCTCGCACTTGCCAGGCAGGCGCTTACGCCTCTGAGCCATCTCACCGGCCCTACAGCCTGAATCTTGATGGTTTGTTTTTCCTTTGCCCCTGCCTGCATATACCATCTACACTATTCTTTCACCCTCTTCACTTTGCTAAGCATTTGGCATCTCTTAAAAGTCTGAACCTTTGTAGTTTCCTTTTTCATCTGCCAGTTTCCCTCCTACTTCTTCTGTCTAATAATTCTTACTCTTCTTTAGAAGTAAGCTCACATAAGCACCTTTTCTGAGTAGCCGCCATGGATCTCTTTCTGTCTCCCATCTGGGCCAAGTTAGCTACACCATCTGTATTGTTTGAGTGACATAAGACTTCCTCTCTTAGAGCATATTAATTACATAGAGTGTAATCCTTCCTCCCCCTGTATTCGGGAGAGTTAGAAATAGTCTTCTTTCCAGGTTCTCTCTCCCTTGCCCCACCTTTTCTTCCTGAGTTTCCTTTGGAAGATGTCAAAAGCCCACAGATTAGAAATTGCAAGCGTGCTTTTAAGAGATGTACCAAATGCAAGCTAGGCGTAGCGGTGCACACCTATAATCCCAGCACTCGGGAGGCTGAGGCAGGAGGATCACCATGGGTTTGAGGCCAGCCAGGGCTACATAGTGAGTTCAAGATCAGCCTGAACTATATAGCAAGACCCTGTCTCAAACAAAACAAAACAAAACACAATAAAAACAAAACAAAAAATGTGCAAATACAATAGGCATCAAAGTCACTATATTTTCATCTTCATGTTTCTACTAAAGGGGTGATTTAATTTGCTCTGTTTATGTCACTAATAGATGGCTTTTTATGTTGACTTTCCTTTAGGTCAGAAAGTAAAACCTGATACAACAGAGCCCACTGATTCTCAGCTGGCCTTCTCCAAGGAATCCTCTTACCAAGAACAACTGATACAGAGATCCTCAAAGGATTCCAAGTTGGGGCAAGCCAAACATGAGGAAAGGCTATTAGAAATGCAGGAAGGGAACTTGAGGCCAGGAACAGACCTCTCTAAGGAGACATGCTCTGGAAAGCTGAGCCATACCCATGATAATTTGGAGACAGGTGATAACCTATGTTTAAGAGTTTTACAGGAGCAAGTCATTGCACAAGATGCTATCCATGAACATGACTCTGAAAAGCCAGGAAAGGAACGTGTGACCGAAGCAGGGAAAAAGCCCTATAAATGCAAAGACTGTGGAAAAGACTTTAGCAAGAATTGGGCCCTTACTCAGCATCAGCAGATTCATACTGGCGTGAAGCCCTATGAATGCAATGAGTGTGGCAAGGCCTTCAAACGTAGGTCTCACCTCATAGAACACCAGCATATACACAGTCGAGAAAAGCCATTTTTGTGCAAAGAATGTGGGAAATCTTTTTACTACAGCTCTTCATTTGCTCAACACATGAGAATTCACACTGGAAAGAAATTATATGAGTGCACTGATTGTGGAAAGGCCTTTACTCACCGCTCTACTTTTATTCACCATAATATGACTCACACCGGAGAAAAACCCTTTATATGCGAAGAATGTGGAAAAGCTTTTTGTCTCAACTCCTCCTTCACTCAACACATGAGGATTCACACTGGTGAAAAGCCCTATGAGTGCAGTGAATGTGCAAGGGCCTTTGCTCATCGCTCTACTTTCATCAGGCATAAGAGAACCCATAATGGAGAGAAACCCTTTGAGTGCAAAGAGTGTGGGAAGGCCTTTTGCGACAGTTCTTCCTTAATTCGGCATATGAGGATTCACACTGGTGAGAGGCCCTATGAATGCAATGAATGTGGAAAGGCCTTTACACAGCACTCTGCTTTTATCCGACATAATAGGACCCACAGTGGAGTAAAACCTTTAAAGTGTAAAGAATGTGCAAAAGCCTTTTACTATAGTTCTTCCTTCATTCGACACATGAGGAGTCACACTGGAGAAAAGCCCTATGTTTGCAAAGAATGTGGAAAAGCCTTTACCCAACCTGCAAATTTTGTTCGGCATTATAGAATCCACACTGGAGAAAAACCCTTTGAGTGCAAAGAATGTGACAAGGCCTTTTGTGACAACTTTGCCTTAACTCAGCACATGAGAACTCACACTGGTGAGAAACCCTTTGAATGCAGTGAATGTGGAAAGACCTTCAGGCACAGTTCATCCTTCACTCTTCATCGAAAGATTCATAGTAGAGTTTAAAGGGTATTGAAAGACTGGCTGGGCATGGTGGCACACTCCTATAATCTCAGCACTTGGGAAGCTGAGGCAGGAGAATCACTGCAAGTTCGAGGCCAGCCTGGGCTACATGATGAATTCAAGGCCAGCCTGTACTACAAAGCAAGACCCTGTCTCATACAAAATAAACAAAAAGAAGGACTTTTACAACAATGTTCTCAGTCAATTTGAGTGAACACATATTAGTGAAATGCCCTTTCTTTTGAATGTAACAATTAAGGAAAATATTTTGAGCAGAGAAAAAACAGTGTCTAAAAATTCTTACTGAAGAGAAACAATAATCACCATCTCCGTGAAAACTTTTTGTGGCAGGTCACCCCTTGTCATCTGAAGAAGTATATTAGAAGTCCCAGCCTGAGCCTTATGTCACATCTGAGAATCATCCAGGGAAGAGTCACAGTAGTTATGATGCATTTAGGTAAAATGTTAGCAGCAGTCTCTTTTTATTTATACTATAGATCTAACTTGGGTATTTTAAAGAAACAAAGAGAAATGGAGGATGAAGTGTAAAAGAGGAAAAGAAGTTATGCATGAGTTCTTTCCAACTTCTCTGTCAAGTGAGGGTGACAGGTGAAAGATTGAAAAGGGCCCCCCTCCTTTATGTGTTTTTTATATCCAGAGTCTGGAGAATTGACCCCTACAGACGACTTTGCTGATATTTATTAAAAGCATCCTTTGTTCCAATACAATGTCATTCCTACCCTCAAGAAGTGTAAGTCTCTGTTAAATACTTACACAGGTGCATACAAACATCTTTAGATTTACAGTGAATTCTTCTTATTCCTGGTAGTTATGTTGTATAAATTTGAAACACTGAATTAGTGGATTAGAGTCATTGTTGCTAGGGAAAATGCAGGGTTAGGTTCCTGTGAGCCTCTGGTTCAAACATTTTCATCAACAATTATATATGCCCTTTTTAATGTTTTTCTATTTAAAGACACTTTATCTAATTAGTACATAGTTCTTAAAAATTCATTACTATTCTTTATAATAAAACATTTTAACTATAGCATTTTGTTGTAACATACTCTAGTATATTGTTACGGTACTGCTTTAATTCAGTTATGTTGTTTTTTGTTTTTGTTTTGTTTTGTTTTGTTTTTGAGACAGGGTCTTGCTGTGTAGCCCAGGCTGGGCTCAAAATCACAACAGTCCTACTGCCTCAGCCTCCCGAGTGCTAGGATTACAGGCGTGCGCCACGATGCCCAGCTAACTCAGTTATATTCACTCACGCACAGTATACGTATACAGTAATTGTATCCAGTAAACACTGTATAGTACCAATACTGGAAGCAGTACTGTGGACAATCTATACTATTAAGTATAGCCAGGTAGATAGTACTAAAAACATTAAAGATAACTAGAATTAGTTAACTAAAATTCTACTTTTGATGGAGCTGTAGGATCTGTGATGGGACAGTACTCTGTGGTTAAACCTCATGACGTTGCTTTGCCCCAAGAAGAGAGAGACTGATGGAACTTACTCCGCAGAAGAGGAAGACATTAATGAGGGTGACATGTTAGCATCCGGTAGTGCTCTCAGGTGTTTGACTCTCACCCCTTGGCAGTATCACCAACTTTCCCTCCTGAACTGGCTTGAAAAAAGGTATTAGTTATGTCTGTTGGCTTTTCACCTTCAATCTTAAGCATCCCAGCATAAAAGGAATGGAGTGAGGCAAGGGGTATAAATTTGAGGATGTATCCAACCGTAGGTTACATTCTTACATGTCATCAAAACATTTTCCCAGGCAGAATTCCATTCTGATAATTTAGGTGCAGTAAGGAACAATAATTGTAGTCAGGTTGACTTGTCACTGTCCTCATCATCAGTAACTTCAGTGCTTCATTTTACATTTCATAGGTTTCACGTGCTTTCTAGTGTTTTGTTTGCCAAAATACTCTCCATGTCTTCAAAGCCTTGTCAACACTTATTTGTCATGCAGTAGTCATTGTGATTAATACTATTCTTGACACTTTCTGTAGTTTAAAGCCTTCAAAATTCTTCATGCAGGCCAACCACATATTTTTCCAATAGTCATTGATAGTAACTTGTTTTATACTATCCCAGGTGTTGCCAACACAACATTATATGGTAACTGACTTCCATTAGCCTGACATGATGCTTTCTTGTTAGTGTTGAAAGTCTTGCAAGCCTTGCTGGAAAACTCCTCGTGGAGGAAGATTCCTCATGTTGAAGCATCCTGACAAATTTTAAATGGGCCCTGACTGAGGTTGGTTGACAGATACAGCATGATTGGGCATAAAAAGAACATCTAGGGCCGGTGAGATGGCTCAGCGGCTTAAGTGCCTGCCCGGCAAGCGCGAGGGCCCGAGTTCGACTCCCGGAACCCACATATGAAAAAGGGGCCGGTGATATCGCTCAGCGGCACGGGCGCCTGCTGGCGCGCGAGGTCCTGAGGTCAACCCCCTGGTACCCACCAAAAAAAAAAAAAAAAAAGGAACATCTAGGTTGGGATGGGAATTTTTAAGTTCTTTATGGCAATTGACTATGCCATTATCAAAGTTAATAAAGCCTTGAAGGCAAGGTTTTCACCTTGGAAAGAGCAATCTACTTCTTGAGTGTATTTGTGAAACCAATCCTAGGGTATTTCTGAGGTCACCCATGCTTTTACTTTCCAATTACAATGAACTGGGATATGGTTACAATTTTCCCCCTTTTAAGTTCCTGTGAGTTGGGGGGTTCTGTATACATCACTGAAGGCCATTAGGTTCACCATTGATACTGACAAATAATAGCAAAACTGCGTCAAGGACTGGAGGCCATTTGTTTTATATAATTTCTTTTGCCAATAGCCTTGTAATCCATGCCAGTCTCATCAGAATTAATACCTACTTTTCCACATAAGCTTTTTCCTTTATAGTTATTTCATTTTTCTACAGGTTTCTCATCTGCAGAACATGACTTACCTGCAAGCTTATCATCTTTTATGCTGTATTGCCTTTTGAAACATTTGAGCCAGCCAGTGCTGGCCAAGCAGGATTTAATATTTCCCTGACATGGGTATTATGACAATAAATTTCTTCGGTATTTCTTCGGTTTTTCAAACTCATACTAATGTTGCCCCTTTGCTTTTTAAAAGAAAAAAATCAGTCATCATCTGAATTCACAAATTTAGCCACCTTTCTATGTTTTCCTATTCATCATGAACTATGGATGTTACTTTCAGCACTTTCTGGAGCAGCCTGATGTATAGCCAGGTGAATTTGCTCTTCCTATTTCTGATTGTACTGTATTGTAAACATGAACTCATAGCAGATAGCAGTGCAACTCATAACCAAATGAAGCTTATCTAGTATTGTGACTTTATGACGTTATTCTAACACATTTCTCCATTAGGCACGTCGTGCTCTTAGGAACCCTAAGCAGCACTTCAGAACTATGCTTAGGAAGGCCATTTTAAATAGCAAAATCAACAAAAAGCACAAAAATGCACAGGTGGCACTAAATAGATCGAAAAGGGCACTTCATAGTATGAGCACTAAAATGAGAAAGAGCATAACTTTTTGATTTAAGCTGATAATATGCATGTTTGACAAGTCAAAATTTTCACTATTCAACATGTTTGCATTTGACTGTCAAAGTGCTATAAGTATTGATGTAAGGATTACAAATAAATTTTAGACCATAAGTAAGATCACAATTCATAAAAATTTATGACAGCATGTTTAATTTTCTATTAAGTTATTGCCTCTTGAAGATCTTATCCTCCCTTACAATGGCTGTCTTGTGCTGTAGCTGTGACTATATACGTAGTTAAGCCTGCTGATTAAGAGCTTGAGGGCCGGGGAGATAGCTCAGCAGCACAGCGCCTGCCTGGCAAGTGCAAGGTCCTGGGTTTGATTTCCGGTACCAAAAAGAAAAAAAGGCCTAGACTCCAATGATGGATTGGGATTTATGTTCACATGACCAGCTGGTGATCCTGGCTATGTCACTTCTCCCTGGATCTTAGTGTGTTTGTAAGAGTAGGAAAGTGGACCCTAAAACATGGAGAAGTGAACTTGCAGTCAGCTAGGTGATATGCAGACCCTTGAAGCACGCGGGAGTTAAGGAGAGAGAACTACACGTCCAAGACCTCAAGGCTGGCGAGGGCTTGCTCTGTTGGAGGAACCACCTCAAGGCTAGTGTAGCTTCACAGGAAAAATAGCAGTTAATGGAGTGGACTAGCAGGGTCAGATGTACAGATACAGTATCATGGAAATACGGATTTAATTCTCAGTGCTCTGTTAAGTCACAGGATTATTTTAACAGGTATGTAAGAGATTTTCTCCTGTTTCCTAAAATTTTATAGTTGTTTTACATTTGGGTCAGTTTATCAACATTCCAAAGGTGAAGAAGGAGGAGACTTATTTCATTTATGATACATTTAGTGCTATAAATTTCACTGTTTATACTGATTTAGCATTCCATCAAGTTGATATAAGTGTGTTTTAATTTTCAGTGCTAATAACTTTGAAATTTCCTTTTGATTTATTCTTCGAGAGCTTGTTTGGAGGTTCTAGCAGGGAGCACAGCTACTTGTATACGGGAGCGGTCCTCCTCCACTGGGGGCGGTCATCCTTTTGGACAGAGTGTGCATTCTCGGGAGAGACACACATGGAGTGTTGAGGGAGGAAGGGGACACCCGCCTAGCCAGCCATATCAGCCGTACCAACCCGGACAGTCAGTGGGGTGACAGATGTCCCAGTCAGATCGCCCTCACATCCTCCTTTTGATTTATTCTTTGATTGATGGAATTTAATTTGATCGTGGTCTGAGAATATTGGAGACCGGGCTGTATAAGGTTAAGGTGCTGAACACAGGGACCTCTGGCTGTGTTGGAAAAGAACATAGCATAGTGCTCTGAAGTCAAGATAAACACCACAGCCGAGGCTGTCAAGGACATGGGCTGTTGACACCCCGTATTCCAGAGCAATAAAGCTGCCAACCTTAGAGATCAAACAGTTCTCTTAATTGGTAAAATTTACTACTTGGAGAAGTCTTTGAACTGACTCCCAAGGTCCTGCTCAGTTCCTGCGCTTGCCTCAGTATTCCCTCCCTTTGTTAGAAAACCAAATACAGGCTGTCCCGTGGAGCTCTGTGTCTTTACTCCTGAGAGAGAGAGAGAGAGAGAGAGAGAGAGAGAGGAGAGAGAGAGAGAGAGAGAGAGAGAGAGAGAGAGAGAGAGAGAGATCTGACCTTCCTGGATGCTCCAAAATCACACTACTAGTCTCTTATTTAAGCCATGTGCCACCCACTTGTTTAGGAGATTGGGGCTAGGCCAAGACCATGGTAGGAGAACATACTTTGTATGACTTTTTAACTTGATATTTCTTTTATGACCAAGCATGTGACTTACCTTGGTAAATGCACCATGTGAACTGAAAATAATGTGTATTCTGCTCTTTTGGGGTGTGATTTATGAATGTCGAGTAGGTCGAGTTTGATGAGAGTTTTCATGTCTTCTGTGTCCTGATTTTCTACTGCCCTATCAATTATGTATAAAAATGCAGGTTTGCCCATTTTTCCTCACATAGTGATCATATTTTCATTTAAAAATATTTTATTAGGTATATAAATATGTAGGTAGTATCTTTGCCCTGAAATTATCTTTGCGTGACAGTAATACTGCTGCATGACCCTCTCATCTCTGTTGCACCTGCTCAGCTCTGCCACGATGTACCCAAACAGCATTGACAATCTAAAACAAGAGACGGCTATGTTCTAAGAAAACATTTTTATGGAAACAAATTTGAATTTCAAGTAATTTTCTTGTATCATCAAATGTTATTTGTCTTCTGATTTTTTTTTTTGATCATTTAAAGTGCAAATACCATACTGAGCTCATGAACTATATAAAAACAGATGAAAGACAAAGTCTGGCTCCCCAGTTATACTTTGTTAAACTTTGTGCACACCTTTAACTTACCCTAGTTTACTGTTATATTACATTATTTCATATAAAACATAAGAACTTCACAACAGTACACTTCTGGTTTTTTGGCTTCCCATTCTTGGTATCATTAATGTCGGAAATTTTACTTCTTCACATCTTAAACTCTAGTATAAGTGGTTGTTATTCATTAAATAGTCTTTCTTTTTGGGATTTTTTTTTTTTTTTTTTGAGATAGTCTTGCTATGTAATTCAGGCTGGCCTTGAACTCACTGTGTAGGCCAAGGCTGATCTCAAACTTGTGACAATGCTCCTGGCTCAGCTTCCAAAGTGCTGGGATTACAAGCATGTGCCAACATGCCCAGAGGTAATCTTTTAAAGAGATTGAAGTAGTAGGAAACAAGTCCTTGTTTTACCCAGGTAGTTAATGTGCCTGATGCCCTTCATTCTTTTTGTTATTGTTTGGCATTTCAGGTATCATTTTCCTTCTGATTATTTTCCATAGTAAAAGTCTGCTGATGCAGAATTTTTTCAGCCTTTGTACACTTGAAATTGTTTTTATTTCACCTGTTTTGGAAATGCATTTTCTAGTTTTATTTTTTTTTCTTTTTTTTTTTCCCCTTTATGTGGGTACTGGGAACCGAACTTGGAACCTTGCACTTGCCAGACAGGCACTTATGCCACTGAACTGTATCAACGGCCCAATTTTTTTTCTTTTAACACTTTAAAAATATTATTCTGGCTGGGCGTGATGGAGCACACCTGTAAACCCAGCACTCGGGAGGCTGAGGCAGGAGGATCACTGTGAGTTTGAGGCCAGCCTGGACTACATGCTGAGACCCTGTCTCAAAACAAAAACAAAAACAAAAAAAACCCAAAATATATATATTTCTGCTATCTTCTGGCTTGAATTGTTTGCCAACAAGATCTCTTCTGTCACCCTTGTCTTGTTTTTTCCCTGTATGTAAAATGTCTTCCCACACTTTCCCCCACCTCTGATTGTATTTTTCTGTTCATCACTGGATTAAGTAATTTGATTATGATATTCTTGGTTAAATTTTCTTATGCTTGATATCCATTACATTTCTTTGATCTGTGAGTTTATGTTTTCTGACATGTTGCATTTTAACCATTATTCCTTCAAATGATCCTCCTGCCTCTTTTTCAGGACCTTCACTTTTATGTGTATTAGTCCCTTTAAAATTGTCTCACAACTCATTTATTTTTGTAACCCCCCTGTTTCATTTTAAGTTTCTACTGCTACATCTTCCAGTTTCCTAATCTTTTCATCTGCAGTGTCTAATCTGCTTTTAGTCACATCCATTATATTCATAATGTATTGCTTTTAAATCTCTTAGGTCTTTCTTATGTTTTTAAGATGTCTATTTAACATGTTCAGTCTTTCTTCTAGCTTCTTTGATATAAGGAAGAATAATTTTTCCATTTGAATGCCTTCTACTTTTAGTGTCTTTGTCATTCTGAGCCTATTTTCAGTGACTGATTTTTCTTCTCATTTTGGGTTAGCTTTTCCTGCTTCTGTGCATTCCTGCTTATTTTGTATTGAATGTCAGATATTGTAGCTTGGAAGTATATTTATGTACTTTTTTAAAGTTTTTAATTTATTGCTACATCTTAGATATACATAATGATAACATTCATTATAGGGAATTTCTAACTGTACATGATATGTCTTCCTGCTTCTTTTTTTCCCATTCCTTTTCCCTCTCTTCAACCCCTCTTCCCCTATTTACAAAAGCTTTGTTTCCCTTTTTCCTTCTACTCTTTTTTTTTCCTTGTTCGTTCTTTCCATTCTTGCTCCCTCCTCCCTTGTTCCTTTTCTCACTTGAACATTCTCTTCCCATTTCCCAATATCCATTATACATTTTGGTCCTTATTTACACTTTAGGTTTCTCACACCAGAGAAGCCATGTGATATTTGAACACATGTGTACAATTTATTACACTTAAAGAGTATGGTCTCAGGGTACATCCATTTAGCTAGAAATGTCTCAAGCTCATCTGTCTTATGGCAGAGTAGTGCTCCATTGTATTAAAAAAAAAAAAACCACCCACATCTTAATCTACTCATTGGTTGATGGGCATTTGGGCTGTTTCCAAGATTTGACTGTTACAAACTATGTCACTATAAACATGGGTGTGCATATACCACTGTGGTATGATGCCTTTAATTCTTTTGGGAATATACCCAGGAGAGGAATGGCTGAGTCAAATGGGATCTCTAATCCTAGCTTTTTGAGGAATCTCCGTAGTGATTTCCACAGTGGTTGCACCAGTCTACACTTCTACCAACAGTGAAGAAGTGTTCCTTTTTCCCCCACAGCCCTGCCAGCAGTTGTTATTGGTTAAACTCTTGATAATAGCCATTCCTTCTGGAGTGAGATGAAATTTCAGAGTTGTTTTAATTTGCATCTCTTGAATGACCAGTGATGTTGAACATTTTTTTCATATATTTATTTGCCATATCTACTTCTTCATCTGAGAAGTGTCTCTTTATTTCAGATGCCCATTTTTGGATTGGGTCTTTAAATTTGGGGGGTCTGATTTTTTTTTGAGTTCTTTATATATTCTAGATATTAGTCCTTTGTCTGAGGTATAGCCAGCAAAAGCTTTTTTTCCCACATTGTGGATTGTCTCTTCACTTTGTTGTTGGTTTCTTTTGCTATGAAAAAGGTTTTTAATAAGATGAGACCCCAGTTGTTTATTCTTTCTGACAGTTCCTGTTTGATTGGGTTTTGGTCATAAAGTCTTTGTTTACACCAATGTCTTCAAGAGTTCTATCTATTCTGTCTTCCAGCAGACTTAGTGTTTCTCTTTTAATATTTAGATCTTTGAGCCATTTCAATTTTAGTTTAGGGCATAGTGAAAGATATGGGTCTTTTAATCTTCGGCATGTGGAAAGCCAGTTTTTCCAGCAGTATGGAAAGAGTGAAGGTGTTTGGATCCTTCACTATTAAAGAGTGAAGGTGTTTGGATCCTTTGTCAAAGATAAGGTGGCTAAATGTGTTTGTTGTTGTTTCTGCATCCTCAAATCTGTTTCATTGGTCCTCAGGTCTTTTTCACCAGTACCATGCTGTTTTTATCACAGTAGCTTTGTAGTATAATTTTAAGTCAGGGATTGTGATGCCCCCTGCCTTGTCTTTGTTGCCCAGAATTGCTTTTGCTAATGTAGCCTTCTTCTGGTTCCAAGCAAATTTTAGGATACTTTTTCTAATCCTGTGAGAGACACTATTGGAATTTTATTTGGGATTGCATTAAATCAGTATAACAATTTTGAGAGTATGGCCATTTTCACTATATTTGTTCTTCCCACCCAAGAAAACGGGATTACTTTCCATTTTCTGATATCCTCTTCAATCTCCTTTTTCAGCATACTGTAGTTTTCAATGTAAAGATCTTTTACTTCCTTCATTAGATTGATTTGTAGCTATTTCCTTTTTTTTGGATGCTATTGTAAAAGGTATTGTTTCCCTAATTTCTCTCTCAGTGAGTTATTTATAGGATTGTTGACTTCACATCCAGCTACGTGACTAAATTTGCTTATTATATGTAGAAGTCTTTCAGTGGAGTTTTTGGGGTCTTCTATGTAGAGTCATGTCATCCACAAATAATGATAATTTAACTTCTTCCTTTCCTATCCTTATTCCTTTCCTTTCTTTCTCTTGTGTAATTCCTCTGGTTGTTTCCAGAACTATATTGAATAAGAGTGATGACAGTGGACATCCTTGTCTTGTTCCTGATTTTAGAAAGGAAGCTTTCAGTTTTTGTCCATTTAGTTTGATGTTGGCTGTAGGTATGTTGTAGATGACTTTTATCAGATTGAGACAGAGACCTTCTAATCCAATATTTTGCAGGGCTTTTATCATGCATGGGTGTTGGAATCTGTCAAATACTTTTTGTGCATCTATTGAGATGATCATATGGTTTTTGTCCTTGGCTGTTAATGTGGTGTATTACATTTATTGATTTGCATATGTTGAACCATCCCTGCATGCCTGGGATAAATCCTTTGACATGGTATATAATCTTAATGATTTGCTGCATTCTGTTTGCCAATATCTTATTGAGGATTTTTACATCTATGTTCTTTAGGGAGATTGGTCTGTAGTTCTCTTTTTCAGCGGATCCTTCTCTGGTTTTGGTATCCAGCTTTTAGGAATGAATTTGGGAGTATTGCTTCTCTTTGAATTTCATGAAAGAGTCTGAGAAGTAGTGGTATTAAGTCTTTTCTAAATTTCTTGTAGAATTCAGCATCAGGGCCTGGGCTTTTCTTTGTTTGTAGGTTTTTAATTATGTCTTCAATTTCATTCACTGATATTGGCTTATTTAGAATTTTTATATCTTCTTGATTCAGCATTGGTAATTCATATGTATCTAGGAATCTGTCCATTTCCTCTGCATTTTCCATCTTATTAGAATACAAGACCTCAAAGTAGGTATAGATCATCTTCTGGATTTCTGCAGGATCTGTTGATTTCACCCTTTTTATTCCTAATTGCATGGGTTTGAGTCTTTTCTTTCCTTTTTTTGATAAGGTTGGCTAAGGGTTTGTCAATTTTATTTAATTTTTCAAAGAACCAACTCTGTTTCATTGATTTTTTTGTATTTTCTTATTTCTCCATTTCATTAATTTCTGCTCTGATCTTTATAATTTCCTCTCTCCTTCGAGATTTGGGCTTGACTTGTTCTTCTTTTTCTAGAAGCTTGAGGCTCAACATTAGGTTGTTTATTTCAGCTTGCTCTGTTTTCCTGATGTGGGTACTCACCACTATAAATTTCCCTCATAGTACTGGTTTCATTGTGTCCTGTAAGTTCTGGTATGTTGTACTGGCATTATCATTTAATTGTAGAAACTGTCTAATGTCTTCTTTATCTGTGACCCATTGGTTGTTCAGGAGGGTATTATTTAATTTCCATATGTTTATGAAGTTCTTGTGGTTTCTTTTGCTATTGATTCCAATTCCATTGCACTATGGTCTGATTATATGCATGGGATAATTTCAATTCCTTTGCATTTATTCAAGCATGCTCTGTAAGGTACTATGTGGTCTATTTTGGAGAACATCCTGTGTGCCACTAAAAAGAATGTGTATTCTGATGTTGTGGAGTGGAACACTCTGTAGACATCTACTAAGTCCATTTGTTCACAGTTTTGGTTCAGTTCTGATAGTTTATTCTTGATTTTTTTGTCTAGCTGATCTATTTATGACAGTGGGTATTAAGGTCGCTCATTACAATTGTATTAGTATTATTATTTAATTTTTCATGTCCTTAATATGTTTTATATAGTTGATGCACTAGTATTTGGTGCATATATACTTATGATTGTTATCTCTTCCTCTTGGATTGTTCCCTTTACAAGGTTGTAGTAATCTTCTTTGTCTCTCTTAACCAGTCTTGGCTTGAAATCTTTGTCTGCAAATAGAATAGCTACCACTGCTTTTTTCCAGGTTCCTGTCATGTGGAGTATTGTTTTCCATTCCTTGACTTTCACTCTGTGAATTTCTTTTTGAATTAAATGTCTTTCTTTTATGCAGCATAGTGTTGTATCTTGCTTCTTGATCCATTCTGCCAGTCTGTTTCTTTTGACTGGTGAATTGAGACCAATAATATTGATGGTTATAACTTGTATGTATTGACTTACCTTTGTTATTTTCCTGTTGTTGGCTATCCTTTCCCCCCCTCTGTTTAACTACTTGCCTTAGTAGTGGTGGATTCATTCTCTTGGAGTTCATGAAGTGGTAGTTCTATCTTTTTCTAGAATGTCTTTCAGAACATTTTGGAGTGCTGATTTGGTGGTTATGAATGTCTTCAGGTGTTGTCATGGAAGTATCTTATTTCTCCAATTTTGAAAGAGTTTTGCAGGGTACATCAATCTGGGTTGGAGTTCGTTTTCTTTTAGGGCTCAAAATATTTCACTCTAAACTTTTCTTGACTTGAGGGTTTGTGTTGAGAAGTTTGCCATGATTCTGATGGGCTTTCCTTTATATGTGACTTGTTTCTTTTCTCTAACAGCGTTTAATATTTTGTTCTTGTGTTGAACTTTTGGAATCTTGACTGTTATATGCCTTGTTGTAGATTTGTTTTGATCATGGCTAATTGGAGTTCTATATGCCTCACTTATCTGTATATCAAATTCTTTTTCCCTGCCAGAGAAGTTTTCTGACATGATGTCTATAAACAGATTTTTTATGTCATTTGCACTATCTCCTGCTTTCTACATTGACTCTGATCAATCTTATGTTATTCTTCTTTGTATCATCTAGCAGCTGCTAGATTGATTTCTCATGATCTCATGGTATTTTTAAGAAACCTTTCTTTTTATGATTGCTAACCACAATCCTGTCTTATATATCTGAGATTCTGTCCTCACGTTGGCTCATTCTGCTGCATGTAATTTCAATGGAATTTTTAATCTCCTGAATATCTGCTTGAATACGTTTTATGGATTCCATTTCTTTCCCTTGTTGGGCATTCATGGTTTTCATCATTTTCCCCCTATAGCTGCTCTAGAGTCACTAAGCATGTCTTTCATTACAGTCACCATCTCTGTAGTTATCTGAGAAATTATATCTGATTTGATTTTTTTTCTAGAGCCTCATTCATTTGCCTTGTTGCTACCACTTCAGAGTGTGCAGGTGGGTGGCTTTCAGATTGTTCCACCTCATTGCCCCCTGGGTTTGCCTTTGGTGAGCTGGAAGTCTGGGACTGCATCTTGTTTCAGTGTCTTCTCATTTTGTATTTTGCTTTTAGTGTAATTCCTGGGTCGATCCTTGTAATTGGCTATGGTTAGTAGCTTTATTGCTAGTATTTAGAACTTATAGGAAATGACTACTTCTCAGAGGTGTCTTCCACGTGTAGTTGGCTTTTAGGTTTTGAGTCTGTTGAAAGATCCTAGCTCTTCAATTTATTGTGGATGAGAAGTGGCTGCCTACTGGGTCCATCCCCTGGTTATTTGGCACTGGCCTAAAGTATTTTTTATGACCCTTAGCCAATCTCAGTCTTGGTACACCAAGAACAGCTGGTTAGAACAATTATTTCACTTTCGCTAAAGTGATACAATCAGCAATAATAATAGCATCAAACAGTCTAGAAAGTGACTATTAATTTGCCACCTTTAACCATATGAACTAGATTTATATAACAAAATCTAAAATGAAGCAGAAAATTGTATGCAGTAAATAACCCCTCAATATGGCACTGTTAAAAAAATATGGCAATGTTATCCTCAGGGGAGAAAATTTAAAAGGTGTTAGGTAGAAAAAATAGAGACACAGAACAAAAGGAAGAGATTAGAAAAAAGGCTGGAGGACAAAGGAGGATCACTCAAACTTTGGGAAACTGGTGCAGAAGACGGGATATAAAGAGAGAAGGAGGAAATAAGAACAGAAGAACAGTAAAAAAAAACCCTAGAAACCATGTTCACCCTCATAAAAAACAAGAACAATGAAGAAAAAACAGAAAAAATAAGAAAAAGAGAGAAAGAAAAAAAGAAAAAATTTCCACTTCAAGATGTGTTTCTAGGGCCGGTGAGATGGCTTAGCGGCTTAAGCGCCTGCCTGGCAAGTGCGAGGGCCCGAGTTCAACTCCCGGATCCCACATACTAAAAATGGGCCGGTGATATCGCTCAGTGGCACGGGCGCCTGCTGGTGCGCAAGGTCCTGAGGTTGACCCCCGGTACCCACACACAAAAAAACAGATGTGTTTCTGGTGCCACTTAGACATTGTGGGCAAACAGAGTCTGGATCCACATCAATCAATCTCAGCAAGCCAGCAGCAGCTCCATGGTGGGGTAGTGGGTGGTCCCAGCAAGTCTGCACCCATATTTCCACTGAAGTTCAGGCTGGCCTCCAGCTGCAAGCTCAAACCAGAACCACCCAGCCTGCAGCAGTCCCCATGACCTCTGCAGTCTTGAACTTGACTGGGAGCGAGTAGGTGGATCCATCAGCCACTCCAAGTCCTGAGCTCAGTTGCCGTCTCTTCAAGATGCCTCCTGGCCAATCGCCCTCTCTTAGAGGAAGTCCCAATGGGACCAACTCATCAGCCAATGCAGTCCACTGCAGTTCACCACTATGCTCCACTGGTGTGCTTCTCCATGGAGGCCTCTGGTGTTGCCAGCAGTCACCAGGTGTCTGCAGGCTTGAGCCACCCCTCCCACACACTGTGTGTGTCCAGCTCAGGGAGAAAGTGCCACCTGCCTCCTTCTTCACTGAAGTTTTTCTTTGCTCTCCCCATAGGCTTCATTTCTCACTTCAGATCCTTCCTGGGCCCCAGGAAACCACTTCCCTTCTTTTCTTCCTCACACTGCTATATTCCAGTGTCTGGACACCAAGTCTTGGAGAGGCTCTTTCTCTGCTGCTCACCACTCCACCATCTTCTCAGAAGTTCCATGTGCGATGTCTTGAGAAACATTTTTCACCATTTGTGTGTGGATTCATTCCTATTTGAAGCAAGGGAGTAAATCATACTCCACTTTGACCAGAAGCTTAGGTTGTACATGGAATCTTTTGACTTTATAAATATAGGAAATTAATTTAAAAATGAAAACTTGAAGATATAGTTGAATCAGCAAAACCTATATATTAGCTGAAGTAGTTCCCTAAACAAGAGCTATGATCTCCAGATAAGAATAGCGCTCCTCCTAAAGAGGCTTGTTGAGAAGAAAGCAAGAATCCTCAGATATTACAGGCCTGTGATGGGAAAAGCATTCCTCTGTTTATATCACTAAGGAGAGAATTTCCTTGTAACTAGCAATTTACCCTATAGGTCTATTATATTTCTATTGCCTTGAGTTGTATTGGGACATCTAGTCTCAGGTCCTCTTTTTCTGAGTATGATTCCTGACTTCAAACTACATGGATGTTCTGCTTGGAAACAAGAGGCTAAAGTCCACAAAAGCCATGAGGGGCTCACATCCTTAAGCATATAAAGATGGGAAACAAGTCATCAGAACTCACATCTTTGTACAGTACCTGTGTGTGCAGCCATGGTTAGCCCTTGTAAACAGCCCTCATTACATATGTGAAGAGTACTTTTACTCTTTCCATTTCCTTGGTCTTTGGTCACCTCAGAGTAAGCTTGGGAAATATTTTCCAGAAAGGGACTCATGGGCTTTGACTATCCTGTCCAACATATGTACTCACTCACATCATAATAGCAAACCTGACTTTAGCTAGAGAGGCTCTACTAGCCTTTATTGTAGTCTGCACTGAGGTTCTGCTTCTTCCCTCAGCAGTGTTAGCACACATTTGCAGGTTTCCTCCAACAGAGGACAATTTCCAGGCTTCTACATCTTAGTGTTTCTCCTTGAATACCTCATCTGGAATCTCCTCTCCTTCATAAAGCGTCCTAAATCCTTTTACTGAAATTAAGATCATCTTCCTACTTTGCTGGGACCACAGGCTGAATTCTGGCCCTCTGTTATCTTGAAAGTTGCCTAAATATAACTGTATCTGTGAGTTTCAAATCTCACAATTTTTTCCCTTTTATTTTGTTTTGTTTTTGTTGTTTTTGTTTTTTAGACAGGGTCTTGCTATGTCATTCAGGGTGGCCTTGAACTCACCATGTAGCCCAGGCTGGCCTCGAACTTGTGGTGATTCCTCTGCCTAAGCCTCCCAAGTGCTGGGATTACAGGCATGTGCCACCATGGCCAGCTCGTAAATATATTTTATATTAGGAACCCAGCCACAGACAGAAAGGCTCAAGGGGACTAGCGCTAGAAGATCTTTCTTTTTAAAAGTTCCTAGAGAAACAATGTACTCTTCTAATTGTGGCATGTGATCTATTTAGTCCATATGGCAGCCAGGCAGTCAGTATTATTTTCTCAACAAAGGTGGTGGGGGAACAGTTATGAATACTCACAAAATTTTCCATATTACCCATGAGATCAATGTTGAAACTTCTGAATGTTCTCAGCTAGGTAACTTCATCTGACTCTTCAGAGTGATTCATAATCTATCATGTTTGACTTTGGTAGATGTGTATCAAAGGATTCATCTTGATCTCCTTGTCTTGACTGAAATTTGCACTTATACCTGAAGCTCTGATGTTTGGTCATTTTGCCTTAAAAGGACTAAGCAGACCTGTAGAGCTCAATTTCTTGGTAGATATGGAGAAAGGTCCAAAGAGGACTTTGTCGCCAACAATGAAGGAAGGCGTATACCCATTCATCAGTCCATTTATTCACACATTCACTCTTCAAGTAGTTATTAAGCACATGCCTCAAACCAGGCATTCACAGCACTCAAACTGCACATGTAACAATTGCTTCAGGGATGGTCATGTTCCCTAAGCCAAGTCAATGAAAAGCACTGAGGATTTGCTAGAATTGTGAGGAAAAAGCAGCAGTCTGGGCTTGATTAGCTGAGAGGTCTGAGTTAGTGTTGCTTAGAGCCATCTAACTGCTTTTTGAAGAGGCCTCTCTATTAACCTGTTTTGGTGGAAATGAGAGCTGTGCTATGGTAAGCATTTCCCAGATATGACTGAGACATGGATACTGTCGTTCCTCAATCCAGTTAAAGAATACCACTGACATATAACTGTGTGTCAGGTAGAAATTTGTCACTTAGAGATAACAAAATCTCAAATGTCATAAAGAACAAAACCTGAAACATACACTATATAATTGTCCTTTCCTCTCCAGTGTCCATGCACCCATCACACTGATCTGTACTATCTTTCTGGTCACAAAATAGGAAGCCACAGGGACACTGAGACTATTTCATTTTTTACCTAGAGATTAGAATACATGAATCCATTCTCCTTACAAAACTGTAACTATCTGTCAAAGTTCAGGGCAGAAAATAAAAACTCCCTTAGGTATTTCAAGAAGATATACAAGGCAGGAAGTTAATGCTCTCAAAATTGATAAACCAGCTAGAAAAGTACTGGGGTCAACTTCTGGGTTATGGATTTCAAGGTAAATCTGCATAAGTATGACCTAGGGATGGATAAATGAGTGTTGCTGTTACCAATGCTTCTGCCAGGAGTAAAACTTCAAAGCTGCAGGACTTGAAACTAGATACTGGAACAGAGTCCAGCTGCAGTAAGTATAACAGAACTTGCCTGTTTGCTTTACCTAGACTAGCACCCAAAACACATACATGCACACACGCACGTATGTACACATGTAGGCACACATCCATAGAGGCACAAAGCTGCGTAATAAATACTCATCACATGCTTAGTGCTCATTCTTTAGGATTTAGATTAACAAATACATCCACAGGTCAGTCTGCTCTAATCTCTTAATTATCTTCTCACAATACTTGAAAATTTGTTTCAAATTTATTTGCTATTTCTCCTGTCTCAGGTATCATCCATGACAAAAGAATAAATCTGTCAATTTTTATTACAACAGTTACCAAATGTGCTTTCTGGACGAATAGCATTAGTGTCACCGGAGAATTTGTGGAAAATGCAAATTCTTGACTTCACCTCTAACCAACTAAAACAGAAACTATGCGGTTGCAGCTTAGCAATGAGTGTTTAACAAACCTTCCTGTTGATTCTGACATATCACTAAAGGTCAATGAAGTTCAGTAAGCATTTATTATATCCTAACCCACAGTACTGTGCAAAATGTATGAGTCAAGCTTGACAAATTTTCTTCAAATACGTAATTAAGCTAACTCAAAGTGGACTGCAAATTACCCTCTCCAAAATAAGGATCTCATTACAGAGACCAGGCCGTTTTTCTCTAGGATGCCATCTCACACTAAAGACTAAAATTATGGCTAAAATTACTTAAGTAGTGAAAACTTTTGCAAGAAATAGTCACAGTGAAAGCTCCTTATATACAAAATGATTTTATTAGACCAAAATTTTTAATAATTCTTTTGCAGCTTTGATTTTTAACATTATAACATTTATTGTATCCACTGCATGACTAAGTTATCTTCACATCCCCATTAGCTAAAAATAATTTGTATGTAGGACTCAAATTGCAAGCAATTGCTGTAAGAAATATTTATGTTTGTCTTTTCCCCTGTAAACTGTTTACAAATAATACCAATGCAAAGATTTACACATAATTCCTATATCCTTTATATTGATGTCTAGCAAGATAACCCTTAGTGAACACTCTGCTGTATTTATGTCAGATTTCTCTCCAGTGTGAGGGATGTACTTCAACTGGAGGACTTCCCACATGTACTTTTCTATGTTTCTACAACTTGTCTCCTGTACAAATTTTTAAGAAATTCATATTGTCTATGGTCTTTCTCAAATTTGTTATATGTACAGGTTTTTTTTTTCTAGTGTGGATTTAATTAAGGAATTAAGGAACTAACACTGATAAAGGCTTTCCAACATTCACTGTCTCCACAGAGTTTCTCTACAGTATGAACTCTTGATAGACAATAAGGTTGTATCATTACTAAAGGTCTTCCCATATTTTCCTTCAATAAAAAATTCCTGATGTTGAATTAGAGGGATCTGTGGCTAAAGTTTATTATAACAAATACTGTTTCATACAGTTTCTCTCTCATATGACTTCTGATATTTGTAGTGATTTATTTGGTCTAAACATTTTTCCATGTTCATTGCACTATTGAATTTCTCTCCAATATGTGTTCTTTGATGGGCAGTAAGATTTGAGCCTTTGCTAAAAGCCTTCCCACATTCATTACATTTATATGGCTTTTCTCCAGTATGAATTCTCTGATGTACTGTAAGGTTTGAACTACAACTGAAGGTCTTCCCACATTTAATACATTCATAAGGTTTCTCTCCAGTATGAATTCTGTGATGTTGAAGCAGGGATGACCTGTGACTGAAGGCTTTCCCACATATACTGCATTCGTAAGGTTTCAACCTAATGTGATTTCTCAAATGCATATTCAGTGATTCAGGGTGGCTGAAGGATTTCTTACATTTCTGACATTCAAAGGGTTTTTCTTCAGTATGAATACTCTGATGCTGAGTAAGAAATGAGAGACTACTAAAGACTTTCAGACATCTGTCACATTCATATTGTTTCTCTACAGTGTGAATTCTTTGATGTCGAGTAAGGTGTGAACTACAGCAAAAAGCTTTCCCACACTCACTACATTCGTAAGGTTTCTCTCCAGTATGAATTTTCTGATGGTGAATAAGAGAGGACCTATGAATGAAGGCCTTTGCACACATTCGACACTCATAAAGTTTTTCTTGAGTATGAATTCTCAGGTGTTCAATGAGATGTGAAACACGACTGAAAGACCTTCCGCAGTTCATACATTCATATGGTTTCTCTCCAGTGTGAGTGCTTTGATGATTAGTAAGTGAAGAGACATGACTGAAGGCCTTCCCACACTCAATACATTTGTAAGGTTTCTCTCCACTATGGCTTATCTGATGTCGAGTAAGGGATGAACCATGGCTAAAAGCTTTCCCACACTCACGACATTCATAGGGTTTCTCTCCTGTATGAATTCTCCAGTGGCGATTAAGGATTGATTGTTTGCCAAAGCCTTTCCCACATTCACTACATGTATAGATCTTCTCTCTACTGTAAGTCTGGTGAAGGGTAAGAGATTTGCTCTGGCTAAAAGTTGTCACACTTTCGTTAGAATCCAAAACTTTATTTTTGCCATTGCTTTTCTCACTTTTTACAACTGACTTTTTGTGTACACTTTTCTTCAACATATCATATTTATGTGATTTCTCTTCAGCGGAAATTATCTGTGGTTCAGAAAGAGTAGCACTTAAATGGAAGATGCTTTTAAATGTATTGAACTTGTAAACACTTTCCCCAGCTGGGCTTTCGCTAAAGGTGAAGGTTACTGGTCTGAAATGTTCTACCTGATGTCCATGTTTCCCCTCCGTCTTCTCTACATATTCCCAGTCCTTGTTAAAATTTGAAAATTCACAACCTTGTTTTAAAGTTTTTTCTATTATTACAGCTTGGGATGAATCTTCATCATAAGTATCCTTTGTTGATACTTCCTTGTTGTCCCATTTTGATTCCCAATCTGAAATATATCAAGAAAGCAAAGCACTGCTTTTTCTATAGTTTGTGAAGAGTAACTACTATGGTGGAACTAGGAGAATTAGATAAGAAATAAAACCCCTAGAAAACACATGGCTTTGCCAGGCATGGTGTCACATATCTGTAATCTCAGCTATTCAAGAGGATGAGGTGAGAGGATCATGAATTCCAGGCCAGACAATATAGGGAGACCCCATCTCAAAAAATGAACAAAACTCTGACCACTCATATTTCCATGATACTGCAGACAGTATCTCTAAAATACCTAAACACTCACAACAAGCACTTCCTTTGCCTGATTACAAGACTCACCCAGAAACATACCTTTTGATGGTTTCTTCTCCACCATCCAGGGTTCTTTTCCATCCTCCAATAAAGAGATCACATGCGGCTTAGTTATGGAAAGGCCTGCTTACAGGAAGAACATTGTTTAAGCTGTGGTCCTCAAGGATGAGAGACCATCACAAAAGGTATCAAAGAAAGGGTTAAAGGGTGTTCGCTGAAATGAGATGATGAGCTTTAGGGAACATGGTACAGTAATTTAGCCATTTATTTAGGAGACCTTCCACCAATTCAGAGTGCATAAAAAAAGATCTGTTCTACCACAGAGGAGGGGAACATATCCTTACCTAGAGAGGCTAGGTTCTTATAAT
Source organism: Erethizon dorsatum (assembly GCA_028451465.1). Classification (NCBI taxonomy): domain Eukaryota; kingdom Metazoa; phylum Chordata; class Mammalia; order Rodentia; family Erethizontidae; genus Erethizon; species Erethizon dorsatum. The sequence goes on from CM051834.1 coordinate 98,592,581, forward strand.
TCTGGACCATCACATCCTTGTATAAATCCCTCTGAGCAGAATCTAGCCATCCCCACTCTTCATAAGAGAAGTCTATAGCCACATCATTAAATGTGACCTGAAACAGCAAAAACATTTAGGTTCAACCACAGCCTAAGCCTTTTCTTACACTATACAAGGATAAAATTATCCCGGTTGTGAAAGAAAGTAAAAGAGATTCAGGACTGGTGACACTGGAAATTTGATTTGTTACTTACTAACCAAATAATTATGGGCTTGACATTATTATACAGTAAGAACAAGAGACAAATATAAGAGCTTTGCTTCAAAAGAATTAATTTTGTCAAAAAGAATACTATTATATAATTTTTTAAAAAAATTAGTATTTACTGTACAGGGCATAGTGGTAGACACCTGTAATCCCAGCATTCTGGGAGGCTATGACAAGAAGATTGCAAGTTCAAGCCCAGTCAAGGCAGAAAGTTTGGTTAGATAGTACTGCATGGGATCATAAAGTCCTGTGTATCAGTGTACACCCAAATCCATGTAAGATTTTTCCTAATGGCCACTTTACTGACGTTCAGAAGATAATTCAATGAATGATTTTGGCATTAGTTCGCTTTAGCTTTTCCTTGTTAAACAGAGCTTTTTTTAAAAAATACTTTAAGTTGATGAATAATTTCATTTTTAATTTTAATGTAATACAAGTAGATACATATTAATAAAGAAAATATTAAAAAGTACTCATTTCTATAAAAAAAACAAAATTTCATAACAAAATAATTAGAGAATAACAATCATGTACCATAATCTTTTTTTTTTTTTTTTTTGTGGGTACCGGGGGGTCGACCTCAGAACCTCGCGTGCCAGCAGGCGCCCATGCTGCTGAGCGATATCACCGGCCCCTTTTTCGTATGTGGGTTCCGGGAGTCGAACTCGGGCCCTCGTGCTTGCCGGGCAGGCGCTTAAGCCACTGAGCCATCTCACCGGCCCCCATAATCTTAAAAGAACAGGCAAAATGTTACTTAGAGTACAAATCATAGACAAAAAAGACTCTCTCTTACAAAACAGAAATGACATATAACAGCACAAACCTTTCTTTTCAATGAACTAAGAAAAAGTAGGAGTATAAATGAAAGAAATTAGCATATATATTAAATATTTTTGAAACAATGGAACAGATAGTTTGGGGAATCATCTGAACCACTCCCTACTTCCTATTTCTCATCTTCTATTGTGCTCTCACCCTCTCTTTCTCTCCGAGAAACCATGAGATATTTAAGCTTGTGTCAAGAAAACACACACATTTGCTACTCATGTCCTTGCCTGTGCAGGTTTCAACTTTCACTCCATGGTGCTGCCCCATCATTTATGTCATTTATTTTATTCATTCAATAAATATTTACTAACCATCTGTTTTGTGCCAGCTACCACTCTGGGTAGTGAAAAGTGTAACAGTCAAAAACAAAGTATTGCTCCCAGAAAGAGGAGTCAGTGAGCACATGGATAATATCAAACATGTTCACTGGAAGAAAGGTGGTCTCTTTAATAAATGGTGCTGGAAAAACTGGCTTTCCACATGCCAAAGACTAAAACTAGACCCATACCTATCACCATGCACTAAACTCAAGTCTCAATGGATCAAAGATCTAATTATTAAAACAGAAACACTACATCTACTGGGAGAGAAAATAGGTAGAAATTTTGAAGACTTAGGTGCAGGCAGAGACTCATGACAAAACCCAGACCACATGGGAAATACTACAAAGAATCAACAAATGGGATCCCATCTTACTAAAAAGCTTTTGCACAACAAAAGAAATCACTAACAGAGTGAAAAGACAACCCACAGAATGGGAAAAAATTATAGAGCCAGTTGTCCCTCAGACAAAGGACTTCTATCTAGAATATATAAAGAATTAAAAAAAATCAGAGGCCACAAATTCAAAGACCCAATCCAAAAATGGGCATCTGAGATGAATATGCACTTCTCAGATGAAGAAATACAAATGGCAAATAAATATACGAAAAACTGTTCAACATCATGGGTCATCCCAGAGATGTAAATTAAAATACTGAGATTTCATCTCACTCCAGAAAGAATGGCTATCATGAAGAAATCAACAACAAATCAATAACAAATACTGGAGGGGCTGTGGAAAAAAGGAACCCTTCTCCACTGTTGGTAGGAGTGCAGAGTGATGCAACCATTGTGGAAATCAGTGTGGAGATTCCTTAAAAAGCTAGGATTAGAGGTCCTATTTGACCCAGCTATTCCCCTTCTGGGTATCTTCCCAGAAAAATTAAAAACATTACACCACAGTGATATCCTTGCTTCCATGTTTATAGCAGCACAATTTGTAATAGCTAAATCTTGGAAACAACTCAAATGCCCATCAACTGAGGAATGGATTAAAAAGATGTAGTACTGGGGCCGGTGAGATGGCTCAGCGGCTTAAGCGCCTGCCCGGCAAGCACGAGGGCCCAAGTTCGACTCCCGGAACCCACATACGAAAAACGGGCCGGTGATATCGCTCAGCGGCACGGGCGCCTCCTGGCGCGCGAGGTCCTGAGGTCGACTCCCCGGTACCCACAAAAAAAAAAAAAAAAAAAAAATGTAGTATTTTTATACAATGGAGTACTACTCAGCCATAAAGGAGGATAAACTTGAGATTTTTAATACGTAAATGGATGCAACTTAAGACCATACTCATGAGTGAAATAAATCAGATTCATGTATAAACATCGTATGGTCTCCCTTGTGTGAGAAACTGAAAAAGTAAATAAGGTCTAAAATGTACAAGAGATATTGTGAAATGGGAAGAAATTGTTTGAAAGGAAAAAGGAACTAGGATGAGGGAAACAGGAAAGGAAGGAAGGGAAAAGGGAGAAAAAATTCAAGTTAGTTATACTATTAATATCTCTTAGTTCATAGAAAAGGAAGGTTTGTGCTAATATCCATTGGAGAATTTTTTATGCCCGTATCTTTTACTCTGAATAACTACTTTAAAGATAATAATATGCAATGTATTAACTATTGTTATTCTTCTATTATCTTGCTATGAAATTTTGTTTTACCTTTTTTCTATAAAATAATTTTTTAATTAAAAAAATTTTTAAAGATGTGATTTTTTTATATAATGGAGTTCTACTCAGCCATAAAGAAGGATAAACTTGAAACTTTTATAGGTAAATGGATGCAACTTGAGACCATACTCAGAAGTGAAATAAATCAGACCCACATGTGTAAACATCATATAGTCTCACTAGTGTGAGAAGCTGAACAATAGGACAGCAAATGTACAATAGATATTGTGAATTGGAAAGAAACTGTTCAAAAGGAAAAAGAAATTGTGATGGGGGAGGGGAAAGGAAGGAAGGGAAAAGGAAATATATATATATATAGATATATATAGATATATAAACAAGATAGTTAAGATAGTTATACTGCTAGTTTCTCTTAGCTCATTGAAAAGAAATTTGTGCTAATATTGTTTGGACAATATCTCATGCCTATATCTTGTACCCTGAGTAACTACTCTGAAGATAACAATACACAATGTATTAATCATTGTTACTCTATTATCTTGTTTTGAAATTCTGGGGGCTTTTTCCTTCTTTTTAAAATAAAAATAATAACTTTAAAAGTTCCTAAAAAATAATAATAATATCAAACATATAGTATATAGGTAATAAGTGATAATTGGTATAGAAAACAACAACGCAGTGATGAAGGAGTGGAAGGGATATGCAGCAGCAGGTGGCTACGATTTTAAATAGGTACTTTATTTACGCAAAGATACAAGGAAGGTAATGGAAGCTTATGTATATCTGGAGGAAGAATATTCTAAGAAGATGGTACGGCAACCTCCAAGGCCTGGAGCCAATGGCTGGGGGCCTTATGGAAAATGAGGCAAAAAAGAAGCTGGGATCAGAGAGATTTGTACATAGCTTCCTACCTCACTCCAAATTCTGACTTCTGAGTTAGGGCCACTGAAATTTTTTGAGTTGAAGAATGACAGGATTTCATATAATAGGATCACTGTGACAGCTATATTGAGAAGAAACTACACAAGGTTAAAGGGCAGAAGCAGGGAATTTAGGTAGGAGGCTATGGCAGTAAGGCAGGTAGCTTGGACCAGGTTGGCAGTAACAGGCAGCCAACAGTCAGATTCTATATATATTCTGTTTATATTTTAGATCCTACTAGAGCATCTGGATGTCAGTTATAAGTGAAAAGGAAGAACAGAGGAAAACTTCAAACATCTCTTGAACAACTCGCAGGAATGATATAACATTGAGACCATGTGACACAACTTTGACAACCACAAAGCAAACAACCTAAAATTCCAAACTTGCATTTTGAGTTGTAATAAAAAAGAACTTTTTGGTCAAGACTCTAGAATTCTAGCATAAAACTGGTAGAAAAGAGGCGCGCGGGTAAAGAACAGTACTTTGGTGCACTTCTGTGGGTTCCTTCCTTTTCCATAATGAAAGGCACTAAAGATCCAGTCCCGAAATGGTCATTGCTAGGTAGGAACTGTCAAGAAAAATGAACACTCAAGAGTCCTGATAAGAAAGTGCTGCAGAAGATTTGAGGACACTGACTTACCTGAGACATTACTTCACAATTTCCAATAGTCAACACAGTTCTCTTTCCAGGCTCCTGGCTCACAGATGGGCAGTGTCTTGAAAAGATACAGCAAGGGCAGGGAGAGAGAAATAAGCTTATCTTGCAGCTCTGTGACACACCACAACGGAAAAGCACACCGGTAACCACTCTCTGGGGCTCCAATCTCTCCCTGTGGATTAACAAACTGTTTTCCGGCACGGGGTAACCATTTACCAGGTGTCACCTGCGAGAAAAATCAACTATTTTGTATATGAAACACACTCATAAAACAACAGTAAGAATGTGAAACATTAGCCTGTTCTACCTTCACCACTATACATGGTAGGCATTCATATTATTCCCGATTTGTTTCGCAAATGATGCCAAAACTGAAACTCTGGGATATCTAAAGCATTTAATCAAGGTTACACACCCAGGAAGCGTCAGCCTCTAACATTAAAATTGCAGGCGGCGTCTGCTTTGAGCGCTTACTACTTAATAATCCGCCCACTTCGTTTTCACAACCAACATCTCTGAGAGGTAAGCGCGGTCCTTACAAAGAAGGACAGAGAGGCCGGGAAAAGCCAAGTCCCTGCCGCGGTCACGCCGCGAGGAGACTCCCGGACCAGCCCGCCCGCCACACTCCCAGGACCCCGCCTGCCGGAAGTCTCGGCCGCCCCTCACTGGCACCCACGCTCCGACGCTCTGGTCACTGGTGAGCGGACAACGGCTGCAGCCTCCCGAGGCCACGCGGCTCAGGGCTCAGCCGTTTCGAGGAGGCCGCCACCAAGCCAGACACCACAGCGGGATGAGCCCACGGCTCCGTCTGTAGCGGAGCTACCTTTCCCAGACTCCTCCGCATCCGGGACAAGAGTTCGCGACACCGCGAACGGCGGCCCCCTGGAAAACCGCACTTCCCGGGAGTCTCTGCGGCCGCGCGGACTGGTTCGTCTTTCTAAGGAATTATACCTCCCAGAGCTGTCGTCCCACCCAGAGCGGCCAACAAGGACACACGCGTGATGCCTCGGGAGCACACGGTGTCTTCTTGTGAACAGTACTTCTCAGATCCCAGGGCAACTCTCTTGTGTTGCAAGAACAATGGCGCCCAGGTCGCTAAACTACGCTTCCCAGAAAGTCAGGCGGCCGCGACAAGAACTTCCGGGTCATTCGAGAGGCGGCAGAACAGAGCCCCTCCTCTCCCGGAAGGTTTCGCTGGTACCTTAGGAGACCTTGTATTTTCTACCAGTGTCTTCTCTCATCCGGAGCCTTGCTGCATTGCTGCCCAGTTCCTGTAGTCTTTATTTTTCGCCCACTTGCACGCTATAGATCCCAAAAGTGTCCTGTGGCCCGATTGCCACAATAGTTACCAACCGACTGAGCCATTTCCCTTAAATTCATGTGGGCATTTTCTCTGTCACACTAACGACGGCCGTTCTGGTGTGCGTTACACGCCCTCGGAGAACTAGCGCTCCAGTGAGCTTCGAGGACAAGAACCATCCTGGGAAGAGTCACTGCTGTAACTCTCAGCCTGATCTACTTCCGTCCCCAGAAGCCTTTCTTTGGCTCTCCCTTTGTCCCAGTCTACATAAAGGGGCGACGGACAACTATATACCTAGACCAGAGCAATCTATTAGCGTTGTATATTTGGGTTGTTTACTGCCTTTTTAAATTTTAAATTAAATTTGAACTTTTAAAAGAAATTATAGTATAGCTATGATTTTTTTTTGTACATGACAAGCACTTACGTATGTGACATGCGTTAGTGTTTGTTGGGATAACATAGATGTGATATTACTATAGCTGTGGTATTGGGGTGTTTTTGTTTTTGTTTTTGTTTTAAAGTAGCATCAGCTGGCTTTCTCTCAAGGCTTAGAGTATGGAATAAGGAAAAATTTGCCAGCGAAAGTATCTTCCCATCAACGACTTTATTATACAATGACAAACTGTTTCCCAAAAGTTGTATCAATTTACACTCCTACCAGAGTTTACAGTATTTTGGTTGCCAGCAACTTAGTGCCAGCACTCAATTTTGTGAAACTTTCAAATGTTGACAATCTGCTGTGTGTGAAATTGCACCTCATTGTGGTTTAGTTTGTATTTTTTATTGTTACTGAGATAGAGAATCTTTTCATATGTCTGTTGGCCCCAGTAGTTCCTTCTTTGAGAACTGCATGTCCTTTGGTCAGTGTTCTTTTAGAGTGATAATCTTTTTTTTTTTTTTTTAATGTGAGTACCCGGGGTCGAACTCAGGACCTTGCGCTTGCCAGTCAGGCGCTTATGCCGCTGAGCCATGTCACCGGCCCTAGAACGGTAATCTTTTTAATATTAAAATACAGGTTACATAGAAAAATTTAGTATTAGGGGAAGAGTGCAGAGACAAGAATACTAGGATCCTCCCTGTTATAGTTTGGATCTAGAATGTTCCCCCAAAGCCTCATGTGCTGCGGTGGGGCTTTTGGAAGATGATTGGGTCATAGCTGAATGTACTGTTAGGAGGCGAGGCCGGATAGGAGGAGGGTTGATTTGTAAGGGTGTATCTCCCTCTCATCTCCTCCCTTGTAGCTCTGCTTCCTGACTGCCATGATGTGAGCAGCTTTAATCTGCTATGTCCCTCTCCTGTGCCATTTCTGGCTTGGAGCTGGTGACCATGGATGGAAACTGAGCCAAAACAATTCTCCTCTTTAAATAGTGGGTGTTTGGTATTTTGTCCCAGCCTTTGGAAAGTGACTAAGATATCATCCCTCCTTTAGGACTCCGAATTCAGTAATTGGCTATGTTTTCTGCAAGTTTGGATAATGTTTCTGGTTATGAGATTCATCAATTTTTTTTTCCTACTTGGGCTTTCTTGAGCAACTTGAATCTGTGAAGTGCCATGCTCAGAAAACTTTTACTGTCTCATGTTTGCCTCTGCCATTTTCTTTCTCTTCCTTGCAAACTCCAGTTTGTTGTAAGTCAGATCTTGCCACTCTATCCTCCAAGCATCTTAAATCCTCTGTCATTTCTGTCTTTCAATCTCTGTTGCAGACTGTGTATTTAATTGTGATTTACCATTCATAAATTCTTCTCCAGGGGACTTTTTTAATTTCATTTTTTCAAGGCTGTTTTCAAAGCTAGGGATATTTGCTTCATAGTATGTATCTAAAAATAACAGTAGCTGAAGAGTTTGTGGATCCTTTTGTAAATTTATTTTTACAGTTGTTCACTCAGTTTGATTTTTGGTATTTTGGGTTTGCTTTTTGTTATCTGTCTCCAAAATTTGGACCTTCCCCATATTCTTGGCTGAAAGTGCCTTCTAGATTATATAATTTTAGTATAAGATAAGGTCTGAATTACTAATTCTCTGGACCCCCGTAGACTGTATTTAAGACATAATGTCTCTGCCTAGTCCATCCAGAAAGTCTTGCATAGGGACTCTTCACTGTTGATGCTTTTTTTGTTTGTTTGTTTTTTTGTTTTTGAGATAGGATCTGGCTATGTAGTTCACGCTGGCCTTGAACTTACTCCCAGGCTGGCCTCAAACTCACAGTGATCCTCCTGCCTCTGCCTCCCAAGTGCTGGGATTATAGGCATATGCCACCACACCTGGCCTGTTGATGCTTTTTTCTCTCAAGATTCATGGAAGTATTATTATAGAGACTTCACATTATGAGTCTTAAGATTTTTGGGAAATGAGTTAAGTTCTTGAGTGGAGGGAGGGCTAACGTTAAAGATGTGACTAGTGACAGAGGGGTGAAAACATTTAAGTGGAGGGCTAGTAATTTTGTTTCAATAGCAGCCAGCTCTTAACCTTACTAGTTAGCTAAAGCACTAGCATGTGAACGCTCCATGATTTATACTTTTTTTTTTTTTTTGAGACAAGGTCTCACTATGTAGTTCAAGCTGGACTTCAACTCACTAGGTAGCCAGGCCGGCCTCAAACTTGGGCAATCCTCCTACTTCAGCCTCCTGAGTGCTGGGATTACAGGCATGTGCCAGTATACCTGGCCGACTTATACTATTAAAAAAAGGATAGAGGCCTTCTGATTAATAGAGACCGAGGAGGAGAAACCCAGGGTGAAGTGGAATGGAAATCATAGATATAAGTAAACTCATTTTAAACAAATATGACAGACTATTTCATATGAGCTATGAATATGAAATAGACTATGAATTTGTAGTGATCCTCCTGCCTCACCCTCCCGAGTGCTGGGATTACAGGAGTGTACCACCATGCCGGGCAACATTAGGAATTATGACACTAAGAGACTTAAGCAATCTCCCTGTGATGAACATTTGGTTTGTGCTCATATTTTCATTTAATGTGTGAAGAATATTCTTATGTATACATCACTGCATATGTTTTTGGTTTTTCAAGTACAGGTCCCTAGATTCTATATTATGTTCTAGTATGGATCAAAAATCACAAAGAAGGTTAAAGTTAAACACAGTTTTACTTGAGTGCAGAATAGATTTTCAAATTGCAATATACAAGTTCAGGTTAGAAACTGAGAAAAAGAAGATTGAAGCTTCAGTTCAGAAAAACTGGGAGAGGAGAGATATGTAGCTCAGCATTCTTTGGGCATAAGCAAGGACTGAGCAAGTCAGGTGATGGGAAACTGACATAAATCAGAGTGGTTAGAGATTTTTAAATCCATTGAGCTATATGTGCCAAGGACAAACTTGTTACTCTGGCATCATTTAAGGCCAAGGGACTGTTATGGCTTGTATCTAGATGCCCCCCCAAAACCTCATGCATGCACTAATAGTTGGGGCTTTTTGGAGGTGGCTGGATCTAGTATGTGTGAATATAGATTAAGAGTGTGTGATAACTAAATTATTCCACTGATTGGTTTAGCATAGTTCTGGGTGTGGATTATGGGAAGGCCCACCCTGGGTGCGGGTGGCACCCTGCCATAGGCTTGTAACCTGGATAGGTTAAAAGGGAAAGGAAGCCTTGCTGCTTTGCCACCTCCTACCTGCCCTACCATGGACTGTTTCTCCTTTGCCATGCTCCCTGCCTTGGAGCCACCTGAATATGGACTGAAACTGTGAGCTAAAATAAACCTTTCCTCCTTTAACTTGTGGGTATCTGGTGATTTGTCCCAGGAATTATAAAAGTAACTAAGACAGGGATATTGATAAAGGACTGGAAAATTTTCCTTTTCAGCTTCTGACACAGCATCTGTGCAGCAAATTATCCCTGTTGGTAAGTTTCTAAGGCTTACAAAGATTTTTTTAATGCTTTTCTTTGACAATCTGCACCCATTTTGACTTTTTTTTTTTCCACTGCTATAAGAATTTGCCCATCTCAGCACTTCTTTACACACAGCAACAAACTATCCCTAAGAAGGGCTGTGTTGACTCATGTTTGGTCCTTAGGGGGAAGCAAAGCTTTCCAGAATCTAGTTTTAAGGTTTCAGGAAACTGGAAAAGGGGTCCATCTGGCTTTGGTACTGTTCCCCTATACAGTAGGAGGAAAATGGCAAGTGGGGCTCTGCCCAAACCACAATGAGAAGGAAATGGGATTCTTGTGTGGTGGTTCTCTGCTATGTAAGAAGTGATCCAGCAGGAAGAACTACAAATACGAGAGGTTCCTCTGGTGCATCTTTTGAGGCTGTAGCACTTTGGACCAACTAGGAAAGAGAGGTATCCTCTTATTCAGCCTATTCCCCAAGTGGGGAAAGCATAGATAGACACTGTCAGAAGGAAGCTAATAAAACTTGTTTGCCTCTTTCCTCAGTCTCACCAGTTGAGTAAATGTTCCTTGTCAGGGCTCCTGAGAAGCTGCTCTGCTCCTGATTTTGGAGCACCCCTCCTTTGGGCCCACTCACAGAGGCTCCTGCCACCTCAGCCTCAGTCAAATTTGTAAAACACCCTTGGATTTGGTGAAATCTGTTTAACATCCTTTTGTCTGTCTCATGTCCTCTTTGACATTCATTTAGTGCTCAATAAATGTTACATGTATCTTGCTCTTGTCGCTATTTAGAATTGGAATAGGTTCCCCAAAGAGAACATGGGGATCTCAACTCACCCTACCCATGGGATAGATAGGTTGTAGATTTGCTGACTTCTGTCCTAGAGAAAGAATTTTCAAGATGTCTCAATGAGACACATAAAAAGGTTTATTAGGAGAATTCTAAAAGTATACATGGAATAATAGAGTGGTGACCCTCGAGAAAGAGGTGCCTTATGGCCTGACTCTATGTATATTTATGTGGTCTTAGGGGTGTCTTCAAGATGGGTGACCTAAGACGTATATATCTACGGTCAGTTTGCCCATATGTGGGCTATGTTAGAATGCAAAGTATTCACATGTGTTTAAAATGAGACACGCTAGCCCACTAATATTGCTGCTTTTTTGAGGGTAGAGATCTGGGAGGAAACACAATTTATAAATTAAAAGCATGGGCATAGAGCACAATTTGTAGGCTTATCGTGTCTTTAAGTAGTTTTGGACGTTGATAACAGCATTCAGTAAAATTATTGTCAGCAGTTTCTCCTCTTGCTTTTAAAGGTTTTCAGTGTAGAAACAGAGCAGCATTTAGTCTGTTTACTGGGTGATGTCTTTCTGAAGACTATTTTATCTGGTGTTTTGTGTACTGATAGGTGTTCAACTCTGGCTGGTAAAAACACAATTCTCAGCCCTCAAGTAAAATTTTATGGTACAGTGTTTTCCAGTGGTTCCTTTCAAAGCCTTAGGAAGTTTTTGGTCACATTTGTGTGGAACAGGACTGAGTCATAGGTTTGTATTGACATTTCTACAATTCTTGGCCTTTCTCTCCCCCACTGTTCTACCTAATTTTATTTGCTGTGACTTCTACAAATCTTTATTCTCCTATACTGTAAGTCAGAGCAATCGTGTCATGCACATTATTTGTATCATTTTTTCTGGCAATTCCAGGCCTGCACTGCCTGTCCTCCAATCCCTAAAATCTGCTATATTTTTTTCATAAAATTTATCTGATTTTATTCTTGTTGAATGCAAGAGAAAATTCTAGTCACTTCATTTTATCAGGGAAGGAAGCAGAAATCAGGCTCATTCTTAATTTATTAAATAGCTTATCATACTAAAAATATATTACCTAGAATTTCAAATTGACCAGAAAAAAAAAATTCTCAAGATTCTTATTTGCACATGAACATGCTTGTTCTCTGGGTTGAGCCAATGAGATTTATTCAACGAATAATGGCTTTGGAAGAGCTTACAGCAAAAGTTGTGAGCAGGTCCTTTTATTTTTCTCTAGCTTTATTACCATGTGTTAGTTAGCTTTCTATTGTTATTAAAGACCCCTAAGATAAATCAACTTATAGAAAGAAAAGAGGTTTATTTCACTCATGGTTTGAGGTTTCAGTTCACAATCAAGGGGTTCAATTGCTTTGGGCCTGTGGTGAGCCAGCACATCATGGTGGCAGTGTGTGGCAGAGCAAAACTGCTTTTCTCATGGCCAGGAAGGAAAGAAAGGAAGAGGAAGGGAGCAAGGGTCCTGTTATCTCCTCCAAGGACACACACACAATGACTTGAAGACCTTCCACTATATTCTACCTCATAAAGTTTTCACCACCTCCCAACAGCACCAACCTGGGGACCGAGGCTTTAACACATGGGCCTTTGGGGAACATTCCAGATCCCAACTATAGCAGACCAAAGCCAGGTGGAAGTTGTCTTAGTCTATGCAAACTGTTATACCAAAATACCGCAAACTAGGATGCTCAAACCACACCAAACAAACAGAATAAGATAAGCTAACAGTTTTGGAGACTGGAAAATCCAAGATCAAGGCACTGACAGACTCAGAGTCTGGTGAGAGCTGCTTTCTGGTTCATAGATGGCACCTCCTAGCTGAGTTTTCACATGTTGCATGGGGCAAGGTAGCTCACTAAGGTTTCTGCTACTTTATAAGGGCACTAACCCCACTCATGAGGGCTATCCCCTCATGGTCTAATCACTCCCAAAGACCTTACTTCCTAAATCTATTACATTGATGATTACGCCCAAACATATGAAATTTGGGTAGACGGAACAGTAAGACTGTAAATAACAGAAGCCATCAATAAACACAGCCCTTAGGGCCACCAGAAGAGTTTCAGCTTTATAAAGGGCTCATTATAAATTCTGACATATCACAGCCAAAAGTTAAAGCCAGACACTCAAGAATCTCCACAGATAAAACTGTAGCTATTCTATGTGCTCACTTTGGCAGCACGTATTCTAAAACTACAGCTATTCTAGGTCATTTGAAAGTTAATTCAATCTTCTACAACCTGATGGTACAACATACAAAAAGATTGGGGATGATGCTAAATTTGTAGATTAAGTGCCTTTATTGGATAAGAAATGTCTCAAATCAATGATACATCATCTTTACAAACTAGAAAAAAAGGAAAATTGAAGGGATATCTGAAAAGTTCCACACTTTCCCTATAGTGTTCCTCTTATTCTGAACTCTCAACAGATTGCCCTTGATGCTGTACTCAGTTAATTTAGGCTTTTTCCATCCCGCTCCTCCAAATTGTACCTTTTCCCAGTTGCTCATTTCCGAAGCTGCTTCCACTTTTTTAGGTACCATATTTGAAAAGCAAATCTCTACTTGTTAGTACCAGTTTTATGTATTAGTCCATTTTGTGCTACTATAAGAGAACACCTAAGATTGGGTAACTTAGATTAACAAATTTATTAGTTTTAGGGGCTGGGAAGTACAAGAATAAGGGGCCGCACCTGGTAAAGATCTTTTGTTGCATCATCCCAAGCAAGAAAGCACTCATATGAGAGGAGAGGGAGGGGAGAGAGAGCACACACCTGCACAGAGGGGGTGAAACTCACTCTTAGGATAAACCCAGTCCGGCAATAGCAACCCATTGATGAGATGATAGCCTTCATGACTGAATCACCTCTCAACACTGTTGCACTGCAGATTAAGTCTCCAAAACATGAACTTTAGGAGACACATTCACACCATAGCAGTTAGGTACAGGTGAGCTGACATTACCAGAAATTATTTATTTAAAAAAAAAGAAAATAAGGAATTATGTGAACAATTTTATGTCAATAAATTTCACCATTACCAGTTTCAAAACAAAGAGATAAAAATGAATTTATTTATACCCAAAATAAATGAAAATGGGGCCGGTGAGATGGCTCAGGGGCTTAAGCGCCTGCCCGGCAAGCGCGAGGGCCCGAGTTCGACTCCCGGAACCCACATACGAAAAAGGGGCCGGTGATATCGCTCAGCGGCACGGGCGCCTGCTGGCGCGCAAGGTCCTGAGGTCGACCTCCGGTACCCACAAACAAACAAACAAACAAACAAACAAAAAAGAAAATGAAAAAAATCTCATGGAGTCACCAAGCAAAACAAATTAATTAATGAATCAATTTATAAACTATAAAAATGTATAAACTATAATAAAAATACTTTAAAAATAGAATTCCCTTCTTCTCCTCCTCCTCCTCCTCTTCCTCCTCCTCCTTTTCCTTCTCTTTATCCTTCTTCTTCCTTCTTTTTTTGTATTATGGATTGAACCCAGGGCCTTCACAATGAGCTACATCTCCAGTACTTTTTTATTTTTTATTTTTGTTTGTTTGTTTGTTTTGAGACAGGGTCTTGCAATGTAATTCAGGCTGACCATGAACTCACTGTGTAGCCCAAGCTGGCCTAGAACTCTCAGTGATCATCTTGTCTCAGCCTCCTGAGTGCTGGGATTACAGGTGTGGACCATCACACTGACTTTACTTATTTATTTTTTTGGTACTGTTTCTTTTTTTTAAAAGAAAAAAGTAAAACAGAGTTTCAAAACAAGATAATAGGAGAGTAACAATGATTAATACATTGTGTATTGTTATCTTCAGAGTAGTTACTCAGGGTACAAGATATAGGCATGAGATATTGTCCAAACAATATTAGCACAAACCTTTCTTCTCAAGAAACTAAGAGAAACTAGCAGTAAAACTATCTCAGCTATCTTGTTTATGTGTATTTTTTTTCCTTTTCCCTTTACCCCATCACAGTTTCTCTTTTCTTTTGAACAGTTTCTTCCCAGTTCACAATATCTATTGTACATTTTGGGTCCTATTTACTCGTTCAGCTTCTCACACTAGTGAGACTATACGATGTTTACACATGTGGGTCTGATTTATTTCACTTATGAGTATGGTCTCAAGTTGCAGCCATTTACCTATAAAAGTCTCAAGTTTATCCTTCTTTTTTTTTTTGGTAAGTACCTGGGGTCAAACTCAGGACCTCACGCACCAGCAGGCACCCGTGCCGCTGAGCGATATCACCGGCCCTTTCTTCGTATGTGGGTACTGGGAGTTGAACTCAGGACCTCGTGCTTGCCAGGCAGGCGCTTATGCCGCTGAGCTATCTCACTGGCCCCCAGTTTATCCTTCTTTATGGCTGAGTAGTACTCCATTATATGGAAAAAACCACCTCTTTTTTATCTATTCCTCAGTTGATGGACATTTGGGTTGTTTCCAAGATTTAGCTATTACAAATTGTGCTGCTATAAACATGGGTGCACATATATTGCTATGTCATGATGTTTTTAATTCTTCTGGGAAGATACCCAGAGGGGAAATAGCTGGGTGAAATGGGACCTCTAATCCTAGCTTTTTGAGGAATCTCCACACTGATTTCCACAAGTCGACACTCCCACCAACAGTGGAGAAGGGTTCCTTTTTTCACACAGCCCATCCAGCATTTGTTATTGGTTGATTTCTTGATGAGAGCCATTCTTTCTGGAGTGAGATGAAATCTCAGTGTTGTTTTAATTTGCATCTCTTGGATGACCTATGATGTTGAATATCTGTTCATATATTTTATTTGCCATTTGTATCTCTTCATCTGAGAAGTGCATATTCCTCTCAGATGCCCATTTTTGGATTGGGTCTTTGAATTAGGGGGCCTAATTTTTTTCAATTCTTTGTATATTCTAGATGTCTGAGGGACAATTGGCTATAATTTTTTCCCATTCTCTGGGGTGTCTTTTCACTCTCTTGGTGGTTTCTTTTGTTGTGCAAAAGCTTTTTAGTAAGGTGAAATCCCATTTGTTGATTCTTTGTAGTATTTTCCATGAGGTCTGGGTTTTGTTCATGAGTCTCTGCCTACACCTATGTCTTCAAGATTTCTACCCAATTTCTCTTCCAGTAGATTTAGTGTTTCTGTTTTAATTTGGATCTTTGATCCATTTTGACTTCAGTTTAGTTCATGGTGATAGATATGGGTCTAGTTTTAGTCTTTGGCATGTGGAAAGCCAGTTTTTCCAGCACCATTTATTAAAGAGACTATTTTTCTTCCAGTGAACATGTTTGGCCCCTTTGTCGAAGATAAGGTGGCTGAGTGTGTTTGGAGTTGTACCTGCATCTTCTATTCTGTTCCACTGATCCTCAGATCTTTTTTTTTTTTTTTGCCAGTACCATTCTTATTTTATCACTGACTTTATTTATTTTTTATTTTTTATTTATTTTTTGGTCTTTTTGAGACAGGGTTTTGCTACGCAGTTCAGGTTGGCCTTGAACTCCCTTTGTAGCCCAGGCTGCCCTCGAACTCTCAGCCATCCTCCTTCCTCAGCCTCCTGAGTGCTGGGATTACAGGAGTGCACCACTAAGCTCAGCTTTTGTGTGTGTGTGTGTGTGGGTACCAGCGGTCGGGCTCAGGACCTCGCACGCCAGCAGGTTCCTGTGCCATTGAGCGATATCACCGGCCCTTTTTTTGTACCTGGGTACCAGGAGTCGAACTCAGGACCTCGCGCTTGCCAGGCAGGCATTTATGCCGCTGAGCCATCTCACCGGCCCTATTTTTTTATTTTGAGGAAGGGTGTCACTAAGTTGCCCAAGCGTGGCTCGAATTCATGGTCTTTCTGCCTCAGCCTTCCAGAATCCTGGGATTGCAGGTATGTACCACTATGCCTGGTTTAGAGTTGTAATTCTATGTACTAGCAATAAGCTACTGAAAATTTAGTCTTTAAAGATACTATTTACAAAAGCATACAACATATAACATACTCAAAGATAAATAAGAGGTGCAATACAGTATATACTGAAAATTGTAAAAGATTGCTTAAGAAAATTAAAGACCTAAATAGAGAGACACACCATGTTTATGGACTGGAACTGTTATGGTAGAAGCGAGGCATACACTCACAGGAAACTGAGAATCTAGAAACAAGTGAGTTTTTTTATTAAAAAGAAGCTGGCAGCCAGCAGGCCATTCATAGGAGTCAAGTGTGCTGACCCCAAGCCTTTGTTTCACAGCTCCTTAAATACACATTTGGGGATTTTACAAAATTCCTTGGTTGCCATAGAGACTGCATCTTTACTACATCATTTCTTTGGAATGTCACAAGGTCCTTCTCAAAACATCAGGTTAGGGCCGGTGAGATGGCTCAGCGGTGTAAGCGCCTGCCTTGCAAGCACGAGGGCCCGAGTTCGACTCCCGGAACCCACATACAAAAAAGGGACCGGTGATATCGCTCAGCGGCACGGGTGCTTGTTGGCGTGCGAGGTCCTGAGGTCGACCCCCCGGTACCCACAAAAAAAAAAAAAATCAGGTTAGGGCCAGTGAGATAGTTCAGCAGCATAAGTGCCTGCCTGGCAAGCGCAAGGTCCTGAGGTCAACCCCTGGTACCCACAAAAAAAAAAAAAAATCAGGTTAATTGACACACAGGATGGGGGCAATGGTCAGCCTGACCATTGTTTGCTGTAACTGTTTGTTTCTCCTTTTATGGGTTTTATGGTTAACTGGGAAGGTGTCTGAGGAGTGAGTTTATCTATGGGTTAGTGCCTTAATATCTAACAGGGTTGGGGGGTGAGTGCATCTAGGGTTTAAGTGAAGACAAACTGGAGTCTAAAAAAGAAATTGAGTCACTTTAGCCATATCAGAACATAGAATATTGTTAACATGTTCTCTTCAAATTGGTAAATATTATTGTTATAGTTTGTGTCTAGCTGTCCCCCAAAGCCTCATGCATTCATAAGTGGGGGTTTTTTCAGAGGTGGCTGGATCTAGAGTGTGTGATGCTGAGGTTAAGGGTAATTTTAGTCCACTGATTGGTTTGGCATAGTTCTGAATGGATAATGGGAAGGCCCACCCTGAGTGTGAGTGCTACCCACAGTAAGGGCAACTAGCCTGAGTATGAGACAGAAAGAGGGCTGCTGTACCCACTTGCTGCTTCCTTCCTTGCTTTGTTGCCTTCCTGCCTTTGCCCACCATGAACCGTTTCTCCTCTGGGATGCTCCTCTGTCATGCCACCCTGCCTTGGAGCCCGCCAACTATGAACTGAAACCTCTACAAACTGTGAACTAAAATAAACTTTTCGTCCTTTAATTATGGGTGTCTGGTATTTGTCACAGCAAAGGAAAAGTAACTAAGACAATTATCAATGTAATCAGAATAAAAAAAAACTCAGTGCTCTTATTATAAATTGACAAGAGGAATCGAAAATTTATATGAAAATATAAAGGATGAAGAACAGCCAAAAAAAAGAATTGATTTTGAAACAGTACAAAGTTAAAGGACTTTATCTGAATTCAAGATGTAAGGTTATGTAAGACTTTTAAGACTTTAAAATATAAATGAAGAAAAGTCTGGAAATAGACGAACACATATATGATCACATGATTTTTAAGAAAGTTACAAAAGGAATTTAACTGGGAAGACTCCTTTCAACAAATCTTGCTGGAGTAATTGGATATCTGTATTAAAACAAATAGAAACAAAACTCTGGCTCCAAACCTCACACTTCATATAAGAATTAACTCCATACAGGGGCCGGTGAGATGGCTCAGCGGCGTAAGCGCCTGCCTGGCAAGCGCGAGGGCCCGAGTTCAACTCCCGGAACCCACATACGAAAAAAGGGCCGGTGATATCGCTCAGTGGCATGGGCGCCTGCTGGCGCGCGAGGTCCTGAGGTTGACCCCCGGTACCCACAAAAGAAAAAAAAAAAAAAAGAAGAATTAACTCAATACAGATTATAAAACCAAAAGGATTATGCTTCCATTAGGAAACATAAGAGGAAATTTTTTTTATCTTGGGAAATATTTCTTAAAATACACACCAAAAATAAGTTCAATAAAAGGGAAAATACACTCAACTTTATCAAAGTAAAACTTTTCAATGTGGGAAAAATTAGGAAGAGAATGAAAACATAAGCCACATACTAGAAGACTATAACACATATCTAATGAAATTCATATTCACTTATCTAATAAAAATTCTTTGTCCAATTTTATTTATTTATTTATTTATTTTATGTGGGTACCGGGGGTCAAACTCAGGACCTCATGCTTGCCAGAGGCGCTTGTGCCACTGAGCCATCTCTCCGGCCCTGTCCAAATTTATTAAGGTCTGGATTCAATAAAACAAAACTTTTAGGGCCGGTGAGATAGCTCAGTGGCATAAGCGCCTACCTGGCAAGTGCGAGGTACTGAGTTTGACTCCCGGTACCCACATAAAGGAAAAAAAAGGGCCGGTGATATCGCTCAGTGGCACAAGTGCCTGCTGCAAAGTGCGAGGGCCTGAGTTTGCCTCCAGGTACCCACGTTAAAAAAACAAAAACAAAAAACAAACAAAAAACAAAAAAACTTTTAATGGGCAAAGATCTGAACAAATACTTGATTAAAGAAGAGAAGAGGGACTGGTGAGATGGCTCAGTAGCACAAGCGCCTGCCCGGCAAGCGCGAGGTCCTGAGTTCAACTCCTGGTACCCACATTAAAAAAAAAAAAAGAAGAGAAGAGAGTGGCAGTAATACACAAGATTAGTTATTAGGGAGATACAAAATAAAATCACAGAAACAGCAGTACACACTTAATGAGAAGAGCAAATTAAAAAGACAACAGTAAGTATTGGTGAGCATGTGGAACAAATGAATTTCTCACACAGTGCTGGTGGAAATTTAAAATCATATAAGCTTGTGGAATACAACTTATTGGTTTGCAAAATGATAACCGTCCACTTATCCTGTGACTAAGACTACACATGTTCCTTTGTTTTCTGATGGTGTGATATCTTAAAAACCTTACTGCTTGAGTCTGCCCCTCCCAGAATGACCCATTTCTTAGTGAAAAGGGCTTGACCAGGAAAGAGCACATCTCTCTCACACGAACCTATGAATTCTGAGTCTATAGGCTCAACTATCTAATTTTTCACCAACCAAGTCAGTATTTCCCATGCCCTACATCATCATAGGACCAGGTACCAAAATCCAAATATTGTAGAATTATTCAAACCAGCTATTCCTAAATTACTCACTCTGCCCTGCCTTGCCTCCCTAAGCTGTAGCTTTCCTCTTCTTTCTTTCTGCTTGCTGACCAACAACGGTGCTCTGCACGTGGCCCTGTGTGACATGGTGGTCCTCCATCTCTTGGGAAATATAATAAACTCTGTTCAGTGGCATTGACCTTATTATGTTGTTACCCAGTCACCCTCATATATTAAAATCCCACAGATAGAAACAAGGCACCCAGGTCTTTGACTGCTAGGAATTACCCCCCAAAAAAAGACATACATGAGTGTTCAGAGCAGCTTTACTTGTAATAGCCCCAAAGTGGAAGACAAATGTTCCTTAACAGATGAATAGAACGAACTGTTGGGTATCCTTCAGTATTCATATAAACACAATGGAAGAATCCCAAAATAATTACCCTGTTGGGGGGGCAAAAGAATATTTTATTACTTCATTTCTATAAAATTATAAATAATAAAAAAAGAGTCTACAGTAGTGTCCTCTAATCTGCAGGGGAAATGTTCCAAGACTCCCTGAAACCACACCTGAAACGATGGATGGGATCTGGTCCTCTATATAGGTTTTTCTTTCCCCCTACATATGCATACCTACTATAAGGTTTAATTTCTAAATTAGACATATGAATTAACAATAATAAACAGAACAATTAAAACAATATGCTATAATCAGCATCAATCTTATGAAGTATTTTTCCAGATTTTTCCATTTAACATTTTCAGGCTACTGATGATGAAGGTAACATCATGTTTCAGAAACTGAAACAAATTGTGAAGATTACTGTATAACGAAAGACAGTAAATCTATGTTTGGTCATGGGAATGGAGTGTCAGGGCAGGGGAAAAGAAGAATTATGAAAAGGGGTAAGAAAACTGATGAATGTTTATTATCTTGATTGTGGTGAATTCATATTTATACATTAGATAAAAATTATTATATTTGGTGCTTTAAATATGCACATGTCAGTTATCCCAGTGGAGCTTTTTAAAAAATGGTTCAACATAAAAATCGGGATCTCTTGCTTTTGTGGAAAAACAAGATTTGGCAAACACTGATTCCACCATAACTTTGTCTCCACACTTTTGGAAGGATAGAGCTGCTTCAGTGGAAGAAAATACTAGTGAGCAGTAAAAGCCATTTGTGAGTCAAGAGGCATATGACTAGACTATAATCTATTTCCACTCTGCTTCTGCTTTCTTGCCTATATAGCAAAGGCTTCAGTGAACAGTCCAAATAGCTTCAGCATTCCAGAAAACATGCTTACTCGCTCTACCAGCAACCATGTCCACAGGTTGGGATGTCCCAGTATTACCCATATGCCATCCCTTCTCACAGCTGATGACCAGAGTATTTCTCCATGCACATTCAGATGGTAATCCCCTGAAGTCTGCTACCCCCAATTCTAATAATCACATCATATATGAAAACAATCATGGTAGATTCCAGTGGCCTCACACTCATTTCCTACATTCATTTCCTCCACGGAAGGGGAGATAGTATAGAGGCATGCCTCCCTTGAGCACACTGCATAAACTGACACACACTTGCCAGCTGCTAGAGATGAAATGGTGTTAGCCAGTTACTGGCAGTGATGTATTTCTGCCAAAGGCTGTAGGCAGGTTAAAAAGTCCATAAAGCTCCTGAAAACTATCCACAAACCTGGCACTTAGGGAATCTCTCTAGTATAAACATCCAGCTGTAGTATTCAACTTGTAGCTGATGGCTACCTCACAAAGGCTACACTCAGAATTTCTCTGATGTTACTCATTATGCTGACCAAAAGCAGGTAACATGCTCCCTGTACTCCAAAGCCTTTTCCCAGGGTGAACTTTATGGTATCAAAAAGGAGACCCATTGGCCTAGGGCTTTTATTTAATATGATTTATTTGGTGTTTAACCAGGCTGGACTTGTGGGTGAAGAATTTCCTATATTCACTGCATTTGTATATCCTTTCTTCATTATGAATCCTCTAGTGTCGAACAAGTGTGAATTTAATGATGAAGGCTTTCCCACATTCACTGCATTCATAAGGCCTTTCACCAGTGTGAACTTTCTGATGTAAACTGAGTTTTCATCTATAGCTAAAACATTTCCCACACTCAGTGCACTCATATGGCTTTTCACCAGTGTGAACTCTCTGATGTGAAATAAGGCCAGAGCTTTGGCTAAAGAGTTTTCCACATTCAGTGCACTGATAAGGTCTTTCTCCAGTGTGGATTCTCTGAAGGCAGATCAATGCGATTTTGTGGCTAAAAAATTTCCCACATTCACTACACTCATACGGTTTCGCCCCAGTGTGAACTCTCTGTTATCCAGTGACGTCAGACCTTTGTCTAAAGGATTTCCCACATTCACTACATTCATAAGGCCTTTCTCCAGTGTGGATTCTTTGATGCCAAACAACTGTGGTTTTACAGCTAAAAAAATTTTCCACATTCACTACACTTACAAGGTTTTGCCCCCATGTGAACTCTCTGATGCTGAATGAGTCCATAGCTTTGTCAAAAGGATTTTCCACATTCACTACACTGGTAAGTCCTTTCTCTACTGTGGATTTTCTGGTGCTGAACGAGTCTGCCTTTCCATCTGAAGGATTTACCACATTCACTACACACATGAAGCCTATCTCCAGTATGAATCCTCTGGTGTTGAAGAAGTCTGTGTGTGCAGCTGAGGGATTTCTCAAAATCATTGCTCTTGTAATGGTCTTCTCTGATATGAAAGGCCTCACTGCTCTCAGTGCTTGTGGGAAAATTTCCCTTGGTGTGAATGGTCTGATGCTGCAGAAGGCATGAGCTGGACAGGAAGTCCTTCCCACCATCCTCACATGTGAAAGGATTCCCTGACACATGGAGTTGGAAGTTCTTCACACACAAAGCCCTGTCCCCATCCACTCTGAGGTGATTCTTTCCACTGTGCTGCTTCTGGTGCTGGAGGATGCTTATACTGAACCAGAACTGTCTACCACATGACCCACATGTGTACAGTTTGTGCCTGGAATGTATTCCCTGCTGCTCAGCAAGTAGCAAAATGTCTTTCATGACTGGGCCACACATCCTACAAGGGCAGGCTTTCAGAGTAGCCAGATCCACCTTAGGAACCCTGACCCATGTTCCTTGAGAAGGCGCCTCCTCATATTCCACTTGAAACCAAGAACCTGAAAGCAGAAAATGTTGAAATATATCAAGACTTTGGTGAAAGGAGGTACCCCATCAAAAATGAATGTCTCGGCCGGTGAGATGGCTCAGCGGCATAAGTGCCTGCCTTGCAAGCGCGAGGGCCCGAGTTCGACTCCCGGATCCCACATATGAAAAAGGGGCCGGTGATATCGCTCAGCGGCACGGGTGCCTGTTGGCGCGCGAGGTCCTGAGGTCGACCCCCCGGTACCCACAAAAAAAAAAAAAAATGAATGTCTCTCAGAAGAGACAACTTACAGAGTGGGAGAAAATACTTACAAATTACACATAGGACATGGCTATGTTAATATTTGGTACACTGAATTTAAACAATTCAATAGCGAAAATATAAATCACCCAACTAAAAATGGGCAACAGAAGTAAACAGACATTTTTCCAGAAGAACACAGAAATGGTTAACATCTATATGGAAAACATAATCAATATCCCTAAACATCAGAGAAATGCAAATCAAAGCCACAATGAGTTATCACCTCACTCCATTAAGCATAGCTAGTATCAAATGGCAAAAGATAGCCAATATGTTGGCCAATACGTGTAGAAGGAATGTAGATGGGAACTCTCACACATTACTGGTAACAATGTAAATTAAAATTAGTTTAGCCATTATGGAAAGCAATATGGAGGCTTGTCAATAATTAAAAATAAGGATTGGAAGTGTAGTTCAGAGGTAGAGCACTTGACTCGAATATGTGAGACCCTGGGTATGATCCCTATCACCAAAAAATGAAAATCTTCTTACTAGAACCATCATATAATCCATCAGTCCCACTACTGGATATATATTCAAAGAAAAAGAAATCAGCATGTTGAAGAGACGTCTGCAGTCCTATGGTGATTGTAGCACTATTCACAAGAACCAAAAAATGCAACAATGTAAGTGTTGGTCAGTTGATGAATGAATAAAGAAATTGTCCACATACACAAAGGAATACAATTGAGCAATAAAAGAGAATAAACTGTCATATGCGATGACATGGAGCAAACTGGAGATTATTACATTAAGTGAAATAAGGTAGTTGCAGAAAGACAAGAGCCACATATTCTCACTCATGTGGAAGCTAAAAAATTTGATCACAAAGAAGTTGAGAGTAGGATGGTGGTTACCAGAGGCTGAGAAGGCTCAGAGAAGAAAGATATGGGTTGTAAGTACTAAATTATAGTCATACACAGCAAGAAGCACTGGTGTGACTTATAGCACATTAAAAAAGACTACACATAAAAAAAAAACTTGCTGAACACTTCAAAATGCTAGAAGAAAGGATTCTGAATGCTTTACCATAAAGAAATGACAACTGTTTGAGGCGATATTGGAACATCACATGGTATCATATAAATATGTACAATTTTGTTTTTATTATCAGTTTAAAAAAGAAATATTAAAAAAAAAAACACATGGCCCTGTGTTCCATCCTCAGCATTGCAAAAATAAATTAATCAACTAAAGAAAACTACATTAAAAGTGTTTTTAAAAGTTTGAAAACAAAGAAGTCTTATTCTGTAGACCAAAGCTTATTATTCTAATTAAATTATCATGCATTAATGAAAAAAAAGATACATATTACAAATCTAGCAATAAGTACATAGGATTCATGGGAGCAAAACAGGGTAAAGTTAGTGTGACAAAGGGTCCACTGTAATGAGATAAGTAAAATCAGGCAATTGGGAGGACCACTGTGGGACAAGAACTCAGAGACGAGGTGCAGTGAAGTAAGGGGAGAATGCACCTCACCTGTTTCCCTGCAGACAACTTTCAGCAGCAGCTTGTGTTATGGTTTGTGTCTGGATGTCCCCCCAAAGCCTCATGCAGTCATGGGAGGCAAGCCTTTTGGAGGCAGCTGAATCTAGAGTTTGTGATTGACTCATTGTGTCAACTAGAAAAGTTTAGAAGCTTAACTAAATGGCTCAGCAATTCTACTTCCTACGGTGTAGAGGACCTGCCCTAGGGTGGCTGTTTACACCCCAGGATGTAGAGGACCCATCCTATTTTTGCTGTTGTTGCTTTTGCAGTCTTCTGTCTCTGTGAACTGTTGCCCCTCTGCCATGCCATCCACCTTGGAACCAGCTGATTATGGACTGAAACCTCCACAAACTGTGAGCTAAATAAACCTTTCCCTCTTTAACTTTGGGTGTCAGGTATTTTGTCTTAGCAATGAGAGAAAAGTAACTAAGACAGCTTGTCTGCTGGTGTATGGGAATACAGAACAAAAGGGGTGTCCACACTCAGGAAAACCAACTGTAGCTAAGTAGTTGTTCAAGAATAGCTCAGGTGAGGAACATCTCACAGCACACTCTGTGTAGCTCACTATTGGCGAACACTGCAGATGGACCAGTGACAAAGGATGGGTGTTATCTGAAAGCACAGAGGTATAGTTAGTTCAGGCCAAAGCTCAGGATAAGAAGGACAAGTGGGGAAAATATAAAGAATGGGGCTGGCTGGGCATGGTGGTGCATCCCTGTAATCCCAGCACTCAGGAGCTGAGACAGGAAGATTGCCACGAGTTTGAGGCCAACCTGGGCTACACAGTGAGTTGAAGGCCAGCCTGAACTACACAGCAATACCCTATCTCAGAAAACAAAAAAAAACAAACAAAGGAACGGGGTTGAAGGAATGACATGAGTCATGGTCCCTGTCCTTGGTATGACAACACTAATGGGCATTGGAGAAGTTCCTGGTACAATTAGAAACCATCTCTGACATGGGGCCATTCTCATTTATCACTTACCAGAGACAGTCCGCCTCCAGGACCCTCTTGTCATGGCTACAGTCAAGTCTGCCCCATCAGCCACCCTGACATCTTCCTCCAGCTCCAGCTGGACCAGGACATGAACTTGGGAAGACACAAGTCCTTAAGGCAGAGACAAGGCAGGTGAGTGGACAGCAGTAGTGCACAGTAACCCCACCCCACCACAGGAAAGGACATTAGTAGCACAAAAGAAACTTGGAGGAACATGTCACAGAAACAACCTAGTGGTCCCTGTAAGTAGTGACCATGTTGGTGCCTGTGATCCCTGGCACCACCAGGCAGAGGAAATGTTAGTAGGACAGAAGGGAGCAGAACTGGGGGCAGAGAGGTGCAATGATACTGGACAGTGACTGTGCCAGGGTGAGTGATTATGCCAGGGTGGGTTCATTGTAGGACTACAGGCCTCCATATACTTCCCTTCCAGGCTTCCCGGCTCCAGGTGGTGGAGCCGCCTAGGGGTGAGATGGGGATAGCATGGCAGCCATGGCACCCACAGCACAGGCACAAGAAAACCTTGAAGGCAGCTGTTTCCACAGGAGGCTGTGGGAAGCACTGCCTGGACCATGGAGAAGAGGGGAGAGAGCCAGAGCAGGATGTGGGAGGACCGTGAGGAACTTACCCAATGAGGCCACAAGGGCAGAGTTCTCCAGCATCACATCATGGTACAGGAGTTTCTGTGTCTCATCAAGAAGCTTCCACTCCTCCCAGGAAAAGTCCACAAACACATCCCCAAAGGTCACACTGTCCTGCTATGACAGGGAAGGTAGTGTCCCTGAGCAACCTCTCCATTTTCAGTCTATCATTTTCCCTTAAATTGTGCATTCTCTGCTCCCCCTTCTCCCCAGCTCACCTCACAGTGATGCAGGACTGGTGCCCCTGCCGTCCCCTCTCTCCTCGTACTGCTATTGATCACTGTCTCCCACATCCACTAAGCATGTGAAAATAAATGCCACCTAAGCTATGGACCTGGCAAAAGGGCTCCACTCCAGGTCGTGCCAACAAACCCTGCTCACGGCTCCCTGCACAGGCAAACTCATGCTAAGCATTCTCTACTAAATTCTCAGCACCAAGTTCTTGGGGCCATCAGTTTATGCTCGCTGTCTGAACACATCACTCTGCAGAACACCTCACCTTCACATTCCTCACCTACCACAACCAGCAGCAAGCCCCTGCTCCACACCATAAGCATCTCCCTAACCTCACCAACCTCCTCTGCACACAGCATCAGAACACTTGGGATGTGCACCATGATTCCATCCTGTCTCAGACCTCTGAAGGTCCACAGTGCCAGGGCAAACCTAGAACCCTGCTTTAAAGACTTCTCTATTTTACCTATTCCTTACTTCAACCTCAGCCATCCATAACATGTGCAGATGACAGATATATTAAGGCCTATTCTACTGCTGTGTTTCCCAGGCTGGACGATCCCCATCTCAGCCATTTTCCTTCCATCAATGCCCCATTCAAATGCCCATCTTCGCTGGTCTCCTGGCCTTCACAAACCATCCTTTTGCCTCTGAACTTATCGATTAGCCTAAATGAAGCCCTCTAGTCCACATGAAAGGTCACCACAAAAGCAGGATGAGCCATCTCTTTCTTTCTTTCTTTTTTTTTTTTTTTTGCTACTGTGGATTGAACCTAGACTCTTGTACATGCTAGGCAAGTACTACACCACTAAGCTTCACTCCCCTTTTAATAAAACAATTTGATTTGAAGACAGTTTCACTAAGTTGCTCAGTTTGGTCTCAAACTTGTAATACTACTGAGTAGCTGGGATTATAGGTGTGCCCCACTTTGCCCAGCCTCAGGAACCTTTGGAAGGCTGTTCACTTGTTCAGGTGCAGGCCCTGGCCTCATTGTAATCCCACCTCCATTAGTGCCATGCTTCTACATCCATCTCACGGTCACTCCCTTGGGAATCCCTGATCCACTATCAGACCAAACTCCAAACCAACAGTCACCACTCTTCCTTGCCTTTCTTTGTCACACTCACCAACCCCATTAGGTTACCCAAGAGAGAAACTCAGTCCTTCAATCTAACACTCCTCTTCCTTGCCCAAACAATTGCCACTGTGATCTGAATTCTTCCTGTCTTAAATGTGACCTTCAGTTCCAAACCAGCTCACCTATAGACCATAACTTGTGGTATCTCTAACCAGAATCCCTCTCCTGAACACCAGACCTGTGTGTCTAGCTACCTACTCAAGGCCTCCTCCCAAGAGTTGCAGGAACATCTCAGACTCAACACAGCCAAAATCTAACTCTCACATCCTTCAAAAATTGTCCTACATCTGATTTTCCCACTTAGTTGATGGTATCTCCTTCCTTCCAGCTGTAAGGGCCGAAACCTTGGAGTTATTACAGACTCCTGTCCTTCTCTATCAATCTCTACATAGGAATACATAATGGACCTATTTTTTTTTTTTTTGTGGGTACCGGGGGGTCGACCTCAGGACCTCACACGCCAACAGGCACCCGTGCCGCTGAGCGATATCACCGGCCCCTTTTTCATATGTGGGATCCGGGAGTCGAACTCGGGCCCTCGCGCTTGCCAGGCAGGCGCTTAGGCCGCTGAGCCATCTCACCGGCCCCCATAATGGACCTATTTTAAAAGGAAATCCAGAAGCCACACATTTTTCCCCCCACATCCAAAGCACCACCTTGGACCAAACATCAATGATATTCTCCTAGAGCCTTTTTCCTCACTCCTGTATATTCGCCACTGTACAGCCAAATGAAATTCATTAAGACCTGATTCAGATGACCTCCCCACACACACACATTGCTTCAACAATTCCACTGCATCCAATACCTTCAGAATAAAGACACAGTACCTCAGCCTGCCATTCCATTCCAGGCCTCAATCCTGCATCTCAGCTTTCTCATCACGTAAGACAAAATGTATCTATATTAGGGGACCACAGCTCAGTCTCTACCCTAAGCAATTATACATGTCGACGCCTGTGCCTGTAATTCCTTCTGTAGGACATTCTACTGACAGCCAGACACCAGACCATCTCCATATAATCCCAGGCCTGAATTCAGGATCTTATGTATGAAGAGACCCCAGAAGCACCAATGCTCAGTAAAGTGGTAGGCACCGAATCCAAGACACATCCCAGACTCAAAACAGCCACTATCAGACCAACCGCCAAACCGTAGGAGTGACAATCGAGCAGGGTGAGGGCCTGAGACATCCTCGCCTCACCTGTGCCTAGCTCATAAGCACTCCTGAAGCCACGGAAACCCATGGAAAGAGCGACACTGTGAGTGAAGAGCATCTGTAGTATGAATGCAAGAGCTCACGTGGCCCTCCCAACCCCAAGCCCTCCCCCAGAACAAGGTGACGGCCACATGACTAACTTCTGGGCTTCAGTCCTTCGTGTTCCCTCTCACTGGCTGTGCCCTTGAATGAAGATGCAACCTCTGTGTATCTCCATCTATAAAGGGGGCATAAGAATGGTACCAACCACAACAAGGCTGGTGTTGCTATCAGTGCTTTAATACACGAGACGTGAGTATGAGCAATTACGATCCACGGAATAAAGGCCTCTTTTAATATTGTCAGGGCAAGTGATGTGATAATTTTTTAAATTATAGATGTGTTATACTTACATGGTAAGAATTCATGAGATTGCAATACGCATGTCTTTTAGCGTCTCAGTACACTGCTTTGTTTTATTTTATTTTATTTTATTTATTATTTTTTTGTGTGGGTACCAGAGGTCGAACTCAGGACCTCACGGTTGCCAGGCAAGGGCTTATGCTACTGAGCTATCTCACCAGCCCTGCACCTGGTATTTAAACATATAAAATGATCAGAATCTCTTGACCTCTCTGTTCTTTGTATTCTGTAATTCAATCTCGCCATTTAACATCCGATCTACATCCATTAGCTTCAATAAATAAACATCTTGTTATTGTATAAGTCAGATGCATTTGTACATCGGGTAAAAAGCTATCTCTGCTCATTAGCACTGTTTCCTAAGCGGATGAGAGACTCTCAAAGGAGAAAAGGGGATTTAAAGACCTGACAGCCGCGAAAGCCACGACGGAGTCATCTGCATCCAACCTACCAAAGCGTAAGCAGAGCCAAGAGGTTGCCAGGAAGTGTTCCTGAGCATCCGCTCCTCGTGACGATGACCAGAAAGGACTCTGCCAAAATCGTGGTCCTCCAGAGTCACTGAAACATAATCTACCAGGCCTGCCGATAACCTCTCAGCTTCTCACACGCCCACCCACACTTAACATGTCTGTGCATTTTGTCTCTGCCGGGTTCGAGATCATCAAATTAGTGTTGATGATCCGACATGGACGCCCATCTTTCCCGCTCAGCTCTTACCTCTGTACCCTCTAGCATGGGCTGCTCAAAGCTTTCACTTCCAATCTGGCCACATTGACTGCTCCAGGAACTCGGTTGGAGCCCATCTCCACCCACGCCCAGCATGAAGCAGCTGAGGCCTCTGCCCACATAGTCAAGAACTGACTCTGTGGTACAGTGGTCGAGGGCCAAGGAAGCAGGGAGAGGCCATGTCAGCCTCTGTTCTGCCCATCAGTCATCTACTCTGCTTCAAGATGAACTGTTGCAGAAACTTGCAGCATAACAGCTCTTGGCGTTCCTTCCTGCAGCAGGTGTGACTCTTACATTGGCCTCTACCCCTGACTCGTATCTCGGCGTAAGCATGGTGCGCACTGATGTTCCCAAAGGAGACAAAGAATGCGTGGCTCTAGCCTTCCTAGCATATCGTGCGTCCAAGCCACTCCCTCCCTCCAGCCACGCTTTACCCTTTAAAACAACACTGTCCTGCTCTCAGATGTAGATCTCCCCTTGTCTGGCCCACTCATGACAATGTACTATGATTTAACAAACTCTTCTCTTTATTTGTATTTTTGTCTGAGTAAATTCTTTGGCTGTCCACATCACCAGGCTCTGCGACACTGTCTCACATAGCAGCCAGAGTCTTATGCCGGTTCAGCTCAGGGGGGACAGTGGAAAGTCTACTGGGATGTGTGGAACCCAGCAAGAGAAAGCCCAGGACACCAAAGTCAGCTTATAGAAACAGCCGGCATAGCGACTAACCCAGTGCCACAAGAGGGAGACTTCACTCAGGGAAGAAAAACACTGATTCGTTTCTGAGGACTCCAGTCCCATGACCCATCGCACCACAGCCCACCTCTAGACACCGCCATGTCACTGTGGACCAAGCCTCAGTGTGAGTTTTGGTGGGGACAAAGCACGCTCAGCGCGTACTAGGCAGTCTCCCCGGTAAGATGATATCGGAAGCGATCTGGGGAGTTAGGCAGGGACTCATGCGCTAATTGGAGGAGATGTTTCAGGCAGTGAGGGTGGCACACGGGAAGGCCCAGCTGAGGGACCGAGCTTGGCCTGGTCACAAAACAGCCCCTCTGCTGGGGATGCGGCTCAGCTGCAGACCACTTGCCCAGCATGGTGAGGCCTGAGGTTCCACGCCCAGCACTGCAAGAACGGAACAGAAAGAAACAGAATGGAGAGTGGCAGGGAGAGCAGAGAGGCAGCAGCAGTCAGGGACTGGGCCTGCAGATCCCACAGAGGTCGTGGGCCACAGGAGGGGCTTGGGTTTGGCTCAGGTGATAGCTATGGGGAGATGGTGCTGTGAACAGTCAAGAGAAAGTCAAAAGGAGAAGCAGATTGGGGAAAAATGATGAATTCCATTGCATTTTCAGGTGTTCTCAAAGTATTGGGTGGCAGGACACTGTAAAAAAAAAAATCTAGGGCCGGTGAGATGGCTCAGCGGCTTAAGCGCCTGCCCGGCAAGCGCGAGGGCCCGAGTTCGACTCCCGGAACCCACATACGAAAAAGGGGCCGGTGATATCGCTCAGCGGCACGGGCGCTTCCTGGCGCACAAGGTCCTGAGGTCGACCCCCCAGTACCCACAAAAAAAAAAAAAAAAACAATCTAGCTTCTTAAAGACCAATGGTCTACTTCAAAGACAACTGGAACTTCAGGGCCAGTGAGTGGAGGCAAAAACTCAGCGCTTCTGAAACAGCCCCAGGAGATCAGCTCCAGGGAGACCACAGGGCAGATGTGATGCAAGCAGGGAAGGCCTGGCGCCACGAGGTCGTGAGGGGTCCTTCCCCCTGTCCTGCCTCAACACTCGCTGGTTGTGAGAGTTTTAGTTCAGCTCTGGGTTATCTGAAAAACTCCATAAAGTCAGCCAGGCATTGTGGTGCATGCCGGTAATCCCAGCACTCAGGGAGGCTGAGGCAGGAGGCCAGTTGGAACCCAGACTGGGCAACTTGGCAACTTAGAGAAAACCTTTCTCAAGATAAATTTTTTAAAAGGGCTAGAGATGTAGCTCAGTGCAAAGCCCCTGGTCAATACCCAGTCCCACCCCACAAAATATCCATAAAGTCACAACCAGGCTACCACTAAGTTCATACCAGGTGTGAAAAGCTGACATGAATCATCACTCTGGGCTCTAATTTTGGTGGTGGTGGTGGCGGTGATTTTTGTTTTGTTTTGTTTTGTTTGTTTGTTTGTTTTTATAAGCAACTCCTATACCACTGAGCTCCACCCCTAGGGCATACAAACACTGGAGCTCTTAGATCTGTAGAATGAGAGTGGTGGAACTCACCTCCTGGTCTTATGTGGGGTGGGGGGTGATGAGACGGCCTCTACCCCAGGGGCTCTTTCTTCTTTCTGTCCTCCCCATATAGCTGCTACAAAGGCAGGAGTCCCCCATTTCAGAAGCAGCCTCCATCCAGGCACTGGAGAGGTGAAGCACTGGGTCCCAGACAGAGGCCTCTCTTGGACAAGGTGGACATCTGTTCTCTTTGAGTATGGGTGGATTATGTTCACCAGGGCTTCACGAACTGGAAGCTTGGGGCCCAGTGTGGTGATATGAGAGTTGGTAGAGACTTTAAGAGGTGAGCAAATGGGAGATGACTAGCCAAAAGGGGACAGTGCCCTGGGCAGAAATCAACGCTGGTGTCTCCGAATGAGCTCTCCTGAGAGTGAGTCATTCTGAAGTCCTGGGTGTAGCCCCGTGTGTGTGTCCAGCAGACTCTCACCCGGGCAGCTCTGCTGACTGAGCTGTAAGAGTGGTGGCAGGGGCAAGGCTAAGAGAAGCCTGAGAGGGGGCTGCAGGGTCTGAGAAAGCATCCAGAGTCATGACCAGAGTGCAGAGCCATGGGAGGAATTATGAAGTTTCAAGACCCTGGGTTCCAACTCTGTGTGTAAGAGCCAATGGGAGGCAACTGAGGCCACAGCTGGGTGACTGGAATTAGGGTAAACTGAGGCCCAGGAATTAATGAATCATTCTTGATCCTGGCCAGGTTCGGCACTGGCACCTTTACCCTCTATTCTTAGTCCCCTTAGGCACTTAAAGCAGGAGCCCTTTGTCACCCATTATTCCACTTTAGCCTCACTACAACCCTGCAGAGAGGAGGTGTTGCTTCCATGTTAGGCGTGGGAAGGGTTATAACGCCTGGGTAGGAACACAGTGAGCCTGTGTGCCCAAGTAGATTCTGCTGCGCAGAACTAGTGCGGTCTTCGGCACACACTTCACGTCTGAGGGCCTGAATTTCCTCACCTTCAAGTCTAAGAGGAGTATTCCCATCTTTTGAGGTTTCTGAGGGGATAAAATTTGATCGATTAGATTTGTGACCTGAGGATACTGCTCCGCAGAAGTGCTCAGACACTTGGGCTGTGACTGTCGTTCACTCCACCCCCACCCCTTGAACTCAGCAGAGGAACATCTGACCACAACCAGAGCCAGCTGCAGTTGGCTGTCACACCGATTGTCCCCGCCATGCCTCTCCCCACTCCCACCTGATTGCCCAACCTCCAGGCAATGAGTAAGGACTCTCCTGTGAATTGCAAGGCTTTTATTGCTGTCCTCTAGTCAGACACCTGGACGTGGCGGGTTGCTGAGACTACACAGTGATCAGGCAGGTGGCTTCCGTGGGTCTCTTGGCAGGGATGGATCATTTAACAGTAAGGGCTTGAGTATATTTTCTCCTGCAAACAGAACGTCAGGGAACTTGGTGAGACCTCAAGGGTAAAGAGACATCAGGCACCTGAACCCTCATTGAATACTTCCTGGGAGGGGCCTGAGGTCAAGTTTGAAGTGTGGCTCTTTGATCTATGCAGGTAAAGACAGATTCCTCCCAGTCTCCTGCACCAGCAGAGTGTTTCAAGGGCTGCCTGAGATCCCACTCCAGCAAGAAGAGGAGGGAGATTACTCTTTAAGATGGGGATGCAGCATGATGTGGGCCAGAGTGCAAAGGCACTGCTGGGAAGGAGCTAGCAGAGTTAGAATGAACTGATCCCAGTCAGTTTCCTACTTCTGGCCCTCATACTTGTAGACAATGGAGTAACCTGTCCCCAGTCGCTCTTGGGAAAGGAGAAGGAGGCTGCACTCTGATTCTCCACCTGAGGCTACAGGCCTGGAGAAGGAAAGAGGAGAGGTATGGTAGCTGTCTCCTTTCCTGGCACATGATCCACAAAATGGCCTTTGGGATGCAAGACACTTGGAAAAATTGAGAGTTTTGGAGGGGAGAAGTGAGAGTTGAACAACTAGAAGAAGGGCAGGATCCAGTGTCCTTGGTTTGAAGAGGATCCAGACTCATGGGCCAGAGAGATAGAGGTCAGGGATGGTAGAGCTAAGGCTCTGACATGGAGACAAGGAGGTGCCATGGAGACAGAGCCTCCCAGAAATCCTCAAAAAAAAAAAAAACAAAAAAAAAACAGGAAATTATCAGGCTGGTATGGCAGAGTTGGGCACCTATGGCCCTCCCCAAAGCTTAAGGGCTGCACTATTTCCTTCTTGGTTTTTCCTTCTACAGTCAGCATCTGCTCCATCCAATCTAACTCCTCACTCATGAGGTTCTTTTTCCTTCTAGATCTCCAGGGAAGGGCCATGTGGGAAGGAGAATGAATCCCCCAATTCCGATTCCTCACCCCCAATACGACAGATCCCCAGACAGGCACAGACACACAGACATACACTGGCAGACTCACCAGTACGCTGGATGCATGCTCCTTATCCTCTTCGGTCAACTTGCCATCAGCACACTGCTTAACAGATTTAGAGGTGGCCAGTGTTTCAGGGTCACTCACGTATCTCTTCACGAATTCAAGATATTCCTTGGTTGTTCCGTGCACGAATAGGTCAACATGCTTTTTCACAGCTGAGCACAGTTCACTATCTGGAACACAAAGACAAGCTGAGCCTCCCTTCAAGATTATCATGAGGACACCTTCATCCCCACTCCCATCCAGCATGATCAGAACTGCCCTGGGAAGGGGTCAGAACCCCCCGCAGAACCCACACCCCACACAGCCATGTTCCGAGCACCCACTTGCGCCTGAGATCAGGAGCAAGGCAGCCCCAAGCAGCACAAGAGCAGTAGCTGGCTTCATGGTGCAGGTAGCAGGTGCTCCCTCCCCGGCTTGGTGTCCTTTTATGCCTGCTCTGGGGTCAGAGAGGGGCAGGGAGTGCCTGTGTCTGACAGGGCGGGGGAGGGGGGTGGCCTGGAGCTGTGGGAGGGGAGGTATGTGTGTTGGCAAGAAGATAAGCTGCAGAGTCAACAAAGGTTCTGGCTCTTCCTTTACCCCTTCTTAGGGCTCTGCCCAAGGTCAAGGGAAAAGAGCAGCTGGAGATAGAACCAAAGAGAAACCTGACAGGGGACAGGACCAAAAGTCTGCAAAACAGATCCCATCGGAGACAGGCGTGGTGGTACACTTCTGTAATCGTAGCACTCGGGAGGCTGAGGCAGAAGTGTTGCTGTGAGTTGGAGGCCACCCTGGGCTACATAGTGAGTTCAAGTTCAGTATGAACTACAACGTGAGGCCTCTGTCTCAAAAAGAAAAAAAGAAAAAAAAATCACCACCACCACCAAAATTAGAGCCCAGAGTGATGATTCATGTCAGCTTCTCACACCTGGTATGAACTTAGGGGTAGCCTGGTTGTGACTTTATGGATATTTTGTGGGGTGGGACTGGGTATTGACCAGGGGCTTTGCACTGAGCTACATCTCTAGCCCTTTTAAAAAATTTATCTTGAGAAAGGTTTTCTCTAAGTTGCCACGTTGCCCAGTCTGGGTTCCAACTGGCCTCCTGCCTCAGCCTCCCTGAGTGCTGGGATTACCGGCATGCACCACAATGCCTGGCTGACTTTATGGAGTTTTTCAGATAACCCAGAGCTGAACGAAAACTCTCACAACCAGTGAGTGTTGAGGCAGGACGGGGGAAGGACCCCTCACGACCTCGTGGCGCCAGGCCTTCCCTGTTTGCATCACATCTGCCCTGTGGTCTCCCTGGAGCTGATCTCCTGGGGCTGTTTCAGAAGCGCTGAGTTTTTGCCTCCACTCACTGGCCCTGAAGTTCTAGTTGTCTTTGAAGTAGACCGTTGGTATTTAAGAAGCTAGATTTTTTTTACAGTGTCCTGCCACCCAATACTTTGAGAACACCTGAAAATGCAACGGAATTCATCATTTTTCCCCAATCTGCTTCTCCTTTTGACTTTCTCTTGACTGTTCACAGCACCATCTCCCCATAGCTATCACCTGAGCCAAACCCGAGCCCCTCCTGTGGCCCACGACCTCTGTGGGATCTGCAGGCCCAGTCCCTGACTGCTGCTGCCTCTCTGCTCTCCCTGCCACTCTCCATTCTGTTTCTTTCTGTTCCGTTCTTGCAGTGCTGGGCGTGGAACCTCAGGCCTCGCCATGCTGGGCAAGTGGTCTGCAGCTGAGCCGCATCCCCAGCCCCTCTCTGTTTTGTGACCAGGCCAAGCTCGGTCCCTCAGCTGGGCCTTCCCGTGTGCCACCCTCACTGCCTGAAACACCTCCTCCAATTAGCGCATGAGTCCCTGCCTAACTCCCCAGATCGCTTCCGATATCATCTTACCGGGGAGACTGCCTAGTACGCGCTGAGCGTGCTTTGTCCCCACCAAAACTCACACTGAGGCTTGGTCCACAGCGTGGCGGTGTCTAGAGGTGGGGTGTGGTGCGATGGGTCACGGGAGTGTAGTCCTCAGAAACGAATCAGTGTTTTTCTTCCCTGAGTGAAGTCTACCTCTTGTGGCACTGGGTTAGTCACTATGCCGGCTGTTTTTATAAGCTGACTTTGGTGTCCTGGGCTTTCTCTTGCTGGGTTCCACACATCCCAGTAGACTTTCCGCTGTCCCCCCTGAGCTGAACCGGCATAAGACTCTGGCTGCTATGTGAGACAGTGTCGCAGAGCCTGGTGATGTGGACAGCCAAAGAATTTACTCAGACAAAAATATAAATAAAGAGAAGAGTTTGTTAAATCACAGTACACTGTCATGAGTGGGCCAGACAAGGGGAGATCTACATCTGAGAGCAGGACAGTGTTGTTTTAAAGGGTAAAGCGTGGCTGGAGGGAGGGAGTGGCTTGGACGCACGATATGCTAGGAAGGCTAGAGCCACGCATTCTTTGTCTCCTTTGGGAACATCAGTGCGCACCATGCTTACGCCGAGATACGAGTCAGGGGTAGAGGCCAATGTAAGAGTCACACCTGCTGCAGGAAGGAACGCCAAGAGTTGTTATGCTGCAAGTTTCTGCAACAGTTCATCTTGAAGCAGAGTAGATGACTGATGGGCAGAACAGAGGCTGACATGGCCTCTCCCTGCTTCCTTGGCCCTCGACCACTCTACCACAGAGTCAGTTCTTGACTATGTGGGCAGAGGCCTCAGGTGCTTCACGCTGGGTGTGGGTGGAGATGGGCTCCAACCGAGTTCCTGGAGCAGTCAATGTGGCCAGATTGGAAGTGAAAGCTTTGAGCAGCCCATGCTAGAGGGTACAGAGGTAAGAGCTGAGCGGGAAAGATGGGCGTCCATGTCGGATCATCAACACTAATTTGATGATCTCGAACCCGGCAGAGACAAAATGCACAGACATGTTAAGTGTGGGTGGGCATGTGAGAAGCTGAGAGGTTATCGGCAGGCCTGGTAGATTATGTTTCAGTGACTCTGGAGGACCACGATTTTGGCAGAGTCCTTTCTGGTCATCGTCACGAGGAGCGGATGCTCAGGAACACTTCCTGGCAACCTCTTGGCTCTGCTTACGCTTTGGTAGGTTGGATGCAGATGACTCCGTCGTGGCTTTCGCAGCTGTCAGGTCTTTAAATCCCCTTTTCTCCTTTGAGAGTCTCTCATCCGCTTAGGAAACAGTGCTAATGAGCAGAGATAGCTTTTTACCCGATGTACAAATGTATCTGACTTATACAATAACAAGATGTTTATTTATTGAAGCTAATGGATGTAGATCGGATGTTAAATGGCGAGATTGAATTACAGAATACAAAGAACAGAGAGGTCAAGAGATTCTGATCATTTTATATGTTTAAATTTCAGGTGCAACGTGTATTATACAAAAAAAGAGCTCTCTTGGGCCAGTGAGATGGCTCAGAGGTGTAAGCGCCTGCCTGACAAGCGCGAGGCCCTGAGGTCGACCCTCGGTACCCACACACAAAAAAAAAAAAAAAAAAAAGAGCTCTCACTGGCTTACCTTATATGCATCAAACCCATGTCTCTTTAGTTTGTAACTTTGTATATCTACACATGATATTCATAATAGATATATACATTTCTAATCGCAGATATATAGAGTATTCAATACACTGTAATACCATATGTTAACAGTTGTTTATTTCAGCAGTGTGAAACCTTACCAACACTGGGTATCCTGTGACAAACCAGGAAGGACTTAACACAAGGAACCTCAGAATCTTTGACCTGATAGCCACAAAGGGGGTCCAGGTGTAATATGCTGTATCTCCAGGACAAGGACAGGGACCAACACAGAGCAGCTGTTTCATAACTCTTTGTCAGATGGGGCTGTCAGTGTTGCTCAGTGGTAGATGCTTGCCAGCATGCACGAGGTCCCAGGTTCCATCTTCAGCATCTCAAGAAAAAAGGAAGAGAGAAGGAAGGAAGAGGGGAAGGAAGGAAGAAAAAACCCGTTAGATGAATTGAAATGGTATCCACTTGTCTGGAGTTTATAAAGAAGAACTTTTTAAAGCTATACTTGCTATCAATGTGCTTTCAAAATTGACTTATTAATTTTAAAATGTGAAGACTATAAATGTTTTGATAAGTCAAAATTAAGCAGTATTTTGCTGGAGGCAGTTGACCGTCCTTTTCTGTAAGTCAACAGTGGCAGAATTAGTGACATCAGAGCAGATGATAGGGCATGACACCAACTTTTTGATGCTGATTAGAACTCTGTGCCAAACAGGATTCACATCCGGTAACTGTCTTGGTGAGAGGTGCCAAGCACTGAGCTCCAGTTGTCAGACGTCCACCATGTGCTCTGGTGAGAGATAATATGTCCGGCTTTTTTCACGTTGATGACTTCGGAGTCTTGAAGAGGACTGATGAAATATAGAATGTGCCTCAAGATGAGTGGTTTTTTTTTGTTTTTTGTGTTTCTCTGTGTTGTGCGGGGCATGGAACCCAGGGCTTCTTGTTCTCTACGTGAGTTTTTGACCACTGAGGGCAACTCTCAGCGACCAATCTGAGTCTTCTGGTGTCTTTCCCAATGCTGACACTAGGTTACAGTATTTGTAAAGATACCACAGAGGTCAAGTGTCCATGTCTCATGTGTCAGGGCACCGACGTGCCTTATCTCTGGTTAGCACTTCTCATTCAGTCCCTTGATTCATGTGTTTACCGGGCTTCTCTACTGTTTTCTGTTTCCCTGCCCTTTTCTTTGGAAATGTGTAGGCCACACTCAAGGAGGGAGGGGAAACGACTTATCCTCCGGGAGGGAGAGTTTCTGTATACTGTGTACCACTTGGAATTCTATTGTAAGGAATATTTGTCTTTTCTTCTCTCATTTATTCACTCAAGTATTTATATCAGACTAGACTCATATTTTCTACTTGGCTTGTAGTACAATGCAACATTATCTAATTTGTTGCTCAAATTATTCCAGCTTTGACTATCACGAGCTTTTCCAGGCTTCCTTCTATTACAGTTCTCAGGGACAGCTCATCTTATTTGTGCTAACAAACTGCTTTCCTAGGGTAGAATGCCGAGTTGGACACTTGAGAATCTGTGCAGATGGCCTAACACCACTGTCAGCTAGCACTTCGGTCACTAGAACTCCAGCCCTCGGGAGCTTGAAGGTCTGGGGACAACTTAGGGTCTCTGAGGCGGGAGATGGATCCCACACTGTAGTCCGCTGCTATTACTGGCTGGAGTACTCTGTTCAACCTGCTCCTGGGGCCGTGTCTGCTGATGAGGATGGGCGGGACGGACAGGAGAAGGGACAAAGCTGGAGCCGCAGGAGTCAAGCAGTGGAATGATAGAGTTAGTGAAATGAAATGAAAATGAAAGCGTTACCAGCCCCTGAGGAAAACCCATGGCCACATGTCCCGGGACTTCCCTCTTAAGGAGTGATTTGGACCCCAAAGATGTGCTCACCTGTGCTCAGGGAGAAATCCAGAGACTGCGGAGGCTAAGGGGTCCTCCCCATTTTTAATTAGTATGTGATTGTGACACATGACAAATACATTCAAGGGGGAATTGGTACACATACATGTTGCATGTTGATCATTTTTGCTTCCCCTTCCCATCCCCTCCATCTCATCTCCCCATACTCCCAGATTCACTACCCATTTCTGCATAGTTTCTCTCTCTATTTTCTATCATCTGTCCTTTATTTTACTTTTTAAGTTACTTTTACTTTGGGTTTCTCATATAAGAGAAACCATGGGATATTTAATCTTCTGTATCTGACTTATTTCACTTAGTATCATGGTCTCAAGGTATCCATTTTTGTACAAATGACTCAAATATATTCTTCTTTATAGCGGAGTACGACTGCATTGTGTGTTTGCCCCACATTTTCTTGATGTATTCATCTGCTGTTGGACATAAAGGCCACATGCACATTTTATCTATTTTTGTGTTATGTGCAACAGCTAAGGTGTTTAGTCAACCTTGGTTAGGTCCAGACTCACACGTTTTTCTCCAGGTCTTAAACACAGATAGCTTTGTCAGTTTTCTGCATGATGTTTTTGCTACTTATGGTGACACAGAACTGACCTTGATTTCTCTTGTTTTTTTATTTCAAAGAGTGAAGCATTTGGAACCAAGAGGGTTGAGTGGAAGGATATGACCAGGAACCAGAGGTGACAAGGTTGGGACAATAGAACTTTTGGCTCAGAATGAAGCCAGCTTAGAAAGGTCAGCTTCAATTGCTTTTTTTGGCAAAGGTGTGGTCACTTAACTCCCAAAGAATCAGGGTAAACATCTCTATGAATCAAGCATTTGGAGCTCCTGGGATGGGTGAGGGCTGGGCTCCAAGAGCCAGTGGTTTATAAAGCAGCAGAAACCTCACCATGAGCAGAGCATTTCAGGAATCGACACCATGAAGGGGACGCTCCTTGTGCTGGCCTTGCTGGTGACCACAGAGCTGGGCTTCCAGACGGGTGAGAATGGGGAGAGGGAGCAGATGGCTTTCCTCATCCTTGCCCCACTTCATCTCACTCCGCCCTCCCTTGGTGATCTCCAAGCAGCTTATAGAAACAGATTTAAGGGGCATCTGGGAGATCATTGCCCAGGAGTCCTGCAGAAAACCCCTGAAGCCCTCAGCCTTTGAACCAAAGGAAAGATTTGGTGCTGGAGGGGTCACTAGCTGTGCGTAGAGCAGGAAAGCGAGTTGGGGTGGTGGGGCTCACGTGAAGGCCAGAAACATGCAGGCCATTGTGCTTGGGGTGGTGGTCAGGCCCAGAGGGGCCCATGTCCTGGCCCTTGAACTGCTCCCTTGTGGGAGTGCCTCATGGAGAATGTGCTCTTTGTCTTGAGTGGCAGCAGTCCCGAGGCTGGGCAGCATTCTGTGGAAAGTCAATCAGCAGACAGTAGATACAGGTGGTGGGGACGTGTGGACCTCAAGCCCTCCCATCCCGGGGACTCCTTTAATGAGATGTTTTCTCACCTGTGTTTTCAGCAGAAGCGTGTGCTATTTTTTATGATACCTTCGGGAAAGTGGCCATTGGAAAAAGGGAACCATTGTTTGACACCCTTGATGTGGCAAATGCTACGGAACCAGAAAAGGCAGCTTTTGCAAAAATCCAGGATTGTTTCAATGAAGGAGGACTCGAAGCCAAGATATTGGATACTAAGATCTTGGTAACTCCCTCTCTAACTCCTTTGCTCTCTCTCATATGCAGCACATAGTAGTATTTCATGTATAAAAGGACCACAAAATCAGGCAAAGTATGACAGCTGAGGTCTATCATTAAATACATAAAGGTTTGCTCCACTCTATGTCCAGAACATGGCACGTGCACATCCAGGCTGTTACGCTGCCACACCTTTCCTATAACAACAATTAGCACACGTGGAGAGATAAAGGACACAGAGGTAAGCAGGAGAATACTCTCAGGAAACACAGACAGGGTTTCCCCAGGTTAGAGGATGCAGCAGAGCAGGAGCAGAGCGCTGACCTTCCGCAGTAGGAGTCTTTAGTCCAGTTCGTGCACGGGTAGGAGCCCACGAGCTGTATCTTACAGACAGGAAGACTTCTGCCTCATGTGCAGCTCCACGTCCTCTAGTGTCCACCTTGATGGCTCCTCCACCAGGTTAGATAGAGCCCTGTATCCACCTGCATTGTCTCTGTGCTCATGGCCAGAAATTTTACTCCTCGGCTTGTATTCCTGAGGCCTCTGAGGCAGCTTCTGACTGCATGTAGCTGCTTACCAAACCGGCTCCGTGCATCTCCTGACTTTTTAAAAAGTGTTTTTGTTCCCCTATTATGTAGATTTTCAATGGTTTGTGTCCTATTTCTCAAAGTGCTTTTATTGTCAAATGGCAAAATGAGTGACTCCCCAACCAAGGAACAGGATTTCTTGTACTAAGATAAGTACACAGGACCCATGAGATTGCTTATTACATGGACATGGACGTATACATTTCATATGTACAGGACACTTGGCAGATGGTTTCAGGGAGAGAAGACTGCACAAAAACCCACACTCAGACACCTTGCCCCTCCCACAAACCTGGCCCCTTGCATGCCCTCCAGAACATTCTCATATTCCCTGTCTTGCTGGTTTGATTGTCCAGACTCCCTTTTGACAGTCATATACGGG
The DNA here is from genome assembly GCA_028451465.1 of Erethizon dorsatum. NCBI lineage: Eukaryota > Metazoa > Chordata > Mammalia > Rodentia > Erethizontidae > Erethizon > Erethizon dorsatum. The sequence goes on from CM051834.1 coordinate 98,635,433, forward strand.
TGGTCAGGGGACCGTCTTCCTCCTGGCATGACCAGCCTTCCTCCTGAGGACCTGTGGGCCAGAGCGTCTTGGGGAAGTAGGCAAATCACAGAGAGCTTTCCATCTTTGCACATGAGCAGTGGGGTGATTCTGGGGACCCTGCCAAAGGTCCAGCCAACTCTGTCTGTCCTTGTCTTACTTTCTTCTAGCTCGCAATCGCCTCCAGCAAAGAATGCTTATTGGAGAATCCAGCATCAGCGTTCCAGGATTCTTTAAAAATTCCTAAATATATTATTGCAAAGTTATCCAAAGAGAAGAGTTGAATCTTTGCCACTGGTGCCTGATCCTAGCACCATCTTCCTGCCCTGTTCTTCTCACCTGAAGCTGGAATCCAGACACCTGGCCTCCCCTGTTCAGTCTCTATTAGGCTGACTCTAATAAAATACCTGCAGCTCAGCTATATGTCCCATGTCTGTGTGCTGTGTGGGACCTGTGTGGGGCCTGGCCAGAGATGTTGGAAGGTGCTGAGAAGTGACACGTGATGTCACTCAGCACATGGGGACTGCAGTTAGCTGGAGCGAGGACAAACCTAGGCCCTGCTTCTGACTCACTACATGATTATGGGGAATCATTTTAACTTTCCAAGGCTATATATGAGGACTGTATATTGATTCCATAGCGTATATGTAACGTCACATTTCACCAGCCCAGAGAGATAAAAATGGAGTCAACAGCTACGGACAGCATTTGTTAGGCTCTGGCTCTGATCATATTTTATGCCTCTGGCCCTTTAAATATCAATCCAGTAATTGCTGAGTGACTCAAGAGATGACTTGGGGGCATTTATCACAAATCCTCTTGGTCTCCTGGTGCCATTTGCCATTCTTCACATCTCAGGTTGATGTTTCCCTAGGAGCCTGACATTTTTTTCCTTTTTCTTTTCTTTTTTTTTTTTTTTTTTCGTCTTTTGAGACAGGGTCTCCCTATGCAGTTCAGGCTGGCCTTGAACTCACTTTATAGCCCTGGCTGGCCTCGAACTCGTAGCAGTCCTCCTGCCTCGGTCCCCGAGTGCTGGGATTACAGGTGTGTGCCACCTCGCCCAGTGGAACTAACATTTCTGCATGGATACGCCTGCCAGTCCTGGCCCTAGGACCCGTTTACCTCCTGTCTCAGCCCTTTAGAGGGGAGAAAGGGAGTGGGTGGCAGATCTCACCCTGAGGAAAAGCTGCTATCGTGGAAAGAGCTCAGGCCCTTGGGTCTTATTTGCAGAATGTGCCACTGGTACGAGTGTCATGAGCCCTTGGAACCTCCTTCCAAAAAGCCAATGAGCTGATTTCACTTACTGGCAGGCTACTCACAATGTTACAAGACAGAGTAGATTGAACTTCTGACTCTAAGAGACTAGAACAGTCCTGCACTGCTCTGATTTTGGCCTACAAGAAACATGGAATATCGGTGAGATAGCTCAGCGGCATAAGCACCTGCCTGGCAAGCGTGAGGTCCTGAGTTCGACTCCCGGAACCCACATACAAAGGAAAAAGGGGCCGGTCATGGGAGATAATCACCTGCTGGTAGGCACGTGAGGTCCTGAGTTCGACCTCCAGTACCGACAAAAAAATAAAAAAAGAAATGTGGCATAACTTCTAATATCTGTCTACCTTCCTGTGCCAGAATGAGCATCACTATGAGGCAAATATCAGTAGAAGATGACCTTCAGGGATCTGAACATGAAACCCAGGGCCTCCCACAGACTAGGCAAGTGCTGTATCACTAAGCTATATCGCCCTGTCACTTTATTTTTAAAATTATTTTTATTTCTGTGGAGTAGTGATTGAACCCAGGGTCTCACCCTTGCTAGGCAAGGGCTCTGCTACTGAGCTACACCTAAAGCCCTGAACATAGCCATTTTAATTCACCTGTTTGCTCACTCTTTACCTTGACTTTATGTCTCACAAGTGCTGTGCACTCTGCTAGATTTAAATATGCAGGTCATGCTGATAAGACTAAAATTTTATTGAGAAATAACAAAATACAATTTCATTTGATAACAGCTCAAATAATACTGTTCAATTGGGCAAACTGACTTTTATAAAATGTCAACTATTTCATATCCATCTAAATTAATATTTGTTCTGATGAAGATTGAACTAAAGTTTATCCAAAAGAATAAATACTGGAAATAAACCAAGAAAATTTAAGAAAAGAAGAACTATGAGCAGAATCTTTTTACCAGGCATTACAATACAGGTTTTTATTTTTGTTTTTCGTTTTTTGCTTTTTGGGTTTTTTGGTACCAGGACTCAAACTCAGGACTTTGCGCTGGCCAGGCAGGCACTGGCCAGGCAGGTGCTGTGCCGCTGAGCTATATCCCCAGCCCTGCGATATAGATTTAAGACTACAATTTTAATATATTGTACTTTTAATAGAGTAATAGATGATCACTGAGACAGAAGAGAAGGTACACAAATAGACACAGAAATAGTTAAGATAAAAAAATGGCCACTAATTCAATCACAGAAAAAAGAATGGATTTTTCAAAATGCCGTCCAGAATAGTAGCCACAGTGCAAGAGTCAATATCTATCTGTGAAACATTTCATTGTAGAGTAATGATTTAGGGAAAACCAAAATGGTGAAGTAGCGATCAACAGCAAAATTCATCCTCTTGAGGCCTGGAATACAGACATCTGGAAAATAACAACTTGGCAAAGAGAAAAAAAAAAAGATCTCTGAGCATCAGAAAAGAAGTGACAGGAAAATTAGAAGCTACAGATAAATTTGAGAGACAGAAGGCAATGCAGAAAAATAACAAAGCTGTCTGGAAGCTTACCCCAGCTTGGAGATGCAAGGTCAGCATCCAGAGTTGGAAGCTCCAGGGAGAAATAGTGGACTGGGCAGGTGTCACTGGCCCCAGGAAGAGCCCACAGATATTGTGAACTGCAAAAGCAGTGTGGGGTTTTGCTCTAAGGTGACTCCTTCCTCCACAGCAGGCAACGCTGTAGAGGGAATCCAGTGTGGCTCATGCCACATTGCCAGAGAGTGTTTAATCAGGCACCATTTTGGTGTTTAACCAGGAAACTAAATAATCAAATTTGGTTGATTATGTAAGAATGAGACTCAGAACAACTGAAAAACAACTTCACTTCAGGGTTTCCAGTGTAACTTTCCCGCAGTGATGGGGTGAGAGATGGTCATGGGAGATAATCGTGGACAGGCAGGCTAGACATAGACCCCATCCCCTAAGAAGTTTAAGATCAGGCCTGGAGAGACACAAACCTGTCCCTCCATGGTGAGAAGTCAGGCCCAGTTTGTGTTCTGTCCTGAAACACGTGGGTCTGAAAGTGCTGGCATTATGTACAATGGGCTTCTTTTTTTTTTTTTTTTGTGGGTACCAGGGGGTCGACCTCAGGACCTCGCGCGCCAGCAGGCGCCCGTGCCGCTGAGCGATATCACCGGCCCCCTTTTCGTATGTGGGATCCGGGAGTCGAACTCGGGCCCTCGCGCTTGCAAGGCAGGCGCTTACGCTGCTGAGCCATCTCAACGGCCCACAATGGGCTTCTTGATCTCTTGCCCTGCTGCCTACATCCAGCACAGATCAGAATTCTGATTTTTTTTCCCTGTACCGACATGAGGAAGGACACACACTGGCCTGGACAGTTGCCAAAGCCTGGGGTAAATGGACAGAGGGGGCCTCTGGAATGGGGAGCACCTCACAAACACACAGGGCATAAAATTAAGTACAGCAATCCCCAACTTACAAATCAGTTCTGTTCCAGGAGGATGTTCAGATTCCTTCATAAGTCCAATAAATTGAGTCTTGTATAAATATACAATGTAAAGCTTAAAAAAACCAAGCACACACACACACAAATACTGTAAATAAACTATTTTTACTTTTAAGCATGATAAGCACAGAGCAGCAGAACTGTGACATGAACTACTTCTGTGATTTGATTGCATCTACAAATTTTTGTAATACGAGGTCCATTCATATTTGTGAAAATGTGCAACTCAAATGTTCATAAGTAAGCTGGGGACTTACTTACAGAAAACTGTGACTTGCTGGATTCCAAACCTGAAGTTCCTGGAAACAAACCACTCTTCCAAAAATACAGAACATCAAGCATGCCTATAATCCCAGCACTTCAAGGCCCACCTGGGCTACATAGTGAGTTCAAGGCCAGCCCAACTTCATAGTGAGACCCTGCCACATAACACGCACACATATACACACAGAAATTTTTTCCCTTTCTTTGGACTCATTTTTCTCTCCTTTATTTCTCTTTCTTCCTCACTTTTTCTTTTGTGGGGGCAGGGTTGGGGAATTTTCCTTTTTCTTGTCTTCCCTTCCTCTTCTCTTTCTTCTGTTTTTCTACCTTTTTTCTTTTATCTTTTTTTGCTGTTGTTACCTTTATTTAATTCTTTTAACACATTCCCACAGGTTTGAATTATCAGTGGTACATGTAGACTGTCCCATCTGGCAGTTGTATCACTGGTGGTACAAGTGGTAATCACTTTTATCAGTCTTTTTACTAATAAAATTAATAAAATCTATAAACAAACCAAATCTAGTTAGTTGCTTATTATTGCCCAAATAAAAATATTAATACTTTTTATAGCAATTAAAATTATTACAGTAATCAACAAATTCATTTCATCAAATGAAAATATTTATATTTGTGAATTTCTTTAAAACATTCTACACAGAGAGTTGGTGGATGTGCTCAAAGTGCAAAATGTCATAACCTGTTTGGCTTTTTTTGTGGCCACAGAGGCACCCATTTTTCAGATAATTTTCAATAACTTTCTCTGTGTTGCTTGCATGCATTTTTTGCCGATCCCAAATAAGCTTCCTTAAAGTTAATATTTTTTTCAAGTAATTTGTACATGTGGCATTTTTTCATAGGTTAAGTTGAACAATAATTAATTCTCCAGATTTTAATATGGATATCTTATGAGTACCCAATTGCTGGTGTACATAACATGCATTTACAACTGCTGTACTACACATTAGCTGCATTATATTTTTTATACTGTTTTAATGTTTTCCTTAATGAACTATAATATGATGACATCTGGTCTACTAAATCAGCACCTTTCTTTGCATTATTGTAATCAAAGGCAAGATCACATTTTATGTTTCTGGATTTTCCATTGATTAAGGTAAGTACATGTATGATTTTTACAAGTTGTTAACATATGAACCATTCTTTTATCAATCCATTTAACAAATTTTACCACAGAACCATTTTCAAACTTTATGATTTTCCTATGTTTTTGCATTATCTTTGCTTGTACTGGTAAAAAGTTTCCATTTGGCTGTACTGAGCTGCAAAAATGAATTTTTTGGGTAAAAGATTTTGTGCTAGGGGGTATACCTGAATAATAACTATCTGTATCTAATGTGCAGTGTTCAAATAATTAGCCATTCAATAACTTCAAAACAACATTGGAGTGGAAACAACCCAAATGCCCATTAACCGAGGAATGGATAAAAAAGATGTGGTATTTCTATACAATGGAGTACTACTCAGCCATAAAGAAAGATAAACTGGAAACTTTTATAGGTAAATGGATGCAACTCGAGAAAATACTCACAAGCGAAATAAACCGGATGCACATTTGTAAACATCGTATTGTCTCCCTAGTATGAAAATGCAATTTCACTGTGACTATTCCATTCTGTAGTCTTCTATTTTTACCTAGCTTTTACATGGCTTAATCTTATACTGAGTTATGTTTTTCTCCAAAAGGTATTTGTACATTCTCTAATTCTTGAGTTTGTTAATACAGGAGAATGTTTACTTGTTGTCTTTAAAAAAAAAATAAATTAATTAATAAAAAAAACCACATAATCATATTTTGGATACAGTGGGCAAAAACACATTACCAAAAAAAAAAAAAAAAAAAAAAAAAAAACATTGATTGTCCATGATTTGAAGGATTTGCACTTTTTCTGGCATAGACATCTAAATCATAGGTATAACCATTAGGCAAACAATTTACATAATTTTATCCTGTGTGCCATTTTTCTTGATATACTGGTGAAATGCAGATGTCTTCAGCATAAAAATCATAATTTCACCTATAACTACACTTTCCCAAGGTTTTACTTCATTCTTGAATGTATTAATTTCTTCCATGATTTTTCTAAATTTATTCAAGGGGTCCTTGATTCTGCATGTGGTACTGTCAGAGAAATGGAAATGGTTCTAAATAACAAAAAAAGATTGCATTGCCTGGCATTCTTTATGTCTTTGGCATATACATTATTTTCAGACCAATACGATCTAATACTGATAATGGTATTATCCTCATAATTAATAACATACCTATAAAAATTTTCATCTCACTAATTGTAACAGATTCCCAGCATTGTTGTGTTTTGTTTTATTTGTTTGTTTTTGTTTTTTTGAGACAGGATCTCACTGTGTATTCCAGGCTGGCCTTGACCTCACTATGTAGCCCAGGCTGGCCTTGAACCCACAGCAATTCCCCTGCCTCAGCCTCCTGAGTGCTGGGATTACAGCTGTGTATCACCACACCTGGCTAACATTGTTGTTTCTTTTTGGGCTAAAGCTGAATTGTATGGCATATCTATTTGTTTCTTCAACTATATTTTTGAGTATATTATCAGGTATACAAAGCAAAGTAACACTGCAATTAATATTTCTTATTAGAATTTCCGCATTTTGCAGTTTTATATATTTATGTTCTCATGTTTCTTTTCATTATTGGCTGCCATTCTTCCTCTGGATCTTCTACATTCATATCCAGATCTGTATTATGTTCATTGAATGTACTGACCACAAGATTATTTTCATCTAATGCATCTCCATCTGAAGCTGATAGGTTTTTTCCCGTGATGAAATATAATTACAGATTCACCTCATGAATCATCTATTTTCTGTGTTTGACACTCTAATGGAAAAATTTTACAAAATTGAAATACTTAAAATTGAAAAAAGAATAGATTGTATTTGTATACAAAAATTATATATTACTTACAAACAAATATCCCACACAAACATGAGAAGAACCAGTGAGGAACAAGAACAAAATAATAAAAGAAAAATTTACCACTGGGCTTAATAATAAGCTAGCCAGGGCCGGTGAGATAGCTCAGCGGCATAAGCACCTGCCTGGCAAGCACGAGGTCCTGAGTTCAGCTCCCGGAACCCACATACGAAAAAAGGGCCGGTGATATCACTCAGTGGCACGGGTGCCTGCTGGCGCGCAAGGTCCTGAGGTCGACCACCGGTACCCACAAAAAAAAAAAAAAAAATAATAATAATAATAATAATAATAATAATAATAATAATAAGCTAGCCATGAAATGACAAGGACTGTTTTTATTTTAGCATCTTATATTCACAAAAGAGCATACACAGTTTAACCATATAACATCATGCGATGGAATCAAATCAGAGCTTCTTAGCAGCAAGACACACAAGTTATGGTCCCATCTGGAAAGTGTTCACATACTTCTCCCTCATAGGATCCTTTATCTCAGCTTTCTGTCTTCCTTCTCACCTTCCATTGTTTAATTTTTCAAATATTTATTCTTTCATTCTCCTGTTCCCCATGCCCTCTATTGTTACTACTGTATTTCCCGGAAAAAGACCTAACTGGAAAGTAGGCCCTAGGGTGATTTTTCAGAATGCTTGTAATATAACACTATCCCAAAAATAAGCCTCATTTAAGATTGTCAGCCTGGTCACATTTAGTATATCTGTCACAACACACGACGGATATATTGAATTATAAATTCATAGTATTGATATATAATTAAATATAAATAACAGTATTAACATTGATACTTTAAAATAAATGATAATACAAATTGTAATTAAGTATTTGTAAATACCCAGGTGGGCATCTTTGGATGAGAGGTAACTGTCTATGTAAAAAGATGAACTCAAGACTTGTTGCCAATAAAACAGAAACATTAAATCTTCTGGAAGATAGGATAGGTAAAACCCTTGAAGACATTGGTGTAGGCAAAGACTTTATGACTAAAACCTCAACAGCACAGGAACTATCACAAAGAATCAACAACTGGGATCTCATCTTATTAAAAAGCTTTTGCACAGCAAGAGAAACCACCAACAGAGTGAAGAGACAACCCACAACGTGGGAAAAAATGTTTGCCAGCTGTTCCTCAGACAAAGGATTACTATCAGGAACATACAAAGAAGTCAAAAAAATCAGACCTCCCAAATTTAAAGACCCAATCCAAAAATGGGTATCTGAGATGAATACACACTTCTCAGATGAAGAAATACAAATGGCAAATAAATATACAAAAAAATGTTCAACATCACTAGTCATTCAAGAGATGCAAATTAAAACAACACTGAGATATCATCTCACCCCAGAAAGAATGGCTATTATCAAGAAATCAACTAATAACAAATGCTGGAGGGGCTGTGGGGAAAAAGGAACCCTTCTCCACTGTTGGTGGGAGTGTCGACTGGTACAGCCACTGTGGAAATCAGTGTGGAGACTCCTCAAAAAACTGGAATTGGAGGTCCGATTTGACCCAGCTATTCCCCTTCTGGGTATCTTCCCAGAAGAATTAAAAACATCGTACCACATGGGTGCGATATATGTGCACCCATGTTTATAGCAGCACAATTTGTAATAGCCAGATCTTGGAAACAACCCAAATGCCCATCAACCGAGGAAAGGATAAAAAAGATGTGGTATTTTTATACAACGGAGTACTACTCAGCCATAAAGAAGGATAAACTGGAGACTTTTATAGGTAAATGGATGCAACTCGAGAAAATACTCATAAGTGAAATTAACCGGACGCACATGTGTAAACATCCAATTGTCTCCCTAGTGTGAGAAACTGAAAGAGTAAATAAGATCCAAAATGTACAATAGATATGATGAATCAGAAAGAAACTGGTCAAAAGGAAAGAGAGTCTGGAATGGGGGAATGGGGAAAAGAAAGAAAGGAAAAGAAAAAAATTGTATTTATATATAAGATGGTTAAGATAGATACACTACTAATTTTGCTTAGTTCATTGAAGAGAAAGGTTTATGCCAGTAATGTTTGGACAATTGAATGCTGATATCTTGTATCCTGAGTAACTAATTTAAAGATAACAATACCTAATGTATTAACCATTGTTACCCTCCTATTATGTTGTTTTGAAATTTTGTTCTTTTTTGTTTTGTTTTCTTCTCTTTAAAATAAAAAAAAATAAAAGACTTGTTGCCAAATGACCAATCAGAGTAGATAAAACACATGAATAACATGTGCACTTGATAATGAATGGATGTGTTTGTGCCTAAGAAGAATCTTCATAATTCAATATGCTGTGTGGCAACAGATGAACCTAATTGTACTCGTGTGAAAGAAAGAAACACTTTCTGAGTTTTGGTGCCTGCAATTTTTAGTTGCTTTTGTGTGGACCATCATTCTTCCTTTTTTTTTTTTTGTACTGGGAATTGAACTCAGGACCTGGCGCTTGCCAGGCAGGTATTGTGCCACTGAGCTATATCCCCAGCCCTGGACAATCATTCTTTTTTTTTTTTTTGTGGGTACTGGGGGTCGACCTTAGGACCTCGTGCGCCAGCAGGCACCCATGCCGGTGAGCGATATCACCGGCCCCTTTTTTCGTATGTGGGTTCCAGAAGTCGAACTCGGGCCCTCGCGCTTGCCAGGAAGGTGCTTATGCCGCTGAGCCATCTCACCGGCCCCTGGACAAACATTCTTAACTCATCATTTTCATTGCCACTCTCGTCTCATAAGCCTTCAATTAGCCCTTGATTTAATGGAAACTTTGTGAAGCCTAGCCTGCAAGAGGCTGTGACTTGGGTGAAGAATTCCTGGGATAAAATCACTGACAGCTGTGTTGCCAACACACCACGAGCAGGCTACATAGACAAGAAGTGCTCACGCAGCTGGGCATGGTAGTGCACACCTGTAATCCCAGGACTCCAGAGGCTGAGGCAGGAGGATCCCTGCCTGTTCCAGGCCAGCCTAGTCTCTCCTAGTCTCTCCTAGTCTCCTAGTCTCCTAGACTCCATAGTGAGTCCAAGGCCAGCCTGAACTCTATAGTGAGACTCTGTCTCGAAACAAAACAAACAAAACAAGCCTCGCGCACACTCACAAACACACACACACAAAACAAACACAAAATTAAAGGAAGTGCTCATTGAAGGAAAGCTCTATTGTTGGACATGAGAGATTGGGGCCAACGGTTCTACAGGAAATGTAGAACAATTGTACACAAAAAATTCAGGCCAGAATTCAGGGTTTAGAGAGTTATGACGATGTTCCAGAAGAAAATGACATGACCGTACCAACATGACTGTGATACCTTGGTTGTCGAACTCAATTTGTAACAAGTTCATGTTCCAACACAGAAAAGTTCAAGAAATGAACATATTTTTCCCATAAGAAATAATGGAAAACCAAATAATTGGTGCTGAGGCCCAAAAATTACACTTACAAATTCATTATTCCAGGACTTTCACAAACTTCACAATGATGTATTTCTTTAATTCTATTGTGGCTGTCACGGTTTTCCTCTTAGCTTTTCTGCTGGTATCACTAAATTTCTTTGGAGCCATGGTTCCGGTACTTTACGCAAGTTAAGCGAAAAAAAAAAAAAGCTTAATGACAGAACTTTTAATGCACTAACACAAGCACTATAACGTTGTCTGCATGAGAGCAGCGCTGAACTGAAGCGCCACCCCTTCGTGTCCACGGCAAGATGCAACACAAGACTCACTCTCAACCCCATACAGGCTTTTTCATCAAATTTTTGGTTTGACTATCAAGTAAAGTTATGAATGCTGTGCAGAGTTTTTTCAAACTTTGCCACTGGAGTAGTGGAAAGTTTGAGCCTGGAGCCATTTGGCAACCAAGGTATCACTGTATTTAAATAAATGTAGAGTTTTGTACATGAATAAATATAGACTTTTTTTTTTTTTTTTTTTGTGGGTACCGGGGGTTCGACCTCAGGGCCTCGTGCGCCAGCAGGCGCCCATGCCGCCGAGCGATATCACCGGCCCCTTTTTCGTATGTGGGTTCCGGGAGTCGAACTCGGGCCCTCGCGCTTGCCGGGCAGGCGCTTAAGCTGCTGAGCCATCTCACCGGCCCAAATATAGACTTTTGTACGTGAACAAATGTAGATTGTTGTACATGAAAGAATAAGATATCCTCTGGAAATAAGCCCTAATGCATCTTTTTGAGCAAAAACTAATACTTATTAGATTCAGTCTTATTTTCAGGGAAATACAGTAGTATAACCATTAAGCTTCATTAACCTTTAGATAGTCAGTTAACTCTATGCTTTAAGGTTAAATTCTTTTCTATTATTAGTGGAGGTATAGTTGTCCCATCTAGTAGCTATTTACTGTATGTCACTATTTGGGTTTTCTTAGTGATTATACTATAATAATAGATCTCTTGAATACACATTTCTCAGATGAAGAAATACTAATGGCAAATAAATATACAAAAAAATGTGCAACATCACTAGTCATTCGAGAGATGCAAATTAAAACAACACTGAGATACCATCTCACCCCAGAAAGAATGGCTACTATTAAGAAATCAACTAATAACAAATGCTGGAGGGGCTGTGGGGAAAAAGGAACCCTTCTTCACTGTTGGTGGGAGTGTCGACTGGTACAGCCACTGTGGAAGTCAGTGTGGAGATTCCTCAGAAAACTAGGGTTGGAGGTCCCATTTGACCCAGCTATTCCCCTTCTGGGCATCTTCCCAGAAGAATTAAAAACATCGTACCACAGCGATATATGTGCACCCATGTTTATAGCAGCACAATTTGTAATAGCCAGATCTTGGAAACAACCCAAATGCCCATCAACTGAGGAATGGATAAGAAAGATGTGGTATTTTTATACAATGGAGTACTATTCAGCCATAAAGAAGGATAAACTGGAGACTTTTATAGGTAAATGGATGCAACTCGAGAAAATACTCATAAGTGAAATAAACCAGAAGCACATGTGTAAGCATCGTATTATCTCTCTAGTATGAGAAACTGAAAGAGTAAATAAGATCCAAAATGTACAATAGACATGGTGAATCAAAAAGAAACTGGTCAAAAGGAAAGAGAGACTGGAATAGGGAAAAGAAAGAAGGGAAAGGGAAAAAAATTGTATATATATATATATAAGATGGTTAAGATAGATACACTACCATTTTTACTTAGTTCATTGAAGAGTAAGGTTTGTGCCAATAATGTTTGGACAATTGAATGCTAATGTCTGGTGTCCTGAATAACTAACTTAAAGATAGTAATACGTAATGTATTAACCATTGTTACCCTCCTATTATGTTTGTTTGAAAATTTGTTCTTCTTTTGATTTGTTTTGTTTTTTCTTCTCTTTAAAATAAAAAAAAAATAATAGATCTCTTTTCTACGCTTAAGTGTGGTACATTTTTGGTTCTTATGGCACGTCAATATCCAGTTTATCTTTGATGATACTGTGTTTGCTGATTTACTTGCTATTGCCAGGATGGTGTAGTTGTTGCTATTAAGAGCTTTCCCATGTATGCAAATATCAAGATTACATTTGTGTCATTGACAATAGTGTGATTCATTTCCAGAGAACTGGGTGCTGGGCCAATCACACTGCATCCTCCCCTCGCAAATTAATGAAGGTTGTCAGATCTTGGAACAAAGGCAAAAGACTACAATTAGCCACCCCCAGAGTGCATCACTAAAGAGCAGATACTAACTAAAGAGATCTCCATACTACTAAAAAAGTCTTTCCACTATAAACACCCACAAACCTCAGCAACAAAACAAAACAAACAGTAGAAACATGAGAAGTCAAGGCCACAAATGGAACTCTCTCTAAAATAGACCACATAATAGCCTATAATGCCTATGTAAATGCAAAAGAAATTATCTTATGCATAGTATCAGGTCATAGTGTAATGAAACTAGAAATCAATGGCAAAAGAAGACACAGAAATCATGAAAACACATGAAATTAAATAATAGCCTATGGAATAACAAATTTATCACAGAAAAATTCAAGGAAGAACTTAGAAGAAATGGATAGATTCCTAGGTACATGTAAATTATCAAAACTGAGCCAAGAGCCAGGGATGGTGGTGCATGCCTGTAAACCCAGCACTTGGGAGGCTGAGGCAGGAGGATTGCTGTGAGTTCGAGGCCAGCCTGGGCTACACAGTGAGTTCAAGGTCAACCTGGACTACACAGCAAGACCTTGTCTCAAAAACAAAAACAAAACAAAAAACCCAAAGCTGAACCAGGGAGATATAAAAACACTAAACAACTCAACAACAGGCAATGAAATTGAAGAAGCAATAAAAATACTACCATAAGAAAAGCCCACGGGCCGGTGAGATGGCTCAGCGGCGTAAGCGCCTGCCTTGCAAGCGCGAGAGCCCGAGTTCGACTCCTGGATCCCACATACGAAAAAGGGGCCGGTGATATCGCTCAGCAGCACGAGTGCCTGTTGGCGCGCGAGGTCCTGAGGTCGACCCCCCGGTACCCACAAAAAAAAAAAAAAAAAAAAAAAAAAAAAAAGAAAAGCCCAGGTCCCAATCATTTGTGCAAAATTCTACAAGAACTTTAGGGAAGATTAACATCAATACCCTCAAACTCTTTAATGCAATTAAAAGGGAAAGAGTACTCCAAAGTGACTCCTGGAAGCTAGCAGTACCCAGATTCCAAAAGCAGAAAAAGACTCAACCACAATAGAAAGTTGCAGGTTAATCTCTTTAATGAACATAGACACAAAAATCCTCAAAAAATACTTACAAACAGAATACAACAAATCATCCAAAAAGAAAATACATCACAACCAAGTAGGATACAAACAAGCAGGGCTAGGATCAACATATGCAAATCAATAATATGACATCACATAAAGAGAAACAAGGACAGAAATTACAAGATCATATCAATAGATGCAGAAAAAGCTTTTGACAAAATCTGACATCCATTCATGATAAAAAAAAAAACCCTGAAGAAAATGGGAATAGAAGAGCCTAATCTCAAGCTGCGAAAAGCCATTTATGACAAATTTGCTACCAACATCTATGTAAATGGAGAGGAGCTGAAAGCATTCTCTATAAAATCAGGAACAAGAAAAGGATGTCAAGTATCGCTGCTACTTTTAATATAGTTCTTGAAATATTAGCCAGAGCAATTAGGCAAGAAAATGAAATAAAAGGGATATGTATTGGAAAAGAAGAAGTTAAATTATCATTAATTGCAGATAACCTGATCCTCTATATAGGAGACCTCCACCATAAAATTTCCACCAAAGTACTCCTAGAATAACCAAATTCAGTCGTGTAGCAGGATAAAAAGTCAATACACAAAAATCAATAGTTTCTGTATGTCAATAATGAACTCAAGAAAGAAATTAGGAAAATAATACCATTCACAATGGCATCAAGAAAAATTAAATCCTTAGGAATTAACTTCACCAAGGAAGTGAAAGACCTCTACAACAGAAACTACACTATGAAAAAAGAGGTCAAGGGAGACATCAGAAAATGTCCCTTGTTCCTGAATAGGCAGAAGCAATATAATCAAAATGGACATACTTCCAAAATTGACATGCAGATTTATTGCAACCCCAAACAAAATACTGATAGCGCTCCTCACAGAACTAGAAAAAATAATCCCAAAATTTGTATGGAATCGAAAAAGACCCACGATAGCTAAAGCAATCCTGGGCAACAAGAACAAAGCATGGAGCATCACAATCCCAGATTTCAAGTTATATTACAAAGCTACATGATAAAAATAGCATGGCACTGGCACAAAAACAGTCATATGTATCAATGGAGCAGAATAGAGGATGCAAAAACTACACCAAGCACATTCACCCACCTGATCTTTGATAAAAGGGCCAAAAACATTCTCTGGAGGGAGCACAGCCTCTTTAACAAAGGATAATGGGAAAGCTGCCTATCCATGTGCAGAAGATTAAATCGAGACCTGTATCTCTCACCATTTATTAAACTAAACTCAGAATGGATCAAAGATCTAAATGTTCAAACAGAAACACTTAATCTCCTGGAAGATAAAACAGGTAAAACTGTTGAAGACATAGGCACAGGCAAGGACTTTCTGAACAGGACCCCAATTGCATAAGAAATAACATCAAGAATCTACTACTGGAATTATGTCAAATTTTTTTTTTTTTTTTGTGGGTACCGGGGGGACGACCTCAGGACCTCGCGCGCCAACAGGCACCCGTGCCACTGAGCAATATCACCGGCCCCTTTTTCGTATGTGGGTTCCGGGAGTCGAACTCCGGCCTTCGCGCTTGCAAGGCAGGCGCTTACGCCGCTGAGCCATCTCACCGGCCCCCGAATTATGTCAAATTTTAAAGCTCTGTACAGCAAAGGAGACAACCACTAGAGTGAAAAGACAACCTACAGAATGGAAAAAAATTGTGCCAGCTCTTCCTCCTACAGAAGGTGTAACATTTAACAGTGGTGGAGAACCATGCCACAGCCAGCTGTTTGTTATCACTGAAAGCTCTGAAAGGTTTGCCATTGTTTATCTAGAATATATAAAGAAATTTAAAAATTAGACACACCAAAATAAAAGACCCAATCAAAAAATGGGCAAGTGAAATGAACAGACACCTTTCAGAAATACAAAGTGCTAGTAAATACGTGAAAAAAATATTCAACATTTCTGGCCATTAGAAAAATGCAAATTAGAACAGCACTAAGATTCCATCTTACTCCAGAAAGAATGGCCATCATCAAGAAATCAAGGAACAACAAATGCTAGTGAATCTGTGGGGGAAAAGGAACACTTCTTCACCCAAGGTGGCAGTGTAAACTAGTACAACCATTATAGAAATCGGTATTGAGATTCCTCAAAAAAAAACTAAAATAAGAAATTCCATTTTGATCCAGCTATTCCCTCCCCAGGGATCTTCCCAAAAGAGTTAAAGACATCATAGTACAGTGATACGTGCACACCCGTGTTTATAGCAGCACAATTCACATTAGCTAAATCTTGAAAGTGGCTTACATGCCCATCAACAGATGAATGGATAAAGTAAATATGGTATTTATACACAATGGAGTACTACTCTGCCATAAAGAATGATAAGCTTGACTCATCTGAAGGAAAATGAATGTAGTTTTAGCACATAATGTTAAGTGAAATAAGTCATACACATGTTTAAATATCTATGGTTTCCCTTATGTGAGAAACCCAATATAAAAAGAGCAAAATAAGGCCAGGGATATAGCTCAGTGGCACAGCCCCTGCCTGGCAAGCGCGAGGTCCTGAGTTCAATTGCCGGTTCTGTGGGGAAAAAAATAGCAAAATAAAAGACAGATAATAAAAAAATAGAGATGGAAGGAGGGCAGAGGGAAGGAAGGAAAATGCAACTGGGAAGGAAGAGAGTGGAGGGTATATAAAAATAATTGAGATGTGTTATGTGCATGTACCACTCCTCCCAGTGAATGTAATCATTATGTACTGCAAATGCATAGTAATAAAAAATTTGAACAAAAGAGGGGGAAAAAAAGAAAATACACAGCAGCCTTTGTATTAAGTGATCCATTTTGTCAGAAGACCTAAGAAAGTCACTTGCTCGATCACCATGTAGTCTCAGCAACCTGCCACGCCCAGGTACTGACTGGAGGATTCTAGCGTTAAACCTTGTATTTCACAGGAGCATTCTGACTCCTCACCTGGAGACTGGGCTTTGACTGGGAGGGTGGAGTGGCGTGGCAGCGACGAACAGCGTGACCTCCAACAACAGCCAGATCTGAATGCCCTCAGATGGGCTTCCACTGACCACAATGGGACGGGGTGGGGTGGGTGACAATCGAAGCAGCCTGATCACTTCTGTGGACCAGGATCCACAGGACCATCATCTGCCAAAAGTTAGTCCCCCAAGAATCTTGAAAGATGGGAAAACTCATCTTACTTTTTCAGGTGAAGAAACTCAGACCCAGAGAGGTAAATTGTGTGCTGAAGACCACACTAGTTCCTGGCAGCAGAATTTCCTCCCTCTACCCACTTCCTAAGACACAGGCTCACTGTGTGCTAACCATGTATTGTAATCCTTCTTGGGGCTTCTAATTCCCACTTATAAGATGGAAATAATACTTCCTGCCTCCAGGGCTGCTTCCAGGCCAAAGTGGAATAGTGGTGAGATGGGTCCCTTGGTTCAAGTACCTGACGGGTTAGAAAGAAGAGTCAATGTACAAGTGCTGAACGTGGCCAGAACTAGGAAATCCACTTTTATGCCTTGGTTTACCCTAATGAAGCCACATGATTGTGGCCTAAACTTCCTCCCCTTGGGTCTTACACACCAGAGGGACTCAGGGTCCTGGAGCTTTAGGAACCTTCCCAAGGCTCCACACGATGGTCATGAACATGGGTCATCTCTCAGGCTCTGCTCCCCTTTTCTGAGCCTGGTCCCTGCCACCTCTTTTATGCCTCTACCACCGAGAGCTGCCCAAGTAAGCATCTGCTGGGCATAGCCACAGGATTCTACCCAGGAGAGGCACCGCTAAGATCCTCATGACAGGAGTCCACTAGGGGGGACCAGGACAGATATTATTCTCCATATGGAACATCTTCTGGGTGTAGCAGGGGGGATTAATCAGTTTTCCATTGCTATCATAAAACACCTTGAGCTGGGTATTTATAATGGAAAGAGGTTTCCTTAGCTCACCATTCTAAGGCTAGAAGTCAAAGATCAGACAGCCCCATCTGTTTCCCCCCTGGCAAAGACTCCCTGGGCTACACTGCTACATGGTGAGAGAACAGAAAGGAAACAACCTGGCCACAGGTCCAAACATTTGGAGTAGAATTGCTTTATAAAAACACTCTCAAGGGCTGGTGAGATGGCTCAGCAGCATAAGCGCCTGCCCAGCAAGTGTGAGGTCCTGAGTTCAACTCCTACAACCCACATAAAGGAAAAAAAAGGGCTGGTGATATCGCTCAGCGGCACAAGCACTTGCTGGCAAGCGCAAGGTCCTGAGGTCAACTCCCGACACCCACATAAAAATAAAAAAATTAAAAAATAAAACACTCTCAAGAGAACAAACTTGTTCAAAGATGCCAGCATGAATCCCTTCCCAGGCAGCATCCCCAATGACCTAGTCATCTCCTATTTTCTGTAACTGTTAAAAGTTCCCACCATGAGCTGGGCATGGTGGCATGCGCCTGTAATCCCAGCACTCAGGAAGCTGAGGCAGGAGGATCTCCGTGAGTTCAGGGCCAGCCTGGGCTACAAAGCAAGTTCAAGGCCAGCCTGAACTGCATAGTAAAACCCTGTCTCAAACACACACACACACACACACACACACACACAAAGTTTCCACCAACTTGCACATCACCACACTGGGGAACAAGCTTGCAGCACATGAATGCCTGAGGGTCACCTGTGGGACCTAGGAAGTACATTCCACCCTTTTCCTATTTTACAGATTTAAAGGCTTCAGGGCTTCTATTGGCTAGAGGGGGCACACAGAGTTAGAGCAGGAACAGCCTCTGATTTCAAACTCCAGTGCTGTGGGACAGTGTGGTGTCCTGTGGCTCCAGTCTCTTGTTATGTTCAAAGAATCTGTCTTCTGAAGTCAGTTCCTGGCCATGGGAAGCTATTCATCACCATGATTGGACAGCTCTCCATAATTGACAGGTCACGCCCTATTGTCCAGCCTCCTTGCCATGCCCAAATCTTGTACCTCACTGGCACTGCAAAAAATAAAAGCCTTCAAAAAGGAGCGTTGCCATTGGTGTAGGCAAAGACTTTATGAATAAAAACTCAACCTCACGGGAACTATCCCAAAGAATCAATAACTGGGATCTCATCTTATTAAAAAGCTTTTGCACAGCAAGAGAAACCACCAACAGAGTGAAGAGACAACCCACAACGTGGGAAAAAATGTTTGCCAGCTGCTCCTCAGACAAAGGATTACTATCGAGAACATATAAAGAACTCAAAAAAATCAGACCTCCCAAATTTAAAGACCCACTCCAAAAATGGGCATCTGAGATGAATACACATTTCTCAGATGAAGAAATACTAATGGCAAATAAATATACAAAAAAATGTGCAACATCACTAGTCATTCGAGAGATGCAAATTAAAACAACACTGAGATACCATCTCACCCCAGAAAGAATGGCTACTATAAAGAAATCAACTAATAACAAATGCTGGAGGGGCTGTGGGGAAAAAGGAACCCTTCTTCACTGTTGGTGGGAGTGTCGACTGGTACAGCCACTGTGGAAGTCAGTGTGGAGATTCCTCAAAAAACTAGGGTTGGAGGTCCCATTTGACCCTGCTATTCCCCTTCTGGGCATCTTCCCAGAAGAATTAAAAACATCGTACCACAGCGATATATGTACACCCATGTTTATAGCAGCACAATTTGTAATAGACAGATCTTGGAAACAACCCAAATGCCCATCAACTGAGGAATGGATAAGAAAGATGTGGTATTTTATACAATGGAGTACTATTCAGCCATAAAGAAGGATAAACTGGAGACTTTTATAGGTAAATGGATGCAACTAGAGAAAATACTCATAAGTGAAATAAACCAGAAGCACATGTGTAAGCATCGTATTGTCTCTCTAGTATGAGAAACTGAAAGAGTAAATAAGATCCAAAATGTACAATAGACACGGTGAATCAAAAAGAAACTGGTCAGTAAGAAAGAGAGACTGGAATAGGGAAAAGAAAGAAGGGAAAGGGAAAAAAATTGTATATATATATAAGATGGTTAAGATAGATACACTACCAATTTTACTTAGTTCATTGAAGAGTAAGGTTTGAGCCAATAATGTTTGGACAATTGAATGCTAATGTCTGGTATCCTGAATAACTAACTTAAAGATAATAATACGTAATGCACTGACCATTGTTACCCTCATATTATGTTGTTTTGAAAATTTGTTCTTTTTTTGATTTGTTTTGTTTTTTCTTCTCTTTAAAAAAAAAAAAAAACCAAACCAAACAATCATAAAAATGTGTGTGGTGACACGTGCCTGTAAACACTCTGAAAGGCTGAGGCAGGAGGACTGCAAGTTTGAGCCCAGCCTGGGCAATTTAGGGACTTAGCAAAACCCTGTCTTAAAATATAAAGTAAAAAAGGGGACGTAGCTCAATGCAAAGGCCCTAGGTTCAATCCCCAATACGGCAAAAACAAAAAGTAAGAACCACTACGTGATCTAGCAATCCCACTGTTGGGTAGATATCCAAAGGAAACGAATTCAGAACAAAGACACTTGTACGCCCATGTTGATTCCGGCACTATTCACCATAGCGCACCACCCGCCAGCTCTCTCCCAGGCTCCTCGGGTGGGTGTGTTTAAGGTCAGATTTGCAGGAGGCGCCTCCCGCCAGGGCCGGTGCCCAGGAGAACGGCGTTACCCACCTGGCCTTGCGCCGAGCGTCGGCAGCGCTGGACCAATGAAAGCCGAGCGCTCCAGGCGGGACTCCCGGCGCTCCCCGGGCGGCGGGGATCTTGGTGACCTTGGGGTCGGTCCCCCGGAGGGGATTCTGAAGTGTTCCTCCGGCCCAAGGTCAAGTGAGCGGGAAGGCGTGAAGAGACTTTGTCCGCCACCCACAGAGGTGGGTCTGTGGCTCGGGAGGGCGTCACAGGCGAGACCGCGCGCAGGAGGGGCTGCCGTGTGGGTTTGGCCTGGTCTCCCGCCTCTCCCGGCTCCGCCCCGCCACTGCTCTGAAGGCGGCCTCCTCTCCGCTGGACTCTGCCTAGATCGATGCTGCGCGCCACGGACCGGCGCCGGTCCAGACCCCACCTCAGATCCCTAGGCCGCGAATGCTGGGCTCCTGTCCAGGTTATTTCAACCCGGCCGCTTTATTTAGGAGAGAGGGGCGTCGCGGGGTGAGGTCACCGTTTGTAAAAAACCAGCATGGTGAGTAGAAGATTGTTCCTTACAGAGGGATCAGCCTGCGGGGGGCTTGGAGGTGCGCTTTGAGGGGAAACGCTGGGAACAGATGAGGTAAGTGTGGAACAGCGGCCGCCAAGCTAGCATTCTGAGGGCGTGGGTGGAAATGGAGGGAACAGAGACTAGATCTGAGTTAGGATTTTAAGATTCGCTCAGAGGAAAACAGACTGGGACATGAGAGGGAGGGAGATCTTGAGGCTGCTGCAACAAACCAGGAGACTTAGTGCTGAAGCAGAGCTGTGGCAGTAAATGAGAGAGAAGTGGTACAGTTAATTACGGGTCGATGTTGAAGGATAGGAAACTAGCATTCACCCAGCCTGGGTAATCCCCGGGTCATTTTTATTTATGACTTTATGGAATAACTTCTCACTACAACAATAAGAGATCAGTATTCCTCTGAAAGTGTATATATGGACGGGCAGTTAATTGAAATGTGTGCATTTAACAAGTTTTGCAGGCACTTAATATTTGGCTTACACCTTAATATAAAACAAAGCAATGTACTGAGACGCTAAAAGACATGCGTATTGCAATCTCATGAATTCTTACCATGTAAGTATAACACATCTATAATTTAAAAAATTATCACATCACTTGCCCTGACAATATTAAAAGAGGCCTTTATTCCGTGGATCGTAATTGCTCATACTTACGTCTCGTGTATTAAAGCACTGATAGCAACACCAGCCTTGTTGTGGTTGGTACCATTCTTATGCCCCCTTTATAGATGGAGATACACAGAGGTTGCATCTTCATTCAAGGGCACAGCCAGTGAGAGGGAACACGAAGGACTGAAGCCCAGAAGTTAGTCATGTGGCCGTCATCTTGTTCTGGGGGAGGGCTTGGGGTTGGGAGGGCCACGTGAGCTCTTGCATTCATACTACAGATGCTCTTCACTCACAGTGTCGCTCTTTCCATGGGTTTCCGTGGCTTCAGGAGTGCTTATGAGCTAGGCACAGGTGAGGCGAGGATGTCTCAGGCCCTCACCCTGCTCGATTGTCACTCCTGCAGGTTGGCGGTTGGTCTGATAGTGGCTGTTTTGAGTCTGGGATGTGTCTTGGATTCGGTGCCTACCACTTTACTGAGCATTGGTGCTTCTGGGGTCTCTTCATACATAAGATCCTGAATTCAGGCCTGGGATTATATGGAGATGGTCTGGTGTCTGGCTGTCAGTAGAATGTCCTACAGAAGGAATTACAGGCACAGGCGTCGACATGTATAATTGCTTAGGGTAGAGACTGAGCTGTGGTCCCTTAATATAGATACATTTTGTCTTACGTGATGAGAAAGCTGAGATGCAGGATTGAGGAGGATTGATTACCAGTTCAAACCCAGCCTGGGGAACTTAGCATCTTAGACAAAACCTTTCTCAAGATAAAATTTTTAAATGGGGCTAGAGATATAGCTCAGTGCAAAGCCCCTGGTTTCAATACCCAGTGCCTCCACCCTCCCCCAAAAAATCCATAAAGACACAGCCACATTACCTTTAAGGTCACATTAGGTGTGACAAACTGACATGAACCATCACTCCAGGGTCTAATTTTGTTATTGGTGGTGGTGGTGTTTTTGTGTGTGTGTGTTTTGTTTTTGTTTTGTTTTGTTGAGACAGGGTCTCACTATGTAGCTCATACTGAACTTGAACTCACTATGTAGTCCTGGCTGGCATTCAACTCAGGGCAATTCTCCTGCCTCAGCCTCCTGATTGCTAGGATTACAGAAGTGTGCCACCACGCCTGTCTCCGATGGGATCTGTTTTGCAGACTTTTGGTCCTGTCCCCTGTCAGGTTTCTCTTTGGTTCTATCTCCAGCTGCTCTTTTCCCTTGACCTTGGGCAGAGCCCTAAGAAGGGGTAAAGGAAGAGCCAGAACCTTTGTTGACTCTGCAGCTTATCTTCTTGCCAACACACATACCTCCCCTCCCACAGCTCCAGGCCACCCCCCTCCCCCCCGCCCTGTCAGACACAGGCACTCCCTGCCCCTCTCTGACCCCAGAGCAGGCATAAAAGGACACCAAACCGGGTAGAGAGCACCTGCCATCTGCACCATGAAGCCAGCTACTGTTCTTGTGCTGCTTGGGGCTGCCTTGTTCCTGATCTCAGGCGCAAGGGGGTGCTCGGAACATGGCTGTGTGGGGTGTGGGTTCTGCGGGGGGTTCTGA
The DNA here is from genome assembly GCA_028451465.1 of Erethizon dorsatum. Taxonomy (NCBI): domain Eukaryota; kingdom Metazoa; phylum Chordata; class Mammalia; order Rodentia; family Erethizontidae; genus Erethizon; species Erethizon dorsatum. Next base: position 98,658,507 of record CM051834.1, read on the forward strand.
CCCCTTTCCAGGGCAGTTCTGATCATGCTGGATGGGAGCATTCTGAGAAGCTGAGGCAGCAGGATCACAAGTTCCAGCCCAGCATGGACAACTGAGCCAGACCCTCTCTCAAAAAAGGAGGGGGAGAGAAGGAAAAGGCAAATATTTGGGACAAAGCATGGGGTAATATGAGAAGTACTATACAAAGTTATTTTCAAAGGTTGAAGAGAAATGTGAAGTAAACTGAGACTAAATATCATGACTGTATAGAGGAGCCATTCAAACTAATTTTCTGACTTTCTCTAATAATGTACCAGCTGAACCAAAATGGTAGGATTCATCACCAAATGTGGATTGTCCAAGCAGCTGTAGTGAGTGCCCAGAGAGTAGGCCTGAATTCATGGCTTTTGAAATAACACATGATGGCTAGGAATATAGGTGAAGTCAACAAGGATATGATCGTGTGTAAACATTCTGATAGGTTTTTAGAAGAGCTGACATTCAGCTAATTCATTCTAGTATATCTATTTTGGTTCTCAGAATACTGTTTTGATTGTTTACTGTTCTAACACTTCCAAGATCTCACCACCCCCACTGTCCTGTTCCATGGCCTCATACCTGCCAAGCCGACTTGACTTCTCAACTAAACTTTAACAATTGCAACATCAAGGTGTTCCAAGGACTCTATAACAGGCTTATTGGGGTTCTATTTCATCATTAGTTGGTCTGCTAAATCATTTAAAAGAGGCCTATCGCCACTGCTAAGTTCTCTGGAATAGCTAAGGTTCCAACCAGGCAACCCCACTCAACCATGAGTGAAACAGCCCAATGCAGGAATTGCCAGAGGATTTCTAGGCAACTTCCTGGTAGCCCACCATTACCTCCAAAACTAATAATAATAAGGAAAATGCTAGAAAATACATTTCAGTTGCCATCAGTGTGAACCTCGATCTTTAGGCTATCATGAAATTGAGTAATTCATTAAAATGACTGTCTTAGAGTATATTTTTAACTACAATGGTTATTACTCTGTTACTCTTAATGATGTGTGATGTTTGTTGTAGTTATTGGTATAGAGAATGATTTTACTCCTTACATGTATTATAGAAAGTTGACTTTAAGCAAGAACCTTATAACATTAGCCCATTACTATCTAGAGCAGCTGTGGGATACACAGAAATGCTTCATCCATATCCCTCTCATAAATGGTCTTATTGCTCTGTGAGAAGGGTGGTGACAGAAAGCCTTCATTTATCTGCAGCTTCAGAATACCAGGTAGCCTCCTTGCCCACGGTCACTGTTCTTTTGTGGATAGCCCACTTTAATAACAGACCATGGCAAGGTACAAAGGCTATGCCATTTGGGGTCCAAAGCAGAACTCTGCCAGATCATTTCAACTCTAGGGCCTCCCAACTGAATGGGATAATGCCTACATTGCAAATGCTCCCTATCTTCAATCCTGTTTTCACCCCTCACTTCTCAAGGTGTGTACAAGGACACTCCCTAATAAATCTTCTGAACACTAAACTCTCATATTCTGCATCCCAGGGTTCCTAACCTTTAACAGCTGATGCCAGCCAGTTAGATAGAATTGTGATGCTGGAATACCACCTGGCAGGGTAAGTGGAGTAAAAATCCCTCGCACAACTGTTGAAACTTTCACCAGTGGTAGGTTGGGATGGTATGCCAATAGAAGAGAATGCATTAGCTTGTGCCAAGTATAAATAGTTTCAAAAGCCTAGGGGAAATAATAAGTGGAATTGGGTGACTATTGCTAAGCTCTTTGAACATAAGAAAGAGATAAGGAAAAATTGAGGGTGATTAAAACAGCTTAATGCCAAATGTGAAAGCTGGGGGCCCTCTTTGGTGGAATATAGTAGTGAGAGAAAAGACAAACTGAGGACCAGGGCCAAAATGAAATCATCAGAGTGGCCAAGCTCCAAGGAAGGATAAAATCCCAACCAAGCAGATCTGCTATGTCTCAGAATCTGGTTGAGAAAGAAGAGTCCCTGACCCCTAAAATGATGAAGTCATTTAGGTTAAGACACTTCAAAATATTTATTTTTTTATTTTATTTTTTTTTGTGGGTACCGGGGGTCGACCTCAGGACCTTGCACGCCAACAGGCACCCGTGCCGCTGAGCGATATCACCGGCCCCTTTTTCGTATGTGGGATCCGGGAGTCGAACTCGGGCCCTCGCGCTTGCAAGGCAGGCGCTTATGCCGCTGAGCCATCTCACCGGCCCACTTCAAAATATTTAATTCTCAGGATTTCCTGGCCCCTCAGAACCTAGAGGGTGGGACATCACCCTCTATTATGAGCTGCTGCTTTGCTGAAGACAATTCATCGACCTCCTCTGCAAGATAATGTCTCTGTCAGACAACCCTTCTGGTCACCAATACTTATGCTGCAGCATAATCTAGCCATGGGTATGCTGTGCTTGATAATGCACAACAAGAGCCATACCCTCAAAGAACTCAGCAGGCAGAGCTCGCACATACAAGAACCAGAAAGTCCTGTGGCACTGGATTCTGAGGGTAGATGATCAAAGAACAAATAATTAGATAATCTCCCTTGAGATACAGAATTTAATGACCTAGTAAAGACAACAAGAGAGATGCTAACTCACTAGGGTAACTCTCAGAAGTATGGAAAAAGTGGTGGTCCAAGCTAAATGACATTTAAAAGTGCCATAACTGTCGTGGAAGATAGGTGAAGAAGGGATTAAGGGACGCGGGAAAGTAGATGTGCTGTGGTAGGTATACCATGTAAGACTAGCAGGTGCATCAGATGATCACACTTCACAGAAGGGTAGAGGTTTCATCATTCAACAAGGCCACAGAAATGAGCCGGTGAGCGGCGCATTCTGAAACATTTCAATGGTGTCTGTCCTCTGCTGAATCTCATGACTGACAATAGGAAGAACTTTTACGTAACAGCATTCGCTTATAGCAATGTTTTGACAGAATCCTTAGACAAAAGAGGCCAGGAAAATTATCAGAAGCCAGGTAAATGCAATTACCCTAATCAGCTGCAAGGTTGGAAAGATTGTGACTGGGTCCTAATCACTGGGAGAAAGACCCACCCCAGTTGTGGGTGGCACCAACCAATAGGCTTATAGCCTGGGTGGAATAAAAGAGAAAGAAGGAAAAAGCTGGCACACATTTTGAAGAGCTCCATTCTGCTTAAGCAAGTGTCTTTTGCTGTCGTCACCCATGGACATCGATCTCCAGTTTCTTCAGGTTTCCAGTGCAGCCTCACACCAGCAGCTCTCTAGGGAGCTTCCAAGTCTTCACTCTCAGACTGATGCTGTATCTTTGATCGCTGTCCAGCCTCTTGGACTAAACAGTTACTGGATCCCCCAGCTCTACAGCATGCAGATGGCCACTGTGGACTCACCAGCCTCTGATCCTATAAGTTCCCTTGCATATACATAGTAAAACCTTGGTTGGAAACATAATTTGTTCTGGAGGCATGCTTGCAATCCAAAGCACTTGTATATCCAAGTGAATTTCCCCATAAGAAATAATAGAAACTCAGATGATTTGTTCCACAAAACAAAAATATTAATACAAAAATGGTAACGCCAGGGATGTAGCTCAGCAGCACAGTGCCTGCCTGGCAAGCGCAAGGTCCTGAGTTCAATTTCCGGTACCAAAAAAGATAACACTGTAATATAAAATATAAAGAAAAATAGCCTGCACTTACCTTTAAAAACCTTCATGGCTGGTGTGAGGGAGACAAGAATAGGGTTCTTGTGTAGGATGACTTTCACTGTTACTAAAGGAATCACTGCTATCTATTAGCTCAATGGAATCTTTTTCTTTTTATGCAACTTTAACAGGGAACCTATCCAATGACGTTTGCTCTTTCCTCCTTTTGAGGATTTCACGGAAAAGTGACTGCATCATCATTAAACAGATTCATCACTCACAGTGCTACAGCCTTATACAGGTAGTGCTTTTCTACAAAATTCTGCACTGTTCCACATTTTACACATCTCCCTAATCTCATTTGAAGTGAGAGATTCTTCATCTTTTTCTCCTCCTCCTCTGAGGATGAGATCTCCATAACCTCTTCCTGTTGGGAGACAATCACCCACAATCCCACAGAGAAGGGGGGAGGGGGAGCAGAACCATTGGCTCAATTGTGATCATGTGACATTTGGCGTCATGCATTACTCATATTGCAAGACAATGCTCATTTATCAAGTTAAAATTTATTAGAAATCTTTGCTTGTCTTGTGGGACAGTCACAAAGCAAGGTGCTCGCAACCCAAAGTTTTGCTGTACTGTACTGTCTTCCTCTGTTGTCCTTGTGAATAAGACTATTTGATGGGTAACATAGATGATTTTAAAAGCTCAACCGCATCCTGGGTAACTTAGTGATTCTGCAAAACCCTGTCTCAAAGTGAAAAATAAATAAATAAAAGGCTGGAGATGTAGCTGAGTGCAAAGGCCTTGGTTCAGTCCCCATTACTACCAAAAACAAAACAAAACAAAAAGATAAAATGCTATAGTCTTAGGGAGTTGTAGTTCATGGTTAGCCTGGCATGCACAAGGCTATAGTCCCTTACCACGACAGTGTTGGAGAGCCTGTGGTGAAGGGTTCTGAAGTTCACCCTTTGCTGCACCCAGTCTCCAGAAGATGGAATCACAGATGCTGCCACTTTCTAGCAGTTTCTCCAAAAGACAATCTAAGCAAATGGAAAAGCTGGACATTTCAGCAGGGAGGTGCAATCATCAAGAGGAACAAGAGCAAAATCACTGAAATTTTTCCAATAGGTATTTGAAACATCTCACAAAAAAATGGTTGAAAAAGAATAATCTACATGATTGGTTGCACATGGTTGCTAACAACAAAGAGTTATTAAGTTACCTCCAGATTAACTGGGAGGAAGAAGAGGAGAAAGATGGTGAATAAAAGACATCGATCCAGGGCCGGTGAGATGGCTCAGTGGCATAAGCGCCTGCCTAGCAAGCACAAGGTCCTGAGTTCGACTCCCAGTACCCACAGACGAAAAAAGGGCCGGTGATATCGCTTAGTGGCATGGGCGCCTGCTGGCACGTAAGGTCCTGAGGTCAACCCCCGGTACCCACAAAAAATAAATAAAAATAAAAGACATCGATCTGGAATATTGTGTATGAAGTCCAAAATAAGACTTGGGAAAAAAGCCGTGTGTGGTAGCACATATCTGTAATGCCAGCACTCTGAGAGACTGAGGCAGGAGGATCAAAAGTTCGAGTCCAGACTAACACCAATTTAGTAACTCAGTGACGCCCTGTCTCAAAATAAACAGACTGAGGATGTAGCTCAGTGTGAAGTCCCTAGTACTGCAAAAGGGGAAAAACAAAAACAAACTTTGACCAAAATTGTTATACTTTGGACCTTAAATGTCCCCAGATGTCCATGTGCTACAGGGTTGATTCCCAAGGTGGCACCACTGAGAGGCAGTGGAACATTTAAGAATTTAAAAGGTGGGGCCTAGAAAGCACTGATTAGCTCATGGGGGGGGGCATACTCTTGAAGAGGATGGGAGACCACAGCTTCTTTCCTTCAATTCCCAGCCAGAACACGGGCAGTTTTGCCGTGACACCAGCTCCCACCATGATGCACCAGCACAGGCCCAAAGCAACGGGGCCAACCAATCACAGGCTGAAAGCTTTGAAACTATGAGCCATAATAAAGCTTTTCTTTTTATAAGTTGTCTCTGTTATTTGTCATAGTAATGGAACGCTAACACAATGGTTTATCCTTGGGTCTCTGCTATGTGGATTGCACAGCAATTTGAAAATCATAGTAAAAGGACTTCACTTGGGCAGTCACTCAACAGTTTGTAATTACACTTTTCTTTCTACTTGAAATCTGTAGTTTTCATGGCAGTAATACCACAACAGAAGGAGTAGGCTACCTGGAGAGAACTGACAGCCATCTGACATTGAGCAGTGGTGATGTAAGCTTCAATTAGTCATTATTTTATTTTTTATGATTTATGTGTGGTACTGAGGATTGAACCCAGGAGCACTCTACCACTGAGCTGCACCCCCAATCCTTTTAATTTTTTGAGACAGAGTCTTTCTATGTTACTCAGGCTGGCCTCAAACTTGTGATCCTCCTGCTTCAGCCTCCCAAGTAGCTGAGATTGCAGGCATGCACCACTGCACTTGGCTAATTATTTTATTTTTCAAAGTATGATGGCCAATTGTGTCTGGTGCTTTTCTCAAAGCCAGGTTTAGGAATCCAAACATGGAGTTCCTCTCATTTGTCAAATGCAAAACAGTGACTTTTTTCTGAGATTCTTTTGTGGGAAAGTAGCAGTGTCAGTAAGAAGCAGGTTCCTAGAGCATTTGCCTTCATTTTTATTTATTTTTTTTTTGTGGGTACCGGGGGGTCGACCTCAGGACCTCGAGCGCCAGCAGGCGCCCGTGCCGCTGAGCGATATCACCGGCCCCTTTTTTTTTCGTATGTGGGTTCCGGGAGTCGAACTCGGGCCCTCGCGCTTGCCAGGCAGGCGCTTAAGCCGCTGAGCCATCTCACCGGCCCTGCCTTCATTTTTAAATTACTTTATAATTACAAATTACATAAGTGTTACCTAATTCTGTGTGCCATCATTTTTCTTCCTATAGAAATAAAATGTGATCCTTTACCATTGCTGTACATTCTACCTTTTATATAGGGGTTTGGAGAGCAATTGTAAAAGCCCCAGAGTCACATTTCTTTTTTCCTTTTTTTTTTTCTGCTACTGGGGATCGAACCGAAGGAGCACTGAGCAATGACCTCAGTCCTTTTTTTTTTTTTTTTTTTTTTTTTTTTGTGGGTACCGGGGGGACGACCTCAGGACCTCGCGCGCCAACAGGCACCCATGCCGCTGAGCGATATCACCGGCCCCTTTTTCGTATGTGGGATCCGGGAGTCGAACTCGGGCCTTCGCGCTTGCAAGGCAGGCGCTTATGCCGCTGAGCCATCTCACCGGCCCCAGTCCTTATTTTTTGAGATAGGTTCTCACTAAATTGCCCAGGGTGGCCTCAAAATTGCAGTCCTCCCTCCTCTACCTCCCATAGCTGGGATTCTGAGCCTACACCAACATGCCCAGCTAGTTCCAGGTTTTAAATTAAGTAAATGTTGGGGCCGGGGATATAGCTCAGTGGCACAGTACCTGCCTGGCAAGTGTGAGGTCCTGAGTTCGATTCCCGGTACCCATAAAAAATAAAAATAGGGCCGGTGAGATGGCTCAGCGGCGTAAGCGCCTGCCTTGCAAGCACGAAGGCCTGAGTTCGACTCCCGGATCCCACATACGAAAAAGGGGCCGGTGATATCGCTCAGCGGCACGGGTGCCTGTTGGCGCGCGAGGTCCTGAGGTCGTCCCCCCGGTACCCACAAAAAAAAAAATAAATAAATAAAAATAATAATAAAAATAAATTAAGTAAATGTGTGTAGAAATGAATTTGTAAATAATCAAATTCATTGTAAATAATCTGCAAGTCTGCAAAAACCTCACTTTGGCTTCCAGTGGAAGGAGCTGGAGACAGTAGCAAAGCTTCCAGATGTGGTGGAATCTTTTGATGCCTGGAGCTCTGGAGTTTCAGCAGGGTGTGTGTGTGTAATAGTTCATGCCAAGCAATTAGGAATTGTCCAGGAACTAGCTGCTTCCATGCCACTTAGACCACAGCTGGACCTCACATCAAAAGTTTTAGTCACTGGTGTGCTGCAAAATACCGAAGCAGAACACAAGACCTCATCTTAACACTTTGTGTCAATGTGTACAGAAGCTACAGATGTCAAAGGCAAGGGTGGGAAGACTGGGAAGATGTCATTGTCATAGAGATGACTTTGAAAGAGCCCCTGACAACTTGAGGTGCCCTCCTGAAATCCAAACAACTTTGCATGTATCTGCCTTGTTTTATATTCTGTATAAAACTCATGTTTTTACAGAGCTTGCCTAAAGCTGATTTTTGCACCTGACATTTTTGTGATATGCAGTGGCACAGCTGGAAATTAAATGATGAAGCCCTGTCTTGGCTCCAGTGTAACATTTGGCGCCTCTTGGGTTGAGCTTGAGTCTTTGTGGCAAAGACTCTAGCATTTTCTATTTCTATGCAAGTTTCTTGAAGCAGAATGTTGGCCTTCACAGAAAGCAAGCTTTCTTTCAGACTTAACTGTGGCATCAGTTGCTGTGGCTGTGTCCCTTACCGTGATCATTAGCTTTATGTTTGTGACTTGGTTTTGTAAATTTTACTTGGTTGTTTTATTGTCATTTTAGTTTGGTTTTTAAAAATAATAACCCTGGGGCCGGTGAGATGGCTCAGCGGCGTAAGCGCCTGCCTTGCAAGCGCGAGGGCCTGAGTTCGACTCCTGGAACCCACATACGAAAAAGGGGCCGGTGATATCGCTCAGTGGCACGGGTGCCTGTTGGCGCGCGAGGTTCTGAGGTCGACCCCCAGTACCCACCAAAAAAAAATAAATAAAAATAAATAAAATAATAATAACCCTGGGCTGAAATTAGCTTGTGATTTTTTAAAATCTAGCCCTAGATTTTAAAGCTTGTAATAAAATTGAAACTCAGGACCGGTGATATAGCTCAGCGGCATAAGCACCTGCCTGGCAAGCGTGAGGTCCTGAGCTCGACTCCCAGTATCCACATTAAAAAAAAAATTTTTTTTTGAAACTCAAAAATTTTTCTATATTCTTCTAACTTTTTTTTTTTTTTTTTTTGAGACAGGGTCTCCCTTTGTACTGCAAGCTGGCCTTGAACTCGTGGCAACCCTCCTGCCTCAGCCTCCCAAGTGCTGGGATTATAGGCATGTACCACCACACCTGGCTCATTGAACTCTTGTAATCATTTTGTATTAAAGTTGCTAACGCCTGGCTATTAGAAAAAGAATAAAAATTTTAAAATATGGCTGGGTGCAGAGTCACATACTTATAATTCCAACTACTCAGGAGGTTGAGGCACTAGGATCACAAGTTCAAGGCTAGCCTGGACAACTTAGTGAAAACCTGACTCAAAATAAAATTAAAAAGCTTGGGTGTGTTGCTTAGAGTTCCTTGGGCTCAATTCTGAGTTGAACAAAAAAATGACAACACACAAACATTCTACTATGATGAATCTCTAAACTGTAAGGCAGTGAATGCTCGAGAAAATACATAGGATGATTCAGCCAGGCACGGTGGCACAAGCCTGTAATCCCAGAACATGGGAGGCTGAGGTAGGAGAATCATCAGGAGTTTAAGGCCAGCCTTGGCTGCATAGTGATTTGAGGCCAGCCTGAACTACATAGAGATACCCTCTCAAAAAAATAAAATGGGCTGGAGATTCAGCTCAGTGCAAAGGCCCTGGGTTCAATCCCCAGTACTGCAAAGAAAAGGGGGAAAAAAAAAAAAAAAAAGGCCTTATCCCACATTCATTCACCTAAGCAGTAAAAACAATTCATTTTTACTGAGCATTTATTACACACCTGTGTGATCCAATGGCTTACATGCATAGATCCATTTAGCTAACATTCGCCAGCATGTTAGGTGCCAGACACTGGCCAGGGCTGTGACCACTGTAGTCAGTCTCTACCCCCACAGAGAGAAAGGGCTAGTGAGATGATCACTCTGATATTACACCTGTGGGTATGATAACAGACATGGGTAGGGAACCTCAAGCAGGCCTTGGCATCTGCTATGGTTTGGAACTGGAATGGCCTCTAAAGGCCCATGTGTCAAGGGCCAGGTCTGCAGCTTGGGGCTATTGTGAGGTGCTGGGCCCTTTAAGAGGTGGAGCCTAGCAGGAGGTCTTTGGGTTATTGAGGGTGTGCCCCTGAAGGGAACTATGGGACCTGCTCTTTCTCTCTTGCAATGAGGCAAGCAGTTTGGCCATGCACTCCTGCCATGATGTGCTGCCTTGCAAGCAACAGGGCCAGTAGACCATGGGCTGAAACCTCCAAGGCTGCCAGCCAAAATAAACCCTCTCTTTATAACCTGATTGCCTCTGGTATTCGTTACAGTTAACAGAAAACTAACACATCATCTTAAGTGTCCCCACCCCAAAGCCCCCATCAGCTGCTGTAGCTCCTTCCAACACACTCAAAAGAGCTGGCTGCTCCTGACACCTCCTCCTCTCCTCCTCCCTTCATCTCAGCGCCTCTGATCTTTCCTCTGCTGCTGCACTGAGGCAGCTGTGTCCATTGTCAGCAGTGAGGGTCCATCTTCCCCAGACCACTGCCCAAGTATTCATCCTCCTCTCTTGGCAGCCACTTGGCTGACCACTCTTTTCCTTCTTGAAGCCCTTCTCACCTAGGCACCAGACAGCTTACCCTATCCCTGCGCTCCCAGCCGCCCTGCCTTCTCCCTGCTCTGTCCCTTTGCCCTCTGAGGTATCAATGTTGTAGCGCCCGCCTCTGTCCAGTCTCACCCTCCTTCCATGTGATCCCATCCATGACTTCAAATGACTCTCTATATACTGATGGCTCCAAAATGTGTACCCCAGCCCTGGATTCTCCTCTGACCTCCAACCACATCTCACTGCCTATTCCATGTGTCAGAAGTCTGTAGAGAGATGGAATTTAAGGTTCACGCTCCCACACAAACCTGTCCTTCCTGCACTTGCCCCTCTAGGTTTCTTGTGATGCAGCCACTCAGCTACTCAGTCCAAAAGCCATGAGTTATTTTTCCCAACAAGACCAAGTATAACAAAGTCTTTTGATAAGAAGCCAGGCATGGTGGTGCACACCTGTAATCCCAGCACTCCAGGAGGCAGAGGCAGAACTGCAAGTTTGAGTTCCAGCTGGGTAACTAAGCAAGACCCTGTCTGAAAACATAAAAGGGCCTGGAAATGCAGCTCAGTGTGAAGACTCTGGGTTCAATCCTGAGTACCACAAGAGGAGGAGGAGGGAGCAGGGAATGAACAGGGGAAAGAGGAAGGGGAAGGAAGAGGTGGAGAAAGAAAAGGGGGAGGAGGAGGGAAAGAGAAGGGGCAGGAGAAAGGAGGAGAGCAGGGAGGGACAGGTAGGGAGAGAAGCAACCCAAACCCCATTCAGTGCCATTCTTCCTGACTCCTAGCAGTGAGGCTGTCCCCCACCTGGAGTTCCTGGGGTCTTCCCTTAGGGCCCTGTCACCTCTCACCCACGCCTGACCCCCACATACCCAGTCAGCAACAGCTTCCTGGCCCAGGCACACATGGCACAGGCCTGCTTTCTCCCCTCCACTCTCCCCCACAGCTCTGGGCCTGGCTGTCTGCCAGGGGGGCCCCCTCCTATCTCCCACATCAGAGGGAGGAGTTCCCCCAGCTCCCAGGGTCACAGCAGACAGAGTGGTTGTCAGTGGTTGTCCTGTGGAAGAAGGGAGCTGAGCCAAGTGACGCTCAGGGGTTGTCAGGGACAGGCTCAAAGCCTCAGTCTGGCCCCAGGGACAAATCCTGGCTGAGATCCACACCACTCAGCAGCGTGGCAACACCAGGCTGTAGACCAGGCAGATGAAGATGAAGATGCCTGAAATCCTCATCCACACCATTAGCTCAGGTGGAAGGTGAGGCGCCCAACAACTGGGGACTGATGAGGTTAAGCAAGCATCAGTTCTGGGAAAACGCCTGCCTGGCCTTGAGCCACACCATAGGTACCCAAGAGACTGACAATGGAGCTCACAGCTCAGATGCTGTTATAGACGGGCGTGAGCCAGTTGTGTGTGGCAGGTAACTTCAGGCAGGTGGGTAGTTTGTGGGACAGTCGTGCCATGGGTGTGTGGCCTGGCAGGGACATCTGCATAGCAGATGAGTGTGTGCACAGGCAGAATGGATGAGTGATGACACCAAGTATGTGACTGGCATACAAACACCCCTGCTGAGCACGTCCCTCTGAAGAGCCAGGCGTTCAGAGCCAATGTGCTCCAGCTCTGAGGTCCACAGGGAAGTGACAAGGCCTCCCCTGCAGGGTAACCTTCCTTGCAGAACCAGAAAGGGTCCACGTGTGGCGTGCAACCCCAGGCTTCAGGAGGGCAGCCCAGGAGTGGCCTCAAGCCAGGGAAGATGATGGGAGGAGAAGCTGCCCACCTGCTCCCGCTGCACTGCCAGGTTCTCCAGGACCCAGACATCCCCTGGGTCTGTGTCCAGGAACTTGGTGTCTACTGCCTGAGACTGGTGAGCCTCAACACCCCTTCCCATCTTTGAGCCCCAACCCAGGACTTCTCTGAGCAGTCCCTCATGTCTCCCACGCCATGTGCACACACAGGAGTCGATGCCAGCCAGGCCCCCTCCACGCCCTGCGAGGGGCCTGCAGACCTCAGGCCCACACGCTGGGAAGGCAGATCCTCCAGAGCTGCACTGGGTCAAGGCCACCTGTGACACCTCAGTGTTCCCCCACTCCCGGGTGTGTTCTCAGCTCCCAACCCAAGTCTCCCAGAGCCCCCCTAAAACTCTTCCCCAATGGGCACCATAAGCCCCTGCTTGCCTCCTGGATGACTGGTAGCTGCCACTTAAAGAGACATGGTCCAGTTGCTGATCAGAGAAAGCAACTTCTTGTGATTGGAGCCAGAGCAGGAGACCAACTGGGTGCGGCGGGTGAGCACAGCCCGGCACATTCCCTACTCACCCTGCAAGCCAGTGGGAGAGGTGACCCCTGCTCACTCCCTCCGGGGCCCACACTGCTCTTGGTCTCTGCTGTGGTGGATTTTGTCCCCAGCCCCTCCCAGGTCCCATAAACCATTTCCCAACTGCCCAGTCCCTCTCGGCCCTCCACAGCAAACCCACATGAGGAACAGTTTACTTACCTTTCAAGGAGGGGCAGGAAGCACTGACCGAGGGTGATCGGGTCAGCACTACGCTCTCCCACCCTGAGACTATGAGGACACCCATACTAAGACCCAGGATGCTCCAAGAACTCTCCCTGGTGGTACAGCCATCACACACACATACTGTGGCCTCCAGTCACTCGCAGGAGGCGGCTTCCCATTTGTGGACCAGGCCTCCGTGCAGCTGGTCAGGCAGAGAACCCATCCAGGTGCTTCCCATCACCTGGCTCTGGAGCACCGGCTTTCAGAAGTGGGAAAAGCTCCCAGGCTCTGCTGGCCTCACTCCAAGAGTTTTTCTCCTGCCTGCTCACTGACTGTCCCTCAGTAGCTTTCTCCCCACCATTCTCTCAAACACCCAATCTTTCATTTATTTATTTTTAATTGCAGTCCTGAGATCAAACCCTGGGCCACACATATACTAGGCACATGTTCTGCACCAGCCGCATCCCCAGTGCTCCACTTCTCCTATACAGGAGGCTCTCCCTCACCCCAAACCCCTGCTCCTCCCTTGAAATCTCATCCTTTCTCAAATACTCAAATCTCTCATTGGCTCTCTCTCCTCTTCCTCTTCTCCTAACATCTTCCTCAGCATCTCATATTCATTCTCATTCTCTCACCAGTGCCCACCTCAGTACTCAAGGCTGTGCCCTGCGCCTGAGTGCTGAACTGAGGCCCCATGCAAATGCACACTTGCGTATTTCATGTGGCACACATGCATGTCTGGTGTGTACCATGTGTGCAGTGTTTGTGTAACTCCTGGTCTTCAGTCTTTGTGTCCCACCTACGGCACCTTCATCAGATAGCTCAGACTGAACCTGGACATGCCAATCAAGGGGGGGGGGGACCCTAATGGCCACGACGAGGTCAAGTTCTCACTGCAGCACCAACCATATGCCAGGCACTAAGTAAGCAACAGAGACAAAACCTGGCCCAGACGACTCACTATGTAGTGGGAAGGACATCAAAAGAAGAGTTACTCAGACACATGAAAGGATAACATTCACCACAGGCACAGTTGGATGTGACACTAGATGTCCCATCAGGAGGGATATCCCATAAAAGTGTATTAATTGGGAGTGTGACCTCACCTCTGAGATCTGAAGGATTTGCCGAAGGGTAAGAGTGAGAGCACCAAGCAGGGAGTGGCCCCAGGCAGAGGGAACTGCCTGTGCAAAGGCTCTGTGGCAAGACAGTCACCAGTGCCTTCGTAAGGTAATACGGGGCCCAGGAGCTTGGGAAAAAAGGGCGAAGTATGGCCTGCAATGAGGCCACTACCCCACAGGTTCATGACATTCATTCATGATCTTTGACGAAGTATGGCGGCTCCGGGCTGTGATGACTCAGTCCAGCTGACTGGGAGTAGCCTGGCAAACACAGAACAAGTGTGGAGAGCTGTGATGACACCCATGGCTGGATGAACAGGGACCACCTCCACAGCAGACACAGAGAAGAGGAAAAAGCAGGACAAAATTTGCAATAAGAAACTACTAGCTAGGGCCGGTGAGATGGCTCAGCGGCTTAAGCGCCTGCCCGGCAAGCGCGAGGGCCCGAGTTCGATTCCCAGAACCCACATATGAAAAAGGGGCCGGTGATATCACTCAGCGGCACGGGCGCCTGCTGGCGTGCGAGGTCCTGAGGTCGACCCCCCGGTACCCACAAAAAAAAAAAAAAGAAACTACTAGCTAGACATGGTGGCACATGCCTGTAATCCCAGCACTTGGGAGACTAAGGCAGGAGGATCACTGTGAGTTCGAGGGCAGCCTGGGCTACATAGTTCAAAGCCAGCCTGAACTACAATATTGAGACTCTGTCTCAAGAAAAAACAAAAGAAGAAGAAGGGGGAGGAGGAGGAGGAAGAGGAACAGAAGGGGAAGAGGAGGGAAAAAAGGAGAAAGAAGACGAGGAGGAGGAGGAAAAGAAACTACAGTCAAAGCAGGTATGACACTGGAAGCAAAAAAGGGGACAATCAGAAGGCTGCAAGCTTTGCAATTAATTGGTAAGAAGGCAAAGCAGCCCAGCTCAAAAGGAACCAAAATCCCTGAGCCTCTCATTCCTGAAATTTATTCTCCTCGCCCCACTGGGAGCAATTCCTCCAAGAACCCACCGTTATCTTGAAGTCTCTTCTCTGGAGACTTTCCCCATCTCAGTGCTTACCACTGTTGTTAAGTACCTAGGTACTGCAGTCATCATCAAACCCCCCATGTACTTCCCGCCTCAGCCCACCAGGGGGCCTCCCATCTCCAGGTTCAGATCAGCAGGACTAAGGGACTACCATTTCCAGCCCATCCCCTTGGGCGTGGCCAATCTGTTCTGGTTCTCAGCGCCCTCCTCCCACCAGAAGAATGATTCTACAAGCAAAGAGATCCCCATTCTACTAGTAGGAGAGAGCAAGAATAGTAGCCAGGAAGAGGTGGTTCACAGGAACAGATTTCAGTCAAAATAGTCCATGAAAACCAGTTACACTTTATCGTGACTAGGGCCACACCCAGGTACAATTCCAACAAAACCCATCAGTGCAAAGCCTGTCCCCCAATGCTCATGAGACCTTTTTTTCTGGCACTGAGGACTGAACCCAGGGCCTTCACAATAAGCTACATCCCTGGCTCCTTTTTATTTTTTAAATCTTGAGACAGGGTCTCACTGTCACTAAAATGCCCAAGCTGGGTCAAACTCCACATCCTCCTGCCTCAGCCTCCCAGAGTACTGGGACTCCATGCATGCGACAGCACACCCAGCCTTCCAAAGAAAAACCTAACCTACATTCCTTGTAACTGTAGTCCGCGAAGCCACTCCTCCCAAGACACTGACACACAAAACCTCACACTATTCTGAACTCTAAAGGCAAACACACAGTGAGATTTTAAACGAATTTATACAAAAATAATTAAACTACAATGTCCTTACCATCTGAAATCCAAACACGCGATACACAAATCGGACATTTGTGACTCTGGTGTAATTTTAAGAAATAAAACCTTGGTCCAGACTCTTAGAAGACAACTATATTCTTTTAAAGAAAATGAACATATCCTCAAAGGAAAAACTTAATTTAAGTCAAATCATCTCTTTTGTCGTGGAGCCTGATACACAGCGCGCACACAGGTGCTTTCCCAGCAAGGCGGACAGGGCGCCCCCTCGCGGTCCCTCTTCAGCGACAACACCTGCGGCTGGAATTCCGCACGAGACGCGGTCTTTTCCCGGGGCTGAGAATGGCAGGAAGGGTAATCCCCAAGCCAGGAGCCAGGGAACGGGAAAATGTGGCTGAAAACACCCTTCAAAGCCCCCCACGGCCAAACCCCACAGTGCTCCCCGAGGGTGTCGCTCTGTGGCCCCACGCAAACAAGGCGCCCTTCCCACCCACCAGCGGGCAAGGCGTCCCGAAGCGCACACCCGCACGCCCTCCACCAACCCTCCTCCCAGCCACACCCTGCCCGGGGAGCGCGCTCGGAGGGCCCTGGAACCGAAAGCCAGTGATGGGGCAGGAGGGGGGCAGTAAGGCCGGGGCGGGGGTGGCTTGAGGAGGCACAGACGGTGAATAAATAGAAGTAGCTTCAACGCGGGGGTCCGGCCCCTGCGGACAGGACAGGACAGCAGCTCGGTGGGAAGTGTGCGATGGGAGTGGGGTGGAATTTACGAGACCCTGCACACCCTGACACCGACCAGGGCCTCCCACCCGGCCCTCTCCCCCACACACCCGCCTCCACCCAACACTGCTCAGAGCTCAGTGACGCGCACAGCGGGCGAGGGAAGTGGGCCCGGCCCGAGGCGCCGCAGGTGGCAGCGGCGGCACAGCAGGTGGCCCTCGAGGGGGTAGCAGCGGCGTCCGTCCTCCCCGCTCAGCTGCAGCCCACAGTCCTACGGAAGAGCACAGGCGAGCGGCAGTGAGCAAGGGGGTGGGGCCTCCTGACAGTCAGACGTCGGGGGCGGGACCTCCTCAGACACCCGGATGTCAGGGGCGGGACCAGATCTGCAGCCTGGGACCAAACTGGAAGGACTGGGGCTAGTAGCCTGTGAGCCCAGCGCTGAACACACGCACTGGGGGAAGCTCTTCGACACCGAAGAGGAAATCGCTGGATACAAGTTTGGCATCTGGGAGCATGGGCTGGGCAATAAATGTGGGCATCAGCATGACTGAGAATTTTTGTGCGTGTGATACTAGGGATTGAGTCCAGGACCTACACACTGAGCCACATCCGCAACCTTTTTAAATTTTTTTGAGGCAGGGTCTTGCTAAATTGCCCAAGCTGGGCTCAAACTTGTGATCCTCCTGCCTCAGCCTCCAATAGTGCCGGCATTACAGGCATGTGCCACCTTTGGGGTGGTTTTTTAAAAACAACACAATGGGTTTACTCTCCCAGGGAGTGCAGGTAACTAGAACAATGGAGAGGAAAAAGAGTGAAAGCCTTGGAGGCTGCAGCATTGAGAGGTGACAGAGGAGGAGGACTTGGACGAAAGAGATGAAAGGAAAATACGCAAGTGAGGAAAACAAAATACAAGTGGTCACCAGAAGAAAGTGAGGACGGCCTGGGAGGACGGAGGGGTCAGCATGTGGGAAGCTGTTGCCTGCAAAAGGTCCTCCTGAGTCTACCTATGTCACGGGGAACAGAATGCCTGGCCCAAGGGGCCTTAAGAGAATGCTTGCCTAGAACACAGGAGGTCCTGGGTGACAGGCCGAGAGGAAAGAAGAGACAGAGAATGTGGAAACAGCAAACAAGGAGTTTGGCTCTGTGCCCTCTGTGGTAGCCAGGACAAAATGCCTGGAAGCTTTGACCCTTGTGACCCAAAGCCCCTAGACTAGCTCCTGCCTCCCCTCACAGGTAATGGAGCTCGGCTGCTGTTCCGGAGTCACCACCTCAGGTCTCCTCCCTGTCCAGCCACACACCCCGCCTCCCCTGGCCTGGGCCCTGCTACTTACTCCTGGCCACCAGAGTGAGAAGGAGGGGCCAGGACAGCTGAGTACTGTTCCACCTTTGGCCTCCCGGGCAACAGCAGCATCCTCATGCCCCTCACAACCCACCAGAGAGCAGCTTGCTCCCTGATTCTCAGCTTCAACCATGAGCTAAGGCCTGTGCTCACTGACCCCAAGGGGACACCACGGCCTACAGTACAGACATCTGGGACACTAAGCACTGTCTAAGAGCTGTACTCTTTTAAGTTCATCACTTCAGTTACTGAAGTGACAGAAGCTGACACACTCACCCTCTGCTGGGTCCTGTTCAATACTTCCCAAACCCCCAAATTCCTGCATCCAGTCACCTGCCAAACCCAGGCCCTTCTCCTGCTCCATGAGCACACAACTCAACCACTTCCCTGAACCCAAGACCACACCCCTGGCTCCACCAGCCCCTTCAGAACCCCCGACTCCCATCTCCGCTCCTGCTTCCTCCAGTTCTGCACAGCTCAGTGTCTTCTAAAATCAAAATGCAACCTTGCCGTGCCTTTTTGTCTCCGCTGCCCTCAGGATTAAGTCCACACTCATTAGTTCACATGGCTTTTTGTCCCCAGCTCGCAATAAACCAACTTATCCAGCTACACAAGACCACACACTCCCTATGCACCTAAGGATGTTCTGCTTCCAATGCCTGGAAAAGTCCTTATCGCTGCCTTCCTACCTCTTATTCATCCTTCCAGTTTTAGCTTGGGCATCACCTCCTCCAGAAAGCCTTCCATGATGTTCCTACTGTGTGCTCTGACAGCTCTCCTCAGTAACAACCGCTTTGTGCAGACACTGCCGAGCACACATCTCTCCCAAGACAATGGGGACTATATTCCCTTCAACCACAGCACCCCACACTGTAAACACCGGACTGAATGAGAAATGGCCTGAGACAGAACATGCCTCGAGGAGAAAGGGCGGGGCTCACTGGGAGAAGACAGACGGCCTGCGCCGTGAAAGAGGAGGTGGACCCGCAGAACACCTAGGCAGGAGACCTGTGTGGTGCCCAGACGCCAACCTGGTAGAGGGCCCAGCTCACCTCACAGTGGTAACACTCCACGTGGTAGTCTCTGTCCATGGACACCACACGGATGGTCATCTCACAGCCCTACGGGGAGAGACGGGATTCACACACGGTAAGCATGCTGGGACTCTGGCCAAACTGCACCAGAGCACACATCTGCACGAGCTGCTCTTGTCATGGCAGAGATGCACTCAGCCCATGTGAACATGGACATGGTGCTTCCCTGGGGCCAACCAGGCAACAGCAGGTGGCACTGGTGGACGTGCATGCACCTTGGCCACTGCCAGGCCTGCTCCCCAGGCGGCAGGCTGGGACAGACCCAGCTCACGTAAGAGACCCAGGCTGGCCTTCCTCACCCTCTCCCCACTCCACCCAGCCTCCACCTGCACAGCTGGACAACCCGGGGGCAGCCTTTCACCCATGGAGAATGGAGTTGAGGGCAGCAGTGGGACGGCCAAGCAACAGGGCCACCTCTTTCTGGTAACTCATGCCAGGGGCACCTGCATGGGCACAACACTTGTCCCTCAGCCCTGAGAGATGTGGAGCAGGGGCATCTGTTCATCCCTCCCACTGAGGGACCAGACAGGAGCAGGCAGGAGCCAGCAGGGTCAGGTACCTGATCATCTCCAGGTGAGTGGTTCCTACCTGTGCAGGGAGGATAGGACGGGCACAGGAGGCACATTTTGGTGCAAAAACCCTGAAAGAATAAAGGAAGCCAGAAATGACCAGCTGAATGACCAGAGGCCAAGGGCACAAGGGGAGGTCCACCCTCAGTAGCCCTATGACGTGTGCCAAGCAACAGGCCCTCCGTCCTTGTTTGGACGCCTGGAAGGGGAGCATGGTAGCAGCGTGTCATCTGGCTCCCCAATTCACCTCCCCCACCTCCTGCAGGATGGCATTGGGTTCTGTCCTGCTATGTCCTTCATGCTTCCAGTGAGTTCCCTGCCCCTTAAGATCCAGATTTAGGCAACCACTTGCTGAGACCCCTGAAGGCTGCCTGACACCAATCCCACGACAAGCGGTAGCATAGGAACCTGGAGCAAGGGGAATGGACCAGCAGCCTACAGGTAAGGGAAAAGGCATCAGACAGGTAAGGGAGGCCTGGCTCTGGGAGCAAAGGGCTAGATGGAGTGTAGGGCAGTCAGAAGAGCTCCCACTACTAGGAAGAGAGCCCACTAGCAGGAAGAGAACCCATTACCAGGAAGAGGGGTGCATGAGGGCAAAGCAGGCAGAAGCAGGAGATGGCTGAACCACCTGAGAGACAGTGATCCATGCCCTGCCCCTACCTCTGAGTGCCCCAGAGGAGGGCAGAGAGGAAAAGACTAAGCACAGACAGCAGAGAGAAGCAGGACAGAAAGCTCTCCCAGGGGAGGCCGGGGAGGCACGGGGGGTCACACTGGCTCCGCGGCACTGTCAACTCACGTGTGGTAGTCTCGGACACAGTAGATGTTGTTCTCCACGTCCACCGTGAAGGGCACCCCATCCAGGCACTCATTGCACACGGAGCACCGGAAGCAGCCTGGGTGGTAGGACTTGCCCAGAGCCTGCAGGATCTGAGGGTGGGAGGCACTGAAGGGTCAGTGGGAGTGGGTCTCAGCAGCGCCCCCTAGAGGGGCTCAGGCCCTGAGCACCCCCTCAGGTCCGCAGCGGGTGAGAGCGGTCCGCAGACTCCTCCGCATCAGAGGGGCTCACAGATTTGGGAAGATTCTCACCATCTCCATGATGAGGTGTCCACACACACTGCACTTGTCAGCTGTCTGCTGGAACCCGGAGTACTGGGAGGGGACACAGGATCCAGGACGTCGTGTGACAAAGGGGCACGCCCTGCCCAGCCAGCTCCTGCCTCCTGGCCTCAGGTCTCCAAGCGAGTCAGAAAGAGGATCCCGCCCCGGCTCCCACCCATGGCACGGCCTGGACTCACCAGGAAGTCCTCCTGGCAGTACACCTTCTCGCCCACGTTATAGAAGGCCTTCCCGCGGAGCCGTCTCCCTGTAAGGACCGGGGCTTACAGTGGGTCCCTGTGATGCTGGAACCAGGGACGGAGTTTGGCTGGCATTTATCAGATGAAATGGTGGATTATGGATGCATGTTTAAATTTCCCTTTAATGTTTTACTGTTATTATTATAATAATAAATATTGCCCCCAAATTAGATTATGCTGCCGAATAGAACTCTGGCAAGAGGCTGTCAATGCAAATATATGACTATTTTGTGCTGGCTGTAATTCAAGCACTCAGAGACTGAGGCAGGAGGATCACAAGTTCAAACCTAGCCTGCACAACTCAGCAACTTAGAAAAAAACCTTGTCTCGAAATAAATAATGAAAAAAAAAGAGCTGGACATATGGTTCAGTGCAAAGATCTGAGTTCAATCCCCAATAGTAGAGCCAAAAAAAAAAAGGACTAGAAAGGAAGACAACTGTCTTTAATCACAGATGACATGGTTGTGTTGTGTACTAAATCATAAGCAATTTACAAGAAACCACTAGGATAAAAAGGTTTAGCAAGATTGTAGAAGAGAAGGCCAGTATAAAAACCAAATGCAAGGGGCTGGGGATTTCACTTGGCGGCGCAGTGCCTGCGTGGCAAGCGCAAGGTCCTGAGTTCAATTCCTATTACAAAAAAAAAAAAAAAAAAACCCAAATGTATTTTTTATATACTAACAATAAATGATTGGAAAATAAAACTCAGAATTTTAAAATTACATTTATAATGGCATCAAAACATATAAAAGAGGGCCGGGGATATAGCTCAGTGGCACAGCACCTGCCTGGCAAGTGCGAGGCCCTGAGTTCGATTCCCAGTACCAAAAAACAAAACAAAAATATATAGAAAAAAGAAATACTAAAGGATTAACTTAAGAGTTTAAGTATCTCATGGTTTTTCTTATATGAGACCCAAAATATAATAATGTAACGAGCAAAATAAAAGATAGTA
Source organism: Erethizon dorsatum (assembly GCA_028451465.1). Taxonomy (NCBI): domain Eukaryota; kingdom Metazoa; phylum Chordata; class Mammalia; order Rodentia; family Erethizontidae; genus Erethizon; species Erethizon dorsatum. The sequence goes on from CM051834.1 coordinate 98,680,147, forward strand.
GGAAACGGAGATACATCTTTTGCAACTGGGAAGAAAACCAGTTCATTACAAACTGGAAACATGTACTAATAAAAATCAAAATAATTAAGCAAAGATGGGTACGACCGTATATTGTGAAATCAAACTTTGCTGAGAGATTTTAAAAGACCTACATATATAGAAATATATACCACTGCTGGGAGACAATTCTCCACTGGTTCTCTCAAATTTCTGAACATCTCAAAAATAAAGTACTAAGAGCTCTCATCCTGGATTCTCTTTTCGAGAATGTCTGTAGAGCAGATTCCTTAGAAGACAAAGAACACTTCTTTTAGGAGCAGAGGGCAGATTTGCCTGCTCTCCAGTGTAATTCAGATAAAAAGTTCCTCCAGGACAAGGGTCAGGCAGCCATGCTGGCAGCCTATTATAAAACACAGCTGGGCACGCGGTGCACACCTGTGATCCTACTACGCACGAGACTGAGATGGAGGAGCACCTAAGCCCAGGAGTTCGAGACCAGCCTGGGCAATACAGGGAGACCCCAACTCAAAAAATAATACCGGAGTTCCCTCAACTCAAGGTTCTTCATCCCTGACATACACTCTCTGCATAGCATCTTCCTGGGCCACACCATGTCAACCCTGTGGGACTCCAAGAGCAGGCAGACCGAATCAAACACGAAGCTCACGTGAGTCTCTGACCCAAGATTCAAGTCATCTGTGAGCATCAAAGAAAAGTGGCAAGTTCCCCTCTCAGCCGCAAAGGAAAGCAAAACCTCAGCCCTTCACAGGTCGTGACAACCAGGGCCATGGTTTCAAATGCTGTAATACCGCTAAGCACAAAGGTGGCACACCCCTGTCACCCCAGCACTCTGGGAGCCTGAGGCAGGAGGATCACAAGTTCAGGCCCAGCCTGGGCAATTTAGCAAGACCCTGTCTCAAAATTTAAAAAAGGGGGCCGGTGAGATGGCTCAGCGGCGTAAGCACCTGCCCGGCAAGCGCGAGGGCCCGAGTTCGACTCCCGGAACCCACATACGAAAAAGGGGCCGGTGATATCGCTCAGTGGCACGGGCGCCTGCTGGCACGCGAGGTCCTGAGGTCGACCCCCGGTACCCACAGACACAAAAAAAAAAAATTTAAAAAAGGGCTGGGGATGTAAGCTCAGTGCAAAAGCCCTGGGTTCAATCCCCAGTACAGGGAGGGAAAAATAAATAAATAAATAACATATATATATATATATATATATATATATATATATATATATATAAAACTTTTTTTTTTTGAGACAGGGTCTCATTATGTAGTGCAGGCTGGCCTCGAATTCACAGTGATCCTCCCGACTCAGTCTCCCAAGTGCTGGGACTACAAACACGCACCACTACGCCCAGCTAAAAATATTGAGGTCTCATGGGCTACACCGGAAGATAACTGTCTCAAAAAAAAAAAAAAAACTAAACCACATTAGGTGGGTTGGGATTGGCCTGGCAATAGAGCACTTGCCTAGCATGCCCAAGGCCCAGCATTCCCCAGCACTGAAAAAGGAAAAAAAATCACACTAGGAGAAAACATACACAAAACATCCAACTGACAAATAACTTCGACTCAGAATAAATAAATACACATTCTTAAACTCTGTAATTTAAAAAATTAGTAAAATAAGTAACCAAAGGGCCGGTGATATAGCTCAGGGGCATAAGCGCCAGCCTGGCAAGTGTGAGGTCCTGAGTTCGACTCCTGGTACCCACATATGGGAAAAAAAAGTAACTAAATTAAATAATTAAATTATTTTACTTTATGTTAATTAAATTAAAATAATTAAAACACAATTCCCAATGTTTAAAAAGTGGGGAAAAAAAACCTTGAACAGACTTCACAAAAAAGTAATGGCCAAGAAGCAAACAATAAGATATTTACCCCATTAGACATCAGGGAAATGCAAATTAAAACCACAATAAGCTACCACCCATTAGAATGGGTAAAACGAAAGACAAAAATACCAATTGTTGGCAAATATGTAGAATAAACCAACTCCCTTACATTTCTAGTGGGAGTGCAAAATGGAACAGCCCCTTTGGAATACAGTCTGGCAGCTTCTTCTAAAGTTAAACATACACTTACCCCATGACCCAGAAATTCCACTTCTTGGAATTTACTCAAGAGAAATGAAAACATATGTCTACAAAGCGAACTCTACAGGGACATTCACAGAACCATGTCGCATCTACGACAGTTACATGGGTAAACAGACTGTGGGGTAGTCATCCAATGGATTCCTGCTCAGCAATAAAGAGGCGGGAGCTGGGTGGAGGAGGACTAAGGCGGGGCTGGAGGACAGCTCAGCGGTGCACCACTCGTCCAGCACCTACAAGGGCCTGTGTTCCACCCCTAGAGCGCGCACACGCACACCAAGACAATATCACAATACATTTCATGAATAAAAATCCATGTGTGCATAAGAGTATGCATAAAAGAAAAATATTGACTTCACTGAATTTTTTTACTGTTTTCAATGTTGTATAAAGAAAACATTCCTTCATATGAGTTTTTATATTCCCTGAGGAAATGCTCCCTCAACACAGACCTCAACAAACTCCCACAGACAGACTTCCATAAACAAAAACTATGAAACACACAGAGAGCAAGCCATCCTGACCAAGAGTGAGGAGAAACCATAAACAGTAGAAGCGAGACTTCAAAAGACATTTGACACTGGAACTATCAGACAGAGAATACAGAATAGGTATGTTTAATATGCTTACAAAATAAAAACAGATGTCTAAAACATAAGACTACAAAGATTTCTTAGGTCATTTTAAAAAGCAGTAACTGCAAGCAGACAAAGATAAATTGGACTTTATGAAGAATTTCTTTTCATTGCACATGGTGGCACATGCCTGTAATCCCACTACTCAAGAGGCCGAGACAGGAGAATTGCAAGTTTGAGAACAGTCTGGACAATTTAGCAACACTATCTCAAAACAAAGTAAAGGGCCGGTGAGATAGCTCAGCGGCATAAGCACCTGCCCAGCAAGCGCAAGGTCCCGAGTTCGACTCCCAGAACCCACATACAAGAAAAAGGGCCGGTGATATCACTCAGCGGCACAGGCACCTGCTGGCACGCAAAGTCTTGAGGTCGACCCCCGGTACCCACAAAAAAATAAATAAATAAAAAGGGGCTGGGCATGTAGCTAACAGTGCTTGCCTAGCATGTACAAGGCCCTGGGTTCAATACGCCTTATGTAATTTAAATCTTGATAATAAGTAAAACCAACAGACTATCAAAAATGTTGAGGCAGATTTGAAAAAAAGAGAACCAAAACCAAATGGAACATCAGTCTAATATTTTGCATTTGAATCCTGAGAGACAAGCAATTTTGGAACATAAAATAGCTCAGATTTTTCCCTAAATCAATAAAAGACAAGAATCCTAAGATTCAGGAATCTCAATGAGTCGCAAGCAGGAATAAAGACAATTAAGGAAACACACACACACACACACACACATATATATCAGAGTCAAACTATAAAGGAACACTGAGTGTTCTGTATTTATTTTCTATTTAATAAGTGAGAATGAAGAAAGATCTCTGGAAGATCCCGGAAAGATATATATGTGGCAGTATATAGTTTGTTTTGCCACTTTCTTCATGGTATAGTTTAATGGAATTTTAAAATTCGAATGTAGCCAAATTAATCTCAGGTTTTATGTTCAGTGTGATTGAAAATAAAATGCCTACCAGAAGATTGGTAAATATATGCTTCTATGTTTACTCCTAAAAGTGTCAAGTTTTGCTTTATACATTTAAACCTTTAACCCACTCAGACTGAATTTCATATATTATTTTATTTTATTTTATTTTATTTTTTTGTGGGTACTAGGGGTTGAACTCAGGACCTCGCATGCCAGCAGGCGCCCGTGCCACTGAGCAATATCACCGGCCCTTTATCTTTGTGTGTGGGTACCAGGAGTCGAACGCAGGACCTCGTGCTTGCCAGGCAGGTGCTTATGCCACTGAGCTATTTCACCGGCCCTGAATTTCATTTTTTAAATACAGATAAACAATTCTTCCAGAACCAACTGCAATGCCACCTGTATCACCCATCAGTTCCATGTGGACGCAGGGCTGCCCCTGGCCTCTCCGTTCCGTTACACTCGTCTGTCTGTCCTTGGTACCAGTACCATATGAAAGTAATCAAAGTAATGTGACAGTACGTACTGGTACCTGGTACTAGATGGTCCCCAAACCTGCTCTGTTTAAAGATCATCTTGACAATTCTTAGCCCACTGCTCATCCATTTAAATTTTAGAATCAGCTTGTCAAAGTAATGAAAATCTGCTTAACTGCACTTAATGGATAAATCCAATGACCATTGGATTTAATGGTCAACTTTGGAAAAACTAACATCTCTGTACTATTGAATACAGCGGTCCATGACCATGGAATATTGATCTTTGTTCAACTGCAATGACTATGATGTCTACCACAATGCTGAACAGAAGAAATGATCACGAGCATCATTGTGTTTCCCTATTTAAAGGTACATTTTTTACTCTGGGGGACTGAGGCAAGAGGATTGCAAGTTCACCCCCAGCCTAGGCAACTTAGCAAGACCCTCTCTCAAAATTTAGACACATTTACAAGGCTGGGGACCTGGGCACACATCTGTAATCTCAGCACTCGGGAGGCTGAGGCAGGAGGATTGCCAGGAGTTCAAAGCCAGCCTGGGCTACATAGTGAATTCAGGGCCAGCCTAAACTACACAGCAAGACCCTGTCTCCAAAAAAGCAAACAAACAAACAAAACAAAACAAAACAAAACAGAGCTGGGGATGTGGCTCAGTGTGAAGGCCCTTGTTCAATACCAGTACCAAAAAAAAAAAAAAAAAAAAAAAAAAAAAAAAAAAGGTACATATATTTCACTACTAAATATGATATTTGCATAGATCCACGGTAATCAATCTTAATGAGGCTTAGAAAGTTCCATTTTATTTCTAGCTTGTTATTACTTCTCTGGTAAATGAACACTGAACTGGGCGTGGTGGTACACACCTGCAATCTGGCAATTGGGAAGCTGAGGCAGGAGGATCACTGTGAGTTTGAGGCCAACCTAAGCTATATGGTGAGTTCAAGGCCAGCCTGAACCACACAGCAAGACCCTGCCTCGAAATCCAAAATGAAAAAAATAAATATTGATTTTTTTTTTAATGCAGGTACCGGGAGTCGAACTCAGGACCTCGCACTTGCCAGGCAGGCGCTTATGCCGCTGAGCTATATCACCGGCCCATAAATGTTGAATTTTACTGGCTACTTTTTCTATACCTATTGAGATGATTATATTTTCTCCCTTTACTCTGTTTATGAGGCACATTACATTAATGAATTTTCTAATGTGTATTCACATAGTTTTATTTACTGTGTTTCCCCCACACTATTTTCTTGCTCAGGGCTACTGACTAATAGCAGGTAAGGCAAGGATAGGCTGATTGGGGCTTTGATCTCTAGTTAAGTTTTATTTTCAGAGAAACATGGATAGTATTATACGGATAATTTGGTCAAGATATATTATCTTAATTATATGTTGTTAAATTTAGTTCCAGGGGCCAGTGAGATGGCTCAGCGGCGTAAGCGCCTGCCTGGCAAGCGCGAGGTCCTGAGTTTGACTCCCAGTACCCACATAAAGGGAGAAACGGGACCGGTGATATCACTCAGTGGCACAATTGTCTGGCAAGCGCGAAGTCCTGAGTTTGACTCCCGGTACCCACATAAAATAAATAAATTAATTAATTAATTAATTTAGTTCCAGAGATAAATAAATAGTACAAGAGAAAATTCTCAGAACTAAGGGGCAACATTGCAGTCTGAAAGGGCTCCATGAGAGTCCACCCTCACCAATGGCAAAAGCTACACCAAACACAGAATAACCTAAGCCTGGCTGCTGTGTTGTACGACTTCAGGGGCACCATGCATGTTGTATTTCATTACACACCATCCCCACTGGCTGTGTCAAAGATTTGTGCCATGTAACAGCCTACTTCCTAAGAGTTCCCAAAAGGAAAAAACAGATCTCTCTCCCTGTCTCTCTGTCTGGCTATCTGTGTCTGTCTGTCTGTCTGTCTCTCTCTCTCTCTCTCTCACACACACACACACACACACAAATGTAAATCAGAGCCTGGTGCAACAGTGTGCATCTGCAGTTCCAGCCACTCTGGAAGCTGAGACGGGGATTGCTTGCACCCAGGAGTTTGAGTCCATCCTGGCAACACAGTGCGACCCCAACTCAGAGAAAGAAAGAGAATGAATCTGAATGGCATCAGAATTTATCAGCACCCTCACTACTAGAAGAAAAAACTATGATTGCAAAACGCTAAGTGAGGTCTGCAGGTGCGGCTCAGTGGTAGAGAACTTGCCTAGCATTCACAAGGTTCTGGGCTCCATCCCGAGTACCATCAAAAAAATAAAAAAAACAGAAACGAAAGTTATTTCTAACTTGGAAATCTATTCCCAATCAAATATCAATAAAGGACACAATAAAGACCCTTTAGACCTACCAGAAAACTTACTTCCCACATCCCTCTTCTTAGATAACTACAACAAGCAAGAAGCCCATGTTGGAGACATTGTGGTTTCCTCACGGTCCTGATTCTTCCATCTTCAAGTTTTGCTCTGTCTCCAGCCTCCCTCTCCTGTGCTTCAGGAAGCTTGAACTCACTTCCACCCCCCGCTAGGCCTGAGCTCCTCTGCCCTTACCACTGTCCTGGTCAGACTCAGGCGAGTCAGTCAGAGAACATCCCCATCCATAAGGACTGGTTCAGGATGATCCGGCCAGTAAAATACAAGATACACTTTCTTTTTTTTCTTTTTTTTATCTTTTTGAGACAGGGTTTCACTATGCAGTTGAGGCTGGCCTTGAACTCACTTTGTAGCCCAAGTTGGCCTCAAACTCACAGCAATCCTCCTGCCTCAGCCTCCCGAGTGCTGGGATTAGAGGCGTGTGGCACCATGCCTGCCACAAGATACACTTTCTAAAAAAGAAGTTTTGCGCCTACTCCAAGGAAGTAACCAGAATGATCCCTAATACCACCAAAAAGAGAGACAGATACCCACTTCCCTTCAGACCAGTGGAAAAAAACTGAAGTCTTAAACTACTGCCTGGACACCGAGGATAAGCCCAAATCCAATTGGCAACCTGGCCAAGCAAATCATGAACTGCCCAAGCCGCTAGGGCAACCTCAGCCTGAGCCAGTCCTTTCTCTGGGTTCCCAGTTTACCAGGCCAACAAACAGACGCGAGTTGAAGCCTCCTGGCTGTAATCTACAGGAAACAGTGGATTCAATACAGAAAGTTGGCACCGGAGGGTGGAATGAGTGCTCCGCAGAGGCCTAGAGCTCAAGGGGACAGAGTGGTGAGGGCCTCCAGTGGGAATTCAGTACAAAGCCCGAATGGAACATTTGAGGTGAAAAAAAATTAAAGCTAAGCTGGGTGTGGTGGCACATGCCACTGACACAGGTGGATCACAAGTTTGAGGCCATGGCGCCTGCCTGGCAAGCGCGAGGTCCTGAGTTCAATTCCTGGTTCCCCCCCACCAAAAAAAAAAAAAAAAAGTTTGAGGCCAGTCTAGGCAGCTGAGCAAGACCTTGTCTGAAAATAAAAATAATTAAAAGGGCTGGGGCTGTAGCTCAGTGGTAGAGTGCCCTTGGGTTCAATGCCCAATACCGCCAAAAAACAAAACAAAACAACCAAAATTTTTTAAAAACCATCTATTGGGCTTAGGGGTATACCTCACTGGCAGAACACTTCCTAGCATGTATGAATCCCTGCGTTCAACCCCCAGTACCTCAAAAAATGAAAACAAGAACTTTGTATTAGAACTATTTTTTTTTTTTTTTTTGTGGGTACCGGGGGGACGACCTCAGGACCTCGTGCGCCAGCAGGCGCCCGTGCCGCTGAGCGATATCACCGGCCCCTTTTTCGTATGTGGGATCCGGGAGTCGAACTCGGGCCCTCGCGCTTGCCAGGCAGTCGCTTATGCCACTGAGCCATCTCACCGGCCCTGTATTAGAACTATTTGAGCCAGGTATGGTGGTGCACACCTGTAATCCCAGCAGTCAGGAGGCTGAGGCAGGAGGATTGCCATGAGTTCGAGGCCACCCTCAGCTGCATAACAAGTTCAAACCAGCCTGGATTACATAGCAAGACTCTGTCTCAAAAAAATTTTTTTAATTAACTAATTAAAAAAAGAACTTATTTGACTTAACACTGCACACATATTATTCTGTAATAAAATATTAAAATGTTTAACTCAAATAAATAAAAGATGTCTGCTTGGGGCAAAATCTGAAAGAACAGTGGGAAAATCAAGAGTGCAGATTTATTAGGGCTGTTGGATGACAGCTACTTTTTTCTTTTTATAATATTTATATTTATACTGTGCGTAAATAGAGACAAAAATAAATTTCAGGAAAAAAACAACATTAGCCCTAGATCCGGATAGGCAGAAGAACCCCTTGCTGCTCCACACCCCACCCCCCGGCAGACCCCAGTGCCCTGCATGTGACAGAGGTGGAGCTGAGGACAGGAGGGGCGGCTCCCTCCCCAGGCCCTAGAGCATCTCCCCAGCGGCCTGGGGCTCTCAAACAGGCCAGGCCCAGAGGGCCAGGGGCCATAACCCATCTGCAGGGGAAGACTGTGGCCAGCCTGGGCCAGAGCCGGGTGATCTATCCAACTGGGACTCGGGTGAAAGCAGAAAGGGGTACAGGGAAGAGGTCACCTACCGCAGGAGTCACAGATGAAGCAGTCGGTGTGATACAGGCTCCCCATTGCCTGGCACGCCTGCCTTGCTCCATAGATGCCAAGCCCACACTTGATGCAGATGCCTAGGGGAGGGAGGCGGAGAGAGCAGCGCTTGGCACCATGGACTGTGGAGCCAGACAGGCAGGCACGCGGCTCCCGGTCCTGATGCTGCCTGCACGCCTGACCTTGGGCAGGTTAACTTCCCTAGGCCAACATCACGGGTCACCAGTGACTAACATGGGGACCATAAGGGAATCCACTACTTGGGGTTTGTTACCGTCCCCTGAGGACTTGAAGAGCCGAGCAGAGCACCTGAAGTCATTCACCACAGTTACTATGATACACTTACACCTGGAAACGGGGTTCTAAGCCCCTCCTCCCATGACCTGAGGGAGGAGCCTTTCTGCCGTCTATGAACCAAATCCTATTCTTCAAAATAAACATGGATTTTCTGATCCAGACGCACAGAAATAAGACCATACAGGCACGCTGCAGGGCAGTCACCGACCCTCCCCACCCTCTCTCCTCTGTACCACGAGGCACCCATCGTCTCTCATGAGGCAACACACACGCTGACGGCCCACCTCACGCCCCACAGTTCAGAGCTGGCGAAACTGCCATACACAAGTCCCCACCCCCAAGGAGCCTGTATTCCCGTAGAGGAGACCAACGACACCAGTTAAATAATGTCAGGCAGAAACAAGTGCTATGGAGAAAAATAAAGCTGGTTAAGACTATGTTTAGGGGCTGGGGTGTAACTCAGTGGTAGAGCATTTGCCCAGCATGAATGAGACCCTGGGTCCCATCCCCAGTGCCACACACACACACACACACACACACACACACACACACACATCTGAGTGTTTGATTTTCAAACAGACTGCTCAGGAAAGGCCCGGATGGCAAGATGGTACTTGAGCAAAAGCCTGAAGGAAATAATGGGAGGGAGCAGCTGCTACACAGCTATCTGGGACTGCTGGATAGAACTGGGGGCCACTCCTGCCAGGGTGTGTAGGACAGGGCCAGAGGGCAGCAGGGCACGGCATGGAAAAGAGAAGGGTGACCAACAATTCCAGGATGAAGCCTGGTTTCAGCCTTGGGGCACTCTGGTCAGCCCTCCTAGAGACCCAGACAGAGGCGGCCAGCAGCCCCGACATCATAAATCCCCTGCCCAGGCAGACGTGGGTCTTCCCTGCCCCACAGAGCATGAGGATGGCTCAACTCGCCCACCTCTTCTGGCTGCTCAAGGACAGGCTGCAGCCCCCCCACCTCTTTTTCCTCATAAGGGCTGAATGTCCCTTATCTGAAATTCATTTAAGACCAGAAGTGTTTCAGATTTCAGATTTTTTTTCCAGATCTTGGAATATCTGCACAGACTTTAAGCGTCTCTAATCTGAAATTCAAAATGCTACAAAATCTAAAGGGTTTTTTGTTTGTTTGTTTTGTTTTTTAGACAGGGTCTCACTAAGTTGCTCAGGATGGCCTCGAACTTGTGATCCTCCTGCTTCAACCTCCAGAGTCCTGGGATGACAGGCACGTGTCACCACACTTGGCTAATTTTAAACTTTTCGAGTGCCATGTTGGTACCCAAAAAAGTTTAGGACTTCAACACATTTCAGATTTTCAGATCAGGGATACTCAACTTCTACGACACTAAACAAGCCTCTCTTGCCTTGAAAAACCCCTCCCTTCTCCATCAGACACCCTCTCCGCTCTCCCACAGTGAAGAAGACAGCTTGGTGCACACCCAGTCATCTCCTAACTGCCCACAGCTGTGCCCTCTCTGATCTCTCTTGCTAGAGTGGGGACCACCCCCTCCTCTGGCTCTGAGACACAGCCTGCCCTGACTTTCTGCACCCGCTCCCTCCCCAGCACTCCGGTGTACTCCCCGTGCTCTTCCCCAGAAGCAATACCAGAGATCCTAACGTTTCAAGAAAAGCTAGACATCTAGATCTGTATAAAAAATTGTCCCATTCTGAAATTAATTGCTAATTTAAACTTTTAAAAATGCAGCGGCCAAGCAAACTCTACCTGCAGGTTTTTGCATGTGGCCGTGGCTTCGCCAGGTCTCCCACCTTCCCCACCACCCAGCCTGCCCAGGGCTCCGGGGGCTCTGCTCCAGCCCAGACCCCCTGAGTGCTGATCCACTTTCCTGAGGGCCCCAGACGCTCTGTGTCCAGTGTTCCAGACCCCCCCGAACTGCTCCAGGCTTGGCTTCTCCCGCAGAAGATGGCTCTTTTGTGTACCCTGGAGTGCCCCCCTCCCTCACCTCCAACTCAGAATCGACGTTCCTCTTTTTTTGTTTCTATTTTTTTTAGATGGGGGGGGCCTTGCTGTGTTGCCCAGACCAATGTCCACTTCCTGGACACGAGCAATCCTCCTGCCTCAGCCTCTTGTGTAGCTGGGATAACATGTCCACCACACCTGGCTTGTTCCCTGGTTTTAACTTCACTCCTGCCCGTCACTGTCACCAGCCTGATTCAGACCACGGTTTACAAGCCTCATCCAGCAAACTGCAGCCAAACTCCTCTCTTCAAGATAAAAGAGAGTCACTCATAATGGCACACACCTGTAATCCCAGCACTCGGGAGGCTGAGACAGGAAGATTGCTGTATGTTCGAGGCCAGCCTGGGCTACATAGTGAGTTCCAGTCCCGCCTGAAAATGCAGTAAGACCATGTCTCAAAAAACCAAAAAATAAAATAAAATAAAACCAGGCACAGTGGTGCATCCATGTAATGCCAGCACTTTGCAAAGGTGAGGAAGGAGGATTGCTTGAGTCCAGGCTAGGAAACAATGACTTAGCGAGATCCGGGAAATAAATAGGGCTAGGGATGTAGCTCAGTGCAAAGGCCCTCTGTTCAAACCCGGCACTGGGGAGAAAAAAAAAACTAAGTGAAAGAGATCTACCCTCCCACCTTCCTTCTCATCCATCGGCTTTGAGACTCTGCCCTTATCACGCCTCTGAATAAAACCCTGGAATAAATAGTGAAAAGTGAAAAACATAAAACTCAGCTACCGCCAGAAATCAGGATGGAAGAGTAGACAAGAGCAGAAGCTTCTACCTTGCACTAGTTTTGGTGTTTTGTGTTATTTTCCTCTCACAGCATACTTGCATCCCTTTAAAAAAAAAAAAAAAAAAAAAACACTAAAGAGCTAGGTGTGATGGCGCATGCCTGTAATCCCAGCACTCAGGAAGCTGAGGCAAGAGGATTTCCGTGAGTTGGAGGCCAGTGTGGGCTACGCAGTGAGTTCAAGGCCAGCCCGCAGTACGGAGTGAGACCCTGTCTCACACAAACAAAAACACACTAAAGAGGGCCGGTGAGATGGCTCAGCGGCGTAAGCGCCTGCCTTGCAAGCGCGAGGGCCCGAGTTCGACTCCCGGAACCCACATACGAAAAAGGGGCCGGTGATATCGCTCAGCGGCACGGGCGCCTGCTGGCACACGAGGTTCTGAGGTCGACCCCCCGGTACCCACCAAAAAAAAAAAAAAAAAAAAAAAACACTAAAGAGAGAACCAGGAGCACGAGGCACCTTAGAGATTAAGGGAGGAAAATGCTTCAAGAAAGCAGACGCCACAAGTGCTGTCAGATGCAGGAGCAAGATGCAGACATTCAGGGCCTTGAAAATGATGGCTAGGGCTGGGGCCAGGCTGGGACGTTACCGTCATCCTGTACAAGAGCTGGGCCAGTCACACGGGAAGACAGAACAAAGGCTGAGGGGGACTGGAGGTGAATTAGCAGAGATGATTTCAGCAAGACACAGGGATGGGAAGGAGGGGAGATGAAAGAGCTGAGGAGACTGTGTGGCCATGCAGGTTTAAGAGTTTTGTTTTTGCCTTTTTTTTTTTAATGGAAGATCCTTGTACAACTGGGCAAGACGGCACACACCTGTAATCCTAGCTACTAGGGAGGCTGAGGCAGGAGGATTGGAAAGCCAGACCCTGTTTCAAAAATAAAATAAAAAGGACTGGAGCTGAAGCTCACTGGTAGAGTGCTTGCCTAGCTTCCATGAGACCCTGGCTTTGATCACCAGCACAGGAAGGAAGGAAGGAAGGAAGGAAGGAAGGAAGGAAGGAAGGAAGGAAGGAAGGAAGGAAGGAAGGACGGACAAGACCCTTGTACAGATTTATAGCCAAAGAAAAATGGCTACTGGAAAAAAAGAAGCTGAAGATGGAAAAGGTGGAGGATGGAGAGGGAGGTCCATAACTTCCTAGACGGCAGGAAGAATGGCTCCGGGGGCTGGAGGGAGCTTGAGGGTGAGGAGCCAGAAGCTGGTGGAAACAGACTGCAACTAGTGACCTTAATATTCTGAGCAAGTGAAAAGCAAGGGTAAACATCAGAGGAGAGATGAAAGTTGCTGAGAACAGATGGCTGGGCATGGTGGCACAGGCCTGTAATCCCAGCATCTGGGAAGCTAAAGCAGGAGGACTGCAAGTTCCAGCCCAATCTGGGCAACTCGGTGAAACCCTGCCTCCAAAAAGAAAAGTAAATTTAAAAAAGAGCTGGGGATGTGGTTCATGTGAAGGCCCTGGGTTTGATCCCCAGTACTGAGAAAAAGAAAGAAGAAAAAAGAAAAAGGAAAAGAAAAGTAAGGGAAGGGAAGGAAGAGGAGGGGAGGGAAGGGAAAGGAAGGAATGGGAAGGGAAAGGTGGTGCCAGGAAGACCACCGAGGTTGAAGATGCTGTCATGGCCGCAGCTGCTTCCTCAGAGGTGCTCAGGGCCTAGCACACAGCAGAGAGGCTGCCGCAGAGACTCAGCTGGGAGCCTGCAGGGCAGGTAGCTGAGAGGAGTCAGAGGTGCTGGTGAGAAGCGGCTGGAACTGAAGGCTGCAAGGGAGAAGCAAAACCAGGGTGTGGCCCTGGGAGTGGATGGTCCAAGTTATGAAGGCAGGAGGGCCGCCAAGAGGTCCCAGAGGCCTAAGGCTACTGGCTGGCTAATGGCAGTGGAGCTTGGGGAAGGGAGAAAGTTCCACAGACGTCCATGAATGGCAAAGAGAGACCAAGAGTCCAGCTGGCACCAGGGCATGCAGGGAAAGTCAGGAGGGATCACGCAGAGAGAGAAACACTCGGCAATCAAGGTCTCGCAGGGATTCCTGCAGCTCACACTACCCGCACACTTCCTCGATCAAATTTTGTCTTATTCAAGTTGAACTAATATATTAAATTACCACCTTTGTAGCTCAAAAAGTCAAATAGGGCCGGGCGTGATGGTGCACGCCTGTAATCCCAGCACTCGGGAGGCTGAGGTAGGAGGATCGCTGCAAGTTCAAGGACAGCCTGGGCGACATAGTGAGTTCAAGGCCAGCCTGAACTGCATATCAAGACCCTGCCTCAAAAAAAAAAAAAAAAAAAGGACAAGTCAAATATCATGAGAAGGCCGGTGAGATGGCTCAGCGGCGTAGGCGCCTGCCTGGCAAGCGCGAGGGCCCGAGTTCGACTCCCGGAACCCACATACGAAAAAGGGGCCGGTGATATCGCTCAGCGGCACGGGTGCCTGCTGGCACGCGAGGTCCTGAGGTCAACCCCCGGTATCCACAAAAAAATATATATATATATCATGAGAACCATATAGGTCAAGCAAATAGCTGAACAGCTGTGTGTGTGTGTGTGTGTGTGTGTGTGTGTGTGTGTATCATGAGAACCATATAGGTCAAGCAAATAGCTGAACAGCTGTGTGTGTGTGTGTGTGTGTGTGTGTGTGTGTGTGTGTGTGTGTAGTACTAGGAATGGAAGCCAGGGCCTTTGCACTGAGCTACATTCTCAGCTCTTTTTTTCTTTTGAGACAGGGTTTTGCTAAGTCACTAAATTGCCCAGGCTTGGCTCAAACTTGCAATCCTTCTGCCTCAGCCTCCCAGAGTGCTGAGAGTACAGGTGTGCCCACCACATCTGCCACTGCCCATATTTTTAAGAAACAGAGAACCATTATCTAAATCTTGCTTTCTGGACTGAAAAAAAATCTATCATCGGTCCTCAAAGATCAGAAGCTGACTCCAACTCCTCTGTAGAAAGGATGACCACACACACACACACACACACACACACACACACACAATCTTCTACCATCAACCCCTTGGCTTCCAACATTACCTGCCGGGACCAGGGCCATCCCAGCATCACATAAAAATTCTGGAACAGCCATGGAGCCCAACAAATGCACGCCTGCCCAGGCTCTGCAATGCACAGGGGCCAGCAACTGGCTAGCTTTCCCTGAAGAGAGCACGGGAGAGAGAGGTCTCTTCAGCAGACAGCCCCAGCTCTGCTCCTGGCATCTGCCTAACAAGAGCCAACACTCCTCACTCTTCTTCCAGCCCCCAGGCCAGCTGACAGCAGCCACCAGACCTGGCAGATCAGAGTCTCCTCCTGACCTCCCACAGGGAGATGCTCCGCGTCCCCAAGGCAGACCCGCCCATTAGCCCACACATGCCCTTGACCTCCTGACCCCTCCCGGGCTACAACCCCTGGGAAGCATAATCCTACACCCTCCCTTGCTTCTTTCTGCTCTGCCTGGAATGCCCCAACGGGCTGCAAAATGCAGCCTCCTCATCTCTCAAGATCCAGTTCTGGGCATTCCAGAGTTCTTAGCTCCACTGAATGGAAGATAGACAGAAACCCCAGGATAGCCTCAGTCCCAGGTTTGATAACCACTCACCCCTTCCAATGCCACGAGCCTCGCCCTTCTGCTTATCAGGGGGAAGGGGAGAGCACTCTACCCGGGTCCTACAATACTTCTGCCTGCCCCTAACTTCAGCCTAAGTGTAGTCCAAAGGGATGAGAAGGCCAGGGCGGGTCTGGGAAATGGAGGCTGTCAGAGTGACGGGCTTTGCAATCGCCTTCGATGCAGTATTCCTCGAAGCAGGAGTCCTTTAGGAAACATCTGCACACGAACAGCCCAGAGCAGCCCAGCGAGTCTGGCGTGGTCCTCCTCTCCATCTCTCACAGTCTCCACCTCTGCGGCTACTAGTACTGCTAGTACCACTACTGTCGCCACAGCCTTGGATCAGGTGGGGCCTGGGGTACCTAGGGCACCCCACCTCTATTCCTGTGCACAGCCCATACAGCTGGGTGAGGGCACTAGGCTGGCAGGCGTCCCTTCAGCTGATCTTGAAACTACAGATAGGATGAGCAGCGGCAAGTGCCACGGGTTAAGAAGGAAAGGCCAAGTCAGACGTGGTGGCGCAAGCCTGTAATCACAGCACTCTGAGAGGCTGAGGCAGGAGGCTCTAATGTTTGAGCCTGGCTCTGGCAACTTAAAGAGACCTTGTCTCAAAAAATTTTTAAATAAAAAAAAAAAAAAAAAAAAAAAAAGAGCTAGGGATGTAGCTCAGTGCCAAGGGTCTAGGTTCAGGATTCAATCCCTAGTACAGCCAAAAACTAAAAAATAAAAAGGAGAAGAAACGAGGGGCCCGGGGATTTAGCTCAGTGGCGCAGTGTCTGCCTGGCAAGCGTGAGGTCCTGAGTTCAATTCCCGGTATCAAAAAATAAAGAAAGAAAAAGAAGAAAAAGAAACCAGAAAATAGGTCATTATGCCTATAGATCTGACTTTTAGGTCAGGAACAGCGCCATCAACTCACTTTGCCAGAACCCCCTCTGTGGCAGGAGACCTAAAGAAGCCACCACTGAGAATTAACTCTACACCTGGCAGTTCACAAAACGCCGCCGGCTCCCCAGCCCACGGGAGACCTCCTTCTCCGTCCAGGCGGCCCTTCCGACCCCGAAGCCCCGGCACCCGACCCCGGCCAGCGCGGCGCTCGCTCACCGAAGTAGTCCCGCGCCGTGCGCGCCTCCAGCGCCCGCTCCAGCTCCCGGGTGAGCGTGTCCAGCCGCCGCTCGGCCGCGCTCGGGCCGCCTTCCCGGGCTGGGGGAAGCTGCAGCGAAGGCAGCGGGAAAGGGGCCGGCCCTGCAGGCTCCGGGGAGCGGGCCGGCGCGGGGCAGGTGCCGGGCAGGGGCAGCAGCAGGTCGGCGTAGGCGCCCGCCGAGCCGCGGGAGCCCAGGCTGGACACGCTGGAGCGGGCGCTGCCCGACGGCGGCCCGGGACCGGGGCGTGGGTCGGAGCGCCCGGAGCGTGGGCTGCCGTGGCGCTGGTCGTAGCCCAGGCTGATGCCGCTGGAGCGGGCGCTGCCGCCGTCCGAGCCCGCCAGGCTAGCCCGCGGACTGCCGGCCGGCTGCGCGCTGAGCTCGGGGGCCGCCGCGCGCCGCGGGCCTCTCTCCGAGCGGCTCGGTCCGTCCACCCCGGCCTCGGGGCCGCCGCCGCCGCCGCCCTTGCCTCTGCGGCCCAGCACCGGCGCCGCCTCGTCTCCCGGCCCGGCCCGCGCCCCCCGCCGACCCCGGCCCGGGGAGTCGCCACCCGGCCCCGGCTCCCGCAGGGCCAGCCCGGCCAGGAGCAGGGCCGCCTCGTCCGCGGCCGCCCGGGAGCGCTGCATGGCCCGGCCCGCCGGCCCTAGCGCGTCACCTCCGCCTCCGCTTCCCGCCGCCGCTCCGGCCGCGCCGCCTCATCGTCCTCCCGAAGCCCGGAGCCCGCCCCGGGACCCCTGGGCGCGGGGCGGGGCCGGCGCCGGGCCCGGGTCGCTCGGCCGGCCACGCGCGGACCGGGGGACGCGGCGCTGCGCTCGAGGGCGCGCGCGGCAGAGGAATGTGCGCTCCGCGGCACCCGGCCGCGCCCCCTCCTCCCCACGGTGCTCGGGGGGCGGAGGGACTCCTTTGCGGGGGCAGGAATGCGAGGAAGGAGACGGCACTGCGGCCTCTGGAATGTGGCGGGAGTGGCGGCGGCGGAGCCGAGGTGTCCGCGCTGCGCCGGGAGCTTGGAGGGGCGCGGAGGCTGCGCCGGGACGCTGGGGCGGGCTGCTTGGTGCTGCCCCTCCGTGGTGAAGCGCACAGCCAAGGCGCGGCGCAGAGCGCTTGGGACTTGCCCTGGGCCCGGGCCGTCGGGCCTCTGGGAAGATTACGGATTCCCGCGAGCTGAGCTGGCGGCTGCTGCCCCAATCCCCGCCAGAGAAATATGAGCAGTAGACAGCCGCTTCCCACATCCTGTCCCATCTTACTTCTCAGTGCCGCCTCGGTTTCAGGCGCTGGGCCGAGCAAGTTTAGCGTTGTGCAGGCAGCGCATCGCCCACACCGACCCTCCAGAACACTGTCTTGCAGATACGCCCTTAGGGCCTTGCATGAACCCACGACCTCTAGCCTGTGGGGAAGGCGCCTAGAGCTAGGAGCCATGGTTGGTTGGAGACTGGTCCTCTGGCTGGGTTGTTGCACACACACCCTTTGAAGGCCAGACAAGGCTGGAGACAGGCCTCAGGCTCAGGTCCAGCAGGCAGTGAGCCTCAGCGGTGCACACCCACGGGCAGCCAACCTTGAGGTGTGAGGACGCCTTGCTTTTCCAGCGCCTACCCTCTGAATTTTGGGTGCTGCCTCAGGTGCCACGACCTGTGGAGCCACAGAGGCCATGTGGGTGGGGGTGAGCGGTCCCCAAAGGTACAAACTACAAACACTGCCAGGATCCAGGAAAACAGTCTTGAGTGGAAGAGTTCCCTGTTTTCCAGGCACCCGTTGCCCAGAGAATTCCAGGAAGGCACCTCCAGTATCTCAGGGGCAGGGAGGCTGCATAGGGAACTGTCCTGGCCCAGACTAACCTGGCAGCCTGGCCTCAACGTGGCTGAGGACTCAGTTGTGGGCCCAGTTAGCACAGGACCTCCCAGGGCAGGACTGCTACGAAACTGCTAGGCGAAAGTTGCTGTTGTGGTTTAGAAAGGGCAATTTGGTGTTAATACCCTCACAAAACACCAACAAAGACATTCATAAGCAGTAATTTTTTTTCAGATATTGGGGATTGAACCTAGGCCGTTCACACTGAGCTACGCCCTCAACCCTTTTTTTCTCATTATTTTTTTTTAATTCTATTTATTTATTTTCAGACAATGTCTCCCTGAGTCACCAAGTTGCCCAGGTGGGGCTCAAATTTGTGATCCTCCTGGCTCAGCCTGTTAGAGTGATGGGATGACGGGCATGGCCACCATGCCTGGCTTGAGGACCTTCTTTTGACCAGGCTGAGTCGACATACATGCTGTGGTCCTGCTATCTACTTTGTGCCTGTCTGAGAAGGACAGAGAAGATTCAAAGCATTGACAGCTAAAGCCTTGGAAAGATTGAGTTAGTGTTGGGATCTGACACAGTTTGCAGTTTGCTTCCTTCATCAAGTATCAAGAGACCATCTACTGGGGATATAGCTCAGCAGCACAGTGTCTGCCTGGCAACCATGAGGCTCTGAATTTGATTCCCAGTACCAAAAAAAAAAAGAAAGAAAGAAAGAAAAAGGAAAAAGAGAGACCATCATCTTTTTTTGTGTGTGTGTGGTACTAGGAATCACAGGCAAGCGCTGTGCTACTGAGCTATATCCCTGGCCCCCATCATCTTTTCTTACCAGGCACTCAGAATCAAGGACCTCTGGTCAAACTTTGTATTGTAGTAAAAACTCCAGTCAGCCTACAGCTCAATGGGGAGGACCTATTTGGGGGTGCTCAGATTAGAGGGGCTTTTCTTTTTTTTTTTTTTTTTTGGGGTACCAGGAATCGATCTCAGGATCTTGAGCTTGCCAGGCGGGCACTGTGCCGCTGAGCTATATCCCCGGCCTAGCGGAGCTTTTGGTATTGTTTTTGACCATGCGATTGGTGTTTATGACTTTCAGAAAACCTGAAAGCTACCACTAGGACCACCTGGTTAGTCTGTGGTTCCTCAGATCCTCAACCCAGCACTTGTTGCTGCCATAATGAAATGAAAAGTTGGGTCCTGGGTTTATCCCCAGCACTGCAGGGGTGAAAAAGAAAAAGTAGACTGTTAGCAGATTCCTAAAGTATAAAGCCTGCGAATCTTTTTTGCGTTGTGCACTCTGTTACAATTTATGCTCCAAATCTTTCCAAGTGTTATGAGTCATCATTGTTGCTAGATTTAAACATTTTAAAGTTGGCATTAGTGAGACATTTAGCAAAATCTCGTAATGTTATTTTACCAGAGATAATTATCTCCAAAATATAAGTGGCTGGGCGTGGTGGCACATGCCTGTAATCCCAGCACTCAGGAGGCTGAGGCAGGAGGACTGCCACAAGTTCAAGGCCAGCCTGAACTACAAAGTGAGACCCTGTCTCAAAAAAAAAAAAAAAAAAAAAAAAAAAAAAAAAAAAAATATATATATATATATATATATATATATATAAGCAAACTACACAAAGCACTATAGCCCTATACATAGTTCAACTCAGTTAATTTTTTTTTTTTTTTTTTTTTTTTTTTTTTTTTTTTTAAAAGAGTTAAAATTTCTCCAATAAGATTTTGGCCAGAATCTGTTTTGAATTGGATGCAGGGGGAAAGGGGAATGTTTCTTCTATGAGCAGAATGCAAATTATGTATTCCCAGTCTGGAAGTATCTATAAAAATACTTCTCTAAATATATCCTCCCTCAAAACAGTCAATTGGAGATTTGGGACCACAAGAATACTCCTTTAAAATGCAGAAACAGGAGGCTGTCCTCACATCTACAAGTCACAAGGATTAGAAACATCTGCAATTTTTTTCTTCCCTGACTTCTTTGGGTTTATCTTTGTGTGTGTGTGTGTGTGTGTATTAGAGATTCAACTCAGGGCCTTATGTGTGCTAGGCAGGTGCTGAGCTACATTCCCAGCCTTTTATTTATTTATTTATTTATTTATTTTTAATTTTGGTACCAAGAATCGAACTCAGAACCTCACACTTGCCAGGCAGGGGCTGTGCCACTGAGCTAAATCCCTGGCCCTATTTATTTATTTTTTAAATTTTTATTGTGAGACATCACCTTGTAACATTCCCTACTCTGGCCTTGAATTTGGGATCTGCTGGACTCAGCCTCCAAGTAGTTGAAATTATAGGTGTGTACCACCGAACACCCAGCTTTTAACTTCTAATATTTTTATGTATGTTACAAGACTAGTTAAGTGGCTGAAATTAGCACATGTTTCTGGGCTATGGGACAAGGCCACTGCAGACAGGTGCCATTGATGGGTAACCTTCAGGCACAGGACATCTGTTTGGAACCAAATGCTTCTGAGCAGACTATTAATCTAGTGCGAACAATTCGCTCTCAGGTTTCCAGAGGCTCAATGCCTGGACATGGTGCACACAATCTGTAACCCCAGCACTTGGGAGCCTGAAGCAGGAGGATTGCTGCAAGTTCAAGGCTAGCCTGGACCTGGACTATATAGTAAGACCCTGTCTCAAAAAGACAAAACAGGGGCCGGTGAGATGGCTCAGCTGTGTACGCGCCTGCCTGGCAAGCGCAAGGCCCGAGTTTGACTCCCGGAACCCCCATACGAAAAAAAGGCCGGTGATGTCGCTCAGCAGCACGGGCGCCTGCTGGCGCGCAAGGTCCTGAGGCCGACCCCCGGTACCCACAAAAAAAAAAAAAAAGACAAAACAAAACAAATATATAGCCATCTGTTTTCTAGAAGCTCAAGTCAAAAAAAATCTTTCCTAAGTCTCAGCCTATCAGAGAGACAGGTAAAATTGATTTCATCAACGTTGCACCCAGGAATCACTTTACTCCCATTCCAACTTATGCTTTTAATAAGTGTGAAGGCCTTTCCAACGTTAATCATAGGATATACTCAAAATATAGAGAAGTCACATAGTTGAGCTGGGCACAGCTGCATACACCTGGGTTCCAAGCTACTTGGAAAGCTGAGGCAGGAGGATCTACTCAAGCCCGGGCGTGCAGGGCCAGCCTGAGCAACACACTGAGATGCCACCTCAGGATCAGTTAGGCATAAAAGGAAATACCAATTGTACATGTAATGTATAAATGTATGTGTATATATAAATATACACAATTTTCCATTTTTATTGTTGTTAAAGCTAGATAGTATAATCAACAATGTATATAATATTCTACCTGGATCCAAGAGATGGTAATTTTGCTCTTTTTTTTCTCTCCATACTATATATTTTACTTTTTAAAAATTATAGGTAGGGCCAGGGATATAGCTCAGCGGTACAGCACCTGCCTGGCAAGCACAAGGCCCTGAGTTCAGTTCCCAGTACCAAAATAAATAAATAAATAAAAGTTACAGGTATCAGCCAGGTGTGGTGGTAATCCCAGCACTCAGGAGGCTGAGGCAGGAGGATTGCTGTGAGTTTGAAGTGAGCTTGGGCTAGGCCAGTCTGGACTACACAGTGAGACCGTGTGTCAAAAAACCAAAACCAAGTGCACACTTGTAATCCCAGCACTCTGGGATACTAAGGCAGGAGGATCACAAGTTCAGCCAGCCTGGGCAATTTAGTAACTCAATAAGACCCTGCCTCAAAATAAAGAAGGCTGGGAATGTCGTTTGGTACAAAGGCCTTGGGTTTAATCCTCAGTATGAAGAAAAAAAAATTTTTTTTTGGCCTTTATAACTCCAAGAACATTGTCATACCTAAGAAAATAACTTTGTGTGTGTGTTTTAAGGGTACTGGAATTAGAACCCAGAACCTTTGCAATGAGCTACATCCTCAGGACTCCCCACATTTTTTGGACACAAGTTCTTTTTTTTCTTTTTTTCTTTTTTTTCCCATATGTGGGTACCGGGAGTCAAACTCAGGACCTCGCACTTGCCAGGCAGGCACTTATGCCGCTGAGTTATATCACCGGCCCTGGACACAAGTTCTTGCTCAGTCACCAAGTTGCCTAGGCTAAGGTCAGATTTGGGATCCTCCTTGCCTCAGCCTCCCAAAGTGCTGGGACTACAGCTATGTGTCATCACACTGAACTTCACTTAATTTTTAAATTTTCATTTGTCACAAGAATTGCTATGTTCATTTATTTTGTAGAACCGGGATATGACTTTACAGTATTGCCATTGTATTCTCTTAAATTTCTTTTAATTTAAAGTAACTGGCATTTTATAAAATGTCAATAATTAGCTGGCATGGTGTTTCATGCCTGTAATCCCAGCACTCTGGGAGGCTAAAGCAGAAAGATTGAAAATTTGAGTCCAGCCTGGGCAATTTACCAAGGTCCTGTCTCAAAATTAGAAACAAAAAAACAGGGCTGGGGATGTAGCTCAATGTGAAGGCTGAGGGTTCAATCCCCGGTACAGCAAAATACAAAAAGCCAACAACTACACCAGGCATGGCGGCGCACGCCTGTAACCCCAGCACTGGGGAGGCTGAGGCAGGAGGATCGCTGTGAGTTCAAGGCCAGTCTGAATTATAAAGCAAAACCCTCTCTCAACACGCACGCCCCCCAAGGGAACAATTGACTGAAAAGCCTGTTAAGTTTAGTTATGGATTAATGGAATATCACACTCTCGATTTTTTTTTGGTAGTGGTGGCACTGAGTACTGAACCCAGGATCTTCACACTGAGCTATATCCCAGCCCTTTTTAGTTTTTGAGAAAGGGTCTCACTAAATTGCTAAATTGCCCAGAATAGGCTCAAATGTGCAATCCTTTCTGCCTCAGCCTCAATAATTCTGGGATTACAATGACCAAGTTGGATTCATCCCAGGGATGCAGGAATGGTTCAACATATGTAAATCAATAAATGTAATACACCATATTAACAGAACCAAGGACAAAAACCATATGATCATCTCAATGGATGCAGAAAAAGCTTTTGACAAAGTCCAGCACCCATTCATGATAAAAACCCTACAGAAAATTGGAATAGATGGTCTTTATCTCAATCTGATAAAAGCCATCTATGACAAACCAACAGCCAATATCATACTAAATGGACAAAAACTGAAAGCCTTCTCTCTAAAATCAGGAACAAGACAAGGATGTCCACTGTCTCCACTCTTATTCAACATAGTCCTGGAAACTTTAGCCAGAGCAATTAGACAAGAGAAAGACATAAAAGGAATAATGATAGGACAGGAAGAAGTTAAATTATCATTATTTGCAGATGACATGATACTGTACATAGAAGACCCCAAAAACTCCACTAAGAAACTGCTAGATTTAATAAGCAAATTCAGCAGTGCAGCTGGATACAAAGTCAAACACTCAAAAATCAATAGCCTTCCTGTACATGAATAACAAACTCACTGAGAGAGAAATTAGGGTAACAACACCTTTCATAATAGCATCCAAAAAAATGAAATACCTAGGAATCAATCTCACAAAGGAAGTAAAAGACCTCTACACTGAAAACTACAGTACTCTGAAAAAGGAGATTGAAGAGGATATCAGAAAATGGAAAGATATCCCTTGCTCTTGGGTCAGAAGAACAAATATAGTGAAAATGGCCATACTTCCAAAACTGTTACACAGATTTAATGCAATTCCGATCAAAATTCCAACAACATATCTCACAGAATTAGAGAAAACAATCCTAAAATTCATATGAAACCAGAAGAGACCTAGAATAGCAAAGGCAATTCTGGGCAACAAAGGCAAGGCAGGGGGCATCACAATCCCTGACTTGAAATTATACTATAAAGCTACCATGATAAAAACAGCATGGTACTGGCAAAAAAAAAAAAAAAAAAAAAAGACCCAAAGATCAATGGAACAGATTAGAAGATGTAGAAACAACTCCAGACATACTAAGCCACCTTATCTTTGACAAAGGTCCAAACACATTCACTGGAAGAAAGATAGCCTCTTTAATTAATAAATGGTGCTGGAAAAACTGGCTCTGCACATGCCAAAAATTAAAAGTAGACCCATATCTTTCACCATGCACTAAGCTAAATTCAAAATGGATCAAAGATCTAAATATTAAAACAGAAACATTAAATCTGCTGGAAGATAGAATAGGTAAAACTCTTGAAGACATTGGGGTAGGCAAAGACTTTATGAAAAAAAACTCCAACCGCACAGGAACTATCACAAAGAATCAACAACTGGGATCTCATCTTATTAAAAAGCTTTTGTACAACAAGAGAAACCACCAACAGAGCGAAGAGACAACCTACAACGTGGGAAAAAATGTTTGCCAGCTATTCCTCAGACAAAGGATTACTATCGAGAACATACAAAGAATTCAAAAAAATCAGACCTCCCAAACTTAAAGACCCAATCCAAAAATGGGTATCTGAGATGAATACACATTTCTCAGATGAAGAAATACAAACAGCAAATAAATATATGAAAAAACATTCAACATCACTGGTAATTCAAGAGATGCAAATTAAAACAACACTGAGATTCCATCTCACCCCAGAAAAAATGGCTCTTATCAAGAAATCAACCAATAACAAATGCTGGAGGGGCTGTGGGGAAAAAGGAACCCTTCTCCACTGTTTGTGGGAGTGTCGAGTGGTACAGCCACTGTGGAAGTCAGTGCGGAGATTCCTCAAAAAACTAGGATTGGAGGTCCCATTTGATCCAGCTATTCCCCTTCTGGGTATCTTCCCAGAAGAATTAAAAACATCTTACCACAGCGATATATGTGCACCCATATATGTGCAGCACAATTTGTAATAGACAGATCTTGGAAACAACCCAAATGCCCATCAACCGAGGAATGAATAAAAAAGATGTGGTAATTTTATACAATGGAGTACTACTCAGCCATAAAGAAAGATAAACTGGAGACTTTTATAGGTAAATGGATGCAACTCGAGACCATACTCATAAATGAAATAAACCGGACACACATGTGTAAACATTGTACTGTCTCCCTCGTGTGAGAAGCTGAAAGAGTAAATGAGATCCAAAATGTACAACAGATGTTGTAAAACAAGAAGAAACTGTTCAAAAGGAAAGAGAAACTGGGATGGGGGAATGGAGAAAAGAAGGAAGTGAAAAGAAAAAAAATATATATCTATATATACAAGATAGTTAAGATAGATACACCACTAGTTTCGCTTAGTTCATTGAAAACAAAGGTTTGTGCTAATATTGTTTGGACAATTGAATCCCGATATCTTGTAGCCTGAGTAACTAATTTAATGATAACAATAAGCAATGTATTAACCATTGTTACCCTTCTATTGTTTTGAAATTTTGTTCTACTTCTTTTTCCTCTTTTAAAAAAAAAGAGAATTCTGGGTTACATGCATGTGCCTCCCCATCTGGCTGTTCCTTCTGTTGTTTAACTTGGAGGTTAAATCTAGATGCTTTATTAGACCCGAGCTAACAATGTTTTGGCAAGGTACTGCTGTGCTCTTGGTATCACCAGGAAGCACCTAACGTTCCCAGTGGTGCTGCTAGGTCTGATGACTAAATCGTGGTGGCAGCCAGAGCTGCACACTGAGACCATTCTGTTCAAGTCGTCTGTGTCGGCAACCGGAGCACTGTGCTAACGCTGCGCCTCGGCGGTCCTGCACGGGAGGGTTTTGGCATCTGTTATGATCTTTGCCCGATCAGTTATTCGTTTGAAGCCCTATGTTAAAATGTTGGATCCTCTTGTGGTTCACGCTGAGTATATAGATCAGCCTTTGGGACGATGGACTCTAGGTACACTTGTCACCAGACTGTTTGCTGGGAGGCTGGAAGCTGATCTGACAGTGGGACAGAGGCTTTCGGAAGGAATCCTGCTGCCAGGTCCCCACCAGAAAGACCCAGATCCAAAGTGTCTCCACCTCCAGGGATCTGGAGAGAGGGGAGGGGAATAGGAAAAAAAAGCAGCAGCATGGTATATATGTACAGGTACAAATTCCCTATGATGAATGTTATTATGTGTTTCTAAAAATGTACCATGGGCCAGGGATATAGCTCAGTGGCACAGCGCCTTCCTGGCAAGTGCAAGGTCCTGAGTTCAATTCCTGGTACCCACAAAAAAAGTACCAATAAAAACAAAACAAAACTCTGGTCTGCCTACACAGATTCACATCTACAGACTTAACGGGCATTTACCACAACGTACATTCAAATGGGAAGGAACACAAGAATGTATACAAAATACCTGAAACACTGCTGACAATTGCATGTAAAAGGCAGGCTGATGGGGTGTAAATATGGGAATTTCCTTTCCAAATTCAATTTCTGGAGAGCCTTTTAGAGTTCAAACTTTTAAAATCGAGGTGGTATCCTAGTCCTAAGTCTAGAATTTTTTTTTTTTGTGTGTGTGTGGGTACCGGGGGTCAACCTTAGGACCTTGCGCGCCAGGAGGCGCCTGTACCGCTGAGCTGTCACCGGCCCTTTTTTCATATGTGGGTACCAGGAGTCGAACTCAGGACCTTGCTCTTGCCAGGCAGACGCTTATGCCGCTGAGCCATCTCACCAGCCCTAGAATGTTTTTCTGGAAGAAAATTAAATACCTAAAAATGCGAAGGCAGAATGAAAGCACAGCCTCACAGCACCATGGACGAGGGCCCGGCTTGCTAGCAGCAGCTTTCGGGAGGCTGGAAGTTAGTGCATCTTGGAGTATCGAGCAACAAGCTGAGGGCAGAAACTTACTCAATGTGAGTTTTTTTTTTGGTGTGTGTAGTACTGGGGATCAAATGCCACTGAGCTCAGTTCCCAGCCACTTTTATTTCCTTTTTGAGATGGGGTCTCACTAAGTTGCCCAGGTAGACTTCAAACCTGTGATCTTCCTTTCCCGGCTTCCAGAGTGCTGGGAGCACAGGCATCGCCCCTGGGCCTCGCTTCGACGTGACTTTCCCGAAGGCTGTGATTACATGCTGAATTTACAAAAGGTATAAAACAAGGAGTAAGAGTTAATAAGCTGCAAGGTAGTGTAAGAATTACACAAAGTGGATGCCAGATACGGTGGCAGGCGTCTAACCTCAGCACTCTAGGAGACTGAGGCAGGAGAATTTTGAGTTCCAGCCCAGCATGGGCAACTTAGCAACTCGGAGACAGGGTCTCAGAAAATAAAGGCTGAGAATGTAGCTCAGTATGAAGGCCCTGTATTCAATCCCCAACACTAAAAAAAAAATATGACACCCACAAAGTGGAACATAATAGTAAGTTATCAATTTGAAAAACAGCTGATATCTAAAAGGATCATCACCAAAAACACACCAAGGTACCCAGGTACACAGGGTACGCAGGTACCCAGTGGGGAAATAGCAGGGTTTCCATTCTCTGAGGTCCAGCTCAAGGAGAATGAATGCTCTTCCAGCCAGCACAGCTCCGGCCACATCTGTGGGCAGGAGGTGGGCTGTGAATGGTACCTCAAGATACTCTGGTCAGGCATGGTGGTGCACACCTGAAATCCCAGCACTCAGGTGGCTGAGGCAGGATTACTGCCACGAGTTCAAGGCCAGCCTGAATGACATAGCATGACCCGGTCTCAAAAAAATAAAAAAGCAAAAAACCAAATGTTCAAATGGGGAGGGGAACAAGAAAGAGGGAAGGGGAAAAGGAAAGAAGGGAAAAGTAAAAAAAAAAAAAAAAAAAAGAGAAAAGAGAAAAGAAGGAAAACAAGGAAACAAAGCTTTTTTTGTGTGTGTGGGTATGGGGGTCAAACTCAGGACCTCGCACTTGCCAGCAGGTGCCCGTGCCGCTGAGTGATATCACCAGCCCTTTTTTTGTATGTGGGTACCAGGAGTTGAACTCAGGACCTCGCGCTTGCCAGGCAGGCGCTTATGCCGCTGAGCTATCTCACCGGCCCCAAAGCTTTTATAAATGGCAACGGGAGGGGCTGAAGGGAGGGTAGGGGAATGGGGAAAACAAAACAAGTTATATCATGTACAGGTACAAATTCTCTATGATGAATATGGTCATTATGTATATCTAAAATGTACCAATAAAATCTAATTGAAAAAAAAAAAAAAAAGGGGCCGGTGAGATGGCTCAGTGGCGTAAGCGCCTGCCTTGCAAGCGTGAGGGCCCGAGTTCGACTCCCGGAACCCACATACGAAAAAAGGGCCGGTGATATCGCTCAGCGGCACGGGTGCCTGTTGGCGCGCGAGGTCCTGAGGTCGACCCCCCGGTACCCACAAAAAAGAAAAAGAAAAATCCCAAAAAGACTGGTGAATTGAGGAACAAACCAATATAGAGAGGAGAAAAGACACACACACACACACACACACACACATTTTTTTCCAGCATCTCAAATCCAAGGCCTAAGTTACAGATGCTGGGAAAAGATCACTTAAATATTTTTTCTTTAGTTTTTTGAGACAGGGTCTCACTACGTAGTCCAGGCTGGTCTCGAACTTGTGGCGATCCTCCTGCCTCAGGGTCCTGAGTGCTGGGATTACAAATGTGTGCCACCATGCCCAGCAAGATCACTTAAATATTCTCAACAAAAGGGCAAATACCAACAATCCAAATTAAAAATACAAACTGACATTAGAGACTTTGTCGTAGAAGGTACTCATCTATGGCAAACAATGGCGATCTTTTAACCCTTCATACCCACTAGTATTTACTCCCACTAGGAGTTAATTATTAATTTTTATGCAGTGTTAGAGATTGAACCAAAGCCTCACAAATTCCAAGCAAAGACTATCCACTCGGCCTGGCGTGGTGACACACACCTGTAATCTCAGGAGGCAGGAGGATCACTGTGAGTTCGAGGCCAGCCTGACCACAGAGTTGAGACCCTGTGGACTGCACTGCTGAGCTCTGAGCTCTGAGCTCCGCCCAGCCCTGAACTAGTATCTTCTTCTTTTTTTTTTTTTGTGGTACCGGGAGTCGACCTCAGGACCTCGCGCGCCATCAGGCACCCGTGCCACTGAGCGATGTCACTGGCCCTTTTTTTGTATGTGGGTACTGGGAGTCGAACTCAGGACCTCGCGCTTGCCAGGCAGGCAAACGCTTATGCCGCTGAGCCATCTCACCGGCCCCCGAACTATTACCTTTACACAGAGAGACTCCAGCACGCCTGCAGCAGCTGTAATGCACAAACTCAGTGAGGCAGCAGAAATGGAACTGTGCAGGCATTGTAACAATTACGCAGATGCCATTTATTTGGTCCATAGTACAGTATATTCGTTAATTTGAGTTTTACAAAACATCAAATATAAATAACCTGAAATTGTAACAATACACAAAAATTGGCTTATTACACAGACATATCAGGCAGTAAAAACTGAAAATCTGAGTAAATTAACATTGTTTTACATTAATATACATAGCGCCATTTAACATTTAAAAACAGGTTTCAACGCATAGCACTTGATATTTCTTTGAATCTGTCTCAGTTAAGAGTATGAAAATGGTTAGATCTAGGCTAAAAATAATTCTTCTTCTAGCCAAAAATAAAGGCATAATATTTATAACCAGGTATCAACTTTACTAAACCACAATATTTTTAAACTATTAAATGATACCTAAGGGTATTTACATTAAAAAGGCAACATGCATTGTGTTGTTTTATCTCATAACTGGTTATGCACACAGTTTGTTCAAAGGGTTTAAAAACTATATTCCTACTTTCAAATACAGCATACTGCAATGTTTCTAATAGTTCTAGCAAAATGAATGCTTTTAAAGGGAGCAGAATCACTTTCAAGTCACTGGTGTCAACATTTTCCCTTTGTAACAAAGGACATAACAAATGATCTGGTTGTGCCCAGATGAGCTGACAGAGTAACGGTTTTTGTTCAGTCTAATGCTATGACATCATCAAGCTCTTCCCTCTGTTCCATTCGAGACCTCTTTGCACTGATATTCTCTTTTTCATCTAATTTCCTCTTGCGGTTTCTCTCATCTTCATTGCTGTCAGCATTATTTGAAGGACCTTCTTCATCTGAGTCAACTATGAGCACATCATCTTGCTCTTGTGCTTATTTCAGAAAAAAGGAAAAAAATGGTTAAAAGTGTGGAAGTTATTAGTGGCTCACTAGTAATTAATATATAAATTAAAGATAACTCTTTGACTATATACCAAACCGAAGAATGGCAACTGCTACCCTTACAGAACCTTCACACATCACATACTTGGTTCTGAGCTGTCTTAAATGTTTTTATACAATAAGCACCAATTTTCTTTCTTTTTGGGGGGAGGGGTTACTGAGAACTGAACCAAGGCCAAGGACCTACCTATCTCTCTTTTTTTGGGAGGGGGGTGGTACTGGGAATCAAACTCAGGACCTCACGCTTGCCAGACAGGCGCTGTGCCACTGAGCTAAATCCCCGGCCCCATTTCTTTTCTAAGCAAAACAAAAAATTGCAATAAGCATTACGTAACTCAAAAGAATCATTATGCTTCACTGATTTTCCAATCTGAAAGTGGAGGACACATATCCTAACAGCAGTTGAGATAAACATCAACAATAACAGCAACAAAGAGTTTTTACAATGTGCCAGGAACTGTTCTGACCACTATCCACATAGCAACTCATCTCATCATGACAA
This sequence comes from Erethizon dorsatum, assembly GCA_028451465.1. Classification (NCBI taxonomy): domain Eukaryota; kingdom Metazoa; phylum Chordata; class Mammalia; order Rodentia; family Erethizontidae; genus Erethizon; species Erethizon dorsatum. The sequence goes on from CM051834.1 coordinate 98,711,115, forward strand.
CAACGCTATAAAGAAGATTCACATTATCTTTTTCCCACCCAAGGTACAGAGAAAGGTACAGAAATATATGTAGTAGCAGAGGGTAAGGCTGGGAATCAAATCCATTTAGTAGGGCCCCAAATTTTATGCTCTGAATCTGACACTACAGGTAGTTTTACTCCCTCACCCTCATGTAAAAATCAAAAGCAGAATACTTATTTTATTGCTATATAGCCTCAGAGCAGGAGACCAGTAAATGTTTATTTCAAATTATGATTTCAAACTATGATTAAAAACTACCAGAGCAGCCTCAAAGGAGACTGTTTCAGTGGAGGGAAAAGGTCACAAACCAACAGCCCATAGGACAGCCATACTCTAGTCCATCCCCCAGAACTTTCAGAGAACACGAGAACCAAGAGTAAACATATCCCAAAGAATGCCAATGACAGGAAAGGGGAGGGAGGTTAAGGAAATGGAAAGAAAGTTAAAAAGTGGTAGCCTTTAGTTTCCTGAATAAAGAATGAAGGGGAGGGAAATAAACATCCAAATCAGACCACAGTAAATAATGGTGTTTGGAAAAGCACGAAGTACCAGCACTGAAATTCCACTTTACCAAAGTTGCACTGGCTTATAAGAAAACTCTAAAGTGCTAGAATTCCATACTTACCAAGCATCTGTTCACTCAAAATGGTCAAATGCATTGACTTGTTGCTCCTAAATAAAAGAGGCACAGCCTACTCTGTAGACAGAACTCACTTTATGCAAGAGTAAACTCACTGACATTTCCAGTTATAAAAAGCAACTTAAAAAAAAAAAAAAAAAAAGCAACTTATAAATAAAGGGTTTTTATTTCCTCTAAGAATTTCCCTCGGTCTTAAATGTGTCCAGGGGTCACATATTCAAAGCTCCATCACAAAAATCAATACTAAACCAACACATAACCCTAGTATTTTTATGGATTTCTACCTCGCAGTCAGCATTCACGAATGTAACCACAACGTTTTTCCACATGTGTGTGCTTTGTGGGGACGAATCACCTGCTGGCTGGGCCAGGACTTACCTGTGGAGGTAGAAGGCTGGGCTCCATCATCACTGCCATTGGTGATGCTTTTGGCGGTGTCTTCCGCTTGTTTGGGCCCTACTTTATCTGGGGCATCACCAACAACTTCAAATTCCACATCCTTCCCGAGGTCTTCACTGTGAGAGAACCACGTACCATAAAACAGGCCTACTGCTGTGACTGTTTACACAGCGAGGAGCAACCAGACATCACTCTTCCAAACAACCTGATACCATGTCCATGCCACATACTTGAATTCTGCTTTTTAAAATATTAAAATGAAGACTGTTCACAATAGATTTCTGGGATAGTTCAGAACTTTAATTCAAATGGGTCAAAACGAATGCATCTTTGAATTGGGGATAGCTTAAAAAGAAAAAAAAGCTAAATAACTTTTATTATCAATGCAGAAAAATGAATTCACAGATGTTATTTCTTCAACAAGTGTGCCAAGACTCTACATACTCTATTCATAATCTGATCTTTTTTTTTTTTTTTTTGGTGGGTACCAGGGGTTGAACTCAGGACCTCGCACGCCAGCAGGCACCCGTGCCACTGAGCAATATCACTGGCCCTTTTTTGTATGTGGGTACCGGGAGTCGAACTCAGGACCTCGCGCTTGCCAGGCAGGCACTTATGCCGCTGAGCTATCTCACCGGCCCTCATAATCTGACCTTGACTGTGGTGGCTTTGGTGTTTTATGGGTAGAGCTACATGGTTTCTGGGTTTCCCTCCATTTTTTTCAGAGACAGGGTCTTGCTATGTAGTCTAGGCTGGCCTTGAACTCATGGCAATCCTCCTGCCTCACCCTCCCAAGTGCTGGGATTACAGGCGTGCACCACCACGCCTGGCTCTCCCCCATTTTTATAGGCAGCACCCTGGTTTTCTATAAGCTCCCAGAAACATGTATGAAACTGTAATTCATGAAAGTCAAACAAAAGACTTACATGTTTGGGGGGGGGTGTTCTGTTCCCAGAGAGCTAAAAAATAAGGTTAAAAAAAAAAAAAAGCAAAACCCTAATTATACCTCCTTTCTTAAACACGATGTGGTATTTCCACTTCATGGCACACATCTTTTCATGGTCTTTTCACAAATGAACACATGCACACCAGTGACATCCAACTGGTGTCCAACTGAGATTAGCAATCACAGCTTAGTGAAGTCTACCTTTGACTCCATTAGGTTACTATGTGAAAGCTACACTTCCACTAATAACCCCCATTTAGTCTTTACTGTCATTTAACCCTTTTTAAAAAGTATAGAATATTAATCTCTCCAACCAACCACACGCATACCACATTGGGCGAGATGACGATAGCACAACATGAATGGATGCCAAGCAACACCAATCTAACTCTCTGTGTCAGTTTATGGGTATCAGTGAGGATTTTTAAAAAGGTACCTTGGGGGGCCGGTGAGATGGCTCAGCAGCGTAAGCACCTGCCTGGCAAGCGTGAGAGCCCGAGTTCAACTCCCGGAACCCACATACGAAAAAAGGGCCGGTGAGATTGCTCAGCGGCACGGGCGCCTGCTGGCGCGCAAGGTCCTGAGGTCGACCCCCGGTACCCACAAAAAAAAAAAGAAAAAAAAAAAAGGTACATTGTTCAGCACATTAATATACAAGTAGCCAGGCATCTTGGCACATGCCTATAATTCTGGCACTCTGGGAGCCTGGGCAATTAAGCAAGACCTAGTTTCAAACAAAAGGGGTAGCCAGGCACGGTGGTACATGCCTGTAATCCCAGTACTCGTAAGGCTGAGGCAGGAGGATCACCTCAAGTTTGAGGGCAGCCTGGGCTACACAGTGAGTTCTAGGTCAGCTTGATTTACATAGTGAGACCTCAACAAAACAAAACAAAACAAAACAAAACAAAACAAAACAAAACACAAAACAAAACAGGGCTGGGCCCTGGGTTCAATCCACAGTACCACCAAAGGGAAGAAAAAGTACAGGACCATTTGTAGCATAACCTTGCTGGATACATATAAATATTCTGTAACACAAAGCACTTTTGAGTACTTTTTAAAAAGCAGACAGGAAGTAAAATCAAATAGGAAAAAAAAAAAAAAAAAAAAACATATCTCAGGAATCTGTATAGGATAATTATTTTTTGTTTGTGTTTTTTGTTTTCTGAGAAAGGGTCTCAACATGTAATCCAGGCTGCCCTCAAATTTGCAATCTTCCTGCCTCACTCTCATGAGTCCTGGGACTATAGGCCTGTAACACCATATCCAATGGGGTAATTCTTAAGTATTCTGTTACTGTCACAGAATCACAAATAAAATTATTTGCCTTGTGGGAGAAATATTTCTTCTTTATTCTAGGGAATTTTTTAAAAAAGCTGAAGATTTTATTGCAGTTGAATTATTGAAATGAATTCACCTCTGATTAAAACTATTCAAAGGGGCCAGTGAGATAGCTCAGCGGCATAAGCTTCTGCCCGGCAAGCGAGAGGTCCTGAGTTCGACTCCCGGAACCCACATAAAGGAAAAAAAGGGGCCAGTGATATCGCTCAGCGGCACAAGCGCTTGCTGGCAAGTGCGAGGTCCTGAGTTCCACTCCCAGTACCCACATTAAAAAAAAAAAAAAAAAAACTATTCAAAGTCCTAGAGTCTGCGGCATTCTGTCAGTCATCATTAACAATTCTTTAAATATTTTTTGCTTATCCTTTTTATTTCTGAATCCCAAAATTTTTTCTCTAAACTTCAGGGAACCCAGTGGCCAACTCAAATGTACTGTGCAGTTTCAAGTGAACAGTAGAGCTTAAGGGTAAGAAAACATTTTTCTTCCACTTTGTCTTCAGTTTGTATACTCCTAATTTCTTATACTTAAAATATTGATAGTGCCTACCTATGAAGGATGTTGATCAATAGAGTGTAGTCCTGAAGAAAGTCATCTGCTTGAAGCCGGCTGCCATTTCTAATTCCAAATTCTGACAACTTCTTATGATTATTAGCTAGGAAATATGAAAGGAATGTAGATACTTTATTTATGTTTTCATGAAGTCTGGTTAGTTTTTAAAAAGCTAAACTCATGTTACGGGCCAAACTGTGTCCCTCTAAAATTCGTATGTTGAAATCCTAACTCCTAATACTTCAGAATTTAACTGCATTTGGAGACAGCTTTTTGAAGAGATGATTAAGTTAAAATGGGTCCTTTATGGGTAAGCTTTAATCCAAGTCGACTGGCATCTTTATAAAGAGGATATCTGAATATACAGAGACTTAAGGGATGTGCACCTCAAAGGAAAGTCTGTGTGAAGACACAGAAAGCCAAGGAGGGAGTCCTCAGAAGAAACCAAACCTACGAACACTTTGATCTTAGACTTCCAGCTTTCAGAATTATGAGAAAATAAATTTTTGTTGATCAATCCACGCAGACTGTGGTATTTGTTATAGCAGCCCAAGCAAACAAATACACTAACGGCAGTGATGGTGAACCTTCCAGAACTTTCAGCGATAACAAACAGCCAGCTGTGGCACATGTGCCCTAGGTTCACCATCACTCCACTAAGGTACTAGGCACTCAGGAATTCACCTAGAACACATTCACCTACCAAAACTACTTCAGGGGGACCAAACAAATTCTGAGAACCCTTTTCCATTTCAACCAAATTAACTCTAATCTCCTGAAAGAGTCAGAAGCAACCTTTTTTTTAGTACTGGGAATTGAACCCAGGTCCTCACAACATGATAAGCAAGCACTCTACCACTGAGGTACATCCCCAGGGTCTAACATTTTTCAACAAACAGGCAGTGAAGCCTCCGAATAATATCACTCCAACTTGTTCTTTTTCACATACCATTTCTACTTCATTTTAATATCCTGAGTAAGGAGTACATCATTCTTGGTACCAATAAACCTTTTTGACTAGATGCAATGCCAACATACCTGTAGTCCCAGCTACCTGGGAGGCTGAGTCAGGAAGCTCATGTGAGCCCATGAGTTGGAGACCAACTTGGGCAATGCTAAGAGGCCCCAATCTCAAAACAAACAAAACCCCTTTGCTACATTACCTATAAATAATCCATGACAAACAACTCCAACTGATCTTCTAGTATCACTATCCCCCCTCCTACTTAAGATCTTTCTGCCTTCTAATTATCCCTTCTCCTAAACTAAGTTTATGCCTTTTATATGGTACCTATTCTGTTCAAATGCCAGACTCCCCCTTCGCTGTCCACAGGATCCTTATTTCCTGTTAAAAAAGCTGACTCTCTCTTCACAAAACAGAATACTCAAAAACTTTCTTTCGGGCCGGTGAGATGGCTCAGGGCCGGTGAGATGGCTCAGTGGCGTAAGCGCCTGCCTTGCAAGCGCGAGGGCCCGAGTTCGACTCCCGGATCCCACATACGAAAAAGGGGCCGGTGATATCGCTCAGCGGCACGGGTGCCTGTTGGCGCGCGAGGTCCTGAGGTCGACCCCCCGGTACCCACAAAAAAAAAAAAAAAAAAAAAAAAAAAAACTTTCTTTCAACTCATGCTCTGTACACCATCCTTCTAGGTGTTCCTTAGACTGTAAAATCCATTTGTCAATAACCTCTCCTATCTGTCCAAGCTGTAAAGTACCTCAAGCCAAGGACCACTGTCTTACCCATCCTTGTTATGAATACCTAAGACTACGCCTTTAACACAAGATTGCAAACACATTTGAATAACTGCTGTCTCACTCCCAGTAGCATGGAAAATGGCAACATTTAAGGAACAGAGATTCTTGACCAGTTTTTTAAGCTAACATTTGAAAGAGCTGGTGAGAACTAAAGGGACAGCATATGATTACAGACACTTGGGAGGAGGGGGATGAAAACAGATGGTTAAAATGGGGTTTAAATATTCAACTAGACTCCTAATATAGACTAGCACCCAGCCGATACATGGTCTCTAATTACAAATGACCTAATATCCCGAACAATTTCTCAACCAGCAACTACCATCAAGAATTCTGACATTAAATCTTAATTTAAAGCCAACTTAATATTTAAATCCCCCTCAGGATCTAACAAAGTATACTGAATAAAGGACCACTGGACAAATAAGTAAACACATGGGAAAGTAGTACACCTAACCTCTGAAAATAATGGTACAGGAGCAGAAACTGAGGATATGTTAAAAACAACTTCTAACCCAAGAAATGAGCTGTAGAAGTGGCAGAGGAAGTACGAGAACTTTTAAATCCAATCAGACAATCTAGTATAATCTGAAGGAGATAGTACAACACAATTCTCACTGAGAAGGCTCATCAAAATCAAAAGCATTCTACCTTACGTAACAAACACATTAACAAAAGGGGTGACCTGCAATTTTTTTTGTGGGGGGCGCAGTACTGGGGATTGAACCAGGGTCTACTGCACACAAGGCAAGTGCTCTCCCCCGAACTAAACCCCCAGCTCCTGCTTGTAGTTTTGAAAGGAAAGCTCAGAAAATGAAAACTGGGCACTGATTTTCAGCAATATTTTCTGCTACAGAGAAGCAGACTATCAAGGATTTCTTACTCTTGGACAAAACACCCCAGAGATTCAGAATGCCCTTTCCACTCTGAATTGATTGCCGAACAGTCTCCTCATCACCAACTCACCCGCTTGCACCCATGATACCGGAAGTGAGGTGCCTTGGAAGTGGACAAGAGTACTGCAGTTACTATAAATAACATCTGTACACTGGTTACTGAGAAACTGTCCCGAAGGCACCAGAACAGCACAGAATTCCCAAATATGGAATCGTGGTGACCCCAGCAAGGCCACCACCATCACAAGAGAGCACTTTCTTGACTAGACATCATCTCCACCCCGGTGAGACTAAGTCATACAGTGAGCGGATAAACTACTGTACCCTCCTCCTTCAGGCGGTTCACCCAATGAGGGGAAAGGAAGATGCAGTAATACCTTCTGTCTCTCCTTCTTCTGAAGATATTAGGATTGTTCCTTTCCCATCTTCAATCTGAACATCTGGCGCAACCATAGCAAATTTCTCTTTCACTATCTATAAGGAAAAAAAGATTCACAATGCCAACACAGGTAATTACACACCCTAAAAAGGCTACACATCTTTCCTATGAAGGCTCTTACGTTCCCTTTCCACTTGAAAGAGTTAAGTTATTCTTAGGGCAAGCAGGAAAACTGGGCGTTTACTCATGTTCTTTCCATCCCTGTATTTGACCACGGATACAGATCATACCAAACTTCCTCCAAACGGGACTCAGAGCTCCCTGACTGGCTCTTGCTATTTCATCTTTTTTTGCAGACTGGGAAGTGGCCTACACACTTGAAATATTTCATCTCAGTCTCTGTGCCAACCTTGTAACGGAAGATATTAGATGTGAAAGCTTGTTACTAAACTGATTCTCAGATAACCATGCCCTTCCCAAATGCCATCTCTCTTTAAATTCCAAGATGCATTAGGAAGTGCTAATCTTCTATTAAGTTCTACCCACTTCTATAAAATAATGAAAGATCTCTCTATAGGTCTAACTACCCTACAAATAGAAGAACTACCGTTAATCCTGAGAGTCAACACGTAACAGTAATTATTTCCTAGGAAAGTGGGACATCCATCCTCTGACGGTCAGTTTGCCAAGACCTGCTCTTTCCCTGGCTAAAACATGAGTGCAAGTCAGTCTGACCTGTGTAACCAGTTCTGAAAAGGTCTATCACTACCAAGCCTCCTTTCCCAAAGGGGAAAGGCCTATCCCCCCACTCAGGAGGTACGTAAACATGCAGTACGCTGATGGAGATAACAGAGGAACAATCTGAAGTGATCACCAAGTTAAGAAATGACACTCTTCGCAGACTATAAATTTTTTTCACTAATAAAGGAATTAATTTAGCCAATTTAGAAGAAACCTATGCATCAGACCATAACGCAAACTCTTATTTCCCACACTCCAGTTCTGCGAGAGAATCCGAGTGTACAACTGCTGTATCTCTTCAGGGACTAACATAGCACACTGGAATCAGGTTGTATTAGAAAAGCTATGTTTCATCATTCCATCGCAGAGGGACTGGGCACTGTCCAACATCCAGAGCACCCAAAACTCTGCAAGGTACCCATGCCCTTCAATCTGAAGATACTAACTGGGGTTTTGCTCTGCTGGAAACACAGAACTTTTCACAATGCATGCAAATACTCTGTTCACTGCCATAGCCAGGACTATTCAAGGGTATCTGTTTGGGTGTCCAAAACTATGGAATTTACCCACTATCTCGTAAATAAAGAACAAAAATTCTCTGCTTTCCACAATACTGTGCCATCTCTGTACCACCTGGAGAAGGCATCCCAGCCCAATACGCCTGTATCACTCTAGGATAGGAGTACATATTCTGGAAATATAGACAAAAAAGCCAGCAGAAATCCAGATAGTAAAGTAACCTAAGAAATTAGAGCAACTCACTTCAGTAGTCAGAGCCTTTCAAAGTAATTATCTGGTATTTAGTTTATTATCATAGTAACAACGTAAATGGCAAAAGGAACTTGAATTCCCCCCCTCCAGGAAAAGAGAACCAGCCCTGCACTCGCCTTATCTTGTAAGGTGAGCACGGTCACTTTATGGACATTCAGCCGTACAGTCACCTCCGGCTTGCTGGCACATACGTAACAACCGGGGTTGGGAGGATCCAGTGCACAAGGCACAAGAAGCTTCTTTCTCGGGTTTGGCTGCTTATTCAAAAAAATCTTCAGAGAAAAAACACAAGCAGGAATCAGAAACGTGGGTTACACTTCTACAAACCAATCTAAAAATCTTACTATATATCCAACTTTAAAAAAATGACTTCGATATTCCCTCTTGACATTATATGGCAAAAAGATCAAGAAAATCATAACCTTGAGAGTCTGATTTCCCAACCTTTCCTACTCAGCTATCACAAACAAGGCTGTTTACTATAAAGGCACTTTCTTTGAGTTATACAAAACTCTACATTCCTTTGCTACCTAACATAACACAAGGAACATAGTCATAAAGGTATCATTAAATCATTAAATCAGCCTGTGAGTATCCTTCCTAGTGTTTATTCATATCAACTTTAAGCTCTCAACAAAATCAATATTCATTTCTGTAATTTAATAATGCTTTCACTGATGTCTGGAACCAAACAGACTGCATTTCCTAATTTTCTGTGATAATGACAGTTAACATATAATTATGTTAAAAAGATAATATATGCTGATAGTAATAGCATTTCTTTAATACCCCCTCAAAGAACCAAAGTAAATAAAGTATACTAAAATTAAGAAAGGTCCCAACTCCTGTAGCTCAACTGTACAGGGCTTGCCTAGCATGTGCAAGGCTTTGGAGTCAATCTCTAGCACCACAAACCAGTATGTTTGTATGCGTATGCATGCGTGCATGTTGTTTCCAGAGTTGAAAAAACAAGGATGTTATTCATAATTAATTTCTCTAAGAATTCAGTAAAGGTGGAAAGATTAGAAGCAAATTAGCTTCTGTTTCCATTTATCAGATAAAAATAAAAGAAGCAAATGTGCTTTCTTCACCACTGCGATTTCCAGAAAGGTTAAACAGAGTATAAGATAACTGGAAAAGTTATTTTCTATCACTTTAAAACAATCTTGTTGTTTTAATTTTAAAAGTTGTCCATTTAATGTGCTTTTTATAAATTTTATTTTTTGGTGCTCAGGATCAAACCCAGAGCCCTGCACTGAAATATTCTCCCAACCCCTATAAATTACTTTTAAAAAGAGGCTGAATTAAAAAAAGCAAATAGAAATACTCACTGTTCTACATTGATCTATTTTTCCTGATAAAATCTTTAATCCTTCCAATACTATCAACCCGGCAATCACTGCATTAGTAGTAGCAATAGCAGGAATAATGTTCCCTGCCATCGCTGGGGGGGAAAAAGATGGACATGTTTGGCTGTTAAAAAAGAAAATACAATTCTGAGGTTTCAATGATACAAATAAAGTACAGAACAACTTACATTTTATATCAAATCTGCTCTTCATATTCATACTGAAAATGTGCATCCTGAGGTTTGCCGCAGAGGTGACAAAATCCATCGCAGATGGGTCATCCTGCCAATAACAACATAACAAGTCTTCCACAACTTGACCAGTTTGACTAGTAATGCTTTCAGAGCAGTACTTTCACATGTTTAAAAAATTGCAGGGCCGGTGAGATGGCTCAGCGGCTTAAGCGCCTGCCCGGCAAGTGCGAGGGCCCGAGTTCGACTCCCGGAACCCACATACGAAAAAGGGGCCGGTGATATTGCTCAGCGGCACGGGCGCCTGCTGGCGCGTGAGGTCCTGAGGTCGACCCCCCGGTACCCACAAAAAAAAAAAAAAAAAAAAAAAAAAAAAAAATTGCAGACAACCAGAATAAGAGATGATACTGAAGATGCTTGTTAGCATAAAGATCTGAGTTATAGCCTAGACTCTAGAGTTTGGTAAGGCCTTCTGCTTTGAGAAGATTTTTTCCCAGTGTAGAATTCAGAAGCAACATTGGACAGAAGAAAGAGCACTGGATGTGCCTCTTTCACCATGTGACTCCCTGTGCAAAACTCCTCATTGTACGACACTAAAGCTGAAGGAAACTACATTGTGTTCCATGAGATCTGCTGCTAAAGGACCTACACCGAGCACTATTACTATTCTGTTTATGCTTTGGGTCATTTTTCAGCAAATAAGGATGGCTACCACCAAAGATGAATAACTACTGTGTTGTGTATGACACATCCTAACGATGCAGAAAAGGTTCAGAGCCTCACATGAGCTCATCATATGCTTAATTCAATCCTAAATTCAAAATTGCTGCTGGGCGTGGTGGCACACGCCTGTAATCCCAGCACTCAGGAGGCTGAGGCAGGAGGATCGTTGTGATGTGTTCAAGGCCAGCCTGAACTCCATAGTGAAACCCTGTCCAAAAAGAAAAACAAAGAACAAAAAAAAAACTTGCTACTCTGTTGTAACTGGAAACTCATTTTTTTTTTTTATGAATTCTTTAATGAGCTATAACTGTTTCCCTCTGCAACATGCTTTTTATTCTCAAAAAGTAGAGGCAAAAGTGGTGGCACATGCCTGTAATTTCAGTACTCTAAAAAACTGAGACAGGAGAATGACAGGATCAAGCCCAGCCTGGGCAACTTAATGATTTAGTCAGACCTGTCCCAAAAATAAAAAAAAGAAGAGCCGGGCATACTGCCATGTGCCTGTAATCCCAGCACTTGGGAGGCTGAGGCAGGAGGATCACCAGAAGTTCAAGGCCAGGTGCCGGTGAGATGGCTCAGTGGTGTAAGCGCCTGCCTGGCAAGCACGAGGACCTGAGTTCGACTCCCGGAACCCACATACAAAAAAGGGGCCGGTGATACCGCTCAGCAGCACGGGCGCCTGCTGGCGCGCAAGGTCCTGAGGTCGACCCACCAAAAAAAAAAAAAAAAAAAAAGAAAAGAAAAAAAGTTCAAGGCCAGCCTGGACTGTACAGAGAGAACCTGTCTCTAAGATCAGTGCTAAGGCCCAGTACCAATAAATAAATAAATAACAATTCTCAGTTCCAAGGGTTCTTTTCTTTTTTTTTGTGGGTAACGGGGGTCGAACTCAGGACCTTGCGCTTGCCAGGCAGGTGCTTATGCTGCTGGGCCATCTCACTGGCCCTCCAAGGATTCTTTATTCAGTTTCTATAAACTGATAAATTTTCTAAGTCACTAAAATAACAAAAATATTGAAAAAGCTACCTTTAATATCATGTAAAAATAAGACTAATGTTTATAAGGATCTCAAGAATCTGATTCACCACCATGTCTGATTTGACTAAAGTCTGTGTACACAAAGCTATCTCAGCTTTCTAAAACTGGCCAGACTCTTTCCCTTACATTAAAATCCACAGTAAATTTTTACCATCGTAAGAAGATATAAACCTTATCAGATAACTCATGTACCATAATTAACATCAAGTAAAATTTTCAGGGTTGGTGGTACAGGCCTATAATCCCTGCACTCCGAGAGCCTGAGGCACGATGCTCGCATGTTCAAGCCCAGCCTGGGCAACTTAGCAAGAACCTGTCTCAAAATATAAATGGGCTGGGATGTAGTTCAAGGGCGGAGGCCCCGAGTTCAATCCCCTGTTAAAGGAAAAAACCCTCAGTATAACATGTAACTGCAAGCTCACACCTATAACCGCAGGACCCAGGAGGCTAAGGCAGGAAGCCAGCTGCAAGTTCGCGGCGAGCTTGAGCTGCAGAGTGAGTTCAAGGCCAGGCTGAATTTCAGAGCGAGACCCTGTCTCAAGAAAAAGAAAACAGGGCCGGTGAGATGGCTCAGCGGCATAAGCACCTGCCTTGCAAGCGCGAGGGCCCGAGTTCGACTCCCGGAACCCACATACGAAAAAGGGGCCGGTGACCGGCACGGGTGCCTGTTGGCGCGCGAGGTCCTGAGGTCGACCCCCCGGTACCCACAAAAAAAAAAAAAAAAAAAAAAAGAAAAAGAAAACAAACACGCAACACTACACAGTACTATTAAATATTATTTGACGCTTAAGAGTAAATCTATCTCATCTTTATAGTGAAGTCTTTTGCTCCTACTTCCTAAATAGTTGTAATTATTTCAACAGAAAGGCAACTAATCACTTCTGAGGTCAAATGAAACCAATAAGCTGTTGTCTCTGAAAAAATTCTGTGACTTCTATTAATACATCTACATTGAATTTAAAGTCTATTTTCTGAAGTCAGTGGAACATTCTACTCTAATAAACGCACATTATGTTTCTTGTTATCATTATAAACCATGAACCCATTACTAGAATCCAAAATGAAGTTTTATGATACTGCTTGAATTCACGTATAAAAAATTCACACTGAAAATATAGTAAGTAGAGACTAAAACACACAAACCAAATTAAAGGTCTGATAAATGATACCCCCGAAATTCCTAACTTCTATTACAGCTCAAGAACTAAAATATACATGTGATACATAAATAACTGACACACATTTTCAAAACAAACCTTATCCCATATGAGCTCAGCTCCATCCCCTTTTTCAGCTAAATGAACTCTCAAAGTCTCAATGCTCTTTGAAAAAAGACGTGCATAGCTTTTCACATCTAGAACCTGCTGGTCCTTCAGACCTAACTGGGGTTCATTTTGTTGGTCTGATGTGTTGGTTTCCTCTCCTAAAAGGAAAATAAAATAAAATAAGAAATTTCAGCAATAAATACTATTTCTCCACTGGGTTCTATTTAACAAATTCAATCCTTCACCAGTAAGGAAAAAAAAAAAAAATGCTGGGCACAGTGGAGAGCACCTGTAATCCAAGCTACTGAGGAGGCTGGGGCAGAAGGATGGCCAGTTTGTAAACAAGGAGGGGAAGAGGGGTTGAAGGGAGAGGAGGGAAATGAGAAAAAAAGAATCGAGATACAGCAAGTACATACAAATTCCACATGATGAAGTTTATCATTATGTATATCTACAATGTACCAATAAAATTAATTTAAGGAAAAAAAAAAAAAAAAAAAAGGATCACCAAGTTTGAAGCCAGCCTGAGCAACTCAGTGAGACCCTGTTTCAAACAAAAAATGAAAAAAGGACTGGGGATGCAGCCCTCTTAGAGCCCTAGGTTTAATGTCCAGCACTGCAAAAAAGGGGAGGAAAAGCCTCTGTTAAAATTATCCATTATCGGGCCGGTGAGATGGCTCAGTGGCGTAAGCGCCTGCCCGGCAAGCGCAAGGGCCCGAGTTTGACTCCCGGAACCCACATACGAAAAAGGGGCCGGTGATATCGCTCAGTGGCACGGGTGCCTGCAGGCGCGCGAGGTCCTGAGGTCGACCCCCCGGTACCCACCAAAAAAAAAAAAAAAAAAAAATTATCCATTATCACAATACAAATATCTGTACAAAAAACTGTTAAAAAGTTGAGATGGCAAAGATGTAAGACCAGGGCCAGGGATATAGCTCAGCGGCACAGTGCCTGCCTGGCAAGCGCAAAGTCTTCAGTTCGATTCCCAGGACCAAAAAAAAATGGTGTAAGACCATGTCAGGACCTCACATGGTTATTGAGGAGTTCAAGAATATAATACAAGTAAGATGATAAGCATTAATTAACACTAAGTGGAAGCTGTTTGCCCAGTAAGTTAAGTATTCCACATTGTTGAAAACTGCTTCCAAGTGACATCTCATGTTTCTAGGAACTTTTTAGGTTCCAATGTGCTCTGTACTGCTTTGTGTAAACAATTCAGATAAAGGAGAGACAAAAAAATGTATCAGTAAAAAGGGTGGGGAAGTATTCACTGCACTTAACATTTAAAAATACACTGCTAAATTAAACGTTGAAGAAATAATCGTAAGAATACAAAGATGGATACACATATACACTCATCACAACTCTTTTATGAATTACTTGTTAATCAATAAATGACTAAATAATACTGATTGAAAAAGTCAGGAGTATAGTACTCCAACACTGCAATCCAAAACCGACAAAACAAAAAAACTTTAGCCAGGCATGTGGCACACACCCATAATTTCAACACTGGGGAGGCTGAGGCATAAGGATTTTGAGTCCAAGGGCAATCAAGACAGGATCGGACAAGGCAGAAAAGAAGGAAGGGGAGAAAAGGAAAGAAGGAAAGGATACACATACTATTCAGAATATTATGATCCCATTTATACAACATACGCACAACAGCCTGTGTCAACGCGCATAACAGGGATGAAAACACTGCCTGAGCTGCTAATATGGCTATTCCTGTAAATGATGGTAAGCCTGGTGGCTCTTTTTTTTTTTTTTTTTGGTGGGTACTGGGGGTCGAACTCAGGACCTTGCGCACCAGCAGGCGCCCGTGCCCCTGAATGATATCACCGGCCCTTTCTTCGTATGTGGGTACCGGGAGTCAAACTCAGGACCTAGCTCACTGGCCCAGCCTGGTGGATTTCTGACACTGTTTTGAATTATTTGAACCTATGAACACATACCATTTTCGAAAAACAGGACATTTACTGTATAACCTTTTTTTTTTCTTTCTTTTTTGGTGGTACTGGGGATTGAACTCAGGGCCTCATGCATGCTAGGCAAGCACTCTACCACTGAGCTACATCCCCAGCCCACAACAGGACATTTAAAGACTAGGCGAGGGAACTTCAGTTTAGGTATTCCAAAAACTACACGTATTCTTTACCTTGACTTTGTACTTCAGCCCAGTCCAACGGAACTGGAGGTTTCCTTTTCCGCCACAGTTTGTCCATTGTCAATAGATACCTGATATCATCTTTAAAAAGCTTAAAAAAAAAAAAAAAAAAAAAAAAAAAAAAAACAGGAAAAATATAAAATTCCATGAACTCTAT
The DNA here is from genome assembly GCA_028451465.1 of Erethizon dorsatum. Taxonomy (NCBI): domain Eukaryota; kingdom Metazoa; phylum Chordata; class Mammalia; order Rodentia; family Erethizontidae; genus Erethizon; species Erethizon dorsatum. The sequence goes on from CM051834.1 coordinate 98,726,438, forward strand.
AGGTTCCAAGCTGAAAATCATACATCACACTTCACTGTTGGCTTATTATATTATGTTGTGAAATCACATTTAAAGACATATTTCACATTTTCAAAAGCCAAAAGATAAAAGTTCAAACGTTTTATAAAAGAAAATTTTACACAGAATCCATACATATAAAAAAGTTAAAAGTCGGAGTGTTCTAAAAAGCACAGAGAAGCTCTAAACTGTGCTGACTTCCCCTGCCCTCATGAACACCTCCCCCAAAGCTCCCCTACAACTCCAAAAATGAAAACTCCAATATGAATCATCACCTCAAATTAAGGCACTCAAATAGATATGCATCAACTCTACAAGAACAGAATAAAATCACTGAGCCTAGAGATACCAGTGACAGTATCTCCAAGTTTGTGGGTACATGCCAGTAGGGCATATTCACTCTATAAGCACTCAACAGAAATTCTTAACTATCTGTAACATTCAAAATGTGATCCCGGGCCGGTGAGATGGCTCAGCAGCATATGCGCCTGCCTGGCAAGCGCGAGGTCCTGAGTTCGACTCCCAGTACCCACACACACACAAAAAAAAGTGTGATCCCAATACCCTCCTCTTTCCACACACACAAAGCTTTAAAAAAAAATACGTACACAAAACTGCCAAGCAAACAAATTATTGAAAAAAACACTATCGCACATAAACTAAGAAGCCAGCACATAAAAATACGTGGTGGGATTTCAGGTGACTTTAGTATTTTTACTTTTTCCTTATCTGCATTTTCTATTATTAATTTTTCAACACATTTACACCCAGTAATACTTAAGAATGTACATCTGGCTTAATTTGGACAGGATCTCACTCTGCAGTTCAGGCTGGCCTTGAACTCTGTGCCACGTGTCACCACCCAGCCAGTGTAAATTTAAATAACTATTTCTTTCAAAATACAATCAATTCCTAATTTTTTGAAAACAAGTAAATATACAAATAAGTAGAATACAATTTAGTGTAAAAATTACAAAACCAAAATAAATAAATCACAAAACTGAGTACTATAAGGATTTTTGCTTTATCTAAGGAATAAAGAGAGACTACAAGGGGATGGTACCATCTGCAATGGGTGAACAGGCAAAGGGATGATGAGTCTCTTATGATTTGGGCAACAGATGTAGCTGAATACAATTTGTAGAGGACACTGAATGCTTGGCCAAGACAAGCCTGCCAGACAAGGGAGAATTAGCGGTTTTCCAAGGATAAACTCCATGTCCTTCTCCTTTCCCCAGCAATTACTAAATATTAAGAGTCCCTCAGAGCTCTGTACAGACCCCTCTTCTCTATGCTGTCCCCAATATATCAAGTACATTCCCATTAATTAAATTACATCTATACACTAGAGTCCTAACCATATCCTTAGACTAAATCCTTACTCACCTACAGAATCACTTATCAAGGCTCTAATGTTCCAGAGCAACCTCAAGTTTGAAACTAATTGCATTGTAGTACCTTCTCCTACGCACCTCACCTGTCTCAGAAAATGGCACCTCTGTTTTATCCAACTGCCCAGCAAGAAACGAGGTGTCATTACCAATTCTTCCCTGCTCCTCATACACACCCAAGTCCTGGTTAGGTTACTTCTCTTTCCTGATCTAGTAGGAATGCAGACGGCACTGCACACTTCCAGGAGCACTGCAGCATACTGGTTACAATATGAAAATCAGATCCTAGAATTGTGCATTGCATCCCCCTCGATGCCCTTACAGAGGTCCTGAAAGACTCCCTTGCAATAGAGTTGCGCTGTCATAGAACAATAGTAGGCACTGAAGATAATAGTCTGAAAATTATTGCTGCTATCCACATCACAGTTTAGTCATTTTAGGTATAATGGAAACACAAATCATTTTCCCAATTAAAAAAAAGACTGTGGGGCCGGGAATACAGCTCAGCACCACAGAGCCTGCCTAGCAAGCGTGAGGTCATTGAGTTCAATCTCCAGTACCAAAAAAAAAGACTGTGTGGAAATAAATACAACAGGCTTAAAAGAGTCAACCTGTAAAATGTTACTGTTACCAATGAGGAAAAGAAAATATAAGCTGTTGTTACAACATTTACACTTACACATACATACAAAGCTTAATTTAATTTTACACACTATTTAAGGATGCTGGGGATTCAACCCAGAGCCTCAGGCAGGCTAGCCAAGTGCTCTTATACTGAGCTACATCCTCAGCCCTTTTATAAATTTTAGGGTCTTGCTAAATTGCCCAGGCTAGTCTTGAACTTGAATCACCCTACTGAGTAGCTGGGATTACAGGTGTATCCTGCCCAATTTTACATACTACTTTAAGATGAACAGAAGTAGAAACATTAGATCTATCCACAATTGTAAAGAAAGTAAACCTAACCTTAGTGAAAAGTTTAACTGGATCATATCCAGTTGATTTAGCCCATTCCTTCGTGGAAATACGTTTGATGTCACCATCTTCATTAGATGCTCGGGCTCTGGCCTCAGCTTCTGTTGGTTCCCCTACAAAACAAATAACTGTTTTTTTTTGTTGTTGTTTGGTTTTTGGTATGTGTGTATATTACTGGGGATTGAACCCAAGGTATTCACTCTACAGGCCTCTTTTTTTTTTTTTAATTTTGAGACAAGGTCTTGCTAAATCACTTAAGTTACCCAACTGGGCTTGAACCTGCAATCTACCTGCCTCAGCCTCCCAGAGTGTTGGGATTACAGGAATGTACGACCATGCCCTACCTCATCTTATTTTCCATGTAGAACTGAGCTCTCACTAACTTGTGGGAGCAGAGTTGCTCATGGGAGTCATTTGCACATTAAGACATTGAGTTCAGAAAAAAAGAAAACACACTAATCAGCATTTTTTGTGCCTCAGTTTCTAAAAGACAAATGCTTCATCGGTTCTGAGAATGACTCCCAGCTCTAATTATCAGATTTGTGAAATTTCTCTTCACCAATAAGATTGAACTACTTTTCTGGTAAACACGGCTTTAAAAATGAAGTAACATATGTTAAGCACGTAACATGTTATCAAGCACGTAACAGCAACTATTATTCTTCTCTTAACCCACCAATATTAAATTAGTAAAATAGTGCCGGTGAGATAGCTCAGTGGCATGGCGCCTGCCTGGCAAGCGCGAAGTCCTGAGTTCGACTCCCGGAACCCACATAAAGGGAAAAAAGGGCCAGTGATATCACTCAGCGGCACGGGTGCCTGCTGGCATGTGAGGTCCTGAGTTCAACCCCCGGTACCCACCGAAAAAAAAAAAAAAAGTAAAATAGAGGCAATAGTCACTAATAAGAAAACATACTAAACATGTTTACTCACAGGCAGCTTCAGGGTCAGCTCTGTCAGGGGATACTTCTTGATCAGCATCTTCTTCCCCAAACAACTGGCTATAATTTTAAAGTAGTATTTGTAAACAAGGTATTTAAATAAATGTGGTAATTTTTCCTACTTTCCTCACAAACACCAGAGTACTCCACATTTAACAGGGATACAGAGCAAACAATTCAAAAATTACATTCTGGGCCGGTGAGATGGCTCAGCGGCTTAAGCGCCTGCCCGGCAAGCGCAAGGGCCCGAGTTCGACTCCCGGAACCCACATACGAAAAAGGGGCCGGTGATATCGCTCAGCGGCACGGGCGCCTGCTGGTGCGCGAGGTCCTGAGGTCGACCCCCCGGTACCCACAAAAAAAAAAAAAAATTACATTCCATAAACGTAAGAGAATTAAAGCAGAATGTTTAGGTAGCTTTCATGCTAACATCAGCCACAACACAAGATCTGCATGCATCTCCATCAGCGAACAGCTATCAGCTCTGTACATTCTGATGCTAAAATCTGTGATCAAACCAATTAGCCTTTATAAGTCCTGAGATGTTTCAATTTCAGAATAACATTTGTGAAATACGCCTACAGCCAGGTGTTGTTATTACACGCTTGCTGCATGCAAGGTCCTGTGACAGATGGGGATAATGAGCAGTGAACAAGACACTTTCATTTTAACAACAGTACATATCTTAACTACTGTGCAGTCTTAGAAAATAGGCTGGAACCTGCAACCCTCCAGTCTCACCCTCCCAGAGTGCTGAGATGACAAGCGTGTGCCACCAAAACTGGCACTTGTGTGTGGGGGTGGAGGGTGGGAGCCCTGCAGTTTGGAGCTAGAGTCTTGTAGATGCTACTAAGCCCTCTATGTCATAGCTACATCCTAACCAATTTTTTTTTAAAAAACAGTACTAGGGATCAAACCCATGGAATGCTGACCTAAACCCCCAGCCACTTTTAATTTTTTATTTGTATTAGTACACATTTGCAGTACATAATGATTACATTCACTATGAGGAGTTGGCACAAATATGTAACACCTTAATTTTACTTCCCTCTTCCTCCAGCCTCTTTTAAAAAATTTATTTTAAGCCAGGCATGGCGACACATGCTGTAATCCCAGCACTTGGGAGGGGGAGGCAGGAGGATAGCTGAGTTCAAGGCCAGTCTGGGCTACAAAGCGAGACCCTCTTAAAAAAAAAAAGAAAAGAAAAGAAAAAGGAAACAATTATTTTGAGAAAGTTTCTCACTAACATGCCCAGGATGACCTCAAACTTTTAATCGTCCTCCCTCAGCCTCCCAAGTAGCTGGGATTAGAGGTGTACACTGCCACACCCAACACTCACGTTTTTTACTGATTAAAGGAACACATTCTGGATCACAATCTCTTCTCCCAAATATTATTTATACCTCATTTAATGCCTTCTGATAAGAACTACCTAATAGATTTGAACATATCTATCTTTTCCTGTTACTATGTTTTGTAGCTTAAGAAACTGTTCCCTAACCCTGAGGATAAGAACTTCTTCCTATAAAGTTTAAATTTTTGTCTGTTACATCTCAACCTTAATCCATTTAGACTTAATTTTTATTTTTCTATTATCCATGCTGGGGACTGAACCTAGGGCCTTTACACTAAACTATAACCCCAGCCTTCTTTTTATTTTTCATTTTGGGTCTCACTAACCAATTCAATTACCATGGTTGAGACTGAATTTATTATGATCCTCCTGCCTCAACCTCCAGAGTGCTGGAATCACAGGGATGCACCACTATCCCAGGCTTATACTTAATTTTAATATGTTGTTTAAATTAGGGATGCTGGGCATGGTGGTGGCCCACGCCAGTAATCCCAGCCCTAAGTCGGCTAAGGCAGGAGGATCACTGTGAGTTCCAGCCTGGGCTACATAGTGAGTTCAAGGCCAGCCTGAACTACATAACAAGATCCTGTCTCCAAAAAAAAAAAAAAAAAAAAAGCAATCAACCAATCAATCAATACCTGGGGATTGATTCCAGGAATTCTATCTGCTTAGAAAAGCACTCAACACTGAGCAGCTTTTCCAGTCCCCCTTTTTGAAAATATTATCCTGAGATAACCTCTTGATAAGTTGCTGAGGATGGCCTCGGCCTTTCAAATAGCTCGGATTACCAGTATGCACCAACATGTCCCAATTCTTTTCCCAATTCATAGCCCTATATTTTTCTTATTTTTATTTTTTTGGGGGTCACTGTGCTACCTAAACAGTAGAACTCTAGAATACCAAACAGAAGCAACAATAAAGAACATCCTCATCTTGTCCCTCACTTCAAACCAAAGTTTTAAAAATTTAATCACTTGAAGTAACGAATGTAACAAGTATACGGATGGCACGTGGTGAGAACAAGGGTTCTGACCATTAGAATGGGAGTTTACATGTAAGGAGAAAATACTAAAATCATCTGTGTACTAAAAGACAGTTTAGAGTTGGAGAATTTAGATACACAAATATCTGTAGATATGCGCACAGGTTAGCATAAACATTTTTTGTTGTGTCAACTACAAAAGGCCTAAAATGATACTCCAGTAGTATTCCTATACCCCATTCTAGATCTTGATTTCTGATACCATTCTTCAATAAAAGGAACTAAACTTCCTTGAAGCAACAAAGCAGTACTGAGAAACTTCGGGGACTACTGCTTGAGCTGCATACTGAGTTCAAAGCCATTCTGAACCACACAGCAAGACCCTGTCTCGAAAAAGATTTATGCATCTGTATTTATGAGGAAGACTGTCTTGTAATTTTTTTTTTTTTTTTAATGGTACCGGAAATTGAACTCAGGACCTTACATTTGCCAGGCGGGCACTTGTGCTGCTGAGCTATATCGCCGGCCCACAATTTTCTTCTACCAAAAACAGCTTGAACTGATTTTGATATTAAAGACATGCTGGCTCTGTAACATGAAATAGTATTCCTTTTTAAAAATTTCTCTGGGCAGCTGGGCGTGGTGGCATACACCTGTAATCCCAGCACTCAGAAGAGTGAGGCAGGAGGATTGCTGTGAGTTTGAGGCCAGCCTGGGCTACATAATGAGTTCAAAGCCAGCCTGAACTGCATGATGAAACCCTGTCTCAAAAGGACAAAAAAAGCCAGCCGTGGTGGTGCACACCTGTAATCCCAGCACTCGGGAGGCTGAGGCAGGAGGATCACTGTGAGTTTGAGGCCAGCCTGGGCTACAAAGCAAGTTCAAGGCCAGCCTGAACTGCAGAGTGAAACCCTGTCTCCAAAAGACAACCCCCCAATGTACTGCATGGCTTCCTCTTATTATCCTGTTTTCTCACCATCAATCTATTCAGTGATGAAATTATGTTGTGTTCAGTGCTTATGTATCACATCTCTCTTACTGGGTAATAAATCCTGCCAGGATATTTTCTCATATTTCAACCATCTCTTTTCTATTTTGCTGTTCTTTTATTTTATGGTTCATTTTCTCACATAAATTGGACTTTTTTTTTTTGTGGGTACCGGGGGGTCGACCTCAGGACCTCATGCGCCAGCAGGCGCCCGTGCCGCTGAGCGATATCACCAGCCCCTTTTTCTTATGTGGGTTCTGGGAGTCGAACTCGGGCCCTCGCGCTTGCCAGGCAGGCGCTTAAGCCGCTGAGCCATCTCACCGGCCCCCATAAATTGGACTCTTAAGTCATCAACGTTCAGCTTTTCTTCATGTCTATAAACTTTTCTTGCAACTACCACATTTCATGTATCCTATGGGTTTCAAGGAAATATTTGTCTCTATTACTACGAAGCTGTTCACCACCACGCACAGGGTTCTGGATGTTGAACCCAGAGCCTCCCACTGAGCTACATTCCCAGCCCTCCCCCCCCCCTTTTTTTTTTTGAGACAAGGTCTCATTAAGTCTCCTAATTGCTCAGGCTGGGCTCAAACTTTGCAATCCTCCTGCCTGAGCTTCCTGGAGTGCTGGGATTACAGGCATGTGCCACTACGTCCAGCTGGGATTTCTTTTGTATTTTTTTGGAGTCAGGGTCTCCCTATGTAGTTCAGGCTGGCTTTGAATTCACTATGTAGCCTAGGCTGGCCTCAAACTCACAGCGATCCTTCTGCCTCAGCCTCCCGAGTGCTGGGATTATAGGCGTGCACCACCACACACGGCCTGTGATTTTTTTTTTTTTGTGGGTACCAGAGGTTGACCTAAGGACCTCGCGCGCCAGCAGGCGACCGTGCCGCTGAGCGATATCACCGGCCCTTTATTCGTATGTGGGTACCAGGAGTCGAACGCAGGACCTCACGCTTGCCAGGCAGGCACTTATGCTGCTGAGCCATCTCACCAACCCCGGCCTGTGATTTTTTGAACCAATGAGTTGTTTTTAAGTACATTTTTAAATTTCCAAATATGTGTGTTTGTGTTTAGTTATGTGCCTGTCTTTAATATCAGACTAAGCTTCCTACGTGTCTGTGGCATGCAATGAATGTTGTCTGATTTAAATTAACACAAGAAGTATCACAAGAAAGCTACCAAAGCGTTCCTTCACCATATTTAAACACTGTAAGTACAATCTCTGTATTTAAATAAAAAAGACATCGTTTCCCATCAGAGGTATTGAAATGTCCAGAAACATGTACTCTCTTACTTGAACAAATACTTTGCCCACACGATGCAATGAATGGGTTCTGAAGGTGTGTTACGAATTGTACAGCCAGGAAAAGTTCTCTGGGTTGGCTTTGGGTGACATTCATAACACTCAGTCACACCCTACAAAATCAAGACACAAAAAAAGAAATTTATTCCATGATGGTAATTTCTCAACATTGTATTTCCTTCATCTACAGTGCAAACAAGTTTAATGCTGTTAAGGATGTTTTAAAACTTTATCGACTCCAAAATCCTTATTTTACACACAAATAATATCTTAATACAAAAACAACCATAAAAATCAACCACAGTCCTAGCTAATACTGAGTTCTCTAACTCCCGGGCCAGTAAACAATACTTACAACAACCCAAATAAAAATTACTGTACTTGAATGTGAAATAAAAAGTTTATGTTCATTGTACTGAAGTACCAGAAATACAATTTTCCAACAAATAATTTCTTAAAAGTGAAAATCTGTTAAATATTATTGATAGCCATGACCTTAAAAATCTCACAAAAAATAAGTTAATCATTAATTTCAAGAGCTATCTGGATACATGGAAAATCCTAGATCTCACCAAACTTTACCTGATTTTTTTTTTTTTAAATGTGGGTATCAGGAATCGACCTCAGGACCTCACGCTTGCCAGCAAGCGCTTGTGCCGCTGAGCGATATCACCGGCCCTTTTTTTTTCCTTTATGTGGGTTCCAGGAGTCGAACTCAGGACCTCGTGCTTGTCGGGCAAGCACTTAAGCGTCTGAGCTACCTCACCGGCCCTACCTGATGGTTTTTGTTGGTACTCAAGTTTCAAGTTAAATATATGGAATCTAAACCCTGAAAGAAGTCTATGGGTCCTTAGTTAATTTTTCAAAACCATCAAATGAACCATCTTTTTCCAGTCAGCAGTTCTCAACATCAGTTGTTTTGTTTTAAAATTGTTATTTGAGCACACCCTCCCCTTTGTGGGGAAGGGCAGGCAGGGACTCAGACTGCCCCTGAACTCACTATGTAGCCCAAGCTGGCCTCCAACTAGCAATCAAACAAATGAAACAGCCACAATTTTTAACATGCATAAACTGCCAAAAACTACCGAACAAAACCAGTGAATTTTTTTTTTTTTTTTAATAAGGTCGTAAGGTTTAAAAACCTGTGCAACAATTCTTCAAATGTATTTGTAATGTTTTATTTCTTACGAGTCCTAAAAGAAAATATCTGAACTGCAAATAAATCACAATGTTGGGATTTTCTAAAATGGGGTTATGAGTACACAGGCATTTGTCCTAATATTCCTTAGTTTTAAATGTTTGAAGATATCTGGGTGTGGTGGCGCATGCCTATAATCCCAGCACTTGAGGAGACCAGCCTGAACTACCTAGCGAGATTCTGCATCAAAGAAAAGAAAAGAGAAATATTTGACAAATACACCCAAAAAAGTTTTCAAAATTCCTTTCAGATCAATAGATCTAGATTCCTTTAGACAAAAAGTAATTTATTTCTTTACTTAGTGCTGGGGATTGATAGTAAACATGTACTCTACCATTCTACCTCCCAGACCAAAAAACTTAAAAGCCTGGCTTACCACAGATCAACCACAGCATGGCAGGTAGTCTCATGCTAGAAATAACTTTTTATGGTAAGTCTATTATGCTTACCAATCTAAGGCGGTACTGGGGAATGAACCCATAGCCTTCACACTGAGCCATCCTGAGCCTTGTTTTATTTCCAGGCACCGTCTCTCACTACTGTCCAGGCCAGGCTCCATTTGTGATCCTTCCACCTCAACACTGCAGACTGCTGAGATTATAGGCACGCACTACCATGCTCAGTTTTGGATTTTAACATTTAACTAAATGAAACAAAGCACTACAGAGCCAAGAGATCTCCGCCTGTAGTGTTTTAAGGGACCTCTATAGCATCCTGACTCCACCACCCACCAAGGTAGGATGACACAGGGAACTGAATCCAGAGCCTCAAGTATATCATCCTGAATTGTATATGGCATGAGAATCCTTACATCTTTTACTGGACTGTTTATACTATAAAAATTCAACGTTTACTTCTTTCTTCCCTAAGGTCTCAAGTAAATATTTGGAAAGTAAAAAATAAAACTCTTCTTTACCTTTTTGATAGTAGTGACTTGTCCAAGATAACCGGCAGTCCCACTCTCAATCAGAGGGACGTCAGCTGCCAGACACATCCGATTAACATGGTTTCGGGCAGCTGAAAGAAAAATACCAGTTAACAAGATTTTTAAAGCACAAATTAACTATCTTTAATTAAAATGAAATTTTTTGCTTTATTTTTTTCTGAAGCAGGATCTCACTATGAAGTTCAGGCTGGTCTCATTTAGTGATCCTTCTGCCTCACCCTCCCAAGTGCTGGAATTTACAGGCATATGCCGTCTTTTCCGACTAAAACAGACTACTCTAAGAGATGTACAACCAAATTTCAAGCATAAGAAATTTATGTCACAAATTTACTCCAGGAAAACCAGTCCTAAAATCAAAATCTTACTGTTTGTGATGATGGGGATCAACCCAGGGCCTCACGTGCATGCTAGGCAAATGCTCTACATCCTCAGCAATAGAAAATAATTTTTAAATTCCAAAATTTCAAGGTGCTGGGGCTAGGAGTGTAGTCTACTTAGCATACACAAGGCTCTGATTTCAATCCCTAGCAGCAAAAAACAACAACAAAAAATCCCAACCTGCTACTTTTCTACTACCATTCCTTGGCCAAAACAATGTGCTTCTTAACATGCTACTATTCTACTATAATTATCAGGTAGTACATGGAAGTGAATAAAAAATGTGGAATACCAACTTGATACTATTAAGGCAGTTTAAAGCCATAGAAAAAAGATGAGTCAGGTTAAAGAGTCATTCAGAGCCCACTGTTGTGGCACGTGCCTGTACTTCCAGCACTATGGGAGGCTGAGGCAGGAGGATCACTCAATGTGGCAGCAAGACTCTGTCTCAAAATCAAAACTAAAAATGGCTGGAATGTAGCTCCTCAGGGCAAAGGCCCTGGGTTTAATCCCCAGTACTGCCCCTCCCACCCCAAAGAAAAGGTTTTCAATTTCTGTTATTTCTTTGCTTTTTTTTTTTCTTTTTTGTTGTTCTGGAGACAGGGTCTTGCTATGTAGTTCAGGCTGGCCTTGAATTCACTATGTAGCCTGGACTGGTCTTGAGCTCATATCAATCCTCCTGCCTCAGCATCCTGAGTGCTGGGATTATAGGCATGTGCCACCACGCCTGGGTGGCTTTTTTTGTTATTTCTAAACCAAAATTATTACAAACCTACCTGACAGAAGTAATTTTACATGAGAAAGTAATGACAAGGAATATTATTTTCACCCTCACATTCCAGACAAATTTATAAGTCACTGTCTATACCAGGGGTGGTGAACCTATGGCACACACGCCACAGTGGGCACACAGAGCCCTCTTTGCCCGCACATGAGCCAAATTGCACCAGCATCTGACTTGGTTTCGGGCAGCTGAAAGAAAAATACTTAACAACTGTGCACAAAAGCACACCAAATACAAACTTCTACCTTTCAATAAAAAGCTGTTTATATCGCTGAAAGCTGTGTTATGGTTTTCTTTTAAGACAAAAGACGTTAAAGTTGTTTTTTCTTTTTTTTTTTTTTTTTTTGTGGGTACCGGGGGACGACCTCAGGACCTCGCGCGCCAACAGGCACCCGTGCCGCTGAGCGATATCACCGGCCCCTTTTTCGTATGTGGGCTCCGGGAGTCGAACTCGGGCCTTCGCGCTTGCAAGGCAGGCGCTTACGCCGCTGAGCCATCTCACCGGCCCTAAAGTTGTTTTTTCTAAGCTAACTCCTCAGTCTACAGGTGTGTAACCCATGGTGCCCAGCATTCAGAGCATCTTCACTAGTCTTGACTAAGACCTGGGTGCTCCTATCCAGTCAGAAACAAATACCCCCCAAACACGCGAATTTTGTCACTTTAGGCATGGTTGTCTAACCTTCTGACTGGTTGGGATGCACTGAGTAAAGAGGAATTCTCTTGGGTTGCAAATAACATATATAATTGATGTATGTAAATAAACTTGCTTCATTTTTTTATTTTCACTTATTAAGTTTAATTTTTTTTTTTCCCCTGTATGATTCAGGCTGGTCTTGAACTAGCAGTGATCCTCCTGCTTCAGTCTCCCAAATGCTGGGATTACAGGCGTACGTCACCACGCCCAGCTTAGTAATTATTTTTTAGAGTGAGTTATTTGGTAATTTAATTTTTAAAATTTTTATTAGTTTGCAGCACATAATGACTACAAAACACATTTATTGTGGGAGTTGGTACATGCACATAACACATCTCAATTCTTTTTTTTCCCCCATCCCCCTTACCCCCGTTTTGTTTGGCCAGCATCAGATTCACTTATTTATATATCCTTATAAACATAAATATCATACATACAGATTAACACTCAGACTAACAGGCCCCAAGTTTAATAAGTAAGAAAATAAGGGCCGGTGAGATAGCTCAGCGGCATAAGCGCCTGCCTGGCAAGCGTGAGGTCCTGAGTTTGACCCCTGGTACCCACAAAAAAGGAAAATAAGCAAGTAGGCATGATGGCACAAACCTGTAAGCTCAGCACTTGGGGAGGGTGAGGCAGAAGGATCTCAAATTCGAGCCCAGCTTGGGCAATTTAGCAAAACAAGGGCTGAGGATGTAATTAATGTAGCTCAGCACAAGGACCCTGGGTTCAATCCCCAGTATTAGAAATAAGACAGACAGACAGACAAAATATAAAAAGGACTGTGGATATATAGCTTAGTACAATGTTCTGAGTTCAATCCTCAGTACAAAAAAAAAAAAAGGTCTGTTTAATAACAATAAATGCCCAAGATGGGCACAGTGGCGCATGTCTGTAATCCCAGCACTTGGGAGGCTGAGGCAGTGGGACTGCTGCAAATTCAAGGCCAGCCTGGACTACACAGTGAGTTCAAATCCCGCCTGAACTACATGAGACCCTATCTCAAAAAACAAACAAAAAAAACCCACTTATTTTCACAGGCACACACATGAGCATAAATTAAAATACAATTATCAACTGTCATTGCATTTTCCATGCCAAGTCACACAAGCACATGTAGCATCCTATACATGAGGGTTTGATGCATGGTGTATGGCAGGCACAGGAGGAGAGTTAGCACTGCACCCCCACATACACAGAGCATCTCACTGTCCCTGCTTGAGCACCAATCAATTTAGTTAAGAAAAACACTGCCAGTCAAGCACACATCTGTAATCCCAGCATTCTGGGAGACTGAGGCAGAAGGATCCAGATCCCAGGTTTGAACCAACCCTGGACAACACAGGATGATCCTGTCTCAAAAAAAAGAGGAGGGCCGGTGAGATAGCTCAGTGGCATAAGCGCCTGCCTGGCAAGCGCAAGGTCCTGAGTTTGAGTCCTGGTACCCACATAAAGGGGAAAAAAAGGGCCAGTGATATCGCTCAGTGGCACAAGCACTGCTGGCAAGCGTGAGGTCCTGAGTTCGACTCCCGGTGCCCACATTAAAAAAAAAAAATCGGGGAGAGGGCTGGGGTTGTAGCTCAGTGTGAAGACCCTGGGATCAATCCCTGGAACCAAAAAACAAAACAAAAAGCTAACAATTACATGGTAATATAAAAGTATACAATCTTGTGGGGCCACATCATTAGTCATTCATGGCCACATGTAGTCACCTGCTTCAGAGCTTTTAACTTCACCTTTATTCAGACAAAGCATGATAGCTATATTTCTTTTTTTTTTTTTTTTTTTTTGGTTTTTTGAGACAGGGTCTTGCTATGTATTCCAGGCTGGCCTCAAACTCACAGCAATTCTCCTGCCTCAGCCTCCCGAGTGCTGGGATTACAGGCGTGCACCAACACACCTGGCATGATAGCTGTATTTATGTCTAGAAAAAAAAATCAGTTCTAGATAAAACTGCAATCAATTGGCAAGCTTTAAACCTGGTCTTATTTTCCTTTAGATCTTTGAATTTCTAACTCATAGGGAAATAGTTATAGTAATACTAAAACTTTAAAGAACTCTGATAGCGGGAAGGGGAAATGCTGAGAAGTTTTAAGTATTGAAATAATCTTACCTCTGTTATCTAATGCATTCATAACCAATATAAACTGTCGAAAAAATTCCACATTGTAGTCAGGGCTACGAAGCAAAGCAAAAAGGTTACCAAAATTAGCCTTATAATGATATTCAAAGTATAATGCAGGGTCCTTAAAAGCACAAAGTAACTACTGTTAGGGGTATATACAATATACACAGTAAGGTTTGACTTTTTCCAAACAAAAGTAGATGTCAAAGAAATTATTTCCCTCAAATTTCTCCCCTTTTTGGCCAGCTACCTAGGGCACAGGAACAAGATCTCAAACTGGCAGAAAGATGGCATGACCTCACTAGTCCCTCCAGGCCTTCTCAGGGCAGCGAGTGCCTGGGAACACACAAAGAACACATTCCCAGGACTGACGTGGCCTACAGCTTTACCTCGCATGGTCAGGATCAGGCAGGGTTCGGGCCCCTAGGGTCTCTGCTTTTAGCAGTACTGGGAAAGTAACACAGGGTAAGAGGGTTACAGGGCCATAGGCAGGTCTGGAGAACAAACAATCAGAATAAAAAATAAGTTGGAAATAAAAATGCCCTGAGAAAGTATAAGACTTTTTCTAATTCTAGTACCACAAATAAGAACTATTTTTAATAGTACTAATTTTAATAGTAATGTTCTTCCGAGCTAGAGAACAACTATAGATAATGGGTAATTTAGGGACTAGTGTTACTAGCACTTGCACAAAACCTTAGGTTTAATCCCTAGCACCAGGGGGGAAAATGCACAGTTCCTTTGTTCCAACACCTCCAAAATTATGTATTTACTCTACTTTTACTGAGACAAGTGTACCCCAACCAACATGGTGGGGGGCATGCCTGTAATCGCAGCACTCTGGGTTGCTGTGGTAGGAGGATCAGTTCGAGGCCAGCCTGGGCAACTTAGCAAGAACACGTGTAAAAGTGAAAAAATGAGCTAGGGATGCAGCTCAGCACCAAAGCCCTGGGTTCAATTTTGGGGACAGGGGCAGGGGTGGGTCGAGGGGTAGTTTGTCACTGCCCCAGGACAATTCCCAATGTCGTATTATAGAAGTCAGAGTCCTAATAAATATATCATTTTGGAAGGGAACTTTTTAAGCTGAAATCATTCATGACATATATTTAGAAGTTTGAATCATCACATACAAGGACATTTTACAGTTTAAAATACCTTAATATGGAACAAGAATATAATGTTCACTTAAGTTTCTAAGCAACTCACTTATGAAAAACATTAAAATATCTCATCACTTATTTAAATCATTCAAATATACATAAACTGGTTAAAAAGACTGCAACCTGGGGCTGGGGGTATAGCGCAGTGGCATGGCACCTGCCTGGCAAGCTTGAGGTCCTGAGTTCAATTCCCGTTTCCAAAAACAAACAAACAAAAAGACTGCAACCTGACTTACGCGGGCACAGATGATCACAATTATCCCATAAACATCTTTTTCAAAGACCAGGATGATTTTGGGCTTATATTTTGCTAATAAAAATACCTTGTAGGTCAAAAGTTTTATTAAAAATTCATAGCAAACACAACTACTCAAGATAGTTATAACATACTTCATGACGCTGTCATGGTAAGCTACAATATTAGCTTTCGGGTAAAACTGTAGTACACTTTCTTTGGCAACCTGGAAAAACAAACAACAATAAATTACTATAACGCTTGTATTTAAAATCTGCTTCTAATAGGACATAAGCACTGTTACCTCACTTATTTAGTAACCTTCTATAAAATACTAAAAAAAATATAAAAATGTGATGAAATTTCATTAAGATTAAGCTACATATATTTATAAAACAATAGGAAAGCCCTCAACCCCACCACATATACCAGATGCGTTTCTATAAGAAAATTAAAATAAAAATAGTCAAACATACCACCACAGGTGTGTTTCTATTCTCCCAGCTACTCACAAGGCTGGAACAGAAACAGCAAAAGCTCAAGGCCGGGCCTGGCAATTTAGTGAGACCTCGTTTCAAAAATAAAAGGAGGGCTGGTGAGATGGCTCAGCGGCGTAAGCGCCTGCCTTGCAAGCGCGAGGGCCCGAGTTCGACTCCCGGAACCCACAGGAGAAAAAGGGGCTGGTGATATCGCTCAGCGGCACGGGTGCCTGTTGGCGCGCGAGGTCCTGAGGTCGACCCCCCGGTACCCACCAAAAAAAAAAAAATAAATAAATAAATAAATAAAAGGAGCTGGGGCCAGTGAGATAGCTCAGCAGCATAAGCGCCTGCCTGGCAAGCACGAGGTCCTGAGGTCGACTCCCGGTACCCACATAAAATAAATAAATAAATACATAGATAGATAGATAGAGTTGGAACTGGTGGCCCATGCTTCTAATCCAGGCACTTCAAAGGCTGAGGCAGGAATATCAAGGCCAACCTGCACTACAAAGTGAGTTTAAATCAGTACAGACTACACAGTAAGACCGTGTCTCCAAAAAAAACAAAAAAAGTGTGGGCTGAGGGCACTGCTGAGATTGTAGCTGGATGGTTCAGTGGTAGAGTGCCTCACATAAATGAGGTCCCCAGCACCACCAATAAATAAATATCAAAATAAAAATAATAAAATATAAAACACAATAGCGTAAGTGTCATTCATTCATTCATTTAACAAGAGCCTGAGCAAAAGACAGTAATTATAAAACCATCCAGGTAAGTGTAATTGCAAACCATGAGGATCCATGTCGTTATAGAAGAACTGACTATGTCTAAAAGGATGAGCAAAGTACTCCTAGAGAAAGGAGTCAAAACATAAAAAAAGAAAAGGGAGAAGCAAGTGAGAGTCAGACAAAATGGCTGGTAACAAAGCAAAGGGAAAGATGCTGTGAGACCCCAAATCAGCCAGATGTGGTGGTGCACACCTGTAATCCCAGCACTGAGGAGGCCAAGGCAGGAGAGTCACTGTGAGCTCCAGGCTAGCCTGGAATATGCCAAAAACGAAGCCCAAATCATGAAGAAGGTTGAAGCTTCTCACAGAGAAGTTACCCTCCATAGAGTACAGGAAAACAAGGCTCATCCTAAGTAAACCATCAAAGATTTAAATATGAGAGCCAAGCAACAAACACCGCAATTACAGGCTTAGGTAGAGCACTTCTATTTCCTTTGTAAACCAAAAATGCAGAGCTCGATCTTTAGTCCTTTACTTAATGTATCTTCCTACTCTTAACAATCCTTCATCTGAAGAGATAGCTGCACCCCTTTTCTCTTACAGAAGAGGCAGAATTATTTTGCTATCATAAATAAAAGATCCATCAAGAGGTTATAGAAACAGTATGAGAAATACTTACTTGTGCCTTTGATCTTCCAACATGTTTCTTTTGAAATAAAAACTGCCTGTTGAGGTTGCTGACATCAATAGTATCCAGATCAATCTACAAATGCATAAATCCCAGATCAATCACAAAAATTCTGATTTGTTTGAGCAGCACTCTCCACAGCATCCATAAGCCAGAACTTTTTTTTTTGTACCAGGAACCAACTCAGGACCTTCCACTTGCCAGGCAGGCGCTTATGCTGCTGAGCCATAGCCCCAGCCTCGCTATGTAGTTCATGCTGGCCTTGAACTCACAGTGATCCTCCTGCCTCTACCTCCCCGAGTCCTGGGATTACAGGAATGTGTCACCATGCCCAGCTGGAACTTCTGATATTTGCTGTATTAGCAAAGAAAATACTTGGACCAGTGAGACAAAATTTGTTAAATTGAAAAGAACTAAGATAGTAACAAAGATACCTTCTCAAAAATACATTTAAAAAGACGCGCCAGGCATGGTGGCACACACTTGTGATCCCAGCACCTGGGAGGATGAGGCAGGAGGATCATCATGAGTTCCAGGTAAGCCTGAGCTACACAATGATTTTAAGGCCAGTCTGAACTACATAGTGTGACTCTGTCTCAAAAACACAAAAAAAGATAGCTCTTTGTTTAATCACCCATGCAAATATTTGAAGAAATCCCTTAGATGGAATAAAGCATGTGAATTTACTGAAAATATAAAATTTCTCTATCAATCTTTCTTTCCAATCCAATATAAACTTTAAAGTGCCCTGTTCTTTTTATTAAATAATACATGGCAAAAAATAAATAATACATGGTAAACAAATTTACTAGTTTTACAGCATTCTGAAATTCATCCTTTTATATATACAATTCATTTGCAGTTATTACCTATGTACTGAAAGGAAATTTTCTACAGGCAGTTAAAAAAAATTTTTTTTTGGTGAGTAATGGAAATTGAATCCAGACAGCACTCTGCCACACTCCAGCCCTTTTCAAAAATTTACTTTGAGATAGGATCTCCCTAATTAGCCCAGGGTAACCTAGAATTTGAGATGGTCCTCCCTCAGCCTCCCAAATAGCTGGGATTATGCGCCAGCCTACCCAGCCATTAAGTGTCTTGATTTAAATTATCTACTGCTGCTTAAAAGTAAATATAAGGCAGCTGGGCATGGTGGAGCTCGCCTGTAAACCCAGCACTCAAGAGACTGAGGAGGATCTAATTCAAGGCCGGCTTGGAGTACATAGTGTTCAACGCCAGACTGGGCTGACCATTTTTCAAAAGAAAAACATGTTCCTTCGAAGGTCTGATCAGCTTTTGTCTTGTCTCTTTTTACTTAAAAAAGTAAATATAAGGAAAGAAAAAAATAATAATGGCTATAAACATTTTCATTCCATTTCAATAAGTTTATATAAACAGCAATCAAATGTTAATTGTGAAACACACTAATAGTTTTGGCTATAATTTATGAAAATCATCAAAACATATAACTACCTAAACATTTATTTGTACTTCCCAAATTTACCACAAAAATTACATTAATCCTGGCATGGTGCCTCACACCTGTAATCCCAGCTACTCCTAAAGCTGAAGCAGAATCATTCCAAGTTCTAGACTAGCCTGGGGAGTTTAGCGACACTATCTCAAAATAAAATATGAAAGGGGCTGGCAGCCCCGCATGAGGACGCATACCTGTAAACCCAGCACTCAGGAGGCTGACCATCGCTGCCAGGGGCTATACCGTGAGTTCCAGACCAGCCTGAACTACAAAGTGATAAGCTCAGTGCTCCCGGGTTTCAATCCCCACTACCACAAAAATTAAATAAAACCAAACAAAAATATATTAAAAAGTATAACCATTTATTTTTCAGGTGCTTAAGCTCACTACCTCATCTATTATGAAACAGTTATTTTAAGCATGTATCAGCAATTATCAGCATATTAGGATGCCTGAAAGAGAATCGGATAGGCTGTGAAGACTAGTCAAAGGAAGAATGTGTACATGCTTTCCTTGCAGTCATTCACCAGTTCACTGTTTGCCACCTCTACTTTTTCATTCCATGTTTACACTATACATTAAGATACTTTAGGGCCGGGGATATAGTTCAGCGGCACAAGTGCCTGCCTGGCAAGCGTAAGGTCCTGAGTTTGATTCCCGGTACCCCCGCCCAAAAAAAAAAGATACCTTAAACTCCCCCGTGCGTGTTTGAAAAAAAATACTTTAAACTCACACCGAAGTTCCAGCCATTGTCCCTAGTCTCTTATTTAAAAAAAAAAAAAAAAAAAAAAAAAGCGCCATTTAAAATTACAGAGGCTTTCTTCATGTCACTATTTTTTAAAGTCAGGGTCTCGCTGTGTAGTTGAGGCTGGCCTCGAACTCTCCGCGATCCTCCTGCCTCAGCCTCCAAAATTTACAGGCATGTGCCACCACGCCCGGCTCTGGCATTGTCAATAACGCCAAAAGTTAAAATCCTAACGGTTTTAATGAAGTAAGCTACCCAGCGGAGAGGAGCGCTAATCTAACAGTTCTGCCACTTGGTTCGTGACCCAGGGTAAGTTTCTAAACCTCATTGCATCTCACTTCCCCCATCTGTTAAAAATAAAATGGAATGAAAATGTTTGCACCCAGACGGTTGCAGTTAAGATTAAATGAGTTAATGCGTGTACACCGCTCAGGACAAGCGCTCAGATGTGTCGGTTGCTATCACCACTGTCCACGGATCTGGGTTATTATTGCTGAATTGGGGAAACCTCCGAATTTAAGGCGCGACATCCACGAGGGATTCAAACAATCACCTCCTACATCCCATTCCAGCTGCGAAACAGTTTTGAAGTGAAACAAAACAAAACAAAACACGAAGACGCTTGCACGCCCTCGAGGCGCCACAAACTGGCGAGGTCCGGGACGCGGGGGGCGCCCCCGCGGCAGAGCGCTCGGAGGATCCCGGCCGCGGCCTCCGGGGGTCCCGGGGTCCGCAGGCCGGCCAGGCAGGGCGGCCCTGGCCCTGTAAACAGTTCCCTCTCCGCCCGCCGTCGCGACCCCGGGCCTCACGGGCCGCGCCCGCCCCGCAACTCCTGGTCCGAACTCCGGGCCCCAAGCCCCCCGCTCCTGCACCCCAGCCCGCCATTCAGCAGCGCGCGCCTGGCCCTCACCAGGTCGATGTGGGAGAAGCCAGTGAGCACAAGGTTCTTCAGCAGTTCGCAGCCGATGCCACCCGCGCCCACTACCAGCACCCGGCCCCCGGCCACGGCCTCAGCTAGCTCCCGGGGCAGCCCCCGTGACAGTGCCATGGCGGGACTTCCACGAGCAGCGGCGGAGGCGGAGGCGGGAGAACTGAGCCGCGAGCGGAAGCGGGTGGGGGAAGGGCGGCCCAACTTCCGCTACTGCGCACTGCGGCCGCCGCGCGGCGCCTGGCGGGCGTTGTCTGGTGTCTGCGTCCCCGGCCCGGTTTGGGCTCAGGGTTATGTCTTGGCTAAAGGTTATCACAGACCTCCAGGACCTGTGGTGTTCTGCATAGTAGTACAGGGACCTGGTGTCCGGCCTGAGAAGCCTACGGTCGCCTTTAGCCTGGAGTTAGAACTCCAAACCAAGGAGTTCGTTACTAATGGCCCTATATGTAAAGAGCTCTTACAAATTAACAAGCAATCGATCTCGTCCCTCAAAAAATACTGGCAGGGCCGGTGAGATAGCTCAGCGGCAAGCACGAGGTCGTGAGTTCGACTCCCGGTACCCACATACGAAAACAAGGGCCGGTGATATCGCTCAGCAGCAGGAACGCCTGCTGGCCCGCAAGGTCCTGAGGTCGACCCCCCGGTACACCTGTAATCCCAGCACTCTGGGAGGCTGAGACAGGAAGTTTTGTGTGTGTGTGTGTGTGTGTGGGTACCGGGGGTCGACCTCAGGACCTCGCGGGCCAGCAGGCGCCCGTGCCGCTGAGCGATATCACCAGCCCTTTTTTCGTGTGTGGGTTCCGGGAGTCGAACTCAGGCCCTTGCACTTGCCAGACAGGCGCGTATGCCGCTGAGCCATCTCACCGGTCCATGAGACTGGAAGATTTAAGAGTTGGAGCCCAAGCTGATCGAGGTACTACATGCTGGGCTCAAGCAGGAGGAACATCATGAATTCTAGGCCACCCTGGGTTACATACGTGGAGCTGAGAATGTAGTTCAATGAGAAGGCCGTGGGTTCAATCCCAAATATTACAAAAATAAATAAATAAACAAATTAAAAAATACTGGCAAAGGATAAAGGCTGTGAAGGAGCACACACAAAGAAAATGTACAATGTGGATTTGAGCACGTGCTTAGCATGCCTGAGGCCCTAAATTTGATTTCTAGCATTGCAAAAACAAACCAACCTTCCAAAAAACAGTACTCCTAGCTTCCAGGGTGTGTGTGTGTGTGTGTGGTATTTGGTATTGAAACCAGGGCCTTTGCCCTGTGCTACATCCACAACCATGTTTTTGTTTTTGTTTTTAAGACTAAATCGTTATGTTGCTATGCTCAAACTTGCCTGCCTCAGCTTTGAAGAATGCTGGGATTATAGGTATGTGCCACCATGCCCAGCTATTTCTACCTATTAAACTGGCAAAAAGAAAAATACTGTAACATTCAGTTGTCAAAGGATTAGAAAACAAAGCTCATGTATTGGGTTTTTTTTTTTTTTTTGTGGGTACCAGGGGGACGACCTCAGGACCTCGCGCGCCAACAGGCACCCGTGCCACTGAGCGATATCACCGGCCCCTTTTTTGTATGTGGGTTCCGGGAGTCGAACTCGGGCCCTCGCGCTTGCAAGGCAGGCGCTTACGCCGCTGAGCCATCTCACCGGCCCATGTATTGGGTTTTGACCACTGTTCTTGGCTCATAACTCTCTCCCAAAGGCAGGCCATAGAAACTAGAATGTATCTTCCCAAGGTGAATCATAGAAACTAATTTCCCCATCTTTCTGTGGGGGAACATAAAGAATTGTCTAACCAGCTCTAATAGTAGGTCATAAGATTCTCCTCATTCCAGAGAGGGCCTGCCTATACCTTGAGGGAAAACGCTGCAGAGCAGCCAGACTGCCTTGCTAGGTTTCCTCCACAAATCTATTATGGTAGCATTAGATTATATGCTTTGTGTCCAATTTTTTTTTTTTTCCAGAACTGGGGATTGAATCTAGTGACTTCCCACTGACTGAACTACATCCCCCCAGCCCTTTTTAAAATTTTTGAGACAGGGTCTTGCTAAATAGCTAAATTGCCTGGCTAGGCTTGAACACAATCCTCTTGCCTCAGCCTCCCAGAGTGCTGGGATAACAGGTGTGCACCACCATGCTCAGCATCCAGTCACATTTCTACAAGGTAACCCATGTTTCAATCACATCTATGCAATGACATCTTCACTGAAACCAGAGGTTGTGGCCCACACCTGTAATTCCAGTACTTGGGAGACTGAGGTAGGAGGACTACAAGTTGGAGGCCAGTGTGGGCAACATAGTTCAAGGCTGGCCTGCACTAGCAACTCCCTGTCTCAAAACAAACCACAAAAGAACAGGGTCTGGAGAACTTCCAGGTAGCTAGACACATGGACATTCACTCAGAGAAGGCAAAGAAGCATCACACACCTCTCCCATACCTTGCCCTATGCACCTCTTCACCTGTAACCTTTGTAAGACCCTTTATAATGAACCAGGAAGTGTGGTTCCCCAAGTCCTGTGAGCCTTTCAAATGAATTAGGCTGACCTCAAGAAGGGGTTATGAGAACCCCAATTTATAGTTGCTTGTTCAGAAGCAATGTATTTTTTTTTCCCCAACACATACCCATACACCCCGGGTAAGAATTCTAAAGGTAAGAATTCTAAAGCACAGCTTTTTTTTTTTTTTTTTTTTTTTTTGGTACTGGGAATCAAACTCACAACCTTGTACTTGCCAGGCAGGTGCTGTGCTGCTGAGCTATATCCCAGCTCAAGCACAGCTTTTTAAGAGGGGAATTTAGCAATGATTAAAAATTTTCACAATTATGCACAGCTTTTTTCACCCCCCTCCTTTTCTTGTTTTTTTGAGACAGGATCTGGCTATGTAGCCCATGCTGGCCTTGAACTTATGGTGATCCTCCTGCCTCAGCCTCCTGAGTGCTGGAATTATAGGCATGCACCACCACACCCAGCCTTCACCCCATTTTTGAGGCAGTGTTTTGCAATGTTTCCCAGGACACCTTCAAACTGCTAGACTTAAGGGATCCTCCCTAGAAGCTGGTCTACAGCCCCATGACCTCATACACAAGGAAAAATTTCTTTTTTCTAATGCTGGGAAACCAACCTAGGGCTTACTGAATACTGGACAAGCACCCCACCACTAAGCTACATCACTGGTCCTTGTGCACAGCTTTTGACTTGTTCATTCAAATTCTACAACTTTGTCTTTTACTGAGCTGGGAATGTAGCTCAATGGTAGAGTCCTGCTGGCACACACCTAGACACACATGCATATAGAACTGAAAAAAACAAGTAAATTTTTAAAAAGACAGAAAAAGATTTAGTCTAGGGATGGTTACCATGAGAACAAAAATTAGAAAAAAAAGGCTAAAAATTGCACAAAGTTTTGATGCATATTTTAAAAGATATTTTGCAGCAATTATGGGAAAATATTTATTGATAGGGAAATGCTCACAATATGTTAAACAAAAAAGAGACAAAACCATTTATACATGTAGGGATCCAGCTTGATCTGACTGTAGCCACCTCATGTTGTAACCGCTGTGATTGCCCTTGACTAACCCTGGTCCACCTGCACCACCACTACCATGGTTTCCCAGCGTACTAGAAACAAAACAGTTAAGAGTGGTGCATGGAGCTGTGGGACCCACTGGATTCTGGTGCTGTCAGCGCCAGGAATGTGCCTGACATCCTTGATGGCAGCTTGAGATAAACCAGGTACATTCCAGCTTGGATGAAGTCACTTTCATCCTGCCACTATATAAGCCCACTCCCTGTAACCCAAATATCAGGGATCCACTGGTCTTGCTGCTGCTCTTGATCACATTTCTGGCAATGAGCCCCCAATAAATTTGTACTCAGTGCAATCCTGGATCTGCCTGCCTTTTGTGGCATCTTGCACCTGCTTCTTTTATACTGGGTTTTCCCAGACAATACAATTAAATTTTGTAAAAAACAAAACCACAATTATATCAAATGGGAGGAAGAAAAATATAGTTGATATTTTTGTATATTAGCATGTGGTAGAATTGTGGATAATTTTTATTATTTAAACTTTCCT
This sequence comes from Erethizon dorsatum, assembly GCA_028451465.1. Classification (NCBI taxonomy): domain Eukaryota; kingdom Metazoa; phylum Chordata; class Mammalia; order Rodentia; family Erethizontidae; genus Erethizon; species Erethizon dorsatum. The sequence goes on from CM051834.1 coordinate 98,751,039, forward strand.
GGGCCGGGGAGATGGCTCAGTGGCGTAAGCCCCTGCCTGGCAAGCGCAAGGGCCCGAGTTTGACTCCCGGAACCCACATATGAAAAAAATGCTAGTGATATCGCTCAGCGGCATGGGCGCCTGCTGGTGCGCGAGGTCCTGAGGCCAACCCCCGGTACCCACAAAAAAAAAAAAAAATAAATAAATAAATAATAAACTTTCCTGTGGGGCAGATACACAGCTCAGTGGTGCAGTGCCTGCCTGACAAGCATGAGGTCCTGAGTTTGATTCCCAGTACCAAAATAAAACAAACATAAATAAACTTTCCCCAAATGCTCATGCTCTTTTAAATTTTTTTGTTCTGTTTTTTTGGGTTCGTTTTTGTTTTTTTGGGATAGGGTCTTGTTATGTAGTTCAGGCTGCCCTTGAACTCAATATGTAGCCCAGCCTGGCCTCAAACTTACAGCAATCCTACTGTCTCTGCCTCCTGAGTGCTGGGATTACAGGCACGTGCCACCATGCCCTGCTCATACTCTTTGAATTAAATGTTAAATTTAAAATAAAAATGGATGTGGTGGCACAGGCCTATAATCCCAGCACTCTGAGAGATTGAGGCAGGAAGATCACAAGTTTAAACAATTTTGTGACTTAGCGAGACTCTCAAAATAAGAAAAGGGCTAGGGATGTAGCTCAGTCCAAAGGCCCTAGTTTTAACCTCCAGTTCCACAAAAGCAAATAAAATAGAAATACTCGGGTCTCAGGATATAGCTTAGTGGCAGAGTGTACATTTAGCATTTGTGAGCCCCTGGGTTGAATTCCCAGTGCTATAAAAAAGTTACTAGAAGAAAGTAGAAAAAAAGATTAAAGAGAGTAAAATGACATTTGACTTCCAAGGTCTTTCTCAGCAGCTACTCGGTTCACCACCCACATAGCTGGTCTTCAAGGAATACTTAGGTTGTGTCGCTGATGCCTGAAGGGCAGAGAGGGCTAGAAAGCCTGACTAGGGTTGGGGACACCCCTCAGAATGTGCTCCTGAGTCCCTCCGCACCAATGGCCCAGCTCTCTCGAAGACCCCACTGTGCAATAAAACCTAATAGATGGCCTCCTTGGGAGGCTGACCTTCCCTCTTTCTCAGGACACTCTGTACATGGGCACCAGGACCCTTGTCTTCTCTCCTGTCTGCCCCATCTTCCCTTTGGCGTGAGCTGGGCTTGGTGCCTAATTCTGACAGCTTTAGCTTTTCTTTCTGGGTTTGTTGGGTGTGTGTTTGTGTGTGTATGGAGTATAAAATGCTTGCCCAGTTTAGTAAGTTCTAATAGGATTCAAATGCAGGAAGTAAAAAGTGGGGAGTCTCACCTGCACCACAAGCCTATCCTGCTCATCAGGACCTTCGCCGTGTAGGTGTCTTCCTAGACCTAGGTCTTTCACAGAGCAATATACAGAGTTTTACTGTGTGTGTGTGTGGGGGGGGTACCGGGGATTTAACCCAGGGCCTTTGCACATCCCCAGCCCTTTTAAATTTTTTTTATTCTGAAACAGGTTTCGCTAAGTTGCCCAGATTGGTCTCCAACTTGTAATCCTCCTGCCTCAGACTTCCATAGAAAAGGGTTTATACTGGACTTATGTGCCACTGAGCTATATCCCCGGCCCTATACTGGACTTATTTACTTATACCTTGCTTTCCTCACAATATGTCACACATTTATTTTTATAGGACCATAGTGCTCCTAATAATCTGTATTCTATTTACCCAGGTAAGACCCAACACAAATGCATATAACTAGATTCAAGGATGTGTTTGATCAGCAAGGAGTCTGTCTTCATCTAAAAATCAAAAACAAGTCAGGTATGGTGGTGTATGCCTAGAATTCCAGCACTCTGGGAAGCTGAGGCAGTAGGACCACAAACTCAAACACAGCCTGGGCAATTCAGTGACTTAGTGACACTTAGTGAGGCCCTGTCTCTAAATAAAAAGGGCTGGAGTTGCAGCTTGGTGTGAAGGCCTTGGGTTCAATACCGACCTCCGTGGCGGGGGGGGTGGGGAATCAGTAACATAACACTTTCCTAGGATGTCTGAAAATCTCTGTATCAACTTCTGATTCTTGAAAGGACACTCTTATGCAACAATTCTTCTTCATCTTCTCATCAGATAGGTGGACTCCTTGGTGCATGTAAATACATCCAAAGTGCTATACCTGTAAATTAGGCAATCACCTTCTGTTCCAGTTGGAGTAACTGGTCTGACAGGCTGAAGCAGTCTCTCCCTACCCCAGAAGTGGCCACAGGCAAAGGCAGTCACTTGACCAGCATGACAGAGAAAGGAATCAAAAGCTGTCTGCAGGGCTCTGCTCAGCTTCAGTCCCGCAAACCCAGGCCTCTGGGAGACTCAGTCCCCTGAATCTTCAGTTTGTATACACGCATTCGCTTCTCTCAGGGGCCGGGGAATCCAGTACTTTTCTCAGAAGTCACACTGCTTAGAAGCACCCTGCCTCATGCTAATCTGGGCCTCATGAACACAGGCAAATGGCATGTCTGCACATGGCTGGCAGGAGTTTTTGTTTTTTTGGTTTTTTTTGGCAGGAGTGTTTTGATGCTGCTCTCAAGAGTGGCAGAAAGGAAGGGTTGATAACACCGGAACTGAACAAAGGGAAGACTATATAGGTGGCCAGCTGGATGGAGGGACAATATCCAGAGAGTGAGGGACCCTTCCTGTGATGCTGCAGGAGCAAGAGGGGAGGACAGGGGAGGCAGAGGGAGCATGAGAAGGGAAATGGGCAAATCTAAGCAGCCAGTGTCTCAGGTCTGGGCCTTGAGCAGCTAGATAGAACAGGTTGACTGGTTTGGTCTGGCAGCATCCAGAGCTGGCAGCAGGGTAATGAGGAGTCTTCCAAGCTACCACAGTGCAGAAAGGCCCCCGACCTGAAGGATACAGCAGCCCATGATCAACAGGTGCTAGCTCCAGGCCCAGCACAAGAGCCAAAAAAGTTAAGGACAAAGCTTCAAAACAAGAATTCAAGCTAGGGTGTGGCTCAGTGGTACAGCACTTGCCTAGCATGCACATGGCCTGGGGTTCCATCCTCAGCACCGCTAACAAAACTAAATAAAAACAAAACACTTGAGGGTTAAAGTAAGATAAACACACACAGACTTGTATATTAAAATTTGTTTTAATTTGTATAATAAAAGGGAATGCTCTACTTAAATAGTAACTCATCTGGATCTTCTTGTGTAATGCAATATTCTTCCATGGGAGACTGATGATTTTGAGGCCAGCAACTCTTCTCACATGTGTAAACTAGGACTGTTCCAAATTCCACCAAAAGATCTGAAAGATACAACATATTCTGGATTTAGGAAGGAAAATGTTAAAAGATATACTAACAATGTGAACATTTATGCAGTGGATAGAGCACAGAATTGGAGCAAGAGAGCTTGGGTTCAAATCCCAGCTCTATCACCTTGAGCAATTTACCCTGCTTCTCTGTGATAAAAACAGTATAATCAGCACACCTGTTATCCCAGCACTGAGAAAGGCTGAGACAGGGAGATTGCAAGTTCAAATTCTCCCTGAACAGGGCTGGTGAGATGGCTCAGCAGCATAAGCGTCTGCCTGGCAAGCGTGAGGTCCTGAGTTCGACTCCCGGTACCCACATAAAAAAAAATTTTTTTTCCCTGAACAACTTAGCAAAACCCTGTCGCAAAATAAAAAATAAAAAGAGCTGGGGCTGCGCATGGTGGCACACACCTGTAATCCCAGTGCTCTGGGAGGGTACAGCAGGAGGACTGCAAGTTGGAGCCCCGCCTGAGCAATTCAGCAAGACCCAGTCTCAAAATAAAAAATATAGAAGGGCTGGAGATGTAGCTCAATGTGAAGGCCCTAGGTTCAATACCCAGCACCCCCCCCACATGCATGCACATGCACACAAGAGCTGGAGATGCAGTCCAGTAGTACAACACCCTGGGTTAGATCTCTAGTATCTCAAAAAACAAACAAAAAAACCATAATGATGTATAATCTCAAAATTCATTAGGGCGGCTACCATTAAAAAAACAGTCGGGCCGGTGAGATGGCTCAGCAGCATAAGCGCCTGCTTGGCAAGCACGAGGTCCTAAGTTCGACTCCCCGTACCCACATACAAAGGAAAAAAGGGCCGGTGATATCGCTCAGCAGCACAAGTGCCTGCCGGCAAGCGCGAGATCCTGAGTTCGACCCCCGGTACCCACACACACACACACAAAAAAAACAAAAAAACAGTCATGTCCAGTGGTACACAACTGTAGTCAGAGTCCTTCCTGGGCAACTTAGCAAGACACTGTTGCAAAATAAGAAATAAAAAGGGCTGGGGGTGTAACTCTGTGGTAGATCACTTTCCTAGCATGTGTGAGGCTCTGGATTCTATGCCCAGTACAACAAAGGGGAGAAAAAAAAAAAAGCCTGTGGTTCGAGCTACTTGGAAGGGTGAAACACTAGGATCCCTTGAATCCAGGAGTTTGAGACCAACCTGGGCAACACAGCAAGACTCTGTCTCACACTGAAGTAACATAACATAATTATCATAGGAATAAAACATAGAATTGCTTTGCAGCAAGACAGAATTACTACAGATTACTATAGAACAAACGAATTCCACTTGAGTATACATCCAATAGAACTGTAAGTAGGATCTTGAAGAGGTATTTGTACATTTAGTTCTTTTGTGTGTGTGGGGGGGATCAAGAATCGAACTCAGGACCTCGTGCTTGCCAGGCAGGCACCATGCCGCTGAGCTATATCCCCAGCCCCTTGTACATTTATTTCACAGCACCAGTGTTTAACCACAGATTAAAAACAGTGAAGTTGACCAAGTGCCCCTGAATAAATGAAAGGGTAAACAAAATGAGACATATATGTACGTACAACAGAATATTGTTCGACATTAAAAATAATGGAAATGCTGACATCAAACAATATGGTTGAACCTTGAAGAACAATACTAAATGAGGTAAACCGGTTCAAAGAGACAAACACTCTATGATTCTACTTATTTGAAGTATCTAGAGTAGTAACCATTCACAGGGTCAGAAAGTAGAAGGGTGGTAGCCAGTGGCTAGGGAAAGCCGAAAACTGTATTTTTGCTGTTGTTTTTTGCAGTACTGAGAACTGAACCCAGCGCCTGCTCACTGAGATATGTCCCCGTCCTTTTCCAAATTCTTAATGGACAAAGAATATGTATTTTAAGCCAGGCCTGTAATCCCAGCACTTGGGAGGCTGAGGCAGGAGGATCACCATGAGTTCAAGGCCAGCCTGCAATACATAGTGACATCCTATCTCAAAACAAAACAAAACAAAACAAAACACAACAACAACAAAAAAGTACAAAAAATAGAATTTGTGCTTTAAGAAAACATTCTGGAGATTGATTATAGATAATACTTTAACACTACTATACACTTAAAAATAATGAAAATGGTAAATTTTATATGATGCATTTTTTTCGTTTTGATGGAAGAGGTTGAACCCAGGCCTCATGCACACTAGCATGCATTCCACACTGAGCTACACTCCTAGCCCTTATGCTTTTCTTTTCTTTTTTTTGGGTACCGAGAATTGAACTCAGGACTTCGCGCTTGCCAGGCAGGTGCTGTGCCACTGAGCTATATCCCCGGCTCCTTATGCTTTTCATGGTACTGAGCTACCCAGCCTGCACCACCATGCCCAGCTACCCTATGCATCTTTTTTTTCTTTTTTTTTGTGGGTACTGGGGGTCGACCTCAGGACCTAGTGTGCCAGCAGGCGGCCGTGCCGCTGAGCGATATCACGGCCCTTTTTTCGTATGTGGGTTCCGGGAGTCGAACTCGGGCCCTCGTGCTTGCCAGGCAGGCGCTTATGCTGCTGAGCCATCTCACCGGCCCCTGCATTTTTAAACATAATTAAAAAAAAGAAAAAAACAAAATTGAAGAAAATTCCCAGGAAGCAATACAAATATGAAAGAAAAACAACAAAAAAGAAAATAAAAAAATCTTATGTACATGTACCAACTCCTCATGATTAATATAATCATTACACACTGCAAACATGTATTAATAAGGCTTTTAAAAATTAGAAAAAAGGGCCGGTGAGATGGCTCAGTGGCTTAAGCGCCTGCCTGGCAAGCACGAGGGCCCGAGTTCGACTCCCGGAACCCACATACGAAAAAAGGGGCCGGTGATATCGCTCAGTGGCATGGGCGCCTGCTGGTGCACAAGGTCCTGAGGTCGACCCCCCGGTACCCACCAAAAAAAAAAAAAAAAAAAAAAAAAAAAAATTAGAAAAAAAGGTCAGATGGCTCAACGGCATAAGCACCTGCCTGGCAAGCTCAAGGTCCTGAGTTCGACTCCTGGTACCCCCATAAAGCAAAAAAAAAGGGCCAGTGATATCGCTCAGCAGCACAAGCGCCTGCTGGCAAGTGCGAGGTCCTGAGTTCAACTCCCGGTACCCACGTTAAAAAAAAAAAATGAGATTCAAATAGAAAATCACTCATCTGAGTATCAGAAGTTTGAGTAGGGCCGGTGAGATGGCTCAGCGGCTTAAGCGCCTGCCCGGCAAGCGCGAGGGCCCGAGTTCGACTCCCGGAACCCACATACGAAAAAGGGGCCGGTGATATCGCTCAGCGGCACGGGCGCCTGCTGGCGCGCAAGGTCCTGAGGTCGACCCCCTGGTACCCACAAAAAAAAAAAAAAAAAAAAAGAAGTTTGAGTAAAGATGAAACAAGAAAAATGGAACAGAGCTAGGGGTATAGCTCAGTGGAAGAGTACTTGTTTAGCATGTGGGAAGCTTTGGGTTGGATCCCTAGCACTAAAAAAAGAAAAACAACAAAGCAAGAAGGAAGGAAAAATAATCATTTTTAAAAAACTGAGTTTCTGCCAGTCATGGTGGTGCATGCCTGTAATCCCAGTACTTGGGAGGCTGAGGCTATTGAGTTTCAGGCCAACCTGAGCTACATAGTGAGTTTAGGGCCAATCTGGAATACATAGCAAGACCCTGTTTCAAAAAACCAAAAAATAAATAAATAAAATTTTAAAAAATTACAGTGGAGCCTGGCATGGAGGTACACACCTATAATCCCAGCTACTTAGGAAGCTGAGGCTGGAGGATTGTTAAATTTGAGTCCAGCCTAGGCAACACAAGGATACACTGCCTTAGAAAAACGCAAACAAAATAAAAAACAATCATAGCAGTAGTGCTCTCAATATCAACAATGAATGCTGCTGAAAGAATTAGGTAATACCTTAGAAATTCTGTAAAAAAATTTTCGATGTTAGGATTCCATAACCAACTGTACTATGAATATCATGAATTAACTGTAAAGACAATATATTTTCTTTTCCTTCCTTTCAGTTCTGGGGATTTAACCTAGGGCTTTCACACTGAGTTATAACCTCAGCATTATTTTATTTTATTTATTTATTTTTTTTTTTTGTGGGTACCGGGGGGTCGACCTCAGGACCTCATGCGCCAGCAGGCGCCTGTGCCGCTAAGCGATATCACCGGCCCCTTTTTCGTATGTGGGTTCCGGGAGTTGAACTCGGGCCCTCGCGCTTGCTGGGTAGGCGCTTAAGCCGCTGAGCCATCTCACCGGCCCTATTTTATTTTTTATTTTGAGACACGGTCTAAATCCCTAAATTTGCCTATCTTTTTTTGGTTTGTTTTTTGTTTTTTCGTTTTTTTTGAGGTAAGGTTTCACTATATAGCCCAGGCTAGCCTCCAACTTGTGGGGATCCTCCTGCCACAGCCTCCTGAGTGCTTGGCTCAAACTTTCATCCTCCTGCCTCAGCCTCCCTAGAGTGCTGGGATTACAGGTGAGTGCCACCATGCCCAGCTCAGAATAAATATATGTTCAAACTCATATGATACTTAAAAATGGATCTCCTAGGGCCGGTGAGATAGCTCAGCAGCATAAGCGCCTGCCTGGCAAGCGCGAGGTCCTGAGTTCAACTCCCGGTACCCACATACGAAAAAAGGGCCGGTGATATTGCTCAGCGGCACGGGCGCCTGCTGGCGTGCGAAGTCCTGAGGTCGACCCACAGTACCCACAAAAAAAAAAAAAAAAAAAAAAAAAAAAGGATCTCCTAGCCTGGCTCAGTGGCCGATGCCTGTAATCTCTGCACTCTGGGAGGCTAAGGCAAGAGGATCACAAATTCAAGCCCAGACTGGACAACTAAATGAGACCGTGTCTCAAAATTAATTAATTAAGGACTGAAAAAGGACTGTGGACTGGGCATGGTGGCACAAGCCTGTAATCCCATCACTCAGGAGCTAGGAGCCAGGCATGGTAGCACATGTCTGTAATCCCAGCACTTAGGAGGCTGAGGCAGGAGGACAGTTGTGAGTTCGAGGCCAGCCTGGATATACACAGTGAGTCCAAGGCCAGCCTGAAACTACAAACCAAGACCCTGTTGCAAAAAATTAATTAAAAAAATTTTAAAAAGAGCCAGGAATGTAGCATGCTGCGAAGGCCCTAGGGCTCAATCCCCAGCACTACTTAAAACAAAACAAAACAACCTTGGTTGCCAGGATGGTATTATTGGGAGATGCCGGGAACCTTTAGGAGGTGGAACCTATTGGGAGGCTCTTAAGTCTCCAGGGACACGGCCATCACAGAGGAGAAACAGTTCATGGCAGGCAGAAGGTAGAAAAGCAAGCAAGGGACCTTAGCTGCTTCTTTCTGCCCCTTTTATATTCTATCCAGGCTACTGGGATTAGGGTGGTACCAAACCAACCAGTGGACTGATTAAGTAATCACACCCCGTTAATCTTAGCACCCTTAATCCTAGCATTGCACAGTCAGTCACACACTCTAGATTCAGCCACCTCTGAAAAAGCCCCACTTATGACTGCATGAGGCTTTGGGGGACATCTAGATGTAAGTCATAATAGGACCTAAAAGGGATTGTGGGACTTTCATCTTTATACGCTAACTGCCTACGTATTTTGTTATGGTAATGTGATGCTGGACCAAGACAATGTATTACTTTTACTATAAAAATGTGAAAGAAGCCAGGTGTGGTGGTGCACACTGGTAGAGGCTAAGGCAGGAGGATTGCTGTGAGCTTGAGGCCAGTCTGGGCTACACAGTGAGTTCAAACCCAACCTGAACTGCATAGTGAGACCCTGTCTCAAAAAAACAAAACAAACCAAACCAACACAAAACAAAAACACAAAAATGACAACGAAAAAACCATAATTGTTAAAAAGCAATTTATTTCTTTACTTATCACTTTTTTATTAGATGAGGTCTCAATCATGACACCCAGGGTGGCCTCAAGCTATTTTCTAGCCTCAATCATCCAAACTGGCGGGACGACAGGCATATACCACTATGCCCAGCTAAGTAAATTTTTAATTTGAATTTTCTTTTGGTCTTTTGAGACAGGAGACAGAGTCTTGCTCTGTAATTCAGGCTGGCCTTGAACTCACTACGTAGCTCAGGCTGGCCTTGATTTGCGGCCATCCTCCTGCTTCACCTTCCCAAGTGCTAGGATTACAGGCATGAGTTACCATGCCCAGCTGAAGCAATTTTTTAAAAAATGATAGTATTTTTGTTATATAGTAAGCGTGATAAAAAAATATGAAAGATAGAAAATAGCTTGGCTTTAAATCAGCTTAAATGGTTATTAGTGCTGGGTTATAAATGGTTATTGCTGGGTTATAAATCTTAAAAAAAATTTAATTTCCCAAATTTTCTACAATATGCTATGGTATTTTATCATTAAACGAAACAAGTCTTTCCATTTAATATAATTCCAGGGCCGGTGAGATGGCTCAGCGGCATAAGCGCCTGCCTGGCAAGCGCGAGGGCCCGAGTTCAACTCCCGGAACCCACATACGAAAAAAGGGCCAGTGATATCGCTCAGTGGCACGGGTGCCTGCTGGCGTGCGAGGTCTTGAGGTCGACCCCCAGTACCCACAAAAAAAAAAAATATATATATAATTCCAAAATAATGCCAGAAATCCACAAACTAAAATTAATAAAGGGCTTCTTACCTGAATTAGCACTTCTGAGCATGCTGACCAGTGCTGGCATAAGCTGAAACTCAAATGTCCTTTGGCTGCCGCAGTGACTGCAGGCTGGAACCTTAGAGACTTCCGGGGAAGGGCAGGTCAGAAAGAGTGGCTCTCCACTCCAGGAATACCTAGGATGAGGAAATGAAAAACTGAAGCAAAGCCACATATGTTTAAGACACATCGCAACAGCGAGGCAGTCCCCTGCAAACTTATTCTCTTGTAGAATTATCATGAGCAAAACAAGAGAGCAAATCAAAGTCCCCAAAGGCCAAAAAACTAGTAGCAAGTCTGTAAACTACAGTAAGATACCTGCAGTCTCATCAATGCTTGACTCAGTCTCAGTAACGGCACTGAAGCCAATGCAGAACTGAATCAAATGAAAGCCACTGCGAAATGCAGACCCAGCTCAAGTAAAGATTCAACGGACTGAGAACTCCACACGACTGGCTTTCAGAGGAGCATGTCTTTTTAGGGAGTAAATGTTTATTCCAGGGTCTACTATTCTTCAACATATAGTCTCTGGCAAATAATAAAAAAACCAAAGTTTTTTTATTATGCAAAGTTTTTTTATTATGCAAAGGATATGCAAAGGAGGAGGAAAACTTAACCCATGAAGAAAAGTAATAAGCTGGGCGTGGCAGCGCATGCCTGTAATCCCAGCACTCGGGTGGCTGAGGCAGGAGGATTACCACAAATTTGAGCCCAGTCTGGGCTACGTAAGCGAGTTCAAGGCCAGCCTGTACTACATAGTAAGACCCTGCCTCAGGAAAAAAAAAAAAAAAAAAGAAAAGAAAAGAAAAGAAAAGGTGAAAAGGTATAAACAGATAAGAAATGTGGCACAGAAATGGAAACTAAAAGAGACTAAAATAGAAATGCTAGAAAGGAAAAATGCTGTATCAGAAATAAAGAAGATGGGCACGGAGGCACATCTCTGTAATCTCAGCTACTTGGGAGGCTGAGGCAGGAGGATCATGACTTAGAGGTCAACAACATAGCAAGACTTGCAACATAGCAAGACTCTCTCAAAGGAAAACAAAGAAAAAGAAATAAAGAACTTCATTCAAGAAAATTTAACAGCAGAATGGATATAACAATAAAATAATGTGAATTTGAGAAACATTGAATAGAAATTATTCAAAAAGGGACTAAAAGCAAAACCAAAAAACAGAGCGCTCAGGAGCTGTAGTACAAACCAGGCATGGTGGAGCATGCCTGTAAACCCAGCACTGTGGGAGGCTGAGGCAGGAGGATTGCAAATTCAAGCCCAGCCTGGGCAGCTTAGTGAGACCCTGTCTCAAAACAAATAAAAAAGGGGGCTGGGATGTAGCTCAGTACAAAGACCCTGGGTTCAACACCCAATACCACAATAAAAACAAAAGAAAAAAAGAACTCTACTATTTATTTATTTATTTTTTAATTTTTTAAAGATAGGGTCTCTCACTATGCAGTTCAGGCTGGCCTTGAACTCACTATGTAGCCCAGGCTGGCCTCAAACTCACTACAATCCTCCTGCCTCAGCCACCCAAGTGCTGGGATCAAAGGCATGCACCACCACTCCCAGCAAAAAAAAAAAAAAAGTATGGTACAACTCGGCAGTGTGTCATTTTTTTTGTCATTTTATATTTAAAGTTGAAAGTTAAAGATCTAAAGCAAAAGCATGGATAGAGGCTGGAGGTGTAAGCTCAGTGGGAGATTACAAGCCTAGCATGTGTGAGGTGCTGTGCTCCACCCTCAACACCCCCACCACCCCCATCCCCCAAAAATAAAAAGGTCTGGATAAACATCAATCACACAAAAACTAAACAAAAGCAACCTTGTGTGGCCAGACTGGTATCAGGCAAAATACACTCCAAGGAAGGTGTATCAGCAGAAGTAAGAATGTGTCATAACAGGATGAACTCATCAGATAAAGAGAACAATTCCAAAATATGCATCAAAATATCTTAAAACATCATCAAAATTCACACGGCAGAAATTGACAGAATTTAAAGTAGAAAAAAATACATCCACAGTTACAGGAGTTTCTTGTTTTGGTGGTGTTGGGGATCGCATCTAGGGCCTTGTGCATGAGGTTTAGGGGGTTTTAATATTGCTCTCTCAGTAACTGGTAAAAGTAATCAGTAATAAAACCTGGTGTTGCAACAACTGGATATTCAAATTGGAAAAAAAATTTACCCACTTATAGCACATATAAAAATTCACTCAAAATGGATCACAGATTTAAATACAAGTGCTAAAACTAAAAACAAGATCTCAAGACAACACAGGAAAATTTCTGTGACCTTGGGCTAGGTAAGTCCATTTCGCAGGAAGAAATGGTGGGGTACAGCTCAGTGGCAGAGTGCTTGCCTAGCATGCATGAGAATAGCCATAAAAACCCAACACTGGGCTAGGGATGTACCTGAGGTCCTGGGTTCCACCACCAGCTCTGCAAAAAATCAAACCCCTCAAAATTGTTAATTTGAGCTTTATCAAAATTTAAATTTTCCCTTCAAAAGACAGTGTCACCAAAATAGGAAAAAAAAAAAAAAGCTACAGACAAGGAGAAAATATATGAAATGTACATATCTGAGAAAGGATTTGCATCCTGAACATATAAATAATTCCTACAATTCAATATAAACAACCCAATAAAAATATGCCAAAGATTTGAACTGATACTTTACTAAAGATGATATACAGGGTTAACAGAAAAATACAGTGCATTTTTAAATTTTTTAAAATGTATTACAGGAAAAGACACATTGCCATTAATCTCCCTCAAAATACTTCCCCTCGCTTGGAACACCCTTATCCCATCTTTCTTACCACTCTTTTTTTTTATGTGGGTACCGGGAGTCAACCTCAGGACCTTGCGCTTGCCAGGCAGGCGCTTATGCTGCTGAGCGATATCACCGGCCCCTTTTTTCCTTTATGTGGGTTCTGGGAGTTGAACTCAGGACCTCGTCCTTGCCAGGCAGGCACTTATGCCCCTGAGCTATCTCACCAGCCCACCACTCTTGTTTTTTTGGGTTTCTTTTTTTTTTGTGGGTACCACGGGTCGAACTCAGGACCTTGTGCGCCAGCAGGTGCCTGTGCCACTGAGCGATATCACCGGTCCTTTTTTTGTATGTGGGTACTGGGAGTTGAACTCAGGACCTCGTGCTTGCCAGGCAGGCGCTTATGCTGCTGAGCTATCTCACCGACCCTCTTTTTTTTTTTTTTTTTTTTGTGGGTACCAGGGGGTCGACCTCAGGACCTCGCGTGCCAACAGGCACCAGTGCCGCTGAGCGATATCACCGGCCCCTTTTTCGTATGTGGGATCCGGGAGTCGAACTCGGGCCCTCGCGCTTGCAAGGCAGGCGCTTACGCCGCTGAGCCATCTCACCGGCCCTCTTTTTTTTTTTAAGATGGGGTCTCACTATGTAGTTCAGGCTGGTCTTTTTTTTTTCTTTTGGTGGGTACTGGGGGTCAAATTCAGGACCTTGCGCGCCAACACACATCTGTGTCGCCGAGCGGTATCACCGGCCCTTTTTCTGTATGTGGGTGCTGAGAGTCGAACTCAGGACCTCACGCTTGCCAGGCAGGCAAATGCGGCTGAGCTATCTCACCGGCCCTCAGGCTGGTCTTGAATTCACTATGTAGCGCAGGCTGGCCTTGGACACGCAGAGATCCTCCTGCCTCAGCCTCCAGAGTTCTGGAATTACAGGCGAGTACCACCATGCCCAGCTGATTCTTGACACTTTTGGAAGCAGTTCTGGAACTCCTCTTTTGTAAGTGCCTTGACAAAGTATGATCACAAATACAGTGAATGCTTCTGCTGAGTTCCATCCAACCAAAAGGTAGACTTGTAAAAACATTACAATGTGTTCTCATCCACTTTATTCACCAGATTTGCAACATGCAACTTCTGGCTCTTCCCCAAAGTCAAAATGACCATGAAAAGTAAAAGTTTTCAACTGATTCAAGACATCAAGGTAGGGGCCGGGGACATCGCTCAGTGGCACAGTGCATGCCTGGCAAGTGCAAGGTCCTGAGTTTGATTCCCGGTACCAAAAAAAAAAAAAAAAAAGACATCAAGGGAGCAACAACAGCACAACTAAAGACAGAAAAGGACTTCCACAACTAATTCAGAAAGTGACAAGAATGGTGTTTGAAGTAGGGGAGAGTACTATGAGGGAGAATAATGGAAATGTGGCTTTTATTGTAATAAAATTTTAAAAATTATTTAAAAAAAATTTTTTTTAAATTTTAAAATTTAAACACCGTGTTTTTTTTGTTTTGTTTTGTTTTTTTGTGGGTACCGGGGGTCGACCTCAGGACCTTGCATGCCAGCAGGCGCCTGTGCTGCTGAGTGATATCACCGGCCCTTTTTTCGTATGTGGGTTCCGGGAGTCGAACTCAGGACCTCGCGCTTGCCAGGCAGTCGCGTATGCCGCTGAGCCATCTCACCAGCCCTAAACACTGTGTTTTTCAATCACACCTTGTATAAAGGTGGAAAAGTACTGGAAAAAATGCTCAACATCTTTTAATGTTTGGAGAAATGCAAATTAAAACCACAATGAAACACTATTATATAAATTCTAGAATGGCTGACATTAAAAACTAAACAGAAGTCGGGTGCACTGGCCCACACTTGTAATCCCAGCACTCTAGGAGTCTGAGGCAGGAGGACCGAAAGTTTGAGCGCAGCCTGGGGAACTTAGCAAGACTCTGTATCAAAATTTTAAAAATTGAAAGTGAGGTGAGGCAGAAGCTTAGCGCAAAGGTCTTTTCTTTTTTTTTTTTTTTTGAGACAGCATCTTGCTGCACTGCCTACACTGGTCTTGAACTCATAAGCTCAAGTGATCTTCCAGCCTCAGCCTCCTGAGTAGCTGGGAAGACAGGCACTTACCACCACACCTGGCTATTTTTATATTTTTGAGCATTATGAATGTATTATCTATTGAAATTTTAAGTTTTAAAAAAAGTTGAAAAAATACTGTGCAGAATTTTTAATGTTACCCCTTAATACTAATAAATGCTTATGGAGACAAGATATAAATGCTTTATAATCCCAGTTATGGTTTTTTTTTGTTTTGTTTTAGGTCTGGGTATTGAGCCCAGGGCCTTTGTCCTCAACTTCATCTCTGGCCATTTATTATTTTGACACAGGGTCTTGCTAAATCCCTAAATTGCCCTGCCTGGGCTCAACCTTGTGATCCTTCTGCCTCAGCCTCCCAGAGTGCTGGGATTATAGGTGTAGGCCACCAGGCCTGGCTTCTATTATGGCTTTTAAAAATACACATACACATAAATACATACACATGTACATAAATACATACACATGTACATAAATACATAAAAAAAATAAGTGAAGGTAATATCCTAAAAGCTAAGCAATAGTTCTGTCTTGGTTTGGGGAATACTGGGCTCTTGGTTTTGTCATTACACTTTTTTTACTGTTTTTTTTTTTTCCAAGGCAAGGTCTCTCTATGTAGTTCAGGCTGCCTTGAACTCACTATGTGGTTCACGTTGGCTTCAAACTCACAGCAATCCTTCTGCCTCAGCCTTCCAAGTGCTGGGATTACAGGTGTGCGCTACCACACCTGGCTCCAGCACATTTTTTTTTTTTTTTTTTTTTTGGTACTGGGAATCAAACTCAGGACCTTGTGCTTGTCAGGCACTTGTGCCACTGAGCTATATCCCCGGCCCACATTATTTTTATAATAATAAATAATAAAAAAGAAATGTTGGGCTACCCACTTGGGACCTCTTCTGTTTCTTAGAAGCTTTTTTTCTCTCAATAAATAATTCCTACTCTTAACCTCCACTGTTCCTAGAATTCATTCTTCGATTGCAGAAAACACGAACTCAGTGTATCGGACATCTAGCAGACTGGGAGTTAAAGTATTTCCCTTATCTTACTTGGAGGTCCCATCTTATATGTCCCTATATCACTTTGAGTTTATTCTCCTTTATCTCTTTATATTTGTGTCACTAAATTTCAGAAAAGAAAAAGAAAAAAAAAAAGAAAATGTTCTTCTTTTACCTTAAAATCTGCTCCTGACAAACAGCAATTCTCTTCATGAATTTGTAAAACATCTGATCTCCACTTTTAATCTTGGTCTTCTCATACTTTTCATCAACATCACTTGAAAAACTAAAAAGAAAAGCAGAAATCACTTGTGAGTGTGAATATCCAAAGAACTACAGTATTTAGAAGAGGAAACAGAATAATTTTCTTTTAAAAATAAGTTTAAGGGGCCGGTGAGATGGCTCAGCGGCTTAAGCGCCTGCCTGGCAAGCGTGAGGGCCCGAGTTCGACTCCCGGAACCCACATACGAAAAAGGGGCCGGTGATATCGCTCAGCGGCACGGGCGCCTGCTGGCGCGCGAGGTCCTGAGGTCGACCCCCAAGTACCCACAAAAAAAAAAAAAAAAAAAAAAAAGTTTAAAACTGTAAAGCCAGGTGTGGTGGTGCACACCTGTAATCACAGAGGCAGCAAAATCACCTTGAGTTCAAGGCCAGCTATAAACCAGGCGTGTGGCACATGTCTGTAATCCCAGCACCCAGGAGACTAAGGCAGGAGGACCACCACAAGTTGAGGCCAGCCTGGGCTACACAGCGAGTTTGAGGTCAGCCTGAACTACATAGCGAGACCCTGTCTCAAAAAACAAAAAAACAAGAAGAGCCAGCTACAGCAAGACCCTGTCTCAAAAACAACAACAAAGTCATTATGTCCACTGACCCTCTCCATCACATTATTTTCAAACATTAATGTGTCCAGGTAGTCCCCATTTTTTGTTTTGATTTTCTGAGATGAGTCTCACTATGTAACCCAGGCTGGCCTCTAACTCACGATGATCCTCCTACCTCAGCCTCTGGAGTGCTGCCTCAGCCTCCGGCATGCACCACCATGCCCAACCAATCAGGCAAGTCCCTTTTAACATGATTCTGAAAAAGCCTACAAGTGACAGAGCTCTGATAAGGAAAACAAGTCATCTCTCCCAATATCCTGTTTTAATTCTATCATTATAACAATAAAAGTGATCATTCTTGCACTGTAGTGCTTTGATTTATGAAGTCTTTCAAGATCTACTCTCTCACCTGACTCCCAAAATTGATAAAATGGAGAAGAGAGATATCACTATCGCTACCATTTTATAGGTGAGAACTAAGGATGTGGAAGGGCCTCAAAGGTCTTGAGCCACCTGTGAAGCCTTAGCTAAGAGTCAACAAATAAACAGCATTTTTCTAGCTCATCTGTCTCTGTCAAAAGACATTTAAAAACAGAGCCAGGAGTGGTGGCACAGCCATGTAATCTCAGCTACTCAGGAGGCTGAGGCAGGAGGATTACAGTTCCAGGCCAGCCTGGGCAATTTAGCAAGACCCTGTCTCAAAATGAAAAATAAAAAAGGGCTGCAGATGTAGCTCAGTGTGAAGATCCTAGGTTCAATTCTCAGTACCTCAATCAATCAATCAATCAATCAATCAAGGCAGGCCGGGAATGTAGTTTAGCACTCTCTGTGTTCAATCTCTGGTAAGATAAACAAACAAAAAAAGCCATTTAAAGTAGAAAATGGGAAAAAAAAATAGAAAAGGGAACGGGGATGTAGCTCAGTGGCAGAGTGCTTGTCTAATATGTATAAAGCCTTTGGTTCAATCCCCAGCACTGAAAAAAAGAAAAGAATATTAAAGATGCAGTAATGCATCTTCTGTAAATACTTGGCATCTTTAACTTTCTGCTCATCTTGGTTCTTTTTCTTGAGGGCATTTATGCACACAGTCAGGTATTTTGAAGTTCCCTGAAGCTGGCTGACAAGGAGTGTGTCTCCCTTTCTTAGCTAACAGGAGTGAAGCAGAAAGGTCTTAGCACAGGAATTCTGCCCGAAAGTTTCCCCAGGCAAAACCAAAGGGTACCTACTGTGGGGGCTTTCTGACCAAGTCATCTCTCAGCCTCAGCACACACATTCTCACCTCTGGGAAAGCAACTGCTCCACATCCACTCCTTCTCTTCGTTGGTAGTCCATCAGGAGGGTGTGGGCACGATCCAGACTAGCAACGTCGCTGTAGTCATCCTCGTCTACGACACAGATGTAGTAGGGCAGGAACTGCAGCATCACAGTGGAAACGGCCATCCCTTCCCCTGGAGGTGCAGAATGAGCAGCAGACGGGTAGGTGTCCTGCAGATGGAGGTCTTGGAGCTGGGCGGTCCAGTCTACATCTTTGGCACTGTTAGAATCACTTCCACAACCCGAGGTAAGGTGTGGAGGAGGCACCTCCTCACTGTCACTTCCCCAGTCATCTGCACCTTCACACCAGTTCTCAGCGGCAAGGTCATTTTCCTGGTTCTGGAAGCATATCCAATGCATAAGGTCTAAGCATATTTAGGTGATTTCATCTATTCCTTTAGCTTTAGTCACCCATCCCTTCACCTTCCTGAGGGAGCCTTCACGCCAGCCCCTTCCCCTCTGGCACACTCCAATTCAACTTCCTGGACTCCTATCTACTCAAAAGCATATCAGAGGTAACTTGAATCCTTGTCTTTTCAGGGGCAGCGTGGCAGATGTAACACAAGGTTTCTTCAACCACACAATTCAAAATCTTTCCTTTGTGCTTCATGAATTGCACAGATTGAAAGAAGAATATTTTCCAGATTTCTTGACAACTAGGGTTTCAGATATAATCAGGGAATTGCTAAGCAAGTCCACCAGGGAGAAACAATCTTGAGACAGAATGAAGTGGTAAGAAATGCCATGAAGCAAAATTAAGGCAGTAGACCGAGGCTCAAGAACCAACAGTTCTCGGGCCGGTGAGACGGCTCAGCGGCTTAAGCGCCTGCCTTGCAAGCGCGAAGGCCCGAGTTCGACTCCCGGAACCCACATACGAAAAAGGGGCCGGTGATATCGCTCAGCGGCACGGGTGCCTGTTGGTGCGCGAGGTCCTGAGGTCGTCCCCCCGGTACCCACAAAAAAAAAAAAAAAAAAAAAAAAAAGAAAAAGAACCAACAGTTCTGCTGACAAGGGCGGCTTCCAGTTCACAAGACTACACTTAAGCTTCCTGACTGCACAAGGTGTAGCCTGGTAGATGGGTCGGTTCTGAGGCGGTGTTCTGGAGGTCATTCCTGGAAGAGCCTCCTTCAGCCTATTTAAGCAGTTAATAAACATTTAAATACTTGTGTTACGTTTCTCAGATGAAAAGAGTGAAAGTGTTTTCCTACTACCTGCAATTGAATCCTGAATCCTCGTTATTCCTTGTATTGCTAATATTATGCCTAGCACATATACTCAGTGTTTAGATAGAGACCTTGACAGCCTTGCGTACTTACCAACCTCCCTGACTTTTCAATTCAATAAACTTGGATTTCATCTTATTAAATGTGTTTGTTATGAGCCATTCATGGTGGCGGGCCTGTAATCCCCGCACTTGGGAGGCTGAGGCAGGAGGAGAGCCACAAGTTCAAGGCCAGCCTGGGCTACAAAGTGAGTTCAAAGCTAGCCTGAGCTACACAGCGAGTCCCTGTTTCCAAAAAACAAAAAGAAAAAAGAAAAAAGAAAAAAAAAGGTACATATGTTCATATCACATTAACTATATATAATAAACACATATATATGAATTACACACAACCACACACATGTACACACCCGTGCATTTTCCCAGCAGAAAAAAAAATCAGTAAACTATGTGTCTCAAGACCTTCAGTGTAAATTATAAGAACTCACAAAACCTTTTATGGTTTCGAAGAGAAAAGCCCATTTCCACTGTACTTCAAAAACCAAGGTTTACAGCCAGGCGTGGTGGCGCATGCCTGTCATCTTAGCACTCTGCAGGCTGAGGTAAAAGGATGGTGGGGAGTTCAAGGCCAGTCCCGGCTACACAGTGACTTGAAGGCCAGCCTGAACTACATACAGAGAGACTCTGTCTCAAAAAGCCAAACAAACAAAAACCCACGGCTTAAAGGTTTTTGTCTTCGTCTGCCTGGTAAGCGCGAGGCCCCGAGTTCGATTCCCAGTACAAAAAAAAAAAAAAAAATCATCAGAAGTTTGTCTTAAACGACATTCTGGAACATATCCTCTACTGTACTGCAGCAAAACAACATGCCCATCAAACCACTTTACCTGAGCGTCCTGTGTCTCTTTCCCTCGCACCTCCAGACACTGGGAGCGGAACACCTTCCAGCTTCAGAGTACAGACACACTTCGGTGAGTGCTTCACCCCGCGAATCCCAGCCCCACGCGCCTCCCCAGCACCGCCCACTCGCAGGGACACCCGGGACGGCTCCTTGGCTTCTCCGCCCACCTGCGCGCCCCGCGGTCGCCGCACCTAGGGCGGGCGCAAGCGAACACGTGCAGCTGCCGATGAAAGGGGGAGCCTTCTAGGGGGCAGTACACCTGCACGACCAGGGCGAGCGGCTGCCGGCAGCGTTCACACTCCGGCCTTGACTCTGCTACGCCGGGCAGGACGTCCTGAGGAAGAGATGTGAGACGCTTCGGACCCCGACTCTCCACCGGGACCCCGCCCACTTCCCCACTGCGTTACCCTTCACCAGCACCCGCCGACCCTGGCTCAGGCGCCTGTCCTCACCGGAACGCCGCCCAACTTGCTAGCTGTCCAGGAGCCCGGCCCTGTGGGGCTGCAGTGCACTGCCACGTCTCGAAGCCCTAACAGCACTGGCTTCCGAAAGGCCATGACAACCGGGCGCGCAAATGAAAAGAAAAACTACGGCAGCTGAGAGGTTGCACCTCTCTGCGCAAGCGCGCTGTCTACGTCACTGAGACGGCCCCGCCCCTGACTAGGATCCGCAAGGAATGCTGAGGCATAGGTTTACTGTAAAGCGCTTGGGCTTAGTTTCCCAAATGTTCAAACCCCGGATGTCGTGGCCTTGAGATGCGACATCTTTCAGGAATTACATGCCTTCTAATGTCCTGCGAAAGAAAACACACACCATCTCCTATGAAATTAGCCTTGCCAAAAAACAAAAATTTTAGGCGAGATAATGGTGTCTACCGTTAACAAAAGGAAAACAAGAAATTTGAGAGAGAAACCAGGCGTGGTGGCACATGCCTGTAATCTCAGCACTCAGGAGACTGAGGTAGGAGGATCAGCACGAGTTCGAGGCCGGCCTGGGCTACCTAGTGAGTTCAAGGCCAGCCTGAACTACATAGCGAGACCCTGTCTCAAAACAAAACAAACAAAATCAAGAGATATACACCGAAATGTACATAGACAAAATACATATATCTGGGTTTGCTATGACAAAAAGGGGTGTTGTCAAAACAATAAAATTTGCCCTGAATTGGTAATTGTTAACATTTAGTGCCAGACATGGAAGGAGGTTTATTACACTATTAAACTTTTTTTTTTTTTTTTTTTTTTGTGGGTTCCAGGAGTCGAACTGGGGCCCTCGCACTTGCCAGGCAGGCGCCTATGCCGCTGAGCAATCTCACTGGCCCTACACTATTAAACTTTTATATGTTGGGAATTTTCCATAATAAAACCTTCAAATGCCTGTGGACTGCATGAATCAATTTGAAAAGCATTATGCTAAGGGAAAGAAGCCAGACACAAAAGGCTGTGTTCTGGGAAGGGCAAAATTTAAGTATAAGAAAACAGATCAATAGTTCCCAGGATTTAGGGGGTCGGGATTGATCACAAAGGGGTGCCATGAACTTTTGAAGTGAGGAAAATGCTAAATATCCCAGTTGTGGTCATTGACTGTATACTACATTTGTCAAAACTCAGAACTGTTTACCAAAGAAAGGTGAGTTTTACTACATGTAAATTATACTTCAATAAACCTGACATTTAAAGAATTTAAATTGTGGCTTGGTGCACTAGCACAGGCCTGTAATCCCAGCACTCTAGGAGGCTGAGGCAGGAGAACTGCATGTTCAAGCCCAACCTGGGCAACTTGAGACCCTTCCTCAAAATAAAAAATAAAAAGCTGTAGGGCTGTAGCTCAGCAAAGGCCCTGGGTTCAATCCCCAATACCACAAATAAGTAAATAAATTATTATCTTTTTTTGATACCGGGAATTGAACTCACGACCTCACGCTTGCCAGGCAGGTGCTGTGCCACTGAGCTGTATCACCAGCCCCAGTAAATAAATTTAAAAACATAAGTTGCAAAAGCGGTATTTCAAGATTCATATCATGGCATGAACATGAAATGTGTTATCAAAGATTTACACCTCAACAGCCTTGTGATGTTTGGTGCCAGCCCCAGCCAGGACCTGAAGAAGAAACCAGCTACCTGATAGCCTTAAAAGGCCCTGTGAAGTCAGACATAGATGTTCACTTCAGTTCTAGCCAAAGAGGTTGGATGAATTAGCAAATATATGTTGTTATTTTAGTTGATGTTTCCCAAGATATATATATATATATATATATATATATATATATATATATATACACACACACACACATAATGTATCTCCTGTGATTATATATATATATATATATATATAAATAAAACAAACAATAACAAAAAACAAATTTTTAAAAAGGTAGGAAAAAAAAAGGTGGAGAGGGTAGGGGTGTAGCTCAGTGGTAGGGCATTGCTTAGCTTGCAAGAGGCCATGGGTTCCACCACCAAAAGAGGAAGGAGGTGGGTCACTGGGGACCTCAACAGAACTTGATAGTCAAAGGATGTCTGTTAATCTACAAAGATCAGGAGGAAAGAGCATTCACTTTTGAAGCCAAAATATATTAAACATAAACAACAAAAAATCAGAAGAAAACCTCCAAAACAAAAAATCACCAATAGAAAGTGACAATTTCTGAGTATATTTTTAGCGGACATTCATGTATGTGTGGTCACTTTCTATAATTAGGGTATCCCTCACTCTGAGTCCTATAGGTGTTTGCCTTCCCCTCCTAAGGGCAGAAAATTACCATTCCTGGCTGTCCCTCTTTTGAGAAAAGCATGTAACCAAGCCAGAATGCAATTCAGAAATGGGTGGCCCAAGAGCAGGTAGGGCAAAGGCAGTTCTGCTGAGTGCTGGGAGCAGCAGTCTCCCCACCCAGACCACTCTGGATCATGATCTCACATGTGGGTGATGGGGGCCCAGCCTCTAGCCTGCCCATCAATGCTGCCTGTTGACCTTTTTTTAGGTGGTACTTGGGACTGAACTCAGGGCCTTGTGAGTGCTGGGGAAATGCTCTTCTACTGAGCTACATCTCCAGACCCCCTTTTTCTTTTTTTTTTTTGGTACCGGGAATCGAACACAGGTCCTTACGCACGCCAGGCAGGTGCTGTGTCACTGAGCTAAATCCCCAGCCCCAGACCCCCTTTTCTTTTCTTTGGGGGTGGGACAGGGTCTTATTACAATGCTTAGGCTGGCCTCGAACTTTCAATCCTCTCTCCTCAGCTTTCTAAGTAGATGAGATTATAGGCATGTGCCACAGTATCTAGCCTATCCATTGACTCTAAATGAAAGTCGTGGGGCACCCACTCTGGACCCTCTTCTGTCCCTCTTAGACAGAAGCTTTCTTTTGCCCAATAAATACTTCCTACTCTTAACCTCCATTGTTCCTAGAATTCATACTTCGATTTTAGAGAACATGAACTGAGTATGTCAGACATCTAGGAGGTTGGGAGTTATATTTCCCTTATAGTATTTGTATTCTTTGGAGATCCTATGTCATCCCTATATCATACACCCTATATTATTTGGAGGTCTCCTACCAAGATAATTGAACAGAGGTAAGAGTTTGCTTTTGATTTATAGATTCTGGATTGTGAATCACTTAGGTAATCAAAATTGTCATCCTTGTTTGTCAATTGCATATGCTTTGAATTTTATGTTTTTGTCAATTGACTATGCCTTGAATTTTATGCTTTGTCAATTGCTTAGGCCTTGTCTCTTTTATGTCGAACCTCCTACTGAAAACTTGTAAAATGCTTTGTAATGACTTTCTTGGGTTTTTAGACAGCTTAGGCTTTTATCTGTCCCTTATAGAACCCAAACAAACAGTAGTTTGGAGACAGATCTCGGGTTGTGTGGAATTAGTGGAAGCTGAAAGGAACTGAGGGGTCAAGGCCAGGGTGACTCTCTGGCAGATACCCAAAGGTTCCTCAGTGGAAGCTGGGTCCCAGCAGCCCAACTGGGTAACCAGCAGAAAAATTGCCATTTATCTGTTGTACTTTTCTCCTTGCTAGTAAGTTAGAAACTCCCCCTAAGTTTTTCTTCAACTTGTTGGGAGTTAACTTTAGAACCACCTTGTAGTTAGATTAATTATGATATTATTTTGGCCTGATGTGGTGGCACATGCCTGTAATCCCAGCACTCGGGAGGCTGAGGCAGGAGGATCACTGTGAGTTTGAGGCCAGCCTGGGCTACAAACTGAATTCAAGGATAGCCTGAACTGCATAGTGAAACTCTGTATCAAAAAGACCAAAAAAAAATTATGATACTATTTTACAACTAGAATTATACCGTAAGAAAAGGGAAAATGGTCAGGATTACCTTATATCCAGACTTTCTTTACATTAAGAAATAATTTTTATTTGTGCTAAAAATATAATTGTAAGCCATATGACACTACCCACATTCATATGTCCTTTCCTCTCAGTGACCTAAGACAGATCAAACAAGATCTAGGAAAGCTTTCAGATGATCCTGATAATTACATTGAGGTCTTCCAGAGGACTTACTCAGACCTATAAACTAGATTGGGGAGACGTAATGTTACTCTTAAATAAAACACTGACTCCTACTGAGAAACAACCAGCATTACAAGCTGCTATTACATTTGGGGATGAATATTATCTTAATTTTAAAGGGTCAAAAGACAGACACCCAGGAAAACAGCCAATTCCTACTGGAGACCAAGCAGTCCCTATATGGCCTACCAATCAGACAGGGGATTGGAATAGGAGATATTTTCCGATATGTATTCTTGAAGGTCTGAGAAAGACAAAAACTAAGCCCTTTGGTTATTTTAAATTGTCAACTACATATCAAGTGAAAGATGAAAACCCCTCTGCTTTCTTAGATCATTTACAAGAGGTATTCATAAAACATACACACCTAGCTTGATTCGATGGAAGGACAGACTATTCTTTTTTTTTTTTTTTTTTATGTGGGTACTGGGAGTCAAACTCAGGACCTCGCGCTTGCCAGCAGGTGCTTGTGCCACTGAGTGATATCACTGGCCCATTTTTTCCTTTATGTGGGTACCGGGAGTCGAACTCAGGACCTTGCGCTTGCCAGGCAGGTGGTTATGCCGCTGAGCTATCTCACCGGCCTGACTATTCTTAATATAGGTTTATTACCCAGTCAGCCCCAGATATTAGGAAAAAGCTACAAAAGATGGCTTTTGCTCCAGATGGATCACTCGATACTTTAGTAAAAATTGCCTCCTCAGTTTTTTTTTTTTTTTTTTGTGGGTACCAGGGGGTCGACCTCAGGACCTCGTGCGCCAGCAGGCGCCCGTGCCGCTGAGCGATATCACCAGCCCCTTTTTTGTATGTGGGTTCCGGGAGTCGAACTCGGGCCCTCGCGCTTGCTGGGCAGGCGCTTAAGCCGCTGAGCCATCTCACCGGCCCTCAGTTTTTTATAATTGAGACCAGGAAGAGGCCAAGGGGAAAAAACAGACAAAAAGCTGCTGCCCTGGTTGGAGCCTTAAAAGAAATAGACCCTAAGTCTGCTTCTCAGGGCTCCAAGAAGAGCTCATTGACTAAACTCACCTGCCACCGCTGTGGAAAACCAAGCCACCTTAGGAAAGACTACAATAAAAGGCCCCCTAAACCATGCCCTGATTGCCAAGGTGGCCACTGGAAGTCGGACAGCACTCTGAGGCAGAGCCCTCGGAGCTCAGATCCATCGTACTAGCTGGTCCAGCAAGACTGAAGGGCCCCAGGGCACTCTTCGCTCTCTCCTTCTGGCTGCACTGTTATTTCCATGGAGGATCCCCAAGTAATCGTGAACATAGAGGGAAAAGAAGCCAGTCTATTGCTGGACACTGGCGTGTGTCTCTTGGTCCTTCCATTCAACCCTGCCCTTCCTTCCGCCATCATACCTCACTGAAAGGAGTCACTGGAGAGGAGGTAACTTGCTATTTCTCACAACTCTTAGGCTGTGACTGGGATGGCTTTCTCTTCATACATCCTTTTTTTTATTATGCCTGAAAGTCCAGTTCCCCTCCCGGGGAGAGATATTTTATCTTGTCTAAATACTGTAATATATATGCACCCAGGTCAGGTACCTTAAGTGTATTACAGATACCCAGGGATACATATTTTCAGAGTGGGTTTAAATAGAGCCTAGCCAGCACTGCTATGGAGAAAAGTTACCTAGGCAACTAGATAGAAACCCAAAATGTCTCAAAGACCTCTTTGTCCTAGGTCTTAGATTTCTTCTAGACTATTACCTGTCTGCCTGTCTGTCTGTCCCCGGAGGTGACAGATCTCTTTTGCAGGCTGGGATTTTAGAACTTTTTGAATCAGAGTCATCTATTTGAAAGTAAGCCTTAAAGGATATATAGTTGGAGCACTTTCATTTTCTCTCTTTCAAAAGGTTAAAAAGCTGCCATTCAGGTTCTTTGACCATTAGTTTAATTTTCTGCTTGACAATGCAGCTGGAATCAATCATAATGTTTGTCTCTGGAGGCGTGTTTTGCTAAGGATTAGAGATCCACCCTGGGAAACTCTTGATTTAATTGTACTTCTGCATCTGAGATGTTATGATTTGGTTCCTGTGCCATACTTAAAGTCACTCTTCTGTCCCTTTTCCACTGTCCTGCCCCTGAGAAATAACACAATTTACAAGTTTTTTTTTTTTTTTTTTGTACCAGGAATCAAACTCAGGACCTCGTGCTTGCCAGGCAGGCGCTGTGCCGCTGAGCTATATTCTCAGCCCTTACAACAGTGTTGGGTGCAAGACAATTCTCTCTTCCATGGCTACTGAATTTCAGGACCAAGTTTCCCAAATGGTATATTTCCCCTCCCTGGGACCCTTCCAGAGTGAAACTGACCTTCACTTATTTCTGGGTCATATAAAAAAACTGGTCTCGATTTAATCCTGAAACTCTCAAAGAATAAATGTAAAAGTTTTAGTCCAAGTTTATCTGCCTTTCAGTCT
The DNA here is from genome assembly GCA_028451465.1 of Erethizon dorsatum. Lineage (NCBI taxonomy): Eukaryota > Metazoa > Chordata > Mammalia > Rodentia > Erethizontidae > Erethizon > Erethizon dorsatum. The sequence goes on from CM051834.1 coordinate 98,778,086, forward strand.
TTAGACAGAACTAGAGATTAAATCCTCTTCTCCCTACCCTCAAGAATGCTGCTGACTGGTTTTTATAGCACAGGGCAGGCTGACTGATTTTTGTGAGGACCACCTGGACAGCTCTCCTTGAAAGAAGAGCAATTATCTTCATTTTAGCTAGACCTGGCCCTATTTCCACGTATTGATATGTACAGAGCTGGCTAGGAGTTTTCCTTATCCCTTCAATTAGCTTTAAGCAATGTAAATTGGTCCAGCCAAGGTGCTCATGTATTCTTTGAAGCAAAGCGACAGGTCAGTGTTTCCCTGCTCCCATAGCTCCCAAAAAACATGTGTGAGCCTGGCGGGATGGAGAGCCGTGCTCCATGCTGTCGGCTGGCATTGAGCCTCGAGAAAGAGGCTATGACTTCCCAGGGCATAAAAGATTACACATCAGAGCTGAAGCACCGACCCCAAAACATTAGATACTATCTTGAATAGTGTTATGCAGATTACTCCTTCTGCATATCCTTCCCTCGGAATACTGAAGAGGTGATTTCAGGCCTCCTACCTAGCCCAGATCATGGTACTCACGTACTTCCCGCCACTCGCACAGTCACTCATCCCCGAGCCACTTCCCTTGTTGAGAATTAATAAAACTGGATTCGGCCCTGGGTCGTGGCCTTTGTTCCGGTAGCTACCACCCTAGCTGGATTTAGGACCCCTTTGGCTCCCCACAACTATAGATAGGTCTTAGTGTCTTTATTCTCACCACGGGTTGCACTGGAAGTGGTAGATTGGAATTAACTTGCTAGAATTCCAATAACATTTCCATGGGATTACAAATATAAACTTCCCAGCCTGCGATGACGACCAGGAAGGGCTCATTATAGATTTTTATAACACAGATAAGTTCACTGATAGAACGAAACATTCCTAGGGAACCTTATGAGTTTAGTAACAGTTTTAAACAAAAACAAGTATTAAAGAATAGGCACAGCCACTGTCTGCAGAGGACTACCTCTCTCATCATGATTTCTCTCCAGAATATGCTTGCCAGGCCGGCCACTATTCTGAGATACGCTGACTGAGGCTCTGAAAATGAAGGCCTATAGCTAAGTATGGTCCAAGGGTCACAGGCAAAATGGGAAGAACTGTCACAAGTAGACATCTGCAGCAGGGCAGGTTGGAGTCTTGGCAGGCCTTCCCCCACTCATACTTAGCCCAGAGTGCCACCTAGTCTCTTTCTGCACCCAAACCTGGCCTGTGCATCCCCGTGGAAATAGTTAAAATTACCTTTAACAGTCTGCCCCTCTAGAGGGAACAATTACATATGGCTATAAAAACAACAATGAAAAGCCTAAATAGCTGGGTATTCCAATCGGATAAACCATCAGTCTAGGACCCAGTCTTAAAAACTGTCTTTGCTTTCACAGATGTAAAAGTTTTTTATTTCTTTTTTGTGTGTGTGTGTGGGTACCGGGGGGTCGACCTCAGGACCTCGCGCGCCAGCAGGCGCCCGTGCCGCTGAGCGATATCACTGGCCCTTTTTTCGTATGTGGGTTCTGGGAGTTGAACTTGGGCCCTCGTGCTTGCCAGGCAGGCGCTTAGGCCACTGAGCCGTCTCACCTCTTATTTTGAGATGTCTGTCAATAAACTACAAAAGTTATCACTAGTCTATTTATAGTTACAAACTTAAAAGCCGTAAGAGTTTTACAAACTTGGCCAAATATATCAGAGTGCACTCTGGTCTATTAACAGTTGTCTTATGTGTGACTGTCTGCTCAATTTGTGACTGGTTACGATACTTACAGCTGTTTTGAGCTCAACAATTTTTTTCCTTTTTGCCCTTTTGGATTTTTAGAATATTTGTCTATAACTTAAGTTGGTTTATAGACACATGTCATTAGAGTTAAGGACATGCTTCCACCCCGGTTGCCAGCTGATCAAAATGATGTCAAGACTGGTTTTACAAATACAATGCATATTGTCTGTGTACAATAATTTGAGAGTCTTTCATTGGTCAGGAATAATGTGTTAATTGTCATGATCTGGTTTTCATAGGTCATCTAAAAATTTGTTAAAATAATTAAATAGGGACCCCTTAGGCTTAAGGAAACTGCTGGACAGGACTCCCCTTGGTGAGTAAAGGAGCAGCTGCCTGGAAACATTTTATTCCAGTCTTTATTCGCTAATGAGACCGCCCCCAAATTTCCATAGCCTTAGGGGAGACACGCCCCAATAAACATTGCTAAACTTATTATTGTAATATTATTGGTTATCATCAAAAAGTTGTTTTCTGTGGGTAAAACGATAAAGTTTTCTTCTTAAATGATGCTCTTGGTACAAAACTAAATTAAGGCCAGGCAGGGTGGTGCATGCCTGTAATCCCAGCCCTCAGGAGGCTGAGGCAGGAGGATCAAGGCCAGCCTGAACTATATATAGTGAGACCCTGTCTCAAAAGAAAAACAAAACAAAACAAAAAAGAGACAAAGGTTTCCATATAGCTATGATATTCTTTATTGCTAATCTCATGGTGTACTAAATGTATTCATGCCTTCTGGGTGTACAGGTCTTCTGAGATGTAAAACTAGGATTGTTTATGGTGATAACCTTTTTCTAGACTCAGATATCTGCCTTTCCCTTGTGTTCCAGGTACTTGTGATAAGAGGTATATGTGAAACAAACATGAGATCACCAGTCAAATGACAGTTTTTTTTTAAGCTTATATCACTACACTTAAGAGATGCTCAGGCACTGAGCAGTCCAGACAATGTCACACACTTTTTTGATGACAACCCATTAAAGGATAACAAATTAGGCGAGAGCTTTATGTACCACAGATGATTGACTAAAGAGGCTATTCTATATTAACACAGACATTTAATTATGTTTCAAATATTGATTGTTATGTGGACAGACTGTGGCTTTTATCTCATTTTTTCTGTAAAACTTTTATAATTATTGTCTGTTAACATTCTGCAGGGACTCAACTACCAAAACAACTACTATTGTTAAGAAATAACAGTCCTCTGGCTATATTTTATTTTCAAATTATATTCAGATGAGATTATAACAGTTAACTCTAATCCCAGCATGTGGGAGGCTGAGGCAGGAAGATCACTGCAAGTTCGAGGCCAGCCTGGGCTACATAGTGAGTTCAAGGGCAGCCTGAACTACATAGCGAGACCCTTCTCAAAAAAACAAAAACAAAAACAAAAACAGTTAAGCTCATGAGCAGTGACAGCCACTGCAATACTGACGTATATAACTGATCTTCTAGTCTGGGTGTTCAACAACTGAAGTTTTGAGACCTGAACTAGAAAAGTACCTGGGCTAAGAATACAGCTGATATTTTGGCCTTGGCCCTCCAAGGTCAACAAGGACCCAGGACATGAGGGAACCTTTTCTACAGGATCCTACAACTTTGGTGAATCACCCAACCTCCTGAGCAGGGAGACTGCTAGACCCCAGAGGACTGGAATCAACAAATGTACAGGTTGCCAAAGGAGGATCACCAAAGAGGCAAAAGTCTCCCATACTTTCACAGGAAGCAACATGATCAAGTAAGACTGTGACCCGTCCTGACAGCTGACACTGACAGATGCGCTGAGAGGCTCTGTACATGGTTCCAAAAGTAATGCCTGAGGAGACTTAACTGACCTTGACAGACAGCAAGAGGTTAATTTTGATTAACACAGGTCTCATTTTAACTTGGTCTTAAACACCCAGCAGAAAAGTATAACCAAAAGATGTATAAAAACAATACCATAGTACTAAAAGCTAGATATAAAAAGGGGTTCCAATTGCTGACCCCTTCTTGCATTTTCTAGCTACACTGATAGCTGACCACTGTTATGGTTCAGTGAGACAAAAAAACAAAACCACCAAAAACTACGATGAAAGCTATAAAAGCTCAGAAAAAAAAAAAAAAAAAAAAAAAAGCTCAGAAAAGTCTTTAAGTTCTTTAGCTACAACTGTCCTTCAAAACCACCAAACTCTCTGTCTTCTTACAGCTACACCTAGAAGGACTAACAAAAAATACCGGACTTATAGATAACTTCTATCAGTAGAGGGGTCTAAGAGTCAGTGGTTTACAGTCACTATTCCAGTTGCTTGAGACAGTTTCTGGACGTGGCTCTTTCCCCAGCCTGCCTTTCCATTCTAGTGTCCATGCTTTGATTATACATGCTTTAATTTCTTGGAAATTTGTTCATTTTGCATAGAGGCTGCCAAACACCAAGTAATCGTACAGATGGAAATGACAAATGTGTCAGACTCCGTTTACTGAGATCCAGTAGCTCGACCTCGCAAAGGGAGTTCGTAACTGCTAAACTGGAACGTGACTTCTAGCCAAGGCCCCTGACTGTGGTGACCCCTACACACTGACCCTTCTCAGCTCAAAGCAGCTACACCCATCATTTTCTACAGGATCCTACAACTTTGGTAAGTCACCGATCTCCTAAGAAGGGATACTGGTGGACCCCAGAGGACAAGAATCAACAATGGAAACTATATTGATTTTCCCCTAACCACGGTCAGGGATACCTTTTGGGGGTGGGGTATTATAATTAGAAATACTATAGGCAGTCAGACAGGGCCAGACTCTTGAGAGGTCAGTGAAGAAGACAACTGCGGCAGGAGGCACATTCACTGACGGTCAGGCCCCAGGATACAGAAATGACTACACCTATATATATATTTTTGGAACTGGGAATTGAACTCAGTACCTCACACTTGCCAGGCAGGCACCATGCTGCTGAGCTATAACCCTGGCCCCATATACTCACATATTCTAAACAGGCATCTATCACCTTGGGTAGGGGATGAAAAGCTCCCTCAACTCTCCCTTCCAGGAAAAGTCCTTGTTCAACCCATGTACGCTTGCTTTGTGACTTGCTTCCCCATTTGCTCCCCATTTAATCAATATTACCTAAGCAACTATACTTGTAATCTTATTGGTTGACCACAGTTTTGCCCCACCTTGTAATTTCCCATTGGATCAATGTTACCTAAGCGACTATACTTGTAATCTTATTAGTTAACTATAGTTTTGTCCCACCTTGTACCTGCCCTACCTTGTAGTTTTGCTCAATTAAAAGTCCTTTGAGAAGTAGGGTCCCAGGGCATCCACTTGGGACCCCTTCTGTCCCTCTGGGAAGCTCTCTTTCCCCCAATAAATACTTCCTACTCTTTAAAAAAAAAAAAAGTCCTTTTTCCCTTAATTGGCCAAAAATACTATTTAATATCTTTTTTTGTTGTTGTTTTGAGACAGGGTCTCACTTTGTAGTCCAGGCTGGCTTTTAACTCACCATGTACCTCAGGCTGGCCTTTAACTCTCAGCCATCCTCCTGCTTCAGCCTCCCAAGTGCTGGGATTACAGGCATGCACCACCATACCTGGCTATTATCAAATACCTTGAGAAGATATAAAGGCAATTAATTATAAAAGGAAAGAATTACGTTAAGTACCTGGTCAGAAGATAGGATGCACCCTTGATCAGGACCAGGAATTCACGTGAAATAGTCACAATCTTACTGTGCTTTGAAAAACTATTCAACGAGCAAAGGAGGTGATCTCTCTGAAGTCACAGAGGCAAGGCATGGAAGGAAGTAGAGATGGTACCTGATTACAGGCCAAGATGCCCTCCTGACTGCCTGTGTCCTAACCCACCCTCTCCTCTCCTCTTCCACTCTGGGCCTGCTCAGCACTAACAGTCAAGTGTCAGCTGAGGCACAGCTGTTCCTCCACTGGGCACTCTGACTGCCGTGTGAAGCCCCCTCCTAGGAAACAGTAAGAAGTTGAGCCCACACCCTCCTTTGTGGCATCTTTATTTTTCTACTGGGGATGTGAACCATCTGAACATGGGTCACAAAATACAACCGCACTGAAGCACTTCAGCCGACTGGAAAACAGGAAGAAAGGGCTGGAGAGGGTGGGGTGGTTAATTCCAGACCAACTTCCCTCAAAGGGCTTGTGGTCCAAGCCCACAACCAGAGGGTGCTCCGGGCAGGGAGGGGCAGGACCATGCAGTGCAGCTATGGCAAGGAGGGACAAGTCACAGCCGGGGCTGCAGCTATATTTATTCAGTTTCGGCCTCCCGCTGCTGTTTGATGAAGTTGATTAACCCATTGGTGGAGGAATCATGAGAGGTCACTGCAGCACTGCCATCAAGCTCAGGCTCGATTTTCTTAGCCAGCTGCTTTCCCAGCTCCACTCTGCCAGGGAGGGGAGGAAGAGGAGGGTGAGTAAGATTTCAGTGTTGCTGCTGAAATCCTCAAGCCAGCCTACAGGTATCCCCATCCTCCCAGGTCAGCAACTCACCCCCACTGGTCAAAGCTGTTGATGTCCCAGATGATGCCCTGAACGAAGATCTTGTGCTCGTACAGAGCTGCAGAGGTGGCAGACAGGGCACATTAGGGCCTCCCTAGCCCCATCAAACTGAGCCCAAGTGGGTTATTTCTCCTACTCACCAATCAAGGCTCCAAGGATGAATGGTGTCAGCTTGGTGAACACAATAGAGTTGGTTGGACGATTTCCTTCAAAGACCTTCAAAGAAACAACAAAGAATGTCCTCAAGTTAATCCTGATCCCCAACTCCCTAAAACGGAACCCCAGAGGCCGGGATATACGAGTCTGGAAGGAGAGAACTTCCCACTGGTATAGGACAAGCCAGGCACACTGCGAACCCATGCCCTGCCTCCACAACATCATCCCTCCAGCTCCAGCATGCCACTTCAGCAGTGCTGACCTTGTGTGGCAGCAGCTTCTCAACATCCGCTAGACTCTTTCCAGCAGCCTGGAGCTCCTTCCGGGCCTCCTCGGTTGATTTCCCCTTCATCAGGGCCTCTGTCTGGGCTAAAAAGTTGGCCAGGAGGATCTGACAAGAGAGACGTCCAGTAACACTTGAGAACACTGCTGGAGCTTCAGGCCGAGGGACAGGACCACCTGGCACTTCCTGAGCCAGGTTAGTTCCTGTGTGGGCACTCACTGCATAGCTCTGCCAGAGTGACAGAGGATGGAAGGGCAAATCCAATGGCACCACAGGGTGGGTAGCCATGCTAACCACTCCTTGGGGGACAGGCACCACTTGCCAAGGGCCCTGCTGACAACTGTGCCAACATCTACCTTTTAGGAGGCTATCAGAGGGCTAGGGATACAGCTCAGAGGTAGAAAGCGCTGTCCCACCATGCACAAGGCCTTGGGTTCCATTACCAGCACTGGGAGGGGAAAAAAAAAAAGACCCTACAGGAGGTGTCACCTCTCTTTTCCTCAGGTCAGCAGCGCTGGATAACAGAACTACAGAGAGAAAGAATCCGAATTCAACCCTAGGTCACTGAGTAAAGCCTTGTCCACATAACCCTAAGCTGCTCTATGCACCCAAGATGACCACAATAAATCTTCTTCAGGGACTTAGGTTGGGATCTAGATGGGTCCCCATTTGCTGCTGTGACAGGCAGGACCTTGGCTCCAGGGTCTTTGTCCCTCCCTGTTATGCCCCTGCATGTTATACCACATGGGAAAATGAGTTTTACACACGCAATTGAGGTTATGGACGTTAAACATGGAGATTATCCTGTTAGCCCACTCCAATCACATGGGGGAAAAAAAAGAGGAAACAGAATTGGAAGGCAGTCAGTCAGAGATACAGGAGAGAGTTAAAGATTAAAAAAACAGCTGGGCATGGTGGCTCATGCCTGTAATCCCACCACTCAAGAAGCTAAGGCAGGGACGGTGAGATGGCTCAGCAGCGTAGGCGCCTGCCTGGCAAGCGTGAGGGCCCGAGTTCGACTCCTGGAACCCACATACGAAAAAAGGGCCGGTGATATCGCTCAGCGACACGGGTGCCTGCTGGCGTGCGAGGTCCTGAGGTTGACCCCCGGTACCCACAAAAAAAAAAAAAAAAAGCTAAGGCAGGAGGTTTATCAAGAGTTTGAGGCCAGCCTTGGCTACATAGTGAATTCAAGGCCAGCCTGAACTACATAGTGAGCTCCTGTCTCAAAAAATAAACAAAAAATAAATAAATAACTCCAGCCCTCTGGGAGGCTGAGGCAGGAAGATTGTGAGTTTGCGTCCAGCCTATCTGTGCAATTTAGTAACCTAGCAAGATCCTGTCTCGAAATAAAAAATAAAAAGGGCTGAGATGCAGCTCAGTGTGAAACCCCTGCTTTCAATCCCTAGTACTGCAAAAAACAAAAAAATAACTTGATCTGCCATTGCTGGTTCTGAGATGAAAAGAGCGCAAGCTAGGGAAAGCAGGTGGCTTCAGAGGAAGTCCTTTTGAGCTCCAGGTGTGGTGTGAGCCTGAGCGAGAGTGTGCGGGTTGGGATGGGGTCCTTACCTTGTGATGCAGACCCTTCCGTATTGGGTGTTGGGTCTGAACCGGGATGAGGAAGTCACAGGGTATCATCTTGGTGCCTGTGAAGGACACTGGTTACCTATGCAACCCCACCCCATGAGAGCTACCACACAGCCCACAGCGAGGAGCTGACCTAAGTGCAAAGCCTCTGCCATCACATCCATGTCCTCCCCAGCACTGCCCCTTCCCAGGCTGGATGGGCCCTACCTTGGTGGATGAGCTGGTAGAATGCGTGCTGGCCATTGGTCCCTGGCTCCCCCCACACGATAGGGCCTGTCTGGTGGTCCACACGGACGCCTGGCTTGGTGATGTACTTCCCGTTGGACTCCATGTCACCCTGGAATGTGAACAGAATCTCAGACCCCATCTGCAAGCTTTGCTCCTTCCTGTACTACACCCAAGTGCTACCTATGATGCCCCAGGCCGTAAGACAGAACCAAAACTGTTGTCCACAGGCTCACAAACGTTCTTTTTTTGGGGGGGGGGGTACCGGGGGTTGAACTCAGGACCTCACGCACCAGCAGGCACCCAGGTCGCTGAGCGATATCACCGGCCCTTTTCTCGTGAGTACCAGGAGTTGAACTCAGGACCTCGCGCTTGCCAGGCAGGTGCTCGTGCCACTGAGCTATCTCACCGGCCCCTCACAAACGTTCTGACCTAGACCACTCTGCGGGAAGGACCCATGATCAGAAGCTGGGTCTAGAGGTGGGTGGATGACCTCCAAAAAGCAAAATTTGGGGCCAGTGAGATGGCTCAGCGGCATAAGTGCCAGCCTGGCAAGCGCGAGGTCCCAAGTTCGACTCCCGGAAACCACATATGAAAAAAGGGCCGGTGATATCGCTCAGCGGCACGGGCGCCTGCTGGCGCGCGAGGTCCTGAGGTCGACCCCCGGTACCCACCCACACACAAAAAAAGCAAAATTTGGGGCTCAGTGATAAAATGCTTGATTAGTACACATGAGTCCTGGGACTGATCCCCAGCATCCAAACAAAAACAGAATAATAAAAGCAACAAAAAAACGTTGGTAACAAAATCTTCAATTGATTTCTTGAGGGGCAGGCTCTTCTGAGGGCGTGACCTCAGTGAGATGCTGGCCCTTGAGCACCCACGTGACGTGATCATGCCAACCCTCACACAAGCAGCTGGGACCTGGGGAATTTAACCCTCCTTCAATCGCAGTTTCACCTTCTGGTGTTGGGGATCATCTGCTGAGCCTGCCCCAATGAGCCCAAGGGTGCAGGGCACGGACTAGTCTTACACGGACAGATGTGGAAGGGCTTTCTGAGACAGATGGAGGGGCTGCTCATCTCTGGGGGTTCTGAGGAGTCCAGGGGGACAGAGATCTGTGTAGCCCACAGAAGCAGCACAGATAGGGTGTGAACCCGTTTTTTGGGAGTGACGAAGGCAGTGCACAGTGGTCCTAGCTCACAGCCTCACCCTATGGCAGGCATGCCAAATGACATCCAAGAAGCAAGTGACCCCAGCTGAAACATGCCGGGAGCCAAGCCAGGACCCAAGTGGCCAGGGCACCATGATAGCCAGTCATGCCACAACACAGTGGTCAAACTCAGCTGACACTAACATGCATCAAATCTTGGTTGCCAAGAGCACCCTGAATCACAGAACAGAGCACAGGTGGGACCTGGCCAGGCCCATGGGCAAGGAGTTTCTGGAGGAGCTGGCACTAGGGCCCATGGACCTCCCGGGACCCAACAGGCCTGCCCCGTCCAAGGCCTGGCCTGGCAGCTGGTACCTGCTGGAAGTAGGCAGGAAAACGGTGCAGGTACTGGTCATAGGGCAGCAAGGCCTGTGTCTCACACCCGAAGCAGTTGATATACCAGACCCCCAGCAGCGCCAGGAGGACGGGGGCGTTCTTTTCCAGGGGCGCCGTTTGGAAGTGCTGGTCCTGAAACAAGAGCAGGGCGGGCGGGAACTACCAGCTGCTGGGGAGGGACAGAGGGAGCCGGACTGACACACATCTCTGGCCACGCCGCACTCACCATCCAATGAGCTCCCGACAGCAGCTGCTCGAAGTTGTCAAAACCTGCGACACAAAAGCAGCATCAACAGAAATAGCCACAACCTGTATCCTCCTGGCAGTGGGTACAGCTTCTTCTGGAACCAAGAAAGCCTGGAAGTGGAGCCAGAAGAAACAGCACTTGGGAGAACTGAGCCCTCCAGAAAGCCTTTCTCATCAGAGCTGGCCCTAAGCACAGAGTCAGATCTAACTTGCCCTAGGACCAGAGACCAACAGATCTGCGGTCAGGAGAGATGGAGAAAGGCCAACCCGCAACCCGAAAGAAAACTCAGGCCGCCCTTCCTCCCGGATCTGAAAGAAATGTTCCAGCTAAGAACAGAAAGGCCAGCAGCCTGTGAGGACAGCAAAGTGTTCAGGGACACAAGACCCCTCCCCTAAGCTCAGACCACAGTATCATCCAACCCCCTTGAGGGCTGCAAGACTCAGAAACACGCACTCACCCACATGCAGCGCAATGGAGAGTCCGATGGCTGACCACAGCGAGTAGCGTCCACCTACCCACTAGGAAAGACAGGAAAAGGTGCTGAGGGAGGGCCAGGGCACCCCGCCCCCCTCCCTCCTGCCATCAACTTGTTCCTGGAGAGCACTGCTCTTCCACAGGTGTGGCGCGAGGGGCCTGGGCCAAACCCACCTTTGGCAATAACACAGCAGGTCAGGTGCTGGCAACTCTCTGGGCTGACCAGAGCCACAGACTTGACCAAACACCTTCCCATGGCTGATCCTGTCTCCTAGAAGACCCAAAGCCTGCTACCTGTGCCTAGCTCGCCTCCTCAGACACTGACACACACAGAGCCTTGTACCTGTGCCAGCTCCTGCCGCCTCAGATACTGGCAGACCTACTGCCTCCTACCTGTGCTTAACCTGCCTCCTCAGACACTGGGAGACAGAAGGCCACATACCTGTGCCTACCTCCTCCTCGGACACTGGCAGACCCAGTCTCATACCTCTGCCTCCTCGGACACTGGCAGACCCCGTCTCATACCTCTGCCTCACCTGCTTCCTCGGACACTGGCAGACCCAGTCTCATACCTCTGCCTCACCTGCTTCCTTGGACACTGGCAGACCCCGTCTCATACCTGTGCCTCCCCAGCCTCCTCAGACAGTGGCAGACCCAGAGTCCCATACCTGTGCCTCACCTGCCTCCTCGGACACTGGAAGACCCAGTCTCATACCTATGCCTCCCCTACCTCCTCGGATAGTGGCAGACCCAGTCTCATACCTGTGCCTCACCTTCCTCCTCGGAACCTGGCAGACCTAGTCTCCTACCTGAGCCTCACCTGTCTCCTGGGACACTGACAGACCCAGAGCCTTATATCTGTGCCTTACCTGCCCTCTCGGTCAGTGACAAACCCAGGACCTTATACCTCTGCCTACCCTGCCTCTTTAGGCACTTATACACCCCTCCTCGGACACTGACTGACCTAGAGCCTTGTACCTGTGCCTTACTTGCCTCCTTGGACACTGACAGAGCCTCATTCATGTTCCTGGCCTGACCTCCTTAGCACGTCAAAGGCCAAAGCCTCGGACCTGTGCCTGTTTGTTGGCCTCCTCCTTTTTGGGCCACTAACAGGCCCAAAGCCTCACGCCCGTGAGAGGGCCCAGGCCCAGTGTCTCACACCTATGACCAAGTACAGTTCCTTGGACAATGACAGACTCAGCGCCCCCTACCTGTGCCTGGTCTTGCCTCTTTGGACACACAGACCTTGTACCCACCATCTGCTCTTGGCAGGGCCATTCCCTTGACCATGCCCACCTTCTTGAACACTGACCCAATACCTCCTACCTTTACTAGGCCCTGCCTCCTCAGATCCTGACAGAACCAGAACCTCCTACCTAAGCCCATTCCCAATTCCTCGGGCAATACTGACAGACCTTGAAACGCAGGCCTGGGCCTCCTGGGACACAGGCCTAGTGCCTGATCTTCTCAGCCTTGGTTCCAAGACACACGTAGGCCTACAGTTCACACTGTGCCTCCTCATGCCACACCTGCGGGCTCTACATTGTATTATCAAAATCTCTGGAGCTCCATGCATATCTTCCCAGCAACTATTTATGAAATACCTACTACATTCCTAGCACAGGCAACACAAGCAGTTTAGTGAGAAAGACAGATAAATACTTATCCCAAAGGAGGATTGCCTTCAGTTTGAGGCCAGCCTGGGCTACACAGTGAAATCCTATCTAAAAAAAACCAAAAACCAACCAACCAAACAAAAACCAAACGCATGCCAATAAATGTGAACCCGTGAAATTGGAAAAAAGTGAACATGGTACAGAGATCAATTATAAAAGAAATCTGCCAGGTGCTTGAATCTCAATGTGAAAAATGAGCAGGCGTTATCCGCAGGAGCACTGAGAAAGCATTCCATTAACCAGAACATATGCAAAGGTCCTGTGGCAAGAGGAGACTCTCTCAATAGTGAGAGAATTAAGCCCCAGAGAAAATTATTTGAGCGACTTCACCCTCAACTCTTCTACATGCAGAGCACAGCCTCCAGCATGTGCATCAAACGGGTGACTTGGTGTTAGGGCTTAATTATCTCCCGGAAGCCTGCCAAGAAAGGCTGAGCAGGAGGAAGCACAGCATAACATAGAAGATAAAGCAAGGAGTGAGGCTGGAGAGTCAAAGCTGAATCCAAGCTGGAGAACTTAAGTCTGTGGGTGAGGTGAGAATGAAGCCCAAAAACCACTCCTGAGTCCCAGTGGTTCTCCAGAAAACGGCCTGACTGTGGGCTGGGGAATGCAGAGAACTGATGTGGGAGTCCCATCAAACAGGAGGGACTGGGCAAACGAGAGAAGTGTGGCCCAGAGGTTCTTGGCTTGGACAGTAAGATGAATAGAGGGCTTCACCTGAAAGAATCCAGGTTTTGGGAGAGCCTTACCTGATGGACACGGTCCCACACATCATGCCGTCCTTGACCAAGCCTCTGACATCTTACCCAACAGACTCAGTTCTAGCAAGTGGACCTAAGCAGACCGCCAGCCCTCAGACTGACAGACCCAGGCTCTGACCTCGCCTGTGACCGCAGCTGTTCACCTTCCGTCTGCAGACATGGGTTTCTAGACATTACCTTCACCTGCAACGGGCCTCTCTGACCATACCTTAGTCGGGTGGACGTTCTGTGCCTCCTGCCTTGGTCCACCAGGCCTCACCTTACCTAACCAGGTAAGATCCTACCTCTTTCCTCATTTGGACAACTAGGACCCTATGCCAACAAGAGAGCAATGCTAGAGACCAGTCTAGACTGGTTATGGATCCTCAGACTTCCACACTGAGTGCTGCCTGTCACCCTGATGGGGGTGCTGAGAACAGGCAGATGCCCCTGCCCAGGGCATTCTACCTTTCCTGCCTGATCTAGGTGCTCCTGGCAGCTCACTGGTCAGATCTAGGTACACGTACCTACGATCACCTTGGTTTTCTCACCTACCTGGACCTACCTGTGCTTGATCTTACCACTGACGGCCACACCTGTATCTGACTCTCCTCCTCAGGCCTGGCCAGCAACACCAAGTAAGCATTCCTGGCCTAGACCTGGCCCCACCTACTTTACCTAACAAACCTGGGGCACCATTGTGTCTGAACTCAGGTAGCAAGGACCCACCTAAAAACATGTCTATATACCTCCCCCAAACTCACCCTGGATCCACATCAGACTCACTGACAGAACCAGCACTGGGAACAGATGCAGGTGGCTTCCCATGGGAGACCTAGCTCTGCCTACCTGTGTCCAACTCTAGTGCCTCTGCTGCCGGCTTATACACCTGGCAGAACCATGTTCCAGACATCGCAGCTGATAGCCAGGCTTTACGTACCTGTCTGTGCCTCACTTGGACCGTTCCACCTCAAGTGACAGACTCGGGTCCAGCTCCCCGAGCCCAACTCAGATTCCTCACACCTTCCTAGAGATCCAACTCTATGTACATGGCCCTGACCCCAGCAGTCTCTCTCCAGTCTGGCTGAGCATAGAGCCAGATAAATCCAGCACTAAAAACTTCAGCTTGGCCTTGGCATCAGCAACCTCACTGGTAGGTAACTGCACACCTGCGCTGCAGAAACCCCCCGAGATGTGTTCTACCAACACGTGCCTACGCCATGCTCCCCAGGACTAACCTCTAAGATCTGGGTCAATACACCCAAGCCAGAATCATGCCCCAAGAACTTCATTTGCAAGACCCTGGGTGTACCTAGCCCTACCTCCAGTGTGCTGCTTGAGAGAACCCACCTTTACCTGTTCATGTCTATACAAAGGGCCCGCAGCCTTCCTGCAAGATCCATAGCACTACAGACTGCAGGGCTGTGAGTCTGACCCGAGAGACTGCCCCACTCACATAAGCCTTACCGTGAAGAACATGTGCCTCAATTAATCTCAAAAAAACCCAACTCTACCTACCTGTGTTCAGCCCTCAAGATACATCTGGTAGACCAGCTCTGCCGACCTGTACAGGACTCCAGCTCCTGAAACCATACCTGACAGGCCAGCTCTACCCACCTGGGCATGGCCCTGGCTCCTTGCACTGTATTTGATGGGTCAGCTCTACCTTTGGCTTGACCTTGGTGCCCTGACCTCACCTGGCAGGCCAGTTCTGTTTACCTGTCTCTGAGCCTGGCTTCCGAGACTTCTCTTGGTGGGCCTGCTCTGCCTACCTATGCTTGACCCTTGCTCCTCAAACCACACCTCGAAGGCTAGCTCTTCCCACCTGTGCTTGATCCTAGGTCCTCATATTTTACCTAGAAGGCCGCCTCCACTTACTCATGTGTGGTCTAGCTCCCTAGACCACACATGAAAGGCCAGTTCACATCTGAGCCTAACTCTAGATCCTCATACTACACTTGGACAGCCAGCTTTTCCTACCTGAGCCTCAACCTGGTTTGTCACATTCATCACAAAGACCCAGGTATATATACATTTGCCTAAGTCCGCTTTCTAAAAGAGCCAACTTTACCTACCTGTGTTCAACCCTAACTCTTCAGGCCTCAAGAACAATCTGGCAGACCAGCTCTGCCTATGTGTCTCAGACCCTTCTCCCCAGACAACACCTGGACGGCAGCTGCGCCTACCAGCACATGAACCTGGCTTTTCAGACCACACCTCACGGGCCAGCTCTGCCTCCCTGTATAGAACTCTGGTTCTTTAGACCACACCTGGATGGCCAGCTCTACCTACCTGAGCTTGACTTCGGGTTCACGTACTGCCCACAGTGGGCCAGCTCTGTCTGCCTGTCCTTGATGCTGGCTCCTGAGACTACCTGTTGGCAAGTGTTCCCTTCCTGCACTTGATCATGGCTCCTGAGATTGGCCCTGGATGGCCACTCTGCCTACCTGTACCTCACACAGTTGCTCATTCCTCATCCAGCACATTCATGTCTTCCTGCTCAAGCCTATGATTTTTTTTTTTTGTAGGTTCCAGGAGTCGAACTCGGGCCCTTGCACTTACCAGGCAGGCGCTTACGCTGCTGAGCCATCTTGCCGGCCCTATGATTTCTTGCCTCCTTGGACACAGCCAGATGTGTGAAGCCTCCGTAGACCTTACCTGAGAAGCCCTGCTCTGCCCACCTGCTTAACTCACATTCCTCAGACTGGGCAGATCCAAAGATACAACCTGTGCCAGACACATGATCCTTAGACCTTACTCAAGATGCTCGATTCCACATTACCTGGCCACAACTCCTCAGCCTCACACAAGAGGCAAAATTCTTTCTACCAATCTCAACCTGCCTGGGAGATTCAGAGATGCTCATCTGTGCCAGATCCCAGTTCCTCGGTTCTCAAATCTGTGAGACCCAGTTCCCTCTGCATATCTTCCCTCCACTTCCCCGGCCATCATCTAAGCAATCCACGTGTTTCTAAATGACCGTAGGCCTGGTTTCTCAGGTCTCACCTGACAGAGCAGCTTTTTCTACCTATGCCTGACCTCAAATGTGAAACAGAGTTTAAGGACTCTAACCATGGCTTTTTAGACCAACCTACCTTTGCTTACCCTAGGTTTCACAGATGAATTTACCTGACAAACTCTACCCACTGTGCTGGACCCAGCTTCTCAGACTTGGGAAACAAACTAGGGCCTGTCTCAGCAGCTCAGACCTTACCCGTGAAGCTGCACAGCACAAAACTGTGTCTCACCTTCACTCTTCAAGCCTCCCTGCCAGACTGCTGCATGTACCTGCACCGGACCCAGGCTTCATAAATTTTCCAGATGGCTGCAGCTCTACAGCCCCTTATCTGACACCAGCACTTCAGTGTTTTCCCAGAGGGCCCTGGACCACTCACGTGGCCATCACCACAGCTGCTTAGACGTTACCTGGCCCTGATCATGGATTTTTTTTTGTCCTCACTTACCAGATTCAGTTTCCCCTACCCCTGCCTATAGTTCCAATGCCTGGAACAGCTAAAGCAGTTCTATCTACATGTGCCAAACCTGTCTCCTCATATGGACCCTAAAACGCTCATCACACTGAGATAGCACCTTTCTCTGATCCCAGCTCTTGAGACCTCAGTATCTGGCTGACTTGGGCCTCATACATTTCATCCTGTAGACTTGAATCTCTAGAACTTTACCTACCATAAGCCTCTTAAACTGCGTTTTAGTTTAGTTTAATTTAGTTTATTTATTTATTTATTTTTAAACAGGGCCTCATATGTTCCAGGATGGCCTTGAACTTGTGATCCTCCTGCCTCAGCCTCCCAAAGGCTGGGATTTACAGGTGTGCGAAACCACACCTGACTTTAAACTGCAACTTAGCGGCACAACTCTTCGGTGCCCCTGTCTGTGCCTCTCCTGTCCCAGATCTTCAGTCCTCTACCCTTTATAATCAGGCACATTCCTACCTCTCCCTCATCTGGGCCGCTCAGTCGGACCTGATGCCACAGACCACGCCTTGAACTTAAGGATCCTCGGCTGCCTCTGGTATCGTGATCTCTGCCCATCATACCTGGTCAGTATGCAGGGAACCACGGGGCTGACCTGCACTTGCCCAATCCGGGGTCTTAACACCTCCTCTGAGGGATGAGCCAACCACTAGTAAGTACCTGTATACGACTTTGGCTCCCCAGACCTCACTGGACAGAACCATCTCTAAATACCTGTGTTCAGAATTCACAAACCTCACCTGTATCTTTCCTTGCCCTGGTTCCTGTCTGAATTCACTATACCTTTCCTGGCTCCTCTTCAGTCTCTTCAGCCAAAGTTAGCTCTGCTGTGTGATGACTCAAACTGAGTCCTGAACAATGCCAGCTTACCACAATACCTCTGCTCGACACACAACGCTGACCCCAGACAGACCCCAGCAGACCGAGCCTCATCACGAGTACCTACCTCTCCCAGACTGGACTCCTCGATCCCATCTAAGGGCCGGTGCTGTATCCCTCTGCCTGACCTCATGCCTCTACCTCACCTGAGAGACCCTGGCTCTGGAGACTTCACCTATACCTGTCCCTAGCTTCCTCAGGTATCATCTTCTTGATTCAGCAGCATCCCTAGTCCCTCCTTCAGGTTCTGTGCTATGTGGCCCAGGAGGCGTCCACTGTTCCTACCTGGCCTCATCCACCTGCCCTGGCTCCATGTTCCTGCACCCTATGGTCATTCCTAGGCCTTCTGTGCAAGACTGCACCCCCCTTCTGTAAGTCAAAACACAACTCCTCCTCTCATGCTGGGCAGTTACGGACAGTGAGAACCCTGTTCTGCTGTGTTCCTTGGCTGGCAGGGGCACCCATACATCCTTGCCCACTACCTGTTCAGGAACCAATCCCAGGAAGGAGGGGGAAGATGCCTTCTCTCCTTTACCAGCCATGCAACATTTGTTAGAAGCTGCATGGGTTCCCCACCGGGGTTCCTTAGCTGAGCCAGGGAACGCAGAAAATGCTTTCAGTGAGTCTTCTCAATTCTTCCAAGGATGGCACATAACTAGTCCCTTTCTAGAAAGAAGTTAACTCATTATACACAACAAATGGCTTTGTGCACTGGGGCTTCATTCTCTCCCAGACCCCAGCAGAAAAAGGTTTTTGGTTTTTACGGTACTAAGGATTGATCCCAGGGCCTTAGCACTGAACTATGTTCCCAGCCATATTTTATTTTTTATCTTGAGACAAGGTCTCAGTAAGTAACTAAGTTGCCCAGGCTGGGCTCAAACTTGTGATCCTTCTGCCTCAGCCTGACAGAGTGCTGGGATTACAGGTGTGCACCACTACACCTAGCAGAAAAAGGCTTTTAGAGCTTTCAAATAAGAAGGTTCCTACAGATGCCTCCACCAAGCAGTCTCCACCCCAAAGGCCGGTGGGACAGTGCTCAAATGGGCAAGGCCCCCATGGGTGTGCCTGCCACAGCCACGTGTTAGAGCACTACGCGAACGTCCAGTCGAGCCCACCGCATCCAGACAGCCCACACCCTGCACGGCGTCCTTGCGCTCCAAGCCCTCCAGCACTGTCGCACTCAGGTAAGCTGCAAGGAAAGCTACTCAGTGCTTGGCTTCAGCAGAGGCTGAGTCCATGTGACCACCTCTCACTGCAGAGCAGCCTGCAGGCTATTCCTTGAAGCAAGATTTGCTGTGCAAGCTGCCTAGGACTGGCACCTCCTCCCTGCCACCCTCCAGCTCCTGTCACTCCTTTCCCAGTCTACTAGGTCCCACCTCCTGCCTCAACCTGCCCCTTGACCTTTACAGATTGTGGCTGTGGCTTGGAGAAAGGTTCTGAGAATAACTCAGCTCAGGGGCGGCTCTGGTTACCCTGGAGTGGGTGCTGCTGGCAGGCACCCAGGGGGCTGAAACCTGGCCCTCCACACTCAGCCCTGCTGCATGTGCTGGTGGAGCCCTCACTCAGCCGTGACTCTCAACCTGCAAGCCTTTCTAAGGGCCTCTGTGCCTTTCCAAGTTTAGCAGGCAGCAGGTGCTCAATAAATGCTGACCTGACCTCATGGACCCCTCCATCTGTGGCTCAACAGCCATAAACTGGCAAAGGACATGCACTTCACCCAGCATAGGAAGTGCCTGTACTTACATCCCAGAACTCGAACATGTTTTGAGGGTCAATTCCAAACTCCTTCACTTTGACCTAAAAAGGGCAAAGGGTTTGTTAAAGGAAGCATTTATTAGTGGGGCAAGAACAAGCGCTCCAGGAAGTGAGGTACTGTGCCAGACAAGCTGCAGGACCCCCTCGCCCTCCTCTCCTAGCCCCACATGGGCAGGGTGGGGAAACCTCTCAGTGGAGGGTGGGGCCCAGGATCTGCTTCCAGCAAAGCCTCCTGCTGAGACCCCCCCCCCCCCGTGGTGAGGCCCACACAGTGCTCTGTATCACCAAGAACTGCAGGGTAACAGAGAATGCCCCACCCAGGACATCTGGGAACCACAGCCTAGGGCTGGAACCTGAGCACAGGCGGAAGCCAAGCCAGGTATAAAACAGCCTGGACAGCTGCCCAGCCCTTCCCTTATCCGGGAGGTGACCATGCCAGAGAGCCCGAGGAGATGACAATCCCGTCCCCCCGGTGTGTAGGTCTCTGGGCCGGCAGCCCCTTACCTACTCCCCAAAGGGGAGAAGCCCTGGGCAGACTAAGCACTATCTGCAGAGGGCAGACAAGGGTGCTGTGGTACCCCCCACGGACAGGTCAGCACTGGAGGTGAGGGTGGGGGGCTGGGGTGCCGGGAAGCCCCGGGTGGGTTCCCAGCTCTGCTGCAGCCCAGCACATGGCGCAGCGCCCCAGCAGGGCTCTGAAAGTTTACGCGTGCTGTGCTTCCCGCAGCGCGCCTGCCGAGCCTCCGTACCGCACAGCGGCTCCACACCGGGCAGACTGTGAGGACCGGCAGGTGGGTGCTAATCCCAGCATCGCTACCTCACACAAGCACTAGCAGGAAAAAGTCACATCTTTTCACTGGGGCTTAATGTCCTTATGCCGCAAACCTATGAACCGCATCTCGGCTCAGCTTGTGTCTCCTGAGAGGCTATGACCATGACATGGCCTAGGCGCTCCCAGGGAGGGAGCACGGGAAGCCACAAAGCCACTTACCGTGTTGGTAGAGAGCGCAACAAAGTGCTTTGCCACTGCAGAAGTCTACAAGAAATAGATTCAAAGTCACACCAAACCCACCCCAGTGGGGCCACCCAAGGGTGACAATACTATAGCCCACATCAAGGTCAAGGTCAAGAAGACAGAAGGCTCATAGCCGGCCTGCCACCTCACCTAACTGGCGTACAAGGCCCAGGGAGTATAACAGGCCTCTGTGAATGGGTAAGGCCAGGGGCAGAAATGATCTGTCAGGGCCAAGAGCTGAAAGAAAGGGCCCTTAATCCCAGCACCACCAAAAGAGAAAGGAAGGAAGAAAAGGCCCTCAGTCCCAGCACCATACAAAATAAAAGGGCAGTTAGCAAGTTAGAGCATGCTCTGACCCGTTTGGTGTGCCTAGGGCTGACAAAGGCAAGGACGAACAATCACAACCAGAAAGGCCACCTTTTGCTTCCAACATTAGAAGAAATAGGGCCATTCAGTTGGACAAGTGGCTCGCCCTGCTTCCCAGCCTACACACTGCCCACCGCCCACCCACCCCTCCAGGGAGGGCCCCTGCCCACTCACATCCTTGGCAGACATGAGAAACCACTCCTTTGCCGTCTCTGCGTTGGTGATGGTCTCCTGGGTGGTAAAGGTCTGCAACCAGAGAGCACAGTAGTCGGCTACTAGCTCAGGGTCAGGAGTGGCCCCCAGCCAGGGCTCAGCAACAGAAGCCCTGCTGGTGCCCATTTGTCACAAGAAGCAAGATGTGCAAGTCAGTGACACTCCACACACCCACTAACCCAGTCATCATAGCTGTGTCTGAAGCAGGGCCTGGATGTAGCGGGATCACCCTGTGAACCCAGCACTTTACCACCAGAGGGAGGACCCTAGGAAACGCCACAACCTCGTAATCCTACAGGACAAAGTCCAGGTCACCTCCCTGGAGCTGAGCTAGACTGGGGCGCTCTTCAGCCCAGGCCAGCTGTGCCTCAGAATTCAGACAGAATTCATGCATTCATTCCTTTATTTGAGACAGCATCTCATTAAGTAGTTCAGGCTGTCCTTGAACTCACTATGTAGCTCAGGCTGGCCTCAATCCTCCTGCCTCAGCCTCCTGAGTGCTGGGATTACAGCATGTGCTATCACCCTGGCTCACATGGATTTCTTTTTCTTTTTCTTTTTTTTTTTTAATGTGGGCACCGGGAGTCGACCTCAGGACCTCGTGCTTGCCGCGTAGGTGCTTATGCTGCTGAGCTATCTCACCGGCCCTCACATGGATTTCTTAATCTTCTGTGCATTAAAGTGAGTACAGAGAGCATAAATGATAATAAAACCTCTGTATTATCGGGGCATGCCTCTGAGATCAGGAAAAAAACAAACGTAAGGGACAAATCTGTAAGAAAGCACAGCCCCAGACTGGGCAGAGGTTCCACAAAACAAGTGTGGGCCTTAGGACCAAGGTTCAAATTGACCAACTATTCTTGCTGCCAGATAAGGGAAAGGTCTGAGAGCAGCTGATCCTATCCACAAAGCGCGGTTCACTCAGAATCACTCCTGAATCTCCAGTGCCTGGGGCAATGGCAGAGCACCATCCCTGCACCCCGCATGGGCCCGCACCTTGGAGGCAATGATAAACAGGGAAGTCTCGGGGTTCAGGTTGGCCAGGGTTTTGGCAATGTGGGTCCCATCAATGTTGGAGACAAACCACACCCGGGGTCCTCCGGAAGAGTATGGCTTAAGGGCTTCCGTCACCATGAGGGGTCCCTGTGGAGAGATGCAGCATCAGAGAGCAAGATTCCAGGTCCCATCCCTGGAGAAACCAAAGAGCTGGGTGAGACTGACAGGTTCAACCCCTCACCCATCCCAAAACAGCCCTCTCCTCACCAGGTCAGAGCCTCCAATGCCGATGTTGATGACGTCCGTGATGGCTCTGCCTGTGTACCCCTTCCAGTCACCACTCCGGACACGCTGGTACAGAGCAGGGAGACGCAATCAGCCCAAAACCCTGCATACGCCACTGCTCAAAGTCATCGTGACTTCTGCACCCTTACTTCTCAGTCCCAACTTTCAGGCCTTCACAGGAGCCTCTTGAAACCGCAGTGATAGACCCCCCCACCACATTTGCCACCCACTGGATTTCTTTCCTCGTTAGAAAAGTAGGGCCACATCCCCACTGCCCAGTAACACTGCTGGAATTTGCAAAACAAGGATGAATTCTCAGCAGAATCTAGTGTCAGAGACCAAGAGGTAAAACACCAATTATTGCCACAGGACTTGACCATGGACAGGAACATCAGACATGCAGCCAATCTAAGTGGACCTCCAAATGATTCTTGCTTCCTGGTATTCACACCCTGCACAGTTCCACCTGTGCTGAGTATGACTGATCTGTGCACCTATTAAGATATTTTGAAAATAACAGTGCACGCTAGAAGCTTGGTTATGAAAGAACTTGAAGCTTCCGCCTTGTCCTTGGGGTCACTCACTTTTGGGGAAGTTACCAGGCTGTGAGGCCACTCAAACAGTTCTATGTAGTAACGCATGTAGCAAGGAACTGAGAGCCCCTTCAAAGAGCAGCAGCAGCCTGCCATCTATGTACAGGATTGCCTTGGAAGACAAAGTTCCAGAACCCACAAAGCTTTCAGAGAATTGTAGCACTGGTCAGTATCTTGACAATGAACTCAAAAGAGACCCCCAGCTAGCCACAGTGGCACACGCCTATAATCCCAGCACTTGGGAGGCTGAGGCAGGAGGACTGCTGTGATTTTGAGGTCACCCTGGGCTATATACAGTAGGTTCAAGGCCAGCCTGAACTACATAGCGAGACCCTGTCCCTGCTCCCCCCCAAAAAAATGAACATACAAAAAAAGAGACCCTTAAACCAAGACTAATCAGATAAAGTCACTCTCCAACATTTGACCCACAGATATCATGTGGGTAATTAATGTTCACTGCTGTTGTGGTATAATTTTTTATAAACACACTCTTTAATTATTAAAATTTATTTATTTTTTGCAGTGCTAGGGATAGGACCCAAAGCCTTATGCAAGGTAAGCAAGCACTCAATCACTGAGCCATATCCCCAACCCCACTGGTATAATTTTTAATACAGATAATTAATGCAGATTTAGTATCAGAAGTAGGGTGTGGTCATAATAAAGACCTAAACATGTTGGAAGAGACTGTGAGTATTAGTCTGACAGACCTCAGGGAGGCTACCAGTATGGGTTCTATGCCAGAAAATGTTACTGGAGGGAAGAGAATCCTTGTAAAAGATGTACTTATTAAAATCTGGATGAGGCCGGGCATGGTGGCACATGCCTGTAATCCCAGCACTAGGGAGGCTGAGGCAGAAGGATTGCTGTAAGCTCAAGGCCAGCCTGAACTACACATTAAGACCCTGTCTCAAAAAAAAAAAAAAAAAAAAAAAGATGTAGGTGATACAGTTATGGAGATAGGCAGACTCAGGCTATGTTGGAGCAAGTGCCTGGCTTCCTAATTCTCAGAATGAAATTCAAGAAAAATAAACTAAAGGAAGAACTTTTAAACAAAACATAGCCAGAAGTGTTGGCTTTGAAAATTCTAGCTCCTTTAGGCAACAAACAATGCTAACACTAACAGCTCCTTGACTGATTAAATGCAGGGCACTGTCACATATGCACGGTATAAAGCTGAAGCCCAGAGTATAGCTATAAACCCTTTGTTAGCTCTCAGAAGAAGTAGGGTAGCTACACAGAGGCACTTTTGGTCAAATGTAAGGCTTATAAGAGGCTTATTGTCGCCATGGGCATGGTGGCATAGGATGTAGCTCAGTGCAAAGGCCCTGAGTGCAATCCTCATTACTAAAAAATAAAAAAAGCATAGGTAGGATTCAGTTTGAAGAAATTTGTGTGTGGCTTTGCCTAATGGAGTGAAGCTCTCCCCAATAAGTTTCACAGGAGACCCACAAAGTTTTAAAAGTAACTGAGTTGTCAGAAACAACACTAACCTGAACAGAATGGGACAAAAGACAGTATAAAAGGAAAAAAGGCCTTAGACATAGAAAACTGTGCAGGTACAAACACAGGCTACCTTTCATGTAAGATTCGTAATGGTGAATGAGGCCAAGAGCCTTAGGAATTATTCAGTCTTGAGTCCTAACTAATCACCAACACATGTCCTGCTGGGCTTCACAATTGCTACTGATCAATTACTTTTTTTTTTTTTTTTTGACTTTTATGTACCTTCTATTTTCACCTCTCTCTTTTTGGAAAATAATTATCCTGCATGGGCTATGCCTATCTCACCACTCTATGCTTCATGTGAGAGGTAGACGACATGTACCTCAGATCCAAAAGACCTGCACTGGAGCTGTACTAAAGGAGATGGAGGAACTGCTATCCCTGTGCCTAACCTGGATGATGAGGTCTGGCCTTCCAGCTGCACTGTAATGGGATACGGCCTTAGGAGAACCCAAGTCAGGTGTTTTGCACATGGAAGGTGAATCATGGGGAGCTGGAGGGAGACTTAGACAGCCACTTCCAAGGTGGTTCTTACCTCCTGGCACCATGCCCTCATGCTATGCCTTCTCAGGTTGAATAAAGCTCATCTGTACAGGGTACTTCAGGAATAGGCACTACCTTGTTCTCTACTGGGTTACTCAAAGAATCAGCTGTCTTGGTAAGAGGACACTCAAACTGTTTGTGGAGAGGCCACGGGGCGAGCAACTGAAGCCTCCCAAAGCCAAAGCTAACTGCTAGTACGCCGCTGTCACAACAGATCCTGCAGCCCCATCGAGCCCTCTGATGACTGTAACGGTGTCCAACATCTTCACGGCAACCTTATGAGACCTGAACTACAACCACACACTGCACGACCATTGAGAATTCCTGACCAAAAGAAAAGCTGACTGCTTTTCCCAGCTGCTAAGTTTTACAATAATTTCCTACATATAAACAGGCAACTAGGACACATACCCCTGCCCAAACCAATAAGACCTATCAATATTTTTTTCTTTAAAAAAGCACCCCCCCCAAAAAAAAATCCCAGAAGCAAAAAAAAAAGTATCTTTCTTCTGTTTTTGAGACAGGGTCTCAGTATATATTTTAGGCTGGCCTTGAACTCACTATATAGCTCTGCCTCAGCCTCCTAAAGTGCTGGGACTGCAGGCGTGCACCACCACTCCCCGTACCTACATTATCTGTGTCTTTAATATAACTCACATCCCGTCTTTGACTAGATGAGGCTTTATAACACACTAATTCTGTAACTTCCTTTTTTAACTTCCTAGTACAGTATAATTCTAAATAGCATGGCAGGTTGACACAGAGTTCCCAGATATCCAAACTGATTTTCCTTGTATGTATTCTGATAGAAGAGTACAGTTGATTTTTCCATATGCTAGTTGTATTTTTGAATACTGGGGGTTAAACCCAGGGCCTTTGCACTGATCTATGTCCACAGCCCCTTTTTATTCTGAGACAGTCTCACTAAGTTGCTAAATTGTCAGGCTAGGCTTGAATTTACGATCATGCTGCCTCACCCACACAGGGCTCTGGGATTGCAGGTGTGCACCACCATGTCCAATTCCATATCATCCATTCATTTATTTATTTATTTTGAGACAGGATCTCGCTATGTATACAGGCTGGACTTTAACTTACGATGTAGCCCATGTTGGCTCCCAACTCGTAACAGTTCTCCTGCCTCAGTCTCCCAAGTGCTGGGATTACAGATGTGTGCCACCATACCTGGCCTAGCTCCAAATCCTTTTTAAAAAAATTTTTTCCCATCAGAAGGATAATATGCTGACAAAACAAGGTTCAATGGTGTGAACACCTGATCATCACACTTATGAACTAAAGGATCTCTTTCTTGGCACATAATAATCATACTTATTTATGGGGTACGATGTGGTATTTCAATACATGTATATGATATGCAATGATTTGATCAGGGTAAAGGGCATATCCATCATTTCAAACATTCATTTATCACTTCTTTGTGATGGGAACATTCTCCAACAGCTTTTGAAATAGGCAATTTGTTTTTTGGGTTTTGCCACTACAATCAAGGTCACAGTGAACTTCTGCTTGGCGTTTTGTGCTGAGGACAGAACCCAGGGCTTCGTGCATGCTAGGGAAGTGCTCTACCACTAAGCGGCACACCCTGATCCCCTTGGTGAACTTCTGACAGCAATGGCCACTGTGGAATTGCTGCTGTTCAGCAGCATGTTCTGAACTATAAATACCCCACTGGTCTGAGTCAGGCGTCCAGTAGCCAGCTCTAAGGAGGGCTACCCTGGAAAGAGCTTCCGGGACGACCAGGACCACACTCCGCACACACACAGGCTGGCCAAACAGAGCAGCACCAAGCTCCTGAGGCATGTCAGCTCCGCCACTCACAGCAGAGGTGGAAATGCCCTTCCTCACATCCAAAGGCACATGGACTGACTACCCTAAAGAACATTCTGGAATCCAGACTCCCATCAGAATGCCACTCCTTCCTCACTGCAGGAAGTCCCACTTATGTGGCTGCTATACCTTGAAGAATGATGCCAAAATCTCTTCCAACTCCCAGTATCATTTTCAGGTCTGAAATGGCTCTTGGCCAAAGCAATCAAGACTTTGACCAGTCACACGAGAGCTGCAACTTTCAGGAAGGAGCAGTGAATGATTATAGCTGACCAGATGATCACTCCCAGAGCACACAACATTCAGGGACAGACACACACGCTCTCACTCAGGCCCCCAGGGGTCACCCTTAGACTCCAGGCTGGCTGCTGTCTGTCTACCCTTGCAGAATCACCCCTGGGATGTTGAGGCAACGGTGGTAGACACGGGCATCCCCAAATACCCACCATGCACAAGAAAAGAGGCACGGTTATGTGCACTGAATACAACTCAGCAAAATTGCTTACCATTTTTTTCTTCTCCCTTATAGCACTGGGGATTGAACCCAGGGCCTTTGCACTGAGCTATATTCCCAGCCCCCATATTCTTTTTTTTTTTTTTTTAATTTTGAGACAGGGTCTCACTAAATCACCAAGTTGGCAAGGCTAGGCTTGAACTTGTGACCCTCCTGCCTCAGCCTCCCAGAGTGCCAGGGTTATAGGTATGTGACACCACATCCAGCTCTCTTACATGTTTCTAAGTGGAAATAAGCTCTACAAGAGCAAACGAAAAAATGAACTGCATATGCATGTGTTTCAAACAGAAGACAAATGCATATACATACATACACGCTAGTACACGGATAAGAACTTGGGGGAAGATTGCCTAGGAATCTATAAAGGCTGCCTCTGGAGAGTTGGCTGAGAGTGGGGTCGAGAAACTTTTACAACTTTTTTAAAAATCTGATTCTGGCTAGGCAATAAGGGTACATAACTGAAGTGGTGCGACACAGCAAGTCTTCCCCTCACCACCCCATCTCTCTTTTAATTTCAGGACTCTGTCACGGGCCAGCTTGGCTCTGTGCACTCAGAACTGTCTGTAGTTCAGAAAAGAGGAGGCCCGCATTGCTGTCAGGGTGGGTTCCCTCTGAGCAGACTCCAGGGTCAGCAATCACACAGGCTGCCCCTACCTGAGGCTGAGATGAGGGCATGTGTCCTGCCTCTAAAGCAGTGGGGGAGTCTCGAACAAGGGCCCCCTGATTCCCAAAGGCACGCACGTGGCCAAGGGCAGGTCCAGTCCAGCAGCTGCTTACCTGGCAGAAAGACTTCATCTTGTCCAGAACCTTGTTGACCTCTGGCATCACATCCTTGCCATCCACCAGCATGGGTGTATTTGACCGGTTTCTCAGGGCCACGTGCAATACTGCCCGATCCTGGGGACATGGGTCAGTGTGTGAAGAAGCCCTCGCGCACACACACCCTGGGAGCCATGCTCCACACTGGCCATGGAGCAGCAGGGCCCGAGTCAGCTCTGCCATCTCTCAGGATGGCAGCCCTTAAGTGTCAATTAGCACCACAGTCTCGTACCAAGGTCCTACCGTACACTTATGGGGGTAGGAGCCAGCCCGGGAAGGCAAAGCATGGCCCACGTCCTGGTGTGCTGCAGACATGAGAAATGGGTGGAATGGGACCTGAACATGCTCAGGACAGGTCTCGAGCGCCTGTCGGTGGTCAGGAGGCAAACAGCCAAAGAAAAGAGGAACAGCACAAGCAAAGGCAGGGTAGTGACAACTCGGGTTGGCGATAAGCACTAAATGCCTGCAGGGGACCAGCCTCCTTAGGCCCAAGGTAACCTCATCCTCCCAATGAGAGGACATGTGTCTGCTGGCACCTCCTGAAGGGTCCTCAGCCATCTGGATGTGGAGCAAAGACAAGCAATGCAAGCTTCCCTCACTAAGCAGGCTGATCACTACCATCTGCCCCAAACCAAACCAGACCTGAAGTCTGTGACAGGTGCCAGGCAACTGGCCTGGTCAAAAGAATGAAATGGCCCCATCCAGCTGAAGCCTGTGGAGGAGTCTTTAGTGCACAAGAGAGGGATTATCTCAGGATACCAATGCAGCGAGAAGCTCACTCAGATGGAGGGCTTTGGGGCACCCAACCTTCACCCTGCCCAACCCTCCTTTCTCCTCCCACATTCCACAGGCAACTGCACCCCCACAGGAAGCCCTCCATGACCACAGGCTCCCTCACTCACCCAGCAGACCAAGACAGGTTGCTTTATTATTATTATTATTTTTTTTTTTGAGACAGGGTCTCCTACATAGCCCAGGGTGACCTCAAACCCTCAGCAATCCTCCTGCCTCAGCCTCCTAAGTGCTGGGATTACAGGTATGCCCCACCATGCCTAGCTTCCAAACAGACTGCATTCAAATCCCAGCTCTGCCTCTTACAGCAACCACATCTTGGATAAGTGACTGGCCCTGCAAGCCTCAGACTCCAAACACAACAGGAGGATGATGATGCCACGAGGACAGAGACTGCGTGTTCAATGATTATCTCCTCAGACTTTCATAGCAAGTCAGGAACAGGGTCCCCAATGCCTGGCCTCACCACGGTTTCCTACTGACTTCTATCATTGAGGAAGTTAAATTGTGACATGAGAATGTTCTTGATAAATCAAGCAAGAGTTAAGTTCTCTAAGAAAATGTCTGACAAACCTTGAGAAATTCTCTCTCTTCGGGCTTAAGATGTGCTCCACCGTGGGCCAACACTGGGAGCCATTCCAATTTGCTTGCCAAAGCCAGCCTGCTAGTCTTGGGGAAGACAGCCCCTAAAGCCCTGCAACCAGCCCCCCAAGGAAACAGGTCCTCAGGCCCCTCATTAAGCAAAAGCATTGCCTAAGAGAAAGGAGGAAGACACAGGGTGATGCTGATAGTCGATGAACCTCAAAGGGAAGGAAGAGGCACTGGGGCAATTTACCCACCAGGCCTGCTCACCTCGGTGTAGTTGATCTTCTCACCACTGAACATGCGCTCCCGGGCAGCCTCCACACCCCTGGACTTGGCCTAGGAAGAGAAGATACTGAGGCCTGGTGCTACCACACTGATCACAAGTCCAAGCCCCCAAGCACAAGACAGCGTGCTCCCCTCAACAGAGCTGGCAGAAAGTGGCAGCCTGCCTCCTCTCACTGTCTGGGGCCAATGGGATCGAACACTAGAACATTAGGCACTAGGGTTGGGTGGGGAAGCTGCTCAGAAACTGACCAAGGGCAGGCTTTTGGAGCTCTGCAGCAGCATAGAGATGGTTACTGAGGTCCACTTGCTCATGGACCTGGGGTTCCCAAGAGCTCAGCTCGCCTGCCACACTGAGGGGTCACAGGTCAAAATTCCCCAAACAGAACATTACCAGTTCCACCAGCATCTTCATGACCTCTTCCGTCACAAGGTTCTTGGAGTAATCCAACAGAATATGCCC
Organism: Erethizon dorsatum; assembly: GCA_028451465.1. Lineage (NCBI taxonomy): Eukaryota > Metazoa > Chordata > Mammalia > Rodentia > Erethizontidae > Erethizon > Erethizon dorsatum. The sequence goes on from CM051834.1 coordinate 98,808,271, forward strand.
ATGGTTGGTTTTGAGAGTCAAGCTGAAAAAAGACGCAGAGGCTGCTGACCACACCCCAGGTCTCCTCAGCCTGCCCCCCTGACCGCACCAGAGGCAGGAGGTGCTTCAGAAACATCCTCCCTGTGCCACACCCCAAAAGGCCTCTAGCTGCCCATCTGACCTGCAGCAGCTGCACAGCGAAGGCCATGCCACAGAATTCAGACGCAGACAGACTCTGGGCAAGGAGTCATGGCCTGGGAAGACAAGGGGTGCAACTACACTACAGCGCCCCGGGAGTGACACCCCCTCCCAGCGCCTCCTCAGGCACCCACCCCGACATCTGGGCTGGCCAGCTGGGAGCCACGGGCGGTCCTCCCGTCCCCTCCTGACTCTCCTCCCCTAACATAAGCGGTCAGAGCACGCCGGGACGCATCCCCATCCAAGATTTCCTCTCACACTCCCCTCCGTTTCCCGGGTGTTCATCAGCCTCTCGTCCTAGCCGCTTCGGCAGGAATTAGTAGGTCCAGCCATCTGCACTCTGAACACCGCAACTCCCCGCAACTCTCCCACCTGCCCACCCAGCCCACATCCCGCACACAGCCCCACGCCGACTGCGGCCAGGGCCGGGCGGACGGGGCAGCCTGCGGCGTCGCGCGGCCCCCGCACGGGGCGGTAGGAGGCGCTCTCTCCCGGCTGGGGCTGGGAGGGGGCGAAGGACGAGAGGAGGGTTCCTTCCCCCATGACTAAATGACTAAGCACCCCGGCCCCCACAGCACCGGCGAGCACATGGGCCCCCCGGACCCAGCTCCAAGGAGGCGTCAAGGACAAAGTGTGGCCACGGCCTGGGCCCTGTCTGCGGCCGGGGGTCCCCGGGCCCCCTTCCCCGGCCACGCGCGCGCACCTGAACTGGTTGAATCGTTCTTTGTCGGCTTGGAACAAGCGGCGCAGGTTGAGGTCAGAGGCGTGCTCGCGGTGCCACTGCTGCAGCTTCTGGAACTGCGGGTTCCGGGTGAGCGCGGCCATGCCGGGACCAGAAGGGTGCACGGACTGGGTCGTGCGAGAGGAGGAACGAGCGCGGAAGGGCGGGCGCGCCGCGAGCGGGGACCCTGTGCGCGCAGCGGCCTTTATGGCGCAAGCGCCCGGCCCCGCCCCGCACTGCGGCCCCGCCCCGCCCGGCCTAGCTGTCCGCTGCCCGACCTTGCGCAGCTCTGGTCGGCCCCGGGCCCGTGGTGGGTACTCCCTAGCACAGGGTGGTCACTTGCACCTTCGCTCGGTTGGCCACTGCCCAAAAGTGACTGGGGGCAGGGGCAGAGGCCCAGCTCCCAGGTCGCATTCATTCATTCCATCAGAACTCTGTGGAACACCTTCCATGTTACAGGTAGTGTTCCGGGTGCTGTGGGTACATAGTGTTGAATAAGTAGAATATAGGATATGTCGGATGCTGGCAAGTGCAATTGAGAAAAATCAATCTGAAAAGGATGCTCGGAAGATGGGTTGCAATTTTATAAAATGGTCAAGAAAAAAAAAAAATCACCAATGAGGTGACATTGAGCAAAACCCTTAAGGTAAGGGAGCAAGCCACTTGACTATCTGGGAGGAAAGTGTGGAGGCAAAAGGAGCAGCAACGACAAAATACCCAAGGCAAGAGCATGCTTCGATATTCCAGAAACAGAAGGCAAGTGTGAATGAAATGAAGGAGAAAGGGTAGAAGATGAGATCAAAGAGCAAAGGGAAGGCAACAAAATCACAGGACCGTATAAATTATTTAAGAATTGGGTGTGGTGGCTCATGCTTGTAGTCCCAGAACTCTGGGAGTCCGAGGCAGGAAGACTGCAAATTTGAGCCCAGCCTGGGCAATTTAGAACTTAGCAAGACCATGTCTCAAAATAAAAAGTAAAAGAGGGCTGGAGATATACATCAGTGAGAAGGCCCTAGGTTCAATCCTCAGTACTGCAAATGCATCGATCATTGTACAGACGTTTGTTTTTGTTCTGAAAAAAATGGGAAGCCACTGAGGGATTCTAAGCAGAAGAGGGACATCGTCTGACATGTTTTACAAAGGATTAGACTGACAGGCAGCAGGAATATAAGGACACAAATAGGCCAGTGCAATAGTGCAGGCCAGAGAGGAAGGCAGCTTCCGTCAGCGTGGTAGGAGTTGGGCATGGTGGTCTGGATGACGGAAGAATTCAAAATTTCATGGTGATAGAAAGATCAGGACAGCATCCAGTTTTGGACCTAAGTTCCTGGGGAAATGGAATTATCAACAATTCCAATAAAGAATAAGGAAGAAGAGTTCCAATGAGGAAAAGCTCATAACTCAGTGGTAGGGTGCTTTCCTGGCATGCTCAAGTCCCTGGATTCAATCACCAGTGCTGCAAAACAAAGTAAAATCAATGAAGAAGACTAGAAGAGGTGCAAGTGTGATCTTGATTTTTAGACATGTGAAGTTTCTAAAACCTGTTAGACATCTTTTTTTTTTTGAGACAGGGTTTCACTGTGTAGCCCAGGCTGGCCTTGAACTTGCAGTGTTCCTCCTGCCTCAACCTCCTGAGTGCTGGGGTTACAGGCATGTGCCACCACACCCGGCTTCTGTTAGACATCTAAGTAGACTAAGTGGAGGTATCGAGTTGGGTGTCACCTGGTTCCCCAGAAAGGCTGACCCACCACAGAATGTGTCCATCCTACTATAGTCCCAGGCCTCTGTCTTCCCTGGCCCACTGCCCACCTCCATGCAGTTGCTCCCAAATGGCCTTTCCGTACCCAGAACAATTTAAGGTCCTAAAGATGACAAAGGAAAATAGGGAGTGGCTGGAAGGCCCAGAAATAAGTGGGCATGGGACTTTCCAGAGAACAGTCCTATCTACATAGCCCTTCTTTTCCCAGAGGAATTTTGGGCCAACTCTCAACTCTTAAGATTTAACTGAGTTTCCATTCCACACCCAGCACAATCCTGCAACCCTGATATTGCTGAATAGTGTTGTGTGTGTGCGTGCACGTGTGTGTGTGTGTTTCCATTGCTGGGGAAGGAAACCCAGGGCCCAATGCATGCCAGGTAAGTGCTCTACCACTGAGCTACAACCCCAGTATCTGTTCTACTGGAGCTCCAGAGAAATATTTCAACCACTTTCCCATTCAAGCCAGCTATTTACCTGCACAGAACAACACTCCTGCTTCATAACAACCTCAACTACATAGGAAGGCCAGTCTCAGTAGCTATGCTCCATTAGCCACTCATCCCATGATTCCTCAGATGACTGTAGCCCAAAAGTAGCCACTGACTTCCTTTTTTTTTTCTTTGTGATACTGGGGATTTGAACCCAGGGCCTTCTCATTGAGCTACATCCCCAACCCTTTTTTTAAAAAATTTTTTGAGACAGTCTCACTAAGTTCTAAGTTGTCCAGGCTAGGCATGAACTTGCAGCCCTCCTGCCTCAGCTTCCCAGAGTGCTGAGACTGCAAGAATGTGGTATGTCAGGCTGACTCCCTTTTTCCATGTTATCTTGGTAATTATCTGTTGTCTTTGTCTAAAACTACTACCTTCTACCTTTTTTTTTTTTTGAGACAGGGTCTCACTCTATAGGCCAGACTGACCTCGAATTTGTAGCAATCCTTCTGCCTCAGCCTCCCAAGTGATGGGATTACAGCATGGGCCCCATGCCTTATGTTTCTTCCCCTGCCTCTCTGATTACATCAGGGATGACCACATGACCTAAACCAAACAGGGCCCTTTCTTAGAACTCTGCTTTTGGGGGGGTTAAGATGCCTGTCGAAAGGACAAACCTGAGATTCAGTCCTGAGATTTAGGGGAAACAGTAAAGAGAATAACCCTGAGAGATATGCAAGAGTGAACCTCACATTGCCGCAGTTCCTGCTGCCAGGTCACCTCTGCCTGTAGCAGGAATGTGATCAATGATTTCCCTTAGTGTCTATGTTGTTTTGAGCTGAATTGTTTAAAACTGTTAAGTTTTCCAAAGATTTTATGGATGTTCACCTGCCCATCATCACACTATCTTCTCTAGTGTCCTCTTCCATCCAGGCTTGAGCGTTTGGATAAATCAGGCCACTCAAACACATAGAAGCAGCTGTAGCTATTGAAGAAGAGGCAGGAGGTGAGGCCTCTGATAATTGGTGCTATGATTTTACCTTCTTTTTGATATTCTATAATGTACTCCTCTAGCAGTTGGCCTCTGTGATTCCCAGCAGCTTCATCTACTTGAGATTTCCCCACAATATCTTAAGTTTAACAGTACTTTGAAATTCTAAAGTTGGATGGATTTTCCCTTCCCCCCAGTACTGGGGATTGAACCTCAGACCTTCACACTGAGCCACATCCCCAGCCCCTTGTATTTTTAAAAATATTTCAGGCAGAGTCTCACTAAGTGGATAAATTGCCCAGGCTGGGCATGAACTTTTGGTACTCCTGTCTTGGCCTTCCAAAATGCTGGGGTTGGGCTGGGGATATAGCTCAGTGGCACAAGTGCCTGCCTGGCAAGTGCAAGGTTCTGAGTTTGATTCCCGGTACCAAAAGCAAAACAAAACAAGAAAACAAAGTGCTGGGGTTATTGGTGTGTGCCACCACATCCAGCTTGGATTTTCTATATTAGCAGGAAACTAGCTTCATGTCTGGAAGATTATAGGTCATAGTAGCAAAGGAGAAAAAACACAAAAATAGAAGGAAATCAGCTAGGCCTGTAAGATATGAATACTGAATTAACAGTAGAATTTTATAAGTAGACATGGCCAAACATGCAAACTCAAAGAGAAAAGACAGTAGTCTGGGGAAATGCTGAGTGATCCAACCAATGGCATCAATGCCAGTCCTCTTGGATCAATGTAGGACATCAGGGAAACAGACACCCGCTGGAAAAGATGCAGAACGTATCCAGGAACGTGATCAGTCACTGGAGTCCCGGAATGGCATCTCTGATTGAATTGGGGGCGGGAGTGGAGTGGAATATGTAGTTTAGAAAAACACCAATGTAAGGTACTTGTACATCCTAAAGAATGTTAAAACCTTACTGCTGTCTATTTCCATAACCACCACCTCCATCATGTCGTGCCAAGCGCAGCAAACAACAGAGTACAAGGTTCAGAAGCACGGGGATCCTGGACTTAGAGAAGCTCCTGGGGGTTCATGCTCCCAAACTAGCGACTAAGGAGGACCCCCCCTCCTTCCAAAAAACAAAACAAAAAAAAACCCAAAGAAAATTTGGCACAAAAACCCAAGAGATCCTCCTCCAGCACCGATCACCCTCAAGCGCCTTCTGCAAGATGCTCTGGCCCCTGCCAATTAATTGGCTCAAAGGAGAATTAGTGTGGGCAAATTTAGGAAGTCCAGGGATAGCCCTAACAGCGCTGGAAAAGCAGGTGACTCCTACTGACTCTTACGAAACTAGCACCTGCTACAGCCCGCGTTGGCCACAGTTCCAAACAAGAACCCCATTCAAAAGACGGGGAAACTGAGGCATAGGCATTTAAATAAACCAGGCCTTAATTCCTGGACCCTGAACAGGGAAGCTGGAGGCCAAGGGATCATGAGAGTAAAGGAGGAAGTACAGGAGGGGCCTCGGAGGAGCGGATTAAAGGGAAGGGAGGGTAGCTCTGGAACAGAGTTGGAAGAAGCCGCAGGAAGCGGGAAGCTGGGAGCGCCGTTTCCACAATGACAGATTTTCAGGAGCGGTTCGGAGGAGGCGCACCACCCAAGATGCTGAGTCACGGTGGGCGGCGAGGGAGGAGGACCGCGCCTCTCTGGGGCTGGGCGGGTACACGCTGAGCGAAGCGAGAACGAGTCCACGCGCAAGGGAGACGCGACCACGCGGAGGTACTGACGAGGGGGGAGGGGCGCGTCTGCGTGTGGGCTCACACGTCCGGGATGGGCGGGGCGAGCGCATGTGCGATGTGCGCGTGCGGGGCGCGGGCTGGGACGACGAAAGGTGAACTGGGGAACATCCTAATACGCACGTCTGGGATGGATGCAACGTGCGCTTGTGCGCACGCTCAGTGGGGGCGGGGTGCGCCTGCGCTCGCGCGGGGTCACGCGGTACTGAAGAGTGGGTCGAGGGCCTTTGCACTGAGCTAGAGCCCTAGCTTTTTATCTCATTCTGAGGCAGGGTTGCGCTAAGTTGTCCAGGCTGGGCTTGCACTTGTGATCTTAGCCACTGCACCCGGTGTAATAGTACGAATTCTTTTTGTCCAACGTGAGAGCCTTTAAAAAAGTCGTTTGCTTTATTTATTTTTGCCGTGTATTATAATTCGCAAACTCTGGCCCTAGCAGCCCTTCCTTTCATCTATCTCAAGTTGCTTGGCTGTGGTACTGGGAACTGTGCTTCTACCTGGACCTGTGGCCTTGAACAAGACTCCTTGCTGTATTGAGGCCTTCTAGTGGGCGGAACAAAAGCCAACACAAGATTGCTGCGCAATGCTAAGTGGTGTGATGGATGAAAAACAAAGCTAGGTTAAAAGACGGACACTGGCCCCAGATTACTGACAGGTTCTTTATTTTGCAGCAGGGTGTCAGTATGCAGTTCAGAGTGGTCTTGAATTCACTATGTATCCCAGGCTGGCCTTGAACACATGGCAATACTCTTGCCTCAGCCTCCTGAGTGCTGGGATTACAGGTGTGCGCCACCACACCTGGAGTCCTTACTAATGGATTTTTTTTTTTTTTTTTTGAGACATGGTCTTGCTATGTAGCCCTGGGTGGCCTTAAATTCACTATGTAGCCCCAGCTGGTCTCCCAACTCATGGTGAGTCTCCTGCCTCAGCCTCCCAAGTGCTGGGATTACAGGTGTGCACCCCCATGCCCAGTCACTGATGGATTCTTTTTTTTTTTTTTTTTTTTTTTTTTTTGTGGGTACCGGGGGGACGACCTCAGGACCTCACGCGCCAACAGGCACCTGTGCCGCTGAGCGATATCACCGGCCCCTTTTTCGTATGTGGGTTCCGGGAGTCGAACTCGGGCCTTCGCGCTTGCAAGGCAGGCGCTTAAGCCGCTGAGCCGTCTCACCGGCCCACTGATGGATTCTTAAGCAATCTTAAAATCAACAGGCAAGGTCGAGTGGACTGAAGAGGGGTGTTCGGTGTATGGGTGGGAAACCTTGAGACCCTAGAGACAGGAGCCTGGGGAGGGCCTGACGGGTGGAGATGCAAGATCATGGAGGAATTCAAGTGTACTTGGAGATACATGAATAGGGCTCGCTGACTACTTAAATGAGAGTAAAGAGGAATCAAGAATGTTTTCTAGGATTTCAGCCTGAGCAACGGACAAATGGTTGGTGGTACTCTTGCTAAGGATGGAAAAGATGGGGGTGTCTATACTAAAAGACTTGCGTTTCAGCGGTAGGGACTGCACCATTTTTGTAGCAAGGGCCTGGCCCCTAGGCAATAAACACTGCATTCCTGAAACTATCCTTCCCTGCTACCTAGGCCCATGTCCCCAGTCGGTCCCAACACAAGCCACATCCAGTCCCCTCACAGGAATAGCAGCCTGCATCCACCGAGCCTATCCTTGCAGAATTGTAAGGCCAGCTGCACATGTTACTTCTAGCAGCCTGCCCCTGTAGGTTCCCTGGACTCCTGGGTTGGAAGGCAGCCAGTCATGCTGTCCATATACTTGTACATGGCTTTTTGGCAGTTCAGGTGACCTTTGGGAGGTGTTAACTTCTTTATTAGGTATCTTTATGTAGTCCAGGCTGGCCTCTTGAACTTGCGGTGATTCTCCTGCCTTGGCCTCCCAAGTGCCTAAACCAGCTATGGCCTTAGGGCAGCCAGTGGGAGGGCTATGGTCAGGTGCAGCTTTCTGCCCATCCACTCCAGCTCCTCCAAATCCCTAACCTGTCTTTCCCCTTGATAGGTCTCACAATCAGAGCCACCATGCCCAGCTTTTTCTCTTTTTTGAGACAAGGTCATGTGTAGTCCAGGCTGGCCTTGAATTTAGGACAATCCTCCTGCCTCTGCCTCCCAAGCGATTGTAGGCATGCACCACCATGCCCAACTTTTTTTTTTTTCTTTTGGCAATTCTGGGGATTGAATCCAGGACCTTCATACTGAGCTACCCCCCTCCAACCCAACCCACCCTTTTTAAATTTGGAGACAGGGTCTTACTAAGTTGCCAAGTTTTCTAGGCTGGGCTCGAACTTGCAATCCTCTTGCCTCAGCTTCAATTACAGAAGTGTGCTACCCTGCCCAGATGGAAGGTGTTTATTTCTATTTTGTTTTGAGATCAGGAGGCAGGTCACCATGGTGGCCACACAGCATACAGGGGGCCATCCCCTCACAGCCTCACAGTTGCCACCTGGCAGAAGCACCTGAAGTAGGAAAGGGAGGATCACAAAACTTGTGAGTACCTCAGCTGCTGTGTGTTCTCCATTTCTCAAATGGGCCGAGGCCCCCAGGAGCCCTCTAAGAGCCCAAGTATAACATTTGTTCCACAGAATCAAAAACAAAACCCAAAACTGGTTTCACTTCCACTGCCATCCATCTATCCAGCACATAGCAGGGCTGCAGGACTTCTTTCACATCATCGATGTTGTGAACTGGAGCTATGAACAGCACTGGTCACTTACGTTATACAGGAACACACCTGAATAAAGTGGAGTTTATTTCTGCTAGCCTTTTATTAGTTCACTGGTGCTGGGGATAGGATGCAGGACCTTGGGCGCGCTAAGCATGTGCTCTACCACTGAGCTACACCCCCAGCCCCCTGCTAGCATTTAAATGTGACTTTCCGGGCCGGTGAGATGGCTCAGCGGCATAAGCGCCTGCCTTGCAAGCGCGAGGGCCCGAGTTCGACTCCCGGATCCCACATACGAAAAAGGGGCCGGTGATATCGCTCAGTGGCACGGGTGCCTGTTGGCGCGCGAGGTCCTGAGGTCGACCCCCCGGTACCCACAAAAAAAAAAATAAATAAATAAATAAATGTGACTTTCCAATGGGACTGCAATGTAACACAGCTGTTACCGAAGCATCCTTGTCCTGAGGTATGTGTGGAAGGCTCTGGGACTTGGTCCTTGTGCTCGACTTCAGGGTATCTCAGTAGTAAGCCTGATGGCTTGTGGGTTATGTACTAACGCTCTCATTACTCTAAAGTTCATGCAACCCCCCCAAAAAAAACCAGTAAAATGTTTTTTTTGTGTGTGGGTTCCGGGAGTCGAACTCGGGCCCTCGTGCTTGCCAGGCAGGTGCTTACGCCGCTGAGCCATCTCGCTGGCCCAAATGCTGCCTTTTTGTAGGTGAGACTGAGTTGAAATTCCCCCATAATCTTCCATCCACTTGTGGTTTTCACTATACGGTCTGTCTTCCTCCTGCAGGGCGGGATGGAATCATCCAGGGAAACAGTTCTTTCTGTCCCTGTGAAGGAAGATCTTTCAGCACAGACTGAGGTCCCTGGTGGCAGGGACAGTAGAAGAATCCTTCTCCCTGGGTCTGCTCCTTAGAAAGGCGGGCAGGCAGGTCACAGCACCTGTACTTGGTGGGACGTGGGTGTCAGCAAATCCCAACTCAGACAGCACCTGCATCCTTCCAGGAGACAGCCTCCTCACCTTTGTCGCCTCCCCCTGCGCAGAGGCCTAAACCAGCCATGGCCTTAGGGCAGCCAGTGCAAGGGCTGTGGTTGGGTGTGGCTCTCTGTGCATCCACTTCATCTCCTCCGAATCCCCAACCCGTCTTCCCCCTTGACAGGTCTCACAGCTAGAGGACAGACTGACCTAAAAAGCGACTCATGCACAGCTTTTCACAGTGGTAAGTCAGGCAGTGCTTCTGAAGTGGGGTCTGCTGTTAATTTTAAATAAAGATACAGAGTATTATTAAATGTATATTTTTTAATAAAGCCAATAGTTATTTTACTTATAGGAGCTTTAAAAGTAAGATACAAAATGTAGAGTTCCAGTTTGGAAGCATTGTAACTATTCACAAAATGTCCTGCTGATGCCCGAGCAAGGCAGCCACGCCCGGCCATGCCACGGACACACACGCACGCACGCACGCACACACACATGCGCTTTGGCGAGACCCCTCTGCCGAGCGCAGCACCTGGAATTACCAGTGTTCAGAGTAAGGCGGTGCTGGGAACACAGCACCCACATGGAGACTACACAGACAGCTTCACACAGTCTCTCAGCCCATGGAGATGCAGTTACGAAATGTCTTCCTAAATAGAGAAGAACGAACTGGAAAGTGACAATTACCAATGTCACTTGCACTGGGGCACTGAGGACTGACCTCTGTCCAGGTGAGGTCTTTGGGGAGGCCCTATTAAAACAAAAGTACTTCAGTATAATAGAACTGGAAATACAGGGTAGTCTGGACACATTACTGAAGGAAACAGAAAACTATCTTACAAGTAGAACAGCCACAAAGAACTTTACCAGAGATTAGTGTGCACACTATGACAGCTAATACGGACGAGAGCCACACGGGGTTGGTGCAAAGCACGTGCCTGAAAAACTATGTACACACAGTTTTCTGTAAACACGGTAAGGTGAACGTTCAGAACGCACGGTGAAAGGATCATTAAGTACAGGCAGCAGTGACATCCCACACAGCACAGAAGACAACCTCCGAGGCAGGGAAACAGCCCGACAACACAGTACTAAAATGCAGGTGGCTGGGCTCGGACAACCTACGGGTCCCCTATAATCTGTGTGTGTGTGAGAATGGTATGTGTACATACGTACATATATATATATATATATTCTTTTTGGTATTTTAAAATATAAATTTACTTATATTTGTAGAAAAATGAGAACATAAATGTGTTATTACAATCTTTGCTGGAAAAGCTTTTATGGAGTTAGAAAGAATAAACCATTTATTAGTAATTAACATATATTAAAATGGTTTAATGATTTAAGAAAATATAAAAAAAATATTAATACTGTCAAACTTTCATACCAGAAAATATCGTGGATTTTTTTAATTAGACTTTTTCAAAGATGAAATATGAAAAATTTAAATAAGTTTTATATAAAGAACTTTCTGCAACCTCAATTATACAGTGGGATATGTCTATTCTATATAGATATATTTATTATTTCTCAATTTAAGCACCATTCAATTCTGGATCCATTCTGGCTGGAAAATATCCCTAAATCCACAAGATGTTATCTACCTAATGGCACATGTTAACTGAAAATGAGGTTTTTGTTTTGTTTTTTAAAGAAAAGACTTGAGTTCTTGTCTTAATTGGTTTGTCTTCTGAGCCAGCTCACAAATATTACTGCAGTTTCAAGTGCAGGTTTCTCTGTGCAGCCCGGCGGCCACAGTCCACCATTCCGAGGACTGCCAGTGCCTCTGGCCCTGTGCGGAAGGTCTGAGAGCAGCAGGTGCAGCTCTATCTGCCCCAGACATCAGCCAGCTGGCTCCCCGCCACACACCATCAGGAACAGAGCTCCGGAATCAGTTTCACAATCCTGCTTTTATGAATCTCGTAGGGGCTACATCCCCCGGATGCTTCTGGGGTGAAAGAGGCTGCCTACCCACAGAATACCCAGGTGATTGCTTCTGACTGCAATATTCTCTACCTTGCCCATTTTGTATAAGTTTAAATATAGTGTTGAGAAATCTCCAGCCTATGTATCTGTTATCTTAAAATATTTAATGCATTTTAGGCAGATGTTTTAACTAAAAACCTACATGAACAATAGCTATGAAATCAGTGATTGGTGTGGTCACCACTCAATGTGTTAAGGAGGGAAAAGGAGAAGCTTTCAGAATGGTCAGTTTTGCTCTCAGCCTTCGGGCCTGACACCTTCCCAACACACAGCAGGATTAGCAACCTTAGAACTGTGGCCTCTGGCCACCTGCATCAGAATCACCTAAGGTGCTTAAACATGCAAATTATCCAGCATCCCCGAGTGTCAGAAATCTCCATCTTCAGCTAGTTCTCCAGGGGTCTGCTGCCTTCAAAGTTTGAGAAACCAGGCTATAAAGGCTTGGAGCTGCCAACCACCCCTGTTGCCAAGGAACCCTCCTTGGGACAGGGGTGCACTGGTCCTCTTGGGGACTGGTATCAGCTAGTCAGCCATGGGGCAGGGACACTGGCCCCAATAGCTCTGGGTGGGCAGGCAGGCAGGCCCTGCATCAGTACTGGGGCAAGTAAGCCGGCCTGCGCTCAGCCTTCCCGGGGAAGGCCTTGAAGCCCTTGGGTGCCACCTTGTGTGCTGGTGGGGGTGGGGGCTGTGGCGGAGTCTGCATGTAGGTGAAGGAGGTGGCATTGCAGTCATTGGTCGCAGCCCACACAGGGGACTGCAGCATTTGCATGGTGTCATTCCACTGGCTGCCAGGGCTGGTGACTGCATAGAGTGGTGCGCTTGGGCTGGGCAGTGTGCTGGGGAGCGGAGAAGGGTGCTGCCAGGGTGCTTTGGGTGGCCATGTTTTGGTTTTGTTGTCCTGAGAGAAAGAAGAGAGTTCTTAGTGGCATTTCTGGTGATTTGTCATCCTTTCCCACCTCCCAGATCTCTGGCCTTTCTTTCTACCTAGCAGGCAGGGTGTGAGATCCAGCCTTCCCCCGCATCCTTGAGCACTGGAACTTCTTACAATGATAGCAGGCATCTATGCCTTCACTGTCCACTACAGAAGCCTCTAGCCATACATGGCTAATGCAGCTGTGGAACTGAGTAACTAAACAGCTGCATGTGGCAAGTGGCTATTATACTGGAGAGTACAACCCCAGAGCTTCCTCTACATTTGGCTGAGCCAGCTGAGATAGTTAATCATTTAGACAATCATGAGGAAAAAAAGTGATTCAGCACAAAGAACCCTCACAACTTAGAGGTCCTCTTAAAACTGAAGCTCTGGGGCCGGTGAGATGGCTCAGCGGCATAAGCGCCTGCCTTGCAAGCGCGAGGGCCCAAGTTCGACTCCCGGATCCCACATATGAAAAAGGGGCCGGTGATATCGCTCAGCGGCACGGGTGCCTGTTGGCACGCGAGGTCCTGAGGTCGACCCTCCGGTACCCACAAAAAAAAAAAAAAAAAAAACTGAAGCTCTGGGGGCCGGGGGTATAGCTCAGCAGCACAGCGTCTGCCCGGCAAGCATGAGGTCCTGAGTTTGATTCCTGGTACAAACAAAACAAAACTGAAGCTCTGGAACTCTGCCCATGGTTTTTACAATGGGCCAGCTGGCAATACCTGGTTCATGTCCTCCACTGTAGTAAGGAGAGGTGGTGAGGGCAGCGTACTGGTCTCTTGCTCTCCACTGCTGTGTTTCCTGAAAGAACCAAGAACTCAGAACAGTAGTTGCCTGGCTGCTTGTCCAGCTCAGCTCTGGGGGACACCCTAGCTGCTTGTCTCTAGTGTCTTGGGGCCCCGGTTCTAGGTGAGGTCTTGGGTCCATCATGTTCAGGGGTAAGGGGGCCAGCACATGCAGGTGGGATGGGGTTGGGGAGGCAGCCATAAAGAAGGGCACTGGCTTTTTTCATCTGCTATCTGAGACCACCAGCTTTGGCTTTTGTTAATTTGTTCAGTAGATCCTGAGTTAACCATGGGCTGGGGATGTACAGATTTAAAAGCAAACTGAGCCCTGAACTAGAAAGGCAGGATGCAGGTCAGAGCCAGTGTCCATGTGCTCATGGCAGTCTCTGCGAGGTGGTCCAGAGGTGATTTCTACATGTCCAGCCAGACAACAGTTCTGAATCCTCCAGCAGGCTCCAGTATCGGTTCACAGCAGTGCCGCATGCAGACACATGGGCCTAGCACTCGCCTACCACCCTTACTTCTTCACCCTCACACAACCTCTACCAGCTGTTCCTCGCTTCAGTCAGTCCCAACCGCCCTTCTGAAAGGAGAAAAATCCACATGTTCCTGCACTTTCAACCCTCACACCCTGCTTTATTTTTCTTCGTAACACCTAACCCAACCTGACACTTTGTAAAATCTGCCTTCGTCACTACACTATAATTTCCATGAGGAAGGAAGGGAACTTTTTGTTTGCTGCTATGCCACTAAGGTGTAGTACATAATAGATGCTGATGTATGAATTAATAAACCAGTTTAACTTCAAGCTTCAGTTTCCTCACCTGTAAACTGGGGTTAAAACTGTACTTACACGGTGACTGTTACAGGCTGAACTATGTCTCTTTCAATTCATATGCTGAAGTTCTAAGCTCTTGTACCCTAGAATGTGACTGCATTTTGAGATAGGGCCTTACAGAGGTAATTAAGTTAAAATGAGGCATTAGGCTGGGCCCTAACCCAGTCTGACTTATAAGAAGAGACACACTGAAGGGAGACCGTTATAGCCAGAGGGAGAAGCCAGCTATCACCACCCTGCAATGGTGAGACAGGCTTTCAGCACCATTCGAGGAGGGGGTCTCAGAAGAAACCAACCCTGCCAATATCTAGATTTCTAGTGTCTAGAACTGTGAGAAAATAAATTTTTGTTGCTAAAGCCATCTACCCTTGGTACTTTGTTACGGCAGAGCTACCTAACGAAACAATAGAGTGATGGTAAGAATTGAGAAAATGCAGCAAGGTACTTAGCCCGAGGTCTGGCCTACAGAAAGCACCCTAACTTGTCATCATGGTCAACATCACTATTATTATTCCCTGTATCCTAACCCTTCCATCTTCATCTACATGCTCCTCACTACTCGTCCACTGAAGCCCGGCCTCTCACACAGGGGCCCTGGAACCTGGCCTTCCCACTCCACAGCATGACCTCTCTCGCCTTCGTGCCCTGCATGCTTTCACATTCTGCCCATGTCCCCTAGTTTGCCACCTCTGAATTCTACTTCCTTCTACCCACAGCATTTTTTTTTTTTTTTTTTTTTTTTTTTTGACAGTAGTGGGGATTAAACCCAGGGCCTTCACATTAAGCTGTATCTCCAGCCCTTTTTTTTTGAGATAGGGTCTCCCTATATAGTTCAGACTGGTCTTGAACTCACTATGTAGCCTGGGCTGGCCTCAAACTCTTAGTGATCCTCCTGCCTCAGCCTCCCAAGTGCTGGCATTACAGATGTGTGTCACCACACCCAGTTTTTTTTTTTTTTCTTTATTGTTTTGAGACAGGGTTTTGCTAAGCCACTAAGTTGCCCTGGCTGGGCTTGGACTTGAACTCTCCTTCCTCAGCCTCCCAGACTGCTGGGATTACAGGCAAGCGCCACCATGCCTGGCTTCTCCACTGCTTTTTAGTCAAACTTGCCTCTTATTTCAAGCCCCGCTGTAATTTTTAATTTTTATGACTATTTCTGAAACCATCTTAGATCTGAACATGTGATACCGTTTTCAACTGTGAATATCGTTCAGAGGTCATTTTACCTAGTATCCCCTTTGACAGAGAAACTGAGGGTCAGTGAGGGCCAGGCCCTTGTCTGTAATTGGAGAGCCTATTGGTGAGTCTAGGTTAGAAGTTACCCTGGCCCTGCTTCTCCCACAGAAAGGGCTGTCTCCTACAAGGAAGAGACCAGCTCGGGCAGACCTTGTCTCTCAAATCCACTTTTTCTTTTTTTTTTTCTTGCTAATCTTTTTTTTTTTTTTTTTACTTTATTTATTTATTTTTTTTAAAGACAACAAGTAAACATTCTCCTGTATTAACAAACTCAAGCATTAGAGAATGTACAAATACCTTTTGGAGAAAAACATTACTCAGTTATAAGATTAAGCTATGTAAAAGCTAGGTAAAAATAGAAGACTAAGGAATGGAATAGTCACAGTGAAATTGCATTTTTTTTTGTTTTTTTTTTGTGGGTACCGGGGGGTCGACCTCAGGACCTCGCGCACCAGCAGGCACCCGTGCCGCTGAGCGATATCACCGGCCCCTTTTTCGTATGTGGGTTCCGGGAGTCGAACTCGGGCCCTCGCGCTTGCCGGGCAGGCGCTTAAGCCGCTGAGCCATCTCACCGGCCCCGAAATTGCATTTTTATACTAGGGAGACAATATGATGTTTACAAATGTGCGTCCGGTTTATTTCGCTTGTATTTTCTCGAGTTGCATCCTTTTACCTATAAAAGTTTCCAGTTTATCTTTCTTTATGGCTGAGTAGTACTCCATTGTATAGAAATACCACATCTTTTTTATCCATTCCTCAGTTAATGGGCATTTGGGTGGTTTCCACGATCTAGCTATTACAAATTGTGTTGCTATAAACATGGGTGCACATATATCGCTGTGGTACGATATTTTTAATTCTTCTGGGAAGATACCCAGAAGGGGAATAGCTGGGTCAAATGGGACCTCCAGTCCTAGTTTTTTGAGGAACCTCCACACTGATTTCCACAGTGGCTGCACCAGTCGACACTCCCACTAACAGGGTTCCTTTTTCCTTACAGCCCCTCCAGCTTTTGTTATTAGTTGATTTCTTGATAATAGCCATTGTTTTTGGGGTGAGATGGAATCTCAGTGTTGTTTTCATTTGCATCTCTCAAATGACTAGTGATGTTGAACATTTTTTCATATATTTTCAAATCCTCTTGAATACCAGTATGATCCACCTATCACACTGGTGTTTTTGTCTACTATGAACCTGTTCTGCCAGCAAGAACTCAACCCCATGTTAAGTCACCTGGTCTACAAGCCCGTGTGGTGGCCCCTCAGAGGCCTTACCGGACTGGGCCCCTCTTCCTCATGGGTTACCTCCTGAAGGTGCTCTTCAGAGGCCCTTTGCCAGACAGTGCTGGAAGAGCACTTCTAGCTCTCTCACAAGACTCCCTGACAGCAATGGGATTCCTGACTTCCCTAGAATATGCTCTGGATCACTCACACGCCCCCCTCACCTCTCGTTCGTTCAGGAATCTCTTCCTACCTTCTCTGCTTGACAGCAGCAACGAGGTCAGGCCCTGAAAACATGGAGAACAAACTGTCCCCGTTGGCTGAAGACGTCTCATCACTGGAGCTGGCGGAGTCTCCCTGAGCACCTGACCAGCCACTGTGCAGGCCATCCCTGGAAGGCAAAGAGAAGCTGGTCCCCAGCCTCCGGCAGCCAACCTGCACACCAGCTGGACAGCCGAGGCAGCGCCGCCCTGCACCCAGCCCTAAAGGAGCAGTCTTATCCTGCAGTCGTCTCCTAACCAAATAGGAGTCTTGTCTCTCCTATCGAAAAACTTCAAGTTTTCTTCCTTTCCCTTACTTCAAAAGTAATATATAGTTCAGTACCTACTTTTCTTTTATTCCACGCAGAAGTCTGTGGTGTGTATGTAAAGTTTATTTTAGATCAGGTTTTTTTTTTTTGGTACCGGGAATCAAACTCAGGACCTTGCCCTTGCCAGACAAGTGCTTGTACCGCTGAGCTATATCCGTGGCCTTAAAATTTATTTTAGAGAAAAAAGTTGAATGCTTTTTTGCCATTTATTAGCCAGGTTAACAATATGGAATGTGAGAAATCCCCACTTATTTTTGCGATAAAAATCTAAAATTCTTTCAATATACTGGAATCTGTTTTTTTTTTTTTTTGTGGGTACCGGGGGGTCGACCTCAGGACCTCGCGCGCCAGCAGGCGCCCGAGCCACTGAGCGATATCACCGGCCCCTTTTTCGTATGTGGGATCCGGGAGTCGAACTCGGGCCCTCGCGCTTGCCAGGCAGGCGCTTAAGCCGCTGAGCCATCTCACCGGCCCCGTATATACTGGAATCTGAATCATAGCCTTTTTTTTCTCTTTGGCTCGGGGACTTAACTGTGCACACTAGGCAAGTGGTCTACCACTGAGTTCACACTCCCAGCCTTTTATTTGTTTTTTTGAGGCAGGGTTTCACTATGTAGTTCAGATTGGCCTTGGACTCATTATGTAGCCCAGGCTGCCCTCAAAGAATTTGTGGCAACCTTGCTGCTTCAGCTTCCCAAGTGCTGGGATTACAGGTACGCACCACTGTGCCTGGCACCCTTTTTATTCTTTGAGACAGGGTCTCACTGTGCAGTTCTAGCTGGCCTTGAACTCACTATATAGCCCAGGGTGGCCCTGAACTCATGGTAACCCTCCTGCCTCAGCCTCCCGAGTGCTAGGGTGACATGTGCCACCATGCCTAGCACCTATTAGTTTTTATTTATTTTGGCTTTTTTTGAGACAGGGTCTTGCAGTGTAGTTCAGGCTGGCCTTGAATTCACTGTAGTATGTAGGACAGGGTGGCTTCAAACTTGAAGCAATCCTCCTGCCTCAGCCTCTCAAGTGCTAGAATTACAGGTGTGTGCCATCAACTTTTAATTAATTAATTAATTAATTTTGTACCGGGAATTGAACTCAGGACCTTGTACTTGCCAGGCAGGCACTTATGTCACTGAACTATATCCCTGGGCCCTTTTTATTTTTTTAGACAGAGTCTTACTAAGTCGCCCACGCTGGCCTTGAACTTGTGATCCTCCTGAGCCTCCAGAGTAGCTGGGATTATATATAGACATCATTAATACTTGGCTGTCCCTTTTTTTTTTTTTTTTTTTTGGTGGTGGTGGTAGTAGTGCTGGGGATGGAATCCAGGGCCTTGCACATGCTAGGCAAGTGCTCTGCCTCTGAGCTACACCCCAGCCCCATCTTTGCTTCTTGTAGGCTATACAGATAGCATTCCATAATTCACATGAGTTTCACACTCATGCTCATTGCAGTATAAAGATCATGTTCAACATTACAAACACCATCAGGTAAGATCTTTGTCTTGGATAGAAAAACTTGTTTTAAATCATGAATTTGTATCAAGGTTGTGTACACAGGGGCACATCATACCACTTGACAATCTATAGTCATGAAAACTCTGACCTCCTGGAGCTTTAACCTCATCACTCTCTCATGGGGGGCCTGGAACTGAACTGGTGACCAGAATACCAAAGGTCAATGAATCTCCCTTCTCCCAGACCCCATTTGGGACACCCAGATCCCAAACCCAGCTTCCCTGCTGTACCCAGCGCTTACCCTTCTGTGAAGAACTCTGGGAAAGGCCAGGTCCGGTGGGCATCATCCATGGGTGGCCAGTTGCCCCGAGGGTTGCCCGGGCGGCGACCGTGCTGGGCTTGTCGCTTCTGCTGCATTGCCTGGCTCACGCCTGCCACATAGCGTGCAAATTCTGGGTCTGAGCCCACTGTGTTGAGACAAAGGAACAAACAGGGTTTGGGGCCGAATTGGCCTCTTGGTTCCTTCCACACCCACTGAGGATGTGCTGTTCACATACAATGGAAAGTGGTCAGGAGCTGCCAGGTTGGGCCCCCAAAAGTTGGTTGCAAGCTGTGTCTGGCAGGGTGAGATGGGACTTTTGGCATGCAGGTATGAATGTGAGGATGGTGTGTGCAGGAACTGTCAGAAAGGGCTATGCGTAGGAGAAAGGCAGGCTCAATGTGAAAGGAAGATAGAAAGGAAAAAAAAATTTTGATTTATGTATGACTACTATTTTTTTTTTTTTTTTGTGGGTACCGGGGGGGTCGACCTCAGGACCTCACGCGCCAGCAGGCGCCCGTGCCGCTGAGCGATATCACCGGCCCCTTTCTCGTATGTGGGTTCTGGGAGTCGAACTCGGGCCCTCGCGCTTGCCAGGCAGGCGCTTAAGCCGCTGAGCTATCTCACCGGCCCTTTTTTTTTTTTTTTTTTTTTTGAGACAGGGTCTCGCTATGTAGTACAGGCTGGCCTGGAACTCACTTATGTAGTTCAGGCTAGCCTTGCACTCATGGAGATCCTCCTGCCTCAGCCTCCTCCTCCTGGGATTACAGGTGTGTGCCACCACGCTGGGCGTGTATGACTACATTTTAAAGACAAATATGGGGCTGGTGAGATAGCTCAGTGGCATAAGCGCCTGCCTGGCAAATGTGAGGTCCTGAGTTCGACTTCTGGTACCCACATATGAAAAAAGGGCTGGTGATATCACTCAGCAGCACGGGTGTCTGCTGGTGTGCGAGGTCCTGAGTTCGATCCCCAGTACCCACAAAAAAAAAAAAAAAAAAAAAAAAGACAAATATGGTGGTACCTCGATTCATGAACACTTTTCTTTGCCAACAATTTGGTTCACAAACAGAAGCGTTTGGCAAAGTTTTGTTTTTGTTTGCAAACAGCATCGGGTGACAAATACGACCACAGCCATCTCTCCCACACAAACACAGATGTGGCCATCTTTTCCAAAATCATAGAACAAATTTAGTTTGTAAACTGAGGCACCACTGTACTAATTACTTCTACATATTCCAATACCTTGCTGCTATGTACTTAGAGTACCTAACAACTTAGGAAATTAGATGATGACTTTGGCCAACCAGTAACTTGAAAGTTCGCAAAGCATCACAGTCAGCCAGATAGAGGCTGGTAATGTGGCTAGTAAAGCACTTGCCAAGTAGGGAGAAGGCCCTGGGTTGGATCCCCAGCACTGGGGTGGGGTGAGGGGAAGATATGAGAGGAAAGTATCTATGGGTCACAAACAAAATATGACACAACATTGCATACCTTTTACTTTCAAGTTGGGAGCGATACTAGGGCATAAATCCCATTTCTAGCTTGTTTTTAGGGCATTGTCTGAGGACCACTCCATGAAGCTGTGCCACCTGTAAGCTGCACAAAGCTGCACAAAGGTGCGTGTACTAGACGTGGCTGCAGTTAAGGATGGGACCTCAGTGCATTAAACCATGCTCCAGGAGTTGTGTTTGTTGAACAAGAAGGGGCGTTGCATTCTAACGCCCTTAATTTGCATGAATGGCTATACAGACCTTGAGACCCAAGGGTGGCTTCTATAGGAAGTGACATCAAGGACTTGCAGGTCAGAAAGGAACACACTTAACAGCAAGATTTGTAGGTCAAAGACAAAAAATGGTCAGGGCCTCAGTGTAGCTCAAAGATGATAAAATTCTGCCAAACACTGATTCTACTCTTTTTTTTGAGAGACAGGATCTGGCAATGTAGTACAGGCCGACCATTTTTTTTTTTTTTTTTGGAGACAGGGTCTTGCTTTGTAGTGCAGGCTGGTCTTGAACTCACAATTTTTCCTCCCCAGCCTCACAAATGCTGAGATTACTGGTATGTGCCACCACTCCTGGCTGTATCTATATTCTTGATTTAGTTACATGACTGTCAAGAAGTGTTTAGAACATTTATCACCAATTGGGGAAATATGCCACACCCTGGGCTTACACTTTCATAGAAGGGTAGAACTCTTTCCCCTTCTGTGGCCCAGGACTGGGTGCAAGATGCCCTACATCCACCTACCCAAGGAGAACAAGAACAAGACAGCCCAGGCAGCCCTGGGAGGCTTTCTGAAAGATAGAAGCAAACATGTCTTTCCGTAAGTGCTAGGGTATTTCAGCAAAGAGTCTCCTTTTCTGGTGGCTATTTACTTGCACAAATATTTGCTATGCTTATTTATAATATTTCCTGGTATTCTCCCTATGGGTGGAATGTATTTCTCACTTCTGTATTCCTTTTGCTAAATTAGAAAAAAAGGTCTGTATCTACCTACCTATATGGTATGTACCTTATCATATGCTCTTAATAATTCAGAAGGTTGTTTTAGGAGGGGGGAGTTGCTTTTTTAATTCTGTTACCAACAAAGAGATGTGCTTTTTTTGGGGGGGCAGGGATGGGCATTAAATTTAGGGCCTTCACACTGAGATAAATCCCCAGCCCTTTTAAAAATTTCTCATTTTGAGCCTGGGTCTCACTAAGTCACTAAACTGCCCAGGATAAGCTCAAATATGTGAACCTCCTGCCTCAGCTTCCCAGAGTGCTGGGATTACAGGTGTGTACCACCACGCCTGGAGAGAAACACGTTTTTGTGTGTGTGTGGGTACTGGGGGTTGAACTCAGGACCTCATGCTTGCCAGGCAGGCGCTTACGCCGCTGAGCTATCTCACCGGCCCAGAAACACTTTTTTTAATCTATCATTTTCCAGAACTTATGCAACTTACTTTGTTTTCATCTTGTGGCATTTGCCAGAAATTCTAAGTCAAAGTTATATGCTACTGCTTAAAATGGCTAACCCCGGCTGTTTACTGGTTTATTGAAATGATTTCTATTTCATTATGTAAGATATTATTTGCTATTATTGGCTTTTGGTAGACAGTCTTTTCTATATTCAAGAAATTCCTACCAGGTGTGGTGGCACACACCTATAATCCCAGCACTCAGGAGGCTGAGGCAGGAGGATCACCGTGAGTTTGAGGCCAGCTTGGGCTATACAATGAGTTCAAGGCCAGCCTGAACTGCATAGTGAGACCCTGTCTCAAAAAAAAACCAAAAGGAGGGGCCGGTGAGATAGCTCAGCGGCATAAGTGCCTGCCTGGCAAGCGCGAGGTCCTGAGTTTGACTCTCGGTACCCACATAAAAAGGAAAAAAGGGCCGGTGGTATCACTCAGTGGTACAAGTGCCTGCTGACAAGCGTAAGGTCCTGAGTTTGACCTCTGGTACCCACATTAAAAAACAAAAACAAAAACAAAAAAACACAAAAAAAAACAACCCAAAAGGAAATTTTATTTTATTCATATTTTACTTTGAGGGACTTATTT
Organism: Erethizon dorsatum; assembly: GCA_028451465.1. Taxonomy (NCBI): domain Eukaryota; kingdom Metazoa; phylum Chordata; class Mammalia; order Rodentia; family Erethizontidae; genus Erethizon; species Erethizon dorsatum. Next base: position 98,830,644 of record CM051834.1, read on the forward strand.
TGTTTTGCTTAAAAATTGCTAGTGTCTTTTATCAAAATTTTTTATAGCTTCTATTGATAAGATCAGTTTTTCTTATTTCATTGGTTGATATGTAGTACTGGATTGTTGTACAGTAGCAGAGCTACTTACAGGAATCATTCTTAAAACCCCAAAATAAAAATTTTAGTAACAGTTATTATGCTTTTGAAACACAGCTAGATTTTCTTTCATCTGTCCATAGTCTCCATATTTATAAGTGAGATGCACTACAGTGCTTTTTAAAATAATCCTTATAAAGTTTTTATGGTAAAGTTATGTTGGCTTCATAAAAATGAATTAGGGTATTGTTTTCCTCTTTCTGTGCTTGGAGTAGTTTAAGTAACTTGGATTTATCTATGCCTTAAAATCTGGAAAAAAGTTGCCTATGAATCCACTGCTCCTAGTACCATTTCAACACTATCCTGCCTAAGAAAATAATATACATACACTGCCATATATTATCACCCCCCCCCCCCAGGTACTGGGCGTTGAACGAGAGCTATATGCCCAGTCCTTTTTTTATCTTTTGAGACAGGGTTTTGCTAAATTGCCCAGGATGGGCTTGAGCTTGATCCTCCTGGAGTGCTAGGATTACAGGTAGGCACCACCATGCCTGGCTATATTTTTCTTTTTTATTAATTTGGTTTTATCCCTATTTTTAGCTTTGTATCTAAGTTCTTTCTCTAATTTCTTAGAGTGAATCTAATGGTATTTCCTCACTATTTAGGCTAGGAGAAACTATATTCTATGAAGGCAAGGGGGTGCTCTACCACCTTAAGTTAGTATTAGAGTTTAGGCAAAAGAGCACCACAAGAACAAGTTGTATAATCAGGGAAAAAGTCACCTACAAAGGGCCATCCGACTTGGCTCCCAGAAGCAGGAGGGCCTAGACTGATATCCATTTAAACTATTGGATTATGAGCCATTCTCTTAATTTCTTCTTCTTTTTTTAAGAGTAGGAAAATTTATTGGCGAAAAGGAATGGGGAATAAGAATAGCTCCTGAGAGACAGGAGGGGTCCCGAATGGATTGTCCTCACTTAACTTCTTTTAGCCTCAATCCTGTCCTCTATAAAGCGAAACGTAGTTGCAATTACCTTTTCCATGTCTTCCTCACTACTGCTTTCCCTCTTGCTATATCTGGTCTGTACCTGCTTCTCACACAGAAAAGGTCTTAAAGGGGGAATAAATTCTTTTACCTTTGTAAGTAAGGGTGTCACAAACAGGGCTTAAGAAGCACTTTTATTTTTTTTTTGCTATATATTCCAGGCTGGCCTTGAACTCATAGTGATCCTCCTGCCTCAGCCTCCTGAATGCTGAGGTTCCAGACATGTGCCACCACACCCAGCCAGAGAAGTCCTACATTTTATGTTCGAATGGTATAAGAAATGGGAAGGCCTCACATACCTGCAGGATCAAAAGGCAGAATCTCTCCCAACATTCCAAAGACTCCATCACTTTGGTCACGGTTTGGCCAGGTGTTATTTCTAGGTCCCTGTGGCTTCTGTCCCAAAACCTCCGACATCACATTATCCATATAGCTGCTCACTAGACCCAAGCTGTACAAGTCAGAACTAAGATCAGATATGCCAGGCCACTGAGCAAGAGGAGACAGACCTGCTCCCATGGGCTGTGCTGGCTGTTGGGCTGAGCCATGTACCCATTTTCCAGGTGCCTGAGGCTGAGGTGGGGGCTGCTGTGGCCCAATGGGTTGCAGCAGGTGTTGGTAGTATTGGACCTGGGGCTGCTGTTGCTTTGGGGACTGTTGCTGAGGTGCAAGACCCGGCTGGGGTGTCAGAGTTGTGTGTGCCCCGGCTTGTGTTGGCCGTGGTGGAGGGGGCACTGGCAGTGACGGCTGTTGTGGCTGCATGGCTCCTGCCTTCTGCTCAGTCACCATGGCTGTGGCAGCAGAATTACGCCTTGTCACCAATGGGGAGCCCTGATGCGACTGGCCCATGTTAAAGCCTGAGAGAAAATCTATCACCTCCTGCATTTCCTGATCAGTCGGTAAGTTCATACCCTTCTCATCCTTGCTGTCATCCCCATGCAGGAAGTTCTCACGCCTCTCCAGGAGAAAACCATTGGCCATTGGATTGTTGGAATTCTGAGCTGACTGTGACAGATCTGTAGTCCTAGGGAAATTACCAATGTTCAAAATGCTTTGTAACCGTGTATCAATATTACCAGGCATTTTGGCCTTCTCTTCTGAACACCCAGCTATGAAGACATTTTTGGAAGGGGTATTTGGGATGGAATAATTTGTGCTGCTGCTAGAGCTGGTACATGATGCTTTCTTGGTGAACCGGGATGTCAGTTTGGAGAATGTCTTCTGGAGGCCACCTGAAGATTTGTTTCCATTTCCAGAAGGCAGGTCAGCCTGATTCCCAAAGTCACAGATCTCTCTCTGAAGCTGGATCTGTATGCAAGGTAAAGCTTGCTCCCTATTTAAGGACCAAAAAAAAAAAAAAAGAGAGAGAAGGAAACAAACCAAATTTACATACTGAAGAATGAAAAGGACCTCTTTGTATTTAAGAAAGACTTTGATGCCTAGCATGCATGAGGCCCTGGGTTCAATATTCAGGAACACACACAAAGACTTTAACAACAAGAAGGACCCTGTGGTTATTATCAGGGTCACTTATTTTATAGATACATAAAGGAACACTCAAGGGGGGTCTGAGTGTACATAATATATAGCCTCTAACACAGGGCTGAGAAAATGGTAACACTTGGTAGCAAGGGAAAGCAAAGCATGGCTAGACTGGGGGATGCAACTGGCAGGGCCTGGCTCTGTGTCTTCAGGACAGGGACCAAGAGCCAGGCAGATCCAGAAGGACAGTGGACAAATCTACACAGCAGAGGGCTGGTGAGATGGCTCAGCGGCGTAAGCGCCTGCCTGGCAAGCGCGAGGGCCCGAGTTCGACTCCCAGAACCCACATACGAAAAAAGGGCCGGTGATATCGCTCAGCGGCATGGGCACCTCCTGGTGTGCGAGGTCCTGAGGTCGACCCCCGGTACCCACAAAAAAAAAAAAAAAAATCTACACAGTAGAGGGTGGTGTGGGGGGGAGGACTCTGCTCACCCTACACCACTGTTATTGAATGGATGGCTGTTACTTCCAAAGATTTCTGAGCACTCTTTTCCTGTGCCATAAGAGAACACTAAGGATAGAAAGGGCAAAGGGCAGGAGCTCAGATAGGTGATAGCTGGTGTAACTATGCAGAAGTCATGCCACTGTTATCAGCCTTTGTGTGTGTACTCAGGAGTTAAGAAATAGAGGAAGAATAGCTAGATTTTTTTATTTGTTTGTTTTGTTTGGGAATTGAACTCAGGGTCCCACACTTGCCAGGCAGGTGTGTGCCACTGGGCTACATCCCTGGCCTTTAGCTAGATGTTTAAGATCTTTGTAAGTTCCAAAATTAATAATTCACAAAGAGATAACCTTGCAACTGTCAGCTACTTTCAGATACAAGTAAATTTCATGAAGGATATAAGTAAATTTTCTAAACATTTTCCTGCTCTCAGTTCCTGAAGAGATTGTGAATTGGATCGAAAGTTCCCTTGATGGACTTACTCTCATGATAAAACAAATGAGGGCAAAGTGTGAACAAACTAGGGAATCTGAGTAAATGGCAAAGAGCAATTCTTTGTTCTATTCTTGCAATTGTTGTATAAGTTTGAATTTATCCCAAAATAAAAAGTTACTGAAGAGCTCTCTTTCTTGCCTATTTACCCACACACTATCAGTGGCATGAGCACACATAAAATTGTATGAGGTCACATCACCTCTGGGTATGGACCCAAATGCACAGCTCTTGCACAGACAATTCAAGTTACTGGTGGGGACACCAACCTCCCTGCCCTCCAGCGGTTTAGGTCCAGCACGGCTGTGTAGAGCACGTCCACCAGGCCCAGGGTCTTCTCAGGATCCAGGCTTCTCTGCAGCAGGGACATGGTGGCAGGGTCTTCCTTCAGGCACCTAAGAAAAAAATAGGGTCCATTAGTTGGCGACACTTCTCCAAGGACAGGTTTCAAGCAAGTTTCACAGAAAAGGCTACAACCCTTATAAACTTCTGGCATCCAATAAAAACTCAGTAATTATAATAACATTTAGAGAATGACAGGGCTAACACTGGAACTCACTGCTCTGCAAAAAGTAGAAGAAACAGTAGCACTTGGGGTCTCGTGACAGTAAGAAAACCATAAAAAAAAAAAACAAAAAAAACTAAATAAAGAATACTTTCAGTGGGGTTATGTCCTGATAAAGCCACTGTAGGAAGAAACTACTATAAGTAAAAAAATGCATTTAATACACATCTAACCTAAAAAACATCATAGCTTAGTCTAACCTACTTTAATGATGCTCAGAACATGTGCACTAGCCTACTACTGGACAAAATCATCTAACATGAGCCCATTTTATGTTGAATATCTTATGTAATTTACTGAATACTATATGGAAAGTGACAAACAGAATGGTTGCATGAACAAGCTTTTCACACCACTGTAAAGTTGGAAAAACTGTTAAGTTGAACCCTAATGTTAGAGACCATCTGCATAAATTTGGTTTCTGTCTCCGGTTCCTGACAGAGCAGCACACCTAACTATATAAAACAAATATTAATGGACACGAAAAATCAAATAAGCACTAATACAATTGTAATGGGGGACCTCAATACCCCACTGTCACAAATAGACAGATCAACTAGACAAAAAAAATCAACAAAGAAATATTAGAACTGAACCAAATTTTTGAACAAATGGACTTAGTAGAACTCTACAGAGTGTTCTACCCCTCAGCATCCGAATATACATTCTTCTCAGCTGTACACCGGGTGTTCTCTGAAATAGACCACACACTAGCTCATAGAACATGCTTAAGTAAATGCAAAGTGACTGAAATTATCCCATGCATATGATCAGACCATAGTGTAATGAAATTGGAAATCAATCACAAAAGAAACCACGAGAACTTCATAAACACATGGAAATTAAATAAAACCCTCCTGAACAATCAATGGGTCACAGATGAAATTAAAGAAGAAATTAGACAGTTTCTACAATTAAATGATAATGCCAATACACCATACTGGACACAATCAAAGCGGGACACAATGAAAGTGGTCCTATGAGGGAAATTTATAGTGGTGAATTCTCATATTAGGAAAACAAAGCGAGCTCAAATAACCTAAAGTTGAACCTCAAGCTTATAGAAAAAGAAGAGCAAGTCAAGCCCAAAGCTCGTTCGAAGGAGGAAATTATAAAGATCAGAGCAGAAATTAATGCAATGGAGACTAAGAAAACAATACAAAGAATCAATGAATGGAAGACTTGGTTGTTTGAAAGATTAAATAAAACCGACAAACCCTTACCCAACTTTATCACAAAAAAAAAAAGGAAAGACTCAAATCCATGCAATTAGGAATGAAAAGGGGGAAATCACAACAGATCCTGCAGAAATCCAGAAGATCATCAATACCTGCATCAAGAACCTGTATTCTAATAAGATGGAAGACACAGAAGAAATGGAGGTTCCTAGATACACATGAATTACCAAAGCTGAATCAAGAAAATATAAAAATTCTAGGGCCGGTGAGACGGCTCAGCGGCTTAAGCGCCTGCCTTGCAAGTGCGAAGGCCCGAGTTTGACTCCCGGATCCCACATACGAAAAAGGGGCCGGTGATATCGCTCAGCGGCACGGGTGCCTGTTGGCGCGTGAGGTCCTGAGGTCGTCCCCCCGGTACCCACAAAAAAAAAAAAAAAAAAAAAAAAAAAAATTCTAAATAAACCAGTATCAGTCAATGAAATTGAAGATGTAATTAAAATCCTACCAACAAAGAAAAGCCTAGGCCCTGACAGATGCACTGCTGAATTCTACAAGAAATTGAGAGAAGACCTAATGCTGCTACTTCTCAAACTCTTTAATGAAATTGAAAGAGAAGCAATACTTCCAAATTCATTTCTGGAAGCAAGCATTACCCTGACACCAAAACCCGAGAAGGGTCCACCCAAAAAAGAGAACTACAGGCCAATCTCCCTAATGAATAACGATGCAAAAATCCTCAATAAGATACTTACAAACAGAATGCAGCAAATCATCACAAAGATTATATACCATGATCAAGTAGGGTTCATCAGGGAAGCAGGGATGGTTCAACATACGCAAATCAATAAATGTAATACACCACACTCACAGAGCCAAGGACAAAAACCGTATGACCATCTCAATAGATGCAGAAAAAGTGTTTGACAAAGTCCAACAGCCATTCATGATAAAAACCCTAAAGAAAACAGGAATAGATGGTCTTTTTTTTTTTTTAAGATGGTCTTTATCTCAACCTGATAAAAGCCACCTATGACAAAACAACAGCCAACATCGTACTAAATGAACAAAAACTGAAAGCTTTCACTCTAACATCATGAACAAGACAAGGATGTCCACTGTCACTACTCATTCAATATAGTTCTGATAACATTGGCTAGAGTAATTAGAGAAGAGAAAGAAATAAAAGAAATAAAGATAGGAAAGGAAGAAGTTAAATTATCATTATTTGTGGATGACATGATACTCTACATAGAAGACCCCAAAAACTCCTGACCCAGAACTGCTAAAACCCTGTAACTTCCTGGGTGAAAAGGGTGCTAAGAGCATCTGTTGTTCTGGTATTTGGTCTTTGACCTCAGTCTCTGACACAGAGCTCCCAAATCCCTTGGAATTTCTGGGTCTTCTGTGCTAGTGAGATCACTTTTTTTTTTTTTTTTTTTTTTGTGGGTACCGGGGGGACGACCTCAGGACCTCACGCGCCAACAGGCACCAGTGCCGCTGAGCGATATCACCGGCCCCTTTTTCGTATGTGGGATCCGGGAGTCGAACTCAGGCCTTCGCGCTTGCAAGGCAGGCGCTTAAGCCGCTGAGCTGTCTCACCGGCCCTAGTGAGATCACTTTTGATGGGCTCCTGAACATCTTCAGGATAGGGGCTGGTCCCAGAAAGACCAAGCCATCATGAAAAGCTTGGGACTTTCAGCTCCTCTCTAACCCTCTGGTGGGTGGAGTGGGCAGAGCCCCAGACCAAGTTAATAATCATGCCTACATGAAGGTGCTATAAAAGTTCTTAAACTATGGGGTTTGGAGAGCTTTGAGCCGAGTGAACACATCCAGGTGCTCAGAAAGGGGCATCCTTAGGGAGGGCAGGGTGGCTGTACATTTGTTCCCATATCTGCTGCCCAGTGTATCCCTCCATCTGGCTGATGCTCTGTAATAGCTGTAATAGCCTTTATGAGAAGCCAAAAAACGTACCTAAATGTGCCCCTGAGTTCTGTGAGCCATTATAGCAAATCATCAAATCTGAAGAAGGGGTTATAGGAACCTGCAATTTATAGCTAGCTGGTCAGTACATGTGACAACCCGAGGCTAGAGCAGTCTTGTGGGGCTGAGCCCTTCACCTGTGGACTCTGTGCTGACTCAGGGTAGTGAGTGTCAGAATGAACGTGTAGGATACCCAGTATCCAGCAAACTGGAGAACTGCTTGGTGTAGGAAACTCACACACTCGTTGTCAGAAGTGTGTGCATATGGGACTTTGTAGGCCTCCATGGACTCCTATGTATGCTGAGTCTGTTTAGGAGGAAGAGAAGAACTCAGTGAAGGGGCTGCCTTCATGGGTCCCAGCGTCCTCTTACCGTGCAATACCCGGTGCAGCCCTGACTTTCCTCAGTGCCCTGCTCAGATTCTGTGGTCTGGCACAAAATCTACTTTTCTGCAAAGCTCTGCCCCTTTCTTCCTCTAAAGCACTTCATGCCTGTACTTAAGAAAGTGAGAGTCAATGAAGGGAAAACACCCTCACAATCAGCCACCTGCACTCACTGTGAATTTCAGACAAGCAATAAACATGGCCTCCCATAAATTAATTTTACTCCTGTTAAGATGACTATTCCTGCCAGGCACGGCGGTGAATTCCTAGAATTCCAGAACTCTGGGAAGCTGGGGCAGGAGGATTGTAAGTCCAAGTCAGACTGGGCAACTTAGCCCTGCCTCAAAAAGAAAAAACAGGGCCGGTGAGATGGCTCAGCAGCATAAGCGCCTGCCTGGCAAGTGCGAGGGCTCGAGTTCGACTCCTGGAACCCACATACGAAAGAAAGGGCCGGTGATATCGCTCAGCGGCACGGGTGCCTACTGGTGCGTGAGGTCCTGAGGTTGACCCCCGGTACCCACAAAAAAAAAAAAAAAGAAAAAACAAAATGGGCTAGGTATGGAGCTCAGTGCCAAGGTGATGGGTTCAGTCCCTAGTACTGGGGGGGAAAAAAAAAAAAAGGATTATTTCACACTCCTTTTTCCCCAGTGCAATGATTTGCCTATCACTTCTCCCATTCTTTCCTATCTTAACTCTCAATAACTGAGAAAAGACATGCAAGCAGATGAAAACTACTTCATTTTCACTCCACTAATTCCGCCAGTTCACCAGCCTCTGTGTCCACACATCCTGCTTCCCTCCTGTCTTAACGCAGGCACACCCTGTATTGCAACAGGTTGGCTTCTACCTGAGTGCTGGGTGCTGTTTGCCCTCTTGCCTTCCTAAGGATCACAGAATCAGCCTGTGTGTCTTTGAGTGACACTTCCTTTGGCAAAGCAATCAGTCCCCTCAACCACCATTTAAGCCCTACATTCTACTCCAGTTACTCCCACTTCTTCATTCCCCAGGTTAGCAAACACAGTCTCCTCTTCTTCCTACTTTTCTTCTTTTTCTCCATTTTGATTGGGTTTTTGTTATCTAATTCCACTAAAATAGCTTTTTAGTTTTTCCTTTTCATCTCTCTCCCTGCCCCTCAGACAAGATCTTGCTATGTTGCTCACACTGGTTCCCAACTCCTGACAGGAGTGATTCTCCTGCCTTAGTCTCCCAAGTGCTGGAACTACCCACATGCACCACAATGTCTGCTTAAAGTACTTTTATTTTTTTGGTCTTTTTGGGACAGGGTTTCACCACGCAGTTCAGGCTGGTCTTGAACTCACTTTGTAGCCCAGGCTGGCTTTGAACTCACGGTGATCCTCCTGCCTCAGCCTCCCAATAAAGTAGCTTCTTAAAATCTAACTTAGATCTTGCCAAAAGCAAGGGTCATTATCTGTCTCTATTTTAATCTCTCACAACATGTGCATGTTTCTTCCTCCCAGAAACACTATCTTCTTTAGCCTCGGTGGCTCCACACTTGCTCTGTTTTCCTCCTACCTCACTAGCAGGTCCTTTTTGGTCTGCCCTGATGACTCCCCCTGCTCCTCTTCTCCTTTAGCATCTCTGTATGCAGAATGCTCCAGGGCTTTGTGCTCCCTCCCTAGAATCTTTATTGATCATCCCTAGACTTTCTTTCTACACTACAACCTCAAGGACCCTGCTACATGCCTGACATCTTTCCTGTGCAGATGATGGGCATCTCCGGGTCACCTCAGCAGCACAACTCTTGAGTTCCCTCCCTCCCAAAAACCACTCTGATTCCTACAAATTTCCCTACTACATAAATGACACAAGTGTCTACTCCACAGACTACCAATCACTTCTAGTTCCCTCACATCCCCAACTAATCTATCAGCAAATCCTGAACTCATCTTCCAAAACATATTCTGAATCCAGGCACTTCTCACTTCCTCTTTTAATACCACTCTACTCCAGGAATCTACCACAGAAATTAACTCCCACTTGGTCTCTCTCTTTCCACTCCTGTCCCTCCAAACCCTTCATACAGCAGCCAGAGTAAGCGTCCCATTATGCAAATCAGATCACACCATCCCTGCTTAAAACACCCCAATGGCATCCCATCATGACAGAAATGAAATCTAAACCCCTTACCATGGCCATAAAATCCTGTCACCTGGCCCCTCTACCTTATTCCTAAGGTCTTCTCTTGTTCTCTGAGTGATTTTGTTCATATCTAAGGACGTTTTGCCTGGACTGCTGTCCCTTGAGATCTTGGTATGGTCTGCTGCTTCTCATTACTCAGGTCTACACTGTCCTTTCAGGGCACCTCCTCCACCAAGTGACCTCTTCTGAGAGGAAGAACTGTCTGAGAAACACAGTCCAGCAGGAAGGTGCTGCTTGGGGAGCCGCGCTGAGGCGGCAGCAGTACTCCCCAGAGGGACCTGGCTCAAGAAGAAATCTATAAGCTGGGTGTGGTGGTGCACACTTGTAATCCCAGCACTTGGGAGGCTGACGCAGAAGGACTGTTGCAAGTCTGAGGCCAGCCTGGGCTACATAGTGAATCTAGTCCAGCCTGAACTACATAGTGAGACCCCATCTCAAAAAAAAAAAAAAAAAAAAAAAAAAAAAAAAAGGAGGAGAGGAAGGAGGAGGAGAAGAAGGAGAAATCTATCCGTGAGGATGAGAGCTGGCCAGCCTCAGTAGCACAGCAAAAGTTGTGCAACAAGGGAAGCATCGCTAGTGCCCAGCCAGGCTTTAGATTCCTGGGAGGGACTCTTGGCCACTGAAGCAGGCCAAGGTCCAAATGCACTCAGTTCCCTCAATCTGGACACACTTGCTCTCTGCTCCAAGCCGACTACAGTTGTGATTTGACTGTCACTGTGATTTTGTCCACTAGGAGATTATGTGCTGGTCATGCAGATATGAGTAATGCGGTTCCAAATGGTAATAATTTCTCTTTTTGTTTATTTTTATTTATTTTTTTTTTTTTGTGGGTACCGGGGGGTCGACCTCAGGACCTTGCGCGCCAACAGGCACCCGTGCCACTGAGCGATATCACCGGCCCCTTTTCCGTATGTGGGTTCCGGGAGTCGAACTCGGGCCCTCGCGCTTGCAAGGCAGGCGCTTATGCCGCCGAGCCATCTCACCGGCCCTAATTTCTCTTTTTGAAAAATCAACAAATTGGCATTTGTATATTCATCAGTCTTGCAAACTGATCAATAAAATGCCCTTAAGAGACAACCCAAGCTGGGTGTGGTGGTACACACTTGTAATCCCAAATTTTGGGAGGCTGAGGTATTAAAATTGCAAATTCGCGCCCAGCCAGGGCAACTGTAGACTCAGATAGAGCGGGAGGGGAGGTAGCACAAAGTGAAAGCCCAGTGTTCAATCCCTAGTATCGGAAAAACAAAGACAAAAACGGGACTAAACCAGTCCTATTGACAAGTCATCAAGATTTGCTTAGAATCCTTTCACTGGGGGCTGGTGAGATGGCTCAGCAGCATAAGCGCCTGCCTGGCAAGCGTGAGGGCCCGAGTTTGACTCCCAGAACCCACATACGAAAAAAAGGGACCGGTGATATCGCTCAGCAGCACGGGCGCCTGCTGGCGCGCGAGGTCCTGAGGTCAACGCCCTGTACCCACCAAAAAAAAAAAAAAAGAATCCTTTTACTGTACTTAAATAAAAACCCAATTCCCTCATCTTCATCACCACCTCTAACCATGCCAGTTTATTCCCCAGGCCTTTGCATTTAGTGTTCCTTCTGCCTGCAATGCTTTCTCTATCTGCTCTGCGTGGCCAGCTCCTCTCAAATCAAATATCACGTCCTTAAATTAAATATCATACCATTTCTGACTGACCTCACCACCTAAAATAGTCTCCCCTCCTTCTCTACCTTAATTATTCTCAATCACGTAATGTCATTCTCCTCATATATCCTCCATTCACTTGCCAGCGCTTAAACTCACCTCTTCAGCTTATTAGCTATCTCCTCCCCTTCCCCATTACAAAGTCAGCTCTATCAGAGGCAGAGACCCTGTCTGTCTTGCTCATTATTAACTTTCCAGAGCCCAGAGCAATGCCAGACACAAAGTAGATATTTAGTAAATATTTATCGAAAGAAACAATGGGTGGATAGCTTAAAAAAAAAAAGCTTAAAATAGTAAGGCAACTGGACACCAAAAGCATGGTGTATAATAAATTCTTCTTCCTCCTCTTTTTTTTTTTTTTGGTCGTGCTGGGGATTAAACTCAAAGCCTCATGCATGCTAGGCAAGCACTCTGCCACTGGGCTATATCCCCAGTCCGCATATAATAAATTCTTTTTTTTTTTCTTTTTTTCTTTTTTGTGGGTACTGGGGTCAACCTCAGGACCTCGTGCACCAGTGGGCGCCCGTGCCGCTGAGCGATATCACCGGCCCCTTTTTCGTATGTGGGTTCCGGGAGTCGAACTCGGGCTCTCGTGCTTGCCAGGCAGGCGCTTACGCCACTAAGCCATCTCACCGGCCCATAAATTCTTGACTTGCTTTGCTAACAACATTATTTTTCCAAAGATGGTTAAGTTAAGCAATCACTTATGTTTGTTTTCTTTTCAACAAGCACTTATTTTGCACAGGTTGAGCATCCCTAATCCAAAAATCCAAAATGCTCAAAAATCCAAAACTTTTGAGGGCCTATATGACAACACAAGATGAAAATTTGAACCTGACCTTATGTGACAGGTCACAGTCAAGACTTAGGTGCACTTGAGCTGGTGAGATAGCTCAGCGGCATAAGTGCCTGCCCGGCAAGCACGAAGTCCTGAGTTCGACTCCTAGTACCCACATAAAGGAAAAAAAGGGCCGGTGCTATCATTCAGCAGCACAAGCGCTTGCTGACAAGCGTGAGGTCCTGAGGATGACTCCCGGTAACCACAAAAACAAAACAAAAAAAGACTTAGATGCACTTAAAATATTGTATAAAATTACCTTTAGGCTATGTGAGTAAGGGATATGTGACACATAAATGAGATTCATGTTTAGATTTGGGTTCCATCCCTAAGATGCATCATTACGTACACATGCAAATATTCCAAGATCCAAAGTACTGTATTTGAAATTTGAGATATTTCCAGTCCCAAGCAATTCAGATAAGAGATACTCACATTATTATTTCAATGAATAAAACAAAACAAAACAAAAACTCCAAAAACACCCTTAAGATTTTGTATCGCTATTGTTTCTCTGCTGTGAGCAACCGAAAGTGTAAATAAAGACCAAAATGTATACTAGATATTGGGAAATGGGAAGAAAATGTTCAAATGAGAAGAGGGCCGTGGGGGAAGGGGGAAAGGAAGCAAGGGACAAGAAAAAAAAAAAAAAGAAGGAAAAAATGGAAACAAGTTTTTGTAAATAAGGAGGGGAACAGGGGTTGAAGGAAGGGGTTGAAGGGAGGGGAGGAGAATGGGAAAAAAGCAAGATATATTATGTACAGGTACAAATTCCCTATGATGAATGTTATCATGTATATCTAAAATGTACTAATAAAAAAAAATTGCATCATTACCAAAGGCAGACAGCAGAGGGAGCTACTTCAAGGAATCACTCTACGTCTTTTTCTTGGAAAAAGGAAAGCGACCACACAGGGAGAGCTTTGGAAGACACCTGAAGTGCTAACCATTTTAATACTAGCTATTTATATTCACCCAATTATATAAAAGTTCAGTCTATTTTCATCAAAATGAGAATCCTAATAAAGCTGAATATTTTTCAATAAGAATTCGAATTGGAAAATTAACTAGAGATCCCAGCCTCTCAAGTGCTGGGATCACAGATGTGTGCAAACATTCCTGGATTTTATTTATTTGGTGATCATTTCTTACAGAAAAATGATCTTTTTAATTTACTGTTTGACAGAAATGAAGGTATGGTGGATAGACGTGGTGGCGCAGGCCTATAATCTCAGCACTCGGGAGGCTGAGGGAGGATTGCTGTGAGTTCGAGGCCAGCCTGGGCTACAAAGTGAGTTCAAGCCAGCCTGAACTGCATAGCGAAACCCTGTCTCAAAAAGACCAAAAGATATGTATATAAATCACCAATAATTTCAGAAAATAATCAAATCAAAATCTTGAGCTAGGTGTGGTGGTGCACAGGCATAATCCCAGAATTTGGGAGGCTGAGGGACCAGGATTGCAATTTGAGGAGGCTGTATTTTGAGTTCAAGGCCAGCCAAAGGTACACAGTTTTGTTTTTGGTTTTTAAAAAGGAGGTCTTGGGACATAAAATGAATTGGCAACTCTCAATATAGTAATAAGTTCTAAACAATTCTGTCAGAATCTACCATTGTTTCAAGAATAAATGGTTTAGGGCTAGGAATGTAGCTCCGGCTAGCCTATGCAAGGCCTTTGGTTCAGTCCTCGGTACCATAAAAAAAATGTTTAGGGGCCGGTGATATAGCTCAGTGGCATAAGCGCCTGCCTGGCAAGCGCAAGGTCCTGAGTTCGACTCCCGGTACCCGCATATTAAAAAAATAAAAAAAGTTTAAATACAATTTGTAGCCAATGATGGTAATGCATAACTATAATCCTAGCACTCTGGAGGCTGAGATAGGAAGATCACAAGTTCGAGCACATCTGGGTAACTCAGAAACTTAGCAAGACCCAGTCTTAAAATACAAAATAAAAAAGGGCTGTGGATGTAGCTCAACGCAAAGATCCTGCGTTGAATTCCTAGTACTGTACTGAAAACAAATAAGCAAACATGTATGCATTACCCAACTACTTCTTCAGTCCACACAAGGACCCACAAAAGTGTCTTTGTTCCTTATTATCTCTTCCTATTTAAGCGATTTAAATATTTTCTCTATAGTTAAATATGCATCCAGATTACAATTTTAATAGCAAAAATTAGACATACATTGGAAGATATTTGCTATGTGCTATTAATAAAACAAATCCCTAGAGGCAGAGTTGTACAACTGCTGAGGTCACGCCCCTTATTTTAGGTTTCTGATATAATCAACTACCTTCCAAAAAGGCTGTGTGATTTATTCTCTGTTCAACATTTGTCTCTTTGGGCTTGTAGAGTAGCCCAAACCAGCACTATCACATTATTTAGCACTGTTATTCTAAAATATTTAACATTTTCGGCAAAATGCCATCATGTCATTTCTTGACTTTGTCTTCCTTTTATCATTAGGAAAGATTACATATTTTCTTCACATATTTGTTGACCACATGAATTTTGTTTGTGTTTTCTTTCTTTCCTTTTTTTTCCCACAGTACTTAAGGCTTCCACACTGAGCTATTTCCCCAGCCCTTTTTAATCTGAGACAGGATCTCATTAAGTTGCTAAATTTCCCCAGGCTGGACTCAAACATATCCTCCTGCCTCAGTCTAGTGCTGGGATTATAGGTATTTGCCACCACACCCAGATGTTCATTTATTTATTTTTTTCTGTGGGTACCGGGGGTCGACCTCAGGACCTCGCACGCCAGCAGGTGCCCATGCCGCTGAGCGATATCACCGGTCCTTTTTTCGTATGTGGGTTCCGGGAGTCGAACTCCGGACCTCGCACTTGCCAGGCAGGCACTTATGCCGCTGAGCCATCTCACTGGCCTCAGATATTCACTTTTTGAAACAAGATCTATGTTGTTCAGGCTGGCCTCCAACTCTCAATCCTCCGTCCTTGGCTTCCTGAGTAGCTGGGTCACTGTGCATGGTAACCATTATGCCTTCCTTCTACCTGGTCACATCCCTTGCCTGTCTTCTTACTGACTTGTAGGAACGTTTTTTTCCCCCCTTCAGTACTGTGTACTAAAACTAGAAACACTCTACCACTGAGTTACATTCCCCAGCCCTTTTTAAAAAACACCCCCCAATTCTTTTTGTTTTGGTTTTTTGAGACAGGGTCTCGCTAGTAGTCCAGGCTGGCTTTGAACTCATAATCCTCTTCTTCCAGCCTCTCAAGTGCTGGGATCACAGATGTGTGCAAACATTCCTGGCTTTTATTTATTTGGTGCCAGGGATTGAATCCAGGGCTTTGCACCGAACAATATCCCCAGCCCTTTTAAATTTTTAAAATAAAAAAAATTTCTTTGTACTGGGAATCGAACTCAGGACCTTGTGCTTGCCAGGCAGGCACTTGTGCCACTGAGCTATATCCCTGCCCCTAAAAAAATGTATTTATTTATTTATTTTTTTGTAGTACTAGAGATGAACCTATGCCCTTTGCATTGAGCTACACCCCCAACCTCAACTTTTTGAAATTCTGAAGCAGGGTCTTGTTAAATTGCTACATTACCCTGGCTGAGCTTGAATTTGCAATCCTCCTTCCTCAACCTCCCAGAATGCTGGGATTATAGATGTGTGCCTTCATCACGGCCAGCTTTTTTACTTTGAGACAGGGTCTTGCTACGTTGTCTTGGCTAGCCTGCACTTGCCATTCTCCTGCTTCAGCTTCCCAAGTAGCTGGGATTACAAGTGTGTGCCACTATGCCTGGCATAGGAGCTTTTTAAAAAATTGCAATAAATTAAGAATAATCCTTTGAAAAAAAGAAAGAATAATCCTTTGTAAGTGTTACACACATAATTAAAAAACTGAAAAGGGTTGTGTTTGTCCCCAGATGTGCAGTGACATTGGGCATGTGATGACATAAACTCAGAGAGCATCAGGCTGTGGCTGGGACAGACAGAGGAGAAGGAATTCTATGTCATCTACTCAGCTTTAGAAAAGTAACGGGTGAGCTGGAGAAAATTATACACTAAGAGAAATGATATACTGTATTACCTTTAGAAGCTGCGGACTCTAACAAAGAAAAGATAATGCTGCCCCATTATGATCCAAGAGTATTGATGTTTTAGTTACATTATGGCAGTGAGGCTACTATCTTTCAGGCATCGTGGCCTCCTTCTGGCCTCCTTTGTAGACCAGTGGAGGCAAACCTATGGCATGTGTGCTGCACTGGGCTGTTTGTTATCACTGAAAGCTCAAAAAAAGGTTTGCCATCACTGTCCTAGACCAATAATCACAACATATGCCACTAACATACCACTAGTGCCCATAAACCTGTGCATGTAGCAATATCTGTTGTGTCAATTAGCATAGGGTCTATTCAAAACAAAGCAACCATTTCAAAGGTGTGCAAACGTCAATCAGCCTCTGGTAATGTAAAAGTCAAGTTACCATGTGGATGGGACTTGAACCACAATTCTGGTGCCTTCTAAACTGATTTGGGGGGCGTAGGCTTCTTTATTTTCAATCTGTGCCGTGTCAACCACCACCTAAGAGAGAAATAAGAACAACCACCAGCTTTCAGAAAGGAAAATGGATCACAAACATATCCAATACATAAGCCTGTCAGTGCTCAGTGACTCTGGCAAGTACTATTTCCCTGGCAGTGCAGTTATGCCAAGGCCAGTTCGGGCCCCATACAGACAATGGCAGGTAACAAATACAGAAACACTTCATTAAACTGAAACCAGTTACTGGGTGTGGGATTTTCTGAACTCTCCAAGCACCTCTAGCATTTTTCCACACTATGAATGTTAATCATGAATTACTCTTTCTTTTAATCTTAGTATTTTTCTCTGTATTGGGAAGAAGTACAGATGTCATTAAAAGTTAAAGCTTCAGAAAAGCCCATTTGTAATGACTGTATACAAGGCAGAAGTTGGATGAAAGTTTTCTAAAGATTACTCTACCCTCAGCCAGGTGTGGTGGTGCACACCTGTAATCCCAGCACTTGGGGGGCTGAAGCCAGAGGACTGCTTCAAGTTTGCCAGCCTGGGCAACATAGTGAGTTCAAAGCCAGCCTGAACTACAGAGCGAGACCCTGTCTCAAAAAACAAAAACAAAAACCAAATCTATATTTTAGAAGGGGTTAAGCTACACAGAGGTGCTTATCATGATTCCTAATGCAGCTGATTTACACAGAGTTATATCAGAGCTATAAACAGAGTTCCCACAGATGGTTCTTCAGAAAAGATTTCCTGCCCAAGGACTAGCCTTTGTTGGATCAGACAGGTGTTTCCTCTCTCCTCCCAGCACCAGAACCATAATCTAAAGGTTCTCTGTGAGTCAGACACAAAGGTGCCCTGCAATCAGTGGGTAGGGAACTAAGAAGTTGTTTCTGGTCTCTGAATAAGATGCAACTTTTTTTTTTTTTTAAACATACAGTATTTTTCAAAACAGCCTGTGTGTCCTGCCTCCTGTTCACACTCCTTTCAGGAGAATGTAGGGCCATGGTTCTCCCAGTTTCAGCTAAGTGGTCTTTGGGAATATGATCAGTTTTGGAAAGGCAGTAGGTTCTTCTGCAGTTCAGAAGGCATCTCTAGTTTACTACTTTTGTTGGGGGTTCCTATACCACGGAACAGATCCGAGAGGAAACAGCTCATCTCCATGGACAAGTTCTCATCTGGTGCTCTAACAAGGCAGCACTGCCCTGAGCTGGGCCACCTCCCCCCTCACCTGCTTGCAACAAAAGACAGAGACAAGCGTCCTCCCAATAATCCTTTTCTTCTTTTCCTTTTTTGTGGGAGTGTTTTTTGAGACAGGGTCTCACTATGTAGTTCAGGCTGGCCTTGAACTCACTTTGTACCCCAGGTTGGCCTCGAACTTGCAGTGATCCTCCTGCCTCAGCCTCCCAAGTGCTGGGATTACAGGTGTGTGCCGCCACGCCTGGTCCCAATAGTTCTTTTAATGAGTGAAGGAGAAATCAGACTAGAAAGAATTCTTTAATTTTAAAAATCTTTAATTAACTTCTTTATTCATTTATTTATTTGTTTGTTTGTTTTGAGACAGGGTCTTGCTATGTAGTTCAGGCTGGCCTTGAACCTGTGGTGATCCTCCTGCCTCAGCCTCCTGAGTGCTGGGATTACAGGCATATGCCACCATGCCCAGTTTGATTATCTGCTTTTAACCTCTGATGGAAATGCTATACTTTTCAAAATATAGTCATTTACTAGAAAGTAGAATCAAGTGCATAAGTGTTTCTTTTTGTTTTGTTTTATTGTTTGTTTTTTTTTTTTTTTTTGTGGGTACCGGGGGGTCGACCTCAGGACCTCGCGCGCCAGCAGGTGCCCGTGCCGCTGAGCGATATCACCGGCCCCTTTTTCGTATGTGGGTTCCGGGATTCGAACTCGGGCCCTCGCGCTTGCCGGGCAGGCGCTTAAGCCGCTGAGCCATCTCACCGGCCCTGTTTTTTTTTTTTTTGAGACAGGGTCTCACTATATAGTGCTGGCCTTGAACTCACTTATGTAGTTCAGGATGGCTTTTTGTTTTTTTGTAGTGCTTGGAAATGAACACAGGACCTCTACATCCCCAGCCCTTTTTTGTTTTAAATTTTGAGACAGGGCCTCACTAAGTTGCTAAGGCTGGGTTTGAACTTACAATCCTCCTTGCCTCAAATGGGATTATAGGTGTGCCTGGCTCAGTGCATAAGATTTTATGGGTCAATGATGTCAAACAAAAAGCTAAATGGTTATTTCAGATGTTCATCTCTTTTTTTTTTTTTTTTTTTTTTTTGTGGGTACCGGGGGGACGACCTCAGGACCTCGCGCGCCAACAGGCACCCGTGCCGCTGAGCGATATCACCGGCCCCTTTTTCGTATGTGGGATCCGGGAGTCGAACTCGGGCCCTCGCGCTTGCAAGGCAGGCGCTTATGCCGCTGAGCCATCTCACCGGCCCAGATGTTCATCTCTTAATGCCACACAAGACTGGCAAAAATTTTTTCTTCTCTGAAATGTGAGACGACTAAACCATTATTATTATTATTATTATTATTTTTTTTTTATGCGGGTACCAGGAGTCGAACTCAGGACATGCGCTTGCTAGGCAGGCGCTTATACTGCTGAGCTATATCACTGGCCCTGAAACCATTATTTTTGAATTGATGCCATTTTATTCCCAAAAGAGGATAAGCAGAGAGCTGGGACATGAAGTGACTGGATGGGATACGACCTATACCAGTGTGCTCAGGAGGTCTCCTGGAGGAGAAGATCCTGGAGCTGACACCAGGAAATGTGAGGAGCCGCCCATATGAAGATCAGAGATGAGTCTCCAGGCAAAAAGTGGCTCAAGTGCAAAGGCCCGAGACAGCGGCGAGCTTGGCGTATTTGAACAGCAGAAAGACACCGCGACAGCTGCAGAGTAGTCAGGCCAGGTCAAGGAGCCTTGTCAAACGGGCACTACTGTAATGTTTTCCCTAAACGAGAAATCCCTATAGCATTGTGCAACTAGGTTTCCTGCAAATACATATTATCAACCTGTGAAAGAAAATCTCTTTCTCCTTCCTTCTTTTCTCTTTCTCTCTCTTTCCCTCTTCTTCCTGCCTCCCCCACAACCCTTTCTTTCTTTCGTGGTACTAGGGATTGAACCCAGAGCCTTCACACTGAGCTATATCCAGTCTTTTTAATAATTTTTTTATTTTGAGACAGGTCTTGCTAAGTTGTTCCAGGTGGGCGCAAACTTGCGCTCCTCCTGCCTCAGTCTCCCAAAGTGCAGGGATTATAGGTATGTTTCACCATGCCCAGCTAGAAAAAAGACTTTTCAATGCTGTTTTTCCTTAACCTATTTTAGCACTAACAAATTTTGAAAGTCATTCAGTACTTTCACACATATGCCTGCACTCTCATGTGCTTGAAATGTCTCTATTCTCTCATCCATCACACACACACGTGCACGCGTGTACACACATGCATGCTCACTCACCAATCCAGCCTGGCCAAACAGCAGCTGCACGGCAGTCTTGCAGGCACCCCGCCACGTGGATGGGCATACTTGGTTCAGTACTTCTGTCACAGGGAACTCATCCCTGGATGTGATTCCATTATAGCAGCCTGTTTCCTTGATGAGTTGTAACATTGTATGCTACAGATCCACAAGAAGAGAGTTCACACCTCAAGACAAAGCCACGCAAGATCCTAAACTTTGTAGGAACGCATCAACACAATCATCTTCAGGAGAAAAGCATATTAAGTACACCCGAATTCTGTCATTTGAACTTAAGAAATTATCAAGAGATTTTCCCAATCCTGTAGTATAAATTATAGACATAGAAATACACATATAGGGGCCGGGGAGATGGCTCAGCGGCTTAAGCGCCTGCCCGGCAAGCGCGAGGGCCCGAGTTCGACTCCCGGAACCCACATACGAAAAAGGGGCCGGTGATATCGCTCAGCGGCACGGGCGCCTGCTGGCGCGCGAGGTCCTGAGGTCGACCCCCCGGTACCCACAAAAAAAAAAAAAAAAAAAAAGAAATACACATATATACACAAAACACACACATATGATTTCTTTTTCTTTTGTTTTTGTTTTGTGGTACTGGGGATTGAATCAAGGGCATTTGCACTGAGCCCTTTTTATTTTTTATTTCAAGACAGGGTCTTACTAAGTTGCTAAACTGCTCAGGCTGGGTTCGAACTTGTGATCCTCTTGCCTCAGCCTCCCAGAGTGCTGATGCTATAGACTTTTTCTTTTCTTCTTCTGTTTCTTTCTTTCTTTCTTTCTTTCCTTTTCTTTGTTTTTAAGTACTGGAGATGGGAGGCAGGGCCTCACACATGCTTGGCAAGTGCTCTAGCATTGAGGTGTATAAGGATCCCGTCTTTTTTTTTAGAAATTTTTTTTTAAAGAGTTTCCATTTCTTTTTGCAGTACAGGAGATTCAGCCCAGGGCCTCATGCAGGCTAGATGAGCACTCTACCACTAAGCTACATCCAAGCCTTTGGGTGTTTTTTTTTTTTTTTTTTTTTTTTTTGAGACAGTGTTTTGTTAAGTGGTCCAGGTCAGCCTTGAATTTGCGATCCTCCTGCCTCAGTCTCCTAAGTAGCTGGGATTAATACACCTGTGTTACCATACTGGCTACACATGTGATTTTTTATCTATACTAGTAGAAAAGGTAGCAAACTGGCGAGGAATTTAGAAATTTTGAATCTCTACAAATAAGAAATCAAAATTATCTGTTAAAACTAAATACTGGGGCCGGTGAGACAGCTCAGCAGCATAAGTGCCTACCTGGCAAGTGCAAGGTCCTAAGTTTGACTACCGGTACCCACATTAAAAAAAAAGAAAAAAAACTAAATACCGATCAAAACCTCAACTTTATTTTGGATGATCAAGTGATCAGGTATGTAGGCTCCAGAAATATCTTATAGGGTACTTTCAAACCTTTTAGGTTAAACATCTGAATAAAATTATGAATAAAACTTGCGTAGAATATGTCTCATTTAAAAGACAGGGCTGGGGGGCCGGGGATATAGCTCAGCAGCACAGCACCTGCCTGGCAAGCGCAAGGTCCTGAGTTCAATTCCCGGTACCAAAAAAAAAAAAAAGACAGGCTGGCTGCACAGCTTAGCAGTAAAGCACTTGCCTAGCATGTGTGAAGCTCTGGGTTCAAACTTCAGCACAAAAAGGGAAAAAAGTTACCAAAGGGTCTGCTTTCAGATATTACTGAGGAAGGAGCCAGGGATATAGCTCAGCGGCACAATGCCTGCCTGGCAAGCCCAAGGTCCTGAGTTCGATTCCCGGTACCAAATAACAAAACAAAACAAAAAAAACAGACATTACTGAGGAAGGCCAGAGTCTTCTTCCTTGACCTCCAGTGTGTGAGCTACACCCCCAGCCCTGTCTTTTTTTTGAGACAGGGTCTTTCTAAATTGCCCAGCTGAATTTGAACTTGCAACCTTCCTGCTATGGCCTCCCAAGTAGCTGGTATTATAGAGATACGCCACTGCAGCCAGCTCTATTTTGTTTTTCTAACCTACATTCTTCACAAGCCCTTAAGTTTCCCTTAAGAACTCTATTTCCAAGTTCATAGTTGTTCGCTAGAACTCCACGGAAAGCTACCGTCTTAAGTTTCAGATTGTCGGCGGCGGACTCGTTGAAGGAGACACCCTTCAGGAAGTGCGGTCCTATCTGCACAGGGACGGTGGGAAGCTCACACTGCATGGGCTGCGGGGGTGTCTGCCTCCGCCCTGTCTGCTGGGCTTCTGCCTCGCTGCAGCAGCCCTGGAAAACAACAGGATGGGAGACAGGTGACCCACAGCTCAACTGTCAAAACCTCTGGTTCATGCTACATCATGCAAACATCTCCCAAAGCTCCCAAGAGCTACCAGATAGAAAAGTATACCTGCAAACTTGCTTCGATCGCCTTTGGATTCAGGTGGAAGCCAGCCTTCATTGCATACTCACAGTGGCCCAAACTTTCCAGAGCTATCTTATATGCCTGCAAATAAGTTATTTTCAAGAACCAAGATTATGGGGCCAGGGACATAGCTCAGTGGCATGGTGCCTGACTGGCAAGCATGAGGTCCTGAGTCCGATTCCTGGTACCCCCCCACCAAAAAAAAGAAAAAAAGAACCAAGATTATGTAGCAGATCTGAATATGATAAAATCCAATGAAAATAGGAATTTAAAATTTCTACAGTTATTGAAATTCTCCAACTGCTACTTTATTATCCTTTCTAATTGGTTCAAGATCCCAACTTTAATTCCCTCCCTCATTTGTATCACTTGAATATCAATATGCCAACTTTGAAAAACTTACTTGCAAAGCACTATCAATTTTTACGTTCAGTTCTTTTAGCTGGTGCTCAGGAATTGCTGCACTTTGAGAACAGAAGAGCTGCTGAACTTCAATTCCTGCCAGGCAGCCATCACAGCCTCTTTCTCTTAGTCTAGATGTTGCCTACAACATAAATAATGACGTAAATACATGAGATGCTATAGTTACTAGCAAAATTAAAACGACAACGACAACAACCCGACAAACAAAACATAAAGACATCTAAGCATGGGATATAAACCTGAGCAGTCTAAAATTCTGAAAGCCCAAGTTAACCATTTTGAAGATAAAACAAACCTGATAGAGCATTATCTTATATTAGAAACCCTGAGAAGAAAAATAAGACTGGCATACCTGTTGTTTTTAGACATATAAAACATTCATGCATTTCTAATTTCCCTGCTTCAAAAAGACAGATTACCTAGAATATTGATATTTGGGGCTTGCGGAATAAAAAAAAAGAAGAACACATGAGGTTGAGTGTTGCTATGCACCAAGGTAAAAAGCCACAATACTGCACAGTAAAAAACAAACTCTGCAACACTAATGAAAAAATAGAACTTTTGAAATATGTACAAAAAATTACCTACTGTACAGTTATTAAGTTTGTTAAGTCATATATGTTAAAGCAAGACAGAAAAATAAGCAGAAACTAATCTGTGTCATGTTACACACGTTATACATGTGGGTCAGGACTAGAAGACTATACAGAAAAATATCTGATTAGACGGGTGTAGAGATACAGATAAACTAACTCAGTTTTTATTTTTGTTGTAATTATATTTGTGAAACAAATTATAGTTTTTAACAGCTAATTTTTGTTTTGCAAGGCCAGGGTAGGAACTGTAATATTTACCAAACTTACAGGACTGTAAGAAAACTAACTACTTGCAGTTCCAATGTCATAAAGTTTCAAAGATTTGGTTTCACAAATAATATATATAAATATCATTCCAACCATTTCCTGAATCCTAAAAGTGGAAACAAAGCTTTGTAAATGGTTAGGGGAGAAAGGGTTGAAGGGAGGGTAAGGGAATGGGGCAAAAAAAACCCAAAAACAAAAAACAGTTGTATCATGTACAGGTACAAATTATCTATGATGAATGGGATTGTTATGTATATCTAAAATGTACCAATAAAATCTAATTAAAAAAAATAAAACCACCTGACTAGGTTTTTTTTTTGGAAACAGAGTTTTGCTATGTTGCCCAGGTTAACCTCAAACTTGCTATATAACCCAGGCTGGCCTTGAACTTAAGATTCTCCTCCCTCACACCGTAGCTGGTCTCTCTCTCCTGAATGAAGAAGTAAAATTAATGAGGTAAGCCATCCTCCAAAATCAAATGGCATTAGACATTCTAATAGCAGCACAAGGGGGTACTTGAATGTTACATGTACATTCTTTATCCTTCTGCTAGTATCTCAATAGCTGTTCAAGCTATTAGATGACAGGTTAATGACATGTCAGATTCTGAAATTCCCTGGACCTTCTCCTCATCCTCTTCACTGAAGGCCAGGCTTTAAGAAAAAGAGGAACTACGCACCTCTATGATGAACAGCAGGGACTGATATTCTAAGTAGGCATCAATCACCTTGGGGCAGAGGGCTAAACCTCCTTAACCCACCCCTTCCAGAAGGTCCTTGTCTATCCCTTGTGGCTTGCTATGTGACTTGTTTCCCCATTTCCCACCTCATTACCCACCTTGTGATTTCCCATTGGATCAATATTACCTAAGCCACTGTACTTGTAGTCTTATTGATTATTGTTCTGTCCCACCTTAAACCTGCCTCCTCTTGTGGCTTTGCTCAATAAACACCCTTGAGAAGGGGGGTTCTTGGGCAATCTACTTTCTGGGCCCCTTTGTGTCCCCCTTAGAAGCTTTCTTTCTCTCAATAAATTCTTCCTACTCTTAATTAAAAAAAAAAAAAAAAAAAGATTCTCCTCTCTCAGCCTCCCCTGCTAGGGTTACAGGTGTGTGTCACCATGCCCAGCTTCCATCTGACTATGTAATAAGAGTCTCTCAGCCAAATACTTAAAACTGCAAATTATTATGTTAGCTATTGCCAGATACCTAGGGGATAAAACCTGATCCCAGGGGTCCTGGAGCTGATAGCCTCATGAGCAGAAAAGGTAAACAAAATATGAAATTAAAAATGGAGAAAATGAAAGGTTTGTGCTAGTATTGTTGAATTCCGGTATCTTCTACTCTGAGTAACTAATTTAAAGATAACAATACGCAATGTATTAATCATTGTTACCCTATTAAGTTGTTTTGAAATTTTATTCTATTTTTTTCTCTTAAAAAAAAATGGAGAAAAAAACGCCAGGCATGGTGGCGCATGCCTATAATCCCAGCACTGGGGAGGCTGAGACAGGAGAATCACTAGAGTTTGAGGTCACCTTTGGCTACGAAGTGAGTTCAAGGCCAGCCTGAACTGCACAGCGAGACCATATCTCAAAAAGACCAAAAAAAAAAGAGAGAGAGAGAAACATATTTAGGGAAGTAAAACTCTGTAACAGGGAGCCCAAGAAATGCTGAGAAAAAGGCATTTAGACTGAGAGTTAAAGAAGAAGGTGGTCAAAGGAACTGAGTACGTATGGGGTGGGATGGGTCAGGGTGTGTCAGGACCAGCAAACAGGTCCTAACACAGGCCAAGGAGCCTAGGAGAACGAGACAAATCCAGAGAACTAGAGCCCAGGTGAGCAAGGGGAAGAGGGGCCTCAGATAAGGCTGGCATGCAAGGCAGGAGCCAGATGTGGCAGGACAATGCAGGTCAAGGTGAGGGGTCCACACTTTACCCTAAAGAAATGAGAAGCAACATTATTCAATTTTAAAACAAAGGACAACACAACAGGAGGGGAGAAGAGAGTCCAGAGAAGTAACAATCCCCGGAACTAAGACAGTGACAGCAGACAAGGAAAGGGGAAGAGATCTGGGAAGTATTTTGGAGGTGGGACCTGTAAGACTCTCTTAAGGACTGGACTGATGTAGACTTGATGCAAAGACTGAAGGATGAATCTCAGTTCTTGAATCAATGACCCATGGGTAGCACCACATACTAGCAGGTGGAAGATCTGGAGAGAAACAGATTTGTGGAGAAAAGCTAAAACTGAGACAGCTAAGAAGAGCTAAGGTGGGCAGCAGCCAAATTCAGGGGCCCAGAGCCCACAGGAGGTGGCTGGTCGCATACGCTGAGGCATCTCCCATAATAGGGTGGTCTAAATCCCCTAAGGACGTCCCGTAAGGAGAACAGATCCTAGAAATGAGACTTGAGAAACTCACATTCAGAAGCTGTACTGAAGAGGAGAGGCTAGGAAAGATGATGAAGAAAGAACAGCCCAAGAGGAAAGGGGGTAACCAAGAAAGCCTGGTCCTTGAGCTGGGGATGGTGGTAAGAGAAGGTAGTCCCAGCAACTCAGAGAGGCTGAAGGAGGATTGTTTGAGTCCAGGAGTTTCTGGACAGCCAGGCTACACACGAAGTCCCCGTCTTTCTCAGCATTCTGGGAGGCTGAGGCAGAAGGACTGAAAGTTCAAGCCTAGCCTGGTCTTACCCTGGGTAACTGTTATGGTTTGTGTCTAGATGCCCCCCCGCCAAAGCCTCATGCAGTTTTAGATGGGGCTTTTTCAGAGGTGGCTGAATCTAGAGTGTGTGACTGATTCACAGTGTGATGCTGGGATTAAGGATGCTGGGATTAAGGGTGGGTGATTGCTGGATCTGTCCACTAATTAGACTGCCACTGCCCTAATCCCAGTAGACTGGATCAACGCAAGGGACAGAAAGACGCTCGTCTCGCTCTCTCTTGTTGCTTTTGCTGTCTTCTACCACCATGAACTGTTGCCCCTTCGCCATATGCCACCCCGCCTTGGGGCCAGCCAACTATGGACTAAAACCTCTAGAAACTGTGAGCTAAATAAACCATTTCCCCTTTAACTTTGGGTGTCAGGTATTTTGTCTCAGCAATGAGAGAAAAGTAATTAAGACAGCAACTTAGCAAGACCTTGTCTCAAAATTCAAGAAAAAGGGTAGCAGATGATTTGGGGAGGTAGCAGCACAAAGACTCTGGGTTCAATCTCCAGTACTAGGGGGAAAAAAAAAAAGAAAAAAGAAAAAGAAAAAATGCCTGGTTCTGAGATACCACAAAAATAGAGTACTGCATTTTCCCCTTGTAAATACTATGAGCTGCTGCCTGGAGTTAAAGGGCTTGCTGGACTTGAAAACATAGAAGGCAGGCACCAGTGACTTTGACAAGAGAAGGCATATTCTGGTGTAGGAGTGGAAGCCAGATTTTGGCAAGCTGAATAAAGCCATTTACACAAAGTTTTAAATTGTCCAAAATAATACATTATACCGTGCATGGATACATGCAGATGGTAAAAATATGAAAATATGCACAGGAGTCAGATTCCAAGTTCAAGAGGTTTATTTCTACAGAGGAAAGGATGTGAACAGATAGTAGAGAAGTACAAAATGGATTCAGTTGCATCTGTAATAATATTTTTTCTGGGGGCCGGTGAGATGGCTCAGCGGCGTAAGCGCCTGCCTTGCAAGCGCGAGGGCCCGAGTTCGACTCCCGGAACCCACATACGAAAAAGGGGCCGGTGATATCGCTCAGAGGCACGGGTGCCTGTTGGCGCGTGAGGTCCTGAGGTCGACCCCTCGGTACCCACAAAAAAAAAGAAAAAGAAAAAAAATAATATTTTTTCTGTTAAACACAAAAGGCATGTAGCAAATGTGACACAAGGCTAAGACTCATCTAGCAAAGCTAAAAAGACAGTGATGTGTGTGACATGTTCTATATGTTTGAACTACTTCATGATAATTTTGTTTTACAATGAATGGAAGGTGAGAAAAAAGGTGGACAGCTCCTCTGCTCTTGGCTGTGAAGAGCAGAGAAATAGGGCACAGCAGGGTGGATTTTTCTGTTGGAACCATGTTTGAGCGCTGGTAGGAAGAGGCAGAGGATGAAGGAGAGAAATCACAGGGTCCAAAGAAGCCGGGACCTCAGGGGTGGAGGCAGAGTGGGGTCAGGGCAGGTCTGGACAGGAGGAAAGGGTACCTCCTCTGTTATTATGAAGGGGAAGAAAGAAAAGATGGCTATGAGGCGGGGCCAGGGAGCTGTGGCATTTTGGTGATGGGGTAGGGCACTGGCCAGAAGCAAAGGTAGGGACAGATGGAGTGGGTAGAAGAAAAGTCAAGGTGAGGTGGCCAAGGTACCACGAGGAGGCTTCATGTGCCGTGGGTTCTCGGTATGAAGTACGCCAGCAGGTGGAGCAGAGTAGACTGGCCAACTGTTACGGTTTCTGAATGTGAGCAGCATCATCAGAAGGCTGGACTCAGTAGCCGGGAGGACACAGAGGGGTAGAGCCCCATGAAGAAGGTCTGAACTACGACCCAGCGCTCTAAGAGGAAGCAAACAGGGCCCACCCCCAGTGCAGTCTCCACTCAGCATTTCAGGGGCCGTCTGATAAACAGCAGGAAAGCCTGAGGAAAGCCTTTACCATCTTTACCATGAAAGAGAGATCAAAACAAACAAGCAGACAGGAA
Organism: Erethizon dorsatum; assembly: GCA_028451465.1. Classification (NCBI taxonomy): domain Eukaryota; kingdom Metazoa; phylum Chordata; class Mammalia; order Rodentia; family Erethizontidae; genus Erethizon; species Erethizon dorsatum. The sequence goes on from CM051834.1 coordinate 98,859,429, forward strand.
AACAAAAAATAACTGAAAGGAAATCAGAAGAAATGATAACAGGACAAAGGAGCAGCATAAAATTAAAAAGTGAGAGATTAGAGATGATACAGTATTAAAATGTGAAAAATCATGTTTTAAAAATTTTATCAAAGGAGATTTCTTAAATCGCATAAAGTGAAATATATTGCAAATTTAATTATGGAATGATTCAAATTAGATATTGTGTAATAGGTCAATACACTATTCCTTAACTATAAATCACCTTGTACTCTCAAATGGAGCAGTAAGTCCTAGTTAAAATTTCAATTTGGAAGGTTCATTTTTTCCTTCTCATACTGGAAACAGAGTATTAAATATCTATAAGAAATGTGTTTTTACTGACTACAGGAGAGGTCTTCTTTTTTTTTTTTTTTGTGGGTACCGGGGGTCGACCTCAGGACCACGCACGCCAGCAGGCGCCCTTGCTGCTGAGCGATATCACCGGCCCCTTTTTCGTATGTGGGTTCCGGGAGTTGAATTCAGGCCCTCGCGCTTGCCAGGCAGGTGCTTACGCTGCTGAGCCATCACACTGGCCCCAGGAGAGGTCTTCTTAAGAGAAACTTTTTAAAAGAGCTGCTTTTGACTTGCTTAAATTTAGGTTTAAATTCTTCTGGCTGTAGAAAGGGACTAGAGAATGCTGTAAGAGTGACTGGAAAAGGGATCCCGTGCTAGGCTGGACTCCTCCATCCATGGAACTCAGGGTGAGCCTGCTACTCACCACTGGGGCAGGTCCCCTCAGACAGGAGGTCACCAGGAGACAAGAATCCCCACTAATTTATCTGTTGTTCTGGGAAACAGCCACTCTCTCAAAAGATTAAAGACTTCTTAGAGTCAAATAAAGCAATACTGCCGAAGTGTGCAAATCATATGTGAAGCAACTGACAGATGAGGATCTAGGCAAAGTTACATCAACTAAGAATCTTAAAGAAAAAAATATGATACCAAGCACTTCTAAAGTGAGTGATTTGGCTATCAAAAAACATAAAATTCCCTATGTCTACTGAGCTTTAACTCTGGCATGGCTGTGGCTTTGGGGCCTGTCATTCCATCCGTCTGCCAAACACTCCTGCTTGCCCAACTAGCTGCCTGGCTAAGCACTGGCGCTCTCCAGCCTGCTCCACCCTGTCTTTCCTGATGTAGGCGCCAGCCTTCTCCCTGCCCCTCTCTTCCCAGAAGCTTTCCTGTACCACTCCCACTCGGGAACAGAGCCCTTCCTCTGGGCTCCTGTGCATCTCCACCACAGCCCTTCACCCTGTTTTTATAATCTTTCTCCCAATAGGCTGTGGGCACTGTCAGCTCAGTGCCTGGCATAAAATGGGCACTGACAAGGACAGTCACTGTTACGTGAATGAACAGGCTAATGATAAAGAATTTAAAAGTTGCATTTCTAAAGGAAATAACTCTTTTGAGAACCAATAGGCAAAAGCCCTCTGGAACCTCTCCCACTTGCACACAGGGCCCAATCTCCCCAAAGCCACATACCTCAGCAGCCCCCCGCCAGGAACGCACAGCTTCCTCTAGTTCGGGTGTGTGGCCCATGCCGGATAAGCTGCCACTGCCACTGCTGTTCTTCTTCTCTGGTACAACCACCTCAGCAAAGCAAGAGTGTGCCACTGGCTGGACTTTCTGTAACGCGTGAGTCAAAAACTGGAAATGGACTTGCACCACTGTCAAGAAGCACCGCCCCAATACCTGTGAAAACGAGAGAGCCAGGGGTTTTAGACTGCAGGTTGCTGATGGATTAGCACAAAGAATTCTCAACTATCAACAATTTCAGAATTACAAAATCTTACAAAGTTAGAAAATACTCATACTTTAGAAAAATCTGCCTTTGTTCTCATATTTGGACCTAGGTGACTCTGATGACTCTGCCGAAGTGTGCAAATCATATGTGAAGCAACTGACAGATGAGGATCTAGGCAAAGTTACATCAACTAAGAATCTTAAAGAAAAAAATATGATGCCAAGCACTTCTAAAGTGAGTGATTTGGCTATCAAAAAACATAAAATTCTGATGACTATAAGTCACAACATTTCAACCAAACAGCAAACCTTCAAGTTCAAGTGGACATTCCGACTTCACACCAAGTGTCCTCGCTCCTTTCTCCACTCCCCCTCACCTGGACTCTGGCTTACCACCCCTGAATGTTTCTCAGCTCCTGCTGAACCAGAGCAATCCACAATCCCAATTATGTCCACCCAGTGTTCAAAAGGTGAAGAAAAAGGCATGTGATTAAAAATCTGAAACAGGGCCGGTGAGATGGCTCAGCGGCATAAGCACCTGCCTGGCAAGCGCGAGGGCCCGAGTTCGACCCCTGGAACCCACATACGAAAAAAGGGCCGGTGATATCACTCAGCGGCACAGGCACCTGCTGGCACGCGAGGTCCTGAGGTCGTCCCCCCGGTACCCACAAAAAAAAAAAAAAAAAGAAAAAAAAAATCTGAAACAAGATTAGTTTGGCTTATAAGAAAACACCCCACTAGAACTAGAACCCAAAGATACTGGTTATTCAGTGTTAACACAGTTATTAACATAGTTGCATGTTTTATTTACAGCCTTATGAAACAAACCTGACAGACCAGTCTTCTAGGAGTCAATAAAACATATGAGGCAACCCCATTTGTGAGTATGTAGAAACCTACTAACCTGGTACACATTAGTAGGAGGTTGGTTAATAGTCCAAGTGGGACCTTTTGTTTTTCTTCTCCAGTACTGGGGATTGAACTCGGGGCACTTTATCACTAAGTTACATCCCTAAACCTTTTAATTTAAGACAGGGTCTTGCTAAATTGGCCAGGCTGACTTTGAATTTGTGACCCTCCTTCTTCAGCCTCTAGCATAGCTGGGATTACAGACACGTGCCCCACCATGAGGCTGGGAACTCATTTCTTTAAAACAACAAAAACCCAAAACTATATTTATAATAATACACACAAGGCCGGGCATGGTGGTATACGCCTATAATCCCAGCACTCAGGAGGCTGAGGCAGGAGGACTGCCGCAAGTTTAAGGACAGCTAGGACTACATAGTGAGTTCAGGACCAGGCTGAACCATATGGTGAGACCCGGTCTCAAAATACAAAAACAGGGCCGGTGAGATGGCTCAGCGTCGTAAGCGCCTGGCAAGTGCGAGGGCCCAAGTTCGACTCCCGGAACCCACATACGAAAAAAGGGCCGGTGATATCGCTCAGTGGCACGGGCGCCTGCTGGCGTGCGAGGTCCTGAGGTCGACCCCCGGTACCCACACACACACAGACACACACACACACACAAAACAAAAACAAAATGAAACAAACAAACAAAATACACACAAAAATAGTATGAACTATAAACATTTTAAGATATGAAAGTGTATTTCTCCAGCAACCTTCTGGCATCAGCTGTTCTCTGACATTGCTGCTCCCTGTTTTCTTTCTTGGCTTAACTACGGCTACAATGTATTCTCTGTGATTTCCTATTTCTCTTTCTTTACAGCAATACTGTGCTTGCTATTTATTTGCAAAGCAATTTTGAGCAGAAATCTTCCAGATTACTGAATTTTTTTCCTAATCACTTGCAGTGATTTTGCCCACACCAAATTTGACAATACCAACAAAAACCTTCTGTAACTCTTTTATCACGTTCCATCATATTTGGATTTTTTGTATGTGGAAGGTATTTTATTTATTTTCATTGGCTTACATAGATTACTCACAAAAAGGTTACTTTATTGAGTTAGCAATTCATCCAACTGGTAGGAGCAAACCTAAAAGGCCTGTGGCTGCACGCCCTCAGTGGTAAATGTTTGCAACTGTTTTCATCCCTCACCCTGCCCCCACCTGCCCTGACTGAGGGTTTGACCTAGGTAGCGGAACTACATCAATCTTATTTTGAAACGGTCTCACTAAGTTACCCAGGCTGGCCTGGAACTTGTGATCCTCCTATCTCAGCCTCTTGAGTAGCTAGGATGATAGGTACCTACAGATGGACCCTTCGCTCGACTTGACACTCAACTGCTGTACATCCTGGTTCCTAACAACTTGTCAGTGGCCCTGTACAATCTAGTTCCTAACAGTTTGTCTCTGCTCTAAACAGCTGGATGTAGTTCAGGGCTGGTAGCACTGAGACCAGGCACAGGACAGAACCTGAATCTTAAGTGGCACAGGCTGAGGGGATCCTGAAGTTCCAGACAGTGCAGACTAGGGAGGAGGAGTAGAGCTGGCTCCACAGGGATGGACATGCTTTCTTCCTCCCCCTCCTCCTTGAATCTTGGCAAGTGATGGCAAAAGGGGAGGAGGAGAAAGAGAAGATGCTATACACATTCTCGCAGCATCTGACCAATAAGAGTGAGTCATTTATTCTTTTTTTTTTTTTTTTTGGTCTTTTTGGAGACAGGGTTTCACTATGCAGTTCAGGTTGGCCTTGAACTCACTTTGTAGTCCAGGCTGGCCTCAAACTCGCAGCAATCCTCCTGCCTCAGCCTCCCGAGTGCTGGGATTATAGGTGTGCGCCACCACAACCAGTGAGTCATTCATTCTTACAATAAATATATTACTATGTGAATGTCTAATATGTACAAAGCACAGAAAGCCTGAGGATACCACGAGACAGAGAATGAGCAAGTCCCTAAGTTCATGAGGGTAACCAATCCAGAAATAGGTATATGAGGTCAGGTGCTGTTGGAGAATGAACACCACAGGGCAGGTAGATAAGCAAAAGGCTATCTGATGATATGAGCAAGGGAAAAGAGCTACACTCCCTTTCCTAAAAGTAAAAACGCTGAGAAATAGCTCTGAAGGCCTGAGGCAGGGCCCAGAATAGGACACTCTTCTAATAAGGCTGCCCTGGGTCACACACCCACCTCTGTGGAAGGATGGGGTTGGGGCAGGTCCTCTTCACTGCACAGTGGTAGAATGGTGGAAAGGGGAGAATGCTGCTGAAGGAGTAAGTGGGAGGAGAGATGCCAGACAGCTTTAACGGGTGTTTTCAGTGTGTTGTCTCTATCACTTACTACACGTTTGGCCTCAGACGGGTCATTTAGTCTAAGTTTCTTCTCTGTAAGTATGGAATGCTAATAAGAGCTTAGCTACTGAGCACCTCCCTCTTCCTACCCACAGTGTGTAAGGCATCAACCCAGATTATGATTATGACAAATTATATGTTGTAAATAATTCATTAAAAGCCAATCAAACTAATAGTTATCCTGAGCCGTAGAAACAGCTGTTTCCGTGACTATCTGCTCTAAAATTTTACACAGAATAACGGATGTATAAACATCACCTTCCTGAGAGATCAGAGCTCTGCCTCCAGTTCGTCTCTGCCCACTCCTTCTCTATCTTCCTCCTTAGCCTGGCCCTCCTCCTGTGACAGACCTCCCCCTTCTTGAACAGGGATGGGTCCTTGGTGATCTTGACACAAATTTGGGAAGAGTATAGTAAGCCCAGGGCTACAGACAGCTATTTTTTCCTTCCCATGGAGAAAGTTTCCTGGACCATGGGGTTCCACAGGGTTACAGGACAGATGTGGTAGGCTGGGGAATGGACAAGTGGAATGGTCAAGGACAGACATTTAAGTTTAAAGTAACAGTGAAATGCTGAGCATGGTGGTACACACCTGTAATTCTAGCACTTGGGGAGCTGAGGCAGGAGGATCCGTGAGTTTGGGGCCAGCCTGGGCTACCTAGTGAGTTCAAGACCAGTCTGAACTACACAGTAAGACCCTGTCTTAAAAAAAAAAAAAAAAAAAAAAAAAAAAGTAACAGTGAAACTCTATCAATAGCTATCATTTATTGAGTGTTTAAGCCATACCAAACACTTTATACATGGTAAAGTGACCCTATGAGATGTGAGCATTTCATTCATTTTATTGATGACAACATTGAGGCTTAAAGAGATGAAGAAAGCTAGGTGCAGTGGCATATACCTGTAATCTCAGCTACCTGAGAGGCTGAGGCTGGAGGATCACAAGTCCAAGGCCAGCTTGGGCAATTCAGTGAGACTCTGTCACAAAATAAAAAATAAAAATAAAATGGACCGGGGGTGTAAAGCTCAGTGGCAGAGCATCCGTGGGTTTGATCCCTAGTACCACCAAAAAAGAGAGGAAGGAAGGAGGGAGGGCAAAGAGGAAGAGAGGAGGGGGGAGAGAGAGTGAGAGAGAGAAAGGAAGAAGAAAGAGAAAGGGAGGGAGGGAGGGGGAGAGGGAGATAAAGTTGCTTAATGTAAAGCAATTAGTAAGTGAGGATCTGAGGATACCAGGTCTGTGTGACTCCAAAAAGTGATGTCTAACCACTAGGCTGCCTTGTCTTCCTAGGACAAAATTCAGGGGTAGATACAACAGAGGATGGATACTAAAGAGAAGAAGCTCTGAATTATAGGCAACCATCAGGGCTCTACTGAACTAGAACCCTATTTTCCAGGAATCCCTGGTGGTAGCAAAGAGCGCATCTTGACATTCCCAGCCCATTGTATAGGCACCACTTCTGCTGCTGTGGATGCTGTGCACATGGATATAACCAGAATGCTTTTTCTTCTTGGTGACTTATATATATATATATATATATATATATATATATATTTTTTTTTTTTTTTTTTGTGGGTACTGGGGGTCAACCTCAGGACCTCGCGCACCAGCAGGCGCCCATGCTGCTGAGTGATATCACCGGCCCTTCTTTCGTATGTGGGTTCTGGGAGTCGAACTCAGGACCTCGCACTTGCTAGGCAGGCGCTTATGCTGCTGAGCCATCTCACCCACCCGGTGACTTATATTTTATTCAGATTGTAAAACATATTTTAATTTAAGGTCACCCTATTTTAAGCACCAAAAGACCACTCTTTCTATATGAGCACAGTTGTTGAAGATCAACCTACATGTCGAATCTACCTTCATAGAATGTCAAAATTTAGTTTGTTATTCCTCTTCTAGGCTTAGGGACTGGTTCAGCCCTAATACCTGTGTATGACTGAAATTATGGATGCCCAAGTCTATCCCATTTCCCAAAACATTTTATGATTTTTCATATTGACACAAATAATTTCTCACTGAAGTTCACTGTTCTGCCTAACTTCACTCAACAGTTCATCTTTCTCATGACCATACCAAATGAAGAAGTAAACTTGTCATATATACATTTATTTCTGTTCAGTTAAAAAGTAAAAAAAAGTAGAGTGAAAAAAAGTAGCTCTCAACTGGCTATCTTTACTAGAAATTCCAAAGCCATTCAATCATTTCTTTCAATACTTACACCTTACATACTACATTGGGTTCCAAATATCCTCAACCTTGTTCTTAATGAGGCCTCTTTTGTCCTTATGATAATTCCAGAGTCGTTACATAATGATTTAACCAACAGACCAGAAAGTGATACCAAGACTTAAATCTGTCTCCAGAGAAACAGAATGCAGTAGACCATACTTATACTACGGAAAATACTTAGGCAGATTATACTACAGTATAAAAACATATTAAAAAAAAAGTTTTCTAACAAAAGGGGCCTGGGGGTGTAGCTCTGTGGTACAGTACTTGCCTAGCCTGCACGATGCCCTGCGTTCAATCGCCAGGATCACAAACAAACAAACTACTAACAAAAGAATCACAAAAACCTCTTTGCAGTCACTGTTAGAGCACAAGGGAAGCTGCCAAACTATGTATACAGGAGAAGAACTAGGGAAGGAAATACAGCTAGCACACCCCCAAAGGTGGGACAACCCACACCAAATGCTAACAACTCAGACAAAATTATATTTTGCCCTGGGACACACTGCTTTACTGCTGATGAAAATAACAGCAGAGACAGTTTTGGATCTCTGACTTTATGGGCTAAGCACTATGGTGCATAGAAGCTTTTACATCAAAAGTACATATTCACTAGAAATGGATTAAAGGAGAAAAATATCAACTAAATAGATATACTCACCAATTCTGTTTCCTATACAGCCCGTATTTGTACCTATGTGAGCTTTACCACAGACTAGATGATACTGTGTGTTGTTTTACAGCTGCCCCTTCCGGGACTTGTCAGTTATCACCAGTGAGAACACCATGTGGATGAGACTGGCCAGAGTTGACTTTGACAGATGAGAACAGTGGTCCCTGTCTGAATGAGGAAGTTTATGAAGTGTTGGTATGAAGTATTCTTTGATTTTTGAAAAAGGGTCTCCCTATGTTGTCTGGGCTCGTCTTCAAGTGGCAGGCTCTAGTATCCTGCTGCCTCAGCCGCCTGAGGAGCTGGGACTACAGGCATGTGCCATCATGCTCAGCTTTGACGTATTCAAGATGGAAGTGACAGATTTTAACAAAAAAAGTATACTCACAACTCAGTGGGGCACAGTGGCAAATGCCTGTAATCTCAGCTACTCGAGAGTCTGAGGCAGACTGGGTGCGGTAGTGCACATCTGTAATCCCAGCAAGCCTGAGGCTGAGGCAGGAAGATCACAATTTCAAGGCCACCTTAGGCAACACAGTGAGACCCTGTCTCAAAAACAGACAGACAGACAGATAATTTGAATAGGGATCTACCTCAGTGGTAGAGCTCTTGCCTAGCACGCATCGAGGCCTGGGTTCCATACCAGCAGTTGGGGAAAGACAGGATATATTGCAGTATAGCTGAACTGTAAGGCTCACTGTTCAGCACATATTACATGGTAATTTTTTTTTTCTTTTGTGGTGCTGGGAATGGAACCCAGCGCCTTGTGCATTCAAGCAAGCACTGTACCACTGAGCCATGTCCCCAATCTGGTATTAAATTTTTGATGCAATTTATACCACCAGCGTGTATGTGTGTGTGTATGTGTGTGTATCCCAGTGCTAGGGGCAGAAACCCTGGAGCCAGCTTTGAGCCTCATCCCAACACCACAGCACTACAATAAAAGTAGTATTTCAAAAGAAATATTCATCAGCCTCTAAAAGGAAGGACATTCTTATATTATAGATGAACCTTAAAGGCATTATGCTAAGTGAAATAAGCCAGTCACAAAAAGGACAAATATCCTATGATTCTACTTATAGAGGGTTCCTAGGGTGGTCAAGTTCACAACAGAGGTAGAATGGTGGCTGCCAAGGGCTGGGGAGAAAAGGGAACCAACAGTTATTATTTAATAGGTGTAGAGTTTTAGTTTAGAAAGATTAAAAAAGAACTCCCAGAGATGGATGGTGGTCAGTGGTTGCACAGCAATTGTGAATTTTTTTCTCCCAGTACTGGGGATTGAACCCAGGCTGAGCTGTATCCTTAGTCCTTTTTGTTTTTTTATTTTGAGGCAGGACTTGCCAAATTGCCCAGGCTGCCTTTGAACTTGTGACCCTCTTGCCTCAGCCTCCTGAGTAGCTGGGATGAACAGGTGTACATTACCACGCCTGGTGTAAACATTCTTAACATTCCTGAACCATACACATATAGTTAAAATGGCAAATTTTGTTATGTATATTTCACCACAATAAAAGAATGTATAACTGCTTCAAGTTGTCTCCTCTGCAACCATTCCATTCCAAGTTACTACCATCTTTTGGTTGGTTACCATAATGGCCTCTTAACTGTTCCTACTCCCTTCAATTAGGGTTAGGCTTATCTACACATGATAATACACAAAGCCCAAAACAAAGGCTTATTTTTCCCTAAGGTAAAACAAATCCAGAGACAAAGTCCAAGCTGGAATGGAGATTCTAGGACATCATAAACTCAATTCCCATCTTTCTGCTCTGTGTTCTCAGGCAAGGTTTCTATTCTTAAATTACTTCACAATTTTAAGTGCCTAAGTGACCTTCAGCCATTCTGCCTGCTTTCTGGATAGTACAAAATTGGGGGAAGGGAAGGGAGCACTCTTTTCCCTTTAAGGAGACCCTCTAGCAGTTTCGTCCAGTCCTTTAAGTAACATTTTCATGGACCAGATCTTAAAATCAAATGACCACTGCCAGCTGTACAGGAGAAAAAGAAGTGTAATCCTTATCCCTGAAAATATATCAATACGATATGTCTGAAAAACAAAATCACATAAAGAAGGGGAGACTGGGAACTGGGAGGTATCGGCATCTCTTCACTCCTGAGCTGCCAGGCTCTCGGCCCTGGCCCTGCTCCAGCTTTTTCCAGGTTGGGCGGGAGGTCCTGCTGTGGGACCCCAGTGAGTCAGGTGAGAGGAGCAGCAGCTGAAGAGCAGCACAAAACAACAGCCAAGCTCAAGGCTATTTTTCATCTGTATCACAGCACTCATCGCAGCTGGTGCCATTGTCTATTTATTTGTCTGTCTTGTCTACCAGGCCTGGAGCAGTTTTGATTGTCCTCACTCATCTTTGCACATTGGCGGCCAGCTCAGTGTATCACTGAGGGAGGTACAGCCAGGGAAAGAGCAAAGCAGGCCAGGTGGCCGAAGCCTACCCAGGAGGGGGTCAGGAGTGAGCAAGGGCTCACAGGGCTTCCTTCATATTTGGCTATTTCTACTTTCTTTGTTCGGGACATTTTACCAGTAGCATGAGGAGCAGAAAGCCCTGTCCATGGAGGGATGAGCTCTGCCAACCACAAGACAGCACACAGACAGCGCTGGCCTGAGGCGGTTGAGAGGTACTGGACACAGAGGACATTTAACCCCTGTGTGTGCTAGTACCAGAAGTAACTTTTTTTTTTTGGTGGTTGCTGGGGACTGAAGCCAGGGCCTCGGGCATGCTAGGCAAGTGCTCTACTACTGAGCTACATTCTAAGTCCCTGCCATAATTTTAGCCAAATGTTGTTTTATGGGTGATCAGATTTCAGATTTGTAAAAAAGGGAAGGGGCTGGGGAAGAGGCCATCATTCAATCCTACAAAATCTCGCAGCTGACCAGCAACCACGACAATTCGAGATGTAGCTCAGTAGCAGACTGCTTGCAAAGCAGGCGTGAGGCATACCCATGCATTCCTAACACTCTGGGGAGGCTGAGGCAGGAGGATTGCAAGTTTGAACCCAGCCTGGGCAACTTAAGTTTAGGTTGACTTAGCGAGGCCCTGTCTCAAAATAAAAAAGGCTTGGGATATAGTTCAGTGTGAAAGCCCTGAGTTTAACCCCTTGTAACACGCGTGTGCGCATGCGTGCACGCACACACACAAGCTAGTTCTACCTAAAATTATAGTCTATGAACTCTACTTGTTTCCTTTTCATCTGATCACCAAGTCTAATTTTCCCCTTCCATTCATTCAAGCCTTTTTAGCACCTCTGTAATTTAAATTAATAATTTTTTCCCCCCCAGTGCTGGGGATTAAACCCAGGAATCCTCAGGTTTATTCCCAGCCTTTTAAAATTTCATTCTGAGAAGGTCTTGATAAATTGCCCAAGCTGGCCTTGAACTTGCAACCCTCCTGCCTTAGTGTCCTGAGGAGCTGGGATTATAGATGTGTGCCACTACATCCGGTTAACTCTGCAATTTTAAATTACCTTCTCCTAAAAGAAAGCAACATTGTCACTCACTTACTAGTCACCAAAAGCAGGAACACATTCATTCCTTGAGTCTCACCTCCTGCTGGGGTCCTGCCTTTAGAGGGTCTTTACTCTGTTTCCTCTTCCCTTGATTCTTCTTTTTTTTTTTGGAGACAGGGTTTTGCTACGCAGCCCAGGCTGGCCTCAAACTTGCGGTGATCCTCCTGCCTCAGCCTCCCAAGTGCTGAGTTACAGGCATGTGCCACCAGGCCCAGAAGCCTTGATTCATTTTTATTCTCTTCATTTTTCTAAAAAGCACCCGCTTTTCTCTTCATTTCTACACCCTGAGTTTTCTTACTACTCAATAATAGTCTCATCTGGCAGAAAACCTCTTCACATACCCAAACTTCTCCAAAAAATGGTCCTCTGATTCATCATTCCTATCATATATGTATTCATGTTTCTCTCTCATTCAAACTTGACAAATGGTTAAACGTATACAGAAGCAAAGCATAGCAACCCCCCATACACACATCAAAAAGCTTCCATGTCAATACTATGCCATGGTTCTTTCATCTATTCCTTCCCTCTTCCCCAATCCTTTCTTTTTTTTTTTGTCTTTTTACCTTTGGTTTGAATCTCAACCTGAAAAAGGTATTTATTTTTAATTATTTTTGCAGTACAGTACTGGGAATTGAAGTCAGGGCCTTCGCACTGAACTACATTCCACGCCCTTTTAAAATTTTTTAAATTTTGAGGCAGGGTCTTGCTAGGTTGCTAAATTGCCCAAACTGGGCTTGACCTGGTGATCCTCAGCCTCCCACAGGCATTTGTCATCACACTCGGCTCATTTGGTTGTTACAACTTTTAAATCTCTCTTTTTTTTTTTTTTGTGGGTACTAGGGGTGGAACTCAGGACCTCGCACGCCAGCAGGCGCCCGTGCCGCTGAGCGATATCACCAGCCCTTTTTTGGTATGTGGGTACTGGGAGTCGAACTCAGGACCTCGCGCTTGCCCAGCAGGCGCTTATGCCGCTGAGCTATCTCACCGGCCCTTTTTTGTTTTTTTGAGACAGGGTCTCGCTTTGTAGTGCAGGCTGGCCTTGAACTTGTGGCAATCCTCTTGCCTCAGCCTCCCAAGTGCTGGGATTATAGGTGTGTGCCATCATGTTGGGCTCTTTAGTCTCTTTTAAACTAGAACAGTACCTTATATGTAATTATTTTTCATGCAACTGACTTGAAAAAAAATCAGGTCAACTAACAGAATATGCCACAATCTGAAATTTGTTGGACCATTTTCTGTGGTATTGTATAACTTATTCCACTATACCTCATGTTTTTTGTGGATTGGAAAGTTATTCTAAATCATCTAATTAGATGATTTCAGTCCCTCCTCCTTTTTAGGGAAGAGGAAGAAGTACAAAAATATATTATTGCTATGCTGTGTGGTTCTTACTGTGTTACATCAGGACACATGGTCATCTGTCTCTGTTTTGGTGACATTCAGACTGACCAATGAGCCCCAAGTGGGGAAGGCAAAACGATTCCCCAGCAACCTTTCCCCAGATGGTTTTATCTTTCACTGTTGGCTACTGTTCAGTCATTGAATTCATCACAGTGGTAAAATGATTTTTCTAGTTGTACTAACCTTAAAACACAGAAGAATGTTGAGATTCTTCTAATATAAACGATTCCCTCACCCATTAGGGTTATTTGGCTACACTGAGGAACATAGCATAGCAGGAAATTTGCATAATTCCTTAATTTCTCTTTTTAATTAGCAATTTAAAAAATAATGAGTTAGTTGCACATGCATGTCTTTGCAAATCAAAGTCCACGGGCCAAGCCCCTCCACAGATCATATTTTTCATTTCAGCGGCAGATGCTCTCTCCTGTGGTGGCTTTTATCTACATAGAATAGGCTAGGCAGACACTGAATCTCATTTGTTGTTCACAATGCAAATTCAGAGTTACCCAAATGCCAAATGCTTAATTAATTATAACATCTTCTAATGGCTCGCACAAAGACAATTGAGGTAACAGCAGACTCATGTCAGCAAAAAATTAATGTCAGGGCTAGCTTAGGGTGTACAGTGTCAGAGTGTAGTTCAGTGGCAGAGTAATGGCTGGACTGACAATTTGAGATTCATACAAAACAATTTCCATTGAAACACTTGATGAGATCATATTTTTCATTTTAGACAAAATTTTTTTCTTTTATCTTTCTTTTCATTTCAGACAAAATTTAAGTTCATTTTCAAATTATAAATTTTCTATAAATCTAGAGAAGGAAGAATCCTATCTAATTGGTCAATTGGCTTATCCAACGGTTGCTTGTTATGAAAAGTGCTATGTTTGGATAAGCCCCACCCACCCAAGGTCTGTATGTTAAAGGCTTAGTTCCCAACCCACAGCACAATTGGGAGGTGGAGGAAACCTGAGGAAGTGAGGCCTGGTGGAAGTTAGGTCACTGGAGGAGTACCCTTGAAAGGGATACCGGGACCCCAGGCCTTCTTCCTCCTCCTTTCCTTCCTGGCTGCCATGAGGTGGGATGCCTCAGGGCTACTCTGGCAGATTTTGCTGGGAGTCAGGGTCCCGCAGAGGTGAATGGGAGACCAGGAACCTCTGCCACCCTGCTGCCCTGGGGGCTTCCCCTCGGGTGCAGGATCAGTGGCTGTGGAGATGGTACCACCCCTGGATTCGCAGGCTTTATTGGGATGGTGAAGTCTATGCCCTGCTGAACCTGGCATTCTAGGATCAAGTATGTGGCCACTGGGCCACTGGGTCCTTAGTCTTGGGGATCCACCTATCCCCAAAGGGTCATACCCCACTGAGACCATGAGCCTCAGGACTGCAGACTTTCTGCAGCTGGGGAGCAGCTCATGAGGAGGACTAGGAAAAGGTTCACCCTGGCAGAGCCACAAGTGCTGTTAGATCTACTGCAGTGTTGGCCACATTCTGGGTGAGGAGCTTGTGGATAAGGTTTTGCAGGTCCAGGGAGAGGAAAGAGGGACAGGAATAACTACCCTTTAGGATTTGCCACTTCAGATACCCATCGCTCCCATAGAATGGAGGGCCCCCAAACCAAGTCATATAGCATGCTCCCCAGGCTCCAAATATCCACCGCTGTTCCTTGATAAGTTTTGTGCAAGAATATTTCAGGGATGCTGTACCACAGTGTGTAGCCAGCCATGGTCACCTTATGCCTGGGAATGAACTTGGTCCCCAAACCAAAATCGACAATTTTAACACTGTCTTTGGTGTCTACCAAGATGTTCTTGGGTTTCAGAACCCTGTCAACAATGCCCTGGCCATGGCGGTGCTGTGTGGCGCATGTGGTCTACTGGAATATTCTCTAGCCCTCCTCCTCTGGCAGACCACTGGCCCTCCAGATGCATTGCCTCAGGTCTCCCCCACCTGCAGGTCTCCACACCGCTACTCTAGGATGAGGCACACTTCATCTTGTGTTTTGATGACCTGCGGTACCTGGGTGACACGGGAATAATCCAGGGCTTTCCGTATCTCCACCTCAGTACAATGAGGGCAAGCTCCTGTTTCTTTTTTGGTAGCACTTTAACAGCTACCTGGGTTCCAGTGTTCAGATGCTCGGCCAGAAACATCTGGGCAAAGTTGCCATGGTCAACAGTCTTCAGGACTCTGTAGTTATCCATCAGGCTCTGCCAATGGGAGGAGCTAGCTGTGCAGCCCAGCAATGACATCATCTGACTATGCTCACTACCAAAATGGGCATCGTGACATAGCAAAACTCCATAATCTCCAAGTCACCAAGTCATCAAACAAATACACTGTGCATAAGTTTCAGAGGTCACCAATAAGAGGTTTTAAGAGGACAAAAAACCCACCCCAGCCGTGACCTTATATAGCTAACCTTTGAAATGACTTCATACTGGCTCCATGTAAGAGGTCAGAGCATGAAATGGTCCAGTCATGGTTGGCCATAACCCATAAAAGTCACCTCACTTTTTGGCCTCAAGGACCTTTTGTAATTTAATTTAAAAAAGGATACACAAAGGATCTGGGAAAATAAAAAGGATCTAGGTTATGGAGACTGATACTTGGTATTTTAGAAATTAAAATCCACAGGATGCTTCAAAGACCTTTGTTTCCAGTTTGAGAATCTGTAATACCTTTTGTTTTTAGAAATCTCATGATGTCTACATTCAACATATCCAATTCCAATTTCCCTTCCTTTAAGTTCTTTTATTTATTTATTTATTTATTTTTGAGATAGGGTCTCGCTATGTAGTTCAAACTGGCCTTGAACTCACTATGTAGCCCAGGCTGGCCTTGAACTCGCAGCGATCCTCCTGCCTCAGCCTCCCAAGTGCTGGGATTATAGGCGTGTGCCATCAAACCTGGCCTCTTTAAATTCTTACTGGTTTCAAAGTGATGCTACAACTTCACTGATATTATAATAATATAACATTCTGTTTATAAAAATGCAATTGGGCATATTAATGTCTATGAAACAGATAGGAAGATACCTATCATTATACTTTCTCCCAAATAATAATCATTAGATTTATTATCAAAAACCTTGGATATGAGAAGGAAATGGGTTGATATGTGCAGTGCTGAATGAAAAAAATCAAAACAAAACAAAACAATCCTCTAAACTAAAAATTCTATATTCAGCAAAACTGTCCTTCAAAAAAAAAGGGAGAAATTCAGACATTCCCAGATACAAATAATGAGGGATTTACTTCCCTACTGTTAGACCTAAGGGGGTCCTTCAGGTTGAAATAAAAGGACATTAGGCAGGAATTCAAAGCTGTCTAAAGAAATAACTCTGATAAAGGTAAATACGTGGATATGTATGTGTCAGGACTTGTTTTATTTTCTACACGATGCAAAAGACTCATGTATCAAAAAAATAAAATCCGGGCCGGTAATACAGCTCAATGGCATAAGTGCCTGCCTGGCAAGCGCGAGGTCCTGAGCTCGACTCCCGGTACCCGCATATAAAAATAAATAAATAAATAAAAATAAAATAAAATCCAATATTACTGTTAAAAAACAACAACAATCAGGTAGGTACAAAAGAGAGAAAAGATAAGGAGTGTCTTCACTTATAAACCCACTCTGGAGATAACTAGTCCCACTACAGCAAGAACTCACAGAAGAAATACACTAATCCCTCTTACTGACCTCACCACTTTTTTTTTTTTTTTTTTTTTCTTTATGTGGGTACCGGGAACCGAACTCAGGACCTCACGCTTGCCAGGCAGGCGCTTATGCTGCTGAGCTATCTCACTTCTTAAAGGACCCACTATCTTTTGACACGGTCATCCTGGAAATCAAATTTCAGCAGGAACTTTGCTGGGGACATTGCACATCCAAACAGCAGCAAGAGGCCCATCTAACTGGTCAGGCACAGGAATATTAGGCTACAAACTTCTCTCCCCAGACATGAATATTAAAGAGCTTCCTTGGGCTTTGCTTCTGAAACTCTAAAACAAAACAAAACAAAACAAAAACAGAGAAAATATCCAAAAGCCCAGCTATTTCATCTGAGTTGATGGACATTCTGAGAAGAGAGATCCTCATTGGCCTATAGCTAAATCCCCTGGCAGAACATAAAATCCAAAACAACAAATAACTGCTCAAGGGAAAAAGCAAAACGTTAAGCCTGTAGTCCTACACTCAGCAGTCATATTTTAAAATTGACTTATAAGGCAAATGTTTGAAACTTAGAATAGACCCAAGATTCTAAAACCTCTCAATAACACTTAGTTTCCAGACTAGCCTGGGAAAGCCTGTTTAGTCCATTACGTACAAAAACCATGGCAGCATTCCAACTATCATAATCTGCATTTCAGTGGGGTAAAGCCAAGTCAAAATTCCAAGCTACAACAATAAGAACTATTTCCCCTTCTCAGCTCAAGTAGTCCCTGTTGGTCACAGGAAAAAAAGAAGGGACAAGGTGGATACTACCACACCCCCGTGGCTTACTAAGGCTCCGTGCCCTACGGTTGGTTCATCTTCTCTAATCACCCTGACCCGGAGAACGAGGGCATTTGCTCTCTAGAACTGGAGAGCAAAGAGCGAGGCATGCCTCGCTCTATCTCCTCAAAACTGTGGAGGCATGACTTGAAGAGTTCAATAATGTTCTGGTTCACACAAAAAGTTTTGACCTTTTTTTTCAAACAGCTCTTGCCTGAAATCCTAAATAAAGCTGGAAGTGCTATGTCACAATGGGATGATAGCTGTAATACTATTCCATGCTTCCCAAAAGAGGGCAGTTTTTTTCCTTACTGCTCTGTTGCCACATCTCTGTTCAGTAATGACTAGGCACAATGGTGAACAACATGGATTTTTACAGAAAACAAAAGTCAAAGCTGTGCACTTGGTATACACAAACATGTATTTGTTCACATGCAGAGAGTAATACGGAATGGCACACATCAACCAGCTAACCATGGTCACTTCGGGAGAAAGAATGGAATGGAAGGGGAAAAGTTTTAAATTTCACTGTTTGCCGAGCATGGTGGCACATACCTGTAATCCCAACATTCAGGAGGCTAAGACAGGAGGCTCACTGTGAGTTTAAAACCAGTGTGGGCTACACAGTGAGTTTAAGGGCAGACTGAACTGCATAGTGAGACCCTGTCTCAAACAAAGCAAAGCAAAACAAAACAAAACAAAAAACCCATTGTTTGAATTTCTTGTTGAATTACAGGCATGGTTTATGTGTATAATTTTAAAAATAAACCTATGATAAGCCATTTTTAAAAACCTTAAAATGATAATTTCTCTGGATATAAGACATGACAGAGAAATAATAAGAATTTGGCCTGGAAATGTAGTTCAGTGGTAGAAATTACAAATACACTTCATTAGAGAGATCCAAAGTAGAATGACCCAAGCAGGTTATTAAGCATTTAAATAAGCAGGTGCAGCAAGCTGTAGCCACTGACCAAATCTATTCTGTGGAATAGACTAGTCCATGAGGTAAAATTGGTTTTTACATTTTTAAAGAGCTGGAAAAAACAAGGAAGAATATATGACAAAGACCACATGTGGCCCACAGTCTGAAATTTCCTATCTGACTTTTACAGAAAAAAAATATTATGACCCCTGATTATATCAATGACCTTGTAGCTTTTAAAAAAATTTTCTAGGGCCGGGGATATAGTTCAGAGGCACAGTGCTTGCCTGGCAAGTGCAAGGTCATGAGTTTGATTCCTGTGCCAAAAAAAAAAAAAATTCTAGTCAGATATGGTGGTGCACATCTGTAATCCCAGCACTCGGGAGGCTGAGGCAGGAGGATCACAATGAGTTTGAGGCCAACCTTCATGGGGCTACACATAGCGAGACCCTGTCTCAAAAACAAAACAACACAATAGAAAAAAAAAAATTATTCTAAACTGGGCATGGTGGTACTTGCCTGTAATCCCAGGACTCTGGGAAGCTGAGGCAGGAAGATGACAAGTTTAAGTCTCACCTAGGCAACTTGGTGACTCAGTGAGATCTTGAATTAAAACAAACAAAAAAAGAAAGGGCTGGGATATAGTTCAATGTGAAGGCTCTGGGTTAGATCCTTAATATGGCAAAAACAAGCAAACAAAAAACTAAGTTCCTCCTGGAAATGTCTTCAAAATTACTTTTAAACACAATAAAAATTAGTCATACTATTTAATATTCTAGTGCTTTTTTTAAAATACTCAGACCAAGACTGGGGGTACAGCTCAGCAGCATAGTATTTGGCTCTAGGCCCTGGATTCAATTCCAGCACCACAAAGAACAATGATGATAACAACAAAACAAAAACAGTAAGACCCTCAGACTAGTATTAGTTAGCTTCTTCAGCTACCTCAGTTATCAGATTTGCCTCAAAAATCTGTGACTTCAGCCTCAGGATGGGGAAAAGGACTTCTCCCTTCTCAGGGAACATCTCACATCTAGGAGCTTAGGACAGATGTACAAGCACACATGGAAAAGCCAATCTCAGATTAACCTTTGGAGCTGGTAAAAATAATTTTAAAAATATAGCAGTTAAACCAATGTAACAGATCAAAGTTTAGTAAGTCATTTTGTAAATGAAGTAAAAAAAAAAAAAGTCATCAATATTCTGAATGAAACTTATATTTGAATCTTATATTCTAATCTAGAGGCCTGAAAGAGGGCAAGGATGTCATTTTAACTATCAAAGATTCCCAAGAAATGTAGCACTGGATAACACTCAAATTCATTTGAGTATGAATAGCTGTGAATTTAGACTAGAGAACTAATTTATCCTATAAGCATGTGTGGAACTTGTTTTTTGTTTTTTGAGACAGGGTCTCATATGTACTAGTCCAAGCTGGCCTTGAACTCACTATGCAGCTCAGGCTGGCCTTGAACTCATGGGGATCCTCCTGCCTCGGGCTCCAAGTGCTGGGACTACAGGCCTGCACCACCATGCCCACTGTGTGGAACTTTTTACCAACCAGTTTTCTACACAGTATAATGAAAATTCACAAAACTCATAATCACATTTAAAATTCTAAGTACTCTTTTTTATCAGTATGCTATTTGGAAATTAGTTTCCAATTTGAAGATTTTAAGGAAAAATATACAAACCAATTGTTTAATATTTTTTTCTTTTTCTTTTTTTTTTTTGGTGCTGGGGACTGAACCCAAGGCCTTGTGCATATTAACCACATGGTCTACCATTGAGCTATAACACCACTCCAGTTTAATAATCTTTTAACTTCCTTAGTTTGAAATGAAAGCAATTTAGAACTTGGTAAGCACAAATTTCTTCCTTTCTTTCAAGACCAGGCCTTGCTATGTAGTTCAGGCTGGCCTTGATCTCACTATGCAGCCCAGGCTGGCCTTGAACTCACAGTGATCCTTCTACCTCAGCCTCCCAAGTGCTGGGATCACAGGTGTGCACCACTATGCCCACCTTAAGCATAAATCTCTTACAAGGAAAGAATATGAATGTAAAGAGGACAAAGGTTATCACTACAGTGATCTGAAAAAAACTAAAACAGTATCTTCACTCACCTCCAGAATACATTTTCCTACCTAAGTATGACACAGAAGGTACTCTACCTCAATGTCCTGGAGACTGAATTCCTTCTGATCTGTAAAGTTTGCTGCCCCAGCACTAAGTTCCATCAGCATCTTGGCAATCTCGGGCTTTATGGCTGAAGTCAGCCGGCTGGCTGCTTCCATGACATGCTCCTGCACATCTTTGAGCTGCATGGCCGCCTTCGAGTAGTGAGAGTTCCTGAACACAGTGCTGAACAGATCTGTGAGGAAAGTACTGGCACGGCAGAAGACGTTGAGGGCATCCAGGTACTTTGAGATGCCCTGCTGGATGTCGGCGATGGGAGTGGAGTGGGGCATGGCATGGTGGCAGCTGCCTGCAGCAGTCAGACTGCCCAGCGGGGCAGAGGTGGCCGTAGATGCCAGGGGAGCACTCAGTGCCCGGCCCAGCTCCGGCATCGGGTACTGCTGGTGCTGCTGCACCTTCTGCTTGGACCCGCCAAGCAGGAAGCGCCGCTTGTAGTCCATTTTACTGTCCTGGGCACTACAGCAATACATGCGGGGGATCTGTCCCAGGGACTGTGAGCAGGTCAGAGTTCTGATTCGTTTCTTCCAAAACTGTAGCTAGGTATAAAAATAGTGGAGTTCTGCAAATTGAAGTTTTAAAGAAGGCATTTCCATGAGGCGGGTGACCATGTGATCAAACATAGAGGTGAGAACAGTAGGTTTCAGTGTAGGCAGGATCTCTGACAAAAAAATGAAAGTGTGTCCAAAATGCTGTATAAGAACTGTTTAGCATTCCACTCTTAATAAAAAGATATGCTTGTTGAGAAAAATGTTTACTTTATAGTTGCTCTGCAAGAATATTTTGATACTTGTATTTACAACGGCAGAAAAATAACTTTTAAAAATGTAATATAATGTATCTTTAATACACCAAAAAAGTTAGAACCCCAAAACCCACAAGCTGTTCAACAGCAATTTAAAAAGCAATACAGGGTTATTCCACACAAAGTACTTAGGAAGGGAGATCAAATCTCTGCAGAATTTTGACAGAGCCCGCCTGTCAAATCATTTACCTGTAAAGCTTCTCCTCAAGGCTAAAAATTTCCAAATTTCCTGCACTGTTTTCTGAAAACAAGTTTTCTTTAAAAATGGCATTCATTATTATAAGTCTTCCTTTCCTTTTGTTTGCTGAGGTAGCGGTTTCCTTGTAATATTAATAAGAGATGCTTCCAGACAGGGTTGGCCTTCAATTGTAAAGTCTGAAGCAAGAATGCACGGATGTATTTATAAGGCCTCTAAGTCATTTCCTGTAAATGGGGAAAAAAAAATAAAAAGTCAACAAGGCTATAGAACAATAAGTAATTCTGGAACATTAACTTCTGCAGTGCTGTCATACACATAGGTGGGCTACAAATGAATGAAATAAGAAATCATTATAACTTTACAGAAGTAGGACAATAGAGTTGAACTATGAAATGATGACTTGGAAAGTTCTTCAAGCTGTAGTACAAAATAATGCAACAAAAGTCTGACTGCACACTAATCACTCCAGAGTCAAAGCTAACCAGTGAAAACTGAATGGGGCCTGGTCAGTGCTTGGTATTCCTTTGTTTCCTTCTCAGAGAGCTCACAAATCTGCAAGAGTGTCAGATGAGTTCAGATGTCCCTTGGTATCCATGTGGACTGGTTCCATGACCATATGAGGACACGAAACTCTGAGCGTGCCCAAGTCCCTTATAGAAAATGGCACAATATTTGCATATAATTTACATACATCCTCCAGTATACTTTAAATCATCTCTAGATTGCTTATAATACAATGTAAATGTTATGTAAGTAGTTACACTGCATTGCTTAGGTAAAAATGACAAGAAAAATGTCTGTATATATTTAGTATACACACAATATTTTAAAAAATATTTCTGCCGGGTATGGTAGCGCACGCCTATAATCCCAGCACTCTGGTAGACTGAGGCAGGAGGATCACAAGTTTGAGCCCAGCCTAGGCAATTTAGCAAGCCTCTGTCTCGAAATAAAAATGAAGGAGCTGGGGATGTAGCTTAGTGCAAAAGCCCTAGGTTTAATCCTCAGTACCACAAAAAACAGAAGTAAAGCTAAACATTTTTTATCTGCAATTGGTTGAAACTATAGATATGGAATCTGTAGACACAAAGGTCTGAGTATACTAACATTTACGGTGAGGGTTACTGACGATTAACATAGGTCTCACAAAACTTTGAGGGAACTGCAAAAGGGAGAGATGAGCACAAAATGAGAATAATGAGGAAAGCCATTACAAAAATATTATTCTGAGGTAGGCCTTTATAGTAAGAGCAGATTTTGACATGTCCAAAAAGGATGGTTCATCAAGTGAAAGGACAACCCCGCCACAGGCCTGGAACCAGGACAAGCACTGGTCTCTTCAGGATACCCAGCCAGACTAAAGTATAGGTGCAGAAAGACAAAGCCTGCAAAGGTAAGTGGCTGGCAGGTGGCAGTCAGGAGACTAGATTCTTCCAGTCTCCACCCAGTTACCAATCTCCTCTCTAGATGTTTAGAGTGGAAGCCTGGCCAGGGTGTGTAGGTTTTCATACCCTGAGTTAGCATCTGTGGAACCCTTGGTTGTGGGTGGGCTCAAATAGCAATACCTGGACATTGCTGGTTATGGTTCTCAATACCTACAAGAGGGGAATAGTGCAAGTCTTCTCACAGAACTAAAATCGGAACATTTGCTGGATCTGTTCTCTCAAACACAATAGTTCAAAAAAATATATATATATATATATTTTTTTTTTGTGGGGGGGAGTGGGGCATTACTGGGTATTGAACCCGGGCCTTCGTACTGAGCTATATCCCCAGCCCTTTTCTGTTTTCTGAGACAGGGTCTCATTAACTTGCTAAGTTGCCAAGGCTGGGCTCAAACTTGGAATCCTCCTGCCTTAGTCTCCTAAAGTGCTGAAATTCCAAGTGTGAGCCACCACACCTGTCTTCAAGTGTATTTTACTGAAAGTTATATTTAGTACGTAGTAAACTTAAACCTATGGCTAGGCGTTGTGGCACATGCCTGTAATCCCAGCACTCGGGAGGCTGAGGCTGGAGGATCGCTGCAAGTGGAGGCCAGCCTGGGCTACATAGTGAGTCCAGGCCTGTATGAACTACACAGTGAGACCATGTCTCAATAAACAAACAAACAAAACTTCAACCTATGTAATATCTGTATATAGTTTGGCCTACTTATTTTTTTCCCCCAGTGCTAGGGATGAATCCAGGGTCTTGTAAGTGCTAAGTAAGTGCTCTACAACTGAGCAACACCTCCAGCCCAGATATACCAATTGACAACCAGGTTTTCTTTCCATTTTCCTTATATGTATTTAAAAAAAAAATCCACATACAGTAAATCATACTTTGTCACTTATTGTGTCCAACTATCGTAACTCCTCTGTAATTCTATGATTGTGTAAGGAACACAGGAAATTACATAGGTTATAATAGCAAGAGACAAGACTACTGAGGACACAAACACCCAAGAAAATTCAAGTCAACAGTCACTATTTATGGCTCTATGTTTTTTTTTTTTTTTTTTTTTTTGTGGGTACCGGGGGTCGACCTCAGGGCCTCGCGCGCCAGCAGGCGCCCGTGCCACTGAGCGATATCACCGGCCCTTTTTTTGTATGTGGGATCCAGGAGTCAAACTCGGGCCCTTGCGCTTGCCAGGCAGGCGCTTATGCCGCTGAGCCATCTCACTGGCCCGGCTCTACATTTAAGAAAGTTGTTTTTTATGTTTTAGGGTTTTTTTTTTGTTTGTCTTTCTGAGACAGGGTTTTGCTATGCAGTGCAGGTTGGCCTACTGCACTCACTTTGTAGCCCAGGCTGGCCTCAAACTTGCAGCAATCCTCCTGCCTCAGCCTCCTGAGTGCTGGAATTATAGGCATGAGCTACCACACCCGGCCTAAGAAAGTGTTAATTCTTAAAAAAAAAAAAAAAAAAAAAATCTCAGCTGAGCATAGTGGCACACACCTATAATCAAAGCATTCTGGAAGGCTGAAGCAGGAAGATCTCAAATTCAAGCCCAGCCCAGGCAATTTAGCAAGACCCTGTCTCAAAAAAAAAGGGCATGGTGGTGCACACTTGTAATCCCAACACTCAGGAGGCTGAAGCAGGAGGATCATGGCAAGATCGAGGCCAGCCTAGGCTACATAGTACATTCAAGGGCAGCCTGGAGTACATAGTGAGTTCTTGTCTCAAAAAAAAAAAAAAAAAAAAAAAGGGGGGTGGTGGTGGGAGAGGGTGGAATGCAGCTTAGTGTGAAGGTTCTGGATTCAATCCCTAGCACCACAAAAATAAACAAACACACAAAATTTAAAAAAAGTAAAAGCCCAGTATAGTGTCACATGCCTATAGTACCAGCACTTTGGGAGGATAGCCTGAGACCGAAGGATAGCTGGTGTTCAGAAATTCAAAGACAACCTGAGCAACATAGTGAGATCCTACCTCAAACAAAAATCTCATAAACTTGCACTATCAAATGGCTATTTGTAATAAATTTGT
Source organism: Erethizon dorsatum (assembly GCA_028451465.1). Classification (NCBI taxonomy): domain Eukaryota; kingdom Metazoa; phylum Chordata; class Mammalia; order Rodentia; family Erethizontidae; genus Erethizon; species Erethizon dorsatum. The sequence continues at coordinate 98,884,354 of CM051834.1, forward strand.
TCCCAAATTTCCTTCTTCAAACTCATGACAAAGAGCCAATCATATGTATCCTTGCCCAAGTGCTCTATCATAATCAATTTTAAGGCACAGAAGCAGCACTCAACAGAAACAAAGGAGGGCAGGATTCACACAGACTCTGCAGCCAGTGAAATAAAACCTTTGCCTCAAGCTGGCTGGCCATCCTGTCTTAGCAGCCTTGAGACACACGTACTCTCTTTGTTCAACGATGCACCCATTCCCACCAGCATTATTTACATAGCCAAAATGTAGAAACAAATTAAATGTTCATCAACTAATAAGTGAATAAACAAAATATGGTACACTAAACAATGAAATATTCAGCCAAGGAAAGGAATGAAATACAATAAATGCTAGAACTTGAATGAGTCTTGAAAATATTAAGGTAAGTCAAACGTAAGAGGTCGTATGTTAGGCAGGAACAGTGTGGTATGCAAATATGCAAGCCGAGCTACTCAGGAGGCTGAAGCAGAAGGATCCCAAGTTCAAGGCCATCTTGGGTAACACAGCAAGACCCAATCTCAAAATAAAAAAGATGGAGATGTAACTCAGTGGCAGAGTGCTTGCCTAGCATGTGTGAGACCCTTGGTTCAATCCTTGGGGAGGAAAAAAGAGAGGGTGGGGGAGGAGAGAGGAGGGGGGAGAGAGACTGGGAGAGAGAACATATTCTAGATTCCAGTGATACAAAACATCCAGATAAAGCATAGTCATAGAGACAGAAAGATTTGGTAGTGGCTAGGAGCTGGGGGAGGAAAGCAATGGGGAGTGACTGCTAATGAATACAGGATTTCTTTGTGGGTGATGAAAATATTCTGGAATATGATAGTGGTAATGTTTGTTCAACTTTGTTAATTATTAAAAGTACTAAAAATACTTTAAATAGTAAATTTTATGCTATGTGAAGGTTACACTAGTGGCCTCAAAATATGTCTATTTAGAACAGACAAAGGTTTGATATGCTACATCTGAAAAATGATCCATTGGTTACTGGGTGGATCTTCACATCTACAGTAATCACTGACTAATAAGGGTAATGATTATTTGGGTTTATTTATATGGAAATAATTCATCATGTTGGTATTATAACCTGTACACTTTTCCTATGTATTATTCTTCAGAAAAAAATTAAAGGAAGAAACAAAGAGTTAACTAGCATACAAAGGAGAAAGGCTTGGAAAGGAAACTTTCATTCCAAGAACGAACTGCACTACTCTGTATGTCTACATAAGCGATTAAGACAGTGTAGATGAAAGGCTTTGGCAAGCTTTAAAACCTAATCGAAACTAAAATCTCACTTGGTAAGAGAGAACAATCAGTTCATTAAAACAAACTAAAAATATAGTAAAAATAAAAAATAAAAAGAAAGGGGAGAGATGTGATGTCAGCAAAAATGGAAGAGTAAGACCCCCTCCTTTCACTTCTCCCCTCCATAAAAATGAGAAAACTGGTAAACAGAGCCAAGTTTTTTAGTACTCTGGAAATTAACAGGCTTGCAACAAACTGGGGAGCACTTATGCAAGAAAAACAGCTGAATCTTGGTAAGAACAATGAGTTCTATAGCATTTTATTTTGACCTAGAGAACCATATCTAGTTCTCCAATTCCACTGCAGTGTTAAAAACAAACACCTGCATTCTCAGTGAAAACCAGGAGGCTGGCAGCCACTAGAGGAAGCAGCACAGTTCCTTCAGCTTCATTCCCAGGACATTAATTACTATTTGGCTCATCTTATCGTTCCTCGGAAGACCCCAATTACGTGTCTGTATTTGACCTGACTTGGAGCTCACTAGAGGAAGGAGGAGAATCAGATTTCCAGAGTTGCCATACTATATCATTTAAAATCTCCAGTTTTTAACAAAAATTACAAGATATGCAATGAAATAAGAGAATACAAGCTCATATACAGGGGAAAAAAACTAGAGGGCAGAAATTGTTCCTGAGGAAGCCCAAGTATCAGACTTGCTAGAAAAAGACTATATCAGTCATTTTAAATATGCTCAAAAGGGCTGGTGAGATGGCTCAGTGGTGTAAGCGCCTGCCTGGCAAGCGCGAGGTCCCGAATTCAACTCCTGGAACCCACATACGAAAAAAGGGCCGGTGATATCGCTCAGCAGCACAGGCACCTGCTGGTGCGCGAGGTCCTGAGGTCAACCCCTGGTACCCACCAAAAAAAAAAAAAAAAAAAGCTCAAAAAACTAAAAGAAACCAAAGAATCAAATGGGAGCCAGGCGTGGAGAATCTCATGCCTGTAATTCCAGTACTTTGGGAGGCTGAGGCAGGAAGATTACAAATTCTAGCCCATCCTGCCCCGCTAAAAAACAGCTGGAGATAAAGGCTCTGGGTTCAGTCCTGAACCCCCCATGCCCACTCCTCCACCAAAATAAATAAATAAATAAATAAATAAATAAATAAATAAATAAAGTGCTCTGGGGATGTTCCTTAGTGATGCAGTGTTTGTCTGATGTGCGACACCCTGGGTTTGATCCCCAGCACTCCAAAAAATTTGAATTTAAGGAAAGTATGAGAACAATGTCTCAGTAAATTTACAGCTTTAATAAAAGACAGCCATTACTTTTTAAAAAAAACAAACAGAAATTCTGGAGTTCAAAAAACACAGTAACTGACATAAAATATATTAAGTGGCTCAATATTTGAGCAAGAATCAGTGAATGTGAAGACAGGACAATTGAATGAACGAAAGAAAAGAGAATGAAGAAAAAAGAACCTAAATAAAGATCTGTGGAAAGTCAGGTGTGGTGGCACACGCCTGTGATCCCAGCTGAGGCAGGAGGATGGCCATAAATTCGAGACCACCCTGGATTTCACAGTAAGTTCAAGGCCAGCCTGGACTACAGAGGGAGACCCTGTCTCAAAAAACAAAAACAAACAAACAAAAAAACAAAAAACAAAAGATCTATGGGACACCATCAAAAAAAAAAAAAAAAAGGACCTGTGGGAACTATCAAGCATACCAACATGTATAAACTGTACTAGGATCCCAGAAGGAGAGATACAGGAAAAAAATATTTGAAGAAATAATGCCTAAAAAACCCCAACTCTGATGAAAAACTGCACACATCCAAGATGCTAAACAAATTCCAAAAGGCTAAACTCTAAAGAGATACACATTTAGGATATACTATAATCAAAATGTCTAAAAGCAAAGACAGGCTTCTGGAAAAAGATGGCGGATCTGTAAGAAGCAGGCAGTGAACCTCTCCAAAAGTCGCCATCCGAACACTGAAATATAGTGACTGGAGGAGGACAAGAAAGAGGGAAGCGGCTCCCAGGGACCCAGGAAAGATCTGAAGTGCAGTTTGGGGCCCACGGAGAAAGTGAAGAGAAACTCCAACAAAGAAGAAGGAGGTGGCCTCCAGCGCCATTTCCCTGTGTCAGGAATCCCGACGCGTCAGAAGTGGTTCAAATCTACAGACACGCGGTGACTGCCGGCGCCCCCGGGGGCCTCCACAGAGGAACGCGAGAAGCAGCGGTGCAGAGAAGCAGCGGCCGTGAAGGACACACTGACTGGCGGTGAGTGCTGACGCCCGGCCGTCCCGCGTGAGAGAGCGACTAGCCGGGTGCCATTGTGTGGGGGGGCAACAGCTGAACTTGAAACTCAGGACGGCCACCACTCCAGCCACGGCTCCAGTGGGAACCTCCGTGGAGTAACGCGAGACGCGGCGGTACAGAGAAGCACCAACCAAGAAGGACACACTAACTGGCACTTTTCTTCCTGGTATTCCAAGAATCTCCTAAGAGTTTGAAATACTAGCAATAAAGCAACCTATCATAGGCAATTTACAAACAGCATCCCAGGAATTAAACTAAAGAAAGAAAAGAAAATGAGACGACACTTGAACAAGATGCAACCCCACACATCCAGTTCACCAAAGGCAAACCCAGGGGGCAGTGAGGCCAGACAAACTGAAAGCCACCCACCTGACATCTCTGAAGTGGTAACAACAAAGCAGTTGAATGAGGCTCTGGAAAAATTTAAATCAGAAATAATTTCTCAGATAACTGCAGAGATAATGTCCACAATGAAGACCATGCTTAAGGACGCTAGAGCAGACACAGACAAAAAAATAGACGAGCTTAAGAAAATGATGGAAGCCATGAATGCTCAGCATAGGAAAGAAATGGACTCCATAAAGTAGATTCAAGCAGATATACAAGAGAACAAAAATTCCATTGAAAGTATTTGTAGCAGATTAAGCCAATGTGAGGACAGGATCTCAGATATAGAAGACAGGCTTGCAATTAGTGATCATGAAAAGAAAGAATTCTTAAAAATAGCAAGGGACAATGAAAAATCAATCCAGCAGCTGCGAGATGATGCAAAGAAGAACAACTTAAGATTGATTGGAGTCAATGAAAAAGCAGGAGATAGCATAAATGACATCAGAACACTGTTCACAGACATTATCACAGAAAATTTCCCTGGTAGAGAAAAAGAATTTGACGTTCAGATAAGTGGGGCTTATAGAACTCCAATTAACCACGATCAAAAAAATATCTTCAGCCAGGCATATCATAGTCAAGATTCCAGAAATTCAACATAAGAGTAGAATCTTAAAAGCTGTTAGAGAAAAGAAACAAATCACCTATAAAGGAAAGCCCATCAAAATCACAGTGGACTTTTCAGCACAAACCCTCAAGTCAAGAAGAGCTTGGAATGATGTATTTCAAGTTCTAAAGGAAAATAATCTTCAACCTAGATTGATGTACCCCGCAAAACTATCTTTCAAAACTGATGGAGAAGTAAAATACTTCCATGACAAAGAACATCTGAGAAAATTATAACCACCAAACCAGCACTCCAAAATATTTTGAAGGACATTCTAGAAAGGGATAACAAGGACTACAACTCCTGAAACCCCAACAGAAGGAATCCACCAGGCAGAGCAAATGATTAAAGAGAGGGAGGGAAAACAAAAATTAAAAGAGGGGGAGCCAACAACAAGAAAATAACATGACAAGGATAAGTCAATACATATCAGTTTTAACCATTAATGTTAATGGTCTCAATTCACCAATCAAAAGGCACAGACGGGCAAATTGGATAAAGAAGCAAGATCCAACAATATGCTGTATACAAGAAACACATTTAATTAAAAAAGAAATTCATAGACTGAAAGTCAAAGGATGGAAAACAATACTCCATGCGACAGGAACCCAGAAAAAAGCAGGGGTAGCTATTCTTTTTGCAGACAAAGTGAATTTCAAACCAAGAATGATTCATAGAGATAAAGAAGGTCACTACATCCTTGTAAAGGGAACAATCCAAGAGGAAGAGATAACAATCATAAATATATATGCAACAAATACCAGTGCACCCAACTATATAAAACAAATATTAATGGACATGAAAAATCAAATAACCACTAATACAACTGTATTGGGGGATCTCAATACTCCACTGTCACAAAAAGACAGATCAACTAGACAAAAAATCAACAATGAAATATTAGAACTGAACCAAACTTTGGAACAAATGGACTTAGTAGATGTCTACAGAGTATTCCACCCCACAACATCAGAATATACATACTTCTCAGCTGCACATGGGACGTTCTCCAAAATAGACCACATACTAGCTCATAGAACCTGCTTAAGTAAATGCAAAGGAATTGAAATTATCCCAGGTATATTATCAGACCATAGTGCAATGAAATTGGAAATCAATGGCAAAAGAAACCACAAGAATTTGCTAAACACATGGAAATTAAATAGCACCCTACTGAACAACCAATGGGTCACAGATGAAATTAAAGAAGCGATTAGACAGTTTCTGCAACTGAACGATAATGACAGTACAACATACTGGAACTTATGGGATACAATGAAAGCAGTCCTAAGTGGGAAATTTATAGCATTAAATTCCTATATCAGGAAAACAGAGCAAGCGCAAATAAACAACCTAATGGTGAGCCTCAAACTTCTAGAAAAAGAAGAGCAGGCTAAACCAAAAGCTCGTACAAGGGAGGAAATTATAAAGATTAGAGCAGAAATTAACGTATTGGAGACTAAAAAAAATAATACAAAGAATCAACGAATCAAAGAGTTGGTTCTTTGAAAGATTAAATAAAATTGACAAACCCTTATCCAACCTTATTAAAAAAAGGAAAGAAAGTACTCAGATCCACGCAATTAAGAATGAAAAGGGGGCCGGTGAGATGGCTCAGCGGCTTAAGCGCCTGCCCGGCAAGCGCGAGGGTCCGAGTTCGACTCCCGGAACCCACATACGAAAAAGGGGCCGGTGATATCGCTCAGCGGCACGGGCGCCTGCTGGCGCTCGAGGTCCTGAGGTCGACCCCCCGGTACCCACACAAAAAAAAAAAAAAAAAAAAGAATGAAAAGGGCGATATCACAACGGACCCTGCAGAAATCCAGAAGATCATCTATACCTACTTTGAAAACCTGTATTCTAATAAGATGGAAAATGCAGAAGAAATGGACAGATTCCTAGATACATATGAATTACCAAAGCTCAACCAAGAAGATATAAAAATCCTAAATAAACCAATAACAATCAATGAAATTGAAGATGTAATTAAAAACTTCCCAACAAAGAAAAGCCCAGGCCCCAATGGATTCACTGCCGAATTCTACAAGAAATTTAGAGAAGACCTAACACCACAACTTCTCAAACTCTTTAATGAAATAGAAAGGGAAGCAATACTCCCAAATTCATTCCTGGAAGTAAGCATTACCCTGATACCAAAACCAGAGAAAGACCCAACTAAGAAAGAGAACTACAGACCAATCTCCCTAATGAACATAGATGCAAAAATCCTCAATAAGATACTGGCAAACAGAATGCAGCAAATCATCAACAAGATTATACATCATGACCAAGTTGGATTCATCCCAGGGATGCAGGGATGGTTCAACATATGTAAATCAATAAATGTAATATACCATATTAACAGAACCAAGGACAAAAATCATATGATCATCTCAATAGATGCAGAAAAAGCTTTTGACAAAGTCCAGCACCCATTCATGATAAAAACCCTACAGAAAATTGGAATAGATGGTCTTTATCTCAATCTGATAAAAGCTATCTATGACAAACCAACAGCCAATATCATACTAAATGGACAAAAACTGAAAGCCTTCTCTCTAAAATCAGGAACAAGACAAGGATGTCCACTGTCCCCACTCTTATTCAACATAGTCCTGGAAACTTTAGCCAGAGCAATTAGACAAGAGAAAGAAATAAAAGGAATTATGATTGGAAAGGAAGAAGTTAAATTATCATTATTTGCAGATGACAGATACTCTACGTAGAAGACCCCAAAAACTCCACTAAAAAATGCTAGATTTAATAAGAAAATTCAGTAGTGTAGCTGGATACAAAGCCAACACTCAAAAATCAATAGCCTTCCTGTACACCAATAACAAACTCACTGAGAGAGAAATTAGGGAAATAACACCTTTCACAATCACATCTAAAAAAATGAAATACCTAGGAATCAATCTCACAAAGGAGGTAAAAGACCTCTACACTGAAAACTACAGGACTCTGAAAAAGGAGACTGAAGAGGATATCAGAAAATGGAAAGATATCCCTTGCTCTTGGGTCGGAAGAACCAATATAGTGAAAATGGCCATACTTCCAAAACTGTTATACAGATTTAATGCAATTCCGATCAAAATTCCAACAACATATCTCACAGAATTACAGAAAACAATCCTAAAATTCATCTGGAACCACAAGAGACCTAGAATAGCAAAGGCAATTCTGGGCAACAAAAGCAAGGCAGGGGGCATCACAAAACCTGATTTGAAATTATACTATAAAGCTACTGTGATAAAAACAACGTGGTATTGGCAAAAAAACAGACCTAAAGATCAATGGAACAGATTAGAAGATGCAGAAACAACTCCAGACATACTAAGCCACCTTATCTTTGACAAAGGTGCCAAACACATTCACTGGAAGAAAGATAGCCTCTTTAATAAATGGTGCTGGAAAAATTGGCTCTACACATGCCGAAGATTAAAATTAGACCCATATCTTTCACCATGCACTAAACTAAATTCAAAATGGATCAAAGAACTAAATATTAAAACAGAAACATTAAATCTAATGGAAAATAGAATAGGTAAAAATCTTGAAGACATTGGTGTAGGCAAAGACTTTATGAATAAAACCCCCATAGCACAGGAAGTATCACAAAGAATCAACAACTGGGATCTCATGTTATTAAAAAGCTTTTGCACAGCAAGAGAAACCACCAACGGAGTGAAGAGACAACCCACAACGTGGGAAAAAATGTTTGCCAGCTGTTCCTCAGACAAAGGATTACTATCGAGAACATACAAAGAACTCAAAAAAATCAGACCTCCCAAATTTAAAGACCCACTCCAAAAATGGGCATCTGAGATGAATAAACACTTCTCAGATGAAGAAATACAAATGGCAAATAAATATATGAAAAAATGTTCAACATCACTAGTCATTCGAGAGATGCAAATGAAAACAACACTGAGATTCCATCTCACCCCAGAAAGAATGGCTGTTATCATAAAGTCAACTAATAACAAATGCTGGAGGGGCTGTGGGGAAAAAGGAACCCTTTTCCACTGTTGGTGGGAGTGTCGACTGGTGCAGCCACTGTGGAAATCCGTGTGGAGACTCCTCAAAAAACTAGGATTGGGGCCGGTGAGATGGCTCAGCGGCTTAAGCGCCTGCCTGGCAAGCGCGAGGGCCCGAGTTCGACTCCCGGAACCCACATACGAAAAAGGGGCTGGTGATATCGCTCAGCGGCACGGGCGCCTGCTGGTGCTCGAGGTCCTGAGGTCGACTCCCTGGTACCCACAAAAAAAAAAAAAAAAAAAAAAAAAACTAGGATTGGAGGTCCCATTTGACCCAGCTATTCTCCTTCTGGGTATCTTCCCAGAAGAATTAAAAACATCGTACCACAGCGATATATGTGCACCCATGTTTATAACACAATTTGTAATAGCTAGATCGTGGAAACAACCCAAATGCCCATTAACCGAGGAATGGATAAAAAAGATGTGGTATTTCTATACAATGGAGTACTACTCAGCCATAAAGAAAGATAAACTGGAAACTTTTATAGGTAAATGGATGTATCTCGAGAAAATACAAGCGAAATAAACTGGATGCACATTTGTAAACATCGTATTGTCTCCCTAGTATGAAAATGCAATTTCACTGTGACTATTCCATTCCTTAGTCTTCTATTTTTACCTAGCTCTTACATGGCTTAATCTTATACTGAGTAATCTTTTTCTCCAAAAGATATTTGTACATTCTCTAATGCTTGAGTTTGTTAATACATAAGAATGTTTACTTGTTGTCTTAAATAAATAAATAAATAAAAAGAAATAAAGTATGTGAATGTAAAAAAAAGAAGAAAAGAAAAGAAAAGCAAAAAATGGAAAGCACAGACTATGGTATCAGATAAACCAAAGTTCAAATTCTGGATTTTTCCCCTTGCTAATTTAACAAATTCAGGTGAAGTCTTTTAATGTTATTAAGTCTCAATTTCTTCATTATAAAACAAAGAGAAACTATATTATTTGTAGTTTTTGTGAAAATTAAATGACATTTATTGCTAAAAGCAAAGACAAAGAGAATATTGAAAGCAGCAAAAGAGAAACACTTTACAACATTCAGATGATTCTCATTATTTACAGTAGTTACACAATGTCATCACAAACACTGAATTAAGAAAACACTAAGCCACTGCTCCTAGAAGACGCTCAGGTTCCTCTGCATAATTGTTTTATGTGTGTTTCTACTCCACGTATAGATATATGGGCTGGGGTGTGCCTCAGTGGTAGAGTGTGTGCTTAGCCTGCCCAAGGCCCTGAGGTCAACCCCCGGTGCCCAACAACAAACTTTAACACTGTACACGGCTGATTGACATGGAACTTACAGCAAACAGCACATAACTCATGCCTGAATGAAGTTTATCTAATACACATTTTCTTTGTAAGGTAAACCACAGCCTCCTGTGCTTAGGAACATTAAATGCCACTTCAGCATTATGTGAGGGAGCCATTTTAAACAGTGAAATTGCCAGCAAAAAGCATGCAAATGCAAAAACGTGGCATTAAATAGACCACTAAAAAGGGCATTTTTAAAAAATAGTCTGAGAGGTTTCTTTTATTTGTTTGTTTTTTGAGACAAGGTCTCACTATGTAGTGCAGGCTGGCCTTGAACTCGCTTATGCAGCCCAGGCTGCCCTCAAACTCACTGCGATCCTCCTGCCTTAGCCTCTTGAGCACTGGAATTACAGGCATGGGCCACCATGCCTGGCAATAGTCTGAGAATTTAAATAAGAAGGCAGTGCATTTTTCACCTCAGCCTGGGACTTGCATATTAGATGGCTCAAACTTCTCACTCTGTGCATGACTGGAAATGACCACAAATGCCCCTCAAGCATTGATTTGGGTTTCAAATAAACTTGAGCAAGTAGACAAATTCACAAATACAGAATCTGCAAATAATGAGGATCAACTATCTAGTGCCACTTACAATACTTGTATTCCCACAGCCAGGTGTGGTGGTACACATCTATAATTGCAGCACTCTGGAGACTGGAGCAGGAAGATCACCCCAAGTTCTAGACTTCGTTATATGCTTTGTTATACAGGTTCAAAGGCTGAATTTGGGGTTGGGAATGTAGCTCAGCAGTAGAACAATTGTCTAGGATGCATGATTCCCCAAAACACATGCACACACAGACACACACACAATTTTAAAGGTGTACTTTATACATACAAATTATATTTCAATAAAACCATTGCTTTATTATTTTTTTAATGCGGGTACCGGAAGTCGAACTCGCGCTTGCCAGGCAGGTGCTTATGCCGCTGAGCTATATCACTGGCTGAAAACCACTGCCTTTTTTTTTTTTTTTAAAGTTATTACTCATCTTTCTTTGCCATTTTCCTTTTGTAACTTTTCATCTACTACCAAAAGATATAAAAGATGCTTCCCAGGGATGTCCTTTTCTTTGGTTTGTTTTGAGATAGGGTCCATGTAGTTCAAACTGGCAACAAGCAAGCTATGTAGCCCAGATTGGCCTTAACCTCTTGATCCTCCTGCCTCAGCCTCCAAATGCTGGGTTTACAGGTATGCACCACTATGCCTGGCCTTTAATGCCAGACTTAAGTCTCCTTTTTGTACTTCAATTGGAAATCTCTATCTAAATGCTGCTACCCAATCTCTCCAAAAGAATTAAAAGTAGCATAAGTATCATACCACAGCAATACATGCACGCCCATGTTTATAGCAGCACAGTCTGTAATAGCTAAATCTTGGAAACAGCCCAAATGCCCATCAACTAATGAATGGATAAAGATGATGTGGGGTCTTGTATACAACGGAGTAATACTCTGCTATGAAGGATAAACTTGAGACATTACTAGCTAAATGGATGCACCTTGAGACCATACTTTTTTTTTTTAATGTGGGTACCAGGAGTCAAACTCAGGACCTTGTGCTTGCCAACAGGCGCCTGAGCCACTGAGTGGTATCACCGGCCCTTTTTTTCCTTTATGTGGGTACCGGGAGTCAAACTCAGGACCTCGCGCTTGCCAGGCAGGTGCTTGCGCCGCTGAGCCATCTCACTGGCCTGAGACCATACTCTTAAGTGAAATAAATTGGACCCACATGGGTGAATATTGCATAGTTTTCCTGGTGTGAGAACCAAAGTGTAAATAAGGACCAAAATATATAATAGATATTGGGAAATAGGAAGAAAATATTCAAATGAGAAAGGGAACAAGGGGGGAGGGGAGGAAAGAAGGGACAAGAAAAAAGAATAGAAGGAAAACATGAAAACAAAAAGGGGAATGTAAATAAAGAGGGGAGTGGGGGGGAACAGGAAAAAAAGCACAATACAGGATGTACAAGTAAAAATTCCCTATGTTGAATGTTATCACTATGTATATCCAAAAGGTACCAATAAAATAAAAGAAAAAAATTTTTTAAAATGCTGCTACCCAGGGCCGGTGAGATGGCTCAGCGGCTTAAGCGCCTGCTCGGCAAGTGCGAGGGCCCGAGTTCGACTCCCGGAACCCACATACGAAAAAGGGGCCGGTGATATCGCTCAGCGGCACGGGCGCCTCCTGGCGCGCGACGTCCTGAGGTCGACCCCCCGGTACCCACAAAAAAATAAATAAATAAATAAAATAAAATAAAATGCTGCTACCCAGAATCAGGAATGTTAAGTTGCCCCCACTACCAAAAAAAAAAAAAAAAAGGTGGTGCACGCTTGTAATCCCAGCACTCTGGAGGCTGAGATAGCAGGATCGCCATCAGTTCGAGGCCAGCCTGGGCTACACAGTGAGTTTAAGGCCAGCCTAAACTACATAGTGAGACCCTGTCTCAAAACAAACAAACAAACAAAAAAACCTCATCTAATTTAGAACCCTTATTTTACAGGTGAAGGAGGGGGAAACAACCCCAGGATACTAAATGTCTTACATTAAACCACATAATGTCAGGATCAAACTTGGGTATCTTGACTCTCAGAATTCCAAATATGTGAATGTTCTGTCCTCAACTACTTAGGTAGATAGGTAATGCTGCAGTAATAAACCCTAAAATGAGGCTGAACCTAATGAAGATTTGTTTCCTGGTCACACAAAATTCAATGTAGGTCCAGCAGCCCCTTTTCAACTTGTAGGGATGTCATTTGACCTTATATCTTCCACAATGACTCTAGTGCAGAAAAATAAAGAGAAAACACATACCCATTCAGTAATCTACTGGAAGTGACACACATCACTTCCTTCCACAGCGCTTTGGCCAGATTTAGTTACACAGTGCCAAAGCAAATACAAGAGAGGCTGGGGAAATATAAGGGAACCTATGGAATACAATGCAAGCTTATAGTCAACCACAGCTGTCCACCTAGCTGTGTGTTGTACAGTGCTGACCAAATGGCAAAAAGCAATGTGGACTCTACATGGAGGAGGCTGTTCTGTAGCGCAGTGTACTCGCAACTGCTCCTGCAATCTCAGCTCCTTACCACTCAGAGGCTGCCCCAGGACAGTTTCTGTTGCGTGTATATATGGAGACTGGGAGTGGAAGGTGGGAGGGAGGGAAGGGTCACGGATTCCTTTGAGAAACTGAAGAAAAAACACTCCTCAGTGTACCTCACATTCACACTGCCAATGTTTCCATTTAGTTTTATAAACGGAGGCCCAGGTGAAAAGCCAACTGCCCTCCACATCCTCATAGAGGAGGTGACCTGCAGCAAGAGGCACCAGATGACACCTTGAAAACTGAGCCTTACTTCTTGCCCTCAGTATTGGTACAGGAGGTCACCAAGCATGGGCGGCCTAATGCTCAGGCTAAAGTACTTTGTGAAACCACAAAAAAATACATATAGGACCTTCCTATTCACATGTATTCTCAAAGTATTGTTCTCAACCATGAGCATCAGAACCAAACTGCCCAAATCCAAGGGCAACCTGTTTTATTGACTGAATGTCTGTCTTGCCACAAAATTCCTATGTCAAATCTAATTTCCAGTCCGAGGTCATTTATAGGTAGAGCTTTGGGGAGGTAATCATGTCATGGCAGGGGGTGGGGCTCTTAAATAGGATTAGTGTCTTTATTAAAAAAACACACACATAGGGCCGGTGAGATGGCTCAGCGGCATAAGCGCCTGCCCGGCAAGCGCAAGGGCCCGAGTTCACTCCCGGAACCCACATACGAAAAAGTGGCTGGTGATATCGCTCAGCGACACGGGTGCCTGCTGGCGCGCAAGGTCCTGAGGTCGACCCCCGGTACCCACAAAAAAAAAAAAAACACACGCACAGCTAGTTCATTCTCTTTCTGCCATATGAAGATACAAGAAGTTGGAAATCTGTGATCCGGAAGAGGTCTTCACCTGAACCTCACCACGTTGGAACCTTGATCTTGGACCTCCTGGCTCCAGAACTGTGGGAAAGAAATTTCTGTTGTTTATAAGTACTTAAGTTATAGCAGCCAGGAACTAAGATAACCTGTACGACAGTGAGTCTGTCTGTAGGTCATAATAAAATACAGGGGGTGGTAATAACACTCACCGAATATGTTAAGAGTGGAAATTAGGAGCCGGGTGTGGTGGTGCATACTTGTAATACCAGCACTCCGGGAGACAGAAGCAAGAGTACTGCAAGTTGGATCCCAGGCTGCACAATTCTGCAACATTCAGAGATCCTGTCTCAAAAATAAAAAGTAAACTGGGCATGGTGGCACTTGCCTATAATCCCAGGACTCAGGAGGCTGAGGCAGGAGGATCACTGCCAGTTCTTAGCCGGCCTGTGCTACATAGTAAGTTCAAGACCAGCCTGAATTACAAAGCAAGATCCTGTCTCAAAAACAAAAACAAAACACACAAATAAAAAATGAAGGGCCGGTGAGATGGCTCAGCGGCTTAAGCGCCTGCGCGGCAAGCGCGAGGGCCCGAGTTCGACTCCCGGAACCCACATACGAAAAAGGGGCCGGTGATATCGCTCAGCGGCACGGGCGCCTGCTGGCGCGCGAGGTCCTGAGGTCGACCCCCCGGTACCCACACAAAAAAAAAAAAAAAAAAAAAATGAAAAAAGGTCTCAAGGATGTAGCTCAATGCAAAGGCCCTGGGCTCAATCCCTAGCACCATGAAATGAAACAAAATAAATGAAAACAAAAAGAGAACAGGAACAGTGTGGAGAGACTGAGTGAGGGTGTAACTCAGTGGTAGAGCACTTGTCTAGCAAGCTTGAGGCCCTAGACCTGGAATTAAAAAAAGAGGAAGAAACATTAAGCATTTTCACAAGATGCACACTAACATTAACCTTATCAAAATTAAGATGACATTAGTAAGTATTTAAAAAACCTGTATGCCAATAAATTGGAGAATTTAGAAGAAATGCACATGAATTAACCCAATTGAAACAAGACTTAAAAACCCCAAATAATCCAGTAACAGGCAATGAAACTGAAGCAGTAATAATAAAAAAACACCAAGGAAAGCCTAGGTTCCAACAGATTTGCTGCTGAATTCTACAAGAACTTCAGGGAAGATCTAATGCCAATATTCTTCAAATTCTTTAATAAAGTTGAAAGAGAAGGAGTATTCCCAAAGTCATTCCTGGAAGTCATTATCCTGATTCCAAAATCAGACAAGGATCCAACCAAAAAAGACAACTACAGGCCAATCTCTTTAATGAACGTATATGCAAAAATATTCAATAAGATACTGGCAAACAGAACGTAACAAGTCATTAAGAAGGACTTTCTGGGGCGGGGGGAAGAGAGGAAAAAGGGGGAAAAAAAGAATACAAAGCTTTTGAATAAGGAGGAAAAGGGGGTTGAAGGGAAGGAGGGGAATAGGAAAAAAAAGAATCAAGATAGATCATGTACAGGTACAAATTCCCTATGATGAATGTGACCATTACGTATACTTAAAATGTACCCATAAACTTAACTTAAAAAAAAAAAAAAAAAAAAAAAAAGACCTTCTCTCAATCTGATAAAAGCCATTATGGGGCTGGGGATATAGCTCAGCAGCACAGTGCCTGCCTGGCAGGCACGAGGTCGTGAGTTTGATTCCTGGTACCAAAAAAAAAAAAAAAAAAGCCATTATGACAAACCTACTGCCAACATTATATTAAATGGGGAAAAACTGAAAGCTTTCCCCATAAAATCAGGAACAAGGATGTCCACTATCACCATTCCTGTTCAAATTGGCCCTTGTAACGCTAGCCACAACAATCAGGAAAGAAAATAAATAAATAAATAAAATGGGGATGCATAGGAAAGGAAAAGTCAAATTATCATTATTTCCAGATAACATGATCCTCTACACAGAAGACTTAAAAAAAATTCCACCAAAATACTACTAGAATTAACCAATTTCAGCAATATAGCAGGATACAAAATCCATACACAAAAATCAATTGGTGTAGTTCCTCTACATTAATAATGAATTCATGGAGAGAAATTAGGAAAATAATACCATCCATTAATAGCATCAAGAAAAATTAAATACTTAAGAATTAACCAGCCAGTGGATACAAAGTCAACACTCAAAAATCAATAGCCTTCCTCCACATGAGTAACAAACTCACTGAGAGAGAAATTAGGGAAACAACACCTTTCACAAAAGCATCCAAAAAAATGAAATACCTAGGAATCAATCTAATTCAAATGCTGATTCTTGGGGTACAACCCAAATCTAATGAATCAATCTGTACACACAGAAGCAGAGAACACATTTTTATAATAAGTTCCCTGTGTGACTACAATACATGCTATAATTTGAAAGCCAAACTGGTCAATTGAAAACATGCTGAAAGCCACAAGGATGAGAACACCTAAAGATGCCAACTATATAAATACTACTTAATGCAACTCAGTCTCAACAACATTGTGTTCAGTTAAGAATACAGAAAGGCGGGCCGGTGAGATGGCTCAGCGGCTTAAGCGCCTGCCCGGCGAGCGCGAGGGCCCGAGTTCGACTCCGGGAACCCACATACGAAAAAGGGGCCGGTGATATCGCTCAGCGGCACGGGCACCTGCTGGCACTCGAGGTCCTGAGGTCAACCCCCTGGTACCCACAAAAAAAAAAAAAAAAAAAAAAAAAGAATACAGAAAGGCACCTCCAAGGCTGGGGGAGTGGGGCATAGCTCAGTGGTGCAAAGACCTGGATTCAATTCCCATCAGTAGGAAAATGAGAGAACAACAACAAAAAAAAAGGGCCAAATTCTTTCTGTCCAAAATAAGGCTGGTTGGACAATTCAATGAAAAGTTGCATGTATATCATAATTGCTTTTAACAAGATGCCTTCAGTTCTTAAAGAAGAACCACAGTAGTCAATCCCAAGATTCTTTTCCAGGCAGAGGAAAAACAAGCTCTTTAAAAAGATGAAAGCTTTTTTATTTATTCTTAACTGACCTGGTATTCCTGTGTTGATATTTTAGATAGGATTGAATTCAAGGAAATACTGAACTGAAATACTACTCAAGTTCTATCATTTTCTTTTCTTTCTTTTTTTTTTTTTTTTTTTTTTTTTTTATGTGGGTACCGGGAGTTGACCTCAGGATTTCGCGCTTGCCAGCAGGCGCTTCTGCCACTAAGTGATACCACCGGCCCTTTTTTTCCTTTATGTGGGTACCGGGAGTCAAACTCAGTACCTCGTGCTTGCCAGGCAGGCGCTTATGCCGCTGAGCTATCTCACCGGCCCTCTTATCATTTTCAAATGAGATTCTGAGCTCCTGCCTGGCAAGCACAAGGTCCTGAGTTCAGTTCCCAGTACCAAAAAAAAAAAAAAAAAAAAAAAAGATTCTGTCAAGGAACTATATGCAGAGAAGGTGGTGATAGACAGGAGTGCTCTTCATGACAGTGATTATAATATCCTCTCACAAAATACTGTTGAAAGCTGGGTGATAAGTACATGAGGTTCATTGTATCATTTACTCTAATGTATATAATTGAACATTTCTGAAATAAAATGTTTAAAATGCACCATACATGTACACACAAGCATCTGGATATTTTATTTTTTCAGGCAAAGTTCTTCCCAATGCTGTCTGAACATTTTTCAAATACTTTCTCCCCATACTGATCTGTATGGCAGGCTAAAATATCTTCAATCCATGTAAGGGTATTTCTATATTTTCTTAAAAGAATTTTCACTGGGAAAACAGTCATGATTTATGAATCCACTATTCACGCTGGATGGAAATAAATATGCATTGTGAAAAACCACAAAAATTCTCAAGCACACAGAAGAAAATGAAATTTTAGTAGGTTAAGTCATGTCTTTTCAACACCACAATTTTCAAAAGTTCTCAATAGATTAAAACTGAACCCAGACCCAATTACATCATTTAAAACAATGCTACAATCAAAGTGATTGGCAATTTCTATTTCAAACAATAAAAACCATGCTTGAAATATATAAAAATTCACTATAAGGTTTTCTTGCACAGCTTGCTGGTTCACGTCTGTAAACCCAACGTCCTGAAGCTGAGATAGGATTATAAATTTGAGCCCAGCCTAGACAACTTAGTGAGACCCTGTCTCAAAATAAAAAAGGCCTGGGGATGTGGCTCAGTGCAAGGACCCAGGATTCAATCCCCAGTAGAGTGTGTGTGTGTGTCATACCCTTAATCAGTAAGATACAAAAAGTGAACAAAAAAAAAAGTAGTCAGCTGGGTAGGGTGGTACACACCTGTAACCCCAGCAACACTGTGGCTGAGGCAGGAGGATTGCCATGAGTCTGAGGCCATCCAGGGTAATAGTGAGTTCAAGGCCAGCCTGAACTATATAAAAAGACCCTGTCTCAAAAAGCTCAACAACAACAAGAAAAGTGGTTAGTCATCCGGAGCAAACTGCCAAAGGATTTCCCTTTAGAGAGAAAGGACTGAAATAAAAAAATGGCCAAGGCTATGGCCATCTGACTAATGGGGTGAGATCCCTGCTCTGTCACTTAGCAGCTATGTGATCCTAAGTTCCTTAACTTCTCTCTGCCTTGGTGTCATTTGTAACACGGAGAAAATAACAGTTGCCACAGAAAATAACCGTTGCCACAGAGTTAAACGACCTTATACATATATAGCATACAGAAAAGTGTCTGGCACATTTGATAATGTCATTATTATCTCCACAAAACAAGTGAAAGCAGGCTCTGTTATCTCTGCTTGGAAAAAACTTACTGATAAACAAGGAAGATCTTAAATTACCCAAACCCTGAAACAAACAGAAATCTACCTACCTAGGGCAGGAGGTATCACATGCTTCATGATGTCTAATTTGTACTTAAATGGACTATAAAGAGAAATTTAATCCCTGAATAAATTAAAATTTCCCATTGAACTAAAGGTGATAGCTATGATTTATAAATGCACAGAACCATTTTTTTTGCAGAGCTAGAGATCAAACTAAAGGTCTCACTCATAGTAGGCAAGTGTTCTACCACTGATTTCTATCGCTTCAGCCAAAGAATAATTTAAATCCACTGAGTCATTCAGCCAACAGAAAACAGTGGCAGGCAGTACCATCATCAGCAATGGTAGGGCATAAAGGAGCTTCATTTCAAGACAACAGCGAAACAGGCCGTTACTTACCTCCCCATTCTCCCCAAATCCCACTGACATAACTAAAAATGTTCATGAGGGAATCACAGCCTAATGTAAGGTCTGAGGGCCAGTCTTTAAATGCAGGCCACTTTCTAGAAGATGGAAAGAAGGCATAGGAAATTGTACCACGAGACAGGACACAGCAGAGCTGGCCACTTGGTAGATCATGCAGTGCCAGAGGAGGACAGAAAGGCAGAGCCTGTTTTCCTGGAGGAGCTGGACAAATGCCCAGCTTTTAGTCAGCAGGTACAGAAATCAAGAGTGGGAAGTGGGCTAATCACCTTGAGCTCATCTGTACTTCCTGCTCCTGATCACTACATCAGCCAGCTCCTTAAATTGAGAGGACTGTTAGAAAAACAGGAACTTTCTGCCAATTAACTACACAAACAATCCCCTTTTTCATTGATAAGGGTTACCAGGTGACAAAGAGGAAACCAAGAGGACAAAAGAAAAAAAAAAAAAAAAAAAAAAAAGACAAGATGAGGCCTGGCATGGTGGCACACACTTGTAATCCCAGCACTTGGGACGCTGAAGCAGGAGGACTGCAGCGAGTTTGAGGCCAGCCTGGGCTGTAAAGTGAGTTCAAGACCAGCCTGAACTGCATAGTGAAACCCTGTCTCAAAAAGATCAAAAAAAGACCCCAAAACACACACAAAAAAACCCACGATGAATCAGACCTCAGAAGAAACATATTCCACCCCTCCTTTCTTTTAAATAGGGTCTCACTATGTAGTCCAGGCAGGGGTTGAGCTCACTGTGTAGCTCACACTGGCCTCAGCTTCCCAAGTGCTGGGATTACAGGTGTGCACCACTACACTCAGCAAACAATATATATTTTAGCTCCTATAAAACACCTAGACAAAACAAAACAAAAAAAACACCTAAAAAGAGTCTGACTGATATTTCAAAAGACAGCATCCTTAAAACAAAAAGCAAAGCAAGGAATGATGGTGCACACCTGTAATCCTAATATGCTGAGAGGCTAAGGTAGCGGATTGCAAATTTGAGCCAATCCAGGACAATTTAGCAATTTAGACCCTGTCTCAAAATAAATTTTAAAGGGACTGAATGAAGGTGTAGCTCAGTGCCAAGGCCCTGGGTTCAATCCCCAGAACAAAACAAAAATAAAAACAAAAACAAAAAACAAAAAACAAACGGGCATGGTGGCACATGCCTGTAATCCCAGCACTTGGAAGGCTGAGGCAGGAAGACAAAGTCTGAGCCCAGCCTGGATAATTTATCCAGACTCTATCTCATAATAAAATATCAGTCTGAAATCATGACTGATGGACTGATTTTGTGGTACTGGAGTTTGAACCCAGGGGTGCTCTACTACTGAGCTATATCCCCAGCCCTTTTTTTATTTTACTTTTTATTTCAAGACATGTCTCACTAAGTTACCCAGATGTGATAGAACTTGAAATTGTCCTGGTTCAGCGTCCCTAAGTGCTGGGATTATGGATGTGGACCACTGCACCCAGTGATTCACCCAGTGATTTAGCTTTATCTTTGCAAAAAGTATGAATTTCTTTTCTTTTTTCTTCTTCTTTTTTTTTTTTTTTTTTTTTTTTTTGTGTCTTTGAGACAGGGTTTTGCTATCCAGTCAGGCTACTCTTCAACTCACTTTGTAGCCCAGGCTAGCCTCAAACTCTCGGCGATCCTCCTGCTTCAGCCTCCCGAGTGCTAGGATTACAGGGATGTCCCACCATACTCAGCCTCAAATTTTTTATTAACATGTACTAATTGTACATATTAAAGTGTTCAGTGTGATATTTTAATACACATATACTCTGTGCACTGATCAAATCCAGCCTTTTACCTATCCTCCCTTAAATACTTTTGTCCCAATAGACAATCAACCAATAAGCAAATGAAAATATGCCCAACTTTACTAGTTATTAGGGAAATGCAAATCAAAACCACAATAAAGCCAGGCATGGTGGTACATGTCTGCAATCCCGGCACTCTGGAGGGCTGAGGCAGGAAGATCAAAAAAGTTAGAGCCCAGCCTAGGCAACTTAGTGATTTAGCAAGATCCTATCCCAAAATGAAAATTTTAAAAAGGGGTGGGGATGTAGCCTTAGTACAAAGGGCTTGGGTTCAGTTATCACGAAAAACAAAACAAAACAACAACACCATAAACAAACTGTTGTAAGATTCAGCAATTCCACTTTTGAGAATATACACAAAAAAACTGAAAGCAGAGACTTGAAAAGATATTTGCACAAGCATGCTCACAGCAGCATTTTTCATAATATCCAAAAGGTGGAAACACCTGAAATATACCTTGACAGATGAACAGATAAAGAAAGGTGAGACAGCTACACAATGGAATATTAGTGAACATTAAAAAGGAAGGAAATCCTGATAAATGCTCTAATATAGATGACCTTGGAGACATTGTGCTAATAGTGAAATAAGCTGGTCCACTAAAATACAAATATTGTATGAATGCACATATGAGAGGTACCTAAAATAGTCAAATTTAGAAATAGATGCAAAAAAGTAGACCAGAGGAACCCAGCAGCTGGGGAAAGGAGAGAATGGGGAATTACCATTTACCGTGGTAACAGCTTCGGCTTGAAATGCTTCTCCAGTCAACCTGTCTGAAAACTAGCGTTTCCTCATTCCTACAACACTGTCTTGTCTTAATGACAACTCCGAGTCATCTGACCACTTCCCTTATGGGTACAGTACCTTATCAGCTGGCATATTAACTCCTAAGGACAGTGCCACTTCATTCACTGCTGCTTCCCCCAGGGTCACCAAGGTTGCTGGCACTCTTTGGAAATCTGACATCAGTGAATCATTGATTGTTGTCCAGAGGTACCGTCTTGCAAACCCAAGAAATTGGCTCCTGTGGTAAGATACCTCTCCACCTGAAAGGTGATAGATCTGGCAATATCTGTGGTCTTAAGATATGTGACTTGAGGGTGGGGATGTAGCTCAGCAGTAAAGCATATGCCTAGCATATGTGAAACCCTGGATTTGATCCCCAGCACTGGGGAAAAAAAAAAAAAGGTAATGTGGGGAAGGCAGAGATCATCATCTTCACTTCCAAAGCCATAGCCAAGTAATAGTACCATTAAGCCACATCCCCTCAAGATAAAGTTTGATATGGATGGAGAGTGCTGGGTATTTCTCTGGGAACCTTGTCCTTTATTAAAATCTGTTTTTCACATCTTTCACTTTATATACAAATAGATATATTCATACACACACACACACACACACACACACACACACACGCTTTCCCCCTCATTTCTGTAGTCAAATATATATTACTGTTCACTTTTTGCTTATTTATTTTCAGTACTAGGGACTGAACCCAGGGCCTTTGCACTAAGCTACATTCCCAACTCTTTTTATTTATTTGTTTTTATTTTCTCTAAGGTGCTAAACTACCCAGGCTGGACTCAAACTTGCAATCCTCCTGCCTCAGCCTCCCAGGGTGCTGGAATCACAGGCATGTGACACAACACAAAGTTTATATTTCTGTTCTTTATACTCCCAGGTTTTAAAATTTAATTGACCTTGGGCTGGTGAGATAGCTCAGTGGCATAAGCGCCTGCCTGGCAAGTGCAAGGTCCTGAGTTCGACTCCCGGTACCCACATACGAAAAAAGGGCCAGTGATATCGCTTAGCGGCACGGGTGCCTGCTAGCACGCGAGGTCCTGAGGTCGACCCCCGGTACCCACAAAAAGAAAAAAAAAAAATTAATTGACCTTGCCAAAATTGATGATAAAATACAGATGAACCTGCCAAAGATGATGTGCCAAAAACCACTGTGTAAGTATAGTCAAAATCATTACCTATCAGGGAAATGCAAATCAAAATCACAATAAGGTATCACTTCACAACCTAGGATGGCTATATTCAAAGAGACAGACAACATCAAGTATTGGCAAGAAAGTGGAGAAACTGAAATCCTCATAAACTACTTAAAGGTGGGTGCAAATGCTTGGGAAAACAGCCTAATGATTAAATAAAATTACCACATAGTCAAGCAGTTCCACTCCTATGCATGTGTCAAGAGAAAGGAAAAACACGTCTACACAAGAATCTGAAAAATGACTATTCAGAGCATTATTCTTAACAGCCCTAAGCTGGAAACAACTGTCTTATCAATTGACAAATGGGTAAACAAAACATGGTATAACCAGGCAGTAGAATATTATTCAGTCTTAAAGATGGCAGAAGTGCAGATGCATGCTGTAACATGGATGAATACTGAAATCATTCTGGTAAGTGAAAAAAGCCAGATTAGACAAATTAATTGAAAGGTAAAGTAGACTGATGGTTACCTAAAGCTGGAGAGAAGGGGAGTGTAAGGAGTGATTGCTGATGGCTAGTGTTGTTTTTTGTTTGTTTTTTTGGAGCGAGGAAAATGTTCTGAAATTGATTGTGGTTAATGGTTTTATCACTGTAAGTTAAAAACCACTGAACTAAACACTATAAAAAGTAAATTATGTGGTATGTAAATATTTAAAGAAAGCTGTTATTAAAAATATACAAAATGAACTACTCCACAAACAATTCCCTCTTTAGAGGAGAAAAAAAAAATGTTCTTTCTTTTCCAACCCACAACAATGTAAAGCCAAATATCTACCCTTGGTAATGTGGAGACACTACAGGAAATTCTTTAGGCAGATTACTGAAGTTATTGTCTATGAAGTTCAAAGCCCAACCATCTATGTTTTTAGTTCAGACTAACACAAACCATATTTAGAAATGCACTCCAGAAAAATGCTTTGAAGTATTTTATTCTCAACATTCATATTTAAAATATCCATTCAGGCAAGAGAAAAATGCCCAAAAGATTCAGTCCTTTATTCTGTGCCTCCTTAGAACTGTACTCTTTTGGGTCCCCTTATCTGTTACCACTTTAAAAGTGAAGCACCTCTGTGGTGTTTAAGATAAAAAGATGCTAGTTCTCCTAGCTCTCCTCCTACCTCTCTGGCCATTCTTAGCTGTCTTAAGCCCCTCTTCCTTAAATGCTATAGTTCCTCAGAGCTCTGTGTTGTGCCTTCTCTGTTTCTAAGACCAACACAGCCTCCCTAGGAAGATTCCCAAATCCATCTCTCTAGCCCAGATCTCCCTCCTGTGCTCCAGACCCCAGACATGCAGCTGCCTACTGGTCAGGTCCCCAGATCAAATGTCCAAAACTAAGTCTCTTCGGGTCTTTCAGTGTTCCTTCCCTGTCTTGGTGAATGACATCACCATCCACCTCCTTGAACACATAGAAATCTGGGCATTAGCCTCCCCTCCTCACTCTCTTCATATCCAACTTATCATTTAGTCTTATCCTTTTCTTCTTTTGAGATAGGTCTCACTAAATTGCCCAGCCTGGGCTCAAACTCGCAATCCTCCGGGCTCAGTCTCCTAAAGTGCTGGGATTAAAGGTGTGTGCCATCACCCCCAGCTCCTTCTTAATCAAGCTCCAATCTTTCTCTTGTCTTTGGTGCCATACCAAAGTTTAGAACATCTTTACCTCTTGTCTGAATGACACAGGCACCTCCCGAGTAGTTTTCTAAATGCTTGCTGTGAGACTGTTCTACAGCTAATCTGATCATCCCACTCTCCTGATTAAGATCTTCAATGGCTTCCACTACCCTTCCCAACCTTCTCACACCCTCCTCCACTTCCCCAATATCACCCACTTCTTCCATGTGCCATCTTCCCTCTCACCACTTGTACATTCCCTTCATCTGGAGAGCTCTCCTGGCTTACGTTCAGGGCTCCTGGATATCTAACTTAGAAATCAATTCCCCTGGGATACCAGTATGACAAAGAATGAGCTAGAGGCCCTTCTGTGTGCTACCATAACAGCCTCTTTTTAGCTGTCTAGACAATAACCTTGCTGTACTGTAACATACTGTACCACAACTGCCAGTCCTCATGTTTCCCTGATACCTCTCTGACCCCTAATCACTGAGCTCACTCAAGATATTCAAGAGTGCTAAGCACATGGTAAACATTCAACAAACACTCAATGAATGATTAGTCCATTCCCAGGATTTATTTAGTGGCTATTTCTGTACAGCATTCAATCAGCCTTGTCGTCCACAAAGGCAGTAGTAAAGTGATGGAAATAAAGTTCTGCTAAAGGGGGGTGGGGAGGTGCCTACTGATGACACGCCATGGCAAGTGTTCCTAAACAAAACAGATGGTTCCTTAAGTGTCTACAATGTGTCAAACATTATACTTGGAGTTTCAGATACAACTAGAACCCTAAAATCAAAACACCAGACATTAACCAAATGTGTACTAAGTGCCAGGTAATGTCCCATCCACTTTGCATGTCCTGTCTAATATAATCCTCACAATGACCCTGTGAGGTAGCTGACGGATCTGAAGAGGTACCACCTGGCTAAGGGAGCGATTACCAAGACAGCCAGGTTTGGGGCCTGATAGTCTGGTGCCAGAGGCTGAGCTGTCCATCACTGCACTTTTCCACCTCCATCAAGCACAATTCAGTTTATCACTCTTCGAAGATGGTCTATAGATACAGGCTTCTTGGAATTAGCAGGAGGATGAGCAGAAGCAATGGAAAGTGACCTTTAGGAGATCATATTCTGTATTAATGGTGATGATTCCCAAATTCAACTCACTAATCAAGACTCCACCCCTCTCCTGGGACTACACCATAAGACATCTCCTATAACTGTTACAATTCCAAATCCCTCTCATTCCCTCCTTTACACCTACACTGTTTAGCTTCCAAGGAAGTAGCCTTCCAGAGCAAGCAATATGTTTTTTGTTTTTTTTTGTGGGTACCGGGGGGTCAACCTCAGGACCTCGTGCGCCAGCAGGCGCCCGTGCCGCTGAGCGATATCACCGGCCCCTTTTTTGTATGTGGGTTCCGGGAATCGAACTCAGGCCCTCGCGCTTGCCAGGCAGGTGCTTAAGCCGCTGAGCCATCTCACCGGCCCCAGAGCAAGCAATATGAAGGGGCAGAAGCTGAAGAGAACATAAATACATACACATACTTTAGGGGTGTGGGGGAGGAGGCTGATAGAACCCAGAACCTCACACTTAGCTGACACATGCTCTACCACTGAGCTATAAACCCAACCCCAGACACAGAAACTGAGAGAAATGGCTTCTATGAGGACCAGAAGCCAGGCTGCCAGCCGCTCAGGCTCTAGATCTTTCCACACAAGCACACAAAGTATGCATGAATGCTGGCTGATAAAGAATAGCAAAATCCAAGGAGCAAACCAAGAATGTATGAGAATGTCAGATACTGGGAGAGAAACAAATGGCTCCAATCTTAGGAAACCAGTCTTTATTCCATTTTTACAAAATTTATAATTCAGCATTCAATCCTAATGCAGTGGTTCTTTTTTTTTTTTTTTTTTTGTGGGTACCGGGGGGACGACCTCAGGACCTCACGCGCCAACAGGCACCCGTGCCGCTGAGCGATATCACTGGCCCCTTTTTCCTATGTGGGTTCCGGGAGTCGAACTCGGGCCTTCGCGCTTGCAAGGCAGGCGCTTAAACCGCTGAGCCATCTCACCGGCCCAATGCAGTGGTTCTTAACATGTGAAGAACAGTATGATTTTGCTTCCCAATACTTGGCAACGTCAGGAGACATTTTGGTTGCCACAACTGGGGAAGTGCTAGTGGCATCTAGTGGGTAGAGGCCAGAAATGCACAGAATAGCACCCACAGAATGAATTATCCACCCCAAAATGTCAACAGCACCACTACTGAGAAACCCTGATAAACAGATGTTTTGAGCACCTTCCTATTCAGTTACCTATGTATAAAAAGTTACAGTACTCATCTGGCAAGATGCTACAAAATTCCCCTACAAGTTCATAAGACAGTAAGAGGTATCACTGGAAAAAGAAATGAATTCTAAGTGGTTTAGAAAACAAATACCATGAGTTCTGAGGGCTAAAGTCCTTGCTGGAGATCTCAGAGCAGACAGGGCTCCTCAGTGCACTTCAAGTCTGCCAGTCAAGATTCCCTGTTAGAAAGTACCCAGAATCCGCCTTCCCAGCCTTACCTGCAGCGAATCGTCCCTTCAACCTATCCTTTGCTCCTGCCAAGCTGTTCACCCATGACCGCAGCTGGGCCACAAGGGCACAACATCCTCCTGTACTGTTAACACTGCACAAAAGCCCTCACCTGCCTCCCAAAAGTTCTGTCCTCCAACTGAGCAGTAACTACCACAGTAGGCTGAGGAGGACATGACATCATTTCAAACCAATCATGAAATATCACTATGACTCCTAGAGGAAGAAGGTAGCAAAAAGACAAAGGTGGAAAATGTTGTACTTGGCTCAGTCTGTTAGGCCTTATCCTCTGCCACCTAAAATCAGTGCTTAGCAGCAGCCAGCCAGGAGCCGCCCCATTTCCTGTGCAACTATGGTAAAAATAGGAAGTAGGGGAGGAAGTTCACAAAAGAGAAACAAAAGTAATCACTGCCTGGCTTCCTGAACACAAATCACTGAGCAGGGAGGATGTCATTAAAACATCAAAACGGAAAGGCAGGCATGGAGAGCCAAGCCCAGAGGAAAGGAAGTGCCTCTTCTGAGTCCACCAAGCCCAGACTACTTCTACACCTGGAAGACTGCTCTAAAAGAAAAACTGGACAAAGCTGGACACTAGTCTATTACACAGAAATAGTTTCCAAGGATTAATGCTAAAGCATATTAATTTAAAGAGTCACGCTGGTTGTGGTGGGACACGCCTGAAATCTCAGCACCTGGGAGGCTGAGGCAGGAGAATTGCTGCAAGTTTGAGGGCTAAATAGTGAGTTCGAGGCCAGCTTGCACTACAAAGCAGGACCCTGTCTCAAAAACAAAAAACAAAAAGACATACAAAAGCTCCTAAAATGTTAGTCCCATCAGCATAAAAAATGTCAATAATGGGCATAGTGGCACATGCCTGTAATCCCAGCACTCAGGAGGCTGAGTCAGGAGGATCACTGAGAGTCTGAGGCCAGCCTGGGTTACAAAGTGAGTTCAAGGCCAGCCTGAACTGCATAGTGAAAACCTGTCTCAAAAAAAAAAAAAAAAGTTAGGAAAAAATGTCAATAAAAAAGTTTTAGAAAGGCTAATATTAACACCACTACCACCAAGAAGTGGCTACTAAAACTGTTGTTAAGGCTGGGTACGGTGGCATGTGCCTGTAATCTAAGCTACTTGTGAGGCAGGAAGATTGCAAATTGAAGCCCAGCCTAGGCAACTCAGCATGACCCCTACTCAAAATAAAATAAGGGGCTAAGGATGTAGCTCAGTGGTAGAGCAGCTGCCTAATGTGCACTTATGTAAACCCCTAGAATCACCTAAACAACTGCTAAAACAAAGAATTATTTAATACTTGATCAGTTGACAAAATCTGCATCCCATGTTATTCTATATTGAATTATAAAAACTCAAGTAGATATGAAAAAATGTAAGTAAAATTCTACTCAGTGGTAGAAGTTATGGTACTGGTATAAAAACAGAAATGTGAAATAGAACAGAATAGAGGAAGCAGAAACAACCCCACACACATTCAACTATTTGATTTTACCATAAAGGGGTCAAAAACATACTGTAGGGAAGATAGCTTCTTTAATAAATGGTGCTGACATCAGGCATGGTGGCACAAATCTGTAATCCCAGCACTTGGGAGGCTGAAGCAGGAGGATCACCACAAGTTCAAGGCCAGCCTGAACTATGTAGTAAGACCCTGTCTCAAAAGAAAACAAAACAGGGGCCTGTGAGATAGCTCAGCGGCATGGGTGCCTGCCTGGCGGGCGGGAGGTCCTGAGTTCAACTCCCGGAACCCACGTAAAGGGAAAAAGGGCCGGTGATATTGCTCAGCGGCACAAGCGCTTGCTGGCAAGCGCGAGGTTCTGAGGTCGACTCCCAGTACCCACATAAACAAAACAAAACAAAACAAAACAAAACAAAAACAAATAAATGGTCTTAGGAAAACTGGATATCCACATGCAGAAGATAGAGTCTAGACCCATATATCTAACCACATACTAAACTAAAATCAAAATGGATTGAAGTTCTAATTGTTAAAACAGAAGCACTTACTTTATCTGCTGGAAAGTAAAACTCTGGAAGACATAGGCAAAGGCAAGAACTTTCTGAACAGAACCCCAAATGGCACAAGAAATAATACTGAGGATCAACAAATGGGATCATATCAGATTAAAAAGCTTCTGCACGTCAAAGGAGACAAACTACAAAATGGGAAATTTTGCAACCCTTCCTCAGACAGAGCACTAACATCTAGAATGTATAAAGAACTAAAAAAAATGAGATCCCCCCCAAAATAAAGGACCCAATCAAAACGTGGGTAACCGAAATGAACAGACACTTGTCAGAAGTACAAATGGCCAATAAATATGTAAAAAAATATTCAACATCTCTGGCTATTAGAGAAATGCAACACTGAGATACCATCTTACTCCAGAAAGGATAGCCATCACCAAGAAATCAAATAATAACAAGTGCTGGCAAGGCTGCAGGGGGAAAAAGGAAGCCATCTACATTATTGGTGGTAATGTAAACTAGTACAACCACTATTGTGATCAGTATGCTGATTCTTTAAAAAACTAAAAACAGAAATTTCATTCAACCCAGCCAGGAATCTTCTCGAAAGAGTTAAACTCATAATACTACAGAGGTACATACACACCCATGTTGACAGCAGCATAATTTAAAATAACTAAGTCTTGGAAACAGCCTATATGCTCTTCAACAGATGAACAGATAAAGAAAATGTGGTATTTATACACAACGGAGTACTACTCTGCCATAAAGGAAGATAAACTTGAGGCATCTGTAGGTAAATGAATGCATCTCAAGACCATAATGGTAAGTGAAATAAATCAGACGCACAAGTTTAAATATCATGTGATTTCTCTTATATTAGAAACCCAAAATATAAATAAAGAGTGAAATAAAGGATAGATGATAGGAAGTAGGAGATCTTTTTCAAATGGGAAGGGGAACAAGAGATGGAGTGGGGAAGGGAAAGGGATTAAAAAAAGAGAAAAAAATGGAAATAGAGCTTTTTCAAATGGGAAGGGAATCAAGAATTGGAGGGATCAGGGAAGGATGGGAAAGGAAGGGAACAAGATAAGAATTAAGATCTGTTATGGGCCGGTGAGATGGCTCAGCGGCATAAGCGCCTGCCTTGCAAGCGCGAGGGCCCGAGCTCGACTCCCGGGTCCCACATACGAAAAAGGGGCCAGTGATATCGCTCAGCGCCATGGGTGCCTGTTGGCGCGCGAGGTCCTGAGGTCGACGCCCCGGTACCCACAAAAAAAAAAAAAAAAAGATCTGTTATGTACAAGTACAAACTCCCCACAATAAATGTAACCATTATGTACAGTAAATATGTACTAAAAAATACATAATTAAAAAATTACAGGCGCGGTGGCTCATGCCTGTAATCCCAGCACTTGGGAGGCTGAGGCAGGAAGATTGCCATGAGTTTGAGGACAGCCTGGGCTACACAGTGAGTTTGAGGCCAGCCTGAACTACATAGTGAGACCCTGTCTCAAAGAAGAAAAAAAAAAAAAAAAAAACAGATATATTAAAAAAAAAAAAGTAGTTTCTGTCATAGTTAAAAGATGCTGGCTGGGCATGTAGCTCAGAGGTAGAGTACTTACCTAGCATCCACTGGGCTCTAGGTTCATTCTCAGCAAAACAGAAAAAAATAAAGGAAGAAGGAAAGAAAGATGCTTCTCTACCCACTGACATGGGTCAGCCCTGTAAGCTATGTCTGACTCCTCTAAGCACCTGGAGGCTGCAGTGAACTGGAAAAACACAGCACCTGCTTTTAAGGAAATACCAGTTTAATGGGGGAGATGACAAACTACCTGCGCATGGTGACACTTGATTGCCTCTGGTGCTGACTTTTGCTCTATAACAATTTATTGCCACAAAAAATGGCATTCCTCTACAAAACCAAGGCAAGTTATCATTAGTGGTTCTGAGGAGCTTTTATATTTGGTAATCTACAAATAACTGATCGTTTCATTTAAGCAGAAGAAAAACTTTCCTAACCACAAAGTAAGCAGAGCAGAAATTCACTTTCAAAATAACATAGGCTTAAAAAAAAAAAAAAAGTCCAAATGTGTTAAATGGTCCTATAGACGAAGGATAGGGTTAACTTTAAGTTGGGTTTTTTTGTGTGTATGTGTGTGGGTGAGGAAAAGGAAAATTAAATTTTCCTTTAAATGAGGAAATTTCTTTTGCAGCACAGTTCTTTTGCTGAACTCAGGGCCTTACAGATGTTAGGCAAGCACTCTGTCACTGAGTTATATCCCCAGCTCTTCTATGTTTGATTGACTGATCGATCGATTTTCATTTGGTTTGTAAGACAGGGTCTCACTGTGTAGTTCGGGCTGGCCTGGAACTCACTACGTAGCCCAGGCTGGCCTCGAACTCCCCATAATTCTCCTGACTCAGCCTCCCAACTGCTGGGATTACAGGCTTGTGCCACCATGCCTGGCTTTATTTTTTACTTTGAGACAGTGTCTCATTAAGTTGCCCAGGCTGGCCTCAAATTTTCAATCCTCCTGCCTCACCCCCCTGAACAGACAAGGTTACAGGCATGCCCACTGGGAACAGCTGCCTAGTTTCTCTTTTAAATGGTCACTATATAAATACTACGTAATAAAAAGGAAATGAAATGGATGGTAATCACCACATATTCAACTTCACACAAAGAAATAAGAGTGAACATTTAATGAGAAAAGGCCAATATTACTTGGTCCTGTTGAGAGCAGACCTAATTATGCCTGATTTTCTAATAATAAATCAACTTACTGTATTCTGTATGTATTATAAGACTGTTTTGTTATCTAATGAAGTTAAAAAAAAAAACAAAAAACTAACTCTCAAAAGTACTGCCATTAAAAAAAAAAAGGAGTATCAGTTTTTTTGTTTTGTGGTAGTGGGGATTTAAGCCAGGCCCTGAGCTATATCCCCAGCCCTTATTATTTTTTGAGACAGCTTCTCACTAAATCACTAACTTAACCCAAACTAGACTCGAACTTGCTATCCTCCTATCTCAGCCTCCCAGAGTGCTAGAATTACAGGCATGCATTACCATGCCCAACTTGTGTTAGAAGTTCTGAAATAATTTTATTAGACAAACATGCTGTAAACAAACAATCTTTGTTCAACAGATCTTCAAAATGAGGGAAAAAAGGGACAAATCTTAAGAAAAGTTTTATCTATAAACCCGCACATACCATTACATATCCAAAGGCTGAACAAACTGGCTCCTAAACTTCTGAAAATGTTTGCTCAGTGTTCCTGAACCCAAGGAACACTGAGCTACATCCCAGCCCTTTTTATTTTTGAAAAGGCATCTGCTATGTTGCCCAGGCTGACCTCAAATTCATGATTCTCCTGCCTCAGCCTCTTAGGCCTGTGCCAACATGCCTGGCAAAAAAAAAAAATTGAGACAGGGTCTCACTGTATACTTCAGGCTGGCCTCGAACTCACGGCAGTCCTCTTGCCTCAGCCTCCTGCGTGCTGGGATTACAGGTGTTCACTACCATGCTCCGCAAAATTTTTATCTATAAACAAAAATGGTCTTGGGCCATTAAAACTTTTCACACCAAATACAATTAAGCACTAAAAAAATTTGCAACAACAAATTGTGCTGCTGATGGAGACTGAAGTTAAATCAGGGAGAATTTTTATCATAAAACATTGATATAATTTCTTCAGACTCCAATTTGTTAAAAAAAAAAAAAAACACTCTACATCTATTAAAATCCTGTAGCTTGGGGTTAGTTTTATTATAGTGTGATTTAGTGTGAAAAGCCTAATATAAATCTAATCTGAGAGCTGGGTGTAGTGGCACACGCCTGTAATCTCAACTTGGGAGGCTGCAGCAGGAGAACTGCTGAGGGGTTCAAGGCCAGCCTGGGCTACATAGTGAGTTCAAGGCCAACTGGTACTACAAAGCAAGATCCTGTCACAAAAAAAAAAAAGAAGAAAAAGAAAAAGAATAAGAAAAAAAATCTCATCTGAAAATATGGAAACAACAAACTCAGTTTCTCCTATACTCTTAAACTATGCACTCTAACACCAGATGTGTGGGGAATTTTCCCAACAAATCAAGTAAGCAAGTCTGCAGATTCTTCAGCAGACATCAGGTGACTGTCATCAAGTTCAATTCTGACCTTATCTACCCAGAAATACTGTCAGATCTCACAGATTCAAGGTGCAGTGCCACAGGACTGTATCCCACTTCTGATGGCAACTGAAACTCCAAGTTGTTTCATCTGTGCTT
Source organism: Erethizon dorsatum (assembly GCA_028451465.1). Classification (NCBI taxonomy): domain Eukaryota; kingdom Metazoa; phylum Chordata; class Mammalia; order Rodentia; family Erethizontidae; genus Erethizon; species Erethizon dorsatum. The sequence continues at coordinate 98,917,746 of CM051834.1, forward strand.
CTGATGGATGAGCAGCTGTAAATCAGGATAATCAGAAACCCTTCCTTGAATCTGATTAATTTGCTAGAGTGGCTCACAGAACTGAGAGAAACAATTACCAATTTATTGTAGGGGACATTACAAAAGACACAGACTGCCAGGTGTAGTGGTAAATGCCTGTAATCCCAGCGCTCAGGAGGCTGAGGCAGGAGGACTGCTGCGAGTTCGAGGCTGCTTGGGCTACAAAATGAGTTCAAGGCCAACCTGAACTGCATAGTGAAACCCTGTCTCAAAAAGGCAAAAAAAAAAAAAAAAAAAAAAAAAAAAAGATATAGACCAAGGTATGTGGCACAAGGCAAGTGGGAAAGAGGACTTCCAATCCCTCTCCATGCTAGTCTCCAGAAACCTCTATTAGTTCAGTTATGCAGATGCTCTCTGAACCCTGTCCTGGTGGGTTTTTATGGAGGCTTCATCACAAAGGCTGCCTGATTAAATCACTGGCCACTGGTGATCAACTGAACTGTCAACCCCTCTCCCCTTCCCAGAGGCTGCAGGGCTGGAGCTGAAAGTCCTAACTTCCTATTTTTGCTTTGTTTTTGAGACAGGGTCTTGCTATGCAGTTCAGGCTGGCCTTGAACTTGCTTATGTAGACTAGGCTGGCCTCGAACTCACGGAGATCCTCCTGCTTCAGCCTCCCAAGTGCTGGGATTACAGGTGTGTGCCACCACACCTGGCCCTAACTTGCTATTACTGCTTTGGTTTTTCAAGTGACCAGCCCCACCTTGAATCTCTCTAAGGGCCTCTAGCCATCAGATAGCTCATTAGCATAAAACGATATTTTATTACCTTGCAGGTTCTAAGGATTTTAGGAGTTGTATGTCAGGAAACAGAAAAGACCAAATAAACTATTGCATATCACAATATCACACCCAAAATAAGTTTGAAAACTTGTAAAAGAAATTTGGAGGCCCAGGGATATAGCTCAGTGGTGCAGCGCCTGCCTGGCAAGCACAAGGTCCTAAGTTCCATTCCTGATACCCCCCCCAAAAATAATAATAACAATAATAATAATAATAATAAAAAGAAAGCTGGACTGGTTAAAAAACTAATTGTACCCATTAGAAAAGTTACTTAAGAGCCGGTGAGATGGCTCAGCGGCATAAGCGCCTGCCTTGCAAGCGCGAGGGCCCGAGTTCGACTCCCGGATCCCACATACGAAAAAGGGGCCGGTGATATCGCTCAGCGGCACGGGTGCCTGTTGGCACGCGAGGTCCTGAGGTTGACCCCCCGGTACCCACAAAAAAAAAAAAAAAAAGAAAAGTTACTTAAGAAAACTTAAAAAGTTCTGCACTGCTATTCATTCTTAACTTTGCACTATGGAATCTATCCAAAATTAACCTCGATGGGGAAAAACAAGTATTTATCCAGAAAGATACGAACGGGCAAATCATACTGTAATTTGGAAATTATTTTTCTACTATGGAAAGAAATTACATAAGTTTAAATTTGAAGATCATTTCTGAAAAATTAAGGCACCAATTTTATCAATAGACAATTACAGCAGCTCCTTTCTCTAAACTGGGAATGGTACTTCTAGTTTTTTTAAAATATCAAAATACTGTGTTTGTTAGTTTTTCCGGGGGGGGGGTAACTCCAATTTTCCACACCCAGCAAGCCCTCTCATCCATCAATAATACCAGCAAGCCACAGTTACAGGTGGGAGCCATTCTTCCCCACAAACATTTCAACAGGTCAGGGCCAGGGATATCAGCTCCGGGGCTGTGGATATAGCTCACAGGCTGGGGATATAGCTCAGCGGCACAGTGCCTGCCTGGCAAGAGTGAGGTCGTGAGTTCGGTTCCCAGTGCCGAAAAAAAAAAAAAACCCAAAAAAACAGGTCAGACATTTAGAAATGTGGTAATTTTATGAGCCTCCTTACCATCTATCTGCTAGGGAGGAAAGCCAGCCTCAGAGTGCAGGCCCACAGTGATTCACCTCCAGTCTGGCTTCTAGCCCTGCCACTTACCCTTCAAACCTAGAACCTTCACACTCACACATTTACTGAGGTCCTACTATGTGTACAGCACTGTTCCACACATTGAGGATGCTGTGGTGCAGTACAGTCTAATGTGGAAAAAAGGAGAAAATGCTTTGGCCTTTACCTTTTAGATAAGATGCTCCAATACAAAGAAATGTCAATGGAACTCCCAGTGTACAGTAGTTACTGGTATGGTCTGGGAGTCAGGCAGACCTAGATGTAAATTCCTGTTCTCAGTGAGTATCTGTGGAGTGAATGGCACTCACTAACTCTATGACTTTAAGCAAGTCAACTGAATGCTTGTGCTTTGCTTTCTTTAGTACTATGGTGAAGATTAAGTCCATAAAGCGCAGCATTTGGTACACCCTGAGTCTCAGTAAGTGGAAGATAACACTTTGAAAGAGGCCATGGATTAGTCAGAGCATAGCGCTTTATCTTCCACTGCAATTCTTCATTCTGGTCATCTGCTAGTCACAAAACCCACCCACCTCCCCATATCGCACAGTTACAACTCTCAGGAAAGAACTTACCTTCCTGCAGCTCTGCCCCCAACTCCCAGGCAACAAATTAAAGCAACGCCCTAAGTGCTCCAGAGAGAAAGGAGCTCATGGCTCCTCCCACTTCCTTGCCCTCCACTCCCTCCTCCTTCAGGCCCAAGACAGAGGGAAGAACAAAGTGGACAGAGCTGAGAAGGGGGATCAACCTCCTTGAATTACAGGACAAAGTTATGTAAGTACACAGATGTACTGCATTCCCTCCCAGCTTGAAACCCAAAAACAGCACAGGTCCTTGTGAGTGGATGAGAGACCCCACTTTTGCCTCTCCCTGTCTAGGTCACCACAGCCTGAAGCACCCAAGTCTGGGAACCAAGCCAGCTTCTCCCCACCTGGGTTCCCACGGGCATACATCTGCCTCGGGGGAGAAGCAGGTATTCCCAGGTTCCCTGGCCATCATTACTGTCTCACTAGTACCTAACCCCTAAATCATTTGTAATAAGAAAATTCATTTTCAGGTAATATCTAGGTGTAATGCCACATTAAAATACCATCCCATTATGAGTCTTGCAACCATCAAGTTGAAAAAGCACCTATCTGCCAGTGGCCCTGACACAAAAAACATAGTCAAAAATGTTTTTTTAAAAAAAAGCAGGGGCCAGGGATATAGCTCAGTGGCACGGTGCCTGCCTGGCAAGCACGAGGTCCTGAGTTCAACTGCCGGTTCCAAAAAAAAAGGCAATACTTTATCTAGGAATGAATCTCAGAAACACTCACAGTAAAGTAGAGGCCTATGTCAAGAACACCCACTGAGCCAGGGGTGGTGGTGCATACCTGTAATCTTAGCACACTAGGAGGCTGAAGCAGGAGGATCCCTAGTTCAAGATCAGCCTGGGCAACTTAGACCCTGTCTCAAAAAAAAAAAAAAAAAAAAAATGCTAGGGATGTAGCTCAGTGTGAAGGCCCTGGGCTCAATCTCCATTTAAAAAAACCAAAAAAAAACCCAAAAAACAAAAATACAACCCACCCACTGGCAGCACAGCTTGCAACATCACCCTGGGAATAACTACACATGTTGTATCAGGGCTCATTACATAAATTACACAGGATATCTTACAGCCATTTCAAAGATCAAGGGAGAGCCTCCCCATTTCATCCCGTCTAAGATGCCATCATTCATAAATCACATCATCATCTCACACATGCTGAGAAAAACCCTGCCGTCTGATAATGACAGGCCGTCACAGGACATATCCCAACTTTAGGCCCCTCAAAGCTCTTTCTTGTGTCTGATTCCTCTGCCTTAGGCTGTCTGGGACACATGACCCTTGGAACAAGACCATCTGTGTCCTACACCCTCATAGTCACTCATAGTTAGAACCTTACTGTTAAGGTGAAACCAGGCTGGTTGGGCCACTTAAGTTCCCCCCGAGCCTTTCCTGAGCTCCTGTAGCCTCTGCTGCTACTGCCTATCAATGGCTTTGTACACTCTTCTCTCAGATGAACTGTGAGCACCAGAGAAATACACTGGACACATCGTCACATTTACTACAGTGTATGGTACAAGGCCATAGCAAACCAAAACATTCCAGCCAGGAATTGTCCTAAGAGCTACAAATATTAACACATTAAAACCTCACTATAACCCCAGAAGATAGCCATTACTGTATTACCTCCTTCATTTTCAAATAGAATAAACTGAGATAGAGAGACATTTTGCGACTTACAGATGCTGTACATCACAGACATTTATTTTAAAATTTATTCATTTTTATATTGAAAGCAATATGCATAGTGAAAAACTTTATACCCTACGACACAGTAAGCAAGAAAAAGTGAAATCGGTATAATGGCTTGGTTTTCTGGGGTCTCAACCCAAAGACAACCACTGCTTTTCTATCATTCTGGAAACTTTTTTTTTTTGTGGGTACTGGGAGTCAACCTCAGGACCTCGCGCTTGCCAGCAAGCGCTTGTGCCGCTGAGCGATATCACTGGCTCCTTTTTTGCCTTTATGTGGGTTCCGGGAGTCAAACTCAGGACCTCGCGCTTGCCGGGCAGGCGCTTATGCCGCTGAGCCATCTCACTGACCCTGGAAACTTTTTTCTGCACTTAGAAATCCGCTTCAAGCCAGCCGAGTATGGACTGAAACCTCCACACACTGTGAGCTAAATAAACCATTCCCTCTTTAAAAAAATAAACAAAACAAAAACCACTTTGTGTGTATCTATGCATTTTTTTTCTTGTGTGTGTGTGTGGTACTGGGTGGGGGTTGGACTCAAGGGTCCCCAGCCCTTTTTATTTTAAGACAGAGTCTCACTAAGTCGCTAAGTTGCCCAGGTGAGGCTTGAATTTGAGATCCTCCTGCCTCAGCCTCCCAAAGTGCTGGGATTACAAGCATGCACCACCATGCCTGGCTTATATATTTCTTTCTTTTTTTTAATAACACAAATGGCAACCTATGCACATTGTTGTTCTGCACTTAAGCTTTCTTTTTTTTTCCCCCCCAGTACTGGAGCTACTCACTGAGCTACATCCCCAGTCCTTTTTGAGACAGGGTCTTGCTGAGTCTCTAAATTGCTCAGGCTGCGCTCCAACTTGCAGTTCTCCTGTTTTAACCTCTCAGAGTGCTGGGACTATAGGCATGCACCACTTCTTCCAGCTCCTAGGCTGTTTTTATTAAAATTCTATAATGTATGTATTTTTCTTTTTTGGTGGGTACCGGGGGTCGACCTCAGGACCTCGCGCGCCAGCAGGCGCCCGTGCCACTGAGCGATATCACCAGCCCTTTTTTCATATGTGGGATCCGGGAGTCAAACTCGGGCCCTCGCGCTTGCCAGGCAGGCGCTTATGCCGCTGAGCCATCTCACCGGCCCTCATGTATGTATTTTTACATCTTAACCCAAGATTCTTTCTTGGGTTAGTGAGAAGATCTTGGTGGGACTTGTACCTCACCACCAATAGGATCACAAAAGCTTTTAAATGCTGGACGTGGTAGGGCACACTATAATCCCAGCAGTTAGGAGGCTAAGGAAGGAGGATCGCCCCAAGCTCGAGGCCAGCCTGGGTTCCACAGTGAGTTCAAGGCCAGCCTGAACTACATAGTGAGACCCTGTCTCAACACCCCCAACCCACCCCAAAAAAAGCTTTTAAATGTACAAAAGACACTAAGGGTTAGCCTTGTAGCAGTCCGCAGGCTGGATCAAGACACAGAAAGACCTACCAGGTTGACATTCAACATGTCACTTCTGTAATAGAAAGTTAGGGTTATGGTGAGGGCTAAACAAAGTAATACACACAAAACAGCACCAAATCTGGTTAGCACAGTGAGACTAAGAGCTTAGTGCAGTACCAAAAGTGTGGTTAGTGCTCAGTAAGTTATTGTTATTAATTATATAATTCAAGCTTGTTCACCTTTACATCTCTGTACATGTCATGGTCCTGCTTAAGTGTCCTCTCCCCTTATTCACTAATTTTTCTCCCCAATACTTAGTTCAAGAGCAGCCTTCTCCAGGAAATCTTCCCTGACAACTACAGGCTGGATTCCTGTAAGAGCCCTTTGGTTAAGAACCTATCTATCATCACTTCTCACTGGTTATCAGCTTTGTCAGTATACCTGAGAGCAAGAAAGCAGTTTCAGGACTGAGTTAGGTTACATAAGCTCAAGAAGGCCACTTACAAAGTTTATAAATATCAAAAGAGCTAACACAGGGGCTGGGGATGTAGCTCAGTGGTAGAACCCTTGCCTAGCTTGAGTGAGGCCTTAGGCTCCATCGCCAGCACTGGGGTATGGGGGGAGCTAATACTTGTTGGACATTTACCAGGTGCCAGGCAACACACTCAAAACCCTCAAGGCAACACTAAGAAAAATGTGATACTAGCATTCCCATTCTACAGATGAAAAGACTAAGACCAGAACCTGACTCAAACAGAGAGCTCTCAACCGCTCTCGTTCTTTGCCAAAAAATTTCCATGTACAATCATGTTCTAAGCAGAGGGTATTAGGAGGATGGAAGCTAAGGAAAGACCTTTGTGGCTACTGGCAGTACAGCAGAGGACTACACACAGCTCCTCTGGTCAGGGCCCCCAGATGGTGTTACAGATATACCACTTAATTCCTCACTTCTGAACCTACACCCCAATTTCCACAGACATCATCCCAACCCTCTTCTAGAAACATGAGTCTTTCTTTGGAGGATACAAAATTAAGTTTAATCTTTCTGGCTACAAACACATTCCAATCATGCCTTCCTGGGGTTATAGCTGGGTCAGTTTGGTTGAATTTAAAGTTTTCCCTGAAATTCTTCAAACTACATTTACAAAATGTCCCTTGGCTCATACCTTTTCTAATAGATAGCTGATTTGTATTACCTTGATTTTATTCCTAGATGATCATTCATTCATTCAACAAATACTTAATTGTTTCCAGAACACTGTGTTCTAGGCTGGGAGAGAAAAGTAGAGAACAAGACAGGCAAGATTCCTCAAGTCTGGCACAACTTTTCTGGTGTCTTCTGTACTAGGTACTTATTATACTTTATGGCAACCGCTTTTTCACTTTCTTCCTCAGGCTGTGCCTTTCAGCTCTGTCTAGTAAAGTAATTGACTCCTACTGTTAAGTACCTCACAAATGTCAGCTAACTGAATTCATGACTAAATTCATGGGTTTCATCTTTCTCATTCAGAATGAGACCAGATTATATATAAAGTCCCTTAGAAAAAAAGGTACAAACTGGACACGGTGATACATGCCTATAACCCCAGCACTCTGGGAGGCTGCTGCAGGGGGATTGTAAATTCAAGCCCAGCCTGGACAATTTAGAGATTTAGCAAGACCCTCTCCCAAAATAAAAAATAAAATAAAGAAGGGTTCAGGATATATCTCAGTGTCCTAGGCTCAATTCCCAGTACTAGGGGGAAAAAAAAAAACAAGTTCAAAGTCCAAATCAAGGTGTAGAACAGAAATGGCAAAATATGGTATCAGAAGCATGAACAGGAGTCAGTGAGAAGAAAATAAAGAACTGACTTAAAAAAAAGTCTGAGTTGGAGATCTCTAAGTGGAGGCAGAGGTGAGAGTAAAGTGGTCCTCTACCCAGAAATCACATACTAGATTTATGGGAAGCAAGTATTAGGGGGAGGGGTTAAAAAGCATAAAGCTAGGCCTCAAAAAATGTCTCCACGTTTCCAGGCAAATTAAGTGCAAGTGGAGTAACAAAGACAAGTGAAACACACAGTCACAAGCCGGGTATGGTGGTATGCTCCTATAATCCCAGCAACTGAGAGGCTGAGGCAGGAGAGCCATGAGTTCCAGGCTGGCCTGGGCTACACAGTAAGTTCAAGGCTGGCCTGGGCAACTTATCAAGACCCTACCACAAAAAAAAAAAAAAGAGCACGGTCACAAAGTTAAGAAAATAACCATAACAGCTCCGAGAAACTAATCAAGAACAAGATTTGTCCATGACAACAAGAATGGTCACATATTTGCAAAGGAAATGAGAAAACTATGAGAACTGCATCTATCAATCAATTAGGGAGCTTTCAACCCTCAAGAGGGCACTTCAATGGAGGTAAAGACACATTTGAGGCCCAACTTTTGACACTACAGGCTCTCAGTGAACTTAGAGCAAGAGACAATGGCAATCTGCTTTTTCTGTAACTCCAAAACAAAGAATTCCATATTCAAACCAACATTCTTTGCCCACCTCGGAAGGTCATCATTTTCCACTAAGGACAAAATCACAGCAGGGAAAGAGAGAGCGCAGACCCCCAATCCATGGGATGCTCCAGCCTGCCAGCTCAGACACAATTATTTTCTAAGATTTGGAAGATCTGCTGGACCTACAGCTCTTGGTTATTAGGCTTCGAGCTTTCAACATAAAAAGCATTCTGTAAAATTTTTACAGAATCATGTGCTACTTATTATTTTTTTAAAGGATGCTTAAAGCATGCCGTCTTCCAAAAATCCAGAGATAATTTTAGATTGAAAAAACCTAGGCTTGCCAAGGGAATCTGAGAACTTTTCTATCTTGGTCTCCAATGCTAACCTACGTATTCTCATGTGCAAAAATAGAGGAAGATTAGAATCTCAAATGCCAGACTGAAAAGTTGCCACAACAAACCTGAACTCTTCATATGGAGTTTGTTATCTCGTCAGCAAGAAAGCAAATGAAACAGCAAAAACCTAAACTTTTTGCTTTAAAATACACGTATTTAAAAAATCTCAAACAGCGCCCACTTTGGCAGCACATATACTAAAAAAATCTCAAACAAAAAATATTCTCTGGATTTGTCAATGGAAATGATTAAAAACAAAAAAGGATACCATGAAAAGAAAATACTGATTTTTTTAAGGCACATGAAATATCTGAACATAAACAAAATCTAAGTATCAAATTTGTAAATCATCCTTTAAAAACACATACTTAGAAATTTAAGTCTAAAATGAGAAGAAAAAAGTTAGAGCCTATTTAATAAAATCAGTACAACTCACTAGTCAGTTGGGAAATGTTTTATATCTCAAACCAAAAATAAATTTTAAGTAAATTAAATAGTTAAAGGTGGGCCGGTGAGATGGCTCAGCGGTGTAAGCGCCTGCCTGGCAAGCGCGAGGGCCCGAGTTCGACTCCCGGAACCCACATACGAAAAAAGGGCCAGTGATATCGCTCAGCGGCACGGGCGCCTGCTGGCGCGCGAGGTCCTGAGGTGGACCCCTCGGGGTACCCACAAAAAAAAAAAAAAAAGTTAAAGGTAAAAAACATCAAAACAAAAACCATGAAACGATGAGAAGCAAACATGGCTGGAATTTTTTGCGACACTGGGACAGAGAAGAATTTTCCAAATTTATCAACAAAGGAAAAAAACTTTTTTAAAAAGATAAATGTTATCTTCGACCCCATTTGTAAATTTATCCTAATAATCTGATGAATCCTTTTTGCAGACTGTTTATCTTGTGACAAACTGGAAACAATTTCAATGTTCCTAAGTAGGGCTTGGTATACTATGAAGTCCATAAAAATGACAATATACTATCTGTTATTTACCGATATCACCAAACGGCTAGCTTCTCACCGAGTGGTAAGTTGGTGGATGATTGCCATTTTCTCTCTTAGGCTTTTTCTACTGTCTTGACGGTTTTACAAGAGAATGAACTGCTTTTCATAATGGGGGTCAGGTACGGGAACGACCTATCTTTAAACTGGGGGCTCCTTCAAGCTTAGTGTTTTTCTGGCAAATTTTGTAAGAAATATAAACAAAATTCTTATCATGCCAACCAGGCATGCTTTTCTCGCACCGCACGGAGCAGGAAGACACACCCCTGACCCTGCGCTCGCCCCACGGGTGTGGGTCCTTCATTTTCGGCCCCGGCCCTCCGGGTCCCCGCGGACCCTCCCGTGGCCCCACTGCGCCAACAGGCTCAGCAGGGCCGGAAATTCATGCTCCGCCGCCGCCCGGCGCGACCGAGAAGGTGCACGAAGCCGGCCCGGCAGCCGCGGGGCGGCGTGAGGGCCGCGTCCCCCACAAGTCCCGGTAGACCCCCGCCGCCCCACGCCTACAGGCTGCTGGCCCTTCGCGGACTGCTCCGCGAGCTTCCGGGAGCGGTCCCCGCCTCAGCCAAACCTCCCGCGTCCCGGAGACCCGAGGCAGAGTCCCCTCCCTTCTCAGGACCCGCACCGACCCGACCCGCCCCACCCCTGGCGTCCCGCGCCCGCGGGATCCCCGCTGCGCCCGCCGGATCCCCGCTGCGCCCGCCGTCCCGGGCAAGCGTCAGAAGGCCCCTCCGGGCTTCCGTCCGCCCGGCCAGTGCTCGCCGAGCCCGGCGTCCTCCACAGCGGGCGGGCAAGGGGCGGGAGCCCACGGCCCCGCGCCCTGCGTCTCTAAGCAGAGCAGCACCCAGCCAGTCCGTCTCGCCGCCAGCCCGAGCCGCGGCCCACAAGCCCACCACCCACCGCCTGACATAGCCAGCCTGCGCCCGCCCGCGCCAGCTCACGCCCGCTCCTCACCTGCGACGCGCCCCGGCCCCCAGCGCACTGCCCAGACCGGCTGTGTACACCGGAAGTGACGTCTCCAGGCCGGCCCCGCCCCCGCCCAGGACGGATCACCGGGCCGGAGTCGACCCTCCCTTCGCACCAGTGAGGCGGGGGTGCCCCTGAGCGTCATCCCCTGGGGACCCGGCACCTCCCAGGGGGACAGCTAGGGTAGGGGTTGAGATCTGGCAGTCAGAGCCCCCAGGGACACGCTGAGCCTCCACTGTGTCTTGGCTTCAGGGTGGAAGGGGTCGTCCATGGATTTATTATTGAAATTGATGACTGAAATATTGAGTGCTAGTTGCCAGGCCCTGAAAGGCTCTGTAGGAACCGGGTAGAACTCTTATCCTCATATATTTATTCTCTAGTGGTGGAAACCGAATACAACTGTGACAAATCCATGTGATACTATAGTGCCAATTGTGACAAGTGGTAGGAGGGGAAAAGTGGAAGACTGACAGAGTATCTTGACCTAGTGGAGGAGGATGATCAGGGAGTTCTCCCAGGAAAAGAGCAGGAGCTGAGATCCTAAAAGAAGGAAAAACAAAAAATACTGAGGAGGAAGGACATGATATTACAATAGAAGAAACAGCAGGTGTTTTTGCCTTCAGCTGCTTTGTGTTTAACAAACCAGGGCCAAAAATAAACAAGGCCAGGGTGCTGAGAAATTAGATTTTAACTGAGAGCATCGCAACCCTAACAAATTTTAGGCAGGGGATGATTTGACCACACTTGGGGGTTTAAAGTGATTAATTTGGCTGCAGTGTGAAGGACTGGGAGCAGGGAGGCAAGAGTGGATGTGCGGGGCTAAGGGGTGAAGCTCAATGGTAGAGCACTTGCCTAGCATATTTGAGGCCCTGAGTTAGAACCCCAGCACCGGAGAAGGAAAGGGAGAGGAAAAAGAGAGAAAGCAAAAGAAAAGAGAAGGGGGAGGGAGAAAAGGGGAGAGGAAGGAAAGGAAGGGGGTGGCTGGGTGTGATGCTGTATACATGTAATCTCACTATTCTGGGAAGCTGGAGCAGGAGGATCACAAGTTTGAGCCCAGCCTAGGCAGTTTAGTGATTTAGGGAGAAAAAAAAAAAATGAATGTATATTTGTGTATTCATGTTCATAGTAGCATTCATAATAGCCAAAGTGCAGAAGCACCTCAGGGCCCATCCAAATAAAAAATACAAAGTGAGGGGGAGTTGGCTGGGAATGTAGCTCAATGCAATGGCCCTGGCTCCAACTCCCAGTAACACCCCCCACAAAAAAACCCAGCCAATGTATATAGAAGTTCTAGTATTTTCTTCCTGTATCACAATGGGTTGCCTTCTCAGGCTACAGGTATGCAAACTTCACTTTGAAGGTCACTCACAGACTATGGTAGTGGCAATGGGGATGGAGAAAATTGGCCAAATTTGAGGAAAATTTTAGAATAAAATTGATGCAAGTCAGCGGTGAAATCCTTGGTCTTGGAGATGAGCCAAGGTAATGGTGGCACTCACAATGGTGAGAAGCCCCTGAGGAAGATATTGGGGAGGGTGGGAGACAAGAAAAAGAACATGAGTTTCATTATGAGTATGAGATCAAGAAGGACATCAACAGGCATGGTGGGACACACCTGTAATCCCAGTACTCAGTAGACTAAGGCTGGAGGACTACCAGGAGTATGAGGCCAGCCTGGGCTACATAGTAGTTCAAAACCAGCCTAAATTATATAGTGAGACCCTGTCAAAAAAAACCAAAAAACAAAAAACAAAACATTAAGGAAGCCTTTGGGGATGGAGCTTTAGAGCTCAGGAGAGAGAGAGATCTGGAGGTTATGTCATTGTAGATTGAGATGAGGCTTTTGTATGTGTGTGTTTTTGGTGGAAACCTTAAAACATGTCTCAGTGTCACAGAGAGGAAGAACTGGTGGAGAGAAAGAAGCTGAGGAAACCAGAGAGAGATGATCTAATTCATCTTGCCACGTTCTGCAAAGACTAGAGGGAGGGGATCTAAAATGTGTAGTAGTGAGTTTCCGCACACTCCAGCAGTCTTTCAGACAGAGGTGTGAGGATAGTGGAAAAGCTCTGAAAGCAGAAAAGTGAATGGACAGGAGAAACAAGGTAGAATTTCTCACTAGTGCTGAGGCTCCATTGTAGGTTGGTAGCCATTACTTCAGAGTAGAACCTTCCTTCCTGCTAAGTGACTTGCTACATACAGCAGCTGTCAGCTGAGTGAAGAAAGTGGAGCAAAGATTCGTCAGGGCTTGGGTTGAGTAACAGGGATAAGAGTGTTACTGACATCACGGGATCATGGGCTATGGAAATCATATACCTATATGAGAAGGATGTGAAGTGAAAATGTGGGCTTGGAGGAAGTGTTCCTGGTTGCTTGTGTGTTACTTACTTGCCTATGTAGGCTGGGAAAGGGGGCCAGGGATGATGGTGGAAGGCTTCCAGGGCCCAGCTGTGGCTCTCGCAGGCTCAGAATGAGCCCATGTCTTTATGTAGGCCCTCTGAGCTCTTGCTGCAGGTCCTAGGAGCTGCTGGGCCTTACTACAGAATCCTCCAGTGACAACACCTGGAAAACCCCAGTTGAAACTTTATTTTTGGTGATGGGGCTTGAACCCAGAACCTTATGACTGCTAAGCTCACACTCTACCACTGAGCTACATCCCCACCCCTTTTTCTATTTTTTATTTTGAAATAGGATCCCACTAAGTTGCCCAGGCTGGGCTCAAACTTGTGATCCTCCTGCCTCAGCCTTCCAGAGTGCTGAGATTACAGGCTTGTGCCACTAGGGCTAGCTCTGGTTGGAACTTTAAAGTAGCCCTTTCCCCATGTGGCAGGCTCTGACCCATCTCCCCAGCCACTGCTGCTCACCTCAGTTCATGAGCCCATAGAACTGTGATCAAAACCACCCGTGCCTTCACCATTTGAGCCCAGTCTGTAGGCTTCAGTCCAGGGCTGAGAGAGGGCCTGGAGACTCGCTCAGCCACACATGAAGGTTTGAGTTCAGTGTGAACCCTGCCAAATTGGGGGACACTTGATGGTCTCTGTAGACCTCTCAAGCTTACCTGAGAATATTTTGTACTGTGGACCTATTGTATACACCTTGTGAGTCCATCTGCAGATATGATACCCTTGCTCCACAAGTTTAAATTATTTGTTTTCATTCATCAAACACACACACACATGGAAAGGGAAGGAAAAAACACCATATACCTACCACATAGATTTGAGACACTGGTTACTTCCTTTGCGTCAAAGTGCTCATAAAAAAGGACGGGGCCCATAGGTCTAGAAATAGGGGCCAGATCCTCCTGAAATGCTCACATCGGGACAGGAGTTTCAGTCCTCCAGCTCTGCAGAGAGGTCTGTATCTAGAGCCTCAACATACACATAGGGACGGGATGGAGCCTCAGTTTGCCATTGAGGCCACGGACAGGGACCGGCTCTTTGCCTGAATTTACCTGGCCTCTGTGTATCTGGATAGAGACAGAGTTAGAGTCAGATTCTATGAAAAGGCCAAGAGCCTGTGAGATTATTGCCTGTGAGAAGTGAGCAGAAGACTTCAGAAACTCCTCAGTGACTTAAGGCCTAGAATGGACCAGACCGGCATTAGCAAAAAGTATCTCAGAGATGCCCCTTGATATTAGCAGGGAATGGTCCTCCTTACTAAGAAAAAAGAAAGGAAGGAAGGAAGAAAGAAAGAAAGAAATGAAGAAAGAAAGGGAGAAAGAAGAAAGAAAAGGAGAGCAGATTTGCTACAGCCAGCTTTTATGAGGTCTTCACATTCTCAAAGATGTGGGTTTTTTTAAATGTGATGGAGTACTACTCTGCCATAAAGAAGGATAAGCTTGAGACATTTCTAGCTAAATGGATGCACCTTGAGCCCATACTCTTAAGTGAAATAAATCAGACACATATGTTCAAATATTGCGTGGTTTCTCTTGTGTGAGGAACTGAAAATGTAAATAAGGACCAAAATGTATAATAAATATTTGGAAATGGGAAGAAAATGTTCAAATGAGAAGGGAAACAAGGGTGAAAAGGGGAGAGGAAAGAAGGGACAAGAAAAAAAAGAATAGAAGGAAAAATAGAAACAAAGCTTTTGTAAATGAGGGGAAGAGGGGTTGAAGGGAGGGGAGTGGAATGGGAAATAAGCAAGATATATCATGTACGGGTACAAATTCCCTATGATGAATGTTATCATTATGTATATCTGAAATGTACCAATAAAAATTTTTTTTAAATGAAAAAAAAATTAGAACATCCCAGTACGAGGGCTCCTAAGGGTTACAGAACTGATTTTCTTTTTTTTTTTTTTTTTTTTTTGTGGGTACCAGGGGGTCGACCTCAGGACCTCGCGCGCCAGCAGGTGCCCGTGCCGCTGAGCGATATCATCGGCCCCTTTTTCGTATGTGGGATCTGGGAGTCAAACTCGGGCCCTCGTGCTTGCCGGGCAGGCGCTTAAGCTGCTGAGCCATCTCACCGGCCCAGAACTGATTTTCTTAAGCAGCGCAGTTTATTACTGCCGGGTTCTGCACTCTTCAAGGCAGTGAGAGCCAGGGCTTCTAGGCTGGGCTTATACATGCTGGTTTTAGTGAGAACATCTGACAGAAGAGCCTTCAGGGACGTGGTTTTCACAGTGACTTGTTCTTGGTGTGGGAGGGGAGCAGTGCAGTTGAGTCTGTAGAGAGAACGAATCTCCTACTTTACCTTATTGGTTTCCTTGGGCTGGGTGTGGAAGCTGCAAGATGGTCTGTGAGCCCCGGGAAGGGTAGCTGCATCCCAGAGTGCACAGGATTTGGGAGTGGGACTGGAGAGGGCTGGCCAGACATTCTGGACACAGAACAACTGACTGTGTCTGCAGGATATGCCGAGAGCTGGGCTGAGGCCAGGCCAGTAGCTTTGGTGGCACGCTGCAGCAGGAATGGGGTACGAGTATGGTATGGGTTATATGCAGAAGGGGAAACTTCTCCCCAGTCTCCAGATTGCTTCCCTGAGGAGGTTACCCTTTGCCTCCTTTCCCCTGTGCATAGCTATCTGAGCATCCTGTTGTCCTCTCTCTGCCCCACCCCCACTTGCTGGAAAAGGCTGCTGTGGTTGAGGCCCCAGCCAGGAACTCATCTACTTTTGTCTCACCCAAACCTCTAAGGCCCCAAGTTCCTTTAATCATTCTGAGGAGCTGGGTCTGGCCAGTAGCCTGGGAGATCCCTGATGGTATGGGCTGGACCTCAGGAGTCTAAGCCTCTTCCCCAGAAACCAAGACATTTTGTTGATTTCTCTTTGTTCGCAAAACCCGGAGTAACAAAGGAGGTGGGGGAGGGAAAAACTAAGGTACAAGCAGAAGGAACTGCTATGGGGCTTCCCAAGTTTTCCCCAGGGTGAAGTGAAGCAGAAGGGTCAGGATGCAGGATGCAGGTGGGAAGGGGAGCAGGTGAGCTGCTGGTTGGACTAGGGACCACCTAGGGGTGTTTCCCACCAGTTACCAGCTGTGCCAGTCTGCACAGTGGGCCAAGATTTTTCCAGATCCCGTAGACTGCCAGGGGCCCCAGGGTTTATAAGCAGATAAAGGAAGAAAAGGTGTGTTGGGGAGGGAACTCAGGCAGAGTTCTGGTGTTGATGGAGCCATGGGGCTGTGGACTTGGGGTAGGCTATCCTGAAAGCCAAGAGTAGCCCCAGTCTGCCCATTCCACAACAACAGAGCCTTTGATGCATAAGGCTGACCATACATACTGTCCCTGTTCAGAAGGCCTGCACTATGTCTATCATCCTGCAAGACGTGTCTCTCGAGCTTCACTAGAAGATAGCTTGCAGAGTCTGTGGCCTTGTAGAGAGTTCAGAGTTGAACACTTTCGGGAGTTCTGAACAATGAAACGTAGGAGCATCCACTCAGATTCTAAACCCACCCGGGGGCCAAGCCTGAGAGGCAGGAGAGATCTTGGATCCATCTGGTTGAAGAAACTAGAACTCTGTTTCCTTCCCTGGGTGTGGGTGGATTTTCCTTTTGGTTATCAAAATGTAAAAACCCCAACTTCTTGTCACTGAAACAAAAAGGGATTTATTAGCCCTAACAAAAAGGGCACTGTGGCCATCAGAATGGCTGCCCTTGGCAACAGTCCTGATGCCTGGGAGGAACTCACAGATTTTCACCCTGCGGCTTATCAGTTTCCTCTGGGCACAGTGGGAAGGAAGACCTAAGGGCTCAAGCCTTCATTCTATCCATATACAATGCCAGTGTCCTGCAAGCCAAATCTGAGGTTGCTATATAGCTCCAATCAGGTGTGTTTTGGTTCTTTTTCTTTGCTTTTGTGGTCCTGGGAATTGAACTGAGGGCCAAATCCAAGCTAGCAAGTGCTCTACCACCAGCAGCTTTGGAGATTTTTATATGTGGTAGCTCCTGCTATAGCCAGTCTGCACATCTCAGCTGAATCTTCAGTTGCTAGCAAATGGAAGTAGGAAAGCTGCCACTGGCTGGGTTTCCGGTGGCAATGTGACCTGCTGTAAACTGGGCTACTGGTCACAATGGACTCCTTCTCTCAGAGCCTGGGATGACCAGTTCATGTTAGTCATAGGTGCCAGATGGCAGGACCACGCACAATAGACTCCCCTTCTTCAGACAGCTGGCTGCCTCCAGTGGAAGGTGGGGAAACAGGTACCCTAGCCAGGCCTGAGAGCAGTGTGAGAGGGGAGCAGGGAAAGGCATTTCTCCTCTTCCCTCACTCCACAGGGAGAGATGAGCTCAGGTCCTGGACCCCTAAACTTCTCACACTGCCTGGCAATGCTGAACCTAACCTTAACTCTAACCTGCACAGCCATGGAGGACTCACACCTCCCACTTAGAGCAAGACTGAGCAGAACCAAACAACATTTTTCAGCCAGGTTACTAGAAATATTTGGGGAAAGGCTAAATTTTGTAAACTAAAATTTGGCTCTTATCCTACACTGATTTCATTACCCCAAAACATTACTGTTAAATCACAAAATAGCCAGGTGTGGTGGCGAATGCCTGTAATACCAGCACTTGGGAGGCTGAGACAGGAGGATTGCCACGAGTCTGAGGGCAGCATGGGCTACATAGCAAGACCCTATTCCAAAAATTAAAATAAAAAAAAGAAAAAAGAATGAAACAGGATCACTCTACACTGCAACAAGAGTCTGCGTAACACCATTCAATTCTGAGAAAAAAATGAGGATCTCAAGGAGAGCTGATGAAACTTGAAACCACCTTTGAATTGCCTTCCCTCTGAGCTTCCTACCAGCTGACACTTACAAGAACCATCAAGGAGACTGGGTTTATTTAAATGGAGTTGGGTGGCCTTAAAAATATATGAAGACACCCTGAAAGTAAACTGTCACCAGCTACTCAGGAGGCTGAGGCAGGAGGATCACTTGAGCCCAAGAATATGAGACCAGCTTGGGCAACATAGTAGGTCTTTGACTCAGGGGAAAAAAAATTATTCCTCATGAAACCTATCAGGTAAGTGAGAAGAAATGGGATTAATTTTTGAAAATTCTCTGTTATCTCACAAGATTAGCAGTCCCCCCCACCATATCTGCACAGGTGCAGTCGTAGGCAACTGAAGAAGCATAAGTCCAGAAAGCTCACTCATTTGGCTGCCTCCCAAAATGAACAGCTGGTGGTAGACTCTTTTTAAGTACTGGGGATTGAACCCAGGGGCTCACACATGCTAGGCAGAGCAATTGAGGGAATCCATGGTCCCTTTCCATTTAATTTTTTTTTTTTTTCCAATACTGGGAATTGAGCCCAGGGCCTCAGGGCCTTAAGTATGTTAGGCAAGTGCTCTACTATTGAGCTATATCCCCAGCCCAAACGTTTTTAGTGAAATTTATTTATTTATTTATTTATTTTTGGAGACAGTCTTACTGTGTATAGTCCAGGCCAGCCTTGAACTTTGAACTTACTATGTAGCGCAGGCTGGCCTGGAACTCATGGTGATCCTCCTGCCTCAGCCTCCCGAGTGCTGGCATTACAGGCATGAGCTATCATGCCTGGTTTCTGGTTTTAAAATTTATTTAGTGGTGCTAGGGACAGAACCCAGAGCTTCATACACAATAAGCACGTGCTGTACTACTACTGAGCTAACCCCCCAGCCCGGTAGCTAATATTTTCATTTCCGTAACAATAAATTAGTTTTGTCCATTTTGAGTTTTGTGTAAATGGAGTCATATAGTATTTTCTTTTTTTCCCCCCAGTATTGGGGATTGAACCCAGGGCTTTCGTACTGAGCTACATCCCCAGCACCACTACCCCTTTAAATTTTGAGGCAGGAGGAAAAATATTGTCTAGATAATTGAATGCTGATAACTTGTACCCTGAGTAACTAATTTAAAGATAACAATATGGAATGTATTAACCATTGTTACCCTCCTATTATGTTGTTTCGAAATTTTGTTCTCTATATATTTTTTTCTCTTTAAAAAAAAAAATAAATTTTGAGGCAGGGTCTTGCTAAGTCACTAATTTGCCCAGGCAGGGCTCAAACCCATGATCCTCCTACCTCAGCCTGGAAGAGTGCTGGGATTATGGCCGTGTACCATTTCCTTTCTAAGCAACCTCCCCGTACCCTTAGTGGGTCAATCCATGCACTTGTCCACCTTATGCTGCTGCATATGTAAATCTGAATAGACCCTCTTTCATATGGTATATTTTTTCCTATTCATGATTTCCTGTATGTAGTTGAACATGCTGAGCTGGTACATGAGGAGCTGGGAAAGCCAAAAGCTGCTGGCACCAAAAGGGGCCAGCAGTGTGGGTTGGTAATACTGAAAGCAGCTAGCAGCCAGAGCATGACAAAACAATGGAGAATTGCTGGGAGCCGCCATCTCTGGTGGTCAAAAGAGTTGGCAGCTGCTTGCTCCAAGGATCACAGAGGGCTGCTAATACAAACAGCTGACAGCTGCTGGGATTCAAAACTCAAGGCTATTATAATACTATAAGAGCTACCATTTGCCGGTTCATAATTTCTGTATGAACTGAGCAAGAGAACCCTCAGCAGGTAGGTACCGTATTGGTGGCTGTACAGGGACCCTCCCCTTCAGAGGTCCCTGAAGAAGAAGATGAACAGGGAAGGTCATCCTAAATTGAAAAGTGGCTGAAGAACTCACCCATGTCTGATTTCCACCCTACATGCAGCTGAGGGCTTATGCTAGCTGGTGACACTCTTCTTAGCTATATACCTCAGCCCCAGTATTTTTTTTTTTCTTCCACGAAGTTATCACTTTTGTGTCCTCTTTTTCCATTCCAGGGTCTTGAAGATAGGCTCTTGAATTTTCCTCAGACATGTTTCATAGTTTCAATGTAGAGGTCTTGCACATCTTTCATTAGGTTGCTAGATAGTTGGCAATTTTTTTTTTTTTTTTTTGAGACAGGGTCTTGCTATGTAGCCCTAGCTGGCCTCAAACTCACTGCCATCCTCTTACTTCAGCCTCCTGAGTGCTAGGATTACAGGCATGTGCCACCACACCCAACCAATTGCTAGGTACGATTTTTTCTTTTTGAGACAGGGTCTCACTATGTAGCCCAGACTGGCCTTGAACTCATGGTGATCCTCCTGCCTCAGCCTCCCAAGTGCTGGGATTACAGGCATGTGCCACCATGCCCAGCTAGGTATGAGTTTTTGATGGGATATTACTATAAATGGTAATGTTTTAATTTTTCATTTTCAAATTACTTGAATAAGTGACTTGTGTATTTTGATGTCACTTAATAGTAGTAGTTTGTGTGTATAGATTTTACTCATATCTACTAGGTTATCTGTTTTCTCTTCTAATCTTTTTTTTTTTTTTTTTGAGGCAGGGTCTCACTATGTAGCCCAGACTGGCCTTGAACTCACTATGTAGCCCAGGCTGGCCTCGAACTCATGGCAATCCTCCCGCCCCAACCTCCTGAGTGCTGGGATTACAGGTGTGCACCACCACTCCTGGCCTTTCCTAATCTTTATATCTTTACTTTTCATGCCTTAATGCAAAAGGGTAGAACTGCCAAACAATGCTGAATATAGGTAGCAATACTTGATGTGCTCAACTTCAACCACAGGGGCAAAGAATCATACATGTAATGTTACCTCTAAAGTTGTTTTGTGTATGTGTGTGGTACTGGGGATTGAATTTAGGGCCTTGTGCATGCTAGACAAATGCTGAACCACTAAGCTACATTCCTAGCCCCAAGTTTGTCTTTCCTTTTCTCTTTTCTTTCCTTCTCTTTTCTCTTTCTTTTTCTTTTCCTTTTCTTATTCTTTGAGACAGAGTTTCAGTAAGAAACCCTGAACCAGGCTGGGCTCAGACTTGAAATCCTCTTGCCTCAGCTTCCCAGAGGGCCGGAGTTACAGGCATATACCACCATGCCCAGGTCCAAGGTTTTTTGTTTTTCCTGTTTTTTAAATAGATATTCTTGGCCAGGCATGGTGGCACACACCTATAATCCTAGCACTGGGGAGGCTGAGGCAGGAGGATTGTCAGAGTTCGAGGCCAGCTTGGACTACATAGTGGGTTCAAGGCCAGCCTGAGCTACATAGTGAGACCCTGTCTCAAACAAACAAACAAAGATATTCTTTATCGAATTAAAGAAGTCAGCTTGCTCCATAAGGTACCCTGAGGTTCAGGCCAACAATTGTTGGCATGTTGCCAGTTTCTCCCCTACAGTGGGGGAAGCCACTGCCAGGTCTACATTTGGTGACCTTCCTGGTAGTTGTCTGTGACAGACATTCCTTGTGCTGGCTAATATTTGCTTCTAAAACCTCTCTGCCTCCTTAAATTAGGTGAGAACAAGGCAAGTTCAAGTTAGGATAATGCCAACAGCAGGTGTGTCTGGAAGCTCTTTTTGATTCCTGGAAACAGCAAAATCAACTACTTTCTGACTATGCTAGAGACAGACACCAGGACAGTGGCCCATATCAGCTCACTGGAGCTCTGCACACTTCAGTATTTCCAGATTTAAACCAAATCACAGCTAGAAGAGAAAATCTGGTCTAGACATTGGGTTATGAGCACCTAGGTTGATGAAAGCTGCAGAGCAAACCCAGTGATAGGACAGACACCAGGCTCAGAAGCTTCTGACCCAAGGACTCCTCCAAGGAAAGGTTAGAGTAGGTGCGGGCTGGCCTAGCATTGTGTGCTTTGTCTGTCAGGATGCCTTTAGAAGTAGTAGCAGTGCTGGACATGGGGACTCCCTGCTGCTGACCACTGGCGAGTCACAGAATCACAGGTGTGCAGCTACTCTGCTCAGCTCATAGCCCTGTGCCTTATTTTTAGATCTGTGACTCAGAGGCCTCGTGCAGCTCTGAAGCCTTGGAGAGAGAAATCTCTGTTCAGGGGTTGGCTCTGGTGGATAGTAGAGGTTTGCTTGTTTCTCTGTGATCACATTCATATCAGGCCATAATTGCAGCGACACCATTTCCAAGAGGACACAATCTCTTGAGGCCTCCCATGTTAGGTACTTTCTGTAAGATATGATGTAATTTTGTATGTGTGTGGGGGTACTGGAGACTGAACTCAGTGCCTTCATACTGAGCTATATCCCCAGCTCCCTCCTCATTTTTTTTTAAACAGGGTCTCAATAAATTGCCCAGGCTGGGCTCGAATTTGCAATCCCCCTGCCTCAGCCTCTCAGAGCGCTGGGATCACAGGCATAAGGCATCACACCTGACATGTGATATAATTTTTTTTTAATGGGTACCGGGGCTCGAACTCAGGACCTTGCACTTGCCAGCAGGCACTTGTGCCGCTAACCGATATCACCAGCCCTTTTTTCCTTTGTATGTGGGTTCCAGGAGTCGAACTCAGGATCTCACGCTTGCCAGGCAGGCACTCATGCCGCTGAGCTATCTCACCAGCCCCATGTGATATAATTTGACAATCAGAATGTGTGTTCCCAAATATTCATTCTAGCCACTACATAGAAAACGAAGTGGAAGGATGTAGTACAGATGGAAGATGACTAATAAGGATATTACTGCAGTAGTCCAGGCAGAGTTAAAATGCTTTGAACTAGGGTGGAAGCAGATAGATATTCTGGTTCAATATGTTTACTTTAAGACTGCATTCAAATGTCAATAAGTGAGTAAAATGAAATTTATGAATAGAATCGGGCCAGGAGGAATCTGAGACCTGAGGTATTTCTCAACTACTTTCTGCACCCACAAAAGCAATGGGAAGGGTGGTGATCAAGAGCAGTGCACAGGGTGCTGCCACTTGGGCCACATGGGGGCACTAACGTGCAAGAGCAACCACTTGGGGGACCTCTGAAAGGCTTTAGAATGCTGTGGCTGGTCCAGGAGAGGGCAAGAGAAGGGGACACTAACAAAGGAGAAACATCAGAGGATGCACAAGTAGTGAAAAATACTTTCTTAGACTGCAAATGTTTCGTAATCAGGCAACATACTACTATGAAAAACAAGCGAGAGGAAGACTTTGTAGATGTCTGTGAGATCTGGAGAAACTGACATCTTAGAACAAAGCTGCCTGGAATTCAGGGATCTCAAGGATAAAGATCTCTACCTTAAAGCACAAACATCTAGCTGATAAAATCCTGCTCACACACAGAGCTCAGGGGCAAGCAAGAATCCTCAGATACTTGTATCAGGTCTACTACAAGAAAAAGGTCAAGGGGCCGGCGAGACGGCTCAGCGGCGTAAGAGCCTGCCTGGCAAGCGCGAGGGCCCCAGTTTGACTCCCGGAACCCACATACGAAAAAAGGGCCGGTGATATCGCTCAGCGGCACGGGCTCCTGCTGGCGTGTGAGGTCCTGAGGTCGACCCCCGGTACCTACATTAAAAAAAAAAAAAAAAAAGAGAGAAAGGTCAAGATAAATAATAGGATAAGGGAAGAAAAACTAAGATACACAAAGCATGGAATTGACAGCCTGGGACTACATAGTGAACCCAAGGCCAGCCTGAACTATAGTGGAGACCTTGTCTCAAAAGCAAAAATAAAAACAAAAACAAAAGAAATTCTCAAAACAAACCCACCTCCTTCAAAAAAACTCAAACCTTCAACAACTCCAAAACAAACTAGCTTATTAAATAAATCAGAAGAGCCTACCTAGCATAACATTAGGGTCAACCCCCCCAAAAAACTTACACTCGGAAGAACTCATAAAGTATCTTGATATGCCAGGCCTCTAGCTCAGGCCTATAATCCCAGCACTCTGGGAGGCTGAGGCAGGTACATTGTAAGTTTGAACTCTGTCTGGCAATTTATCTGAGTGTGGGGATGACAGGTGGGTACCACCCTACCCAGGGGAAGAATAGTTTTTATATTTTATAGTTAGATCAAAAAGAGGAAAAACATGTGACAGAGACCTTATTAGCATCTGGTCCTTTACATAGACTTTCTTGGAAAGTACGTACGGGACAATTCCCGTAAACAGGGAAACCAAAAATGTGTCCAGGAAGCAGTGACTCAAACCCAGAAGAGTAATGAAGAGAAATCTTAAGATCACACATTTGTTGAAGACCTTGAGAGCTACTTGTTTGGATTTTAGCAGGATGGTGGAATGTTATAGAACGGGGGTGGTGAACCTATGGCATGCGTGCTGCAGCATGCTATTTGTATCACTGAAAGCTCTGATATTTTCTTTTAATGTATGAGTTTTTTCTAAATTAAAACCTCAGTATTCAGGTTTAATTGCAGTGTGGGCGCTTTGTGATAAATAAATGGGTTGGGGCTTGCAGTGTGGGCGCTTGGTCTCTAAGAGGTTTGCCATCACTGTTACAGAACAATCTCTTGGAAAAAGGGAGACTTCATAGATGAAATAAAATTTACAGTGTGGGGCTGGGGATGTAGCTCAGTGTAGAGTGCTTGTCTAGCATGCCTGAGGTCCTGGGTTTAATACCCAGCACGCACAGTGTGGTTGAGCTCTTGGGAAAACATTAGGATAAAGGCAGTAAACACAAGCAAGAGTGAGCAGATCAGAAACTTCAGAAGGGCTGGGTGTGCAGCTCAGTGGTACACTGCGTGACTAGTGTACACAGAAGGCCCCGGGTTTGATTCCCAGGATCAAAAAGGTGGAAAAAATTGAGAAAAGAGGTCCAAAGTAGTCAAAATTAAATTAAAAATTAAGTTCAGTGAGCACAGAATGAAATATTCTAAGTAATATCAAATATGTAAGGAGGAGGAGCATGTAGATGAAGTTGGTTTAGAGGCTGTAAAGCACTTGAACCAATTTTTACCATTGGTTTCTAGTTCTGTTTAGAATACATGACCAGACTGCTTGCTGAGTGCACAGGTGATTACAGAAATGCACTTGTTTTATTAGTAACATCAAGGGCCCAGTGGAGGGCAGGAATTAGAATTTCAGTGATACTAATCTGCTCAGCCCTGATTCTCTTCCTTAGGACACAACCTTCCGGCTGAATACAGTGACCATGTGGATGAGGGGATAACTTCGGAGTCACACTTCTCCAGGCAGGAGCATAAGCACCTCCAAGGAGGAGCAAGGGAGTTTAGGGCATTTACAAGATAAATGACAAGTCACGGGGCCTAGGCTGGTTGGAGATGGAGGTGGGGTAAGCACAAAGAAGGGAGTTAATGCATGCAGACAAAGAAGAAAGATCCCAGACCTGGAGTTCTTAGGTTAAGGACAGTTACTAAGCAAAGGTTAGGCCACTGTTGCTTTCCTTCTCTACCAAGTCAGGTGAAGACCAAAGCATGGGATCTCTAATCTGCAATTCAGAGGTGCAGCGGTTGAGGTTGATGGACAAGGTCCACAGTTTTGGGTGGAACGGGATGAGAGAAAAAGGTCACCAAACAAGGGTGTGGGACACTGTGCAGAAGAGTTAACACAGCAGGTCTAACTTGCACCTTTTGTAAGGCCTGTTACAAGTTTGTCTCTTGCCTGCCATCAGGAAGGTTTCCACTGTTCCTAGAACTGATGAGTGGTTCACTGTATGTAAACTGTGTGTACAGTGTGGTTTACTTCTGAGAGTGTGGGATTCTGGCATGTGCCAGGCAGAAGTTGCCTACGTAACCAGCCCCCAGTAAAAACCCTGGGCGCTGGTAGAGGACACCCCACACGTCGTTACAACTCACTGCTGGGGGAATGAAGCACACCCTGTGAGGCTCCATTTCCTAAGTCCCCTTTGAAAGTCTGAGCCTGGTTTCCTCCAGACTTTGCCTGTGCATCTTTTTCCTCTGCCTTGTACCCTTTCCCTGTCATAAAGAAGAGCCATGAGTATGGTTATCTTAGAGACCCAACACAGACGGAGACTTCACACAGAAGCTGAAGACATTCTGAAGGATAGAGGGGCAAAGAAAGAGGTACCAGATTTTACATTAGATGTAATCACATTAGATGATCATAACCAGGAGAGTGAGGATCACATGTGTCTCAGTGCAGTAGGGTTTTTACCAAGAGGAAGCAAGCACACCACATTCATATCCTGAACATAAAGTAACAAACTCCAAAAAAGAACAAAGTAGTCCTAACAGTTGAACGGGAAACATTTTTTTCCACAACAGAAAATATATGCCCAATAGTGTTAACATGGTGAGCTTTAGGTGATGGGACTGCAAGGTGTATTCTTTTTTTTTTTTTTTGAGACAGGGTCTCACTATATAGTTCAATCTGGCCTTGAACTCTCTGTAGGCACGGCTGGTCTCGAACTCGCAGCAATCCTCCTGCCTCAGCCTCTTGAGTGCTGGGATTACAGGCATGTGCCACCACGCCCAGCTTGCAAGGTGTATTTTTTTTCCCTTTGGTACCAGGAATCGAACTCAGGACCTTGCACTTGCCAGGCAGGTGCTGTGCCACTGAGCTATATCCCTGGCCCTATTTTTCTTAAAAAAACAAAAAACAAAAACAAAACAAAAAAACTGCCAGGCATGGTGGTGCATAGTGAAACCCTGTCTTGAAAAGACAAACAAAACAAAACCCGAAACTATCTTATATGCTCCCATCCTTTTTACATAGTATTACTTTTTCCAATTTTTTTAAAAAAATGGATGTTTGCCATACATAATGATTACATTATTCATAGGGAATTTTTAGCCAGGCATGGTGGCACGTACCTGTAATCTCAGCACTCCTGAGGCAGGAGGATCGCTGTGAGTTCAAGGCCACCCTGGGCTACATAAGCAAGTTCTAGACCAGCCTGAACTGCATAGTGACACCCTGTCTCAAACAAAACAAAAACAAAAATCATAGGGAATTTGCACCTGTACACAATAGATCTTAATTCCTTTTTTCCTACATCATATTAGTTTTATGATAGAAAAGCTACACTTAGCTCCCTTTTATAAACTGCAGCCTGCAGTGCTCCACAGACTTCCTTGGGAATACAGGGAGGTTATTAAATACTACTGGGGAAAGGAGCAAGGGAGAACCATCTCCCAACCAACCCAGAAAGAGAAAATTTACAAAATGCTTTCAGCATAAGCAAAATCCTGAATTGCAATGTTGGGATGTGCACTCTCATCACAGTCCTGTGTGAGGCTGGCACCCGAGGATTATGGGGATTAGGTGAGTGCCAGGATTATAGAGGTATAATTCAGACACCTAGTAAACATGTTTCTGTCCTCTGGTGACTGTATAAACCACTCACTAGAACTTTTCATAATCTTGCCAGGGCCCAGCATTCTCACCGTCCCTCAAGATTGGCATCTTTACTCTCAGATTGCTCAAGCCTGGAAGAGAAGGGAAGGCTTTCTGGGCCATGTGCTCTCTTGCTGGCTGCTCTCAGTTGTTTCTGTGTTTAAGCCATGAGTGACTATGAGTCACTCTAAGAATGCCTTATTACTGAAATGAAATATGCTCTGGCCTCACAAAGCTGCTTTGTTTCCCTATAAACCACATGGGCATCAGTATATTTTAAAGCATTTCTTGAAAGTCAATATTCATTATGACTTGGAATTAGACTCAGGTCTATTTTGATGTGTTTATGACTTAAACCTGAAAATATTTTTATCAGTCAGCCAAGTTCATTAAATATGAACTGAGCTGGAATTTAAAGGACACCATACCACTGGCTCACAGCACCATCACAGAGAACAGAAACCACATTAGAGTCACGGTCCCACCTCATGCTCTTGCAGCCAGATTTTTACATGTCTCCAAAGCTCAAACCTCCTTTTCTTTCTTTTTTCTTTTTTTTGATACAGGGTCTCACTATGCAGTTCAGGCTGGCCTTGAACTCACGGAGATGCTCCTGCCTCAGCCACCTGAGTGCTGGGATTACAGGCACGCACCATCACGCCCGGCAAGCCTACTTTTCTTAACACTGGGTCTAATAAACAGGAGAGAACCTTTATTTACATCACTCCTCAGAAGGCCTGGCTTGTTCCCATAGGAACAGTGCCTGAGCCCCGCACCTCTAGCTTTCCAGTGCACACACCAGCAGCTGGCTGCCTGGCCTGAGCTGCTGAAACCTCTCCCACTCCTTCCCTTTAGCTGACTCCGACTGAGATGACATCTCCAAATTGCTCCCATGTCTCCATTTTGGGAGAAGCCAACGCAAGTACCTACTTAATGTCATCAGGTTCAGAGATTAATGCTTCTACCTTACATCCACCTGGAAATCTGATTCCAATTTTACCAGTGTTTGCCATCTTTTTTGTTTTGTTGTTTTTTTGGAGATGGGGACTCATCACGTAGCCCATCATGGCCATGAATCAACAATCCTACTACCTCAGCCTCCCAAGT
This sequence comes from Erethizon dorsatum, assembly GCA_028451465.1. NCBI lineage: Eukaryota > Metazoa > Chordata > Mammalia > Rodentia > Erethizontidae > Erethizon > Erethizon dorsatum. Next base: position 98,945,910 of record CM051834.1, read on the forward strand.
GCTGAGAATTTTGACACGCACAATCATGCCTGGCTGTCCTCACCATCTTTTAAAAAGCTGTAATAGTAAACTATATTAGCTGGTGAAATCTGAACTCCTTTAGGAAAAGACCATTCACCTTGATCAGAGTTTTCACCTTTATAGTTTAAGTCAGCTTAATATGTGAAGACGGTAAAACAAGCCACACTGAGTACCGGATCTGAAGAGTGAGAACTTAAATAACCCTTTTCAGGAAAAGAACAGGCTGCTTCTCAGCTTATGCTATGAACACAGAAGCTCCATAGCGGCAGATTCTCCAACAGGAGAAAACCCAGAGTAAGGGACAACAGTCACATAGAGACAGAAACAACACACACTCATTACTAGGCTCTATACTGGGAATAAAAAAAAAGTCTCAGTACTCAAAAGCAGTCAGACCCTGAAAGAAACTTGAGCCTTGACCACTGCATTCCCCCTAACTGTTCTGTAGAAATCTCCCCCTTCTACTTAGTCACTTCCCTCTATGCTGCAGATACAGCCTGTATTTTGGATCTGGAAGGATGAGGAAAATATATTCCCACCGTGGAAATTCTACCAAGGCTTTCAAAGGAGGGGGTCGATTAGAGAAGCCACCTGTGATGTTGTATAACTGTCTCTTCAAACATGGATACCTGTGAGACACATACCTCACAGCACTACTTGAGAGACTAATAAAAGACAGATTCCCAGGCCCCAGTACAGAGCTTCAGAAACACTGTCTGGGTGCTGGGCATGGGTAGCTGTATCTTAAAAATGCTCCTCAGAGCTAGGAGTGGTGGTGCATGCCTACAATCCCAACACTGGGAGGCTGAGACAGATCACAAATTCAAAATAAGCCCAAACACCTTGTCTAAAAATAAAAAATGCTGGAGACATAGCTCATCGTGAAGGTCATAGGTTTAATCCCTAGTACAGGGTGGAGAGCTCTTACAGATTCTGATCAAAGATTTGGGAACCACTGATAGAGAACACAATAAAGTAGTGACTCCTATGATAATGGGTTTCCAAAATGACAGCACTACAGGAAATAGATCCCTCTATATCTTATCCTTTCATATCACATGTAATTGTCTTTCTTGAGACATTTGTTATGCAGTTCAGGTTGGCCTTGGACTCACTCTATAGCCCAGGCTGGCCTCAAACTCACAGCAATTCTCCTGCCTCAGCCTCCTGAGTGCTGGGATTACAGGTGTGCACCACCACGCCTGGCTAAAACACTTTTTTTTTTGTGGGTACCGGGGGGTCGACCTCAGGACCTCGCGCGCCAACAGGCACCCGTGCCGCTGAGTGATATCACCGGCCCCTTTTTTGTATGTGGGATACGGGAGTTGAACTCGGGCCGCCGTGCTTGCAAAGCAGGCGCTTACGCCGCTGAGCCATCTCACCGGCCCTAAAACAATTTTTTAAGGAGTAAAGATTTATTTAAAAGTTGGCAGGAAAAAAAAATTTTCCCACTTACTTTCTTTCCATGTGAGGAGACTGGCTGGTTCAAGTGTAAGGGATGTTACTGCAGTCTAAGCTGGAAATTTTATCATGTGATACTGTCCTACACAGCATAGCACACTTACTATCCCTGGCTTGTAACTCAGTTTTTTTCAGACAGGATTCTGTGCTGTACTTTAGGTCAGCCTGGAACTCACCATGTCTGCAACTTGCTATCTTCCTGCCTCAGCCTCCGAAGTGCTGGGATTACAGGTGTGCTCCACCATTAGTCTGTAACTCTTAAATACCAGTGGTAGTCCCTGGTCACTGTAATAACCAAAACACATCGCTCACATTCCTAAGTATTTGTTGGATGCCAGTTCAACTGTTGATTCAGAGCCAGTGAGATGGATTAACATTCCTGGCCTCTTTTCCTACCACTTATGTAAGTCCTGTCTTTGAAGGAAGAAATGGTTTAACAGACAAGTTTTGCATTTTCTGTCTTTTCCTTTTTTTTTTTTTTTTTTTTTTTTTTCAGTGCTGGAGAATGAACCCAGGGCTTCAAACATACTAGGCAAGTGGTATACCCCTGAGCAACACCCCTTCGGCCCATCTGCTGCATCTACCTGCCCACAGCGGTCAGATCAATGTTGGACTGGTTTCCAGCTTGGCTATTTCAGGTTGTCTTAGTGTCCTCATGTCACAAATCTTATCAGGAGTGCTTTCACTCAGAACAGTAAGGGACTTTTAGCTTTCCAGCAATAAATAAATCTTAGAAATAAAGTTAGAAATAGATTTAATTATCACTGAACATAAAACTACCATAATTCTGATCTATTTTAATGATGCTTTTCACTCTATTTCTATTGGAAGAAAATGTTACTATTTAATAGAAAGAACTTTGACGAACATTTTTTATTGAACAGTTTTATTCTGTTTTAGAATAAAAATCTTGCTAATATTGTAAGGCGCACTGCAGGTATGCCATGCTGCCAGTTGTTACTGGGACAACAAATGCCCCAGTCAGTGACCCAGACGGCTGGGAAAACACGTGAACTCATACTTTCAGAGCACGCAGAAGTGTTATTTACAGTTTTTCTTCTTGAAATCAGCCTGGAACATCTCAGTCTACTCAGGTATTGCCATAGTACTTGCTTTGATGCTCAGAATGCCTCAGAAATGTGTTCAATATCATGATTTGTGGGTCCTCCAAAGATTTTGTTATCATGCAAGCAAATAGTACTAAACAATATTATCTAAACTAAGGCTGCCAAATACTGGATCTTAGTAATGAAACCAAATTACAAAACATTTTGTTGTAGAGCTATACAAAAGATATAAAATTAAAATTAAAAATGTCAACCATCTTTAAACATCCCAATTCTCCTACAGCGCAGTTTTCCACATCTTTATCACTACTGAATGTTTTAAGGATAACGTTAACAAAAGTCAAAATAGATAAAAATGTTTAAATCTTTGGATACCTTTATTCCATGGCCTTCATAAAAACACAAAAGTGGCTAATTTTTTCCATTATAGCTTGAAATATCAAAAAGATTGATTAGTAATTTATAATTAGCAATGAACTCTATTTTGAGTCATTTGTGGGTCACAGGCCCAAGGAAAGTGTTAACCAGTGATACAGGTTATGGTTGTCAAAATAATTTTCCACACTCTGAATCCTTCTGAAATACAGTGGAATGAATCATCATTACCACAACAGAATAGCAGGTGTATCAGGAAGAACAGGTTAATTGAGGCCTAGTTTCAATGTCTTAAAAAAGGGGGGAGGGTTACTTATTTGAAAATACAGCTAAGTACATTCTTATCTATGATTATTTACATTTGTATACTGAAAATATCTATTATTTGAACAAATCCTGTGATATGTCATTTGCTACAAAATGAAGTTCTTACACTGAGCACGAATAATTTACCCTTTCGGAAGAATGTATCAAATCTTCATTTATGTTCAAAACATTAAAAACAGAAATTAAAAAATCTTAAGCCTGGAAAGCTAAGAAAAAAAGACACCCACCCTTAACTTTGCTCTTTAGCACATCAACTTCTGCAAAGACACAGTATGTTTGCTGACTTTAAAATGTTTATTCTTTAAAAAATTAGTTGCTTTTTATACAGCTATACAAAGTTCTTAATGTTTCTTTGGCAATGGAATATAATGGAATTTTACAACTATATAAAAAAGTTACCTTTGCCTAAGAAACAGTATTTACTGTGTGTACATAGTTGACTGACAAAATTCTCTACCATCCAGCACCCTAATTAATTGACAAAATAAGCTACCTCATATTATAGGATTTCCAAAAAGAAAGAAAAGAAAAAGACACACACACACACACACACACACACACACACACACACACACACACACACACACAGACACGCACGCACAACCTTCTGTGGCTCAAAACACAGTATCACGGCCCTATCTGCAGGCAACTTGCAATAATTGCCAAATACAATTTAGTGATAAGAAAAATCCTCTCAGTGATGAAAAAATACTTGTAAGTCCCACTGAAGTACTGCTTTAGTTTAACTATACATAAGAAATTACTTAACCTTCTGCTATTCCAAATATATTTAATGCTCATTTTTAAAGAGCCTTCCTCCCCCCAAAAGTAACTGTGTTGTATCTTTGAAATTAAGCGGAAAAATAAACAAAACCCAGTGCTGGTGACAAATATACAGCAAATTCATTTCTTCATTCTTCACAAAGACTGAAACCAATTTTCGGGACCACGAAGAGCTACAAATTCACCCATTTTCAAAGACTTGTTTGAAGACTATGCAGCAACTTTGTTGTCTTTCTAAAAAGGGAAAAAAAAATTAGCTCATGTTCCAAATAACTGGTTTATTAATAAGCCCTTGTTAGTTTGCTTACATTTAAGTTACCTTTAAATATACTCTTCTTTTTACTTTATGAAAATATTTGTTTAAACCAATTTCCAGGAACTATTTTTTATAATTTCCATATCAATAGTCACTCATTATTTGTTTAGTGCATTTTCTACTCCGTAGAGATGAGAGCAGAGGTATTATGAGCTAAGCCTGGCAAAAAGGCCACACTAAGATACAGCTGTACTCTACAACTTCTGGCTGCCCCAATAATTTTATTTTGTTTTATTTTAAAGAATTTAGGGCCGGTGAGATGGCTCAGCGGCATAAGCGCCTGCCTTGCAAGCGCGAGGGCCCGAGTTCGACTCCCGGATCCCACATACGAAAAAGGGGCCGGTGATATCGCTCAGCGGCACGGGCGCCTGTTGGCGCGCGAGGTCCTGAGGTCGACCCCCCGGTACCCACAAAAAAAAAAAAAAAAAAAGAATTTAGTCTGTCTGTCTTTCTTTTCTTTTTTGTTTTTTTGAGACAGGGTCTTGCTGTGTAGTTCAGGTTGGCCTTCAACTCACTATGTAGCCAGGCCGGCCTTGAACTTGTGGCAATTTTCCTGCCTCAGCCTCCTGAGTGCTCAGATTACAGGTGTGTGCCACCATGCCCGGCTGGCCCCAATCATTTTAAAGAACAGTAATATAACTTCAACTTTCAATTTAGTAGTCAAACTCATCAACTAAAACTGACAGCATCCTTTAAAAAAAAATAAATAAATAAAAAAGCTTTCTAAAAATCCTTATCTTTCATGACTTTACTAAGCAATAAAGTGCCCAGACAGTAAAACATGTCTCTTCAAAATTTCATGCCACGAGAAAGCAATGATTTAGAAATTTATTTTAAAAAATAACTCTTTAAATTAGAAATAAATTCTTTTTTTTGGGGGGGGAGGGTACCGGGAATTGAACTTAGGGCCCCATGCTTGCCAGGCAGGTGCTGCGCCACTGAGCTACATCCCCAGCCCTAGAAACAAATTCTGAAAAAGAAGTTAACTTGGAATTAAAAAATATAATCAGTGAGAAAGCAATAAAAATTTTCCAATGAAACTAATCCCAAACTAAAGGCCTGTACACAGCATCAGAGACAGGGCTTCTGTTTTCCTCCAGTCCAGCTGCTGTCACATACAGTTGGCCCTCCATATTCTTGGGTTCTGCATCCACAGATTGAATGAACCAGATAGAAATGTTTTGTCATTATTCCCTCAACAGTACACATAACAACTATTTACACAGTATTTACATCATATTAGGTATTTGCATAAGTAATCTAGAGATGATTTAAAATATATGAGACGGGGACTGGGAGTGTAGCTCAGTGGAAGAACGCATGTTTAGTATGGGTGGGGCTGTGGTTTCAATCCACAGCACCCCAAAATAAATAAAATACATGAGGTGTGTGCAGAGTATATGCAAACCCTATACTATGAGGGACCTGACCACCTGTGGGTTTTGGTATCCACACCAATGCTGAAACCAATCTCCCATGGACACTGAGGGATCTAATTTTTACTGCTAATTCTCATTTCGGCTATTAAGACATTTCCTTTCATCTAGGTGGACTTCAAATATAATTTCATATATAACTTCACCTATGTATACAACACCAAATCATTTATAGAAGATTATATTGAAAGAAACATGGGACAGTACTAAGTTGATACATGAACTAGATGAACCTGCTGCCGCCCACCGAAGTCAATCTTCACATCTCTCCCCCTTTTTTTTACCTTTCAGAAAGCAGTACGACAATCCAGACCTTTTAGGGTCCAAAAGCTGTGGTTTTCTGAAAGGTAAAAAAAAAAGAGACGGGGTGGGGGGGGAAAGGGGAGGGTGGGAAGAGAGGGGGGGGTAAGGGAGAGGAGAAAATTAAAAGGGGAAGAGAGGAGGGAAAAGAGTATCATGCTGAGTCATTTCAGATACCTCATTTTTCTGGACCCTCTCTGAAAAACATAAGACTCAAATGCACAGTCTTACCCATCATGGTGGCTTAAGCATTTTGGCAGCAGCATATAACATGGGAGCTGGCTACATTCTTATAATCCCAATCCTAATCTCCACCCCCATTCCCCAAAAAAGGAAGAGAGAGCACCACAGGATCAAATGTTTATGTTTAAAATATTATCATTAAGGAAAACTGGACCAAAAATCAAGACGGTGAGTTTTGGCATTGTTGCTTTATATCTGGAACAATAAACTTCTCAGGTTCCTTAATTTCCTGACCATCTGGCTGGGAACAAAACAAAATACAGGAAGTAGGGTACAGGTATATTTAAATTGTGTGCCTACCACAAAGGTCAGAAAAGTAATCAGTGTAAGAAGGAACAGAACCTTCCTAAGACGGAGCAAACTCTGGTCAAGACTGTGTAGAGTAAGTGAAAAGGGATGTCTGGTTTTAGCTGTGCCTGTGTCCCTTCTTGTCTGTAAACACCAAGAAGACTGAATTATATTGGTTTGTTACTACAGTGCCTAGCACAGTGCCTGGCTTCTATGAAGAATTATGTATAGTTGGTGAAAGTTTGAGGTTAGAATTGGAATCAAGCAGTGTGTAAGAGATAACTGTGAGTTAACCTGCTTTAAACAGGTATGTTGAAAGGTAATGTGAGATGAAGCTGAATATATCAAGTGCTTTTCTCACACAGTAAGAAAAGCAGGCAGTGCAATGTAACGATAGGGCCTTCTCGCCATCAGGACAATGCTTCAGGGTTTTTGAGCCTTTTTTGAAATACTTAAGCAGAGGTTGGACTGTCAGACACACAGGGAATAAAGACTTGCACAGCTAACCTCTACGACACATTTGAATTCTGCAATATACATAATGAGTTTTTTTTTTTTTTTTTTTTTTGTGGGTACCAGGGGGTCGACCTCAGGACCTCGTGCGCCAGGAGGCGCCCGTGCCGCTGAGCGATATCACCGGCCCCTTTTTCATATGTGGGATCCGGGAGTCGAACTCGGGCCCTCGCGCTTGCAAGGCAGGTGCTTAAGCCGCTGAGCCATCTCACCGGCCCCACATAATGAGTTTTAACAAAAGGCTCAAACAAAATGACATGACTTTAAGAAAGATATGTATTAATTAGTACATACAGCACACACACAGTGCTAAGTCAATGAAGGGTTGATTGATGTTCAAAGAAAGGGACACAATAGTACAGTCATGTAAAGAAAACTTAGCAGCTGCATTCATAAATATCTGAAAAATAACATGAAGGATATGTATTTTGTACATTTACAAGGGGTAGAATTTAACCGAAAGGTTAAAGATAAAGGGGAAGGTACTGGGCATGGTGGTGCACATCTGTAATCCCAGCACTCGGGAGGTTGAGGCAGGAGGATCACTGAGAGTTTGAGACCAGCCTGGCTACATAGTGAGTTCAAGGCCAGCTGAACTACATAGCAAGACCTTGTCTCAAAAAAAAAAAAAAAGGAATAAAGGTAAAGAGATTTCCATTCAAAGTGTATGTGTCTGTGACAATCGAACAATTAGAGCATTCTTGGGAGGGGGTTGATGGCCTAGGGAAGGGTGTACTCCCAGCTCCACATGAAGCACTATGGAAGAAGCTTCAGGCAGGTCAGGCCTCTCAGATGTTTTCCAACTCTGAGAATTTAATGATCTTTAAAAGTGTATTTAGGTTAAACTGTATATGCTATTATCTTTCCACGAATGTCAAAACTGACAGTCTCAGGGGTTTAATAACTAACGAGATTACACTATCAACTATTACTGTAATTCTCAGCTGCACCCAGTCTAATTTAAACACACTTTTTTCAAATCAAGCTGATTCAATGTGATCTTCAACAAGAAATTGTCCTTGGGTCTTTAAGCAGTACCTGGTGTACATGAAGTGGAGTAAACAGAGAATGAAGATTTGAGGACCTACAGTAGGTTATCACTGTAGCTGGAAGGACATCTGAAGGAATGACTGTGGTGATGTAGAAATGGACTATGATCATGGATACCTCCATCCACTTACGGAGTATACCACTGGCCAACACAGAACACTGGGAGAAGGTGAAGCTTAGACAACTGAAGAGCAGGAAAATGGTAAGGTTGGTCTAAGGTTGACAGCAGACACAAAGCAGGTAAAGACAGAAATGCAGGGCAGAAAGACACAAAGTCCAAGCTGAAAAACCAATTAGAAGCGTTGAATATAAGAGGTCGCAAAAGGGGGAGGAGAAACCAGGGACAGTGGTGCATGCAGTAACCTCAACACTTGGAAAGCTGAAGCAGGAGGATCCTCAGGCTGGGCTACACAGTTAAGACCCCGTCTCAAAACCTGTCCCCCCAAAGGGGAGGGGCAGAGTGGAGAATCAGAGCACTTGAGCAAGTGAGTACATGTAAGTATGTAAAAAGGGAACACAAATGCTCACAAGAAAAGCAAACTCAATATTCTAGGCAGAAGAAATGGGTAAAAAGGTCCTGAGATCACCAGGTGTGGTGGTGCACACCTATAATCCCAGTACTCGGGAAACTGAGGCAGGAGGATTGCCATGAATTCGAGGCCAGCCTGGGCTACACAGCAAGACCCTGTCTCAAAAAACCAAAACCAAACAACAAAACAAACAAATAAACAAACAAACAAAAACACCCCCCAAAACACCCGCTCCTCCAAAAAAAAGTCCTGAGATAGGAACAATCTTGGCACGAAACAAAAGCAAGCGCATACATCTGCAGCACAGGGAATGAAGGAGGAAAGGCCGGTCCAGCAGGTAACAAGGACAAGAGCCATACCAGACTTCTGGCCTGAAAAAGCAGGCAGATTACGAAGCAGCTTATATGCTGTCTGTGCTGAGGAATGCTTGTTTTACTATGTCTTAAATAAAAAATGAAAGTATTCAGAAACATTAAGAAAACCTCAGATGGGTGGGTGATCATTGTCAATGAATTCTATATTCGAGAGTCAATGGCAACCTCAAAGCCAGAAACAGTGACAAGCAGAAGCCACTCTAGTTTCTAAGACACAGTCACTGAGCTGGGATGGCAATTTTGCAAGTTAGAAGTCCTGATATTGTATCAGGCAATCAAGGCTGGAAAGTATAAGCTGACTTGAAGCTAATGTGTAAGGCTTGGATGTCTGGCACAATACCAAGGGCATGAAAATTAATGGACCAGGTCCAGAAGCCACTAATACTGATCTCCTACCAGAGAGATCTCAATAGTGGCCAGTTTTAAATACTAGACAACGAAATTCCTGCCAGCAGGTTTTTCTGTTTCCAGCTATCCTCTACTGTTACTAGTAGACCTCTTCTTAAGAAGATTTTGATCCTTCCTGTTCTATTCCTAAATGTTTGGGGTTTTTTTGTTTGAATTTTTTTTTGGAGACAGGGTCTTGCTATGTAGTTCACGCTGGCCTTGAAACTTGGGGTGATCCTTCTGCCTCAGTCTCCTGAATGCTGGGATTATAGGTGTGCGACCAACATGCCTGGCCCTAAATTAAATTACTAAAATGGCTCTAAATTAAAATAATAAAATTATTAAAATGTAAAGGTTTGCTTTTCATTCTGGGAATATGTGTTTCCTATATTCTTCTGATGTTAAAAAGTGTAAAAATTGGGCCGGTGAGATGGCTCAGCGGGATAAGTGCCTGCCTGGCAAGCGTGAGGTCCTGAGTTCCACTTCTGGAACCCACATATGAAAAAAGGGCCAGTGATATCGCTCAGCGGCACGGGCGTCTGCTGGCGTGCAAGGTCCTGAGTTCGACCCCTGGTACCCACACACACAAAAAAAATTAAAAAAAAAAAGTGTAAAAATTTTTATATGAAATAAAGGTGATATAGTTCCTTTTCTGTATGTTTTTAGTGATCCTTCCTATGCCTCCTATTAAAAAAAACAAAAAACCTCTTCTTTTCAAGAAGGACTAAAAAAAGAAATAACCCTAACTCAGTTTCTTCATAGATTTGGGGGAGGTGGAATTTTTTTCCCTAACCAGTCCATAAAATCTAAAACTATGGCACTACATAGAGAAGGAGCATTACATTTCTAGCTGGCCGTGACGGCACACACCTGCAATCCCAGCTTTGGGAAACTGAGACAGGAGGATGGCAAGTTCAAGCCCAGCCTGTGTAACTTAGTAAGACTCTGTCTCAAAATAAAAGACAAAAAGGGATTAGGGATGTAGATCCATGTGAAAGCCCTAGGTTCAATCCCCAATAATGGGGGGGAAAAAAAAAAAATCAAATCACATCTCCATCTCTCACTTCAAGTTGAAAAGAACAAAGAACAGTTAAAAAAATTTTTGGACTCATTAGCCAAGAAATTACTGTCCTTAAAATCATAGAAATATTGCAAAGTGTGGTGGCGCACATGCATGTAATCCTAACACCCAGAACGCTGAGGCAGAAGGATCACCTCAAATTCAGGACCAGCCTGGGCTACGTAGTGAGACCCTGTCTCAAAAAACAAAACAAACAAAACCAAAAATAGACAAACAAAAAATAGAAACACTGCAATTAGGTATATTTTCCATGGAAAATTCAAACTGGAAGTTATTTTAATGCTCTCAAAATAATTCACACAAAATAAAAATTGTTTTATAAAACTGAATGCCAACGCCAAAGCACAGACTTACCCTATATTCAAAATCTGCAAACTCCCTTCCTCCACGACCTCCTCTGAATCCACCACGAAATCCCCGAGGAGTAGTAAATGTACCACCTCTGCCGCCACCACGTCCTCTGCCACCACGGAAACCAAGACCTCCTCTGCCTCCTCTGTACCCTCCACGGCCACGGTTTGGACGGAGTGGAATTCCGAAAGTTTCAGCATTTAATCGCCTTTCTTCAGCCCAGGTTGGTCTCCGTTCTCTATTATAAAAGCAGATCACCTTTAGCATATCCTGTTTAAAAGAACATTTTTCAGCAAAAATATATAGCACAGTTCCTAAATTAAGGCGAGTACCTAAAGATCAATTTAAAATAAGCATCCCACCTACTTGGGAGGCTGAGGAGGAAGGATCTCAAGTTCAAGTCTAGTATGGGTTACTTAGCGAGATCCTGTCTCAAAATAAGAATATAAAAAAGGGAGGGGAATGTAGCGTAGCACTCCCTGGATTCCACCCAGAGCACTGCAATGGGGAAAAACAAAAACAAAAAAACCCACCCACCCCCGCAAAAAAACCTCAATTAAAAAACATTAAAAAAAAAAAAAATCTTATCTAAACCATCTCAGCTGTCCATGACATACAAGCTTAGTATGTTCCCTCTCCATGTTTAAATTGAAGCTAACAACTGTCACCAGGTGGCATCAAACTGCAGCCAGAACGAAGACAGTATGAACTGAGCAGGGCAACTTCTGGAACTCTTACGTTGTAAGACTGAGTCCTTTCACCTCACAGTAATTTACCAATAATTTTCTGGACCCATATTTATTACAATATAGCAGAGTTTTACTGCATCAGTAACCGTCAAAGAAACATTACCCTTTTTGGTTCTGGCTTCATATAAACTACAGTATAAAACTGTACAGAAGAAAAGTCTTATTTAGATGTTATATGAATGAATGCTTCTGTCTTAATTACTAATGACCAAATGTGATTACAATCCTAATCAAATTATACAGTTTATTTTCTTTTTGGGTGTTTTGAGACAAAGTCTTGCTATATAGTTCAGGCTGGCCTTGAACTCACTAAACTGCCCAGGCTGGCCTCAAACTCTCAGTGATCCTCCTGCCTCAGCCTTAAGTGCTAAGATACTGGCATACACCACCACACCTGGCAATATTTTCTTTCAGTAAAATAAAATAGTAAAAAACCAACTGTGGTCATTAAATATTTTAAAATTTTCTTTTCTTTTTTCTTTTGTCTTTTTGAGACAGGGTTTCACTATGCAGGTCAGGCTGGCCTTGAACTTGTGATGATCCTCCTGCCTCAGCATCCCAAGTGCTGGGGTTACAGGTGTGCACCACCACGCCTGGCAACCTTGTGAATTTATATGAAATAATTTTTTATATCTCATATTCTAAGAGCATAAGAGCAGTTTAAAAGACAGTACCTATTATCATCACAAGAAATATTATCAAAGAAGGATTTAGTTTTGTCGTAGTAGCAATTAGGTCCAAGTGGGTCTTCTTCATCAGCATTTCCTTCACTGTTTTGGGTATCAACTCCAGAGTCTCCCTTATCTTCACCATTTACAGGTTTCTCTTGTTTCTCAAGTTTATCTTCTAATGAAAAACAAGCACCATAAAAGTCAAGATTTATACTAAACAAAATTAAATATGTCATCTGGAAAACATCCTTAGTTTATAGATAAATAAGATTTTTCTAAGTAGAAAAATCAAAGCTTACCTTTTAACTTAAGTTTACTATGAAATTCTCTGTCTATCTCCTCTTTGTTAAATTGTGCATTTGCACTTTCGAAGTCAAAGTCTTTCTCAAACTTCATTGGACCATCTCGCCGAATACCAAACCTTCCCCGGCCACCTCGATGACCTCCACGCCCTCTCCGTGGAGTTGAAGGAGCACCCGGAACTACGTAAATAAAGAATTTATACAAAGGGCTCTCAGTATGTAAAAGCTGGCTTAGGGCAAAAGTTGTTATTGTAGTCGTTATACTAAATGGCCCAAACCAGAAATGCTTAGAAGTCTCTGTAGACATTACTGTACTTAATATATTTTATATAAAAGAAATTAACGGCTAAAATGTAATGTATGAAGACTAGCACACATAAAATGATAAACATCTATATTTGTGGGTTCCATACTCATACATGTATTATTAATAAAATACATAACCAAACAAGTTTGGAGCCTTTACACTAAATTAATATATGTTCCTCAAGGGCAGATGCTTTGTTCTGTTTACTGCTATAGTCTCCAAACCTACACAGTGGTAGAAACATAGTGCGTTCTCAAAGCTTAAAGCCTTTTATGGAAAGGTTAACAGGAAACAAGATTTACAATAAGAAAAATATGTGAATGTTTATAAGCACAAATTAAAAGGTTTGAGATGTTAGTGTATCTCCATAAAACAGATAGGAAGCACCAGTGCTAATTGGCTCCAAACACTTCTATTTCACTTTCACTTTCTTTCTCTGTCTCCCCAATATTCAAGCTTTCCTATACCTATATAGTTTCTCTACAAAACACAGTAACAGGGGCTGGGGATATAGCTCAGTGGCACAGTGCCTGCCTGGCAAGTGCGAGGCCCTGAGTTCAATTCCCAGTACCAACCCCCCCAAAAAAACAAAAAATAAAACATAGTAACAGGATTTTAGTCAATCACACGAGATACGATAAAATACAAAAATAGGGTAATTTGTAGTGAAAACTTCGGAACATAAATGTCCAACATAAGAGGAATGATAAAAAAATAAGAGAAATATGAAATTGAATTGAATTTGATGTAAATTAGCTGCAAAAGCCAGGCATGGTGGTGCACGCCTGTAATCCCAGCACTCTGGAGGCTGAGGCAGGGAGGACCGCCATGAGTTTGAAGTCTGCCTGGGTTACATAGGGAGTCTGAGGCCAGCCTGGACTACATGGTGAGACCCTGTCTCAAAAAACGTTAACTGCAAAAATGCAGAGCACAAAACAGTATGAATATAATAATTATAATTATGTGAAATATTTAATATATGCTGACAAAGATCAGAAGTGACTACAAGGAAACAGACAGGTTTGTGTTCACTGTTTGCTGAGGTTTGGCAAACTGCCTGAGTTTGAGAAAACAAGCCAGAAAAGCCCACAGAAGCATATCAGACATTTAAATCTAGAGAAGTAGATGTTTAAAACATTCAGCTTTAGTACTAAAATTACTTGTCTGTATGCCAGAAGTGCAGATCTGTCTTAAAAATTAAAATTCTGGAGCTGGAGTTATAGCACTTAGTGGTAAAACACTTGCCTAGCAGATACGAGGGCCTGGGTTCAATTCTTAGGTACAGCCAAGCCAGATAGGTGGCAGTGACTGTAATTCTAGCACTCGAGAGGCTGAAGCAGGGGGATCAACAATTTGAGACCAGCCTGGGTTACATAGCAAGTTTCAGGCCAGCCTGGACTATGTAGCAAGACTCTGTCTCAAAACAACCAAACCACTGGGCACGGTGGTGTGGTGGCACATGCCTTAATTCCAGCACTTGGGAGGCTGAGGCAGGAGGACTGCCACAAGTTCAAGGTCAACATGGGCTACATAGTGAGTTCAAGGATAGCCTGAACTACATAATAAAACCCTTAAAAAAAAAAAAAAGATACATTTGAAAACACTGTATCTAGGTTGCTGCTGCTGCTTTTTTTTTTTTTTGAGATGGGCTCACTCTATACTTCAGGTTGCCCTTGAACTTGTGGCAACTCTCCTGCCTCAGCCTCCCAAGTGCTGGGATTACCAGCGTGTGCCACCGCACAGCTCTAGGCTTCTTAAATTGATAAAATTAACTACTTTCCAAGCATTAAATAAAGTGATCATACATTAGGTTTATTTTTTTAATTTGGAGGAGTATTAAATTATAATGTTTCCCATAAACAAATTTGAAATTAATAAAATGGCTGCTTTGGGTAAATGTTATAGATTATGAAACACAGCAAATGCAAAACTTTACTAAATCAACAATCGGAAAAGAAAATTAAAATTCTTTTTGTTTTTGTCTTTTTGAGACAGGGTCTCACTATGCAGTTCAGGCTGGCCTTGAGCTCACTTTGTAGCCCAGGCTGGCCTTGAACTCACAGTGATCCTCCTGCCTCAGCTTCCTGAGTGCTGGGATTATAGGCATGCGCTGAAAATTAAAATTCTTTTTTTTTTTTTTGTGGGTACCAGGGGTTGACCTCAGGACCTTGTGCGCCAGCAGGCGCCCGTGCCACTGAGTGATATCACCGGCCCCTTTTTCGTATGTGGGTTCCGAGAGTTGAACTCGGGCCCTCGCGCTTGCCAGGCAGGCGCTTATGCCGCTGAGCCATCTCACCGGCCCAAAATTAAAATTCTTAAACTAGCACAACAAAAAGGGCCCTGCATTTAAATTTTTTTTTTTGTGTGGGCACCGGGGGTCAACCTCAGGACCTGGCATGCCAGCAGGCGCCCGTGCCGCTGAGCGATATCACCGGCCCCTTTTTCGTATGTGGGTTCCAGGAGTCGAACTCTGGCCCTCGCGCTTGCCGGGCAGGCGCTTAAGCCACTGAGCCATCTCACCGGCCTTCTTTTTTCTTTTTTGAGAGACGGTCTTGCTATGTAGTTCAGGCTAGCTTTGAACTCCTGGTGATCCTCCCCTTCCCTCAACCTCTCAAGTGCTGGGATTATGGGTGTGTGCCACCATGTCCTGCTGGAGTTAAGTAATTTTAAGGAGGAAACTTTTTCTCTAGTATTGAGGATGGATTGGACATAGGGCCTTACACATAGTAGATACAGGCTCTATCACTAAAGTACATCCCCAAACCCAATTGAGAAACTTCCCAAACATGTAATATACATATAATTGTATTCCTAAAATCATAGAAAACAATCAAAACAATTTCATAGTGCTAACAAGAAAGTGATACAAAAACATAAACAGGAAACCACAGAACTGTGTTCTAAACATAAATGAATCATACCAGCAAGGTAGTAGTCAGGAATGTATGAAAAGACAACAGTCTACAATCAAGTGGAATTTTCTGCGGAGATAATACTTCATAAAACCTTTCATGGTGTGGTGGCACTTGCCTGTAATCCCAGCACTCTGGGAGGCTGAAGCAGGGGATCACAAATTTGAGCCCAGCTTGGGGAACCTAGTGACCAGTGAGACCCTGCCTCAAAATAAAAAACACCAAGGGCTGAAGATGTAACGAAATCCAAAGGCCCTGGATTCAATCTCTAGTACAACACACACATACACACGCACATCCACCCAAACACCAAAAGACCTTTATTTGCCGGGTGTGGTGGTGCACCCCTTTAATCCCAGCACTTGGGATGCTGAGACAGGAGGATTACCGTGAGTCTGAGTCCACCCTGGGGTACACAGTGAGTTCAAAGCCAGTCTGAACTACAGTGAGACCCTGTCTCAAAAATAAAAAAACCAACAAAATCTTTATTTGAAAATAATTATAACGGGCAGGTGGTACACACCTGTAATTCTAGCACTTGGGAGGCTGAGGCAGGAGAACTGCCTCAGTTTGAGGCCAGTCTGGGCTACATAGTGAGTTCAAGGCCAGCCTGAATTATAGAGACCCTGTCTCAAAAGACAAAACAAAACAAAACCCCCTAAATACCTCCCCCATAAGAAAACAATTATAGTCATAAAAAGGTTAAAAATTAGTAAAGACTGGTACTTTCAGCCCATCACCCAGCTTCCCAATGGTAAGATATTATACAACTATTACGCATTATCAAAACCACAGAATCAATCAACTGAACTACACACCTGGTCAGATGTCACCAGTTTCTGTTTTTTTTTGCAGTGCTGGGGATTGAACCCAGTGCCTCATACAAGATAGGCAAGCACTCTACCACGGAGCTACACCCCCAGCCCTAGTAATTTTATTTGTTTTGTTGTTTTTATGGTACTGGGGATTGAACCCAGGGCCTTCACACTGAGCTACATCGCAAGCCCTTTTTTACTTTTTATTTTGAGACAGGATACCTAAGTTGCCCAGGCTGGGCTCCAACCTGCCATCCTTCTGCCTCAGTCTCTCAGAGAGCCATGTGCGTGCCACCATGTCTAGCCCTACCTTCCACTTTTTTAGTCATCATGTATTATACATTTAAAATGCTCTCTATTGAGAAGCAAAGGATATGGCTTTCCAAGTAACTTACCTATTTGTCTCTTGCTGTCATTTCTGAGTTGCTCATTTTCTGGCCTTGAAACTTTGTGTACTTCAGCTGTGGAAGGAGACATGCAAAGCGACAAATCAACTCAGGATACATAACCAAAAACTTCTGTAAAGTTAGAAATGGGGAGAAAAAAAAATCCCACAAAACAAAACCTGTGCAATTCCCAAAAACTACACCCCCCACCACTTCAAGTCAAATCTGAAAGCTTGAATATTCTATTAAATTCAGGTTAAACCTAGAATCAACCCTATAAAGTAAAATCCTCTTAATAAGGTGAACAGAAAATACTGATCAGTCAATTAAGGAACAGTGAGTAGTTCAAGTTCTACCTCGCCTGTGCTCTTGATTCTCTATTGCTTTCTGGCTGGTAGATGGCAAAGGCCTGGTTGATACAGGGCTCCTTCTCCCCACAGGTGCTGGAGCAGGTAAGTGGGCCGAGGCGGTCTGTACTGCTTGCTCCATGGTTGGACTTTTTCTCAAAGGGTCTAACTGAGGGCTCGAATGACCTAAAATGTAACCAGAAGATAAGAAACTATTCTAATTGGGAATTTCAAAATAATCTAGCCCCTCTAAAAAAGTTCTAGGGTTTTATTTCTAACAATTCAAATTTTTAGCAAAAATTATTCGAGTTAATCTACTTATTAGATCAAAATTCAAATCTGATTATTCTTAGTGAGCTGGTCATTAAACAATACTGCTCCACTAAGTTCTATTACAACAGAGTAAAGCACAGGAAACCAAGGTAGGTGGTTTTTAAATACCTTAGGCTGGAGATTGGGTAATTAAACATCAAAATTAAAAGGCCAGCAACAAATAAACCCTTCAGATAATTATACAGTATTCCTTGCCACTATATAGATGTCTTGGCAAGTTTTAGGCTAATATGGGGTTTGTACTTAATTTCCATTTTTTCTTTTATGAGGTCAGAGCCTTACTACCGTATGAACTGAAGAATATAACATTGGTACTTTCATCATGTTTTTTCACCCCTATAGTACTGTACCAGAATGCAACACTCTGCTTAAACATTATGCTCATTTTATGCAAAAATATTCCCACATCTCTCTGTCTGTGCATATAGGCTCCAAACCAGTAAACTGGTGAGTGCTGGTAACATACTGGTTCAGGGATAATTTATCAGTAATACTCCCTAAGTTTACACTTTATCTAAAGTATGCAATTACAAACACATATCATCACTTCTAGCCATTAATGGCTAAGTCACTTTAGCCAAAACACTTAAATTACCATTAAAACATTTAAAAATTAAGTTTCATTAATAGAAACATGATAATTTTCATAAAAAAATTATAAGGGAAAATTATGGTTTATGCAAGTTTTGGTCTATAAGAAAATAATCACACACACACACACACACACACATATATTTTTTAAAGACGGGGGTCTAAGGGCCAGGGATATAGCTCAGCGGCATAAGCACCTGCCTGGCAAGCACAAGGTCCTGAGTTCGAGTCCCAGCACCAAAAAAGAAAAAAGATGGGGGTCTATGTTGCCCAGATGGCTAGCCCTGAACTTCTGGGCTCAAGCAATCTTTCTGCTTCAACCTTCTGAGTAGCTAGAGCTACAGGGAAGTGCTACCATGCCCACCTTTTCATGTGCTTTTTAAAACCTACTGCTATAGTTAATTTTACAATACTATATTAAATAATTTTTAAAGTTTTTAGAACTACTTTATCGAGCCTTTCTCTTTGAGAAAAGATCCTTTGACTAAAAAGTATTAGAGAAATTCATGGAATGGGGCAATCAAATAAAGTACCAAATTCATTTGTTGTCTATTTAATTTTTTTTCTATTATAATCATGATGCCAATTTTGCTATAAGTGGGGAAATACAGGTGATGTGGAATAGTATTAGGAATAAATCCAGAAACTATTTCAGCATAATAAAAACACATCCCCTTGAGTCATTTTCACATTCTTATCACAGTTAAAGAAAATTCTAGGTGTTTTATTTTGTGAAATTCAGAATTTTTAGTTAGTGAAATTTTAATGCAGACTCCTGGGGTGTCTTCTGCAATAGTCTTATATAAATATATCTGTAACTTTCTTTTAATAAAAATGGAAAACCTTTTTCCTCTGGTACTGGGGATTAAACCCAGGGCCTCATGCATGTTACACAAGTACTCTACCTACTAAGTCACATCCCCTGGCCTTTTTTACATTTTGAGACAGGGTCTTGTTAAATTCCCTAGGCTGGTATTGAATTTGTGATCCTGTTGCATTAGCCTCCCAAGGAGATGGGATTACAGGCATGTGTCACAACCACCAACAAATTTGACACTTCAATCTACTTTTGTTAGGGGAGGGTGTACTATTTTTCTCCATAGAAGCTGGTTATATAGCTTACGTACTTCATAATTTGTCATTATTGCTAGCCTTTTACTGCTATTACACTGTATATGATAAGTTTTAAGAATTATTATTGAGGGCCGGTGAGATGGCTCAGCGGCGTAAGCGCCTGCCTTGCAAGCGCGAGGGCCCGAGTTCGACTCCCGGATCCCACATACGAAAAAGGGGCCGGTGATATCGCTCAGCGGCACGGGTGCCTGTTGGCGCGCGAGGTCCTGAGGTCGACCCCCCGGTACCCACAAAAAAAAAAAAAAAAAAAAGAATTATTATTGAATTTTGTATAGTTACTTTACATTTTACCTCTAATTTAAGTCCTTCCTTGTTTTGGTTTTTCAGTGAATTCTCAATTCCAAGCAGAAAATTAGTAAGTAGTGGTAATTCCAATATTTATGCCTTATATTTACTTCCACATGTGTACCTGGTAAAGCTTCCAGAATTCCAGAAATTCCAGAAAAAGAATGAGTAGCAGCAATAGCAGATGTCTGTATTTATATTAGTATTACATCAGTAAGAATTTTTCTGGCGCTTCAATACTAAGTTTGATGTTGGCTACAATTAAGATGGCTAACCTACACTGAGCACGTTCTTATGGGGGGGGGGATCATGAATGTATGAATATGTGGTTTTTTTTTTTTTTTTTATTTTATGTGGGTACCGGGAGTCGACCTCAGGACCTCGCACGCCAGCAGGCACCTGTGCCACTGAGCGATATCACTGGCCCTTTTTTTCCTTTATGTGGGTTCCGGGAGTCGAACTCAGGACCTCGCACTTGCCACGTAGGCACTTATGCCGCTGAGCCATCTCACCGGCCCGAATATGTGTTTTGAAAATCTAATTCTTACATAAGTCTGAAAGTCCCCAGGAAAGTCCCACTTTATAGTTTAAGAAACTAATCCTTAGAGAGATTAAGCAGTTTCTTAGTAGGGGAGGAATTCTAAAATATACATACGTATAATAATCAAGATATTTTAGGTCAACATGAATAACAGCTATTATTTCAAAATATCTGAGATATATAGGGTTATGCCTAGATTGGCTTGATTTTTACAGTCAACAGCTTTTAAAAACTAAATACAGCAACTTTCTGAAATAACTTTACATTACTGAAAAGTAAATATTCATGTAAAGCAATGAACCAATAATACCCACTTCAGTAGTGGTTAAAAGAAGACATGGGTTTTTATGACCATAGAAGGTCATGAGACTGGCTGATAGAAAACAGAATTAAAAACCTAAAACAGGATTTTTTACACAACTTATTAAAATGCAAATCTCCAAGCTCCAGGGATTCTGATACAGTAGGTCTCAGGACCTGTACTTTTTAGCAGCACTCCAGCTGATTCTGTTGTGGGTGGTATGCACTGAGAATGAATACTCTACATCCTCTGAGGAGTTCATGGAACAGTTTACTTTTTCAGATGACATTTCAAGTTCACCTAGGATAACTCATTTTCAATGGTACATCTAGGACTGGTCTGATACACTGTTTGTAAGTTATATTATTGCTTTGCAAACAAAAGTCAAACTTAGAGAGTGCTCACCAGTTTAGTTTCATGATCTTAGAATTGTAAAAGGTGTAAAGAATGGAAGTTAATTCATTAATTCATCAGTTGAGAGAAAAATTTTAAAGAATACATCAGAAATTATACATTTAATTTATAAACTATACAAGCTCTTACATTCACGGAAAGATAAAATCCTTTATAAAAATTTAGAATAAAAATATCTGAAGAAAAAAACTGCTTACCTTGAGATAACTGTGTTTTCATGGATCTTGTGTCCTGTGTAAAGGCAGATCCAACCGCACTACTTTGGGATAAGGTACCGCTGTTTGACGTTTCTGATCCAAAGGATGTCAAGGAGCTTCCAGCTTGAAGTGATGTTTTTTAATGATGAAAAAAAATTTTTTAATGTTTTCATCTTCAGTTATATTAAACAGTGTAGCATTTTATTGATTACCATCTGCCTACACCCTCTCACAGAACTTATATAAATGAATAATCCTGGAAATTAAAGTGCATGAAGTAATAGTTTGGGAAATGTATGGCAATACTGGGTGAAAAAAAAGCAAATATGTAGCCAATGTGTGTTATCCTTGGATGCAAACAATTTTTATAGCACATAGTAATGTAGTTATGCTGATGCCACAAAGGACACATCAGACAGCAAAGTAACAGAAATGGTATATTTTAAACCAAACTAAGTTCAAATTATTCTAACACTAAGTATCTTCACAAATAGTCAAATCAGCAAATGGGTATACTAGGGAGATCTGTCATCATTCCCAAGGCAATGGACAATAATGACTCTGGCACTAACGCTTCCCCTGAAGATGGACTGTGGGACTGCATTTAGCCTAAAGCAGTTACAGAAAGATTGGATAATATGAGTAATAAAATGTCTATAAAGAGACCTGTTCTCTGCCATATTTGGCAATGTCAATCTTCTCTTAAGTTTCTATAGTACTTATCATTCACCTTAAAAAAAAATCATTTTAAAATTTTTTTGGTTTTTTTGATATAGGGTCCTTGTAGTCTAGGCTGGTCTTAAATTTGTGATGGTCCTGCCTTGGGCTACTGAGCGCTGGGATTCCAGGATTCCAGGTAAGCAGCCTGGTAGGGTGTGATGGCACATGCCTGCAATGCCAGCTACTCTTTATTCCTATTTCCATGCTGTTCTGTGCTTCCTCACCCACTCAACCTCCCTCTGCTGGCCCTGGTACATTCAATGGTTAGCAAATTCTTCCATATTCCCCATCTCTTCTCTGAGTCCAAGGTCACGCCAAAGTCCCTTCTACTTGCCAGAATTCTTTTTTTTCTTTTTTTTTTGTGGGTACCGGGGGGTCAACCTCAGGACCTCGCGTGCCAGCAGGCGCCCGTGCCACTGAGCGATATCACCGGCCCCTTTTTCGTATGTGGGTTCCGGGAGTCGAACTTGGGCTCTCGCGCTTGCCGGGCAGGCGCTTAAGCCGCTGAGCCATCTCACCGGCCCTACTTGCCAGAATTCTACTTCACTTTTTTTTTTTTTTTTTTTTTTTTTTAAAGCCTCCTGAGTGCTGGGATTACAGGTATGTGCCACCATGCCCGGCTTGAGATCCTGTCTTTATTTTTTGTTTTTTTTGACACTGACATCTGATTTTTTGAGTTCAGGCTGGTATCAAACTTGTGGCAATACTCCTGCCTCAGCTTCCAGAGTCCTAGAATTACAGGTATGTACCACCCGCCTGGCCAGACCCTGTCTTTAAAAAATAAATAAATGAAATAAATAAAAATATAGAAAGTTTTGCAAGCAATGTATGATCCCAACCATAACTATTCCACACTACCCTTACAGTGTAAAAGTAGCCATAAAAGCCAGGCATGGTGGTGTATACCCATAATCCCAGCACTCGGGAGGCTGAGGCAGGAGGATCGCTGCAAGTTCAAGGCCAGCCTGGGCTCCATAGTGAGTTCAAGGCCAGCCTGCACTACAAATTGAGATCCTGTCTCAAAATACCAAAAATAAAATTAAAAAGTAGCCATAGAAAACATGTAAATAAATGGGTATAGCTGTGTTCCAATAAAACTTTATTACTTTTGGGATAATTCTCTTTTCTAGTTTCTTAGGCTGGCAGCTTAGTGTACTGATTTCAAAAAATCTTATTTTTTACTATACACATTTAAAGTTGTAAGCATATCCTTAAGCAATGCTTTTGTGCTACCTACAAATTTTTGACATTGTGTTTTAATGGTTGTTAAATTAGAAATGCTTTTAATTAAAAATTTTCCTCATGACTTCATCTTTGACATATTAGTAATTAACAAGTTTACTCCATTTCAAATTATTTGGAGATTTTTCAAATCACCTTTATTAATTCCAAATTTAATTTCTTTGTAGTTGAGAAGCTACCATGCATGATTTGTCCTTTTGGAATTTAGTGTAACTTGTTCTATGGCCCAGGATTTGATCTATGTTATTGACCGGTCTGTTTCTACTTAAAAAAATCAAGTATATTGTTAACTGCTGAGTATACTGTTTTTAAAAAGTAACACACTGAGGATTATTAAGACTTTCTAAACTGACCCCTGAATTATTATGAAGAATCCCTCTTTACCTCTGTTAGCACTCCTGGTTTTTATCTGCTTTGTCCATCATTAACATATTTAACAGCTTTCTTCTTACTGGTGTTTATGGTATGTCCTTTTCCTAGTCTATTCTTTCTTTTTTCTCTTTCTTTTCCCCCTGGTACTGGGGATTGAGCCCAGGAACTTCACACTGAGCTATATCCCTAACCCTTTTTAAATTTGAGACAGGGTTTCATTAAATTGCTCAGGCTGAGCCAGGTGTGCTAGTGCATGACTGTAGTCCTAGCACTTGGGAGGCTGAGGCAGGAGGAGCACCAAGAGTTCAAGGCAAGCCTGACTACTTAGTGAGTTCAAGACCAGCCTGAACTACAAAGCAAAACCCTATCTCAAAAACAAAAACAAAATAAAACAAAATTGCTCAGGCTGGGCTTGAACTTGTGATCATCTTGCCTCAGCCTCTCAGACTGCTGCGATTACAAGTGTGTGCCACCTTACCCAGCTTCCTTTTTCTATTTTTATTTCACTCCACCTCTTACAAACATTATAAAGTTCAGCCTCTTTTTTTTCTTTACTAGTCTGACAATGTCTGCCTTTTAACTGTAATGTTTAATTCCTTTACATTTTACCTAAGTAAATTCTTTTGTATATGTGCTGCCAAAGCGACAGCACAAAGTCAATTTTTTTGCTTTGTATTAATTTTTTGTTATTTTAAGACAGGGTCTTTGTAGCCCAGGATAGCCTTGAACTCACACTATCTTCTTGCCTTACCTTCCTCGATACTGAGATCGTAGGTGTGCATCTTTAACAATTCTTGGTCTGATGTGTGTTATCATCCTGGTTTTAAAATTCATATGCATATGTTCTAATTCATCAAACGTGGTGAATAAAAATCTGTACAAAACATTGGAAAGCTAAGAGAATCACCATCCAAACAGCTGGCTGACAATTTAATGAACTAAAATATATATTGTCATCTACAGCCATACCACCTTGAATGCACCTGACCTTGTTTAAAATGTATACATATCTATTTGGCCAATATTCCTCCATCTTGCCCTAAGAGAATTATGAGACCCAGCATGCCATGCTTCACTAGCAAACCTTTCTCAATTATTTGTAAACAATCAGCTGACCTCATTAAGTAAATAATGGGAAAAAGTAAATAAAAATGAGGGGAAAAGACTCCATACTTATGTGTTTATGTATGTATGTATGTATTTATTGAGGCAGGGTCTCACTATATAGTTCAGGCTGGCCTTGAACTCACTTTGTAGCGCAGGCTGGCCTTGAACTCATAGCAATCCTTCTGCCTCAGCCTCCTGAGTGCTGGGATTACAGGTATGTGCCACTGTAATAAGGCTCATGATCCTTTATTTTAATCATTGCTACACAATTAATTTAAATGGCTGGTAGGGCTAGAGTATAGCTATAGTTGTTAGGTAGTATGCTTGTCTAATATGTATAGCCCCTGGGTTTGATCCCAATACTGTGGGAGGAAAAAAAAGGAGAAGAAAAAGAAAAAGAGAAGAGTGATCATTGTACCAGTTACTCTTTCTAGTAATCTTTTTTCTTACTGTAGCAGCAAGCTCTTGAGTGTCTTATTCATCAGTGATAACATAAGGAAATACTGCTTTGATGCTTCATTCACTGATATATTTTTCCTAACGGTTCATAAGTTAAAGTCATAGCTGGGCCTATGTTGGTAGCCCACGCCTGTAATCCCAGCACTTGGTGGGGCTGAGGCAGGAGAATCGCTGTGAGTTTGAAGGCAGCCTGGCCCACATAGTTAGTTCAAGGCCAGCCTGAACTATACTGTACAGTGGCTCAAAAACCCTGGCTCAAAACCCCCCACAGGGCCGAGGATGTAGCTCAGTGGTGCAGCGCCTGCCTGGCAAGAACAAGGACCTGAGTTCAATTCCTGGTACCAAAAAAGAAAAAAGAAAGAAAGAAAGACTAAAAAAAACCCCAAATCAAAACAAAACAAAAAAACCACCAACCAACCAAAAAAAAAAAAAAAAAAAAACCCCAAACCAAACAAAAAACCACCACTACCACCACCAAACCCCCCACACTCCCTCCTCAAAAGAATTATTTTTGCATGAACTTAAAAAGATAGTGCTTTCAATCTAACTGGTACATCACTCCTTTCAATTATGAGAGTATCTGTTTTGTCACAGACTTAACAAAACAATGCTGACAAAATTCTGGGGTTTTGTGAAATTTTTGTGAAAAATGGTGTCTCAGTATAGATTTCACTTGGTTTTTTTTTTTTGTACTGGGAATCAAACTCAGGAACTTGTGCTTACCAGGCAGGCACTTACGCCACTGAGCTATATCCCTAGCCCTGTTTTTTTTTTTTTTTAATAAGCAAATCAAAGCCTCTTTTTCAATATGCTTAAGGATCATTTCTACTTCTTTTTCTGTGAATTATTAAGTTCCTTGCACAATTTTGTTGGGTTGCTGATCTTTTATATTTGATTACTTATTTATGAAACCGGGAATTGAACTCAGGACCTTGCACTTGCCAGGCAGGCGTCGTGCCACTGAGCTATATCCCTGGCCCCTGATCTTTTATATTTAGAAGAGTCCTCTATAAAAGGATATTAAAAAATTGCAAATAAAACTATTAACAATGCACTGCTAATAATATAGATGGTGCCGAACTTATGAGACTTTGACCTAGTATTTTTTGGGCTTGAGGATAGTATGAAAACATGTTTCTTCAGTACATACTGTACTCTAAAGTTTATTCTTTTCCCAGGCTAGCCACAAGCAGCATGATACTTTCTTATGATGCTAGGGAGCAGCAGCAAGCTATAGCTCCCAATGAGCTATACGAGCACAGGAGTGCACTCATACTGTACAGTGTACTGTGCTGCCAGTGTATTTTGGATATTATGTTTTGTGCTTTTACATCCCATCATTTCTACAAATGCCCATCTCTGTGTATAAGAGCTTATTTGACACTTTATTCTGAGTATTGAACAAACTAACCTATGTTGGGTATTACATGCACTAAATGTGTTTTTGACTCATTTCCAACTTATATTTTAGGATGAAAACCCACTGTAAGTTGAAGAGCATTTGCATATGAAAATTTAAATGGAAAAAATCTCCCCATAAATAGCAATAGTATAATTCTAATTCATTAAATTATCCTTTAAAAATTAGAATACTAACTAAAAATGATAAAAGGAGGCTTGATTTGTGCCAACACAAATTAGTTAATTCCTTTTCCGTTTGCTTGTTTGAGGCAGTGTCTTGCTTGCTGGCCTTGAACTTGAAGCATCCTTCCTTCTTCAGCCTCCCAAGTGAGCACTAGGATTATAGGTGCACATCACAATGTTTTCTTGTTCGTTTGTTTTTTGAGACAGGGGCTCACTATGTAGCTCAGGCTGGCCTTGAACTCTTGGCAATCCTCCTGCTTCTGCATCCCAAGTGCTAGGATCACAGGTGTGTGCCACCATACCTGGCTTGGCAATGTGTTCTTAACATCCTAAACGAGGTTATAAAAGGAACATCAAACAACATTTCTAAAAGTATGTGGTAAGAGTCTGTAGTAAGTTTCTATACCTTTGTGATAATGAAAGGGAAATTACTAAAAAAAAAAAAAAAAAAAGTAAAAAAGCATCACATACCAACACCAACAGCACCAAACTGCTGCCCAACCAATGAACTTGGACTGAACTGGCTGTATGTCGGCATCCTGCCAAAAGGTCCATAGGAACCCACTGACTGGAATGAAGAAGTAGATGAACCTAATGAAGACTGAAAGAATAAAATAAAAAGTCATTTTTCTAAGCACTAAGCAATATATGTGTAATAAAGAGAAATTCACATTTTAAAAATCTAATAAAAGTATGAGACTGTAACTACTAGAAACAAAATTACAATGACTTACAATAGGTATTATTACAGTTTAACAACATTCTGATTTCAGTGTTTGTCTAGATGTGCCAATTATACACAATGTGATATACACAGTGTAATATATACTCTAAGAATTCTATTGTAGATTTAGGAAAGAATAAATAAATGAAAAGTTTACTTTAGTAAGTAAATTAATTAAAGAAAAATCACATTCAGTGATACTGGATTTCAGTCTGACACTATCATAAATAAGCATCTTACTTGTGATTATTCCTTTGCTTTCAGTAATACCCATACAAAACCATTTACATTTTTACATGTAGTTACAGTAGGCTGAGGAACATTTTATATAAACCTCATTAAGCCTCAAACATATTTTAATACATACATATTTTATTTACCTTATTATGACAGGTACTCAATACATACTGCTGAATGAATAAAACAATCAAATTGAAGATTAAGAAATTCAACACCATTCTGATTTGTGCTCTTTGTTCTTCTCCTTCTATAAAAGTGACTACTGAAATAACTACTTCACAGAAAATTATCGAAAGATATATGTAAGATAACATGAATCTTCAGTGTAGGCAGCTATCTCCATTGAGAATGTGTCTCTTTCTCCATCTAAGAGATTCACATTTGGCAAGATTCCTTCAGATTTTCTTCTTAAAAAAAAAAAAATAAATAAAAAAAAAAATAAAAAGGGAGGGATAAAGTCTGAGGGATAAAGTCCTGTACAGTGGCGTATCCCTGTAATTCCAGCACTGAGAGATGCTGAGGCAGGAGGATGTAAAGTTCAAGTCCTACCTGGGCAACATAAACTTAGCAAGATCTTGTCTCCAAAAAAAGGAAAAGGGCTGTAACTCACTGGTAAAGCTCCCCTGCATTCAATCTCCAGTACAACAAGACAAAAAACAAACAGAACAGAATAAAAAGGGAGGGATAGTCAGATGTGGTGGTGCACGCCTGTAATCCCAGCACTTGGGAGGCTGAGGCAGGAGAATGGCTTCAAGTTTGTGGCCAGCCTAGACTACAAAGTGAGTTGAAGGCCAGCCTGAACTGCACAGTGAAACCCTGTCTCGAAAAGACCAAAAAAAAAAAAAAAAAAATGGAGGGATAGGCCAGGTACAAAGAAAAACCTTGTTATTCCAGCCATTTGGGGGGTTGAGGCAGAATCACAAGTTTGAATCTAGCCCAGGCAACTTAGTGAGACCCTGTCTCTAAACAAAAAATAAGAAGGCTGGTGATATGGCTGAGTAGTAGAGCACTTGTCTAGCATGCATGAGGCCCTGGATTCAATCCACAGTACTTCTACCAAAACAAAAACAAAAACAAAAACAAAAACCCAGTATTTTGTGGAAAATTAAGATTTTATCACTCACAGTGTAACAAAGGGAAGAATACAGAACAATTTAAGTGTTACAGTGCTAAAAAAAGAAAACAAAACAAAAAACAAAAACCAAAACCCAACAAGCACATTTTAGTACAGCTGACAAAAATTTATGACAAGAAAAAGGTTAAAAAAATGAATACGGAAGGAAAACCATGGGAGGGCCCTAACTTTTAATCAGCTGTGCTCACAAATAAAAGTATTCTTTAGGTGCCAGGCATGGTACACAAACCTTGTAATCCCATCACTCAGGAGGCCTAGGCAGGACGATCTTGAGCTGGAGGCCAGTATAACACACGCACATACACAAAAACCAAAAAACCAACAAGTGCCGGGCATGTTGTAATCCCAGCACTTGGGAAGCTGAGGCAGGAGGATCGCTGTGAGTTTGAAGCCAGCCTAGACTACATAGTAAGACCCTGTCTCAAAAACCAAACAAAAAAATCTGGGGTTGCTGGCGCACACCTGTAATCCCAGCACTTGGGAGGCTGAGGCAGGAGGATCGCCATGAGTTCGAAGCCAACCTGGGCTACAAAATGAGTTCAAAGTTAGCATGAACTAGTCTACATAGCAAGACCCTGTCTCAAAAAACAAAAATAGGGCTGGGGATGTAGCTCAGCGGTACTGTGCCTGCCTTGCAAGTGCGAGGCCCTGAGTTTGATCCCCAGTACCAAAACAAAACAAAACAAAAAAACCCACTCAAACCAACAAGCAAAAAATACACAAGAAGTATTCTTATATGAACGGGCTTCTGTTGCTATATTCAAAATTCAAAGAGCTTTTGTATGCCTCCAATGAACGTGGAAGTACACACTGTATAGTAAGTCCCCAACTTACAAACATCCAAGTTGCGAACTTTCACAGAAACAAACGGACCTCACACTATGAACATTTGTAGATATTAACAAATCACACAAGTAGCTCGCATGTCTGTTGGACACTGTCCCTTATGCTGCTGTGTGCTTATTGTACAGTGCTCAATCAGAGCTCAGGATGTTTGGAAGCAACAGAAAAAGCAGTGGTGATGTGGAGGGGACAACTAGGAAGTGCAAAACAATATACATTGTATATTTGTGTCAAACGTGTATGAGACCCACTTTGTGGGACTCCTGAATGTTCTTCTGAAATGGAACTCGTTGGTAAGTTGAGGACTTAATGTAATGGATCTCCTCTTTAAGTCATAATTTACAACTGATTAGGCATCATGTATTTCTATTTTTTGATAAAATATGTAAAATTCCAATTCTTTCTGACAATACTTAAGGTATTTTTATTTAGGAAATTTAAGAACTTATCTATATTAAAATCCTTTTACTTATGCTTGTTTATCACTCCAAATCATATATAATGTGATTCAACATTTTCCCCATTCCACTTAATAATTTTACTTAACAGTAGCTACTATCATTCTATTTTTATTTTATTTTTTGTGGGTACCGGGGGTCGAACTCAGGACCTTGCACGCCAGCAGGTGCCCGTGCCACTGAGTGATATCACCAGCCCTTTTTTCGTATATGGGTACCGGGAGTTGAACTCAGGACCTCGCACTTGCCAGGCAGGCACTTATCCCACTGAGCTATCTCACCAGCCCACTATTATCATTCTAGATTGTAACACGAACCATTATCTGTATAGTGTAGTAGCACTGATCTTAGATTCTGGAGCCTGATTACCTGGATCCATTCAAACTGGCTCCCATCTCAATTTCCTCACTTGTAAGAGAGAGAAAAATGACGGTACCAACTTCTCATGTATTATGAAGACTGACTTATAATATGCAGACTGATTGTACTTTGAAGAGCACTTCTTATAGATAGCTTTCAATACATGTTAGTCATTGTAACATTGTAATGTTAAAATATTAAAATATTTTATCATAAAAATAAATTCTTCATCTATTGCTTACCCTATTTAGTCCCAATTTATGACCCAAAGAAAAAAATCTAGATAAGAATACTATACAGGTAATTTTAAGTATCCAGGTAACTTCAAAATGGTAAGCTGTATGAACACTGTTAGGAAAGACACCTAAGGCTAGCTGTGTGTGTGAAGTTTATATCTCCATTGCAAGACAAATTTACTATCAGTTACCTGAACAATAGCTGGGTCCTGAGGCAAAGAACACTGTGGTTTTGGTGGCTCACAAACAGTGAGATCTTTAATATCACTCCCACGGAATATAATGTATTCAAAGACTTCATCTCGAGGTGGTATTGGACGATCTGTTGGCCTGTCTTCTGTACCAAAGGATCGAACTGGTGAGAAAATAGAGAACATGAGAAATGTATCTACCACTCATCACATTCATGTAGAGTCTCATCTAAGTATTCTGTTCCAAGTATCAAGCAAAAGTTCTGAAATATCATCTGTGAGAAAGTATTTCCAGATCTGTGGTTAAGAAAAAAAAAATTTAAAGCTAATGAGAAAGAGTTTTACCTAAAGCTAAATGTATTCTGCACACCCTGTCCCCAGGATTCTCCACAGCACAAAGCAACAGACGATAACCAACAAACTGAGCTGATCAAAGAGGAGACCAATACCCAGGGAGAGTTTTGTTTCAGGACTGAAGTGATACTCTTACCACAGAGACCGGGTGAGAGACAGCCTTGGAAGTTAGAGCTGGAGAGGACTAAACAGGGATCCCCTGGGAGGCCCAGGCTCAGACCAGAAAGATCACAGGACCTATATTCTGTTGTGGGAGGCCGGGTTTGGCGGGAGTAACCACCATAGGTGGTCTTGAAGAAGAAGGCATTTAGTCTAGTAGTATGTTTGTGCTCTGGTACTGCTGCCTACATCCAACGTATAAGGGTGGCCTAACTGTCTTCACTTAAATCATAGTTCTCTTTGTTTTGGTTAAAGGCTGTTCATGAATGGTTCCTAGGGTCTGTCATTATCCAGTTGAAATTTGAGGCCACTGTTATTGCTGAATTTACTACAATAGCCAAGGTAACATAGTAGTGGTTGGCAATCAGTTTTCTCTCTATGCCAATATCTGGATTACCTGTGGGTCATAAACAACACCGCGGCTTGCACTCCCAAGAAGAATGGGGCACTGAGCCAAATAATTTGCAAACCCCAACACAAAAACAAAAACACAGAAACAGAAAAAGACAAGGCAAATGCCTTGGAACAATGCCAACTCCTCCCAAATTGGCTCAAGGGGCATAGAAGGGGAGGAAATCATAAACTATACAACAGATAAGTTTGAAAGGGAACCAATGGAGGTTAAAACAGTTCAATAAGGTACTTGGAGAATTTAAAGAAGCTATAACTTATCAGATAATAACCCTAATGAAACAAATGATCAGCAAGTCTAGAGAAGACACTAACAAATAGCTAATGAAGCTAAAGAAAGAAATGCAAAATATGAATGCCCAGCATAGAAAAGAATGGGAGTCCATAAGAAAGGTCCAAACAGAAATCCAGGAAATCTAATATGTGACTGAAAGTATGGGAAGCAGAAACAACCAATGTGAAGACAGTGTCAGATCTAAAGGAGGGGATTGAGGTCAATGATCAATTAATGAGAGATACATTAAAACAACAAGGGAGGGGCCGGTGAGATGGCTCAGCGGTGTAAGCGCCTGCCTGGCAAGTGTGAGGGCCCAAGTTCGACTCCCGGAACCCACATACGAAAAAGGGGCTGGTGATATCGCTCAGCGGCACGGGTGCCTGCTGGCACATGAGGTCCTGAGGTTGAGCCCCCGGTACCCACAAAACAACAACAACAACAACAACAACAACAACGGAACATGAAAAATGGATCCAACAGCTCCTAGATGACTCAAAGAGGACCAACGAATTGGAATTAGTGAAAAATCAGAAGACAGCGCAAAGGCATAAAAATCTGTTTACACAAGTAATAGCAGAAAACTTTCCAGACATGGAAAAAGAATTTAATACACACATAAGTAAAGCACATAGAATCCCAAATACCCATGATCAGAAAAAAACCACCCACGCCATGTAATTATTAAAATACCAGAAATACAACTCAAGAACAGAATCTTTAAGGTTGCTAGAGAAAAACAACAAATCAATAAAGGAAAACCCATCAGAATTACAACAGATTTCTTAACACAAACCTTGAAGACAAGAAAAGCATGGAATGAAGTGGTTCAAGCTCTTAAAGAAAACAACCTCCAACCCAGACTGTTTTATCCTGTGAAATTATCTTTCAAAATTCACAGAAAAATAAGATACTTCCACAATAAAGAAAACCTAAAGAAATTTATGACTACCAAACCAACACTTCAAAAAATTCTCAACGATACCTTAGAAGGAAGACAATGAAGCTAACAACATCAAAAGGTCCAATAAAATGAATACCTCAGCTAGGGCTAGCAATTAAGTAGAAGAGAAAGAAAGCAGAACAGCAACAGGAAATTAATACCAGGACAAGAATAAGTCAGTACCTATCAATTATAACTATCAATGTAAATGGACTCAACTCACCAATCAAAAGACAGAGTTTAGCAGAATGTATCAGTAAACAAAATCCAATGGTAAGCTGTATACAAGTAACATATTTAACACAAAAATTAATTCATAGACTAAAAACCAAAGGATGGAAAACAGTATTCCATGCAATGGGAACCCCAAAACAAGCAGGAATAGCTATTCTATTTTCAGACAAAGTGGATTTCAAGTCAAAACTGATCAAAAGGGCTGGTGATATAGCTCAGCGGCCATAGGCGCCTGCCTGGCAAGTGCGAGGTCCTGAGTTCGACTCCTGGTACCCGCATATAAAAACAAAAAACAACAACAAAACTGATCAAAAGAAGCAAAGGAGGACAATACATCCTGGTTAACAGAACTATTAACTGGAAGAAATAACAATTATAAATGGAGCCACGTATGGTGGTGCAGGCCTGTAATCCCAGCAGTTGGATCGCTGTGAGTTCGAGGCCAGCCTGGGCTACAAAGTGAGTTCAAGGCCAGCTTGAACTACATAGTGAAACCCTGTCTCAAAAAGATAAAAACAAAACAAACAAACCCCCCCCCAAACCCCAAAACCAACCAAACAAAAAAAACAAACGTACAGCACTATGGCATGGTGAATTCAACTTCATAAAACAAATTCTAATAAAAGATCAGATAGGGCCAGTGAGATGGCTCAGCGGTGTAAGTGCCTGCCTGGCAAGCAGGTTCGACTCCCAGAACCCACATATGAAAAAAGGGCCGGTGATATCGCTCAGAGGCATGGGCGCCTGCTGGTGCGCGAGGTCCTGAGGTCAACCCCCGGTACTCACACACACACACACAAAAATCAGATAATCAATACAATTATAGCAGGGGATCTCATACCCCACTATCACAAACAGATCAACTAACATATCAACAAAGAAAAAAATCAACAAAGAAGTATCAGCGTTGAACCAAACCTTGGAACAAATGGACTTAATATATATAGAGTGTTCCACCCAACAACAGAGTATACATTGTTTTTGGCTGCGCATGGTAATTTCTCCAAAATAGACCACATACCAGCTAATAAGGCATGCTTCAGTAAATGAATTGAAATTTTACCATCCATATTATCAGACTGCAGTGCAATGAAACTAGAAATCAATAGCAAAAGAAACCACAAAAACTATATAAACACAGGGAAACTAAACAACATACTCTTGAGTAATCAATGGTTTACAGAGAAAATTAAGGAAGAAATAAGAGAGTTCCTAGAATTAAATGATAATGCCAGTGAAACATACCAGAGCTTATGGGACACGATGAAAGCAGTCCTATGAGGGAAGTTTATAGCGGTGAATGTCCACATCAGAAAATAGAATGAGCCAAATAAATAACCTAATAATGCATCTCGAACTCTTACAAAAACAACAGTCCAAACCCAGAACTTGTACTAGGAAGGAAATTGTAAAGATCAGAGCAGAACTTAAAATCGAAAAGGTAGTTCTTTGAAAGAATAAACAAAATAGATGAACTCTTAGCCAATCTTACCAAAAAAAGGAAAGAAAAGTCACAAATCAATGCAATTAGAAATGAAAAAGGCAAAATTTATAATGGACACTGTTGAAATCCAGAAAACTATTAGCAATTACTTCACAAATATATATGCCAAAAAATACATACATGCTAAGCAACTGGAAAACTCAGAAGAAATGGAGATTCCTAGATACATGTGAATTGCCAAAACTGAACCAAGACCTAAAAATCTTGAACAATCCAATTAACAATAGGCAATGAAACTGAAGCAGTAAAAAAAAAAAAAAAAAAAAAAAAAAAAAAAATTACCAACTATGAAAAGCCCAGAACCTAGATTCACAGCTGAATTCTCCAAGAACTTCAGGGAAGATCTAACACAAATATGCCTTAAACATTTTAATAAACTCGAAAGGGAGGGAGTATTTTTTCAAAATCATTCTTGGAAGCTAACATTATCCTCATCCTAAAACCACACAAGGACACAACCAAGAAAGAGAATGATAGGCCAATTTCTCTAAAGAACACAGACACAAAAATCCTTAATTAGATACTGGCAAACAGCAACAAATCATCGAAATGATCAAGTAGGCTTTACTCCCAGGGATGCAAGGATGGTTCAACATACACAAATCAATAAAAATAATTCATCACATAAACATAAGCAAAGGGAAAAATCACGAGATTATCTCAATAAATGCAGATAAAGCCTTTCACAAAACCCAACATCCATTCATGTTAAAAACTCTGAAGAAAACAGATATAGAAGGTCTTTTATCTCAATATGATAAAAGCCATTTATGACCAATCTACTGCTAATATCACATTAAATGGGGAAAAACTAAATGCCTTCTTTCTAAAATCAGGAACTAGTCAAGGATGTCCATTATCACCACTCCTGTTCAATATATTCCTTGAAACACTAGCAAGAGTAACCAGACAAGAGAAAGAAATAAAAGGGATATGTAGAGAAAAGGACAAAGTAAAAAAAAAAAAAAAAAAAAAGACATAGTCAAAATACCATTATTTGCAGACGACAAACACTTTACTTACAGGATACAAAAAAACTGTACCAAAAGACTTCTAGAATTGATAAATTCAGCAGTGTAGCAGGATACAAAATAAACACACAGAAATCAACAGCACTAACAATGAGCTCACTGATAAAGCAATTAGGAAAATAATACTATTCATAATAGCATCCAAAAAAATTAAATATAGTACTTAGGTATTAACCTAACTAAGGAAGTGAAGGACCTCTACAATGAAAACTACATTACTCTGAAAAAGGAAATCGAGGAGGACATCAGAAAATGGAAAGATATGCCCTATTCCTGGATAGGCAGAATCAACATGATCAAAATGGGTATACTTCCAAAACTGTTACACAGATTTAATGCAAGCCCAATCAAAATACCAACATCATTTCTCACAGAGGTAGAAAAAACAATCCGAAAATTTATATGGAATTAAAAAAAGCAATCTTGGGTAACAAAAGCAAAGCATGTGGCATTGAGATAGGAGAGTAGGGTATGGCAAAGCTGGCTGGGGAAGTAGGTGTGACCTATTAATTACAAGATCCCTGACATAGGCACAGAACAGTTCCCAAAGCCCTGCACATGGAGTTCTGACGAAAGGTTTTCAAATAGGTTGGCCTAGACCTGATGTCAGTCTTAGGCATGGGATCCCAGCACCACCTGTCAGGACCCATATATAGAAGTTCTTAATGGTTTCCTTGAGATTTGGACAGCATAAAAGGACAGGTGAGCTGTGAAGAGCTTGCTATGGTGGCTTTTCTTCAAGACAGCCCACCCTGCGTCCTCCAGGATGTTCTTTCATCTTGCTTTTTCCTCTTTACTTGGCCCAAACATGCACTGCAGAGACAGTTTCTTCCCTACTCTTCACTTTTACTGTCTTGAATAAACTTGGCCACTGCTTTGTGCTTTTTTCGAATTAATTCTTTGAGACAAGAAGAACCCGGAATCTAACTCTAGAGGGAGAGGCGGGCAACATAGAACCCGGTAACATTTAGTTGGGAGCCAGTTTTAGAAGCAGGCTACCTGCTATCAGCATCACAATCCCAGACTTGAAGTCATGCTATAAAGCTACAGTGATTAAAACAGCATGGTAATAGCACAAAAACAGGAATGTGGATTAATGGAACAGAATACAAGAAGCAGAAACAATCCTGGACACATACACCTATTTGATCTTTGACACAGCAGCCAAAAACATACTGTACACTGGAGGAAAGACAGCCTCTTCAATAAATGGTGCTGGGAAAACTGGCTATCCACATGTAGAAGACTGAATCTAGACCCGTATCTCTCACCCTGTACTAAACTAAAATAGAAATGGATCAAAGATCTAAATGTTAAAACAGAAGCACTTACTTTATCTGCTGGAAGATAGAACAGGTAAAACTCTGGAAGACATAGGCAAAGGCAAGAACTTTCTGAACAGAACCCCAGTGACACAAGAAATAATACCGCGAATTAACAAATGAGATCATATCAAATTAAAAAGCTTCTATACAGCAAAGGAAACAACCAACAGAGTGAAGAGACAATCTAGAGAATGGGAAAAAAAAAAACTTACCAGCTATTGCATGACAGAGGACTAACATGAAGAATATAGAAAGAACTCCCCAAAAATTACACCCCCTCAAAATAAAAGAGCCAATCAAAAAATGGGCAACTGAATAGACACTTCCCGAAAGTCTAAATGACCAATAAATACATGAAAAGATGCTCATCTTTGGCTGTCACAGAAATGCAAATTAAAACTACACTGAGATACTATCTTACCACAAAAAGAATGGCTATCATCCAAAAATCTAGTAATAACAAATGCTGGTGAAGATGTGGGGGAAAAGGGAACTCTTCTACATTGTTGGTGGGAATGTAAACTAGTACAACCACTACGGAAACAGAAAAACTAAAAATAGAAATTCGTTTGACTCAGGTATCCCCCTTTGAAGTATCTTCCCAAATAGTTAAAATCATATATTCCTGTGTTTATAGCAGCACAATTTATAATAGCTAGACTTTAGCAACAGTGTACATATATATCTATCAACGGATAAGAAAAATGTGGTATAACAAAGAGTAGAAGGCATAGAATCAGTAGGTTGTGGTGGCTTCCGCCTGTAATCCCATCACATGGGAGGCTTAGGCAGGAGGACTGCTGTGAGGCCAGCCTGGGCTACGTAAGTGAGTTCAAGGCCAGCCTGCACTACAGAGTGTGATCCTGTCTCAACCCTCCCCCCACAAAAAACCCCAACCAACCAAACAAACAAAAAAACCAAACCAAAAACAAAAACAGAAGGCACAGAATCAAGAAAATTATTACAGAAAAGATGAAAAGGGAGAAAGAGTGGAAAGAGTTAAGCCTCCCTTGGTCCCTCACCATGATGGAAGGAGGAAAAGGGTAGGTAGGAAGAGCAGAATCAAAGGGAGAGTACAAGGTCTTCAAAAGATAGAAGAAAAACATTCAAGATTAATATTTATCATAGAAAAATAACAGCACAACTAAAAAATGCATTAAGAGCAAACAATACCCAATGCAATAAAATGAAGTCACAGAAAGACAGTAATTTGGAGAAAAAGGAAACGAGAATTAAAGAAAAAATAGTACAGCAATAAAAGATTACAGAGAGGATCATTATGAAGCTCCAATGGCTAACTGGTATCCCTAAAGTATAGAATAGAATAAAGAAGGTACACAATAAAGAAAAAATAATAAAAAAACACAACATAATAGTAATCACTCTCTTTTTTTTTTTTTTCTTTTTTCGAGTCAGGGTCTCACTATGTAGTGCAGGCTGGCCTTGAACTCATGGCAATTCTTCTGCCTCAGCCTCCCAAGTGCTGGGATTACAGGCATGAGCCACAATGCCCAGCAATAGTAATCTCTTGACACAAAGACCAAAATTTGATTAAAGTTTTCACTGTATTTCCAGAAACACACACACACACACGCACACAGAGTGCACTAAAGGCCATACAAAATCTTACACTTTGCTGTATCAAAATGTATCAAAATGAAGAACTCACAGAAACAGTGGTATGAAAAGAAGTGGGACTGGGTGTGTAGCTCAGTGGTACAGCACATACTTACATGTGAAAAGTCCTGGGTTTGATCCCTAGCATCCCTCCCAAAAAGATAAGAAATGGACAATCAATTCATTTAAGAACGTAAGTATACAAGACAATTTATTATGGATGTAGAGCAGAATGCAAATTTAATAGTTCCAGAAAAGGCTAAAAAGTTATATATATAAAGTGTGACAAAATAAATTAGACCAGTGTATCACACAGCATTTTTTTTCACAGCATTTTAACAAAAACTGGAGATGAAAACGACATGGGAAAAACACAAAAGGAAATAAAATAAGAAATTACTTGATAAAATTATCTAATTATGGGCTAGGAATGCAGCTCAGTGTAGCTCATGTGTTTAAGCATTCAGAAGGCCCTGAGTCCAATCTCCACCATCACCAAAAAAAGTTACCTGTATATAAATGAAGACTTTAACTTTTTTTGCTTGAGCTCTTAAAGGTAACTCATAGTAGGATTTAAAATTAAGGGCATATTTTCCAAAATATGGTGTGAAGAAAATCACTATCATATAGCAAAAAGGGTAAAATGAAAAAGCATGAATATAAAAGGAATGGAATAAGAATGAATTGCACATGCCAAAAGTTTGTGACACGTGCTCTAATGATGAAAACTGGCTTGGATCAAACAGTTTTCCACAGAATATAATTCTTATAGCATTGGAAAGAACAGATTAGAAGAATGGGTTAAGACGGGCGAACATGGCTGGAAGATGCTGCTACAGACAAATGAGAGGATCTGAAGACAGGCATGACAAGCACAGCACAGCAGAGAATTAACAGTACTATTCTGCTACAACTCGGTGTTTCAGCACCTGAATGAGCTCACATGCAATGTGAACTAGGGGAATTATGTCATTACAATTTCATTGTTTATCTCTATTTTTTCCTAACATGTTATTTTTTGCACATGAAGGTAACAGCAGGTAAACAGAGCAAGTCACTGAGCAATGGTATATGATGCCCACTCACCCCAAGTTTCTTCAAGGCACAATTTGACTGTTTACTCAGTCTTGTAAGTGCTTATTGCATGGTTCTTTCTAACGTTGACATACTCTTTTCTTGTCTCTAACAGTGGCCTCAATTCTTCCTTAGACCTTCTTCCATAAGGTTATTTTCGTCTTTGGTGTTTTGTAAAGGAAAGTCTTACAGTAGCATTTATGTTTTATGAATTTAACATGTCTCTAAGCATATTAGTATGTATTCTTATATTTTTTACATACTCAAATTACAAAGCTGCACAGATTTTTGGATGGTCTTGTTTTCCCATAAATCCAGGTATTTTACTGCAGGAAACCATCCAGTGTATTACACATTAATGCTAATATTAAGTTGCAACGAGAATACTGATCTGATTCTGTGATATTCTGGGGGTTATCATGAATTAATGAAAATGTAGTCAATTCAGGAGGTTTGGAAAATGTAAGCAATATTTAATATTTTTACTACAGCACTGCATCTGTACTCTCAGAGAAGTTACAGTCTAGCAAATGCACTAAGCATTATGCAGTAAAGAAAGCACAAAGACTGGATTAGTTTGCTAGGGTTGCTAAAACAAAGTGCCAGAGACTATGTTGTGTGATGGTGAAACTTACACAAAAATATTTATAGCAGCATTACAAATAGCCAAAAGATGGAAGCTATCCCAATGCCTACCAACAAACATATGGATAAACTGTAACATACAGATTTATGAGATATAATTGAAACATGGTGAATGCTCACATTAAAAAAAAATATGGGTAAAAAAAATAAAAAAAAATATGGGGCCGGTGAGATAGCTCAGCAGCATAAGCACCTGCCTGGCAAGCGTGAGGTCCTGAGTTCAACCCCTGGAACCCACATAAAAAAAAAAAAGATTACAGTAAAAGACACTGCCATTAATCCTCATCAAAATGCAACATACTGAGTTAAGAGCCACTGATCTGTACAGTGGTTAATTGTACATTATATGAACTGCACCTCAAATACCAACAGGAGAATCTGTGTGCACACCTACAAATATAGCCTATAAGAAAACATACAAAGTGGGCCGGTGAGATGGCTCAGCGGCTTAAGCGCCTGCCTGGCAAGCGCGAGGGCCCGAGTTCGACTCCCGGAACCCACATACGAAAAAGGGGCCGGTGATATCGCTCAGCGGCACGGGCGCCTGCTGGCGCGCGAGGTCCTGAGGTCGACCCCCCGGTACCCACAAAAAAAAAAAAAAAAAAAAAAAGAAAACATACAAAGTGATAACAGTAGTTGTGAAAAACGGAAAATCAGGGGTGGTAATCCTCTATTTTCATCATGCTGCTACACTGGCTTTAGTAAATATTCTAAGTTGGGTATGGTGGCGCATGCTTATAATTCCAGCTACTTGGAAGGCTAAAGCAGGATTGTAAATCTGAGGCCATCCTGGACAACTTAGGGAAACCCTGTTTCAAAATAAAAAATAAAAAGGGCTGGGGCTATAGCTCAATGGTACAGTGTCCCTGGGTCTGGCCCCAAAATACATGCACACACTCATTATTGTTTTACTTTGTCCCTAAGTTAGATAAGCCTAAAGCCTAAATTTTAGGCCAATGTTTAATAAAAGAGAACAGGAAATAAGAAAAATAATCCTCTCTATAAGTCTTAAAGAAGACAACCAATTTTTTTTTTTTTTTTTCCTGGCTAGAATCTATAACAAAGACTTAACAGAAATGTAGCTGGGGGTGGTGGCGCATGCCTATAATCCCAGCACTCGGGAGGCTGAGGCAGGAGGATTGCCGCAAATTCAAGGCCAGCCTGGGTTACAAAGTGAGTTCAAGGGCAGCCTGAACTGGATAGTGAAACCCAGTCTCAAAAAGACAAAAAAATAGGGGAATGGGAAAATAAAAAAAAAAAAAAAAAAAAAAAAAAAAAAAAAAGGGCTGGTGAGATAGCTCAGCGGCATAAGTGCCTGCCTGGCAAGCGCGAGGTCCTCCTGAGTTTGACCCACGGTACCCACCAAAAAAAAAAAAAAAGAAAGAAAAGAAGAAAAAGAGAAAGAATCATGTACAAGTACAAATTCTCTATGATGAATATGATCACTACGTGTATCTAAAATGTACTAATAAAATCTGATTGAAAAAAAAACATGGCCATGGTTTTTTTTAAAAAACAAGGCCAAATTATCTGGCAAGTCACTTCAAACATCATCCTTAACTGTAGTGACCAACTTGCTAATACTTCTATCATAAAATACCAGAATTTCTTGGTTTAAACATGATAAGCATTATCTATGGTGGCTGGATATGGAATGTCCCCCAAAAGCTCATGTGTTGATGGCTTGGTCCCCAAAGCAGCAATGCTCATGGCAATGCTTTTGGAAGGGGATTAAATCATGAGGACTCTAACTTCACCACTGGATTTATCAGTTGATAGATTCATAATCTTTTTTTTTTTTTTTTTTGGTGGGTACCGGGGGTCGACCTCAGGACCTCGTGCACCAGCAGGCGCCTGTGCCGCTGAGCAATATCACCGGCCCTTTTCTCTTATGTGGGATCTGGGAGTCAAACTCGGGCCCTCGCGCTTGCCAGGCAGGCGCGTACGCTGCTGAGCCATCTCACTGGCCCCTAGATTCATAATCTGATGGCATCATTGGGAGTGATAAAAACTTTGCAGGTAGGACCTAGAAGAGACTGAATGTCCCTGGGGGGACTATCTCTTGTCTCTGGCCCCTTCCTCTCCGGCTCTCCAGGATTCCTTCTGCCATGAGGTAAACAGCTTTCCTCCGCCATGACCTTCTGCCATAATGTTTTTACCTTGCTCCATTTGCCAAGCAGTGGAGCCAGTTGACCATAGACTGAAACCATGAACCAAAATAAATCTGTCCTCCTCTAAGTTCTGTCTCAGTATTTTTTTTTGGTGGGTACCGGGGTCAACCTCAGGACCTCACGCACCAGCAGGCACCCGTGCTGCTGAGCGATACCACCGGCCCTTTTCTTGTATGTGGGTTCCAGGAGTCGAACTCGGGCCCTCGCACTTGCCAGGCAGGCGCTTATGCCGCTGAGCCATCTCACTAGCCCCTGTCTCAGTATTTTGTCACAGGATTGGAAAGCTAACACATATACTTAAATAGCTAATTTATCTCCAACACTTTCCCAAAGCCTTAACTTTTTGACATACTAAAACTTGTAAATTAGATTCTATCAATTGACAGGGAAACAAAACAAGGCTGCTGAGTATCAAAATATAAGACCAATAAATGAAAGTCTGAATTAGCCAAGAAAGACCAACGAAGTAAACCAAGAAACTAAGGCTGAGTATGTTAAAAATGAAATGCAGGTTAATATTTATAATATAATCTTTTCCCTCCAGTATTGGGGACTGAACACAGGGCCTTGAGGATGCTAGGCAAACCCAAATGAGCTGCATCCTCAGCCCATATTACTTTTTATTTTGAGATAGTCTCACTAAATTGCCCAGACTGTTCTCAAATTTACAATGCTGCCTAAACCTCCCAAATTGTTGGGATTATAGGCATAAACCCCACACCCGGTGATGCAGTCTTAAGCAGTTGCTACCAGCTGTAAAATGTGATTCCAATCTGCTTATACAAACGTACATTCCAATCAAACTCACTCTCAGTACACAGGTCAGATTTTTTTTTCTATCACAGCTTCTGAGAACACCTAAATGATACTAAATTCAAAATTTAAATACTACTCACATCAGGGTTCTTGAAAGGGGAAGGAAGAGGCACACAGTTACACACAACAGGAAGCATGTATATATGCCAAGATTTATTTAAGGAATTGGCTTATGGGATTTTGAAGGCCTGATTGTCGTATTATATGTATTTTGGCTTTCACCCACAGTTCCTGGCTCATAAATCCCTCCAAAGGTCAGGTCATAGAAACTGGAATTTTTCTCCCTCAAAGCTGTTCACAGAAACGCTAATCTTCCC
Organism: Erethizon dorsatum; assembly: GCA_028451465.1. Taxonomy (NCBI): domain Eukaryota; kingdom Metazoa; phylum Chordata; class Mammalia; order Rodentia; family Erethizontidae; genus Erethizon; species Erethizon dorsatum. Next base: position 98,989,644 of record CM051834.1, read on the forward strand.
TGCCTTTAAATTCTCTGACCCACCCTTGGAGCCCTATACCATAGAGAGAGAAATGCTATACAGAAAGGCCAAGCAGAATCCCAACAACCAGGCCTTGCTGGGTTCCCCAGTGTCCATCTGCAGATCATACCCTTTATGTCCAGTCACATTTCAGCATACGTAGTTATCCATGGTTCAATCATGCCTATAAAATGAGGTCTCCACAGAAACCTAAAAGGATAGGGCTGGGAAAGCTGCCAGGGAGGTGAGTATGTGGAGGTGTTACTGGGTTTTGGGGTACTGCAGTCTCCTTTTGGAGGTGATTTCTAGGTTCTTTCTATCCTGAGCAAAGAACTGGTCCAGACAAGTGTAAATGGTAGCAAGGTTTTATTAAAGGTAGGAAAAGAAGTACACCCTACAGCGTTAGAGTGGACTATACGTGCAAGAGGGAACACAGTAGCAAAAACTCAATGTGGACTATGAAGTCTGTATCACCCACTCCTGAGGCTGATGTCAGGTCTGGGCTATCCTACTGAAAACCTTGAGTTCTTACGATAAATTCACATGCAGGGGTTTGGGAATGGTTCTACACCTGTGTCCTGGGATTTTGTCATTAACAGGTCACACCTACTACCCCACCCAGCTTTGCCATGCCCAACTCTCTTGTCTCAGAGCTGTACCAGGAGGTGGCAGTGGCATACCAGAGAGGGCATGGAAACTCCACACTCCCTTTCCTATACTTTTACCTTTGTGTCTCTTCATCAGTTTCCTTTGTAATATCCTTTATAATACTAGTAAATATTTTCCTGAGTTGTGAGCCATTCAAGTAAATTAAGCAAACCCAAGGAGAGTTGTAGGAAACTCAATTTATAGCTGGTCAGTCAGAAGCACAGGTAAATCTGAGGCTTGTGACTGGCATTTAAAGTGTGTGTGGGGGTCACTCTTGGAATTTGTCTTCCAACCTGTGGGACACTCAGCTTGTGTCTGTGGTTACAGAGTTGCTGGCTTGGTAGGGAGAAAGAAGTCCTCTGTGTTGATTGTGGTGTGAAGAGCATGAGAAAATTGGATGGTTTGTTTACCCAATAGATCAAACAAAGCCAAAATCTGAAGAGTAGGCTAGTAGAATTCGTTCTTGTTCATAGATCAGTGTTCTATTCAGGCCTTCAACTGATTAGATAAGGCCCACCCACATTAGGGAGGATAATCCAATTTACTCAAAATTCACTTATTTATGTTAATTTCCCAAAAAATCTTTACAGAGCAAGGTGGCAAAGGCCTGCAATCCCAGCATTTTGGGAGGGTGAGGCAGGACAATGGAAAGTTTGAGCCAAGCCTGAGTAATTTAGCAAGAACCTGTCTCAAAATAAAAAAGGGATGGGGATGTAACTCAGTGCAAAGGTCCCAGGTTCAATCCCCAGTACTGCAAAACAAAACAAAACAAAACAAAACAACAAAACCCCCCAAAAACAAACCAAAAAAAAACCTTCACAGAAACATCTAGACTGTCTGACCCAGTATCTAAGCACTGTGGCCCAGTGACACAAAATTAACCACTATATTACCCCACCGAATGTGAAGTAATTTGGTCTTCCTCTGAAAATCTGGAATTTAAAAAATTCCAGGAGAAAGATTGCATGTAAATCATCTTTGAGCTCCCACACACTCTAACACAGTGTCCTACATATAGTTGATATTTGAATAAAACCCACAGTGGAATAAGATATTAAGCTATTTCAAAGAGTACCAAGCAGTGTTTAATATCAAGGGAACTGAATTAAATTATGCAATAAATCCACTTAGAATAAAATGAGAGAATGACTGCTTAGAGCAAAAGAAAGAACCGGACATCAATAGGATGGGGAAAAAAAATCAGTGTATTTATAAACAGCATACCCGCAAAAGCATCAAATTAGGAAAGTCGTTACAGTTGGTATTTTACTTCTCTTCCTGACATTCATACATAAAGGTTTTGCTCTACACTCAGCACTATACACTAACTCATGCTAAAACAGTCTGAGATAACAGATTTGGAGTAAGTTATTATGTGTGACTTTAATAGAAGGTTTAATTAACTACTAAATGAGTACCATCTTTTCCACAATGCAGACCCTTTGCACAAGCCCTGAAAGAAAGACGACTGTGAGCAGATTCTGGGTTTTCTACTTAAGAGAAAAGCTTTAAAAAGTAAGATTTCTACAGAACTGCTCTTTGAAGCCCATCACAGCCTGCTTCCATAAATCCTCACTTTCTTCTATGATTACAGGTTTAAGACCTTGCTCAGCTAAAGAGATTCTCTCACTGGAACTTTACTTGCTTCCTCTATGCAAGATTCTTTGCCTTGGATTACTAATACAGGTAGAGTATCCCTCATCCAAAATGCTTGGGACCAAAAGTGTCTCAGATTTTCAAATACGGTACCTTGGGAATAGGATCCAAGACTAAACACAAAATTCACTTATGTTTCATATACACCTTTGCACTCAGTTTGAAAGAAATTGTATTCAATACTGTTAGTTTGCCTATATTTTGACTTCGACCTGTTACGAGTTCAAGGGTGGAATTTTGTACTTGTGCAATTATGTAAGTGCTCAAAAAGGTCTGGATTTTGGATTTTCAGATTAGGGATCCTCAGCTTATACACTGATACCTCCTCAGCTGTCAAACTCAATTTGTTCCAAAGTCGTGTTCAAACACCAGAGAGTTCAAGAACTGACAATATTTTTCCCATAAGAAACAATGGAGGGGCCGGTGATATGGCTCAGCGGCATAAGTGCCTGCCTGGCAAGCGTGAGGTGCTGAGTTCGACTCCTGGTACCCACATAAAGGAAAAAAAGGGCCGGTGATATCGCTTAGTAGGATAAGCGCCTGCTGGCAAGCGTGAGGGCCCGAGTTCGACTTCCGGAACCCACATACGAAAAAAGGGCCGGTGATACCGCTCAGTGGCACGGGTACCTGCTGGCGCGTGAGGTCCTGAGGTCGACCCCCGGTACCCACACACACACACACAAAAAAAAGAAATAATGGAAAACTAAATAATTGGTTCCGAGGCCTAAAAATTACACTTATAAGTTCATTTTTCCAGGACTTTAACAAATTTCACAATGATTTCTTTAACTCTACTGTGGTTGGTTCTCACATTTTTCCTTAGCTTTACTGCAGGTATCACTAACTTTCTTTGGAGCCATGGCTATGATATTTACACAAAGTGAAAAAAAAAAAAAAGACAATGACAAATGTTTTAATGCATTAACACAAGCACTATATGTTGTCTGGGTGTGAGGGGCACTTAGACTGAAGCATCACTCCTTTGTGTCCGCGGGGAACTGTGACATGTGACTGTCAGTTTCACAGGTTTTTTCAAGTCGTAGTGGAAAGTTTGAGCTTGTAGCTGTTTAACAACTGAGGTATCACTGTACACACAGATTTACTCAGACATGTCCTTCCTTAACTGTAATGTCAAGCAGAGTTAAAGGGGGCACTGACTAAAGAAAACAAGAATTTAGGGAGAGTGACACAAACCAAGAAACATAAAACCAAAAAATCAATTTGAAATTTTATTTTATATGGAGACAGGGTCTCACTATGTAGTTCAGGCTGGCCTTGGATTCATGGGGATCCTCCTGCTTCAGCTTCCTGAGTGCTGGGATTACAGGCATGCACCACACCCAGCCAATCTGAAATTTTAGATGGTGATGTAATAACAAAACAATAATATAGTCCCTTAGTACGTTTATTACAAAGCAAAACACATTCACAAGGATCTCTTTAAAACTGCAGGAAAGAGCAATCCTGAAACATTTCACAAAATGGCCCACAAAACCTTACCTAAACTCATTATTACTCATCTGAAAAAATAAAGTATCCTTCCTATTGTATTTAGTTATTATACTATCTTCTCTTTAAATATTTATCAAGTTGTTCAACTATATCTTTTCTGAGAAGTAAAATTTTCAGGAAAAGTACTCTTCAGGTAATCAACAAATAACTTTACAAGTGACACAAAGAGGAAAAGATTCTGATGTCTAGTTGTGAAATATAATAAAACTTGATGAACACAAAACTAGTTAAAAGTTTATGTTTCCTCTTTCCCAACCTCTGACTTCACCATTGTGTTTCCCTCTCATCTCCAATCAAGCTTTACACAGTGCTGTCAGCATGAACTTTCTAAAACTGGACTCTTCTTTTTTTTAAACTGGCAGTACTAGAGACTGAACCCAGGGTTTCATTCATGCTAGTCAAAAGCTTTATCACTGAACTACATTCCCAGCCCTTTTAATTTTGAAACAGAGTCTCACTAAGTTGTCAGGCTAGCCTTCAACTTAACGATCCTCTTGCCTCATCCCAGCTCTAATGCTGTACTCTAATGTTGTGACATTACCGGCTAAAAAAAGTTCAACGGGTCCCTATAATTTACCAAGAAAACTTGTTAACCTGCCACTCAAATTACAAACTGAGTAAATGAAGTAAATGTAAATTTAGCAGGGAAGTAAAATGAAAGGAGAGCAGGGCTGAGTTGGTTCTCTTTTCTTTTATTACTCTGTTCTCAATCCACTGTACTGTTCATTTTTTTTTTTTTTTTTTTTTTTAATGTGGGTACTGGGAGTCGACCTCAGGACCTTGAGCTTGCCAGCAAGTGCTTGTGCCGCTGAGCAATATCACCGGCCCTTTTATTCCTTTATGTGGGTTCCGGGAGTCGAACTCAGGACCTTGCACTTGCCAGGCAGGCGCTTATGCTGCTGAGCTATCTCACCTCATTTCTTAAGTAAATGCCATATAAAGAGTAGAGGTGGGGAAGAGCAGTACAATTCAAGGAAATCTTGTGGAAAGCCCTCCAGCTCCCAATCCAAAGGAACTCGATTAACTGTGTAACTAGATGACAATGGATCATACCTCTAATGAGTATACCTCTAATGCAAGTATTCTGGACCAGGACAAGGGTTTCCGTCTTTGTAGCTGTTTGTGTGTTTGCCTCCCTGAATATAGACTGTGGACTCCCTGAGGCCAAGAACTAGACACTTCTTCCTAGATAGCCTCTTCATGTGGCTAATTCTGACTTGTCAGGCCGCACCTTCAGTGTTGCTGTCCTCAAGAACCTTGTCTGCAATGCTCTCTTTTGTTTCCTAGTACCTGGCATAGTGTCTAACATCTAGTCATACCAGATGCTAAGAAAGTCTCTTGAATGGTATTTTTTGAAATAGCAGAGAAAAAGGGAGAATGGGTGATCTTGTATCTGCCTGGTGGTGGAGGTATTAGAGAAGAGTCTGACACGTAAGGGGACATGCCAGGCAGAGGTGTAACAAGTGACCCTGAAAAGCATCAGGATAGGGAAACAAGACTCCTGCTAGATTTAGGCTTCATCCAGAAAGAAATAAAGAAGTCACTTAAAGACTTAAAAAGTCATGGGTGTGACAAAGATTGAGAAAGAGGACAAGTATGAGCACAAATCAGAATAGAGCTTGAGAACTTATCAGAAGGAAAATCAGGAAGGATACGAAAGTTTATGACAGCATTTAATGAACACCTACTATTGGAGGGTTTGATTCCTTCTTTCCTTGATTGAAGCATAAACTAGGGATCACAACATGTATTAATTTAGTTAATTCTCTCAAGGATTCTCTGTACACAGTTATTACTCCTATGAAAAATGAAACGAAAAAAATGAAGATTAGAGAAAACTGTGAAGATCGAAGAAAACTTCCTTGATTATGTAACATATGAACTGAGATTTGAAGATGAATTACAGGACAAAGGCAGGGTGAAGTCCCCGAGGCAGAAATTTGCACATCTGTTTACGGAACAAAACATGTAAAATATGAGAAATAATGGGAAGAACGGAATGTGCAGTAGGAAACAAAGCTGAATATGGCACCAAAAATCAGGTAAGGAATTCAAGTTTTTCTAAGAACTGAAAACTACTTTTAAGAAAATAGCATGATTTTGTATTTTGAAAAGATTCCTCAAGCTGTAGTGCAGTCCATACTAGAGAAACGGGACTATGGTGGGGCAGATAAGGGGACAAATCTGGGCTAGGGTGGTTATGACAGAGATTCAGGAAAGTAGCAGATGGAATAAAAAAGTATTTAGAGGGTATCAAAAATATCACAGTATAAAATGTATATACCAATTCCCCCAAAATGAATGTAATTATTATGCACTTCAAACATATTAATAAAAACAACAAGACTAAAAAACATGAGGCAAAATCAAAAGAATTGAGGAAAGGGGTGAATTTTAGCTATCTGATATGGGGATTCATTACTCAAATGCAGGTCAACTCATCTCAGAAACCCTATCAAATTCACAGCTTCAATGCACTGTCTCTTAACTTCAAGTATCTATTCTCCTTGGTGTGAGGAAGACAAAGGATGGCTACCAAGAGTCTAGACTTCAGAAAGTATATTCTGTAGAACAAACAGGGTGCCATAAAACGCAAGTTAAGGGCCGGTGAGATGGCTCAGCGACATAAGCGCCTGCCAGGCAAGCGCGAGGGCCCCGAGTTCAACTCCTGGAACCCACATGCGAAAAAAGGGCTGGTGATATTGCTCAACGGCACGGGCGCGTGCTGGCGCGCGAGGTCCTGAGGTCGACCCTCGGTACCCACCAAAAAAAATAAATAAATAAAAGTTAATAAACAACAGCAATTAGGAAATTTAACTGTGTTCTAATTTTAACTGATGAGCCAAAGGAATGAACTCAACCCTTTAAAACAGAGGAAAGAGTTTCTCCGTGGACACAGTAACTGTTCAGTGAGGACCCTAATATTAGGGTCCCTAATATTAGGGAATGAAGCATGTATTGGAAACTTGGACAATGACCTAAATCACTGTTGAAAGGAAACACATCAGATGCCAAAAACTAATGGCTCTAGACTTTCATTTATAAATCTCAGTAGATAAAAGAAAATAAAAGGGCCCTATGAGGACCTGGCAGATTGAAAGATCAAGATTAATAATCAGAACACACACCCATGCAAATTAAGTCACTACTGGAAACAGAATATTTTATGAAAAATCTAATTTGTGTTCTATGACAAAAGAAGGACAGTGAGTAAAAGAAATTAGAAACAAAAACAACATAGGTATTTTTATATATGCTTATATGTGCATTATCTCTGGAAGCAAGTACACAAGCAGCTGGAGCCTAGATGACAGAATGGAGAGGAAGATGTGTTTTTCACTGATATAGTTTTGAAAATAAAGGAAATATATATCTCCACCAAACCTCCCAAAAACTCAACAGAAATATCAATAGAATGGACACAGACAAATGCCAAATTAGCAAACCAGAAGATCAATTTGACAACTCTGTCAGAATCTAGGGCAGAAAGTTAAAAGCTGGAAGACTAAAACGACACAGAAGATAAATAAAAGAATAAGATAGGAATGTTGAAAGAAAAAGCTCTATAAAAATTCAGATGCGGGGCCAGTGAGATAGCTCAGTGGCATAAGCATCTGCCTGGCAAGCGCAAGGTCCTGAGTTTGACTCCCGGTACCCACATAAAAGAAAAAAAGGGCTAGTGATATTGCTTAGTGGTACAAGTGCCTGCTGGCAAGCGCGAGGTCCTGAGTTTGACTCCCAGTACCCACATTAAAAAAAAAAAAAAAAAAAAAAATTCAGATGCAAAGCGGGAAAGCCCACCAGTAATATGTTTTTTATATAGAAAAGTGAATCAGACTGGTATCTAATTTCTCACACGTAGCAGTATATGTAAGCAGTACAACAAAACAATGTTCAAAGAATATAATGGAATCAGAGTAACAATCCACACAAACCAACCAACCTTCCTTCCTTCCCGTTCCCTTGGTAGAAAAAACTTCAGCCAAACAAATTCAAGAGTGATGAGTGGTGAAATAACTTAGAAGTTTTATCTAAAACAGCATTGCTTAAGCTGCTCTTAAGGGATTCTAAAAATATAAGCAATGTAATAAACTGTAACAGGTCATCTCAAATTATATCAAAACTAGAAAATGGGGCAAAGAGAGAAAAGTAAAAAGACATACTGTATTAAAGTTTCTATCTTAGGCACAGAGAAGGTAGTTTTTATTCACCTGCTTTAGAAAACTAATAAAATCTACAAACTCTCCCTCTTAATGTTTACACATATAATAAAATTTGTTCATAATTTCAGGGTATCAATGATCCCCTGAAATCATCCATGAACGACATGTTAAGAACCCATTGGGGTCCGGAAAAAGATGGCGGATCTGTAAGAAGCAGGCAGTGAACCTCTCCAAACGTCGCCATCCGGACACTGGAATATAGTGACTGGAGAAGGACAAGAAAGAGGGAAGTGGCTCCCATGGACCCAGGAAAGATCTGAAGCGCAGTTTGGGGCCCACGGAGAAAGTGAAGAGAGAAACTCCAACAAAGAAGGAGGAGGTGGCCACCGGCGCCTTTTCCCTGTGTCCGGAATCCCGACGCGTCAGAAGTGGTTCAAATCTATGGACACGCGGTGACTGCCGGCGCCTCCGGGGGCCTCCATGGAGGAACGTGAGAAGCAGCGGTGCAGAGAAGCAGCGGTGCAGAGAAGCAGCGGCTGTGAAGGACACACTGACTGGCGGTGAGTGCTGACGCCCAGCCGTCCCGTGCGAGAAAGCGACTAGCTGGGCACCATTGTGTGTGGGTGGCCAGCAGCTGAACCTGAAACTCAGGGCGGCTGCCACTCCACCCACGGCTCCAGTGGGGACCTCTGCGGAGGAACACGAGACGCCATAGTACAGAGAAGCAGCGGCCGTGAAGGACACACTGACTGGTGGTGAGTGCTGACACCCAGCCGTCAGGCGTGCAAGAGAGCCACTAGCCGGGCGCCACTGTTGGGGGGGCAGCAGCTGAGCTCAGAACTCAGGGCGGCCACCACTCCATCCATGGCTCCAGTGGGATCCTCCAAGGAGCAACGCGAGACGCCGCGGTACAGAAAAGCACCAGCCCAGAGGGACGCACTGACTGGTGCTTTTCTTCCTGGTATTCCAAGACTGAGATTGTCTAAGGATCACAGAAAATACTGTGACACAGAACCAAAGAACCAAGGACTGGGCCAAACAGGCAGCAATTTCTTATCTCCAACAAATTGAAGAGGTAGGATATTGCAGCAGGCTCAAAACCCAAAAATAAGCTACACCTGGAAGATGCCTCAGAAAAGTAGCCATCTCCTAAGAGTTTGAAATATTAGCAATAAAGCAACCTACCATAGGCAATTTACAAACAGCAACCCGGGAATTAAACTAAAGAAAGAAAAGAAAATGAGATGACACTTAAACAAGATGCAACCCCACACATCCAGTTCACCAAAGGCAAACCCAGGGGGCAGTGAGGTGGGACAAACTGAAAGCCACCCACCTGACATCTCTGAAGTGGTAACAACAAAGCAGTTGAATGAGGCTCTGGAAAAATTTAAATCAGAAATAATTTCTCAGATAACTGCAGAGATAATGTCCACAATGAAGACCATGCTTAAGGACGCTAGAGCAGACATAGACAAAAAAATAGACGAGCTTAAGAAAATGATGGAAGCCATGAATGCTCAGCATAGGAAAGAAATGTACTCCATAAAGCAGATTCAAGCAGATATCCAGGGGAACAAAATTCCATTGAAAGTATTTGTAGCAGATTAAGCCAATGTGCGGACAGGATCTCAGATATAGAAGACAGGCTTGCAATTAGTGATCATGAAAAGAAAGAATTCTTAAAAATAGCAAGGGACAATGACAAATCAATCCAGCAGCTGCGAGATGATGCAAAGAAGAACAACTTAAGATTGATTGGAGTCAATGAAAAAGCAGGAGATAGCATAAATGACATCAGAACACTGTTCACAGACATTATCACAAAAAATTTCCCTGGTAGAGAAGAAGAATTTGACGTTCAGATAAGTGAGGCGTATATAACTCCAATTAGCCACGATAAAAAAAAAATCTTCAGCCAGGCATATCATAGTCAAGATTCCAGAAATTCAACATAAGAGTAGAATCTTAAAAGCTGTTAGAGAAAAGAAACAAATCACCTACAAAGGAAAGCCCATCAGAATCACAGACTTTTCAGCACAAACCCACAAGTCAAGAAGAGCTTGGAATGAAGTATTTCAAGTTCTAAAGGAAAATAATCTTCAACCCAGATTGATGTACCCCGCAAAACTATCTTTCAAAACTGATGGAGAAGTAAAATACTTCCATGACAAAGAACATCTGAGAAAATTTATAACCACCAAACCAGCACTCCAAAATGTTTTGAAGGACGTTCTAGAAAGGGATAACAAGGACTACAACTCCAGAAACCCCAACAGAAGGAATCCACCAGGCAGAGCAAATGATTAAAGAGAGGGAGGGAAAAAAAAAAATAAAAAGGGGGAGCCAACAACAGGAATATAATATGACAAGGATAAGTCAATACATATCAGTTTTAACCATTAAAGTTAATGGTCTCAATTCACCAATCAAAAGGCACAGACTGGCAAATTGGATCAAGAAGCAAGATCCAACAATATGCTGTATACAAGAAACACATTTAATTAAAAAAGAAATTCACAGACAGAAAGTCAAAGGATGGAAAACAATACTCCATGCGACAGGAACCCAGAGAAAAGCAGGGGTAGCTATTCTTTTCACAGACAAAGTGAATTTCAAGCCAAGAATGATTCAGAGAGATAAAGAAGGTCACTATATCCTTGTAAAGGGAACAATCCAAGAGGAAGAGATAACAATCATAAATATATATGCAACAAATACCAGTGCACCCAACTATATAAAACAAATATTAATGGACATGAAAAATCAAATAAGCACTAATACAATTGTATTGGGGGATCTCAATACTCCACTGACACAAAAAGACAGATCAACTAGACGAAAAATCAACAATGAAATATTAGAACTGAGCCAAACTTTGGAACAAATGGACTTAGTAGATGTCTACAGAGTGTTCCACCCCACAACATCAGAATACACATACTTCTCAGCTGCACATGGGACGTTCTCCAAAATAGACCACATACTAGCTCATAGAACCTGCTTAAGTAAATGCAAAGGAATTGAAATTATCCCATGTATATTATCAGACCATAGTGCAATGAAATTGGAAATCAATGGCAAAAGAAACCACAAGAATTTGCTAAACACATGGAAATTAAATAGCGCCCTACTGAACAACCAATGGGTCACAGATGAAATTAAAAAAGAAATTAGACAGTTTCTGCAACTGAATGATAACGACAGTACAACATACCGGAACTTATGGGATACAATGAAAGCAGTCCTAAGAGGGAAATTTATAGCATTAAATTCCTATATTAGGAAAACAGAGCAAGCACAAATAAACAACCTAATGGTGAACCTCAAACTTCAAGAAAAAGAAGAGCAGGCTAAGCCAAAAGCTCGTACAAGGGAGGAAATTATAAAGATCAGAGCAGAAATTAACGTATTGGAGACTAAAAAAATACAAAGAATCAACCAATCAAAGAGTTGGCTCTTTAAAAGATTAAATAAAATCGACAAACCCTTATACAATTTTATTAAAAAAAGGAAAGAAAGTACTCAAATCCACGCAATTAAGAATGAAAAGGGTGCTCTCACAACGGACCCTGCAGAAATCCAGAAGATCTATACCTACTTTGAAAACTTATATTCTAATAAGATGGAAAATGCAGAAGAAATGGACAGATTCCTAGATACATATGAATTACCAAAGCTCAACCAAGAAGATATAAAAATCCTAAATAAACCAATAACAATCAATGAAATTGAAGATGTAATTAAAAACCTCCCAACAAAGAAAAGCCCAGGCCCTGATGGATTCACTGCCGAATTCTACAAGAAATTTAGAGAAGACCTAACACCACTACTTCTCAAACTCTTTAATGAAATAGAAAGGGAAGCAATACTCCCAAATTCATTCCTGGAAGCAAGCATTACCCTGATACCAAAACCAGAGAAGGACCCAACTAAGAAAGAGAACTACAGACCAATCTCCCTGATGAACACAGATGCAAAAATCCTCAATAAGATACTGGCAAACAGAATGCAGCAAATCATCAAGAAGATTAGACACCATGACCAAGTTGGATTCATCCCAGGGATGCAGAGATGGTTCAACATACGTAAATCAATAAATGTTATACACCATAGTAACAGAACCAAGGACAAAAATCATATGATCATCTCAATAGATGCAGAAAAAGCTTTTGACAAAGTCCAGCACCCATTCATGATAAAAACCCTACAGAAAATTGGAATAGATGGTCTTTATCTCAATCTGATAAGAGCTATCTATGACAAACCAACAGCCAATATCATACTAAATGGACAAAAACTGAAAGCCTTCTCTCTAAAATCAGGAACAAGACAAGGATGTCCACTGTCCCCACTCTTATTCAACACAAGAAAGAAATAAAAGGAATTATGATTGGAAAGGAAGAAGTTAAATTATCAGTATTTGCAGACGACATGATACTCTACATAGAAGACCCCAAAAAATCCACCAAAAAATGCTAGATTTAATAAGCAAATTCAGTAGTGTAGCTGGATACAAAGCCAACACTCAAAAATCAATAGCCTTCCTGTACACCAATAACAAACTCACTGAGACAGAAATTAGGGAAACAACACCTTTCACAATCACATCTAAAAAAAATGAAATACCTAGGAATCAATCTCACAAAGGAAGTAAAAGACTTCCACACTGAAAACTACAGTACTCTCAAAAAGGAGATTGAAGAGGATATCAGAAAATGGAAAGATATCCCTTGCTCTTGGGTCGGAAGAACCAATATAGTGAAAATGGCCATACTTCCAAAACTGTTATACAGATTTAATGCAATTCCAATCAAAATTCCAACAACATATCTCACAGAATTACAGAAAACAATCCTAAAATTCATCTGGAACCAGAAGAGACCTAGAATAGCAAAGGCAATTCTGGGCAACAAAAGCAAGGCAGGGGTATCACAATCCCTGATTTGAAATAATTCTATAAAGCTACTGTTATAAAAACAGCGTGGTATTGGCAAAAAAACAGACCCGAAGATCAATGGAACAGATTAGAAGATGCAGAAACAACTCCAGACATACTAAGCCACCTTATCTTTGACAAAGGTGCCAAACACATTCACTGGAAGAAAGATAGCCTCTTTAATAAATGGTGCTGGAAAAATTGGCTCTACACATGCCGAAGATTAAAAAAGACCCATATCTTTCACCGTGCTCTAAACTAAATTCAAAATGGATCAAAGAACTAAATATTAAAACAGAAACATTAAATCTCCTGGAAAATAGATAGGTAAAACTCTTGAAGACATTGGTGTAGGCAAAGACTTTATGAATAAAACCCCCTTTGCACAGGAAGTATCACAAAGAATCAACAACTGGGATCTCATGTTATTAAAAAGCTTTTGCACAGCAAGAGAAACCACCAACAGAGTGAAGAGACAACCCACAACATGGGAAAAAAATGTTTGCCAGCTGTTCCTCAGACAAAGGAGAACATACAAAGAACTCAAAAAAATCAGACCTCCCAAATTTAAAGACCCACTCCAAAAATGGGCATCTGAGATGAATAAACACTTCTCAGATGAAGAAATACAAATGGCAAATAAATATATGAAAAAATGTTCAACATCACTAGTCATTCGAGAGATGCAAATGAAAACAACACTGAGATTCCATCTCACCCCAGAAAGAATGGCTATTATCAAGAAGTCAGCTAATAACAAATGCTGGAGGGGCTGTGGGGAAAAAGGAACCCTTCTCCACTGTTGGTGGGAGTGTCGACTGGTGCAGCCACTGTGGAAATCCGTGTGGAGACTCCTCAAAAAACTAGGATTGGAGGTCCCATTTGACCCAGCTATTCCCCTTCTGGGTATCTTCCCAGAAGAATTAAAAACATCGTACCACAGCGATATATGTGCACCCATGTTTATAGCAGCACAATTTGTAATAGCTACATCGTGGCAACAACCCAAATGCCCATTAACTGAGGAATGGATAAAAAAGATATGGTATTTCCATACAATGGAGTACTACTCAGCCATAAAGAAAGATAAACTGGAAACTTTTATAGGTAAATGGATGCACTCGAGAAAATACTCACAAGCGAAATAAACTGGATGCACATTTGTAAACATCGTATTGTCTCCCTAGTATGAAAATGCAATTTCACTGTGACTATTCCATTCCTTAGTCTTCTATTTTTACCTAGCTTTTACATGGCTTAATCTTATACTGAGTAATAGTTTTCTCCAAAAGGTATTTGTACATTCTCTAATGCTTGAGTTTGTTAATACATAAGAATGTTTACTTGTTGTCTTTAAATAAATAAATTAAAAAAAAGAACCCATTATAGTTACTAGCTAATTGTTCAAACTGATCTAGATAAATATAAAATATAATAGTTCCCCCTTACCCATGAAGTGTATATTACAAGATCTCCAGTGAATACCTGAAATTGTGGGTAGGATCAAATCCTATATGCACTATGTTTTTTTCTACACATTCATACTGGTAACAAAGTTTAATTTAAAATCAGGCACAGTTAAGAGTTTAGCAACATAAATAAATAGTACATTTACAAACAATATACTGTAATAAAAGTTATGAATGTGGTTTCTGAAAATCTTATTGTACTGTGTTTACGCTTGTGATGACTTAAAACTGGTACAACACCTACATGATGAAGTGAGGTGAATGAGGCGGCATTTTTGGACAGCTTTACACTACTAGGTGAAAGCTTTTTAACACAAACATCACAATATTTTGATACTGTGGCAGTGGATTGGAGATGGCAACTAACTAAAGGACAGGTAGTGTATATAAAGATGATCCCTGTCCTGGGCTGATACAGCTGGATGGTGTAAGATTTCATCACACTACTCAGAATGGCATACAATTTAAAAACTATGAATTGCTGATTTCCAAAATTTTCTATTTAATATTTTCAGACCCTGGGTGACTAAGGGTAACTGAAACCTCAGAAAGTGAAGCTGCAGTTGTTAGAAATTTAGGGTTTCTAATATAAGATTATTTAGACATTAGGAAATTATCAGTATAATAATCTACACATTAAGAGGAAAGGAGCTATACACAGTGGTTCAAGTTTGTAATCCTAGCACTCTGGGAGGCTGATGCAAGAGGATCAAAAGTTTGAGCCCAGCCTGGGTAATTTAATGATTTAGTGAAACCCTGTGTCAAAATTTAAGAAAGGGCTGGGGAAGCAGCTCAGTGGGAAGTTCTAGGTCCAACCCCCAGTACCACAAAAAAAAAAAAAAAAAAAAAAAAAGAAGAAGAAGAAGAAGAAGAAGAAGAAGAAGAAGAAGAAGAAAAGAAAGAGGGAAATAGATGCTCTAGGACTGGGGGTGGGAGCAAGTGCTGACTAACCAGGCATAGCAATCCTTTTTTAGGATGATGGAATTGTTTTAAAAATGGACTATGGCTAGGTGTGGCGGCACATGACTGTAATCCCAGCACTTGGGAGGCTGAGGCAGGGGGACTGCTGTGAGTTTGAGGCCAGCCTAGGCTACCTAGTAAGATCCTGTCTCAAAGAAACAAAAAACAGGGCCAGTGAGATGGCTCAGTGGCATAAGTGCCTGCCTGGCAAGTGCGAGGTCCTGAGTTTGACTCCCGGTACCCACATACAAAAGGAAAAAAGGGCTGGTGATATCACTCAGCGGCAG
Organism: Erethizon dorsatum; assembly: GCA_028451465.1. Classification (NCBI taxonomy): domain Eukaryota; kingdom Metazoa; phylum Chordata; class Mammalia; order Rodentia; family Erethizontidae; genus Erethizon; species Erethizon dorsatum. Next base: position 99,005,278 of record CM051834.1, read on the forward strand.
AAGCGCCTGCTCATAGGTGTGAGGTCCTGAGTTCGACCCCCGGTACCCACAAAAAAACCCAAAAAACAAAAAACAAAACAAAACAAAAAAGCCTGGACTATGGTGAGGGCTTGCACAACTTTCACTCACTGTACACTTAAAATGGGCAAATTTTATAGCATGTAAATTAGATACAAAGGGGCTGTTAAAAAGAGCAAAAGAGAAAAATTATAATCATATATAGTTGCTAAAATGACATTAAAGGGCCGGGGATACAGCTCAGCAGCACAAGTGCCTGTCTGGCAAGCGCAAGGTCCTGAGTTCGATTCCCAGTGCCAAAAAAAAAAAAAAATGATGACATTTAACAAATTTGACATTAATGTCTGTTAAACCTGCCATTAAGGGAAAAGATTAATACATTCTCAACACAGATGTCTCAGCATCCAGTACACATATATTTACCAAATGCCTTCTTAATGTGTACCTCTGCTCTCACCTGTGCCCAGTTTCTCCAGTACCTCTATTCTACTCCCACTCCAGAGAATATGAGGGCAACCAGTTTCGAGAAATGCACAAGGGATTTGAGAATCTCACCTGTTCAAACAAAATCTGAGTTAATCCTCCATTTTTTAGTCTTGTACCTGTTGATACCAATTCCTGAGTCTCTTGGGAGTTTAGGGATGTCATTTGTTTACTTTTTTACTTTATACTGGCTGCCTACTTTGGTTGTAGCTCTCCCAATTCTGCTAAGAAATCATTTAAACTCATTTATTTTGTTATTCAACCTCCAAAATTTTGTGGATGTTATCTCCTTTCCAAATCTACTTTGTCCTTTATGGGTTTATGCCTTTTCAAAAAAGTACCACTCAGTTAGTTTTGGTAGGATTTACCAGCAAGGAGTAAAAGTAAAAACATGTCCAATCTGCTATCTTTACCCAGCGGTCTAAATTTAATCTTGACTTTTTAAACTGCTTTCAGATGGCATTCTTCCTTGTGCTTAGCTTCATATTTTAATCTCTCCAATGACAGAGCCAAGAGACAAGAGATGAAAATGTAAGAGAGAAAAGAGGGTAAATGCATCCAAAAGGATTTTTAAAAATGGGCAGAGGGAGCAGGCATGGTGGAGCATGCCTATAATCCCAGCACGTGGGAGGCTGAGGCAGGACGATTGCTGTGAGTTCAAGGAGAGCCTGAACTGCATAGTGAAACCCTGTCTCAAAAAGACTGGAAAAAAAAGTTGGGGGGCAGAGAAAGGAAGAGCAAAAACAAGATAGAAATTAATCTGAAGGGTTGGGCATGGTGGCACATGCTTGTAATCCCAGCACTTAGAAGGGTGAGGCAGGAGAATCACAAGTTTGAGGTCAGCCTGAACAATAGAGCAAGACCCTGTCTAAAAAAATAAAAAATACATAATCTAAAGGGCAGGGAGAACGTTGGGTGTGATGGCACATGCCTATAATCCCAGCACTAGGGAGGGTGAGGCCGGATTGCTGAGTTGGAGGCCCGCAGGAACTGTGTAGCGAAACCCTGTTTCAAAAAGACAAAAGACTGTTGCTATTCAGATTCACAGGGTCCACAGAGAAAGGGGCTGTGTTAGAAAACAGAAACAAATATGTACAATGTAATCACATTCATGAATTCCAGGAGTAAAGAATTCTGAAAGATTCCAAATTGGCTTTAGCAATACCAGAATGTTAGAAGACAACAAAGCACTACCTTCAAAGTTCTACAGAGAGAGAAACAACAACAACAACCAAACAAACCCAAAGCTCTATAGAAAAAAAGATTCTAACTTTGGAATAATACAGCCAGTATCGAGAAAACAAAGGTTGGGCCATGGATGTGCTGTAGTTTACTCTTGAAGAGCTTGCCTACCATGCCCAAGGCCCTGAATTTAATTACCAGCAGAGCAAAACTAAAAACAAACAAACAAAAAATAGATTCGCTAAGAAAATTTGTCAGTCATATGTGTCATATATTTTATTTTTTTCATTACAAAGATACATTCAGATAGAGGGGAATCAACTGAAAGGCCAAAACTGGACTCAAGAAACAGAAACTTCAGAGTGTCTTTAAAAAGACTAGTGAGAGATAACGACCAGAACAGAAGAGCAGAGATGGTATGAGGTCAAATTCTGGCTCTATTTTGGAAGTAGAACTGATAGGTTCAAATTGCAGATCAGATGTAAGAGAAAAGAGGAATGAAGGATGATTCCGAAGTTTTTGGTCTTACCCACTAGAAGTATGGAGTTATCACTCAGTTAGATGGAGAAGGCCAATGGAAGAACAGGTTTGGAACTCACTAAACTGAGGTGCTAAGTGGTCACCCCCTTCAGGTGGAGATGTTAAGGGGGGACAGAGACGGAGAGAGAAAAAGCTTAAGTGACTCAATTTTTAAGAAACAGAGAGAGTGCTCACTTTGGCAGTACATACACTAAAAAGAAACAGAGAGAAAGCGAGAAAGAGGTGAGTCCCAGAGCTTTTTAACATTTGGGTAAGGTCAAATAAAAAAACGCCTCACAAAGAACAGATTGCACCGCATTATGCTGACTGGGTAAGTAGAATGGAGATTAAAAACTAATCACTGGAAAAAAAAAAAAAAACCTGATCACTGGATTTAGCAACATAAGTCTTTGATAACCTTGATAAGAACAGTTTCTTATCTGTGGGAATAAGAACTTAAATGAAGTGGATTTTAAAAAATGGATACAAGTGGTATAGACATCTTTAAGGAGTTTTACTGTAAAGGGAAGGTCAGAAATGGGACAACAGAGGAATACAGTTAGTGCTGTGTTTTGTTTTTAACTTTAAGATAGGAGAAATAACAGCATATCTATATGCAAATGGAAAGATCCATTTTTAAAAAACTAAAGAGTAGATAACTGTAGGAGTAATATCTTTGAATCTTCAAGAGGGGATAAAAAGTACAAAAGTAGAAGAGTGATTTTACACAAATATAAGTACCATTTATCGGCTTGGCACAGTGGCACACAGCAGTAATCTCAGCTACTTAGAAGGCTGAGACAGGTGGTTTACAAGTTCAAGATTGAAGTAGGAGGCTCAAACCATGGCCAGAGTGCTAGAGAATGCTGACATGTACATGTCCAGGGCAACTTAGTGAGACCCTGTCTCAAAATAAAAAGGGCTGAGGAAGTACCTTAGCATTCCCTGGGTTCAATCCCCAGCATGGAGAAAAGAAAAATGTTATCTACATCGACCAGGAAAAAGTTAGTGGTTTGGGGCACAAATGCAGGTAACTGGGTACATGCATTAATATTCTCTTTTATCTACTATTTATCTATAGATATCCTATTGTGCAATAGCACTTGTCTGCTATTCTTTCTCAGGTAAAAGGAAGCAAGGATGGGCTGGGATGTAACTCAGTGGTAGAGAACTTGCCTAGCATGTGTGAGGCCCTGAGTTAGATCTCCAGTACTGGGGGGGCGGGGAGCAAAGTTAATAAGCAAAAGATAAAGATGGAGGAGGAGTAGGAAGTGTTGGAGGTGTGAGGAAAAGAGAAGGAATGGAATAGTCATGTAGAAGAATGGAATGGAAATACAGTATGACTCCTGGGAAGTGATCTGTACACTGAGGTTAAGTAAGCATAAATTTAGAGTAAGACTGGTCAGCATGTTTGTGTTGATATAATCAGGTTTGAGATTTCTGCAAGTTTGTACCTGAGAAAGCGAAAGGGGAAGGGGCACAGGGTGAGGGTATATACAATGACTGCACATGGAATTTAAGCAGGTTGAAGAGGGAGGTAAAGTCATGAGGGTCAAAGAAAGGTAAGATCAACCAGGTGTGGTGGCGCATGCCTGTAATCCTAGCACTTGGGAGGCTAAGGCAGGAGGATCCCCACAAGTTCGAGGCCAGCCTGGACTACATAGTGAGACCCTGTCTCAAAAAAAAAAAAAAAAAAAAGGTAAGATCAAGATACTACAGATTGGGCCAGTGAGATAGCTCAGCGGCATAAGCGCCTGCCTGGCAAGCGCGAGGGCCTGAGTTCGACTCCCGGATCCCACATATGAAAAAAGGGCCGGGGATATTGCTCAGTGGCACAGGTGCCTGCTGGCGCGCGAGATCCTGAGTTCAACCCCAGGTACCCACAAAAAAAAAAAAAAAAAAGATACTACAATTACAGTTGGTTTGTATGGCTGATAGGGTACTACAGACTGAGTACTGAAGAAATGGTAGGTAGAAACTACAGTACAATCACTACTCTCTATTAAGCACTTATAATAAATTAGTTATTACTTTAGTATCATTTCATTTACCTATCAGAATGACTCTGCAAAACAGGCACTGTTGACCCTACTGACAAGATGAAGTCAAAGCTAAAGTTAACAACCTGTTCAAAGTCAAACAGCATTATGTACTGTGGTTAGCCTTTTGGGCAACATGTTCTTCTAGAAACAAACAAAACTAGCATAGACCCTTGTGAATAAATTATTTTACAGACCAATTTATACTTTATTCATTTAAAAATTTACATAAGTGATATCAGGTTTTAATACAGCTAAAATTATTTAACATCATCATGAGAAAATAAGCCAAATTGTTCCTGTAGAAGGCATCTTCTAGCTCTAGCACAGAGTAATTAAATTCAAATTAAACTACCTGCAGTAACAGCTATTATTACTGTGGCTATAAAAACTGTTGCTATGTTCTCATGCACAGATACTAGATTTCTCCACTCTTCTTATTTCTTTCCCTCTACTATTATTTTCTTCAGGCTTATGTTGTTTTCTCTACCTCTGATACAGAAAGCCATGGGTCATCTTACCCTATGAGAAAATGAAGAGTTAGTTTTTGGCTCCTGACTTGAGACTGTCAGAATTACTAAGTATTTCTGTAGACTACAGAGAAACAATAAACTCTTTCCAAGGCTCTTAGTTCTGGCAACCTCACTAAATAGGGCAAACAAAAGAAAGTGGAGCTTGAAGTTTCGCTAGATCTCTGTTGTTTAGGTAGTGATTGTGTGAAATGAAGATTTAGATCTTCCAGTCATGCAAGAAATCAATAAAACACTGCATAGGGTTTTCCATCATACAAAGCTCTTCCACACTCTCCACTGGGGACATGATTTATGACTATGTGGTTAACAACCAAGAAGTGATATTAGACAATATTTAGTAGATAATTAAAGAAATAATCTGTTAGTCGGTGGTACACACCTGTAATCCTAGTACTCTAGGAGGCTAAGGTAGAAGAATCACAAATGGGAGCCCAGCCTGGGCAACCTAGTGAGACACTGTCTCAAAAAATAAAAAAAGGGATGTGGCACAGTGTGAAGGTCATCGGTCCAATCCTCAGTAACACATATACACGCATAAGCAGAGAAAAGAAATAATCTGTTAATAATTTACCACTATTATATCCTTTTACCATTCTATTATTTATTAAGGGCAAATTATTTAAAAGAAACCAATCTAGGGCCGGTGAGATGGCTCAGTGGCTTAAGCGCCTGCCCAGCAAGCGCGAGGGCCCGAGTTCGACTCCCGGATCCCACATACGAAAAAGGGGCCGGTGATATCGCTCAGTGACACGGGCGCCTGCTGGCGTGCGAGGTCCTGAGGTCGTCCCCCCGGTACCCACAAAAAAAAAAAAAAAAAAAAAAAAAAAAAAAAAAAAAAAAATAAAAGAAACCAATCTATATAATTATTTCTCTTCACAAATTCTCTTTTCCCGATTCAGAGGCAATCTAGTTTCTACTTGAGTAGTTATCTAGGCACAGCTAACTAAATTTATAAGAATATCTTCATTTCAGATAAGAATTTCACTCACTCTGGCCCATTTATTTTTAGGTATTATATTCATTTACAAACATAGGTATAAACATAATTGGAACTATTCCCCAAACTATTCATGCATGTCACTTACCACTTTATAATTTCTTCTAACATCTTCAACCGATTCTTCCTTTAAACTTTAAATAATTGAGTTTGAATCACACAAAGTTCCTCTCGCCAATAATGTTAATTTTGTCATAAAAACTGAACCTCTTGCATCACTGTAATTCTCTGATATTACTATTCTGGTGAAGTTGGATATTTCCATTTTAAAAAGGATATATAAACCAGGCGTGATGGCATACTCCTATAATCCCAGCACTCGGGAGGCTGAGGCAGGAGGATCACCGCCAGTTTGAGGCCAGCCTGGGCTACATAGTGAGTTCAAGGCCATCCTGAGCTACATAGCGAGACCCTGTCTAAAAAAAAAAAAAAAAGTAAAATATAAAAATACACAATTGTAAACACGAAAAAGCATTATTTGGAGGTATCTCCAAGAGATTTCCACAAGATTAATAAACTAAACTGCTAAATTATTTCCATTTATTCACTCATTAAATAAACATTTGCTCATCCCAGTTGTTCAGACTCTGGAGGGAGGAAGAAGGTAAACATAAACAAAAAACACAAATGCAAATAATCAAAGAAGATTAGTGTAGGTCATGATAAGAAAATAAACTCTGAGCTGTGACCAAGACTACTAAATGGAAACAAACTAGAAATAAATTGTGACCCAGATTATCTATAAACACACCAATCAGATTGACATCAATGCTCTTCCAGATTGCCTTTAAGACTTCTTGACATTTACCTAGGTTTCCAGGATCAAAACCCAAGGAGCTTACCTAAGCTTCATTTTTAGAACTAGAGCTAGTCTGTAAAATCTCTAGAATATAAAGGGCACCATCCACTTAGCAGTACCTGTGATTAGGCTTTTGATTTCATTTTGTGTAACCACACAATTATTTAGCCAAACTAGAACATTTTTAAGAGAGAAAAGAGATGTTTTAAATAATTATGCTAGAAAAAGCACAAATAACAACTTTCTCCTACGGCAGACCTAGAACACATAATCACCTTAATTCTATACCACACCAAACAGTAACTAGCCAAAAATTTCAAGAGCAGTCTAAAGTTCTAGATATATTTAAAATACAGTATAATATCTAAGTGAAAGTCCTAAATTATAGCATGAAACATTTAAGCCTAGTAAATTCTTTACTAAAAAGATCTAAATAACTCACATCATACACAAAATCTGTTTCAGGTACATTGTAGACCTAAATGTGAAAAAGGAAAAAAAAAAAAAAATCCAAGTACTTCCATGATGTTGGGTAGGGGGAAAGGAAGAAAAATACTAGCCACTAGATATAAAACAGAAGCCTGATTAAACACATCTACATTGAAATGAAGAATGTCCATTTATCTTAAGAAATCATTAAATGGCAAAACATACACCAAACTAGTAATTCACACTTCAGATTTATAACTCTAGAAAAAGACATGCATTTAAACAGAAAAATGTGCAGTAAGTTCAGTTCCATAGGCACTTCATGAGATGAAATCCAAATGGCCAAGATATGAAAAGACAATCATTTGCTTTAGTAGCCAGGTAAATGGAAATAAAAGACAGATTCAAGTATATGCCCACCAGACGGGCCAGAATGAAAATACATGATACCAAACATTATTGGTGGTAAGGGATATAGAACTAGAATTCTTACATACTAATAACTGCAGTATTAACTAGTAAACCACTACAGTGGAAACTGCATGGCATTACTTAACATATTCTCTATGTTCCTATAATTCAAATTCTAAGTATACACCTTTGAGGAAACTACCTAAACATTCATTAGTGTATTTAAAAACAGAAGTTCACAAATCATTGTTCATAATAGACAAAAACTGTAAAAACAACCTAAATGTCAACTGTAGAATATCGAAAACTGTAGAAAACACTGACGTCTTACATTCAGGAATATTATATACCAAAAGCCCAAAAGAAAACATATACAAGGCAATTCCATTTATACAAAGGTCAAAAATGAGTGAAACTATATTTTGGGATGTACAGTTATATGGTAAAACAATAATGTCAAAATACCGTATCTAGACTAAGATGGTGAGAAGATGAGAACACACAAGAAGTGGAAGGCCTCTGGCATGCTGGCAATGTTTGTGTTGTCCTGAACAATGTTATAATACTTCATTCTTATCTTACATATTTTTTCAGCATGTGTGGTTATTATTTTGCAATAAAAAAGGAAAAAACACCCCCCAGAAGTTAAAAAAAATCTAAAAGGAATTCTAAGAATGTTATTTAAAAAGATTAACTTTAAATTTAAAGTTTAAAAAGAGTTAACAGAGATCTCCACATCTGAATATACAACAAAATTCCATGAATAAACTTTCAACTTCGATCTGTAAGACTATCACTTTTCATCCAAAAAAAATTTTTTTTCTTGGGTGGTGGGCATTTCAAACAGCCTCTACGTATTCTAGGCTGGCCTTGAACTCACTGTGTAGCCCAGGTTGGCCTCAAACTCGTGATGATCCTTCTGCCTCAGCCTCCTGAGGGCTGGGATTACAGGTGTGCATTACCATGCCCAGCTCCAAACATTTAAAAGGCAGAATTATCAGATACCAAATCACTCAACAAGTCATGGAAATTCTAAAATTTTAAGAATAAACTTCTCACTTGTAATTCTGAAATTTGAAATAAGTATCCAGTATTGACTGAGCAGTTATAAAGTAATTTTAGATTAGATAACACTGTCAAATATTAAGATTTGATGCCCAGCGTGGTGGTGCAAGCCTATTGTCCCAGCATTCTGGGAGACTGAGGCAGGAGGATCGAAAGCTTGAGCCCAGCCTGAGTAATCTGACAATTTAGCAAGATCTGTCTCAAAACTTAAAGGGCTGGGAATGTAGCTCTGCAGGAAGCCCTGGGTTCAATCTCTACCACTTAAAAAAAAAAAAGACCTGACAACTTCAGTTTTTCCAAGCATGATTAAATTCCCAAAACCTGTTGCACACTCATACTGATACATGGATTAAATGTCAACACTGTAAATGCAAATTAAGTGATTAAAAATTTTTATTGTGTTTATATGATTAAGTTATGACATAGGAACAAATTACATTTTACGTCTTATGAATTTAACTCATGTCACTATAGTTTTTTTTAGGTATAGAGAATATATTCATAGCTTTTTTTTTTAACGATTGAAATTAAGATCTCAGAAATCTTTAAAATGTTATGGATTATTTTTCTTTATGAGGAGTAAAGACAGCACACCCAATTCCCTGATAAGTAACTAGGTTGACAAAAATACCTTTAAATTCAGAGAAACAATCTTTTTTTTAAAAAAAGTTATTAAACTACTTTAATGAGACATACTGTTCTCAAAAAATACTGTTCTCAACCTGTGTGCAGCTCTCACTAAGAACTTTAGAGAACATTTTTCTTAATTCTATAAAGCCATAAAAACTAAAAAACAAAACCCCCCCAAACAACAACAACAAAAAACTACAGCTAAATATTCGTCTATAAAGAAACCTAATAGAGAAATAATTTTAAAATAAGGGCAAGCAAAAACTAAGTTATTTAAGAAGCAGTACTGGCCAAGCCTTTACTAAACAATAAATAGAATCATGCATCTTGAAGTACAGTGGGTTTCTAAAACGATGAAGAGCTGACTCAGAGATGTTTTAACAGGTAATATCATGAGACAATGTTTCACCAGGCAAAGAGAAGTTTTGGGGTGCTCCTTACTTCTTCATACTATTCTTATTATTTTCTGAGATAGGGTCTTGCTATATTGCCCAGGCTGGCCTTGAACTCCTTGGCTTAATGATCCTCCTCCTTCAGCCTTTCAAGTATGAAGCCATAGCACTTGTATTCTATTTTAACGGACTTCGTAATTTTTTAGTGTATGAGTCAATGATCTTTAGTAAATTTACAGACTTGTGCAACTATTACCACCATACAACTGTCGCACTTCTCATACTACTCTTTTATAGTGTAAGGTTATTTTTACTTTTTTACAATGCTAGCGATCCAACCCACAGGGCTGGGCAAGCGCTCTACCACCAGGCCACACCTTCATCCCCCACATCGCACAGTTCTGTTGAATTCCTTAACTAGGTATAAGGTTTGTCCCAACATTCGTGATATTAAAAGGCCTACCAGAGCATTAAAAACATGTTATTAAACTTGTTTGCTACTATGAAACAACCTGCCTACCAGCCAACGACTGAAAAACAGATTCAGAAACTTTTCTTCCTACCCTTGGACTTTTGTCTCTACCAGGCTAGGCAGTTCCTAACTCCACCAGATGTGCTGGAAAAATTAGCTGGGTTACCGTTACCCCCTCCCAAGTATTACAAACAGTTATAAGATTTCCTTTAAGATCAGGAGCTAAGTTTCTTTTCTTTCTGATTTCCTGGCAGAGCAAAGGCCTAACACGTGTGAACGGAAACAAAACCCACAGATTGTAGCGATGGTAAACATATGCTTAGGGACGGGACATCTACCTTCTCAACAGAATTTTATTTTTCCCAGAGAGACTCTGCAGGGGTCGGCCAGCGCACGCTGACCACTGAGATCTTAACTGTGAACAAGAATCCTGGATCAAGCTCTAATTTTCCTTCGTACCAAGTTTCCCGAAACAGGGCTGGGGGGCAGGGTGGAGGGGCAGCAAGCATTTTTAACATGCACCCTAAAGAGATGGTTGCACAACAGGCTTTGGGACGTATTCCGGTTTAACAGGTAACTATCACAGAGGAAACAAGGGAGATGTGATCTGCTCCATGGTACCAATGGCATTTCGAGATCTCACGGTCGTAGAGAAAACCCAAAGTTTTGGTCCATTACTTACAGTTCACTTGAGGAATACTGAAACGAACTGGAATTAAAAACTTGTTAAAAATGGGGGCTATGAAGTCAATAAATCAGCACTAAACTCAGGATAGGTCGGAAAATTCTTTGAGTACTCCGGCTTTGTTTGGCGGTCAGACGACAGAACCACCGAATTTCGGAGTTGGAAGACACCCATCTCGGTGTTCTCCGGCCGTTCTCAGACTTCAGGGCCGCCCCGCCCGCCGCGCACTCGGTCCCGTAGTTCCCCGGATTGAAGGCGCGGACCTTCAGGGTGGAACCGGGGAGCTCGGGGAGGCCGCGGCCCGGACCGCGACGCCTGGGCCGGAAGGGAGGGAAGAAGCGCTCTCCTGGAGGACGCTCGAGGGAAAGAGGGGAGGCCGGAGCGCGGCGCAGCCCACAGCGAGCGCTCGGCCCGGTCGCCCGTCCCCGAGGCCCGCCACCGCTTACCTTTGGCGAGGGCTACGGTGGAGTTCTCGGTGTCGATGGTGTAAAGGATGCCCTCGTAGCGGATCTCCGCCTTCGAAATTAGGCTGATCTTGCTGCCGATGTAAGGAGTGCCCCCGCTCATGGCGCCGCCGCCGCTCCGGGCCGCCCGCAGAGAGGCAGATCCCACGCCACTGTCGCCGCTCCGCAAGCCCGCTCGCTCCGTCGGCGCCTACAGCAGCCGCCTCAAACCCAACATGGCGGCAGCGCCGGCTCCGCTACCCTCCCCCAGCCTCCCGCCCTCAAACCGCGGCGCGGCGGCGGCGGCGGCGGCAGCGGCGGCGGCGCGGGGCATGCTGGGCGGGCGAGGCCGCACTCTCGCGAGACTTGGACCACGGTGGGGGCGACGGTCAAGTCCCGGTAGGCTAGGCTGCGTCGCTTGTCTGGTTTATCGCCGGAGAGGAGTTTCGGAAGAGGGGAAGTGGTTCAAGGCCTGGGAACACCGTGGCGATGACCGTCTGCGGCTTCTGCCATTTCTACACGCGTTGTGTTTTTGTCATGACCCGTGTCTTTTTATTTTTTATTTTTACTTTCTTGCGGTACTGGGAGTTTAACCCAAGGGCTTAGCACTGAGGTACATCTCTAGCCCTTTAAAAACATTTTAAAAAAGTTTGTTTTTGAGACAAGGACTTGTTAAATTGCGAGGCTGGGCTTGAATTTAGAATCTTTCTGCCTCACTCAGAGTCTCTGTAAGCGCAGGTCCTTCGACCTGGAAAGTTGACGCACCCCCTTCCAACTTCCTGGCGAGTTAATTGTCATTCTCAGATGGGTTGTAGGTCAGCGCAAGAAGCCCTGGGTTCAGTCCCCAACGCACACACACGTAGGCACTGCCCTTTGCCTGCTGAGGCAGCCACACCTCTCTTGGAGTTCTCGCGGTCTTACTACTGCTTAGATCATCAACCAAGGATCCCTCCCCCATGCACACACACACACACCAGGCTTTTGCGGTAGGAGCTGGGACTCCATCTCCAGGTTTCAATTTTTAGCTCTTCTCTGTCCATCACTTTCAGGTAGCATGATCCAAGCTTATGGTTTACATATTATTGTACATTGACCAATCCCAAGTATTTGCAGCTTTGGTCAGTTCTGTGAACGCCAGTTTCATATAAACCATACCCTTCTCAGGCACTCCAGTTGGATGTCAAATTGTCATCTCAAACTGTGTTTCCAAAGTCATACTCTGTATTTCCCCTTTAAATTTGTTCTCTTGCAACTGTTCCCCCATTGAGGTAACTGGTAGCATTTATTCATCTGCTCAGACCGAAAGCCTCGGTGTCATCTTTGACTTCTCTCTTACCCTCACATCTGTCCTGACTGCAAATCTTGCCCATTCCACCTATGCAGTATATCCCAAATCTGACCACTTCTCATCATTTCTATCCCTAGAGCTCTAGAAGAAGCCACACTCTGTCTAGGATTGTTGCAGTAGCCTCCTAAGAGTTCCCTCCACTTCTTCCCTTGCCCCACCTCCATACTTTATTCTTTAATTTTATTTGTATTATTTATTCAAGATAGGGTCTTGCTATGTGGCCCCGGGCAGACTTGAACTCGCGGAAATCCTGGGTGGTGCGAGTGTCTCAGTCCCAACCATCAGAAAACCACTCTGTGGTGTCAGATAGGCTTCTAACAAAGTAGAGCCTTAGGGAATCCTTCAGGAGCTCTCAGGATTTTTATTGGCAACAGAGCACTCTAGCACATTCAAAGACATGCAGGGAACATTGGGAGATGACTTGGATGAGTCCTGCTTAAAACTCAGTGTTCCAGAGAGGTAGACATTCCTGTGAATTTATGCAAACTCCGCTCCACGGAGGTAGTACATGCCTGGGACCCTGGGAGCCCAGAATGCTTGCCCTGATTATTTGCACCTGAGGTCATACATTTACATTCACTTCTATGGGGCACGAAGGAGATGACAGTCTGTCTTGGGCTGGGTTTGGTGGTGCATGCCTGTGATCCTAGCACTTGGGAGGCTGAGGCAGGAGGATCACCTCGAGTTTGAGGCCAGCCTGGGCTACATAGTGAGTCCAAGGACAGCTTGAACTATATAGCGAGACCCTGTCTCCAAAAAAAGAAAGAAAGAAAGAAAGAAAGAAAAAGAAAAAGAACAAATGTCTTACTCTCCCTTCTGTAATTATCCTTTCATTTCCTCCATGATTTGAAAAAGTGCTGTATCCCATCTCTGTTTGCAGGGAAGATTCAAAGTTACCCTCATGTTATTGACAAAAATCCAGTGACTTAGCAGGTCATTGAGGCACATGCCTATAATCTTAGCACTCTGGGAGGCTAAGACAGGAGGATCACAAGTTTGAGCCCAGCCTAAACAACTTAACAAGAACTTGTCTCAAAACAAAAAAGGGCTGGTGATCTGGTGATGGAACTCAGCTGGAAGGCCCTGGATTCAATCCTCTGTACTGCCAAAAAAAAAAAAAATCCAGTGACTTAAAACTATTACCATTCTATGTATCTCACAATTTTACAGGTCAGGAAATTGACCAAGAAACTGGAGCAGTTCTTATCAATGTAGCATCAATTGGGATTACTAGGTGGCAGCTTGCCTCGTGTAGAGGGTCCAAGATAGCTTTGTTTACATCTGACTATTTGGCGGTAATACGGTAGCTAGAAGGCTCAGGCTTTTATGACACTGTTGGCACCTTATGAGACTGTCAACTATCCTATTTGTGCCAGTGTTATTCTGAGTCTGTCTTAACTAGCAGCCAAGTGCATATCCTATTCTTTTTATCTTTTTATGTGTGGCTCTGAGCTACCTCTCCAGACCCCAGTGCATACCTAAGTGATATAAAAGGCAAAAACATCTAACATCTACTACAAGTCTACTTCGTGTCAGGTATTGGGTCAGTTATTTTTAAGTACATTGGAAGAGCCACCTCTGACACAAGTCACATGAAAAGTCAGCACATGTGTCAGTCGGTTCTTCTCAGAAGCAGATGCTGAGACAGAGTTAAGAGTGAAAGATTATTGTAGGTTGTGCCTATAAAAGGGAAAAGAAGGAAGATTGAGCAGAGAGAGCCTGGGTAGTATTGAGGTAGGACAGGAGAAATAGAGATAAGCTGGGACATGGTGGTGCATACCCTGTAATCCCAAGCAGGAGGATCACCACGAATCCAAGGCCAGCCTGGACTACACAGTGAGTTCAAGGCCAGCCTGAATTACATGGCGAGACCATATCTTGAAAAAATTATATTAATGGTTACTATACAGATTATAACATTGATCCATAATATACTGTAGTCTAGATTGAATTAGCTGTTTTATTACTTATGAACAATTTAGGAGCCTTAAAATAATACGATTCTAGACTGGAGGTGCGGCTCAGGGTAGAGTGCTTGCCTATTATGGGCGTGGCCCTGGATTCAATCCCCAACGTTGGAAAACAAAAACAAACAAAAAAGAAACAGGCCGGTGAGATGGCTCAGTGGCGTAAGCGCCTGCCTTGCAAGCGCGAGGGCCCGAGTTCGACTCCCGGATCCCACATACGGAAAAGGGGCCGGTGATATCGCTCAGTGGCATGGGCGCCTGTTGGCGCGCAAGGTCCTGAGGTCGACCCCCCGGTACCCACAAAAAAAAAAAAAAAAAAAAGAAACAAAGAAGGAAGCCAAAGAACAATATCATTCTATTTACATAGTTCCTTTGTTATTTCATATATATTCCATATATACTAAAGCTCCACAAGTGTTATTGCTTTTGCTTTAAACAGCTATCATATTTTAATATTTTTTTTTGTTTTTTTGAGACAGGGTCTCACTATGTAGTTGAGGCTGGACCTGAACTCACTATGTAGTGCAGTCTGGCCTCAAACTCGCAACAATCCTCCTCCCTCAGCCTCCTGAGTGCTGGGACTACACACATGTGCCACCATACCAGGCCATATTTTAATATAATTTAAAATAATTTGTTTGGTACTAGGGATTGAATTCAGGACCTCTGCAGTGAGTCGTGTCTCTAGTCCTTTTCTAATTTTTAATTTTGAGACAGGGTCTTGCTAGATTGTCTAGGCTAGGCTCAAACTTGTGATCCTCCTGTCTCAGCCTCCTAGAGTACTGGGATTACAGGCATGCAGCACCATGCTTGGCTTAAAAATAGTAAAAAATATTTTCCCATGTAGTTACCCTAGCAGTTTCCCTGTTACATATCTAGATGTGGTCTTTTTAATATTTTTCTTTGGCTGGTTTTGGGTTTTTGTGCACTTATTGCATCTGTGGGTTGATATCTTTCATCAGTTTTGAAAAATTGCCAGGTGTGGTGATGCATACCTGTAATTCCATCTACACAGAAAGCTGAGGCAGAAGGATCATGAATTTGAGGCCAGCCTGGGAAATTTAGCAAGATCCTATATTGAAATAAAGTAAAAAGAGTTGGGAATGTAGCCCAGTACTCTCTGGTCTTAATCTCCAACACCTCCACCCCTCCCCCATGATTGAAAAAATTGCAACAATTAGTTTTTTTTATAGTCCTGCTTCACTCCTTTTTTTCCCCTTGTGGACCTCTAATTACACATATCTGATAACTTTTCATACTGTCTTACATGTCTCTCATGCTCTGTTCTGTTTTTCTCTACCTTCCTTGTTTGTTTCATTTTTAGTAATTTATACTGACTGTTTTTGTTGTTTTGTTTTATGGCGCTGGGGATGGAACTCAAGGTCTCACTCATACTAGACAAGCAGTCTACCACTGAGCTATATCCCCAACTTCTTAATCTGTTTTTTCAGTTTGCTGATTCTTTCTTTTGCTGTTTCTAACCAGCTATTCATCCCATCCAGTACTGTCTTCTTTTCAGTTTTAAAATGTGCATTTGGATCTTTTAAAAAAAACACTCTAGGGCCAGGTGCAAAATGTAATCCCAGTACTAAGGAGTCTGAGGTAGGAGGTTTGTGATTTTTTTTTTTTTTTTTGTGGGTACCGGGGGTCGACCTCAGGACCTCGCACGCCAGCAGGCGCCCGTGCCTCTGAGCGATATCACCAGCCCTTTTTTCGTATGTGGGTTCCAGGAGTCGAACTAGGGCCCTCGCACTTGCCAGGCAGGCTCGTACGCCACTGAGCCATCTCACCGGCCCAGGTTTGTGATTTTGAATCCAGCCTGGGCTACATAGCAGGAATTTATTTAAAAAAAAAAAAAAAAGGTCTAGCTGGGTGTGGTGGTGCATGCCTGTAATCCCAACGGTCTGGAGGCTGAGGCAGGAGCATTGCTGTGAGTTTGAGGCCAGCCTGAGCTACATAGTGAGACCCTGTCTCAAAAAAAGGTATATTTTTCTATCAAAATATCTACATCTTATCTACTATGACCACCTAATGCTCTAACTTCTTTTTGTTTTCCTCTCTCTCTCTCCGTCTCTCTGGGAAAAAATAGATGCTCCCATCACTTAAATACTGCCATCTTTTAAATACAACATCTAGCATAACATTTAAATGCAAAGATTCAGAAAGCAGGAAAATTTTATCTATAGCTAGGAAAAAAATGCATATAGATCCTTGTATGATCAAGATTCTGGAATTGTCAGATAAGAACTTTCTTATCTACTTATTAAAAATATGTTAAAGAAGTTACTATGCCCCCATCTCCCTATTTTCTGACACTGAGACAAAATACCTGACACCCCAAACCTAAAGGAGGAGAAGTTTATTTTTGGCATACAGTTTCAGAGGTTTCAGTACATGGTAAGCTGGCTGTAAGGCAGAGACATCAAGGTGGAAGGGCAAGGGGAAGGAATGCCCCTCACCTCTTGGCAGCTGGAAGCAGAAAGCAAGGTAGCAGTGACAGAGACAAAGGAGCCAGGAACCAGATATAGTCCCCAGGATCATGCCTCCATGACTCACACAAACATACCTGAAATGTGTTTCATTGATCCCTAGGCAACTGCCAAGCCAATCAAATTGATAATCGAGATTAATGGTCATGCCAGGTGTGGTGGTGCCAGCACTGCAGTCCCAGCACTGGGGAGGCTGAGGCAGGAGGATCATGAATTCAAGGCAGGCCTGAGATGCATAGAAAGATCCTGTCTCAGTGAAACAGACAAACAAATTGACACTCACAACTCTTAATCTCTTTTCACTGATGAAATCTTGTCCCCTTATCTAAAATTTTGTACTTTAGATTATTTCCTGATATCTGTGAAAGAAATATTATATCTATCCACTTCTTTCCCTCTTTATAAAGTGGAACTCATGGTCTATTGTGATCTTTTACTGTTTTTTTTTTTTTTTTTTGTGGGTACCGGGGGGGACGACCTCAGGACCTCACGCGCCAACAGGCGCCCGTGCCACTGAGCGATATCACCGGCCCTTTTTCGTATGTGGGTTCCGGGAGTCGAACTCGGGCCTTCGCGCTTGCAAGGCAGGCGCTTAAGCCGCTGAGCCGTCTCACCGGCCCTCTTTTACTGTTTAATTGGAAGTCAAATTGCAGATTTTTGGCCATATTCACATGCAGTAGTGATATGTCTATTACATCCTTAGGGAGGGGCTCCTAGCCAGTTTTTTTCTCCGGAGTTGGAATGCTGGTCCTTCATTTAAGTAGCATATGATATTGCTGGCTTGCATTTAGAAGCCATGTGTTTTTGGGAAATATATTCCTTCAGACAACAGAATTAGTCTTTTTTTGGAAGAAGGGTGGACTGGGGATTGAACCCAGAGTCACATCCCCAGTCCTTGTTAAATTTTTAAATTTTGAGACAGAGTTTCATTAAATTGCTAAGCTTATGATCCTTCTGCCTCAGCCTTCCAGAGTGCTGGGATTACAGGTGTCTTAGTTACTTTTCTTGTTGCTGAGACAAAAATACCTGACACGCAAAGTTAAAGGGGGAAAGGTTTATTTAGCTCACAGTTTGTAGAGGTTTCAGTCCATAATCAGCCGGCTCCAAGACAGAGTGGCTCATGGCAGAGGGGCAACAGTTCATGGTGGAGGAAGACAGAAAAAGCAACAAGAGAGAGGGGGAGGAACAAGACTCTTTCCGTCCCTTATACTGTATGCAGGCTACCCACCCTAGGTCAGGTGTAGCACTCATAATCCTGGCATTGGACCATGAATCATTCACAAAGTCTAGATTCAGCCATCTCCCAAAAGCCCACCCCCCCATGACTGCATGAGGCTTTGGGGGGACATCTAGACACAAACCATAACAACAGGTGTGTACCACCATACCCAGTAACAGAACCCTTCTGATTGCATGAGATGCTCATTGTGTGAGAAACACACCAAAACTGAGACTAATGCTTCTATGGAAGACACATTCCATTCCTCATTTTCTCTAGGTGCAGGTACATGCACATTGAGTGGAATTGGAACTGATTTCTGTCTCTTGTGTACTCTTCATAGTGTGATCATGAGATTCACATGAAGGCACTGATTAATCATCATTTTCTGCTTTTCAATTAGCAGTAGCTTTTTATGTCTGTCTGTCTTTCTTTCTTTCTTTCTTTCTTTCTTTCTTTCTTTCTTTCTTTCTTTCTTTCTTTCTTTCTTTCTTTCTCTCTTTCAAGACAGGGTCTTGCTACATAGTTCAGGTTGGCCTTGAACTCACTTTGCAGCCCAGGCTGGCCTTGAACATGTGGTAATCCTCCTGCCTCAGCCTCTGGAATAACAGGGTCTCACTAAGTTGCTACGTTGTCCAGCCTGGGCTCAAACTTGCCATTCTCTTGCCTCAGCCTTCCAGATTGCTGGGATTATGGGCATGTACCACCACATCCTGATCCTTAATTTTGTTTTAAAAAAAGGTCTCTCTAAATTGCAGAGGATGCCCTCAATCTTGCAATCCTCCTGCCTCAGGCTTTTGAGTAGCTGGGATTATTGTCATGTACCAATACACCAGGTTTTCTTATTCTTACAGTTATTCAAATATTTGTTTAATCACATTAACAAACAAACACTAGAAATGGGTAAGATACATTTGTGTGATTGGAAAGTAAGCACAATAATGGAAATTATCTTAAGTATTTTTTCTGAGGAAAAATAACCTAAAATGAAAATCTGATGATGCCAGATCTGTCCCTCAAGACCTTTCCCCCACATCTTAGTCCATTTGGGCAGCTGTAACAAAATACCATAAACTAATGGCTTATAAACCACAGAAATTTATTTTTCACACTTCACAAGTTGAAGATCAAGACTCCAGCAGATTCAGTGTGTGGGGAGGACTCACTTCCTGGTTCCTTAGTGGCTGGCTTTTTGCTAAAATTTTACCTGGAAAAAGGGGCACGTGATCTCTCTGAGGTACTTTTTTTTGTAGGGATTGGATTGAATCCAGGGCCTATTGCATTAGGTGACATCCCCTTCTTTATTTTTGGTACCGGGAATCAAACTCAGGACCTTACACATGCCAGGCAAGTGCTTGTGCCGCTGAGCTATATCCCCAGCTATTTTTTATTTTGACTCAGAATCATACTAAATCACTAAATTGCAGGCTGAGCCTGACCTTGTTTTCCTCCTGCCTCAGCCTCCCAGAGTGCTAGGATTACAGGTATGCATCATCATACTTAGCTTCTCTAGTTTGAGCCCAGCCTGGGCAATTTAGTGATTTAGTGAGACACTATCAAAATGAAAAACAAAAAAGGGTTGGGGATGTGAAGGCCCCAGATTCAATCCTCAGTGCCAAAAATAAAACCAACATACAAACAAAAAAAGGAACTACTTCTAGCTTTAAAGATTTTAACATGTGAGGGCTTAAAATGAGTTGTGTAGGACATTAATTATCTATATTCGATGTTTGGTTTTTAAAATGAAATGTTTTGCCCCCAATACAAGCATTTTTATTCAGTTCTTGTTGTGTACTAAGTTAACATTGCAATTTCAATTGCCAGTTGAGTAGTTCTGTGTGATGTTTTCTTGTTACTGTGTGGCAGACACCCATGGCTTTCTCATTCACCCCATCTGGGCCTCCAGTGTGGTCTAATTATCCTGAAAAGCCACAATGTGTTAGAACTGAGCTTGATTACTCTAATGGCACACACTGTTTCACAAAGCTCCCAATTCCTGAATAATTATCATATTTATGTGTTTAGCCATAAGCTTGGTTGGAGGATTCCAGAATGAAACAATGCTACACAAGGAAAAACTTTCCAGTCATCTTCTTTGAAAATAAGTTTAAAAAAAATCAAAATACCACTACTATATGCATGAGATGAAACCATCAAATCACGCGGAAGTGCTCGGGGTGCGTGGCCATCGGGCCCAGCCTGCCACTCCCCAGCTGTGGAGATAAACATGGTTAACACTTTCAGCTGTTTCTGCTGGTGGTTGTTATTGTCTCTAAATAATGTGCCTACATCACCGGTTCTTGATGCACCTCTTTTAGATATTGTCTATTAATTCCCAGCTCTGATAAATGAAGATTTATCTCACAGGCCACGTACTTAGAGATATTTGGAAGTTCTTTTCCATGCCTGAGATCCTTGCTCCAGGTAGGCCTGCAGTCCAGGCTGTATGCGTGGCAAGGTGGGCCTTCCTGTATGGGTGGAGCCTGTCCTGATTATGCACAGGCTTGCCTGCAAGGACAGTTATGTAGCATGAAGATGCTCTTCCTCCCAGTCAATGTTATTGTTGTATTTTCTTTTCTTAGTGTGAGTCTTTGATGTTAGAGACGTTCGTCAAATTCTGGTGACTACTGGAGCACACATGAGAACAAGGTCATAAATTGTTGTTTAGGCAGTGAGGGCGAACCTTTTCGAGCTTTCAGTGATACAAACAGCCCACTGTGGCACGCATGCCATAGGCTCACTACCACTGGTTTAGAGACTGGAGAACTTCACTTAAGGTGATCAGGTAGGAAGAAGTCACTTTTTTTTTTTTTTTTAAATACTGGGGATAGAACAAGTGCTCTACTGCTGAGCTATATCTGCTATATCCTCAGTCCTTTTTATTTTTGAAGACAAGATCTTACAAAGTTGCCCACACTGGCCTTGAATGTGTGATCCGCCTGCCTCCTGAGCGTCTGGGATTATAGTACGGGTGCACGAGGCCCACTCTTTAGACGTTTAGTCAGAGAACCTCTAAATGACTATAGAGATTTTGCAGAATCTCATTTTTTGGAAGAACTCCTGCAGTTATTTGGGGTGCATGGCTACTATATGAAAGTAAGAGCAAGGGAAATAGGCAGATTCAGCTCCATGCCTCGCACCTACCTTCTGGTCTACTGGGAATTTACAAAACATAAATCACCTGTGTGTCCACGGGGCAGATAATTTCCTTTCTGCTTGGCTGCAGTTTTCTAACTCCCTGCCATATACAAGTACATGCTAGTCCTTGGCCTCCTGTCTTTGACTTCATCAGTTATTGCTAACCTCTACTTGTGTGAGTGTACAATAAACTATATATAACAAAATTTACCAGTTTAGTAATTTTTCAGTGTATAGTTTATTGGCATTAAGTACTTTCACATTGTTGTGTAACCATCTCCACTATCCATCTCCAGAACTTTTTCCATCTTACCAAGCAAAAACTCTACCCATTAAACACTAATTTCGTATTTTCCCCTCTCTCCCGTCCCTGGCTATCGACAGTCTGAGCTACATCTCCAGCCATTTTTTCAATTTTTCTTTCTTCCTTTCTTCCTGTCTCTGTCTCTCTGTCTCTGTCTCTCTGTCTCTCTCCTTCTTATATTGGGCCCAAGGCTTTCCCACTGAGTTATATACCCAGGCTTTTATTTATTTATTTATTATTGTGAGATAAGATTTGCTAAGTTGTCCAGGCTGGGCTGGAACTTGCAAAGCTCACGTCTCAGCCTCCCAGAATGCTGGGATGTCAGGTGTGTGCCACGATACCCAGCTTCTACTTTCTTTTTTTTTTTTTTTTTTTGTGGGTACCGGGGGAACGACCTCAGGACCTCACGCGCCAATAGGCACCCGTGCCGCTGAGCGATATCACCGGCCCCTTTTTCGTATGTGGGTTCCGGGAGTCGAACTCGGGCCTTCGCGCTTGCAAGGCAGGCGCTTAAGCCGCTGAGCCGTCTCACTGGCCCCCAGCTTCTACTTTCTATCTCTGAATTTTACCACTCTAGGCACCTCATGTAAGTGGAATCATGGAATATTTGTCCTCTTGTATCTATCCTCTATATCTTCAATAATTTTATTGAGATTCTTAACTCTTGGTGATTTTTTTTTTGTTGTTGTTTTTTGAGACAGGGTCTCACTGTGCAGTTCAAACTGGACTTGAACTCAATATGTAGCCCAGTTTGGTCTCGAACTCATAGTGATCATCTTGCCTCAGCCTCCCAAGTGCTGGGATTACAGGTGTGTGCCACTATGCTGGGCCCTTGTGCCTTTCTGCAGAAGTAAAAAGCTTTGTCGAGATTCCTTGGTGTGTGAGTGTTTTATTATTATCTGCACCAACAAATTGAGTCTGGGGATGTATTCCCAACAAGGAGACAGAGAAGGAAAGAGAATTCCTCCTTCCTTTCTGTGTGTTGGCTTTCTCTCACTATGGCAAACTCTTGAGACAAATCAACTTACAAAGAGAAAACGTTTATTTTGGTTCACAGTTTAATTTGCTTTGAACCTGTGGCAGGCAGCACATCATGGTGGAAGGGCTTGGTGGATCAAGACCAATCACTTTGTGGCTAGAAGAAAAAAAAAAAAGAGAGAGAAGGAAAAAGAGGGGAGAGGTTCCCTTTAGGGCATGACTGCCATGATCTAAAAGCTACGCACTAGGCCTTATCTCCGAATGGCTCCAGCATCTCCCAATAATGCCTCCTTGGCCAGCCCACTTTTACTGCATCCTTTAGGGGATGCTTAAAGTCCAAACTCTTACCTTTTTGTTCTATTTAAGGCTTCAGTGTTCTATTTAAGGCTTGGATAATGCCTGTTTACATTGAAGAAAGGAATATGCTTTACTCATCTACTGATTCAAATGCTAATCTCCTCAAAACAAACAAGTAAACCAACCCATACTCAATTACAATGTTTATCAGCTATCTGAGTGTCCCTTATCTCAGTTGACACCTAAGTAAACCCTCATAATCTGTCAGAGGAAGGCAATGTCATGACAGGGTTAGGAAAGACTTTGCATGTTGTGAGATAAAAATAAGCACATCAGTGTCACTGTTAACAAACTTTTCTTACAAGCATTTTACCATTTGATCTTCACTTTGGCTGCTGTGTTGTCAGCAGTGAACCAGTAACACCGTGTTAACTCTCTCTAAGGTGAAGAAACTAAGGGCCAGAGAAAGTGATAGTCTTAACCTCAGAGAGTCAGTGGTTGAGCCAAGACTTGTGCCCAAGTCTTCAAGTCTAAATCTTGGATCTTTTCTCTTTTCAATTTTTTTTGGGATCATCTTTCTAAACTTATTAATATTAAGCTCATTATTAATATTTTGAGATAGGGTCTCACAAAGTTGCCTAGGCTGGCCTTGAACTCACCATCTTCCTGCTACAGCCTTCCAAGTACTTTGATCACAGGCACGCACCACAATGCCTGACATGCAAATGTGAGCTCTTTCTATGACAGCCCCAGGTAGAAGAGAAAGTAATATACTTAACAATTGATTTGGCCCTACCGCTTTGTGTACAAAATTCCTGTTTTGCTGTATCTCATATCTTGACTATGTGTTCTGATGGTGACCTGAGTCACTGAAAATGTAAATAGTAAATTAACAAATAGGCATAACCATTGTCAAATAAAATGTTAGAGTAATCAATATATTATTGCAAAATGTTTTCATAAAAATTTTTTTTTCTGGAGATTCAAAGTATCAAAAAAGAGACAAATGACACTGGAGCAACTTTTGGGGGAATATATAGAAAAGTCATCATATTGTCTCCCTAGTATGAGAAACTGAAAGAGTAAATAAGATCCAAAATGTACAATAGATATGGTGAATCAAAAAGAAACTGGTCAGAAGGAAAGAGAGACTGGGATGGGGGAATGGGGAAAAGAAAGAAGAGAAAAGAAAAAAAATGCATTTATATATAAGATGGTTAAGACTGGTACACTACTAATTTTACTTAGTTCATTGAAGAGTAAGGTTTGTGCCGGTAATGTTTGGACAATTGAATGCTGATATCTTGTACCCTGAGTAACTAACCTAAAGATAATACGTAATGTATTAACCATTGTTACCCTCCTATTATGTTGTTTTGAAATTTTGTTCTTTTTTGGTTTGTTTTGTTTTTTCTTCTCTTTAAAATAAAAAAAGAAAATAATTTTAAGACAAAAATTGAACAAAATGAAAAGAACAATAAATTATATAACAGACAGTAATTATGTAAATTGCATAATAGTAATTCTTAAAATTATAAGATGCCTTGCCACAAGTATTATATCATTGGAAGTGATATTTAGAGCAATATGCATCACTTACCTTTTAAAAATATGAAGAGTTAGGAACACATCATGGGATAGCTATTTATTTATTTATAGACAGGATCTTGCTAAGTCACTAAGTTGCCCAGGCTGGGTGGAACTTGTGATCCTCCTGCCTTTGCCTTCCAGAATGGGGATTATAGGGGATGTGCCACCATTCCTGACTGGGACAGCATTTTAAAGAGTTGCTTGTCTTTTTGGATACGCTCAACTATAAGATCTGGAGCCGGGCATAGTGGCACATGCCTGTAATCTCAGCACTTGGGAGGCTGAGGCAAAAGCATCACTGTGAGTTCAAGGCCAGCCTGCACTACAAAGAAAGACCCTGTGGAAAGAAAGAAAAAGGAGAGAGAGAGAGAGAGAGAGAGAGAGAGAGAGAGAGAGAGATAAAGACAGAAAGATAGATAGATCTGGGTACCATATTGAAATCCACACTGGAGTCCAAAGTGTCTTGGAACTGAGCATGTGCTGGTGTTGGTAGGATGGCAACCCTCTAAACATCCTCTAGTTTGAGTGTTCTGGGTGAAGGAATTGTGCTTTAAGCCCCTGCGCTGATCAGAGGGCAGAGGTGGTGGTAGTCAGAGTGGTGGTGTGCTTCTTAAATGAGTGAGACTGAGGAGACCAAGAAACCTTCAACGGTCTTAATTCTGCTGCAAGGGAATTTGTTGTGCAAATATCAAGAGGTTCAGTGAAATTAGATACACTACAAAGAACAGACATTCTATGGGTACAACATGGAAAACAGAGGGAACGGCCAGTTTGGGGTCTTCTCTTTCTGTGAGAAGCTGGGCACTAAGTCTGGGCTCTGGTGACAAGCTGGGTGGCTGCAGGCTGGGAGGCTGGGAGGCCTCGCCACTGATTGCTCCTGATGCTTTGCTCCCAGGGGCGATGAGGGGCTAGGAGCCAGCTTGCAGACGCTCTTCCCAGAGCACCCGTGGGAACAAGTGCAGCCTGCCTGAAGCTGATCTAAGAAGGGTTCCAGGCTGCCCCTGGCATAATCGGGGAAGCGGCAAAGTACAAATGGAAACTATACACTGTAGGTCTAAATGTCTGAAATTCTTAATTCAAGCAATAATTTGCTAAATAAAATGTCAAAACCTTTTCTCTAGATAAACTACACCTTCAAACAGACCTTGAAAGCTGGGTGCAAATGTGGAATTCTGAGAACTCCTTTCAGTTCAGCACCAGAACATAGTGAGGTAGGGGGAGAGCCCCAATCTGTGGCTGCATCTCCCTTCTTTTCCTACTGCTAGCTCTTTCCAACACTGCCAGGGTCTCACCTGCACAGACACTCAGCTCATGAGTCTGGATCTGTCCTCTAAGCAGCTACCTCTTGATCACATTCAAGCCCAGAGAGACACAACCTACTGTCAGTATGGTAGGTCCCAAGATAAGGGCCATGAGAAGAGGCCACACAGGCCTGCTCTGGAAATGAGCTTGAGGCTACTTGGGCATGGAATTCTGCCCACGCACTTCCCTTTTGGTAGCTGGGGCATGGATTGATTAGGGGTCATCAAACTATGGCCAACTCTGGGCTCTCCACCTGTTTTAGTAAGTAAAATTTTATCGGCACATAACTGTTTTAGTGCGTTTTCTGTTGATGTAACCGAATACCATGGACTGTGTAATTCAGAAAGAAGAGGAGTTTCTTCAGCTCACAGTTCTGGAGTCTGGAAAGGCTAGGAGCATGGTGCTGGCAGCTGCTCACCTCTGGTGAGGGCCTTTCTGCAGGGTCACGACACGGCAGAGGGCATCTCATGGTGGGCTGGGTGCATCCAAGAGGCAGAAATAAGTTGATTTTTTTCCCATTTTATTTTTTTATGTACAATTATTTTTTCATTAGTACATGTTTGTAGTACATAATTATTACATTTATGATGGGGAGTTTGTACATAACATATTTTAATTCTCTTTTGTCCCCTTCCCCTCCTATCCTTCACTTCTCCCTCCAATTCTTTTTATTTTTTTGAGATAGGATCCCGCTATGTAGTTCAGGTTGGCCTTGGACTCACTGTGTAGCCCAGCCTGGCCTTGAACTCCTGGTGATCCTCCTGCCTCAGTCTTCTGAGTGCTGGGATTATAGGTGCGTGCCACAATGCCCCTCTTTCCTCAACTCTCGATCCTCTCCCCATTTGAAAAGATCTCCTTCCTATCCTTTATTTTGCTCTTCATGTATATTTTAGGTTTTCCACATCAAAGAAACTACACAATATTTAAACTTGTGTGTCTGATTTATTGCACTTTTCATTGTGGTCTTGTGGTGCATCCATTTACCTACAAATCCTTCAAGTTTATCCTTCTTTATGGCAGAGTAGCATTTCATTGTGTATAAATACTGCATTTTCTTTATCTATTCATTTGTTAATGGGCATATGGGCTGTTTCCAAGATTTAGCTATTATAAATTGGGCTGCTATAAACATGGGTATGCATGTATTACTGCAATATGATGACAACTCTTTTGGGAAGATTCCTAGAAGGGGAATACCTGGGTCAAATGAAATATCTATTTTTAGTTTTTTGATGAATCTCCATACTGATCTCCATAGTGGTTGTATAATTTTACATTCCCACCAAAAATGTAGAAGAGTACTCCCCCGCCAGCCTTGCCAGAATTTGTTATTACTTGATTTCTTGATGATAACCATTCTTTGTGGAGTAAGATGATATCTCAGTGTTGTTTTAATTTGGATTTCTCTAATGGCCAGCATTGTTGAGCATTTTTTCATGCATCGTTGGCCGTTTGTCATTTTGGTTGCCCATTTTTTGATTGGGTCTTTTATTTTGGGGAGGGGAGTTCTTTATATGTTCTAGATATTAGTCCTCTGTCTAAGGGATAGCTGGCAAGTTTTTTTTTCCTATTCTGCAGTTTGTCTCTTCACTCTATAGGTTATTTCCTTTGATGTGCAGAAGCTTTATATGTTGATATGATTCCATTTGTTGATTCTTGGTACTATTTCTTTTTTTTTTTTTTTTTTTAATGTGGGTACTGGGAGTTGACCTCAGGACCTTGGGCTTGTGCCACTGAGCGATATCACCGGCCCTTTATTTTTCCTTTATGTGGGTACCGGGAGTTGAACTCAGGACCTTGTGCTTGCCAGGCAGGCGCTTATGCCGCTGAGCCATCTCACCGGCCCCTTGGTACTATTTCTTGTGCCACTGGGAGAACCAAACTGATTTTTCTAACAGATCCACTCTGGAGATAGACTATTAATCCATTAATCCACAAATGGATAATCCATTTATGAAGTAGAACTCTCATCACCTAATCACCTCTTAAACGTCCACTTGGTACCATCTCTCAGTACTTCACAATGGGGATTTGGTGGGGACATTCAAACCACAGCACTAGTCATCCTCACTTATTTTCCTGTTATTGATGGCTATTTTCATACTGCAGTGGCAGAGCTGAGTAGTTTTGATGGAAAACTTTGTGGACTTCTGGTCTAGAAGGTGGATGTGGACAGGCTGCCATGGGATTGTCTCCTTGGTTCTAGACTTGGGAGTCTGGAAGAGGTCCAGAGCATGGATCCCTAAGGTGTGGGGCCCCAAACCCAAATTTGACCATGAGGCAACATCACGTTACACGAATCCAAAATGAAGGACATTCTACTAAAAGAACAGGCCTACACTCTTCAAAATGTCCAAATCATGAAGAAGAACAACAAAAGGCTAACGAACTATTGCAGGTTAAAGGAGACTGACGAGGTGTGACAACTGAAAGCAAAGACATGACTAAAAGATTGGATCTGAATGAGGAAAAAATTCTATCACGAACAATATTTGGGGGGGCCGATGAAATAGCTCAGTGGCGTAAGTGCCTGCCTGGCAAGCGCAAGGTCCCGAGTTCGACTCCTGGAACCCACATAAAGGAAAAAAAGGGCTGGTGATATCCCTCAGTGGCACAAACACTTGCTGGCAAGCGCGAGGTCCTGAGATCAACTCCGGGTACCCACATAAAAAAAAAAAAAGAACAATATTGGAACAACTAGTGAAATGCTAACAGGTTTGTCAATTAGGTAATAGCATTATATTAATGTTAATTCCCAAGTTGATAATTATACTGTGATTATATAAGAGAGTGCCTTACTTATAGAAACTACCCAATAAAATACTTAAGGGTAAAAATATATGATGGCTACAATTTACTGTCAAGTAATATAGCAGGCTATCAAACCAACAGTGTCTCAAAAAGTTTATGTTGCTACCAGACTCCATGGTACACACCTGTAATTCCAGCTACTCAGGAGGCTGAGGCAGGAGTATTGCAATTTTGAAGGCAGCCTGGGCAATTTAGTGAGAACTTGTCTCAAGATGAAAAAGTTCTGGGGATGTAGTTTATTGGTAGAGTGCTTGTCTAGCATGTGCCAGGTCCTAGATTCAGTCCCCAATACTGAGAAAAGTGTTACACTATTGCTGATATGTGCTATTATGTAGTTAGGCTGAATATGATTGAGTCTGTGCTGAAAATGTAGAGACTTTCTTTACTTTTGTTTCTTTGGTTTTTTTTTGTTTTTTTGAGACAGGGTCTCCCTATGAAGTACAGGCTGGCCTTGAACTTGCTTATGTAGCCCAGGCTGGCCTCAAACTCATGGTGATCCTCCAGGCTCAGCCTCCCAAATGCTGGGATTACAGGTGTGCCCCACCACACCCAGCCAGACTTCCTTTTATCTTTATTCTCTCGCTAATATAGTATAACAACTATTTACAAAATTGTCACATTGACATTGTAGTTGTTATAAATAATTTAGTGATGGTTTAAAATATGTGGGAGGATGTACATAGGTTACATGCAAATGCCATGTCCTTATATATAAAGGACTAGGACATCCTCAGATTTTGGTAACTTTAGGGGTCGTGGAACTAATCACCCTCTGATACTAAAGGACAACTGTAATAATATTAATAATAAAATATGTTCACAGAGAAAATAAAGCAAATGAGGCAAAATGGCAACAATTGGTGAATCATTGTAAACTCTTAGGTGTTCTTTAGATTCTTTTTGCAACTTTTCTATAAATTTGAAGTTATTTCACAATAAAAAGTGAAAAACTAAAATGTGTAGGACAAAAATAAAACATGGCTCAATGGTAGAGGACTTGCCTAGCACGGTTGAGGCCCGAGAGTCAATCCAGCACCGCAAATTAAAACAAAACAAAAAAAAGTGTGTATAGCTATGGGGGGGGGGGGAGTCATGTTTGGCAGCTGATATAACTTATATGATGACAACCAGTGGTCTCTTTAGGCTTATTTAAACTCACAAGATGGTCAGAGGCCACACTCAGAATATTTAGGTGAGAAGCTGCAGCTGTCAGCTGGGCAGCTTCCTTCAGCTGTCCCTGGGCGTGAGAGTCCTTGCTGCAGGGCTCTCGCCAGTGTGCACAGGCAGGTGTGAGTCTCATCAGCTCTTTACCAGAACTGCTCTGACTGAAAGCCCCAGGCCGCACAGAAGACAGCCTCGTAGTTCCACAGGCACAGCTTCCGGGGGCTCTGCAAGGGGTGTGTCTGGTGACCACATTCAGGAAACCAACACTGAGGTGTGGGCAGGGGGTGTAGCTAAGTGGTAGAGCACTTGCCTGATGTGCATCAGGCCCTGGGTTTGATCCCCTGCACCCCTCCAAACAAACAAAGAAACAAACAACCTGAGATCTAACTATCATATATAATTACCCCACCAGGTAGTCACAGGTCAATCAGATAGACTTTATTAATGGTCATTTCTACTGTAAGCAGTCTTGCCTAGCAGCATAGTTGACACATACTTTTGGGGAAAGAACCCTGAGGTTAGAGTTTCGTGTGTAGTATTTTGTTCAAGTTTTGCCCCATGACTTTAGTTAACACCTTTAGCAGAACAGGACAAGTGCTGGGTGTGGTGGCACACGCCTGTAATCCCAGCACTCTGGAGGCTGAGGCAGGAGGATCTCTGCAAGTTCAAGGCCAGCCTGAACTACACAGTGAGAGCCTGTCTATCCACCCCCCCAAAAAAAAAAACCCAGGGCAAATTAGTACATTTTGTGATCACTAGGGTTTGTTTACCCAAGTGGATGTCCCCTCCCCATCCTCTGCAACTGGAATAGTCTTTGGCCATCAGTGTTTATAAACCCTTTTATTCTGGGAATTCTCAACATTTTACATCAAACAATATTAGATGATAGTGTAGTTTATTTTTGTTTCATTTTTTTAACCCAACCAACTTACTACAGTGAAAATGAACATTTATGTAAAAGGTGTATTTTCTGTATACACCATATAAAGAATTTTAGTAATCCTAAGGGACAGTTTAGACCTTTAAAGTAGCCAATTATTATTATTACTATTACTATTATTATTTTGGTACTGGGAATCGAACTCAGGACCTCGTGCTTGCCAGGCAGGTGCTGTGCTGATGAGCTATATACCTGGCCCAAAGTAGCCAATTATTGTGGCTTTAAAAAAAAATCTTGTCAGCTGAGCTCAGTGGTACACACCTGTAATCCTCAGCTACTTGGGAGGCTGAAGCAGGAGGATCATAAGTTTGAAGCCAGCCGGGCCAACTTAGTGAGACTTTGTTTCAAAATAAAAAATAAAAAGAGCTGGGGATGTAACTCAGTGACACAAGTGCCCAGGTTCTAGCCCTGGTCCCCGCCCCCATCATCACTAGAAAATTTCTGCATTCATGTCTACGTTTCCGTAATTGTCACTAGATGGCAGCAGAGGACACTGGTCCGAGTCTGGCGCACTCTCAGCCCTCAGGTCTCGTCAGACAGACTCCAGGCGTTGGTGTTTAGGTTAACCTTTCCACGTGAAGAACTTTCTCTAACCTTTTATCAGTGATCACAAACCCTATTAACCTATTGCTTTCGTAGCCCTGCCTGTCTGCTTTTGCCCTCTGCTCTCTTGGGTGCGCCCAAATATTTCTCCATGAAGATTAGAATTTGAGTGGAGTTGGACTCAGTTTAGCAGTTCCACCTGCTCTTTTAGGTGGTCGTCCTGTCAGAAACATGGAGTCTATAGATTTATTCTCTTCACCACCCTCCTCTAACACCCACCTCCGCCAGACATTAATCTGTGGCTGCAGCCCACCTGCGGCTGGGCTCCTGGCTGGGTTTCTTTTATGGGCAGCGAGTATCTCAGCATGAATTTGGTCTCACAGCAACCCTCATCCGCCTCCCACAACAGAGATGGCTTACTCTGTCATGAGCCGCAGAGTTTTCCACATTAGAGGGTGGTTGATGGCCTCTCCCGTGGACACCAGGGCTTTCGATGCCTTGTCAGGTCAGCGCTTTCTTCCCTACCCCTTTTATCTCATAGTCCATTAGCCAAATTGAATTGAGGGTCTGGAAATCCAGCCTACTGTGGCTACCACTCTGCCATGCCCATAGCACGGAGGGAAGGGGGGATGTATTCTTACATTTAACTAAACCTCGACTCCACTTGCCTATTTCTCAGCAGGATCTAGGATAGGAACCACACACGCCAGCAAGGCAGAGTCAGGTATTTTGTATTCCTAGTAGTGGGAAGTGTCACTCAGCAGATGGCTCAGATTCGGGGAGACAAGATCTGCACAGGGCATATTGTGCAAGTTGTTCTGGTTTAAAAGCTTCATGTCCCCCGGCAAACAGTAACTTCGGTGACAACTCTGCAGGCATCGCTTCCAGGGTCTGCACAAGGGACTAGTAGATTAGAAGAGGGGCCCAAAGCTATGGTGACTCCCAGCCCGGATAAATTTTACCAACTTGCGGTCGTTTTCATTTTAAGCAATGTTGTCTAGTGACGTAGTTGACGCATACCATCTATCTGTTTCCAGGAAAACACAGAAAAATAAAAGCTGGATGCTCATGAAATATCAAAGGTTTTGGTATTTTACACAAACACCTAGAAATTAAGAGTCAAGTGAAAACCAACTAGACGAATGAAGAAGTCAGCAAAGTGGCCAAATGTGTTTTAAAAGGCCTTTTATATGCCAGCAATAATAATAGAATGTAATCGGATGATCATGTCTTCCATAATAGCAATGGAAACCATAATATACTTAATGCACATAATATAGCAAAAAATTCAAGCCCTACATGAAGAATATCTAAAAACTTGATTTCAAATTCCTAAGTGAACCATGTTAATTATTATTATTATTATGTTGTTGTTGTTGTTTGTTTTTGAGACAGGGTCTTGCTATGTAGTTCAGGCTGGTCCTGAACTCACTATGTAACTCAGGCTGGCCTTGAACTTGAAGTGATCTTCCTGGCTCAGCCTCCTGACTGCTGGGATTACAGGCATGCACCACCACGCCTGGTACTTGAACCATGTTAATTAGATGGGAAGAGCTGGGTGTGGTGGTATGCACCTATATTCCCAGCACTTGGGAGGCTGAGGCAGGAGGATCACCATGAGTTCGAGACCAGCCTGGAGTACATAGTGAATTCAAGGAGGAGTCAACACATTGGAGATGTCAGTGCTCGCTAAACAAACTAAAATATCACATAATCCCAGTAAAAATCCCAGTGAAAATTTTCAAAAGAATTTGAAAATTTTATCCTGAAATTCATCTGCAAACATATATGTGCATGAAAATTTTGAAAGAGGGCAAACTTATTTTCTAGATAGCAAACCTACTATAAAGTTATAGTGACCAAAAAACTACGTGTGCTGGGGTTGGCACATGCCTGTACTTGGGAAGCTGAGGCAGGAGGATTGCTGTGAGTTTGAAGGCCAGCCTGGACTATGTAATGAGTTCAAGGCCAGCCTGAACTACATAGTGAGGATCCTGTTTTGAAAAAAAAAAGTACATGCAACTTTGGCCCAGAAATAAGCATAGATACGAGTAGAACTGAATAATTATATTCAGAAGCTGACACTTTAGATTTCTTTTATATCAATCTGTATGATCTAAGTCTTCTAGCACAGTGAATTTTTACCTGTGGACATCATCTAGGTTGCTTCCAGGTTTTGGCTGCTGTATTTTTGTTCTGTGTCTTTTGGGGGAAGGAACATGCATTTGTGTTGGGCACATTCCCAGAAATGGTGCTGATGGGTCATGGCACGAATTCAGCCAGCTGTGGCAGATATGGTCAGTTCTCCTAAGTGGCTGCACCATGGTGGAGGCTGGGGGTATTGGCGTATGGTGGTCTCTCCACTGTGGTTTTCATTTGCCTTTCCTTGATGACTGATGATGTTGAGAACCTTTTCTTCTGCTAATTGGCTATTTGGATATTCTCTTTTGTAAAGGCCAGTGCAGGTCTTCTGCCTTTCCTGTTCTCTGAAAAAGTGTCATACTAAGCAATTTATAGGGTTCCTTTGACGGGCATGTTTTGGCGTATCTTCTCCTGCCCTGTCACCTTTTCACTTTTTAAAATTTTTAATTTTTGTAGTACTGGGGTTTGAATCCAAGGCCTTCCCACTGAGCTACATCCTCAGCCTTCCTTCCCCTTTATAATTTTTTTTTTTTAATTTGGAGACAGACAAAGTCTCACTAAGTCACCCAGGTTAGGCTTGAACTTGTATTCCTCCTGCCTCAGCCTCCCAGGGTCCTTTGATAGGAATTACAAGTGTGCACCACCATGCCTGGCATTTTTTCACTTTTTTAATGGTGTCTTTGGTGAATAGAAATCTCTCTCTCTTTTTTTTTTTTTTTTTTTTTTGGTACTGGGTATTGAACTCAGGACCTCGTGCTCACCAGGCAGGTGCTGGCTGGCCTCAAACTCAAAGCAAACCTCCATTCACAGCCTCTCAAGTGTTGGGATTATAGGCATGCACCCCTGTGTCTGGAAGATGAATAAAAATTTTACTAATTTATAAGTTAATTTATAAATTAGATTATTAATCTTTTATAGTTATTGTGTCCTGTTTAAGAAATTGTTACCTATCTTTACCCATTAACATAGCCTGGCTGGATGTGGTGGCACATGCCTGTAATCTCAGTCCTTAGAAGGATGAGGCAGAGGGTTGTTTTGAGTTTGAAGCCAGCCTGCACTACACAGTGAGTTCAAGGCCAGCCTGAACTACATAGTGAGACACTGTCTCAAAAAAACAAAAACAAACAAGCAAAAACCCCAAAAAACCCCTGTTGTAGTCAGGGCTTACAAGGGAAAAGATTTAATACAGAAGACATAATTTATAGGGTTATTTTATAATATTCACCCAAAGAGTCAAATGCAAAGTGTGCAGGAGATCTGTCCACACTCTAGAGACCCAAAGAATCCAGCTGAGGGCCTGGATCCCATGGCAATGTACTGTACAAATCCAGCTAAAGACCTGCATTAAGCCTTTTTTTTTTTTTTTTTTTTGTGGGTACCGGGGGTCGACCTCAGGACCTCGTGCGCCAGCAGGCACCCATGCCGCTGAGCGATATCACCGGCCCCTTTTTTGTATGTGGGTTTCGGGAGTCGAACTTGGGCCCTTGCGCTTGCCAGGCAGGCGCTTACGCCGCTGAGCCATCTCACCAGCCCTTTTGGTTTGTTTTTGTTTTGCTGTTTTTTTTTTTCTTTTTTAAAAAATTGGTACATGTTAGATATACATAATGATGACATTAATCATAGGGAATTTGTACCTGTGCATGATATATCTTCTTTTTTTCCATTCCTCTCCCCTCCCTTCAACCCCTCTTCCCCTTCTTATTTACAAAAGCTTTGTTTCCATTTTTTCCTCTATTCTCTTTTTTCCTTGCCCATTCCTTCCTTTCTGCCTCCTTCCTCCCTTGATCCCCTTCCTACTTAAATATTTTCTTCCCATTTCCCAATATCTGTTATACATTTTGGTCCTTATTTACACTTCCAGTTTGTCACACCAGAGAAATAATGTGATATTTAAATATATGTGTCCGATTTATTTCACTTAATAATATGGTCTCAAGGTGCATCCATTTAGCTAGAAATGTCTCAAACTTATCCTTCTTTTTGGCAGAGTAGTAATCCATTATATAAAAAACCACATATTCTTTATTCATTCATTGGTTGACGGGCATTTGGGCTATTACAAACTGTGCTGCTATAAACATGGGTGTGCTTATATTGATGAGATATGATGCTTTTATTCTTTTGGGGAGATACCAAGAAGAGGAATAGGTGGGTCAAATGGAACCACTAGTTTTAGTTTTTTTGGACTCTCCACACTGATTTCCACAATGGTTGCATCAGTCTACACTCCCACTAACAGTGAAGAAGGGTTCCTTTTCACCACAGCCCACCAGCATTTGCTATTTGTTGATTTCTTGAAAATAGCTGTTCTTTCTGGAGTGAGATGGAATCTCAGCATTGTTTTAATTTGCATCTCTCAAATGACCAGAGATGTTGAACATTTTTTTCATATATTTACTTGCTGTTTCTACTTCTTCATCAGAGAAGTGTCTATTCATTTCAGATGCCCGTTTTTAGATTGTGTCTTTAAATTTGAGGGGTCTGATTTTTTGAGTTCTTTATATATACTAGATAATAGTCCTTTGTCTGAGGAACATCTGGCAAAAATTTTTTCCCACATTGTGAGTGGTCTCTTCCCTTGTTGATGGTTTCTTTTGCTGCGCAAAAGCTTTTTAAGAAGATGAGATCCCAGCTATTGATTATTTGTGATAGTTCCTGTGTGATTGGTTTTTTTTTTCATAAAATCTTTGCCTACACCTATATCTTCAAGAGTTCTACCTATTCTGTCTTCCAGCAGATTTAGTGTTTCTGTTTGAATATTTAGATCTTGATCCTTTTCAATTTTAGTTTAGTGCATGGTGAAAGATATGGGTCTAGTTAAATTTTCAGCATGTGGAAAGGCAGTTTTTCCAGCACCATTTATTAAATAGGCTATCTTTTTTTCCAATGAAGGTGTTTGGCTCCTTTGTCAGAGATAAGCAAGCTGAATGTGTTTGGAGTTGTTTTTGCATCTTCTAATCTGTTCCATCGATCCTTGGGTCTGTTTGTTTTTTTTTTTTTTTTTGCCAGTACCATGCTGTTTTTATCACAGTAGTTTTGTAGTATAACTTCAAGTCAGGGATTGTGATGCCACTGGCTTTTCCTTTGTTGCCCAGAATTGCTTTTGCTATCCTTGGTCTCTTCTGGTTCCAAATGAATTTTAGGGTTGTTTTCTCTAATTCTGTGAGATATGGTGTTGGAATTTTGATCAGGATTGCATCAAATCTGTATAACAATTTTGGGAGTATGGCCATTTTCACTATGTTGGTTCTTCCTACCCAAGAACAAGGGATATCTTTCCATTATCTGATATCCTCTTTAATCTCCTTTTTCAGCCTCCTGTGGTTTTCAATGTAGAGGTCTTTTACTTCCTTTGTTAGATGGATTCCTAGGTATTTCATTTTTTTGGATGCTATTGTGAAAGGTGTTTTTTCCCTAATTTCTCTTTCGGTGAGTTTACTATTTATGTACAGGAATGCCATTGATTTTTGAGTGTCGACTTTGCATCCAGCTTAGCTACTCAGTTTGGTTATTAAATCTAGAAGTCTTTTGGTGGAGTTTTTGGGGTCTTCTATTATCATGTCACCCACAAATAATGATAATTTAACTTCTTCCTTTCCTATCCTTATTCCTTTTATTTCTTTCTCTTGTCTAATTGCTCTGGCTAATGTTTCCAGAACTGTACTAAATAAGAGTGGTGACAGTGAACATCCTTGTCTTGTTCCTGATTTTATTTTATTTATTTTATTTTATTTATTTATTTTTTTTGTGGGTACCGGGGGTCGACCTCAGGACCTCGCGCGCCAGCAGGCGCCGGTGCCGCTGAGCGATATCACCGGCCCCTTTTTCGTATGTGGGTTCCGGGAGTCGAACTCGGGCCCTGGTGCTTGCCAGGCAGGCATGTACACTGCTGAGCCATCTCACCGGCCCCTTGTTCCTGATTTTAGAGTGAAAACTCAGTTTTTGTCCATTTAGTATGATGTGGGCTGTTGGTTTGTCATAGATGGCTTTTATCAGATTGAGATAAAGACCATCTATGCCAATTTTCTGTAGGGTTTTTAACATGAATTGGTGTTGGACTTTGTCAAATGCTTTTTCTGAATCTATTCAGATGATCATGTGGTTTTTTGACCTTGGCTCTGTTAATATGGTGTATTATATTTATTCATTTATGTATGTTGAACCATCCCTGCATCCCTGGGATGAATCCTGCTTGGTCATGGTGTATAATCTTCTTATGATTTGCTGCATTCTGTTTGCCAGTATCTGATTGAGGACTTTTGCATGTATGTTCATTAGGGAGACTGGCCTGTTCTCTTTCTTGGTTAGACCCTTCTCCGGTCTTGGTATCAGGGTAATGCTTGCTTCCAGGAATGAATCTGAGAATATTGCTTCCCTTTCAATTTCATTAAAGAGTTTGAGAAGTAGCAGCATTAGGTCTTCTCTAAGTTTCTTGTAAAATTCAGTAGTGAATCTGTCAGGACCTTGGCTTTTCTTTGTTGGTAGGTTTTCAATTACATCTTCAATTTCATTGACTGACATTGGTTTATTTAGAATTTTTGTATCTTTTTGATTCATTTTTGGTAATTCTCATGCATTTAGGAATCTGTCCATTTCTTCTGTGTTTTCCATCTTATTAGAATGCAGGTTCTTGAAGTATGTATTGATGATCTTCTGGATTTCTGCAGGATCTGTTGTGATTTCATCCTTTTCATTCCTAATTGCATGGATTTGAGTCTTTTCTTTCCTTTTTTTGATAAGGTTAGCTGAAGGTTTGTTAATTTTATTTAATCTTTCTTTCTTTTTTTTTTTTTTTGTGGGTACCGGGGGTCGACCTCAGGACCTTGCGTGCCAGCAGGCGCCCGTGCTGCTGAGCGATATCACCGGCCCTTTTTTCGTATGTGGGTTCTGGGAGTTGAACTCGGGCCCTCATGCTTGCGAGGCAGGCGCTTATGCCGCTGAGCCATCTCACCGGCCCCTTATTTAATCTTTCAAACAACCAACTCTTGTATTCATTGATTCTTTGTACCGTTTTCTTAGTCTCCATTGCATTAATTTCTGCTCTGGTCTTTATAATTTCCTCCCTTGTACGAGCTTTGGGCTTGACTTGCTATTCTTTTTCTAGAAGCTTGAGGTTCAACATTAGGTTTTTTATTTGAGCTTACTCTATTTTCCTGATATGGGAATTCACCACTATAAATTTCCCTCCTAGCGCTGCTTTCATTTCGTCCCATAAATTCAGGGATGTTGCAATGGCATTATTGTTTAACTGTAGAAACTGTCTAATTTCTTTTTTTTTTTTTTACAGGATCTACAAATAATTTTATTGAAATAGAACAAATAACACAACAGGCTTCCTATGTTGGAGAACACCATCCCCAAGCCATTTCCCACGATGTAAGCACAGAGCTTGCACAATAAGGAATTAAAAGAAAAAAGTCATTTCTGTATAGAAATCAGACTCTGGGGCCGGTGAGATGGCTCAGCGGCTTAAGTGCCTGCCCAGCAAGTGCGAGGGCCCGAGTTCGACTCCCGGAACCCACATACGAAAAAGGGGCTGGTGATATCGCTCAGCGGCACGGGCGCCTGCTGATGCGTGAGGTCCTGAGGTCGACCCCCTGGTACCCACAAAAAAAAAAAAAAAAAAGAAAAGAAAAGAAATCAGACTCTGTCCCAACATTATCATGGACTAGACTATTTACAAATCATCACATTTTAAGCACAATATTTCTTTTATGTTTTTGCTCTCCTTTCTGTCCCTATCAGGGTGCCCTAGTACTTTCCCTGGACTGATCCAGAAGGGGTGAGGATATTCTAGAGGAAGAGTGTGGGGCTCCGCATAGCACTACTGGCTCTAGTCCTGGTATGTTGTTCCTTATTACAGGATAGTGGGCCCTTTCTTTTTTTTTTTTTTTTTTTTTTGTGGGTACCGGGAGTCGAACTCAGGACCTCGTGCTTGCCAGGCAGGCACTTATGCTGCTGAGCTATCTCACCGGCCCAATGTGGGCCCTTTCAATGGGGTGTGGGGGGCGGCTGGTGGAAAGGCAAGCAGGCTTAGAATAGGTGACTTGGGGCAACTCCCTATTGGCACAGGCATCCACAACCTGTCCTGACTCTGGCCTATACCCTCTTTACTGAGGAGAGGGCAATAACTAGTTGCACTGGGGAGGAATTAACCAAGCCCTGGGAAAGGGAGAAGCTACCCATACCAGTCCCCATTCCTATTAACAGCCAGCAAACTGCCCATCTGAAAGGGAACAAACGCCAGGTAGGTGGAAGAATCAGGCTGGTGCTATCTCCAGTCTCTGTCCAATACAGGAGAAACTGAGGTATCACATGGCTGAAATGCTCTGACTAGGGGATAAAGGAAGTGAAGGAAAGGAAGTTCCCATTTGTATAGAGCTCCCAAAGCCCAGGGGCTGGAAGAAGGCAGACTTTGCTTGTGAAGTGCTGTAGCTTCTAGCAGGGCTGGGCCCTAAGCAAGCTTGGAAGGACGCAGGCCAGGCAAGGACCAGGAACCATACATTCCTGACTGGCTTATGCCCCGTTCCGCTTCTTGCAAGGGTGGCTGGGGAAGTTGTGCTGCTAACTCTGCCATTAGCCTTTGCCAGCCACCAACCACCTCTTGTCCACATGCAAACCAATACTTAATTTATACTGAGGGACTTTTCAGCTCACTGCTGAAGGTTCTGGGCCAGCGGAGTTTATTCAGGGTTGTAGCCCTAGCCTGGGCTCCTCACCTTGAGGCATCCCTTGAGTCTGGAAGTTTCCTGCTGGGTCAGGGGGTGCTTGTGTTTGTCACCCACCAGGCTCACACCTCATAGAGGATCACAGGGAAATCCACGTGGATGTGGGGGGGATCCAGCTTCACGATGCCCTGAGGGATCAGATTCTTACATACCTGCTTCAGTTTGGCCCACTTCTGCCTGTTTTTAGCGAGGAAAGAAATAAAAACAAGAACAGAACAGAACAAGAACAAAAAATCTAGAAACAATGTTCATGCTCATATGCAAACAAGAATAAACAATGAAGACAAAAGAAAAGAATGAAACAAAAACAAAAATAAAAATCAAGAAAAGAAGAAAAAAAAATCTACTTCAGGGCACGTCTCTGCTGTACCTGGTAGACAGAGTGGGCAGATGGTGCCCAGGTCCGTGTCGATTAATCCCAGCGAGCCAGCTGTAGATTTACGGTGGGGGAGTGGGGAATCCCAGCAAGCCTGCACCTTTACTTCCACTGAAGTTCAGGCTGGTTTCTGGCTGTGAGGCTGGAACCAGATTTGTTCAGCCAGCAACACTCCATGTGCCTCCTGCCAGCTTGAACTTGGCTTCCCGCAGGCTTGAACTTTTCTCCCTGACTTCCTGCCAACTTGAACTCGGTTCTGCCTCACTTTGACACTGGGAGCTGATAGATGAGGTCAGTCCAAGATGCTCTGAGTTCCAAGCTCAGCTGGCTCCTCTCCAAGATGGCTTCTGGCCAATCACCCTAGCCTGGGGGACGTCTGAACCTGAATAACTCACCAGCCACTGCAGTCTGCTGCATCCACTGCTCCATTTCACTGGTGTGTTTCTCTGAGGCCTCTGGGGTTGCCAGTGGTCACCGTGCACCAGCAGGTTTGAGCCACCCCTCCCACACAGTGAGTCAGGGTTTAGGGAGAAAGTGCTGCTTGCCACCTCCTTCTTCTGTGTTGAGGTCCCTCTCTTTGTTCGCCCTGTGGACTTCAGTTCTCACTTCAGATCCTTGCTGGATTCCAGGAACTCACTCCCTTCCTTCTTCTCTTCCTCATGTTGCTATATTCCAGCATCTGGACACCAAATCTTGGAGAGGCTGTTTCTCTGCTGTCCACTACTCCACCATCTTCTTCATTAAGACTATTTTTTTTTTTTTTTTTTGGTTTTTTGAGACAGGGTCTTGCTATGTAGTTCAGACTGGCCTTGAACTTACTTTGTAGCCCAGGCTGGCCTTGAACTCGCAGCAATCCTCCTGCCTCAGCGTCTTGATTGTTGGGATTACAGGCATGTACCACCATGCCTGGCTCTCTGCATTAAACATTTAAGTGGCTCTTTTTGCCTATAAAATAAATCTTAGTTTTCTCATCCTGGCACTAAAAGTCCTCACCAAGTTGACCTCATTCTGTGTTGTGCCTTCTTTCTGATCACTTATAAACTGCACTCTTTTTGGTAAAACTAGAATACTTGAATTTTCATGGCTTTTTCATTCTTTGTGCTTTTATAAATCCCACACATTTTCTAAGGGCTAATTAAAATTCATCTTCTATCTTCTTTGAAGTCTTCTCAGTCCGGCTTCAAGTGTTTTACTTCCTGTGATTTTTAAATGCTTTTATTATTTTTTATCTTAAAATATTTGGTGATTTTTTGGTATCAAATACTTTGTTAATATTTAATTTGGCAAATAATCTTGTGCTACTTTGTGATATTTTATGTTGGATTGTTATTTGCATCACTTTCTCATTTGTCTCATTTTTTTTTTCCTCTAACCCATTTTTAAACTCCTTAAGCCAGAGTCCCTGTTGTCAAGTTATTTTTTTGTGCACCTGTGTGGATGTGTATGTGCGTGTCTTTTGACAGTAAGAATCAAAATAAAGCTAAATGTATGAAAACACCCAGGGTATCTTCATGGCAAAGTTTTTTTTTTTTTTTTTTGTGGGTCCTGGGGGTTGACCTCAGGACCTCGTGCGCCAGCAGGCGCCCGTGCCACTGAGTGGTATCACCGGCCCTTTTTTCATATGTGGGTTCTGGGAGT
Organism: Erethizon dorsatum; assembly: GCA_028451465.1. Classification (NCBI taxonomy): domain Eukaryota; kingdom Metazoa; phylum Chordata; class Mammalia; order Rodentia; family Erethizontidae; genus Erethizon; species Erethizon dorsatum. The sequence continues at coordinate 99,047,349 of CM051834.1, forward strand.
CGAACTCGGGCCCTTGCGCTTGCCAGGCAGGCGCGTACGCTGCTGAGCCATCTCACCGGCCCCAGGGCAAAGATTTTGTAAGAAAAACAGAATCAGATTTTCCTGGAGTCAGAGATGATGTGATGATGCATAGAATGCAGGTCCCATGTCTTGTGGAAGATCAGTGTTATGGTTTATATCTAGATGGGGCCCCAAAGCCTCTTGTGATCATAGGCGGGGTTTTGAAAGGTGATTGAACCCAGGGCACTGTAGCTGTGTGTGATGTTAGGAGGTGGGGCTGGTTGGAAGAGGCGGGCCAGTGGGGGTGTGACCCAGTATGGTTATCTCTGTTCCTGGCTCCTTTTACTCTCTGCTTCCTGGCTTCTAGGCAGAAGCCGGTTTCCCTCCTCTATACCTCTCTGCCAGCGGACTATGGGCTAAAAATGTGAGCCAAAATAAAACTCTCCTCCTTTAATTTGTTGGTGTCAGATATTGAGTTCCAGCAAGTAGATAGTGACTCAGACAACAATATCACTGGAAGATGTTAATGCTGGGTTGATTTCCAAATGCCCCATATGGCTTTTTATTTATTTATTTATTTATTTATTTTATGTGGGTACTGGGAGTCAAACTCAGGACCTCGCGATTGCCAGGCAGGCCCTTATGCCGCTGAGCCATCTCACCGGTCCCCCATATGGCTTTTGAAGGCAGGACGTGTCTTGTGTCCCACTCAATAATTTCATTTTTATTGCAGTTTCCTAGGTTCCAGACACTGCTGGAGATTCAGTGATCAACAAGACAGACAACATCCTTACTCTGTTCTTGCAGATGTGTTCAGAATGAACATACTAGGTATGATGGAAAAATATGATGAATGTTTAAAAATAAAAAATTTATTACAGTAAAAGACACGTTGTCATTAATCCCCTTCAAAACACTCCATTTTGATTTGAACAAGCATACCTCATCATTCTTGTCACTTTCTGAAGTAGTTTTGGAAATCCTCTTTCATGAGTATCTTTAGGTGTGCTGGCCTGGCTGCTTTCATGTCTTGAATTGATTGAAAACATTTACCTTTCATGGTCTTTTTGACTTTGGGGAAGAGTCATAAGTCACAAATTGCCACATCCAGCAAATAACGTGGATGAGTACACAGTATAATGTTTCTACGAGCCTGCCTTTTTATTGGATGGCACTGGGAAGCAGCATTACCGTATTTTTAAAAATCACATCTTGGAAAGACATGCATAAAAAAGGACTTCTAGAGCTGCTTCAGAAAGTGATAAGAATGATGGGATACGTGTAGTTGAAGAAAGGTGAAATATTTTAAAGGAAACTAATGGTAATGTGTCTTTAACTGTAATAAATTAAAAAAATGAAACATTCACTGTATATACTGATAACACCATGTATGTTCAGTTTATTAGCTATTGAGGGAGGAAGAGGAAGATGGACAACATGTAAAATAATTGTGGAAAGAAAGAATAAGATGAGGGGATAGAAAACGGGAGGGTAGGGATAGGAGTTGTGGCAGTTTTACTTTAGGGACGGAGTGCTAAATTGCTTTGTCAACTAAATGTTGTGAGGCCCCTGGAATTCAGAGCCAAGAAGCCCTGGATTCTTTCAAGCTCTGCCAATTTGTCCTTTTGTGGGACATTTTTTATTTTCAAGCCTTAATACCTCATTTGTAAAATGAGGATATTGTTAATTGCCCCATATTATGCTGTGAAAATTAAACAAGACAATGCCTACAGAAATAAATGTTAACTAAAGAGAGCCATAGAAAGATGACGTTACTCAGTTTGTCACGTAACTGCTTGGATTTAGTGCAGAGGTGATGAATATAAATGAGACCCCTCTGGAGGGATCTTGGAGCAGAGAAATGGGTCATAAGAGCATCTGGACCACTGGCTTTTTCTGCAGATGTCTGAATGTTGCTGAGGAGGTGGCTGCTTGCCTGGCTGCAAGAAGACAGAGGCCACTGGGGAGCAGCTGTGCTCAGCTGGCTGTTGGGCTAGGGTGACTTTGAAGGTTTGGAGCAGGGTGGCAACCAATTCCTTATTTAGTGTCCACATTCCTCCCTGAGTCCTTAAGGGATCCGTAACAGTTTTAATAAAAATCTGATCATCCTGTTGGATCTTTTCTTTCACTAAACAAATACGGCTATTAAGAGCTTGAACATTTGTACTTGATTTAGGCAAACTGAATAGCTTTTAAAAAATATGTATTAATGTTTACATTATTTAGAATTTATAAACAAAATTAAATTGTATCAATTCATAGAATTTTCTCTTTTGCTTACTGATTATTTTCAACTTCTGAAAAGTTGATAGCAGTGTGGTTTTCATTTGTGGCCTAAAACAGCAGGCAGGTGCTGCCATCTAGTTTTATATGTTTGACGCTTGTCTTTGCTGACTTTTGGCCTGGAATTTCTGCAGAAAACTTCTGAAACACTAAACAGAGGTTGAAGTGCAGGAAGTAGAAAAAATTTTATTTTCAGCTTGTTGGAGCTGATATAACATTATTTTAACTACATGACATGTTTAATCTCTTAGTATAACTTTTTTATTCAGGCAGTTCTAAAATACAGGAAAGGCCGTGTTAGCAGATAGGTTGTCCAACTGTAGGGTTGTCCTCGAGTACTGTGGGCATGGACATGTTCAGACAATTCTGAACATTGTCAATTGTTATGTATTTAAAGAATACTTTAAAAGCTGGGTGTGGTGACACACTCCTGTAATCCCAGCCCTCTGGAAGGCTGAGGCAGGAGGATTGCAAGTTTGAGCTCCACCTGCACAACTTAGTGAGATCTTGTCTCAAACTAAGAACTAAAAAACAAAACAAACGGACAAACAAACAAATCCCCAAAAATTAAAACTAAAAAGGACTAGAGATGTAGCTCAGTGTGAAGGTACTGAGTTCAATCCTCAGTACTCACAAAAAAGAAAAAAAGAAGAAAATAAAAGAATACTTTCAGCTGTGGTTGAGAGTAAAATAGCAGCTTTAGGAGAGAAAGCATTTGTATGACATTCTAGGTTTCCACGACGGCCGGCAAGCGCCAGTGATAATTTTTTCTCTCCCTTCACAGATTGCTTTCCTTGCTGTTCTTTTAGTTCCTGGGTTATACCAACTTGCTCTTTCCCTAAATTCTGCAGACACCTGTTTCTTTGTAACATTCTCCCTCTGCTCTTGTTTATTAATTTCTGAAATTAAGAACGCACAGCCAAGTTCAATAAGAAAACAACAGTCACCTGCATGCCTACCACTTAGGGCCAATCACTGCTTATGTTTTTGGATATTTGCCTCAAACCTTTTTTTTTTTTTTTTTTAAAGAAAAATGACTGTTAGCTGGATAATATTAAATTTTTCATTTTGTTCATTTAAAAGAGCTCACACATACTCCAGTAAGAATAGCTATTATTGAAAACACAAAAGATAGTGAGGTTTAGCAAGGATGTGTTGCATTGTTGATTGGAATGTAAATTAGTACAACCATTATGGAAAACAGTATAGAGGTCCCTCAAAAATTAAAAAATTGAACTACCATATGATCCAGCAATCCCACTACCCAAAATGAAACTGGGATGCTGAAGAGACATCTGAACTCTTATGTTTATTCTAGCAATATTCGCAGTCACCAAAATATGGAATCAACCTAAGCATCCATCAGCTGCTGAATGGATAAAGAAAATGTGGTGCATAGACACAGAGTAATGCTAATCACCCATAGAAAAGGATGGGATCCTGTCATTTGCAACAATGTGGATGGAACTGGAGATGATTATGTGAAATGAAATAAGCCAGGTACAGAAAGACTGCGTGATCTCACTCATATGTGGAATATAAAAAAATTGATCTCATAGAAGTTGAGAGTAAGCTGGATGTGGTGGTGCATGCTTGTAATCATAGCGCTCCTGGGAGGCTGAGGCAGGAGGTTTACAAGTTTGAGTCCAGCCTGGGATACTTAGCAAATTGGCAAGATCCTGTTTCCAAATAAAAGAATAAAAAAGGGGTGAAGGACATAGTTCATTGCAAAGGTCCTGGGTTCAATCTTCAGCACCGGAAAAAAAGGAGTGGGGAGTAGAATGATGGTTACCAAAAGCTGGGGGCAGTCGGGGTTAGAGCAGGGCAGGGAGAGGATGGTCAATGTGGACTACATTACAGTTAGAGAGTGAGAAGCTCTGGTGTGCACTGCATAGTAGGGCGACTATTGATAACAATAATGTACTACGTATATATTTTAAAAAACTAGAAGTTTGAATGTTTTTACCATAAGGAAATGGCAATGTTTGAGGAGATAGATATGTGTAACCTGAACATTACACAATGCATACATGCATCAAAATGTCACATGGTACCCCAGATGTCCAATTGTAATGTTTTTATATATTGACTAAAAAATACATTTAAGTGGTAGAGTATACTTGAGGCCCTGCATAAAATAAAACAAAATTTAATGAGTTCACAGAGTGTAGAAAATGGCAATAAAATTTAGAAAATACATGATCCTCTTTGGGGGTGTAGCTTAGTGGTAGAGTGCTTGCCTAGCATGTGTGAGACCCTGGGTTCTATCCCCCGTCCTGGGGAAGAAAAAAAAAAAAAGAAAAAAAGAGAAACAAAAGAAAATATATGTTGTAAACAGGATTTACAAGGGAAAAGATTTAATACAGGACACAAAATTTATAGGATTATAATATTCACCCAAAGAGTCAGATGCAAAATAGTGCAGGAGATCTGTCCACACACTAGAGACGCAAAGAGTCCAGCTGAGGACTGGGATCCCACGGCAACATCCTGCACGAGTCCAGCTGGAGGCCAAGGGATCTGCAGTGGAGCCAGGAAGTGATGCTCAAAGTAAGGACCAGAGCTCCCCCAAAGAGAACGGCAGCCATCCTCAGCAACAGCGAGGACTGGAGCTCCTCCGATGATGAAAACAGCCAAGTTCATATCAGCAAAACCAGTGTGACAAGCTTCTCCAAGAGAATCAACAGCACACCATCTTCCCCTCCAGTTCTTGTATGCTGTTGGCAACAATCCTCAGGTGGGCCCTCCACACCCAGCACCACGCTGATTCAGCTCAGCTGGGTGTTACAAATTGATCGTTAGTTAATCCACCACAATATATATATAACCATTTCCAAATGCTACCACCATGAACTTTAAGAAATAGCCACCATGAGCACTAAGTGATACACACATGCACGTACACACGTGTATTCTGTGCAGACATTTCTATGTTGTCTTCTGGCTTGAATGCTGCCGTGGGGAAATCTGAAGCTGTCTTGTTTTTCTGCCTGGTACTGGAAGAAGTCTTTAGGATTGAATTCAGTGGCCTCAGTAGGACACTGAGCTTCTTACATCAAATTTCCTGTTACGTGACTTGACTTTTCAACATGCAGATCCTTTTCCTCCCCTAGTTCAGGAAAATTTCCTCATGTTTTATTTTTGAGAATATCTGTTCCATTTTTTGGGTTTTTCATGTCAAGAACACCCCTTACCCTTATACTGGTTTGTCTTCACCTGAACTTCCTATCTGCCAGCTTCCTATAATTGTCCCTATAATTGTGATTGTTGTTGAAAACAGTTTAGCAGTTTCTTAGAAAATTAAATTTGCCACCACTCTGTGACCCAGCAGTCGCACATGTGTGCATTTATCCCAGAGAAATGAAAATTTATGTTCACATAAAAACTTGTACACAAATCCTTATAACATCTTTGTTAATAATAGCCAACCATTGGAAATAACCCAAATATCTTTCAGCAGTTGAATGATTAAACAAACTGTGGTACGTCCATACTATGGAATTTTACTCGGCAATACAAAGGAGCACACTAGTAATATAAGAATTTAGATATATCTTCAGGGAATTATGCTTAGCGAAAAAATCCAGTGCCAAAAGATCAGATAGTATATGATTCCACTGTGTCCTCGCAATGACAAAAACCAGAAACGGAAACTAGATTACTGCTTGCAGGCATCAGGGGTGGCGTACAGGTGAGGTGTGCCTTACATAAAGCAACGTGAGTATCACCAAAAGTACGTTGTGTAACGTCACCAAAGTATCCTGTGATGGAGCTGCTCTGTATGTTGATTCTATTAATATCAGTATCCTGGTTGTGACATTGCACTATAGTTTTGCAACATGTTACCATTGGGGGAACAGGGTATGCGGGATCTCTATTATTTTTCTTTTTTTTTTTTTTTTTTTTTTTTTTTTTTACTTTTTTTTTTTTATTTTAAAGAGAAGAAAAAACAAAACAAATCAAAAGAAGAACAAATTTTCAAACAAACATAATAGGAGGGTAACAATGGTTAATACATTACGTATTACTATCTTTAAGTTAGTTATTCAGGACACCAGACATTAGCATTCAATTGTCCAAACATTATTGGCACAAACCTTACTCTTCAATGAACTAAGTAAAAATGGTAGTGTATCTATCTTAACCATCTTATATATATATACAATTTTTTTCCCTTTCCCTTCTTTCTTTTCCCTATTCCAGTCTCTCTTTCCTTTTGACCAGTTTCTTTTTGATTCACCATGTCTATTGTACATTTTGGATCTTATTTACTCTTTCAGTTTCTCATACTAGAGAGATAATACGATGCTTACACATGTGCTTCTGGTTTATTTCACTTATGAGTATTTTCTCGAGTTGCATCCATTTACCTATAAAAGTCTCCAGTTTATCCTTCTTTATGGCTGAATAGTACTCCATTGTATAAAAATACCACATCTTTCTTATCCATTCCTCGGTTGATGAGCATTTGGGTTGTTTCCAAGATCTGGCTATTACAAATTGTGCTGCTATAAACATGGGTGCACATATATCACTGTGGTACGATGTTTTTAATTCTTCTGGGAAGATGCCCAGAAGGGGAATAGCTGGGTCAAATGGGACCTCCAACCCTAGTTTTCTGAGGAATCTCCACACTGACTTCCACAGTGGCTGTACCAGTCGACACTCCCACCAACAGTGAAGAAGGGTTCCTTTTTCCCCACAGCCCCTCCAGCATTTGTTATTAGTTGATTTCTTAATAGTAGCCATTCTTTCTGGGGTGAGATGGTATCTCAGTGTTGTTTTAATTTGCATCTCTCGAATGACTAGTGATGTTGCACATTTTTTTGTATATTTATTTGCCATTAGTATTTCTTCATCTGAGAAATGTGTATTCATCTCAGATGCCCATTTTTGGAGTGGGTCTTTAAATTTGGGAGGTCTGATTTTTTTGAGTTCTTTATATGTTCTCGATAGTAATCCTTTGTCTGAGGAACAGCTGGCAAACATTTTTTCCCACATTGTGGGTTGTCTCTTCACTCTGTTGGTGGTTTCTCTTGCTGTGCAAAAGCTTTTTAATAAGATGAGATCCCAGTTATTGATTCTTTGGGATAGTTCCCGTGCGGTTGAGTTTTTATTCATAAAGTCTTTGCCTACACCAATGTCTCCAAGGGTTTTACCTATCCTACCTTCCAGCAGATTTAATGTTTCTGTTTTAATATTTAGATCTCTGATCCATTTTGAATTTAGTTTAGTGCATGGTGAAAGATATGGATCTAGTTTTAATCTTCGGCATGTGTAGAGCCAGTTTTTCCAGCACCATTTATTAAAGAGGCTATCTTTCTTCCAGCGAATGTGTTTGGCACCTTTGTCAAAGATAAGGTGGCTTAGTATGTCTGGGGTTGTTTCAGCATCTTCTAATCTGTTCCATTGATCTTCAGGTCTGTTTTTTTGCCAGTACCACACTGTTTTTATCACAGTAGCTTTATAGTATAATTTCAAGTCGGGGATAGTGATGCCCCCTGCCTTGCCTTTGTTGCCCAGAATCGCCTTTGCTATTCTAGGTCTCTTCTGATTCCAAATGAATTTTAGGATTGTTTTCTCTAATTCTGTGAGATATGCTGTTGGAATTTTGATTGGAATTGCATTAAATCTGTATAACAATTTTGGAAGTATGGCCATTTTCACTATATTGGTTCTTCCTATCCAGGAGCAAGGGATATCTTTCCATTTTCTGATATCCTCTTCAATCTCCTTTTTCAGAGTACTGTAGTTTTCAGTATAGAGGTCTTTTACATCCTTCGTGAGGTTGATTCCTAGGTATTTCATTTTTTTGGATGTTATTGTGAAAGGTATTGTTTCCCTAATTTCTCTTTCAGTAAGTTTGTTATTTGTGTACAGGAAGGCTATTGACTTTTGAGTATTGACTTTGTATCCAGCTACACTACTGAATTTGCTTATTAAATCTAGCAGTTTTTTAGTGGAGTTTTTGGGGTCTTCTGTGTAGAGTATCATGTCATCTGCAAATAATGATAATTTAACTTCTTCCTTTCCAATCATTATTCCTTTTATTTCTTTCTCTTGTCTAATCGCTCTGGCTAAAGTTTCCAGAACTATGTTGAATAAGAGTGGGGACAGTGGACATCCTTGTCTTGTTCCTGATTTTAGAGGGAAGGCTTTCAGTTTTTGGCCATTTAGTATAATATTGGCTGTTGGTTTGTCATAGATAGCTTTTACCAGATTGAGATAAAGACCCTCTATTCCAATTTTCTGTAGGGTTTTTATCATGAAAAGGTGCTGGACTTTGTCAAAAGCTTTTTCTGCATCTATTGAGATGATCATGTGATTTTTGTCTTTGGTTCTGTTAATATGCTGTATTACATTTATTGATTTACGTATGTTGAACCATCCCTGCATCCCTGGGATGAATCCAACTTGGTCATGGTGTATAATCTTCTTGATGATTTGTTGGATTCTGTTTGCCAGTATCTTATTAAGGATTTTTGCATCTATGTTCATTAGGGAGATTGGCCTGTAGTTCTCTTTCTTAGTTGGGTCCTTCTCTGGTTTTGGTATCAGGGTAATGCTTGCTTCCAGGAATGAATTTGGGAGTATTGCTTCCCTTTCAATTTCATTGAAAAGTTTGAGAAGTAGGGGCGTTAGGTCTTCTCTAAATTTCTTGTAGAATTCGGCAGTGAATCCATCAGGGCCTGGGCTTTTCTTTGTTGGGAGGTTTTTAATTACATCTTCAATTTCATTGGCTGATATTGGTTTATTTAGGATTTTTAAATCTTCTTGATTCAGCTTTGGTAATTCATACGAATCTAGGAATCTGTCCATTTCTTCTGCATTTTCCATCTTAGTAGAATATAAATTTTCAAAATAGGTATAGATGATCTTCTGGATTTCTGCAGGGTCTGTCGTGATATCACCCTTTTCATTTTCAATTGCATGGATTTGAGTCTTTTCTTTTCTTTTTTTAATAAGGTTGGATAAGGGTTTGTCAATCTTATTTATTCTTTCAAAGAACCAACTTTTTGCTTCATTGATTCTTTGTATTGTTTTTTTATTCTCCAATACGTTAATTTCTGCTCTGATCTTTATAATTTCCTCCCTTGTACGGGCTTTTGGCTTAACCTGCTCTTCTTTTTCTAGAAGCTCGAGGTTCACCCTTAAGTTGTTTATTTGCGCTTGCTCTATTTTCCTGATATAAGTGTTTAATGCTATAAATTTCCCTCTTAGGACTGCTTTCATTGTATCCCATAAGTTCCGGTATGTTGTACTGTCATTATCATTCAGTTGTAGAAAGTGACTAATTTCTTCTTTAATTTCATCTGTGACCCATTGGTTGTTCAGGAGGATGCTGTTTAATTTCCATGTGTTTAGGGAGTTTTTGTGGGATCTTTTGCCATTGATTTCCAATTTCATTGCACTATGGTCTGATAATATGCATGGGATAATTTCAATTCCTTTGCATTTACTTAAGCAGGTTTTATGAGCTAGTATGTGGTCTATTTTGGAGAACGTCCCATGTGCAGCTGAGAAAAATGTGTATTCTGATGTTGTGGGATGGAACACTCTGTAGACATCTACTAAGTCCATTTGTTCAAAAGTTTGGTTCAGTTCTACTATTTCATTATTGATTTTCTGTCCAGTTGATCTATCTTTTTGTGACAGTGGAGTATTGAGATCTCCCAATATAATTGTATTAGTGCTTATTTGATTTTTCATGTCCTTTAGTACTTGTTTTATATAGCTGGGTGCATTGGTATTTGACGCATATATATTTATGATCGTTATCTCTTCCTCTTGGATTGTTCCCTTTACAAGGATGTAATGACCGTCTTTATCTCTCTGAATCCTTCTTGGCTTGAAGTTCACTTTGTCTGCAAAAAGAATAGCTACCCCTGCTTTTTTCTGGGTTCCTGTGGCATGGAGTATTGTTTTCCATCCTTTGACTTTCAGTCTATGAATTTCTTTCTGAATTAAATGTGTTTCTTGTATACAGCATATTGTTGGATCTTGCTTCTTGATCCATTTTGCCAGTCTGTGCCTTTTGATTGGTGAATTGAGACCGTTAACATTGATGGTTAAAACTGATATGTATTGACTTGTCATGATATTTTCCTGTTGTTGGTTCCCACTCTTTGTTTTTCCGCTTTCCGGCTATTTAATTATTTGCCCTGCCTGGTGGATTCCTTCTGTTGGGGTTCCTATCTCTTTCTAGAATGTCCTTCAGAACGTTTTGGAGTGCTGGTTTGGTGGTCATAAATTTTCTCAGATGTTCTTTGTCATGAAAGTATTTTATTTCTCCATCAATTTTGAAAGATAGTTTTGCAGGGTACATCAATCTGGGCTGAAAATTATTTTCCTTTAGAGCTTGCAATACATCATTCCAAGCTCTTCTTGAATTGAGGGTTTGTGCTGAAAAGTCAGCTGTGATTCTGATGGGTTTTCCTTCATAGGTGATTTGTCTCTTCTCCCTAACAGCTTTTAAGATTCTGCCCTTCTGTTGAATTTCTGGGATCTTGACTATAATATGTCTGGCTGAAGTTTTTTTTTTGATCATGTCTAGTTGGTGTTCTAAAAGCTTCACTTATAGGGGTGTCAAATTCCTTTTCTCTTCCAGGAAAGTTCTCCCTGATTATGTCTTTGAACAAGGTTTTAATGTCGTTGATGCTATCTCCTGCTTTTTCATTTATTCCAATTATTCTTAAGTTGTTTATCTTTGAGTCATCTAGCAGCTGCTGAATTGATTTTTCATGGTCCCTTGCTATTTTTAAGAATTTTTCCATTTCATGATCACTAATTGCAAGCCTGTCTTCTATATCTGAGATCCTGTCCTCGCATTGGCTCATTCTGCTACAAATACTTTCAATGGAATTTTTTATCTCTTGGATATCTGCTTGAATCTGCCTTATAGATTCCATTTCTTTCCTATGCTGAGCATTCATGGTTTCTATAGTTTTCTTAAGTTCATCTATTTTTTTGTCTGTATCAGCTATAGTGTCCTTAAGCATGGTCTTCATTGTAGACATTATCTCTGCAGTTATCTGTGAGATTATTTCTGTTTTAATTTTTTCCAGAACCTCATTCAGTTGCTTTGTTGTTACCACTTCAGATAGGCCAGGTGGGTGGCTTTCGGCTTGTCCCACCTCGTTGCTCCCTAGGTTTGCCTTTGGTGAATTGGATGTGTGGGGTTGCATCTTGTTTAAGTGTCGTCTCATTTTTTCTTTCTTTAATTCCTGGGGTGATGTTTGCAAATTACCTATAGTAGGTTACTTTATTGCTAGTGTTTAAGATCTTTAGAAGATGACTACTTCTCTGCAGTATCTTCCAAGTGGAGCTTGCTTTTAGGTTTTGAGCTTTCTGCCAGATCCTACCTCTTCAATTCGTTGGGTATGCGAAGTTGCTACCTGTTTGGCCCAGTCCTTGATTCTTTGGTACTGTGCCACTGTATTTTCTGTGTCCCTTAGTCAATCTCAATCATGAAATATCAGGAAGGAAAGATGTTTAGAACAATTATTTCACATTTGGCTATAATGTTAACTAAAGCATCAAACACAGCCTAAAAAATGACAGACTGAGCTAACCAGTTATTTACCACTTTTAGCTGTATAGAGTTGCGGTTATATAACAAAATCTAAAACACACCAGAAAAATTATATGCAGTATACAAGTCCTATGTATGTCAATTTTTCCTTGATGAGTTTAAATTTAAGATGAGTTAAGGAGGAAATAGAGTATTGGGAGAAGAGGAAGGAATTAGATGTAAGGTTAGAGGACCAAGAGGGATCCCACTAAAATTGGGACACTAGTGCAGAGGACAGGTGGTAAAAAGAGAAGGAAGGGATAAAAGGAAGAACAGATCACAACCACAATCACAAAGAAGTTAGAGGCGCTGTTTACACTCATATAAAAAACCAGAGAGAATAATGAAGGAAAGAGCAAATACACATACAGAAACAAAAACAAAGATAAAAACAATAAAACAGACAGATCAAATTAAAACCCCACCAAAAAACAAAACAAAACAAAACAAAAACAAAAAAAACCCTTCGCCAGAACAAAAAAACAAATCAGTGAGAAAAAAAATAAAAATAAAAATAAAAAATAAAAATAAAAATAAAAAATATAAAAAGAATCAGTTCCAGGTGTTGACTCTGTTGTAGGCAGGTACCTTGTGACAAAGTCCTGTTCTGTGCAGGTCCGTCCCAGTAAGCCAGGAGCGCCCTCTGGCGGGTGGTGAGCAGAGGCGCGTACTTTCAGGCAGAGACCAGTCTAGCTCGCCTCCGCTCTCGCCGCCCTTTCACGATCCCTGGGCCTGAGAGGCTCAGCGTGCTGTCCCGAGCGCGGGTTCCCTGCACTGGTTCCCGCCGCTCTGGTTTTTCGCCACGCCCCCCACAATGGCGCCGGGCCAGTCGCTCTCTGGCGCGGGACAGGTGTGGCTGAGAGTCCAGTCTCGTTCGCCCGCTGACCTCAGCACACTTTCGTGGGCTCAATTGAGAGGCCCTGTGCTGCCCTGTCCGGAGCACAAGCTCCCAGAGCAGTTTCCGAGCCGCTCTGAGTTTCGCCACACCCCCCACAATGGCGCCCGGCCGGTCGCTCTCTGGCGCGGGGCAGCTGTGGCTGAGAGACACTCACCGCCGGTCAGCGCCGTTCTCCGCCGCTCCCCTGCCCCGCCGCTGTCTCAGGATCCTCCGTGGGGGCTCCCTGGGCGCCAGCTGCCACCGTGTGTCCGTAGAATTGAGCCTCCGCCGGCGCTCCAACTCCCGGGATATTAGAAGGTGCACGCGCGCGGTCTGCTCCTTCTTTCCTTCTTCTTTGTTGGAAGTCACCCGTCACTGGTGCCGGGGGTCCCAGATTGCGCTTCAGAACTTTTCTGGGTTTCGGGGAGGCATCTCCCCCCCTCCTGCGCTTTCTGGGTCGCTATATTCCCGTGTTCCAATGGTAACTTTTAGAGAGAGTTTTGCTGCCTGCTTCTTACTCATCCGCCATCTTGAGGTCTGTCCTATTTTTCTTAATTCCATGTAAAAGTACAATTATCTCAAAAATTTGAGGAAAAAACATCTTCAGATCTGTTTCTGACTCTATGGATGAACATTCTTGCTGGACTCTGAAATTTTTCTTCTGGCATGGTTTTGTAATTATTTGGGTGATTATTGATTGAATGTCCATCTCTCCCACTAAGCTACAAGCTCTATACCACTGTATCTCTAGTACTAAAACAATGTTCATTATGTACTGAATATGTGTTAATACCTTGCAGAATTACTGAAGGATTTGCAATTGCTTTGTATTTGGCAAATTCTTTAAATCCATGACCCCCCATTTCTTTTTTGAGAAAATGGAAATCTGACCTTTCTGGGATACTCCTCAGGCTTTGAGCCTCTTGGTTGAGTCCTGCATTGCCAGGAGCCTCCCTATATGTCTGCCACTTCTCTAGACCCTCCAACTTGAACAGCTGCCAAGAATGTCTGCCCTCTCGGTTCCCTCAGGGCTGAGCTTACTCAGTAATTGATCTCATTATACTGTGTTGGAGTTTTAGGAAGTTATTGTGATTCTGTTATTACATAGTGAATAACAACATCTCAATTGATCCAACGCTCAATGAAAATGACATTTCCAGTTCTGTTCATAACAATCTGTTCAACCATTTTGAATTTAAAGATTTATTTATTTATTTATTGCAGCACTGGGGATTGAACCCAGTGCATTCATACTGAGCTACATTCCCAACGCTTATTTACATTGTTTCAAATTTTGAGACAGGGTCTCACCAAATTGCTAAATTGCCCAGGCTGGGCTTGAATTTTTGATCATCTTGCCTCCCCATTCCAACGTGCAGGGATTACAGGTGTGTGCCAACATGCCCAGCTCATTTGGACTTATTAACTCAAAGCAATTCAAGTGTCTTCAACTGAATTCCTAAACTACAAGTTATCTTTAGAAAATGTACTGGGGGAAATCTCTGTGACAGACAAGATCTTGTCATAAGTGACTTATTTTAACAGGGAAAATTAGTTGATAATTCTGTTTGAATTCTAAGCACATTTTCCTGAGAACGAAGGGACAGTTTGGGAAGTAACAAGCTGGCAGTATTCCTGATTGTTGTCCTTGAAGCAATATAGATTTTTTTAAGGGTCTCACTCATGGGCTCAAGCTATCCTTCTACCTCAGCCTTCAGATTAGCTTGGATGACAGGTGTGCACCATCATGCCTGGATAACAAAGTTTTCCTATGCAGTTTTTCTTGTATAACATTATTCAAGAATAGATAGATATAGATATAGATATAGATATAGATATAGATATAGATATAGATATGATATAGATATAGATTTTTTTCCCTCTTTTCTCAAGACAACAGATACACCCATTTTATGATCATGGAAATGATATATACTCAATGCAAAATTCTTAGAAAATCCCCCAATTATCAATGCAGTATCAACTCTTTTTAGCTTTTTATCTGAGCTAATTTTAGATTTTGAGAAAAGCTGCAATTACAGTTGCAGTAGGAAAATGGTCCTCCAAAATATCCATACCTGAATTTCAGGAGGCTCTGAATGTATTATGTTAGATGGCAAAAGAGAATTTATAATTATATTTAGGGCTACAAACCTTAAAATAGGGAGATTAGCCTGAATTACCCAGGTGGGCTCAATCTAATCACAGGAGTTCTTTTTTATTTTAATTAAAAAATTTTTGAGACATGGTCTTGCTAAATCCCTGAGTTGTGCCATCTGGGCTGTGACTTTTCATCCTCCTGTCTCAGCTCCCCAGAGTGCTGGGATTATGGGAGCTCTTAAAAGCAAAGAACTTTCTCTGGCTGAAGTCAGAGGGATTCAAAGCATGAGGGGGACTCAGTACACTTCTGCTGGCTGTGAGATGCAGGGGCTGTGAGTAGCGAGTGGGGAGAGGCTTTTAACAGATGAGGCTGGCCTATAGCTGAAAGCCCCCAGGGAAATAGGACATCTTTCCTATAACCGCAGAAATGGATTCTGCTAATAACCTTAATGAGCTTGGGAGAGGATCTTGAGCCCTAGATAAGAACCCCAGCCCTGGTGATTATCTTGAGTTCAGTGGACACCCCGAGCAGAGTGTGTAGCTGCTATATTTGTGGTAATTCGTCACAAAGCAACAGAAAACTGATAGCAACTGTACAGAGAGTTCCTA
Source organism: Erethizon dorsatum (assembly GCA_028451465.1). Lineage (NCBI taxonomy): Eukaryota > Metazoa > Chordata > Mammalia > Rodentia > Erethizontidae > Erethizon > Erethizon dorsatum. The sequence continues at coordinate 99,062,789 of CM051834.1, forward strand.
TGCCCCCCCTTCCTAATGTTACTATCTTATACACCATAGTACAATGATTGAAACTGGGAAGTTAACAATGGTACAGTGCTATTAACCAAACTACAGGCTTTATTTGAATTTCACCGGTTCTACTAATGTCCTTTTCCTGTTCCAGGATTTGATCTACCATACCATGGCACATCTGAATTATCATGTCTCTTTAGTCTTCTAATCTATGACACTTCTGCAGTCTTTCATGACCTCGAAATTTTGGAAGAGTATCTATCAGTTATTTTGTAGAAATAACTTGATTTTGCTTTGTTAGATGTTCTTGGTGACTGCAATAAAATTGTGTACTGTTGGAAAGTATATTGCAGAAATGATGTTGTGTTTTTCTCAGTGCGTTGTGTCAATGGGGTCATGATCTTTGCATGTCCTATTACTAACTTTATTAATCTTGGTCACTTCATCAAAATGGTGCGTGCTGGGTTTACACTGTAAAGTTACTATCTATTCTTTTGTATTAATAAATATATTTGATAGTATGCAAATTCTGTTTCTCTTTAAACTTTTGTCCACTAATCTTAGCATCCATTAGTGGTTCTTTGCAACAAGAAGGGGGATGAGGACTCTCAATAATCTAGTTAAATGTGAAACTAGAGGGTAGGGTGGGACAAGGAGGGTAATGGGGGGAATGATAATAGTCAATGCCCTTTTACCCCCTTCCCATATTTGTGTGGTGACTATGTGTTTATATAACATATATATGCATGTATTTATATATATCATAATACTATATATGAATATATCACATATAAAACACTTTATATATAAAGTTCCACATGCACTCTCTCTATAAAATTATATATATACACTCCATATGCTGTTTTGTAACCAGCTGTTTACTTAATGTATTATGAGTATTTTTCCTTATCAATATATATTTTTTAGAAGTTGAGTTCTAAAAGTAGTGAGTGGTAGATAGCATTTCATTTTATGGTTCTATTATTTTCTATCCAGTTTACAATTTTTTGGATGATTGGTTTAAATTATTTTCTATTATATGTCTGGGGTTCAGTGAATATCTTTGTACACACATCTTTGCACACGTTTATCTCCTGAGGATAGTTTTCTTGATGTCAAATTGTTGGCTCAAAAGGTTTGCACATTTTATAAGCATTTGATACACATTGTAAACTTCCCCTTCTCTGGCCAAAAATGTAGATGTGTGGCAGTTACTCCTATTCATCTTATGTCTAGTGGGTTTTTCTATCAGGATTTTCAGCATTATTGCTCACAGTGTAATCATTTAATAATAATTTTGTTCTCACAGAGCCATCTCTATTTTGGGACCAATGATTGTGAGTGGAGACACAGGTCACTGCAGACACCTCCCTGTTGAGGGGTGGGAGTGGGAGGCTCAGCTGGCTCTGAAGCGAGCATCGGTGGTCCTCTGAGAGCAGGTGTGAGCCATGTTTAGTAAGCGGCCGTGTGCACTGGGCTAGTCTGGTAACCTCAGTATTGGGTGGCATCAGAATCACTTCAGAGCTTATTAAAATATAGATTTCTGGATTCAAATCCAGATCCAAGCATCAGAATCACTGGGTGTAGCTTTTTTTTTTTTTTTTTTTTTGAGACAGGGTCTCCCTATGTAGTTCAGACTGGCCTTGAACTCATGGCAGTCCTCCTGACTCAGTCACCCACGTGCTGGGGTTATAGACGTGCACCACCATGCCTGGCAAAAATCTGTATTTTTAACAATTTCTTCAGGGGTGTCAAAAGAAAGCTGTCAGTGGGCCATATTTTGAGAAAGACCACTTTGGGCTGTAAGCAATCAGAGATTATTTTTCCAGAGCTCTAGGAGGAATAAACTGAGCGTGTGCATTTACGCCTTTATTTCACCACACACTAAGGAACATTTTCTCTAGCCTTTCTCCTATAATTGTCTACTTTTTAGCCCTTCCCTCCCTTCCTTCCTTCCTTTTCTTCTTCTTCCTTCTCCTGCTTCCCTTCCGTCCTCCCCTCCCCCTTCCTTCTTCCCCGCTGTCTTTCTCCTCCTTCCTCCCACTTCTGCCCAGGCTCATTTTGGAGAAGGTGACCTCTCCAAAGTAGAAACAATTTCTTTGTGTCAAAGACACAATCATATCTCACACCACAGCTTGGATATTGTTTGAGTGTGTCCCCCCCAAGGGTTCATGTGTTGAAGTTCAGTCCCCACTGTGAGGTATTAAGAAGGTGGAAACTTAATCCAACTATGGTGATTAGAGGTAGGGCCTTTGGGAAGGGATTAGGACTGGACGAGGTCATCAGGATCAAATGCTGGTGGCTATTGAAGGAGAGAGAGGGACCAGAGGATATAGACACCCACACACGAGCTTCCTGTCCCTGGCCATGCATGCCCTGTGCTGCCTTGAAACTCTGCCTTCAAGGCAGCAGTCACTGGACACAGCCACTCAAACGTGAACCTTCAGAATTGTGATTAAAATTTCTTTTCTTTATTTTTTATTGTTTCTTCTCTAGGAACTTTATACTCACTATTGTCATAGTTCAATTTGTAATAAATTTATAAAAAACAGCTTTCTGCCCAATAATTCCAGCAAGGTAAAAATAGGAGTTTCTTTTTATATATAGCAGATGAAACAGCTCGGTGACCACGAGAGAACCGAGGTGCACGCAGTCTGCTGCAGCCACTGCCACCGCATCGCTCAGGCACAGCTTCCTTCCCATCCATGGGCTACACAAACACAGCGACCCACTGACATCTGCTGGAAACTACAGAACTCGATGAAAACTGCATTTTTTTTTTTTTTTTTTAGAAAATTGCAGCACTATTCCTTGATCTAATTAGGGACTCAAGGTATGTGTTGGGGGTGGTCATTCATCTCAGTTCTACTGTTAAACTCTCTCTTGTTTTTAAAAACAGGGTCTCATTTCTAGGAAAATGGATGCACCTTGAGACCATACTCTTAAGTGAAGTAAATCGAACACACCTGTAAATACCGCATTGTTTCTCTGGTGAGAGAAACTGAAAGTGCAAATAAGGACCAAAATGTATAATAAATATTGTAAAACAGGAAGAAAATGTTCAAATGGGGAGGGGGGTGAGGAAAGAAGGGAAAAGTAAAAAAAAGTGAGAAAAGAAGGAAAGCATGGAAACAAAGCTTTTGTAAATGGGGAGGGGAGGAGGGGTTGAAGGGAGGGTAGGTGAATGGGGGAAAAAAACCAAGTTATATCATGTACAGGTACAAATTCTCTATGATGAATGTGATCATTATGTATATCTAAAATATACCAATAAAATCTGATTAAAAAAATAAAAATAAGGTCTCACTATGTAGTTCATGCTGCTTGAACTCACTATGTAGCCCAGACTGGCCTTGAACTTGTGGCAATCCTCTTGCTTCAGCCTCCTGAGGGCTGGGATTACCACCATGCCTGGGTTCTAGTGTCAAACTCTTAAAGAATTTTTTTTTTTTTACATTTGGTCACTTTATTAAACGACATTAAATAGTTTAAGTTTCAGCTACTAAACAGCACTTTGAATGGTGAAAACATGGATAGTATAGTGTCGTACTTGAATGCTTTTCTTTATAAAACACAATTCTGCCACATCTAGCACAGCCCTTGAAACTCCAGAGGGAGGACGGTGGAGGATGAAGACAGAAGTGAATGTACAGAGCTGAGGTCAGGAGGAGCCCCTCTCCTGATGGGAGAAAGGAACTGCCCAGCACCTTCAGTGCGTTTATTTATATAATCAGCATAAGAATAAATTCACGGAGAGTTTAAGGGGAGGGTAGGATCTGGGACAGGAAGAATATCTAATCTTCAGCAGAACAGCATGCCTTGGTGACTTCACGGGGAACAAAAGGGGAAGTGTCTATATTATCTCAAGCGAAGGTCAAGTCACTATGCGCGTCAGCTCCCTGAGCTGCGCTTCTCATGGGGCCCTGCCAAACTCATGAGAAGCAGCGGCCTTGTCCTAGATGCCTGAGGTACAGACAGCTTTGCTCCCAACACAATTCCAGTGCTTAGTATATATATTACAAAACCGCCTTACAGGAAGAAATCTTTTCTATGGTACTTAGGATACTAAAAACAGAACTGAAAATCAGTCTAACAGAAACAAAAGCCATAGCTGTATGATTTCAGCAGCCAAAGCTAAATGAGGGACTGAAACATTACTACTCAACTGGGACAAAAACATATACTAGATCAATACTAAGCAAAAACACTTTACACCCAGAAATAAAACAGCTTACAAAAAGTGGAGGCAAACTGTATTAGAAGCAACATTTTAATTCGTCATTGTTAAGCCTTTGCAACTATCTAAAACATCAAAAACAAATATAAAAATAAGCTTTTTAGTATTTTATGGATGTGATTTTTGTCTTTAAGTATTTGTTAAAATTTGATGCTATATCCAAAGTGTGTATTATGTAGCTAAAATGTCAAGTGAGAAGAGTGTATGCAAAGTGGTTCCAAGTTTTATTTCAAACTCTGACTTCCTATTAAACCTTCTATGTGTTATCTTTTAAGTCACACCTTCATCCATGGTGAGAAAGGTTTAAAAGGTTGCCTGATGTTTTTATATCTATATCTCTGAGTTAGTAATTAGAGACCATGTTGAAAATCCCCAGGTCTAGTAAGTCAGGTTTAAAGTACTCTGGACTCGCAGAAATACCAACTGATAACAGCTGGCTGGAGTGTACTGCCTTCAAAGTATTTATCTTAGGGGCCTGTGAGATGGCTCAGTGGCGTACGCGCCTGCCTGGCAAGTGTGAGGGCCCGAGTTCGACTCCCAGAACCCACATACGAGAAAAGGGCCGGTGATATCGCTCAGTGGCACGGGCGCCTGCTGGCACGCGAGGTCCTGAGGTCGACCCCCGGTACCCACACACACAAAAAAAGTATCTATCTTATAAATCTCTTTTTCATTTTTTCTAAAGTAAATATGTCTGCCTCCACTCCAATTAAATAAATCTGATTACATGGCTGGCATAGTATCCAAATATATGGAATTTGTTAGTGATATTTTACCATGAGAAAGCATGTGTGGGGGTTGGACCCACCAACCTCATAAATTATGTATCATAAACCTAGTGCTCTTGGATATTTTACAAGAATTTTTTTAAAAACCCACACACGTGCACGTTTGAAAGAAGACGCTGCACCCCGCAAAGACGCTAAGAGTCCAGGCTTCGCCTCCAGCGCGACCTGCTGCACTGCCAGGGCGGCCTGCTCCGAGCACAGGGGCTGGAGGTCATCCACGGTCCTGTTCACATCGTGGTGTGGTTGCAAGGGCGTCTTCTGACGCGATGAGCTCGCTTGTCAGTTAAGACCTCTGGACTGGGCTGTTCTGAGCAGTATTTTTCTTTGTTTTCAGGGTCTCTGAACAACTGGAATCCAACAGTGGCCACAGGATTCATCTTCTAGCACTGATGAGCCAGTTGTTGATTTGGGGTAGTGCCACATTTGAGCAGCAATCTGCTTTTTCTTGTCCTCTGTGGGGTAGGGACTTCTGCCAGGACTGCCTCATGCCGAGGGCAAGCTTGGGTAGGAGGCCCACCGTGTTCTTGGCTGAGCCTCATCCTGGTGCAAGAGGCTGAGGTCCCGGTTCAATTGGGGCTGGAGCTGGTAGTTTTGGATCCTGATTGCCCCAGGTGATAAAGTCTGGGTGACCCTTCATGGAGTTGAGGACCCTGAGGGGCTGGTCACTGCTCCACCTCCCACTGTTGCCATGGTTATGTTTCCCTGTTGCAGGGCAGATGCTGGCGCCCCAATTCCTTGTGGGCTGAGTATGCCCATGCTGGCAACTTGAATCTGCTGGGACTGCAGGTCTGAGACTCCAGGGGAGAAGGCTCACTCCTCCTGCATCCAGTCCAGAGCAGTTTGGGTCTTGCTCGGGTGTTTTTTTTTTTTTTTTTTTTTTTTTTGAGACAGGGTCTCACTACATAGTTTAGGCTGGCCTTGAACTTACTATGTAGCCCAGGCTGGCCTCAAACTCATGGCAATCCTCCTGCCTCAGCCTCCTGAGTGCTGGGATTACAAGCATGCATCAATCACCAGGCCTGGCCTTGCTCCGTTTTTTAACTCTGTTACCACTTGCATTTGCTCCCCATCTTAATAGCTGTCTGTGTAGCCATCACGGTTAATGAGAGTTTGCTTTAAAAGATCGAATCATCTTGAGTCAGGAGCAAGTGGTGTCTGAGTGACACCTGGAGGAGTGACAACCTAGGGTCGGGAGGGGAGCAGACAGATACAGAGCTGCGTCTGTGACCTGTCTGCCAGTCTTCATCACACTGATGAGCAAAGTGGTGGCAGCAATCTGGACTGCAGTACAGTGTCCTTGTCCAACAGTCACACTGATGTGGGCCATGCGACACTGCCTTGCTCAGTGAGGGGAAGGTGACATCGCATAATATTCACTTTGGGGCAGTGCCTGCTGGGGATGCCCCGTTTTCTTTTCTTTGTAAAGACCTCTAGCCCCAGATATTTTGTTATAGTAACAACAACAACAACAACAACAACAACAACAACAACAGAATGGACCAGTACATTTCCCAGCATTTTGTCTCTTCTCCAGTCTCACTGACAGTCTCTTGCAGTGGCTGGCTATTGTGTGGTGTGGCCAGTATAACCCAGTGTATACACTTTATCACTTCGTGTACGTGATTGCACATTTCTCACCAGTATCTCAGGGTAAGGGGAGCTAGTATGAGGGGGGCATAGGAGAATTTTTTCAGTACAGGGGATTGAACCCAGGACCCTTGCTCTGAGCTACATCTCAACCAGTTTTTATTTTAAGGCTTTATTTTTAAGTTGCTAAATTGCCCAGGCTAGGCTCCAACTTGCAATCCTTCTGCCTCAGCCTCCCAGAGTGCTAAAATTACAGGCATGTGTCACCATGCCAGCGCTGCATTTTTAAAGATTAGGAAACAGACTTAGAGAAGTGAAGTAATAATAGAAGTACATTAACTGAGTCTCTGTTGCGTTCCAGTGTCCCTGCAAAGTAGAAATTAATGTCATTAATCCCAAAGAGCTGAAGGGACTGACCTAAGTGAGGTGGTAAAAAACAGAGCTAAAGTTCACATTACAGCCTGGCCTAGAAGAGATTTTTATCATAGTTTATTAAGTTCACTGCTTCTTATGTAAGAGCTGGGATGAGAACACGGACATGGCAGCTCTTGTTCCAGTAAGGTTACCCCGAAGCACAACATTTCCAGCTATAGTCACCACAGTCGTAGTGTAAAGTAGAGGAGGGGACAGGACACATGGACTTCTGGGTTCTTGCTTCTTGGTTTAGTGCAGTTTCTGCTGGACCATACTGTCATCAGGAGTACTGACTTACAGTCTTATTATTGTATATGATGGGTAGGAGGAGGCTCTTAAGAGTGTCCAGGTCCCTTAGCCCCAGCCCTAACACAAGTGAGGGTGGGAAAAACCCACTCAGGAAACACCGTATTTCTGGAAGCTGTTCATACACTGTCCATGAGCGGGCTGTACGGACTGGGGTTGTGTGGAGGAAATGAATCTTCACGATGGATTCTGAAAGCTGTGTTGTCTGCTCCTGAATCTCCAGGCCATTCTATAGTTGTTTATGTAACTATGATGCATTTTATTTTATTTTATTTATTTTTTTGTGGGTACTGGGGGTTGACCTCAGGACCTTGCGTGCCAGCAGGCACCTGTGCTGCTGAGCGATATCACTGGCCCTTTTTTCGTGTGTGGGTACCGGGAGTCGAACTCAGGACCTTGCACTTGCCAGGCAGGCGCTTATGCCGCTGAGCCAGCTCATCGACCCTACAATTTAATGTCAAGTAATTAAAATGCATCGTAGGGCCAGTGATATCGCTCAGCGGCACGGGTGCCTGCTGACGTGCAAGGTCCTGATGTCGACCCCCGGTACCCACAAAAAAAAAATAAAAAAATAAAAAAAAATTGTAGTACTGTACCTCACCTACTTTACAGAGAAGTTGGGATGCGATTTCATTTACATAGATTATTAGATTTATCTCCTTAGAAGAGACTAGCTCCTGCAAGTAATAGGTTTGATGTACATGAAGATAATTTTAGTGCAAGTAACTAAGTGACCAGTGCGTTTGAGAGCAGAGGCAGTGGGGAGTGCAGTGTAATTACTTTGTGTAGGGAATGTTTATCACTTCTGTTTCTTGTGGTCATGATTAAATGTGTACATTAAGTGTAATGTACAATCCCATGAGAACGCTTTTCATTAGTGTACTGAAATCAGTGGCTTCTTAAAATGCTTAAGTTTCTCTGGATTCGGAGTTGATGGAAGAAAGCAATGACTTTCTTTTAGATGGCTCAATAACTTTTTCTGATACTTCAAAGGCCTTTCCTCTCATTCTTACTTTCAGCAACTGAAGAGAACTTGCGCGCTTCCCGTCACTCCATCCATACGACGATCTACACGTCTCTCCATCCTGCCATGTGTACTTTGCCTAGAAATTCTTTAGTTACTTTGGATTCACTTCTGTTCTACGGCAAACCCTTCTTTTTGTGCATTACATCCCCTCTCTCTCCTCCTTCTTGTTTTTGGTGACAATGAGGATTGAACCTGCAGCTTTGCACATGCTTGGCAAGTGCTCTATCATTTAGCTATACCAGCCATTAAAATTTTTTTTTTGTTTTGTTTTGAGATAGGCTCTCTCTAAGTTGCCCTGGCAGGCCTTGAACTTGTGATCCTTCTGCCTCAGCCTCCTGAGTAGCTGGCATTACAGGGGTGCAACACCACATCCAGCTCTTTTACCTTCAATAAGAACATTGCCCCAGCAGATCTTCTCTTTTTTATATCAAATTTTCCCTGTCCACCAGATCATTCCCATCAGCATGTGTATTTGTTATCAGATCACCCATTTTAAGGTTTAGAAAGTATTATCCTGTATCCTTCTTAGTGATGACTTACTTTTCCTCCTCTGCTTTATGGCAAAATTCCTTGGGAAAGTTGTTATACTCTTTCTTGCATGCACATAGGTATGTTTTCTTCCTCCACAATCCCCTTTTCAGACCTTCTCTTGCCTGTAGTATCTGACACCATCATCCTTTCCTTCTTTCCTTTTTCCACAGGTGCAGAGTTCCCACACAGGTGCCTCAGCGAAGGTCTCCTGTGATTCTGTCCTGTCTCCAGGTGCTTGCCAAAGGCCCATAGGATGGAGTTGGCCATGGGGAAAGAATTTCTGTGGATGGGGCTGTTAGGGATGCTGAACTATCATGCTAATCTTAACTTCATGTCTAGAATTTATTGAAGTCCAGTCTTTTCTTGCCCTTGGGTGGTGATCTCTATGTCCTACTGTTCTGTTGAGGATAAAGGCAATTGTGCTCATCAATTTGGGGATTTTATTTCATTGGGTTTCATTGTATTCTCAGTTCTCTGATCTTGGTTTTGAAAAGACTATGATTTTGTAGTTAGCTTCTGTTTTTTTTTTTTTTTTTTGAGACAGCGTCTCACTATGTAGCCTAGGCTGGCTTCAAACTCGCAGTGATCCTCCTGCCTCAGCCTCCAGAATGCTGGGATTACAGGTGTGCAACACCATGCCTGGCGCCTTTTTTTTATTATTAGAGTGCGAACAACAATCTCTTACAACTTTCTACATTCTGACTGGGAGTAGAAGTATCCTACTGGTTTTGACACGCTATAGTTTAATTCTCTTTCATTACACTTTCTAATTTCTTTGATTTTTTTCTGACCACTGTGTATTTTGGAAGTGATTTAAAATTTCCAAATGTACAGATTAAAAATATTTGTTTTACTATTTATCCCTAACATACTTACACGCTGATGGAGATTAAGGTCTATATGTTTTGGAGTGTTTAATATTTGTTATGATTTGTCTTGTATTTTTGAATGGTCAGTTTTTGTGTTCATTTTATCAAGCTTGCTGTTCAAATGTTCTTACGAAGTTTTAATTTTTGTCCCCTTTGTTGTAAATTGCCGAGAAAGGCATGTTAAAACCTCCCTCTATCAATGTGCGTTTGTCAATTCCTCCTAATCTTTAATTTTACCTTATATGTTGTAAGCCACATAATTAGATGTTACATGTTTAAAATTGCTCCCTTTATTATTATATGTGAAGCCACTTTACGTCACATAGTCCTTCTCTCTCTCTGTGCTAAGATCAAACCTGGGGCTTCGTGCATGCTAGGCAATTTAGCTATCATTTTTTTTTTTCCTGCCTTCAACTTTGTTCAGCTTTTTGCTCCTTACTGTTTCTGACTTTGAGTTACTTCTGTGTCTCTGGTATACAAGAGTTTCCCTTCTTTCTGCTTAACCCTGTTACATATTAAGCCTCCCTCTGCCAATTTTGTCTCATACATCAGCATATTTGCTGTATGTGTCTGTATGTACCTTACGGAGGGCAGTGCTGGGGTTCTGGCTGCTTCAGGTCTGTGTACTCTGGTTCTGTAGCCCTCCAGAGCCCCTCTAGCCTCTCATTCATCAGGACCTTTAACTTCTCTTATCACGAACTGCTTTTTTTTCGTGTCCCCATTCAGATTCCCTAAGAAGGGACCCTCATCGGCCTAGCTTATAATTTTCCTCTGTGTCCCAATGTGGAAGACTTGGTCTACATGTGAGTTACCTGCTGTTATGGTCTGTGTCTGGATGTCCCCCCCAAAGACTCATGCAGTCATGGGGGGTTGGGCTTTTCAGAGGTGGATGAATCTAGTTTGTGATTAATTCACAGTTCAATGCTGGGATTAAGGGTGCTGGAATTAAGGGTGGGTGATTGCTGGATCAGTCCACTGATTGGATTGGCCCTGTCCTAATCCCAGTAGACTGGATACAATAGAAGGGAAAGAAAGAGGTTTGTTCTCTTTCACTAGCTTGTTACTTTTGCTGTTTTCCACTGCCATGAACTGTTGTCCCTCTGCCATGTGCCGTTCTGCCTTGGAGCCAGCTGATTATGTACTGAAACCTCCACAAACTGTGAGCTAAATAAACCTTTGTTCCTTTAACTTTGGGTGTTGGGTATTTTGTCTCAGCAATGAGAGAAAAGTAACTAACACAGAATTTGGTCCTGAGAGTAGGGTTGTTGCTGTGACTATACCTGACCACGTGGTTCAGGAGCCTTTGGGAATGGCTTGTGGGAAGAGTTTGGAATGATTCCCAGATGCCAGCTGAAAAAGTAGAGCTGGCTTTCCTTAGGCTGTTCTGTATGGGAGATTCTGGTCAGAACTCAGAAGACAAGAAGGCTGATAGGAATCCTGCTGGTAAAGACAAGGCTTAGGAGGTTTCTGCTGGGAAGAAGGACTGCATTGGCTATTGGAGTCCAGACAATGTGTGTTATGGCTTGGCAGAAAGTTTGCCTGCATTTTGCTCATGTCCAGAGGCTTTGTCTGAGACTGAGATTAAGGGCAGTGGACTAACTAATCTTGTAGAAGAAATTTCAAGGCAGTCCAATGTTGAGGCAGTGGCATGGCTACTGTTGGGGGCTTTTAGCCAGATCTATGTTGAGAATCAAGAGCAAAGAGCACAGCAAAATGATTTAAAATGTTGTGAATTTGGTCATAAAGGAAGCTCCAGTAAAGCTGTGGACTGCAAAGACAGAGCAGAGGAGATCTCGATTGCTGAGAAGAAACAAGAGAATGGAAAAGATGGCCTGAGGACATCACGTGAAGCAACAGGGCTCCACCATTTGCAGCCTCAAAATTGCAAAAGTGAAAGACTTTGCTTTGAGAAGAAAGTCCCAGAGCACCATGTTCCAGAATGGCGGCAGCATAGAGAATTTGTTCCTCAGAATTGGATTCAGAGTGCTCAGTGATCCAGGCACTCAACCTCTACAACTGAGAGAGAAGCGTGGCTAGTGCTCCTGCTGGCAGCAGAACTTGGCATAACCCATGTGGCGCTGGTTTTAGGCACATGCAGAATGGAAGAGTCATGGGGCCAGGAAGGCTTCCACTCAGATTTCAGAAGGCCTGGGAGGCCAGGCAGTGTACACCTGAGAAGGTAGTGTGTGAAACTGTGAGTGTGAAGCCAAAGGTGCAGTGGAGATGCCAGAAGTTTGGAAAAGAGGAACGTGGATCATCTAAGGAAAGCTGCAAGGAGGGAGCAAAGCAGGCCCAAGAAAGAAGCCGTGGGAGCTACAACCACTGGCAGTGCCATAGGAGTGGAGCTGTCCAAGCCCTTTGGAGTTCACATCTTGCCACAGACGGCCTTGAATGCTGCACATGGAATAACAGGACTTAATGTTTGCCCTGCTGGATTTTGGACTTTCTTTGGTCCCATTTCTTTGTATCCCCCTGCTTGTAACTTTTTTTTTTTTAATGTCGGTATTGGAAGTCAGCCTCAGGACCTCGCACTTGCCAGCAAGCACTTGTGCCACTGAGCAATATCACTGGCCCTTTTTTTCCTTTATGTGGGTACCGGGAGTTGAACTCAGGGCCTTGTGCTTGCTGAGCAGGAGCTTATTCTGCTGAGCTATCTCACCGGCCCTGTTGCTAACTTTTGAAATGGAAATGTCTATCTTATGCCATTGAAGGTTGGAAGTGCCTAACTTTTTTTCATTTGTACAGGGGCTTACAGCTAAGAGTTTGCCTTCAATCTCAGAGGAGACTTGGGACTTGGACTTTTCAGCAATGCTGAATCTGTTAGGACTTTGACAACTCTTGGAGATGGACTAAATGCCTTTTGCATAAAGGGATGTGCATGAGTCTTTGGTGGGGGCAGGGGCAGAATGTTATGGTTTGTGTCTGGATGTCTGTGGGGAGCAGCTGAAGCTGGAGATTGATCACATGTGCAGGGCTAAAGCAAGACCAGCCCCAAGAACATGGAGTGCCCGAGGTGAATGATGTGAACAAGCTGTTCCAGCTCCGAGAACTCAAGGCACCTGAGGCGAGCCAAGCAAACAAGTTGCTAGGCAGAGGGGTTTCAACTGACAATAACCTCCTGAGTGTATAAATAAATGCACTGCAGTCATTGGGTGGTTCTTTTTCTCCCACCAGGAGAGGAGGCTCCAGCTGACCTCAGCTTTCTGCATCTTGACTCCTGTTTTTCTTCGTCCTCCACCAATCCCCCTCTGCAGTTTCAGAGCTGAGCCGGACATGGCAGAAGTCCTCCCAAAGCATCATGCAGTCATGGGGGGTGAGCTTTTCAGAGATGGTTGAATCTAGTTTGTGATTGATTCACAGTTCAATGCTGGGATTAAGGGTGCTGGAATTAAGGGTGGGTGATTGCTGGATCAGTCCACTGATTGGATTGGCATCACCCTAATCCTGGTAGACTGGATACGATATAAGGGACAGAAAGAGGCTTGTTCTCTCTCACTCGCTTGTTACTTTGCTATTTTCTGCTGCCTTGAACTGTTGCCCCTTTGCCATGTGCCACCCTGCCTAGGAGCCAGCCGATTATGGACTAAAACTTCTACAAACTGTGAGCTAAATAAGCCTTTCTTCCTTCAAGTTTGGGCATTGGGTATTTTTTCTCAGCAACAAGAGAAAATTAACTAAGACAGCAGCCTTGGGAACAGCTGCAGACCACCCATCTCACTGGGTCTGTGTGATGGGCAGTTTCACCTGCAGAGGGCTCTGGGGTGACAACCCAGCCCATTTGGCCCATCTGTGTTTTTTTTTTTTTTTTTTTTTTCCCAGTACTGAAGATAAAACCCAATGGCCTCACACATGCTAGGCAAACACTGTATCACTAAACCACATCTGCAGCTCTTTTAAACATTATTTTAAAATTTTATTTTGAGACAGGGTCTTGTTAAGTTGCCCAGGCTGGCCTTGATCTTGAGATCCCCCTGCTTCAGCATCTCCTTAGCTGCTGTTAGTGGAGCTGTTCCTCTTGTTTGGGTGCCGGCCTCAGCCTCTGTGCAAGGAGAGCTCTGAACAGTACCTGCGGCCTTGCTGCAGTGTGGTATGGTGCCTCAGTGCCTTTTCAAAGCCTCACTGTTTTTCCTGATGTGGAATCCAAGCTCTTTTTAAGGCTCTGAGGAAGGGATAGATTCAAGCTTAGGAAGCATCGGCATCCTTCCCTCTCACTGTAGCTCAGTGTTTATTATTATCAGGTTTTCCTTCTGCCTCTTGAATCACCTGCCCTGAAGTTCCTTTTACCATAGATGGAATCTGTGAGGTCCTGTTGGAAAATGCTTCTGAAATTGGCAGCTGGGCAAAGTCTTTTAAAACAGAGCATGAGAAAAAGGATCTTTTTTATGGAACATAAGTGTTGTCTGTCTGGGACCAGTGAGTATTTGGTCTTATTTCAATATGGTTTTTCTGATCTTGAGAACTTGTTTTTAATTTGGTTATCACCAGCCCAGTGTGGGAAATGTTTCCCATTTGAAATAGTAGAATCTATTGTATAAGAAATTCTGGGTGCAGATCTTGGACATTTGTCCCATTTACCTGTACCTTAGCATCCTTGGTGAGGGTTATGAGAGATTCACTACTCTTAAATCATGGAATGATGGTTTATCAGAGTTTTACAGTGATGTGATGAGCTCCAGAGAAGGCAAGGGATCTGCTCAAAATCTCATGTAAACTGTGGCAGAGCTGGGACAAAGAAGAACTCTGGTTTCCCCCCTGCAGCCCAAGGCCGTCTTCTTCTGGTCACACTGCCCACAAAGGTAGAGCACTAAATCAGGCTCGCAGTTTTAATATTGTTCCTTTCGGAGTTGGTTTAGAATCTCTGGCGACAGGAATGCCTGGAGATTAAAGTGTGGGAAGAGCTGTGGTCCCTCAAAGTATAAGTGTAGACGGGGTAACTGCCTTGAGCAGGGGGTGGGGGGCACTGGTCCTCTGGGTTACTTGGGAAATTATAGATACTGCTGTAAGCTTCGTGCTATGCCTTACCCTGTTCAGAGTAAGGAAAATGTTACTCCATATTTTGTTTTTTAATGTTATGGGTTTCCTTTCTCCTTTCTTTATTGATTCCATTTCTCCCCTTCTTCCATTGCTTCCTTATACACTATTAACCTCTCGTTTCTGTAATCTTTGTTTCTTTCCCTCCTAACCTCTGACATAAAGTATTAATTTTTTGTATTTTTTTCCTTTCTTTGAAGTGCTCCTTCTGGCTACAAAAACTTCCAATTAAGTTTTTTAAATAAAAGATAGAAGTTAAAAGCAACTGCTGCCTGGGGTTAGCAGGATGGAAACTTGTAGTTGCTTGAAGCTGTACTTCAAAAAGAGAAAACTCAATTTTAAAAGTGTAGAGGTTTATTCATAAAATACATTGTGTTTAAAAAATGACTCTGGATACTCTAGGTTGTGGAGGAGTGAAACTGTAGGTCACTTGCTCTACAGTATTTATTGATAGAATGTCATTTTCTATCTAATATTTTTATTTTAAATAAAAGTAAAGGGACACTTTTGAGGATCTGGATTCTTGTTCATTCTGTTCTGGGTAACTTCATTTCATACTGAGACCCCCCCACTTCGCAGTCCCAGGGATAAAACCCAGGGCCTCATGCTGGGCAAATACTGTCACTGAGCTACATAACCAGCCCTGAGAGTCTCATCTTTATTCACGAAAGAACTTTTATGAAGTTCTTATATATATTTCCTTGTATATGATATTTCATATATACAAGACTATATGTATATATCTCAAATTTCTTTCTTCTTTCTTGCTTTCTGGGAATTTCTCTTGTTCCTAAATCCCACTTACAATGGACCCCACAGAGTGTGTGCACACGTTCTTTGATGAATCACAGGTTGAGAGGGTGATAAGTGGCTCAGGATTGGTTTTTCACAGGTGACCTCCTTTACCTGCAGGTTAGCAGGCTGCTGTGCGTGCTTCTGATTGCTGAGAGAGAGCAAACGCCTGGTGTTGCAGAGCTCTCTTTCTTCTCTGGCTCCAGACTATTCTAGCCAGTCATGCCAGCCTGTCCTTCAACTCAGCATTTGGAGACCCCAGCAAATCAAAGCGCGAGTTTTCCAGAATAACTGGAGTGGAGCAGCAACATGGAGCAAAGAGAAGTGACTGCTGAAAAAAAAAAAATCATTGCTTTTTCTATTTCCATTAAAAATCCAAGGAAAGAGTCCAAGAGGAGAAAAAAAAAAATAATGGTCACTAAATGCAGTGTTTTTCAAATGGCCAGTTGTCAACCGTTAGTGTATCATGAAGTCATGGAACATATTTTTTTAAAAAAGCAAATAAAAAATATAAATAAAAATACATGGCAAGATGAAGGGAAGTTGTTTCATGAATCTTTATACAGCAGTATATACTTACACATTGAGGGACCACAGCTTTTCCCACACTTTAATCTCCAAGCATTCCTGTCACCAGAGATTCTAAACCAACTCTGAAAGGAACAATATTAAAACTGCAATTGCTTATGTGCAATTTCCATGGTTACACGAAGTCATGGCCAATCGTGGTTTGAAAATATTAAATGGAAAATTCCAGAAATAAATGATTCATAAGTTTTAAATTGTGTGTGGTTTGGAGTAGTTTGATAAAATCTGGAGTGGTCTTGCTTTGTCCCATTGGGGACATGCGTCCTTTGCCTGGTGTCTCCATGCTGCATACACTGTCCGCCCATCAGTCACTTAGCGGCCATCTGGGTTAGGAGACCTACTGTTGCTGTGTCACAGTGCTGTTGTTATTTACTCAATGATAGCCCCAAAGTGCAAGAGTAGTGATGCTGGCTATTTCATTACAACATGTTATTACAAGTGTTCTATTTTGTTACCAGTTGCTATTAATCTCTTACTGTGTCTAAGTTATAAATTAAACTTTATCAGGGGTAGATATGTGTCTTAGTTACTTTCTGGTTGCTGAGACAAAATGCTCAACACCTGAAATTGAAGGAGGAAAGGTTGATTTAGCTCACAGTTTGTGGAGGTTTTAGTCCATAATCAGCTGGCTCCAAAGCAGGGTGGCTTAGCAGAGGGGCACCACAGAGGAGAAACAATTCATGGTGGGCAGAAGGTAGCAAAGCAAGCACAGGGGACTTTAACAGCATCTTTCTGCCCCTTTTATCTTATCCAGGCTACTCAGGGCGGGTAGCACTCACACCCTTAATCCTAGTGCCCTTGAGCCTAGCATTGCACCATGACTTAGTTCCAGAGTCACACACTGTAGATGCAGCCACCTCTGAAGAAGCCCCACCTATGACAGCGTGAGGCCTTGGGGGGACATCTAGACACAAGCCATAACAATATGTATAAGAAAATATATAGCATATATAGGGCTCAGTACTATCCATGGTTTCAGGCATCCATTTGCGGTCCTGAGATCTGCAGGTAATGGAGAACAGCACACACACACACATACACGATACAAATGTATCTCATCAGGGGTTAACCTGAAAGAAGTCTGAGGAGCAGGTTGGCCTAAAGGGTAGGAGCTCCTGGCGTGTGCGCCAAGCCCTCCCCTCTGAGGACAGACTGCTGCGTTCGTGGTGGAAGCCACACTTCCTACCTGCACTCTGTAGGTGTGACTGACACTGTGCTTTCTGAGGGACACAGCCATCTTTTCCTCATTTCCTTGACTGTGCTAGCATTACTTCTGGAGTGCCAAGCCCTTGCACCCCCTCAGTCAAGCCACTGTCATTGCTCATTTGCATGACTGCCCCCTACAGGACGCTGGGGACTCGGGGACTGAACAAAGAAGAAAGTATGGCCAAAAGGTGGCAGTAGTGCACAGAAGCTTCACTAGGCCCTGGGCCAGTGCCGGGGGAGGAGCTGCCTCTCCCTGGGAGTCCGTGTGTCCGAAGACTAGAGCTTGGGAGGCATCCGCTCTGAAGCCAGGAAGGCAAAGGAACTCCGGGGGTGAAGAGGTATGGGGTGAGGGCTCGAGGTGGTGTTACTTGCAGCACAGCGGGGACTCTCGCTCAGAGGGCTGGAAAAGGCAGCAGCAGCTTGAACCCTCTAAACAAACACCTTGATTTTTTCAATGGCCCTCAACGCTGGGTGTAATTTTGTGAAGTATGGGAGGCAGGCCAACCCTAAACGGCCACGAGATGCCCGTATGGGCAGTTTTTTTTTTTTTTTTTGTGGGTACCGGGGGTCGACCTCAGGACCTCGCGCGCCAGCAGGTGCCCGTGCCGCTGAGCGATATCACTGGCCCCTTTTTTCGTATGTGGGTTCCGGGAGTTGAACTTGGGCCCTTGCGCTTGCAGGCAGGCGCTTACGCCGCTGAGCCATCTCACCGGCTAGGGGCAGTTTTAAAAATGATTGGCTATATTAAAATTTAAGTTTGGTGCCAGTGGGCTTTTGAACTAACACTGACCAGTCTGCAGGGAAGAAATGAACAATATAGGGACCAATTCATAGAAGCTTTCTTTGGCTCATGTGTGTATCAAACACCCCCTCAATCCATTCTCTGTAACGCTAAGTGATTCAAGATTTTTTGCCTTATGTATTTTCATTTCTCAGGTATACACCTAGAAATTACTAGGTCATTTGGTCTTCTCCTTCTCCTCTCCTCCTCCTCCTTTTTTTTTTTCTCTTTTTGAGACAGGGTTTCACTATGCAGTTCAGGCAGGCCTTGAGCTCACTTTGTAGCCTAGGCTGGCCTCGAACTCACAGCGATCCTCCTGCCTCAGCCTCCTGAGGGCTGGGATTACAGGCATGTGCCACCATGCCTGGCTTTTTTTTTTTTTTTTTTAAAGATGGTATCTAATTGTTTTCCAAGTTGGTCTTGAACTCAGTGAGCTCAAGTGATCTTCCTGCCTCAGCCTTCAGAATAGCTGGGACTACAGGGATGTGTCACCACAGTGGCTTTATGTTAAATGGTTTGACAAACTACCAAACCATTTTCCAAAGTGGATGCACCATTTTACACTTCCAACAGCAGTGTATAAGGATTTCAACTTCTCCACAACTTCACAAACTCTTGTTTTTAACTATCTTTTCCCCCTTCTTGGTACTGGCGATTGAACCCAGGGCCTTTGCACTGCGTTACATCCCCAGTCTTATTTATTTATTTATTTATTTATTTTTTTGTGGGTACCGGGGGGTTGACCTCAGGACCTCGCGCGCCAACAGGCGCCTGTGCCACTGAGCGATATCACCGGCCCCTTTTTTCGTATGTGGGTTCCGGGAGTCGAACTCGGGCCCTCGCGCTTGCAAGGCAGGCGCTTATGCCGCTGAGCCATCTCACCGGCCCCTTTTTTATTTTTTGAGACAGGGTCTCACTAAGTCACCGGGTTGCCCAGGCTGGGCTCAAACTTGTGCTTCTCCTGCCTTAGCCTTCCAGACTGCTGGGTTTGCAGGCTTTTAAAACTTTTATTTTATTTTATTTTTTTGAGGTAGGGTCTCACTATATAGCCCAGGCTGGCCTCAGAATCACAACAATCCTCCTGCCTCAGCCTCCTGAGTGCTGGGATTACAGGTGGGTGCCATCATGCCTGGCCATGAGGGTTTTTGAGTAAAGTCATCCTAGTGGATATTTCATGGTTTTGATTTGTATTTTCATGATCACTAATGAGACTGAGCATCTTTTCATGTGATTATTAGCTTGTGTTTTATATTTATATATTTAAAAATATTTTCAGAGTAAGAAAATTGCACTTCTTTTGTTAAATTTACTTTTGAGTACATTTTCTTTTTGATGGAATTGTAAGTGTAATTGTATTTTTTATATTTTTAATTTTGGGTGATTGATATTGTAGAGTAGTGCAGTTGAGTTTTCTATATTGATCTTACATCCTTGTTAAATTATTAGTTCTAATATATTTTTGGTATATTTCTTAAGATTTTCTATATGTAATATCATGTTATCTGCAAATTGAAATAGTTTGTAGCAGAAAATGGCTCCCCCCCAGCCAATATACATCAGTTTCTGTTAGTTGCCCAGGTAATAGTTCCTGTTACTTCTGTTTCTTAGAAACAGCTGATCACTGTCATACGTAGCTGGTCACTGTGACACATATTGTAAGAACCAGTCAAAGACAGCCAGGCATTCTGCTTCTGTATACTTCCCACTTGCAAACTGCATATAAGCCCCAGACCACCAGAGATCAGGGCCTCACAGTTTTTATAAGGATTGATTCCTTGTCAGTGCCTGTCAATGTAAATAAATCTGCCTCCAAATCCTGGGTGATGTTTAGGTATTTCTGCTTGCCATTGCATCTGGTGCATCAGCTGGGAAGACCGACTATGTTGGTCACCAGTCATGGCCCTCGAGGATGGAGCAAGGACCTTTCCAGGTCCTGATGGGAAGGTGCACCCTCGAGATTTCTCGAGTCCCCTAGGAGGTCTGGAGGAGGATTCCTGGCTTCCTGTTTGAGCGGCTTGCATCAGACCCAAAAGGGAGGAGGACACAGTCTGCCTGCCTGCCTGCCAGATTCTGGTAAGACCCCTGGGGGCACCCTAGTTAGTCTGTCTGTCAGTCCTGCTCAGCTTGAGCAGAAGGAGAGCCTGATCAACTCTCATTAGCCAGGGTCACCCTCAAGGGAAGGGGGTTGGAATGTTTAACCTCTGAATGTCTGCTGAATGATTGTGTGAGTGTTTTTAATGGGTGGCAAAAGCAATAGGCTGTTCCTTCTGTGCTCCACAGTGAGGAATTGGACTTCCCTCTCCAAACTACAGAGCTTGATTGGGCCCCAACCTGCGGGATGTGGGCATGGATGTGTCTATAGGACAAAACAGAAAATCTACTGATGCTTCTACTTAGTCTGGATGGTCCCAACGTTAATGAGAGGCAAGCGGCCCGGCAGGCATCTGAATAGTCTCTCTCTCTGAGGGGCACCTACCCTTTGTCTGTTGCACCATCATTCAAGGGTATACAACACACACATAGGGAGTCAGAAATGGGAACTAATTAGTCAAAACCTATGGTCCTTGACTGCAGGCCTAAGAATTTTAAAAAGGGATTTTCTGGTGATTACGGAGTTAAAATGAAATCACACTGCTGTACTCAAGCCTGAACAAGACCTGAGCCTTGGTGGACAGCTCCTTAGCACTCACCAGGCCAGATCTCCAGCCAGCAAAAAGAAATAAAGCAACCCAGTCAAGCACTTCTCAAAGGCATCAAAGATGGGGGCAAAAAGCACATCAACATGTTAAACTTACTACTGTTACCCAGAAGCCTAAACCCTGCAGACTTTTATGAGAGACTCTATGAAGCCTATAGAGTCTACCTCCTTTGACCTTAAGGCTCCAGGAGATCCATAAATGAAAATGCAGCCTTCATTGCACAAAAAGCACTTAATATCTACAAGAAAATCCAGTCTGATAGATGACCATACCCTCTGGCCAAAAACCAATATGTGAGTTATAAGGGCTAAGGACACTAAAAAAATAAATGTCCCTTCAGATTAAAAGATAAGGATGCTCAAAAGCTTCAACCCAGGTACACTTTCATCAGTCTGACAGGCTCAGACTAGGCCAGACCAAGCTCCCTTCTCTAGCTGAGCCATCGGGAGCCTACAAACCATGTCCGTATTGGGATCAACCTATGACTTTCAAAAGTCCCCTCTGTCAGAAAAAGGTTACCATCACCAGGGCAACTGGGACTCTTGCCTCTCGCCCCTTCTGCCAGGCATGAACTTGCAGCCGGGGAGGACATCTCACCAAACAGGAGTTCCTGTAGATGCCCGAATGCCCCATACTGCTTCCAAGCCAGTCAGCCTCCCTCTTGTTTAACCCTGCATCAGCCTGAGACAGATAACAGCAATCTTGAAATTCTGAAAACTCTCCTCCCAGAGGTGTAAGTCAAAGACTCACCTCTGGGCCTGGCCATCAACCGTGCTCCCATATCCTATGTCATGGGAAGCACAAACAGGCATCCAGCCACACAACAGTTGCCTAAAGCAGTTTGGGATCCTGACAGACTGTTAATCACCTTGGAAGCTCTGACAACAGATTTGGCCACTCCAAGACAGTCTTTTTCTCTGTCCCCTTCTGCTTGCCTTCACGGTCCCCTGAGAAAAGAATGCAACCATACATCCAGAGACTTCAAAACTGCAAAATGTTTATAGACTGCCAAACTGCTAAACTGCCTGTAAAGAAACCCAGTGGGGAATAGCATCTAGTTAAGGATCTCCAAGCTATCAATTCCACCACGGTTGCCCTCCATCCTGCAGTTCCAAACCCATCAGTCTTCTGCCACCCACAGCCTGCCGGTACACCTGTCTGGACCTAAAGAATGTCTTCTTCTGCCTTCAGTTGACTCCTGTCAGCCAGCCCCTCTTCCCAAAGACCCTAGTTCTGGACTCAAAGGTTAACTGACTTGGACTCAACCTCCCAGAGGTTCAAAAACTTGTTTACCTTGCTAGTTTCCCAGCACAGAATATCACTGCTCTTCTGATTAATGACACCCAAGGTGCCTGCTTGAAAGACACAAAAGCTCTGCTACAATGTCTTGCAGAAACTGGATACAAGGTGTCTTGGGAAGAGGCACAAATCTGCAAACAAACAAACAAAAAAGGACCTCTCTACAGCCCCAACCTTAGGAATTCCAGGTGTAACTGAAATACAACTTGTTTGTTGATAAATGACAACATGTGTCTTCAAAGATGCTTACTCAGACTGTCAGCCCCTGGGAGCACCCAGTGGCCTTCCTGTACAAACACTTGGATCCAGTCACTAAGGGCTGCCCCTACCCCTGTTGCCTCCGTGCTCTAACAGCCACTGTCCTGATCAAGAAAACTGACCAGCTCAGCTTAGGCTGAGACCTAACTGTCCAGGTGCCACATGCTGTACTGGCTTATGCAAAAATCCTTGCCTGACTCTTGTGGCAATAAACCACTCAATCCTGCCATGTACCTGCCCACCAAGCTGGGCCCACCAGACCATGACTGCCTGGCACTAAATGATGAACTGTTCTTGAGCCAACCAGCCTTAAAAATAATCTCCCTGACAGATGCTGAATACACCCTGTTTGCGGATGGAAGTAGCTCTCTTAGGAATGGAGTCTGACAGGCTAGATATGCTGTGGTCAGCTTGGACAAAGTTATTTTGGCCGAAGAGCTCCTGCAGGGATGGTCTTCACAATAAACTAAACTATGGGCCCTCATAGGCCCTCAATTGATTTGTAAACATAAAGGTCTACTGCTTCCTGCTGCCCTTTGGAAACCCACCAAAACAATAAAACATCCTGAACCACAAAGGAAAAAGCCATAACATCCCATGCCTGGCCAGCATCTGCTATGCCAAACCTGATCTATTGGTGCTTATATGCACCTACTCAGGCTGGCCCAAGACATTCCCTACCCACACTGAGAACACAACAGAAATTTGTAGGGTCCTGCTGTGAAAAATCATCCCTAGATATGTACTGCCCTTGACCATTGGCAGTGACAACAGGCCTGCATTTATAGCAGAGATAACTCAAAAACTGGCAGAACTATTAAAAGGAATAAAAACTTACTGGAACAGCTTGTAACCAGCTCCATAAAACTTAGCTAAAGACCAGCTATACCTGTAGACACCCCTGCATACACATATAATTCAGGTGCTTATTAATTACCTCTAGAGCTCTTAAAGTTTCAGAAATCCAGGCTCAGATCCACCATTCCAGAGTTAAAAGAGCCCATCCAGACGATTGCTGGAGAGTTTACCTGGACCAGACAGCTCACACTGAAGCTCACTCAAAGCCCTGCTCTGGTCACTCTGGATGCTGACTAATCCACGGACGGCTGAAGCTTGAGGACACTGTTCACAGGATTGCTCCATACCTCAATGCATTACTCCCCTTGATTTTTGTGCCTTTTCAGGATTTGATATTGTATTGTTTGCTCCCCACTCTCTTGCTAGCTGTGGTTTTTGCCTTAGCTGTATGGATGATCGCTCTGAGAGAATAGAAAACAACCAGTAAGTCTCTTCCCTTTTATTCTACAATTGACCAAGATTTGACAAGCATACAAGGTGCATTGGAGATGTTCCAGGGTCAAACTGACTCCCTTTCCAGAGTAATGTTAAATCATGTCTCTTCCTAAAAGCAACTTAGGGAGAGACCCTATAATAAAGGAAACAAACCACAAACTCCTGGTGGGAAAATTTTCCAATCTTGGGAACCTTGGCAGGGCCCATCCTAGGACCACTAACAGCCCTAATGTTACTGCTTCTAGTCGGGCCTTGTATAACTAACTGGCTTACCTGGTTCATGTAACATGCCCAGCAAAGATTTGCTGGGAAACTAAAAGAGGGGGGAAAGGTAGCAGGAAATGCACCCCCCCAGCCAATATACATCAGTTTCTGTTAGTTGCCCAGGTAATAGTTCCTGTTACTTCTGTTTCTTAGAAACAGCTGATCACTGTCATACGTAGCTGGTCACTATGATGCATATTGTAAGAACCAGTCAAAGACAGCCAGGCATTCTGCTTCTGTGTACTTCCCACTTGCAAACTGCATATAAGCCCCAGACCACCAAAGATCAGGGCCTGACAGTTTTTATAAGGATTGATTCCTTGTCAGTATCTGTTGATGTAAATAAATCTGCCTCCAAATCCTGGGTGAGGTTTTGGTGTTTCTGCTCGCCGTTGCAGTTTTACTTCTTTCAGGCCAATCTGATTGTATTTTCTTTCTTTTTCTTCTCTTATGGCCCTGGTTGGTCCCTCATGTACTATGTTGCATGGCAATGATAAGAGCAGATGTCTTTGTCTTTCTCCTGCTCTGTTGTTGGGTTTTCATAGAAACCTTTTATCAGTCAGAGGAAACTGCTTTCTATTCTTAGTTTTTTGATGTTTGTAGTCACGAAAAGGTGTCGGATTTTGTTAAGAAATTTTGATGCACTTATGGAGATAATCACGTGTATGTCCTTTATTGTATTGTAATATCGCTTACTTTTGGATGTTAACCCGACCTTGTGTTCCTGGGATACATCTCACATGGTTATGGTGTATGATTAGTTGGATTTGCTGTTGGATTTTGTCTTCTAGTATCTTATTGAGGATCTTCATGTTGTATTTATAAGAGACTTAATTTTTTTGTCTTTTCTTGTAGTGTCTGCCAGATTTTGTCTGTATGGCTTCATACAATCAGCTGGAAAAATGCTTCCCTCTCTTTCTTTTCTTCAACTTTTTAGAAGATTTTTGAAGAATCAGTATTAATGCTTCCTCCCCCTTGTCTCCTTCTGTCCTTCTCTCCCTCTTTCCTGCTATCCTTCTCTCTCCCTCCTTTTCTCTCCCTCCCTTTTTCCCTATTTTCAGTACCAAAGATTGAACCCAGGGCCTTCACACTGAGCTATACCCCAGTCCTTTTTTATTATTTTGAGACAAGTTCTCATTAAGT
Organism: Erethizon dorsatum; assembly: GCA_028451465.1. Lineage (NCBI taxonomy): Eukaryota > Metazoa > Chordata > Mammalia > Rodentia > Erethizontidae > Erethizon > Erethizon dorsatum. The sequence continues at coordinate 99,087,896 of CM051834.1, forward strand.
TGCTAAGTTGCCCAAGCTGGGTTTGAACTTGGGATTCTCCTGCCTCAGCCTCTCATAGTGCTGGGATTACAGGCATGTGCCCTCATGCCTCCTTAATTCTTTATATGTTGACTAGGAATCATCAGTTAAGCAACCTGGTTCTGGGCTTTTGTTTGTGGGAAGTTTCAAAATTACTAATTCAGTTTTCTTCATTTGTAGGTCTACTCATATTTTTTATTTCTTCTTGAGTCAGCTGCAGTTATTTGTAGCTTTATATTATCGGATTTGTTGGCTTACAGTTGTTTATGCTGTTCCCTTGTAATTCTTTTTATTTCTGTAAGGTCAGTAGCATTATACTTTCTTTTATTCTGACTTTAATAATTATTTCTCTTTCTTTCTTTCTTTCTTTCTTTCTTTCTTTCTTTCTTTCTTTCCTTCTTTCTTTCTCTTTCTTTCTTTCTTTCTTTCTTTCTTTCTTTCTTTCTTTCTTTCTTTCTTTCTTTGGTTTCACTGATGTTTTGGTATTCTCTATTACTTCTGCTCTATTGTTGATCAATTCCTTCTTTGAACTTGCTTTAGATTTAACTTGCTTTTTTTATTATTATAAGGTGGAAGGATTATTGATTAGAGGTCTTTCTTCCTTTTAATTATAAGCATTTACAGCTATAACTTTCCCTCTAAGCATGGTGTGGTGGATTAACTAATGGGCAACTTTTAATACACAGCTGAACAAAATCAGCGTGGTTCTGGGGTGGAAGGCCCACCTGAGGATTGGTGCCAGCAGCATAAAAGAAGAACTGGAGGGGAAGATGGTGTGCTGTTTATTCTCCTGGAGAAGTTGTGCTGATTTTCCTGAGATGAACTCAGCTGTTCTCATGATTGGAGGAGCTTGAGTCTTTGCTGTCACTGAGGATGTCTGTGGTTCTTTTGGGGGAGCTGCGGTCCCTACCTTGAGCATCCTGGCTCCAGTGCAGATCCCTCAGCCTGCTGGCACAGATCCTTCATCCCACTGGTGTAGACTTTCTAGCTTCCACCACTGACCTTTAGGCCCTCCCAGTGCAGATCCTTTCTACAGACTTGCATTAGACATTGTCGTGGGCTCCAGGCCTCCAGTTGGACTTGTGCAGGACACTGCCATGAGATCCCGGCCCTCAGCTGGACTCTTTGGGTCTCTAGTGTGTGGACAGATCTCCTGCACTCTTTTGCATCTGACTCTTTGGGTGATTATTATAAAATAATCCTATAAATTATGTGTCCTGTATTAAATCTGTTTCCTTGTAAACCCTGACTACAACACATGGCTTTAGCTATATCTAATAAATTTTGATATGTTGTGCTTTTATTTCATTCATATCAAAGTATTTCATGATTTCTCTTTGATCCATTGGTTACTTAGGAGTGTTTTATTTAATTTGCACAAATTTGAATTCCTCAAATATATTTCTGTTATTAATTTCTTATTTAATTTCCATTATGATCAGAGAATATACTATATGATTTCAATCTTATTGATATATTTATTGTTATTCAATTTATTGAGGCTTATCTTTTGACACAGAATCTGGTCTGTTCTGGGAGGTGTTCCATGTACACTTGTTTGTGGGAAGTTTGAAAATTACTAATTCAATCTTGTATAATCTGCAGATTTTGGATTGAATGTTGTGTAGATTCTTTTAGGGCAAGCTGATTTACAGTGTTTTGTCTGATATCAGGCTAGCCACTCCAGCTTTCTTAGTGTTTTGATGCCCTATCTTTTGCCATATTTTAACTTCTATTTTTCTCTTTGATTCTAAAGTGTCTTTTGTAGAATGCTTATACAGTATTTGGATTTTTTTAGGGGCTGACATTTGCTGCCTTTTGATTGGATTGTCTAATCCATTCATGGTTAATGTTATTTATTTATTTATTTATTTTTATGTGGGTACCGGGAGTCGACCTCAGGACCTTGCGCTTGCCAGCAAGCGCTTGTGCCGCTGAACAATATCACTGACCCTTTTTTCCCTTTATGTGGGTTCTGGGAGTTGAACTTAGGACCTTGTGCTTGCCAGGCAGGCGCTTATGCCGCTGAGCTATCTCATTGGCCCTCCTTTATATTATTTTTGATATTTTTATTGTTACACATATTACACCTGTATTTAACAAGCCCACAAATACATTGTTTATAATTAGTACTCTGCATAGTTTTATATCTTTTAATGTGGCTGAATAAAGGTGGGAGAACAAGAGTTTGTAGAATTTGTGGTATGAACCTTCTGATTCTCCTTCTGTGTTTCTGTGGGTTTGAGTTACCATATGGTGTCATTTCCTTACTCCCATACACCTTTGCTCCCACACACCTCTTCTGTGTTCTTACTCTCAAATATGTTACATTTATATATCTTGTGGGCCAAATCAAAAGAATATACACATTATTTTATGTTGTTAAAGTAATTTAAGAGAAGAAAGCAAAAAGAACGTGCAACCATATTGTCTCTATAATTACCTATGTAATACTTTTACTGATGCTTTTTATTTTTAATGTGGAGTCAAATTACTGTTCTGAGGTCAAATGCTTTTCAATATGAAGAACCTCCCCCCCCAGTACTGGGGATTAAACCCAGGGGATTTGTAGTGAGCTACCCGCCCACCTTTTTAAAAATTTTGAGACATGGTCTTGCTAAGTCCCTAAGTTGCCGAGGCTGGGCTTGAACTTCTGATCCTCCTGCCTCAGCCTCCCAGAGTGCTGGGATAACAAGTGTGTACAACCATGCCTGGCTGAGATCTTTGTTTATAAAATCTGGCATCTGATCATACTCAAAGTCAGTTTCAGTTGCTTGTTCTTCCCCCTGCACATGGGATCACATTTTCCTGTTTCTTTGCATGTTTCATTTTTTTTGTTGTTGTCAAAAATTGGAAATTTTAGAAAACATAATAATTTGATTCTGATCCACCTTGCGGTTTGCTATTGTTGTTTGCTCATTTGTTTAGTGATTTTGCTGGACTATGTCAGTAGAATCTGTTTCGCTTGCATAGACTTTCAGATGTTTATCCTCAGAGGCCTTGGGCCTGAGCACAGTCATTCTGGGATGACAGTGGTTGTAGCAGGGCTTCGTTGGACTGACCTCACTCATCTTTCTGTTACACTCCGTCTCTGTGGGTATCCCAGCCAGCTGTTAGTCTCCACTAATTGCCATATGATTGCTGTGTTGTTTTCAGCAATGCCCTAGGGACCCAAATTGCTATCCTGTACCTTCTGAGCCAATTAAATGGAAGCCTCTTTATGGAGTGATCTTTGAGGCCAGGCTTTGTGGTTTGGTCAGGCCCCAGGAGGGCTCTCAGTTGCTTCTTCCCCTGGTTTTGTCTCTTAAAACTCCTACTGTTCTACAAGTTTGCTGTTGCTCTCATGGCTACTGGCCTCCTCTTAATTGCCTGACCCTCAAATCTCCACTATTTTCAGCAGCAACCCTGGGCTTGAGCTTCCTGACACTCAGTTCACTGTTGTTTCAAATGAAGTTAGTTACTTGAGGGGAGCTCTGGATGTCTCTGATTCTGTCTCCTTCTCCCCCAAGGCATAGCCTCTTATCATTGTTCTGACACTGAAGATTTAGACAATGATCCTCTTCTTTGGAGTGACATTATTGCCTCTTTGAGTAGAGTATTAGGTGAGGTGGTAGTTTCTGATATTCCCATCTTACCTGTCCTTTGGCATGGAATATCTTCCCTATGAGCAAGCCGGGGCAGGGATGATTCGCATCCAGTATTCTTGACTAGCCATACCTGAATAGAGCTTCTGCCCTATGAGTGGTGCTTGGTGAAGGAAGGGAGCTCAAGGCTTCTTTAGTCACTGTTGCTTAGAACACATCTTCTGCAATATGGAGCTGGTGTGTGTGTGTGGTAGGGGTGATGGGAGATGAGAGAGGCTGGTGGTCTGTCCTTCCTGGGAAGGGACCATGGGCCTAGACCAGGAGGTGGTAGGACAGAGCAACCTGCCTTCTTGGCTGCACCTGCCTGGAGTAGGACTTTCACTGGGCTGAGTTGAGGGGTGTGGTAGAGAGTAGGTCAGTGGGCAACCTATGGCACATATGCTGCAGCGGGCTGTTTGTATCATTGAAAGCTCTAAAAAGTTTACCATCACTGGAGTAGGTAGTGCTCATATGCAAAAGAATCTGAGTGTTCTTAATAAGATTTAGGAGATTTCTTTTTTTTTTTTTGTGGGTACCAGGGGGTCGACCTCAGGACCTCACGCGCCAGCAGGCGCCCGTGCCGCTGAGCGATATCACCGGCCCCTTTTTCGTATGTGGGTTCCGGGAGTCGAACTCGGGCCCTTGTGCTTGCAGGGCAGGCGCTTAAGCCGCTTAGCCATCTCACCGGCCCAGGAGATTTCTTAAATGATTCTTTATTTACTATAATCCCTTAAGACAATTTCCAAACATTTTAAATAATTGATTTAAAAAGATAATTTTCATGAGTTATGGTTATTTCACTGAAGAGCATCCATGGAGCTCCTCACTATGCCATCCTAGAAGTCATTCTCATGGGAAAGAGTTGCATTTATTATTTATTCCAGAGGAGGTATTGTTTTTAGAACTTCTCCTTAGCCCTGGAAACCATGAATTATTCAATCCACAGGTTAGGTAACAGTAAAGCAACCACTACAGTAACAAAACAAACCTTTATGGCTAATATATCAACAAAGGAAATAAAATGGATTCATAAAAATACTGCCATAGTTTGGACCCTGAATGTTTCCCAAACCCATGTGTTTAAGGGCTTGTCTCCCAGGGTGGTGTTACTAGGAGGTGATGGAACTTTTAAGATGTGGGGCTTAGTGGGAGGTTTTGAGGTCACTGAGGACATGCACCTGAAGAGGATTGTGGGACATGGTCTGTTCTCATTCTTTTTTGCCTCCTGGCCAAGAGGTGAGTGATTTTGCTCCACCACATGCTCCCACCATGATGTGTTGCCCAGCCACAGGCCCAAACACAATGGGGTCAATAAGTCATGGAATGGAACCTCCAAACTGTGAGCCAAAATAAACCTTTTCTTTATTGGTTGATTGTCTCAGGTATTTGATTACAGTGATGGAAAGCTGACTAACGCAAACAATCTAATATAAGACATAAGAAGATAAAGGGAGGGCCGGTGAGATGGCTCAGCGGTGTAAGCGCCTGCCCGGCAAGTGCGAGGGCCCAAGTTCGACTCCCGGAACCCACATATGAAAAAAGGGCCGGTGATATCGCTCAGCGGCACGGGTGCCTACTGGCATGCGAGGTCCTGAGGTCGACTCCCGGTACCCACCAAAAAAAAAAAAAAAAAAAAAAGAAGATAAAGGGAACAAAGAACTGATGAGACAGAACAATTAGCAACAAGATAAAATTTAAACCTAGCCATATTATAATCAGATTAAATGTAAATACTATACACACCTGAATTAAAAGAGACATTGTCAGGTTAGGTAAAAAGTAAGACCCAACTAGATACTACTTACAAGAAACACATTTTAATTTAATTTAACTTAATTTTACTTTTTTTCTTTTTGAGACAGGGTTTCACTATACAGTTCAGACTGGCTTTGAACTCACTTTGTAGCCCAGGCTGGCCTTGAACTTGCAGTGATCCTCCTGCCTCAGCCTCTCAAGTGCTGGGATTACAGGCATGCACCACCATGCCTGGCTCAAGAAACACAATTTAAATATGAGGATATAAATTTAGGTGAGGGCCAGTGAGATGGCTCAGCGGCGTAGGTGCCTGCCTGGCAGGCGCAAGGGCCCAAGTTCGACTCCCGGAACCCACATACGAAAAAAGGGCCGGTGATATCGCTCAGTGGCACAGGCGCCCACTGGCATGCAAGGTCCTGAAGTCGACCCCCGGTACCCATAAAAAAAAAAATACCATTCCTGGTCCTAAGTGAGTTCTTAGAAGCAGATCTTGAGACAAGGATTTATATACAAGTGAGATGTTATTATGAACTGTTCCCAGTAAGGAGTCATGAGAAGCAGATCATGGAAGAGGAGGAAGCCAAACATGGGTGTAGTATCAGGCTAGAGTCCCACAATGGTCAGACTTGTGCTTGTCGACTTGTGCCAGCCTTAAGCGAGACGGTAGGGGAGCTTCCTTCTCCTGCATCAATCATTATTAAGGGCCCCACAATGGATGTAAAAAGGCACTTCTGGCTTTCTGTGCCAATGCACAGAGTGACTCTGCAAACCAAAGGTAGTCTGTTAAAGAAGAGGTGCATGTGTTGCTACTGAGATCGAAAGCACATTACAGTTCCAGGTAGAAAGCAGCAGCATACAGGAATCTGAGGGGCTCCAGGCAGGTGACCTGCATCATCCTTTCTCAGAAAGAATGTGGTATGAGAAGAATGCCCTAGGCAGAATTTGGGGTGGGCATCAGAAGTCTGCAGAGGAGACCAAGAGGGCAGGCCACTGCCTTCAGGACTCTGACTGGTGGACTGAGTAGACAGTCCTCCATGTGCCTCACTGAGATGAGGGGAAGAAGGGGATCTCAGGAGCACTGTGGGTTGAGCTTGGATATTGAGACTCTGATTTCATTTTCTCTATTGGACAAGATGGACAAGCTATTTTATACTCTATTTATTTTGTGCTGGAGATTGAACCTAGGGGCTTGTGCATGCTATGCACATGGTCTACCACTGAGCTGCACCCTCAGCCTCAAAAATTTAAATTGCAATAAAATAATGCCAAAAGAAAGATTTCCAACAACAACCAGAGATACTATTGCTCTTTCTTTTGCTATTTTTATTTTAAAATTTTATCGGTACACTTTAAATATACATAATGATGACATTCATCATAGGGAATTAGTACCTGTACATTCTTACATCTTTTTTCCCCATTCCCTTACCCTCCCTTCAACCCCTCTTTCCCTCCTTATTTGCAAAAGCTTTGTTTCTATTTTTTCTATCCTCTTTTTTCCTAGTCCCTTCCTTCCTTTCCCCCTCCCCCCTCTCTTGTTCCCCTCCTCATTTGAACATTTTCTTCCCATTTCCCAATACATATTGTACAGTTTGGTCCTTATTTACACTTTCGGTTTCTCACAATGGAAACCATGCAATATTTGAGCATGTGTGTCAATTTATTTCACTTAAGAGTGTGGTCTCAAGGTGCATCCATTTAGCTAGAAATGTCTCAAGCGTATCCTTCCTTATGGCAGAGTAGTAACCCATTGTATAAAAAACCCACATCGTCTTTATCCATTCATTGGTTGATGGGCATTTGGGCTGTTTTAAAGATTTAGTTATTACAACTGTGCTGCTATAAACATGAGTGTGCATATATTACTGCAGTATGATGCTTTTAATTCTTTCAGCAAGACACAAACAAGGGGAATAGCTGGGTCAAATGGAACCACTAGTCCTAGATTTTTTAGGAATCTCCACACTGATTTCTACAGTGGTTGCACCAGTCTACACTCCCACCAACAGTGGAGAAGGGTTCCTTTTCCCCCTACAGCCCCACCAGCATTTGTTATTGGTTCATTTCTTGAAAATAGCTGTTCTTTCTGGGGTGATGTGGATTCTCAGTGTAGTTTTAATTCGCATCTCTCAAGTGACCAATGAGGTTGAACTCTTAAAAATATATTTATTTGCCATTTTTACTTCTTCATCAGAAGTATATATTCATTTTAGATGCCCTTTTTTGGATTAGGTCTTTAAATTTGGGGGGGTCTGACTTTTTTGAGTTCTTTATATATACTAGATATTAGTCCTTTGTCTGAGGAACAGCTGGCAAAAATTTTTCCCACTCTGTGGGTTGTCTCTTCACTCTGTTGGTGGTTTCTTCTGCTGTGCAAAAGCCTTTTTTTTTTTTTTTTTTGGTGGGTACCGGGGTTGACCTCAGGACCTCACGAGCCAGCAGGCGCCCGTGCCACTGAGCGATATCACCGGCCCTTTTTTTGTATGTGGGTTCCAGGAGTCGAACTCAGGCCCTCGCACTTGCCAGGCAGGCGCTTATGCCACTGAGCTATCTCACCGGCCCACAAAAGCTTTTTAATAAGATGAGATCCCAGCTGTTGATTCTTTGTGATATTTCCTGTGTTATTGGGGTTTGTTCATGAAGTCTTTGCCTACATTAATGTCTTAAAGAGTTCTACCTATTCTTTCTTCCAGCAGATTTAGTGTTTCTATTTGAATATTTAGATCTTTGATCCGTTTTGATTTTAGTTTAGTGCATGGTGAAAGATATGGGTCTAATTAAATCTTCAGCATGTGGAAAACCAGTTTTTCCAGCACCATTTATTAAAGAGGATATCCTTTTTCCAGTGAAGGTGTTTGGCTCCTTTGTCAAAGGTAAGGAAGCTGAATGTGTTTGGAATTGTTTCTGCATCTTCTAATTTGTTCCATTGATCCTCAGGTCTTTTTTTTTTTTTTTTTTTTTTTTTTTTTCTTTTTATCATGCTGTTTTTTACCATGCTTTTTTTTTTTTTAATCACAGTAGCTTTGTAGGATAACTTCAAGTCAGGGATTGTGATGCCACTGGCTTTTCCTCTGTTGCTCAGAATTGCTTTTGCTATTCTAGGCCTCTTCCAGTTCAAAATGAATTTTAGGATTGTTTTCTCTTATTCTGTGAGATATGGTGTTGGCATTTTGATCGGGATTGCATCAAATCTGTATAACAATTTTGGGAGTATGGACGTTTTCACTATATTGGTTCTTCCTACCCAAGAACAAAGGATATCTTTCCATTTTCTGTTATCCTCTTCAATCTCCTTTTTCAGCCTCCTGTAGTTTTCAATGTAGAGATCTTTTACTTCCTTTGTTAGATAGATTCCTAGGTATTTCACTTTTTTGGATGCTATTGTGAAAGGTGTTTTTTCCCTAATTTTTCTCTCAGTGAGTTTATTATTTATGTACAGGAATGCTATTGATTTTTGAGTGTCGACTTTGTATCCAGCTTAGCTACTCAGTTTGGTTATTAAATCTAGAAGTATTTTGGTGGAGTTTTTGAGGTCTTCTATGTAGCGTATCATGCCATCCACAAATAATGATAATTGAACTTCTTCCTTTCCTATCCTTATTCCTTTTATTTCTTTCTCTTGTCTAATTGTTCTCATTAATGTTTCCAGAACTATACTGAATAAGAGTAGTGACAGTGAATATCCTTGTCTTGTTCCTGATTTTGGAGGCTTGGAGACAAAAACTAAAAAAAGATGACTGAGCTAAAGGGACAGCCAATATTTTGGTCCTTGCCACCTCAGGTGAATCAGGACCCATAGAATGATGGGACCCCTTTGAAAGGATCCTACAACTCTAGTGAGTCACCCAACCTCATGAGTAGAGAGATTTTTGTCCCAGAGGACAGGAGCCAACCAGTGTGTGCTGTGTTAAAGGAAGGTCGCAAAAGAGGGAAATGTCTCCTATGCTTCCAAGGGAAGCCACTTGGTCAAGCAAGACCATGACCCATTCTGGCATATGGCACTGATAGAGTGAAAGTGTATATAAGAACTAAGAGGCTTGACACATGGCTTCAAAAAGAATCCCTGAGGAGCATTAACTGACTTTGACATAAATATGGAGAGAAATTAATTTTAATTAACATAGCATTACCAGGTTCTGGGGTGCTGAAGTCTCCTTCTGGACGTGGTTTCTAGGTTCTTTCTGTCCTGAGCAAAGAATTGGTCAAGACAAGTGCAAACCGTAGTAAAATTTTATTAAAAGTAGGAAAAAGGCTCTGCAGAGGGGGTTTGGGCTGAGTAAAAGTAGGAAATGAAGTACACCCTACAGTGCGAGGGCAGGCCACCACAGAAGAGAGAACTTGAAGCAATCCTCCTGCCTCAGCCTCCTGAGTGCTGGAATTATAGGTGTGCACCACCATGCCTGGCTGGTTTTTTTTTTTTTTTTTTTTTTTTTTGGTGGGTACCAGGGGTCGACCTCAGGACCTCATGTGCCAGCAGGTGCCCGTGCCGCTGAGCTATCTCATTGGCCCCCTTGGGGTTTTGTAATTAACAGGTCACAGCCCATTTTGCCATGCCCTAATCTTCTGTCTCAATAGGTCTCACTTCAACTTGTTCTAACACCCAGCAGAAAAGTACAACTAAAAGATATATATACAGAGAGCGTGATAGCGAGGCTAGATATAAAAAGGGGTCTCCAAACACCAGAGTAGCCCCTGCTGGCTGTCTCCAGCTATGCCTGTAACTTAGGAACTTATGGTTCAACAAGGCTAAAATGCTATCGTGGTAGCTATAGAGGCACAGTAAGAGTCTTTAAATTCCTTAGCTGAAATAGTAGTTCAAACCTACAGAGCCCTTGATCACCTCACAGTCCCAACTGGAGGAACTGGTGTACTCATAAGCAAAATTTATTATCTGTAGATAAATAACTCACATCATATGGACGAAGACATTAAAACAATAAGAAGAAATATCAGACTTGTAGATAACCTCCATAAACAGACTGGTCTGTTTCCCTACTCTAATTCCTTAAGAAGTGTCCTTATTCTAATCCTTTGAAGTGTCTGGACTTGGCTCCTTCCCTTAGTTACCCGTATCTGTCTTTTCATTTTGGTTCTTATATTTGGGCCATGCATTTTTAATCTCCTGCTAAAATTTGTTTCTTTTCATCTAGATGCTGCCAATCTCCAAATGGTCATGCAGATGGAGCCGGTGATGAATGTGCCGGACTCCATTTATCAGGATCCACTAGGTCGCCCCTTTGAAGAAAGTCTGTAACTGCTGAACCCCAACATGACTTCTATCGAGGCCCTCTTACATTAGCTCTCTGGAGAAAATCCCTGACTGCCTGGCCCCTTTTAGCAGGAAGTAGCTAGATTTAGTCTTCACCTCTTCTTCCCTGACAGCATTTAGGGATACTTCTTCAGAGGGGAGAATATGTAAAAGACAGTTTAGTTAGTTTTTGATAGGCCACTAGCTAGGGAAGGGGCCTGAGTTAGAGTTGGGTGATTAGCAGATTAATAAAAGTTAAAATAAGAACAGGCAGTGGACTTCAGACCAAGAATGGAATTTCTCAGGCAACATGAAATGTAGTCCCTCCCCACTAAGGAAGTTGAATCCCTTGCCTACTAAGTTCCTGACTTTTGAGAAACTTAAAATGCTGAATCATTGGCTTTTCTTTAAAATCCCAGTTTCCTTTAAACCCTACAAGCTGAGTAGCTGGGTTAGAGAGCCTGAGTTCCAATTGGTCATTTTTAATCCTCAGGGCTGCCTATAATATGTGGCCACTAAACTGTTGAGCAATTCTTGTGCTCTACTTATCTGTAAGTTCTGGATTGAGGGGCCATAGGGTACCTTACTTTCTGGGGCCCTGCCTGGACCCTACCAGAAGCTATTTTTCTTATTTCCAATAAATACTCTCCTAACTTCAAAAAAAGATGATCAATGTATACACAGACATTGCCAATTTTTTTAATGCTCATTTTAGGGAGATTCTGGGGAACTGTAGGCTCCTTTTAGAAATTCCTTCCAGATTCTTGTTGTCTTGAACAAATAATTGGTCAAGACATGCACAAAAGGTAGTGAGGCTTTACATTTATTAAAGGTAGGAAAATAAATATGCTTTGCAGAGTGAGTGGGCTAATTAAAGGAAATATGCTCTGCAGGTTGAGAGTGGGCCATGAAAGCATTTAGAGTGGCCAGGAATTTAATGGCTGCAGTTGTTCGTATCCTATCAGAAACCTGCTTGATCTCGTTGCAGAAGAACTGAAGATGTCACTTTCTGTTTGGTCCCAGGTGGAGAACCTTGGGAACTGTTTTTCTGCACATGTGTCCTGGATCTCTGTAATTGACGGGACATGACCACCTCTCGGATGGCTGGCCATGCCCTAATTGCCAGCCTCACTCCTGTTTTGTTTTCATAAAAAATTATCAAACATCTTTAGGCTTCTACAATATATCACATATATTGTATAATTTCTATTTTTATTCTTTCTACCAAAATTAGTAGAAATTTTCTTATAAAAAAATCCTTGTTTTATTTTCTGGAAACTTCTTGCCTGCAGGAACTCTTTTTTTTTTTTTTTTTTTTTTCCGTATACGGGTACCGGGAATTGAACTCAGGACCTCGCGCACTCAGGACCGGCAGGCACTGTGCCGCTGAGCTATATCACCGGCCCCAAGAACTCTTAAAAATATGTTTTTTTTTTCTTTGTAAAAGACAGCTGAGTTTAGCTCCTGTAGAGAAGACTCTCTGGTGTAGATTGGAAGAGACAGCTTGTGATAACATTACTTGGGATTTTTCAGACACTGTGGGGAAGGTGTCCACGATATATGCCAGTAAAATCCTGTGGGGTTTTGTGTTCAGACTTTTTGCAAGTCAGAAACGCAAGCCCCTGAAGGTAGTGGTTTCTATACTTACAAAAGGCATTTCATTTTTCTTTCCGTTGATAAATACGGAATGACCTTAACACCAGAGGGCAGTATTTTATAGTAGTTGCCAAAATAGCCTTACAGTCAGTATAATTATCTCATGGATTAAAAAAGATATCTTACATATATTTGGTGTTTTCTCTAGTGTTGCCATATAATGCATCTGTCCTGGGACTCATACCTAAGAACCAAGATGAATCTAAAATTTCATTACCAGCGGGCTTTAGAAGGAAAAACCGTTCTGTTTCGTGGAGCTAAATCCCCCTGAATTAATTTTTGCGATAAGGTGCTGTTTCTGGGAGTCTGGTTGGCAGGGACGGGTGGCTTTTACACTCACCACTTGGCTCCAGTCCAAGCCTAAGGAAGCCCTCCCCAATTAAGGCATTTTGAAAGTCAGATTTGTGTAGCTGGCGGACTTGTTTGGCTTTCAGGGATGGTCAGAATTTGTGAATTTTGTTAAAGAAAATATCCCGGTTTTATTGAGATGAGAATGGGCTTTTTAATCCAGAAAGTTTAACGCAATTCATCTAATGCACATTTATACTTTTTGCAGTTCAAAAACAACAGGAAACAGGAGGACATTTTGATATACACACTACATTGGTAACCCATCTCTTTTGCTTGCTGGTTTCCATTTACTATAACCTTCTAATGGTACCTATTTATGGAGTGCAGTGTGTTATTTCAATACGTCTATACAATATGTACTGATCAAATCAGGGTAATTAACATTTTCATCTCCTTATCATTACTTTGTGTTTGAGTAAGTAACATACAGTAAGTTATTGTGAGCTACAGTCACATTACATGTTAGTCAAAAAAAAATTTTTTTTTATGTGAGTACTGGGAGTTGAACTCAGGACCTCACGCTTGCCAGGCAGGTGCTCGTGCTACTGAGCTATCTCACTGGCCCCCAAAATTTTAAAAATATTTTGGAGTGGGAAATGTTAACTACCCTGATTTAATCATTATACACTGTACATATGTATCAAATTATGAGTGTACCCCATACATTTATACAATTAAAATAAAAATAATTTAAAAATGCAGCTTTAAAAGTATGGTTCTTTGTGTGTACTCAATAAATGCCTGTTAAATGAATGAAAATACTATCTAGTACTGTATCAAAACACTGAATAAAAATGGGAGAATTAATAGTTAAAAAATATAGTTGGATAGTGAATCTTTAAAAATATTTATTTTTATCTTTATTTTAAAATTAATTATTATTTTAATTGTACGTGTTTATGGGATATGTTATGATGATATGATGCATGTATACAATGTGTATGATTGAAGCAGGGTAATTAACATTTACATAGCCTTACTCCTATTTTGTTTTTGCAGCCTTTCAAACTCATCTCTTTGGGGGCCGGTGAGATAGCTCAGCGGCATAAGCGCCTGGCTGGCAAGCGCGAGGTCCTGAGTTTGACTCCCGGAACCCACATACGAAAAAAGAGCCGGTGATATCGCTCAGCGGCACGGGTGCCTGCTGGTGCGCGAGGTCCTGAGGTCGACCCCCCGGTACCCACAAAAAAAACAAAACAAAACAAACTCATCTCTTCTAGTTATTCATAAAATATAAAATCAGTTAAAATGCTTTCTTCTTTCTTTCTTTCTTTCTTTCTTTCTTTCTTTCTTTCTTTCTTTCTTTCTTTCTTTCTTTCTTTTTTTATTTGAGACAGGGTCTCGCTATGTAGCGCAGGCTGGCCTTGAACTTGCTTATGTAGCCCAGGCTGGCCTCAAACTCATGGCGGTCTTCCTGCCTCAGCCTCCTGAGTGCTGGGATTACAGGCGTGGGCCACCAGGCCAGGTTTAAAATGCTTTCTTACTGTCCTTGTTATCTTGCTAAAATAGGAAACTATATTTATATTGATGAGGTAACTCTTATTTTCTCCTCCTAAGGAAGTTTTCTCCCATTTGCCACATCTAATACATACTCATTGAGAAAATAAATATGGCAAAAGAAGTTAAAAACACTTGTAATCTCACCTCATATATAATACTTTATTATATAATAATATAATTTAATTTTTTCATTTAAAAATGTTTAAAATACAGCAAAAATACACTATACATATGATTTTATAATTTGTAGTTACAACATAACTGTGTAATAGCTGCTTGTTCATATTGCACATGAATTTAATGGTTGTTTAGTATTTTATAGCATGAATGTACATAGCTCATTTAATCATCTTACTCTCTTATTAGCAATACATGAGAGACTGATTATTCACATTCCTGCCTACTGTGGACATTATTATATTAAAAAAATCCTTTGTCAATCTGCTGCTATTCGTATAGCTATCTATCATCTATTTATCTATCTATCTATATCTGACCATGTACTATTCCTAGTGCTTGGGATAGATTTGTATAAAAAACCATCCTTGACCTCATGAAACTTATATTCTAGTGGAGGACATGTACATAAATAATAAATAAACAACTTAGCATTTTATAAAACAGTAAGTGCTACAGAAAGAAAAACCAGAGTGAAAGGAGTAGAGAATGAAAAGTGTTGCAGTTTTAATTAAAGAAGTCAAGTAAGCCTCATTGAGAAGAGAACATTACAAGACTTGAGTCAAGGGACAAATATTTTAATTTGTAATTTTATTGCTGCAGCAAAATATTCTTTCATATGTTTATTATGAGTATTGTCTGTTCATGTTTTGTGCATGTTTTCTGACTGTGGTGCCATTTTTTTATTATGCAACATCTTTTTCATTCCGAAATAATTTCACACTTATAGAGAAGTTGCAAGTTTAGATCTCGCACAAACACCTATATATATATATACATATATATGTATGTATATATTATATTATTCACATAATGCCTATGTTTCTTTATGATCAAGTCTCTATACTTTTATTATTCTTTCTACAACCAATTAAGAGTCAAGTTGCATACATTATGACTTTGTACCTCTAATCCAACCGGAATTCATTTTTGCACGTAGAAAACATTTTCCTTCAGGGCCAGGTGTCATGGTGCACATCTGTAATCCCAGTACTCAAGAGGCTGAAGCAGGATTGCCATGAGTTTGAGGCCAGCCTGGGCTACACAGTGAGTTCAAGGGCAGCCTGAATTACATAACGAGACCCTATCTCAAAAAAAAAAAAAAAAAAAGAAAAAGAAAAAAAAAAGAAAAAAGAAAAGAAAACATTTTCTTTTGAATATTTAACATGTTGTGGTAATAATACTTATTAAGTATTTAATGCTAGTACATACTACTAATTGGTAATGCTTCTTTTCATATTTTTTGTGTATCTTCATGTATACACACACACATACCCCTACACTCATACTTGGGTTTGTTTTTAAATTTTTTGCTTTGTTTAGTTGATCTGTTTTATCTTATACCATTGCCACACTGCATTAACATTTCTAGCTTTACAATTGTTTTTTAATGTCTGCAAGGTTAAACTGACACTTGCTTATTTTGCATTGAGTTAGTCACCATATTTGTTGAGGACTTAGGTGTGGAGGCTTTGATCTACGCATTAATGATACAACACCGATCAGTGCGGTCTCTCTCACAGAGGTCTTAGGGCTGCAGACGGGCACCCTAGTCAGCAGTATAATGTGAGAGGCCCAGTGCCGTGGGCTACATCTGCCAGCCTTCCTGCCTTGGTGTCCGTACACTCTGCTTTCCCCCCATTACTGCGAAAGGGCTTTCGGGCTCCGGCCTGAGGCCAGCCTTTCACCATGCACTAGGTCCTGTCTTCTTTTGCCTTTCCAAGGACTCATTGCAGCAATTCTTCTTTCCCACATCATCAACATTTCCTCCTCTGTTGGATTAGTCCCATTAGTTTACATACATCTTGAAGGAAATCCTTTTATCACCCCATATTCTCCTCCAGCTATCCCCATTTTTCTACTTAACTTTGTAGCCCAAATCCTTGATTTATCTTTGTACACTGTTTTAATTTTCCTCCCACCTTAGGGAGATGTTCATCTCCACCCCTCCTCCAATATGTCTCATGTCAAGGTCACCAGTGACCTCCATGTTGCTAAATCCATAGATAAATTTACATTTATATTATTTTACCTCCCAACAGCGTTGGGTATGGTGGATCACTCCTTCCTCCATGTGCTCTTGTCATGTGGCTTCTGGGACTCTGCCTTCCTGGTGTGCCTATCTTACTGGCCACTTCTGGTAATCTTTTGCTGCTTATCTCCCAACTCTAAATGCTGTAGTGCCTAGGGCTTAGGTCTTGGGTGTGTTGTTTTCTCTGTCTATACTTATTCCTCTGGTCAACTCATCCAACCTTAAGACTTTATTTTTATTTATTTATTTATTTTAAACTTTATTTATTTATTTTTTTTAAAGACAACAAGTAAACATTCTCATGTATTAACAAACTCAAGCATTAGAGAATGTACAAATATCTTTTGGAGAAAAATATTACTCAGTATAAGATTAAGCCATGTAAAAGCTAGGTAAAAATAGAAGACTAAGGAATGGAATAGTCACAGTGAAATTGCATTTTCATACTAGGGAGATAATACGATGTTTACAAATGTGCGTCTGCTTTATTTCGCTTGTGAGTATTTTCTCGAGTTGCATCCATTTACCTATAAAAGTTTTCAGTTTATCTTTCTTTATGGCTGAGTAGTACTCCACTGTATAGAAATACCACATCTTTTTTATCCATTCCTCGGTTAATGGGCATTTGGGTTGTTTCCACGATCTAGCTATTACAAATTGTGTTGCTGTAAAAATGGGTGCACATATGGGTACGATGTTTTTAATTCTTCTGGGAAGATACCCAGAAGGGGAATAGCTGGATCAAATGGGACCTCCAATCCTAGTTTTTTGAGGAGTCTCCACACGGATTTCCACAGTGGCTGCACCAGTCGACACTCCCACCAACAGTGGAGAAGGGTTCCTTTTTCCCCACAGCCCCTCCAGCATTTGTTATTAGCTGACTTCTTGATAATAGCCATTCTTTCTGGGGTGAGATGGAATCTCAGTGTTGTTTTCATTTGCATCTCTCGAATGACTAGTGATGTTGAACTTTTTTCATATATTTATTTGCCATTTGTATTTCTTCATCTGAGAAGTGTTTATTCATCTCAGATGCCCATTTTTGGATTGGGTCTTTAAATTTGGGAGGTCTGATTTTTTTGAGTTCTTTGTATGTTCTCGATAGTAATCCTTTGTCTGAGGAACAGCTGGCAAACATTTTTTCCCACGTTGTGGGTTGTCTCTTCACTCTGTTGGTGGTTTCTCTTGCTGTGCAAAAGCTTTTTAATAAGATGAGATCCCAGTTATTGATTCTTTGTGATACTTTCTGTGCAATGGGGGTTTTATTCATAGAGTCTTTGCCTACACCAATGTCTTCAAGAGTTTTACCTATTCTGTTTTCCAGGAGATTTAATGTTTCTGTTTTAATATTTAGTTCTTTGATCCATTTTGAATTTAGTTTAGAGCACGGTGAAAGATATGGGTCTAATTTTAATCTTCGGCATGTGTAGAGCCAATTTTTCCAGCACCGTTTATTAAAGAGGCTATCTTTCTTCCAGTGAATGTGTTTGGCACCTTTGTCAAAGATAAGGTGGCTTAGTATGTCTGGAGTTGTTTCTGCATCTTCTATTCTATTCCATTGATCTTCAGGTCTGTTTTTTTTTCCAATACCATGCTGTTTTTATAACAGTAGCTTTATAGTATAATTTCAAATTGGGGATTGTGATGCCCCCTGCCTTGCTTTTGTTGCCCAGAATTGCCTTTGCTATTCTAGGTCTCTTCTGGTTCCAGATGAATTTTAGGATTGTTTTCTGTAATTCTGTGAGATATGTTGTTGGAATTTTGATCGGAATTGCATTAAATCTGTATAACAGTTTTGGAAGTATGGCCATTTTCACTATATTGGTTCTTCTGACCCAAGAGCAAGGGATATCTTTCCATTTTCTGATATCCTCTTCCATCTCCTTTTTCAGAGTACTGTAGTTTTCAGTGTAGAGGTCTTTTACTTCCTTTGTGAGATTGATTCCTAGGTATTTCATTTTTTTAGATGTGGTTATGAAAGGTGTTGTTTCCCTAATTTCTCTCTCAGTGAGTTTGTTATTGGTGTACAGAAAGGCTATTGATTTTTGAGTGTTGACTTTGTATCCAGCTACACTACTGAATTTGCTTATTAAATCTAGCAGTTTTTAGTGGAGTTTTTGGGGTCTTCTACATAGAGTATCATGTCGTCTGCAAATAATGGTAATTTAACTTCTTCCTTTCCAATCATAATTCCTTTTATTTCTTTCTCTTGTCTAATTGCTCTGGCTAAAGCTTTCAGGACTATGCTGAATAAGAGTGGGGACAGTGGACATCCTTGTCTTGTTCCTGATTTTAGAGAGAAGGCTTTCAGTTTTTGTCCATTTAGTAGGATATTGGCTGTTGGTTTGTCATAGATAGCTTTTATCAGATTGAGATAAAGACCATCTATTCCAATTTTCTGTAGGGTTTTTATCATGAATGGGTGCTGGACTTTGTCAAAAGCTTTTTCTGCATCTATTGAGATCATATGATTTTTGTCCTTGGTTCTGTTAATATGGTGTATTACATTTATTGATTTACGTATATTGAACCATCCCTGCATCCCTGGGATGAATCCAACTTGGTGTATAATCTTGTTGATGATTTGCTGCATTCTGTTTGCCAGTATCTTATTGAGGATTTTTGCATCTATGTTCATTAGGGAGATTGGTCTGTAGCTCTCTTTCTTAGTTGGGTCCTTCTCTGGTTTTAGTATCAGGGTAATGCTTGCTTCCAGGAATGAATTTGGGAGTATTGCTTCCCTTTCAATATCATTAAAGAGTTTGAGAAGTAGTGGTGTTAGGTCTTCTCTAAATTTCTTGTAGAATTCAGCAGTGAATCCATCAGGGCCTGGGCTTTTCTTTGTTGGGAGGTTTTTAATTACATCTTCGATTTCATTGATTGTAATTGGTTTACTTAGGATTTTTATATCTTCTTGGTTAAGCTTTGGTAATTCATATGTATCTAGGAATCTGTCCATTTCTTCTGCATTTTCCATCTTATTAGAATACAAGTTTTCAAAGTAGGTATAGATGATCTTCTGGATTTCTGCAGGGTCCGTTGTGATATCACCCTTTTCATTCTTAATTGCGTGGATTTGAGTACTTTCTTTCCTTTATTAATAAGGTTGGATAAGGGTTTGTTGATTTTATTTAATCTTTCAAAGAACCAACTCTTTGATTCGTTGATTCTTTGTATTGTTTTTTCAGTCTCCAATACGTTAATTTCTGCTCTGATCTTTATAATTTCCTCCCTTGTACGAGCTTTTGGCTTAGCCTGCTCTTGTTTTTGTAGAAGTTTGAGGTTCACCATTAGGTTGTTTAGTTGTGCTTGCTCTGTTTTCCTAATATAGGAATTTAATGCTATAAATTTCCCTCTTAGGATAGCTTTCGTTGTATCCCATAAGTTCCGGTATGTTGTACTGTCATTATCGTTCAGTTGCAGAAACTGTCTAATCGCTTCTTTAATTTCATCTGTGACCCATTGGTTGTTCAGTAGGGTGCTATTTAATTTCCATGTGTTTAGCAACTTCTTGTGGTTTCTTTTGCCATTGATTTCCAATTTCATTGCACTATGGTCTGATAATATACCTGGGATAATTTCAATTCCTTTGCATTTACTTAAGCAGGTTCTATGAGCTAGTATGTGGTCTATTTTGGAGAACGTCCCGTGTGCAGCTGAGAAGTATGTGTATTCTGATGTTGTGGGGTGGAACACTCTGTAGACATCTACTAAGTCCATTTATTCCAAAGTTTGGTTCAGTTCTAATATTTCATTGTTGATTTTTTGTCTAGTTGATCTGTCTCTTTGTGACAGTGGAGTATTGAGATCCCCTAATACAATTGTATTAGTGGTTATTTGATTTTTCATGTCCATTAATATTTGTTTTATATAGTTGTGTGCACTGGTATTTGTTGCATATATATTTATGATTGTTATCTCTTCCTCTTGGGTTGTTCCCTTTACAAGGATGTAGTGACCTTCTTTATCTCTCTGAATCATTCTTGGCTTGAAATTCACTTTGTCTGTGACAAGAATAGCTACCCCTGCTTTTCTCTGGGTTCCTGTCGCATGGAGTATTGTTTTCCATCCTTTGACTTTCAGTCTATGAATTTCTTTTTGAATTAAATGTGTTTCTTGTATACAGCATATTGTTGGATCTTGCTTCTTGATCCAATTTGCCAGTCTGTGCCTTTTGATTGGTGAATTGAGACCATTAACATTAATGGTTAAAACTGATATGTATTAACATACCGGAACTTATGGGATACAATGAAAGCAGTCCTAAGAGGGAAATTTATAGCATTAAACACTTATATCAGGAAAATAGAGCAAGCGCAAATAAACAACTTAAGGGTGAACCTCGAGCTTCTAGAAAAAGAAGAGCAGGTTAAGCCAAAAGCCCGTACAAGGGAGGAAATTATAAAGATCAGAGCAGAAATTAACGTATTGGAGAATAAAAAAACAATACAAAGAATCAATGAAGCAAAAAGTTGGTTCTTTGAAAGAATAAATAAGATTGACAAACCCTTATCCAACCTTATTAAAAAAAGAAAAGAAAAGACTCAAATCCATGCAATTGAAAATGAAAAGGGTGATATCACGACGGACCCTGCAGAAATCCAGAAGATCATCTATACCTATTTTGAAAATTTATATTCTACTAAGATGGAAAATGCAGAAGAAATGGACAGATTCCTAGATTCGTATGAATTACCAAAGCTGAATCAAGAAGATTTAAAAATCCTAAATAAACCAATATCAGCCAATGAAATTGAAGATGTAATTAAAAACCTCCCAACAAAGAAAAGCCCAGGCCCTGATGGATTCACTGCCGAATTCTACAAGAAATTTAGAGAAGACCTAACGCCCCTACTTCTCAAACTTTTCAATGAAATTGAAAGGGAAGCAATACTCCCAAATTCATTCCTAGAAGCAAGCATTACCCTGATACCAAAACCAGAGAAGGACCCAACTAAGAAAGAGAACTACAGGCCAATCTCCCTAATGAACATAGATGCAAAAATCCTTAATAAGATACTGGCAAACAGAATCCAACAAATCATCAAGAAGATTATACACCATGACCAAGTTGGATTCATCCCAGGGATGCAGGGATGGTTCAACATACGTAAATCAATAAATGTAATACAGCATATTAACAGAACCAAAGACAAAAATCACATGATCATCTCAATAGATGCAGAAAAAGCTTTTGACAAAGTCCAGCACCTTTTCATGATAAAAACCCTACAGAAAATTGGAATAGAGGGTCTTTATCTCAATCTGGTAAAAGCTATCTATGACAAACCAACAGCCAATATTATACTAAATGGCCAAAAACTGAAAGCCTTCCCTCTAAAATCAGGAACAAGACAAGGATGTCCACTGTCCCCACTCTTATTCAACATAGTTCTGGAAACTTTAGCCAGAGCGATTAGACAAGAGAAAGAAATAAAAGGAATAATGATTGGAAAGGAAGAAGTTAAATTATCATTATTTGCAGATGACATGATACTCTACACAGAAGACCCCAAAAACTCCACTAAAAAACTGCTAGATTTAATAAGCAAATTCAGTAGTGTAGCTGGATACAAAGTCAATACTCAAAAGTCAATAGCCTTCCTGTACACAAATAACAAACTTACTGAAAGAGAAATTAGGGAAACAATACCTTTCACAATAACATCCAAAAAAATGAAATACCTAGGAATCAACCTCACGAAGGATGTAAAAGACCTCTATACTGAAAACTACAGTACTCTGAAAAAGGAGATTGAAGAGGATATCAGAAAATGGAAAGATATCCCTTGCTCCTGGATAGGAAGAACCAATATAGTGAAAATGGCCATACTTCCAAAATTGTTATACAGATTTAATGCAATTCCAATCAAAATTCCAACAGCATATCTCACAGAATTAGAGAAAACAATCCTAAAATTCATTTGGAATCAGAAGAGACCTAGAATAGCAAAGGCAATTCTGGGCAACAAAGGCAAGGCAGGGGGCATCACTATCCCCGACTTGAAATTATACTATAAAGCTACTGTGATAAAAACAGTGTGGTACTGGCAGAAAAACAGACCTGAAGATCAATGGAACAGATTAGAAGATGCTGAAACAACCCCAGACATACTAAGCCACCTTATCTTTGACAAAGGTGCCAAACACATTCGCTGGAAGAAAGATAGCCTCTTTAATAAATGGTGCTGGAAAAACTGGCTCTACACATGCCGAAGATTAAAACTAGATCCATATCTTTCACCATGCACTAAACTAAATTCAAAATGGATCAGAGATCTAAATATTAAAACAGAAACATTAAATCTGCTGGAAGGTAGGATAGGTAAAACCCTTGGAGACATTGGTGTAGGCAAAGACTTTATGAATAAAAACTCAACCGCACGGGAACTATCCCAAAGAATCAATAACTGGGATCTCATCTTATTAAAAAGCTTTTGCACAGCAAGAGAAACCACCAACAGAGTGAAGAGACAACCCACAATGTGGGAAAAAATGTTTGCCAGCTGTTCCTCAGACAAAGGATTACTATCGAGAACATATAAAGAACTCAAAAAAATCAGACCTCCCAAATTTAAAGACCCACTCCACAAATGGGCATCTGAGATGAATACACATTTCTCAGATGAAGAAACACTAATGGCAAATAAATATACAAAAAAATGTGCAACATCACTAGTCATTCGAGAGATGCAAATTAAAACAACACTGAGATACCATCTCACCCCAGAAAGAATGGCTACTATTAAGAAATCAACTAATAACAAATGCTGGAGGGGCTGTGGGGAAAAAGGAACCCTTCTTCACTGTTGGTGGGAGTGTCGACTGGTACAGCCACTGTGGAAGTCAGTGTGGAGATTCCTCAGAAAACTAGGGTTGGAGGTCCCATTTGACCCAGCTATTCCCCTTCTGGGCATCTTCCCAGAAGAATTAAAAACATCGTACCACAGCGATATATGTGCACCCATGTTTATAGCAGCACAATTTGTAATAGCCAGATCTTGGAAACAACCCAAATGCCCATCAACTGAGGAATGGATAAGAAAGATGTGGTATTTTTATACAATGGAGTACTATTCAGCCATAAAGAAGGATAAACTGGAGACTTTTATAGGTAAATGGATGCAACTCGAGAAAATACTCATAAGTGAAATAAACCAGAAGCACATGTGTAAGCATCGTATTGTCTCTCTAGTATGAGAAACTGAAAGAGTAAATAAGATCCAAAATGTACAATAGACATGGTGAATCAAAAAGAAACTGGTCAAAAGGAAAGAGAGACTGGAATAGGGAAAAGAAAGAAGGGAAAGGGAAAAAAATTGTATATATATATATATAAGATGGTTAAGATAGATACACTACCATTTTTACTTAGTTCATTGAAGAGTAAGGTTTGTGCCAATAATGTTTGGACAATTGAATGCTAATGTCTGGTGTCCTGAATAACTAACTTAAAGATAGTAATACGTAATGTATTAACCATTGTTACCCTCCTATTATGTTTGTTTGAAAATTTGTTCTTTTGATTTGTTTTGTTTTTTCTTCTCTTTAAAATTAAAAAAAAAAAAAAACTGATATGTATTGACTTATCCTTGTCATGTTATTTTCTTGTTGTTGGCTCCCCCTCTTTTAATTTTTGTTTTCCCTCCCTCTCTTTAATCATTTGCTCTGCCTGGTGGATTCCTTCTGTTGGGGTTTCTGGAGTTGTAGTCCTTGTTATCCCTTTCTAGAATGTCCTTCAAAATATTTTGGAGTGCTGGTTTGGTGGTTATAAATTTTCTCAGATGTTCTTTGTCATGGAAGTATTTTACTTCTCCATCAGTTTTGAAAGATAGTTTTGCGGGGTACATCAATCTGGGTTGAAGATTATTTTCCTTTAGAACTTGAAATACATCATTCCAAGCTCTTCTTTTTTTTTTTTTTTTTTTTTTTTTTTTGTGGGTACCGGGGGGACGACCTCAGGACCTCACGCGCCAACAGGCACCCGTGCCGCTGAGCGATATCACCAGCCCCTTTTTCGTATGTGGGTTCCGGGAGTCGAACTCGGGCCTTTGCGTTTGCAAGGCAGGCGCTTAAGCCGCTGAGCCATCTCACCGGCCCTCAAGCTCTTCTTGACTTGAGGGTTTGTGCTGAAAATTCCGCTGTGATTCTGATGGGCTTTCCTTTATAGGTGATTTGTTTCTTTTCTCTAACAGCTTTTAAGATTCTACTCTTATGTTGAATTTCTGGAATCTTGACTATGATGTGCTTGGCTGAAGATTTTTTTTGATCGTGGCTAATTGGAGTTCTATAAGCCTCACTTATCTGAACATCAAATTCTTTTTCTCTTCCAGGGAAATTTTCTGTGATAATGTCTGTGAACAGTGTTCTGATGTCATTTATGCTATCTCCTGCTTTTTCATTGACTCCAATCAATCTTAAATTGTTCTTCTTTGCATCATCTCGCAGCTGCTGGATTGATTTTTCATTGTCCCTTGCTATTTTTAAGAATTCTTTCTTTTCATGATCACTAATTGCAAGCCTGTCTTCTATATCTGAGATCCTGTCTGCACATTGGCTTAATCTGCTACAAATACTTTCAATGGAATTTTTGTTCTCCTGGATATCTGCTTGAATATGCTTTATGGAGTCCATTTCTTTCCTATGCTGAGCATTCATGGCTTCCATCATTTTCTTAAGCTCGTCTATTTTTTTGTCTGTGTCTACTCTAGCGTCCTTAAGCATGGTCTTCATTGTGGACATTATCTCTGCAGTTATCTGAGAAATTATTTCTGATTTAAATTTTTCCAGAGCCTCATTCAACTGCTTTGTTGTTACCACTTCAGAGATGTCAGGTGGGTGGCTTCGGTTTGTCCCGCCTCACTGCCCCCTGGGTTTGCCTTTGGTGAACTGGATGTGTGGGGTTGCATCTTGTTTAAGTGTCGTCTCATTTTCTTTTCTTTCTTTAGTTTAATTCCTGGGATGCTGTTTGTAAATTGCCTATGGTAGGTTGCTTTATTGCTAGTATTTCAAACTCTTAGGAGATTCTTGAAATACCAGGAAGAAAAGCTCCAGTCAGTGTGCCCCTCTCGGCTGGTGCTTCTCTATACCGTGGCGTCTCGCGTTACTCCACGGAGGTTCCCACTGGGGCCGTGGATGGAGTGGCGCCGCCCTGAGTTCTGAGCTCAGCTGCTGCCCCCCCCCAAAATGGCGCCCGGCTAGTTGCTCTCGCGCGCCTAACGTTTGGGCGTCAGCACTCACCGCCGGTCAGTGTGTCCTTCACAGCCGTCACTTCTCTGTACTTCGGCCTCTCACGTTCCTCCACAGAGGTCCCTGCTGGAGCTGTGGATGGAGTGGCGGCTGCCCTGAGTTTCAAGTTCAGCTGCTGCCCCCCCCCCACAATGGCGCCCGGCTAGTCGCTCTGTCGCACGGGACGGCCGGGCATCAGCACTCACCGCCAGTCAGTGTGTCCTTCACAGCTGCTGCTTCTCTGCACCGCTGCTTCTCGTGTTCCTCCGTGGAGTTCCCCAGGGGCGCCGGCAGTCACCGCGTGTCCGCAGATTTGAACTGCTTCAGTCGCGTCGGGATTCCCGACACAGGGAAATGGCGCCGGAGGCCGCCTCCTTCTTTGTTGAAGTTTCTCTCTTCACTTTCTCCGTGGGCCCCCTTAAGACTTTAAATATCATCTCTGCAATGGAAACTCCAAATTTTTCAGACTTCTCCCCACAGCATCAGAGTTTTTTTTTTTTTTTTTTTTTTTGGTCTTTTTGGGACAGGGTTTCACTATGCAGTTTGGGCTGGTCTTGAACTCACTTTGTAGCCCAGGCTGGCCTCAAACTCACAGTGATCCTCCTGTCGCAGCCTTCTGAGTGCTGGGATTACAGGCGTGCACCATCATGCCCAGCTCACAGCATCAGACTTGCATTCCCATCTGTCTCCTTACATCTCACTTGGATTCCAGGTGGGCATTTCGGACTTAAAGGGTGTTATCACAAAATACAATAAATACTTAAATTAAAAAACTATTACAGTAAAAGACATGTTGCTATTAATTCCGCTCAAAACACTTCCCCTTACTTTGAACACTCTTAAACCATTGCTCTTGCCACTTTCAGAAGTTCTGGAAGTCCTCTCTCGTGAGTGTCTTTCGTTGTGCTGCTGTGGCTGCACTGATGTCCTGAATTGATTCAAAATGTTTACTCTTCATGATCATTTTGACTTTGAGGAAGAGCCAGATGTCACTTGGTGCCAGATCTGGTGAAAAAGGTGTATGAAGACACACTGTAAGTTCTTCTTTTTTTTTTTTTTTTTTTGTACCAGGAGTTGAACTCAGGACCTCGCGCTTGCCAGGCAGGTGCTTATGCTGCTGAGCTATACCATAGGCCCTGTAAGTTCTTCTTTGACAGAAATTGCCGTAATGTTTTATATTGCTTCAGGATATTGAGGTAGCCATGAAAAGACCTGAATTTCATGAAGGACTTCTAGAACTACTTCACAAAGTGGTGAGAACAATGTTATAAGTGTATCCAGAGCAAGTGGGAGTATTTTGAGGGTGATTAATGGCAACATGTCTTTTACTGTAATAAATGAAAACATTTTAAACATTCATTGTGCCTTACACCTTGTAATATGTCCCAAACTCTACTCCTGATGTTACCAAATTCCTATTCCTATACCTCTTTATCTCTTTGTAAATGTTGACTCCATTCTTTCAGCTACTCAGGTTGAAAATTTCAAAGCTGTCCATGATTCTTTCTCTTCACATAGAATCCATTAGCAAACTGTTGACAATATGATTCAAATCCACAATCTGACCGCTGCACACCACCTCCGGTCACAGTCCTTTTCAGCTCACCTTTACATATTTCCCACTGTTTTTTTTTTTTTATAATAGCCTCCTTATTACTCTCCTGCTCTGTCCTTACCCCTTGCCTCCCTCCCCTAGTCTATCTTAAATACCATAGAGAGAATAATCCTTTTAGAATGTAAATCAGATCCTATCACATTTCTGCCCCAAACCCAGTGGTTCCCCAGAGAAAAAAAATCAAACTCTTTACGACAGGCTACGAGGCTTGACTTGATCTTGTCCTCCCACCCCCACTTCCTTCTCTAACTTTTCTTTCCACCATTCTTTCCCTAGCCCCTCTGCACTCCAGCTTCCCTGCAGTTGTTTGAAGGCAAAGCACATGACCCTTTCAGGACATTTCCTCAGGGCTCACCGTCACCTCTGGGGTTTTGTACAAATGACATCTTTTCAGAAAGAACTTTTCTGGCCATTCTGTGTATTATTTTAATACATTCCCACCTACTTCCCATTTTCATTTATTCTTTATCTAACTCATTACAAGTTCACATGCTTTTTAATAAAATGCCTATTGGTATATTTGTTTATTTCCCACTAGCCTGCAAGTTCCATAAGGGTGAGAGTTTTGTCTGTTGTATTCAAGGTTGTTTATACAGCTCCAAGAAAGCACCTGGTGTATAACAAGTGCTCAATAAATATTTGCTGAATGAATGTCCTTGCATATTCAGATTAATATTTCTCATTTTTATAATTTCTTACAATAATTTATTCAAAGGATTTGATCCCCATCATTTTATGCCACCTAATTTGTTTCAGTTCCTCTTTATAGAGGGACTTATGTTCGGCTACTGTTTAAATAATAATAAGATTCATCACTTATTTTATAAGTGTCTGTTTCAAATATTTCAGGTGAAGGTAGGAGGAAAAGAGGCTAGTTTGGATTTGTTCTTCCAGAAAGAGTTTCAGCTGATGGTATAGAATATAGAATGAGCTTACCAGAAAGCAGCCAAGGGCAGGGAACTTCCCTGTGGTGCTGAAGATTTTAATTTTCTTTCATGTTTTGTTATTTTTGTTGAAGTGTAGTAGAAATGCAACAATGATACTGATAACAATTGCTGCATTTATTGACTGCTTCACTGAGTGCCAACCATCGTGCTGTTACACGCACTCTCTCTTCTAAACCTAACAGCCAGGTACTACGACTATTCCAACATTGCTGGTGATAGAACTGAATTTTGGGTAAATTAGGTTATTTGCAGCCAGCTTCCAAGATAGTCCCCCGTGCTAACTACCTTCCTGGTATTTGCATACTTGTGTCGCCCCCTCCCACATGATACCACGCTGGTCTGTGGAACCAATGATACATAGCAAAAGTTGGCACATGTGTCTTCTAAGTTATGAAAAACTGTGCCTTCCTTCTTGAGCACTGTGTTATTCTCACTCGCTCAGATCACTTGCTCTGTAGTGCTGTAGTCTGAATGTCTCCCCCCAAATTCACTTGTTAGAAACATCATCTCCAACACAAGGGTTATGAGATGCAGCTTTAAGAGATGTTAAGTCATGAGGACTGTACCCTCATGGGTGGATTAATGCTGTTACTGAGAGTTTGGTTACTAGAAGAGGGAGTTTGGCCTCTTCTAACCCCTTGTCTCTTTCTCGTTTGTATATGTGTGCATGCTCCTTATTCTGCCTTTCATTATGAGGTTACTGAACAAGAAAACCCTTCCCAGAACTGTGAGGCCAATAAACTCCTATTGTTTATGAACCAGGCAGTCGGATACTCAAGCAGCACATGGAGGTAAGAAACAGAGACCTCCTCCTACAGCCAGTGAAGAATTGAGACCTGCCTACCAGCAATGAATGAGCTTGGGGTGGATTCTCCAGCCCCATTTGAGCCTGCAGATGACTGGAGCCCTGCCCTGTAGACCCTGAGCCCAAGCAACTTAACTAGCCACTCACAGATTCCTTAGAAATTAGAAATTGTGTGAGGTAATATGTGATAATTGTTTCAAGCTGCTAAACTTGGCACAGTGTGTTATACTGCAACAGATAACTGCTACAAGTAACTTGTCTAAGGCAAGTTGATACATGGTAGAGCTAAAATTTGAGCTTGCATCTGTCAGATTTCAGCACCTGAGCTCATCACTACTGGGCTGCACTGCCAGTGGGTCAGCCACAGTATCCATCTGATCACCCTGGGTCAGTCAAGACCATCACCTGACTCTTCGGCTTTGCTGTCGCCTGTGGGACTGAGATTAGGATTAAGAAGTAGTCCCATGACTTCTACAGGCATCTTTCAGCTGGGTGCACTGGCACATGCCTGTAATCCTAACACTTGTGAGGTGGAGGCAGAAAGATTTCAAGTTTGAGCGCACCCTGGGCAACTTAGCAGCTTGGCGAGACCCTGTCTCTAAAGCATGAGAAAGGCCCATCGCCATCGCCACCGCAGGAACCCCATGTGGAGGACTGTGACCCATCCCATCGCCTCTCTGCCACCGTGGGAACCAGACATGGTGGGCGGCCCATTCCATGGTCTCTGCAGCGGAGACCCAGGTGAACTGCGCCAGAGGACAGCGGCCCCTCCCATTGCTACTGCCAAGATTAAGGTGAACTGCTCGGGAAGGCCCAGAGACCAGAGGGAACGCCAGCAACACAGTAGGGTCCCAACTAAGGTGCACAGGATGGACAGGCGAGACTAGTGGCATGAAAAGTCCCAAGCAACAATAACAATACCAGCCAACTGGTGACTGAAGCCTCTGCGGGACCTGCAACCAGCTCAGGAAGAATCCAGGACTCGGTAACCAGCCCTTTCCTCTCAGTATTTTTCCTGTCTCCCTTTTCCTTTTTCTTCTTCTCTTTTTTTCTTTAGTTCTTTTTTTTTTCCTCTCTTTTCTAAATGGCTGGGGAAAACTTCAGCCACAGAAAACTAATCCCAGCCCCCAAACTCAGAGACGAAGTTCAGATAATCCCTTGAATACTCCTTCATTCTTTCTTTTCTACCCCCTTCTCTAGTTTCCCAAACCTTGTGCAATAATCCTTTGTCCTCCAGCCTTGCTTCTACTTCCTTTCCAGTTAGCTTTGTTTTATACACTATCCTCCCTAAATTTCCCCACCACAGGGTAAAACCACTCTACCAAGGGGAAACACTTTGCATACAAATTCCTAATTTATGACCGGTTCTTTTATATAACTATAGACTCTGCTCCTATGGTCTAACGTACAAAATCAATAGTTACTACAGTTGGACAGTTTCTAAATTGTGCTTGATGCTATTGTTATTGCTAATTTTACTACTTTAGCTAGGATGTCATATCTGTTGTAATCAGTTGTTCTCCCTTCTGTAACAATACTGGGAAGCTCTGGAATAATAACCTCAACACAGCCCTACACCAAAGGCCTGGGGACAGAGTCAAACAGATGACAACATCCCACTCTTAGTTAATTGGAAAGGTGGGATCTTGGGACAGACACAAACCAAGAACCTCCTACACACAGAAGACATCCCTGAAGAACAGACTTTTTCTAGAGAGGCCTTGATATTAGTGATATAGCTACCTGCTACAAAAATTCACAAAGATCATCACAGAAAACAAAATAAAAAATTTTTTTGAAATAGAAAATGATAAGGCGGGGCCAGTGAGATAGCTCAGCAGCATAAGTGCCTGCCTGGCAAGTGTGAGGTCCTGAGTTTGACCCCCAGTACCCACAAAAGAAAAAAAAAGAAAGAAAAAAAAAAAAGAAAATGACAAGACGAAGAAGCAAAATGCAATTTCAGACCTCCAGCCCACTCAGAACAAGTCCAGGAGACATTGACATAGAAGAAATTGGAAGACATACACCTGAAATTTCTGAAGTGATAGCAACCAAAATAAAGAAACAAATCCATGAAGCTATAGAGGGAATCAGATCAGAAATAATCTCTCAGGTAAAAAAAGAAATGTCAACATTTATAAAGGAATTGCTCAGCAAATCTAGAGTAGAGATAGATAAAAAATAGATGATGATAGGAAGAGGATGGAAAAAGTGAATGATCACTATAGGAAAGAAATGGAATGCATGAAACAGATTCAAACAGATATCCAGGAAATTAAAAATTCCACTGAAAGATGGCAAAACCACTTGAATGAAACTGAAGACAGACTTTCAGACCTTGAAGACAGGATCATGGCTAGTGATCATGAAAGGAAAGATCTCTCAAAAATAATAAAAGAGGGCCGGTGAGATGGCTCAGCGGCATAAGCGCTTGCCTGGCAAGCGCGAGGTCTTGAGTTCGACTCCTGGAACCCACATATGAAAAAAGGGCCGGTGATATCACTCAGAGGCACAGGCACCTGGTGGCGCGCGAGGTCCTGAGGTCGACCCCTGGTACCCACACAAAAAATAAAAAAATAAAAAAATAAAAGATCAGGAAATAACAATTCAACAGCTGCAAGATGAAGCAAAGAAAAATAATATAAGAATGGTTGATGTCAACGCAGAATCAGGAGTCAACACAAATGGCATAAAAGAACTATTTGCAGAAGTAATAGCAGAAAATTTTCCAAGCATGAGCAAAGAATCTGACACATAGATAACTGAGGCATATAGTACTCCAATTAGCCATAACCAAAATAAATTTACAATCAGGCATATAATAATCAAGATCCCAGAAATTCAGCACAAGAACAGAATATTAAAAGCTGTCAGAGAAAAGAAGCACAACACCTATAAAGGAAAGCCCATCTGAATCATGGCAGACTTCTCAACACAAACCCTCAAGTCAAGAAGAGCTTGGAGTAAAGTATTTCAAGTCCTGAAAGAAAACAACTTCCAACCCAGATTGACTTACCCTGCAAAACTATCTTTCAAAGTTAATGGAAAAATAAGATACTTCCATGACAAAAAACAACTGAAAAAATTCATGACCACCAAACCAACACTACAAAGCATACTGAAAGATATTCTAGACAGAGACAAAAATGACCACAATTCCAAGAACAACAACAGAAAGAAACCACCAAGCAGGGCAAGCAATTAAATAGAGGGGGAAAAGTAGGGGACAAACAGCAGGAAAATAACATGACGAAGATAAGCCAATACATATTAGTTATAACCATCAATGTAAATGGCCTCAACTTACCAATCAAAAGAAACAGACAGGCAGAATGGATCAAGAAACAAGATCTGACAACGTGCTGTATGCAAAAAACACATTTAACTCCAAAATAAATTCATAGACTAAAAGTCAAAGGATGGAAAACAATACTCCATGCAACAGGAACCCAGAAAAAGCAGGGGTAGCTATTCTGTTTGCAGAATGATCCAAGAATGATCAAAAGAGATGAAGAAGACCACTACATCCTTGTCAGGGGAAAAGTTCAAGAGGAAGAGATAACAATCATAAATATATATGCACCAAATACGGGAGCACCCAACTATGTAAAACAAATATTAATAGACATGAAAAATCAAATAAGAAATAATACAATTATAACAAGGGATCTTAATACCCCATTGTCACAAGGAGATAGATCAACCAGACAAAAAATCAGCAAAGAAATAACAGAACTGAACCAAACCTGTGAACAAATGTACTTAGTAGACATTTACAGAGTGTTCCACCCAACAACATCAGAATACACATTCTTCTCAGCTGCACATGGGATGGTCTCTAAAATAGACCATATACTAGCCCATAGAACATGCTTAAGTAGATGCAAAGCAACTGAAATTATCCCATGCATATTATCTGACCATAGTGCAATAAAATTAATGACAAAAGAAACCACAAAAACTCCATAAACACATGGAAATTAATAACAGCCTCCTGAACAACCAAGGGTCACAGATGAAATTAAACAATATCTACAATCAAACAAAAATGCAAATACAACTTACTGGAACCTGTGGGATGCAATGAAAGCAGTTCTAAGGGGGAAATTTATACTGGTGAATTCTCACATCAGGAAAACAGAATGAGCACAAATAACCTAATGCTGCACCTCAAGCTTCTAGAAAAAGAAGAGCAAGTCAAGCCCAAAGCCCATACAAGGGAGGAAATTATAAAGATCAGAGCAGAAATTAATGCAATTGAGACTAAGAAAATAATACAAAGAATTAATGAATCAAAGAGTTGGTTCTTTGAAAGAATAAACAAAATTGATAAGCCGCTAGCCAGCCTTATCAAAAAAAGGAAAGAAAAAACTCAAATTCATGCAATAAGGAATGAAAAGGGTGAAATCACTACTGATCCTGTGGAAATTCAGAAGATTGTCAATACCTACTTCAAAAATCTTTACTCTCATAGATGGAAAACACTGAAGAAATGGACATATTCCTAGAAACATATGAATTACCAAAGCTGAATCAAGAAGATATAAAAATTCTGAATAACCCAATATCAGTTAATGAAATGAAAATGTAGTTAAAAATTTACCAACATAGACAAGCCCAGGTCCTGGTGGATTCACAGCTGAATTCTACAAGAAATGTAGAGAAGATTTAATGCCAATACTCCTCAAACTCTTTAATGAAATTTAAAGGGAAGCAATTCTCCCTAACTCATTCCTGAAGGCAAGTATTACTCTGATACCCAAACCAGAGAAAGACCCAACCAAATAAGAGAACTACAGGCCAATCTCCCTAATGAACATAGATGCAAAAATTCTCAATAAAATACTGGCAAATAGAATGCAGCAAATCATCAAGAAGGTTATATACCATGACCAAGTGAGATTCATCCCAGGAATGCAGGGATGGTTGAACATATGCAAATCAATAAACATAATACACCATATCAACAAAGGCAAAGACAAAAAACAATGATCATCTCAATACATGCAGAAAAAGCTTTTGATAAAGTCCAACACTCATTCATGATAAAAACCCTACAGAAAATTGGAATAGATGCTCTTTACCCCAATCTGATAAAATCCATCAATGATAAACCAACAGCCAACATCATACTAAATGGACAAAACCAGAAAGCTTTCACTCTAAAATCAGGAACAAGACAAGGATGTTCACTGTCACTTCTCCTATTCCATATAGTTCTGGAAATATTAGCCAGAGCAATTAGACAAGAGAGAGAAATAAAAGAAATAAGGATAGGAAAGGAAGAAGTTAAATTATCATTATTCACAGATGATATGATACTCTACATAGAAGACCCCAAAAACTCCACCAAAAGACTTCTAGAATTAATAACCAAATTCAGTAGCATAGCTGGATACAAAGTCAACACTCAAAACTCAATAGCATTCCTGTACACAAACAACTAACTCACTGAGAGAGAAATTAGGGAAACAACACCCTCCACAATAGCATCCAAAAAAAAAATGAAATACTTAGGAATCAATCTAATGAAGAAAGTAAAAGATCTATACATTGAAAATTACAGCACTCTGAAAAAATAGATTGAAGAGGATATCAGAAAATGGAAAGATATCCATTGTTTATGGATAGGAAGAACCAACATAGTGAAAATGGCCATACTCCCAAAACTGTTATACAGATTTAATGCAATCCCGATCAAAATACCATTAGTATACCTCACAGATCTAGAGAAAACATTCCAAAAATTCATTTGGAAACAGAAGAGACCTAGAATAGCAAAGGCAATTCCGGGCAACAAAGGCAGGGCAGGAGGCATCATGATCGCTGACTTGAAGTTATACTACAAAGCTACTGTGATAAAATCAGCATTGTACTGGCAAAAAAACAGACCTGAGGATCAGTGGAACAAATTAGAAGATGTAGACACAACTACAAACACACTCAGCCACCTTATCTTTGACAGAGGGGCCAAACATGTACACTGGAAAAAAGATAGCCTCTTTAATAAATGGTGATGGAAAAACTGGCTTTCCACATGCCGAAGACTAAAACTAGACCCATGTCTATCACCATACTCTAAACTAAAGTCAAAATGGATCAAAGATCTAAATATTAAAACAGAAACACTTAAACTACTGGAAGAGAAAGTAGGTAGAAATCTTGAAGACATAAGGGTAGGCAGAGGGTTCATGAATAAAACCCAAACAGCACAGGAAATACTCCAAAGAATCAACAACTGGGATCTCAGCTTATTAAAAAGTTTTTGCACATCAAAAGAAATCACCAACAGAGTGAAAAGAAAACCCACAGAGTGGGAAAAAAATTTAGCCAACTGTCCCTCAGACAGAGGACTTCTATCAAGAACATATAAAGAATTGAAAAAATCAGGTCCCCCAAATTCAAAGACCCAATCCAAAAATGGGCATCTGAGATGCATACACACTTCTCAGATGAAGAAATACAAATGGCAAATAAATATATGAAAAAATGTTCAACATCATTGGTCATTCAAGAAATGCAAATTAAAACAACACTGAGATTCCATCTTACCCCAGAAAGAATGGCTATCATCAAGAAGTCAACCAAAAACAAATGCTGGTGGGGCTGTGGGGAAAAATGAACCTTTCTCTACTGTTGGTGGGAGTGTCGACTGGTGCAACCACTATGGAAACCAGTGTGGAGATGCCTCAAAAAACTAGGATTAGAGGTTCCATTCCACCCAGCTATTCCCCTTCTGGGTATTTTCCCAGACGAATTAAAAACATACCACAGGGATATATGTGCACCCATGTTATAGCAGCACAATTTGTAATAGCTAGATCTTGGAAACAACCCAAATGCTCATCAGCTGAGGAATGGATAAAAAAGATGTGGTATTTTTATACAATGGATTACTACTCAGCTATAAAGAAGGATAGACTCAAGGCTTTTATAGGTGAATGGATGCAACTAGAGACGATTTTCATAAGTGAAATAAATCAAACTCACATGTGTAAATGTCATATTGTCTCCCTAGTGTAAGAAACTGAAAGAGTAAATAAAATCCAAAACCTATAATAGGTATTGTGAAAGGGGAAGAAACTACTCAAAAGGAAAGAACAACTGGGATGGGGAGAGGAGAAAAAGAAAGGAAGAGAAAAGAAAAAAAAAATATATATATACACATAAGATAGCTAAGATAATTATACTACTAATTTCTTTTTTTTTTTTTTTTTTTTTTGGTGGGTACCGGGGGGTCGACCTCAGAACCTCGCGCGCCAACAGGCACCCGTGCCTCTGAGCGATATCACCGGTCCCTTTTTCGTATGTGGGTTCCGGGAGTCGAACTCGGGCCCTCGCGCTTGCCGGGCAGGCGCTTAAGCCGCTGAGCCATCTCACCGGCCCTAATTTCTTTTAGTTCATTGATAAGAATGGTTTGTGCTTATATCATTTGATCAATTTTGCACGCCTATATCTTGTAATCTGAGCAACTACTGTGAAGATAACAATACACAATATATTAACCATTGTTAATTTCCTATTATCTTGTTTTGAAATTCTGTATCATTTTTTTTTTTTTCTTTAAAATTAAGAAAAAGACCAGCAACAACATGAAAGAGGGCTGGGGATGTAGCTCAGTGCAAAAGCCATGGTTTCAGTCCCTAGTACTGTGAGAAAAAAAAAAAGGAAGGTGGGATTTTAAGGTCATCTTTTACTCATACTCTCTGCATGGGAAAACTTTGATAAAATTCCCTCAATTATTTTGATAAGCATTTGTGGAAAGCACACATAGGTGTGAGGTCTGAGTTGTGACCTCCAATTTAAGATGTCCGGACTTCCTTCTAGGAGTTAGCAAACTTTACTGTAAAGGGCCAGATAGTAAATCTGTATGGTATGGTTATGGGTATAATATAGTTTCTAAAAATGCTGTCTTGACCCTATTTTGAGGCCCTGAATAGAGGTCTCCCACCCCATGCCCCTATTTTTTGGTACTGGGGATTGAACCCATGACCTTTGTCTGAACTACATCCCCAGCCCTTTGTCTTTTCAGACGGGATCTTGCTAAATTGCTAAAGTTTCCAGGCTGGGCTCAAAATTTGATCCTCCTGTATCAGCCTCCCAGAGTGCTGGGGTTACAGGTGTGCACCTCCACACCTGGCTCCAGTTCCTCTTCTCAGTTGATTAAGTCTACATTTCAAACTGCCTCACCTGCCGTACTTTGGGTCATATAGAGCCATCCTAATTGTTAGGAGCTGTCCCTGATTGTCAGGTATCTGACAACCTGTCATCTTAAATATTAATTTATATAATGACAGTAGCAAAAATGAAAAACCCTATGGGAGGCTGTGTGCCAGCTACTGTGTCAAATGCTTTACATTTACCATTGTTATTATTTCTCCTAAATATAATTATATCTCCCCATTTTACAGATGACAACACTGAGGACACTGAGGCTTAGCAAAGCCCAAGGCAGCAGTCAATCTGAATATTTGGAATTAAAAGATCATGTTCCTAACCTAGTTATGCAATTATATTTCTGTAGTACCCTAATTTCCCATAAAGCCATCCTTTAAAAACATCTATTGGCTTCGATTACACTTATTTAATGCACTATTTCTTTTGTTAAATAAGTTTTAATTTTAAGTATTCCCCAAAAGGATATACTTTTTTTTTTTTTTTTTGGTAATTGGATGTTGAACACAGTTACAGGACTGATTCTTGGATTCATTTTAGTTCATAATAGAATATATTAGTTTAGTCGGAATTGTTCATTTCCCCTTGGGGAGAATCAAGCACCTGGGGCACTGATTGATAAATCAATAAATCTTTAGTGAGTCTGGTTAATCAGCTGTCACACATATGTCAACCTCTTCTCCAGAGTATAGATTTTACCCAGGACAAGTGTGTTTGTTCCTTTCCGTCATTTTCTTCCTCTGAATCGCAATATTCTAAGGTATTTAAACAAATCCCTTACATAGATAGCTGTTTTTTTTTTTTCCTTTTTTTAAAAAAATAGCAGTAGGGATCATGGTTTTGCTAGCTACCTTAGGGAAAGAACTCAGTTGTTTGCATATTTGCATTTCAACCCCTAACCTCTCCCGAGGACAAATGGCTGTGTGACTATTAAGCCCACAGGCCGAGCGGGGCCGCGGATTAAGCCTCTGAAAGCTGACGAGTTCGCTCAGCTTTCCCAGCGTGTGTAAAGAGTGTGCTTGTAGCTGGGAGGCAAACAGAACATCCAAAGCCGAGCAAAAATTTTGAAAAATAGTTGTCTTATGTATAAATTTATTTTGCTCTTTGTGTTTTATTCTTGCCTGTTTCATTATTCCTTGTTTCTACTTTCTTTTAAAATAGCTTAGTTTTGTTTGATATTCTCGTGACCAAAGTTTTGGACACTTGTTTGTTGAAGGCTTGCTGTTTTGATTTTTAAATGTTCTTTGTTTCTGTATCATTTAAATACCGAGCCATGGACGAGTGGTTCAGATATTTTTCCCTCCTGGTAGGGAAGGCCTGGTGATTTCCACACATGATGTCTGCGTGGCCTTTGCTCTTCACGGATCAGGCCTGGTTGGAAGCACTGGTGAGCAGCAGCTTAGGTTTGTAGGTTTAGAATAGGAACAACAAGGCTTTGGGCTGTGGATTTATTTTTCTAACAATTTTAAGTTATTATTGTGCCTACTTTTAGGGCAAAACAAATGTATTGTCTTAAAGGCTCTTTATTCTTTTAGCAAAGAAACATATAGCAGTGTGAATTACATTTGGGTAGAAAAACCAAACTAATGTGATGAGTTGGCACCTCGATTAAAGTGTTGCCAGGGGTAATTTACCGAGAATCTCCTTTTTGTAAGGCTCCGGAAGGCAAAACATGACCCAAAGCAGAGTAGAATCCTGTCCCTGTTCTCAGGAGCTCAAGATTCTAGATTGAATTAAGGATGCCAGAGGAGTTACCCATCAGGTAAAGAATCCAGTTTGAGAGACTGCAGACTGGGTAGCATTGGAGATGAACCCCTGAGGATTGATGGCTTTTTAACAACGCAGTTACATTTGTCATGGCTGTGAAAGCCCAGGGGAAAGTGTGTGTATGTGTGTATGTGTGTCTGTCTGTATGTCTGTCTGTCTGATTGTGTCTATATGTGGGGGAATCTTAGCTATTCACTTCAGCCAGAGCAAGTGGAGGGAAGCAAAGGGAGATGATTTTATAAAAATAATTTAAAATTGACAACTCATTAGATCTCTGTAGAAGACTAGCAATGCATATTTTCCTTTCACATGCAATGAAATTAGATCCTTGTCTGAAGGGATGATGATTACCTTTATTATAAAGTTAATGTCAAATTTATTAACTATTTTGTAAATCAAAATGTGACTGGCATGCAATAAGCTCATTGTTGTCTTAAAAATAGTTACAGTACATGCTGGCCTCTCAGTTGTTGTCCTAGTATAGTGAAATTCCATTATGAAACCTGGGCTTTCTAAATTTCTTTATTAATTATTTGCCTGTATTTTTAAACTAGAAATTGATTGTCTAGTCCAGGACAAACACTTGGAGTAGCAGTGTTACGGCTTGTGTTTAGATGTCCCCCCAAAGCCTCATGTGGTCATAGGTGGGTGTTTTGAGAGGTGGCTGGATCTAGAGTGTGTGATTGATTCATGGTGCAATACTGGAATTAAGGGTGTATGATTACTATGTCAGTCCACTGATTGGTTTAGAACTGCCTTAATCCTGGTAGTCTAGATAAGATAAAAGGGGCAGAAAGACACTGTTAAGGTCCCTTTGTTGCTTTTGCTATCTTGTGGGCACCATGAACTGTTCTCCGTGATGCCACTTTGCCAAGCTGCCTAGCCTTGGAGCCAGCTGATTTTAGACTGAAACCTCTACAAACTCTGAGCTAAATAAAACTTACCTCCTTTAACTCTGGGTGTTGGGTATTTTTCTCAGCAACGAGAGAAAAGCGACTAAGACAAGCAGCAAGAGATTTGAACTGTTTTGTGGTTTTTTGAGGGTTAACTTCAATTTACTCTTTCAGTGAACTAAAATATTTCACTTATAGAATGAAGATATACATAACATCAAATTGCCTTTCTATGAAAACTTCTGCTAATTGGGTTTTTGGTTATATTAGATTATTAGAAAATGCAATAAGTCACATTGTTGCTGGGAGTGGTGGCACACACCTGTAATCCCAGCACTCAGGAAGCTCAGGCAGGAGGATAGTTGTGAGTTTAAGGCCAGCCTGGGCTACATAGTGAGTTCGAGGGCAGCCAGAACTGTGTATTGAGACGCTGTCTCAAACAAACAAACAAAAAAATAAACAGACAAACAAACAATCACATTGTGCACTGTTTTTATTTCCTGTTTGTTTTGGGGTGAGAAACTAATATTACTTTGAATATATGCTTTGTGGACATTGTGCTGTGTTTATATCTGAGAGGCCAGGGAAGTGAATTGACTAAGATCAACTTTAAAAATAGGTCAGGGCCGGTGAGCTAGCTCAGCAGCATAAGCGCCTGCCTGGCAAGCGCGAGGTCCTGAGTTCGACTCCCCGTACCCACATAAAGGAAAAAAAAGAGCCGGTGATATCGCTCAGTGGCATGGGCGCCTGCTGGTGCATGAGGTCCTGAGGTCGACCCCTGATACCCACAAAAAAAAAAAAAAGGGTCAAAACATACCATTTGTAAAAGGTAGATGAGGATTTGAAGGAAGAAACTTCTCTTGGCTTGAAACTGATATTATTTAGTAACATTTCTGAGAAAATATGAGTAGGAACAGAATGTAGCTTTTTTTTTTCCCACTGGGGATTTAACCCAGGGCCTTTGTACTGAGCTGTATTCCCAGCCCATGTTTATTTTTTATTTTGAGACAGAGTCTAGCTCAGTTGCCCATGTTGAGTTCAAATTTGGGGTCCTCCTGCCTCAGCCTCCCAGAATGCTGGGATACAGGTCTGACTTTGTAACATACTTCTTAAATTCATCACACTGGTTTAGTCTACCAATGGGTTTGGGAAATCGTAGAATGAAGCCTCATATGTCCATTTTTTTCTCTTTTTTTTGACTTCTTTTGGATTGATGCTTATTTATTTATTTTTGGTTTTCTTGAGACCAGGGTCTTGCTATGTAGTTCAGGCTGGCCTTGAACTCTCAGTGATCCTCCTGCCTCAGCCTCCCAAGTGCTGGGATTACAGGTGTGTACCACCACACCCAGCTGGATTGATTTTTAAAAAATTATTTCACCATTCCCCCCCATAGTGGTTACTCTAGAATTCAAAATTACTTAAAATTATATCAAACTGTAATGTTAATCAGGGCCTTTACAATCTACCTGAAGAATGTAACTACCTTTGAGCACACTAACTCTATTTCCCTTTTCTGATTTATATGCTGTTATTGTCTATTTTAAAAATCTTCCCAAAGAGTTTAAAATTTTATTTTATTTTATTTTTTGCAGTACTGGGGATTGAGCCCAGGGCCTTATACAAGCTAGGAAAGCAATCTGCTGCTCAGCTATACCTCAGGCCCAAGGTGTTTTTATAATTGCCTTCTGAAATCAGTACCCACATATTTGTCACTTAATTTGTTTTTCACCCCTTCTTGCATCTCTGGTGTTTCATGTGGGTCATTTTCTTTCTGTCTGAAATATACACTTAAAATTTTTCATTGGTTTAATGCTGGTGATCATGAAATATCACTTTTTTTTTTTTTTATCCTAAAATGTCTTTATTTCAACTTTACACCCTACCCCATTCCTGTTCTGGGCATCAAACCCAGAGCCTTGCACATGCTAGGCAAGTGCTCAGCCACTGAACTACACCCCAAGCCCTTGAACTCTGTTCTTTGTTTTGAATTTTTATTCTGATTTCAGACTTACAGAAATTTTGTAAGAATAATACAAAGAATTCCCAATACCCTTTACCTATTGTTATAGTTCATATAAAATATC
Source organism: Erethizon dorsatum (assembly GCA_028451465.1). NCBI lineage: Eukaryota > Metazoa > Chordata > Mammalia > Rodentia > Erethizontidae > Erethizon > Erethizon dorsatum. The sequence goes on from CM051834.1 coordinate 99,129,770, forward strand.
CCTCCATAGTCTTATGTGTTCAGAGGTGGAGCTTTTGGAAGGTGGTTGGATCATGTTGACACTTTACTCATCAGATGATTAATCCACTGATGAGTCCATATCTAAATATCTTCTAACCTGGGGGGGGTCACTGGATGTGTGACCTGGAAGAGTGTATCCTTGTCCCAGGATCCTTCCTTTGCTTTCTGCTTCCTGGCTGCCATAGGTTGAGCAGCTTTTCTTCTCTATGCTTTTTTACCATGCTATTTTTGCCTTAGAGCCAGCCAGCCAGCCAGCCATGTACTGGACCCTCTGAAACCATGAGCCAAAATAAACATCTCCTGTTTTAATTCACAGGAGTAAGGTGTGGATAAAATTAGCATTGAATACATTAATTATTACATGTTTCAATTTCTAGTGTTATCTCTAAAAGAATATAGTATATATAATTGCCTAACTAGTAGAGGAAAAGGATGGAGAGAAAAAATGGAAAACAGATCCTGAAGAAAAGCAAAAAGAGAGAAAAATTTACACAACAGATAGTGGAAGTAAATCTATGTATCTATAAAATTACAATAAGTATCAATAGAGTAAAAATTCCAATCACAAGACAAAGATCATCTAACTGGACTTTAAAAATGACTTAAAATTATCCATTTACAGGAATCATATCTAAAGCCTAAATACATAAAAGAATTGAAAACAAAAGATGGTAAAAGGTATATGCAGCAAATACCAACTGACAAATGGCAGGCAAGCAGACATCAAAGCAAAAAACAGTTACTAGCAATAGGATGGATCATTACACAGATGATATATACCTTGTCTAGCCTTTCATGACTTTTGTTTTTCCTCTGCTAACATTATGTTTTCTTGAGGTTTATCTAATTAATATGTGTTTCATTTGGATACCTAACATTCCCTGCCAAGTGCCTGGCAGATCTTACACTCTTCTTAGGAATCTGTGGATGTTAGAATACCTGCACTGACATGTAAACACAAATAGATATGAAACTCAGTTTATTACATAATCAACATCAAAAGTATTTCGCGAAGGAGAAGTTAGGTTTGGTCTGGAGTGAAAAACAGTGAGGGAGATGGCAGTGGTTCTGCTTTTTATTGCTTAGAAAGTAGGAGTAGGGAGGGTTTCACTCAGGGGCGTGTGTGGTTTGAACTTCCCTGCCCACACCAAGGTGGGGAGTGCCTGGGCTTTCTTATAATCTTGCCTAGATGTGTGCAAAAAGGAGGCTAGTACGACTTGGAAACTGTTAATGGCCAAACATCAAAAATACTTAGACTCTTTTACCTTATGCATAGATCTAATTTATTTGTTTTTAACTAGAGTATAACATCTAATCATGTGAAAAGAATCACTTATTAATTTCTCTACTTGAAAAAGTTAGGTGCTTTATAAACTTTTTCACTATTAGAGACAGTTCTGTGGCAAATGTCTCTAGAGTCTTTGCGAGAGTTTTCTTTAGGGAAACTCCTTCAGACCAAGATGAAGGATCACTGCTTCATGAGGTGATCTGATCCTCAGGTTTACCAGGGGTACTAGTTAATCTTAATTGTGCTCTCGACTGGATTCAGCGACTCCTGGAAAGGTGGTTGGATCATAGGCAAGCTATATTCATCAGTGGACCCACTGATGTTGACAGCTGAATGTGCTGTCAGGAGGTGGGCCCCAGCTGGTGAGTCGCTGGGGATGAGTCTTTGGGGGGCTGTATCTGTCATAGCATTCTTCCTCTGTACTCTGCTTCCTGGCCATTATAAAGAGAGCAGTTTTGCTCCACCACACCATTCTGCCATGATATTCCTGCCTTGGAGCCAGCTGACCATGGACTGAAACCTCTGAAACTGTGAGCCAAATTAAACTTCTCCTCCTGTAAGTTAATGGTGTCAGATATTTTGTTCCAGCAGTGGGAGAGCTGACCAACACACTAGGCATAGCCAGACTGTTCTCCAATACGATGGTAACAATTTATGCTCCCATATCTTGAACTGCCAGGGTTTATACTTTTTCCCAAGGGTGGTGGGAAGTCATTGGAGGAGTTAAGTAGAAGAATAATATGACTTATAATGAAAAGGTGATTCTGGCTTCTGTGTGGAGACCTGAAGTGGTGAGTAGAAATGCAAGGAAGGTATACTTACAAGACTACTGTAATAATCCATGTGAGAGACAATACAGTCTGGGATAAGGTGGTATCGGTGGAGATGGGGATAAGTGGTGGGTTTCAGGGTATACTTGGACATAGGGGTCACAGAACTTGTGGATGGATTGGAGGTGGGCTCTCATAGGTAACTCCTGGTTTTTAGTTTCATCATTTTTTTACTCTCATGAAGGGGAAGGCTGGACAATTTGTGATTGGAAGATTAAGAGTTATTTTGGCCATATTGAGTTTGAAATGCCAACTAAACATCCAGGTAGAAATGTGGAATCAGCACCTGGCATGTGGAGCTCAGGGAGAGACCTGGCTGGAGTGATACAGTCAGAGTATCACCCAGGGCATGGGTGGTAGTTAAAGCCATGGCCCTGGATGAGGTTACCTAGGTGTACACACACCGAGCCATGGGGAACTCCAAAAGTGAGAGGCTGGGAAGGGGAAGAAGAACAAGCAGGAGCAGCTAAGAAGTAGAAGTCAGTGAAAACTGAAATAAAAACAAGAGAGTATGGTGAGGCAGCAGCCACATGAAGACAGTATTAATTTAAGGCTAGAACAACTACTGCTTCAAGTGCTACTGCTAGAGATGAGCTCTGAGAACAGACCAACATCAGCTGAACACTTCGGTTACTTTTCATCTTTGATTTTCCTATATTTTAACACCTCAATTGGAGACCTCAGCATTTGTTAATATTCTTGCAAGAGGGAGGAAAATCAAAACCCACCCTGCAACCCCCATCCAATACTAAGTATATCATTAGACCTAGAATGAAAAAAAAAAAAAGATTAAAGAGTTAGAAAGTGCTGGAGGCCTTGTATCTGTTGGTAGCCATTTAACCTACCCCATAGTGGCATCCTGGTGTCAAGCAGCTGTGTATATTTAAAAAGAGCCCATCTGAATGCTCCAGAGGGCTTTTTATATCATGAGTTAGAACTGCCTGGAAGATCTGATTGGCCCAATTCCACAAAGAGGCTTCCAATAGGTTTTAAAGCCTTCTGTCTCATTTCTTTATGCATTTGTTATTAGTTCAATAAATAACAAATAGAGGAATTACCCAGTCACTAATTTGCCTTTTTTTATCAAGTGGAATTCATGTTTTAATAAGTTGCCATTTTTCTATTATTGAATGTGTGCTATAATATGCCTGTAATTCAAACATAAAACTATTTTTATTGTAGTATTTGTTTCCTTACCCCTGCATATGTTCTCCAGCTACAGCTTTTGCCATGATGTTTGTTCATTTATTGCTTCTCTCATCCCATTCCTGTGGATGTCTTCTAGTAAAATGTTTGTTTTCTTCCTGAACTATTTCACTTAAAAATTCATAGTTATTTATTTTTCTCTCATTGTAAGAGTAATAACTGATGCCCTTTTTTTTTTTTTTTTTTTTTTATTTGTGGGTACCGGGGGGTCGACCTCAGGACCTCGCGCGCCAACAGGCACCCGTGCCACTGAGCGATATCACCGGCCCCTTTTTCGTATGTGGGATCCGGGAGTCGAACTCGGGCCCTCGCGCTTGCAAGGCAGGCGCTTACGCCGCTGAGCCATCTCACCGGCTGATGCCCTTTTAAGATCCCTAATTTTCTTTTTCTTTTTAAAGAGTGATGTTTGCTTTGCTACTTAAATGGTTTTGGTTAGTATTGTTTTTTATATTTTCAGAAACCGTTGAAATGAAATTGCTGATATTTGACCATTTTTCGTTACAGAGATGGTGATATAAAATGCTTTAACCTATTACATTTGTTTGCATTAGTAATAATTCTAACACTTATATATTAAATTTCTGGCTTTTAGTTGTCCCAGATGAATACAGGAAGAGCTCAAGTATAAGTTGACACCTGATCCCATGTGCTTTCTTTTCTCAGAGAATTACTTTCCTGGCTTCTACTCCCTCTCCTTTAACTTTCCAGAGCCAGAGGCCATATCTTACACTCTAGCTTTTCTGGCATTATGTTCTAAAATTGGTACAACCCACGCAAAAATGGCAATGAATCTTCACTTTTGGAAAAAGAGATGTATTTGGATGTTGAAGGGACGTTAGCTTGGTAATTACCTCATGGATATTAGCAGCGTCTTTGCATTTTATTGAAGCTGCCGCTGGCCTGGGAGAGGGCACCCTGCCCTACTAGTCTTCCTGCTTCCTTCTTGTGCCTTCTTCACCATCCAGAGAGATAACACATCTATTCCACTCCCTGCTTTCCCTTTTGTGTCCCTGCCATTGGCATCTTCCTTCAGGCCGCTCTTCTTCTCAGGGGTTTAATAATAATGATGGTAATAAAAATTCTTCCACTTACAGAGGATTTTGTGCTAAGCACTGTGCTTTCTACATGGATTTGCTCCTTTAAACTTCTCCATAATCCAATGATTATAATAGGTGCTGTTAATACACTCACTTTAGAGATGAGACAGGACCGGATACACAATTTTTAGGGCCTCATGCAAAATGAAAATGAGGAGTCCCTGTTTTGAAAATTACTCAGTATTTTAAGTTAGGGACATTAGAACCCTTTCAGTCCCATACTGTGGACAACTGTGCAGGTTGTCTGTCCAGGAAGCCGGTCCTGAGGAGGAATAGCAAGTAAGTGAAGGGCAGTGAAAGTATCACCTTTAGGACATGATGAACTTGCATTCAACCCAAGGCACAGGTGTCCAAGGCTGACTTGCCTAACTGCTCTGCAGCACCGTTGTAATCTCCTGATTGGCTTCTTTTTTCTGGTTTTGCTCTACTCCATCTGACCAGCAGAGTAATATTTTAAAAACTTTTATCTGGGCTGGGCACGTGGTGCATACCTACAACCCCAGCACTCGGGAGCTTGAGGCAGGAGGATTGCAAGTTCGTGGCCAGCCTGGGCTATGTAGGGAGTTCAAAGCCAGCCTGGCTTTTGACACTCTCAAAAAACCAACCAAACAAAAACAGAAACCCGCCCCAACTTAAATCTGACTACGTTGATTTGCTGTGGAAAACTCTTCTATGCTGCTGCCTTTAAATAAAACCTAAACAGATTCCACAGAATCCAATCCTTTGGCCAATCTCCACTTTCTCAAATCTTCCCCATATGTACTCTATACACTCAATCCTCTGATCTGTGGGTTCCACTTCTGCAAATTCTACATCTGTGGATTCTACAACCATGAATTCAAACAACCTGCATCAAAAATATCCAGAAACAGGAAAGTATCGACTGTGCTGAAAAGTATTGATTTTTTTCTTATCATAAACAATACAGTACAATGATTATTTATGTAGCATTTACACGGTACATTATTAGGTGTTACAAATAATCTGGAAATGATTTAAAGGGTATTGCAGGATGTGTGCAGGTTATAGGCAGATACTACACCATTTTTTAAGAGACTTGAGCATGTGCACGTATTGTTATCTGTGGGAGACCTGGAGCCAGGCCTCCACGAATACTGAAAGATGGCTGTGATTTGGTCATCCTGAGCTGCTTAAAGCTCCCAAACATGTCACTCTCCTTCATGGCTCTGTGGTTTTCATGGGGTAATCTCTTCCCCGACATCAATGCACTTCAGCTGCCTAGCAAATCCATGTTCATCATCACTCTTGAATATGCTGTGTAATAGTTCTTCCTGTCCAAAGCTCCTTGAGGTCACTGGCAGTGTTGGGGCCTCCTCCTCTGTGCCATCAATACCCTTAATTCATGCTTATTTAAGTGGTTGCTGCAGTATATGATAGTTATTTGTTTTTCAATTCTCTCCTACCAAACTGAGCTTTACATGGGCGGGGACAGCATGTCTCTATAGTTTTGTGTCCCCTGTGCCTATTTCATGGTTTGACATGGCGGTGTGTTAGATCAATGTTAATTGTGCTGACTTAGATTCAGGACCAGCCTAAGGAGGGATATGATGAAAGTTGAAAGCATTGGCTGTTAGTGAGGGACGCCAAGTCCTACTGAATCACCAGCCAAGAAAGATGAGGTTAGTTGGGTACTTCTACTAGTTCTGTTTGTATTCACCTGGGACAAAGGCAAAGGGAACAGGAAGGTCCAGGCTTTTGCTTCTCTGAAGTCCCCTCAGATCATGACATGAGAGCCCATCAATGTCTGGATGGTTCCTGGGAGAGCGAGTTGGAAATCCCTGTCATTGTAGTCACCACAATGGCGAACACTATCGCTTCTCAAACTTAGAAGGAAATTATTTTCTTCCTCCTTTCCTAAGTAATTAGTATCTCAAAGACAGTTCCACCTTTATGCAATGAAATACTAGAAATTAAATAAAATAGAAAATAAAATTAATAAAATTTAATAAAATAGAAATTACAAAATGAGCATTTGCTTAATCAACCTAAATAATAATTTTTTAACTTACCATTTTTTGTTTAGGAAGTATATGATTTTTACCTCTCCTGTTTGCCAAGACTGCTGTATATTTGAACTCTAGTGACCCGACCATCATCACAAGTGTGGATTCTACTGATGGAGAAAAGTTGACATCAGCTTGCTTTAAGAACTTTCTATACCAGCCCTTTTGTGACCCTTCTCCCAGTAGTCATCCCCTCCCTTTCCAGCAGCTTCTTTCATTGGAAAATATTCCTTTGAAATGGTGTTTATTTCTAAACTAGATCACCGCTATGTAGAAAGCCCTTCCCAAACTCTTTTGAAGTTTTGATTCTGAAGATTTGTCTGTCTCATTCTTGAAATGAGATGTGGGCCTTTACCTCTCTTCCTTGCCTTGTGGTGACACAGACGTCTCCCCAGAGCCTCTAGCTCTGCCAGGCATCTGGCACATTTAGAATCATGCTCTGGAAGATTATTACTAGAGCAACACCTGCTGATGTTATTGTTATTGCTGTTATTATTACTACTATTTCTGTGATTATTATTTGTGGGGTGAAGCTGGGTGGCTGCAAAATCTTCCCGAAGGTCTCCATCAATTCAAAACAGACCCTGGGGGACTCGGAGGCGTAACTGTCAGATTTAACAAATAATACAAGATGCCCAGTTAAATCAGAATTTTAGATAAATTACAAATAAATTTTAAGTATGTTCATTAAATACAGTATTTGGCACTTACTTATCCAAAAACATTATTTGTTATTTAGTTTTCATGTATCTCAATTTCCTTCTATCTGAACCATTCTTTTTGACTTTGGTGACCTGACCTTGACACTTTTGAAAATAATGGGCCAGTTAATCTGTAGAACGTTTCTAATGTTGGGTTTATCTGATGTAGTTTCACTATTAGATTCAAATTAGATTCAGCCATAAGGAAGGGTAAACTGGAGGGATTTGTAGGTAAATAGATGCGCTTTGAGACCATAATGTTAAGTGAAATAAATCAGACACACAAGCTTAAATATAGCACACTTTCTCTGATATGAGACACAAAATATAAATAAAGAGCAAAATAAAAGATAGATAATAGGAAGTAGGGAGATCTTTTTCAAATGGGAAGGGGAATAAGAGATGGAGGGAGAGAAAAGGAGGAAAGGGAAAAAGAAAGAAAAAAGAGAATTGCAGAAAAAATGGAAATAGAGCTTTTGCAAATGGGAAGGGGAACAAGCATCAGATGGTGCAGGGAAGGATGGTAGGGGAAGGGGACAAAAAAGAGAATTAAGATGTATTATATACATGTACAAACTCCCCACAATAAATATAATCATTATATAATACAAACATGTATTAATAAAAACTGATACTGTACTCTTCTTCATGTGCTCTATCAGGTATCACATAATTTTGATTTGTTCCATTCACTATGATCTCTCGACTAAGGCGGGTTTGCCTGGCTTTTCAACAGTAGAGTTACTCCCTCTGCCCTTTTCTTTGTGGTGCTGGGGATTAAATCCAGGGCCTTCTGCATGTCAGGCAAGCGCTCTACATTGAGCTATATACCTAGGCCTTTATATTTTATTATGAGACAAGGTCTTGCTAGGTTCCTTAGGGTGACTTTAACTTTGAATACTCCTGCTTCAGCCTCCCTCTTTTTTCCTAATTAGAATTTTCTGTTGAGGTACTTTGAAACTATAAGTATGTTGTTTCTTATCAGACTTTTAATTAATTATTAGTTCATTTATATCAGTTCAAGTTTTCCTATTTTACTTGATAGATTATGCTCCATTACTATCATTATTTATTTTGATGTTTGAACTGTCTCAGATTTGGTTAGTGGGAGCCTCTTCAACCTCACTCCTTTGTCCTTTTGAAAATGTCCCCATCATTCATTGAGAATTTCCTTACTTTTTGGGATCATAAGATATTCCAGATCTATCCTGTACTTTCCCAGATCTAGACTCATTCATTTTTCCAAGAAGCCTTGGTGTCCTTTTCTTTCTTTTTTTCTTTCCCTTCTTTCTTTCTTTCTTCCTTCCTTCCTTCCTTCCTTCCTTCCTTTCTCTTTCTCTCTTTCTCTCTTTCTCTCTTTCTTTCTTTCTTTCTTTCTTTCTTTCTTTCTTTCTTTCTTTCTTTCTCTCTGTCTCTCTCTTTCTTTCCTTCTTTCTCTTTCTTTCTTTCTCTCTTTCCTTCTCTTTCCTTTCCTTCCTTCCTTCCTTTCTTCCTTTTTTCTTTCTTTCTTCCCTTTTTGAGACAAGGACTTGCTATGTAGTTCAGGCTGGCCTTGAACTGACTACGTAGCCCAGGCTGGCCTCAAACTCATGACAATCCTCCTGCTTCAGCCTCCAAAGTGCTGGGATTACAGGCATGTGCCACCACACCCGGTGAAGGTGTTTTTCTAATGTGGAATGATACTTAGAAACTAAGATCTGTGTGCTAGCTGAGGTCATCAATATTGTTGTACAGTTGTTCCCAGGCATACTTAGTGAATAAGCTAAGGGCTATGTGTATGTAATATACTCTATGTATACATATTTGCATCTACCTCTGTCCATTCTCTCTCTCTCTCTAATTTATTGATCTATCAATTATCTTTCATTCTTCTATCCATTGCTATCCATCCATCTAATTTAATCTAATGTAATTTATCATATATCTATGAATCACATTAATATCTTCAATTCTAATTCAATACCTCAGAATAATTCTAGTTTGCTCCTTTTCCATGTTTGTTTCTTTTTTTGCCAACAATGAAAGGCCTGCTCCCTATTACCTCTAATATATTTACTATTTTGGTTAATCCCCCTGTATATAACAAGTCTCCCATGTTCCCTGCAGCCCTCACCCCTGGCATAGCTGCCCTTCTCACTCTGCTTGACTCTCACACCCTGTGCTAGGACGCCTGCTGTGTAGATGACCTTCTCACCCCACTTAGCCGCTAGCCCCCGTGGCAGGCTGTCCCTCACGTGCCTGCACGCTACTTGGCCCCTGAGTCCCTACACTGGGGTGCTCCCTGCCTGTCTTTCACACATACTGATGCCCCCCCCCCTTGCTTGGGCTTTAGTGCCCTGGCCACACTCTCCTCATCTTGCCCAGTCTCTGACTTCCTACATCACTCTCTCAGGTGTGAATACTCTTTCCATACCCTTGAGATCCAGTGCCCATACCAGGCTCTCCCATTAGTGTAGCCATCTGTCCCCTCCTGCTCAGGCCCTGTGAATACCTTCCCCATTCACTTGAGCCAAGTCACCCCGCTTCTAGCTGTGTGACTACCCTTGCCCTCACCCCCAGCCCCTGTGCTTATGACTTCCCCCCCTCCCCTTCCTGATGGCTGAGTTAAATCTGAACAGGAGAGAGAAGAAGAAGAAGAAGAAGGAGAAGGAGGAGGAGAAGAAGGAGAAGAAGGAGGAGAAGGAGGAGAAGGAGGAGAAGGAGGAGGAGGAGGAGGAAGAGGAGGAGGAGGAGGAGGAGGAGGAGGAGAAGAAGAAGAAGAAGAAGAAAGAGCTTATCCACCTCATGGCTCATAAGAATGAGCCCATGAATTCATGCTTGGAAGTGACTCAGGTTGTAATCACTGGTGCGCATTTTCTTCCCTTGAGGACCCTAAGCGTGCTGCTCTCATGTCTCCTGGCACTGAGGGTTGCCACTGAAAAGTTTCATGCCAAGCTGGTTTTACTTTCCTTAAAATGTCACTTTGTCCTTTTGATTGACTGCTCCAAGAATTTTTCTATACAGTTCCATCATTTTATTAAGTCGCGTCTCAGTGGTGACCATGCTGAGTTGATTTTCACAGGTAAGCCCTGTAAGTGCGAAGGGTCAGTTCTTCTTTGATTTCATGGAATACTTTTGCATTACAGTATTTTTTAAAAAGTAGTTTTCAGTTTTTTTCTCTGTTTTTCTGTCTAGGCATATGTTGTCTCATTGTTGCTTGCTTTTTAATGTTCATTATTTTTCCCTTAACGCTTTTTATCCCTTCATTTCTATTTTATTTCTTCCTTTTCTCTAATTTCTGTCAATTGTTTCTGAGGTCTGCGAACTCTTCATATCTGCCTGTCACCTGGCTAATTTATGAGCTTTTCTAGTTCTGGTTTTCGCTATTCTTTCATATCTTCTATTTTCTTAAGGTTCTGCAACTCATTTTAAAACATTAGTTTACTATTTCGCTATGCTTTGTAGTCATATTTTTATGGTGGATATTTATCTTCTGAATATGTTATTTATATAATTTTTCTTTTTATATTTTTGAATAGGGATTGACCATAATCACTTTGTAGCTAAAGTCACATTTTTAAAAAATTCCTATGGTAGAGATTGAGGCGGGCCATAATATCTTTCTCTGTTTTCTGATTTTATCACTAAGTGTTAGAAAATAGGATCATGGCTTAGTCATCTCTTCAGTGTTGTCTGATATTTGCTTCCTCTGGTTTCCTCTCCCACTAATATGTGAACCTAGTCTCTCTCTTCTGCTTTGACTAGCTTGGGCTCTGCTCTCAGCTCAATGTGGGCTCTTCTTTCCGGGACGGACCCCTCCTGCGTGTCTCCACGGCCAGCTGCCCCGAGGACTCGCTCCCCTGCTGTGCCTAGGTTCATGGCTGGTGGAAACCTTTGTTTTGGCACTAGTTGTTACCAGTTCCCAGCGCCTGGGACCCTGGTTTTCCCCGGATGCTGGCCCGCAGTCAGCCCCTGTAGTGTCGGTAGCTCGGTCCTGCCCACTTGTATTCTGACGTCTTTGGCGATTCCTTGTGACCTGTGTTGGCTGATGACGTTATCTGTGGGTTTTATCTTTCGGTGTCTTAATTGATGGCCCCGTTTTATGAGACGATTTAGGGAAATTACAGAGGGTGCTGTCATTACTTCCGTCTTCTCTCTCTTCCCAATTTCGTAGCCTGGGACCCCACCCAGCTCTGTGCTTTTTGACATTCTACAGAGAAGTTCTCTAGAGAAATGATTCATGTCATTTTCTGGGGATAGATTCTTGGCTCTTCGTGCTGGAGGTGTTGAAAAACAGAAAGCCAAAAAAGACAACCCTGAGCTCTCAGCTTTCTTATGAGGAGAAAGGAAAGCAAACAGGATTTTCGTAATGTAATAGAAATTACACATTATTTTTGTGTATATTTTGTTTGGTTTGGGGGGATGAGCATGTTGCAGTGTTTTATTACTAAGAACCCCAATTCAGGTGCTGGGGATGTAGCTTAATGGTGGAGTGCATGTCTAGCATATTCAAGGCCCTGGGTTTGATCCCCAGCACCGGAAGAAAAAAAAGAAAGCCTAATTCAGTGCTGCACAGCTACACTTGAAACAACAAACACCCTCTTTCTTTATGTTCTTGACCTTTCTCCCTTTATACATTTAAAATTTTTAGTTTTGTTTCACTAATTAACTGTGATACTTTTAGTAGTGTCATGATTTAGAATCTTTTGATATATAAGTTTGAACTTGAATTTTGAAGTAGCTTTAGGATTAATATTGGCAATAATTTTGTATTTGGGTGGGGACTTTATTAGAGTTTATTTCAGACTCTTCCATTTACTTGTAAACTGCCACTGTTTTGGCTACGGAGGTAATAAGTGTTCTCAGATAACTTTAAGAAATTGTTAGCATCTTGTAAAGTATGATAATTTATAACCCTTATATTATTTGCTATATATTATAATTTCTTCTAGTAAAGCATGAGTTTAATCTCCAAAATACTGTATCATGCTTTTTTTGGTGTTCTTTTAAAATTTTTAAAGATTTTATTAGTAAATGTTTGCAATTCATGCAGTTTACAATCCTCTTGCGGAGTGGGTACATGTACATACCGCAGCTTCTTTCTTTTTTTTTAATCCCCTCCCTCTTCTCTCCCCATTCCTTCCTCCTCCAATTCCTCTATCCCTTTTTTTTTGTTGTTGTTCATGTTGATATTATTTACTATGCTGAGGACCAGGCTATGTGACTGGGGTCTCATAGTCGCACAAGTTTGAGGGGAGCCTGGGCTTCTCTCATGAAACATCAATAAACAGAAAAACCCCAAACCAAAAAAACAAACCCAAAACAAATCAGGCTCAGAAGGGGAAAACAAACCCAAAGCAAAAACGAAACAAAAAAGAAAATAAGTAAAAAAATAGAAAGATAAAATAAATGACAGGGGAGTTTAAATGGTAATAAAATATATATACATAAAATAAGGCAATAATAGATAAAATAACAAAAGACATAGAACATAGAAAACAACAAAACTGTAAATGTCAGTCTTACCTTATCAGTAATTATATTAATGGATTAAACAATTAAATGGTATAATAATAGTTCTAAGAAGGCTATGAAAATCTCAGTAAAAATCATAATCACTAAACAACAATAACAACAACAAAACTATCCAAAGAGAAATAGTAAAACCCCCAAGACACATTAAAATGGAATACTAAAAATATTCAACTAAATGAAAGAATGTAGGAAAGGGGAAGCAGAGGAATAAAATATGGGAAAAAAACAACAAAAGGCTAGGACTTCATACAAGAATATCAACAATGATATATTATTTAGGCATTTATTTATTTTTAGTACATGTTTGTAGAACATAATGTTTACATTCCTTGTGGGGAATAGCTGCATGTACATCTTAATTTTTTTTTTCATCCCCTGCCCCTCCTTTCTCCCCCCGTCCATCTCTTGATCCCCTTCCCATTTGAGAAAATCTACCTCCTTATTAAATGTTACTGATGCGCACACAGTAACTGAAAGTCGGAGATTGTTAAATTGGACTAAAAAGCAGGAGACAACTATGTGGTGTCTACAAGAACTTTGTATACAATGATATAGATAGGATAAGAATAAAATACTAGAAAAAGATATACTATGCAAATATTAATGAAAAGCAAGCTTAGGTGGCTATATTACTGTCTGTCAAATCAGTCTTCAGAAGGGGAAGTTACCACCAGCAATATCCTCCAAATTAAAACATCTATTATTCATCTACTTAAGGTAAGGTAAGTGTTTTATATGATGCTTATCAAAATTCTTCCAGCCTCTACCCAATGCTTTATTTCAAATCACTTCCACATTTTTAGATGTTGTTGTAGCAGCACCCTCCTTCCAGATACTAAAATCTGTATTTGTTATCTATTGCTGGAGGAGATTATTGCTGTAAAGGATTAACTCTGACAATTATGAGTTGTCCAGAGATCATATATTCCAAAGAAAAAACTGATCTTTGCCTGTTGTTATGGTTTGGATCAAAAACATCTCCAAAATGCTCATGTTCAGAGGTGGGGCTTTTGGAAGGTGACTGGACCATGGCGGTACTATATTCATCAGTGGATTCATCCACTGGTGAGTTTGTAGCTGAATTTGCTGTTAGGAGGGAGGACCTAGTTGGAGGAGGTGCGTCACTGGGAGTGATCTGGAAGGGTATATTCCTGTTCCTAGCTCCTTCATCTCTCTCTGGCTCTTTTGCTCTCTTTCTCTGCTTCTGGATCCCAGGAAATGAGCATCTTTTCTCTACTGGGTCTCTCTGCCATGATGTTTTTGCCTTGGACCTAGTCTACCATGGATTGAAACCTCTGAAACCATGAGCCAAAATAAATCCTCCCTCCTTTGCATTGTGTGTATCAGGTGTTTTGTCCCAGTGATTCAAAGCTGGCGAACACACCTGGCTACTGGAGGATAACCCCTAATCTTTTGGGATATCCTGTCTGTTAAGACTGTCTTTGCTTATATGAAGCCTTGGGTCATGTCAGATAGTTTATGCAGACAGAGTGATTGATGGGCTTTGGGCTACACAGGATGACCTTAACCTCTGGAGGGGCTGGGAACTAAGGGTTAGCCATGCACACTGTCAGCTATGCCTATGTAACCAAGCTCCCATAAGCTTGGGTAGGCTTGGGTGGGCTTGGTAAGCTTGCCAAGGCTTGGGTAGGCTTCTCTGGTTCACAACACTGTGAGTTGTCATATATCACTGCTGGGAAAATTCAATGGTGTCCACAGGACTCCCCTGGGAAAGGATGACTGGAAGCTTCTCTCTGGTCTTTCTGGGACTCTGTCCTATACATTTTTTCCATTGCTGATTTCAATCTGCTTTTGTTCACTATAGTAGGCTATAACCATGGGTATGATGGTTTTGATTCACCTTTCTGGTGAATCTTTGAACCTGTGGGGTAGTGTTGAAGATCCCTGAACACAGTTACATTAACAAATTACCACAAAGTTAGTGACTCAAAACAAAACATGCATTCTTTTTTTATTTAAAAAAAAAAACAATAAAAACAATGATACAGAATTTCATAACAGTATAATAGGAAATTAACAATGGTTAATATATTGCATATTATCTTCAAAGTAGTTGCTCAGATTATAAGACATAGGCATGCAAAATTGATCAAATATAAGCACAAACCATTCTTTTCAATGAACTAAAAGAAATTAGTAGTATAATTATCTTAGCTATCCTACATATATCTACATATAAAAATATATATTTTTTCTTTTCCCTTCCTTTTTTTTCTCCTTTCCCCCATCCCTGTTGTTCTTTCCTTTTGAGCAGTTTCCTCCCCTTTCAGAATATCTATTGTAGATTTTGGATCTTATTTACTCTTTCAGTTTCTTTTCTTTTTTTTTTTTTAATGTGGGTACTGGGAGTCGACCTCAGGACCTTGCACTTGCCAGCAAGCGCTTGTGCTGCTGAGCAATATCACCGGCCCTTTTTTTCCTTTATGTGGGTTCCGGGAGTCGAACTCAGGACCTTACGCTTGCCAGGCAGGTGCTTATGCCGCTGAGCTATCTCACTGGCCCACTCTTCCAGTTTCTTACATTAGGGAGACAATACAATGTTTACGCATGTGAGTCTGATTTATTTCACTTATGAGTATGGTCTCTAGTTGCATCCATTCACCTATGAAAGCCTCGAGTTTATCCTTCTTTGTAGCTGAGTAGTAACTCCATTGTGTAAAAATACCACATCTTTTTTATTCATTCCTCGGTTGATGGGCATTTGGGTTGTTTCCAAGACTTAGCTATTACAAATTGTGCTGCTATAAACATGGGTGTGCATATATTTCTGTGGTATGATGTTTTTAATTCTTCTGGGAAAATACCCAGAAGGGGAATAGCTGGGTGGAATGGGACCTCTAATCCTAGTTTTTTGAGGAATCTCCACACTGATTTCCATAGTGATTGTACCAGTCTACACTCCCACCAACAGTGGAGAAGGCGTTCCTTTTTCCCCACAACCCCATCAGCATTTTTTTTTTTTTTTGTGGGTACCAGGGTTTGACCTCAGGACCTCGCATGCCAGCAGGTGCCCATGCTGCTGAGCGATATCACTGGCCCTTTCTTCGTATGTGGGTTCCAGGAGTCGAACTCGGGCCCTCGCGCTTGCCAGGCAGGCGCTTATGCCACTGAGCCATCTCACCAGCCCCAGCATTTGTTATTGGTTGACTTCTTGATGATAGCCATTCTTTCTGGGGTGAGATGGAATCTCAGTGTTGTTTTAATTTGCATTTCTTGAATGACCAATGATGTTGAACATTTTTTCATATATTTATTTGCCACTTGTATTTCTTCATCTGAGAAGTGTGTATGTATCTCAGATGCCCATTTTTGGATTGGGTCTTTGAATTTGGGGGGCCTGATTTTTTTCAATTCTTCGTATGTTCTAGATAGAAGTCCTTTGTCTGAGGGACAGTTGGCTAAATTTTTTTCCCACTCTGTGGGTTTCCTGTTCACTCTGTTGGTGATTTCTTTTGATGTGCAAAAACTTTTTAAAAAGCTGAGATCCCAGTTGTTGATTCTTTGGAGTATTTCCTGTGCTGTTTGGGTTTATTCATGAACTCTCTGCCTCCCACTATATCTTCAAGACTTCTACCTACTTTCTCTTCCAATAGATTGAGTGTTTCTGTTTTAATATTTAGAGCTTTGACCCATTTTGACTTTAGTTTAGATTATGGTGATAGACATGGGTCTAGTTTTAGTCTTTAGCATGTAGACAGCCAGTTTTCCCAGCACCATTTATTAAAGAGTCTGTCTTTCTTTTTTTTTTTTTTTGTGGGTACCGGGGGGTCAACCTCAGGACCTCGCGCGCCAGCAGGCGCCTGTGCCGCTGAGCGATATCACCGGCCGTTTTTTTTCCGTATGTGGGCTCCGGGAGTCGAACTCGGGCCTTCGTGCCTGCCGGGCAGGCGCTTAAGCCGCTGAGCCATCTCACCGGCCCAAGAGTCTGTCTTTCTTCCAATGAACACGTTCGGCCCCTTTGCCAAAGACAAGGTGAATGAGTGAAAACACATATTCTTTCATAAGAGTCTGCACACGGTTGAGCTGAATTCTCTGCTTTGGGTCTCACGGAGTTGCAAGCAAAGTATCAGCTAGACCTGTTCTCATCTGGAAGCTGAGCTGGTGAAGCATCTGCTTCCAGGTCCAACTGTTGCTGACAGAAGTCACTTCCTCGTAGTTGTGGAACTGAGAGCCCCGGCTCCTTCCCGGCTGGAGGCTGGAGGCTGCCTTCTTGCCCTCTGCTATTTCATCATGGATACTTATTTCATCAGAGCTGTCGAGGGAGAGTCTCTAGAATAAGACTGATCACAAGTTAGAGTCTTACAATCATAAGCTCATCATGGGATTGACAGCTCGTCATCTTTGCCGTACTATTAGACTATTAGAGGCAAATCACAGTTTGCCCCAAGGGAGAAGATTATTCGAAGGTGTAAATACCAGCTGGTGGGATCCCCATGGGTCACCCTGCAGTGCGTCTGGCAGACTCTTAAGGGTTTCGTTATAAAGGGACAGAGAGAAATGGTTAGTAAGGAGAAGGGGAAGTAAGGCCAAAACTCTTTTCGAACATGGAAAATTGTGTGCTGATGGAAATGACCCAGTAGAAGGAAAATAATTAATAAAATGATGCTTTGTGGGTCAATAGCAACAGCCTTTTTAAAATATTTATTTATTTACTTAATTATTTTTGCAATACTGAGGATCAGACTATGGGCCTCAAGCATTCTACCACGGAGCTAGATCCTTAGCCCTACAGTCTTTTTAACTTTAAATAACCCTAGAGCTTATATTCTTATTCTTTTTATGATGCCTTTTTGTGTATATTTGATAATGTATATGTCGATACAATGTTTTAAATAAATTATAAATAAAATATGTGTATATTTGGAAAGTACATTAATGAGTTTTTAACTGATAAGTTGCCAAATTTTTAAAAAAACATTTTCAACTGGCTACAGTAACGCACCTTGTAATCCCAGCTACTTGGGAGGCCAAGGCAGCAGGATTTCATGTGTGAGGCTAGCCTGGGGAACTGAGCGAGACCTTGTTGCAAAATAAAAATATTAAAAAGGGCTGGGCATGTAGCTCAGAGGTAGAGCACTTGCCTCCCATGCTCAAAGCCCTGTGTACAATCCCCAGTAAAGAAAAAAAAAAATGTTTGCAAAGTGCAGACCTAAGTGTATGTTTGGGAAAAATGTTTTATTCTACCAGGTTTTTCCGGAGGGTGATTCTTGGAAGCAATCATTGAGAATGGATTTTCTGCCGAAGGCCTCACACTTATGTAAAGATATCATGGAGTCATGACAGGTGTCTTCCGACTCTGAGGTTCTGATTCAAAATTTTTTTCCTTTTATAACTTTTATGGTTAAAAACTTATCTTTGGGCCAGTGAGATAGCTCAGCGGCATAAGCGCCTGCCGGGCAAGCACGAGGTCCTGAGTTCGACCCCCAGTAGCCACAAAAAAGAAACAAACAAACAAACAAACTTATCTACGCATTATGTTTCAGTACTTATTAGTTTTCCCTTATCCTGGTAATCTTATTTTAGTATTTATAAATGTGACATGTAATGCGGGTTAATTTGCTTGAGTTAGTGTTAAATGTCGACAGTGGGACCATTTTTCCTGCTTGCATGTCTGGATGCTTTCCTAGCTTACTGCTCAGCCTAATGAACTATGAACCGGAGCAATCTTCACGAAGAGAGTTGGGTACAATGATTTTAATAATGGTCATGCTCAAGGAAAGGATTTCCCTAGAAAGACTTGGTGTTTATGAATCATCATGATACCATTTTATTGATAATTCTAAGACATACTCCAGGCCTCAGAAGTCCTACGGTGGATATTTCCACTGAGATGTACGTGGAGACGCCCTATCAATTGTGTGGCGATGTATTTGTGTGAGATGTTACCAAGAATTTTTCACTCCCGAAACCTATGCTTCAGGATCTTCAGCTTTTGAGCGGTTTTCGCCTACAGAAAAGCCCGGGCGCAGTGCCCCCTGCTGGTGAGTGGCAGCTGAGAGTTGGCGTCATGTCAGTGATGGCTGGAGTGGGTCCCTTTGCTGACATGGAGCCGGGGGTGATGCTGAGCCTGCCAGGTCATTTTAGATCAGGTCATTAAAGTAACAGAAGGTCGAATCGATAGAAAACGAGAAGCTCACAGTATTCTCTACATTTTTTAGACATGCGATGATTTGCTATAGTTCAGTTTGGCTGATAAAATATGAACACTTAACAAAAAATGTTTGTATTTCAGGCTCTAAGTTCATTTAACAAGCCATTTTGCCCCAATTCTCAGGAACTATATTCTACTTCCTTTGGGAAACCTAACCTGAGCCTTGGCAGAGTAGAATATAACATAAAATATTTTAGGACTGTTAATTTTCTTAAACAAGTAGAAAAGCACTTAAGACACAAAAGCCCTTTTCTTTTATTTCGGTGACATGAATTAGCACTCATTTGTGCAGGGTTCTAACTGCTGATGATAATGTTAAAGAAAATTAATTAAAACTAAGGACCAGATTAGTGTTTTAGATTATTATTTTAACTTTGGTCTCTAGTGAAGGTGATTGTTTTATAATGAATAATTATCCCTTTAATTTTGCTCCCACAGTTGGGGGAGGAGTTAACTGTATATATCTATGGTGAGTATATCACAACAGTGATAGTTTTGATAGGCTTTAATTCAGGAACCTAGTGCACACTTTAGGATTTTTTTTTTTTTTTTTTTAAAGAGAAGAAAAAACAAAACAAATCAAAAGAAGAACAAATTTTCAAACAAACATAATAGGAGGGTAACAATGGTTAATACATTACGTATTACTATCTTTAAGTTAGTTATTCAGGACACCAGACATTAGCATTCAATTGTCCAAACATTATTGGCACAAACCTTACTCTTCAATGAACTAAGTAAAAATGGTACACTTTAGGATTTTTGTGTCTTGGATTCATGAACTGGTAGCTTGTTTACTTAGGTATTTCCCATGAGGTAGGAAGGAAACCAGGAGAATGTGCATCCTTAAACCCAAGTGAAGCAGGTTATTAGCTTTTCAATGAGTATATATACAAAGTTTCTTCCTACATATACGTACCTATGATAACTTTAATTTCTAAATTAGGCACAGTATGAAATTAATATCAATAACTAATAAAATTCTCTCTATTTTTTTGTGATCCTAGGGATTGAACCCAGAACCTTTGCATTGAACTATATCTCCAGCATTTTTAAATTTTTATTTTGAGACATGGTTTTGCTAAGTTACCTGGGCTGAAATACACTCTAGTCAGACTTTTGTCCCTATTATTGCAATGAAACTGCCCCATCAAGTCAACGATGACCTCCTTAATGACCAGGTCCCAGCATAGAAGTGCCCCAAATTCATGGCTTTGCTTTCTGCAGATTCAGTTACCCATGATTAAGCATAGCTCAAAAATATGAAATGGAACATTCTAGAAATGAACAAATTGTAAGTCTTAAATAACTTTGATTGTAGTATATAGTTATAATTGTTCTATTTTAAAAAGGATTCACTAAGGCAAGTTGATGTTCTGATGAGAAAAGCTATAGACTTGTGACCAAGGACCCCTTTATGAACAAAATCAGCAGAAACATTATGGACCAGCGATGGATAGAGATAGTTTTGTACTGTGACTCCACAAAAGCCCCCAGCTGAGGACATGGTTCCAGGGCAAAGGTAGACTCAGTCTCTGTACTGTAGGAGATTATTTCTGGCATTTAGAGGAATGGGGGATCCCAGTAGACACTAGGTCTCAAAGATAAGAGGCAACGGCTCGTCTTGCCATTGGAATGTGTGCACTAAGATTTGGACCCATTGCACTTCTGTGGCATTCCAGATGGTTATTCTGTTATTTCTGCTGCCTGGACTCTTCCCCCTACTCTTACACAACCCCTCCGCACTTTCTGCCATTGAAGACTTAGCTTATTGACCCCAGCCTGTGGGATGAGAGCACCCTTCTATGCTCTGATGGTACCTGGGTGCCCACCTGCACCCCACCTCCTGTGTTGGGTTGGATTACCACTTTCCCAGGTCCCAGTGTGTGCTCTTTCTGTGACCTTTGGAATTGGAACACCTAGGAGGCACCTGATACTCAGCAATCAGGAAGGTAGCCTAGGTTCCAGGGCAGTATTTGAGTACTAACACTTATTCGCTGTGTGCCTTGAGCACACTACTTAGCCTCTCTGTGCTCTCTTTTTTTTACCCATAAGTTGGAGATAGTAAATGTACTTACCTCATAACACTGTTGTGAGGATTAAATGAAATAACACCCATTAAGTAGTAATACTGACAGACAGATTATAAGTGCTCAATAAATGTTGTACCATTATTAGGACACAATGGATATTAACACATTGCTATTGAAAGAATAAGTGAGTAAATGAAAGAATAAAGTGTGATGTAAAAGAACCAGAACACATCAGCCGCTTTGCAGTGCTTCCTCTGCTGGGTGTGCCTGAGAACATCTCTGGTGAATCACACGAGTTCTTTGGGCTGATTTCAGCCCATGTGCAAGAGGGGCATGAAGACAGGTAAGTCGTGCCTGGTAAGTAGTGGAGCTATCCGGGCAGTTTGATAAATGTATCTGTGCCTGGGCCCTGTTCTTGGGGAGTCTGTCCCAATGCAGTTCCAATATGGGATGCTTTCCTGATTAGAACTGGCTGGTAGGAACGGCCCCTTCCACCCCTAAAGTCCTTCAACTCTAGGATCATCTCCCTTACTACGCTTTTGGTTTTTGTGTGGGATGGGGAAACATCTGAAACTACTTTTTTTTTTTTTTTTTTGTAATCAAAGCCTTAGGAAGGATTAACTAGATGGCATTTTACTTAATCATGAAGGAATTACATTTTCTTATGAGGCTATTTTCTTAAATCATTTACTTGGGTTCCATATGTGCACATTATAGTGAAGGAATGTTTTCAAACTTTTGATTTTCAATGGATGAGGATTCTACCCTGCCTGTGGGGTGCAGCGCTCATAGGACAGTTTGGTGATTTTCTTCCCAGTGGGGTGGTAACTTTCGTTGAAAGACACTGTCCCCAGGGGTCTGGCCAGGAGGGTGTGCATGGCTGCGAGCAGATTGCCTGCGTGACTGGACACCCGCCTGCCAACTCCACCCGTCTGCCCCAAGGCGCCAGGCTGGGATACCTTGTTCACATACCGTGGAGAGCACATGTTTTTGTGTGGAGAAATAAATACAGTATGATCATTTTTTATAATTATAAAAGTAAGTCAGAGGTAAAGAGGAGCATTCATCACGTGTGTTTATTTTGGTCCCTCCTGAAACCCTGCTGAAATGAGAGTAAAGGAATTTTTTTAAAAAGAAAGAAATAACCCACAAAAAGAATGAGAAAGAAAACATTTAGGAAGCACATGGAGAAGAGGTAACTGATTTAGCAGAGGGAAGAAAGCTCTATTCTAAGCTGGCAGAGGAAAAGCCAAGAAGCATCCAAATGTACGTGACAAAATCCCAAAAGGGTATAAGATACACAGACTGAAGTAGGAGAGGGGCCAAAAACCAGCAGAATCATATGAAAAGCTGTCTCAGAACCAGTGAGAGCCCACATCCTTACCCTGCGTCTGTGTTCCAGAGGGACTGTCCCCTCCCGTCAGCAGAGGTCAGCAGTCTTGTCATGGTGGGGGGGGCATGGAGACTGAGGGTCTTTTGATAAAGACCCAAATTCACAATCTCCCTGCCTACACTGAGCCTTGCAGCTGCCCCTCTGGGCGCATACCGCCTGTCCAATACCTTGGCCTTGTGGTTCCACAGACTTTCCTGCCCATGGCGGCCACTGCATGCGGGGCTCGTCTTTCCTGGGAACTGCTAGCTTATTCAGACATTGCATCCCGATCCCTTTCCATATCCTTCCTGTTAAGCTGCTCCTGTCACAACTGTCCCTCAACTGGGTCTTCCACGCCATTGACTGTTCTGCTCTTTCCTAGTTTGTCCTCACCATAACCTCATCCTCAAATTTTTTGGAAATAAAAAGGTTGGATTCGACTTCCCACTTCTTTTGTATTATGCTGTCCTTACTTCTCTCCTCATGGCCAAGGATTCATGGTGGAAGAGGCCTAAGAGGGAGGGGATCAGAGGGAGGAATCCATCCATCCTAGGCAGGAGTGGTGTCGCACGCCTGTAATCCCAGCACTGTGTGAGACTGAGACAGGAGGACAGCAAATTCAAACCCAGCCAGGGCAATTTAATGACTTGGCAAGACCCTGTCTCAAAATTAAAAATAAATAAATAATTAAATAAATGGGCTGGGTTTGTGACTCAGTGTAAAGGTACTGGGTTCAATCCCTAGTATCACAAAAAACAAAGCCAAGAATGCCCCATTCTTTGTTGCTGTAAGACACATCTTGCCCTATGTCTGGATGCTCTACAGCTCTGCCTCCTGTCCTTCAGCCTCACCTTTTCTTTCAGTGACGTCCGTGGTTTTTGAATAATCCCCACATTTTTAATTGCATTCCAATGCATGCCACCCACCCACCCACCCACACACACACACTCACATACACACATTGCACATTTATCTTACAATCTTACATTTTTCAGGAGGCAATGCTCATTTGGATGTTCTCAGATGCCTTCTATTTTGTTCTATTGTAATCTATATATTATTCCACGATTAAAATGCTGGCCAACAAATTGATCCAATAGTGGATCCTGACTCAAAACTTGAAAACCATTGTTGTAGCACATCCCTTCTTTCTCTTGGATATTCCACTTTTTTTTTTTTTTTCTTTAAGATATATCCTTCTCTTACCAAGTTTAACCAGCTCACATCATCTGGGTCTTTAAAGAACTCGCTGGCCAAGCCTCACCCACTTTCACAGCCATATGCTAGAAAGAGTTGTGGTACACATGGTTCCAATCCTCTTTGCTCCTCTCCTCTCCATTCACCCAGCCCTGCACCAGAGCAGCCCTTGCTCTGGTCACAAATGACAACCTCGACATTCACTCTTCAGGCATCTCCTTCCTGGTTGTTTCTGTAGCATTGAGCTCACCTGTGTGTTCCCTTGGCCACTTAGTGTCCCCACATCTCACCCGCCCGGTCCTCTCTCTGCTCCTTGGCCGACTCCTCCTCCCTGGTCTGAACCTTTGCCTTCTTTTACATAATCTCGCACCCCCTTCGATGCACAGGGCTGACTGGGCAGCACCCCTATCTGACTCTCGAGCCCCCGACTACTCCCTGATGATCCCTGGGTCTGATGTCCTCACGGATTTGTGACCACTTAACAAACTTACTCCCGGGATTCTGTGCCGAACACCCACGGACCCCTTAATCTTCCACACACCACTCCCTGGGCTCCCAGCCTTGTAGTTCCGAGTGCTCTTTGGGGTCTGTGCATCCTGAATGTTCTTCTCTGTTAGGAGAGAGGCATGGAATAAACACACTCTTTTTCCTTCCCTCCTTTTGTTATTCTGCTCCTTCGCTAACATGGAAATTTTCTCTAACATGTTTCCTATTCTTTTATTATGTGCTTGGTGCCATTTCCCAAGTCTCATTCTAATTTTCCCTGGAGGGCAGCCTTCATTACTCCGCGGACAGCACTGAGTGGGAATGTGGGCACGGCTGCCTTGTTTCTGTGCTGTCCCCTCCCAGGGAGCACTGTCAGTGGTGATCAGGCAGCCGCTGAGGGCCACGGGCTCTTTCCTAACCGCCTCACTCATCTCAGGGGACTTCTGTGTTTATTCTTTGCTCTTTCTCAACAGTTTTCGTTCTGATCTGGGAGGGTCTGACACACCAAGGTCCTTGGAAGTCTAGATTACAATAGGTCTTACATGAAGTAATTTCATTATTTCAAGTATAGAAAGTCTATTTAAGTACTGTAAATGAAAGCTATCAGAAGGCGGTAAAAGGATTTCATTTGCTTTTGTTCATTAAATTAATCAATTTGTCCCCACTCTACTAATGTTCTGTTAATTTTCATGAATCTCAAAGTGGAAAAGCCCTCAGAGAGAGTCTGGCCGAATTCCTTCATCAGAGCAGCTCCATCTCGGGCAGGTCAAGTGTTTTGGTCGCCTCACTCATTCTTGGCAGAGGGCTGCGATTAAGACCTTTGTCTTCTAATGTGGGGCTTTTTCTGATGCCTCTTGTCTCTCTATCATGTCATTTTCCCCATTCCTATAAATATCCAAGCATACATAAACACATTTTCCTTTAATCAAAATTTTGAGGAGATAGGGAATTATCTTGCCTAGTGATATTTTTTAGTATTTTTGGCTTTAATGCATTTTAATTTGTTTACTTTTTATCCCTATAAATGTATTTTTTAGCTGAAATTTTATTTAAAGTTATTTCACATTAATGGGTGGTACCTTTTATTTAGGTGTGTTTAACAAATAGCATACAGATGACCTTTGAGTGTTTTTATATTTATTACTATCAATGAGAATTTTGTTATTGAAATGCCAAATCCATTGGGAGCGTCAATTCTTATATTGGTCAGCTTTCCATTGCGGGAACTAAATGCCTGAATAATTTATTTTTGGCTCATAGCCTCAGTCCATGGCTCCACTGGCTCCATTGTTTTTAGGCCTGGGGTGAGACAGAAACTCAGGATGAAAGGGCATGGTGGAGGAAAGCTGCTCACTTCATGGCAGCCAGGAAGCAGAGACAAAGCAGAGCCCCAGGAAAGATATGCCCTTCCGTGGCATGTCCCCAGTGACCCACATCCTCCAATCAGGTGCCACTTCCTAAAAACACTTTCAGCTACAAACTCACCGATGATTTGTCCAGTGATGAGGTTAATGCTTTCACGACCCAATCACCTTGTAAAAGCCTATCTCTAGGGGGCACTTTAGGTCTAAACCATAATAGTTCCATAATCATAGAATATGTGGAGATTAGAGTGTACTCCAGGATCTTTTGAAATATGGAAAGTAAGTTATATTTGAGATTGCAATATCAGCATTTCAAGTTATCTTCTTAAATGTCTTTTTGAGAATGTAGTAAACTTGGGTATGTTAAGTTTCTTTTAAGTTTTAGATAAATTTTTCTTTCAATATAATACATAATACCAATCAGTTGGTTTTGTTAACTTTTCTTCTGGAAGGTTGCTATTCAAAGCCCGGTATGAGCAAAATTTTCCTGTAAAGGACTCATTAGTAAATATATCAGACTTTTTGGGCCACACGGTCTTTTGCTCAGTTCTGCTGTTTTAGTAAAAAAAAGAATTGTCCCAAACCAAAATTTCATAAAATTAATTTAAATGAGCTCACTGGCTTTATTAGTAAGTCATGATTCAGGCAACTTCCATCTAGAAATGAAAAGGTCCTCCTTGGGACATTGAAGAACAGTCTGTTTTTATAAGGTTTCATAAGTTCATATGAAAGATATTTTGATCATACCCACCCTTACTCTTCCCTCTCCTGTCCTCCTGATCCCCCTTCTCTTCTCTAACAGTCTCTTCCTCTGAGAAGGAACAAGGAAACAGCAGAATACAAAAAAAATGAATTGGTTAATATCAGGCTACTTCCAGGTACTTTCCTTACAAAGGTTACAGCAGAGGGATCTTCCTTATCTGGGCTCTTTTTTACTGGTTGCTGAGAGTCTCCTGCTTTTAGGAAAGACTGGTCTGTTTGGGGGTTTCCATGCTTTCTTCAAGTTTTATTTTAACATGGTGATCTCCAGTTCCATCCATTTTCTTGCAAATGGCATGATATCATTCTTCTTATGCCTGAATAGAACTCTATTGTGTATATATGCCACATTTTAAAAATCCATTCATTTGTTGATGGACACCTAAGCTGATTCCATGTTAAGTGACATAAGCCAAACTCAGAAAGGCAAGTCTTGTGTGTCTCTCTCATATGTGGAATATAGAAAAAAAGAAAAAAAAAAAAAAAAAAAAGAAAAAGATGACATGAAAGTAGAAAGGAGACTGTTAGGGAAGAGAACGGGGATCAGGAGGATGGGAGAGGGAAGAATAAGGGTGGGTATGATCAAAATATCTTTTATACGCACTTACAAAAATGCCACAATGAAGCCCATTATTCTGTATGATTAATATGCACTAATAAAAAATTTCAGTTGAGGACTGGGGATATAGCTCAGTAGAAGAGTATCTGCTTAGCGTGGGTGAAGTACTGGGTTCAATCTCCAGCATCTCCCAAAAAAAGTCTCAATTGATTACCATGGCTTTCACTATGCGTGACTCCATTTTGGTCTGGTCTGTCAGGCCTAATGCAGGTGCTGAGTTCAAAGCAATGGATGCTTATAACTTTTGTTTAAAAGCAGTTACAGGTGACTGTAAGTGAAGCAAGGTTAAGAAAAACTACATTGCCAAAACTAGCAGCCCGAGGGCCATACTTTGTCAATTCCTGGGCTAAACTGTTGCTGAGTTTTTCAAGCACCAGTGGCAGTCTACACTTCCATTTTTCTTTTCAAAAGGAGTTTGCCAAGTCTACATCCGAATAATAACGGCAGCTGTGTTTCCACTGCTGTGCCTCATCTGAAGTTGGTCTCCCTGCTGGTCATGCTTTCTCCTCTATTTTCCGTCTGTCTAACTGTTAGCTAGAAAGCTTTTCCTCCTCAACTTAAGGGCTTCCTCTCTGCCTGAACTCTGTGAGCATGAGCCTTTGTGGCCTGATACTATTCGTGCCTTTCTGTGTTTAGCACTTTCTCCTAAGGTCTGAGAGACAGTGGTGCAAAGCGCCATGCTCTGCATGCAGCGAATGTTTGGGAGCAGCTCATTTAGCACCCAGTAAAAGTTCAGCTGCTCCACTGACCTGGGGAGGGTGGCGGTGTGACAGACACTTGATCAAGTTAGCAAGACCCAGACTTTTTTCTTTAGGGCTCTAATTTCTCAGCAAGGACACCAGGCCTGTTGTAGAAGTGGGACTATAGAAACCATGGGAAGTTTAGGGAGGAATCAAGACAGCATCCAAGAAACATCCAAAGTGCTATGGCAGATATGTCATTCAGGCTTCAGAGTAGCAGTGGCTGAAACATGCTTTGAGTTCTGGAAATAAAGCCACTATTTCCTAGCTGTGGGGACTTGAGTAAGCTGTTTAACTTAATCCTCTATCCTGGTGTGACCATTAATTGTGATACATCAGCTTGACTGGACTAAGAACCACCTAGCAGATTGGTAAAATACAATTCTAGCTGTATCGGTGGATGACTGCTATGTAGGCCGGCAAAGTGAGGGGAATGACCCACACTAGATGTGGGTGACACCAACAAATAGGTTTGTAGACTTGATGGAATGAAAAAGTAAAAGAAAAAGGAAGCGTGTCATCTTGAAAAGCTCCAGTCATCTTGAGTTGGTATGCCCTTTGATGGTGCTGTTTTTGGACATTGGTCTCCGGTTTTTTCTGCCTTCCAATGCAGACTTGCACCAGTGACTGTACAGCGAGCTTCTAGACCTTCAAACTTGGACTGGCGCTGTGTCCATGATCCCTCTTGTTCTGTAGTTTCCATCTTCTTGGGCTGAGCGGTTATTCGATTCTCTGGCTCTCCAGCACACAGGCGGCCATTGTGGATCTCCAGCCTCTGATCCTGTAAGCCCAATAAATCCCATTGTGTAATTCTACTTATATATATTTTTACTGATTCTGTTCCTCTAGAGAACCCTAACTAACACATCTGGATAATGGAGAATACAAATGGTACCTACACAGGGCACAGAGACACAGGGCAGAAATCATCTAGCATCCTGAAAACCCTCAGTACATGTTGCCTTTTATTGTCATTTGACACGTGGAGGCTGGCATGACCTTCCCTGAAACCAAACCTAGGGCTTTTTTTTTTTTTTTTT
The DNA here is from genome assembly GCA_028451465.1 of Erethizon dorsatum. Taxonomy (NCBI): domain Eukaryota; kingdom Metazoa; phylum Chordata; class Mammalia; order Rodentia; family Erethizontidae; genus Erethizon; species Erethizon dorsatum. The sequence continues at coordinate 99,158,232 of CM051834.1, forward strand.
TTGTGGGTACCGGGGATTGACCTCAGGACCTTGCACGCCAGCAGGCGCCTGTGCCGCTGAGCGATATCACCGGCCCTTTTCTTTTTCATATGTGGGTTCTGGGAGTCAAACTCGGGCCCTTGTCCTTGCCAGGCAGGCACTTATGCTGCTGAGCCATCTCACCGGCCCCTAGGACTGGTTTTAATAACCCTGATAAACTAAGCAGAGGATCTCAGACGGTGAAAGAAAGCCTGTCATTGAAGCCTAAAACCAACACCTTACACGTGCAGTTACCAAAAGATTGTCATATTTTAGGTATTTCTAAATTAAATTTCAGTTTAACTAAAATTTATTGAGTGATTCTATGTGCTATGTCCTGGGAGTTCAGGAATGACTAAGGGGTAGCTACTTATTTTAAGAGATTTAGACTCAGAACAATACTTTTATGGTTTGATGTGGTTTGTTCCCAGCAAAAGTCATTTGAGGCTTAATTTCCCAATGCAAAGGTCAAGTTAGCAAAGCCCATACTTGTTTCTTTAGGGATCTAATTTCTCAGAAAGGAGACTGGGTCTGTTGTGGAAGTAGGAGTGTAGAGATCATGGTGGCAGGGCCTTTGAGGAGATAATTAGATCATAAGGGTGCTACCCTTGGAGGGCATTGGTTGTTACAGGATCAGGCTTTCCCCACAAATGTGGGTCATTACAAACGACTGAGCTTGGTCTCTCTCATTCTCTTTGCCAGTATCTTGTTGAAAATTTTCATCTCTATATTAAAGAGATTGTTCTATAGTTCCTTTTTTGGTTGGATCCTTGTCTGGTTTGGAACCAAAGTAATGGCAGCTTCCAGGAATGACTTTGGGAGTACTCTTTTCCTTTCAATTTCATTGAAGAGCTTGAGGATTATTGGTGTTAGATCTTCCCTGAAGCTTTTGTAGGATTCAGCAGTGAATCCATCCAGATCTGGGCTTGTCTTAGTTGATAGGTTTTTAAATTGCTATTTCAATTTCATTGCTTGCAATTGGATATCTATTATAATACCTGTGGACTTTATTTATGTTCACCCCCAATTTCTTGTAGTTGGGTTAATGTATAAATAAATGTATCAGGTAGACCCCATCCTACTACCTGGTGCTCTTATTAGCCTTTTGAGTGATCATATTAAATTGAAAATAGTAATAAAAACATTCTAGGAAGATGATAGTACAGTTTTAAAATCTCTCTAAATTTATAAATAAAATGGAGTACTAGATGGCAAACCAAAATCCCATGGATGACATTTATAACAAAACTAGTGACAAGATATCCCCAGAAACCCCGAGACATTAACGGGCAAAGACAAACCAACATCAGCGATAAGACTTTTAGAGTATCAGTGTCTATGTAGAAATACAAAGGGAGAACTAATGGGGCATTTGGCAGACTTTAGATCAGAAGCACTCCCAAACGACAAACAGATGTTAACTCGGTGGACCAGTGTGAGAACAGTAACTGAAATCAAGAGGGGCTTGTTTTTCTTATGTGAGCACAAATTGCCTGCTGTAAGGTCTGAAGGGCCTCAAGGAGACCCCTATGTGGTCTATTAAATTGTCCCTTCCAGGATAGGGTCCCACACCGAGAAGCAACTGCTGGGAATGGAAACTGAGCAGAGTGGGGACAATAGAGAGGAAGGAAAGAGAAAGTCCAGATGAAAATGCTGGAGGGGAAATAGAGCCAGGAAATCTCAAAAAGCAAACCTTCATATTTTTTAATGCTTCAAGAAAATAACAGAAGTGGGGGCTCTGTGAAGTTAGAAAAGCTACCTTAAGGACCTCCTTCTTCTAAAATTTCAGGAAAATTAACTTCACATAAAAATGAGCAAGCAATTGAGGTCAAATATCATACAAAGTCATTTTTAGAGAGATTAAATAGTAAAATAACATCCCTTCGTATAATGAAAACGTACAAAGGCACACTCACAAAACAAGTCAAAATTGTAACCTTCTAATTTAAAATAAGAAAAAGACATTAAGAAAAATCGTATAAGATATGAAAGAACAACATAAATAAGAATTAGAAAAGCTGACAGAACTGAAAAAAAACTAAAATGAAAAAATTTTAGAAATGAAGACTAACGTAGAGGTATATAAGCACAAATAAAACAGATGATGCCTTATAAATAAAGGGAAGACATTTTAAAAATAAATGAAGAAGGGGATTATAATATTTTAGATGAACTGAGAATTATTGAAGATAGGCAAAGAAGACCCAACATATAAGTAATAAGAGCCCCTGAAAAAGAAAACTAAGGCAAAGGTAGAGAGCAAATGATAAAAGCTATAGTTTTAGAAAATTTTCCTGAAATTAGAAAACATTTGAAATTGCATATTGAAAGACCTGACCATATCCTGGAGAACACTGATCCAAATTTGGTAACCTGGGACTAACTCCAAGATGTAGTCTACTAAATTAACTGCACTTGAAAGAAAAAAACTCCTATGGTTATCCAAGCAAGAAGACACAGTGACTTACATGAGAAAGTCAGGTAAATTATTATCAGAGTTTTTACAGCACTACTTTATATACCAGAAGAAAACAGAGTAGTAGGTTTAAAAATGCTCAAGGAAAAAAATGTGAACAAGCTGAGGACGGGGCTCAGGGGTAGAGCTCTTGCCTTCCATGCACAAGGCCCTGAGTTTGTTCCCCAGCACCACACACACACACACACACACACACATACACACAAGAGTGCACCTGACTTTCCGGTACAAAGATTACTGCTACTAATTTTACCATTACTAAAACAGAAAATAGTGTTTTCATGAGAATTTCTGGATGAAACTATTAGAGATATAGCTTCAGATAGTCTAAAAGACTAGAAAAACATCAAATTAAGGCCTGGTGGAAAACATTAAATGTATGCTTATAAAACCTAGATTAAAATGAAGATAAAAGAGAGAACATATTGTCAGTAATAGACTGTAAACTCTGTACGACTGTAAAAAATGGGAGAAAGGAGACAGAAATGCAAAAATAGGGCCGGTGAGATGGCTCAGTGGCATAAGCACCTGCCTGGCAAGCGCGAGGTCCAGAGTTAGACTCCTGGAACCCACATATGAAAAAAGGGCGGTAATATTGCTCAGCGGCACGGATGCCTGATGGCACGCAAGGTCCTGAGTTTGACCCCCGGTAGCCACAAAAAAAAAAAAAAAAAAAAGAAATGAAAAAAAAAATTAAATTGTTCTCAACAAGTGGTAGTATTAGTGTTATTAGTCTTAGACTATTGTATATATAATACGGGATAAAATAAATGAATAATTATGAGATATACTATAATCTTTTTTGTTTTAGAGGGCTCCCAGTATGAAAGAAAGGAAGTAGTGATGTAATATAGATGTTAAAAATAATTTTGGGTTTAAATGAGAAGTTTTAACTATGAACTCATGAACTATTATATTTTTAAAGTTATGTAGGTACACATGTATATGTGTGTATATTCTAATTCTGACTAATGAAAAGGCCTAGCAATGAGTATTTCTACTGCCTAGATTGTAGCCTCCTTATATAGTTTGGATCTTAAATGTCTACCAAAGGCATATGTGTTGAAGGGTTGATCCCTAGGGTAGTGCTGTTGGGAGGTGTTGGAACTTTTGAGGTGGAACCCCACGGGAGGTCTCTAGGTGTTTAGGGTGTGCATCTAAAGGGGACTGTGGAACCTCCTTCCCTTCCTCTTTCTTTTGCTCCCTGGCCACGAGGTAATCCATTTGCCTCACCATGCACTCCTGGTGTGATGTGTTACCTCACCACCGGCCCGAAATCAATGGGACCAACTGACCGTGGATTGAAACATCTGAAACTATAAACCAAAACAAACCGTGTCTCTTTATAAACTGATTAAGTATTTTATAATTATGGAAAGCTGATTAACACTAAAATGCTGTTCCCCGTTAAACAAACAAACAAACAAACAAACAAACAAAAAAGGTTCTTGGAGAAATGGCTAATTCCAGGTCTGGCACAGAAAATGTACAAAATAAACTAGAGCATCTCATCATGGCAAATACTGAGGAAACCTACAGATACTGTAATGTCATGACAAAAGGGCCAGGAGCTAATTTGAGAAAGATCCCTGTTGTCCAAATTTGGGACCTTCTGAGCTCCAATAAGAAAAATATTTGTAATGAGTCGAAATATCAAACTGTATTTAAATTCGTGAATTTGTTGACTTAAAAATTAAAATCTCTTGGACATTTTCAGAAAATAATAGTGATCCAATTCATTATTTATCTTGAAATTGATTAGTAAAGGAAAAGATTCAAGCATTTATCCCGCTTTTCCTAGGTAGCCTAAGCCAATAGCAACCAGACATAGAAGAGGGGCTGTATCTCTTTATACAAATATTCCAACTAATGAAAAAGAAATGATAGAATATCACCACGTTAATGAATTTAGGCATTCTACATTGGCAGTTGTCACACCACGAAGAGAGAGATCATGAGACATCATGTGTTTCTTAATGAAAGAACTCAGTACCACCTACGGTGTCGCCAAAGGGTTTGAGCCTCGGTCTGTGCCAGCCTCTGGATCCAGCTGCCAATTTTCAAGAAATACAGAGGAACATGTTGAATTATACCAAGAGTATCAATCAGCAAAGCCAGACTGTGAGAAACTACCAGTCCAATGCCCCAGGTTTTTTCAACAGATAAATTATAATGAAAAGAGAGAGAGGTGGAAGGTGACCTGTAAAATTAAGAAAGACCTAAAATACCCAATTCTTAAATGGCAGGGCTACAGTAGCTAAGGGTGTGCACTTGGCGATAAAATCAGACACACGCACACACACGAGACAAACATGTAATTATTATGCGAAGCCAGTGTAGTGGTTTTTTTGGAAACAGAAAGGGGATAAGGCACAGGAAGGCATTCTGGGTTGGCTGATAAATTTATTTCTTGACTTTGGTGGTGGTTGCAAGTTCTTTTTATTTTTTAAAATAATATTTATCTTTATAATAAAAAGGTTACAAAAGAGAGAGAATAATGATAGAGTAACTAAAATATACCTATACTTTTAATTTATATAGTGATTTTGTTCTAGTAAGCCCCCTCTGGGGTGGTCTTCTCAGGTTTAATTAGACCTGTGGACCCGAATCAACCATATAGAGCACATTACTCCTCCAGTGGGTTGTCCTTTTGCCTCCCTTCCCCATCCAACGACAGCCGGCTAACACAGCTGACATTCCACCTGTATCAGGTTTTCCAGGAGAGAACTAAAATGTTAACCTATGATCAAATGTGTCTATAAGGAAAATAAGAGATTTTTTAATATCAATTTTTTTTCCTGCTACTGGAGATTGAACCCAGAGCTTTCACACTAAACTCCATCCCCAGCTTTTTTTTTTTTTTTTTTTTTTCATTTTGAGATAGGGTCTCTCTAAGTTGCTATGTTGCCCAGACTGGGCTTAAACTTGTGATCTTCCTGCCTGACCCTCCCAGGGTGCTGGAATTCTAGGTGTGCACCACCACATCTGGCTTTGGTGATTGCTTTTGCACCTGTTCCTCACATCTAAGAATTACAGAACCGTCATCCTTGCATCTATTTTCACCATGGCTTTCAGGACACTTCATGCACAGTGTAAGGCAGGCAGATGAGGTGGGCATCGGGTGCTCCTTCAGCACTTACATTTGGTATTTGAGGTACAAGTATATTAATGCTCTTATTCTTCATATGGAGATGATATGAAACAGGGAGGTTTAGTGACATTCTCTAGATCACACAGGGAGCTGAAGGCTCTGGTGGGCCATCCAGTGAAAGTAATGGCCATTGTAATTTCTGCTTTATTTTCAATGCTATCTTAAGAAATGGGTTTTATATTAAATTTTTCCTTCTGCTGCCTTGCTCCCTTGCCTTTTTGGCAAGGGCCTGAGAAGGGGTACACTGTTTCTGAATTGTAGTAATTAAAGGTCTACTCTGAATGGTTTATTCTCCAACTTAACTCCCTAAAAAAAACATAAGAGCTTTTGACAGAATTAGGACATGGGAAGCAAAAAGTCAATTAAAACTGATTTTTTTCAAGAGCCACATAAATGTTATAAAAGTGCCACATACTTGAGCCATTTTAGCAGTTTTCCATCTGTTTTTGTTGTCTCACAAAACAGGAAGATTTCCTGGCAGTTCTTTCGGTTGTCTTAAGTGACTTAGATCACAAAAAATGAGATGATCCTAATTCTCAATGGTTCACTCTGGCTCTGAGGTTTAGGGCAGGATGCATCAATTCATTCCGTGAGTTCTACCCCCCTTGGCTAGAAAAAGAAAAGAATGTGGACTCTCACTCGGAAGGGCAGAATAGCATAGTGGGTTGTCCTTCAAATACATTTTCCACTGGCACCAGTCTCTTCTTGAGCATAAACAGACTGTTGCTGAACATACAGACATTCAGGAGATTCTATAAATTGAATCTTCCATCTTCTGCTAATATGGCTTTTGGCAATAAAGCCATTATCATGAAGTGCCATAAAAGACATCTTTTTTTTTTTTTTTTCATCTGTTGCCGACTCAGCATGGGGTTTATTGCTATTTAGAAGTCTGATTGCTAAATGCTAAACCAGGCAGGTCACCCTGCAGTAACTGGATAGATGGGTCTCTGATATGCTGCTTGCTGTCACTCAGGATAACTGGCAAATGTTTTGGTGGCAGCACCTAAAAGGACCTCAGAGACATGGAACCTTCGTTTTCGAGAGCCAATTGGACATTAGCTTATTGCTGTAATGGCGATCAGTTGGGCATGTGGTCTATGAACTCATCCAATTAAGGTACTGACTACATATTTGGAGACTGGTGCCATGAAAATTTTAGATCTGGATTAAATAGAAATTCTTCTTCCAAGAAATTTACACATAACTTGCGGAAATGATACCCCAAAACAAGAAACATTTGAGAATTACCAAATGCTAGAGTCTATGTAATTTATAAAGCTTTGACATTATAGGGATACTTTCTAAGTGCTTCATAGGTGGTGGTTGATTATAATTATTATTTGGGTCACAGAGGTAGCACTTTGGAATGAATTGAGGGTGGCCTGGAATATTGAAATTTTGCAAAAGTGGCGGTATCTGGAGAACAAATAGGATTTACTCAGATAGGAGGATTTTTTTTTTTTTTTAATGTGGGTACTGGGAGTTGACCTCAGGACCTCGCGCTTGCCAGGAAGTGCTTGTGCCACTGAGTGACATCACCGGCCCTTTTTTTCCCTTTATGTGGGTTCTGGGAATCGAACTCAGGACCTCGCACTTGCCAGCAAGTGCTTGTGCCACTGAGCGATATCACTGGCCTTTTTTTTTTCCTTTATGTGGGTACTGGGAGTCGAACTCAGGACCTCGCGCTTGCCAGGCAGGCGCTTGTGCTGCTGAGCTGTCTCACCGCCCCCCCTAATTTTTTTTTTTTTTTTGAGACAGGGTCTTGCTATGTAGTTCAGGCTGGCCTTAGACTCATTATGTAGCCCAGGCTGGCCTTGAACTCCCAGCAATCTTCCTACCTCAGCCTCTCGAGTGCTGGGATTACAGATGTGCACCACCATACCCAGCTTAGAAGGATTTTGAAGGCAGCGTGATATACATTAGGCTAGTTTTCAGTTTAGGATTTGGTATTCTTGTGTCTATTAAGTGACATTTTGGGGGGTGCTGCGGATTTAACCCAGGGCTCATGGATGTTAGACAAACACTCTACCCTTGAGCTATACTCCTAACCCTATTAAGTCATCTTGCACATGCTTTCCAATTTCCAAAAGTTTGTTGTTGTTGTCTCATCTGTTCTTCCTCTTTTGCAGGTTTGTGTATTTTATTTATACTTTTTGAGAAAATAATGTTACTATAACTTTAATGAAACTTTGGAAGAGAGTGAAAATGGGTACATATGTCCAAACTGTCATTTTAAAAAGAGATTTATTAGGAAGCAGGGAAACAGGTCTTTGTTGAATGGGAAGAGGATCAAGAGATGGAGGGAGGGGAGGAAAAAAGGGTGAAAAAAGGAATTAAGATGTGTCATGTTCCTGTACCAACTTCCCACAAGGACTGTAAACATTATATACTGTGAACATGTACTAATAAGCATAAAAAAGAGATATGTCTTTCCAGAGAAATAACTTTGTTTCCAGCTTTGTGAAGGTATAATTGACAAATAAGAAAATACAGTGTGAAATGTGATGTTTTGACACACACACATATATATATATATATATACACATTATGAAATGACTACCACAATCAGCTAATTGACATATCCATCCCTCACATAGTTGTCATTTCTCTGTGGTGAGAACTTTAAGATTTTGTCCTCTTAGTAATTTCCAACTACACAATGATTATTACTATTATTATAATTATTTGTGCATGTTATTATTAACTATAGTCACCATGCTGTAATAGATGCCCAGAACTTATTTCTTCTGTCTTATTGAAATATTATGTCCTTTGGCCAATATGACTCCATTCCCTACAACTTCTACCAGCTTCTACTGTTCTACTCTCTGCTTCTGAGTTTGACTCTTTTATATTCCACAGGTAAGTGAGATCTTAAGGTATTTGTCTTTCTGTGCCTGGCTTATTTCCCTTAGTATAATGTCCTCCAGGTTCATCCATGCTGTTAAAAATGACATGATTTCCTGCTTTTTAACAGATGAATTGCATTTCATTGAATTGTTATATTCTTTACCATTCGTCCGTTGATGGACGCTTGAGTTACTTGGCTATTGTGAAGAGCGTTGCAGTGGACATGGAAGGACAGACGTCTCCTTGGCACACCAATTTGGATATATTACAGTAGTGGGATTGCTGGATCACATGGTAGGTCTATTTTTAATTTTTTTTTTGTGGGTACCAGGGGTCGACCTCAGGACCTCGTGTGCCAGCAGGTGCCCGTGCCACTGAGCAATATCACCAGCCCTTTTTTCCTTTATGTGGGTACCGGGAGTCGAACTCAGGACCTTGCGCTTGCCAGGCAGGCGCTTATGCTGCTGAGCCATCTCACCGGCCCTCTATTTGTAATTTTTAAAGGAACTCTAATACTGTTTTCTCTGATAGCTGTGCACATTCATATTCTCATCAACAGTGTTCAAGGATTCCCTTTTCTTTATATCCTCGCCAATATTTATCTTTTGTCTTTTTCATAATAACCATTCTAACAGATATAAGATCATATCTCATGATTTTTTTTTTTTTTTTTTTTTGTGGGTACCGGGGGGTCGACCTCAGGACCTCGCGCGCCAGTAGGCACCCGTGCCTCTGAGCGATATCACCAGCCCCTTTTTCGTATGTGGGATCCGGGAGTCGAACTCGGGCCCTCGCGCTTGCCGGGCAGGCGCTTAAGCCGCTGAGCCATCTCACCGGCCCATATCTCATGATTTTAATTTTGATTTCCTTGATGATTAGTGATGCTGAGCATTTCTTTTCATATACATGTTGGCTCTTTGTATGTCCTCTTTTGAGAAATGTCTATTCAGGTGTTTTGCCCATTTTTTTGCTATTGAGTTGTTTGAGTTCCTTATATATTCTGGATGTTAACTCCTTACCAGATATGTGACTTGCAAATATTTAATCTCATTCCATAGGTATTTTTCTTGTTTCTTTTTTGTACAGAAACTTTTAGTTTGATGTAATTCCATTTATCTATTTTGCTTTTGTTGCCTCTACTTTTGGGGTCTTGTCTGAAAAGTTATTGCTCATACCAATGTCAAAAAGCTTTCCCCCATGTTTCTTCTAGTATTTTTATAGTTTTTAATCCTTTTTTTAAGTCTTTGACCCATCTTGAATTGATTGTTGTATATGGTGTGAAATAAGAACTTCATTCTTCTATGTGTGAATATCCTGTTTTCTAATCACCATTTGTTAAAGAGACTGTCCTTTTTTCTGATATATATTCTTGGCACTTTAAAAAAAAAAAAGGCTATAAACATGTGGATTTATTTCTGGGCTTTCTATTTTCTTGCATTGATCTATATGTCTGTTTTCATGCCAGTACCATGCTGCTTCGATTGGTACAGCTTTGGAGTGTATGGAGAGTCCTCTTCCTACCATGGTTTGACTCAAAATGTTTTGACTTTATGATGGTGCAAAAGTGATATGTATTCTGTAGGAACTGTGCTTAGAATTTTGAATTTAAATCTTTTCCAGGATGGTGATATGTGATACAATATTCTTTTTGATGTATTGGGCAGTGCAGCAAGACAACTCCAATCACCCATGCAAAAGAGGATGAACAATTGACACTAGTTTGGTGAGTTGGTGAGCTATATAATGCTTGGTAGGTTAGGCATATTAAATGCATTTTCTTCTTAGTACAATATTTTCCAGTAATAATGGGTTTATCAGGATATAACCTCATTGGAAATCAAGGAACATCTGTATTTTGAAATTAGGTAGTGTGAAAGCTAGAGAAAGGGAAAAGGACCGGTTACTTCTGTTTCCGTTAATATGATAGACTGGGCATATTAGCTATCTTTTCTCTCTTCTCTCCTCTCTCTTTCTCTCTGAAAGGGGATTTACTAGATTGCCTTACAGGATCAGAGGCTGGATAGTTCCACAATGACCAACTGCATGTTGGAGAGCCAGAGAATCCTGTAGCTGCTCAGTCCAAGAAACCGGAAGTCTTAGAACAAGAGGAACAGAGGATGCAATCCCAGTCCAAAGCTGAAGGCCCGGAAGCTCATTAGAGTGAGCCTGTGTGAAAAGGCTAAAGAAGTTGGAGTCTGATGTCCATGGCAAATTGCAGAAGCGAAAGATGCCCCTGCATGAACAGGATCCAGCTGTCAAGTGCAGGCCGGCTTCCTCCTTCTTCTGCTTTTATTCCATTTGGGGTATAAGCCTATTAGATATGCCACCCACGTTCAGGGTGGGTCTTCCCCTCTCTGTTGCTGGTCTATGTGCCAATCATTGCTGGGAACCCCTCACAGACACACTCACCGTGTACTTTACTAATCCTCTAGGCCTCTCGCCGTCCCATCAAGTTTAGCAATCAAGATCAACTGTCACACTAGGTATCTTGAAGTCCTTTTGCTACTAAGCAGGTATCTAAAGTTTGATAATTTCCAGGCACACAGAGTCTTGAGTTTTACCTGCTACATGCTAGGACCTTGGCCTGTGAAAGTTGAGGCATTTGAAGAGACCCATTTAACTGGAAACCTCACAGAGCTAGAACTCTGAGTGGCAGAGGGATTGATCTAGAAACACTTCTCACCATAAAAACTCTCAACATATATCTGTACAGTTACAAAAGAAGATTCAGTAAAGAAAACGGTTTTCTCAGCTTGGGTTCTGGGTGGAGTCACAACAGAAACTTCCCCTGATATTTTACAATCTCAGGTCAGCTTTCATAAGATAGGGTGTTCTAATTTATGGCACTCGACACTCCCGAAACCCATTCTTCCTTTCCCTTCCCTTCCCTTCCCTTTCTTTCCCTTTCCTTCCCCTTCCCTTCCCTTTCTTTCCCTTCCCTTCCCTCCCCTCCCCTCCCTTCCCCGTCTCCTTCCTTCCTTCCTTCCTTCCTTTGTCCCTTCCTTCTTTCCTTCCTTCCTTTCTTCCCTCCCTCCCTTCCTATTGGGGATTGAACTCAGGGCCTTTGCACTGAGCTACATCCCCAGAATTTCAAAAAAAATTTTTTTAAATTTATTTTGAGACAGTGTCTTGCTAGGTCACTAAATTGCCTAGGATGAGTTTGAACTTGTAACCCTCCTTCCTGAGCCTCCTAGATTTGGATTACAAGCATGCATCACCATGTACAGCTCTATCTATCATTTTCTTTTCAGAGTCCTCAAGTTGCTAATCTATGTATGCCACTGACATGCTGTGTTCCTTGAGAGAGAGGTGTTTTACCTTATGGTACGAACGAGAATGCCTTCTTCCAAATTGTCTTTCCAACATTGGTTGGAATCTGACACAACCATCTACAGGTATTTCTTTTTTTGTTCTTGTTTCCAGGTACATCAGACAGATGGTAATCTCTTCATGATTCAATCTTTACACTTATTTCTTTCCTGTTGTCCTTAGCTACATGAACTTACATGTTTGTTTAAAGTTCCTTACAGTTTTGGTGTGGTCTTAAGAGAGGAGATGGCCACATGGTCAATTCTCCATCTTTCTTTTACAAAGTCTAATAAAATTATGTTTTATGAAAACTTTTTGACTATTTTTTCTTGCTTTTCTTTGTTAGTATTTTGTTTTTAAAATTCTATTTCAAGCTCTTAGGGGTTTTGTTTGTTTTTGAAAACAAAAGTGTCTCTTTAAAAAGTAGAAGAATGAAAAATTTTGGAAGGGATGGTTGGAAATCTGGTGGATTTTTTTCTAGCTCGTTTCCTTGAAATACAACTTCTGTCCAATTTCAGAAGATTCACTGAACTAGTAAAGAAGATGTCCAGATTTCCCTCTCTTTACATTAAGCAGATCAAAAATATTTTATTGGTTTGTACCAGGGTGATAAAAACACTTCACATCTGTATATAGCTTTAATACCTCAGTATTAGTTCTTAAGTTAGATGTGATAATTGTAGAGTTTTCCTTCTTTTTTTTTTTTTTTTTGTGGGTACCAGGGGGACGACCTCAGGACCTCGCGCGCCAACAGGCACCCGTGCCACTGAGCGATATCACCGGCCCCTTTTTTGTATGTGGGTTCCGGGAGTCGAATTCGGGCCCTCGCGCTTGCAAGGCAGGCGCTTACGCCGCTGAGCCATCTCACCGGCCCGAGTTTTCCTTCTTAGGCATAAATTTCCATGCTTCTTTTTAAGAAGAACTATTTCTGCCTCCCTTTCTATGGTATTTTTTTTTTTTATGTGCGGGTACCGGGAGTCGAACTCAGGACCTCGTGCTTGCCAGGCAGGCGCTTATGCTGCTGAGCTACATCACCGGCCCTCTTTGGGGTTTTTGTTGCCCCTCGTTCTAGCATCATTCTGCAAAATATCTTTAAAGTTATAACTTTTTTTGCTGAATAAAAATATCTAGTCTGCTTTAGACTAGCAGTTAGCAAAAATAGTTGGTTTAAAAATATTTCTTTTAAGATTGTCATATGTGCAGATTTTTACTTTAATGCCTTCATGAGATAAAGATAAAACTGGGGTTTGGAACTTGATTTCATCCACAGGTATACTGCTTTTAACTTTCTCCTTTTATTAACTATGTAAAAGCAAAGTGTTTTCTGTTGCCAATTTAACTTCTTTAATTAAAAATGAAAGTTATAAGGTAGTAGTGCCATGGGTGAAGTTCTAATATCATCAGAATGGGGGAAATGGGCTTAAAATTAAAACTGTTGGCATGAGGGTAACTCTGCTGTACAGAAGCAGGAGTTTTGACACTTTATTTAATGGAAAATAGATACCAATGCCTTAAACTCTTCTGGTATTACCTTTTAAAGATATTATAAAACTATAAGAAGCATGACTATGAGAGAAGCGCTGATGAAAGCCGAGGGTGCCTTGGGAAGATGGGAGTTGGAAAGATTAAAGCATGAATACTCAGGGTTTCAAACTCTAAAAGAATGTGTTTTCCAGTTCTTAAATGAGGTCAAGCAAAGCAGACTTCCGCTTCACTTTTACCAACCTTGTAAAGTTGGCAACTATCTAAAACGAACAATTCATTCTGGAATGCACTGAATCTTAAAATAAAATCTTAAAGAGAACCCCTGGTTTGTAGTCTTTGTACCAGTTGCATGGCTTTCTGCCTAAAAAGCAAAGTACTCCGAAAACTGTTTTTCTCTTTTCTTCCTGTCTTTTATTTTTTTGGAATGTCATAAGACTCCTTCCACTCATATGCAATTATATAAAAGAAGATCTTTTCAAAGATAGTTGCCCATTCATGAAAAGCCCTACCTGTATCAGCTGGGATTTGTGTCTGTCGTGCAGCGCAGTCTGTCCGATTCAGTTCCTAACATTTCACAGAATGATGTTCAACCCCAGCCCCAAAGCCAGATGCCATATGAGGCATATCATTTTACAAAATATTAATAGATTTTCCAATATCAGTATTATACACAGAGATATTTCAGGCACACAAAATGTTACATCTACAAAGACTTTAACATAAAAATGTCCTGGGCTCAGGACTTACAGTAAAATTGTGATAGCAAAACTAAATTAATTTCACGGTAATTTATCATCTTGCCAATTTGAAGGAGGAGGAGGTGAAGGGTCTTTCTGTCAAGTACCTTCCTCATGTCTTCCAACAAGAACTTAAGGCTAAGATGCAGTGAAAGCAAATTCAAGTACAGTTCATCTGCACGAACCTAGCAGTCATTTTTTTTTCTTTTTCTAAGCCCGCAGGTCTGTCCTTCTGGACATCTCTGACCAAGCTAATAGACACTGAGTCCCAGCAACACTGACACTTTCAGAAGATTTGGTCTTTAGATGAAGGAACAGTGGCTGACAGAGGGGACCTTTGGAAAGCACCAGCCACCAGCTGGAATGGCTGCCCAGAGTGAGCAGGACTCCCACGCCCTGTGGCCTGCAGGGCTCAGAAAGCTGGAGGCACCCTGTGGCCTCCCAAATCAGAGCCATGTGCTCAGTCTGCCATGTGACAAGGAAGGGGCTGTGGGGCCCATCTGTCCCAGTCATCGCAGAGCAGAGCAGGGCTCCAGACAAGTGGGACACAGACTGCAACCCTGGCGTGCGTTTCTGAATCAGGGTCCCAGTCAGTCTTCCGAGGGCTTCCTGCATCTTCGGCTGTATCATTCCATATGGGCATCTGACAGGAAAACCTTTCTCTTTACAAGACCTTCGAGGGCAGCTGGAAAATCATCTTCACAGTTTCACCTTAAAGTCTCTGAAGAGCACATATGTGACCCGTGAAGGCGTCCTTTTATGTTTTAAGTATCTTTGTGGATTTGTCTCATGTTTTTCAGTATAATGCTTTTCATTTTCCCCATGTGATTCATTAGTATTTTTCCTGTTGTAGAGAGTTATCATTAATATCCAAATTAATAGTCACAAAAGCATCTGCACTTAGGGCAGCAGTTTTTCTATAGGAAATTGGGTTAGTTGCATCCTTTCCTAACCTCATTTTGCTGTATTAAAAAAAATTCTGAGTTTTGAAAGAGCTTTATTGTTCTTAGGTTTATATATTGAAATACATAATACTGTCTTAAAACAATCCTCCAAATATAAAGAGGTTAGCAAAGATTACCCATAATTCCACTTCCTGGGCACAATATCTCTTCCCATTTGAGTCCATCTTTCTGATCCTTTTTGGGCAGCTAGAAATATAGCCATCTATATGTGTGTGGTCCAGAACTACACCCTCTCCTTAGAATACTCTCGACTCCCATGCTTAGCCAGTATCACATTTGGCCTTCTCTGTCCATCTCTCTCCTCTCCTCGAGCGCCACATGTTCTAAGTACACCCAGAACTACATCCTCAGTAACTTCTAAACACTGTCTTCTCTCAAGCTGTGGGTAACCTCATTTAGCCGCACGACTTTAAATGGCACCTCTCTGTTGCTGATTCCCAGATGTTTTAAATTTTTATTTTTTTAAATTATGAGCATTATTTTTGTGGTCCAGGGATCGAACCCAGGCCTTGCATATGCCAGGTAAGCACTCTACTATGGAGCTACATCCCCAGTCCTTTCCAGACAGGCTCTTGCTGGTGTTGCCCAAGCTAGTCTTGCGCTTGCGATCCTCCTGACTCAGCCATGAGCCACCATGACTAGATAATTTTTGATTGACAAATCATAACTGTATGCATTTGTGAGGTACAATGTGATGCTTTGATTGATGTATCTAAGCAGGGTGGGAGGACTCAATGCACAATATTCTAAATACTTAAAGCAGAGTAGAAACTTATCTTTATTTTATTTTTTTATTTTTTGTCTTTTTGAGACAGGGTCTTGCTATGTAGTTCAGGCTGGCCTAGAGCTCACTTTGTAGCCCAGGCTGGTCTCGAACTTGCAACAATCCTCCTGTCTCAGCCTCCTGAGTGCTGGGATTACAGGCGTGTGCCACCACACCCGGCTCTGAAACGTATCTTTAAATTGAAGAGTTAACAATATTATGAGTAAAGGGGGTTTGACTTTTTTAAAAAAACAGTAGATTTTATTTAAGACTGAATATTTAACAGTTTATTGGGTAAGCCTAAAGGCTTGAAATTACACATCTATGAATTTAGGCCTTGTGTTTTTGACACCTTGGATCTTATTCTCCTTCCTTTGCTATTTTTTTTAACTTACTGCAACAGATGAGGGGCTCTTAAGCCATCTGTTAACCTTTCTTTCTCCTTTCTTTAACCATGTAGAGTTGCTCAAGGCAAGAAGACCCAGAGCCAGCAAGACTGAAACAAAAAGCAAAGGAGGTGAGCATGGGCGCAGATCATTGGGTTTGACATTTCAAGGCTTGAGCCTATTAATTTTTTATGCCCTGTTACTTGTATATCGTTAATAAAAATCTGATGAAAAACTTTTTAGGATGTATTTGTTGCTTTGGCTTTGATCTTAATGTTTGCAAACTAATACATTAATACATGTGAAGCCTTAAGGAGTTTTTCTAAGAGAATATTTCCATACATTATATTTTCATTTCCATTTTAGGTGGCTGAGTCTCTGTGGGGTTGTTGATGGCAGTGGCATTAGATTTTGGTGGGAAATGTATCTCTTTGTCTGCTGTTAAATGTTACTTCCCAGGCATGCAAAACCTTGTCATCAATATTTTACCTAAATTCATTTCTGTAAGAGCCCACGCTTCTAAGATGTGTTGTCATTCCACATTCTTCATTTTATAAAGGTACGGGAAACTCCACTCAGTTCTTTGTAATGGGAAAGCCAGTCTCGAATCATGGCTTGCTATTTAGTAATTAAAATATCACTTGGATTAAGCTTCAGAGTTCAGCTCAAGTGAATGTCATTATCTTTGCCCCCTTTTAGGTCCTGCTCCCTAGCTGTGGCATCTGTGACTGAGTTGTGAGAAACTCAAAAGTCAAGCCAATTAAAATGTGTCATTTTGTTACTTATGTATTATATATATATATGCCCTCAAATACAAGATCTAGTCATGCCAAGACAAAATGTTCACAAAGACTTCTAAATAGCATTTGAGATTTGAGAGGCTAATGAATAATTTGACAACATTTGAAAATTTACTTTATAAAATAAGTAGATATGAAACTTGAATTATTACTTATTAAAAATGATCACTAACCCAATTTCGAACACTTGAGAGTGACATGTGGGCCAGTGGGCTGTCGAAATGGCTCTTTCATTTGTGCTTTATTGCAAGTGACTGTAAAATTCTTTGAATATTTATGATTTATATTGAGGGTAAAAATACCTTTAATAGTTTTCAAGTTTTTATCTTTGTAAGTAAGGTTTGAAATGTCTATCATTTTCTGATTCATGAGTGGTTTATTATTCAGATGAATGCTAAGTACCTTTTTTCTTAGAAGAAAGGATGTAGGAAAAATCCTACTATATAGGAAAGCAAAATTAATTCATAGTAGTGACCATTTAAATAATCACTGGCCAGAGTGATTCGTATTGGAATTTCTTTTACTATTGTTCCAAAAAAGATGAAATCTTTATAAATATGGGTTTTTTTTTAGATCCACTAGAGGGAGTAATGCTGTACAGATGTATATTTTTCTTTAATAAAAAAGATTTGTTTGTCATCCAATTAGTAAATACGTTTGCAGTAACAGTTATATCCAAATTCAATAACCGTGGTATTTTGAGTCTTGCTCTTTATTTACGAATGTTGCTGGGGACAGAGGGAAGTGCTCTATACTTTCCTGCATTTGTCCTACTTCTTTCTCCCCTTCTCATGTTGTTCCTTAATTTTCTAATTCTGTCTAATATCCCAAGGCAATTTTGATATGCAAATAAGCCTTAGTACTCAAAAACGGAAGCTTTTGAGATTCTGACTTTCTTTCTTTTTTTTTTTTTTTTAAACAGAGATTCTGCGTTTAGTACAGTAGCCCCATGATAGGGAATAACAGATTACAACTCCACTTCTCTCGCAGCTTTCAAGAACGAGTCTTTCTGATTCTGAACCTGCCCCAGGACCTCCTAGTGGTCTCGCTGGACTAGTTCTCGCTCTGGGAGGTCACCAGGGAAAGAGGGGGGGAACCTGGTTATTGATGATAAATGATACCCTCCCAGACAGGAGAGTTCTTCTGAGGCAAGGATAATAAAGAGCTTCGAATTGGAAGTTTTTGATTTTTTAAAACTTAAAAAATTTAAAGTAATTTGGAAACATGCTTTAAAAATTTTAAGTCCTAAAAGCTTATAGTGAAAAAGCACAGTGCTGTGTTCCCCTCCTCTCATGGTACTCCTCAGTGTGATCACTTTATAAAATGATTTTTTTTTTCTCTGTTTGGTTTTTTTGAGACAGGGCCTCACTATGTAGTCCAGGCTGGCCTTGAACTCACTATGTAGCGCAGGCTGAGTTCGAACTCACAGTGATCCTCCTGCCTCAGCCTCCTGAATGCTGGGATTACAGGCATGCGCCATGGCTGGTTAAAATAAAATTTTTTATTGAGGTAAGATTTACTTATAGTGAAATACTCAACCTTTTTTTTTTTTTTTTTTTACAGAAAGTTTTTGAAATACTCAAACTTTAAGTCTTTAATCGATTTTGATAAAGGTCTGCGGGTGTGTAACTCTCACCACACTCCAAATGCTAGTCATTTCTGTCACCCAGAAAGTGTCTTCCTGCCCCATCTTGTCATAATATACAGGAAAGCAAAATTAATTCCCTATAGTGACTGCTAAAATGACCACTGAGTAGTGATTGTTATGGAAATATTCTTTACTATTGTCTGGAAAAAGGTAAAATAGCTAACAAATGTGGTCATGTTTCAGATCCACCAGGGGGAGTAATGAAGTCCAGGTTTTTTTTTCTTTATTCTCTTGTGTTTTTGATATCTTTAAGAAGGCCAAGGACTCTAAGACTTCCTCTGATATTTTTTCCTAAGAGTTTTACAGCTTTTGCTTGGATATTTAAGTCTGTGGTCCATTTTGGGTTAAATTTTGTGAATGGTGTGAAGTAAGGGTCCACATCAGGGCAGACTTGTTTGGGTTTTCTTTTTTGCACTTCTTTCATTAAATTTATTCATAAGTACTTTATTCTTTTTAATTTCTATGGTGAATGAAACTACTTTTTGATTTTATGTCAAATTATTTATTGCTAGTGTATACAAACACTATTAACTTTTGTATGTTGATCTTCTATTCCGTCATTTTGCTGAATTCACTTATTAGCTGTAGTCATCTTTAAAAGTGGATTCCTAAGGATTTTATGAGACTGCAATTTCTGAGAATAAAGATACAGTAGTTTATGTCTGCCTTTTTAATCTAGGTGACTTTTCTTTTTTTCAACTAATTTCTCTGGCTAGAACCTCCAGTACAATGTTGAATACTTTTTGTGGTTCTTGATCTTAAAAGAAAAACACCCCTCTTCTGTGCTACTCACAGAAGAATGTCCAAAAGAAATTCTTCTTCTTCTTTTTTTTTTTTGTGGGTACCGGGGGTCGACCTCAGGACCTCGCGCGCCAACAGGCGCCCGTGCCGCTGAGCGATATCACCGGCCCCTTTTTCGTATGTGGGATCCGGGAGTCGAACTCGGGCCCTCGCGCTTGCCGGGCAGGCGCTTAAGCCGCTGAGCCATCTCACCGGCCCAAGAAATTCTTCTTACACTTGAATAACTGCCTACAATTATGTCACGTTCTCTATATTATGTTAGATCCTATTTTTCTAGTATAGTTTCCCTGTCTGCCTTTGCTGTTGTCCTTTGCTCTTGATGAAAGAAGAAACATATTTTCTTTTTCTTTTTTTTTTTTTTTTTGTGGGTACCGGGGGGTCGACCTCAGGACCTCGCGCACCAGCAGGCGCCCGTGCCTCTGAGCGATATCACCGGCCCCTTTTTCGTATGTGGGATCCGGGAGTCGAACTCGGGCCCTTGCGCTTGCCGGGCAGGCGCTTAAGCCGCTGAGCCATCTCACCGGCCCATCTTTTTTCTTTCCAGTAGTGGGAATCGAACTCAGGACCTTGCGATTGCCAGGCAGGTGCTGTGCCGCTGAGCTATATCCCCAGCCCAAGAAACATATTTTCTTCATTTTATCATTAGTATCCTCTAGGTTTTTTTCTTCATTACTTAGACTTTATTCCACTCTCTTTTCAAATCCACTGACTTCTCGAGTCTGCCCTGATTTCACAATATTTCACGAGGACTTTAGTGTGCTGCTGTTAGCTTTTTCTAGAGTTGCTAGCTGCTTTTCCTTACTTGCCTTGCATCCTACAAATTTTTTGTATTCACAGTTATCACAAAGCCCAGCCACTTTCCTATGGAGTCTCCCCACTGCTATCCCTGGAGACCTCCTTTCTGAAGCCCACTGTCCCCCTGCTCTATTTGAAGCTGGTGGCTCCTCTGGCTGCTGTCCAGCTGACATTCTGGTGCCTCCCTCCTCTCCAACTTCCGTGTCAGCTACACCTCGGTAACACAGCACTAAATCTTTAACTCCTTCAGAGGAGACACATGGGAGGGAACTTTTCTGAGTGTTTGTAAATCTGAAAATGCCTTTATTATGTTTTATGGTTTGAATATGGTTTGTCACCACAAAACTCGCACTGAAGCTTAAATCCTTACTGTGTCAGTGTTGGTAGGTGGGCCCTAGTGGAAGGTGTTTGGGTTGAGGATGGAACTCTCTTGCATAGATTAATGCTGCCTTTTGGGAGTGAATCCTGGCTCTCACAGGACTGGATTAGCTGCCCCAAGAGTGGGTTGTTGTAAAGCAAGTTTGATTTCCTCACTTTCTCTCTTGCCGTTTGACCTTCCAACTCTCTTTTGCCTTCTACTTTCTACCAGGAGCTGAAGGCCCCCAAGAGAAGATCTTCAATATCATCACCCAATCTTTGACTTTTGGTATCCAGAACTTTGAGCTAAATAATCTCTTTTCTTTTCTTTCTTTCTTTCTTTCTTTTTTTTTTTTTTTTTTTTTTTTTTGTGGGTACCGGGGGGTCGACCTCAGGACCTCGTGCGCCAACAGGCACCCGTGCCTCTGAGCGATATCACCGGCCCCTTTTTTCGTATGTGGGATCCGGGAGTCGAACTCGGGCCCTCGCGCTTGCAAGGCAGGCGCTTACGCCGCTGAGCTATCTCACCGGCCCTCTTTTTTTTTTTTTATGTGGGTACTGGGAGTCGACTTCAGGACATCGTGCTTGCCAGGCAGGTGCTTATGCCGCTGAGCTATCTCACCGGCCCTCTTTTCTTTTTAAATTAGCCAGGCTCAGATGTTCTGTTATAGCAACAGAAAATGGACTAAAATATTTTTTCCTCAAACTCGATTGATAATTTGGCTGGGTATAGAATTCTTAGTAAAAAATTAATTTCCCTCAGAAATTTGAAGGTCATATTTCGTTGTCCCATAGCTTATGAGCACTCTAATGTGAGTCTGATTATTTTTATTGCTTACCTTTTTCTTTCAGGATTTTTTTCTTGCTATTCTGAAATTTCGTAATGGTATATTTAGGCTGGATGTTTTATGTTCAGCTTGCTTAGACTTTGAGAGGTCTTTTTACCTTAAAGACGGATAGAATGCTCATATACCAATGTCAGAATTAACATCTACCTGTTGGCTTTTTATTGTAACTGGAATTGAGGCAGCCTATGGCAGAACTAACTACACTAAATTCAGACCCTTCGGTTTCCCTATTTCCAGCCCTATTGCTCGATCTGTCAAGCGTCACAGTTCCGAGTCTAGAGCATTTCATGGTAGTTTCCAGCTCTCAGCTGCAGACTCTACCTGTGTGCAAGTCACAGTTGTCATGGCCCTATCTCTCTAGGTAACATATCTGTCCATTCTCTTCAACCAACCCCCTACCCCTCCCACCCTGTGGAACCACCCCTCTCTTCTTCTCTTTACAGTATGAGAGTGAATCTTGTATTCTTTTTGTGGCAGGAGGAGTTCACTGGAGACTGAGCCCAGGGCCTTTGCATTGAGCTACTCCCAGCTCTTTTGAAAATTTTAACTTTGAGATGGGGTTTTACTAAGTCTTTGAGTTGCCGAGGCTGGGCTTCCACTGCCAGTCCTTCTGCCTGAGCCTCCCAGATTCCTGGGATGACAGGCATGGACCGCTATACTCTTCTCTTTTGCCATTACTTTCCTGGGGTCTGAGGAGGAAAATTATATCAGACGCCTTTCCATTTGCCACTGTTCTCATCTCTTCGTCATCCTTTTCCACCCTTACCTCTATGGTGGGGTAGGGAACCACAGGGATACCAGTTCCCTTGCCATCTGCTTTCTACTTGTATCTATCCGATGGTGGGAGATACAGAAAATCAAAGGGCAAAAAGAGTGAGGCTAAGGTGTTTATTCCTTCTGCAACTTCCCTGTGAGCTTGTCTAGGTTTGGCTGAGTCCTAAGGAAGGGCCACAGCTTTTTCCAGGTGGCCTCTTTCCATGGGGCTCTGGCTGGAGATAGCAGAAGCCTCACCTTCTCGTGCCATTCATGGCAAAAGACACTGCCCTATCTGGCCCTGGAGTACTGCCAATCTTTTATGTTTTCTCTATTCCCTGGTCATATCTTTGTAAGTAATCCTTTTATTGAATTTCCCTTGACTGATCCAGTTTGAGTGTGATCTTATTTCTTGACGGGACTCTGGCTTATGCAAAGAGAGCATAAATCATGACTGCCTGGTATACTATATATTGGATCAAAGAATCTCAGTTTTTAAAGCACATCATTATTTTTCCCACATAGACTTTTTTTTGTGTGTGTGTACCGGGGGTCGACCTCAGGACCTCGTGCGCCAGCAGGTGCCCGTGCCGCTGAGCGATATCACCGGCCCTTTTTCCGTATGTGGGTTCCGGGAGTCGAACTCGGGCCCTCGCGCTTGCCAGGCAGGTGCTTACACCACTGAGCCATCTCACTGGCCCTAGACTGTTTTTATTTGTCTTTTGCAACCTGTGTATGATGTTTAGGTCTTAATCCTCTATTACCATTCTAGTTCACTCTTTATCAGGGGATCTTGGAGTTCCACTGTCATTTCACTGTTGTCTAATTTGTTGATCATAGAGAACATTAAGGAACAGGGCTCCCAATATAAAATGTAGTAACTAGCACTGAATTGGATCAAATTATCCAGACAGGCATACCAAGTTTGTTTATGTCTTTGAAACTTAAAAATTTTGCCCCTGCCTCTAGGTGGTGGTGATTTGTTTCCGATCACCGACCAAGCAGGAAGGGTCTCCTCAGATGAATATCAACGAACCCAACTTTTGAATTGTTTTTCTTTCAGCTATCAGGGGTTCAGGAATTATCTGTGGGCACATCTGCCCCTTCCTCCAGAGTGATGTCCTTAATGGCCGGGCCCGTGTCCTCGTTGAGTTTCTGCCGCCAGCAGCCAGTCCAGAGGCTGCCTATCGTAAGAGTGAAAAGATTATTTGTATAATGAAGGAAATTGTCCTTGGAGAGCTATAAAACCACCGTCCCAATTGAACATCTTCTCTTCTATTCCCTCTGTCCAGTTTTGCTCCATAAATTAATGACTAGGGGGCTCTGAAACCTCGACAAAGGCTATTCATCTTAGTCTGCAGACCCCCTTGTGAAAGAAATGAAGCTTCCCTTTATTTCCTTTAAATCAAAATAAATTGGATTCTGAATTCCCACATGACTAGGTTGGAGGAAATTTGATCCTAGCCATCTAGGGATATCAGGGAGTTTCAGATGGAGCCTAAGCAATGGGGAAAGACCCGTCTTTAGCCATCCAAGTCACCCCAACAGCCTCATGGCCAAGCCTCTGCCTCCTTGAAGACAGGTAGCTCTGCTGCTTCTGTTGTGAACTTGGCTCGGGATCTCAGCTGACTGGGAGTCTAAGGCCCAGGCTCTGGCCTCTTGGAGTCCCCCAAGCTGGTGTTTCCCTCTGTGACCTTGCTGTCTCCACTGCTGCAGCACTTGCTGGCACAGCTCTCTCCAGAAGGGCAACTTGTACTCTTCTGTGTGTGCTTCCTACAGGCTTTAGCCGTTGCCCTCTTGTCTCTCTTCCCTGTCATCAAAACGTGTGTTGCATATCACAAAAATGTAGAAATATTATGTTTCGATAAAAATGATTTTTAAAAAAAGGAGAGTGAACTTCTGTAAAACAAAAGCCAGGAAGGCCACCTATCTGTCAGATACTTCTGGTTATCCTTTAGGACAAAGTGTGAGCTCATTTCCCAATCAATTTCCCCATCATCTACTTGGGAAGGAAAAGTGATTGGCCAAGTTGTCTGCAGCTGATGGCTGTGCTGGTCAGGATGTCAAATATTTTGGACTTGCTCTGTAAGCAGGCATTTGTTTTGGAGTGTTAGTCACTTCCTTTCTTCAAATTCAGACTCCTTGCAACCCAGTTGTGATGAAATAAATTGCAGCTGAATGGTTGCTAATAAATGTTCATTTCTTTCTGTTCCCTTTCCCTTTGTGCTCATGACTGAAATTTTTCTCCCTACTGCACTGCAAATTCCTTGTTCCATTCCTATTTGTATCTGCTATACCTGCCAAGTCGTCAGTTACTGTCTGTGAATTTAGCCCACTTCCCTCACTGAATGTTTGGTCTAACCAAGTCCCACTGCATTTTAGTCACCATTTTGTCTTCCTGGGCAGAAGGCATAAAGATCTTCCACAGTGAACTGTGCTTCGAGAAAGAAAAAGGAACATTTGGGGGCTGGCGTCTTTCCTCAGTGGTAGTTTGGCCCGTCAGCTGTGCTGGGAGGTGTGAGAGTGAGCCCTCCTCTCCTTTTGCGGAGGGTTTCTGCGGGACTCTGAACTCTTATGCTGTCTCCTCAGGAAAGTTCATAAGTGCTCCTCGGTTTCTCCTGAACTGTTCAGAGGCAAATCTGCTAACTCTAGAAAGGAAGAAGATTCTGAAGTTCTGAGCTCAATGAAATATAGCCAATGGCTTTTATAGTCATGTTTTCAGATACTAATATGGTATAAATGATACAATTCATTATGGAAAATTTGAAAAACTATAGATGTGTATGCTCATACACATGTTCTGTATTTTCTGCTTACGCAGCAACACTTTTATTTGGATGTCTAACGGGCATTAGCTGGAACCTCCCTGAAACCTGCACCTTCTCTGGACTTGTTCATCTCAGGACTAGGGACTGTATTCTTCCAACTGCTCAGGCATCCTGGAATCCATTCTTCTTCTCTCACCCTCAAATCTAATCCATCAGCAAATGTTGCCTTTTCTGTCTTTAGAGCCCACCCAGACTCTGAACACTTTTCACAAACTCCTCACTCTCTTGTTCTAAACATCAGTAGCTCTCTTCTGGATCACTATAGGGCCACATAGCTGGTCTCCTCCTGTGGCCTGGACTCCCTACAGTCTGTACTCTGAGGCTGCTGGGATGTCTGTTTCAGACATAAGGGAGATACAGGAGCCACACTTACCTCCTGCCCCAAGAGAACTAGAAAACACGTCAACATATCTAAAACGATTGCCTTATGTACATAAACCATAAGTTTGGACATATGTGTGTCTACCGGGTTTCCCTTATTGCAAAAAATGATTGGGATAAGTCAACATTTTTTTAAAGTACTAAGGATTAAACCTAGGGCCTTTGCACTGAACTACATCCTCAGCCTTTTAAAAGAAAATTAAAAAAAAAAAATTTGAGACAGGGTCTCACTAAGTCACCCAGGCTGGGCTTGAACTTACGATCTTCCTGTCTCAGCCTGCCAGAGTGCTGGGATTACAGGCGTGTGCCACCATCCCCAGCTAGGATAAATCAATTTAGAAGGAGGAGAATTTGTTTTGGTTCATAGTTTCAGAGGTTTCAGTCCATGGTCACTTGGCCCTATTCCTCTGGGCCTGTGGCAAGGAGGTTCATTATGGTGAGAATGCACAGCAGAGGAAACGGCTCACTTCAATAGCAGCCAGGAAAGAGGAGAGAGGAGGTGAGAGCCCCATCTCCTCCGAGGACATGACCCTAGTGACCCAACTCTCTACCCGGGTGAATTCCATAAGTATAGTGTTGAAATTGTTCCATATTTATAGACTTATCTGAGTGTATCGGTCAGCTTTCCCATTGCTGGGCCAAAATACCCAACACCTGCAATTTAAAGGAGGAGAGGTTTAATTTGGCTCATGGTTTCAATCTGTGATTAGTTGGTTGTAAAGCAGGAACGTCACGGTGGACAGGAGTGGTGGACCAAAACTGTTCATTTCATGGTGACTGGGAAGCAGAGCAGGTTAGAAAGCACCACCAAGAGAGGTATTTCCTCCAAAGGCATGTCCCCAAGTGACCCACCTCTACCTGGGCCAGCATAGTCAGCTATGAACATCGTGGATTAATCCACTAATTAGTATATCACCCCTATGATCCAATCACCTCTCCAAAAGTCTCAATCCATTCAAATTGACCACAGTAACTGTCTTTGTCACTTTCTTCATCACTGGGACAAATATCTTACACTCACAATTTAAAGGAAAAGAGGTTTATTTTGCCTCACACTTTCAGAGATCTTGGCCCTTGTATGGTGAGCCAGCTCCAAGGTAGGAACAGCAGGGTGGAAGGGCCTGGGCAGAGAAAAGCTGCTCACATCATGGTGGCCAGGAAGCAGAGAAGGGAGGCATCTGGAGGGAGATGTACTCTTACGGGTCAGACCCCCAGTGACCCACCTCTTTTGACCAGGCCCCACTTCCCAACGTCACATTCAGCTATTGCACCCTCATAATCCCATCACCTTCCAAAAGTGCCACCATGAGTGCATGAGGCTTTGGGGGGACATTCTCAATTCAATCCATAACACTGCCACACTGAGGATTAATGGATTTCTTCCAATACCAAATATATCTATTGAGAATACAGAAAGTACCGTACTGCCTTGATTGTGCAGCTGATAATAAATCTCGAAATAGGGCACACTGACTGATCCCACTTTATTCTCCTTTCCCAGAATTGTTTTAGTTATTTTGCTTCCCTTACTTTCCATATAAATTTTAGAGTAAATTTATCCATATGTTATGACTTGTATCTAGATGTCCCCCCAAAGCTTCACATGCTCATAGGTGGGGCTTTTGGGACATAGCTGGATCATGGATGTGTGATACTGGATCAGTCCACTGATTGATTAGCCTAGTTCTTGGTGTGGCTGAATGGATTTACTGAAGACAAAAGAACCACCCTGGGTGTGGGTGGCGCCAACCACTAGGCTTGTAGCCTCGATGGAATATAAGGGGAGAGAAGGAAGGCTTGTTGCCTCCTGCCTGCCCTGTCATGGACTGTTTCTCCTCCGCCATGCCCCTCTCCCATACTGTCCTGCCTTGGAGCCAGCTGACTATGGACTGTAGAGACAAACTGTGAGCTCCTTTAACTTTGGGGTGTCGGGTATTTGTGCCAGCAACAAGAAAGTAACTAAGACACCCTATATACAAGATTTCTACTTAAGGGGCTGGTGAGATAGCTCAGCGACATAAGCACCTGCCTGGCAAGTGCAAGGTCCTGAGTTTGACTCCCGGTACCCACATATGAAAAAAGGGCCGGTGATATCGCTCAGTGGCATGGGCGCCTGCTGGTGCACGAGGTCCTGATGTCGAACCCTGGTACCCACACACAAAAAAAAAGATTTCTATTTAATCAACTTTTTAAATGTTTTACCCATATAATTGTATCATATTTATTGTCAAGTATATACCCTAGATATTTTAATATTGATTGTTGCTGTGAATAGAATTATTTTGACATGTTTTCTTTTTTATTGGTACATGATTGCAATACATAATGAATACATTCATTGTGGAGGCACCTTCTGTGCCTGATTTATTTCACTTAGAATTATGGTCTCAATGTGCGTTCATTTTCCTAAAAGACTCAAACTTATCCTTGTTTATGGCTTAGTAGTACTCCTTTGTGTATATACATTTTCTTTATCCCATTTATCTGTGGAAGAATGTATTTTCCAGTTGAATATAAATTTTGCTCTTCACATATTTATTTTATAGCTGACCACTTTGAAAAATTTTGTTATGAAGTTTAACAATTCTTCTCCTTCTCTCCCTCTCTCCCTCCCCTCTCCCAGCCCCTCCTCCACCCCTCCCCCTCTCCCTCTCTCTCCTTCTCCTCCTTCTTCTCCTTTTTTTAGTCAGTTCTGATTTGCTTCAGACTTCTTTGACCCATGGGTTAAATAGAAGTTTGTTGTTTGGCTTCCAAATGTTTTGAGATTTTGCTATTATTTTTTCATTATTAATTTCTAGTGTGATTCTATTTTGTCAGAAAACAGGCCCTATAAATTTTAATTCTTGGGCCGGTGAGATGGCTCAGCGACATAAGTGCCTGGCTGGCAAGTGTGAGGTCCTGAGTTGGACTCCCGGTACCCACATAAAGGGAAAAAAAAAAGTGCCGGTGATATCGTTCAGTGGCACAAGCACTTACCTGGCAAGCACGAGGTCCTGAGGTTGACTCCCAGTACACACATAAAAAAATTTTTTTTAATTCTTTTATTTTTTAAAGTTTTCTTTATGATCTATTTATGGTCTATTTGACCTGTGTTCCACTGATACTTGGAGAGTGTGTATTCTGCTGTTGTTGGGTGAAATGTTCTATAAATGCTGATAAGACACTGTTGGTTGCTTGTATTGTTCAGTTTCTTCTATGTCATTGCAGATTTTTTGTCTGGTTTTTCCATCAGTTGTTGAGAGGGGGGTGTTGAAGTCTGCAACTCTACCTGTGAATTTCTGTATTTCTCCTTTAGATTCTATCAGTTTGGCCTCACATGTTTTGCATGTTTCTTGTTTGGTGCGCACAATCGTAATTGCTATGCCTTGGTTAATTGACTCATCAATATGAATGTACCTCTCTTTCTATGGTAATTTATTTAGCTGTGCTACTTCTATAGTTTGGATGTGGTTTCTCCCCCAATGGTTCATGAACTGGAGGCTTGGATTTCAGTGTGGCGTGTTGAGGTGGTGGAATCTTTAACAGGTAGGGCCTAGTGTGAGGTAATTAGGTCAGGAAGGGCATTGCCCTCAGATGGGATTAATGCCAGTCTCATGGAGTGAGTTAGTTCTTTTTTTTTTTTTTTTTTTGTGGGTACCGGGGGTCGACCTCAGGACCTCACGTGCCACGAGTTGCCTGTGCCGCTGAGCGATATCACTGGCCCTTTTCTCGTATGTGGGTTCCGGGAGTCGAACTCAGGACCTCGCGCTTGCCAGGCAGGCGCTTATGCCGCTGAGCCGTCTCACCGGCCCGTGAGTTAGTTCTTTTTTTTTTTTTTTTTTTTGGGTGGGTACCGGGGGTCTAACTCAGGACCTCACACGCCAGCAGGCACCCGTGCCACTGAGTGATATCAGCGGCCCTTTTTTCGTATGTGGATTCCGGGAGTCGAACTCAGGCCCTTGCGCTTGCCAGGCAGGCTCTTATGCTGCTGAGCCATCTCACTGGCCCGTGAGTTAGTTCTTTAAAGAGTGGGTTGTTATAAAGTGACGCCATCCCCCATGCTTGCCTGCAGATGGCTGTTTCCATTTCTGTTCCTCTGCCATTTGTGATTCAGCCAAGGGACCCTCACAAGCAGCCCTCACCACCTCACACGTTACTGCCCGATCTTGGACTTTTAATGGCAGAAACAGAAGCTATGAGTTAAATAAATGTCTTTTCTATATAAAGCACTCAGTGAACTAATAAATCTACTTTATCTAATATTAACATAGCCATTCTTGCTTTTCTTTTGAGTAGCATTTGCATGATACAACTCTTGCTTTCAACCTATGTATATCATTTTATTTAAAGTGAGTTTCTAGTAGCCAGCATATAATTGAGGCATATTTTTCAATCCACTCTGCCAATCTCTGTCTTTTTTTTTTTTTTTTGTGGGTACCAGGGGGTCGACCTCAGGACCTCGAGCGCCAGCAGGCGCCCATGCCGCTGAGCGATATCACCTGCCCCTTTTTCGTATGTGGGTTCCGGGAGTCGAACTCGGGCCCTCGCGCTTGCCGGGCAGGCGCTTAAGCCGCTGAGCCATCTCACCGGCCCCAATCTCTGTCTTTTAATTGATATATTTAGGCCACTTACATTAATTGTAATTATTGATATATTAGGATTTAAGTCTGCTATTTTAATTTTTGCTTTTTTCTATTACTTCTATTTTTTATTTCTCTGTTTTCTTTTTCCTACTTTCTTGTGGACTTTTTTAGAATTCCACTCTGATTCTTCAATAGTATTTTTTATTTTCAAATAGTATTATTTCTTTTTATAGCTTTCATAGTGGTTGATATACATATTTCCTTATATAAACAGAATTTACAGTCTACTGGTGTTGACATTTAACCATTTAAATGAAGCATGGAAACATTACCTCTTTTTTGATACCTTTACTCTCTTCCACTTATAATTGTCTTATTTTCCACACTTACATTTAGAATCACATTAAACAATTGCAATTTCTTATTTGTTTGTCAAACAGAATTTAGAAAACACAAAAGGTGAGGGAAAATGTATTGTATTTAACCATATTTTTACTCTATTTTCCTAAGAGTCTAAGTTTTGTTGTTTTAACATTTCATTTTTGTTTAGAGAACTTTCTGTAGCCATTTTTTTAGAGTAACCTGCTAGCAAAAATTGTCTTAATTTTTCTTCTTCTGAAAATGTCTGATTTCTTCTTCATTCCTCAAAATCATCTTTACTTGGTGTAGAATTCTGAGTTGAGCACTTTTTTCAACACTTGAAAGTTGTTCCACCTCTTCCTTTTGACCTTCATGGTTAAAAGTTAAGTTATTAAAATTGTTCTTCCCCTATACATAAAGTGTTGTTTCTCTCTCAGCACTTTGAAGATAAATTCTTTATCTTTCAGAAGTTTGATGATGTTGTGTTGTTATGGCTTGTATCTAGATGTCCCCCCAAAGCCTCATGAGGTCATAGATGGGGAGTTTTGAAGGTGGCTGGATTAGGGTGTGTGAATGTGGATTAAGAGTGCGATACGGGAATTAAGAGAGTGGATAATGGAAGCCCCACCCTGGGTGTGGGTTGCACCAGTCAATAGGCTCACAGTCCGCATGGAATAATAAAAAGGGAGAGAGAAGGGAGGCATTCTGCTTGCCGCTGCTGCTTGCTGCTTCACTGTCCCCTGCTTGATTGCCATGGACTATTTCTTCTCTTTGATGCCCCTCTGCCATGCCACCCTGCCTTGGAGCCAGCTGACGATGGACTGATGCCTTTACAAACTGTGAGCTACAATAAACCTTTCCTCCTTTAACTTGTAGTTGTTGGGCA
This sequence comes from Erethizon dorsatum, assembly GCA_028451465.1. Taxonomy (NCBI): domain Eukaryota; kingdom Metazoa; phylum Chordata; class Mammalia; order Rodentia; family Erethizontidae; genus Erethizon; species Erethizon dorsatum. The sequence goes on from CM051834.1 coordinate 99,189,394, forward strand.
TTTTGTCTCATCAATGAGAAAAATAGCTAAGATGTGTCTCAGTGTGAATTTCTTTGGGTTTATTCTGTTTGGAGTTTGCTTAATTTCTTGAATCTAACAGGCTTATGTCACTTGCCAAATTTGGGGAATTTTAGTCATTATTTTTTTCAAATACTTTTGGGCCTCCCACATTTTCTCCTCTCCTTCTGAGAGCCTGATAACATAAATGTTAAAACCTTTGCTATTGTCTCACAGATCCCCGAGACTTCATGCTCCCTCCATGTGCTCTGTCTCTCTTGTTCAGACTGGGTAATTTCTACTGTTCTAACTTCAAGTTTACTGATTCTTTCCTCTGTCCATCTTCCTCTGTCACTTCCAGGTTGTCCCCACCCATTGAGGCTTTTGTTTGTTTGTTTGTTTGTTTGTTTTTGGTGGTACTGGGGATTTAACCCTGAGCTACATCCCCAGCCTTTGTTTTTATTTATGTATTTTTATATTGAGACAAGTTCTTGCTAAATTGCCCAGGCTGGGGTTGAACTTGTTATTCTCTAGCCTCAGCCTCCAAGTAGCTTGGATTACAGGTGTGAACCACCATGCCCAGCAGTCATCCACTGAATTAAAAATTTTTTTTAATTATGTTTTTTAGTTCCAAAATTTCCATTTGTCTCTTTTGTATTTCTTTTATTGATTTGCCAAAATGTTCTATTTTTATTTGTTTCAAATTTGTTCATAATTGCTTGTTGTTGAAACAGTTCATGATGGCTGCTTTAGAGTATTTATTAGCTAATTCTAACACATCATATTGATATTGGCATCTGCTGATTGCCTTTTATCATTTGGGTTGAGATTTTCCCAGTTCTTGTTAAGAATGATTTTTGTTAGGGACATGTACATTTTGGATATTTTTTATAAGAATCTATGTCTTGTTTAAGCCCTCTATTTTAGCTGGTGCCTTTTGACACCACTCTAGAAGTGGGCAGGATGCTGCCTTCGTACTGCGAGGTATTGGTTAAGTCCAGGTTTCTACTTGGCCTGTGTGGACACCTCAGGAGGAAGAGACTCATTACTGCTGCTTGGGGATGGGAGTTCCAGCTGCCAGGTCTCCACTAACACCACCCTGGAAGGGAGTGATAGGAGTGTCTCACTGCTGTTCTCTACGTGGCCTCCAATGACATCACAAGAGAGGCTGAGTGGCCTCGTGAATGCTGGGCAGTGGTGATAATCTTGATCCTTCTCGATCTGTCCTCTCGCACCAATCCAGTGGGGAGAGTGAGCGCTGCCTCATTACTGCCAGATGGCGATAGAAATCTCAAAGCTTCTTTCTCTGCCTTCTCTGACACCACCGTGGCAGGGATTCAGGGCACCTCATGACAACCTGGTGAAGACGAAGAGTCGGGCTTCTGTTCAACCTTTACTGGCCTTGAGAGACCACGATATTTGGCTGGAACACAGCTCTTGCTGTCGCACATTGTCTGAGTTGCTGATCTGCCTCTGTTCTTGGTCCTTTGGCTTAGAAAGAGCAAGTTTTTGTTGGGCTTCTTTCACTTCTTCTGTGCATTTTGGCATTTCTGCATTGCAGCTTTCTTAGTTACAAGTTTAGAATACTTAAGGTAAAAAGAAATTCCAGAGCACTTGCTATTATGTTGTTCCTTGGGTCCGCAAGTCCCGCAAGTCTTTTTGTCTTTCAGACTCTTACGTTCATTTCTTATGTAAGTGTCGCCATGTTTAGTTGTGCTGTCACCCTCAGTGTCCACAGGGACTTAGTTCCAGGACTCCCCTACCCCACGATACAAAAACCTGTGGACACTCAAACTCCTTATATAAAATGCTGTAGTCTATACATATAACCTATGTGATCCTCTTACATACTTTAAACCATCTCTAGATTGCTTATGAGACCCAATGCAGTATAAACACTCTAAATAGTTGTTACACTGTATTGTTTAGAGAATGACAACAAAAATGTTTGTACATGTTCTGTACAGACACAGTTTTTTCCCTGGATATTTTCAATCCATTTTTGGTTGAATCCATGGATGCAAAACCCACAGGCGTGGACGGATGAGTATGCTTAGCTAGATAAATAAAGAAAAGTCACTTATCCCATCCTCTTGGAACTATACAGCATTTTATTTCATGACCTTTTCTTGCTTAATGTACTGACTAGAATTCCTGGGACAGCATTAGATAATGACAGGAATAGCATTTATTCCTCTCTCATTCCTCATTCACTGGAAATGCCTGTAACGTTATCCCATGAAGTATGATGCTCAGTTTAGATGTTAGTTTGCTACATTAACTTTAGTCATTCGATTAGGTTGAACAAATATTTAGTAGTACTTATCACATGGAAGTCACTGTTCTAAAGCTGGAAATACAGTGAGCAGGAAATGAAGTCACTATTTTCTCCTATATTAAATCTCTCTTTTTTTTTTAAATTAGAAGACCAACTTCTATTTAACATTATATTTTCCATTCTTTCATAAGGCTGGCTGACTGTAGACAGCTGGCAGAGGGGAGTGGAGAAGATGAACAACATGGTTCCAATTTAGACCAGAGGAATATGAGGCATATTATGACCAGATATTTGAGTAGGAAGTCTTGGGGCCTATCTTGGTTAAGACAAGTGACAAGTGACAAGTAACACAGACAAGTTTGAGGTAGCACAAGCCGTCAGGGGAAACTACATTCATTTGTATAGACACAGGGTCCTCTAACAAGGCCCATAGATTGCCCATGCAGCTGGATCTCAGGCCTCAGAAAGGACCAGAACCAGAACACACCAGAGCCCTACATGCCTATGCTCTTCCCCTCTTTCCATGTCCCTTGCCTCTATTTCCCTTGGGGACTCAGCTTAATTTCTCTCTACCTGCTTCAGAGGCTATGATGGACACATCCTGGGTTCCAGGTTCATGTCCTATTACTTGAGGAGAGAATCCAAGTGGCAGTAGTTCCTCTGTGATATTGTGATTTATACTCAGGCATATTCTTGGATATATTTAGACTTCCTGTGGTATTGACATACAGCTTCTAAAATCTCCTGAGTGATGAATGTCTTCTGTATGCTAATAGGATGACTGGTGATTGTGGGCCCCTAGGAGGCTACAGGACGGGACTTTTCAAAGCATGATGACAGAGTTGGTCATGTTTGGCCCCGTCTCCCAACCTCCAAGGAAAGGAGAGAAGTTAAGGGTTAAGTTGATCTTCAATAGACAATAATGTAAACCCTCATGCCTACATAAAGAAGTCACCATAAAACCCCGGAAGGAAAGGACTAGAATAGGCTTCCGTGTGGGCAAACACATGGGGGTTTCAGGAGAGTGATGGAGCCGGAGAAGGTGCGGAACTCCACATCCCTTCTCCTATACCTCGCTCTGCACATCTCTTCCACTTGGCTGTTCATTTGTACTATTTATTATATTTTCTATTAATATACTGGTAAACATAAGAAAAACGTTTTCCCGATTTCTGTGAGTTGTTTTAGCAAACCAATAATCCCAAGGTCAGAGTTGTGGGAACCTGAATTTACAGCTGGTTGATCAGAAGCAAAGGTCACAGCCTTTGCTTGGGATTGGCATCTGCAGTGAATCTTGTGGGACCGAGCCCTTGAGATCCGTGGATGCTAACACCGTCTTATAGATAGGATCAGGATTGAATTCAATTAGAGGATACCCAGCTGATGTCCACTGGAGAATCTACAAAATTGCTTGGGAAAACACCCCACATGTTTGGTCACAGATATATCCTGTGTTGAGTTGTTGAGTGTGAGAATATGAAAAGAAAGGGGCCGGGGATCTAGTTCAGCGGCACAGCACCTGCCTTGGAAGCACAAGTCCTGAGTTCGATTGCTGGTACCAAAAAAGAAAGAAAGAAAGAAAAATAAATAAATAAAATAAAAAAAAATTTTTGGTTTGGTTTTTTCTATATCAAAGATCCTCTTTTTCAATACAGTATCAGATTGGCTCAGCTGGACACTTGTTCACTCCTGTCCATCCAGTTATGGTCAGAGGGCCTGGTCATGTGGTACAAACACTACTGGCAGGAGTTTGTCTTTATGCTGAGTGTAATATACCAAGAGTTAGAGTGGGTATTTTATTTACACTATAGGACTGCACAGTAATAACGTAAAACTACAAAGGCTACATAAAGGATCATTTTACGCAAGCAACAATATAAGTGAACAGAATAACCACCTCTTCCATTGAACCTCCAAATTAAGGCTTCTGGACATCACCACGAGAATGTTTGTCCTGGGTTGTGCCCTTTCCTGGCGGCATAGTGCTCTTTTACTTCTAGCGGATCCTCTGCCTCGCCTTGGGTCATGCTATGGCTTATAACAGACTCTTTGTCTCTAATTGATATTCACTTTCACCTCTGTCTGAGTTTACAGATAAATCCAATACAGAAATTCTTTTGAATGTAAATACTTTCAAAAAGAGGAGCATATTTCCTCACCAGGTAACATTAAGCTATGAATTCTGCTCTTCCAGGGTGAATCTGATCTGCCTCCACCTCCAAGTTTTTATTTTTAACTGACTCCTGAAAAAAATTTTTTTTTCCTTGTATTGGTGTAGTAAAAACTGTTTGTTCTAGTTGGGAATGTTAGCTGCTTGCTTCCACCTTGTTCTCAATTTTCATGTACAATATATACTTAATTCCTAAGGGCTGTAAATTATTGTCATTTTCCATCCTTTTTCACAGGGTGCATCACTTGCTGCTTTTCTTTTTGCTTAAACCAGTATGACAGGATATTCCACCACTGTTATAATCAAAAGCCTTTCCTCCAGGCTGTGTTTTTAGCATTCAGATGTTCTGGGCAACTTTCTTCCTGGATACCTCTCCGAGGGTCGTAGCATGATCTCACCTCGCAGGAATTACATTAAAGTCAACTTCAAGAGCTCTGAGACGGACAGAAATGCTCACTTCCTAGCTACTCCCTGCAGGAATTCAAGACAGGCTCCAAACAAAAGGTACCATGGGTCCTCCAAGGAATTTTCCACTTTTATCAATGAGAATGGTCCATCCAGCTAGACAAGTCCTTGGTGTAGTAATCCCCCAATCTCCCAAGAAATAAAAGCCAATCACAATTTCCAGAGACACAGATGAATGACATATCAAAAACCATCAGGTAAAGCATAACAAACGTTATGGTTGAACAGCTTTCCTCCAGACGATCAAGCTGGGAGATTTCTATAAGCCCATGTGCCATACATTTACATTTCTCTGAGTCCAAAACACCACTAATTTTAGGATGCATAGTACCTTTACCAATGAAAGAAAGCACAGGCAAGTTTCTTTTGACATCTTGTTCCCAGAAACATGAAAAGGTGAGAGAAATGTATCTTCCTGTTGAGGAATTACATTAATATCTTACAGGAATCCCAGAATCATATCACAGGAGCAGGCTCAGCTGGAGTCTAGTGGTATGGAAAAGCAGAAACAGAAGTGACTGAACATTATAAGATAATAATCCTTTACTATCACTTGGTTTTTCCTTTGCAATCTGAGTGCAAATAACTAAAACTCTACATGCATTATAACACTATTGCTAAATTTCCAATTTTGCATTCTATAGGGCATAAGCACCCCTACAAAGATAAGAAACACTTTTAAGAATTTAAGCCTCCATTAAAGATAGTAATACGTAATGTATTAACCATTGTTACCCTCCTATTATGTTGTTTTGAAAATTTGTTCTTCTTTTGATTTGTTTTGTTTTTTTCTTCTCTTTAAAATAAAATAATAAAAAAAAAAAGAATTTAAGCCTCCAGGGAAAAAATAATATATTAAATACTACCCCATCTAATAATATATTAAAAACTCCCCCATCTCAGAACAATCAATGAATAATATTTCTAAACCAATGATTGAGTCTATTAAACTGTAACTATGTAAAATGCCCAGTGTCCTTAGATGAAGTATCCTTATTGTTTTAGCATTATTTCTGTTGGGGTTTGAGTTGTTGATAAAGGATGCCCTTGTTTCCTGCCTAAATTCAGAACCAACCAAGGAGAGAAATGAAAATCTAATGGGTGGAGATCATTTCCATTATGATGATGATACAGTGTGGCCAGGCATCCTGGTCAACTGGTTTCTCTGACTCACTGTAGCCAATTTAGAACTTGGATCTGTCATCTAAAGGCAGGTTTGGGTCTGTAAAGTAGACTTACTTAACCAGAATTTGTTCTGTGAACTAGTCCAGGGAGAAGAGGGTATTTCTTACTCAAATATGTGAATAGATTACTCCACCCAGTCAAGGAACATGGACCAATGACTATTACGGACCATCTAGAACCCCACTCACAGCTGAGGCAAGTAGGATTAAGGTCAGGAGTATTTAAAGGGAAAACTTCCTCATGGGAAACAAGTACATATGACATACAAGTGTCCTAAAAGATGTTTTTATTCACTTAGTGCTGTACCCAGTTTCCAAGATGGTCTCCAATGACTCCCACCTCCCAGCATTCAGACCCTTGAGAAGTCTCCTCCCACACTGTCCCAGGATCAATCTGTGCGACCAATAACACGGCAGAAGAGATGATGTGCTACATTCAAGATTAGGCCATAAAAGACACTGTGGGGTCCAGCTTAGGGACTCTGTCTAACTCTCTTCCTTTGCTCATTCTGAGGGAAGCCGATTGCCATGTTGGGGACAAGTCCTGAGGAGAAGACTATGCAGAGAGGAACAGAAACCTCCAGCCAATAGTCAGTGAGAAAGTGAGGTCTAACAACAGCACCTCGAGTGAGCTTACAAGTGGATTCCGCAGTCCTGATCAAACCTCCGACTCACTCAAGTCCAGGTAACAGCCTGACTGCCACTTCAGGATAAACTCGATTTAGAATCCCCCAGCTAAATTGCTCCCAGATTGCTGATCCTCAAAACCTGTATGAAATAATGAATTTGCATTATTTTAAGTTCCTACATTTTAGAGCAATTTGTTTTGCAGAAATGATAACTACAGCATTTAACTAACATTTATTTCATATATTTATCAATTCTGATTATGTGCCAAGGACTACAAGAGCTCTCGTCAAGATCTTCTCTGCAAGAGGGGACAGAAATGTGCATAGACTCATCACAAAGTGTCCTATGACAACTCTGTGAAGCTTCGAGCTGGTTTCGATTTTCCAGGAGAGAACTATGACTCAGAGAGATGAAATGTCATGTTCAAGGCTACGAATTGATCAATGATGCTAAAATAGCTGATAAAAGTTAAGTTTGGTTGCTTTTAACATGTTGAGCATCTCATTAGTTTCTAGAAATGAAAGCAAAAACAAGACTTATGCTGATATTCACTGGTAACATGGATGTGTTAGAGTTTTATTGTACGGTCTAGAGAGTAAGTGTAGGTGCCTTGCCAGGAGCAGGGGTTTCAGCTTCTCTCTGCATGTTAGGGTACCTTCTGGGGAACAGTCATCTTATCTTTGCATATGTGAGCCATATGTTCCCTGAAAAACCTATGGTTGCATGAGGTATTGGCTGGGACACTGGAAGCCATAGTGACTTAGAAATCTAGTTTAAAATAGTCCCCATTTGACAGGCATAGTGGTGCATGCTTGTAATCCCAGCACTTGGAGGCTGAGGCAGGAGGATTGCCGCAAGTTCGAGCCTAGCCTGGACCACTTAGCAAGACCCTGTCTCCAAAAACAAAAACAAAAACAAAAACAAAAATAAAATAGCCCCATTTAATGACAGCCCTGGCAACTTGCAGGGGACAAACTGCTGGCTGTCTTGAGGAGATTTGTATGCAGAATGGATAGCTGTAATTCAGCATCATTTAGTGTTGATCGCATCATTTCATCATGTTCATTTCTTAGTGTCAGTGTTGCTTTATTTGCTGTTGGTTTTTAATGAGCAGCAGTATAGAAACCATAAATTTAATAAATAAAAATTTAAATACCATTAAGTAGAGTTTTGTAGTGGCAACCAAATATATGTATTAGCATAATAATTGAATGATATATATCCTTAATTAATTTTGACTCTTCAGTTTAATGACCACAAAAAAATACTAATCCATTGCTAGTTACCAATTTAAGAAATTATATCTTCTCCACACTGTAGAAAATCCTGTAAGTTAAGAAAAATTCTTTCCCAACCACTGAATAATTGCATTTAAGAATTTTCTGAGGTTGAAGAAATCTGAATCTTTAGACAGACGGTTGCATCAGGTTTGATTATCCATATTTTTGCTATGAATACATTTATTTATGAATAAATAGGTTGTATCAATTAACAGTCTAACAGCCGGAACAATAAAAGTGAAAATTAACGACTTTGCATATGATTTCTTATCCCAGTTGGAGTTTTGTGTTTCTTGCCTTTATATTTCAAATTGGACTTTTTGTTTATGGTAGAGGATGAAAATAGAGTTGTTAAACAGTTCTGTAGGGGGAGAAAGAGCAAGGACAGTTCTCTGAAGCTGATATAAGAAAAGACTAATATTACTACTAGACGATACTCGAGTTAACTCCAACAGAAATTAATAATCATGTTTATAAGGGAGGATCAATTCTCCTTCCACTGGCTCCAATTCCGCCTCGCACCTCGACAGCAATTCTTGCTTTATTTTGCTCTATTTTTGTGAGACCTGATCTACCAGTGTCATTTTTTAATGCACCTCAAAAAAGAACATCTTGTGCTTCTCAGAATTTTGTAAGGAGGATGCAAGCCTGTGAAGACAATGTTTCTTTAATTTAAATACCTAAGGTTTTTCTGCAGAAAAGATTCACAATATATGGCTTGTGAGAAATTTAAGACATTGAGTTTTTTTGAAAATTAATATTAGATTAAGGTTAACTAAATCTTCTCTAAGTTCATATATAGTAGGCCCCTCTTTATCTGCAGAAGATATAATCTAAGACCCCCAGTGGATGCCTGAAACCACAGATAGGACTGAACACTATATATACTTTGTTTTTTCTATGCATACATAACTACAATAAAGTTTAATTTATAAACTAGGCACCGTAAGAAATTAGCAATAATAGCTAATAATAAAAATAGAACAATTATAACAATATATTGTAATACAATTGCCAGAATCACTACTCATGCTTTTGGGCGCCATTATTGAGTAGAACAAAGTTATCATTATAGCTGATCTGATAACTGAAATGGTTACTCAGTGACTAATGGCTAGGCAGCATGTGTAATGTAGATAACACTGGACAAAAGGATGAGATAATTTGTAGCTGAATTGAAGCCCCTGCTAGGGGCCTACTCCCAAGTGCTTTCTTCCAAGATACAGACTTTTGTGATCCCACGCCGCCGTCCTGACAGGGTTGCACAAGTCCTTGCCCTACTTGGCAAGCCTGAACACCAATTCCTTTCACCTCAAGGATACCAAAATTGTATGTTTTCTTTTCTTTTTTTTTCTTTTGTACCGGGAATCAAACTCATGACCTTGTGCTTACCAGGCAGGCGCTGTGCCACTGAGCTATATCCCCGGCTCCCCAGAATTGTATCTTAAGCCCTTGGCTTCTCAGTTTTCCACCTCCGCATCAACAGTGTCTCCTGGGGAAAGCGGTCCCAACTTGTGCTGTATTCCCTGGGTCTCTGTCCTTTCTTAGGTCTTAGACCGATAAATCTTTACTGTCGCAGCAATGGTTAAGCTTAGCTGTTAAGTTGATTCCTGGAGAAGTAATTAGATCATTGGGGAACTGTACTCACTTACGGATTAATCCACTCCTGTTCATAGCTGAATCTGCTGTTAAGAAGTGGGACCCAGTTGGAGATGGGTCACTGGGGACATAGTTTTAGAAAGTACCTCTCACCGGCATATATTTCTAACTTTCTAACTTGCTTTGCTTCCTGTTCACTGTGAACTAAGTAGCTTTTGTCTGGCACACTCTGCCCCACGATGTTTCTGCTGCATTGAGGCCAGTTAACCTGGACTGAAACGCTGAAACCACGAGCCAAATAAATCACTTTTTTCTTTAAGTTGTGGGTGCTGGGTATTTTGTTTCCATAATGGGAAAGCTGTAACCTCCTCCTTTCCCCTGATTTCGAATTTCTTTAGTGGTAGGATTGGTGGAACACAATTACTCAAAGTAGAAGAGTTTTTCTTATTTTTTCCCCAAAATTGACATATCCTGAAAAAAGAAGATTAAATCTCCAGTACAATAATATGTTCGTGTGAATTAATGACCAAAATAAGAATAGCAAAACTTTAAAACTCTTACAAGAGAAATAGAGATTCCTATCTTTTTTTTTTTTTTTTTTTGTGGGTACCAAGGGTCGACCTCAGGACCTCACTTGCCAGCAGGCGCCCATGCCGCTGAGCGATATCACCTTTTTTCATGTGTGGGTTCCAGGAGTCGAATTTGGGCCCTCGCACTTGCCAGGCAGGCACTTATGCCGCTGATCCATCTCACTGGCCTCCTCAATTCTTTTATATTTATTTAAGGATGCTTTATGGCCTAAGATATGATCTATTTTGGAAAAAGTTTTGTGTGCTGTTGAGAAAAATGTGTATTCTGTTGTTGTTGGATGAGATACTCTGCAGATAGCCATTAAGCTCAGTTGTTCAAAGGTGTGGTTTAACTCTGATGTTCCTTTGTTGATTTTTTGTCTGGTTGACCTGTCTAATTGTGAGAATGGGGTATTGAAATCCCTCACTATGCTCTATTAGTGTCTCTCTGCCCTCTAAGTGTAGTAGTTTTTGTTTTATGAAGCTGGGTACACCAACATTTGGTGCATAGATATTTACAATTTTGTCTCTTCCTGTTGAATTGTTCACTTAATCAGTATGTCGTGGCCATCTTTGTCTCTTCTAACCAGTTTGGCTTGAAGTCTGCTGTGTCTGAAAATAAGATTGCTACTCCTGCTTGGTTTTGGGTTCTGGTTCAATGCAGTGCCATTTTCTATCCTTTCACTTTCAGCCTATGTACTTCCTTTGGATGAGGTTTGTCTCCTATAGGCAATATATAGTTGCATTTCTTTTTATTCAATTGACCAGTCTCTGTCTTTGATTGAGGAGTTAAGATCATTTACATGGATAGTTGTAACTGCAAGGTATTTATTTAATTCTGTCATTGCATTATTTTTCCATTGCTGATTCCTTTTTTTTTTTTTTTTTTTTTCTTTTCCCCTTTTTGTTTAACTACTTGCCAGTTTCAGGTATGTTGTCCTTTGGGCTCTTTGGTGCTGGTAGTTTCCCTATGTCTGTCTAGGATTCCCTCAAATATTTTCTGCAACGCTGGTTTCACGGTCATGTGTGTCTTTAGGATTTCTTTGTCGTAGCAAGTCTTTATTTCTCTGCCAATTTTGAAGGCTGATTTTGTAGCATATAAAAGTCTGGGTTGACAATTGTTTTCTTTCAGAACTTGAAAAACTTTGCACCAAGTTTTCTAGCCTTTAAGGTTTGTGCTGAGAAATCTGCAGTTATTCTGGTGAGCTTGCCTTTATAGGTTACTAGTTGTTTTTCTCTAACAGCTTTTAGTGTTTTCTTTTTTTGTTGAATTTCTGGAATTTCTGAGTATGATGTATTGTGGTGAGGTTCTTTTCTGGTCATGCTTATTTGGATTTCTATATGCCTCTTGTACTTGAATATTGAAATCTTTCCCTAGATTTGGAAATTTTTCTGCTAGGATTTTAGTGAATAAATTTTCAAGTCTTCTAGTTTTTCCTTTTTTCCTATAATTCTGACTTTTTTTGTTTGTTTGTTTGTTTGAGTCATCTAGCAGCTTTCAGATCCAGCTTGCCTAGTGTCTTGTCGTTTTCAGGGTATAAATGAGCTTATGACCTGCTATCTCCACCTTGTCTTCCATTTTTGACACTTTGTCCTCACAATGGTCAAGTCTGCTAACCATGCTTTCCATTGAATTTTCCAAATCATCTGTTTCTGCTAGCTTTCTTTTCATACTTTCTGATTCTCTGCTGAAGTGATCATTCATGTCTTGCATTGTATTGCTTAACTCAATTAGTTTATTGTTGGTTCTTCTTTAAGCTCATCAGACATTCTACTATAGAAATGCTTTCTCTGTTTAATTAATCCTTTGGTAAATATCTTAACAAGAGGATTGAGTTTGTTAAATATCTGATGCATTTACTTATATGTTTCTTTTTATCTCTTTTGACCATTTAGCTTTTGAGTTCTTGGCCTATAGCTTCCTCTACTTCATTGTCTGTGAGGTCACTTTTTGGGAGTTAGGAGTTTTGGGTGCATCTCGTTGCCTTGCTTTCTCATGTTTCTGCTGTTTTTGCACTGTGGGTTAAAGATCAGTTAGGGTACAGAAACTCTGTCACTATTGTGGAGATCTCTTTACTTAGATTCTGTCTCCCTCTGATGTGTCCTTAGATTTAGTTATATTTTTACGCTCATACCCCTCTTAACTTGTTTAGTGTCCAACCTTCTTCTGAGGGCTTGATTCCCCGCACCAGTCAGAGGGGAGAAAATGAACTGCAGTACCACTGCACAAAGATAAACCAGGTAATGACATGTACAGTAAAAGCTAATTAAAAGCAACAACTATGGCACCATTAACAATAGAAAAGAGATCTGCAGCAATAATGTAGACAAAGACAAACCAAATATTGACATATGTTAAATATCTACTAAAGGCAACAATTATACCACCATTAGCAATAGAAAGCAGTTCAGTAATAATAGCATACGGTCAAGTAATAATAGCATACAGTCAAGTAAATAGCTAAAAGTTAATACAGCTTAACAGTAATAAAATAAAATGGAAAGGGAGAAAATTAAAAGTAAAATTTGAAAAAGAAAGCAAAGGAAGATGGAGGAGGAGAGAAAAGTGAGATAAACAATCCAATTGAAGAATAAAAGCAAGTGAGAGCCGGAAGACCTCCCTCAGTGTTTCCAGAGGTTCCCTTCAACAGCTCTGGGAGGGCAGATCTGGGGCGGTCCCGTCCTCTCCAGGGTGTCTGGTTCACGACCTGTCCTTGGCGCCATGTTTGAGGTGGTATCAACATCCTACGGAGGAAGAATTAAGAATTCTTGCAGGGAAGCAGCAAAAAGGGAAAAGCAAAAAAGACAGGAAATATAATGGTCACATTGAAAATAAACCACTAACCATCCCAAAGGATATTGACCTTCATCTAGAAACAAAGTCAGTTACAGAAGTGGATACTTTAGTATTGCATTACTTTCCAGAATACCAGTGGCTGGTGGATTTTACAGTGGCTGCTACAGTGGTGTATCTAGTAACTGAAGTCTACTATAATTTTGTGAAGCCTACACAGGAAATGAATATCAGCTTAGTCTGGTGTCTGCTGGTTTTATCCTTTGCAATAAGATGGCGGTGAAAGATCACTTTGTGTCACTTTTGGATTTTTTTTCTTCGTCAAAGCAATGGCCGTTTTGATTGTAACAGAGAATTATCTGGAATTTGGACTTGAAACAGGGTTTACCAGTTGTTCAGACAGTGCAATGCAGTTTCTTGAAAAGCAAGGTTTAGAATCTCAAACACTGCTTCACATCAACTTCTTGGCACCTTTATTTATGGTTCTGCTCTGGGTAAAACCAATCACCAAAGACTACATTATGAACCCTCCATTGGGTAAAGAAAGTGTTCCTTTAATGACAGAAGCTACATTTGATACCCTCCGACTCTGGTTAATAATCCTGCTGTGTGCTTTGCGGTTGGCCATGATGCGTAGTCATCTGCAAGCATATTTAAACTTAGCCCAGAAATGTGTGGATCAGATGAAGAAAGAAGCAGGCCGAATAAGTACAGTTGAGCTACAGAAAATGGTGGCTCGAGTCTTTTATTACCTTTGTGTCATTGCCCTGCAGTATGTGGCGCCTCTGGTAATGCTGCTTCATACAACTCTGCTTTTGAAAACCCTAGGTAATCATTCCTGGGGGATCTATCCAGAATCTTCCTCGCCAGTGGATCGCAGTCTGCACTCCAGTTCTGTTTACTCTGAATTACCACCCACTGATGGGAAGATGAAGGTAACTGTTACGCAAATAACAGTGGCGCTGAGCAGCTTAAAAAACATTTTCACTCCTCTCCTTTTTCGAGGACTTCTGTCATTTTTGACATGGTGGATTGCTGCTTGCCTTTTTTCTACAAGCCTTTTTGGGCTTTTTTATCACCAGTATCGGACTGTGGCATGAATCTCAGTTAACAAAAAAAGGATATCCACATCACACTTTGAATTCAGATATTTGGACCCTTAAAAGGCTGACAAAAACCAGAAGAAAGCAAATACAAAGGATAAAAACCATATCGGAGTATCTTATTTTAAATGCTTCCTCTGTATTCTCAGGGTGAAATAATGTTGTAATATTTAAAATCACAAGATAGATTGTTAACTATTACACTGTGGCATTGGGATTTTAACTCATTGTATTAACTAGTGCGAGAAGGCTATCTGCAGAGGTAATACTTGTGATTACCTTGGTTTACGGAAACCTCGGCAGGTTTTGAAACTTCTCGTATGACTCCAGTTATTGATTGCTCTTAATGGTATCGAGGTACTCTTAGTAGTCAGCTGGCTGCCTGTAGAACAGTCTTCAAACCAAGCCAAGCTTAGGGGAAGGAAACGAACTTAGGTCACTTCTGTTGATGTGTCACTCTTCAAACAACAGCAAAACCAACAGAAAGGAAGAGATAGCTACTGTATATTACAGTAAGGAAACTGCGTAGTTATTTTAAATTTAATGGTGATGTATATGCTTGATGTCTACCAGTACTGCTCCTTGAGAGTAGCAGGAGTATTGTTTTAAAATGTATTCTACCAACTTGAGAGTTCTTTTAAAATGATTACCCATATGAACGTTTGCAATCTTGCTATTGGGTCTGGGCCTGCCTGCCATATTTTATTTTGTTCTATGATCCTAAATAGTTCCTTTTAATAGTCTAAAAATATTTATCAATACTGAGCAGACTTTTTAAAAATGACTTTGTAATCCTGCTGACTACCTGTATGTATTGTATATATATTATATATTAAATATATAATATATTGAGGCTATAAAAGATGAAAATATTGGATCTTTATAAGTTGCTGAATGTATGTTTAAAAGTGATTTCAATGGGATGTATTTGTATCTAGAAATTTTATTTGTGTTTGGAATGAAATTAAAATACATTTTGAAAATTCAAAAAAAAAAAGAATAAAAACAAGTTAATAGAATTAGGTAGAAATAATAGGAAAAGACAAATAAGAAAAAAATGGAAAATATGAAAAAGAGCAAAACTAAAGGACAAAAGATAAAGAAAAAAGAAACAAAGATTAAAACAAAACCCTAAAAGAACAAACAACAAAAAAAGAGAAATGAGTCCAAAGACTTCCTTCATGTGTTTGGGTGAATGGTTTCTTTCCAGGGCCTATGTGGTATTGGAATCGCCATATATGGATGGAGGATAGTAAATTACAACCAGGGCTTATTTTGTTCCCACACCCACTTTTTGGCTGTGTGAATGCTGACTCGTATTCCACCTTTCCCACTGCGCATGGTCAGTCAATAGTGTGGTGTCTGCTTTAGGGCTGTATTCACTCCAGAGACTCTTAGTATTTGTGCCCTTCTGTGCCCACTAAATCACTGCTACCTCTGACTAACTTTAAAGCCTATGGGCTTGGATGGTGCCTCTCTTGCTCCAGGATGTGGTTCTATGCTGGAAGTGGGCAGTGAGGGCGCCAAACAGGCCACTGAACTTAATGTCAGGACTTTCAGTCCCAGCCCCCTCAGAAAACCACATGACTGGCCTGGCTTCTCACAACAGAGGGTGAGACCACCATGTCTTTCACAACCTGAGCTTACCACTGCTTCTCAGGGGATCTACCAATAACGTCTGCAACTGCCTCTTGTGGTCATCTCCCACCCAGTCACTGTGGTTTGGTCACCTCAGAGATCCTGAAGTGTAATTGTTCTATGACTTCTGATTCCCAGAGTAGCTCAGTCTTAAACAATAAACCCATTCCTCTCATGGCCTCTGATTACATCACTCCCAAGTATGGCGGGCACTGCAGTGAATTTCTCGTCCAAGTCTAGCCTGCCACTTGGAAGGAGTTATTTTCAGAGTAAAACTCCATGCTGTATTTGCAACTTACACTAAACATGAGCTTTTCTTCAGGCCAGCACTGCCAGTGTGTTGTTCTCTCTGGGGCTGCCGATCTTCTCTGTGCTTACCTAGTGTTTGTGGAGACAGGACCTCTACCCCAGGAACCTGGGTGAGTGCTCCAGACTGCTTTGTTCTTCTCTCTGCATTGTCTTCAGTGTCTCTGTGATTTCTAGTTTTCCTATTGCCTCTTTCTTGATTCTCAAGGCTCTGCTTCTTTTTCTCCTTGCTAAGTTGCTGTTTTCCTGGTGTCTCGATTCCAAGTCACAGAAAGGCTGTATTTTGCTGCTGGTCTTTACTCTGCCATTTTTAAAGCTCCTCTTTTTCCTTCTCCTTCTTCTCTTCTCCTCCTCTGTCTCCATCTCCTCCTTCTCCCACTCCTTCTCCTTGTCCCCCTTCTCCTTCTCTGACCCTCCCCTTTTTCTTCTTCTTTAGAAAGGCAAATAATAATATAAATTCTTTAAAGATACCTACTATCTTAGTCCTTCTGTGTTGTTGTAATAGAATCTCTCATACCGGGTAATTTATAAAGGAGAGAAATTTATTTTCTCACAGGTCTAGAGACTGGGAGTCTATGATGAAGCTGCCAACAGGTTCAATGTGTGGAAAGGGCTGCGCCCTCTGTGTGTGTGTTTGTGTGTGTGTGTGTGTTGGCGGGCACTGTGAGCTTACATGGCAGAAGGTGGAAGAGCAAGAGAGCTCAGTGCTGTATGAAGCCTCCTTCAGAAGGACTTTAATCCCAATAATGAGGGAGATTTCATGGCCCAATCACCTCTTAGAGGCCCCATCTCATAAAATTATCACATAGACAACACCTGAATTTTGGAGGTGATTTATTCAACCCACAGCACACATACAACTGTAAAGATATGCCAACACGAGCAGAAGTGACACACCAACCTGCTTCTTCTGAGGGGGCAGGATTGGGACAAAAGAAACTGGGAGCTTCACCTCAAGGGGTGATGTTTATTTCTTATGTAACAGAAACAGAAGTCAAGAAACCTAAAACAAATATGGCATATGTTAAAGTTTTGGGCAAGTTAAAACAATTAATTAAATAGAGCATTTAACAATTCTCAGCACATACAAACTATTGAATCAAAAAAACAAAAAACAAAAACAAAAACAAAAGACAGAGGGGATTAAGAGAGGGAAAAAAAGGAACCAATTCAACTCAGTAGATGTCCTGAGGGGTCCTGAGCAGCTGCCAGGGCTCAAGGTAGTGACATCACTTTGTGTAGGAGATAGTATTTTAAAAATCAGTTCCAGTGTGAGCAAGAGATGATGTCCTGGTCTAGGTTGGAAAGTGGGCCGAGGGAAACATTAGGACAGAGCTGAATGACCTGGAGCCTTATTGATGTTAGATTCTTTGGGACTAAAGGAAAGTCACCCATGCTGAAATCTTTATCTAGAATCAGGTCACATCATACAGGAACTCTGGGATTGGAAAGAACACCAGGCCCCAGTCATGAATCTGAGATTTCAGACTGGTTTCACTATGTTGTGAAGTGGACCAAGAAGAGATGGTCAAGAGAGGGTTGTCTGAACTTGAGCAAGTGGGGGAGTGAAGCTGACTCACAGAAAGAATGCAGGTCCAGCCATCTTCAAGTGTCCTAGGTCAGGGTGCCATGGACCATCAAGCTGAGCGCTGGGAGGAGAACTGCATTTGATAGATACCTAGTGTATTAGTCAGCTTTTCATCATGGTAACAAAATTCCTGACACAGGCTGCTTATGAAGGAAAGGCTTAGTTCACAGTTTTGGAGGTTCAAAGTCCAAAAAACAGTAGTGCAGGCTCTATGGCGAGGGACATGCCTGGGCTGTGTTGTCTCATGGCATAGATAGCGGTGACTGGAAAGCTGCAGGAGCAAGAACGTGATTGTTTCTCAACCAGGAGCAGGAGGGTTGGAGGGGCCAGGCTTGCTCCTTTTATAACAACCCTCTTGTGAGAACTCAAGGGGTCGTGTGAGAACTACCAGTGGGTCATATGAGGACTACACCATGCCCCAATAACCTTAAGGCCTCCCAATAGGCCCCACCTCTTAAAGGTTCCACCACCTCCCAATAGTGCCTAGCTGGGGGTCTAAGCTTTTAACATAGGAGGCTTTGGGGGACCCAATTAGACCATATCCAACCATAGCTCTGACGGGGGAAACTTTGTGCAGAAAGTTTAGAATAAGCAGGACAAGGCCAGAAAGGCTTCTGATCTGGGTTCCTGAAATTGTGGTACAAAAGTTCATGTTCGCTGAATTTTAGAATGCAACCATGAATATTTAAGGTAGGAAAAGCTAGGATACAGGAAAAGAACTCCGCTTTGTACAAGCCATTTTATGCTTCTTTTCCTAAGTTGGTGGTGCTCATTGAAAGATAAAAATTGGTCTAAAAGACTTAATTTAAATTTAGATGACTTCCAAAAACAACCTTGGTCTCTGAGCTTGGTTGGATGAACCCACGCCTGACCTGGGATCCCAGCCGGGGCCTTCTTTTTGGACTTGAGGTTGACTTCGATTGCTCCCTTCCTCTCAGGTGAGGTAGATAGCAAGCTCACATCCGGGGCACTCTTTTCTATCTATGCAGCCAGTTTCCCAATGAGATGTAAAAATTCACACTTTTCTAAACCATCAAAATACAAATGCTAAGTAAGATACAGTCATACTCCACAAACTCAGCTTCTCTGTAAATTAAGCAGCGTATCACTAATTGGTGTCAAGATGACTAAGAAGCCTGGTTTGAATATCTATTTTTAATTTCTTATTTGTGTGGGAAATACCTTATCTTTCAGCTTATTAAAGAGTTTTCTGATTTACAAGGATAGCATCATAATTGAATAATGAGATGCTGCTTAGCATGTTGTTCAAAAATGTTTCCTCCCTCCAGTCACATTTTTTAAAAAGTAAATAAGTGCCATTATTTCCATTCTTAATGTAAACAGGATGGTCAATTTTCTCCAAAATCTGTCTTATAATATGTGAGTTTGTAAATTAAGAGAGTTGGAAGAGAATCTTTAACATATTTGGGTGGGAGTACTACAATAAATTAGAATTTCTCAATGAGACTTATGAAAGTGGTAAAAATACAATAAATCTTTCTATTGATCAGAAATTTGAGGTGTTCAAAATGCACAGATAAATTTGAATATCTTTGTTAATATCCTTCTAAAATTTTTTTGATGGTAATAAATTATTGTCTTGATTCTGACTACCAGAAGATACTTATTTTGACTACAAAAAATCTATTAAGGGGCCATTGAGATAGCTCAGTGGAATAAGTGCCTGCCTGGCAAGTGCGAGGTCCTGAGTTCAACTCCCGGTACCCACATACGAAAAAAGGGCCGGTGATATCGCTCAGCGGCAAGGGCGCCTACTGGCGTGCGAGGTCCTGAGTTCAAACTCCGGTACCCACCAAAAAGAAAAAAAAATCTATGAATTATGTTTTCCTCATTCTGTATAAACGTAAGGAAGGTGGGCTGGCATCCAAAGGGCTTCCACCACACCCCAGTTCCTACTCTCCTTCTCTTCTCCAAAGCCTTTTTGGTTCAATGGATGCAAAGGGTTCCTAGGATCTTTGTAGCTTAGAGATGATAGCTGCAGATGAAAAATGTTCACCCTATTAGAAAGAAGGATATGAAAATCTTAAGTGAATAAACATCAAATCTGTAGGGAAAAAAATGCTTCCTAAGCTAGGAAGTGGTAGGAGTTACAATAATGGGATATTTTGTTAGATATGAGTGCTTACTCTTTTTCCTCTTCTCCGTTTCATCTCTTTGGTCTGTCCGTCCCTCTCAATCTCCACCACTATCCAAGTCATTGTCATCTCTCACCAAAATATAGCAGGGAGCTAAAAACAACACAACAACAAAATACATAACCCACAAGCAAATTTAAGTCTCCAACATGAACAGATTTTACTCTAGGCAGGACAGGGAGCCACAGGAGTGGAGTGATGGAGGGGCTGGGACCTGAGCCAGTAGACCGCAGGCTGCTGTGTTGAGCATAGACCGTTAGAGGTCTGCGTGGAAGCAGGAGGCTGGTTAGGGGCTGTCCCTAACCCAGGAGCAGAAGCTGGCAGCCTGGTGGAGTGGTGAGGTGGAGAGGTGAATCCCCATAGAGATAAGGTCCTACTGGCTTGAGTCTTGGGCCATGTAGCCAGAGTGCAGGGTCCAGGCCAGTGTCCCTGGATATCAGCCATGGAAGCTGGCTTTGGCCAGACAAATGGAACCTCTCTGTCACGTTACAGTTGATGATGGCTAAAGAATTTTAAACATTTACTCTGTCCCAGGCACTGTACCAGACATTCTGGATGCACTGCTTCACTTAATTCTTTCAGCACTTACAATTAGTCTCATTTTGCAGATGACATAACTGAGAGTAATTAAGGGGCACTAATGGCCAAGAAGCTGGAATTCAAACCCAGGACTGCATGACTTGGAAGCCTCATGCTCTTAACCTCTGTGCGTTTCAGTTTGTTATTTCAGAGCCTTCATAGGTTTCTTCACAAGTGGAATCACAGAGCTTTTCAATACCATTTGCCATAGCTTCTCTTTGGCTCTGGCTCCTTTGTCTTGATCTCTGAATTTGCTGTTTGGGGCAGAAGGAAGGAAACCCTCTCTGGTTTCTGCTGTTATGCGCAAGCACCGTGGACACACTGTTTAAAACCTTTAAATGTGCTAACGTCTGGGGGAATCTTTTTTAAGGCATTCCTATTTTTAAAATAGTGACAATCCTATTTTACCAAATATTCTACCCATGTGTTGACCTTCAGGAAAACCTATTAATGCTCTCAAAAGGGAAGGGTAAGAATTCTCTTTTCTGCACAGAGCCCTAATATTTGGTAAATGTGTCAGACAAGGCAAGTAGTTGAACAGGAAGTGTCAGTGATACAAATGGGAAATAAGTCTGAGCCCCAAAGCGGGGAACCAGGTGCTAATTATATTCCGCAAGACAGTATAGAGCTCAGTGTTCGTGCTTATTAAGACTCAGTTAAAATGGAGACTAGACTGAAAGGATCATTTCACATCTCATAAGAAAACACTCATTTATTTCTGCAATCTCAATCTCCCTAATTTTAAGATAGAGTTCTAAGTTAGAGCATGATACATACCATTAATACTTACTTATCCCCAAACATACCACTTTTTTTTTTTTTTTTTTGGTACCAGGAATCGAACTCACGACCTCACGCTTGCCAGGCAGGTGCTGTGCACTGAGCTGTATCCCCAGCCCCAAAGGTACTACTTTACTAGAGACAAGTTTGACTGGTAGTGGAATAAGGCTGTTTTTGTTGCGTGTCTAGCTGTCCACTCACTTGGGAAAATCGGTCATCTATTTGAGTTTTTAAGAAGCATGAGAGGGAAGATGGAGTGGCGGATCTTCGTCCAGGAGCTACTTGTGCTCTGGTTCTTGCTGCGTGTGGTGGCGCAGGCCTGTCATCCCCGCACTCTGGGAGTCTGAGGCAGGACGATTGCAAACTGAAGTCCAACCTGGGCAACTTAGTGACTTAGTGAGACCTTGTCTCAAAATAAGAAATAAAAAAGGGTTAGAAATGTAGCTCAATGCTAAGCCCTGGATTCTATTCCCAGTACTGAAAGAGAAAAGAAGGAAGGAAGGAAGGCAGGAAGGATGAGGTTCTTGTACTATCGCCTTGCTCTTGCTCTCACCTGTAGCCCCTGGCCTTGGTGCTCAAGGCGCTAGAGCTCCACACCTCCTGGCTGTTCACATGTGTGCCTGCTGTCTTAGAGTGTGTGCGGGTCCTGATAAGCTTGTCTGGCTGGCCCCTGAACCCAAGGGAGTAAATTCAGAGAGGAGATTTCAGGACCTCTCCTAGGAAGGTCACTGCTATGGTTGAAATATTAGTTGTTTTCCCCAATGCCCTCTATCCTTTAAACTCATGCAGGAGTTTAATCCCCAAAGTCTCAAGATAATATTAAGAGGGTGGAGATGAATCTGACTGTGGCATTCAGGAGTGGGAACTTGGGAAGTAATTAGATTAGATTAGGTTATTTGATTGAATTCTGGTGGCTTTATAAGGAGAGGGTGAGAGATCACATAGACACAGAGGTATGTACTCACTCCCCCATGATGTAATGCAGCAAAGAGGAGCCCTGGTGAGGGCCTGCACCATGCTGTCTAGATCTTCAGGCCTCCTAATGGTGAGCCAAATAAGTATCTTTCCTTTATGAAGTAGCCTGCCTCTGGCATTCTGTTAGAGTAATGAGAAACTGACTATGAAGGCATTGGATGTAATGTTACAGTGAAAAAAGCAGGTTTGAGGATACATTAAGGTAAATATCTCTTTGGGAGGTGGTGGGTGTGTACCCAAGAACTTGTAAATAAAGGAACAAAGAATGGATCCCAGATATAAATGATGAAGTCTAAAGGAACTGAATCAAGCTGTCTTTTGTTATTATCTTGTCAGTAAGGGAGTTCTTGGGCAGGTCTCAAAATAGCTGTACTTCTTAGAAGCAGGACTGATCCACTCAAGGTGCAGGAGGAGACAGACTCTGAGAATACTTCTAGAAGGAACCAAACATGCTTGTACCTGGGTCTTGAACTTCTGGCCTCCAAATTGTGAAGGAATGAAGTTCTCTTGTTTAAGTTACCCACTCTGTGGTACTTTCTTGTGGCAACCTTAGGAAGTGCATACATCCTTTGCCAGACTTTTCACCAGGAAGCTCTGAATCAAAGGTGTACTGTCAGTTGACTTGATCTCTGACATAAGTGGAAGCCATGTTCTAAGGCTGTAAAGCCATCTGTGTGGCCCTCAGTGACTTTCCAGCTGTGCGGAATTTCTACAGCAAAGAAAAATATTTTGAGGCCAAATAAGTTTTGTCTAGTGCTTTTAAAAGAAGCTCTTTCTAGATAAAAATAAGCATTCTGGGGTATGTATATAGAAGGCATTAACACCAAAAGATATTCCTGAAGACAAATTATAATTTTCTTAAATGAGTGCTTACCATTCTGCCCCAAGCATAAGTTAACTTAGCCTGTTTATTTCATTGCTTTGCAAATCTCTAAAAATTTGTTATTTTGGGATTTTTAAAACTATACACTAATGTTTCAGTAGGAAAATTTAGACTTATTCATCTTTTTTTAGGTACTGAGGGACTAAAGCCAGGGCTCTCACACTGAGCTACATTCTAGTCCTTTTTTATTTTTTTTGAGACAGGGTCTCAATAAATTGCTGAGTTGCCCATGCTAGACTCAAATTTGTGATCTTCCTGCCTCAGCCTCCCAGAGTGCTGGGATTATAGGTATGTGCCAGTATACCCATTTGGACCTTTTAAATTATTTGTACAAAAATGTGCCATCAACTTTTTAAATGAAATTTGAAAAGCTTCACATGTGTAATGTAAAAAGAGCTGTAGCAAATTATCTCAGATGACTCACTCAGAAATGTTTGGTATTGAGCAAAGAAGTAACCATCAAATTTTGACCAAGTAAAACACACGGAACTACAATAAGCATAATGTGTGATTTTATCTATAGTACTCCCTTCAGACGAAATAATTAACTACATTTCTGAAAGAGTCCTTGTTTCACGATTTCACAGAGTTTTCTCCTAGACTTACATTTTATAAGTATTAATTCTGGAAGCAATTCAGTAAGGCTGACAGATTTTCTCTCATTTTGTAGATTGAAAATGCTGAGACCATGACTTGTCCAAAGGCATAAAGAATAAAAATTTCAAAAGAAACATGAATTGACGGCACTTTTTCTCTTCTCATTCTTTCACAGATATTCATTTACTGAGAGAAGCTCTCTCGTCCAGTTGCTTTGTCAGGTTCAGACCCACGCAAGTGAAGGAGTCCTTGCTTATGACTCACAGTTCCTGGATGCCCTCCTGTTCTGAGTGCTCTGGCATTCACCTCGTTAACCTCCTGTCTCAGTCTGTTTTCTGTTGCTATCACAAAATATCTGTTACTAGGTATTTTTTAAAAATTTATTTTTTGCAGCACTAGGGATGGAACCCAGGGCCTTCACACATTGAACCCTAGCCCTTTCTTCTTATTATGTTGAAACAGGGTCTCACTAAGTCACTAAGTTGCCCAGGCTGGGCTCCTACTTGTGATCCTCCTGCCTCAGCCTCCCATAGTTCTGGGATAACAGGCATATGCCTCCATGCCCGGTTCAGTTAATTTGTAAAGAATGGAAGTTCATTTAGCTCACAATCCTGGAGGGTGGGGAGTCCAAGAGCACGGCACTGGAATCTGTTCAGCATCTAGTGAGAGCCTCCTTGCTGTGTAATAACACAGTGGAAGGGCAAGTGTGCATGTGTGAGGAGGGAGTGGCGAGAAGAGGCTAGGCTTACAACAAACCCACCCTCACCACAACCAACCTACTCCCATGATATAACCCATTCATGAAGGCAGAACCTTTATGATTTAATCACCTCTTAAAAACCTCCCTCCTTAATGCTGTTACAATAGCAATCACATCTTAACATGCACTTTGGAGGATCATTCAAGCCATAGTACGTGCGGGAAAAAAAAAAAAAAAAAACAAAACTATGGAAAATTTAAACCAGTGGGTAGGAGCCCAGGCGGCAGCAGAGTGGCAGCAAGTTCAGCTTTCCGCGTGGCCACAGCTGCCCTCTGGCTTCTTCTTTTGCCTGGTTCCCACCTTAGTGGCTGTTTTTCAGATCTCTTTCACATATCCACCTTGAAGTGACGTGTTACAAGTTTCAGTGTTCCAGGGAGAGTGATGGCGCAGGGGTGAGTCTGCTGGTAAAAGGGCCCTGCATTTCTAAACCTGTCATTCTTATTCTCTCCGGAGAGGCAGGAAGATCATTCACTGCGAAGAACTGCTGAGTTGCTCCTTGGTGTTAGAGTTTGCTGCTGTGATCAGCCTTTTGCTGAGAAGGGCAGGGAGCTTTACCAAGTGACACCAGGTTTACCAGGTTCCCAGAGCCTGGGAACACGGGTCCTAGAAAGGACAGGGTTAGAGCAGATGCAGGCTGGTTTTGAACCCAGACTTCTTATTCTGCTTCCGGGGGTGTTTTCTAGTGAAAGGGCCCTGGGAAGACTTCTGAACCCTTTTGGTACTCAGTTTCACAGACTATAAAAGCTTAGCAACGATAACATTTGCTCTAGAGGAAATGCCCAGCATGGTGTTTGGCAAAAGAGCCAGCACCCAATAGGTGTTCGTTGTATCTAAAGCAGAGTCAGGATGTTCTCCGCTCATGACTGCTCTTAGCCTCTGACGTCTAGTACCTGACGCTGAAAGAAAATGCCTTCCAAACTGCACTGCAGGCTGCTAGAACATAAAGGACACAGAGGTCATCCACGGGCCTCTGTGAAGCCAAACGCACCAGACTGCGAGGGACAGCTCCCATGTGTCCTCTGGGGCCATCAGTCAGGAGATGAGCGTGAACATTGTTGTCTCCGCAGACAGAGGCTCTTGGCACGCAGTCATGCTGTGAGGTCGCACTCAGGCAGCGTGGCTGATACAGGGAGAGCTGGTCTGGCGGTGCCCTCAGGATGTCCACTCAGGTGCTGAGCACACTGAGACCGACTGGTTAACAATTGAGGAAGGAAAACATCCAGTTGGCAGATAAGCAAATACAGGTAAAATCAGGGCAAAGATTCAGTGAGCCAAGCCCATTGCCAGCCAGAGCCCAGTTCACCCCAAGCTGCACTGGTTTCCCAGATGTGAACCTTTCCAGCAGTTTCTTTCATTTGGGGACTCCTTGCAGAGTGTCCGGTGGGACTCGATGGCATCAAGTGAGTCACCAAATAGAGTTTCACGTCAGACGTTCCTGTTTTAGGAGGAATTAGGAATAAAGATAAATGGCAAGCACTGCTTCTTGGACTAAAATACACACTAATTAATCATAAGTCTCAAACCAAGATATTGATTCTTATTTCAAACCAAAATGCCCGTGTTTTTTAGAAAGACAAATATTGCATGAATCTACTTATAGGAGATATCTAAAATAGTCAAATTCGGAGCATCACAGAGTTGAACGGTGGTTGCCAGGGTCGAGGGAAGGGAAAATGAGTAGTTACTAATGAATGAGCCTAGCGTTTCAGTTAAGCAAGATGAATAAGTTCTGGAGATCTGCTGTATGTCATTGTATCTGTAGTCGACAATCCTGTCTTGTATGCTTAAGCACTTGTTAAAAGGGCAGATCACATGTTAACTATACTGACCACAATAAAATTTTTTTTTTTTTTGTGGGTACCGGGGGTCAGCCTCAGGACCTCGTGCGCCAGCAGGCGCGCGTGCCACTGAGCGATATCACCGGCCCCTTTTTTCATATGTGGGTTCCGGGAGTCAAACTCAGGCCCTCGTGCTTGCCAGGCAGGCGCTTACACCGCTGAGCCATCTCATCGGCCCTAAAATTTTTAAAAAATTAATTGCCTGTGTTTTCAGAGAGCCCGGAAAGGTTGTACGAATAGCTGGGGCCAACCTTGTCTTAGCAAGGAGTTATCCCTGAGAATGAATAAGAAATACACAGGAATTCTGAGAATTAAAATTAGGTGGGTTTTTTCCCCCCCTATCTTACTTTTTAGAGTTATTTAGAAGAAATCTGCATTTTCCTCTTGGAATGTGCTGTGCCTTTGTCGGCCAGCTCTGTGCACCAGTCTGCCTGCCTGTTTCCGCTGGCTTGTCATGCTCACTAATTAGAGAGCTGCCTCCTGATTCACCTTGTTAATTAGGGGGACTTGAACACGGAGGCCTCCGGGCAGTATGCGAGAGAGCCTCGCACCAGTGCCCCGAGAACGATGCAGTCTGTGAAGTCATTCTTCTCATCTACCTCCTATTTTTCATTTGAAATGAATAAATCATTGAGATTTTCCTTGTGGAGTGAGAATGCAAGAATTCACATCTTTGTAAGATGTAAATTACATGTGATCAATAGGAAGAGATGGCTCGTGTATTGTACTTACATGATTTCCTAATTTACTTCTTGTCAGTGTCTGAGAAAATGGCCTGGAATATTTGTCTCCTCTCTATGATTCTGAGCCCTTCATCTGGTAAAAGAAGGTGTGGGGTGAGAAACATGGCCGTTGCATTTTAGCTGTTGGCATCTGGTCCAGCAGTTCGTCGTTCCCTACGCAGAGGGAGGGGGATGCCGCTGGAAACTGGTTCTCAGTGGGGCATCCTCTGGACCAGCTCGCTCTCCCCTGGGGCCTCATCTGCTCAGGAAGAAAATAGGGTGCAGCAGGTGATTTCTACTGAGATATTCTTTTTGTACTAGAGAACTCCATTTATCAGAACTGAGGTTTTAGGTATAGCATGCATCTCCAAAAAAAAAAAATCTAATTTTTAAGAATAATACCTAGGCTTGGTCAGACAATAAACCCAATCATAGAAGCAGTCGTGCCTTTAAATAGTATGCTGCCTGCTTTTCCTACCTTCACAGGATACTTTGGACATTTAGTTTCAGGGCTTTTTCTCCAACTCTTTGATTAAAATTAAGAATCGTAAGCTAGGAGAAGGCAGCAATTTCTCATTGGTGGAAAAGAGGTAGCTAAATTTTTATTTTTTTCCCATAAAAATGGCTGGCAGTCTCTGCACAGGAGCCCGATTAAATAACCCCATTATCAGACTTTGTGGTGAGTTAATGTCTTCATCACAGCCTGTTTGCCCATCCGTAGCATTTGCAGTAATTGTACACAATCCTTGCAGAGATACTGACCAAAGATATTTCTTGAAAGAAGGAAAAGAATTTTATACTTGCTCTTCCTGGGGAAGGGCACGGACCAGGGAAGTTATTTCCTAGGATTTTCTTTGCATCCTTTGGGGCAGCAGCTACTGTGCCCATGAGCTTGCCTTGCATGCTAGTGGCGTGCAAAACACAGCCCCACACGAGGGAAGCCCAGGACAAGAGCACTCATTCCCGTTCTTGGGATTGTGTGAGCAGATGGAGGCAGGAACTGGATCTTCAGCACACTGTGTGGCAAGTGATCGGGGACCATCATGACTACACTAGGGAAGAGACTGAAGTCACAGGGGGAGGGACATTTGTGAGGGATCCTGGAGGATGAACAGAACTGGCCAGGTAGAGAAGGCGTCTAGGTGAGGGGCACAGACTGTACGAGGGTGTGGATGTGTCTCGCCCATTCCAGGCCATGAGTGGCTTGGGAAGGCAGAGAAAGGGGGGGAAGGGAGACAGACAGCTGCAAAGGCAGGGAAGCGCCATTCAGTTCCCAAAGGGCTGCACTTCCAGCCTTCAGAGTGACCTAGGCAGGCTTCTCAGCGCAGTGTCACTTACTGTATGCCTGATATGAGCCCCAGCTCTGGGGCTGGTGGCCACCTAACAGGCTTTCTGGCTCAGCAGGTGCCCAGGCAGGTCTGCAGGATGCCATGGGAAGTTGCAGAGCTTCTTTGGCACATTTCCCTCTCCACAGCTCCACTCCTGGGAGCAGGAGCCATCCGATGTAGGGAATAAAGGGGGAAAGCGATGGTGGACACTGACTTGAATCTAACAGGCAAAAGAAGCTGCCTCTGTTGGAACGTCAACCTGTTTAACCTTGAGAATTTCAGGTTTCATTTTACACCTAATAATTGCACATATGCTGAGCTGCAACATGATGTTTCGATACATGTGTACATTGTGAAATGATCAAATAAGTTAATTAGCATGTCCATCACCTCAAATATTTATTATTCTTTGTGATGAGAATATTCAAAATCCTCTCTTGTAGCTAATTTTAAATGGACAATACATTATTGCTAACTGTGGTCACCCTGCTGTGACACAGAATACCGGAAGAGAGTAAGAATTTGAAGATCTAGGTTGCAGTCGTGACCTCTCAGTTGCACTTCCCACGTCACGGGTTCAGGTCCTCAGATATGATCTGAGCACCCGTCATTTGGTAGGGTCAGGGCAAATAACCAAGGATACGAAGATGAAAAAGACTCCATCTGCTGCCTGTAAGAAACTTGCAAGAAGCCCGCTGTGGTGGTGTACACCTGTAATCACAGCACTCTGGGAGACTAAGGCAGGAAGATTGCAAGTTCGAATCCAGCCTGGGAAACTTAGTGACTTAGCAGGGTCTTGTCTCAAAATTAAAAAATAATAATGAGAAAAGGCTGGGGAGGTAGCTCAGTGAAGGCCCTGGGTTTAATTTCCAGTCTCATGCACGTGCGCGTGTGCACACACACTTGCATGCACTCATGCATGCACATGCACACACACACACTAGGGAGGAGACTGAATTTTGGGTGCATGCAGGAAGGAGGAGGAGGAGACGGAGACAGAGATGGGGGAGGAGGAGGAGGAAGAAGAGCAGGAGGAGGAGGAGGAGAAGAGGCTTGTGCAAGCCAGGCAGAAGTGATGCATATTTGCAAAGACAGAGAGGATGCTCTGTTAAGTATAAAAGTTACAGCCAGGAGAGGAAGATGTCACCAGGAGGTAGCCTTGCTCCTGAGTTTTACAGGATGAGGGCATTTATTAGACTGCAAAGGTGAAGAGTTTTCTGGACAAGGAGCAGCAAGTGCAAGAGCAAGCGCTGGGAATGTGCATAGCGCATCCCCAGGCTGTGAAGGCTCATTAAGATCCCAAGTCAAGGCATGGGCTGTGGGGTGTGCAGTAGGGCTCTGAGCAGAGAGGACTGGAGGGTTTGGGGCAGAATGCAGATGGCATCAGACTTGGATTTATAAAGGAGGCACCTGCCCCTTACTCCAGGGGTATGATGCTGGTGCATTTTCACATCATTGTCTAAGCCATTGTGCAGTGCAGTGGTAGAGGTTTTTAAACATCTAGGCACAAGATAAGCAGCATTAGAACCAGCAGAGATGAGAAGAGACTCAGAGATAGGAGAATCAGGGCCCGAATGGTGACAGGTGAGAGTATCCTGGGGAGGTTTCCAGCTCTGGAAACTGAGCAGTATCATGAATTAATGCCCTTCTATTCCCGGAGCCCAGCAGTTGCCTCCTGTGGCAACTTCCTGCTTCTCCGCTTACTGGCTATGGGATATGGGAACTGAAAATGCAGCCATACCCCATCCACCATCCAAGTGGTGCTGGGTATGATGATGAATTCATCCCTGCCAGAACACACTGCTCTTTCTAAATTGGTTGGGAAATGCCAATTGCAGGCTGTACCACTGCCCTCAACTTTATATAGTGTGCCCCTGCCCCTTCCTGTGTGTGTGTGTAACTAAGTTTCTCTTAGCCACAATGAGTGCTCAGGCTTGCACCTGGCAGGAGGGTGCCAGGGGACACAGGACCCCCACTTCCACCCTGGGGACACAGAACTAGGCCCCTTTCTAACTCAGGAATCCCTGGGCTGCCTCTTTGGGGACAAAATCAGTTTCTCCTTCTTAAAAAAAGTCTTGTCTATGGAGAGAGCTTTCCAGGTCACCCTGGGAGTTTCTCCTGGATGTTTAAATATTGACTCCAGCGGCTTAGTCTTTTTGCTCTGGGAAAGGTCAAGAGAGGTGTGGTGGATCGACAACTGGTGGTCAACTTGTCACACCCAGCTGAACTGAATCAGCATGGTGCTGGGTGTGGAGGGCCCACCTGAGGACTGTTGCCAACAACATAAAAAGGAGAACTGGTGAGGAAGAGTTGCTGCTGTCGGTTCTCCTTGAGGAGCTTGTCACGCTGGCTTTCCTGATAGGAACTTGGCTGTTCTCATCATCGGAGGAGCTCGGGACCTCACTGTTGCTGAGGATGGCTGTGGTGACTTTCGGGGGAGCTCCGGTTCTTACTCTGAGCGTCGCTTCCTGGCTCCGGGGTAGATCCCTCAGCCTGCTGGCACAGATCCTTCATCCTGCTGGTGCAGACTTTCTAGCTTCCACCACTGACCTTTGGGCCTTCCCGATGCAGATCCGTGAAATATACTTGCATGAGACATTGTTGTGGGCCCTAGGCCTTCAGTTGGATTCGTGGAGGCATTGCCATGGGCTCTAGGTCTTCAGCTGGACTCATGCTGGACACTGCTGTAGGATCCAGGCCCTCAGCTGGATTCTTTGGGTCTTTAGTGTGTGGACAGATTTACTGCACTCTTTTTGTATATGACTCTTCGGGTGACTATTACAAAATAATCCTAAAAATGATGTGTCCTGTATTGTATTGTTTCCCTTGCAAACCCTGACTACAACAAAATTGGTACCAGGAGAGTGGGGTCATTACTGTGATGTTGCCTGACCATGTGGCTTAAGAGCCTTGGGAATTAATTTGGAAAGGTCTTGAGAGACTGGCCTAGGAGCAGCCCCAATATGCTGTAAACTATTTTGGAGACTCTGGTTGGAGCCTGGAAAATCAGAGTACTGATGGAAATGCTGCCGATTAAGATGAAGCTTTGGAGGCTTCTATTGAGATAGACTGCATTGGCTGCTGGATCCCAGGTAGTATATTGTGCTTTGGCAGGAAGTTGTTCTGCAATTTGCTTGTGTTTAGAGATATTATCTGGGTGGCAGAAAATTTTCAATGTTGTCTACTGTTGGGATGGTGGCATGGTTACTGTTGAAAGCTTTTGGCCAGATCTATGTTTAAAATTAAGAGTAAAGAGCCAACAAGGTGATTTGAAGCATTTGGCCAGAGGGAAGACTCCATGGAACTGTGGGTTGCAAGGTTAAAAAAGAGAAGAACGTGGTTGTTGGAAAAAGAAAAAACAGGACAATGGAAAAATGAACTGAAACCTTTCACCTGAAGATAAGAGTGTATTTAAATTGCAGGAGATCCCCATTTTTTAGTCTTGACATGTCGTGTAGTTAAAAGTTAATGGATGCAAGGACTGTGATTGTAATAGTTCTTTTAATTTGATTTTAATGTAGTTTTTAGATATGTTTATAATCAGGTTAATTCGTCAAAGTATTGTGGTTTTAACCTTGAATTTTGATCACCCTTTGTATATTTTGCTTTTGGTGCAGAAATGAGTGCAATAAGAATTGTATATGTGTAATTGTTATATTAATGTAAATCTGAATAGACCAACACATGTTAAGTTTTCACAAATCTGCCACTAGAGACCATTGGTTTAAGGAAATGTGTGTGGTTATCAAGTTGACCAGGGGTGGATTGTGGTGGATCGACAACTGGTGGTCAACTTGTCACACCCAGCTGAACTGAATCAGCATGGTGCTGGGTGTGGAGGGCCCACCTGAGGACTGTTGCCAACAACATAAAAAGGAGAACTGGTGAGGAAGAGTTGCTGCTGTCGGTTCTCCTTGAGGAGCTTGTCACGCTGGCTTTCCTGATAGGAACTTGGCTGTTCTCATCATCGGAGGAGCTCGGGACCTCACTGTTGCTGAGGATGGCTGTGGTGACTTTCGGGGGAGCTCCGGTTCTTACTCTGAGCGTCGCTTCCTGGCTCCGGGGTAGATCCCTCAGCCTGCTGGCACAGATCCTTCATCCTGCTGGTGCAGACTTTCTAGCTTCCACCACTGACCTTTGGGCCTTCCCGATGCAGATCCGTGAAATATACTTGCATGAGACATTGTTGTGGGCCCTAGGCCTTCAGTTGGATTCGTGGAGGCATTGCCATGGGCTCTAGGTCTTCAGCTGGACTCATGCTGGACACTGCTGTAGGATCCAGGCCCTCAGCTGGATTCTTTGGGTCTTTAGTGTGTGGACAGATTTACTGCACTCTTTTTGTATATGACTCTTCGGGTGACTATTACAAAATAATCCTAAAAATGATGTGTTCTGTATTGTATTGTTTCCCTTGCAAACCCTGACTACAACAAGAGGTATAGACATTGCTTCCTTGAAGGTCACAACTGCCAGTAGTGTTTGCTGTCATCAGGGTTAGAGCAGGTGCTTGGATATAAACCTTGATCCTTCAAAATTCATTCAGCCACCATGTAAGTCTGCCAGGGACTGTGCTGGGCACTGAGAGGGTCATGCACAGGGCCAGTGCATCTGAGAGAAGTTTC
Organism: Erethizon dorsatum; assembly: GCA_028451465.1. Classification (NCBI taxonomy): domain Eukaryota; kingdom Metazoa; phylum Chordata; class Mammalia; order Rodentia; family Erethizontidae; genus Erethizon; species Erethizon dorsatum. Next base: position 99,222,235 of record CM051834.1, read on the forward strand.
TCAGAAAGGGCCATGGGCTTGGGACCTCTCGCTGGGTACTGGTACTTGGGCTAACACTGCCCTGCATTAAAAGAATGCCTCTGTGCCAGCCATGGTTCCTTTTGCAAGGAATTTGCCTCCTGAGTTACAAGAAAATGAAGAGGTGAAAGAAATAATAATTACAGTGAAATGAAAGCAGTACTAAAATAGCATCTGAAAGCCCCAGAAGGTTTCTCCCTGGTGTGAGGTTCTCTAGGACCCCAGAGTGTCCCTGGACCTGGGGCTGGGTGGACAGCCTCCAACAGCTGGCCGAGTGCCCACTGGCCATTTCATCCTGGCAGTCTCCGTGGGGCACTGCGGGCCACACTCAGTGCATTTGATCCCCAAGTCCCGGACACCCTGGAGGGTAAAAGCTTGCTACTTTCTGTTGCCCTAGAGTCCAGCAGCACTGTGGGCTCTTGGGAAAACCTCTGCTAATGGAGTAACAGTTTCTCCAAACACTTCAAAAGTTTGTCATTTTGTTTCATGATAAAGGAGACGCACGTTGATGGCATGCAATTTGCAAAGTGTGAAGCTGCCAGACTCTATTTCAGGAGAAACTTTTTCTACCTTGTTTGGATAAAGTACATGGCCCCAACCCACCTATATAACCCTCTGCTTATAAGCCAGCTGATTTTATTCTTTTTTTACTAGTATATGTTTGCAATGCATAATAATTACGCTCATTTGGGGGAATGGGTGTACATTCATATGGCGTCTTGATCACTTTTGCTTCCCTCCTCTCTTCCCCAAGTCCCTCTCCTGCCTTCAAAAACTCTACTTCCCCATTTCCATCTCTTTATTTTGCTCTTTATTTATATTTTGGGTTGCTCATATAAAAGAATTGAAGAGATATTTAACTTTATGTGTCTGATTTACTTTACTTAGTGCTGAGCTCGTCAGATCCATCCATTTTCCTTCAAAATTATCCTACTGCATGGCTGTGGAGTACTCCATTGTGCATATATACATTTTTCTCTATCCACTCATCCATTGGTGAGCGTGTAGGCCATTTCTAAAATTTAGCTCTTGTGAATTGTGTTGCTACGAACATGAGTATGTGTGTATCACGATAACATGACAACTTTGACTCTCTTAAGAAGATACCAGGAGAGGTATAGCTGGGTCAAACGGAATTTCTATTTTCAGTGTCTTAAGGAAACTTCATACTGATTTCCACAGTGGTTTTACTAGCTTACATTCCCACCAACAATGTAGAAGAGTTCTTTTTTCCTTACAACCTCTCCAGCATTTGTTGTTTTTTGAATTCATGACGACCACCATTCTTACTGGAGTAAGATGAAATCTCAGTATGGTAAAGTTTTGATTTGCGTTTCTATAATGGCCAAAGATGCTGTACACTTATTGGCCATTTGTATTTCTTCTTTTGAGAAGTGTCAATTTATTTCAATTGCCTATTTTTGGATTGGATCTTTTGTTTTTTGGAGTCTAATTTTTGTTTTAGTTCTTTCTATATTTTAGGTATTAGTCCTCTGTCCAAGGAGTAGCTGGTAAATTTTTTCACCATCCTTAGCTTGTCTCTTCACTCTGTTGGTTGTTTACTTTGCTGTGCAGAAACTTTTTAATTTGATATAATCCCATTTGTTAATTCTTTATATTATTTCTTGTGTATTGGTGTTCTGTTCAGAAAGTCCTTGCCTACGCCTATGCCTTCAAGAGTTTTACCTATTTTATCTTCCAGCAGTGAAGTGTTTCTGTTTTTATGTCTAAGTCATTGATATGTTTTTTTTTTTTTTTTTTTTTTTTGTGGGTACCCGGGGGACGACCTCAGGACCTCGCGCGCCAACAGGCACCCGTGCCGCTGAGCGATATCACCGGCCCCTTTTTCGTATGTGGGTTCTGGGAGTCGAACTTGGGCCTTTGCGCTTGCAAGGCAGGCGCTTACGCCGCTGAGCCATCTCACCGGCCAGATACGTTTTGATTTGATTTTAGAAGAGGGTGAGAGATATGGGTCTAGAGTCATTCTCCTGCACACGGAGGACCGTTTTTACCAGCACTATTAGTTAAGGGGGCTGTCTTTCCTCCAGTATTTGTTTTTCTTCTGTTTTTCAAAGATCACATGAGCCAGCTGAGTCTAATACTTTAATTTCTGAGCTTTAGCTTCGCTCCTTTGTAACAGTTATTGTACAGTGAACTCTTTCAGTGGACTTTCGGGGGAGAGGGAAAGGAAGCATTCTAAATGCGGTGGTGTCCCTTGGCAACAATAGTGAACGTAAGAGTTGTAATCATCCCACAACATGATTTACCTCAAGTGTCCATGCCTGCTTCCTCCCTGGTAGAGTCTGCTGCAGTCCGAAGTAAGATGAAGTAGTTACGTGCAAGGTGGATAAGTGAGTGTCGTCAACACTTCTAAGCGTGATGAGTGTTGGCCACTTCTGGGTTGACAGGCGTGGATAAAGGGATATGTGGGTGTGTGCGAGTGGATGCGTGTATTAGAAGTACTGAAGGCACAGTGAATCCACCGAGTGCTTACAGCAAACGCTGACAAATCAGCAAATGGTGAAACTGCCCATAAAATGCAGGCAACATCTAGTTTTTCCTGTTAGTCCTTTCCTGGAATAGCAAAGTTCATAGTTCCATTCATAGTTCCATATTTGGTGATTCTTGTGGCTTGTTATAATGCCTTGAAAAGAAAATATTTGCTGTTTTCTTAAAGGCCAGAAGTACATTCATAACCCTGCAAATACAGTAGTCCCCCTTTATCTACAGGGGATATGCTCCAAGACGCCTGGTGGAAACTTGAAACCTCAGCTCGTACTGAACCTAATATATGCTTTGCTTTTTCCCGTACCTACATACCTGTGATAGTTCAAGTGATAAATTAGGCACAGTAAGAGACTAATAATAACTATAATCAAATGGAACAAATTGTAACAATATACGTGCTGTAATAAAATGTGAATGTCATCTGTCTATGTGTAAAATATCTTAATTGTACTGTCGTCACCCTTGTGGTAATGTGATTTGATGCAGTGCTTGCAGGAAGAGACAAGGGGAGGGGAGAGAGGTTGGCATGGCGACATGGTGTTAGCTACTGAGACCTTTTGCTGACGCATCAGAAGGAGGATCATCAGCTGCGGTAATCCTGGATCCTGGAGCAGTAGCGATGTCAATAGTTGGATGTGGAACTGTGATGACTGAGCCTTGCTGAGATGATGGAGAGTGAAATTGCAGATAAGGGGACCACTGCATCTGTTGAGGGCTCCCTACCTGCCACATTGACACTGGGGGACTCATCCTTGCCATTCAGGAGTTCACGGCCCAATAGGAGACAGACCCCAGAGCCATTCCTGAAGAGGGACATGAGCTGGGATGGTAGAGGGTTGAGGGAAGCCCCTCGGTCAATCCTCAGGAACGTGGCTCAGACCTAGAAATGAAGGAGCAGGAGTTAATCTGACAAGGACATACTGAGGCAGGAGGCAGGCAGGGGTGCAGCACAGGGAATATTTCCAGCAAAGGAGCAAGGGCAGGCAAAGGCCTGGGGACAGAAAGCAGCCACATGCTCCAGCTGCTGGGCAATGGCTGCAAGGAGGCAGCTCCAAGACCACCTTGTGTGGCCTGTGCAAGCTGCAGTTCCTTTTTTTAATTAGTTGCCAGCATTTAAATACTGAGAGGTTTTATGCTGGAAATAAAAGCCAACCAAACCTGGTTTTCTGGATTCTTTTAATCTGGCATCTGAATTTCCACCTGACAGCAGTTAACTAGACCCGTGTACCCTAGTACTTGGGACTACAGAGACTTCTGTCCCCACGGCATGTGAGGGGCCAGTGCAGAGGGCAGGCAAGGCTTTGCCAGGCAGAGAGCTCTGTGTCCTGCAGGCTGCCTTTTGGAAAGGTGTCTCTGAGCATAGCTGGGAGAATGGATTTCAGGGGCCAGACAGGAGGTGGAGCACAATACTTCAGGGGAGGGGTGTGTCTTAACTGTCAACTTGAGCATCTTGGGAGGTACCTAAGGGATCAGGACAGCACACTTCTATCTGGGTGGTTCACAGAGGCATGACCTAGGGTACCATATCTGGTCTCTGGCCCTTTCCTCTCTGGCACAGTTTCCCTGCTCTGCTTCTGGCCACGCCTTTTATCCAGATGTTTCTGCCTTGGAGCCAGCTGACCATGGACTGAATCTTCTGAAACTGTGAACCAAAATAAACCTATTCTCCTTTAAGTTGTGGATGTTTTATACTGTGTTCCAGTGAAGGGAATGCTGACTAACGCATGTGAATAAACCACCCCCCATATGCTACTTCCTAATCCCTGGAACAAGTGCATATTACTTTATATTATATGTCAAAATAAGAACTTTGCAAGCTGGGTGTGGTGGCTTATGCCCGTAATCCCAGTACTCTGTAAATTTGAGGCAAGAGGATCACAAGTTTGAATGGAGCCTAGGAAACTTACTGCTTTAGAGACCTTGTCTCAAAAATTTTTTAAATAAATTTTTTAAGGGCTGGGAATATAGATCAGTGTGAGGGCCCTGGATTCAGTCTCCAGTATCAAAAAAACAAATGAAACAAAATTTCATATATATGATTAAGTTAAGCATTTTGAGATGGGGAGATTCTCCTGGATTACTGGGGTGGGCTCTGCATATAATTGCATGCATTCTTCTGTTTATTTATTTATTTTTGACAAAACAAATATTTATATAGTGCAAAAACCATTTAAAACAACAACTATACCACAATTAACAATAGAAAAGAAATCAGCAATAATAGTATAAACTAAAAGGCTAAAAATTAATAAAGGTTAAAAATAACAAATAATGATAATAAAATTGTAGTGGATGGGAATAGGCAAAAATAGGAGTAAAATTTAAAAAAGAAAAGACAGATAAAATGAAAAGGATGAAGAGAAAAAGTAGCTAAAAATCCAATTAATGAATAAAAAAGATAATAAAATTAGGTAAAAGTAACAGGAAAATGACAACAAATAAGAAAAAGAAGAAAGAAGAAAAAAGAAAAAAAAAAGGAAAGGAAAGTAAAGAGACCCCCCCCCAAATAAAGATAACAAAAAATTATCCTCCCAAATTTCTTGACACCAGGGTGTTTGGATGTGTGAAATTTCCAGGACCTGTAGTATTGGAATCCACCAGGTATGGGGGATAGATACTGAGTAGCTACTGGGGCCTATTGTGTTTTGATACCAGTTAACAGGCTTTTGCTGTGTGGATTTTGAGTCTTCCACTGCCTTTCCTGTTGGGTATGGTCAGTCAATGGTATGTTGTCTGCTCCAGGGCTGTTTCATTCTAGAGGCTTTTAGTGTTTGTATCCTTTTGTGAACCCTGAGCCACTGCTATCTCCAACTAGTTTTGTACCGTGTGAGCTGGTGAGGTGCCCTCTTACTGCAGAAGACCCCTGCCTGGATGTCCGGGAATGTGGCAAACACCCGAGCGAGATTAGTCCTGAACACATAATTGGGTGGGAAAAGCAAACAGACTACTGAGTTCTGCGCTGGAAGAGAGAAGCAAGGGGAAACCAAGCAGTTCACAGGGTTTGATCCTGATGCTTTCAGATCCAGCCACTGGGAATGGGCCTGGCTCCTCATCATAGAGCAGTGCTCCTGACTGTCATCCCTCCACAGCCTCTGTTCCCACGGCTTAAACTCCTCAGGGTGCCTGTGACTAGCCCTCTGCTTCTCTATGACTGTCACTTGTGGCCATTTCCCACCCAGTCACTGCGGTATGGTGTCCCTAGGAACCAGAAGTGTGGTTGTTCTGGTTTTGTGAGTTCTGATGCCCAGAGAAGCTCAATCTCAAACAACAGTCTCCTTCTCAAAATGGCTCTTGGTTACACCATTCTGAGATACGGTGGGCATTGCAGGGAATTTCTTTTCCAAAGTTAGAGGAGGATCAAATTTCTGAGTAAAACCCCACACAGAATTTACAGCTTCCAATACCCATGGGTTTTTCCTTCAGCCAGCACCACCAGTCTGTCGTTTATTATCAGGGCCATGCATTCTTGAAAGAGGGAGATGGAAAGAAATTTGATTCAGGCAGAAAAGGAGAAGGTGATGTAACCATGGAAGCAAAGATAGGACTTAGAGTGCTTGCAGCCACCAGAACTGGAAGAGGCAGGGAACTCTCCTAGTTCCTGCAGGACAGTGGCCCTGTAGATGCACTAATGTCAGCCTGCTGATACTGATTTTTAGACTTCTGGTCTCCAGAGCTGGGCAAGACTAACTTTCTGTTGTCTTAAACCACTGGGTCTTGGCAATTTGTTATAGCAGCGACAGGAAATTAATATGGACAGTGTTATTGAGAGCTAGGGGTGGAATCCACAGCTGAGGGGTGGACTGTATGTGCTAGGTGAGGGAATGATTGCATCTAAGGGAACATCAAGTTGGTGCCACTAAAAGCCAGCCTGGGACTCAGGCCTGGGTGCAGGAGGGGACCCAGGGAGTAGAGAAACGGCACACAGAGAATAGAACAGAGATAGGAAAGACCCCAGTACAGGTGAATAATTGAGGTGGAGATTGAAGTGGGCAACAGTAATGCAGTCTGGCAGGGGTCCTCTGCAAAAGCACTTCTGAGTTGTCCCTTGAAAGGAGAGGAAGCTGGGGGCACAATAGCTGTCTGCTTCAGCCTCTTGAGTTCCTGGCATGGGCAAGAGGTTGGGTGGGGAACAGTGTGGGAGGAGCAAGCGGCAGGGAGTGGGGCAATGCTGACACTCTCAGCAAGGGGCTGGGTTCGCATTCCATGGAGAGTATGAGTAGGTTGACCCAAGGCATTGGGAAGCTTTGGAAGCCAATGGAATGGGTGATACAATACGAAAGGACAATTCATTTTAAGGGGTGCAGGAAAAAGCAGAGGCTAAAAGAAGGCTTGGGATAAATGAAGGACTTTAAAAAAATCCTTGTAGAGTATTAGTCAACAAATATTATGAACTATCAATAATAGTCTCTGAGAAGAGAGGTTATCAAAACACACGAAGCTTCTGTCCTTGGTGAATGAACGGGTGAAAAAGAGACATGATCTCAGATGTTATAAATATGGTAATACAATTTTAGATGGAAAAAGAGCATGAATAAATAAATGAGGATGATGTGATGGAGAGCTACAGGGCCACTTCAGTTAGACTGGTTAAGGGGAGGCCTGAGGAAGTGACAATTGTGCTGGTTTGTAGATGAAAAATGTGGGCTGGACGGAGAATTGGGAGAGAGTATGCCAGTGCAAAGGCCCTGGGGCCAGTGTTCAAGGCAGAGGGAGGAAACTGTGAACCTGAGCAATGAGAGACCAGGTGAGTGGAAGAAACAAGGCCAGGGAGTGCTGAGTCATATAACACAGGGCATCGTGAGCCACCGAGAAGGTGTGAGGGGAGTCCAGTGGGGTGAAGCCTGTGGAGCTCTTGAAGCAGGGAATGACCTTCTCTGATTTGCATTCTTTTATTATTTTATTTTATTTTATTTATTTTTGAGACCAGGTCTTACTACATAGTTTAGGCTGGCCTTGAACTTCCTATGTAGCCCAAGCTAGCCTCAAATTTGCAGAGATCCTCTGCCTCAGCCTCCTGAGTGCTGGGATTACAGGCATGGGCCACCTGATTTGCATTTTAAAGGTTGCCCAGCTTTAGTGAGAAGGGACTCAAAGGGGCAAGAGTAAAGGCAGGAGGGTGCTGAGGAAGCTCCACAACTATCCAGTTGGGGATGGTGGCAGAGAGCGAACAAGGACACAAGCTACTGGAATTATTGGTTATAATAACTATAGCATAAAATGCTACAAGGAGTGATGAAATTCCCACTCCCAGGGTTACTGAGCCACCGCAGTGATGTAACAACACGTTGTATTAAGTAGAGTAGAAACCTGATAATTACCCGGCATCCGTTCACAGGTAATGCATTCACTCAGGTGTGTGTTGTTAGCAGGTATGGTACTTGTTTAATAGGACACTATCAACTAATTATATGTTTTGATTGGGTGGTGGAAAATGTATCTTTAATAGGGGTAGATTTTTCACAATCAATCTGTTACTATAATAGAGTTTTCAGACTCTGTGCGCCTCTCACAGCAGGTGTAGAAGGCCAGGGTTGGAAGGCTTGTCTCTGGGGACAGTTATTCCCCACTGCCTTGGGCTCACCAAGTCCCTTGGGAGGATGGGAGGTGGCTCCTGATGAGGCTTTTCTTCTGGCTACGGCTGGGACCCCAGGCACAGGATCATGGTATCCTCAGGGGGAGGTGGGCTCACGTGGCCCAGGGCTGCAGCTTGGCCCTCACTCGTGCGGTATGTCAGTCATCCCCTCACACACACCTCCCATGGGACCCCGATGCTGCTGGGCGGTGCGGCCGTGGGGGAGGGCAGTGGGATGATGAGTGGGCAATGGGGTCTGCTTGCCTTGTGTCCACAGGTGGGGAGGAAGGCTGGAAAGACAGGGTGTCCTCCTGCTGTGCTCTGGGAAGAGGCCAGCTGGGGCAGGCTGCCCAGAAAACGGAGAGTTTTGCCCAAGACCCTGGCGACTTCAGGAAAATTTTGGGGGGATGTACTGTCTAGTCTCTGACCTGGGTGGGGAGAGAGATGCATTCTCTAAGGTCAGCACAGGTGTGCAGCGTCAAGAGGCCAGACCACTGCTCCTTCCTCATCTGACCATGGGCCACTTTCCTGTCTGCAGTGAGTGATGGACTCAGAATCAAACCAAGGAAAAGTTCTGGGTCCCCCTTTTGTGAGTCTCATCAACTGTTAAGTGAGAATAACCCTGCCAGTCCTGCTAGTCCTGGGTTCAATATGAATTAAAGGGAGGTCTGGAGAGTTGGGTGCACTGGTGTGGATGAGCCTTGAAGACAAGCAAAGTGGAAGAAGCTAGGCACAAAGGACCAAATGCTGTCTGATTCCATTTTATATAAAGTACTGAGGAGGCAGCCTCAGAGACAGAAAGTAGAATAGAGGTTCCCAGGCCCTGGGGAGAGAGGAAATAGGGAGCTATTGTTTAATGGATACCTAGCTTGGGAAGAGGAAAATGTCCTAGAGATGAATAATGGTGATGGTTGCACTCAATGCCAATGAACTGCATACGTAAACTGAAATGGTGAATTTTATTTTTAAAAAGATTAACACCAGCTGGTAAATCCAAATTGGAGTTCCTGGGCTGCTGTCTGCATGGCCGACCCTGGTGCTAGGCCAGGACCCCAACCACAACTGCAAGGTCACCAGAGGCCAGGGGACATGCTGGTTAGCTGTAGACAGTTTGAAAATAAAGGATATGAAAGCAAAGAGCCACCACCAGTAATCTTCACAGTTAGGCATTTTTTCTTTATAAGATTTTATATAATTTTATACCTGGGTTTTTGTAGTGGTTGTTGCTTAGATTATTTTTCATAAGTATTTTCGCTTATCCCTAGAAACTTTAATAAAACATTGTGATCATCATGTAATATCCCATGTGATCCCTATGTTGCACTTCAAGTTGGTTATGCAGGTTTTTCTACTTTTTCACTGTGTAAATGACATTGCAATCAACATCTTTGGGGTAATCTCTAGCTGCACCCTATATCCCTGGGATAGATTTTTAGAATTACCTAAGTGTAAATTGAGCCCCTTTAGATGTCTGAGCCGTGTTTGCTCCATGGTGGCGGATTGAATATCAGGCAGGTTGTCCCCCTCCTTCACCCTCCTTGGGCTGGTGGGAATCCCTTTCCTCAGCCATCAGCCCCCGACCTGTGTCCTCCCACCCCTGGTTGGTATTTACTCTTCCCACAGCTTGGTCCCCTGCATGGCACTCGTGAGAGGTGCTGGGAGCCTTTCAGGTCACTGGGGTGTTTCCTTGAAGGGGATGGTGGGACCTCAGCCCTTTCCTCTTGCTCTCTTTTGATTCCTGGCCTGCGATGAGCAGATCACAGTGCCTCGTGCTCCTGCCACGATGTGCTGCCTGCCTCAGGCCCAAAGCAATGACGCCAGCCAATCATGAGCTGAAACCTCTGACCTGTGAGCCAAAACCTGTTCTATTTATAAGTTGATTATCTCTGGTGTTTGTTATATACTGTGACAGAAAGCTGACTTACACAGCCTCAGTTTCCTCACTGGTTGTAGGGGGCTGACAATACTTATTTCTGTGGGTCATGGTGAAGGCTAAGGTTATGGATGTCCAAGTCCCAGAGCCTGCCTGAAGGACTAAGCAGCACAGAACTTGCTCTTCTGCCACCCAGAGGACACACAGAGCCTCCTTCTCTAAGGCCACTTTCCCTAGCGGGGGGGAATTGAGATGGTGTTGGCAGGGTCCAAGGGGACTAATGCTCCCAAGAGCTGGGGGGAGGGGGTGTCTCTCAGCAAGAGGCTCAGGGAGAGCCACCCTAAGGCTCTTCCTTTGTGTTCATGACCTCTGGAACCTACCTAGCCCTAAATGTCACCTCTCTGGAGACACCACTGCGTTTAAGGCCTTTGCTTTCTTGGTGATCATTTTCAACAAGTAGACCCTCTTCTTAATATATTCAGCAGACATCTGATAATTGTGATAACCCTGATGGGTGGTGAGCAAGGCAAATTAGCCAAAAGATGATTGATTTTTTTTAATGCGCAATTTTATCTTCAACCTTTCCTAGCAACGCGCTATGCCAGAGTAATAATTTCTTCTCCCAGGTATTTGCCAGTGTAGGGATTGCACATCTATTTACAGTTGCCTGGGAGCCTCATAATTACAATACAGTCCAAGTGCCCATTTTCTTTCCCTGACTACAAATAGGGATCAATCGAATTTTAAATGATTGCTCCAGGGCTCGCTCCTGATCGTGACCTTTGTAAATGATTAGCGCTCGCCACTGTTGCTGGCTGCTCAGAGAAGGCAGGCGGGCAGTTTTCTAACTGGCATTTCATCTGGATGTGGGCCAAAGATGTTCCAGGTGAAACCCGACAACGAGCTGCCAGTGGAGAAAGGGCTTGTGGACTTTCTCTCCAGCCCATAGGTGCTGCCTGCATTTCCCACAGGCCTGCTTTCCTTTGTCTAATTCCTGGGTTCTGCAGATGTCTGTTTGCTCTAGAGCTTATTGACAGAGCTGCACTAGGTCCTGCTGGGCTGGTGCCTGGGAAGGGGAGGTTGAATTCAGAATGTCCTGGGAAGCTTTAGACCTGTATGTAAAAATTGTTGTTTGCCAGAAAGAAGTTTCTTTGTTTATGTTTTGAACTGTTGGATTTGATCTCAAATGCTAAGCTTTACGTTGTGAAACCAGAGAAACCTGCAGGGTAAACAATTCTTCCTGAAGAAGTTGAGGCCAGGATTTGGCTTCTGCTCCCATGTATGCTCAAGTTGTCCTCAGAGCTGGGTTTTCTGATTCAGGGTAGAGCTGGCTGCAATATGTTGGAGCCCTTTAAGACCACTGGTGCCAATTGAGCCCCACTGCAGGGCTCCCCCAAACATGGGCCCTCTTATTTTAGGGGCAAAGCATAGGGAGTGCTGTTTCCCATCAGTCCTTCTCAGAATTACACACACACCTAGCTGAGTGTGGTGTGCAGAGCGGTAACCCCAGCACTCTGGGAAGCTGAGGCAGGAAGATTCCAAGTTTGAGCCCAGCCGGTGCAATGTAATGACTTTGCAAGACAATGTCTTAAAATAAAAAAATAAACATAGGGCTGGGGATGTAGCTCCGTGTGAAGGCCCTGGGTTCAATCCCCAGTGCCACCAAAAACAAACAGCCAACAAACCAACAAACCAAAAGTCCCCCAAAACCAAAACCAACCAAACAAACAAACAAACAAAACATGCTTGCTGGACAGCAATGAAGTCCATAAAGTGGGGAGCAGCAGCAGTCACCTGTCATTATGGACACGGTATAGATGGTGCCACTTAAATACACTCTTGTCAGCCTTGCCTTCTGTTTATGGATTGTATCTAGATGTCCCCCCAAAACCTCATGTGCTCCTAGGGGGAGCTTTTCAGAGCTGGCTGGATCTAGGGTGTGTGATGCTGGGATTAAGGGTGTGCAGTTCTAAATTAGTCCACTGATTGGAATTAGCATAGTTCTGGGTGGCACCACCCAAAAGGATGGTAGCCTGGATGGAATAAAAGGGAAAGGCAGGCTGGCTACTGCTGTTTGCTTCTTTGCTGCCTTCACTGTCAATGAACTATTTCTCCTCAGTGTTGCCCCTCTGCCATGCTACCCTGCCTTGGAGGCAGCTGACTATGGACTGAAACCTCTACAAACTGTGAGCTAAACAAATCTTTCCTTGATTACCTTGTAGGTGTCAGGTATTTTATCCCAGCAGTTAAAACAGCAACTAAGACACCTTCCCAGAGCCTTATTCTATTCAATAGCAAGATATTTCCTTCTGAGCAGTGATATTTGGACTGTGTGCTGCAGGCAATCTCATATTTCTTTGAGAATCCCCAGGTTCAACCTTGGCACCCACCCACCATGTCTATCTACATCCTCCCTCTCCTTGCCAGTCAGGCCAGACTCATTCCTTGGCACCTATGCATAAGCTCCTACACACCCAGTGCCCCGGATCAGCCCCCAATGCCCTGCCTCTCATCCACCCCTGTCCAGCCCCATCCTTATATCTGCCTTATCCCTGCTGCACCCCACAGCTGCTGACAGACACTTTATAGTGGCTTTAGAGCTCCTTGAGCTGCTCCACTGGGGAAATCCTATCTCTCTACCAGCTCATCAGAGTTCTCTGTGATTCCTGAACTCCTGAGGTCCTAGGAATAGAGAGAACCCAGGGAAGTATAAACTGAGATGTTCCTGCATGCCAAGCTTTTTCCCATGGGTAGCCTGCAAGTTTCTCTCTACAGTGCCACTGCTAATTGAAATCTCCAAAAAGCATTAGTGTTTCCCAGAAATGAAAGCCATTGTCAAGAGTTTGAGATCTAAAATCACACGCAACCTGCCTGGCAAGCGTGAGGGCCCGAGTTTGACTCCCAGAACCCACATACGAAAAAAGGGCCAGTGATATCGCTCAGCGGCACAGGCACCTGCTGGCGCGCGAGGTCCTGAGGTCGACCCCCAGTACCCACAAAAAAAAAAAAAAATTAAAATCACACACAACATCTCAAGCAAACCACTGTTTAGGCGTGCTGCTTGAAGTCTCTGGAAGGTGTGTGCTGAAGTTATCTCTACCTGTGGGTCATGAGCATGTGCCTGAGGAGAGCCATAGTGGTAACTTGGAGAATGACTCCCTCTCTCTTCCCAACCCCGTGACCTTCTCCTCCTCCTGCTGCAGAGGCAGAAACAAGACCTGATACAGTATAGATGAGACAAAAGGAAAGAGCTAAAGCACCAAGAGCAGAACTCTCCTGAGCTCCTTCTCCAAGCCTACCCACTGACTCCACTTTGGCCTCAGAGACACATCAAAACCAAACCACTAAGTGTTTCCTTTGTCCTTTCCTCTTGTTTGTAGAAAAGGAGATTACATCTTATTGATTGGGGGCGGAAGTAGATGGGCCCTTCCAGTTGTCATCACTGGGTTTCAATGTATAAATGTTAGCAGGCTCCAACAATCCAACCATAGCGTATTTCAAGATATTTCAGTTATAGCGCATCCAAGGATTATGTTTGAAGCAATCGACTTAATCTTCAAATGTCCTGTCAATCTGTAACTGTGAGATGCATTTCGTGTGTGGCCTGGGCGGGTTCTATACTGTAACCCTTGGTGCAGCAGCTGGTCTGAACCTGGAGCTACGTTGGGACTGCCATTGTAGAGCCCTGTGACATCACCCAACATCTTGGGATGGCAAACCATCTTGGCTATTGAAGATGCCTGGGTGTCTTCTTTGCAGTTACCTTTTTGTTCACTCCCTGAAGAGCAGCGATTTTGCTGATTTGTTTAGTTTATTTTCCCACTATTTACATGTGTACATGTAAGTGTTTTCTAAGATGCTTACATTAGTGTCATGTTTTGCAGATGATACACAACAGTAGGGTTTAGGTGAGAATCTTCAGCGCAGAGTCTGTTGCTCCTGGGAACGAAGGAAGCGCGCCGTAGCCTAGTGAAGTGTGATAACTGAGCCCACCACAGGCAAATTGTATCTTTTGGATTTCACCCTTGTCTTGGCACCTATAGTATTAGTAATTATTCTGATTAGAATAATGACCTGTATTTCTGAAGTGTATAATTTGTACTTAAAGTTAGTCTCCAAGGCAATGCCACTTTTGCAGAGTTCTGCTGAACCTATGGATTAAAAAATAAGATATCAAGTAAAGAAATGAAGACACCCACCTATGGAAACAGGATTTGCTTGTGGAAAGAAAGTGTTAGCCCCACTTCTAACATCCTCTGGGACATTCAGGCAGGAATCTGTGTCTGTAATGATGACTGATTTGGGGGTTGTTTAGTTTCCTAAATTCTTTTCTGAACGCTTATGTTGCGAAAGGAAAAGTCAGGGCTAAGTGCCCCAAGATTCTGGAATAATTGACTTCTGTAATTAAGCAAAGATAGTATTTAATCTCTAACTGGCCTGGGTAAAAACAGCAAAAGAAGACAGGTTTCATGAATAAGAATTTAGCTGAAGTGGGTGGTGCAAAAATCCTCATGCTCTGGGTAACACTCACGCTGTGGAAATAACTGAAAGGCAGCTCTAGGGTAGAAGGGCTCTCTTGTCAAGTAAGTTTGGCAAGTCCTCCAAGACAGTGACGTGATCGCTCCCTGCCATCTGGGCTCAGGCCTCCATCCCTCTCACTGGGACAGATGCAACGACATTCTACCTGCTGCCCTGGACCTGGTGCACAGTCCTTCTCCAGTCCTCCATAACATTTCATGCATGGCCAGAGGGAACTTTTTAAAAGATGATTTGGTTCACATCACACTCCAGCTTTAAACCATCTAATGGTTTCCCACTGTGTTCAGAATTGTGCCCAAGGCCTGCCCGCCCTTTCCCTTGCCTCTCTTTGACAGCTCTTCAGTTCCACCCTCCTTCCCCAAGGCTTCAGCTACCCTGGTGTCTGCCAGTTTTAGAAACACCTCCAACTCTTTCTTGCCTCAGGGCTTTTGCACTGGTTATTACTCTTTCTCTACCTGGAAACTTCTTCCCTCTGATCTTTGTAGCTGTCTTCTCCTTGTTGTTGAGGCCATAGCTCAAAACCACTTTGTGGCTCTCACTTCATCTAAAGGACCCAGGAGGTCCAGGAACATAAGCACCTTTTCCTGCTCACCCAGTGACTTCCATGTGAGTTTGCATGCTACTAACACTTATTCTTCATAGCATTATTTTTCCCTCTTGTCTAATTGTTAACTCCCTAAAGACGGATCTTGGCCTGGTCTGTCTCACTCACACTGATCCTCATGCCTGCGACATGGAAGACATTTTACAAATGCTCGCTGAGGGACAATCACATGATGTGCATTTATTTTGTGTAGCCTTTGGCATGGGTAAAAATAAAACCCACCATTTCAGTATGTTCAGTATTTGAAAACTAGATTGGAATTGGAAGGCTCAGAGCTGGCAGCAATTATTAAAATCTGCCTCACTTCCCCAAATCTGGGTGTCTCAGGAATGGAGAGCCTCCGTCACCTGGTCCTGACTTCCAGACTCCCAACCAGGAGCCACACGCTCACTGTCCTGCTGTTTAGCGGCTGGCAGAGGTGGACCTCCCATAGCTCTGTTGCCATCACTGTCCCTGTCTCTGAGATTTTGCTCCCCTTCTTTTCTGGCCCAACTCCTATGGTAGGAGCTCTCATTTCTAAATGACCTAAGAGTTCTAGGAACATAAGCATCCTTGAAAAGGAGCACTTGAGCAGCAAAGCAGGCACAGAGACCCTGGCCAGTCTGAGGGTCACTGCTTCTCCTCAACTGTGAGCTACAAGTTTTCCTGAGCTGGGACATCATCAAGCCTGGAAATGTCTTCAAGTTCATGAATTTCCTACAGCGAGTACAATGTGTCAGTAGGGTTGATGGCAACAATCATGGTACTAGAGCCCCAGGATTCCCTACCATGAAAAGGCTAAAATGATAACCACCTCCAGCCAATATTGAGAAACCCTGGATTTGTCAGATAAAGGGGCCCTGGACAGGTCAGCTTGCCACTTCATCCAGAGGACACCAGCCTGCCTCCCAGTCTCTCCCCTACATCCTTACATACCTGCATGCCTCCCACACAACTGCACATCTGATGCCTCCACACCCACACAACTGCACACCTGATACCTCTACACCTGCACAACTGCACACCCACATACCTGCATACCTCCACACCACCATGCCTGCACAAACTGCATACCTCCACACCTCCACACCTGCACATCTGAGCAACTGCACTCTCACATACTTGCAGATCTGCATACCAGCAAATCCATGAAGACCTTGTTTGTCTCTGTAGTAGGAAAGTGTTGATTGGACAAAAACCCCGGCAGAGGGAAGCAGAATGCCTTTATTCATGGAAAAATTTCAGAACAGGCACCAGTGCCCAGTGTGTGGGGGTGGGCGTGGTGATAGGGTTTCAAAAAGACATGTGTTTTCCCACGATGTTTATTGCTTCTCTCTGCACCTGGCCCTTTCTAAGAGACTGCACTCTGATGTACATGCCAGTAAATGGCAGCTCTGCTGGATCCGCAGAGTGCCCTGAGCAGAAATGAGACCTGGGCTCTGCAGCTTTGGTAGGAGTATCACATATCTAGCAGAATCTCCACTTATGTTGCTTTTGCAACTCAAGCACATGATACTCCTAGAGAAAGAAACACAGACTGAAGCTGAGCTCACAATAATAAATTACAAATCACCATGAGGAAGAGTTTGCTGCAATAAGACAAAGAACTGGCATTCTAACAACTGGAAAAAAGAGAACAACCCGAAAGAGATTTTAAAGTGAGGAAGTTTCAAATATTTAGAGATATTGAATACGGATCACTTTTGGTTTTACTGTATGCTTGAAATCAATCATAAGTTTTTAGAAAAGAATCAAAGAAGGTGGGCAATCAGTAGTTTAAATGAAAATGTCACAGTAATTTTTACTAGAAATTAAAATCTACACTTAACTCCCACCTCTTTCCTTCTGTAATTAATGCATGCCATAGAAAACCAGTTTGTAATTTAGCAATCATAATAATACTATAATATTTATTTAGAACTCTTAAAACAATATGGCATATGTCTTGTCAAACAAAAGTACAAGAATTTAGGCTTCCTGTTTGCTCAGAGGAAATTAAATGGACATACACGAGAATGACTGCACCTTCACTTCTACTCTACAGCAGCCAGATACTTTCCCCAGGTTGCTATCCATAAACAGAGGTTTCTCGTTGCCATGGATTTCTGCTCTCAAGTTTTTTTTTTCCTTGCTTTTTCCAAGATTTGAGCAAAGCCAGTCTAGCTGAGAAATAAATGAGTTATTTTTAGTTCTTTGAATGGTTTTTCATGAACTCTTTCCTTCCTTTGGCCTAAGGCCCACTGGACCATCAAAAGGATTTTCATGAGAAGGATGGAAAGAAGAAGGGTCATTGCTAACCACTTACCTCCACAATTGCCCCTTTCCAGCCAGAACCCAGGGTACCCCTAGGAAACAGAAGCCCTTGCTCTCATGCATTGGCATGCATTGCTCTATTTAAATAGAGACCTCTGGCTTCTCCTCCTCATTGTTCAAGAGGGCACCTCAAGCCAGAGGCTCCATCCCGACTCCTCCTCCCATTCATCTTGCCCCAGTCCTTTCAGTTCTGTTTCCCAGTGGAGGGTGTATTTCCCCCTGGACAGGTCTGGGGCTGACTTGGAGAAGATGCAGCTTGGTCCCCAGAAGCAGTTTGCTCAAGGCTCACACACACAAGAAAAACTTTCCTTGTGGAGTTCCAGGCTAGCCAGCATCCCTTTCCTAGTCCCCACCTCTGACCAAAGTAATGGTGCAAGATACAGAAATGTAATCTTGAGATCTGTCCTTTTCTTGGAATCAGATGTAAAGCTAATAATAATAACACCCCAAGTGAGTAATAATTTCAAATCCTCACTCTCACTTTTTTTTTTTTCCTTCCCTCTGCAGCTCCCTAATATGAGTAATAGAATGGATTTTCTTTCTCTCCTCTGGGGCCTGATCTGTTCTCCCACCCCACCCATGGAGCTGGGAATGGCCCTTAAGATGGAGACAGAAGAGCCTTTCAACCCTCCAGCAGGAATGTTTCTCTGCCAGATTCTCTCCTTGATAAGATCACTCCCCACATGGTTGTAAAGGAATCTGGAAATGTAAAGGGAAGCACTATGTCCCTAGGGGAGAAATTCCTGGTGTCTCCTTAAGAAAGAGGAGCTTGCTGTCCTTCCATCAAGATGAAATCTTGCCTGCCACACTTGTGCATGTTTTCAACCCCCATCTTCAATTATTATTTATTATTTTCTTTCTGGGTTTTTCAAACAGTGATAATGCATTCGACCCCTTGAGATTTGCAATTAAATAGAGGTCTTCATGGAAGACAGTGCTACATGCATGCCCATGTTTATAGCAGCACAATCCATAATAGCTAAATCTTGAAAGGGGCCTATATGTCCATCAACAGATATACAGATAAAGAAAATGTGGTATTTATACACAATGGAGTACTACTCTGCCATGCAGAAGGATAAATTTGAGTCATTTGTACGAAAATGGATGCATCTTGAGACTATAATGTTGCATGAAATAAATCAGACACATAAGCTGAAATATCACATGGTTTCTCTTGCAAGAGAAACCCAAAATATAAAGAACAAAATGATAGATAGATAATAATAAATAGGGAGATAGATCTTTTTGCAAAAGGAAAGGGACCACGATGTGAAGGGAGGGGGGAGAAAGGGGAGGAGAAAGAGATGAAAAAGAATTAAGATGTGTTATGTCCACATACCCACTCCCCATGAGGAATGTAATCATTATACACTCCAAACATGCACTAAAAAAAAATAAAAACTGAAAAAAGAGGTCTTCATGGACCTAAATATAAAGTGTTAAACAAACTCCTAGAAAACATAAGAGAAAAATCTAGGTCCCTTTGGTTTTGGCAATGGCTTTTAGATACAACATCAAAAAACATGATCCATGAAAGAAAGAATTGACAGGCAGGACTTGATTAAAATTAAGAACTTGTGCTCTGTGAAAGACGCTGTCAAGAGAATGGAAAGACAAACCACAGACTGGGGGCAAAACCTGTGCATAACGTGTATCTGATGAAAGACTCGTATCCAAAATATACAAAGAACTCTTAAAAATCAACAAATAATCCAATTTAAAAATAGACAAAAGATCTTATCAGGGCTGGATAGGATGTGTTGGTGCAAGTCTGTAACCCCAAGTATCCTGGGAGGCTGAGGCAGAAGGATTCCAAGTTCAAACCTTGCCTGGGCAATGTAGTGACTTAGGGAGATCCTGTCTCAAAATAAAATTAAAAAGGGCTGGGGATGTAGCTCAGTGAGAAGGTCCTGGGTTCAATCTCTTGTACTGCAAAACACAACACAACACAACACAACACAACACAAAACGACCAGATACTTCACACATACACACAGAAAAAGCAAATGGAGTTATGAAAGATGATCAGCATCTTTGCCATGAGGGAATTACAAATTTAAACAGTAATGAGATCCCACAGCACGCCTAGTAGAATGTCTAATGTAGAAAACACCGACACTACCAAGTACAGGTGAGTGGAGCGACAGGAACTCTCATTCTTTGCTAATGGGAATGCAAAATACAACCATTTTGGAAGACAACTTGATGGTTTCTTACAAAACAAATTTGTCTAACCATATGATTCAGCAATTTGTTCCTAATGAGATCCAAGTGAGTTGAAAGTTTATGCCCACACAACTACTTGCACATGCTTTTTTTTTTTTTTTTGCAGCGCTGGGGGTGGGACCCAGGCACTCTTCCACTAAGCCACATCCCCAGCCTTTTGGCACAGGAACATTTATAGCAGCACTTTATTTATCCAAGACTTGGATGCAACCGAGGTATCCTTCATTAGGGGATGGTGTAGCAAACATTCACCCATTCACGAAATGTTACACAAAGATAGACAGAAACTACTGGCCCATAGGAAGATGTAAAGAAACCTTAAATGCATATTTCTAGGCAGGAGAAGCCAATCTGAAAAGGTCCATAGCATATGATTTCAACTACATGATATTTTGGATAAAGCAAAACTATGAAGACAGTAGAAAAGATGAGTGGTTTTCAGGGGTTTAGGAGGAGGGAATAGGAAAGGAATGAATTGGTAGAGCACAGGGAGGGGGGTTTAGGGCAGTAAACTGTTCTATATGACATGGTAATGTTGGATACATTTGAAAACCCATAGAATATACAACACAGCATGAACCCTAAAGTAAACTCTGGACTTTAATTAGTAATAAATTTTGACAAATGTACCATACTAATGCAGAGCTGGGAGTGAGGCAGTCTATGAGAATTCCCTGTACTTTCACTTAAAATTTTTCTATAATAAACTAAAAATGGCTCTAAAAATAAAGTCTGTTAGTTTAAAAATAATCTTAAGGGCTAAAGATCTCCCAGAGTTCTTTTTGTTGCCGAAGTCTGAGACAATTTTTGGAATTTCAGATGGATTCCATTAACCAGAACCAGAAATTGATTAGTTGTTCTGGTATGCTTGCCAAAAATACCTCTAAAAACTCTAGTCTATAACAGAGACTATAAAATTTCTACCAACCGTGCATTTGGCAGCACACTTGACCAGTCTGAAAACACGGACACAAGACAAGCCTACCTCTCCTGAATCTGTCTGGAGACCAGTAGTAGTAGTAGAAGTAGCAGTAGTAGTAGTAGTAGAAGAAGAAGTAGTAGTAGTAGTAGTAGAAGAAGTAGTAGTAGTAGTAGTAGTAGTAGAAGAAGTAGTAGTAGTAGAAGTAGTGGCAGCAGCAGTGGTAGAAGTAGTAGTGGTAGCAATAGCAATAGCAATAGTATTAGAAGTAGTAGTTGTTGTAATCACAGAAGTAGAATAAGTAGTACAAGAATAGTAGTAATAGTAGAGGTAGTAGTTATAATAGTAGTGGAAGTATTAGAAGTAAAAGTAGTAACAGAAATAGTGCTAGTAGTAAAGCAATAGTAGTAACAGCAATGGTAGTAATTGCAGCAGAGGTAGAAGTAATGTAATATTGGGGCTCTGGCCTAGGATCACTGATCTCCTGCTCAGAGGTACAATGACAGAACAAAACACAGACAAACCATATATTTTAGTTACAGGGGGCACCAGGATGGTCAAAGCCCAATAATGGGCTACGACACAAGGCACCAGTGTGCTTGGCCTTTATTAGGTGCACAGCTTGATAGGGGGTGTGCTGGTGGCTGCAGGAAGCAGAAGGGGTGAACTGCTGATGCAGTCAAGGTTCAAGAATTGAGGAACAGTGCATTTTTGGAAAAGCACAGAGAAACAGATCAGGGTTAACTGGTAACCTGCTTGTCTGCTAGCTGCAACTATTGAGCTAGACAGAATTTGTATGAGTCAAGTCCTCAGCAGCTGTGTTATCTTGCTTTGAGGCGCCAGAACTTCACAGACTATTTGCTGGTCTCAGCTCTGGTCGTTGGCTGAAAGATTAATCTGTCCTTAAGCCAGCCGGGGGTCTCGTCGCAAATCATGTAGGCCTAGGACAGACTCTCAATTTATTTTTGTGCCAATTTATTAATACTAATTATTGCCTGTTTGTACTGCATCAGACTGGTCCTCAGCAATGTAATAGTAGAAATAGCAGTAGTTATACTAGTAATAATAACAGAGTTAATAGTAGTGCTAATAATAGTAGTTGCAATAGTAGTAGTAGATGTAATAGTAATAATAGAAAGAGCAATTGAAATAGTAATAATAGAAGTAATAGTAATACTAGAAACACAGTTGCAATAGAATATAGTAGCAAAAGAAATAGTTTGCAGTTGTAGTAGAATATTAGTTGTAGAAATAATAATAGTTGCAATAGTAATAGTAGAAATAGTAGTTGCAACAGTAGCAGAAGTTATAGTAGAAATAGTAGCAGTGCCATTCTGATAAAATGGTATCAAGGCTATCTGCTATCAACATGACCTTGCTCTCCTGGCCAGCATAGTTTCTTCACTGTAAAGCTCTTCTTTCCCCCGTTTCCATACTGTAACCTTTGGAAGGAAATTATGATGCCTAAGGAGTGGGCAGCTATGTTCAACCTTGAGGACAGAATACACGCATAAATTATGTGGATTCTGTATGCAAGACTAGTATATTTTCTGCATTATTTATCCAATAATTTATATGTATTAATGTGCATTCATGCTTATCTATAATGTCATTTGAATTATAACCCAATACTATTTATTTTGTTGATCAAATGTTCCATCTTTGCTGTTGAAAGCTCTTTCAGTTGGTTCCTGTGTCCCTTTCACGTACTTCAATAACTGCTTTTTAGGATCACTTCCTTATTTCCTGGCACTATGAGATGCTCCTGGCTTATCTTATCTACATACCAGTCTTTGAAATAGCCATCTGCCCAAGGATCCCTGGGCATTAGTCAGGATTCTTTAAAGAAAAAGAGTCAATAGGACATAACACATGATAGATATAGATAGATAGATAGATAGATAGATAGATAGATAGATAGATAGATAGATAGATAAACAGATTTCTGATGAGGAATTGGCTCACAAGATTATGGAAGTTGAAAAGTGCCGAGGTCTGTAGTTGGCAAGGTGGAGACCCATGAAAACCAATATTATAATTCCAGTCTGAGTTTAAAGGCCTGAGAACCAGGAGAGCCAATGGTGTAAGTTCTAGTCTAAGATCAAGTTCAAGGGCAGGAGAACACCACCCTCCCATCTCAAAGACATGCAGATTCTTCCCAATTCAGCACTTTTGTTCTATTCAGGCCTTCTATAGACCAAGCAAAAATCACCCACATTGAGAAGAGCAATTAGATTCATATGTTAATGTCATCCAGAAACACCCTCACAGACACGCTCAGAATAACGTTTAATCAAATATCTAGGATCTCTGTGGTTTGGTCAAGTTGACACATAAAATTAGCCATATGCCCTGCTTTCCTTTATCAGAGAGTGGTGTAAGTGCACTCATTGCTATTGGAGTCTTACTGCTTCTAGGCCCTCTCAAATGACAGAGCAAGAAAAATATTACTGTGTGTACTAACCTGTAGATATACATGGCTCTATTAGTTTTTTGATACATAGCCATATTTATTCATATTATGGTAAGGATGAATTCATTACCAAATGGGTCATTCTAACCTTCTCTCCTTACTTATTTGTAAACATCTGGATCCAACCATCCTCCACACATTTATTTGTTCAACTCCGAAGTATAGTGGTTTCATGATTGTGAAGCCTTAGAGCCATCAGATATAACTTTCCCAATTATATCTGCTTATGTGCAGTTCCTACAGCCTTTAGTCTCAAGTCTCTTCTCTTTTCCATAGTTAATTAGATCCATACCTTTTGCTCCCAACCTCTTCAGTGAAGTTATTTCAAATAAAACAAATTTAGGTAATTCTATTCAATATTATACAGAAATAGACAGAAAACATTATTTGAGGTATATCCACTCAATATTATACAAAAATAGAAAGGAAAAAAAATATATATATATATAATCCATGGCCTTTGAACTGAGCTACATCCTCAGCCCTTTTCAGTTGTTTTTGTTTGTTTGTTTGTTTGGTTTGGTTTGGCTTTTTTGAGACAGGGTCTCATTAAGTGGCTAAGTTGCTGAGGTTGGGCTCAAACATGAGATCCACCTGCCTCGGCCTCCCAGAGGGCTGGAGTCACAGATATGTGCCACTACACCCAGACTATTTCATGCATTTGTAATACAGTTACATTGCTTCATAACCATCTACATGCCATTCTCCAACCTCCTAAATGATTTTTAGAATTTGCATACTGAGGTTCACTCTTTGTGTTATAAATTTCTACAGATTTGGTAAGTGCAGTATCATATATCCACCATTACAATATAGTGCGGAATACATTCACTACCTGTTATGCTTTGTGTCTGGATGTCCCCCCAAAGCTTCATGCAGTCATGGGGGGTGGGCTTTACAGAGGTGGCTGAATCTAGAGTTTGTGATTGATTCATGGTCTAATGCTGAGATTAAGGGTGTGAGTGCTACATCTGCCCTAGGGTGTATTAGGGACGGAGAGAGGCTTGCTCTCCCCTCCTCTCTTGTTGCTTTTGGTATCTTCCACTGCCTTGCCTTGGAGCCAGCTGATTATGGACTGAAACCTCTACAAACTGAGCTAAATATACCTTTCCTCCTTTAACTTTGGGTATTGGGTATTTTGTCTCAGCAACAAGAAAACTAACTAAGACACCACCCTAAATAAAATCACCTGCACTTTACTATTAAGTCTATTGATCTGGGGCCTGTGATATTGCTCAGCGGCATAAGTGCCTGCCGGGCAAGCGCGAGGTCCTGAGTTTGGTTCCCGGTACCCACATAAAGAGGAAAAAAAAAAAAAGTCCATTGATCTGTTTACTGTCTATGGTTTTACCTTTCCCAAAACATCACATAAATGAAATCACACAGCATGTAGCCTTTTCAGATTGGATTCTTTCATTTAGAAGTAAGCATTTAATATTCATCCTTTTTTTTATCACTAAACAGTGTTCCATGGGATTATCTGCCATCTTTGCTTGTCCTCTCATTTACTGAAGGACACTTTGGTTGTTTCCAGTTTTTGGTGATGATGAATGAAACTGTAAATACTCACATGCATACTTTTGTGTGTGCACAGGTTTTCAAATCAGTTGGGCAAATACCTAGGTGCATGACTGCTAGCCTGGATGGTAAGGTGATGTTTAGCTCTGTAAGGAACCGTCAGACTCTTTCAAAGATCCTGCAGTGCTTTGCTTTGTCACCAGCCATGAGTGAGAGTCCCTGCTGCTCTGCATCCTCTCAACAGCAAGTGGTATTGTCAGATTTTGGATCCTAGGAATTTTAGTATGTGTACAGTAGTATCACATTCTTGTTTTAATTTGCATTTCCTTAATGACAAATGATGTCGAACATCTTTTCATCTACTTACCACCTATCTGTATATCCTTAAAGGTAATTTTAAGAACTTCTTTACTTCCTTTTAGGTACATCTTGTCTTTTATTTTTTCAATATACATATTTTTATAGTGCATATTCATTGTATAGAATATTGGGTTTCATTGTGGCTTTTTGTCCTCAGTACTGGGAATTGAACCCAGTTTCTTTGTACTGAGCTACATCCACAGACTTTTTAAAAATTTTGTATTTTGAGGCAGGGTCTCACTAGGTCACTAACTTGCCCAGGCTGGACTTGAACTGGTAATCCACCTTCCTTAGCCTCCCACAGTGCTGAGATTACAGGCATGTGTGGCCATCGGTCTCTTTTAGTCAGATCTGTCCTTTGACCTTCCCTCGTCTTTCATGACCTTGAGTCCAGGCCAGTTATTTTATAGACTGACTGTCCCTCACTTGGTTTGCCTCATGTGTCCTTGTGTTTAGATTTAGGTAATGTGGTTTAGCCAGGAATATCCCAGAGGTGACGCTGTGCTCTTACTGCATCTCACTTCAGTTGGCCCCATCCATGAGAATGTTCACCTGACTACGATGTAACTGTGTACTCCAAGCTGCTCCCCTTACCTCTGCAACTGATAAACATGTTTAGAAGATGCTGCTTTAAGGCCCAGTAGATGCTTCCTCATCAAGCCCTACCCACTAGTTTAGTATCCCCTGATGATTCCTGAATGAGTTATCACTGTGCTGGTTATGAGATGACTTTCTCGCTCCATCATTCCTTGTACCCTTGGCATTGTGCTGTGGGGAATCATTCTACCGCTCTTCCTAATTATTTATTTATGACTACGGACCCACCCATGAATTTCTGTGTTTTTCAGTGGATTATAATTGACTGGAGTTGGACAGCAGCAGCTCCTTCCATGTCCTTCTGACGTGTCTCCATCATTCCTGGAGCAATTTCTTTTTCTCTCCATGAGAAGATATTCCAAGCTCATCCCTTCTAGTAGAGAATTATATTTAAAGAGCAAGATCTGGATGGTAGGTGAACTCGTGGCTTTTGGGATAGGGTCCACTGCCTCCAGAGACTCTCAGAAAACAGAAAATATATGAATGTGTTTATATATAGTATGTACAAATATACCCAGATTTATATAAATATATATTTATATCTACATTTGTTTTTACATGCGTTTTTATATATATAGTGGTCCCCCGTTATGCACAAGGAGTATGTTCCAAGACCCTTCATGGATGCCTGAAACCTCTGACAGTACAAATCCCTATATACAAACGTGATACCATGACAGTCAGTCTGATAACCAGGGCAGCTACTAAGTGACTGACAGGCTGGTAGCGCACACAGGGAAGTAGTCACTGTGAGTAAAACAGAACAACCGTTTGATTATAGGAAATGGACCTTACCAGTTGTGAGAGCTGATTCTGCAGTCTATGTGAGGCTTGCAATTGCTCAGGTGCTGGGCTAGATATCGGCAGGGATGGAAGACAGAAATGAAAGATGGAGTGAAGGGGAGGAGCAAGGACAGACTGGAGCCCAGGAATACAAACTGGGAGACGCAAAGACAAATTTACACTGCCTCTCATTGCTGCTACCCTCAGTGACATAGAAAAAGATGGTGCCCTTTGGCTTGGAGCTGTGTAGAGTGGCTCAGGGCTCTGTGAAGCAGAAGGAGACAGCAGGGGCTGGAGGAGCCATGTGCCCAGTGCTATTCGTCATCAAGTAGGTGAGCCAACAGGTAAGTGGCAGTGTGCCTCACCCTGGATGGATCACTGGGGCTTCATCACGGTGATTCCTTCACTTCTGCCTTCTGAATATGGCACCAATTTCTCATGTGCTTATCCCTAAGCTGGAACTGCCCAGGAAAGGGACATATAGTTCTAGTTTAACTAAGTAGAGACAGGATGTAACATCCATAACCCTTACCTCAAATCACATTAAAAACCAGTTCAGGGGCCGGTGAGATGGCTCAGCGGCTTAAGCGCCTGCCTGACAAGCGCGAGGGCCGGAGTTCGACTCCCGGAACCCACATACGAAAAAGGGGCCGGTGATATCGTTCAGCGGCACGGGCGCCTGCTGGCGCGCGAGGTCCTGAGGTCGACCCCCCGGTACCCACAAAAAAAAAAAAAAAAAAAAAAAAACCAGTTCAGGGGCCGGTGAGATGTCTCAGCGGTGTAAGCGCCTGCCTGGCAAGTGCGAAGGCCCAAGTTTGGCTCCCAGAACCCACATATGAAAAAAGGGCTGGTGATATTGCTCAGCGGCACGGGCGCCTGCTGGCACGCGAGGTCCTGAGGTTGACCCCCGGTACCCACAAAAAAAATAAAAAAATAAATAAAAACCAGTTCAGCTGGGCATGGTGGCACACACCTGTAATCCCAGCACTCAGGAGGCTGAGGCAGGAGGATCGCCATGAGTTGGAGGCCAGCCTGGGTTACATAGTGAGACCTTGTCTCAAAAAAGAAAAAAAAAAAACAGTTCGAGCTGGACGTGGTGGTGCATACTTGTAATTCCAGCACTCTGGGAGGATTGCAAGTTTGAGCCCAGCCCAGGCAACTTAGCAACTGGGCATGACCCTGTCTCAAAATTAAAATATATAAAGGGCCTAGGATATAGCTCAGTGTGAAGGCCCTTGGATCAGTCCCCCAGTACTGAAAAAAGAACAACATGGTTCACAGACCTAAATATAAGTACTAAAATTATAAAACTTGTAAGAGAAAACATAGAAGAATATCTTTACAACTTAGAGTAAGCATATGTCTAATATACTGGAAGCAATTACTATAAAAGAAAAAACTGATAGACTTCAAAATTAAAACCTTTCACTGGGTATGGTGGCACACACCTTTAATTCCAGCACTCAGGAGGCTGAGACAGGAGAATCACCACGAGTTCAAGGCCAGCCTGAACTACGTAGTGAGACCCTAACTCAAAAAAACAAAACAAAACAAAACAAAAAAATTAAAACCCTTTGCTCATCAAAAGATACCACTGAAAAATGAAAAGATAAACCACAGACTGGAAGAAAACATTCACAAAATATTTATCTACTAGTATCTGGGATATATGAGAATTCTTACTAACTTAATAAAAAGTACAAAAAATGGCCAAAAGATTTGAAAAGATGCCTTGCAAAGGATAATATGAGTGATCAGTAAGCACATGAAAATGTACTCAACATCATTAGTTATCTGGGAAATGCAAAACAAACCACAATGAGATACTAAGGCAAACCAACCAGGGTAATTAAAATGTAAAAAACTGTCAGCTCCGTATGTTGGTGAGGATTTGGGCAGTTGGAATCCTTATGAATTTTTTTTTTCTTTTTGGTACTGGGAATTGAACTCAGGACCTTGTGCTTGCCAGGCAGGTGCTGTGCCACTGAGCTATATCCCTGGCCCTCCTTATGAAGTTTTGCTGGGAAAGTATAAACATGTCTGCAATTTACTTTGAAATGCATCAAAATACGGGTGGTGTCTTTGTTACATTTTCTCGTTCCTGAGACAAAGTACCAGACATCTACAAATGAAGGGAGAAAAGGCTTATTTTGGCTCATAGTTGGTAGTTTTCAATCCATAATTGGCTGGATCTGAGGCAGGGTGGCATGGCAAAGGCATCACAGATGAAAAACAGTTCATGGTGGGCAGAAGGCAGGAAGCAGTACAGTGGTGAAACAGAAGCAACATGCAACAAGGCAGAGCCGCCCCCTTTTATCCCTTCCAGGCTACCTGCCTTTTGGGTGGTGCCACCCACATTCAGTGTGGCCCTTCCTATTATCCACACCCAAAACTTCACTTAACCAATCAGTGGGCTTATTTAATAGTCACATACTCTTGATCCCAGCATCACATAACTTAAACCCACCGTCACACAACTTAATCCCAGCATCACACACCCTAAAACCAGCCACCTCTGAAAAACACACGAGGCTTTGGGGGGATATCTGGATACAAGCTGTAACCAGTGGGGAGGCAGACTGTGTTTTCCAAAAATGACCAAAAGAACGTTTTCCTTCCTATGTACTCTGGTACAATGAAACCATGCCATTTCCTTCTCTTGGAGTCTGGATGGGCTTCTGACTGCTTCTACTACTGAAGCCAGTGGAAATAATACTGTAAGGCTTACAAGGCCGGGTCAGAAAAGCTCATGATGCTTCCATTTAATTCAGTGGAGCATTTGTGCTTGGAGCCCTGAGCCATCGGGGAAGGAATTTTACTACCTTGAGGCCACCACACTGTAAATGAAGCCAAATGAATGGAGAGGCCATATGAAATCACTTCATTAGTTGTCTTAATTTCAAGTCATCCCAGTTCTACTCGTGAGTAAGAGAGGGTCCAACTCTTCATCATCAAATTAAGCTCAGCCTAAGATTTCCAAACTGCATGTTAGCTACGCATCGTCGTAAGATATGGATAGAGAAAGATGAACCAAAGAAGGAAATCTTAGTTTGAAATGGAATTTAGAAATCAGGACTGGCTTGGTTTTGAAAGTATTTCTCATTCAGGTTTCTCTCAGTGAAAGATTTGTAATGTAAAGCTGAGTTCATGTCAATGATAAAACCCAGGGCACTGTGAGGAAAACATCTCGGGGTAAAGCGGAAGCCGAGTGCCTTGCCTTTGATATTTAGATATCATAAAGTTTTAAGGTTGTGCTTTGTGGACCTTTTCATCCAGACAAAAAGCCTTTTAAGGATATGAACAGGGTACCTTGTAAATCCTGTGTTAAACAACATACTCCAAAGAGTGTTAAGGGTACTGTCCCAGGGCCGGTGAGATGGCTCAGCAGCATAAGCTCCTGACTGGCAAGCGCGAGGGCCCGAGTTCAACTCCTGGAACCCACATACGAAAAAGTGGCCGGTGATATCGCTCAGCGGCATGGGTGCCTGCTGGTGCGCGAGGTCCTGAGGTCGAGCCCTGGTACCCACAAAAAAAAAAAAGGGTACTGTCCCACAGCAACCCCACTGGGAGCCCAAAGTAGAGAAAGGCTTATATTGAAATTATAAATTTATAAGTATGATTTTTGTTCAGTAGAATAGATTACAAATTGATACAGAAGAAATCCACAAAGTTTTAAAGGAAGTCAATTGGTCGGGTGCTGTTGTTTGGACATGGTTTGTGCCCCCCTAGGATTCATGTATTGGAATGTAATCCCTATTGTGTGGTGTTAAAGGGGGGCCTTTGGGAGGTGACTAGGATTAGATAAGGTCATCAGAGTGGAGCCCCCATCATTAAATACTGATGATTTTATAGGAACACGGAGATAGAGAGTAGACATACATAGGCTCCCTGTCTCTTGCCATGCAATAACCCGCACCACCTTAGAACTCTGCTAGCAAGGTCATGACCAGAGTCAGCCCCTTGACCTTGCACCTACAAAACTGTGTGCCAAAATAAAGCTCTTTTCTTTATAAAGTAGCTTTCCTCGAGTATTTGGTTTTAGCAATGCAAAATGGATGAGTATACGTGGTCTGAAAGGACCGGAGATAGTTTAAAATGAAAGGCTTTGAACTTTCATACTTTTGTAGGTGGCAAGGAGGCTCAGAAGTCTACTCAGTCACAGCCAGGGACATTTCTTATGCGAAAGGAAGGAAGACTTGGAGGGCAGAAGTCAGATCCCAGAGGCAAAGCTCAGCTGTTTAGTTCACAGGTCTTCAAATAGAGAAGAGTACCAGGAACCATCCCTGACAAGCATGATGCACACCTGGATTTGATTTATATGAAATCTCGGACTCTCAGCATGAGCCTCGTGATCTAATGGAAT
The DNA here is from genome assembly GCA_028451465.1 of Erethizon dorsatum. Taxonomy (NCBI): domain Eukaryota; kingdom Metazoa; phylum Chordata; class Mammalia; order Rodentia; family Erethizontidae; genus Erethizon; species Erethizon dorsatum. The sequence goes on from CM051834.1 coordinate 99,252,883, forward strand.
AAAATGGGGGGGGGGCTAGGAAGGAATGGCATTTTGCACAAGAATGGTTATGACCTAAGGGGCAAATATGCCACCTCCAAAGGTGCTACAAACTCCACAAGATCTCCCATTCCACAAATCTCCTACAAAGTAACCCTGCCACATCACCAGGATCTGTGGCTGCTCTGGCCAATAAAAATTGATGCTGTGTAACTTCCAAGGCTGAATTATGAAGTAACTTCTGCCTTGTTTGCCAGAATTCACACTTGGAACCCTGAACTGCCACATAAGAAATCTGACTACTTTTGAGGCTACCATGCTGAGAGGAGGACCAAGCACTCTATGAGCAACTCCCACATATGTGCCTGAAGGTGGCTCTAGTTGATTCTAGTCCCCAGGCATCAGTCAAGCCTGACAAACTGTTATGGTTTAGATCTAAAATGTCCTTCGAGGGCTGGTGAGATAGCTCAGCAGCATAAGCACCTGCCTGGCAAGCGCGAGGTCCTGAGTTTGACTTCTAGTACCCACATACGAAAAAAGGGCCAGTGATATCGCTCAGTGGCACAGGCGCCTGCTGGTGCGCGAGGTCCTGAGTTCGACCCCCAGTACCCACACACACAAAAAAAAATAATAATAAAATGTCCTTCGAAAGTCTCATGGGTGTGGTGGGCATGTCTGTAATCCCAGCACTAAGGAGGCTGAGGCAGGAGGATCGCTGTGACTTTGAGGCCAGCCTGGCCTGCAAAGTGAGTTCAAGGTCAGCCTGAACTGCATTGTGAAACCCTGTCTCAAAAAAAGACAAAAAAAGACAAAAAAGAAAGTCTTATGTATTCTGAGGAGGCTTTGGGAAGGTGATTGGATCACCGGGGTTTTACACTCATTAGAGACTTAATCCACTGACAAGTTCCTAGCTGAATGTGATGTTAGGAGGTAGAGCATGGTTGAAGAAGTGGGTCACTGGGGCATGATTTGGGAGGGTATATTTTTGTCCTTAGCTTCGATGTCTCTCTCTGCTTCCTGGTTGCCATGGGGCGAGCAGACATCCTGTCAGGCCTTTCCACCATACCATTTCTGCCTTGGAGCCAGCTAACCATGCACTGAACCCACTGAAACTATGAGCCAAAATAAACTTCTCCTCCTTGTTGGTATTGAGTATTTTGTCCCAGTGAGAGGAAGGTGATTAATACACAAACCAACTTCACTATGCCCCATTTGAATGCCTGATTCATAGAATCCATGAGCACAGCAAAAATTGGTTTAAATCACAAAAATTGGCTATTGGTTTGAATCACAAAGTTTGTGGGAGTTTGTTACATAATTGTAACCAAAGCAGATGGACTGAGGGATGGAGGGATACATGAACAAATATACGACAGTGCAAACATAGTAAAATGTTAACTGCAGAATCTAGCTGGCTGTTCACTGCATAATTCTTTCAAGTCTTCTGCATATTTGAACATTCTTACAGTGAAAATAGGCAGGAGGGAAGGATAGGAGCTACCGCGAATAACAGAAAAAGCACTCACTAGCATTTATTTTGTATTACAATTGCTGAGTCCTGCATCAAGTCCTTTTACATTCATTATCTAATTAAATCTTCTACTTGCTCCACAGGTTGGTGCTATAATTTTCTCCATTTTACAGATGAGGAAACTGAGGCCTAGAGAGGTTCAGTAAATTACCTAAGATCATTTCTTTGACGGAAAATTAAAACAACAAATGGCTTCTAACAATGCTTATATTTTTACATTTCTCCAATATTGGATTCGATTTTTATAGGATGCAAAATAAGTTATTTAAGGTGTCTCTTCCTTCAAGGATGGCATCGTCTCCCTCCCAGCATTTTTGACAGTTGCATATTCTTTACCAAGTGATAAGAAAATCTCCCTCACGGTTGAGGCTTCAAAAGATGCAAAAGTTGTGATGCTAATTGCTACATTTTGTTCTCCCTGTACTCTGGAGGCATAGATAGGGGAGGCTTTTTTTATGCAGGAGCACGCTGTGAGGCTCGGAGACTTTAAATAAGTTGTCCAAGGTCACGCAGGATTAAAGGACAGGACATATCTTTCACCCAGGTTTCCCGAGGCCAAGTCCAGTGCATTGGACTTGCGTTTCTCTTAATTGGTCTCCAGACTTGTTTCCAACTAAACCAAGCCTGGAGATTAAGGGGCACTTTACTCTCAGGTGCCCTCGGGTCCTGTCAATGTTTTCCAGACCAAATCGTGGCAGGGTCCAAACCCGAAGAATCTCCAGCCATTCGCAGAGAGGAGCCTTTGGCTGCCTGTGCATCTTCCCGGTTTGCACGGAGGGCCTGTAAAATGCGTGACGCGTCATTCAGTGATCCACGGTGGCCCACGGAAGGCCGTACGCAGAGACCTGGGGGCACCTATCTACCCTGGGAACACTGGGCTGCTCTGCGGCATAGAGGGCGCGGTGCGTGGTCGGTGCGGGCCGAAGGGCCACAGCCCTGGCAGGTCCCGGGTGCCCAGGTCCCCACCGCAGCGGGGAAGGCGCTCCTGTGTCTCCCGGCTGCCTGGACGGCCCGGGCTCTAGCCCCAGCCCCAAGCGGGCACTTGCAGCCTCCAGGCCCATGGGTACCTGAACCGGTCGGCTCCGACCCGTCCTTGTAGACTTAGGCCAGGGCTGGGGCCCGAAGCCACCCAGCGCCGAGATCTCTGTCCGACTCCCAATCTGAAGGTGAAACTGCCGCGCAGACAGGTAGAGGGACCCGGCCCGGCCGTCCAGCTGGGGGTGGGGCAGGGCCGCGACCACCCCGCGCCCACGCCTGGGCGCGCGCCCGCAGCTGGAACTGGGGTCGCCGTGTGGCTTCCCCGCGCGCTTGTGCCACTGAGCTGCAGCCCGAGGTTCTTGTCGCCTGGGGTCGCCTGAGCACTCCAACTCCAGGAGGCTCTGCAGGACGACCTGGGGCCAACAGGGAGGCAGCTGAGCGGAGGCTGCAGTCGGCCAGGGCCCCGGACCGGCGTCGCGTTTCTAGGTCAGGGGTCCCTGGCTCACGTCCTGCCCGGTCCCGTTCTCTGTTTTTCTCTCTCCTCCCCCACTGAGGCTCCGCCGAATCATAGCCCGGGGACCGCAGGGCGGAGCCCCGGTGTGGCCCGGAGGGCGCGACCTGTGGGCGGGGCAGGTGAGAAGGGGGTGACCTGGAACCACCCCAACAGCAGGTTGGCGTTTGTCGGACCCTGGCGGGACCACGCCGGGGCGGAGGGATGGGGGGGGCCTCGGGCGGCGCGACAAGTCTGTTTCCGCCCAGCCTCCGCCAGCTTGGGGTGAAACGAGTCTTTCCGGTGGGGCTGCTCAGCCGGGTCCGCCCCGCCCAGCCTCCCGGAACTCGGCAGCGAGACGCGCAGCACTCCACCCAGACCGAGGGCGAGCTCTGGGGACAGGCACTGGGGCGAGGCGGAGTTCCGGAGTTCCAGCCCAGGCTGAGGCCTGAGGGCCTTTTCCGATTCCGCCCCCATTCTGATAGGTGGGTCCCCAGAGTCACCAAGACGGGAGGTTTTGGAAAAGCTTCCTGGAATTATTCGAAGACTCACGGTTCAGTCCTTTATGACTTTACTGTTGGGGAAACTGAGGCACAACGAGGCCGCTTCCTGAGTTAGCAACCCATAAAGCCTCTAAGGAGTGACCTGACGGAGGCCAGGATTTTCCCAGGACTTGAGTCCTGAAGTCCTGGGGTACAGCAGAGGGGCCAGCATCTCAGAGAGGCCAGGGCATCTGCCTGCTAGATCCTCTCGGTGGACCAACAGTGCACCAAGCCAGATAGCCCTGGGGTTTCCAGCCTCACCGAAGTTAATGAGGAAGATAAGATGCCTTCCTTTCCCCAGGAGAGGAGTAGCAATCCCCTTTAACCTTTGCAGTTAGCAGGACAGGGTCCACTCGTCTCCTAGCCTGGTGCTGTCATGGACCAGAGGGCATGGTTAGAGAATCCAGGTATTGGAAGTCAAGCATCCTTCATTTCTTTAGTCTCTGATTGCCCCTGTTTTTTCAAAGTCACAGCATGTGAAGACCCAAAGGGGAGGTGCCCTGGAGGACCGCTTTATCTGTCCACTCAGACTCGCCTTTGATCAGGAAAGTTGGTCAGTTTCTCAAAATGCAAAATCAGTGAGTGATTTTACTTTTTTAGTTGGCATTTCCTTGGGATATTCTCTTTCCTGAGAATGAAGATGATAAACTATTGTCTTAAATTCTGTCCTGATTAGCATCCTTCCTCAATTCAGGATTTCCCTGGAGCTAGATCTGAGCAGCTTCAGGTTTATGACTTTTTGAAAATATAAATTTGATGAATTTTTATCTATTCCTCAAATTAGAAAATCCCTTAATTACAGGAGAAAACATTTTCAAAGAGAAAGGCCAGACCTTTAGAGTGAGCCCTGGAGCAATGCTTCTTTAAGAAAATCTCAGGGCAGGCAGGCCCTTCTCAGCAAACTGGTGGGTGAAGAACCAAGCAAGAATGCTTCTCCGACAGCTGTCAGGCCCACCTTCTTCCAGTTCAGTATTGGCTAGAAAATAAAATAAGTGAAGGTTTGCTTAAAGTTGCAAGGATTCCAACTGAAGAGAAAGTACAGACCTGGTTAAATTGTTTTCATATTGGGCTTTGATGGTATCAGAAAGGAAATTTCTCCTTCTAAAAGTATTTCCACTTAATATATGAAGAAGAAACAATGGATAGAATATCACCATTTTGCATTGTAATGATTTGTAATGCATTGTAATGCATTTGTAATGAATTAATGGACTGAGGCATTATCAGCAATGGCTGCTAACGTAAAAAGAGAGAACCCAGAGTTACGTGTATGCTAATGGAAGACTCAGCACTATGAGGTAGTCTAGACATCCCTCATGTCCCCGAGCCCCACATATCAAGCCTAAATCTGACTGAGCTTTACATCAAATTTCCATATACAAGAAATACAAAGTACAGGGGAACATGTTAAACAACAGTGTGGTGACATAATCAAAACAATATAGATCTTGGGAAACTGCAAAATAAATAATGCAAGGAAAACAATAGATTTAGATCCTGAACCAAACAAATGATTTAAAAATGTGACATTCGTAGGACATTTATAAATCTGAATATGTGATGAGGTATTCAACACTGAAGAACTGTTTTTAGATATATTTTAGGAATGATAGCATCATGGTTACATTTTAAAGATTTCTTTTGAAAATACATCCTAAAATATTTCCAGATGAACTGATATAATAACTAGAATTTATTTCTAAGTAGTTCTATAAAAAGACAAAGAAAGTGGGTGAAGATATGAATAGAAAGAAGCCCGGACATTATTAACACTGACTTGGTGGTTTATTATATTACTCTGTTTCTTATCATGTTTGAGTTCCTTTTTTCAGGGTACTCTCAAGCTTGTGAACCCATGTTGAAACCTGGCTGAATTGCCTGGCCTGAGGCTCAAAACAACAGAGACTGCACACTTTGCACAATCCCTTCTTACTTATTCATTCAACAAATGTTATTAAGGACCTTCGGTTTACTTGCGCTCTTAAAATTATGGAGCTCACACTAGAGATTAGATCAGAAAATAACAAAGGAAGAAGTCAGCAAATGGAATCAGGGAAGGCTCTGCAGAAGAATCGAGGTTTGCTATGAGTCCTGATAGGTGGAAGGAGACTCCCTGCGTGGTGTAAGTTCACTTCACCTTCTGTGAGATAAGATGGTTAGACCAGATCTACAAGGAGGACCCATTTAGTCCTAACAGATTCTATGATAACAGCCTGCTAGAAACCATTTTTTCCTTCTACATGTGTCTCTCCAGGAAGTTTAGATTCCCCCCATAGACTTCCTGTCCTTGTTAGCTGAAGCAAGCCAACTTGAGCTGTTGGTGTTGAATCTCAAAGTTGTGTTTGGAGGTCAAAGCATTATTGTGTTAGGCAATCTATGGCCTTCTTAGGAAACATCTCTTGTGCTCATAGACTTATTTTTACTTATTCAGTTCCCAAGGCATTTCACTAAGTAGCCTTGCTACGCATTTGCTTGTGGCCCAGTCTTAGCAATGAAACATCTGTAGGGAAGCGTCTACAGTAGATGCCTGAGCCTTCCCAACTACTGTAAATTCCCTCCTTTTCTTTATTTTATTTTTTATATGAGGGTACCAGGAGTCAAACTCAGGACCTCGCGCTTGCCAGGCAGGCACTTATGCTGCTGAGCTATATCACTGGCCCATCCGTCCTTTTCTATGCTGCATGTGGTTAAGGTCCAGTATGCAGCCTGACCTTCAGAGTCACTAACTCACCCTGATACTGTGCCATAACAGGGCTGACTTTGTGCTTCGATGGTGCGTTCCCCCATTGGCATGAACCACGCGCTAAGGCAAAGCCTACAACAGAAGCCAGTTGACAAGTAGCTGGCTGTTTCACTTCTCCACAATATTGTGCACAATTTTTCTGTGTGTTCTGTCTGTTCTTTTTAGCTTCTTATTTTCATGGATGTTTGCACTTTAAAAACAATTTCTGAAACTTTTGAATGAGTGAGGTAGGACTCTTTAAAGTGGGCTGACCTGTATGTTTGTTGAGTGGATTTACCTGAGCATGATGCAGAGTCAAACACGGTGTCTTCTTAAGAACCTGCCAAGCGTCTTTCAAGGTGATTCAAAGTCCAGCAGATGACCAGGAATGCTAGGAGCTCCCCTAATTCTTATTGCTATAAACCAGAGATACAGTTCACTGTGAGAAAGTATTAGAAATGTGACATATAGCATGATTCTAGTGATTGATCAAACTCTTATACTAATTTAATTAGAATAATTTACTTTAACAGAAAACTATAATTTTCAACTCTTTCTAACCAGTTTAACCAACTTATTATTTTTAACCACCCAGATTTAATTTATTACTTCAAAGCCAATATTCTTAACCTTAATTTTTGTGCTAACCATCATAGGTGAGGAATTATGCTAATGGAATGCTCGAGATTTCTCCTCCTCGTACTGGAACATCAGTTTGGATCAAAAACAAAATCTCCCACCTTGAACAGTTAGAACAACTAGAAAAATTTTAAAACCTGTTTTAAGATATCAGAGTATTACCCAGGCAGTGAGGACTTGAGGGAGAAAATTCCTCGAGAGAAGGGAAACAGAAAGATGGGTCTGACATTTGGCACTGTTTCCCCCCTCAAGTCATTTGCTTTTAGGAGCAGTACTTTCAAGGTTAAAAAGCTCAGCACAGCTTTAACTGTCTCAGAAAGACCTTGGTAATACCTTGAGCTCTGGGTAGGGCCTCTGAAACGCCATAATAATAGTAAGGACAAATCAAAAAACATCAACTCTCACAAAATTGTACTTGCTATTTAAACCAGATTAACGTAGTCTGCTGCTGTACTAACTTCTTGACAAAAGTAAAATGAAATCTCTGGAGAAAGATAGTATCACCCATAGGATCACGTTGATTCTATATTTTTTCATGCAAATCATGTGGTATTTGATCAAAATTTACTAGGCATACCAGGAAACAAGATCAAATGACTCAAAATAAAGAGAAGTAGACAACAGAAACATACTCAGAGTTATTAAAGTTATTGGAGTTCTCAGCCACAGACTTTAGAATAATCTCTGATATTTTAAGGAGATAACAAAATGAAGAATTTCAACAAAAAAAGTCATATAAAATAATGAATAGAATTTCTATAGCTGAGGGCTGGGGATATAGGTCAGTGGCACAGTGTCTGCCTGGCAAGCGCAAGATCCTGAATTCAATTCCCGGTACCAAAAAAATAAAAAGAATTTCTATAACTGAAAATATAACCAATTAAGAACACATTAGATGAGTTTAACACAGATTAGACCCAGATAAAGAGAAGATTAGTGAATTAGAAGATACTTCAGAAGAAACTATCTGGACTGAAATAAAGAAAGAAAGATACAGAATGGGCATCTTCATGTTGAACATAATGTTAACACAAGGGTCACTGGCATCCCAGAGAAAGAGGACAAGGAGAACAGTAATAGAGCTGAAACAATATTTGAATAGATAATGGCCAAGGATTCCCCCAAATTGATAGAAGACAAACCACAGATCCAAGAAGCCTGTAGAATCCTAAGTAGCATGAATATAGAAATAAAAATCACATGTAGACACATCATAATAAAATTACTGAAAATAAGAGCAAGAAATAATTTTTAAACACCCAAGTAAAATAATACATTACCCTTACTGAAGCTCCAACAGAACATTTTAGCACAAATCACTGAAGTCAGAAGACAATGAGATGATTTCTTAACAGTGTTAAAAGCCAATATAGGGCCGGTGAGATGGCTCAGCGGTGTAAGCGCCTGCCTTGCAAGCACGAGGGCCCGAGTTCTACTCCCGGATCCCACATACGAAAAAGGGGCCGGTGATATCGCTCAGCGGCACGGGTGCCTGTTGGTGCGCGAGGTCCTGACGTCGACCCTCCGGTACCCACACACACACAAAAAAAAGCCAATATAGAATCCTATAACTGGTAAAAACATTTATCAAGAATGAAGATTAAATAAGGACATTTTAAAACAGATCCAAAAATAAGAGCATTTATTGCTTGTAAATGTGCAGTAAAAGAAACACTAAAAGCAAGTCTTTCAAGCAGAGGAAAAATGATCACCAATACAACTTTAGAAATGCAGGAAAAAAAATGAATGCAGAAAGCAGAGAGGGTAAATAAATGGATAAATCTAAATGAAGACTGATAAAAAAATGCAGGGTTTTATTTAAACAAAATGAATAACAAAACATGTGACAAAATAAAAGGTGGGAGGGAGTGAATGGAGGACCTTAAAATATGTTAAAGTCATTGCATTGTTAAGATATCATAAAATTGCTATTTTGTTTTAGATTTTAATATGTTAAGGATACATAATGTAATCGTTCTTAGTTTTCCCTCACCACCATAACAAAATACCACAGATTGAGTGGCTCAAACAACAGAAATGTATTTTTCACTTTTCTAAAGGCTGAGAAGTCCATGATCTTAGTGCCAGCATGGGTAAGTTCTGGTGACGGTTCTCCTTCTGACTTATAGATGGCTGTCTTCTTGCTGTGTCCAAAGAGGGGGAAGGCATTCTGGTGTCCCTTTATAAGTGCACTAATCCCATAAGGTCGGGTCCTCACCCTTATTACTGCATTTATTTATTTATTTATTTATTATTATTATTTTTTTTTTGTGGGTACCGGGGGGTCGACCTCAGGACCTCGTGTGCCAGCAGGCGCCCGTGCTGCTGAGTGATATCACCGGCCCCTTTTTTGTATGTGGGTTCCGGGAGTCGAACTCGGGCCCTCGTGCTTGCCGGGCAGGCGCTTAAGCCACTGAGCCATCTCACCGGCCCTTATTATTATTTTTTAATGTGGGTACCGGGAGTCGACGTTAGGACCTCACTCTTGCCAGCAAGCGCTTGTGCCGCTGAGCGATATCACCAGCCCTTTTTTCCCTTTATGTGAGTATCGGGAGTCGAACTCAGGACCTCGCGCTTACCAGGCAGGCGCTTGTGCCGCTGAGCTATCTCACTGGCCCCTTATTACTGCATTTAATCACAATTACTTCCACAAATGCCCTACCTTCAAACATAGTCACATTAAGGATTAGAGTTTCCCCATATGATTTTTGAGGGGGACACAAATCAGCCCATAGCATACTCTAGGTTATAACTACTAAAGGAATAGTAAAAATATATATAACTAATAAGCTAATAGAGGAGGAAATGACATGGAAAAAAATGTTTTCTCTTACCTCCAGAAGGCTGCAAAAGAGAAGGAAAGGAACACAGAACAGGTGAAACAAATAGAAAAATTAGTAGAAGCTGTGTAGATTTAAACTCAAATGTAGAAGGAATTAGATTAAATATAAATGGGCTCTATACTGCTGTCAAAGTATAAAAATTGTCAAATCAGACAAATAACTGAAATCCAACTACATGTGGAGCTACAGGTTACACATAAGAAAGGTAGAAAGAACAGAGATAGGAAAAGATAGACCATGCCAACGATGACTGAAGAGACAGCTGGGAGACAGAATGATGGCTGTGTCTCATGTGACCACATGGATTTGTCACTATCAGGGACAGGTAATGGTAATGTATTTTTCTAATTTTCACTGAATCACAATAGCTGGTCCCTTGTGCTTGTGAGGCCAGACATTTTGTCACAGCAGTTTAGAGAAAAGGTCACATTCTGTCTGGGTCCCTGAGCTTTCCATACTCACGGGAGCTGATGTAGCCCACAGATCAAAAAAATAATAATAATAAAAGACAGGCATTCACAGAAAGATCCCAAAGTCACTAAGTGTGCGTTATAATTTTAGATTTTGTTTCCTTTTTTGGAGTGCTGGGGACAGAGCCCAAGGCCCTGCACAATCTAGCTCTTGGAGTGTGCACTATAGCAAAGGCACAGGAGCCTGACAAGCGAGCAACCCACTCTTCTTGCAGAGCTCATTTCTCTCTTCCTTCCAACATACCTAAAATATATACCGAACACCTACTATGAGCTGAGCACTGTTCTGGCACCATGGGTTCTGTGCTGAACAAGGCAAAGCCATGGAGCTTCTGGTGCTGAAGAAGGCTGCACAGAAGAAGCGATGTTTCAGCCAGCCCTAAATAGTTGCGTAGGTATCAGCAGGTGCTTAGAAAACAGCCTGGTGTTTCTGGCAAAGGGTAAAGCAGATGCAGAAGCTCAGAGCCATGAATGGAGGGCAAGTGGGTGCTTGCCACTGGAGAGGTGGGGCTGGAGGGTCGATGCCTAGGCAAAGACAGGAGTCAGCCAGGGAGTTGACCTGTGCTGGCAAATCCATCCCTACCCCAACTTTTCCTCCCTCCTCAGAGCCATCCTGTTCCCTTCTCGGTTGCTGAGCCCCTGTGTGAGAACCTACATGCAATGTCCGTGTCCACACCCCTTCTCCTGGGAGCTGCCTGGACCTGACTGTGTCACTGTGGGTATTTGGATAGTCTCCACTTTTAGTGTCACAGCCCATTTAGCTTAAATCATGGAGCAAAGGATGCCCAGAAATGTGAATCTCTTTGCTCAGCCCTGAGTGCCCTTGAACTCCTGGCTCTCTCTCTCTCTCCTCTCGGGTTGGGAGTCTTTTTTTTGTGGGTACCGGGGGTCGACCTCAGAACCTCGCACGCCAGCAGGCGCCCGTGCCACTGAGCGATATCACCGGCCTTTTTTCGTATGTGGGTTTCGGGAGTCGAACTCGGGCCCTCGTGCTTGCCAGGCAGGCGCTTATGCTGCTGAGCCATCTCACCAGCTCCATCGGGTTGGGAGTCTTTTTTTTTTTTTTTTTTTTTTTTTTTTTTGTGGGTACCGGGGGGACGACCTCAGGACCTCGCACGCCAGCAGGCGCCCGTGTCACTGAGCGATATCACCGGCCCCTTTTTCGTATGTGGGATCCGGGAGTCGAACTCGGGCCCTCGCGCTTGCAAGGCAGGCGCTTATGCCGCTGAGCCATCTCACCGGCCCAGGTTGGGAGTCTTTGAGAGGCTGCAGATCCCCTCATCTTCTTCCCTGTGGGGAAAATTCCTGAAGAATATCAGCAAGCACCAGACAGCAAAGCCCACACTGCTCCTTATCTTAGTCAAACAGGACCTTCTTGTCCAGAGCAATGTCTTTTGTTTTGAAGTTATGATGTTTGACCCAGAGGGGAATCTTGTATCTGAATCTCACTAATGGAGTAAGCACATTGGGAGAGAAAGCCGGTAATTCTGCAGAGACTGTGAAATAAATATCTCCCTCATTAAAGTTTCCAGATGAGAAATCCTTTGTTCACAGATGAAAAATGTGATTTTTGCCAAATTGTAAAGCAGTAATTGGATGACCGAAGCCCTCTTTTCCTTTGAATAACGGCTTAACAGCTGAAAACAAGTGGTGACTCTAGTAAGTGGTGTGTGTGTGTGTGTGTGTGCACGTGTGTGTGTGCATGTGTGTGTCTTAACTCCTGGAATCTTTATAAGAACACAAGGAGTTAGGTATCACGTTATCTTCAGTCTGCAGTTATTGTAAACTGTTGTCATTATTCTATTCTCTGCCAGCTCCTTATTTAAAATACTTGATATAGTAGCATTTTGTTTTTCACAAAATATTACAAAGCAGTATTCACCGCCCTCCACTTGTCAAATGAAAAATGAAGAAATTGAAGCTATGAAGAGAGACGACGACCGCATGAGATCTGACGCAGCAGCACATGCTACTACATAAGTTTCTTACTCCTGACCTAAAACCCAAACTATTTCATAGTTTGGTTTTTTCCTCCCAACTTCAGCTCTACATTCTTTCCAAAATACTGTTCCATCTTTTTAAAAAGTGACTGGGGAAATTTTTTATAAGTTTTATGAAATACTTATAAAATTAAGAATGAAGGAGCAGATATAGAGCCCAAAGTGCAGAGAGGGGAGGAAAAGGAATTGGTTTTTGTACAGCTTCTATCATTTTTATTTTATTTTGGTACTGGGGATTGAACCCAGGAGTGCTTTATCACTGGGCTACATCCCTGGCTTATTTTATTATTTTATTTTGTTTCATTTTATCTTATTTTATTTTATTTTATTATTTTGAGACAGGGTGTTGCCCAGGCAAGACTTGAACTTGCCCTCCTCCTGCTTCAGCCTCCTTCAGTGCTGGGATTACAGGTAAGAACCAACTCAGTACTTCTGTTATTTTTTTTATCTCATCCATCCTTATAAAAATCCTATGGAGGAGGTGTTCATGTATTTTATAGATTAGAAGTCAAGTCACCTAATTACCTCTCAAAGACTCCATCTCCACAGAGAGATTTAGTAGCTTGCCCCAAGACCCCAGTTTATAAACGGAAGAGCTGATCTATAGATACCATGTCTTTGGACTCTCGGTCCGATGCTGTTATCAGCCTATCGGGCAGGTGGGAAATAGAATTTCCCAAATATGGAAACTGAGGGAGCACATTTCAGCCTTTGTGTGTGTTCTGCTCATAAGTTGAAATACCCAGATGTCCAGGCAGCACTGAAGGCTGACACCTCTTCTACCGCTTCCCCCACCTCTCCCTGCCCCATCTCTGGGGACTTTGCACCAGCCTGTTACCTGACGGCAAATGACAAGATCAAGCTTGGGATAAAGCCCTGGTCCTTGTGGGATCTTCTGGCCACGAGGGTGCTGGCATTTACTTGGCAGTTTCTGGAAGGCACACATACTCATCAGGAACCAATGCCTATGTAAATGTACCTTTGGCTGGTGTAAGGCACTCCTTTGGTCTTTTAGGCCAGCAGTGTGGCTTCAGAATCAGACAGGGAGAAAAGAAAAGACCATTCATTGCTATCTTAGTCTGTCTGGGCTGCCAGCACAATACCACAAGTTGGGTGGCTGAAACTGCAGAGATTTATTTTCCCCAGTTCTAGAGGCTGAAAAATCGCAGGTCAATGTGCCAGCATGGTCAGGTTCTGGTGAGGCCTCTCTCTTTGTCTTGCAAGTGGCTGCCTTCTTGTTTTATCTTCACCTGGCAGAGGGCTGGAATTCTGGTGTCTTTTCTTATGGGCACACTAATCTCATCATGAGGATTCCACCCTCATGATCTCATCTAAACCTAATTACCTCTCAAAGGCCCCATCTCCAAATATCATCATATTGGGGGTCTTCAATGTATGGATTTTGGAGGCGTGCAATTCAGTCCATAGCAGTTGGTTTTTCACCTTTGGGTAAATCCCTTAACCTCTTACCAGTGCCGTGGGCACTAATGGATTCCAAGGGGTAGTAAGTATAATTCGTGCCCTTCTGTCTGTTCTTTCTCTCTTTTCAGAGGCCCTTTGGCAGCATCACATCCATGCATTAGGAGGGCCCATCCTTCCCGCTGAGAAAAATGTCCCCAAGAGAGCTCTGTGCTGTTTCCCTGTGAGCTCAGTGCGGGGAGGGTTGGGGAAGAAAGGTGCATGCATTTAGACACTTGAAAACCAAGAAAGTGGCTACTCTCCCCACTTCAAGGTCACACCATTGATTAAGTGGCCTGGTTATCTTTATATCTTTCCAAATTAGCTCTGTTTAAAGCCTCTGAAGTTTGAACATTGTAGATTCAGCTGTCAAACATGGAAATTTCAGAGTCGCATTAGTCAGCTTTCTGTAACTCTAACAAAAAACCTGAAATAAATACTTATAAAGAGAAATGTTTTATCTCAACTCATCATTTTGGAAGTTACGGTCCATAATTAATTGGCTCCTGTGGCAATTTGGGCCTGTGGGAAGACAGTGCGCAATGGTGGGAATATCTTGCAGAACAAAACCACTCACCTCATGGCAAGGAGGGAAAAGACAATGATGTAGGAGCTGAGATTCCACAACTCCCTTCAAGGGCAAACTCTTGTGACTGTGAATGACATGTCATTTAAGAAATTCGATTGAGAAATGGATTGGATTAAGAAATGTGTAGAGATTAGTAACGCATGCTCCTAGGTGTGTCTGGGTGGGTCGTGAGGTGTGACCTTGGGTACTATATATGATCTTTGGACCCCTCCTGTCTGGCACTGTTCCCTTGCTCTACTTCCAGGCCACCATGAACTAAGCAGCTGTGTTTCATTATGCCCTTCTGCCGTGGTATTCTTGCCTTGGAGCCAGCTGACCATGGACTGAATCCTCTGAGCTTGTGAGTTAAATTAACCTCTCCTTCTTTAAGTTGTTTATGTCTAGTATTGTGTCTCAGTGATGGGAAAGCTGACTATTCATCCCCAAAGATCTAATGACCTCCCACTAGACCACACCTCTTAAAGGTTCCACTGCTTCCCTATAAATGTCACTGGGGGGACCAATCCCTTAACATGGACCTTAGGAGGACATGCAACAACCAATTGTAACAAGGCCACTCCAACATTTTCCTTGGATATATTTAGTTTAGTCTCCCTTGCTCTTTTTTTTTTTTTTTTTTTTTTTTTTTTGTGGGTACCGGGGGGACGACCTCAGGACCTCGCGCGCCAACAGGCACCCGTGCCGCTGAGCGATATCACCGGCCCCTTTTTCGTATGTGGGTTCCGGGAGTCGAACTCGGGCCTTCGCGCTTGCAAGGCAGGCGCTTAAGCCGCTGAGCCGTCTCACCGGCCCTCTCCCTTGCTCTTATCTTTAAAAAACCCCAGCTAGTAGATCTTTCTTTTTAGGATGCAGCCACTTCATCTCTGGTAGGACCTCAACCTGTGTGCTCTAGGTGGAGACAGGGCTCCAAGTGGAGGCTCAGATGCCCTGGCCCTGCCCTGCCTAGGATTCTGGGTCTGCACCATGGGCCAAAGTGGGGGTGGCCAAACTTCAGGACTTCTCCCTGGCTGAAGATTTCTGGTGATTGACTTGTGAGTGTCTGAACAGCCTGGACTCGGGCTGTTCCCTTGACTGAGCTCCAGTCCTGGCTTCTGGTTGCCCAAACCCCACCACCCTTTCCTGGTGCTCTAGAACCACTTCAAGGCTCCTCATGACTTTCCTGGCTACATCTCTGCATACGCCTGCCTCTTCCCATGCAGAATGCAAGCAACTGTCCTGGGCCTTCCTGGACCTGCATTTTTCCTCCCCATCCTCCCCGTGTTCTACCCACCAGGTGGCCCATGAGAGGCTAAGTCAAGGTGGGGCACCTCAGCAGAGCTGGTGGTTGGATTGCTCCAGTGCAGCCTAGAAACAAGGTTTTATGCAAGTGCTCAGTAAAAATACATGCCCGGGCTGGTGAGATAGCTCAGCAGCATAAGCGCCTGCCTGGCAAGCTTGAGGGGCCGAGTTAGGCTCCCGGTACCCGCATAAGACAAAAAAAAAAAAAAAAAAAAAAAACATGCTGGGGCGCGGGTCAGCGATGGATCCAGTCCAAGGTGATGTGTTCATGCACAGCCCATAGTGGAAACCAGCACTTTCCATTTTGATTGTCTCTTGTGGACACAATGACACAAAGCAGAAGAATCATGCTGGCCCGTGTCAGGAGGCACTGTGGGACAACGAAAAGGACTTCATGTGTGTTATCTTAGTTTAGTGTCATGACTACCCTGTGATGCACAGTGCTCTCTCTTTGAATATCAAAACTCAGAGGCATTAGGTAATTCGGCCGTGGTCACACAGCACAGTTGTGGCAGGGTAGGATTAGAAACCAGACCTGCTGAGGCTGTGAGACACTTAGGCTGGTCCGTGCTGTCTGCCGCTCCTGCACACGTGCCGCGCAGGGTCGGACTGAGGACAGAGAAGAGATCTTTTAAAAGCTATGATGTCTTTTTCTTCTTTGAAAAAAAGATTGCACTCTGCAACTCAGCAAGGGTAACCCCGTGTCACGACTTTGTAGGCCGTGATGAATGCAGGGTGCATGAGACAGAGGGTCTCGGCAGGTCAGTGAATAGGCAGAGCCCAGAGCCAGTAGTTGTCCTGCCTGGGCGCCTGCTCTCCCCTGTGACGTGTAGAGACTACTCTGTGATGTCCATGCGGGCGGTGCCCGTGCATAGGGCGGGATAGCTGCTAAGTAAACCTCCACCTTCGCCGAAGTGACGGAGTATCCCGAGGGATACACTTGCTCCAAACGGCAGCTTCTGAGACCCTGTGCCTCCTCCTGAAGGGAGAAACTCAGATTCAGAGATTGTTGGCATGACAGGCAGTTCAGGATCCTGAGAAAGGCCTCCTTCCCAGCCTGGTCTCTCCCGGAACACAGCAGAAATCTACACTCCAAACCTCTGACCTAACTCCCCTCTCCCTCCTTTGACTGCAGAAAGGGCCCCAGGCTGGGCCCTCTGACTGCTGGCAGCCACCTCTCACCAGCCACCACTCCCAGCTTCCCGGCAACCCCGCACTGGGCGAGGGGCCAGGCTCTTTGATAGTGGCCGGGCTGTTGAGAGAATGGGGCCCGGGGATGGTAGCTATAGCTCATTGAGCTGGTGGTACCTGAATTCATTACTGCCTGATTAATTATGCTGCCTTTGTATAAGAGAAGCAGTGAATTCAGGTACCACCAGCTCGTCACCTCAAGAGATAGGTTATCTGAGAGGGCTGGAATTCAAAAGAAGGAATCAGGTCACCATTAGGATTTTTCAGTAATAATGTTAGCAGTAAATGGAAGATTTATTAGAATTTGACCAAAATTTGATCTGTTGACTTTCATGAAGCCCCTGGCCCACTCATGGCTCTTGGGCAGGGACTCCCAAGGTAGGTGGGCTTTGGGCTGACTGGCCCTTCCAGCCCATGGGTGATGCTCTATATGGGCATCTGTTATGCATCATCCTGTTAGGACCAGGGGTGTGGATGCTGTGGTGAGAGCATGGGCACTGAGGAGCGTGCAGGGTACCGAGGCTAGGCCCTGACTGTACTGACCCGCCCGCCTCTCAGCTTCTAGAGTAGACCAAGTCAGGAACTCAGACAGGTGTGGCAGGAAGGCTGCTCTGAGTTTGAATTCCAGTCTTCCTAAGTTTCCCCTGGGAGATTTGGGGCAAGTCATGGAACTGTGTGCTGGCATCTATCAGCGTAGCAGAGTATAAAGGATGCGGTGACTGTGCTTGGTTCAAACTTGCACATAATAAGCAGTCAGATGCGGAAGCTCCTGCAGGTGGAACTGCACAGTGCCTCACATCATAGGCCAAAGCCAGAGCCAAGACCAGCACATTGATTGGTACACAGCTGTGTGTGGAAGCAACATACACAGAGATTTGAGCAACATTGAGAATTGAGGTGGGGTATGTTCTGGAGCCTCCTATCATCAAGAAGTTCCTGGTCAGTGCCAACTATAGCATCAGCAATCCCCAAACACCATGGGAATACTAGAAATGATTCATAGAAGAGGTAATGATTTGACCACTTTCTAAAGGTATTTGCTTATTCTCATCTAGGTATGAAAGCCACAAGGTGGTCCAAAGCTTCTTGCCCACCTACAAAGTGAATTGGGTGGTTTGAGATTACACATATCCTGGCCCTTGTGAGTGCTCAAGCAGGGTAACAGTGATGATTTGCAAAGACAAAATAGACATACAGGAGGCCAGCAAGGACATGGGAGAGTGCTCACCATCACTCATCACCAGGAAAATGCAAATCAAAGCCACAATGAGATACCACCTCACACTTTTAGGATAGCTGCTATTAAAAATAAAGGTAGGGCCGGTGAGATGGCTCAGTGGCGTATGCACCTGCCTGGCAAGCACGAGGGCCCGAGTTCGACTCCCAGATCCCACATACAAAAAAAGGGCCGGTGATATCGCTCAGCAGCATGGGCGCATTTTTTTTTAAATGGTAAAAGAATCAATTTTTTTTTTTTTTGTGGGTACCGGGGGTCGATCTCAGGACCTCGCACACCAGCAGGCGCCTGTGCCGCTGAGCGATATCACCGGCCCTTTTTTCATATGTGGGTTTCGGGAGTCGGACTCGGGCCCTCGCGCTTGCCAGGCAGGCACTTACTCTGCTGAGCCATCTCACCGGCCCCTCAATTTTTTTTTTTGTGGGTACCGGGGGTCGACCTCAGGACCTCATGCGCCAGCAGGCGCCCGTGCCGCTGAGCACTATCACCGGCCCTTTTATCGTATGTGGGTTCCAGGAGTCGAACTCGGGCCCTTGCGCTTGCCAGGCAGGCACATATGCCGCTGAGCCATCTCACTGGCCCTCAATTGTTTTTTTTTAATTGGCAAAAGAATACCAACAGCCAATCCACAGAAGGGACATGAAAAATGGCTTGTAAAGTTATTACAGAAAAAAGAAAGCTCAACCTTATAAAATCCTAAGGGAAATGAAAACCAGATGAGACACTATTTGTCATCCATCAAATTGGCAAGCATTTAAAAGTCTGATAATATCAGATACTGGCAAGAATATAAGGACACCACCCTCAGAGGCTGCTGGTAGACCATGTACAGGGGCAGCCACTTTGGAAGGCCCAGTGGTGTTTTTTAGGGCTAGGAATGCAACCCTGCAACCCAGCCATTTCCCTTCTGTTATATCTACTCTCAAGAAACGTATACGTACACAGAAAGAACATCACTGTGGCAGTATTTGTAACAGCAGAAGCTGAAATACCCATCAATATTGAAATGTCGTAATAGACTGGAGCATCTTCACAGCATGGAGTTTCAGAAGGCAATTTTAAAAAACTGAGTTGGACCTATATATATGCAAATAGCTCTCTAAGAGATATGCTTGAGTTTAAACAAGAACAACTTACTCACTGTATATGTAATTTATGTTTTAAAAAGTCGACAAAACTCATCAATAACAACTATTACTCCATAGTTCTGATGGTGTCTAGTGTGTGTTGAAAAACCATAGGAAGAAAAGTCAGAAAAGAATTCAAACTCAGCATTTACCTCTTGGGGAGATGACCTCATAGGAGTCACCATGGATTATAGCAGCCCAAGACTTTAGTGTTCCTGATAACGGCAAATGAGTTAATGTGTCCTGTGTATAAGAGATGCTAATTTTCCAAAGGTTTGGCTGGGAAGGGGCAATGCATCTAGGGGTTTTGGCATAATGCAAAGGGAAAAACCTAGAGAAGGGCTAGGAAGGGATGCAAGTGAGAGGGACTTTCAGAAAACATCTCCTGAGCCTGGCCAAGGGGGAGAAAAGAGGTGGCGAGTGAGAAAGCCAGGAAACCTGGGTACCCAGAAAGGATCATGAGGGAGGAAAAGTGAAAAGCCAGAAAGGGCTGGGCTGGGTGCAGGACATTGCTTTGTCCTTGGTCTGGGTAACTTTTCAGCAGTCTAGACTCACAGAGGTGCACTACCTGCTGCTTACGTTTCCAGTGGGGACAATCAGCCCAGGTTCTTCCTACATTCTCCACCTACCCTCTCTTTAAGATGGAAAGCTGTTTATTCGGGTACTGTAACAGGTCTTTTTGCATAAAGACCTAGAATTAAAAATTAGAGCTCCAGCTGCTGAATCTTCTGAAAGCACCTTCCAGAGGAAGTGGGCTCATGCTTTTGCATTCAGCAATACAGCACTTCTGCCCCTTGCCACCCATAGGGAACTTGTCTGTGCTGGGCCATGCTCAGCGGCTCTCAGCTCTGGGTCCTCGGCCTTATGGGGCAGAACTGAGTTTGTTCAGTGTCCCTCCCCAGAGCTAGACCAGCAAACTATGAAAGATAACAAAGCATAAAATCAAACTTATCTCCAAGTCCCGATGGAGTTGAAGCTGACTTCTCATCCTAGTTCAGCCCTGTAGCTAATGTGGGTAGCTTTGTGCAACCTCAGACTTGCCATCAGGGCTGCTGGGAAGGAAGCAAAATGGCGTACGTTATAGGGATCTCAGCTCCATGCGTGGCACTCAGGAGTGACAGTGGTGGTTAATGATAATGATGCCTATAGCACATCTCCTGACTTTTTAAGACCTTTATGAACAGCAAATCATTGCATAATATGTATGTGATTTTTAAAGGCACTTAAACAGAATAATCTAGTGTAATGTATGAGAAAAGCTCTAATTCGGTAGCATTTTCCCATGGCAGGTTTCTTAATGCTAGAATTTTATTGTTACTAGTTTCAGAAATCTAAGTGAAGGGGTTAGGGAGGCTTAATGAGGGAAACTCCAAGGTACCTGGCTTGAGAAAGGCCAGTAAAGAGATCCTTTCTCTCCTCTGAAGGACAAGTAACAAGAGAAATGGCTTCTCCACAGTCCCGTGGGCTGGTCTGGGCTGGAGCCTGGGGAATGACGTATTCATTCCCCCAGCAAGGCCAGAACCAGGGGGAGGTGAGTGCAACACTTGCCTGGTGGCAGCATTTAAGGAGGAGGTGCCCCAAACCTGTAATAAGCCAAATAATATTTTAATGCAATATTTTCAAAATAAAAAGAATGCAAAAAAAAAAAAAAAAAAAAAAAACAAAGATGAACAAAACATCACCATGCTGCACCATATTCCATCTACTAACCCCATCTTCCCGAACCTGTCCAAGGTTCTCAGGCTCCTCATGTCTCCCTGCCTGGGCTCTTTTGAGCTGGTGCAGGTCTGTCTAGGTCTTGGGGAGGAACTAGGATGGAGGACTCACAGATCTGTCTTCCATCCGACAGTTCCTTTCTGGACACTAAACTTGTATGTGTTTAAAATTTTTTAATTTTTGGTGAACTTGTTGAAGAAATGAGAGATTTAGGCAAAACATGGAAATAAAAAATAAGAACATGAGTATTTACAGAAAAATAAGCAGATCAGGAAACTTTTCAAGACAGCCTTCCACCTTCTATTGCCTGGTCTTAAAATACCCAAGGGTTTGCTAAATTAAAAACAATTTTCAGTTTTAAGCAACATCACTTTCCCCACACAGTGCTGCTATACTAAACACCAGTCTGAGTGTACATAGCGTCTCCCTTGGGGGATCTGAATGTTTTGTGCACCTGGCTTGAAAGCTCAACTGATTCAGTCTTGGGCGTACACACCCATCTCACTCTTAGGCACATCCTTCCATCCTGGCCAGGTTGGGCTGGATGCTCAGTCAGCAGCGATATTTGCATCCAGAGAGAGTCAGCACATGGTGGCAATCTAGAAAATGTTGGTTTCATTCATTCATTGGTTGAACCCCTCCCAGAAGAAATAAGATAAAGGGAGAGTGGGGAAAAACACAAAAAAACTATTTCTGGAAGTTGGAAGCCATCTGATGAAAGCATTTGTATTGCAGTGAAATATATTTAAATCCTATTAAATGAATGATAATATAATTATAAACATATGGTCATTTTTCTATGTATCTTTCTAAAATTAATTTGAGCATATTTAGGAAATATGCTAAGCTGTTTGTGACCAATTATTTGTGGCACATATCCAAATACATTATCAAAGGGGCCCTGGTTCTGTAAATGAAGACTGCAGCGCTGGGTCAGGCA
This sequence comes from Erethizon dorsatum, assembly GCA_028451465.1. Lineage (NCBI taxonomy): Eukaryota > Metazoa > Chordata > Mammalia > Rodentia > Erethizontidae > Erethizon > Erethizon dorsatum. The sequence continues at coordinate 99,274,613 of CM051834.1, forward strand.
CGAACAGAGCACATCAAGGGGAGAGGAACCTTACTTCCAAAAGAAATGGCAGAGGAGGCTGAAGGTGAGCTTCTTTTCAAGTTTTCAGGTGAACAGTGCTTTGAAAAATGGATTCCATAATTTGTTATATTAATGATATTCTTTAAGTTATTACTAAAACACCATCCAAATGGATGATAAGGTAGAAATCCTTTTTGTCCTTCCCTTTATCTGTGGACTTCATTTTAGAATCTCTCAATTTTTAGCACCTTGGTTTTTGTTGTTTTGCCAAAAAGTAACTTTTCTGCTCAACAGTATATTAATGCAGAATAGAAATAAAGATGCTTTAAAAAATTCTTTCAAGCACAAAAGGAGATGGTTTTCAACAGATAATTTTACATATTTACATATTTTACCTTAAGCATTTTGTAGTCTGCCTACTGGTGAATGGATCAGATTTTTACATGCTTTCAAAATGAACCAGTTTGGCTTCTAAGCTGTAGCAAGGACGGAAATGAATTCTAACTTTTTTTTCACTTCATTTTCCCATCTTCACATTTCCTTATTTCACATGGTTTAAAATAAAATGCCTGCAGCATTATTTTTCCTTTCTCAAGAGCAAAGTGAATGTGACTTTTCGGAGGGGTCACAGGATGCCCGGGAGGCCTGTGGGTGTTGCTGGATGGCTGCCTGCTTTCAGCTTGACTGAAGGGCTTGTCAGAGTTTTCATCTCCTAAGAAACGAGCCCCCGGCGCTGGCCAGGAGCAGGAGAAGGCTGCAGTACGAGTCCCATGCTGCTGCTTTCCCACCGCCATAAAATCCTGAGGTTTTAAAATTAATCCCACACAAAGACAGCCCTTCACTGCGGTGCCTGTTTGAAATTAGACTAGCAATAATGACCTTTCTAAGATGTCTCCTTGTTAAAGGTAGCCCCCTGTTGGATCCGGAAAGCTGCAGGTGGAGGACACCCCTACACCGGTGAAACACTCCAGCACTCTGGTCAAGGTGACCCCCTGGCCTGACTCCAGATGCTGGTGGACCACGGCAAGATGTGGCCTCCAGCCCGAAAGACTGGGCTGCCTCAGGCCCCTGTGACCCCAAGCCTCGGTAACTTCCCAGGTCTGAGCAGCTAACTGTCCCTGACTGAGAAAGTCTTCCCTCCAGGTCACATAGATTCCTCGAGTTCTAAGCAGTGTTTTTGTCAAAAAGGAACTGGAGACATAAACTGAACATTAGCAAAGAAAGCAGCCATTTCACAAATGATAAGAAGACCCCAGGGGCATGAAATAGGGACCTGGCTGGCAGTATACATCTACCTACCCTGCTCCTGCTGCCCCCCTCTGCGCCCCCAGTACTGAGGATTGAACCCAAGGCCTTTGCACTGAGCCACATCACCAGTCCTTTTTTTTTTTTTTATTTTAAAATTTGAGACAATATCTCACTAAGTCATGAATTTGCCAAGGCCAGGCTCGAATTTGCAATCCTCCTGTCTCAGCTTCCCAGAGTGCTGGGATTAAAGGTATGCACCGCCACACCTGGCTTCTTGTTCTGCTCCTTTTGAGTGGGTACGTCCACCGCCCAGCAGAACTGCCACACACGGAACATGCCTGGGGCCAGCGTGCACTCCAGAAGCTGACTCTCCCCTCTGCAGTGACTGCAGCTTAGCACCCGTTTGCAGTCTCTGTGGCACCCATGGGCTCTCCATACGGCGGATAAGAAAATGTTTCTCTGGGAGAACAAACAGCAGCAGCAGTGTTCCTGCACATTAATAGTGACTGAGGGCTTAAGTGGTTTGAATGTGACCTTCTTACCAAACTAGATCAGAATAACAATTTAGTTATTTTTCATAAATGCTATTCTTTGAAACAATTAGCTATTGTAATCATTTCCATCAATGATTCCCTTCAAAGCCCTGGTCCAGTTACAGTGGTCACTGGATACCATGGCCAGCATGTGGGGCTTGGGTTTTGGAAACATAAAGTGCGTATTAAATACTCTGGTATTTGTTTTGTACATCATGAACTGCTGCTGGATTTTCCTGGTATTCTTATATGACGAAGGATTGTGTGGTGTTGGATTTTGTGATACTCTGCAAAGGTTCTGTCTCATTTGAGTTGCCTCTTTCAACCCTCGGCAACGGTTTTGAAGAGAAGAGACACATGAAGACAGTCTATTTTGTAAACAATCAAAGCTGATTTATTAAAAGAGCGCCTTTTATAGCCTAATGGTCTCTGTCAAACTCTTTTCTCTGTTCTGGGTGCTGGAGAATGTGCTGGTCTTCACATCCGGAAAGTTACAATGACGCCTCCTTCTCTGTTTTAATGTATTTCATCTCACTGAGGCAGATGGATCAGAAGCTCACAAGGAAAACCGATGCCCTTTCCCGCAGCTAAATTAACCAGAATCACGTGGAAAACAATCCAAGCCTTGTAGGAAAGGGGAGCCATTAAAATGTGCCCTGAGCGATGGACTGCACCCAATCTTGCAGCCTCATTCGCTCGGCAGCAGCAGACAGGAGGCTGCTCCCTGGGATGGAGGGAGCCTTGTTGTAGTGCCACAATTAAAATCAGCTCCTCTGCCAAAAAATAAAAGGGAGGAGGGAAGAAGGAGAACATCAAAGACAGATTGAAATGTGTAGTTAGTAATAAGAGTGGTCTCCTCTTGAACCAAAGCCTGCAGCGATTCACGGCCCCCTTGTTAATGAGAAATTTTGACCTCTGGTTTGTAAGTTAAACTTGTAATCCCAGCTAATGAAGTAAATCACTTCCAACTTGAGTCTGTTGTTCCTCCTTTGCTTTGCACACTGGGTCTGAGAGTGAGGATCCAGGTCCGCACATGCAAATTGAGGGGAAATAGAATTATCCTGAGACTGGAGAATCTCCTGCATGTTGAGGATATACATAAGGTAATTCTGCAGGCATGTATTGGGAGCCTAGAAATTATGTTATTGTAACTTGTGTATTGAAAAGAGACAGAGCCCACTGGAGTCTGGGTTGAATGACACTGTAGGGAGATAAGCCAGGGACCCAAACATGACATTTCTTCATTTGCTTAGCAGATAGAAGTGTGTCTTACTCAGCTCCATATTGACGATTAAACATCTAGTCCAGCGTTTTGCATGTGATACGAGTCAATGCATATTTGGGAAGAAATGGTGCTGATGTGAAGAAAAGACTATTTGGGCGATTAGGGGCTTGAAGGGAGGAAGGCACAGCTAAGAAATGTGAATCCAAGAAAGGCAGGACTTGAGGGCTTTGTGAGCTGACTGACTTCCGGCTTTATTGAGAACTGGAGGGGAGGAAAAGAAAAGCCATTGTAAGAAATTGGGTACAGCTGGGACACCAAGGGGTTTTGGTATAGTGATGGACTACAGCTGCGAGAATTGTCTAAAATGTTACCCTATTTTAACTGTGAGGGCAGCAGTAGGGTATTAGTCCATTGTTCTCTCTAAAAGGGATTTCATTCAGATCGTTGTTGACATTTTGTTTAATACTCGCAGAGACCTATTTTTGTTTGACTCAGTGACAGATCACATTCTGTTTCTCCCGGCTAGTCTAAATTCTCTCAGTATTTTCCAGATTACTTTGTAAATTATCCTTGCTTCTGATTGGGCAACGGTATTATTTCATTTTCTGCAGGGAGACAACAGTCACACAGTATGGCACCATCCCTGGGGCAGTGACCTTTGGGGATGAGCTGTTTTGAGGTAAATCTTCTGAGTTTGAGGGGAATATTATCCTTGCCTTCAAGGGGAGAATGCCTTTCATCAGCTTATAGCATGGCTGTCCATCCTAGGAGGACTTCACTGGTAGCGGGGAGGTGGCAGCCCCTGTCACCTGCTGGCACCATGAGGTACCAGTGGGGAGGGGTGAGTTCTGTCCACCCTTTCTGCAGTTGGGGTCTGTGTGACAGTTTACGAGCCCATAGTAGAAAACGGCTCTTATTCAGAAAGTGAGGAGAAGCTGACTCCCCTCCCCCTGCCCCCATCTCATATTGGACATCTTTATCCCACTCATTTCCCAGGGCAGGCATCATCTAAAATGTTTCTAGAACCTTCTTCAAAGGTCTCTAGGCATAAGGAGAGAGTCTGGAGGGGAGGGATGTTTTTAAACCATTGACTTCTGTTATTTCTGTTGAAGGGCACCTAGGCATAGCCTCCTTGTGTCTCTCTGATTTTTCATTAGACAAAGCAAAGCATTTCAGCATTTGTCCTGTTTGTGTGACCCTGCAGAGCGCTCTGGGGTGACCCTCGGGCAGGAAAAGTCACTGACCGGTGTCTGAAATCTGAGGACATCTGGGGCCTGAGGTTGGGCACTTAGATCTACTACAAACAACAGCACATTATACATAAAGTGGGATTTGAATAACCTAATCTTTTCTCTAAATTTTAGCATGTGTAAAATGTTAATTTTGTCAACAAGTAGAGAAAATGCCACAGTGAATCTATTCTTGGATGGTATACCTGGTGTGTGGAGAAGCCTGTAGAGAGGGGCCAGGAACATAATCTTGGTTTATTAGCTGCAAAGGCTTTTTCCTTTGTTTCTATTCATTTAATTCAAAGTGAAACAACTCAGCATGCAAAACTAAAATTAGCTGGGAAAAAAAAGGTGTAAGTGAATAAACAGGCAGATCCATTAGAGTCCATGGGTTATCGGATCCCTCACCACTCTTCAGACAGCGGCCTATTAAAACTGGTAATGTCCGCTGCCAGCATTGCCCCTGGCAAAGAAAGAAGGCTGAGGCAGGCCTATTTCACATGCATCAGACACAAAAATTAAATAGACCAATGTTCCCTAAAAGACTGAAGTACATCTCTTTCTGACGTTCATCTCAGGCAAAAATTCATTGATCTCAGTATGTCCCTTGGCAATTATAAAATATTAAATCCAAGTCACACTTTTCTAGTTGGCTTAATTTTTTCTCTTTTCACAGCTTTCTATTTGATCAATTTTAATAAGTTAGAAATGGCATCTAATAATAAAAAGTACAGAGTTTAAAAGTTTGTTCTTTTGACATTCTTTCCTTTTTATTTTGTTTTGAGTTTGCATTAACTTTGTGTTCCATAAAATGACTTGAATGCTATTTTAACAAACAGAAAGAGCATGAGTGAGCCAGAAGGTTCTTTATGGAGAATGATATTCATTAGGAGGCTTCCAGCGATAAGGACATAGTCTAATTTGAAAGATTTTTTTTAGCACATGCCCAAACAGCTTTCTTATTGTTTTGTATTCATTAATGTTCCCCTACTCCAAAGTTACCATGTGGTTTAATCCGGGAGTATCTGGTAGGGCTAGAGGTTTGAGTAGGCTCCACTGAGATTTACAAAAGATGTGTATCCCTTTCCCCATTTTATGCATATATAATTTTTTAGCTTTTGATGTTTGTTAATTCAGAATATAACATAAATTCCAGCATAGACACACATAATAAAAATGCAGGATTTGAGAAGCCTATTTTCATTAGAATATCAATATGCGAATTCTTTGGGGAAACCATTGCATAATAGTAACTTCACTCTCCGGTTCTCCTTGCTGTAAATTATGACAGCATTCCCCCAAATTTGCAAATACATTTTATAATATAATCATTTTATATGAAATAATAAATTTTTCTGAAAAAAAATGTGTGGTGATTTTCCCCCTTACATTTAGTTTTTCCTATGGGAACAAATATTCGTTAATTGTCCACCAGGTATCAATTCCTTTATTCAATGCTTTATTTATATTTCATTTAACTCTTCCCACAAACATTGTGAGATCATGTCACTGTCTCTACTTTTTAGATAAGAAAGGAATCCAGGAGGCCGGTGAGATGGCTCAGCGGCATAAGCGCCTGCCTGGCAAGCACGAGGGCCGGAGTTCGACTCCCGGATCCCACATACAGAAAAAGGGCCGGTGATATCGCTCAGCGGCACGGGCGCCTGCTGGTGTGCGAGGTCCTGAGGTCGACCCCCGGTACGCACAAACAAAAAAAAAAAGAGAGAGAGAAAGGAATCCAAGGCACCCAAGACCATCCAGCAACTTTCCTCCCTGGCAAGCCAGGCCAGTCCTGTGGGAGCTTTGTACTGCAAGATCAGAAAGAAAGGTGAAGGAAAGCAGGGTGAACAGGGAGAAGCCTGGGAAACGGTGCTGTGGAGCGTTGCAAAGTGAGGCAACTGCAGTACCCAGATGAGAACCTGCAGACCAGGGACGGGATTAAGAAGCAATGCTGAGATCTGTGTGTCTTCTTCAGACTGCTGTGGAGAGGTCAGGGCTGAGCTTGCCTTCTTTCAACTTACATTCAGGCTGCTGAATTGCGCTCCTTTGTCTGAGACACTGCCCTGAGACTGGACCACATGGGTGACGGCTTTATAAGAACTGTGCTTATTCTGAATGGCCAATTATAAACATTTCAAAGAGAATTCAAAATAGAGTTTTGAAGGCGTTAAGCCTCGTGGCTCTGGAGTCTTAATAGGCCTTGCCTGGGCTTCTATAGGAACCTCAGGTACAGAGTTTACTCTCTGCAGCTGCTGCTATCATTTTCTTCCCGCAACTATTCTTTCATGCCCATACTTCCTCCTCTGTCTCACCACGCAATGATCATGGACTACATTTTCCTTTCCGAAGTGGGGAGAATTTGACCCTTTGAGGGAGATGATCAGTGCTCTTGGGTTTCAGACTGTGCTTTGAGCTCTCTGTCACAGTCGGCTGCTGCTGGGACCCTGAGGTGAAGGCCAGCAGTGAGTACAACTGTGGTGAACTCACCCACTTCTGGGCCTTCCACGGTGATGTCTCCTCTCTGTGTCACCAGCTCCTTCTCAAGGTCTGGCCTTGCCTATGTCTCCTGGTACCTATTTTGTCACTCTAGCACCTAGAACGTGGATTCGCATGGAATAGGTGTCCAGGAAGGATCTGCTAGGCCGGAGGGCAGATGGGTGGGTGGATAAATAGATGAATGGACAGATAGATGGATGGAAAGAAAGGAGGAATTATGGATGAATGGATGGAAGGATGGAAGGATGGAAGGATTGAAAGATGGATGGATGTATGGACAGAAGAACTGAAGGATGGTTGACATAAATTCATGTCAGGAACCGAATATACTGTCCCCCAAGAAGCATAGCATTTTTGAAAGACCTAAGAAGGAAGTTTTGCCCAAAGAAATGTTATCCCAAATGAAGATTTCTCAAAGTGTGCTTTTCTGACCACCTGTTTTGGGAATCACTTGAATGGCCCATTTATTTAGGTCCCTGGATTCTATTCAGAGCTACTCAATCAGAAATTTGCAATAGGCACCCCAAGAGATTCTTGTGTATCCCAATGATTGAGATCACTGCCCTTTAAAAGTAGGATTTCAGGCATCAAGCAGGCCTCCTGCTTCCTGGTGGTGGGGTGGAAACTCTCACCCGGTCTCAGCACCTGCCACCTCTTTTCTGCTCTCTGCACCAGCCTAGGCAGCTCCAGGATCCAACCTAGCCCTTGACACAAGATGCCCTTCCTGCCACCAGAGGCTGTGTTCCCACAGCCTCCACCCTTCTCTGTCACAGAAGGCTTACTCCTAATGCATGGGAGCATGGTGCACCTTCACAGTTTTGTCTCACTCCGCGGGCTGCCACATTCAGTTCTATGGGTCCCGGGGACCCTTGAGGGCAGAGACATTCAGCCGCTCTGGGCCTGCAACTTGTGCATGAGGGTTAGCTACAGAACCATACAATTCCCCCCAAAAAAGGGGGCCTAGGTGTCCCATCTTCCCAAGTTTCATCCCTTTTGGTATGAGGGGTTCCTGAAATGTAGCGGGTATTGGAGTAGACTAACTTAGTAATTACTTCTTAGGTAGACCCTCCGTTAGCTCATCTGTAAAATGGGTGTAAATGTAACTTCTTTGTTTTGTTCACAGAAAGGTGGTTTGATTGCTACAGATACCTCATGAAAGTGAGAGCCCTGTGCAAGCCTTAAAATGTATGAATACAAAGGTTCTACGCACATTTTAACCTTGAATCCTCAAGTATATCAGGGGTGATTTCCTTCCTCCATTGGTGGAGCTGGGGCAAAGCTCAGCCCCCCAAATCTGAATCTGCTTGGGCCTGGGTGGAAAAAAGGCCTCTTTAGAGCTCACTGTATCATGAAATTTTGGACAAGCTTTGAGAGTTGCAGTATCGCTCCATGGTCCCATTCTCCACTTACACGTCTGATTTCTCTTACTGTAGTAGGAATTTGATCTGGTTTGTGATCATTGTACCCACATACCCATAAAATACAGCCGTAGCCAGTGTCTATAAATGGTCTGTGTGTGTGTGTGTAGTGCGTGCGTGGGCACGAGTGCACATGTACACATGTGTGTGTGAGAGAGCACGTATACTCAGTGATATTTGGAGTAGCCAAAACAGTTCACATATTCCCAGCACATGCTAACATGATGTTCTTTCCCAAACATAACATGTTTCTGGAAATTCCCAAATCTTTCACTCTGAAACTCAACAATATTGTTATTAAAATGGTTGTGCGTAAAGAACACTTTGACGAACTTTATTTCCCCTTTATTTCTCTCTAACGACATACTCATTTTAAAGGTCATGGTGTAGAGTTGCCAGAGCAGTGACCTGAGAATAACCTTTCTCTGCTACCTGTATTTCTGATCCATGGTGTTAGCGTTCAGAAATGCTCTTTCCCTCCGAGTTTCAGCAGCTAAATAAGTTGCAGCCCCTTCAGCTATACTCATAAAAATTTGCTTCCAGACAACATGGTCTGTTTATTGTGTAATAATCGAAATGGCACTAAATTGCAGTGATTGCCGAACACTTAGGAATTGTATTAACCTCTTAAGTGCTAAGTGGTTTTCTGTCATTGCTTAGCTTCGATGTGCAGTGCAAACATTTCTCTGTCACTAGGCTTCCTTTAGTGTTACAAGGGAAGTAAAAAATCCTCAGGTCCAAGTCATGACCCTGCTTGTATCCTACTAACCAGAAGAGCATATTGCCCAGGTCAGTGACAGAAACAAGACCTCTTTTCTGCTGGGAACCCGCAGAGGTTGGATTGCCCAATCTTGTCCCAAAAGACCCTACTTCTGTTGCTTGGCTCCAGCGCATTGTGTGTTTTGACAATTGCTCTGAGACAATCTCTTTTTGAGAATAGATTTTCCAAAAAGCACAGCGGGTAGTTAGTTGGCCTACTGGAGCGGCTTCCATTCAGAAGCTTCTTGCTCCTAATGGTGACAGTCCCAACTGCCCTGCAGGAGGCTGGGCTGCAGTGGCCTCAGCATCCCTGGGCCCTGCCCGCCTTGCTCCTGTGAGCGGCAGGCCCGGGAAGGAAGAGTTAACCAGAAATGGAGCGGCGCCGCTCCGGGGCAGGCAGCCTCGCTGCAGAACAGAGCAGCGTTCGTGCGAAGGCAAGTCATTTCCCGAAACACCGCAGACACACGGCCTCGGGCAGCCTAAAACCTTTGGAGACCAAAATGGCTCGCAGGGGTTGGAAGTAATAAGGTGTTTTTCCCTTCTTTCTCCTTCACTGAGATTCTGCGAGGTTGCTCTGCATGGCTGGGGAACAATGGTGCTGTTTTTGTGTTTTCTATGGGTATTAAGATCCATTACGCTGTGACATTTTTAAGATTGGTTATCCTGTACTTTGGTGTTAAATTGAAGTTGTTTGTTTTGAATTTAATTCTTTCATTTTTCAAATGGAAAAAAGCAGCTCTGTGGTGCGGCGCGGGGCTGGCTAACGGAAGTATGTGCGCCTGAGTCGCTTTGGAGCAGAGCTCTGTGCCATCCCTGGACCTCGGCAGAATTCGCCAGGAAGGAACATGACCTATTTCCCTACTGGAAAGTCTAAGAGGATCCTTGGAGACGACTTTCACAACTAGGAGGTAGGGGTCGTCTCCATTGTATCTTGAGAGAGAAACAGGATATGAGCTGGGTTTTAACAGAATGTTATACATCCAATCTGTTACGCCTAATGCAGCCTGCATATAATTATTACTACTCTGTGTTTACGACAGCAGCAGAATCGGCTTCCATCCAACAAATGACCCAGCAGCAGTGGGCCAGCCGCCACCGAAATGACATCTGTTAACTCTTTGTCAAATGCCCTCTCCTTCTCTCTTTCTCCCAAACAGCTCTGTGGTTAATTATGACCTGCATGTCTGACACAGTCTTTCGAGTAGAGAGACCTGCTTAGGGGCAGGCAGAAATCTGGCTCCAGGAAATTCCCTTCTCTCTCTTTAAAAAAAAAAAAAAAAAAAAAGCCATAGCAAATTGTTTTAAAATAAACATTCATTCAGAACACCAGAATAGGTTGATGGAATATGTTTTGATTAAGCCCCAAGATTACAGGGTTACCATACACCATGATGTCTAGAGACCCAAGCCTTCATGGAAAAAAGAATCACCCCAAATTCTTGTTAAACCATAAGAAAGTTTCCATTAGAGGAGCACAGGCAGCCATCATTACCCTTGATGCTCACAAAGCCAGGGATCCAGCACACATTTGTGCTACCATTAACACCTTGGTTAATGGTAAAAGGCAGTTTCATTGTAATTAGTAACTGGAACTTGAGATGACCAATCTGATAAACCAAAATTTAGGTCCAGCCCAACTAAGAGGTGTTTGACTCTCTCAAAGGGCCAGATTTCCTTGCAGGAGCCTGTGTTAGTGGCTGGTATCTGCTGCTGCACCTGATGATATAACTGAGGGCCTCCTGCCCCTTGCTTCCCGTCCCTCCCTCCCCCAGCAGGAGCTGCAGAATTCTAGGCTTTCACTATGGGATCTGGAAGTCAGGCCTGAACACCTATGGACTGAGTATTCCAGCTCTCTCTTCCCTGCATGGTCTCTGACCCCAGGTTCCTGCCAAGTGTCTCTGCTGTGTAATTGCCTGTTAGCTTTTTCATATGGGCTTCAGCAAAGCCTTGGCTGAGAATGTGGCTGACCTACTCCCATAGAACCAGAGCCACTCAAACCTGCCTGGATGCCTGTCCTTGCAAAATCCAGAGTGGCCTCCCCACCCCTGCCGGCTGGGAAGGGCACTAGGAGGTGCCTGCCATGCCCCAGGAGAGCCTCCTGGGCCCTTCCCAGCCTGGAAGAAGCTGAATCCTGCCTGCACAGCTGAGCCCCTGCCTTGAGATGGAGGGGATTCCCTGGCAGCTTGGGACATTCCAAAGCTTTTACTGTAAGACCCCAGAGAGCCATTTGGTGGAGCAACCTCAAGAATACTGCCCAGTGGTTGTGAGCAAAGACTGTTTTCTGATTTGAGCAGCACATGGAAACTCATCCTATTTCCACATTCTCATACCATTTTCATTTCTTTTGCCATTTCTTTTCTTTTTTTCTTTCACCCTCACCCCTCACCCCTCACCCCCCACCCCGTGCTGGAAACCAGGACTTCACGAATGCTAGGCAAGTGTCCTACCGCTGAGCCATATCCCTAGCCCTTTGCCAGTTCTGATAGAAATATGTTTTAGTGCAATTCAAAAACTCCTCAATCTGCTCAAACCCCTTCTTTTCCTAGCAGTATCCTTTGAGTCCCCACCTAGCTAGGCTCTGAAGGCTACTTCTAGCCCTTACCCACTGAGTCGACTATGGGCTCAACTCTTGGAAGCCATGAGGGACACTGGGGTCCCCGAGTGTCCCAGATGTAAGCCCATTGTATCACCCCTCCTGTGCTGCCTTGGATATGAATTTCTTCATATGCTGAGTTTTAACATGGCTTTGCTTAGGAATCCAGCCCAGACCAACTAGATGGAGAGTTTTGGAGTAGAGAAACCAACCTTGGATATGTTGAGCATGAGGAAAAAGGATTGTCTTTTCTTTACAGGCTAACTTACCAGGGTCATGACTGGGAAGCCACCAAAAGGCTCCCAGAACTTGAATCAAAGCAGACTTATGGGTCTGTCCTTTAGTACTGTCTCCAGATATGGTTGTTAATAAACATCTATATGAGTCGGGTCCTTTGAGCTTTGCTCATTTTGGACAATTGGTTCCTCCAGATAATATAATTAGATTCAAAGTTATACACGATAGGAGTAAAATTTGAAGACGGTCTTGAACAAGCACACTGGCTTGATTTCCTACTGTTGGACTTTGACCAATGAGGTGTGACTGTAAAATCACACTCCACACACAGCCAGGCATTGGGGCAAGATTGTACATGGCCTTGTACCCACCTCCGAGCCTTTAACCTGGGTCACCAGTGGCTTCGATCTTGCAAATGGCATCTCACCACATGACTGGACAAATTTCTTCATGTCACCATTGTGTGCCTCGGAGTTGAGACCTTGATTCTCAGAAAGGCAGTAGATGGAGCTGATTAGAGGTCAAACCCACTCATTCACTGACCCCAGCCCCATCACGCCCACTGGCCTCCTCCTCTGTGTACACTCCTGGCTGTGCGCAGGTGCAGGGGGCTGTCCACAGGTGTTACCTGGCACATCCCTTTCCCCACCGACACCCCCACTTCCATACCTAGAGCACAGGTGAGTGGGAACAGGCTTCAGGGAGGGCCCTGAAAGGTGGTCAGGGCACCCCTGAGGCCAGAGCCCCTCTCCACCCTGGAACTGAGACTCTGGGGTCTGGGACTCGGGACCTGAAGTTTCCTTTTAGCCTCTGTCCTGGGGATGCACATGTGGATTAAATTAGAGCAATATGTTTTCCTAACAGCATCTTGGCTGAAAAGTCAAGCAGATAAATGGAAACAAACGCGGCTTTATGTGAATGAAAAGGGGCTTGTGGGAGGGTGGCTTCCGCCTAAAGCACCACAGTGGCAGGGCTGCCCTCCTGGTCTCTCCCACCCCTATTCCTTCCCCTTGCAGCCAGGGACCCTTTGTCCAGCCCAGGAAGCCCCCTCCATGGGTCTTGCCACCATGCAACAGCTCTCTCACAGGCTTCTGTTCTAGCCTGACTGCCTTCTGCACCCCTCAGCCTTCCCCATTCTCTGTCCACGGTCTTCCCTCAGGTCAGCCTGGCACCATGGTGAAGAGCCCGCATTCCAGAGTCACGTGTAAGTGGGATGGTGATGCCATCCCACAGGGCTCCAGGAGCACCAAGTGAGACAGTTCCCGTGATGCCCTTAGCACAGTTCTAATATCACTTGTGCATTATCCTTATTGTTATTATTATTCCCTGCCACTTCTCCACACTCCGCTCGGCCTCAAGGACCAGTTAGGTTGCTTCCTCTGCTCTAGAAAGATTCCCTTCCTCTCCCTCCCACCTCAGCCAAAAGGGAGCAGGCCAGGGACGTTGTAACTACAGAGGCAAAGAGAGTAGGTATTTAGTGAACATTTGCCGGTAGACTGGTTTGGGACTAAGGATTCGCTGTTGCTTTTAGTAGGAGGGAAGAGTTGGCCAAGCTTCCCCACAAGGGCAGCCTGTACCAACCATTCCTGGGTTGCCAGAGTAAATGATACTGGCTGGGAATACAGCTCAAGTGGCACCGTGCCTGGCTGGCAAGCGTGAGGTCCTGAGTTTGATTCCTGGTTCAAAAAAAAAAAAAAAATCAGAATAAATGATACCACCACGGAGATGCTTGAAGCGGGTTTGTGGGGTCATAGGGCAAAGGGATGTTCAACTCCATGAGATAACACCAAACTGCTCCCTGCCCGGAGCTTAAGACGTAATTGGCAAGTAAAATCTGTATATATTTATGATATAAAAAGAAGAAAACATTCCTGGGCCCACTCACAGATTCTTTGTATAGACCTGCTCCCACAGCCCTCTGGGAAAACAAAGATGGCTGCCCTAGGGCTACCATTCAGGTGATAACTTACTAGCACTTTGACTACCTGGTCAAGAACTGATTAGTCACTGGATGGCTTAAGAGCTCAGCAGTACTGTGTCAGATTTTTAAAAACTACTTTTAAAAACAACTTGAGCAGTATGTGGAGACACACCTGTAATCCCAGAACTCTGGAAGGCTGAAGCAAGAGGGATCCTCTCTCATTTCCATCTTGGGCCAGGGAATCCCAGGGATTAGACCCAGCTAAAGTCGGGGGTAAAATAGCCCATTCATGCGGTCCATGTATGCCAGCCTGTGGGCAGCCAGCCAGGTGGAGAGCAATGTGGCGGAGTAGGGAAGTGGTTCCCACCTTTCAGCAGTTCAAAACGGCCTGAGGTTACTGAGGTTTTTTTAGTTTCCCCCAGAAAACAGGCAAAGGCAGACTCAGGAAGGGACTTGGACAGAGATGAGCTCAAGTACATCCATCTCCCCTCTCCCTACAGCTCGGTCTCAGCAGGGGGATCTGAAGGCAGGAGTTAAAATCACAGCAGGCTCTATCCCTAAACTGGTTTGGAATTATTGAGGTGAGACTGCACGGGAAAGAGAAAGATTTCTCTTTTAGGAAAAAGGTTTCTGTCTACAAGCTACTCAGACACCTGTCCTTTTTTTGGCGGGGGGTGGGGAAGGCAGGTGGAAAATTGGGAAGCCAGACTTTTTTTTTATTGTTGTTGTTAAATTAGGGTTTGACGTTAGTGTCTTAAGACTGAGTTGATATTAAAAATGTGAAAGTGCCAACCTCAAAGCAAGTCTGTGGAGCTAAAGCAAGTAGGATGGTAGCAGAGAAGAAAAACGCAGGCGGGGCTGTGGGGCGGCGGCGCTGCTGGCCCTGTGGGCTGGCTCATCTCGCCTTCCGCGCTCGGGCGGTGCGGGATCGCGGCGCTCGCCAGCCAGCGCCTGTGCACAGCTGTTGCCACGGGTGAGGCGCCCGACGGCAGCCGCCCACACGTTCAAACGAGCTGCCTGGCTGACCCAGAGTTGGGGATGGGTCTCTGTTGAGACATCTTGGAGTCTGAGGAAGTCCTTATCTGCAGGCAGCTCTCAGCTATTTTCTCCAACACTGCCCCCTAGTAAGGGGCTAAAGTTCTTAGGGACGTGCCACACACCTGCACTGCTCGGCAGGATTCTCTCGCTCTCTTTCTTTCAGTCTCTCTGTCTCTCTCAAAATATGAAGATTATTGTTCAAGACCTTCATATAAAACAGCATGGTATTTGCATGTAACCTACTTGTACCCTCCTATATATGTTAAATCATCTCTAGATTACTTATAATACATAATACAACGCAAATAGTTGTCCATATGTTTAGGGAGTAATAACAAGAAAAAAGTCTGTACGTGTTCAGTACAAATGCAATTTTTCTAATATTTTTGGCTGGCAGTTGGTTGAATTCATGCATGTGGAACCTGCAGGTAAGATCAACTGTATACAGAATACGTATATACACACACACTTAGAATTTTTTTTTCAGTACTGGGGATGGAACCCAGGGCCTTTACAGTAAACTATATCCCCAGCCCTTTTAAATTTTTTAATTTTGAAACAAGTTCTCATTTAATTCCTAAGTTGCCCGGGCTGTGCCCTTAAATTTGTGATCCTCCTGCTTCAGCCTCCCAGAGTGCTGGGATTATAGGCAAGCACCACCATGCACAGCTATACTTAGATCTTGCCATGTTGTTGCACATAGATCTAGTTTAGTCATTTAAATCGCTTAACTAGTACTCCATTGTATGACTATACTATATTTGTTTATCCATTGCTCAGTTAATGGGAAGTTAGGATATTCCCGCTTTAGGGTTAGCAAGCAATGCAGTGCATAACACATTCTAATGACTCCTGGTGCGCCTACCCTGAGGATGCCAGTAAAAGGCTAAATGAGGAACTGTCAGGTGAGGGGAGCCAGGCATCTTCAATTTTCCTAGCTCTTGCCAAGTTTCTCTTCAAATCATTCCGTGAAGTTGCATTCCCACTACGAACACAACATGGTTCCCATTCTCGCTCTGTCCAGTACTAGCAGGCAGTGTAACAGACCATGAAAGTTTGCCATTACTTGAAGATCATTTCACATGTTTATGGACTATTTTGTTTCTTCACCCGTTTTTTTTTTTTTTTTTTTTTTTTGAGTCAGGGTCTCACTATGTAGTTCATGCTGTCCTTGAGCTCAATATGTACCTAGGCTGGCCTTGAACTCACAGTAATCCTCCTGCCTCAGCCTCCCAAGTGCCTAGATTACAGGAATGCACCACCATGCATGGATAGTTTTTTTTTCACCTATCACTTGCCTAATGATATCCTGGCCATTTTTCCATTAGTTTGTGTTTTTCTTACTGATGTATGATCGTTTGTGAAATATTCTGGGTACTACTCTTTTTTCAGTTATATAGGTTGCAAATATCTTTTCCCAATCTATGTTTTTTTTTAATAGTAATGTTGGTATCTTTTGATATTCAGAGGTTTTGAATTTTAATGTAATAGAATTCTCCTTTTCTTTTGTGGTTTATAGTTTTATACCTTATTTTGTGGCTTACAGTTCTTTTTTTTTTTTTTGTGGGTACCGGGGGGTCGACCTCAGGACCTCACGCACCAGCAGGCGCCCGTGCTACTGAGCGATATCACTGGCCCCTTTTTCGTATGTGGGATCCGGGAGTCGAACTCGGGCCCTCGCGCTTGCAAGGCAGGCGCTTACGCCGCTGAGCCATCTCACCGGCCCATGGCTTACAGTTCTTATATCTTATTTTTAAAAACCTACTCCCTACAGTATAAAATATTTATCTTTTTTCTTAATTCAAATTTATAGAGGCATAATTTGTATACCAAAAAAATGCACTTTTTTTTTTTTTTTTTTTTTTTTTTTGAGACAGGGTCTCGCTATGTAGCCTAGGCTGGCCTTGAACTCATTATGTAGCCTATGGTGGCCTTGCACTCACAGCAATCCTCCTGCCTCTGCCTGCCCAGTGCCGGGATTATAGGCTTGCACCACCACACTGGGCAAAATGCACCCATTTTAAGCAAAGAGTCCAGTGCATTTTGCTAAATATATCCAGCTATGTAACCACCTTCTAAAGAAGTCAGAGAACATTTCCCCCCCATACCTCCACTGCTCAAGAATGGTCCCTCACACTTCCCTGGCAGGGAGATACCATGTTCATGAAGAATGCTCTCTCGTGCCCCAGCCCAATCTGCCTTCCTATCCCAGCCCAGACAATGACCAGTCTGCTTTCTGTCATTATTTACATCTCATACAAATAAAATAATACAACATATGCTACTTTGTGTCTGCTTTCCTTTGCCCAGCATTATACTTTCAAGAGTCATCCGTGCTATTGTATGCACAGTAGTTCAACCTCTTTGTAATATTAAATAGTATTCTGTTGGATGAATATACCGCAGTTTGTTTTTCTGTTTCTCTGTTTGGGATGTTTCCAGTTTTCAGCTATTAAGAACAAAGCTGTTATGAACACTTATATAAGTCTTGGTATGGATATATATTTTCCTTTCTCTTGAGCAAATATCTAGATGTAGAATTTCCAATCATATGATGAAGGTATAAATTATAAAAACTGCTAAACTGCTTGAAGGTAGTTAACCCATTTTACAGTTCCTTCCAGCAATGTATGGGAGTTTTAATTATTCCACCAAAACTTGGCACTGTCAGTCTTTTAAGTTTTAGCACATCATAGTGGGTGTTTAGTGGTATCTTATTGTGGTGGTAATTTATATTTCCCTAAAGACTAATAGGGTTCAACATCCTTTTCTGTGCTTCTTAGTCTGTGAAATATCTGTCTAAATCTTTTGCCTGTTTAAAAATTGGGTTGTCTTCTTAATTTTGAGTTTTTGTAAGGTATTGTACAAGTCTTTTATAAGATATATTTCCTTCCATTTTATGCCTTGATTTTTAATTTTCTTTTTCTTTCTTTCTTTTTTAATATTTAGCTACACCCCATCCCTTTTTATTTTTTACTTTGAGGTAGTTGCCCAGGCTGACTTTGAACTTGCAATCCTGCTTGACTTTTTGTTTTCTTAACAGTATTTTTAAGAGAGCAAATTTCTTAATTTTGATCAAGAAAAGAAAATGTATCGAATAGTGCTTCTGTGTCTTGTCTAAGACACCCTTTGCCTACCCCAAGTTCAAAAAGTTTTCCTCTTATATTTACTTCTAGAAATTTTATAATTTTACCTTTTACACTTCAATCAATAATCTGTGTCAAGTTAATTTTATGCAAGGGGAGACAAAGTGAGGAGGCACCTTTGTTCCACATGGATCTCCAGTTGTTCTGGTGCTGTCTGCTATATGGACTAATTTTTCTAATGAAAGTACCTGAACACCTGTGTCAAAGATCAAGCAAGTGTAGGTATGCTTGTGAGCCTTTGTTCTGATCTATATTTCAGAATTTATATCCACTGAAACACAGGTTTATCCTGACCCCAATACACACATGCTTTCTTAATTACTAGAGTTTTATTGAAATTCTTGAAGGTAGTTCATAAGTCCTCTCCACTTTTTCTTCTTTTTTCAAAATTGTTTTGGGTATTGTAGGGCTTTATATTTCCATGCAGATTTTACAATTGGCTTGACAATTTTGACTCAAGCAAAAGAAGTCTGCTGACATTTTGGTTGGGATTGTTTTGAGTCCATAGATGCACTTGAAGAAAATTGACATTTTAGCGACATTGAGTCTTTAAGCCATGAATATAAAATATAGCTCTACTTATTTAGCTCTTCTCTGATTTAGCTTAACAATGTTTTTAAGTTTTAAGTGTAAAAGTATTGCATATTTTTGTTAAGTTTATTCTTTTATCATTTCACTGTTTTAGGTAGTAATGTAGATATAAGCTTTTTCATGTTTCAATTTTTTGTTGCTAGTACTCAGAGAAAAACCTATTTTTTTGTATATTAAGTTTTTATCCTGATACTTTACTTAATTCACTTATTATTTCTAGTAGGCTTTCAGACATTCTTTAGGGTTTTCTATGTGAAATATCATGTCATCTTTGAAGAAAAACTTTTACTTCTTCCTACACAATCCGTATATTTTAAATTTTTGTTTTCTTGCCTTAGCACATTGGTTAGGATATTTAGTACAATGCCAAATAGAAGTGGCGGGGGTGGACATTTTGTGATTCCTGGCATTAGGATGAATACATTCACTCTTTTTTTTTTTTTTTTTTTTTGGTACCGGGAATTGAACTCAGGACTTTTCTCTTGCCAGGCAGGTGCTTGTGCCACTGAGCTATATCCCCGGCCCTACATTCACTCTTTCATGATTGTGGTGTTGCCTGTAGATTTGTCACAGATGACCATTGTTGGGTTGAAAGTTGAGGAAGTTCCTTTATAGTCCTAGTTTGCTGAGCATTTTTGTTTTTTTCATGAACGACGGAAGAATTTTTTGAAAGGTGTCTTTTAATATCTGTTGGGATGATGATATGAATTTTTCATTATTCTATTAAGATGGTGAATTACGTTGATGGATTTTGGAATGCATTGTTTTGATTTTTGGGGGGGTGGGTGCTGTTGGCGTAGGATCTCACTATGTTTTCCAAGCTGACTTCACACTCCTGGGTCCAAGTGATCCCCCTTTCTTAGCCTGCTGAGTAGCTGTGGTTGCAGGGAGCTTCACTGATTTTGAAATACTAAGCCAAATTTACATCCCTAAAATAAACCCCATAGGTCATATATTGTCAAACTGAATTTGCTGATATATTATTGAAGACTCAAATTAATAAGGTACCATACATCAGTCCAGAATTTTCTTTGTTGTCTCTCTCTTTTTTTTTTTTTTTTTGTCTTATTCTCAAACTCATGGTGGCTCAGCCTCCCAAGTGCTGGGACTACAGGCCTGCACCTCCATACCCAGCTCTTTATCTAATTTTGTTGTTAAGGCTGTGCTAACTTCATAGAGAAGTGTTCTCTGTTTTCTCAAAAAAAAATATGCATGCTTATGAATGATTTGTTTTTTAAATGTTTGTTAGAAGTCCCCGGTGGAATCACCCTGGCCTGGAATTTTCTTTGTCATAAATTTTAAAAATTATTAACTAACTAAAAAAAATTTTTTATGTGGGTAACGGGAGTCAACCTCAGAGCCTCGTGCTTGCCAGGCAGATGCTTATGCTGCTGAGCTATCTCACCAGCCCAACTAATTAAGATTATAAAGGGATATAAACACCATTCAGACTCTCCCCTTCGTCCTGAGTCAGTTTTGATAACTTTGTTATCTTTTCAGGAGCTTGTCCAGCTCACCTACACTATCAAATTTGAGGCCATAAGATTGTTTCTAATGTTTCTGTTATTTTTTTAATGTCCTTGGAATGTTTAGTAATGAGTCCTCTTTCATGTGATGTTAGACTTTTTTTACTTCACTCTTTTTTGTATGTGTAATCAATTTAACTACAAGTTTACAATTTTATTGATCTTTTTAAAGAACCAGGTTTTTATTTCATCAACTTTCTCTAATATCTATTTTAAATTTTCATTTATTTATGTTATTTCCTTCCCTCTACTTCTTTTGGGTTTAATTTGCTCTTTTTCCAGCTACTTAAGTTGAGATCTTAGATAATTTAATTTAGACTTCTATTAAAATCTCAAAGTTTTGGTGCACTCAACTTAGTGTGGTAATAATTTAGTGTGTTGCATTTCTATTATTCAGCTCAAGATATTTTCTATGTGATTTCTTTTTGATTCACGAATTACGTAAAACTGTACTGTTTAATTTCCAAATATTTGGGGACTTACTAGCTATCTTATTGATCTTTAAAGTTATGGGGTCAGAAAATATACTCTATTTTCTATGATTTCAATGTTTTTAAATTTATTAAGGGGCCGGTGAGATAGCTCAGCGGCATAAGCGCCTGCCTGGCAAATGCGAGGTCCTGAGTTCGACTCCTGGTACCCACAAAAATAAATAAATAAATGTATTGATACTTGTTTATAATATGGCATATAGTAGTATATGGTAGGGTACTGTACTCACAAAAATAATCTAGTGAGTGACCCATGCCTGTGCCATCATTAACTGCATTATTCTATAAATGTCAGTTATATCAAATTAGTTGATAATGTTGTTCAAATCTTCCATATTCTTACTGATATTCTAATTATTTTTATCAATTATTAAAGTGGAGCATGGTAATCAGCTGTGATTGTAATTTTATCAATTTACCTTTTTTGTTATTTCTTTGTTTTATGAATTTTGAAATTCTATTATTAAATGCATATAATTTTAGGTTTTTAAAATGTCCCTGATGAATTGATTATTTCCTCACTATGTAATCTCTTTACTTATCTCCAAAAATACTCTGTCCTGACGTCTACATTTTATCATATTTATACCACTACTTTGGGTTTCTTGTATTTGTATGGTACTTATTTTTCTATTTTAATTTTAAATCTATCTGTATTTTTATATTTAAAATATGTCTTAAACTATATATAATTTCTTGCCCAGGTTGGTCTCCATTGGGCTCTAGTGATCCTCCTGCCTCCACCTCCCGAGTGGCTGGGTGACAGATGAACATACCCCTCCACCCCCACCCTCCGTGCCTGGATCCTCATCTTGCTTTATTATCCAGCCTGATAATCTCTGCCTTCTAGTGTTTAGATTTCCACTTAATTTTTGATATAATTGAGTCTGAGTCCACTATCTTGTTTATTTTCTTTTTATTCCATTTTCATTGTTCTGTTCCTCTTACTGCCTTCTTTTAGAAGAAGTATTTTTTACTATTCCACTTTTATGCTGGCTGATTAGTTACACTTCATTTTATTCTTAGTCCTGTATCTTTAACTTATCACAGTCTCCTTCTACATAATATTATACTACTTCACGTCTTCTCCTTCTTCCCCTTCCTCCCCCTCCCCCTCTTCTTCCTCTTCTTCGTCTTCCTTCTTCTTTTTCCCAGTACTGGGGATTGAACCCCAGGCCTTACACTGAACTACATCTCCAGCCCTTTTTTATTTTGAGAGAGGGTCTCACTAGGTTGCTAAACTGCCAGGCTGGGCTTGAACTTGCGATTCTCCTGCCTCAGCCTCCAGGAGTGCTGACAGGCATGCTGTACTGTGTGCACAGCTTCTTCCTCTCTTGTGCTAATTCAGGTTTCCATTCAGTCTCATATTCTTCAACCTGAAGAGCTTCCTTTATCATTTCTTGAGCTGAAGTTCTTGGAGGGACATATTCTCTGAAGTAGCGAAAAGGAAAAAGAAAGTCAATGTAGCCAGCAAAGGTAAAATCTTCCTCCAGTTTCTAAATATGTTTCATTTTCTTCTTGGTTGCAGCCTTCCTGATAAATCAGCATTAACTCTTTGTAATCTCTGTGTCTAATGTGCCTTTTAAAATTTTTAATTTCCTGGTTATGATGGTGACATGATACAGATAGCTGCCTTTTATGAGGCCTTGACTGAACTTAAAAAGTTACCTGCTCTTCTGATTCATTTAAAGATGGATTTGAAAATGCATGGTTTTGAATGCAATTAGATTATGCTATTTGGAAAATAAACTCACCTTGACCTTAAATTTTTTAAAAATATAGTTGCTTTAAAATTTTCTATTTTCTGTTTTCACACATTTAATTATGATTTCTTTGTAATTGTCTTACTTTAGAGTTGAAATCTTTTGATCTATGAATAGAAATTTTTATCAATTGAGGGAAGATTTGGACTACTATTTTTTTTTTTTTTTTTTGTGGGTACCAGGGGGTCGACCTCAGGACCTCGCACACCAGGAGGCACCCGTGCCACTGAGCGATATCACTGGCCCCTTTTTCGTATGTGGGTTCCGGGAGTTGAACTCGGGCCCTCGCGCTTGCTGGGCAGGCGCTTAAGCCGCTGAGCCATCTCACCGGCCCCTGGACTACTATTTCTTGGGAAAAATTCTCCCTCATTTTTTTCTGTATCTCCTTTTACAGATATGTTATACTGTTTGATATTATCCGTTAGATGATGGATATTCTCATTTTTTATAAGTCTTTCTTTCTGCTTTAACTTACTTCTATGCTATATTTTATAGTTGCTCTATCTTAAAGTTTGCTAAATATGTATGTATTATCTAATGTTCTTTTTCAAAATTGCCTGTTCTTTTCTTTTTTTTTTTTTTTTTTTCTTGAGACTGGGTCTTGCTGTGTAGTTCAGGCCGGCTTTGAACTCACTATGTAGCCCAGGCTGGCCTCGAACTCATGGTGATCCTCCTGCATCAGCCTCCTGAGTGCTGGGATTACAGGTGTGCACCACCACGCCTGACTTTCCCTGTTCTTTTCTTAAGGATTCCAGTAATTTTATTATCATTCCTAGTTCTTTTCTCTCTTATCATTTTATACCCTTAGAGTTCTTTCAAATTATTTTCATTTTATTAGCTTTAACATCACTACCTTTACTTTTTAAATTTTTAAGTTAAAAAATTTAATAGACATGAAAGTTGTACACATTTATGGAGTAGCACGTGATGTTTCAATACATGTATACATTGTGTAATGTTCAAAAAGTTGTTCTTATCTGAGCATGGTGCTGCACACCTGTAATCCCAGCACTCTGGCAGGAAGATCACAAATTTGAGCCCTGGGCAACTTAGCAACTTGGCTAAAAATAAAAAATAAAAAGGGCTGCAGATATAGCTCAGTGTGAAGGTCCTGGGTTCAATCCCCAGTACCACACACACAAAAAGTTGCTCTTTTATACCTTTTATACCTATGGCAAATAAATACCTTTATTTATTATAGTCCTTTTCAACTAGTACTTAGGGTAATTAATTCTTCCTGTATGTTGTATCTGCTGACTCTATATCATGATGAATTAATTTCTTCATATATATTTTTTTTCTTTCTTTTTTTTTTTTTTTTTTTTTTTTTGTCTGAGACAGGGTTGGGCCCATGACAGTTCTTGGGTAGACAACTTTTGAAACCACTCAGGCCTCTATGTTGCAAAGGACAGAAAACCCTGTTCAAACTTTTTAGGACAGAAAAAGGAAATGTAGTCATGCATCTCCTAATGGGGTCTGTGATGTGAGAATTGTGTCACAGACACTTTCAGGCTGTGTGAACGTCTGAGAGTGAACTCGTGCACACCTAGCTGGTGGAGCCTGCCATACAATGAGGCTATGCACCCGTGCGGCCTGTCGCTGTCCTGCATGCTCTAGGCACCTCTAACACAATGGCAAGTGTTCGGGCATCTAAACGTATCTGAACAGGGTTGTTTACACCAGTGTTACCACAAACTCATGAGTAGTAAGTTGCACTAAGAAGTTATAAAGGCTATAATGTCACTAGGTGGTAGGAATTTTTCAGCTTCATTATACTCTTATGGGACCACAATTGTATGAAGTGTGATCAAATATATGGTGACTTAAAAATTTTTTGAATGTATTATAGCAAAAGACACATTGCCATTAATCCTCCTCAAAATACTTGTCTCCACTTTGAACATACTTATCCCATTGTTCTTGGCACTTTCTGAAGCAGTTCTAGAATTCCTCTTTTGTGAGTGTCTTTCCAAGGCGTAATCAAAAACACTGTGAATGCTGCTGCTGAGTGCCATCCAGTGAAAAGACAGGGTCATAAAAACATCACTATGTGTCCTCATCCACTTTATTCACCAGATCTGGCACTGTGCGACTTCTGGCTCTTCTCCAAAGTCTAAATGACCATGAAAGGTAAATGTTTTATATCAATTCAGGACACTGAGGCTGCCATGACAGTGCAACTAAAGACACTCACAAACGGGGACTTCCAGAAGTGCTTCAGAAAGTGATAAGAATGATGGGATGGGTGTGTTCACAGCGGGGGGGAGTATCTTGGGCCGTTATTAATGGCAATGTGTCTTTTACTGTGAAATTCTCTAAAAATTTAACATTCACCATATTTTTCAATCACGCTGTGTATGTACAGTCTGCTGCTGGCTGTAACATTGTTATGCATTGCGGACTGCGCATTTGCTTACATAACTGAGAAGCCCAGAGGCCTTGGAGCGGGCTGCTTCAGACATGGCTGGAGGCAGCAGAGATCCTCATCAGGGCTCAGCCGCCTTCTGGAGCCCCCAGCTGTCTCCATCGAGCATTGCTTTCCTTCTCAGTGCTTTCCAGAGGCCCGGGAGTGGCCAGCAGTCCCATGGAGGCAGGGAGTCCCACGCACATGCTACAAGTCCCTCTGGACTGCTTGGGAAGCAGTCCCTACACCAAAGCAATTTTAGTGGGTGGGGAGGGTGACATACTCCTCTCCCAGTCACACTTCCTGGCCAGAGGCAGGCCCACTCTGGGGGCCGAGAACTGAGATGAGGGGAGAGGGTCCCCCCCCCAGAGCAGGTCTGAGTCGCCGTTCTGGAGTACTGCCCACGGAGACGCCCACTCAGACTTCTGCCCCTCCCTCCTCACGTCTCCTTGCCTAGAGTGCTGTGCTCTGGAGCCCTTGTCATGCACTTGGGAGAAAGGACAGAGATGCCATCGTAAGGAATAAAGAAGAGGGAGAGATTCTAAGAATGGCTGCTGCTGCCCATCCACAGACAGGGCGTATGTCCCGGGCATGGGGGCTGAAAGCCAGAAAGCTGCCCTTCCTGGGGATGCTGGCCACTGCGAAAACACTGAGAAGCATGGGTTGCCGCCACCTGCCAGGGCTGTGCCTTCCCTCATGGCTCTGTGGTGGCAGTCTCTGCCAGACCTGCCTCTCTGCCCACCTCACTGCCTCCACATTTTAAACACCTCTCTTTCATGTGTTCGTGTTTTTACCCTCACTCGTGTACCTCTCCGCAAGCCTGTCTTTGGCACACCCTCTAGGAAATGGGGAGCGAACCGTCCACGTCTCCAGCACCTCAGCTGTGTGTCCTTTCACTTCCCAGCCTTCACCAAGGGTGCTGAAGGACAGAGGGATTCCTGTTTGGTGTAGTTTTCCTGCGTGCCATGTGGCGATAATGTGAGCTCTCTGCCACCCCTTACCCTCATGTAGGTGAGTCCCGGTGTAGACAAGCACTCAGACCAACACAGACTGGGAAGCAAAGCTTCCACCCTGCCCTGAGGGACCCAGATGTCCTTATTCCTTCATATTCTTGTTGGGAAAATATTTACTGAGCATCACATAGGTGTCAGGCGCTGTGCCAGGGGCACGAGATAAAACAAAGGGCCGCTTCCAGGGCACAGAGATGCCAGAGAGAAGGGCATCAAGCATGAGGGAAATCCAAGGTCTCAAGTTTTATTTTTTAAAATTGTTTGCTTTGAAATAATTATAGATTCACAAGGAATTGCAAAGAAACGTATGAGAAGGTCCTGTATATACTTCTCTCTTTGCCCTGACGGCAACATCTTATATAACAATCGTGCAAAATCAACACTAGGAAATGGACATCGATACTCTCCACGGAGGTTATTCAGATTTTACCAGTTATCTGTGCACTTGTGTGTGGGGGCATGTGCATGCACATGTGTGTAGTGCTATATACGTAGCTTTGTGTGGCCAAAACCCCAACCAAGATACATAACCATTCTATTATCACAAGACTCCCTTGTATTACCCTTCTATATACATACTCAATTATTGATGGCCATATTTGTGTGGATTTATTTCGATGTTCACTATCTGTTTCATTGATCTATTTATCTGACCATGTTGCTTTTGCAGTCTTCATTACTATAGCTATGTAGTAAAATTTTAGCAGCAGGGTGCATGTTTCTTCCCACGATATTCATCTTTTCTTAAATTGTTTTTGCTAGTTATGGTGGCACACACCTGTTATCTCAGCACTCTGGAAGGCTAAGGCAGGAGGATTGCAAGATCAAGCCCAACCTGGGTAATTTAGCAACTTAGTGAGACCTTGTCTCAAAATAAAAAATAAAAAAAAACGGCTGGGGATGTAATTTAGTGTGATGGTCCTGGGTTCAATCCCCAGTGTGGCAAAAAAAATTTCAATAAAAAGAAGTAAAGAAAATAATAAAAGAAAATACAACTGTTTTGGCCAAGCCGGGGTCTGTGTCTTTCCATATAAATTTTAGAATAAGCTTCTTATGACTTCAAAAGAAAAGTCTTGCTGAGAATTTGATTAGAATTTCATTAAAGCTATACATCATTTTTAGGGAGACTCGACATTTTTACCGTATTAAGTCTTCCAATCCATGAACATAGTAAGTTTCTCTGAGTGTCTAGGGTTTTTTTCTTATCAGTATAGTATAATTTTCATCATACAGATCTTGTGTATGTTTTGTTAGACATACACCTAAATATTTAATTTTCTTTGAAGCAATTGCAAATGGTATTGTGCATGGATTTTGTTGTTGTTTTATTTGCTTTGATTTTGGTTTTCACTTGTTTGTTGTTCATTATACAGAAATTCAATTAACTTTTGCATGTTGCATCCAGTATCTTGCAACTTTACTAAACTCTCTGG
The DNA here is from genome assembly GCA_028451465.1 of Erethizon dorsatum. Taxonomy (NCBI): domain Eukaryota; kingdom Metazoa; phylum Chordata; class Mammalia; order Rodentia; family Erethizontidae; genus Erethizon; species Erethizon dorsatum. Next base: position 99,301,674 of record CM051834.1, read on the forward strand.
GCATTTTTTATTAGTTCTGACAAGTTTTTGTAGATTCTTTGGGATTTTCCTTGTAGACAACAAATAGAGACAGTTTCACTTCTTCCATTCCTATTCATATGATTTTATTTCTTTACTTGCCTTATTGCGGTGGCTAGAACTTTCAATACTATTTCGAATAAAGATAGTAATAGTGGGCATTCATATCTTGTTTCTGGCCTTGGGGGAAAATCATTTAGTCTTTCACTATTAAGTATGATGTAAGCTTCAGGGTTTTTGTAGATTTTTTAAATGGGATTGTGAATGTTTCCCTCTATCTCTAGCATGCCAAAAGTTGTTAACATAAATGGGTGTTGAATTTTGTCGAATGCTTGTTCTGTGTTAGTTGATGCGAACACATGATTTTTCTTCTTTAGCTTGTCGATATGGTGAGTTATGTTAATTAATTTTGAGTAGTGAAACAACTTTGCATACCTAAAATAAACTCCATACGATTGTTTTATATTATTCAGCTTATACATTGCTGGACTCAATTTGCTAAAATTTTGTTGAAGATTGTTGTCTACGTTCACAAGCGGCATTGGTCTTTTCTTGGGCTGTTCTTATCAGGTTTTGGCATCAGGTAATAATAGCTTCAATAAAATGAGTTCAGATGGGATCACCCCACTTCTGTTTTCTGAAAAAGATTATGTAAAATTTGTGTTTATGAGTCTCTTTATTGTTTTTTGTTTTGTTTTGTTTTGTTTTGTTTTGTTTGAGACAGGGTCTTACTACGTAGTTCAGGCTGGCCTTGAACTCACTATGTAGCCTGGGCTGGCCTTGAACTCACGGATCCTCCTGCCTCAGCCTCCCAAGTGCTGGGATTACAGGGGTGTGCGACCACACCTGCAAAACGCTCATTCTTGAATTGTAAAATTCTCTAATGAAACAATCTGTACCTGATGGTTTCTTTTTCAGGAGCTTCAAAATTACAAATTTGATTTCTTTTTTTTCCTTTTTTCTTTTCTTTTCTTTTTTTTTTTTTTTTTGGGTACTGGGAATAGAAATCAGGATCTTGCACTTGCCAGGCAGACATAAAGGTATTCATGTTATCTATTTCATCCTGGCTAAGTTGTATAGTTTTTGAGAAATTGATCCATAGTATTCCATTCATACCCATTTAATGGCTGCAGAATCCAGTGTGATAGCCTATTTCATTCTTGAAGTTGGTCATGTGTGTCTTCTCTCCTTCCATCTTTGTCAATCTTGCTAAAGTTTTATCAATTTTATTAATCTTTTGGAAGATTTTTGTAGATTTTCATTTCTCTATTTTCCTGGTCTTCAATTTGTTGATTTCTGCTCTTATGTTTGTTATTTCCTTTATTCTGTTTTCTTTGGGTGTAATTTGCTCTTCTTTTTTCTAAGTTCCTGAGAACTTGAGATGATTGATTTGAAACTTTTTCTAAAATAAGCATTAAGTGCTATAAATTTCCTTTTCATCTCTTCTTTAGCTGTATCTCACGAGTTTTGACATAGTGTTTTCATTTTCACTTAATGATATGATATTCTAAATTCCTTGGAGACTTTCTCTTTGTGCCATGGATTATTTAGAAGTTTGTTGATTAATTTCAAAGTGTTTGGAAATTTTCCAGTTGCTTTACTGTTATTGATTTCTAGTAGGTTCCATTATGGTCAAAGAATGCACTGTGTATGATTTCAATAATTTTTAATTGGTTAAGTGTCATAGTCCATTTTCTGTTGCTATAACAAAATACCTAAAGCTGAGGTGGGATATTTATAAAGTAAAAAGCTCATTGAGCTCATTCATTTGATTCTGGTTGCTGGAGGGTCCAAACAGCACAGCACTGACATCTGGGTGAGGGTTCCAAGGTTGTCCCATAACATGGTAAAAAGCAGAGAGGGAAGTGGCCACGTACGGAGGGGTCATGCAGGTAGGCTGGCCTGCTTTGTATCAATCTGCTATTGTGAGAGCTAACCCACTCCTATGAGACCCGACCCACAAGGCAGCATTCATTCATGTGGGTGGAGCCCTATGGCCTAAGTACTTTCCACTAAGCCACACCTATTAAAGTTTCCACCACTCCAACATGGGGACCAACTGGGAATCAAGCTTCTAAAGCATGAAACCTTTGGGGAACAAACCATATCCAAGCCACATCATTAAGGTTTAGTTTATGACCTGAGATATGGTCTATCTCGGTGAATGTTTCATGGGTATGTTAAGATTGTATGTGTCCCTCTGTTGCTGTGTGGAATAGCTTACAGATGTCAACTGGATCCTGCTCATTGATGGTTTTGTTCATTTCTTATATAGCGTGTCCTCGCTGATATTTTTTCGAGTATTAAAAGTAGTCGCTAACAGTGAGATATTGATGTCTCCAATTATAATTATGGATTTTTCTGTTTAACCTTTCATCTCTATCTGTCTTTGCTTCTTGTATTATGAACATATGTTGTTTGGTCCACACACATTAGGAATTGCTAGATCTTCTTTATGAAGATTATATTGATTTATTTATCATTAAGTACTGTCCCTCTTTGTACACAGCAATTTTCTATGTTTTAAAGTCTACTTTACCTTATATTAATATAGTCACTCCTGCTTTTTTTTTTTTTAAATAGGATCTCACTGTGTAGTTCAGGCTGGCCTTGAACTCACTACATAGCCCTGGCTGGCCTCAAACTTGCAGCAATCCTCATGCCTCAGCCTCAAATGCTGGAATTACAGGCATGAGCCACCACACCCAGCTATTTCTGCTTTTTTAAAAATTGATTTTTAGGGCCGGTGAGATGGCTCAGCAGTGTAAGCGCCTACCTGGCAAGCGCAAGGGCCCAAGTTCGACTCCCGGAACCCACATACAAGAAAAGCGCTGGTGATATCGCTCAGCGGCTCTGGCGCCTGCTGGCGCGTGAGGTCCTGAGGTCGACCCCCAGTACCCACAAAAAAAAAAAAAAAATTGATATTTAAATGACTTTTAAAAAAATCCATTTACTCTTTTTTCTGTCTTTCTTTCTTTCTTTCTTTCTTTCTTTCTTTCTTTCTTTCTTTCTTTCTTTCTTTTTTTTTGGAGGGGGCAGTGCGGACTGAACTCATGGCCTTCATACTGGGCTACCTCCCCAGCCCTCACTTTTTAAAAATTTATTTTGAGGCAGAGTCTTGCTAAGTTGCTCAGGCTGGGCTGGAATTTGTGATCCGTCTGCCTCAGCCTCCCAGAGTGGTAAAGTTAGAGGCGTGTGTCTCCATGCCCAGCTTTCATCCATTCACTTTTAATCTATATCACTATATTTGAAGTGAGTTTCTTAATAGACACCATATACTTGGGTTGTGGTTTTTTATGTTGTCTGCCAATCTGTTTTAGTTTGTGAATTTAGAGCATTTATCCTTAAAGTGTCTATTATGTTAGAACTTTCGCCTACCATTTTATTTTTCTGTTTGGTGCATCTGATTCTCATTCCTCTGTTTTTTTCTTGCCTTCCTTTGGGCTACTTGAACATGTTTAGATCTCCATTTAGATTTTCTTACGATTACCTTTTAGTATATTGCTTTGTATAATTTTCTTAGTGATTGTTCTAGGTATTGCTGTGTGCATCTGTGTCTTATCACAGTCTACTGGGATCCCCATTTGACCACCTCAGATGATGTATAGAAACCATACTTCCATGTAGATCATTTTTACCATCCTCACTTTTTAATCATAATTTGTTTTATGTGTTTTCTCTCCATACACTGAACAGCACATCAGATGGCGTAACTTTTGTTTCAATCACAAAGTATGATTAAAGAAACTCCTGAGGTAAAGCTATCATATTTACTTCTAATTTTACCTCTTCTATTATTTTTCTTTCTTTTTGGAATGTCCTCACCTTCTGCTATCATTTTCTTTCTGCTTGGAAATCTTCCTCTGAGGTTGGCTTGGCTAGCAACGAAGTCTCTTAGATTTCCTTTGTCTGAGAATGACTTCACTTCTCCTTCATTCCTGAAGCCTAGAGGATTCACAGCTGCCAATTCTTTTCTCTCAGCACTTGCAAAACCTTAGGCCACTTTCTTCTGGTCTCTATGGTTTCAGATGACAGATCCATTGTCATTTGAACTGTTGTTCCTTTACAGGTTACATATTGTTTCTCTTTGACTATTTTAAAGATTATGTTTCTTTTTTTAATTTTCAGCAGTTTGATTGGGATGATACATCTTTACGTGGATTTATTTTAGTATTTCTTCAAATATTTTTTTCAGTTCCACTCTCTTCTTCTAAGATTCTGATAATCTCAATGTTATAACCTTTGTTATAATCCCATAAAACACTGAAGCTCTGTTCACTTATTTTCAGTCTATTTTCTCCGTCTTTCAGATTAAGTAAATTCTATTGCTGTCTTTGACTCATTGCTTCTATCTTCTGTCATTTCCATTCTACTATTGAGTCTATCTAGTGAGTTATTTTTTATTTCTTATAATATCTTTCAGTTTTATAATTTCCCTTTCATTCTTTTTTTCAATTCTGTTTTTTCAATTATTGCTATTTTGCAAAGATTATTCTTCATTTGTTTCAAGAGAATTTGTAAGTGTTTGGTGAGGCATTTTGATGATGCTACTTTAAAATTCTCCTCAGGGAGTTCCAACATCTGACCCATTTAGGTATCAGAGTCAATTGTCTTTTCTCATTCAAATTGTATTTCTTTAATATGATGGGCAATTTTCAATGGTATCCTAGACATTTTGTTTGTCATGTTAGGACCCTCTGGGTCCTATTTAAATGTGTTTTATCAGTCAGTTTCTCTGTTTAAACTTAGTGTATAGATTCTGACATACATTTGTAAGTGTTGATTCCCGTGACCACTTGGTTATCAGAATTCTTTCAGTGTGATTCTGGACTAGTTCATTCTCCTAGCACTGCTGAGGCCACACAAGGTTTTTGTTTGTTTGTTTGTTTGTTTGTTTTTTCTTTTCTTATTTGTTTGGTCTTTTTTTATGCCTGGTGGAATCCAGGTTGTAGGAATCTTTGGCATATACTTACTCTTGGGCATGTGGGAAATAAAAAAGGAAACTGGAGGAACTCGCTTCATGGTTGTTCCTTGAGTCTTGAAGTCCCTAGTCAGTCCATATTCTTTCTTTCCAACTTGGAGAGTCTTTTAATCATTGTCTGTTAAATGATTTCCAAGGTATTTAGAAAGGAGTGTTTTAATCACCTTTTCTTAAGTCCACTGGTGATGGAGGGATTCCTGCTATAGGGTTGTGGGAACTGTCCAACACACAACAGCAGAGATCAAACAGATGAGACTGACAGCATCTCAATAATCATATATCCTCATGGCCTGGGGGAGGAGGATGCAGTGTCACATGGGGGTTCTACTCAGTATTCAGAACTGAAAGAACAAGTGCGGATTGTGGGAGGCAAGTTTTGTAATATCAGAAGGGTAGGGTACTCCCGTGTCTCCAAGGGAAGATGTGATTGGCTTGTTTGCACAATTCCATGGACTAGCAGGAAACCAAACCCCAGAACTTGGTAATAAAGCAGAACTGCTCCTGGTCCCCCAAGGAAGGAGGGCTGTTTGGCTACAAGGCCTTATAAGTGGGAGTAGAATGCGGAGGGGAGCTTTAGTTAGGTTTCACAAGACCTTCTTGATTTTGCTAGATGCAAGACAATACACGACACTGAGACTTCTTTTTGACCTCATGACACAGGGAGGGGCAAGGAAAAGCATCATCTCATTCCAGAATCAGAGCTTGAATTTTACTTTTATTTTTTCAATTTGTGAGACTTTGTATTCTGATCCAGGTTTGTTTTGATATAAACTGTTCTTCACCAGATCAGCTATTAAGTTGTGGTCACCTTCTTGGACCATCAGTATTAATTCTGAGCATCCTGTGTGCAGCTTGAGATAATTTAGAAAGTACAGTTTAAATTATGCTTCTTTGAAATATATTTTTAATTGAATATTTAATTTTAATTTTAATTGAAAATTACAGAGAATTTGGAAAATGGGGGAAAGAAATCATAATTTTAACCCACAACCAGAACAATTTTATAATTTCAGTTTAATTCTTAAGATTTTTTTTTTCCATGTAAAATTTTAAAACTGAAGGGTGTAGAGAAGAGGTGGAGAGAAAGGATGCTCAGGGGATACAGGGTGCAATTGGGTAAGTGGAATAATGTCTAATGTTCAACAGCACAGAAGGACAAGTGTGGTTGACAAGCATTAATTATAAATTTCAAAATAGTGAGCAGAGAGGATTTCAAATGTTCTCAGAACTGAAATGATAGATGTTTGAGGTGATAAATATGCCAATTACCCTGATCTGATCATTACACATTGCAACATATTGAAATGTCGCTCTGTACCCCTGAAATATATGTAATTACTATAAATCAATTAAATTTTTTTAAAAATTAAAAAAAAATTTTGCTGTGGGGATTGAACCCAGTACTTCATGCATGCTAAGCACATGCTGTACTACTGAGTTACACCTCTGGCTTCTAAATCTTTTTAAAACAGTAGCTATATAATGCATATGGTCTCGTAATCTGTTCTTGATCCTTGATGTTTTGTCAGGGTTCTTCTTCTTTCTGTCCTGAACAACTCAAACCAGATTTTTTTTTGAGACAGGGTTTTATTAAGTTGCACAGGCTGGCCTTGAACTCAAGATGCTCCTTCCTCAGCCTCTAAGTGGCTGGAATTACAGGCTTGTATCACTGTGCTCGGCTTCACGCCAGAACTTGTAAGGTGAGGCTGAGCAGGAGAGGAAGCTGCGGTGGCCCAGGGTAGAGTTTTCAACCTGCGAAGTTGAAGAGGATCCCTGTCTGGGAGAACAGCTCAGCGCAGGGCGGCAGAGCTTTTGCACAGGGCTGTGACCCAGTCCGTCAGAGACTTGAGAAGTTGAGGGAGGCGTCTGAGTATTTACAGCAGGGGCGGTGCATTTTAAGGAGTTGTGTTTCTCACTACTGGAAAAGAGAAATACAAAAAGAAAAAGGAAGAACCCTAGACTGAGACACAGGCGTCAGGTTAGAACTGTAAGTATCGGTAGCCTGTGTGGTGGTGTGCACCAGGACTCCCAGCACTGTGGGAGGCTGAGGGGGCAGGACAACAAGTTCAAGCCCAGCCTGGCAACTTAGCGAGAACTTGGTCTCAGAATAAAAAAGTTAAAGGGGGAGGGGCTGGGGATGTAGCTCAGTGTGAAGGTCTTGAGTTCAATCCCCAGCACCCCCCAAAATATATAATAAAAAAATTAAAAAGAATTAGAAGTATTAGTGAGCACTCATGATTTTCTATAAGCACAGAACTGTAGAAATAAGCATGAAACCATGAGTATACACGTGTGTACATGCACACTTATATTCCCTCACGTTTTCCATGAAGGAATCTGGAAGAACTGACACCCCAGCAGAATGAGACCCATGTCCTGGCTGTTCTCCAGCAAAAGGAGCCAGAGGTGCTTGCGGAAGGCCTGACTCTGAGGCTGGATCTGGGCAAATACAAAAGGAGGCTGGAATAGCTTGTGCCAGGAAGCAAGGAGATACTCAAGAAAGGGCAGAGGCTTGTCAAGAGAATAGGAAAGGCAACAAGAAAGGGGCTCCCCCTGGGCAAATCTGGGGCAACTAAAGCACTGAAATAACATAGATTATAATCCATTGAAAAGAATAGAAATCAGCCTGGTGTGGTGGTGCACACCTGTAATCCCAGCACTCAGGAGGCTGAGGCAGGAGGATCACTGCAAGTTTGAGGCCAGTCTGGGCTACATAGTGAGTTCAAGGCCAGCCTGAACTACATAGTGAGACCCTGTCTCAAAAAAAAAAACCAAAAGAAAGAAAGAAAGAAAGAAAAGAATAGAATAGAAATCAATGAATAGATATTCACTGATGTTAACAGACAAATAAATAGATAGAAAAAACTTTTGCTTTGCAGTACTGAGGATTAAACCCAGGGCCTTTGCACTGACCTACATCCCCAGCCCTATTCATTCATTCACTCAGAGACAGGGTCTTACTAAGTCACCAAGTTGTCCAGACTAGGCTTGAACTTGCAATCCTCCTGCCTCAGCCTCCCAGGGTTCTGGGATTACAGCCATGTGCTATCATGCCTGGCTTAGATGGACAATTTAATGAGGAACCAGGTATTACATAGCTTCAAAGTAACTACCCATAAAACATTTAATAATTACAAAGATGGAAGGAGTAACTTTATGGAGAAGAAGCCTTGTGGCCAGCACCTTAATCTCGTGACCAAAGGGAATATCAGTGTATTAGTCAGCTTTTCATCACTACAATGGAATACCTGGCTACTTATGAAGAAAAACAGGTTACTGCATTTAGCTCACAGTTTTGGAGGCTGAAAGTCTCAGTGCCATAGCATGGGCACTGCCACCAGCTTCATGGCTTCATGACACAGATGGCGATGGTCATAGTGTGGGTGGGAGTGACTGATGGCATTGCGAAATGGGAGCACAGAGACTGGATGGGACCGAGCCTGCTTCTTTCACAACAACCCTGTCACACGTGGGAGAACGCAAGTGTCCCATGAGAGCTACCTAATCCCTCTGAGGGCACACGCCCTGAACGAAGACCTTCCATTAGCCACCTCCCCATACTGTGGCCTTGAGAACACAGGAACCTTTGGGGGGACACAGTTAGGCGATACCAAACCACAGCAGTTAGTGTTACCTGGCAAGATGCAGCGAAAAAGCGGGCGTATTCTTCTGAGATGTTCCTGCCAAAGATGCATAACTTGATTCTTTTAAAAAATTGAGGTGAAATTCAATAATATAAACAAAACCATTTTAAACTGAACAATTCAGTGGCATTTCATACTTTCAGAATGTTGTACAACCAGCACTTGTATCTATGTTCGAAATGTTGTCACTAGCCCCAAATACAACCCTGTACTCATTAAGCAGTTATTCTCTGTTCCCCCTCCTGCCAGCCTCAGCCACCACCAGTCTGTCATGTATCTCCATGGATTTGCCTGTTCTGAGTATTTCATACAAATTGAATCACATCATATGTGACCTATGTGCCTGATTTTAATAACCTTCCATAATATTTTTGAAGTTCATCCATCATGCGTCATTGCCGCATTCCTTTTTATGGATCAATAATATTTCACTGTGTGGATATAGTACCACGTCTGAGTTATCCATCCATCCACTCATGGGCATTTGGGTTGTTTCCACCTTTTGGCTGTCATGATTAAGTCTGGTATGAACATTCATGTACAAGTATTTATTTGGGCACTGTTTTCAGTTCTTTTGGAGAAAATAAATAAATAGATCGATAGATAAGCATTGTTCATCACATAACCTGATCTTTCATGAGAAAATATCAGACAAGCTCAAACTGAAGGACATATTCTACAAATGACCGGCTTGTGAGCACCCAAGGGGTGGAACTTTTCCAGGCTGAAAGGACTAAGGAGTCATGACAGCTAAATGCACACATGAGCCTGGCTGGTTGCTTTGCTCCCAAGAATATTACCAGAACTGGTAAAACCCGGATAGGCCAGGGGATCAGATGTTAGTAATATGTCAGCGTGATTTCCTGAGGTTGATGACTGCAGGGTGGTTATGTGGGAGAATGCCCTCGTTTGTAGA